>OY728141.1:1383206821-1385894132 GCA_963277665.1 Viscum album | reverse complement strand
TTGCCTAAGCACTTCTAGCTGGGTATTGGCTCTAATACCATTTTTCACGACACTCCTCCCTAGGTTATGAACCTTATCATCTGACCCCATGGGTCTCCTGTAATACCTTGGTTGCCTTCCCAGCACACCATACTCTATTACTCACTAGGGACTCTTATCAGACAAATGACTTCTCGCACATGCCAACACATGTTCACAGAATTCCAGGACTTTACAACCGAGGTGAAATTTTTTACCTTGTTTAATATTCAAAATTACCATAAATAAAAGGGTCCCATTTATTTTAAGAACTCAGTTTTTTCTATAAAAGACTGTGGAATTTTATTGATGTTATTCTAGAGCAGCGCCTTCAGATGGAGTACGATTCCGAGCTCCGGTGTGGCTGAAATTAAATTTTAAGTGAAATCGTACTAGGCACACCAAATAAATGGATTAAATCCTAAAAAGTTGCTAGGATGGGAAAACTAGGGGAATTGGTGAGTCCGTAGCATGCCGTTTACCCTAGAAGGGGTGTAATTTTTGCGAGCGCGGGCCTCCTATGAAAAATGGAACTAGGGGAATTTTGGTAATTAAGTGGTTTCAGACGTTAAATTAAATAACTCTTGAATGGGAACTCGGATTAAAAATCCAATACCACCGTTGAGTTCTCAACCTCGTGTTTTACCTAAGCAACGTAAAATTAGAGGGTGCGAGTGTTATTCATTCCACGACTTTTGGCAGGTGTTGTTATAGAGTTTACAATTAACCTAATTACATGGATGTAAATAGGTGGTTAATGATTCTTGATTTGGGGTTGCCTCCAAAACCACCCACCACACGTAGCTCTGTACATTTTGGCGGATCAATGACGAGCCTTCAACAATGCTTTGGTGGGAATTTTTTTTCATCGTCAAGGTATCCAATCCTAAGGTAGGACCTTTGATTAATTGTTTTTTCTCTCCCCACCCCTTGTTTAGTTATTTGTAAATTCATTGATTTATTTTACATCACCATCGCACATATTATTTTTTGAATACAGAAACATGTTAAATTAATTTCCCCTTTGGTATATTTGAATATGTGAAGTCAACCTCATGATATTGGAGCCTTTTCACCATCTGTTTCGTGTATATTATACTTGCGTTCCTTTTTGGTGTGTGCATTATTTGGTCCTAGGTCAAAACCAGGTGAAAAAAAAAAGAAATCCTTTCGGTGTAGCACCCATCGAGCTTGGGGATGTGGTGTGCGACTTCGGTAAGGTGTGACGGTGAGCCAAGGTGGCTGGGGGCGGAGGTGGATGGAAGGCGCTGGCGTGTAAAGTGGTGGCTGAACATCGGGGTGACAATGGTAGTAGGCTGGATCGACATGGCCGGGTGATGACAGGTGTGTGTCGGTATGGTGTAGTGGAGTGGAAAGGTGAGGCCGGCGGAGTTGTCAACGAAGGCCAAAGATGACTCAGGCCTAGACCCATAGAGCGAGACTGTGTTTGACGGGAGAAATATGAGAAGATAGGTTAGATTGGAGAGAGGGGTATTGATTAACATGATAAAATAAATAGAAAAGAAATATATAACAAATTGGTAATTGGGGGAGGGTCTGGACATGCATGAGAGTTAAAGTGGGGGAGGCACATGCGCCCCACCACTTTTAATTTTTAATGATTTAAAAAAAATAAAATAAAAAATAATAATAAATATTATTATTATTATTTTGGATACAAATTATTAGTTCGTCCATAAATATCTCATAAATTGTCCGTTTGACACGCCTTCAAGGGAGTTGTGACCATGGAGTAAGGGAGAACTTTATGAGATAACTTTAAGGTGTTTAAACTAAAGATATGTTGTGGGCCCCATGAGGGCTGTTGCCCGCACGATTCAATGAACCCAACTTTTTCTTCGGGTGCCGATTGCAGGAGAATGAGTAGTCATTACTGGGTGTTTTTTCGAGAGCATTGTAGTGGTGAAATCCGCCCACTTAAATTCATGATGGTGGTGTGGGCCCCATGAAGGACATATTGGGAGTTAATAGGGAATTTTATCTTCTTCACCGGGTGTCCGTTTTGGACAAGTGAATAGTCAATCTTTTGTACTTCTCCGAGAGGACCACAATTGTGTGATTCATTTGTAACACTTCAGGACCAGGATGTGGGTCCCACTAAGCACCGCTCGAGTGCGATACGACGAAATGAATCTTTTTTTCCGGAAATCCATTCCATGCAAATAAGCAGTCAATTTGACGAGTCCTTCCACGGAGATCGCAATGGTGCGATGCACCAGATGGTTTTTGGGAACGAGGCTTGGGACCACAAGATGCCATTTGGGCGTAAAGTGGTATCAGACAAATTTTACTCTTTATACTCATTGGAGGCATGTAGATAGTATATCTCACATGTTTTTTCGTGAGGATTACAACGGTGTGATCCATTTGGACGTGCGGAATCTCATTCGAGATCTCATTAAATGTGGATGCATGGAAGGTGTACCCGTGGTGGTTCTTCCTATGGTGTTCGTAGGGAACCCTTGGTGTGTGGTCACGTTCACTACTGTGAGAGTTAAGGTAGTTTTTAAAGAGGCATGGTTGGTTGTGCTAGGGCCGGGGAGGACGCAGGTTGGTGAGATTTAATTTCGGCCCTTCACGCTAACTATGTGTCCCATGCGTCCGATAGAATTTGGGCTAGATTTGTGATATACTATGGGAGTATACAAGAAGGATGGGAGGTACATTTTGTAGTTTTACCTGGGAACGTTTTTGTTCATGGTTTGGAGATGAGATTGGGTCACACGTCTTGTGGTCCCCTTGTGCTTTCCATGTTCTGCATTACCTACCTTTGACCTCTCGCGACGTAGAGGGTTCTCATGTTCACGATGGTTTAGACCAGCAGGGTTGAGTGGTTTCCCCTGGTTCTGTTCGTGACGGTGTGATCAGCAGAGTTGTTTGGGTTTCCCTCTTTCCTTTAGCCTTGTGGGTTTTCAGTATCATTCCCATCGTGTTCCATGGTATAATTTTGAAGATTAGGTGTGACCAATACATCACGCGAGAACCGATCCTCTACTTCGGAGGTTGTTTCTAGTATGGATGGACAGAGTAGTTCTAGGTCTACCCTCCAGTAGGTCTGGGTTGTGGGTCATATGTCATCTTCTTCTAGATCTACCATCCAGCAGGGTTGGCCAGTGGGTTTCTTATCGACTTCTTCCTGGTCTACCCTCTAGCAGAGCTGGGCAGTGGGTCTTCTATTGACTTAATCCAGAACTACCCTCCAACAGGGCTGGGCAGTGGGTCACTTGTCAACTTATTCTAGGTCTACCCTCTAGCAGGGCTGGGTATTGGGTCACCTGTTGACCTTTTCCGGGTTTACCCTCCAGCAGGGCTGGGCAGTGGGTCACCCGTTGGAATTTCAGACTCATGCCTTCTTATGAGGCCAGTCGATGACTTTTCTTCCTGACTACTGGAGCGGGGCCCTTGGTTGTACGGGTTAGTAATGTGACATATTGAATTTAAGGACCTCTCGATAATGTGACAATGATGATGCGTGGTTTTTCTTTCCCTAGAACTCTTAAGAACAAGGAGCACTTTATCTACCTAGACACTTCCTTGTGACGTGACCTAAAACAGTGGGGGTGAGTCAGTGCTTCCCAAAGCGGATAGTGTCGTGGTACGGGGATTTGAGCCCATTGACATGCAGTTGGGGGAAGACGTATGGTATACTAGGAACTTATGGTGTTCACTTATTGGACTATTGGTTACTCAGTTTCTTGGGCTGAGCTATGGGATAGAGACCCCCGTATGATCTTGTTCAGGTTTCGTGACAGAGCATATATATATGTATACATTGTTCTTGTACCCACTCCTTGGGATTTGGATACTCTCTATCCAGGAGAGGCGAACACGCACGGGGTATGCCACGTGCTTTCTGTGTCTAGATTCTCATGGTTGGACGAGTCTACTCTCTTGCTATAGGTAGTGAGGACTCAATTGGAATTTCATCTTCTCAAAGTTTCTAGCTCTTTATTATAGGATGAGTCTTCTTCCTTAATCTTGTTGGGTTGAGCTGTACTCTTTACTGCACTCTCAGTTATACTCCATTACTTTTCCCTGTTCGATCTACTGCTCACTTCTTCAGTACCTCCTCCGTTGCTCCCTCAATCCTTCAGGGCATCCTACTGAGTATTTTTATACTCACCATTGCTTGGGCTTTGCCCACACTTGGTGTGCCCTTGCAGACGACAGACATGTTGGTCTTCACATCAGTGGAGTTTAAGAGTTTGGGAGCATGTACCGCGTTTGGTGGTCGTATTCAGGTTCCAGGTGTGGGACTCTCACAGCTGTTTACTTTTTTTCACATGTTTCCGGGTTGTGGCACTTTTCTGGTTGGCCTCATGTTTTTCCCTTTTCATTCCAGTTTACCTTCAGCACTTGATTTGTACTATTTAGCGGTCGATTCACTTTTTGTGGTTGTATATAGCAGTTGGTACTTTAATGTACATTTCTTTTCATTTTTCATTGCACTTATACATTGAGTGGGTTGCGTGTGTGTGTACTGGTACATAGTCAATGTCCTCCCAGAGTGTTTTAGCCTTCAGCGCTTGTCGACAGCCCATGTCCTATGGAGGCGGGCTTGGGGTAGCTTCGGCTCGAGCCCGGGTAAAGTCTGGTCCTGACAAAGTGGTATCAGAGGTGGATAGTTCCTTGGAACATTTTTTTGGACATCCCTAAAAATGAATTGGTTGGGATCTGGGGAAACAGTGTTGATATGTCTCGAGAGCGGCTCTCAGGCTAGGGAGTCCAGTGATGGTGTGACGACTGACGTATCCATTCACTAGGACCCTGAAAACACGCTTGTCTACTTGGCATGATGAGAAACTTGTTACATGGTAAATTGGTTTTTGAATCACATAGGATTGAGCCTTTGACGGTCCTTCTTGAGTCATCTCCCCATTTTTTCACTGTAATGTACATATATGCCCATATGATCGAGACACTACTTGATAACATTCAGGATGACTCTGCGAAGATAGCCAGCCAGGAAAACTGGTTTTGTTCCTGACGACCACCCTGTAAGAGACGAGGTCTCAGTCTAGGACCCATCATGCGAGACCCTTTCTCTGGGTGGGCCGGTAGTATCACCCCAAACTGGAGAGCAGCAGGAAGCTCCAGTTGAGCAGAATGAGCATGAGCGCAGGTTGAGCGTGCTCTGTGAGTTCCAGCGGTAGAGACCGCTGAGGTTCAGTGGTGATACAGACCCTCAGGCAGTAAAAGATTGTATTGGGACTATGGTCCGCCTATTCAGGCTTGTACATACGCCAGCAGATCAGATGGTGGCTTTGGAAGCTAGCCTTTTCAGCAGAGTAGCGGGGCATTGGTGGAGTTCGGAGACTCAGTTACTCAATGAGTCGTCTCTTTCATTGGACGAATTTCAGCTGCTTTTTTGTGAGAAGTTTTACCCCTCATACCGACGCTTCGTTTGGATCACGGAGCTTCTGGAGTTTCAGTAGGGAGGGATGATGGTGACTGAGTTTGCAACTAGGTTCTCGGACCATGCACGTTTTTAACTGGACATGGTCCATGACGGCAACTTCCGAGCGTGGAAATTCGAGCAGGGTCTCTGCAGAGAGATTCATTCCATTATAGTACCCCTGTTAATTTACACTTATTCAGAGGTGAAAGCGTATGCGCTGGTGATAGAGAGCTTCCTGTCACGCTCTACAGTTGGTGGTGGCAGCAGGCACGATGGAGCCGAGGCGTCTGCCGCAGCTAGTAGACATCAGCATACAGAACCTCGACACAGGTGGCTTTCTGATAACCAGACTCAGGGGGGTGGTCATACACCACAGTTCCGTTGGAGGTCTCTAGTACATCCCAGAGATAGTCGGTGTTATTCTTGCAATGAGTGAGGTCACTTGGCATGGGACAACCCGACCAGGCACACTGTAAAGATCGGACAGGTACCAGGTGCACCACCGCGGCAGAGGCAGCTCCATGATTTGAGTAGCACCCAAAGAGGTGGTTCTAGTGGAGGAGCGGGGGGAGCTGGTAGTGGGGGAAGAATTTACAAGGTCTTACCATCACTGCTAGGTGGTACACATTAGGCTCTGAGAGATGACAGTTGGGACCACAGACAACCGCGATCTTTCGATGTCTACGATCCTTCAGTGCTTGAGATGATAAGTGGTACGCTTTACGGATCTTCCACATTTTACAGTAGAATTTTTAGACTCTATGTGTGAAATTATTTTTCTCCATGCTCCTTGCTTTAGTTGTTACTAGGGTGATGCAGGGCATCAGTTTAACCCTATGTTAGTAGAGTAGAAGGCATGTGAACTTTTCATTAGTCGATGGTGTCGACTAATTCTCCTTCTGAGTGTGTAAGACATTCTTGGTTATGAGACATCAACTGTGAAACATTGTGTGACCTGATGTCGATGAGTTTTTCACCATATTGATATTCAGAAGGAGGGAATAATCAGGCTTTGTCCCAGGTCCAAGCGATGACTCCAGTCGCGGCGTTCGATGTAGAGGTTTGAACAGGGACGTGAGAAACCCCCAAGGCCTTTCGGGCCATTTGAGACCATTCGAAAGGATGGTGAGGTTTTCTACTGCCTTGACCTAACCCTAAAGACTAGTTTGGGTGCCTAACATCTCCCACATGACTTACCTGAGGAAATTTGTGCATGGTCCTATGCACGTCATCGGCGAGGGCAGACCCCATGTGAACTGATCAAATCCTTTGGTCCATGTGTGGTGACACATAACTGTGTAGAAGTTCTTCTTGGTATGGGAGAGGCAGGTGTGGGCTTAGTACCGTGAGTTGTTTCCCTAGTTATTTTTTCGGGGAAGGAATGATTGAATGAGGGAATGATTTAAGAACTCGTTTTTTTTCTATTGAAGACTTTTGAATTTTCTTGGTGTTATTCCAGATCTGTGCCTTCAGATGGCGTACGGTTCGGAGCCCCGTTGTGGCAGGAATTAAATATTAAGTGTTTTCGAACTGGGCATGCCAAATAAATAGAATATCTCCTAAATGGTTGCTCGGATGGAAAAACTAAGGGCACCATTGAGTCCAGAGTATGCCGTTCTCCCTAGAAGAGGTGTAATTATTTCAGGCACTGGCCTCCTGTGAAAAATGGAACCATTGGCGTTTTCGTAATTAAGTTGTTTCAGACGTTAAAGTAAATAACACTTGAATGGGAACTCAGATTGAAAATCTGAGACCACCGTTGAGTTATCAATGTGGTGTTTTACCTATGAAATGTAAAATGAGAGGGCACAAGAGTTTTTCATACAGCGAATTTTGGCGGGTGTTGTTACACAATTTAGCATTTACCTAATTACATGGATATAAATAGGTGATTATAGATTCTTGATTTGGGGTTGCCTCCTATACCACCCACCACATGAAGCTCTCTCCCTTTTTAGGGATCAACGATGAGCCTTCAATGATGCTTTGGCAGGCATGTTTTTCATCATCACGGGATCCAATCCTGAGGTAGGACCTTTGATTAATTATTTTTCTCTCCCCACCCCTTGTTTATTTATTTGTAAATTTATTTATTTAGTTTACAACTCCATCGGAAATCCGAAAGTTTTAATACATAAACATGTTAAATTAATTTCCCCTTTGGTAAAATTGAATATGTGAAATGCTCCATCTGATATGGGAGTCGTTTCGCCATCTGTTTCGCATATATTATACATGCGTTCTTTTTTGGTGTGTGAATTATTTGGTGCTATGTCAAACCCAAGTGGAAAAAAGAAATCCTTTCGGTGTAGAACTGGTAGATATTGGGTAAGGGGTGTGTAGCTTCAGTAAGCAGCAGGGGTGATCCAAGTTGGATGGGGGCAGAGGCCAGCAGATGAAGAGGGTAGATCTGTGATCTACGGGTGTAGATATGCTGTTGTGGTGGGTTGAGTAGTAGCCGACAGGAATGCAGCATAATGGCGGAGCAGAGACGGTAGGTTGTGTGCCAAACTGGGACAATGGCAAACATGTGTCGTTGGATCAGGCCGGTGGTCGGTGTAGAAGAGGTGGAGGGAAGGCATTGGCGCATACATTGGTGGTTTAATGACGGGATGACAATGGTAGTTGGCTGGATCGGCATGGCCGGGTAACGACGGGCGTGTGTCGGAATGGTGCAATGGAGTGGCAAGGTGAGGCCAATGGGGTTGTGAATGGAGGCCGCAGATGACTTAGGCAAAGACCCACAGACCGGGTCTGTGTTGAATTGGAGAAATATTAGAAGATAAGTTAGATTGGAGAGAGGGAGAATGATTAACGAAATAAAATAAATAGAAAAGTAATATAAAAAATTAATTGGAAATTGGGGGAGGGCCTTCACCCACGTGAGAGTTAATGTGGGGGAGGCACATCTGCCCCACCGTTTTTCATTTTGATTAATTTTAAATAATAATAATAATAATAATAATAATAATAAATAAAAATAAATATTATTATTATTAATTAGGATTCCAACTATTAGTTCATCCATAAATATCGCATACGGTGTCCGTTTGATGCGCCGTCAAGGGAGTTGTGACCATGTAGTAAGGGAGAACTTTATGATATAACATTTGGGGGTTTAATCTGAACATAAGGCATGGTCTCTATGAGGGCTGGTGCATGCACGATGCGACATACACAACATTTCCTTCGGGTACCCATTGTAGGATAATGAATAGTCGTTTTTGGGCTTTTTTACGAGAGCATTGCAGTGGTTCAATCTGCCCGATTAAATTCAAGATGGTGGTGTGGGCCCCACAAGGGCCCTATTGGGTCTATCAAGGCCAAGTGAAACTCATGATGTAGTGGCGTAGAAGATATTTGTTACGTGGAAGTCATCATGCATAACAATCTAAAAAAATTTACACAAGTGAAACAGTTTCAAGAATGTGATGGGTTTAAATGCATTTGAATTTTTAATATCTAGTTTGATTTCTCAAATATTTTAAGAGCATAAATCCAAGACAACAGTTCTTGAAGAGTCATCATATGTTCACATGTGAACTCATTAATTCCAATATACTAATTGAACCATCATGTTGTTATATTGATTAAGACATCACCTAAGGACGTTGTTTAGGGGAGTTGAATGACGTGTTCTAATGGAATAAGTGTGCAATCAAAAATATTTTGGTCAAAGCAGAGAGCTAGATAGTAAATTTTTGTGTATGAATATCATTATTCCAAAACTATTGATTAGTATATGATTTAGGTCAAACTCACACACCAGTGGAATATTCCCCTTGGACTATCCATTAGTGACAAACGAAGTAATAAAAATTTGTTCTCTCTATATGTGAATGTATTATTACTTTAAATTATCATCATATATGTTTAAAAAGTATTTAACTAGTTTGGAACCAGATACCTTAAAAATATGACAGTTGAATTCACCCCTCCCTTCATCGGGTCTTATTGAGTCCATCAAGTTGTATTAGAGTGTATGGGTTACTGGAGATAAATATTTCCCCTACTATGTTCTTGTATAATTTATAAAATATAATGATATACCTTCTATTTAATAGACGAAACATCAAAATTTTTAATATGTGGTTGAGATCACATATAAGAAACAATGGAATATAAATTATTCTTTCCACATCATAGGGTATTTATGTCACTAATGAAACATGATAGTTTATCATTGAATCATAAAGTACAATTCCTGATGAATAATCCGTAACACATAATTCCCTTTTTTGTAGCTCTATATGATAAAATATTTGTAATGATGATGAGTTTCCCTTTATTCAAGTCTATGTGGAAAGAAACTGGAAAATATTAGAAGGCTCAACAAAGTAAATGAGGAAATATTCCAATTCTAAAAAAAGGTTCTAGTATTATTAAATGAACAATGTTGAAAATGATGATACCATTTTCAATTGAATTACTGATATTGTGGGAGATTTTTTATACTTCGTGAATAAATTATAGATATTAACATTATGAAGAAAATCATAGGAATGATTACACCACTTTATAATATAATAGTTTCATCCCTTGATGAATGGAATCTATCCAACCATTCTACTGAGGAACTGTTATGCAGCCTGGTGGATAATGAAATGTGAGTGAAACCAGATGATGCAACAACATGAGTATGAATGAAAATTTCACTCATATAAATAGAAAAAATTAATGATTCCAAATATATTTTTAAGAATATATTTAGGAAGAAGAATATATTTCTCTTATTTTGATGAAATTTAATAGTGGAAAAGAGATATTTCAACGAGATATTTCTCTGGTATGTTTTCTATATAATAGTAATTGAAAAATTGTTTATTTTTGGTAAAGTTATTTAGATGAAAAAAAATTGATGTCGGAAGGATGAAAAATCCTCATAAGTGATTTTTCCAAATGGGATAATTCAAATCAGTAAATAAATTACATTGAAATATACTCTTTTATAATAAATAACTAGATGATTATGAATTTATCGATGTTGAGGAATAAAAGTTTCAATATGAAACCTTTTAAACCATAATGTATATAGTTTAAAGGGATGAACCATAAATAAATAATATATTAAAATGTGTTGTTCATCTCAAGGTGAAAATTTATGGTGTTTTTAATAAGACTCACAATCATTACAAATAAAAAGGAATCATGAGATCCGTTCTTCAATATTCATTGTTGTATGTTGATCAACATTAATAGAAATAATATAAGAAAGAATCATGGAAAGAATAATATATCACAAGTACTAAAGGATCATTTGAATTTTTGGAATTTACGGTCTGAAATGAAGATTTGGTGAAATTCAATAATGAAAACACATCCAGGATGTAGGAGAAGACCATTTCCAATTCTAGGGAAACAAATAATACATCACTATTTGAAATATTCTTAGATTCATATTTATTAGAAAGTAAAATAGGTGGTTCTAATGGAGTAGAGAATGATTTAAATGATTAGATATCATCATGTATGTGAAAAAGTGGAATTGATTATGATGTTAAAATATCAATGGATGGAAACAAAATGATTCAAAATAATAGGAGTCCAAATGATAAACAAATCAAAAAGGTACCTGATATCCCAAAAATAAATCATCGAACAAGTAAAGAATATATAGATGAATGTAATCTTTAACCAACATTATATGATTTTTAGTAGAAAAATAGTAACAAAATATTTGTACATGAGGTGGAATGTATGTGAGAAGGAAATTAATCTATTGAAATTCCAATTTTATGGATTTTAATGCCACACCCTGTCATACAATGTATATAAAATGAGATATGTTAATGATAAATTACATGGAATGCAACCTACAATAATGAGATAATATCATTCATCATATAGAATAAATATATTCAATGGGTATTGTTTTTATTGTTCTAAATTTGACCGTAAATCTATTCATTGTTGGTAGAGGAGGTACTATAATATTACCTAAAAGAGTAATAGAAAATTAAATTCCCACTTACCAAGAATAGTTTTTCTTTAAAATTGTTATTCTCATATTGAAGAACAATATGAATTTGATGACCCCATTAATATAGAAATGATATTGGAAAAACCACGTTTACCAATAAATCAAACATCTCATAGATGGAAAAGAAGAAAATAATGAAATAAAACCATAAAAAAATATCTCTCCATGATATAAAGAATGTTAGAACGTGGATTCATGACATTGAATTCACATCCCATATGATGGGAATTGTATATTTATTAAAAAATGATAATAAAATGGTTAATGGAATAGTGAGTTTTGAGAATGATGGTTATTTAGAGATCAAGGTTAGTAGAAGTATATAATAGGAAAATGAAGATGTTATGAAAATTGATGTTCTCTATGTGGAGGGATTGTGTATTAATATCCAAAGTGTGATTCCACTATGTGAACCGGGACTTCTAGTGACATTTAGTCAAAAGTGGTGCACTATAAAATAAAATACATGTACATATCTCATGAAGGGATATAGAATAGATGAAAATATATACTAGTTTTCCAATAATGTTAAAATTTTATATTGGAAATATGAATTAGAAAAAAAATTATTGCATTGAATTTTGAGTCACATTAACTAAATGAGAAATGAAAAGATATCTTACCTGAAAATAGTTGTCTAATTGTGAATTTGAAGAAGATATAAGAAAATACATGTGATGCATACATGTGATTAATGATGTTTTCGAGTTCATATTGAAAAAATAATAAAAGTTCAAAAATTCCTCTTTATCTCATTGACATAGTCACATGTGTTCCAATAAATGTGTTTAGAACATATGGAGAAAGGTACTACAATCTGTTTATTTTTCACTATTAATGAATAGAATCTCTAATAATTATACATAGAAAATATATAGTGGATGATTACATGATAAGTTATCATCAATTAGATGAGAAATTTTTGGTCTCACAATCAATGGTTTATAATTTGTTAATGAAGGAGAATACACATCAATTGAATTTGAAAATTACATAAAAATGGAGGTCAAATAAAGATGTGGCTACAGTGAGAACCCCATAAAATAATTAGAGATATTGAATGTAGAGATTGGATGGTAAAAAATATGGATAGAATAATAATTATTGATAGTCACATTTATCATCACTACTCGAAAGAGGCTATTCACGAAATACTGTACAATCCAAATCGAATATGCCTCATATGGGAGAAACTGATACACTGGTTAGTTATGTTATGGATGTAAGGACGATGATATTTTTTTTACTTTTGTATGTAAATGTTTCAATTAGAACAACTAATTCAATCATGGTATTTATGTTCATGCAGTAGATAAGGGAGTATTACGTGTATATTCAATGAAGAGAAATGTATAAATATGTTAAAATAATCACCTTATAATTATTTTTGGAAAGAACTAATGTCATAAAAAATGATGATAAAACCCTAAATACAATAAAGAACTCATATTCTAATATGACAGAAGATTGAGAAGATAGTGGACATGGGACAGACTCTAATTCAAAAATATTTAGGGTTTTAAAAAGAATACCATCTCAAAAAATTATGATTATTTAGATGAAAATAAAAACATGAAACCATTTATAAATAAAAATCATCAAAATATCTTAATAGAAATATAATAGCACAAACTGATCAATACAAGATCACTATGGGTATTAAAACACCCACATAGAAATGGACATTGTGGTATGAAGAAAATTATTCCATCCTATTAGTTATGAAACCATAATCATTTGAATATGTAGTAGTGGATAAATAATTTTTCAAATACAAGAATGAAGAATAGATTATATTGAAAATAAAAATAAATGGGATATTGTAAAATGGCCTAAAAATAAAAATATGATTGGGGGATAGTTTCACATTTAAAAAATTGATGATCATGGGAATGTGATAAAAAAGAAGGAATGATAAGTATGTAGGGACCGTGCATATATTGAAGTAATTGCTATTACCGAAATGTTTAATCAAATACTAGTACTAGGGTTGATTTTGAATTTCTTTTAGATGGATATCCAAATAGGATATGAAGATTATCATATTTATTTCAAAATATAATTTTTATATTGCGATATTTAATAATAACTTCACATTGAACAACCAGTGTAATTTATGATTTTAAGTGATGAATCAAAGGATTGTTGATTAATAAAGGTTATCTATAGTTTATAGAAGGAACCACATGAATGGTTTCCTAGAATGGATTATTATATGATGAATCCTCAATATAAAATATGAGGTGTTTATCATGATATCTATGTAAATATTTATAAGAAAGATAAACTTATGGTGATTATTTATATGGATGATGTTATATTCTATGGGGGATTTCATATATAAGTCAAATAATTTTCTAATCACATGACGTCAGAATTATAAATATTTATAATTGTTGAAAACATATAGTAAATGGGGTTGTAGGTGAATTAAATGATTGATTTCAAATTCCTTTATTAAGAATAATATCATATAGATATTTTGTTTAAATTCTCCATGCATTAAATAAAACCAATGACTACTCTAATTATGGTTAGAAAAAAAATTTAAAAATGGATGGTGGGACTTATGTGGATCCCCCCAATTCAAGAGAATCATTGGATGAATTTTCTTCATGATGACAACATGACCTGATATCATCTTTGTATCATATATAAAGCCCTAATTTTAACGTAATTTAATGGAATATAATTTAGAATTTTATAAATGAATCAAGAGGTATTTTCAAAATACACTCGACTTTGGGTTATACTTCGCTTTAGGATGAGCTAAGGAATTATTTTCAATTTATGATGGTGAATAGGTTGGATTTGTGGTAGATATAGAAATATTAGAAGTTTGGAATTATTCATTGGAAATATATATGTGGGATATTGGATAGAAAAATTAGAAAACATATTTCATATTAAGGATGAAGCTGAGTATATCGATGGGAAAAAGTATTGCAGTCAACTATTGCGGCTAGAGGAACAATTGAATAATAAAGGTGGTGAGGTGAGGTAGTCTATGGTGATCAACTGTGATAATAAGTGTGAGGTCAATCGTGGGAAAAATATTATTCTGCAATTTCATAAAATACTTATTGAGGTTAGATATCACATTATCAATGAAAAATTTGAATATGGATTGATTAAAATAAAGAATGTTGGAACTTATGACCAAATGGTTTAGATTATGATTAAGCCATTGGGTAGAGATGTGTTTGGGAATTGTCAGCTAAACTCAATGTTCTTCCACCACCAATGGAAGAGGAGGTTTAAAATAGTCCCATATCACCATTTATTTGTCTTTTTGAATAAGTTTTCATATTTGAAGTGTTAAAGTAGGTTATTCAATCGATTGGAAGTGAATCTTGATCTATAAATGTACAAATTCAAGTTCATAGGTTAATTTCAAAATGTAGTGGATAGACAAAATAGATGTTATGAAGGATTTCTGGTTTCTTGGTTTGGAAAAACCATGAATTACTTCTATGATATAAAATGAAATATGTGTTATGAGGAATCCATTTTTTTCTCATAGATAATATTGGACATATTTTCTACATTCCCAAATATGATAACCCAATTCATGATACCTCTCATGTTTTCTAATATAATCATTGGATGTGTAGACTTGGATTGTTATGTGGCTTATCCCTCAAAATTCATTAATTGTTAGTGTCTTGGGATTTTTTATATTTATGCATAGACTTCCAAAAAAACCAAATTGGGGAGATTGATGGAACCATGGATTTTATTTGCTGGAAATATCATCCAGTTTTAGTTTTTTGTCATTCCAAAATGTGATGATCCATGAGTTTTCATGGATTTAAATATAACGGTACAATCTAACAATATTGTTATAGGTGGAATAATTTCCCATTGTTTTCTAAATTTTTACATACAAAATTTGGATGATCAAGCATGAATTTTCTGGAAAATGATGTTACACAAAAGTTTTAAATATAATTTATTTCATGTCTCCATGAGAAGTTACATGATACTCTAATAAAAATAAGGAAAATGATTAAATCACACATTATATTTTGTTTTCCATAAAAGAGAAACTTGTAGAACATAGGAAAAGTTTCACATGCCTATGAAATAAAGATGAATTGGTTGGTGTTAAATACTATTACGCACAAAATAATTTCAACATGTAGACTTCAAAACCCGAAATAATGATGCACCGAAAGATATAGGTGGGTGTCAAAATTAGGTACATGGTTGAAAATTATTATAAATAATTAGCTACCCACAATCAATATGTATAACTTTTACAACAAATATTTGGTATCTTTTAATGTGAAATAATTTTCTGAAGAAGAGTTACACATAGTAAATATTTTTTACAAAGTGTTCTATATATATATCATGGCCTAGTGAAACTCTTAGTCTAGATGAAAAAAATGATAATTATTAAACAAACATAATATTGCACAAAAATACCAAAACATACATGAATGTACTGTAGTTGTGAATAACTGAAAATTTCTACAGCATTTCGGTTTTGAATATCTGGTGTTTTTCATCAGTGCATTCATGTGCATCAATCTAAACCTATGGTGAAAGTAGATTATCATGTTAGTTATAAAAAAACTAAAAATCCAATTTATTGAAATGAAATTGAACTCCATAAGTTGAGTGATACTTCACGCAAGCTAGTGGGAGAGGGGAGTCGATGGTTATTTTATGAGGGAGGCATTGTGTTGTACCAAAAAATCTTATAAAGGAATAATGACTTTTATAAATTAACAGTCTAAAAACCACTATTTCAAAACTAGGGATGATTATTGTAATTATATAGTAACACAAACCCAGTAACCTAGAGTGAGTGTCTACTACCATTTCATTGGAATTATTACTAGGAATCCAACCTTAGGGTATTAAATATTTTAGTAGTCTTGGTAATCCAGATACAAAGATGAGTCCAATAAAAATTGGTTACAATGTTTTTAGAATAATTTTTATAAATTTATGGATAAAATTATTTCGTCTACTGTGTCCTTTCATATATTTATTACTATACTTCCTAACATCCTATGTAAAGGAAAATAAATAAGGGTGAGATCAAATGATCAATAATTGTAAATTAAAATGGAATAAATAATGAATTAATGAGAATAATCAAATGGAATTGTAAATAAATAAACACACATGAAAATATTCTAGTATACTTGGTAGGAAGTGTAAAATAAATATTTAATGGTATATAAATGGAAAAATGTGCCCTTCAAATTACTACACTATGAAAAAATTGGAAATGTAAGAATCATAAACATATTCCATTTAATAAATGAACTTAGAATGAAATGATACCATATAGATGTTGATGTAAATTTTCATGGTTAAATAATATCTAAATAACAAATAATGGAATTCTTAATTATTGGATGTAATGACTCAGGTATAAGAACACCAATACCATTAAGACCATTCATAATATGGTTTAAACCATATAGTAGAAACATATAAATTTTGTGCTCCAAATTTTCCTCATGAGAACCAGTCGATATATCGAAGGGACATATAATGTCATGTACCCACCAATCACTACTAGTCCAAAACATTCATCATATCAAACTTTGAAATAAATAATTTCCTTATCTTATAATAGTTTTAATACTGAATACATATTTAACAATATCGACCTAAAAATAAAAAAAATGAAGTTAAGGCCACATGAAAATGGTATATTGTTTAGTTAAAAATCATATTACTGAAAAATTATATTGATATTTAGGGGAACATTAAAGTCAATTTTTAATCACAAAATGAATATTTAAATGGGACTAAAGGAATTAAGGGAGTCATTGTGAATATTATCCTTTCCAAAATAAATCACAAACTATACAGAGGAAGAAATAGGATGATATGAAGAAAAAATACTCCAAGAAGAGTAATGGAAAATTATTTTTATCATTGATGAATTGGAATACTATAAAAATTTATTTTAAAAACATTTTCAGGAATAAATACATTTTATTATGAAAAAATTGTAGATAAATTTTTATTTTGAAATCACATTTATAAACTATTTATTTAATATTTTCCTTTCAATAATGCATATGATGTTCTAAATATATGATAGTAGGTAAATTTTTAAATGAAGTTGGTGGTAAAAAAAAGATTAACCTTGCGAGGGATAATTTTTAATAAAATAATTTTTTTGAAAGGGAAAGGAAGATTCGTTTGAAAATAATCTTAAAATAGAAAAAATGGTTTAAAGTTATTTAATAAATCAATTTTCAATATATTAAAACATCTTTGAACAACTTTTTATAAAATAGGGTTTTTAGAAGAAATTTGTTTTTTGATTAAAGATAACAATGAAGTTGGGTTTTCATAAATACATTTTTTTCGAAACAATGAGTACCAAAGTATGGAAAATGGTTCTTGTAGCTGAAAATGACATTAAAAAAATAGGGTTGAAAAAAATGGTATATTATAAAATTATAATATAATTTCATTTGATGGATATTCACATATAACCAATCCCTAACAATATGATATTGTAATGTTATCCCATGAATATATTATAATGCTTCAGTGAAAACCAATCAGTATTTTGATAGTGAGTATCAATTATAAATCCAAATATAATAGTGTAAATACATAAATATATAGTCAATGTTATTATGTACATAATCATACAATATTAACGACAATGAGGATATAGTGTAACCCAGTGAAAATATATTGGGAAATGAAATAACTTTCAATGTGGAATCATTTAACATGAATCCACATAGATGAAATAATTCATATTTAAACTCAAAATATCATGAGGAATGAATGAATCATGATATTTTAAGACATTGTTGTTGTATTTAAACAATATATATGAAATAAGCTGCACAATAAAAAAGTAAATTTTTCATCAAAATTTTATGAATCAGAAAAGGATGTGATATTGAAAAGATAATCATTAAAAACATTCTCATGGAGAATAATATTTGAAAATTAAAAATTGTATAATACCATTTTGAAAAACTGGAATCATAATATCTATGAAGAAATAAAGTTAAATGAAACATATAATATAATTTGAATAAATATATTCATGCTATAAAATGTACATTGTCAGTAAATACACCATATAAATGAATCTAGGTGCATAACAATAAATAAGTCTCAATGGAATGTAAACGTAGATGAAATCCCCCACCATGGATTACATTTTTGGGGTCAGATCATTTAAATGTTTGTATAATGGTTTTAAAAATGTCATATATAGATTCAATAAATATATTCATGTTTATAAAATCATATATTAACCTTTTATAATATCTTACTCTCCTTTTCTTAGTAATAATTCATTATATTTACTATACTGGGTGTTAATTTCCTAGTTTTTCGAGAATGTTTTAACATGTTACATGTTTTCCTAATACATAGATCATTATTTAATCATATATATAATTTAAAACATGATGAAATTATAATATCTATTCTGTATATATGTATTGATAATAAACCATACAGTTCGGAGATAAGAAATTTAATGAAACGTTCTATGGAGACAATATGTCATTTGTACACATGAACGGTACTTCCATTTAATTGTCATATTAAAAGAATTAAATTTAATTTGTACATATTTATATTATAATTAAACTATTATATTTATTTTACATATTTATAATATGTTTAATAAAACCACCCTTTATACGTTCCTTGTATTGTGTGAACGAATCCCATCACATTAAGGGGGTGATAGTCCACACTTACAAAAAAAATCTTATCCTATTTACAAAAAAATGTAAAAATGAGGGTATGTTATATAAAATAACTAAAAAAAGGTTAAATAAATTGAAAAAAATTATATATTATAATTAAAATTATATTTACTATCATAATTACAACCAATTAAATGTGGTAAAATAATATATGAATTTCATCTTTTTGTAAGGCAAAAGATTGTCGTACACATAAACATTAAGTAAATATCCCATTTGATGGATATGTGTTTAACTATATGTAACACCATTAATATAAAAACAAATTAGTATATTGTGGATAATTAATTTTTTATGTAACTATGTAAAAAGAATTGTTTATAGTTTGGAGTATAGAATTATGACTAAAGAGCCTGAGGAAGATTTATACCTCTTATTCAGGTAACAATTTGTTTTCACCAAATGGATTAATTGGATAGAATTCTGAAAATTTAGGCTTCTTTCATTATATTATAAATTTTTGGTTTTATTTTTTAAGATACTAGTAGATAAAAATTGAAATGATAGGTGTGAGGTAGTGGTAAGAGTGGAGGCATTTTTATAGTTCAGTAGGAGTGTGACTCTTGAAATATTTTGGAAAGGGAATTCCTTCGACATTATTCGCTTGATATATGGATACAATAATTGTAAAAAATATCTAAAATGGATTTTAGAGTCAAAATATTTCTATGCAGCTTCTTTTTTGAATGACTATATGTCAATTTTCTATTAAGATTATGTTTTAGTTCATTGTTATAATAAATTTCACCTTAATCATTGTAATTATTTTTAATCACATTCCCTAATAGTTTTGATAAAAAAAATAATTTTCACTTATTAGAAAGTATAATTTATTATTATTACAAATATGGAATCCATTATTCCATATTTTAATCACATAAGTGAAAGAAAGTAGTTAAAATTCAATCTCTATGCAGCATTTTAAAGTCAAAACATTAAAATGTTTTGTATATTTTTATATTTAATTTCCATGTGAAATTTAATAAAATGAAAATAATTGTATTAACTTATAATAAAATATAATTTACATTTAAATTTAATTTATAATATTATTTAACCATATAGATAAAATAAAATGAAATGTAGTTTTGAATTAAAGTTCAGTATTTTTCTCTATTCATCAAAAAATGAAACTTCACAAAAAATACCAATAATTCATCATATCCCGATTAATATGATTCCATTTAAAAATTATATTTATTTTGTCTTATAAATTTTTTGAAAGAGAAAAAATTAGATCTAAAATAGGTTCTTCATTAAAAAGTGGAAAAAGTGGCTTAATAAATCCATAGATTTATGTGTAATGTTGAGTTTGTTATTATCTAATTACTCTAAAATATATTGAACGAATATAATAAAATACTTTATTGGAAATATTTTATATATGTTAAATTAATTTCACTAATTAATTTAAATTATTTTAATTTATTAGGATAAAACAACATTTTGATCATAATAATGTTTTACTTTAAAAACATTTCGTTTATATTTAATTTGTTCATATATTCATTTCAAATTAACCAGTAACCAATGAATTCATTTAGTATTTTTGAAAACAATATAAAATAATGATTTATTCATTAATATTCATTATTTTTTATTTTTAACTTATTATATTGTATAATATTTTATTAACATCTTATTGTTTGGTAAAACTCAGTCCTACGAAAGGCATTGAAGAAACTCATCATTGTTTGTGATGAATTCTAAAACAATTTTAACTGAATCGAAATTTATAATATATATTGAATATATTAATAACATTAAATATATTAAAAAATATTAGGATATTATATTCCATTACATTCATTCAGTTACGTGTCAAACACACGATCAAATACAATGTTCATTATTTTTATTTTCAAGGTGTTCGATTCTCCACACCATAATTAAATTCTACCTCTGAAATTTAAATATGACCATGGTTTTTTTGATATTTCGTATGTTTGAAATCCTATATCATGAGTAGGGTTATTATGAAATCCTCTAGAAAATATAGAATGGTTATTAAAAAGGACACATGGAATAACATATAACCAGGTCTATATGTAAGATACAATTAGATGAAATAAAAAATGCATACATGGAGGAATAGAATAATTATTAATAGGGAGTGATTGAGTTCATCAATCATAAACAACTATTTTCATAAATGATATTTAAAGGCCTCAGAGCCATAATTTTGCAATGTTTTATAATATTATCTGATCAAAATAAATTAATGCTTCAATAAAACATTTATTATCATTTTCAAAATATTTAGTAAATGTTTTACATAAAATGAATATAAGTAAATTTACTATCATGCTACATTTTAATGTCATATGACCAATTCAATATTTTGGTAGTTCCTCTTTCAAATTGTAATTCATCCCTTTTATCATGAATTGTGTATCAAAAAAAATAACCTTGATCCCAGAGCACTAAAATAATCATCTAATGGATCATAAGATTCATATATAGTGAAACATATTTTCATTTGACATCAAAATTTTCCAATTCTAATATGGTTACAGAAGTGATCTATAAACACATAAAGTTAAACTACTAGTTCATCATTACTATTTCTTCATAATATTTTCCATCTAAAAAATTCATTTTAACCAGGACATTATGTAGATCAGTGGATGGAAATAAAACCTTATTGTCCTTTGGTCTTGGGTTCATGTATCATGGCCATGTCAGATTTCACTAGTTGTCACCCAATATACATTTTTACCTTCTATATTTCCATATTTATATAATTTCAAACAAAAATTTTATGTACATCATTGAAATATGGTTATTCACTATGTTTCCTTCAATATAAGGATTTCTATAAAACTTCAATACATAAATAAGTCATATATTAATTCTCATATAGGCCCTTCCATGGTCTAGGGATTATCCAACATATCATTTTTATAATTTCTAAATAAGGAGACCTCATCCTCGATATAAGACTCTGTATGTTTGTCATAGGTTATCCATTATCATTATCTATTTAAATACAACATAATGGTTTTTAAAGAGAATGTGAACTATCTGAATAGGATACCTGGGGAGTGTCAAACCAAGTGCACAGTAGGGAATATAGTCTCGTACCAGGTTATGTCAAGTCCAACCTTACACACCTTGTCAATGTTTTTACTCTTAGTAACATCTCTTCTAGAACTGTTTCCACTTGCAGTACAAAGGGGGGGATGCATTTCAGTTATAAACCACATTACCTCTACATTACCAGAATTACATGTTTTTATTCTATACATATCAAGATACTATATCTTATGTATATGATCCATATTCTATTTTTTCCTTCATATTGTTCCCATGGTTTCTAATAAACATGCTCTAATACCATCTCTAGCGTCCCAAAAATAAAAACCCAGAATTGGTGTGCACTACCATTACATTGGAATTATTAGAAGGAATAAAACATGGAGTGATCAAAGGGTTAGTTTTCATTGTAAACCGGTTTTACACATGAGTCATGTATTTTTAATTAACAGGCTAACTAAAAAAAATTATTCATTTGCGGACAACATTATTCTAAATAGAGTATCATTTACTATATTTATTATTATAGTTATTGTATTTCTATGGAAACAAAACATAATAGGGGTGAGATCACATGATTATTAAATGTAATGTAGAGTGGAATAAATAATGAATCAATGAAAATATTCAAATGGAATGTTAAATAAATTAACACACATGCCATGATATCAATAAACTGAGAAGGTAGAGTATAATCAATGTAGATGGGTAAATAAATGGAATCACATTCCATTCAAATATCTAGACAATAAAATAATATGGAAATTTAAGAAACTGAAATACCTTCCATTTAATCAATGAATTGAGAATGAAATGAATCTATATATGTATCGAAGAAATAACAATCGGAAAAATAATAAATGGATAAAAAAGAAGTCAATTCATAATTATTGGACATTACGTCTCAATAATTTGAATCCTATACCATCTATACGTTTCATAATAATTTTTAAATATATATCTTGAATAATGTATAATATTTAAAACTATTATTTTTCTTGAGAACATGTTAAAGCCTCGAGTGGCTATATATTGTCTTGGTCCACCAATGATTTCTAGTAGAACAAATTCCTCATATCTAATAACAAAAATAATTATGATTTCTTATCAAATAACTTTATTGAATAATGAAAAAATATTTAACAATATTTCCCTATACAATCATATAACTTTAAATGTAATCACCGAAAGAAAATTTATATATAGTTCATTAAAAAATTATCCATAAAAAATGATATGGGTATTTAGGGAAAACTCAATGTCAAACGATCCTAGGAAATTGAAAATTTCATGATGAATAAAATGAATCAAGGAACATAACGTGAATACCATATATTAGAAAATAAGCCATAATCCATCAAGAACAAGAACAAGGGTGGTATTAATACAACATATCACATTGGATTAAATATAAATGGTTGTTTTGTATCACTATAAATACTATTACAATATAATTTTAAAAAATTATTAAGGAAAATATAAATTTTAAATAGAAATACATTTTGAAAATACGTTAATTTAAAAATAAACTTTTAATAAAAAATTACCGACAATTAAAATTTTAGAATTTCTATGATATGATCTTACAAGAACATTCCTCATTCAAAGAAAATAGGGTTAAAATTTCTTTTTAGGAAAAAGACCAGAATGTACCTTTGAAAAAAATTTAAAACATAATACAAGTAAAATATATTTAATATGTCATTTTGGAATAGCTAAAAAAGATTTCTTTTAGGAAAAATTATTTTTAGAAGAAATCATGTTCTCCTAATAAATAGATAATTTAAGTAGGGTTTTCCAAAGTTCATTTTCTAAAACATTTTGAGTACCAAAAAGTGTAAAATATATACTAGAACATGAAAAGGGTCCTGAATATCAAGAGGAGACGAAAATTAAATGCTTTTGTAGAAAATTTTTAAATAATTTTCTATTATAAAAATTCAATTGTAAATAATACTGAACAAAATTATTTTGTATTGTAAACAAATTAAATAATTATAATTTAGGAGTGAGAAAAAATCTATTTGTGTATTGTGTTTATCAAATGTAAATACACATATTAAAGAGTAAATACATTGATATATAATAAAATTCATTATACACATGTTGATATTATATTAATTACAATGAGGATTTAATATAAGACAATTAAAATAAATTGTGTTTTGATTTTATTTTCCACATGGAAACATTTAACTCGAATCCCCTATGGTGAAAAAATTAAAATTTAAACAAAAAATATCACCAAGAATTAATTACTCGTGATATTAAATGAAAAAGTAAAATTACATAAAACATATAATAGGAATTAGATTCACACCTATATTATTATTATATAAAATATATATTTAAATCTCACAAAACGAAGTTGTATTTAAAAGATAATAATTAAAAATGTTCTTGAGGATAATAATCATTAAACATTCCAAAGTGTCCCATAGTTCATTGAATCATTTCAATCATATATACATGATGTAATAAAAATAAATTACACTTTTAATATCATGAGTATAAATATATTCATGATATAACATTTCAAAGGGTATTATATAAACCATATTGAATTAACAATGTGCATAATAACAAATAAGTTGCAATGGAATGTAAATTGATACGAAATCCGTCACATTACATTTCCTTTTATGGGGAAAATTCTTTATCATAATGAAAAATTGATTCTAATATCTCAATAATTAATACAATAACTATAATCATATTTTTAATATCATATATTATATTCATATAGAATCTTATTATCCTTTTTCTTAGTAATAATTCTTTATTTCAACTATTTCTTGTATGAATTGCCAGGTCATCCGATTATGTTTTACCTTATGGAATGTTGTTACCATTACAAATATCAAAATGTAATCATATAAATGATGTAATATTTTATTTCATTATTATATTTATTTGGTTTATATATTTATATATATATTTATAACAATTCTTAATGTTTGAACGAATCACATTGCATTGATGAGGGCGTAGTCTACACATCCATAAATGATGTTATCATATTTAAAAAAATGGAAAAGAATTAGATTATGTGTTATAAAGGAATTGAGGAAGTATATAGACATTATAAATATCATATATAACATAAAAAATGAGTTTCCACCATAATGTAAAACCATGAAATGTTGAAATGTAAAACTGAATGACATCATTTCGTGATGCAGTAGATCTTGATACACAGAAACGATAAATTCATTACCCATTAGATGGATGTTTTTGTAATATTAAGACTAAAAAATAATAAAATCTCAATATTATTTCTATAATATTGAAATTAAATAATATTGGAATAATAATAGTTAAGGGTGTGGACAATAAAAAAACTAAAGAGCTTGAGAAATAATGTTACCATAAATTTGGGGAACTCCATTTAGTTTTCACCAAAGGGCTTCCATGGGTGGGATTATTCCAAAATTTACCTTTATATGATTTTTGGAGGGATGTTTATGAGATATTTGGGTTGATCATATTCAATCCAATATTACTTGAGATGTGTGAAGACGTTATAGGAGAAGAGGCCTTTCTATAGTGCATGTGGACTGTCACTCTTGTAATCATTCAGAATAAGAATTACACCCACTTTCTTTCCATGTAAAGTGGATCTAGTAATTGTTCAAATATTAGAAAAGTGATTATAGGGTCTAAATATGGAAAAATATTCATATTGAAGAATTTATTTTTAATTTTACCCCTTATTTTTACGGTTTTTCCATTGTTATGCATAAATTTACCACAATAATTGTAATTAATTTAAATTAATTCACTTATATTTTTGAGAAAAATCTAAGTTGAACAAATAGTATACAATAAATTATATTTATTTCCTATATGTTATCTTTTTTTCCAAATTCCTCTAACAGAAATAACAAAAATTAATTTTAATTTAATCCTATATATTGGACGACAATGCATGCCATTAAAGTAAAAAATGTTCAAAAAATTGTTATTTTTTATATTAAATTAAAATTTGAAATTGATTAATATGAAAAAGAAATTATTCGTTGATTAAATATGGATCTAATTATACATTGAAATATATATATATATATATTATGTATCCTTGAAAATAAATTAGAAGGAACTTTTCGTTCGAATTAAATTTCAATATTTTTAACTATTTATAAAAACCAAGACATAACATATATATGCCATATAATTCACCATAAGATAACTTTTATGTTTATCCATAAAAATTTAAAATTACTTTCACATATTAAATTTATAAATGTTTCAATAAAATTATTTGAAATATGTTCTCCATTAAAAGGTCTAAATGATCATTACGAATAATATATCATTTTATATGTAATTTTGGGGTTGTTCTTATGTCATACCTATAAAATCTATTTTTTGAATATAAAAATTATTTTTTGAATATATAATAAATATATTACATTAATATCACTTGATAACTGTAGTTAAATATATTTATTTGGATAAAATAACTTTATGAGCATTAAAATACATTTCTATAAAAACATCATATTTATATTGAATTGATTGTTATATTCATTTATAATTAATTAGTATCCAATAAATTCATATAAAATTTGTGTGAACCATATATTTTTATAATTTATTTAATAATATTCATTATAGATAATTTATATGTATTTATATTAAATATTTATATTTTAATCATATATTATTGTTGAATAAAACTCAGTCATGCACAAGTAATTGAAGAAATTCATTTTTTTCATGCGACATATGGCAAATCAATATCGCATGTTTATCATGATTTAAAATTCATTTATTATATTTAAAATAAAAAATATATAAGAAATTATATTTTTATTATTTTCCTTTTCATTCTTGGCATTGAATTTCATACATTCTATCTAATACAATTCTCTTACATTCTATTTTCAGGGTGTTATAATGTAGGAATGACCAATTAAGTGTCATTGTATTCTCTATGGACTAAATCTCAGCGGTGAAAAATGTAAAATTGATGTGTTTTATCTCTGTATGTGTATTATTTATTGTTACACAATACCATCCGACAAGTTTAAAAATTTATTAACAATGTGTGAATATGAACCGTTATGTTGAATGAAATATATAACACCTTGAATCACCACTCCCCTCTCAGTGTGTTTTGGAGAACTACATTATTTTATTTTAATGTAAATTTTCTTAAACACATGGTTAGAACCTATTTGGTATTTTTTCTCGTACCCTGCCCTTATTGTTGGTTACTTGTTTATTTGCAATAACTAGTTCTCATAAAAGGGAAAGAGACTCTTGGAGAAGGTGTATGTTCATTACCAATAATGTTTCTGTTTTTGATATCATTGGATTTTTTTCTATTTTTTCTCTATGATTTTTTCAACTTGTAATGTTATGAGATTTTTAAATACCTATTTTTTTAATAATTTATTCTATAGAATTTTTTATCATAATTAATTCTTTCTTAACCTTTTGGTATCTTGTGGAAAATAAATTCCTTATTTTACCTTTTATGATACCATCTGCTAGTCACCAAACCATTGGGATCTGGAACAGCCTTTAGGCCCAGGTAGTTCAGGATTCGGTATTATGGTACTGTGTTATTTAAAATACATATTCTCACATTATAAGTGATGATATATATTGACATTTATAAAAAATTATATATTTCATAGCGTTATCCATACAGTTAATTCCGTAATATAGTTATAGAATGGATTTCCATAGCTTACTCCAAACTAAGAGATTAATACTTTTACATAATATATATACACTATAGTAAGGTTTATGCTATCACCATATCATTATTCATGAAGAGATATTGTATTCCCTTCTTCTATGCATCATGGTTTATCATAAACCATCCACCCATACAAATTTTTATATGCATAAGTCCATTTACAATCATTCACGTGTAAAGACCCGTAAAATTCAAGGAAATTGTTTTCTTAATTTTTTTGGAATTTTTACAAGAACGCAGTATCTGACGGCACCTGATTCCGAGGCCCGGTGTTCCTGGAATCATTTTTCGAAGTTTGGCTCGGGTACGTTTAGTGAACGAACAAACGAGTTTTTCTAACTTTTGAATTGGTGCTCGGAATCAAATTCTAAGGGCACCGATGGAATCACAGCACTGGTATTTGTTTAGAAATGCCTTTTCCGTAGTTGCGTTTTCTCGGGTGAGGTTTTTAATTTTTGGGGTTAAGTTAAGAAATAAAATAAAGTGGTGCGACAACTTTATTTTATTTCACTTAAATCCACTTAAAGCCAATTAATCCAGGTTAAGAAGATAAGGTGGGACCCACGATATCCTACCCACTTGGTAGAATATTTGTGAGGTGGGCCCCACACGAGCCCCACCGTTTCATTCCCTCTAAGTAACGGACCCACAAAAACCTCTTTTAAATAATGTCAACCGGTGCATTTACATAAATTCTAAACGCCCCTATTTATTGGGCAGTTAAGTCGTGACAATTAATTCATCGAATTAATTGACCGTTTCATAACATTGTTTTTCAAATTGTTGGCATGGGAATAAAATAATACCAACACCTTTTGTTGAGGGGTTTCTTATTTAGAGGTTTGGGAGAAGCTCTCAAGCTTGAAGATCTTCATCCTCCTTCACGAAGAACGGGAAGAACGTGAAGAACGTGAAGAACGCCGAACCCTCGGAGATCGACGACGCGACACCGACGATTCTCCTTCCGCGACGCTTCTTCTGTGACGTTCCTTCCCCGCGAAAATCATCCATCAACAACCGATTGAGGTAGGGGTTGTAGTTATTTAATTCTTTTTGAATTTTTATCCTCAACATGGGTTTAATTGATGCAATTAAATATTTGTGTTCTTAATCCTCGGAGTTTGATGGCGCAAATCCGTGTACCGCGATGATAGTGACGCCCCTTCCGTGACGCGACGATACACTTCTCCACGACGGTCAATTCCGCAATGAACTCACGTTCGATGAAAACGTTGAGGTAGGGGTTTTAATTCATTTTTAATCTATGTGATTTTATCCGCGATTTGTTAAAATGATTGTCGTGAGACTTTTAAAACCGCTAATGCGGTGGGTGCAGACCAACGAACAAGTCCGAACCCGCCACCCTTTCTCTCATGGTGTGCGAAACGGCGGACGATGTCAAAACAAGTCACATGGGCGATGTGAGGTCCTCGCAGTGAAGGAAGGACCCCAGGAGGGCCATTGGCGAAGACAGCGTGCATTTCCGACCACCAGAACTCGTCTGGTGGTCCGCGGAGGAACCCCCCGGTGCGCCACCGCGGCTGAAGCCGCGGTGGCAAGCCGGCAGACCCGCGACTGCGCGGGACCGGCGAAGGTGGGACGCGGCAACCCATCTGCATCCGTTGGTGAGAGGGGGCCCCCCACGCGGGGCCGCATATCATTCAAGGGGGCGGCGCCCCCCTTGCACACCGCTCGGCCGTTACGGCCGAGCCGCCTGGCGAACGGGCCGCGCCCGCTCCGGCTGGGCCGGGTCGCGCCCAGGCCTGGCCAGGCCACCCAGCCCGCGCCGGCCGGGTCAGACCCAGACCCGGGTCGGGTCGCCCGGTTCGGGCCGCCCCAGGTGGGGGTTGGGCCGGGTCGGTCCGGGCCCAGACCCCCCGTTTTCGGACCACTTCGGTCTTTTTCCCATATCTTGGGCTGCAGACCTCCGATCGACGGACCGTCAGCGGCGATGTGATCCTTGTATCGAGACGGTCGTTTTTGCATATTACACACAATGTTTAGGTGTACTTTGGGTTCGGCCGGGTTGGTTTGTACACAAAACCAACCGGGGCCTCGGAGCAGAAACACACATAACTTAAGTTCCGGACGTCTGATTGACGTTTCGTCGACTTTGATGGATTCCTCTAAGTGAGACGGATCTTTTGGATTACTCCTCCTGAGGTTTGGACATAGGTGGAGTATGGTCGGGTTGGTTTTGACTTAAAAACCCACCGGGCCCCTAAGACGAAAAAGCCAATAACTCTCAGACCGGGAGTCCGATTGACGCGTCGTCTGTGGCGTTGAGTTCCAGTTGATGATACAGAACTTTTGGATTCATCAAATATGGGCTATGTGTCAGTTGATGTATCAGCCTCTCGGCTCGTGGAGCGGACCATCCCGAACGATCTTTCTATGTGCAGGAACCCTAGAGCTAGCTGTGACTGTGACGACGACGACAACTGTACAGAGATCCTCAGTGGACTCGACAACGACGAATACGACACTTAGCGATCCTACGTGGATCAGTGCCACAGATCCTGTGTGGGTCCTATCCTGTGTGGGTCAGCGCTCAGCGTTCCTGTGTGGGCCAACACCTACCGATCCTGTGTGGGTCTGATCCTTTGTGGGTCTTTGTGGGGGTTAGTTACCTATCGGTCCTATGTGGGTCAGATCGTGTGTGGGTCTTTGAGGGGGTTAGTTACCTATCGATCCTGTGTGGGTCAGATCCTTTGTGGGTCATTGTGGGGGTTATTTACCTATCAATCCCCTGTGGGTCAGATCCATTGTGGTTCATTGCAAGGGTTAGTTACCTATCGATCCTTTATGGGTAAAATCCTTTGTGGGTCATTGTGGGGGTTAGTAACCATCGATCCTTTGTGGGTACAACGGCTAAGATGAATCAGTGGCTATATCTTATCAACTCTATCATAATACAAAGAAGTATACCAATGTGAGCTGAATCATGTTTTTCATTCCTATGTGGATTGTGTTGTGTTATCCTGTGTGCATTTACGTTTTGCTTTCCTGTGTGGACTGGGTTGTACTTGGGCTTGGATGTTGGAGTCGAACGAGAAATGATGACTTAGGTATATGTATGGGAATATACCTATGCAGTGTCGAATGTTACTTCATGATTGTATCTTTCCTTTGTGAATTATCCTTTGTGGATTCTGGGAGACATTCGGGGGTCTTGGGGTCCCTACTGAGTATCTTATACTCACCCATGCACGTGCTATACCCGCACTACATTGTGTTGGTTGCAGACGGCGGACAACGCTGATCGTGGTTGAGGCTTGCAGAGCAGGACGGTACCTGGAGGTGGACCACTGGGCGGGACGTAATCGGAGTGGACAGCTGGACCCTAGGAGCTGTGGAGGCCATTTGTACCCACTCTTCAGGTGGGACTTCCAGTGGACGTCTCGATGCTGTGGCTCTACATTTCAGTTGTTGTTTTCTCTTTCCAGTTGTACTTTACTTTCAGTTTGGGTTTGTATACTGGCCCACTTAATTTTCCACGCTTACTGTTGTACTCAGTTTTAACATAATTTTTACTTCTACTGCTTGTTTGCTATGTGGTGTTTTTTTAATTTACAAAGGCAATGCCTTCCCTTTTTATCGAGAGTTACGCCTTGGTGCTAGTCGCCAGCCCCTGGTCTATGGAAGGCGGGTTTGGGGTAGTCACGAAACGGGTCCTGAGGATGGGTCGCGACAAATTGGTATCAAAGGAGTTCAGTTCTACTGCAGATCTTTGGACTCTGATCTTTTTTCTAAGTGAATAAATAGTGTTAAGCGTATTGAGTGTGGTTATCAGTCCAGGGAGTGCATTGTTGGTGCGGTGGCCGATGTATCCGTACACTAGGACCCTGTCTTCTGATTTCCGACTTAATGCACGAAAACTTTGATTGCATGTGCGTTTCATGTTTTCTTTGTGATTAATTTGTATCAGCCCACCAGGTATACTGTTCTGACCGTGGCGCACCTGTTTCCTTTTCAGGATCGCGCCACGACGTCAGCCATCTAGGGTTCCAAGAGTTGAGCATGACGACAGCCCACCGAGCGATGAGGCCTCGGTACATGGCCCTTTGACAGCTGAGGCACCAACGGTACCTTTACCCGCCAAGCCACCGATACTTCCAGCCCCAGCCGTTGAGGATGCACGTCACCTTAGTGCACTGCACAAGTTCCAGCGCCAGCGACCACCTTGGTTCCGTGGTTAGACGGACCCCCAGGCAGCCGAGGATTGGCTGGAGGCAGTTGTTCGGGATTTTAGGTTAGTGAGGACACTAGCAGACCTCATGGTTATCCTCGCACCGAGCCTACTGCATGCAGCAGCGGGCCGATGGTGGAGCTTGATGCTCCAGGTGCACGATGAGGCATCTCTTTTCCGGATAGACTTTGAGATCCTCTTCCGCTCAGAGTTTTTCCCAGCCACCCTCTGTGTGGTGCACATCTAGGGGCTTCTTCAGCTGCGGCTGGGCAGCTTGACAGTCACCCAGTACTCTGCGAGATTTACCGATCTCTCGCGCTACTCGATAGACATGGTATGGGACCCATTCATCCAGGCTCGGACCTTTGAGCAGGGATTGAGGCATGAGATAATGGAATCGCTGATCTCCCTCAGCATTTCGACTCAATCATGAGTACTGGAGCGATCCCTTTTGATCGATAGATTTCTTGCTGAGCCTTCTTCAGCAGCGAGACCTACCGCGGGGCGGCACGTAGCAGAGTCTTCTGCAGCAGGCAATTTACAGATGACTCATGCGTCCAGGTAGACCAGACCCTCAAGAAGACGACCTCAAGACACTGGCTCAGCAGTGCGGCGCACACAGTGCGGATCCAGTCTTTCGAGAGGCAGGCAGTGCTACACATGTGGCGGGCAGGGCCACATGGCTCGTGACTACCCGACCCACCATGCCGTGGAGCAGAAGACAGTTGAGGGGACACCCAGGTTGAGGAAGAGGGTCAACTGTGGCGGTTCGCAGGGAGAAGGTGGACGAGGCAGAGAAGTTGGTCGAGCAGCAGGTGGTGGGCGACGCTTTGAGGCTCTACCACCACCACCACCACCAGGAGGACCAACCCGACCACCGGGAGTTGGCAGGCAGAGACAAGCACAGCTCCAGGCAGAAGAGGCCTACGACCACAGCCCGCCCGAGATTATTCAAGGTACTATCTGTGTCTATTCCACCCTTGCAACAGTTCATATAGACACAGGAGCGAGTCACACTTTAATAGCCACTGCCCTTGTTCGGAGCTCGGAGATTCCAACAGAGCCCTTGGCTTAATCCTTATAGCTAGAGACTCCTACAGGAGCAGACTCGACGATTACGCACTGGTGCTGGTAGTGTGAGCTTACTCTAAGAGGCGAGAGCTTTGGCTGGGATCTTCTTGTAGCGGCGTCGAGGCCTTACGATGCCATCTTGGGAATGGATTGGTTATCTACAGTCCATGCACAGATTGACTGTATTAGGCGCAAGGTGCGATGTGTACGCACCGACGGGAGCAGGTTCACCTTCACCGGCGAGAAGGGGACCTTCACAGCACATGATAGACTTCCGTAGAGGAGAGGACAACCCATCACTCATCAGTTGGCTAGCCTCATCCTAGGAGCAGTTGAAGTGCGATGTCCTGGTTTTCTTGTAGTGGTGGAACAGTATGCAGACGTCTTTCTCAATGACTTTCTAGGACTACCTCCTCACAGAGAAGTAGACTATTATATTGATCTGTACCCCAGGATAGCGCCGATATCCACTCCAGCATATCAGATGGCCCCCGCTGATCTTCGGGAGCTATGGGTACAGTTGGAGGACTTGTAGGGAAAGGGTTTCATCAGACCTAGTGTTTCACCCCGGGCTTCAACAATATTGTTCTCTCAGAAGGCGGACAGGATCTTACGACATTGTGTCAACTATCATCGCCTGAACTAGGTGACAATGAGGAACAATTATCCGCTACCGAGTATTGATGACCTCTTCGATCAGCTCAAGGGAGCACGGTGGTTCTCAAAGATAGACCTCAGGTCAGGTTATCATCAGCTCAGAGTTTGGGACGAGGACTTGTAGAAGACAGCCTTCAGATGTCGGTATGGCCACTATGAGTTCTTTGTTAAGCCATTCGGTGTAACCAATGCTCCGGCAGTGTTCATGGGCCTCATGAACAGGATCTTTCAGCCATACCTCGATCGATTTGTCGTGGTCTTCATGAACGACATTTTGATATACTCGACGACTGTGGAGGAGCACGCCTACCACATGCAGGTTGTACTAGACACACTCTGAGAGCACCATATATATGGAAATCTCTCGAAGAGTCAGTTATGGATACGTGAGTTTCACTTCTTAGGACACGTCATCTCTGAGGCGGGAGTTGCAGTGGATCCTGCGAAGATCGATGCAGTGCTAGCTTGGGAGCCACCCCGGAGTGTGACTGAGGTGCAGAGTTTCTTGGGACTAGCTGGATACTATCAGATATTTGTTCCAGACTTCTCTAGAGTTTTGGAACCACTATCAGCTTTGACGAAGAAGGTGAAACCCTTTGTGTGGTCAGATAGATGTCATCAGAGCTTCCAGGAGATGAGACAGATATTGACCAGCGCCCCAATCTTGAGGCTTCCAGATGAGGGTGTTGGGTAAGTAGTCTACTATGATGCATCAGGGACCGGACCCGGATGTGTACTGATGTAGGAGCGGGTGGTGATCGCCTATGTATCATGTCAGTTGAGGCCGCATGAGAATAACTATGCTACCCATGACTTGGAGTTAGCAGCAGTGGTCTTCGTTCTGAAGACATGGTGCCACTACCTGATGGGAGAGCACTTTACAATCTTTTCTGACCATCAAAGTCTCAGGTACATCTTCTCTCAGAAGGACCTGAACCTGAGACAGAGGCGATGGCTCAAGTTCCTCCAGGACTTTGACTTTAAGATAGTCTATACTCCTGGGAAGGGGAACGTAGTAGCTGATGCTCTCAGCAGGAGGACGGGAATTTAGCTACTTGAGGAGGCGACAGAGCAGCTATCCGCTTTGCAGATATCCTTCGTGGATAGAGATGGAGCAGCCTTCCTTCAGTCTCTCACAGTCACCCCTCCACTACTGCAGCAGGTTAGAGGGGCACAACGTGGGGATGCTGGCTGTGAGACGCGGCGTGCGTAGACATCCACATGACATGCACCTGATGGTTTCTCCTTTGGAGCAGAGCACGACGTCCTTTTCAGAGGACGTAACATAGTACCAGTTGCTTTACAGGAGTAGGTTCTAAGAGAGTTTCACACTTCTCCCTTAGCGTTACATCCTATAGTGGTGAAGATGTACCAGGACCTCAGACGATATCACTGCTGGCCGGGCATGTAGAAGGCTATGGCAGAGTTCGTTTCTCGGTGCCTCATCTTCCAGCAGGTGAATGTAGAGCATCATGTACCAGAAGGCTTGGTACAACCCTTGGAGGTCCCAGAGAGGAAGTGGGACGTGATATCTATGCACTTCGTGACTGGAATTCCACACACTTCTAGGGGTCATGACTCAATTTGGGTGATTGTCCACCGACTCACCATGTCAGCTCACTTCTTACCCATCAGAGAGCAGGGCTCAGTGGAGAGCTTGGGACGTCTCTACGTTCAGGAGATTGTACGGCTTCACGGTGTTCCATTATCTATCTTCTCCGATCGAGATACTCGCTTTACTTCCCGGCTTTGGAAGGGGTTGCCGGAGGCATTCGGGACGCAGCTACGTCTGAGCACCGCCTTTCACCCTCAGACAGATGGTCAGACGGAGAGGACCATACAGACTCTCAAGGACATGATTCACGCATGTGTCCTCAACTTTGGTCATAGTTGGGAGGATCACCTACCCTTGGTGGAGTTTTCGTACAACAATAGCTACCACTACACTATCGGGATGGCATCATACGAGGCGTTGTACTGCCGACATTGCAGATCTCTTTTGTGCTGGACAGACCCTGGGGAGTCAGCACTTCTGAGACCAGAGATGGTCCATGCCACGACAGAGAAGGTCTAGGTCATCCAGGAGTGGATGAGGACAGCTCAGAGCTGGCAGAAGTCCTATGATGACAGGAGGTGGAGGCCACTAGAGTTTGAGGATGGCAACCACGTCTTCTTGCGTGTCTCACCTCGATGTGGATTAAAAAGATTTGGCCAAGGCCGCAAATTGTCTCCACGCTTCATCGGACCATTCCAGGTCCTCAGCAGGATTAGAGAGGTGGCTTATCGCCTGGCTCTACCACCTTAGTTGCACCGGGTGCATGACGTCATCCACGTATCTCAACTGAGGAGATACGTGCACGACCCGACACACATCATTGACCATGGGGAGCTGGACGTTGATGATGGGGTGACTTTTGCGGAGGTCCCAGTGGAGATTGAGGATCAATATAAGCGGGTCCTACATGGATGGTTTATTACTCTAGTGCGCATCAGATGGCAGCATGAAAACCTCCATGAGAGCACTTGGAAGTGAGAGGCTCAGATGCATGCTCAGTACCCACATTTTTTCCCCTAGTTTATGATGTATCTTTACAGGGACGTAAATCCCTGAGGTGGGAGTGATGTAAAGACCCATAACATTCAAGGAAATCGTTTCCATAACTTTGTTGATAATTTTAAAAGAATTTATTTTCTGACGGCACCTGATTCCGAGGCCCGGTGTGCCCAGAATCATTTTCCGAATTTTTGCTCGGGTACGTTCGGTGAACGAATGAGCAGGTTTTTCTAACTTTTGAACCAGTGCTCAGAATCGAATTCCTAGGGCACCGATGGAATCACAGTGCCGGTATTTGTTTAGAAATTCCTTTTCCGGAGTTGCGTTTTCCTGGGTGTGGTTTTTAATTTTTGGGGTTAAGTTATGAAATAAAATAGAGTGGTGCGACAACTTTATTTTATTTCACTTAAAGACACATAATTCCACTTATGTCAGGTTAAGTGGATAAGGTGGTAAACCATGATATCCTTCCCACATGGTAGGATATTTGTGAGGTGGGTCCCACACGAGCCCCACCTTTCCATTCCCTCTAAGTAACGCACCCGCGAAAACCTGTTTTAAATAAATTCAACCGGTGTGTTTACTTAAATTCTAAACGCCCCTATTAATTGGGCAGTTAAGTCGTGACAATTAATTCATCGAATTAAATGTTCGTTTCAGAAATTTTTTTTTCAAATTGTTGGTATGGGAATAAAATAAGACCAACACCTTCTGTTGAGGGTTTTCTTGTTGAGAGGATTGGGAGAAGCTCTCAATCATGAAGATCTTCATTCTCCTTCGCGAAGAACGCGAAGAAACCGAAAAACGCTGAACCCTCGGAGATCGACGACGTGATTCCGTGTTCCGTGACACCGATGATTCTCCATCCGTGATGCATCTTCAACGATGTTCCTTCCCCGCGATAATCTTCCATCTACAACTGATTTAGGTAGGGGGTTGTGGTTCTTTAGTTCTTTGTGAATTTTTATCCTCAACATGGGTTTAATTGATGCAATTAAATCTGTGTGTTTTTAATCCTCGGAGTTTGACGGCGCAACGCCGTGTACCGAGATGACAGCGACGCCCCTTCCGCGACGCGATGATCCTCTTCTCCGCGACGGTCCATTCCGCGACAAACTCACGTTCGACGAAAACATTGAGGTAGGGGTTTTCGTTCATTTTTAATCTATGTGATTATATCTACGGTTTGTTAAAATTATTATTGTGAAACTTTTAAAACCGCTAACGCGGTGGGTGCGGACCAACAAACAAGTCCGAACCCACCGCCCATTCGCTCATGGTGTGAGAAACGGCGGATGTCGACAAAACAAGCCGCACGGGTGATGTGAGGTCCTCGCAGTGAAGGACGGACCCCAGGAGGGCCATTGGCAAAGACGACGCGCATTTCTGACCTCCGGAGCTCGTCTGGTGGTCCGCGGAGCAACCCGCCAGCGCGCCTCGCCGGCACGGCGGCGCCGGTGGTGGGAGGCGGCGGCGCACGGCGCGCCGCCGTGGAGAACCATCGTGGCTGAAGTCGTGATGGCAGGCCAGCTGTCCCATGACCACGCGAGACCGGCAGAGGTGGGACGCGACAACCCGGCCACGTCAGTTGGCGTGAGGCTGCCCCCCCACACGGGGCCGCAGATCATTGAAGGGTGCAGTGCCCCCCCCTTGCGCACCGCTCGACCGTTACGGCCGAGCCGCCTGGCGACCGGGTAGCGCCCGCGCCGGTCGGGCCGAGTCACGCCCAGGCTGGGCCAGGCCGCGCCGGCTGGGTCGGACCCGGACCCGGGTTGGGTCCACACGGAGCGGGCCGACCCAGGGGGGTTGGGCCGGGTCGGTCCGGGCCCAGACCCCCCGTTTTCGGACCTCTTCGGGTTTTTGCACATATCTTGGGATACAGACCTCTGATCGATGCACCGTCAGCGGAGATGTGATCCTTGGATCGAGACGGTCGGTTAGACATATTACACTCAACGTTTTGGAGTACTTTGGGTTCGGTTGGGTTGGTTCGTACATGAAACCAACCGGGCCCTCAGAGCGGAAACACTCAAAACATCTGTTCCGGACATCCGATTGACGTGTCGTTGACTTTGATGGATTCATCTAAGTGAGACAGATCATTTGGCTTACTCCGCCTGAGGTTTGGATGCAAGTGGAGTATGTTCGGTTTGGTTTTAACTTAATAACCAACCGGGCCCCTGGGATGAAAAAGCCAATAACTCTCAGACCGGGCGTCCGATTGACACGCCGTCTGTGGCATTGAGTTCCTATTGACGATACAAAACATTCGGATACATGAACTCTGGACTATGTGTCAGTTGGTGTATCAGCCTCTCAGATCATGGAGCGGACCCTCTCGAACGAGCTTGCTATGTGTGGGAACCCTAGAGCTGGCTGCTACTGCGACGACGACGACAACTGTACATAGATCCTCATTGGACTCGACAGCGACGACTACGACACTCAGCGATCCTACGTGGATTAGTGCCACAGATCCTGTGTGGGTCTGATTCTGTGTGGGTCAGCGCTCAGCGGTCCTGTGTGGGCCAGCGCCTACAGATCCTGTGTGGGTCCGATCCTGTGTGGGTCTTTGCGGAGGTTAGTTACCTATCGATCCTGTGTGGGTCAGATCCTGTGTGGGTCTTTGCGTGGGTTAGTTACCTACCAATACTGTGTGAGTCAGATCCTTTGTGGGTCATTGCAGGGGTTAGTTACCTATCGATCCTTTGTGGGTCAGATCCTTAGTGGGTCATTGAGGTGGTTAGTTACCTATCGATCCTTTGTGGTTCAGATCCTTTGTGGGTCATTGCGGGGGTTAGTACCTATCGATCCTTTGTGGGTCCGACGACTTAGATGAATCAGTGGCTATATTTGATCATCTCTACCGTCATACGAAGAAGTATACCTGTGTGAGATGAATCCTGTTTTTCATTCCTATGTGGATTGTGTTGTGCTATCCTGTGTGGATTTTCATTTTCCTTTCATGTGTGGACTGGGTTGTACTTGGGCTCAGATGTTGGCACCGAACGAGAATTGATGACTTAGGTATATTTATGGGAATATACCTAAGCAGTGTCGAATGTTACTCCGTGATTGTATATTTGCTTTGTGGATTATCCTTTGTGGATTCTGGGAGACCTTCGGGGGTCTCAAGGTCCCTACTGAGTAGCTTATACTCACCCCTACACGGGCTATACCCACACTACGTTGTGTTGGTTGCAGACGGTGGACAGCCCTGATCGTGGTTGAGGCTTACGAAGCAGGACGATACCTGGAGGTGGACCACTAGGCGGGACGTACTCGGAGTGGACAAATGGACCCTAGGAGCCGTGGAGGCCATCTGTACCCACCCTTCCGGTGGGACTTCCAGTGGATGGATCGACGCTACGGCTTTACTTTTCAGTTGCTGTTTTCTCTTTCCAGTTGTACAGTACTTTTAGTTTGGGTTTGTATACTGGCCCACTTACATTTCCGCACTTACTGTTGTACTCAGATTTTAATTAGTGTTTACTTCTACTGTTTGCTTGCTCTGTGGTGTTTGTTTACTTTACAAAGGCAATGCCTTCCCATTTTACTAAGATTTATGCCTTGGTGCTAGTCGCCAGCCCTTGGCCTATGGAAGGCGGGCTTGAGGTAGTCACGGCACGGGCCCCGAGGACGGGTCGTGACATCATGCCGGTTCCATGATATATTCCTCACAATCATCTACTTAATAGAATGTAACACCCATTGTAGTTAACACTATGATTGGATTATATAGTGTTGAAAATATAATAACAAAATATTTTTAATTTCTTTGAAAACATTTAAAACCACATATATTAGTCATATTACATTATATGGTTTAAAATTCCATGAATCTAATTTTATATGGATCCATCAATTCACCCTCTCATGAAATCATATATTCCAAAAAATGAAAAAAAACAAATGGATAAATTTTCATAAAACTAATATTTCCATAGGGTCTTTAGTAAAAACATCATGAAATATTGATTATCTTACATGATCATGGAATATATTAGATTTTCCTCTATTGTTTTTATTATATACAGATCAAGGTATTATTTAGAGAAACTATTTTTTAAATCCTTGATAATTTCAAATATTTTTTATGAATATTTGTAATCACTATAAATTAATATTGTACATACCTCATACATAATGATATCTCGCATAAGTATTCTGATGTTTTCCAAAATTAATGATACCTATAATAATGATTAATCATGAAAATGTTTTTATCTTTATGATATTGTTCTGACAATTCACTAATCTGGGTTTGATCATGATTTTACATGATATTGATCATTTTATATCCCAAATAATCAATGACCAGTTATATCAAACCATCCTTCTTCATTACACAAAGAATATGTGCACCCCATAGTGATCCACACATCTAATTAAATACCTAATCCAGTTGCACCTATAGATTATTGGTTAATTAAATAATCCCAATTTAATCCATTCCGTATTGATTTTTTGAAATTGTTGTTGATCAATAAAAGAGATAAATTCAAAACTCAACTATATGATTTAGATAAGGATTATGAAATTATCTTATAAATACATTAAGAAATTACCCCAAAATAAACATATCATTAATATTTTATTTTTATAATAATACCATAGATAAATAGACCATTTAAATAGTTATTGAGATCCATAAAATAAATGAAATTTTGTATATAATTTAACTCTTACCATCGTACTGATAAATAAGCAATGGGTTTTTTAAGATATCAAATTTGACTTATATTATTCATAAATTGATTTCTTATATATGTAACAAAATAAAATCCATGATAATGATAATATAAAATAAATATAGAGGGAGAATTTTGATTTTTGTAGGATGTGGATTCCAAAAATATTCATAGAGAGAACAATCTTAGAATATAAACAAGATCATAATATAGTTATGGGGTTTCACTGGTAAATCAATGTCCTATCATTGATGATGTGAATTGAAATAAAATGATACTTTTCAGGGAATATAGTAATCCATATAAATAATATCAAATATGGTATATTAATATTTATATATACATGTAACCACATCAATTTTATCATTCTATGTTCTCTCCCTTTGGAAAACTAAATATATTATCATGCCCATAACACTTCATTGATCATTATTTTAAAACTAGATAACTCCCTCAAGTTATTTCTATATCATGAATCGTTATTTTATATTAATTACATATTAGGTATTATGTATGTAAATATTATTCATGATCTATTAAAATTGTTCAAAATGGGTTTTAATTAAATTTTAAAATGTCATAATCATAAATCCAGATAGTTTTGAACTAGGTTCACAATAAGGGAAAATTCATTCGGCACCAGAATGTTGGTCATGATATACTCAATGAAATATTTCTTACTATTTTTAACCCAAGATTAATGGAATATAGAAAGGAATAAAATATTAATATATATATATATATTTTTTTATAGGATGACAACATTACATTATTTACTATAACATTAGATATTATCCCTTACATTGGATAATACAGGGTGTTCTCACTGATGTTTCATTATCTGACTTTCGTTTTTTTTAACTAAACCTTTCTCTAATACCACCTATAAATAAATATGCAATTCATACATAACATCATAATAATATGCATTCTCAAAATCTCAAATATGTTCTTCTCATAACATTTCAGTACCCATTTATTAAAAACTCATTATTAATATTTTCTTGAACGGGTGTTAGATTTTTCAATTTTCATGAAAAGTTTTGTTCATTTGTTACAGTTATGTATATATATTATGGTACTGTCATCCATGAAGTGTAAAACATGATATAAATATCATATCTATTAATTATATGTAATTTTAATTTATCCATTAATGGACGTGATTAAAAATGAGTAACACTATTCAAGTTAAAGGTAGGTCTAAAATATGAATTAATGTTGTTATGATATTTCGATTGAGGGAAAAAAGAATGTAAAAACGATTTCAAAATTATAGAATAATTTCTATATTATATATATCATACATATACATTTATTTTGAAATTATTTATTTCAATTTATATCAAACTATAAAGATAGATCACTTCCCTCTGTAGAGGTGGTGGTCCACATATACACATGGGTTATATTCCTATTTTCTAATAGTTTTGAATGTAAAAGGTAGATATGATACTATTATTAAATAATAATTATTATTTCTTCAATATAACATATAAATTATTAACCATTAATAATTTTCATCAATGAAAAATGGCAATGAAAAATGAATTTCATCCCTATGTTGTGTGGTAGTCCACAGATAACTTGAGTGATACATTAACATATTATATGGTGGAAAGGTTGGTCGATAAAGGTGGTTTATTGATCATAGAATCATTTATTATATCTAGGACACTAGATTTTTTAAATTTTAAAGAATATGATTTTTTAATGGACATAACTGATGAAATGTATTGACTGATGTCGGGTAAGATGATAACATTTTATTTAGTTTGCCTCCAATATATTCCTTCTTATGAAAAATTGGAATGATCTTATAAAAAGAAAATAAACACTATATTATTGATAATGATTTGGATAAGATAATTAATAGGGGTATTATTGAGCTATCAGTGCTAATGTGCTGTAAAAATAAGACAAATGGGGGTATTTTATAATGGATTCATTTTAGATGACCGAAATTACATAAAAGATTTTTATATAATTATTTAATTTAGCATGTATAGTAATCCCAAATAGAAATTAATTAAAATTTGAAATTTACACTTTCTAAATATCGTTATCCAATTAAATTTATATATGTTTTTTTTCATTTTATACCTAATTTTTTGGATTATCCCCTTTGTTAAACAATTTTACCCTTAAATGAGATAATTAATTTTTCAATAATAACATGCCATAATTAAACTCAACTGGTAATAATTTTCACAAAAAATTAAAAACGGATAAAGGTTTTAACCATTTTTCATCTTACATTTCCAATTTATGAACTGTTATGATTTTTATATTATTTAATAAAATGTTATTTTCCTTAAAATATCATTATTATAATTTCTAAAATTATATATTGAATTTTACATTAAATACAAAATGATATATATGTAGTTGTAAAATAATATTTTCATAAATAAAAAATTTGTTTTATTAATCTATAAAATTAATGTAACACTATATATTTTCAACATTATCCTACTTTTATTAATTCTAAAAACTGTTGTTTATTTTTCTAATAATTCAATTATTACTATGTCGGGGTTATGTAAAAATTTAATTTAATTATATCATCACTTAAAATATTGATAACTATTTTTAAATGAAAATATAATCACATTTAAATTAATATTTATAACTATACTAATATAAATATAATAATTGTGTAAAAATAATTATATATATTAATGAAAAGAGATTGATTTTTGAGAGTTTATGTTACTTTAAATATTATAAATTTCATTTTCACAGAAAAATATTGGAAAAATCAAATAAATTCAATAAAATTATGGAAATAGATTAAATAAATTCATAAAATTGGATACAATAATGTATTTTAGAATCCTGAAAGCCATATCCCATTATTTTATCTCTATTTTACCATTCTAAACATTATCATCATGACAAATATTTTCTATAGTTGCCACTTATACTTAACAAAGTTAAAAAAATAGATAACAAAATTGGCACTATAAATTATATATGTCGAAAATAATGTATTATCATATCTATATATATGGTATAAAATCATTTTAAATTATGCGAAAAAATTATAATGAAATCATTTTCTTGGAATGTAAAATTTATAAAACATGATTTATTCTTAGTTCAGGTCAAAAACATTTGATCAATATCAAGACAGGTAATTGAATATATAATTTATAATTTTTAGTAATGTAAATCATGAATAATTATAACTAGAATTTTTTAATATAAATAAATATTGAAATCATAAAAAAAAATTTGATATAAATTACAATTTTACATTCAAATTTTTCTTATTCTCATTTCAAAAAATATGACATCTATAGACTTTATTTTATAAATGAATTTAAAAGACATTTTTAGAAATTTCATTATTATTATTGATACAATCTAAAAAAAGTATAATTTATAATAATTTAATTAAATTATAATATTTTAGGAATACAAGATGATGCTTATAAACTAAATTTTATTTATAAAGAAATATATAAAAGAAATCATTGTATGTACAGTCATCTATATAAAGAATGTCAAAGTTTTAAAATTATTAGTTGTTATGCTTTTTTTATTATGACCATATACCTTTTTGTAAATAATATATACATTTTGAAAATATTATCACATATGATATCATTTATTATCACATATAATAAATCGAAACCTCAAATATTTTCTATTTTTTATTATATGAGATCTGTAATACCCTAGGTAAACAAAGAATATGATATTTTTATATTTATTAATATTTTTAAAATAAATATTATTTTAACATTACAAGTGATTCTATGTTCGATGGAATACCTGACAAGAAATAATGAATCTCTCTAAATTCTCATGTTGCACACAATGCTGAGTCATACTAAAAAAAGGTATAAAAATATAATATTATTTTAAAATGTAGTTAACGCCTACTCGTTGTATTAGAAGGAAGGAAAAGAACTATCTAAAAAATGATTATACAAGTTTTTTAAATGTTTTTACATTTATCCAATAAATTTTAGGTGATTAAAATTTGAATGAATCCAATTTTAAGCACAAAATACTCTAATATTCATTTAAAGGTGGATTTACCACATTTTGATGGAGAACCATTTTAAAAATATAGTTTTCTCATTTATATGTTCCATTTTAAAAAAATAAAATTCTTTATTAGAATCGTGGAATCAAAATTTTCTTTGGATGAAATTATGGAATTTTTCTGATAAAGGACATTTTTAAATGAATAGTGAAAATTAATGCTTTTTAAGTCAAAATTGTCATTTTACATGATTAATTTATATAGATATATTATCCATTCAATTCGTTTTAAAGTTTAATTGGATTATATTTTTACCATTTAATCAAATTTTGGTCATTATATGTAATTTCACATTCAAATTGTATATAATCAAATGTCAATCTTTTGATAGTTATTATTTCTTAAAAACACGCTATTTGGTTTTGACCACATAAGTTAATATTAAATTAAATTCTATGGTCTGAATTTGGAAATATGGATTCCGTATTTGTAAAGAGGAGGTCCAAATTGTGTAAATATATATCTTTTATTTTTAGAAATTATGAATAGTAACTTTAGTAAATATATTTTTTACCATGGTTAAAGGGTAAATCTTGTAAATATAGGTTAACAAATATATTATGATAGTATTAAATTACCCTAAAATGTGTCCGAATCTATTTAGATAATAAATGTATGATAATGGGATTCCTTAGGTCGATTTTTGGGACCCAATAAAACAACTTCTAAATGAAAATGTCACTTTATAAATATTAATTTGAAATAATGGAAAATGTAACATAACCATAAATCTATTAGTAAAACAAATTTTTTCATGTATTATATAATTGATATTTTCTCCTGTAAAAAGTAATTACAAATATACAACAATTTCCTACATCATCTAATTTTTTTTATAATTTTTGTACATCAAAGAAATAAGTATATTTATGACCCAATGATGATGTAATGATTACCTCATTAAATAATGTTTTAAATAAATGATATTTTAAATATTAAAATAAATTTATTTTGAATCATTTTTTGTTATCAACTTATTGTAAAGATTATTAAGAATTTTTATATTTTAATTAATAATGGTTTTTTGAAGGAAGCCAATTTTTATTCTTTTTTTAAAAAGTCATGACATGAATAGTAAAAAAATTGAGATAAATGAGTTTTTAAATAATTCAATATTTTATTAAATGATAAAATAGTCACAAAAACTATGATTATGCCAAATGACTTATATAAGGTTTATAATTTCATTAATGAGTCACTTTTTGTTGTATTTTCATTTTATGGAAACTATATTAACCATATAGTATGAATATATGTGTGAACATGGTAAAAGTTAAATAAGTTAACAAAAGGTTAATTAAAAAAGATAATGATTTAAAAAATTTCATAAACCTTTCCAATTATTATTGGACGATCTTATTACGACTTATATTTACCAGAACATTTAATTAAATAATTTCCGGACCATTTGAATCAAAAAACCATTTCATAATAAAATAATATTTTCAATGTTTCCTAAAGATCCCCTACTCCCCCTTATAAAAATCCAACACCTATTTGCCTTGCTAATATCTCTCAAACCCCCATGGCTTGTCCAACATATAGCCAAATATGTTCCCAAATCCATATCTTCCTTTTAGAAGCATTACCTTTGGAAGAAGGAAAATCAATAAAGCCTTTATGTTCAAACCAAAAGGAGCTAACATATTTATTTGTAAAGTCTTCCCTCAAATTCTCTTCTTTTATTTTACATATTCACTCTCAATCCTCTTCTTATAATTTGTTTATATAAAAACACCAGTATCCTTAATATACTATGTTTTTTTTATAAGAAGGATTCGAACTACACTTTCACTGTAACACCCCAAGCTTCCACGGTATGCTTCCCTTTAAATAATACAGTAGCTTGTGTTGTACGGAACTTCGTGTCCAAATACACCACAACCCATCAAACTAGACATTATGAATAGTTATACCCACTTTTTGAAATTTTTTAATTTTTTTTCATTCAAAATGGACATCATTTTTGGATTCGTAATATCCAAATTATCTTAGAGTGATTTTTTGTATTTTTCTAAAAACATTCATTTTTTGATGAATAGTGAAAAACACTAAGTTATGGTTTAAAACCGTCTTTTTATTTAAATAAATTTACATTTTTTTTAATTTATTCTCAGTCAAAATATAATAATAATAACTATATATTATCAGTGTAATTCTTTGGAGTTATTTTATAATAAAATTAGATATATAATAATTTTGTTGAACTTTTTACGGTCTTTTACCCAGCTCCTTGGAGCATTTGCAAATTTACATAAAACATAATTTTACCACTTCTGTGTGTTGAATTTGGAATTTTCGAGAGACACAGTTGATATCATTATGTAAAATTTGGTTCAATGAGATGAAAATAATTTGTGGTGAATAGTAACTTTTAACTTTTATTTACGATCGTTAAAAGTAAAAATACGGTAATTAAAGATAAAAATGATATTATTATTACCCTAACACATGTATTAGTTCTATTTGATAAGTTTAATTCGACCAATAACAAACTTTTTGAATAATATATGATCTTATAGGTCCATTTGGATTAGATTAATACATTTATTATTATTTAATTGAAAGAATATTTAAAAGTGATGAATTCAATGTTAAATAATTAAACCATTTTTAATGTAAGGTTACACATACGATAAATTCATCTATGAATATTCATTATAAAGATTAAAATATTTCCTACAAAATTCTATTTCATTTATATTTTTTAGACATAAAACATTTTAATTTATTTATGACACAATGATGATGTATTAATTACCTTATTAACGAAATATTAAAATAATTGATATTATAAATTTCCAAATAAATTTTATTTGAGACTTTTAATAAATTCCACTAATTTTTATTTTTAATATGACATGTTAGGGTTGATTAAATGAATTTATTTCTAAGTAATAAGGCATTTATGATTTTAACAAAAACAAAATAGTAAATAATGTCAAAATTGACATAAAAGAGTTTTTAAAACAAATATTAGATTATTAATCGATATTCTATTCATAGAAATCTAAGGTTTGGAAAATTGTCTTAAATAATATTATATATTTCATTTATGAACCACTTGAGGATTTCTTGGACGTTTATAGTAAGATTATTAACCATGTAATATTAAAATACAAAGAGACATGATAAATGTCAAACTAATTATCTATGTGTTAAATCTAAAAGAAAAGGTTAATATTGTGACCCAAACCTACATAACATCTATTGGTTGAGTAGTTATTGACCCCGAAACACCTTAGCCTCGAAATAAATCATTTGGGAGCCCTTATAAACCAAAAAGAATTTTATTATAAAATTATATTTCAATCTTTTCCTAAGGAGCCTGTCACCCCTCATATAAAAGGACACATACCCTACTATCAAATTAACACATTCAAAGCCATTTGGCTCGACCAAACCCTGCCCAAATATCATCTAAATTGTCCTCCTTTCATCTTAATGGTCTTAATTTAGTCCTAAAGCCAATCTAAGGAGCCCTTTTTATCAAATCCAAAGGGAGAACCAGAAGTAGAGGTAAATATTTCATCACCTCTTTCAAATTCATTTCTTCTTCCACTTCCAATTTCATTTTTGTTTCCATTATAAAATAATAAATACAGTATATTCTATATACTGTAATGTTATTATAAAAATTTTACAACCATATTCATTATTTTATCCATCCTAGGAGTGACATGTCACCATATGTGCGTACATATGGTTGACCATTTCCATGTCATGGTGTAGTTTGTTATTCAGACACTTCATCATTGGATCGGAATAATAATGAGTAAAAATTATGCAAATAATAAATATATCATGTTAATTATTCTGTATATATGATATAACATACAATTATATACAGTTTTAATATCAAAATAATGATATTATCGCTCGTGCGTACATATGGATTTCCGTCTCCACGAATGGGATGAGATTCATTTCCCATACTATCCATTCAAGACTAATTTTCCATTGATGATAAATAATAATGATTAAAGACTTAATATAATTATTAATATGAATTATATACATCATACTAACAACAAACATAACTTATGTAACAAAGAATATAAAATAAAACGAATCAGTTAACAGCTAAAATGATGATACTAGTGAAATATCATTATCAAATCAATATTAGAAGAACATATATGATATAATATTAATGTATATGGTATTTTTATAATTTATTAAAAATTATTTCAACATTATACAGGAGTTTAACCTACCATCGACCAAGTAAAATAACAAGGTAAGGGTTAATTTCACAGTCACTTTCTTATTCGAGGTTGTTTATAAATAATTATATACTGGGTCCTCTTTATCATCCACATCTATCATTCTGAAAAATGTATCTCAAAACATTTTTACTATTTTATAGAAAATGTGTTAAAGGCATTTATACCCTTATTTAACCTTATATGTTCTGAAAAAAATCTCGTCATCGTTTTCCAAACAAGGTATTTTATGACCTTTTGTACAAAATTATGGTGAAAATGTTTTTTAACATATACGGCAGGTGCAGATATTTTCCACCATCATAACATCATCAAAACTTACCTTACAAGATTGTAATAATATTTCCAAAATAATTTTTTTGTTTTATAATTATTTTAATTTTAAATTATTTCAAAATAGAAAGAGATATTTCTCTAAAAAATGTTTTGATTTGATATATGTTAACTTCCTTCGGTAGAATTTTATTCTTATTTGAAGTTGATTTATTATGATACAAAACTTACATATTGTACTGAAGGTTTTGTAATTTTTTGACTATGTATGGGTTATTTTTACACCATTCAAGGTTTCTGGATAAAGTATTGACATTTCATATACCAGTTTTAATACAAATGTTTGTGTTATGTTTAAACCATTTCATAAGAGAAATGCACTGGACTTAGTATGCGATAGGTGGATCCCTCTATAGATTCTTGATGAATTAGTTAGTCTCATGAGATAAACTAGTGTCTTGGCACAAGGCCTTCATAAAATCGTATTTGTATTCTTGGCACAATGCCTCGACTATGTCGTTATGAAGTCTGGCATTATGCATTCCATCATTATAAAAGTGGCTATTGATATTGCTTGGGATTTTTTGACTAATAGAATATCCATGTGAATAAGTAAATGACATTATTTGTTTTTATCATTTCCATATAATGAGGTCGTTCAAGTTTAAAAGGCCTTTGTTTTAGTTGTATTCATTGCCTTAAATGTATATTCTTATTTATGAATGTTTGTGTTGTATTGTTATTACTACTAAGAATCTCATCTCACCCCTTTCTATGTTTTATTATTCCCAAGATGCGAAAAATTATATTATGACTGAACTACATGGATAGCCTATGGAATATGAATGTGGTTAATGAAGACAATGTTTGTTGTTGTTTTTCATTCCATGGTGTAATTTAAAACTTATGAATGTATCTAGTAACTGCATGTCTACAAAACTAATCAGTCTTTTGGGACATGATTCCCTGCATCATACCAATATTATGTAATAATTCACTAACTCTAGGTAACTGGGGTTGGGGTGTCACAATTGGTATCATAGGATGTTTAGTACAATCCTTGGAATCTATATTTAGATAAACTCTAATCAGAGCACATTATCCTAAGATAGACATTTAGGATTAGTATTGAAGAACTTCCTTGAAATTTGGTATTGTAGATATTTTGTGAGTTTTCTAAGCAATACATCCATGTCTGGATATGAGCAGGTAGAGGCGACTCTGGCACAGATGTACTGAAGGGAAAAACCCGAAAACTTCACTTTTAGCTAGACCCGAACGGGAACTGATGCATGACAATGAGCCTTGATGCACTCTTAGTTACATGAATCCAAGGGGATATTCCTAGGATAATACTGATTTTATTTATAAACCATTATGAAGGGTTTATGAGTATATACTTACTCAAAGAAATCATTTTTATGATTATGAATGATATCCATAAACAGTTCTATTTCTGTTAAATGTTTTACACGTTTGGATTTATGTGTTTCGATTCATAAACTATTCTAGTTTATGACAATGTTTAGAAATGGATCCTAATATAAGGAATGGAAACCGTATCAATGCATTTATCCATGTAGGGATTTCCTTCTGTATCAAAATAATTATAGAGGAGAATGTGAAGCATCTAGTGTTGATCAACTTATCAACACACAGGGACAACTCACTCAGGTTATGAATAATAATATTACCTGTATGGAGAACCCAAATCCATAGCATGGAGGATCAATGTAAGATCGCTTCATGAGACAACAACCACCAACATTAAATGGGAGTAAAAATCCATTTGTTTCTTAGAAATGGATAAATTATTTGGATAAAATATTCCACGGATTGGGGAGTAGTTAAAGGGAAAAATTTGTCAAGGCAGTTTACTACCTCACTGGATATGCTGATCAATGGTGTTCATAGATTCAAAACACAATGGAAGATGATGAATTGTCAAATATGTAATGGAAGGAGTTTAAAGAGATTTTATTAGATAAAAACTTTGCTTGTGACCATCGAGTAGATATGGAAAAGAAATTTCTGAGTCTGAGCCAAAAGGAGAATGAGAATGTCGCAAAGTATGAAGCTATCTTTACAAGGTTAGTGAGCCATGCTGCAGATTATATACGTAACCCACGAAGTAAGATTGGTCATTTATTTGATGGGTTAAAACTATTTCTATGTTGACCATTAATCTAACAACCCTACTCATTATACGAAGAAATTTTCTCATGTGATATCAAGACAAAAATGGAATTCTCTAAGTCTTACGACTATAATGAAAGGCATGAGATGAAGAGATCTGCTGAACACCTTGGAAATGGAAATATGTGAAAGAAGGGAAATGTTGAATATCCATCCTACATTAAATGTTGGAAGAAACATCTTGGTACTTTCCTGAAGGGAATGAGATTCTGTTACAAGTGTGGTGAAAAAGGACACCAAGCCTGTGATTGAAGGGGAAGAAAGAGGATGTCAATGTTGAATGCTACAATTGTAGAGAAAAGGGGCATTATTGAAATGCATTTTCTAAGTTCCAAGGAATCTTATCTTAGAAAAGTCCATGGGATCAAGGCCAAGCTTATGATATCACTAATGATAAGGTTGAAACTTTGAAAGACATAGTGGCAGGTAATTTAATGTTTTCTTCAAGTTTAACAAATGCTTTCTTTGATTCTGGATCATCGCATTAATTCATATCTTCCTAGTTTGCTATGAAAATTAGATATTTTCAATTTGATTTAACAAGAGAGTTGTCAGTAAAAAATCCTAAGGGATGTATCATTGCAAAATGTTTTGTGAATCAGTCCCCATTAGGGTATATAAATGTTATTTATCTGCTGATCTAATCGTCATACCTATGATTGAATTTGATATAATCCTTGGAATTGATTGGATTTTAGACTATGATGCCATCAATTATTTTAAGAATAAGGAGGTTACTTTTTTTACTATTATGATAAAGAAAACCTTATCTTTAGAGAAGAATCGTCACCACCTAATTCTTATCTTGATATACCCCTAGTAGATCAACTAAATTCCATTATTGGGGAGGAAGAGAATGAGATAACAGTGGGTGAGGAAAATAATGTTAAAATAGAAGATGTACCTATTGTGCAAGAATATGTTGATGTGTTTCCAGATGATTTACCTGGACATCCTACAGAATGAGAAATTAAGTATTCCATTGATTTAATTCCTGGTTCAAGGCCCATATCGAATACCCCTAATAGAATGTCCACTATGGAATAAGTGGAACTAAAGAAACAACTATTGTAATTGACTAACAAGGTATTTATTCTCTCTACTGGAAATAATTATTTTCCCTACAATTGTATACCAATGGTTCTTTTTAACCATTGGGATAAGTGATCTTTACCAACGGTTTGCATAAACCATTGGTAAAGATGGAGTTTGATTGATTTTTTCAAACGGTTAGATGAAACCATTGGTAAATCATTGTTTTCCCAACAGTTTTTAATATCCACTGGGAAAATAGACCCTAAATTAGACTAAGGAAAGAGACCCCCCACCCCCCAATTGTAGATGTAGATTGAGTGACTCCCAGAAGCGATACCTGACTTCAAAAAGCCCCTTAGAAGCCCCAGCACAGGTTCACCTCTTCCATCTGATCAGTTTCCAGGTTAGACTCATTCCACCTCTTCTCAATGATATCTTTCCACCTCTTCTCAAGGATATCTGTCCACATCTTCTCAAGGACATCCTTCTATTCTGAATGATATCATTATTCCCTATTTTTATGGATTTTCGAAAATTTTATGATTCACTACTCCATGAATTGTGTACACAAATCACTACATCCACGAATTGTTTACTCAAATCAATACATCAGTGTACACATTGTATAATTAATTTTTTCATTAAACGTATACATTTATAAGGGCATGATGTCTCTTTCTTTTTTTCTAATTTAAAGGATTCATAGTTTTTTAAATCTCAATGCTTCAAATATTATAGCTTCATGTATATGAAATCATAAGAAATAGTTTGTAATATTTATTCATATTATTTCATGAAAATAACTCATTTCATTATGATAATGTTAATCATGAAGATATTATTCATCTTAATTATCGTACAATATGTTTGTTACATAACAAGTATGTATCAGGTTTCTATCAAAATCTATATATATATATATAATGACACACTATTCAATTATCTTTTATACAATAGAACATATGGAGTATCTTCTTGAACATTGAAAAATAGTATGTGGTCCCTAATTATTCTTCACAGAAGAAATAAGCTATACATAACCATACAATACAATGTTCATTATTAATAAAATATCTATAAAGGGAACACTCAGTGGGACCTCTCTTTTTCCCATGTAGAACTTCTACCTTCTTTATGAAACTAATTCACATAATGTCAAATTTGAAATATTAATGAATATTTTTTACCCATATAACAATTAATCATTATGCCTTTAACATCAATAATGAGTTATTCAGTAACCTTTTTAAAACATAATGAACATTTTCACGTTTTTTGGGTTCCTCAAAATGCTTGGGAAAATCCGAGAAACACATGCATTGAATCGCGTTTGTCATATTGTTTCATAGATACAATTTCATCTTGAAAATAATTACTCCTTGGTTTAAATACCAAGAGGACCATGGGATAATTATTCTTCACACAGATGAAGTATTTTTCATCAATAATGTGTTTTTTTCACTTTTTATTTGGTTGAAAGGGGAGCTTTGTGGTCATTAATCCCGGTGTTGGGTGGTCATTTTGGATGTAAGATAGTATAACTTCATTTTACATGATATATCCAATATTATTATTGATTTATGTTCAATTTTATTATCTTTGACAAGTGATGTGGTATAAGAAGTTGTTAATAATGGTTGTAATAATGATGATATGGTATAAGGGTTCACATGGTGTGTATAACGGTTGACATGGTTTCTACGACAATCTATTATCCTAGGAATGTACATGGAAATGTACACACAGTACATGTCATGGATAGCCATGTAAATATACATGGACAATACCTTAGGGTAAAAAGTATGTTTGGCCAAATAGGATGTTGATAATGTCCCATTTACACATGGCTTTGTTTCATGGGTATGCCCACATGATGTGTTTGCCACACTATAGAGTATGTAGTAATTAGCTCATTCAAAACACATTCATCCAGAAATTCAAGACTACATGGTTATATAGAAGAACCCTTGTTCTAATGACATGCCTAACATGGATTCTAACTCACCTCACGTAAAAATAAACTAGAACACTGGTTAAATGCCAGAATTAAACCTAAACATAGAAAATAACATTAGTTAAATAGAATAAATCCTCCTCGTTACTGAATTCCATACACATTTGGGAAAAAACCATCATTGACGAACATTACTGCAATGTATCGGCTTATCAAAAAACACATATCCCTTAAATGTAAAGAAATTACAGTAGGAACTGATTTAAAGTTGTCATTTTTACAGGTGTAATCCTTGTAGCTTTGGAAAATATATTCACAGAACTAAATAGTGGAACCCCATTCGGTGTTTTGAGGTCCACCAGGGACAACCCCCCTCGTTCATGGACCCTAGAGAGGCCCCCTCCCCCATCCTCTTCTCTGGACCCTGAACAGCCCCGCACCCTCATTCATGGACCCTGGACAACCCCCCTCCTCCCTTGACCCCAGACAACCCCCAACCCACCTTCCTAGACACAGGAAAACCCCCCTCCGTCCTAGAACCTGGACAACCCCCCACCCTCCTCCCTATACCCCAGACACACCACCACCCTCCTCTATGGACCACATACAACCCCAAAATCATTATTTGTATGTGGTATAAAACAAAATTGAACTCGAAGGTCCCTCTCGATTTAGTGGACATTTGGGTTTGAGTCACTAATGAGTGGAATCCAGGTTTGGGACATCACAATTCCTTGATATCCTTTTTATAGGTGTTTCAATAAAATCCTTACCTATATCTATGGAAGGTTATTCTAAAAAATCAATTGGGACTTAATTCAATGAATACACCCTACCAACCTATGATCTCTAGCCCAAAACCTATGATCCATTAATCCATGGTTAAGGTGAAACATGGTAAGTACATAACTACTTTTGATGTGATCCTCATCCTACTCCTCATCCTGGTCTCCCAAAAGAATTTAAAATATAAAACTCATGTACTCCCAATAAGACCATTAAGGATTATGTATTCCTTGATCCACTTCCAGTATCATACTAGGAAATCCTTGAATATAGGCATTAAAAATTATGTATCTTATTTCCTTATATACAATGCATTTTTTTGTATTTCTTAATATGATTCTCATTTATAGTAATGTGTCCGTTATGATTTTATTTAAAGTAAATAATTGTCATTTACCTAAATATTTTTTATTGAACTTCAATATTATTGAATAGCTTTGAAATGACATATTGAAATTTTTTTATAGTATGGATAGATGTTGGATGTATGAAAATGATCGGATTTCAAACGATTTTCAAAATAATTCAAACAACTTTTTAGATTTTTTATTTTACAAGGCTTTATATAGTGGTCACATACACTACCCATGTTCTAATTGTGTTGGAAGAACTTGGTTGAGTCGTGAAGCAGTTAGCTATCGTATAAAAAAATATGTTTTCCAATCAAACTATTATGTGTGGTATCACAATGGACATAAAATGGAATCTACAAATGTTAATGATCCAAATGATAGGGCTGAATTGGAGAGTTTGATATAGGATCGATTTTCATTTATTCGACATCATGAGAAGGAAAGGAAGTCCGACCAACAAGATTTCGATACAAGCACACATGATTCATCCTGGGAATATGATGATGTTGATATGGTGAAAAAATTGAATGATGTTGCGACCACTCCAGTATATCGGCAATGTGGTGAAATGAAAAATTTGGTATTTTTAATCAGATTGATTCATGGGAAAACAATGTATGGTATTTTGAATACTTGATTGCATTCTTTACTTCATGAATGACTTACATCTAGATGATGAAGATATTCCCTAAAACCACTATATGGAATAGAAGTTTGTTGATGAACATGGATTCCTAAAAAATATATTCATGCTTTCCTGAATGATTGCATTTTATTTTGGGAGTAAACTACTGAATGAAATGATTATATCAAATGTGGAACCTCCCGATTGAAGCCAAAAGATAATGGAAAACCATCTCGTGTGCCACCAAAAGTAATGTGGCACTTTCCATTGATACCTAGGTTACAGAACCTTTTCATGTCTGCTGAAATATCATTAAAAATGCAATGGAATGACATCGAGAGAAAAAATAATAATGAAGGGTTGGTTCACATGACAGATAGATTTTCATGTCAGATATTTGAAGCTCGATATCCGGAATTTGCAGCCGACGTGCGTAATGTGAGACTGGGTCTTTCATGTAATAGTTTAAATCTATTTGGGAAGATGCTTACTTGGAACATCACATGGCCTGTTTTCATACATATTTATAACCATCCCCAATGAATGTTCATGAAAAATACTTACACATTCTTGAGTTAATGATATCTGGCCCTTATAATCTTTGAAATGATATAGATGTATACGTGAAACCTTTAATAAAATAATTGAAACTTATCTGGGATGTGGGTGTGCCCTCATATTATCCATGTTTAAAAGATATATTTCATATGCGCATTGTGCTTATGTGGATGATCAATGATTTTCCTGTTTATGCAATGTTGTGTGGATGGAGCACAAAAGGAAAATTGTCATGTCCTATTTGTTTGAAGAATACTCGATCAATAAGACTGAAATATAATCATTGATTTAGTTTTATGGGACATAGATGATTCATGACATTGAAACATCCATATAAAAACAATTGTCGATGATTTAACAATAGCATGGAGGCTGACGATCAACCACAGCGTATGTCTGGAACAAATGTGGTTAATAATTTGAAAGACATCAGTTATTCATTTGGGAAGGGTGTAATGAAATCTAGAAAGAGGAAAAATATTTCCAAAGATACCTATTACAATTGGAAGAAGAAGAGTATATTCATTGAGTTGTCATATTGGTCAACCAACTTGTTACGTCATTGCTTGGACGTAATGCACACAGAAAAGAATATGTGTAAAATGTTGCTTTCGAGTCTTCTAAATGTCATGGGGAAGACAAATAATTATTTAAGATCTCTACATGACTTGGTAGATAGGGGGATCAGACAAGAATTACATCATGTCTGTATATGTGAAAATAAATGGAACGATCCATGTGCTTCTTATGTGATGAAACCTGATGAAAAAAATCAATTTATGGAAGTGCAATAGACTATTAATGTTCCTAATGGCTATTCATGAAATATATAAAAAGGGGTCAACAGAAAAGTGTAAAAGATGAAATATTTGAAAACTTCTGATTATCATATCCTTTTGTAAGAGTTGATTCCAATAGAAATCCGTATCTCTTGTCCAATAATATAAGAGTCTAAGTTATTTGGTTGTGCTATTTTTTAGGGATCTTTGTGCTAAGAAGTTTTCCAAATCCATTGTGCAAAAACTGTTGTTAAAGACACCATTAATTTTGTGTGAGTTAGAGAAAATATTCCCTCCATCATTTTTCACATGCATGTTGCATCTGATTGCCCATATTTCGACCGAAATTCTTCTTGGAGGACCCGTTGCTTTCTGTTGGATGTATCCAACTGAAAGAATCATGTTCACATTGAAATCATATGTTCATAATAGGAATTATCCCGGAATTTATTTTGTAAATGGTAACTTGGATCAAGAATGTATGTATTTTTTCTCAATTTATTTGTTTGATATTACTACTAGAATAAACACACCTATGAGAAATGAGGAAGAACAAAATGAGCAAATTGAACCCAGTTTTCCATCACTTCCTCATACAGGAGGAATTCTGGGATCATATATATTGACGACATTAATCCTTGAAGAGCGAGAGATGGAACATCACACAGTATTGTTCAATTTTGATTTATTTAATGAGTATATCATGTATGTAAATTTCAATGTATCCCTTATCGTATCTCTATTAATTTTAAATATTTGTTAAATTATTATTATTTTTACCTACAGGGAACATAAATAATTGATATATAGAAAGCATCATTCTATATCATTGACAATGAAATAGACTTTGCATAGCAATGGGTTTTCTTCTAGGTTGAAATTGAAGTTAAAAATAGTTCTGTAATAACTAAAAATAATAATATTTAATTATGTTTACTATTTTATTATATTTCAGGTATTGATTTGGCATGTAGACTATGTTTCTCAGGATTTGGGAGCTTTGGCGTTCGGTCTTAATACCATGGTTCGTTCTTGTAAATCAATTTTGATCAATGGATACAAATTTATTATCACAGAACAAGTAAGAAACACGAGAACACAACATGATGGGGTTATGATAACTACCACAACAGACTGTTATACTAGTTCATCATATAATAGACCTCATTTAGAAAATGTATCTTATTATAGAGTCGTGGAGAAAATAATAATTTTGGATTATTACCCGCATGGTTGAGTAGCGATGATGAAATGTCAATGGATTGATTCAATGACGAGGCAAGACAACATTATTGATGATTTTGGATTTTGAGTTATTGACATGAGTCACACTCTTTCCACAGATGAAACATATGTGTTTGCATCAATGGTGAAACATGTTTTTTTTCAAAGATCATCGTCACCCTAAATTCAGTGTAATTATTGATGTAAATCCCAGAAATGTTTTTGATGATGGTGATGTTGAAGTTGACACTATCCCTACTGCAATTGGAAGCAATCCGTTTATTACTTATGATTACTCCAATAGCTTAATTTTCAAAGTTTATTGTGAACTCGAAGTTGTGGTGGGAATTATATAAAATCGTACAGTTGTGTTCTCACCTACATGTTTCACCTATATCATTTAGAGTGTGTATCCTAGTACTTACCTTCAAACAACCGTAAATCTTTTGTTTCTTTACGTTTTTCTTATCAGAATGGTTTTTCTATATTTTTCTTTTTGGGTTACACATTAGTTATCTTTTTCTAATTACTTCCATATTTGTGTTCATTGCATGAAATGACATCCATTGAAGAGAGGTTGTGGTAAATGATGACAGAAAATAATCATCACATGACACAGATGGGCGTACCTCCACTCATCCCTGTTGTGAGTATTTTATTTCAAAAGAATATATTTCAATAACTTATTATATCATGTGTTTACTTTTGTGTTAAACTTTATTTCGGGATCCCCCCATAAATTTGAGATATCAAATGAGGAGATTGATATTTCTCCCAGTACAGAGCTTGGTGGTAGGAGGGGTGGTGGTGTTAGAGTTAGATGATCATCTGGTGGTCCTGGTACTGAGGTCGGTGGTACGAGGTCTCATGGTGCGAGAGTTAAACGATCCACTCGTCGTACCTGATTGTACTATTCCACTACCATAAACATATATTCTATTCCCATTTTGATCTTGGTGTGTTTTTAGGGACACACAAGATATTTAGGCCTCCGATGTTTACACTACCAGTTGGCCAAACGTCTTTGCCATAATATTTTGCTTTCGGTTCATTATCTCCGATCTATTTTATTCCACCTTCTTCGACTACTCCACCGACACAGTATGTGCATAAGGAGCATACACTAAGGGACACTCCACCTGTACATGATATTCCTTTAGCTTTTTCACATCGAGTGATACCCATTGATCAAACTACCACAAGTATATTTATATAACTCTAACAATTTTTTATACCAAAATTTATTTTTATTATAACTTTTACTAATATTTTCTTCATTAGTATCATATTCATCTACTGATTTGGGGAGGGGGAGGGGGCGTACACACTTACGTGCAGTATGTAATCGCCAGACACATCTGATGGTTGAATACATTGATGATGGACATATGATTGATAAATCTGGGCAGGAATGTAGGGGGTTTTTGGTGATGCTGGCCAAATACTCAGACATCATTCCTATCGGCCCTATCTCTTGGAGACATCTTTCACACGAAGTCTAGGATAATTCATGGGCACAAATATGGGTAAAAAATCTAGTGGATTTAATGTAGTATTTTTTTGTATTAATATGAATTAATATATTGTGTGTCAGCACCAGATTAACTTCCCTGATGATGAAGGTGAATGACCAGTGTGTTTAAAGGAGCCATGAGAGCTTTGGAGAGCTTATAAGAATGAGCTGTATATTGGCTCGTGTGATAGAGTGGGCACAGATTTGGAGACATTACCTATCGTGGATGATTACACGATAGAGCAATATCGCCAAATGATTACCCATCGTATGACTGCCAATTTTAAGGTATTAATCCCATTTGAGGTATTTAAATGACAGTTTTCATATTTTTCATTAATATTATCTTATGTATTATTATACATTAGCTATGAATCTTCTGAAAAAACAAAAAAAACATTGATTCAAACCAATACCTCCATAGTTTGGGGCGCACTACTATGTCAGATCATGAGAGGCAGCTGGTACGATATAGTTGTTTATAATTTATGTTCAGGAATTTCCCTTTTTATTGTTTCCTACTTAAATTATGTGATTTATTGTTTCAAAGTCATTATAAAAGCACAAATTGAATATTTAAGGATGTATCCCTTGAGAAAAATTGTTCTACTCGAGTATAAGGAAAAAAGATGGAAGTTCCGTTAATGAACCAACATAAGACAATATTGTAAGTTTAAAATTGTTTATTTCGAAGTTTAATATCTATTTAGAAATATAATAATATATTAAAATTTTTAACAGGATTCTTTATAGGCCCTTGATTCCTAGGAGCCTAACAATTTATGGCCACACGATCATTTATATCCCGTTTTGGGAGATGACAACTCTGGTCGAGTATGCTTCCGACCTGGTAAAAATACAGTCCCGAAGAGGTATTGGACCTCTCTAGGTATCCATTCTAGTACCACCTAGTTAGTGAAGGTCAAGGAGCAAGCAAGAATGTATGATAAAAGGGTCACGGAATTAGAAGAACAGGTTCAAACGAGGGAGAAATAATTTATGAATCTGATGAAATATTTATCTTTATCACTTCCACAAGAGGCTAGCATGGCTTGTCAGATATATATTTCATCGATGGGTGCATTATCCAATGCACCGGGTAGCAGTTCTAGTGGCAGTCGAGATTATGACGTTCTTGGTGATGACAAGGATTTTGAAGAGGACTAGGGCGAGGATGAGGATGAGGACGAGGGTGAGGATGGGGCCGAGGGTGAGGATGGGGCTGTGGAAGAGCATGGGGAAAATGACGAGGATGACGATGAGGATAGATATTGCAGTGAAGTTGGGGTTGATGATGAAAGTGGTGGTGGTGTTGGTGGTCAAGGTCAGATCAATCCATAAATTTTTCGAATTCTGTATAACACTTTACTTTTGAACTTGGTATTTCTCTCTGGTATGGATATTTTTGAATTCATTATAACTAATTTTTTTACCATATATTGGACACTTTTGAACTTCCATTATAACCAAAATATGAAATTTGAATAATTGTTGCATCCACTAAAGCTCATCCTAAATCTATCCTTCCAAATATGGCTTCTTTAGAAAATTAAACATTATCCAATACCACCAGGAAGGTAGGAAGGGGAAAAGAACTAGCATCAACCATACATCGTCCCTTAGTCCCATATCAAACCTAAAAGATTTTATGTAATAATTTTTTAAAAGATCTTCTGCAAGATTCAACAACTCAACAATGTGGTTGGAGAACTCTAGAAGTGTACGCTTCAATTTCTCTAACATCAGAAACTCCAAATTATTTTACATGTGTAAAGTATCATGATAAAAATCACGTTAAATATCTTATTGAATGAGACCTAGGTAAGACCATTGTGAAACATATCGTATACTATTGAATCACAACATTTTAATTCCAGTCGTTTTTGAATTGTACGAGTCATCAATTGTGCCTCAATTCGAGGCACGGTATGGCCGATACCACTCAAAGTGTCACAATTTTATTTGAAATGGACAACATTTTCAGAGAAAAAAAAACTGGCGTACCGAAAACCGACCAAATGAAAATGGATTCTATTTATACTTGAGTAAAATGATCCATGGGTCATTTATTACGTGTACAAGTCAACCCCGACTCAATCTGAAGCACGGTGGGGCGGGTATCACTCGAAGTGTCTATCTTTTGTTTAAAATTGACACAGTTTTAAGTTTAAACAACAACCATATGGAAAACCGACCAAACGTTTTCAAATTGTGTTGATACATTAGAACAAAAATCCATGGGTCATTTTTGAGGAGTATGAGTCAACCGCGCCTCAATACGAGTCATGGTTTGGCAGGTACCACTCAAGGTGTCTCACTTTTATTGGAAATGGACAACATTTTAAGGGAAAACAATAACATGCATATGGAAAACCGACCAAACACATTCGAATTTTGTTGATACTTCAGGAAAAAGATACATGGGTCATTTGTTACAAGTAAGAGTCAACCCCAACTCAATCTGAGCCATGATGTTGTGGGTATCACTCAAAGTGTCTGCCTTTTCTTTAAAATGGACACTGTTTTATGTAAAAACAACATCCATATAGAAAACCAACAAAACGTATTCTAATTGTGTTTATACATTGTAACAATGATCCATGAGTCATTTTTGACTTGTACGAGTCATTCGTGCCCCAATCTGATGCACTGTTTGTCTAGTACCACTCCAGGTGTCTCACATTGAGTGGAAATGGACACCATTTTATGTGAAAACATCAACTGGCATACGGAAAACTGACCAAACGCATTCGGATTCTGCTGATAGTGTAGGAAATGGATCCATGAGTAATTTGTGACGTGTAAGAGTCAACCCCGATTCAATCTGAGGCACACTGTGGTAGGTATCACTCGAAGTGTTTGTACTTTGATTAAAATGTACACTGTTTTAAATAAAAACAACATCGATATGGAAAACCAACCAAATGTATTCTGATTATGATCATAAGTGTTAAAAACTATCCATAGGTCATTTGTGATGTGTACGATTCAACATCGCCTCAATCTGAGGCACAGTTTGGATAATACCACTCAAAGTGTCTCACTTTTATTTGAAATGGACAACATTTTAAGTGAAAAAAACAACTGGCATACAGAAAATTGAACAAATTCATTCGGATTCTATTGATACTTTAGTACAATGATCCATGGGTCATTTGTGACATGTACGAGTCAATCACGAATAAATACGAGGAAAGGTGTGGCATGTATCACTTGAAGTGTTTGTCTTTTGATTTAAATGGACACTGTTTTAATTAAAAACACTAGACATATGAAAAACAGACCAAACATATTCTGATTGCGTTGATACTTTAGAACAATGATCCATATGTTATTTTTGATGTCTATGAGTCAACTACTCCTCAATATGAGGCATGGTTTGGCTGGTACCACTAAAAGTGGTTCACTCTTATTTGAAAGGGAAACATTTTAAGTGAAAACAACAACTTACATAAGGAAAAATGACCAAACGCTTCCAGATTCCATTGATACATTAGCAAAATGATCCACGGGTCATTTGTGATGTGTAAGAATCATCCCCAACTCAATATGAGGTGTGGTGTGTCCGGTAACACTCTATGTGTCTCACTTTTGATTAAAATGGACACTGTTTTAAGTAAAAACAACAACCATATGGAAAACTGACCAAACATATTCAGATTGTGTTGATACTTTAGAACAATGATCCATGAGTCATTTGTTATGTGTATGAGTCATCCGCGACTCAATCTGAGGCATGGTTTGGCCGGTACCACTCAAAGTGTCTCACTTTTATTAGAAATGTACAACATTTTATGTAAAAACAAAAACTTGCGTACGGAAAACAAACCAAAAGCATTTAGATTTTGTTGATACTTTAGGAAAATGATTTATGGTTCATTTTTGACGTGTATGAGTCAACCTCGACTCAATCTGAGGCACAATGTGCTGAGTATCACTCGTAGTGTCTGTATTTTGTTTAAAATGGAAACTGTTTTAAGTATAATAAATTTCCATACGAAAAACAGATCAAATATATTATGATTGTTTTAATACTTTATCACAACAATCCATAGGCCATTTGTGAAGTGTACAAGTCAGCCAAACCATAATCCGATGCACCGTTTGGCCGGTACCACTCAATGTGTCTCATTTTTATTTAAAATGGACATCATTTTAATTGAAGACAACAACTAGAATACAGAAAACTGACCAAACACATTCATATTTGGTTGATACTTTAGTAAAAATATGAATGGGTTATTGGTGACGTGTATGAGTCAACCCCTACTCAATCTGAGGTACAGTGTGGTGGTAATCACTCAAATTGTCAATCTTCTGTTAAAAATGGACATTGTTTTATGTAAAAACAACAGATATATGGAAAACCGAAAAAACGTATTTTTATTGTTTTGATACTTTAGAAAAATTATCCATAATTCATTTTTGACATGTATGAGTTAACCGCGCCTTAATCCGAGGCACGTTTTGGCCGGTACCACTCAAAGTGTCTCACTTTTATTTGAAATGGACAACATTTTCTGTGAAAACAACAACTGACATACATAAAACTGACCAAATGCATCAGTATTCTGTTAAAACATTAGCACAACTATATGTGGGTCATTTATGATGTTTCTGAGTCAACCTTTCCTCAATTTGAGGCACGGTGTGGGCGGAAACACTAAAATTGTCGTAATTTTGTTTGAAATGGACACTATTTTAAGTAAAATCAACTTCCTTACGGAAAACTGACCAAACCTATTTTTATTGAGTTGATACTTTATAAAAAAGATTCAGGGGTCATTTGTGACGTGTATGAGTCAACCGCGCCTCAATCCGAGGCACAGTTTGGCTTGTACCAATCAAAGTGTCTTAGTTTTATTTGAAATGGACAACTTTTTAAGTGAATACAACAACTGGGATATGGATAATGAAACAAACGCATTCAGAATCTATTTATACTTTAAGAAAATGATCCATGTGTCATTTGTGACAAGTATGAGTCAACCCCGACTCAATCCGAGACATAGTGTGGCGGGTATCACTCGAAGTGTCTATCTTTTCTTTAAGATTAAAATTGTTTTAAGTAAAAAACAACAGCCACATGGTTAACCTACCCAATGACTTCTGATTGTGATTATACTTTAACAGAATGATTCATAGGTCATTTGTGACATGTATGAGTCAACTGCACGTCAATATGAGGCACGGTTTGGCCGGTACCACTCAAAGTGTCTCACTTTGATTTGAAATGAAAAACATTTTAAGTGAAAACAATAACTGGCATATGGAAAACCGACCAAACAAATCCATATTCGGTTAATATGTTAGGAAAACAATAAATTGGTCATTTGTGACATGTTCGAGTCAACCCCGAATCAATACGAGGCATAGTGTGGAGGATATCACACGAAGTTTCTCTATTTTGTATAAAATGGACACTATTTTATGTAAAAACAACAGACATATGGAAATCTGACCAAATATATTCGGATTGTGTTGATACTTTAGCACAATGATCCATAAGTCATTTGTGACTTGTACGAGTCATCCTTGCCTCAATCGGAAGCACGGTTTGGCCGGTACCACTCAAAGTGTCTCACTTTTATTTGGAATCGACTACATTTTATGTGAAAACAAAAACTGTCATACGAAAAACCGACCAAACATATTCTTATTCTGTGGATACATTATCAGAATGATCAATCGGTCATTTGTGACATGTACGAGTCAACCATGCCTCAATTCATGGCATAGTGTGTGTAATAACCCGAGATTTTATAAGATATATTATTGTTAATTTAATTCATATCTTGTGTTGTATGCTACACCAATATTACCTTGCGCTATACGCAACACCGTATTAGCTTACAGTATACGCAACACTATTCTTGGATTGTGTTACACACAATTTTGATAATATTTATTCTACGCAACATTGAGTATATATATATATATATATATTCAATGTATAAATGAAATATGGTTGGATTCTGTTATACGAAACAACGAAGGATTCTTTCACAACACGCAACCCTGACTTGGCTTGCATTACATGCAATCGCGACATTCCTCGATAGCGTGTGTTGTACGCAATACCGGGTTTTACTAAACAACGATATATTATTATAATATTATAATGAACTAGCTGTTATGAATAGTATTATATAAATTTTGAATTTTATAAAATTATTATTCATCTTACACATTTTCTAGAACATGGTATAAGAACAAAATAATTTTTTCAGGTAAAATAATTATTTTTTAAAAAATGCAGTTTTGCCGCCTTTCGATGGCACACCCACTTTGAATATAGTTTTTTTCATGTTTATAAGTTCAATTTGACAAAATAAAATTCTTCTTTGGAATCAAGAAATAAAAATTTACTTTGGATAAAATTTTCATATTATTCTGGTAACGTTCATATTTTGATGAATAGTAAAAACACGCTATATTTTAATTAAAAACAACTTTTTTCATCACAATAATTAATATGGTACAATTATAATATTGAATGGTTTTAAAGTATAATTAGAATATATTTTTTCCATTTAATATAATGTATGTCTTTAGCTTTGATTTTACATTAAATTCATAGGTTAAATCAATTCAATCTTTTGCAATGTTTTAAAGAAAAACTCGTTCTCTTTCGACAACGGGATTAATTTTAATTTAATATCTTCAAATTTTGTGTATTGAATTTGGAAAAATTTATTCCGTATTTGGAATCAGTGAGTCCAAATTATGTTAATAAGCTACATTTTATTTTTGGGAATTTTGAATAGTAACTACGGTAAATTTTATTTACCATAGTTAAAGGTAAATCAGGTAATTAAGGGTAAATATAATATTATAAAATTACCCTAACACATGCCAAAATTCTATTGGATGACTAAAAGTCGACCCATATCACCTAAGGGTCGGATTAGATTAATTTTATAGACTTTTGACCTTGAAAATAATTTAATTATTATTAAAGCCAAAGAAAGTGACAACATGTCACTCTCGTAAATCTTATAAGTGTAATAATTTTAATTTACTGATAAACATCATAAAACTTAGAAAATGAATATTCTACAGAACTCTAATCAAATTATCTACATCATGATAATTTTCTTCAGATTTTTTAGGGATTAAATAATTATCATTAATGGCGATACATTAATGATGCATAAATTATTTATTAAGTGAAAAATCAGTAATATAGTTTTTATTGAAATAATAATACCCATTAAAAGGCCCAAAACCTGACCAAAACTTATATTTAGTGTATATATATACCATTATCATCTAATTACCTAATATATAACCGTTTGGAGTCTTATTAAAATTATTACGACACTTATATTATTTTATTTTAAATGATGCAAAATTTGTCACCTTCATAATTTAATAAATCTAACAATTTAATATTGTGATTTTAAGATGATAAATTCGAGTAAAAGTATTACTGTGAAATTTAATAGATTCAAATTCATCATAGGATTTTATTTTTAATTTTTATGCAACAAATAAGTATATTAAATAATTATACAAAAATGTTGTAGTAATTATTTTATTAAGAGATAAACCAAAAAAATGGTTTTAAAATTTGTAAAATAAATATTATATGAACTATTTAATGTGCTCCACTAATTTTCTAGATACATATGGAATTTTATTAATCTATTAAAGCTTTTATTCCAAACATATATTCTGTATATATTTTATTTAAATTCATATAAATGAATAGTGTCAAAATTGACACTATTGTTATTTTATAAAAATAACATATTATAAAATTGTTTAAAAATCCCAAAAAAATTTAAAAATTATAAATTTAAATTTATATGGTCTAAAATTTATAAAGTATCCAATTATGGACAATTCAAAACAAATAAATAATTTATTATTATAATTTAAAATTTAGAATGTTATTACCACAAATAAAATTAAATTGATTAAGTAACGATAAATCAAGTTGATAATGATTAAAATAATTTCCTAACATGTATAAATTTTATTGGTTGATGAGATTACAACCCTATCTCATCTTAAATTAAAATATAAGTCATATTTGGAGGTATTTAAGTGGGTTTATATTTATTATAAATTAATATTATTAAGATTTCCAATGGTGCCCCTCTCCTCTCTTATAAAAGGGCACCTCCTCCCTCTCTTCCTCACACCAATTTGAGACATTAAGCTCGGCCAAACCCTTCCCATTTTCCTTCTCAACTTTCATAGAAACATCCTAGAGGTCCTGGTCTTCTTCAAAGACCAATTTTAGTACCCTAAGTGGAGGATTCAAAGAGGCGTGTCAAAGAAGAGGTAATATCTGTTACCGGTTGTTTCAATTTTCTTTTTCTTCAACTTCTTCTTCATTAGTTGTTTCATTATGAAGTAATAACATCAGTATCAATCATATACTGATATGTTATTATAAGTATGACACAACCATATTTCACCATCTATCCATCCTATGGAAAATGAAATCACCGCGCGTGCGTACGTACGGAATACCGTCTCCACGCCATGCTGTAATCTATTTTCCACCACCACCTTACTTGGATGGGTATAATGGTGAAAGTAATGAATATATATGGTTATTGTAAAATGATATTGATTCTTTGATATTATACATACACTTTAATACAATTCTGCGATCATGGGAAGGATATCATCGCTCGTGCGTACGTACGGAATACCGTCTCCACGACGCGATGACATTCACTCTCCATGATAACCATTCAAGAATGATTATAAAATATATATAATAAGTAATAATATAGTATATGACATATTAATACTACTGTATTTATGTATATATATATTTATGTCATCTACTTAATTCCATTCAATTCAATAAGGAAATGAAAACACCGTTCATGCGTACGTACAGCCTACCGTCTCCATGAATGATGTATTTCGTTCCATTTGTCTATCTATTATATATATGTATATTATGAATATATATTATATATAAATCATGTTTTATATTATGGAATTAAGTAATCATGATCTAATAATCATATGAATAATTACAAGTCAAAACACGGACGACAAATGAAACGATTTTACCCGAAAAACTCTTTAACATTGAATTTACAAAAGAACGGGTAATATAAAGTCATAAGTGAACCATATATGATATAATAATAATGAATATGATTCTGTAATAAGTAAATGACATTATTTAAATCATTATACAGGAGGTTTGGATACGTATAAAGCATATCGGACCTAAGGTAAGGGATAATTTTTCAAATCTCATTTTTATCCGAGATTGCTCATTCATAAGTATTTATTGGGGTTATTTCAATCATCAATGTCCATGTTTTATAAAAGTGTTTTAATGTATTTTTAAAGTTCTTTTTACCCATTTTTGACTTTTACTACATGGTATGTATGGAATCTTCCTATTACGAGATACGTTTTGACATTTCCGGCAAAAGTACGAGAAGAATGTTATTTTTAAATCATACGACGTGAACGGATTTTTACGGTTTCATAACGCCTCATTTTTATGAAGCCTACTATACATTATTTAATGACTATTTTCAACAAAATAGTTTTATTTTAAAAGTGCATGGAATTTTTTGAAAAGAAAATGATTTTGACGAAGAAAGGATATTTTCCTCAAGAATTAATTTGAAGTGTTTTATCAAAACCATTTTCTATCTAAGATGACATTATTTCATATGTGTATGTTTCAAGTATAATGTCCCTATGATTTACATGGTTTCAATTTTCTTATGGTGAAATATCAATTTGTTTGATATGGATTATGTGATGATGGGATGATGTTTATGAAACCCATTTTATTCTTTGGGTTATGATGAATGTTTTAAGTTTATTTTGAGGCACAAGTAAGAATGATTTCACTATGGGATGGGTGGGACCTATATCTCCCTCCAATTCATTGGGTAAAGATTTATATCTCATGAGATAGACATGAATGGAACGGAAAGTTAAACCGGTTCAGTAATACAAGACTAGAACGAGGAGTGAACTCGATTCAGAAACGGACTTTTTCCACTAAGATGGTCTTAGCAGAAATGCCTTGGATAATATGGAAATAATATCATGTGCCTAATGGTTTCCACAATTACACATTTTATTCCCATTCTATTTTATCATTCTTAATATTTCATTATGATCTATGCCTTACGTACTTCCATGTTTTATGTCATTGCTCATGATTTTGATGTTTAAACATTATGTTCATGTTTTTATGTTCAAATGTATATGGTATGTTTTATTTCATCCATGCTTACTCTTACTGAGCATTTGAGCTCACCATTTTTATGTTTTCTTTTCCCCAGGATATAAAGAAAGGTTTTAGGTAACAAAAAAAGGGGATGATCTTTATGGGAGATGTTGAAGATCTTTCACCATGATTAGAAGATTACGTTCCATGATTCGAAAGACACTAAACTATTACGGTCCTTTTGTGTCTGTTTTTGTTATGTAATATGTATTCCGCAAAAGTAATGTAATGTTTATGTACGTAAAGCTTCGGGTCTATACAGTTGGTATCAGAGGAATGGTTTAGTCAACCTTTGGAAACTAGGATGCGAGAACTTTAGTGAGATCCCTAGAGATATTTCTAAGGTATGTCTAGTGATGTCCCTAATGTTAAGTATAAATATAGTTTATAATACTAGAATTACGGTAACCCAAGATGTTAGATATTTAAGTTACTCCACCTTTATTATATTGTTTTCCCTAGCATGATTTTTTCCTCTCACACTATTCTTTTGGGTTTTAAAAAATGGCTGGAAACAAGATGATTCACGATAATGGAGGATATGATGGACAATGGAATGATATTATTCTTGAGAAACCAAATGAAATGGGATTTGGAAGTCCAAACATCATTATTATGCCGAATAAGCAATCTCATAATATGATCAATAAACTCAAATTTGGTAAGTTTCCTAAATTGGATAATAAGAGAAAGATGGAGTTTCATGATGATCATAGAGGAAAGAAAGTTCAATTTCCTCTATGTAAATAATGTGGGAAGAGGCATCAAGGAGAATGTTTCAAAGGAACTGGAAGATGCTTTGGGTGTGGAAATGAAGGACACAAAGATAGTAAGTGCAAAGGAAAAGGTTCAGTTAACACCAGGGATGAGGATAATGGTATTTCTACGATATCAACAATGGTTAATTGTTTTAAATGTGGAATGTATGGGCATTATGAAAACCAAATCCCTAAGGGAAAGCATCATGAAGAGAATCACTACGGTCATATGGGTAGTATTTATGTTGATGATGATGAAGAGACAACAAATGATATGTGAGATGAAAGAATTGTTGAAGCTCGATCAATGGATTAATAAGGTAGTGGAATGATTAAATTTTTATCAACTGTAATGTTGTATAAGTAATCTCATGGCACTGTGGAATAAAGAGACATCTAAGGATTGTTACACAGTTGTCTTTCCTTGAGTTTTGAAAGTGTATGATTAATGGTACCAGTATCCATGAAAGGTTATTCAGATATTATTGTAATGTAGATGATATGCGCATAATGAAGGGATAAGGAGAAAATTAAATGTTTGATAGTATTCATGTGCTCATGACTGATATAAGGAGAAAGTTATATCATGGTTTGAGTATATAGAATTTTTGGATTTTGGTATGTGGAAGGAGTTAACTTTTGAATGCATTCATGTTTTCACTAAGGTTTAATGGGTATTCATTTTTCAAGAGAATACATGATTATGGTATTCACATGAATGGAATGTGACCAACAAGATATATGGGGGATAAATGATGGTATTCACATGCTTGGTTGATGACATTTCAAGTAATCGTTTTCTTTATACTATGAGCTTGGACGGAAGTATTTTAGATAATCCTAAAGATTGGAATGGATTATGTTGGACATAAGTTAGTATTGTTTAAGGATAGAACTTTTTTTGATATTATTGATGGGATGTTATAGTAATATAGTTATAGAAAAAGGACAACCTGCAGGACTGGTGATAGCCCATCACGTCGGACAAGGCTATAGGAATCAAACCAACAACCGAAGTGTGATTGGCCTTTATCACCTACCACTGGCCTACAGGAAGTCCCTGGTTAGTAGAAACTAGTTTTATCTTATTAAGCGGTATGATATATGAAGTATAAGTTCATTTTTGGAACCATATACGATTAATCTAACCATATGATGGACTTATAACTTTTGCCAACCTTTTGTTTGAAACAGATGGAATGACCCATCATTTTATGATCTGCTAACACATCACGAATATCAAATTCAACTTCATTTCATTAAGGGATGAAGTGGAAATTGGTCAATTCACAAACACTAGTAAGATTGTACCAAATATTGTAAGTATTTCTTTTAATTCATAAACTTTAGGGAAATGATCTTGAAATGAAAAAATGTTGTCTTAGTGACCTTATATCTGATGAATCAAATAGGTACCTTAGATCATCACAAATTGATGGATTTGTGATTGTTGGCATTTTCATAGCCATGTTCTCTACCACTCTCTATCAGAAAATGATGGTTAGATTTATCTTCCAAATCTATATTTTCACTTATGTTATCCTTTGTGGAAACCCAGTGATTAGTTTATCTGGGTAACCATGACATTTCATACTTTGGTTTTTAAATATAAGTTTTGGTATTCCTTTTTATGATGTGGGTTTCAATTAAAGAAACTTTCAAGTAGAAAACCATTTATAACCCCAGCGAATTTCGAGGGAGAAATTCATTTTAAGGGGGGTAGAATGTAATAACCCGAGATTTTATAAGATATATTCTTTTTAATTTCATTCATATCTTTTGTTGTATGCTACACCAAGATTACCTTGCGCTATACGCAACACCGTATTAGCTTGCAGTATACGCAACACTATTCTTGGATCGTGTTACACACAATTTTGATAATAGTTATTCTACGCAACATTGAGTATATATATATATATTCAATGTATAAATGAAATATGGTTGTATTCTGTTATATGAAACAACAATGGATTCTTGCACAACACGCAACCCTGACTTGGCTTGCATTACACGCAATCACGACATTCCTCAAAAGCGTGTGTTGTACGCAATACCGGGTTTTACTAAACAACGATATATTATTATAATAATATTATGAACTAGCCGTTATGAATTTTATTAACTAAAATTTTAATTTTATAAAATTATTATTCATCTTACACATTTTCTAGAACATGGTATAAGAACAAAATAAATATTTCGAGTAAAATAAGTATTTTTAAAAAAATGCAGTTTTTCCGCCTTTTGATGGCGCACCCACATTAAATCTAGAATTTGACATGCTTATAATTTCAATTTGACAAAATAAAATTCTTCTTTGGAATCAGGAAATAAAAATTTACTTTCGAAATTTTTTTCATGTTATTCTGGTAACTTTCATATTTTGATGAATAGTAAAAACACGCTATATTTTAATTGAAAACAACATTTCTCATCACAATAATTTATATGGTACAATTATAATATTGAATGGTTTTAAAGAAAAAATAGAATATAATTTTACCATTTAATATAATTTATGTCATTAGCATTGATTTTACATTAAATTCGTAGGTTAAATCAATTCAATCTTTTGCTATGTTTTAAAGAAAAACCAGTTTTCTTTCGACAACGGGATTAATTTTAATTTAATATATGAAAATTTAGTGTATTGAATTTGGAAAAATTTATTCCATATTTGGAATTTTTGGGTCCAAATTATGTTAATAAGCTACTTTTTATTTTTGGTAATTATGAATATTAACTACGGTAAATTTTATTTACCATAGTTAAAGGTAAATCGGATAATTAAGGGTAAATATAATATTATAAAATTACCCTAACACATGACAAAATTTTATTGGATGAATAAAAGTCGACCCATATCACCTAAGGGTCTGATTATATTCATTTTATGGGATTTTGACCATGAAAATAATTTAATTATTATTAAAACCAAAGAAAGTGACAACATGTTACTCTCGCAAATCTTATAAGAATAATAATTTTAATTTATTGATAAACATCATAAAACATCGAACATGAATATTCTCCAGAAATACAATCAATTTATATACATCATGATAATTTATTCAGATTTTTTATGGATTAAATCATTATCATTAATGGTGACACATTAATGATGCAAAAATTATTTATTAAGTGAAAAATCAGTAATATTGTTTTTATTGAAATAATAATACCCATTAAAAGGCCCAAAAACCTGACCAAAACTTATTGGTAGTGTATATATATACAATTATCATCAAATGACCTAATATATAACCTTTTGAAGTCTTATAAAAGTGATTATGACACTTATATTATTTTATTTTAAATGATGCCAAAGTTGTCACCTTCATAATTTAATAAATATAATAATTTAAATATTGTGATTTTAAGATGATAAATTAGAGTAAAAGTATTATTGTGAAAGTTAATATATTCAGATTCAACATAGGATTTTATTTTTAATTTTTATGCAACAAATAATTATATTAAATAATTATACAAAAATGTTGTAGTAATTATTTTATTAAGAGATAAACAAAAAAAATGGTTTTAACAATTGTAAAATAAATGTTATATGAACTATTTAATGTGCTCCACAAATTTTATAGATACATATGGCCTTTTATGAATCTATTAAAGCTTTTATTTCGAACATATCTTCTGTTTATATTTTATTTAATTTTATATAAATGAATAGTGTCAAAATTGACACTATTGTTATTTTATAAAAATAACATATTATAAAATTGTTTAAAAATCACAAAAAATATTTAAAAATTATAATTTTAAATTTATATGGAATAAAATGTTATAAAGTATCCAATTATGGAAAATTCACAACAAATAAATAATTTATTGTTATAATTTAAAATTTATAATATTATTACCACAAATAAAATTAAATTGTTTAAGTAAAGATAAATCAAGTTGATAATGTTTAAAATAATTTCCTAACATGTCAAAATTTTATTGGTTTATGGGATTACAACCCTATATCATCTTATAATCTAATATGAGTCATTTTTGGAGGTTTTTAAGTGGGTTTAAATTTATTATAAATTAACATTGTTAACATTTCCAAAGGTGCCCCTCTCCCCCCATATAAAAGGGCACCTCCTCCCTCTCTTCCTCGCACCAATTTGAGACTTTAAGCTCTTCCAAACCCTGCAAATTTACCTTCTGAACATTCCTAGAAACATCCTATAGGTCCTGGTCTTCCTCAAATACCAATTTTAGTACCCTAAGAGGAGGATTCAAAGAGGCGTGTCAAAGAAGAGGTAATATTTGTTACCGATTCTTTCAATTTTATTTCTTCTTCAAATTATTCATCATTAGTTTTTTCATTATGAAGTAATAACATCAGTATCACTCATATACTGATATGTAATTATAAGTATCAAACGACTATATTTCACCATCTATCCATCCTATGGAAAATGAAATCACTGCGCGTGCGTACGTACGTAATACCGTTTCCACGTCGTGGTGTAATCTATTATCCACCACCACCATACTTGGATGGGTATAATGGTGAAAGTAATGAATATATTTGATTATTGTAAAGTTATATTGATTATTTAATATTATACATACACTTTAATACAATTCGGCGATCATGGGAATGATATCATCGCTCGTGCGTACGTACTGAATACCGTCTCCACGACGCGATGAGATTCACTCTCCATGATAACCATTCAATAATTATTATAAAATATATATAATAAGTAATCATAAAATATATTACATAATAATGATACTAGATTTATGTATATATATATTTATTTCATCTACTTAATTCCATTCAATTCAATAAGGAAATGAAAACAGCGTTCATGGGTACGTACGGCCTACCGTCTCCATGAACGATGTATTACTTTCCATTTATCGATCTATTATATATATGTATATTATGAATATATATTAAATATAAATCATGTTTTATATTCTGTAATTAAGTAATCATGATCTAATAATCATATTAATAATTACAAGTCAAAACACGGACGACAAATGAAACGATTTTACCGAAAACACTCTTTAACATTGAATTTACATAATAACGGGTAATATAAAGTCATAAGTGAACCATATATGATATAATAACAATGAATATGATTCTGTAATAAGTCAATGACATTATTTAAATCATTATACAGGAGTTTTGGATACGTATGAAGCATATCAGACCTAAGGTAAGGGATAATTTTGCAAACTCATTTTTATCCGAGATTGCTTATTCGTAAGTATTTACTAGGGTTATATCTATCATCCATGTCCATGTTTTATAAAAGTGTTTTAATGTATTTTTAAAGTCCTTTTTACCCATTTTTGACTTTTACTACATGGTATGTATGTAATCTTTCTATTATGAGGTACTTTTTGACATTTCCGGCAAAAGTACGAGAAGAATGTTATTTTTAACTCATATGACATGAACGGATTTTTACGGTTTCATAACGCCTCATTTTTATGAAGCCTAATATACATTATTTAATGACTATTTTCAACAAAATATTTTTATTTTAAAAGTGCATGGAATTTTTTGAAAAGAAAATGATTTTGACGAAGAAAGGATATTTTCCCCAAGAATTCATTTCAAGTGTTTTATCAAAACCATTTTCTATCTAAGATGACATTATTTAATATGTGTATGTTTCAAGTATAATGTCTCTATGATTTACATGGTTTCAATTTTCTTATGATGAAATATCAATTTGTTTGATATGGATTATGTGATGATGGGATGATGTTTATGAAACCCATTTTATTCTTTGGGTTATGATGAATGTTTTAAGTTTATTTTGAGGAACAAGTAAGAATGATTTCACTATGAGATGGGTGGGACCTATATATCCCTACAATTAAATGGGTAAAGATTTATATCTCATGAGATAGACATGGCTGGAACGGAAAGTTAAACCGGTTCAGTAATACAGGACTGGAACGAGGAGTGAACTCGATTCAGAAAAGGACTTTTTCCACTAAGATGGTCTTAGCAGAAATGACTTGGATAATATGGAAATCATATCATGTGCCTAATGGTTTCCACAATTACACATTTTATTCCCATGCTATTTTATCATTCTTAATGTTTCTTTATGATCTATGCCTTACGTACTTCCATGTTTTATGTCATTGCTCATGCTTTTGATGTTTAAACATTATGTTCATGTTTTTATGTTCAAATGTATATGGTATGTTTTATTTTATCCATGATTACTCTTACTGAGAATTTGAGCTCACCATTTTTATGTTTTCTTTTCCCCAGGATATAAAGAAAGGTTTTAGGTAAGAAAAAAGGGGAAGATCTTTATTGGAGATGTTGAAGATCTTTCACCGCGATTAGAAGATTACGTTCCAAGTTTCGAAATACACTAAACTATTACGGTCCTTATGTGTCTATTTTTGTTATGTAATAAGTATTCCACAAAAGTAATGTAATTTTCAGGTATGTCAAGTTTCGGGTCTCTACAGTGTGGTTGGTACCACTCAAAGTGTCTCACTTTTGTTTGAAATGGACAACATTTTAAGTGAAAACAACAATTGGCATACAGAAAACTATCCAAATGTATTCAGATTCTATTGATACTTCTGAACAACAATCAATGCGTCATTTGTGATATATAAGAGTCATCCCCGCCTCAATCTGAGGCACGGTGTTTCCCGTATCCCTTGAAGTTTCTATCTTTTGTTTAAAATGGACATCATTTTAAGTAATAACAATTGGTATATAGAAAACCTACCAAACGTATTTGTATTGTGTTGATAATTGAGCACAAGGTTCCATGTTCCAGCCTCACACAATCCACTTCTCATATAAAGAATTCCTACCCCTATTCTAAAACACATGTCATTTATTACGACAAGGACAACTACATTATCTAAGTAACACAATATCATTGATACACACCCATTATCATCATCACTAAGTTCAAAGACACCCACCCCAAACCTTGAGACATTATATACGTGTTTGGTTGATGTCATTTATCAATTTCCTTATTTTAGAGTTAATAGATTTTAATTTATTTATTCAATCGTGTATGGTTATACAAAATGAAATTTATTATGTATTATTAATTATGTATAAAACACATAATTGCATATTCAGTTTTTATGTATTGTATTCATAATTGATAATTAAATAATATATGTATTAAATTCAGTATTCAATTATGAATAAAATTTTAGATTGCACATGTAATTGTCTCTCAAAATTGAATTCTAAATCAATTATGTTTGTTTATAATTTCCTTATGAGTTATGTTTTAATTCTATATGTGTATAGTTTCTCTGAAGGTGGAAACTAATTGATTTAGAATCTTTTTTTTCATTGTATATGTTTTCATTCTTTGTATGTGTTCAATTCAAGCCTGAAAATGTAGGCCTAGAAATCACTCAAAGAGGCCTGGACATCAGCAGCTCACCACTCACAGCAGCAGCTCAGAGTAGCCTCCGGCTGCAATTTCACAGCATGGCATATGCCAACGGTTTTCCACAAAATGTTGGGATATCTCTTTCCCTATTCCTTACATCCCCAAGGTTTGGATAACTGTTGGTATATATTATACCAATAGTTATCCAGCCATTACCAACAGTTTTCAACTATTGGTAGAGACTTATTTTCCAGTACTGTCTCCCTAGTGTTTCTCCATGGAGGGCCCTTGTCCTTTTTGTTAAGAAGAAAGATGGAACTATGAGGTTGTTCATTGACTACAGGGAGATCAATTCTATAACAATAAAGTACAAGTATCCCCTACCTCACATTGAGGATTTATTTGACCAACTGCATAGAGGTCAACATTTTTCAATGAATGACCTTCGATCTAGATACCATTTGTTGTGCATGATGAACAAAGACATTCTCAAGACCACATTTAGAACCTGGTACGAGCATTAAGAGTATAAATTAATGCCTTTTGGATTAAATAATGCACCCTCTATCTTCATTGATCTAATGAATAGGGTTTTCAAGGAATATCTTGATGACTTTTTAGTGGTATTTATTGATGATATCTTGGTATACTCCAAACGCTATGAAGATCATGAAAATTACTTGCGCATTGTCCTAAAATCTCTTAGAGGAAATTAATTATATGAGATGTTTAACAAGTGTGAATTCCAGTGTCAAGAGATTTATTTTATTGGACATATTTTCTCTAAAGATGGAATATCTTTTGATCCTTCAATGACCAAGGAAATCCAAGAATGGCCATCACTAATGAGTATAACTGAGGTACGCAGTTTTATTGGATTAGCAGGTTATTATCGACATTTTTCTCAGAACTTTTCCCAATTGGAAAACCCATTAACCAGTCTCACATGCAAAGGGGTTAAATGTTTTTGGAATAAATAATGTGAATAATGTTTTTAAAAATTGATAAAAGGTTATTCAATGCTCCTATATTGACTCTACCATCAGGGAATGATGGGTTTGTTATATATAGTGATGCTTCCAAGAATGGAATTTGTTGTTTCCTTATATAGAAGGATAGGGTAATTGCCTATGCATAATGAAAGCTAAAATCTAATGATTAAATCTATCCTAATAAGGATCGTGAGTTAGCAACTGAATATTTACTTGGATGATATGGTAGCATTATCTCTATTGTGTAAAATGTGATATATATACCGATCACAAGATTTTGAAGTATATTTTTTTCATAGAAGGAACTCCACATGAGGAAAAGGAGATGTCTTGAACTATTCCAAGATTATGATAGCACAATACACTACCTCTCAGGGATGGAAAAAAAGGTGGCAGATTCTTTGAGCAGAAAGGATCAGAGAGTTTTGTACAAGATGAGAGTTGGAAAGAATCCTATATACATGGATCTCGTAATGATGGATATTGGAATAACCATGGAAGGTAAAACATCAATGTTCCTTTAAATGATTTCCAAGCCATATTTACTAGAAAGTATAAAAAGTTCTTAGGATGATGATGAGGTGTTTCAAAAGAAGATTAATGTTGTGAATATTGTGAGATTGAGTGACTTCATATATGAAGATGGAATTTTGAAATATGGGAAGAGGCTTTCTGTTCCCTATATACCTGATCTAAATTGATAATTGTTGTATGATTCTCGTAGCTCCAATTTCTCCATACACACTGGGAGCCCCAAAATGTATTGAGATTTGAAGGATCATTTTTGGTGGGACAACATGAAGATGGAGATTACCGATTTTGTGTCATGTTTTATGGTTTGTCAAAAAGTGAAAGCTGGAAGGCAACAGCCTGGAAGAGTCATGAAACCACTTCCTATACCTGAGTGGAAATGGGATAATATTACAATTGACTTTGTCATGGGGATACAAAAGTCTCCTAGATGGAATGAAGCAATATCAATCATTGTTGATGGTTTTACCAAGTCATAAAATTTTCATGCTATAATAAATGATTTACTACTAGAACGTTTAGCAAGACTATATATTAATGAAGTTGTAAGACATCAGGGAGCACCCCTATCAATTGTTTCTGACTGAGATCCTCAATTTACATCATGATTCTTGAAATGTATTCAAACAGTCCTTGATACTGAACTTTATTTGAGCACTACCTACCACCCTCAAACTGATGGAAAATCAGAGTAGAATATTCAAACCATATAATAATTGTTGAGATCATGCACACATGACTTTCAAGGTATGTGGGATCAATATTTACCTCTAGTAGAATTTTTCCTATAACAATACCATCCATTCACGTATTCAGATGGCACCATGTAAAGTGTAATATGGAAAAAGATGTCTCACATAGACTTGTTAGCATGATGTTGGTGAAATTAAACTTGTAAGCCCAGAACTTGTTGAGGAAATGATGGAAAAGGTGAAGGTAATCCAAAACCACATAAAAGCAGATCAAAGTTGGAAGAAGAGATATGCTGATAAGCGAAGGAATGGTTTGGAAATTCTGGTAGGAGATCATGTTTTCTTGATGTTATCTCCATGGAAGGGTGTTATTAATTTCGGTAAGAAGGGTAAATTGTGTCCCAGGTACATCAGACCATTCGAAATCCTAGAACAAATTGGGGTTGTACCTTACCATTTGGAAATGCTGCAAAGCCTCTCCAAAGTTCATGTGGTGTTCCACAAATCACTGTTGAGAAAATACATACTGGGCCCACTACATGTACTTATCTATGAGGAATTAAAATTGGAACCCGATCTGTCTTATTGTGAAGATCCTTTAAGGGTTCTTTATATAAGAGAACATGTTTGAAAAAACTGGATGACTCGTCATGTAAAAGTTCTTTGGAGAAACCATAAGATAGAAGATGAAATGTGGGAACCCGAGGATCCTATGATGAAGAAACACCTGAATCTATTTATGCAGTAATATTTTTGAGATTTTGAGGTTGAAAGTTTTTTAAGGAGGAGATAATGTAACACCCCAAGCTTCCACGATACGTTTCCTTTTGAATAATACCGTAGCTTGTGTTGTATGCAACTTCGAGTTCAAACACACAAAAACCAATCAAACTAGCAGTTATTAATTGTAATACCCATTTTTTTGAAACATTATACATTTTATCTTTCAAAATGGACATCATTTTTTGATTCAGAATATCAATACTAGTTTAGGGTAAAATTTTTGTATTTTTCAGGAAAAATCGAAATTTTGATAAATAGTAAAAAACAATGAGTTATTGATTAAAACCGACTTTTATTTAAAAAATTATTAATTTTATTTAAATTTATTTTAGGTCCAAATATATACATAATACCTATATATGTTCAATATAATTCATTGGAGTCAGTTTATAATAATTTTTGATATATAAAAATTTTATTGAACTTTTTACCATCTTTTACCCACCTCCTAAAAGAATTTTAAAATTTATATAAAACATAATTTTACTACTTCTATGAGTTGAATTTCTAAAATATAAGAGACAAATTTGATATCATTAAGTAACATGTTGTTCAATGAGATGAAAATAATTTTTGGTGAGTAGTATCTTTTGACTGTTATTTTATCACGATTAAAAGTAAATAAGGTAATTAAACGTAAAAATGATATTATTATTACCATAAAAACTGTTCTTATTCTATTGGATAAGTGTCATTTGACCAAAAAAACTATAGTGATACAATATCATCCATTATGTCCACTTGGTTTATATTATGACATTTATTATTATTTAATTCAACGAAGAGTTAAAAGTTTTAAATTCAGTGTTTAATAACTAAGCCATTTTAAATATATGGATACAAATAATATAAATTCTAATATAAATAATAATTAGAAATATAAAAAGATTTCCTACATAATGGTATTTTATTTATATTTTTTATATATTAAATAATTTAATTTATTTATGACACAATGATGATGCATTAATTACCTTATTAATGAAATATTTAAATAATTGATATTATAAATATCCAAAAATATAATTTGAGACTTTTAATGAATTTGTATTATTTTCTATATTAATATGAATTGTTAGGGTTGATTAAATGAATTTATTTCGAAGTAATAATGCTTTTATGAATTTAACAAAAACAAAATATCAAATTGTGTCAAAATTTACACAAAAGATTTTTTAAAACAAATATTATATTATTAATTCATATTCTATTCCTAAAAATCAAAGGCTTGGCAAAAGGTCTTAAATAATATTACATATTTAATTAAATAACCACTTGAGGTTCTCTTGGAATTTTATAGTATATTTATTAACCATATAATATAAAAATACAACGAGACATGGTAAATGTAAAACTGGTTAACTAAGAGTTGAATCTAAAAGATATGGTTAATATAGTGACCCAAGCCTTTCTAAAACCTATTTGTTGAGTATTTTTTGACACATTTCCTCCTTATCCTCGAAATAATTTATTTTTGAGACCTTATAAATTCAAAATGATTTTATTATAAAATAATATCCCAACCTTTTCCAAAGGATCTCCTCACCCCTCTTAGAAAAAGGCACTTCCCCTTCTCTCAAATACAAACAAAAAGCCATTTGGCTTGGCCAAACCCTACCCAAATATCCTCTCAAATGTCCTCGATTTATCTTAGAGGCCTTCCTTTAGTCAGACAGCCAACCTAATGATCCTTTTTGATCAAATTAAATGGAAGAACTTGGAGAAGAGGTAAATATTTCAACACCTCTTTCAAGTTCTTTTCTTCTTCCACTTCCTTTTTCTTTGTTGTTTCCGTTATAAAATAATAAATCCAGTATATTTTATATACTGTGATATTATTATAAAAATTTCACAACCATATTCATTATTTTATCCATCCTAAGAATGACATGTCACCATACGTGCGTACGTACTGCTTACCTTCTCCACATCATGGTGTAGTTTGTTATTCAAACACTTCATCATTTGGATGGGTATAATAATGGGTATAAATGATTTAAATAATAATTATAAAATGATGATGATTCTGTATTGATGATATAACATCCAATTATATATGAATTTAATAACAAAAGAATGATATTATTGATAGTGCGTACATACGGATTACCGTCTCCACGAATGTGATGAGATTCAATCCCCATCATATCCATTCAAGATAAATTTTAATTTGATGATTAATAATAATGTTTCAAGACGTAATATCATTCTTAATATTAATAAGATACATCATATCCACATAAAACATTACTTACATAAAAAAAATTTAATGGAAAACAAATCAGTTAACACCCGAAACGATGATACTACTAAAATATCATTATCAAAGAAATATTAGAAGATCATATATGATATCATATTAATTAATATGGTTATTTTATAATTTAAGGACAATTATTTCACCATTATACAAGAGGTTAACCTACACTTGAACAAGTAAATGAAAAAGGTAATGGTTAATTTCACAATCTCTTCAATATCCGTGGTTGTTTATACATATTTATCTACTGGGACCTCTTTATCATCCACTTCCAAGCATCTTCAAAATGTATCTCAAAACATTTTTACTATTTAATATACAATTTTTTAAAGTCAAATATACCCTTATTTGACCATATATGTTCTTAAAGAAATCATTTCGTCATTTTACAAACAAGTTACTTTTCGACCTTTTCGAAAAAATTAAGGTAAGAATGTTTTTTAAACTTATATAGCGGGTGCGGCAATTTTCCACCACTATAACATCATTAATGCATCCCTTAAAAAATTATAGGTATATTTACAAAATAGATGTTTTCTTTTATAATTATATTAATTTTAAATGATTTCAAAATAGAAATATATGGTTCTCTAAAAATGGTTTTGATTACATATATGTCAACATCCTTTGATGGATTTTAATCTTATTTTATGATGATTTTTTTTGATACAAAACATTCATTTTGTATTGATGTTTTTGTTATATGTCTGACAATTGATCTGTTATTTTTACACCATTCAGGTTTTAGGGACAAATTATTGACATTTTGTATGATAGTTTTAATACAAATGTTTAAGTTATGTTTAGACCTTTTCATATGAGGAATGCATTGGATTTAGTATGTGAATGGGGGAGCCCGATATAGCTCTGCGATTCATCAGTAGGTCTCATGAGACAAACTACTTTTTTGAAACAAGGCCTTGACGAAATCTTATTTGTAGTCTTGGTACAAGTCCTCAACTACGTGGTTATGAAGTCTGGAATTATGTATTCCATCATTATGAATGTGGATATTGATATTGCATGTGATTATTCGACTTGTAGAATATCCATGTGAAGATGTAAATGCAATTATTTGATTTCATCTTTTCCATATTATGATTAAGTTTATGTCTAAAAGTATTTTGTTTAAATCTTATACATTGCCTTAAATGATTATGCTTATTTATGAATGATTCCGCTATATTGTTATCCATTCTGAGCATCTGAGCTCACCCATTTCTATGTTTTATTTTTCCCCGAATGCGAATAAGTATATTATAACAGACATGCACGGATAGTCTATTTAATATGAATGTAGTCAATGAAGACAATGTTGTTGTGGTTTTTCATATCATGGGGTAATGTAAAACATATGAATGCATCTAGTACTTACAATGCTACTAAACTAATCGGTCTTCGGTACATGATTACTTGTATCATTCCAATGTTATGTAATAATGCACCGACCCTGGGTAACTAGTGTCAGGGTGTTACGTCCACAAATCATCATCTAATGGGTAAAGAACTTATTGTTTCTATGGACGAAGAACTATAGCCTCACCAAACAATGATTATTAAATTATGTCCTACCACCTCTCGTGGTGTCCATTATGATGGGAATGTAATAATATGTGATATATATTAAATTTATACTGTCTCTATGATTCTATCTTTTTCCATTATTTCATACCATTATGGTTTCCATTATTGGTAAATACGATAATTTCATTTGAGGACGTGAGGACTACCGCCCCCTCAAAGTGATATGACTCGTTCATACCTTACATGGAACTCACAAAGGCTGGTGTTAAAGAAATTACATAATTTATATAAAATATGACATTATATTGGAATAATAATATACATATGTATCATTAGGTTTTCATTATTTTAAATATTTTAAAAATGAAATGAAAGTAGCATACATGTGAACATACGGTTTACCATTTCCACAAACGGTTCATTTCATTTTTATATATCTAAATGGTAAAGACTATTATAAATAAATATATATTCGATATATATGATATATATGATATATAAATCATGAATATCATTCTTTAGATAATGGACATCTAACAACATTGACAATTTGTAATTACAACAAGTTCATTTTTGACTCAACATCCGAAGATCGACATGATGTCCGATATGAACGTGAATAATTGAAATATTTTTATATAAAGGTAATAAGTGACATAAATAAATAATATACTTGAACAAGGTTCTTAAGAAATTAGAAACTAAATTTAGTTTACTATTCAACAAATTAAAGAATTAACGAGTCATGTCAGACACATGTTAAGGGACATCATCTCTATCTCCTTTCATTGAGGCATATTTTGATTTATAAATGACATGTTTTTATATGGATTATAAACTCATTTTACCATTAATTTAATTCATGGGGAATATTTTTTCTATGTAGCATTTTACTAAATGACAAAGGAATGTATCTTTTTAACATACATCGTGACAATGACCTTTCTGCTGTTGTGAGCAATATCTGATGTCTGGATCCCTTGACAAGTCGAGATGTTTTTAAATGGAAATTAAATACCACATTCGCTTCTTACTTTTTTTGTATTGAAATTTTTTTTTGAAATGGATTTATTATTTTAATGATTTTATGTTATTGAATATGAAATTTAATTATTGAAATGTTGATATTTGTAATATTTTATATGTTATGATTTTATAATGTTACTTGGACATTTGACGGGTGGTTACATGATAAACCAAATGATGGGTGGTTCCGTGATAAACCATTTATGGGTGGTTAAGTTATAACCTCCAATGCACTAGTTATGGGAGTCGGCCCTATGGCTATTCCATTTAGTGATATGTGTGGAATTCGGTCGTATGGTTATTCTGTTTAAGTATGTTTATGTCCCATGTAACCTGTATATGTTGTGTGTTCATTCTATGGGTCTTATGGTAATATTTTGGTTACAAACGGGTAAGCAGTGAGCTTTTATTTAGTGAAGAGTATTTACTGCATCATAAAGGTGAAGCATATTACTTATGATAAGGTATTCATGGTTTGTTTGTTTTTTAAAAAAACTAATAATGTTTCTTCACTGTGTATCCCTTATTGAGAATTTTATTCTTATCCGATGTTTTTGAAATTTTTTTCACAAGACTAAAAGTGGAATAGGCTCAATAATGGGATCATGGAAAATTCATGATTATTAATACAAGGAACTACACATGTTTCTTTTCCTTTAAGAGTATTTATTTTATGAAAAAATGTATACTGAGTAGAAGTGTCCACATGTAATATTCAAATTGTTTTGTATATTTTATGACATAATTCTCTAAATATATAAACTTGAAACGATCAACTATGTGACTTATTATCTTAATTCAATAGTATTTACTGTTTAATGTGGGGGACATATAGTTAGTATTAGAGGTCGGTTTAGACAACATTAGGAGTTAGGATACTTTTAAATTAATTTCCCTAAATTAATTTATGTTAATATTGAAATGATATAGAATTAACAAATTACCGTGTTTCATCAAATATTTCATTATTCATAATGGTTTTCCACAGAGGAAACATGGTACCTATGATAGGATTTCATACATTTTGGAATAACATTCCAAATGAGCATCCAGAGATGGTCGGAAATAGAATTGAATAGTTTGTTGGATTGATGGCCCAGTTGATTCAGGCGATAAATGGTGGATGTATAAATGCATGATTCTACCCAGACCAACCCCATAGGAAAATTTATATCGTGGATAATTTCATTAGGCGACGTCCACCATCATTCAAAGGGTCATCTGATCCTATTCAAGATGAAGGGTGGATAAAAGCACTAGAAATGATTTTCGATGTCATCGGTTTTACAAACTATCTAAAGGTTAGTATTTCTTTTTTTTTTGAAGGAGAAGCATATCAGTGGTGGTGGATGGTTAAAAAAATCATGGATTTTAAGGATATTTATTTTCTTGGTTGGGACAAATTCAAAGTTATGTCTTTTGAGAAAAAATATCCTAAGGCGGTTCAACATAGGAATGAAAAAAATTTCATATAATTGAGGAAAGTGGATGACTCAGTGGCTTCTTAAGAGGAAAAGTTTACTCTACTGGTAGTGTATGCTACAAAATTGAATTTGATATTTTAAAAGTAAGATAAATAAATTTTACTCATAATTGAATTCATAATATCAAAGATCATTAGCCTTTCATGAATTCAAAATATATGATAAACATGTCAGATGTGCCGTGAATGTAGAAATGGAGTTCTATGATGATTGGGTGTTCCAAGAAAGAAAACAAAATAATTGGTATTATTGGAAGGAAAAGGGATATAATTTGACAAAGAAACATGTTGGTAAGAAAATTAGTTATCCATCTTATGATAAGTTTGGTAAAAATCATCCTAGAGAATATTTATCAATGTCTGGATTGTGCATCCGGTGTGGTAAGTCTAGTAATATTTCTCGTAACTGTAAGGGATATGGTCATGCAGACAATGAAAATTCAGTAGTATGATGTTTTAGTTGTAATGAATTTGGGAATAATGCCAATGCGTATCCAAAGTTGAATACCCAAGGTGGAAACTAGACATATCAAAAGAAGAAATTTGGGGAAAATCTATTGCTACTGCTATAGTTTATGTGGTACCATCAAATGAATTGGTATCACATACATTGTTTATATTTTCAGATTATTCCAATGTGTTTTTTGATTTGGGATCTATATAATCTTTAATTTCTAATAATTTTTTTAGTAAATTCAGAATTTCATATCATGATATGCATCCTTAACTTAGTGTTAAAACACCGGGAGGAAATGTCGAGAAAAAAATAAATAATAATTAAATTCATATCCTTTTGTGCGAAAAGAATCTACCATGAAAAAATTATGGTTTTTCCTCTAGTAGAGTTTGACATTATTTTGGGTATGGATTGTCTTTCCATTTATCATGATAATATTTAATTTTGAGCTAAAGTGGTTTCTTTACATATATAATATTAATATATGTAAATTATTGAACAATTTCTTTTGATAACAAATCAGGAAGCTGAGAAACTAGTGAAATATGGAAATGAATGTTACCTTGAACATATTGTTGAAAAAAAGATCTATTCCAATTAATGATGTTCCAGAAATAAATGAGTACATTGATGTTTTTCCTGATTAGTTTCATGGTATAATATCTAACTGGGAAGTTGAATTTATTATTGACTAAGTTCCTGATTCTAATAAAATTTTGATCCCCTTAACAAATGGATCAAATTTAACTTTTATAGTTAAATAAAGTATTTCAAGAGTTTTTAGATAATGGTTTCATTCAACCTAGCTCAACATCATGGGGTGATCCTATCATGTTTGTTAAAAAATGATGGTTCAATGAGAATTTTCATTGATTATATAGCATTTAATAACATCACTATTAAGAAAAAGTATCCATTGTCTCATAACAATGATTTGACTAATCATCTCCAGGGATCTTAGTGTTTTTTGAAGATTGAATTTAGGTCGAGGAACAATCAGTTGAAATTAAAGGAAGGAGACTTTCTGAAGACCACATTTTGTACTAAATATGGCCATTAGGAATTTTTAGCTATTCTTTTTGGTTTAACCAATACAACTTTTGTATTCATGGATCTTATGAATATAATTTTTTGCGAGTTCTTGGATATATATATGGTTGTATTTATTGATGATATTTTGGATTATTGTATAAGTAGAAAAGATCATGGACGTCATTTGAGGTTTGTCTTACAATCCTTAATAGAAAAAAACATTATGGGAAATTCCTCAAGAGTGAGTTTTGGTTACAACAATTTTCATTCCATGGTCACTTTGATTAAAAAATGGCATAACTGTTGATCCTACAAATACAAATGTTGTTTCAGAATGGCCAATACCTAAAAATATATCTAGGATTCATAGTTTTCTCAGTTTGGTAGGCTATTACAAAAGATTTTATGATAATTTTTCACATTTATCTATCCGACTGACTAAGTTTACTAGAAAATGTGTTAAATTTATCTAGAAAAAATAATGAGATAATTGTTTTCAGGAATTAAATGTAGATTGGTGAATGTTCTAGTTTTTGAACTGCATTCCAAAAATGGTGTGTCTGTTATATACAGTGATTCTTTATTGAATAGACTTTGTTGTGTCCTTATGAAGAATGATCAAGTAATTTATTATCCTTCACATTAGTTGAAACTTTATTTCATAAATTACCCTACACATGATTTGGAATTAGCTGATTTTTTTTTCTTTAAAAATTTGGAGGCAACATATGTTTGGAGTAAAATGTAAAATATAAACTGATGAAAATATTTTGTAATATATATTCACTCAAGATGAATTGGACATGAGACATAGAAGATAGATGAAATTAAACAAGTATTGTAATTAAACGATTCATTACCATCCATGAAAGGAAAATAAAATGGTGGACTCTTTGTGTATTAAATTAACTCTACATTAACAATGTTATGTTTAGAATAAGATCCTTAAATTAACAGTTAGATGAAAATTTGAATAGATGTTGTTGGTGTAGAAAATTCCTCTATTTTGTTTAATGTGGTAGAAAAATAATCTCTATAAGAAAGAATTAAGAAATCACAGAAGGAAGATAGTGAGCTGTAGAAAATAGTATAATTTATTCATAAGGGTAAGTTACATGAGTTTAATATTGATATATATTGTGTTTGGAGGTTTGGAAAGAAATTATGTGTGCCTTGTGATTCACAATTAATGAAAGAGTTGTAATGTGAATATCATAGATCACTATTTTCAGTTCATCCAAGAAGTATTATGATGTACAGAGATTTTCGGGAGTAATACAGGTTGGATGGAATTAAAATAGATATTGTTGACTTTAATGTGAAGTGTTTGAATTGTCAATAGGTTAAAGAAGAGTGGCTGTTACCAAAAGGGATGTTTCAGCCATTACCTGTGCTAGAGTGGAAATGGGAAAATATGTCCATGGATTTCATTTTGGGATTACCGAAGACTTATTGAGTTAACAATGAAATCTGGTTTGTTGTTGATCTATTGACTAAATATTCTCATTTTATTACTATTTGAGATACTTTGTCCCTAGATAAAAATTCTCGATCATATGTTAAAGAGACAGTCATGTTATATGGAGTTCCCCTCTTTATTATATCTGATCGCGATCCTAGGTTCACTTTTAACTTTTGGAAAGGCTTATAGAAGTCTTTGGGTACTGAATTAAATTTTCATACAACTTTTCATCCGCAATAAGATGGGAAGTTAGAACTAATAATTCATACATTAGAATATATGCTACGTGATATATCAATGGATTACTTGGGAAGTTGGGACTAACATCCTTCTTTGGTTCAATATTAATATAATCACATTTTTCATTCTAGTATACAGATTAATCCATTTGATGCATTATTTGTAAAGCAATGTCAAACTCCATATTTTTTGGATAAAGTCTGTGAAAAGAAGTTGATGGAAAAAGAATTGGTAGAAGAGATGACAGAAAAAGAATAGTTGATTCAGAAGTATATGAGAACAACTCAAAGTAGGCAGAAAAGTTATTCAGATAACTGGAGGAAGGTTATTTTTTGAGGTATGTTATCATGTATTTCTCAATGTTTTTACTTGGAAAAGTGTGACGTGATTTGGTACGAAGGGAAAGATGAGTTTGAGGTTCATCTGACCCTATTAAATCCTGTAGAATGTTGGATCAATTTTAAAAAGAGTGTCTTAACCTCCTTTTTTATACCAAGTAGACAATTTTTTTCATGTTTCAATATTGAAAAGTATATTCTAGATCCATTTCATGTTTTGAGTCTATAAGTAGTTCAGCTGGAAGAGAATTTCCCTTGTGAGGAACAACCAATCAATATTTTTGACCAAAGAGGGAATTTGTTGTTGAATAAGGTAATTAATCAGGTAGAGGATGTGTGGAAAACCCATATTGTCGGAAGAAAATGTGGGAATTTAAAATTATATGTGAGATAAATACCCCCATTTATTTGGTAAGTGAATAAAATAGTGAGGACACAATTTCTAAGAGGGGGGAAGGATGTTACATCCAAAGTAAATAAAGAATATGATATTTTCATATTTATTAATATTTTTGAATTAAATATTAACTTTACTTTAAATGGGATGTTATGTTAGATGGATTTCAAGACATGCAATAAGGGGTTTCTCCAAAATCTCATGTTGCACACAATGCTATGTCATACTAAAAAAATATAACAATATAATATAATTTGAAATGGTAGTTATTTCTTAGTTGTTGTATTATAAGGAATGAATAGAAGAAACTAAAATATGATTATAAATGATTGTGTAATGTGTTTAAATTTATCCAATAAAATTTATAGGCTTAAAATTTGAATGAATCAAATTTTATTCATAAAATACTTTTATATTTTTTAAACGGTTGATTTACCTCATTTTGATGGAGAACCATTTTTATATATATATTTTTTCAATATTTTATTTTCTATTTGAAGAAATGAAATTATTTTTTAGAATTGGAACATCAAAATTTACATTGAACAAAATTTTGATATTTTTCTGATAAAGTTCTTTTTTATTGAATATTGAAAAATACTGCATTTTAAGTCCAAACAGTCTTTTCATATAATTTATTTTTATTGTCATATTATCCTTTTAATTAGATTTAATGTGTAATTGGATTTATATTTTTACTATTTAATGGAATTTTGGTTATTGAAGTCATTCCACTCTGAAATTGGACATAAGCAACTGTTACTATTTCGGTTGTTATTATTTCTCAAAAACACAATTTTTGGTATTTTCAACGGGAATTAATTTTATATTAACTTCTACAACTTATGTTTTTTGAATTTGGAAAAATGGATTCCATATTTGGAATTAGTAGGTCCAAATTGTTTAAATAGTCATCTTTTATTTTTAGACATTATGAATAGTAAGTGTAGTAAATATTTTATTTACTATGGTTAAAGGGTAAATGTGGTAAATAAGGGTAAAAAAATAATATTATAATAATATTAAATTACCCTAAAACAAGTATTAATCATTTTTTATGATACATGCCTGACCATGGGAATCGTTGTGTCAATTTTGGGACACCTTAGAGCCACTTTTATGTGAAAATGACACTTTATAATAATTAATTTCAAGTTAAGGAAAATGTAACATAATAATATATCTCTTAGTAAACCAATTTTTATAATGGGTTATATAAGTAATATTTTCTACTATAAAAATTCATTAAGAATCAAATTTTTTTTCTGTATCATTGTATTTTATTTATAATTTTTAGACATCAAATAAATAAGTTTATATGTGAAATAATGATGATGTATGATTACTTCATTAATGAATCCTTTAAATAAATTAGATTATAAATAAATAATAATAATTTAAACTTTTTAAGCCATCCACAGATTTTCAAAATGAGTATGACTTGTTATATTTTAATTAATTATGTTTTTTTAAATAATCATGTTGTTTTTGATTTTTTAAAACATCTTGATATGAATATAATAAAAATTGACATAAATGAGTTTCTAAATCAATCAATATTTCATTAAATTATAATATAGTCTTTAAAATATAATACGTGGCTAAATAAATTATAGAAGGCTTATAATGTCCTTAATCAACCACTTGTGGTTCTATTTTCATTTTATGGTAACTATATTTAAAATATAGTATGAATACATTAGAGAACATGGTAAAAGATAAATAAGATAACAATGAGTTAAATTAAGAAGATATGGATTAAAAAATATCCAAAACATTTCCAATTATTATGGGATGATTCTATTTATACTTATATGAACCTTATTTTAGAATTAAATAGTTTTGGGACCTTTTGAAACCGAAAATCATTTTATAATAAAATAATATTTAAAAAATTCCTAAAGAGTACCTCCAACCCCTTATAAAATGCCATCAACTCATACCATTTTTCACACCTCTAAATCCACCTTGGATCATCCAAAATATAAAACAATAAGCTCCCAACATCCCTATATTCATCCTATAATCCTTAACACAGGAAGAAGGAAATACAAAAAAGACTTTTGGCTCAGACCAAAGGGAGTTTCCCGATTTAAAGGTAATTTCTTCCCTCAAGTTATCTTCTTTTATTTTACTTCTTCGCTCCCTATTCTCTTATTATTATTTATTTAAATAAAAAAACCTGTATCCTCAATATATTAGCTTTGTTTTTTTTTGAGAAGTATTCTAACTACACATCAAGACACATCCATCTAATGAGTAAAGAACATACTATTTCTGTGGACGGTGAACTACTACCTCACGAAACGATGATTGTTCAATTATATTGTAACACCTATCATCATGGCCATTATGATATCATTGTAATTATATGTGATATATATTATATTTATATTTATTCTATTATTATGTATTTTATATTTATAGATTTATTTTATGGTTTCTATAATGTGTAAATATGATAATTTCATTTAAGGAAGTGCGGACTACCACCCCCTCAAAGTGTTATGACTCGTTTATACCATACATAGAATGTATAAAGGATGGTGTTAATGAAATTAAATAACATTTATAAAATAAGATAATATATTTTAATAATAATATACCATTTTAAAATTTGTTTTTAATTCTTTTAAAAATGAAAATAATGAAACGAATGTAGAGTTCATGCATACGTGAAACTTACCGTCTCCATGAATGACCCATTTCATTTTCATATATACAATTGATATGGATTATTATAAATTAATATATATGATATATATATGATATATAAATCATCAATATCATTCTGGAGATATTGGACTTATGGGCACATGGACAATTTGTAATTATAATAAGTTCATTTTTGACTCATGTTCCGAACAACGACAAAATGTCTTATATGAACACAAATAATTGTCTGATTATTACAGTAAGGTAATAAGTGACATAAAATAAATAATAAAAAAGAAAATGGTACATTATAAAATATAAATTAACTTAATTTTATTATTAAGTAAATTAAAGAATGATTGATTCTAATCAGACACCAGGTGAGGGACATCATCTCAAACTTATTTCACAAAAGAATATTTTGATTTACACAAGACGTTATTTCATACGTTGTATAAAACCCTTTTATATTTAATTTAATTCAAGGGGGATATTTTTTCAACGTAGAATTTTACTAAAATGAAAATTAGAATGTTTCATATTAACGTATGTGGTGACAATGAACTTTTCGCTGCCCAAAGAATTATTTGATATTTGGATTCCATAATAAGATGTGATGTTTTTTAATGGATAATTAATACCATATAACATTTTTTACATGTTTTGGTATTTAATTTTTTTTTGAAATGGTTTTATGATTTCAATTATTTCATGTTATTTAAAATTAAATGTTATTTGTGAAATGTTGATATTTGTTGTACTTTATGAGTTATGATTATATTATGGTACATAGACATTTGATAGGTGGTTACGTGATAAACCAAATGATAGGTGGTGCTATGATCAACCATGGATGGGTGGTCATGTTATAACCTCCAATGCATTGGGTATATAAGTCGACCATATTTCTATTCCTTTTAATGATATGTGTGAAGGTCGATCGTTTGGTTATTCCATTTATGTATGTTTATGTCCCAAGTTACAATTATATGTAACATGTTCTTTCAATGTGGTTTATGGTAATATTTTTTATAAAAGGGCAAGAAATGTGATTTTATTTAGTGAATAGTATTTACTAATTCATAAAGGTGAAAAGTATTAATTATGATAAAGTATTCATGGTTTACATGTTGTTTTGAAAAACTAATATTTTTTCTATCATTGTGTATCCCTTGCTGAGTTCTTTATGCTCATCCCATGTTTTTGAAATGTTTATCACTAGAATTAAAGAGTAATAGGATCAAGTATGGGATCATGGAAAAGTCGTGATGATTAAAATGTGGAATAATCATGGTTTTTTCCTTTAATAGTTCTTATTTTATGAAAAAAAATGGATACTGAGTAGAATTGTGAACATTTAATATTCAAATTGTTATGTATATGTTATGACCGAATTCTCTAAAACACCAAACCTGAAAATATTTCAATGTGAGTTATTAACATACTTCAAAATTATGTAATGTTTAAGGATGGGGCCTTATAAGATCAACAAATTAATATATTTTAATTATATATGTTATAATAAAATTTATAACATATTATATTTAAAAAATTGAGTGGGGTCATGTATGGAGGAAGTAATGATATATTTTCCCCATTTTTTAGAATAACTCATTTATAAATGTAACCATTACAGATACTAAATCATTTGTTATTGGGAGTGTGTTATAATATTAATATTATATTTAATGTCATATAAATTTATTTATTCATTTTATATAGTATCAGTGAATGTGTGTTTCATTTGTTTTTCTTACATTGGATATTGGACTTTGGGATCACATGTTTTTTACTGGATAAGGGTTATTGGGTTATTGATGTCAAAAGTAATAAAAAATGAAGGTTGAACTATACTCTAAAATGTGTAACATATAAAAAATCTTAAATAAAATATATATAAATACAAAATGATATCACCCTATAACTCCACCATCCTGCTTATAGAAGTTCACAAATCATAATAATAAACATATTAAAATATTAACCCACAATTAAAAAAGTCATCATACTATTCTTATATTATTAATTTATTCTTCATTTATTTTACAATGTATCTATAATATCCAATTTAAATGAAATTTATGAACTATTTCAACATGATCAAATTATAAAAGAAAAAAAATTAATTTTTAATGACATTTCAACCACATTACAACATGATACCACCACTTCCCTGATACATATTCCATATAAAATGATGTAAAAATAAAATATATAGGGATGTAAAGATGAATATAGATTTAATTGGTAATCATTTCATTATCATTCATAGTTTCTTAGGGGATAAATGAAATATAAATTGAAATGGTAAACCACATAGTTGTGATGGGATAAAAAAACCTAATTAATTTCATTTCGAATTTTTAATCCCATAGATTTTAAATAATATTAAAACATGTTTCAGAAGAATATATTCTACATATACCACTCATTAAAAAATTTACTAGATAGTATATGACATAATTTCATAGAAAACACTCATGAATATAATGGAAATCATTAGAAAATATATCCTTCTATTACGAATTATAATTGAGAAATCATTATTAGTTTTAAAGCATCATATTTTAAAATAACTAATAATCCCAAAAAATGTTTCGGTAATTTAATATTTTAATTCATTTATTAAATATCTTATCACTCCTTGTAATTATTATTAAAAATTTAATATAATGCGTGTAATAATTGTTTTCCTATGAAACTATAATACCATATATCAAAATTGTGGCTTCAAAATGATGATTGACATGTAATTTCCCTAACCAAAATAACTAAGAAAAGTGTTTGGGGAATTTAATATTAAAGTATATAATTAAATATATTAATTTTCATTAACTATATTACTTTTATTATTTATTTCTTATTTATTATTCCATCCTCCATTATCATTATGTATCTTCAAAATTGAATCATGGAAGTGAATGTATATGATCCATTAATATAATAATAAACATATATTGACTATTGAATTTTATATCCTAAATTTGAAACACAAAATAAATTCATAAAATTATTAGTAATTAATAATTACAATGATATAATAAAAAAGTATCGTAAATAATAGATGTTCTTTTTTAATGATATTTAACTAGATATGACATAACCATATAAATAATGTAACATTAAAATTGAGAGAATTTAATTTCTTTTAGATTTAACTGTTGATGTAATTTATATTCATACAGGTATATAATTTTCATATTTTTTTAATGAACTTGACTCATTAATTATGTCGGAACTACAATCTCCCAGATATTAGAAATTTTTTCCTCTTATATTATTTATTAGGTAATTTAATATTTAATAACTAAAAATATACTAAATTTTGTTAACATGTATTATCTAATAGAAAATTAATTTTTTTACCTATAATGAATCCAAATTGTATGTTATTATAATAAATATAATAATCTAAATTTGTAAAATTGTTGACTCTAGAAACTCATAACCAGTAAATATGATATATTATTTGTAATTAATACATGTGAAACTAGTAGATCAAACATTTTATATTCCTCTTTAGATAACATTAAAATAAAAAAAACCTTTCAAAATTGAAGATAAAAAAGAATTTATAATTATATTTACACATATTTCATCTATAGTTTGATTCATGAATCCAATATAAATATGGTTGAGATTATGGGATGAGTAAAGAGAGATATAAAATTTATTATTTCATAACATAAATATGGGATTTTTTATATGCTATTAAGAAATAAATAATAGGAAATCTATAATTTAAATTTTTTTCGGCATTATATATCTGTGAAAATAAATGAAAAACATGGTAAATAATATAATGTGATCTTCTACTAATGGGATTCATTATATTATTCCTAAAAAAGTTTATAAAATGTGTTATTCCATAATTAATTTAATATATTTGAAGATAGATACAACAATATAAAACATTTTTCTCCCCTAATACATGTTTATTCAACGTGGGGATGTATGATTTATATTCCACCCATAACCTGATTATGTATGATGTAAGTCCCATAATAGTCATCATGAAGTTTCATTCAATTTCTCAAATAACCTCTTACTAGAAAATCAATGGTTATCCATATAATTAATAATATAAAAAATACATCACCATGAAATAGAATAATGTGGATGTCTAAGAGAACAATCATTAATCATCATTGCAATTGTGAGGTGTCATAAAAATTATATATTCCTCAATTATAGATGAAATATAGTAATTAGGGTACATAAAATGTAATGGATTATCCATTAATGATAGTAATTATATTGAATAATTTTAATTTGTCAGGATAAATAATTAGTTTGTATGAAAAATAATTTACCATTTATTTTTAAAAGAGTGTGAATATTTTGAGGCATATCCCTTAAAGTGTATCGCCAAATGATATTTCCTATGGCCACTAATTGTGTATAATGTTTATGACTGTGATATTTCTCAAATAATCCATTTCTTGGTGATAACCCATTGGTGTTTTTATTCAGAATTTTCATACAATTCCAGAATCTATTCAAGGAAATAATTTTTTTAAAATGACACAAACTTTAACTCTAATAAAACATAAAAAGATTTTCTCACACTGGAATTTTTAGTAAATTGGTTTTGTTAAATATTGAATAATAATAATTTAAGGGTGGTATAAAAATATTTTCTTATGGAATCTAAAATAGTTCTTGATTAATTTGTAATAAATTCATCTTATAATATTTATACAAGAAAAAAATACATATTGAAGATAAAATGATTCTCATAATGAAAATTGAGATGGAATTCCCTGCTTATGGCATGTGTATAGATTAATTGAGAGATTATTTGAATATAAAAAATAATATTGATCTTCAATAACCATTGTAAATTCACTTCATGATATCAAATATCATATAAGAATTATAAATACCACATAATACACATTTGGTGAATAATACAAAACAGGCCACAATGAGACGAAATTAAGAATGAAAACCATTATGAGTTTTCATGAAATTCATGTACTTAGTATAATCCCATATACCACAATTCTTGGTGTCTAAATTAATAAATTAATAAATTTAATCATATCAAATTCATTCATACCCATTATAAATAGATTTCTTTATTGGAATTCTACAAATTTTCCATATCTGGTGCTTATAGTTTATATTGTTTGATATAGTTTTATTATAGTTGTCTTGATATTAATTATTATTTGAAATAAAATCATTACGATAATATTATGGGAAAATTTTTATGAGCATAGATGTTTTCAAGGATAAACTCTTTATAATAATTTTTTTAGCATAGATGTTGTCATAATTGATGGATATTTTATTGAAATAGAATTTCTAGAAAAATTTAAAAAAAAATTTATTTTCTAAAATGTATCTGAAAATAATATTTATTATATTCACATATACATTAAAGATAAAAATCATATATTTTCTCAGTTATGTGGTTAAACTGGCCGAAATGTTCACATAACAATATTTAATGAATGATTCTTTGATCATCTTCCAATAATATCATTATATATAAATTGAAATTTGATTATTTAAAGATAATTATAATTATTTATTATAATTAAAATAATTTATATGAATAAATTTATATTATGAAAATCTTACATGATTTGAATAAAATATTATCCTCTAAGATAACCTGTTTTGGATAAATAAATTTATTATGAGCGGTAGTTCATTACATCATTTGAAGGAAATATAATTTTCCATATAAAATCATAATGGTTATATAAATATAATATTCAGAATTTAATAAAAACCTAATATCCATCGATGAACAATTTTTATGTTAAATGACGCATGTTGTTTAATCAAGGTTGTAATCCAAATAGTACACAGTCAATGATTTTCATTATAATTGATGGAGAATATGAATAAATATTGATAATAAAGTTAATATATAAACAATATATTATTTAAATTTTAATAATATAATAATATATGTGTAGTTGTAATAATTTTCTATGAGGATTGTATAGAATACAATCTAAATACATGATAATACTCAATTTGGGAAAATGAATTTTTAATCGAATTCTCTAAGGAAATGAAACATTTGATCTTTATAATTCATAAATTAATTATTCAAAAGTGAAGTGTGGTGATAGGTTAGGTATTAGGGAATAGGTTTTCAGAAATGAAATTAATATTTATGTATTGAATGGGTAGTGAGTGTCCCATTTTATAAGGGGCGAGCATTGATTTTTTTTAAAATTTGACAACTTAATATAATATGACAACATGATCAATATTAAAGGTGTCTTCAAACATTAGAAACAATTGAGTGGTGAAGATATAAGGTCTAGAAAAATATATGTACTAATTTATATTTTCATATTTATCTTGTTTAAATATCATTACCACATCAATTAGTTCTTACAATATTTAGTCTTTCACTATTTTAACAAATTTGTACTTTTGTAAACTATATCATTATTCATAAAAATAATATTAAATAATTTGTACATAATAATGAGATATAATAATTATATTTTCAATGATTAAAATTATTAAATTTTTAATACTTCATTTTGAAATGCAGGTTTTATAATTTATTAAATCAATTCACCAAATAAAATATTACATGGGTTCTAAAATATCAATTATGGCTTTGTAAATTATAATTAATAATTGTAAATGTTTAATATATATTATAAAATATATTTTATTTTAAAACAAAGTGTGAATATAAATTTCTAATACAAAATTATATATTAAAATATAATAAAATTCATAGTTACTATAAAATCGTTATATTAAACTATTCACTTCAAAATACATTTTTAAGAAAACTCCCGAAAATTTATCTTAATCTATGGGAATTATGAAAAAAGTAAATTTACTAATTTTTTTAAATAAAATTATAAAATTATATAATAACTATTTTCAATATACTTGTTAATAAATGATCTTATTACTGTTTGATATATGATAGCACATGATTTGGTGCTTACCTGTTATAGTAGAATCTTAATTATTATATAATTTGAACCGATAATAAATTTAATTCACATAATTATTGAATAAATTATACATTCACCAAAATTTTATACTAATTATTTATATATTCTTCAATATCATAGATTTCTCCCCTAGTTTGTGATTTCTCAAAAAGAATATTACAAATTTGGTTATTCGATTCAACAACACTTTTCCTCTAATGTACATGATCTAAATAAGATATACATTATAACGAAATGAATAATATGTATTGCACTATATTTTAGAAGATATATTATATCTATAATTTACTTAATTTTTAATTAATCATGTAATATATTAGGTGAATTCTAACGGTTGGGAGACATATTGAACTACTAATATGAAACCTCAATTCGTAAATAAAAAATCAAATGTCCCAATGTACCTTGGGATAAATTTCCCATTTTAACTGAACCATGAAACTCCCATCCATTGTAAAAAATTTAGGAATAAATTATCACCAAAATCATATTCAAATAGTTTACTGGAAATAACAATACCACACTTTTATATTTCGTATGATTATTTATATGATCATAACTATTTTTTAAATTAATGAGTATATCCCTAATAATCTCTAGCCACACCAACATTTTTTCTTCAACTACATCCCAATAGGTTAGAGTATGAGACTTCTACTAATGATATTCTTTATATTTTTTCATATTAATCGCTAAATGGTCGTTATTTTTCAATGAAACTTTCTAAAAGTAAGATATTGATCCAATATACAGTGGAATTCATGAGAATTTGATCTCAGAATGTCTTCCAATGTTTATATTTTTCAGTAACACTAACTTTTATTATTTTTATGATGGGGGGTTCATTAATGTTTTATGTTATGGATATAACTATTCAATCATCCATAATATTGAATACAATAGAGGATTACGATTAGATACGATTAAACTAGGTTCCCCGTGATGCGTAATTATTTTAGTGATATTAATTTAGCCAAGTTTTCAATGATTACATAAAATCTTACCACTATAAAGTGAACTAACATAATAAGAGGATTAATGATGACTAATATAAACTCATTAATCCCTAGTACATTTATGGTTTTATCAAAAAATAGCAATATAACATTTTCCCCATTTCATATAGTTACATGAAGAAATTGTATGACTCATATATGATCTTTTATTGTATCCCTCCCCATTTAAAATACTAATCATATGGTTATATAGTCCAAAATTTCAGACATTATTCTATTCAAACTGAGATTTTTTCTTTGATCGATATACAATTCTGTTCAACTAGGGTTTATATGGAATATTTTACCATCGAGATATAGGTATGGAGAGATGTTTTATGAATCCCTTATGATTTTTTATTTTTTCCTTCTCCTATAAAATTACAAATCACCTAGTTAGATATTATATGTTTTCATATATCATTCTACCATTTATGAAATGTCTCATAAATCCATACACAATGTAGGTCTTCCATGGTGTATATATGAATTTATGTTGTATGATTCATTTAGTTATCACCTATTTGATTTTGATATTGGTGAAACGCATAAAAACATCCAAAAATGAAAACTTAAAGTCTATAGATGATTTAAAACTATTTCCCATTAATCACCAATTTAATATTCCATTGTAATTTATCATTAATTATCATGGACATCAATATATATTATATTATGAATGGATTAGTAATTATTAAAAAGGGGAAACTAATTACACTTATGAAAAAATCACCATATATATATTTTATAGATATCATTACATAAGATAAATGATAATCCTTATCGTGGTTAGAATTATATGGGACATGAAACCCAAATCTATGGGAAAAAATTTTCATCCTAGGAATTTAATGAAGCATTAAATCATTATCATTATGTAGATTCAAACATATTCTATGTCTTGTGATGATCTCCTTGGGGGGAATATATTATTATTACTGATGTGGTCTATTTATATCTCACATGACTCTACATGGAGTATTATGTCTCCATATTTTAAATGAAAAGCATACAAAGAGAACCTCAATGTCATGACATGTATAGTTATATTCATTAACATTCAATTTCCTTTATCCATAGGAAATCACCCTTTCAATATGCATAAAAATGAATCCATTTTCATTATTTTATGTACCACAATGAATAAAAAATCCATCATTACTAAATGGTAGATTTCATACATGATCATTAATTAGTATACACATTATCTCGTCAAAACATTTCTCACATTCACTTGACAATTTAAAAAAACCATTTGTAGGTTAACTTTGTCATTGAGTTGGTCAACTAGGAGAAACAAATAAAAACAAAATATATATATACATTATATTACTATGATATATTAGAATTTTGTTATGTTCATTTTTGTAGAAAATTATTTGACTATGTGTGACTTTAATGGAAAAATATATATTCCATCACTAGAGATAATAAGTACCCGAAATGGAAAAACTATATTAATAAATTAATACATAAAATATTTCCCATATAATTTCTTTTTTATAGGATTACAAAAATTATTTATAGATTACTCTAATTATCATCATAAATAATAGATTATAAAATGATATTTTCAATGACTAATGAAGAAAATGTATCTTGATACTCTCTGAGTACTCTATTCGAAAAATCTATTGAGTTATAAAATAGAATAGTCATCAAAAATTTAATTACCAAAAATTAGTAATGTTTATAACAGTACAAAAATAACTTCTACGATATATCAACCATATAAAAACATAGATAATGATAACCAATTTGTATATCAATCATTTTAATGTATTTATAACCTTAAATTTGTTATATTACATCATCAATTTGTGTTAAGGGATACATAATCATTATATTAATATATTTTATAACCCCATAATCAGTTAATAGTGTCAATATCCATCATTAAATTATACAAAGATTATATGGGGTCTATTGGTGAAACTCTTGGGTTTTGAAGTTTGATATCTCTAAACACATTCACTTTTTTAATCAACTCCACCAAATCGACTTGTGGGATTATATATGAAACATTTTATACATTCCTTGCCTCAAGAATGAGTTTTTTTGAGAAAACATAATATTACTATATTATATAAACATGTAATTATTCTAGAAAAATCATCCATGAATTTTTATACCATATGTACATTATCTTTTCATAGGGAATCATCCTAATCCATAGACCATTTTGGATTCTCATCTACATCCACAATATAAATAACTATTTCCACTAAGTGGGATTTTTACAAGATTTATAATAAAATATTCCTATATGAAGACATATACTTCAACCCCCTCCCCTTCGAGAATCCTAATGTCATTATCTAGGAATATAAATTCAATATAAATATAAATCAAATACCTACCAATGATCATACCAATATTCACTATAGGTATAATTTCCAGTTTTTTTTAGTTAGGTGTTCCTGTATATCAAAATCTATATGTATATAAAGAAGGGTTTTCTCCTACATACCTGTCACCTTTTTACACTTCCACGTCACCCAAAATATCTATTCCTCTATTCAAAGAAAAAAAACTATCTGTGTCCAGAACCCGATCTTGATTTTTCTCGGGTTAGCTAGGGTTTCTGCATTATTCCACGATTCTCCAATCCCTCTCCACTACCAGAATCTCGTCTCCTGTTGACTTCTCCTCCACCGCATGCTCTGCCACTGCGTACTCCGCCTCTATGTGCTCCACCTCCATGTGCTCCGCCTCTGCGTGCTCTGACTCCGCGTCCTGCGCAATCACGTGCTCCGTCTCTGCCTGCTCGAAATCCGCGTCCTCTGTCTCATTCGCCTCTGTGTTCTCGGCATCCGCGTGCTTTGACTCCACGTCTCCCACCTCCACATCATCTGAAACTGGAAACTACACCTTCGACTCATCCATGTAATTGTCATCCTCTCCCCACTAGATATTTTATTATCTATTGTTCGAATGGATCCTTTGATTATTGTCATCTACATGGCTTCCATTCTGCATGCCACGATTTCTTCGTATGTTATATTTTTGTGTGAAATGATATCTCTATTTATTTGTCTCATGACCATTGATAGGAATCCCTCATTCGATTTGGTTTTTCATTGAGTTATTTCAAACAAAAGTTTCATGTTTTTAGCAATTTTTCAAAGAAGATGAAGTAGGAATTGAGGTTCCCAATTGGCTATGTGCTCCTCAATCTTTTTGGCACTGAACCCCTGTATCAGTTTTTTTTTGATTTTAGGAGAATATAAATCATCATTTTATTTGACTAATCTGGTTTCAATGATGTAATTTTAGTGGATAAAAGGGTTTCTATACAATGTTCTTCATTACAATCATCCAGCCTTCCCATCTCCCCTTCCGTCTCCCAAATCAATGATTTCGGTTGCTCCTACATTATTCCATCCTCGCAGTCCACCGCCTTTCAGATTCGTCAGTATTCCTAAACTTGGGTTGTCAGTACTTCTACAACCTGTTATCTGACCTCCCCATACTTATTTCTATCTCCCCAATCTATGGTTTCCACTGATCCTCAAATATTACTTCACTACATCACTCCTCGTCGCGACTTTTGTCTCCTCAATCTCTGATTTCTACTGGTCCTCCATTATTCCATACTCGTGTTCCACAACTTCCAACTTATTCAGTCTTCCCAAACATCAGTCTCCACTACATCTCCAATTTCAGGCATCACCTCCATCAGACTCCCCAATCTAAGTTTTCCTCCACTGATCCATTCAGTCTACCAGGTCAAGATTCTCCATTCAGTCTTCAAATTAGAGTGCTTCAACTCCATCATGATCAGCGACCACCTACTCATCCTATGTTTTCCTCTATCAACCATACTCTTCTATCCCGCATGTGTGTACCCTCAGACTCTCCATCCATTCACCTCCCTCAATCCATTCCATTACTAGCTGTAGTGAAAACCATTATTGTCAATGACTGACAACCTATTGGAGGACCACCTAACCATCACTGATATACTCTTCAGACAACCTACAGAGCAACATTCCCCAATAGTTATGTTGACCATCTGTTCATCAACACCAATCCCTTTTCTGCATCTTTGATAATTTTCAGGTTATCAAAAAGTAATGAAACATTCATACTAATTTTTCCTATTTAAGTACTTTCGAAAAATATGTTTAATCAACTCAACCATTTTTATTGACCATTCAGTATTAGTCATGTTTAAATTCAATTCATAATTGTATATAACTGTAACATCTATAATTAAGAAATAAAAGTCTATAAGTGATGTTCATTATGATTTAATATAGATTACATTACCGTCACCACAATATTCAGTGATTACATTCTCATTATAATGATTGACTGTCTTTAGAATAAATATTCTCTAAACTCTGATCATAGTATTAAAATCCATGGTTCTATTCTATTCCATTAGGATAAAATAAAAATATATAGAATACAAACATGAACTTCCCCTCAAGATCTATAGATGGAAGACTTCCAAGAAGACTACAACGACAATAAATTTAATCAGGTTATATTATTTCGATTCTATATTCTTGATATTGTTCCTTTATTTTTCAATCAAGGGATTATATATTTACTAGAATTTCAATTATATAGGTAGAATATCTCTTGAAAATAGTGATGCAATAGAAGTCGTTACACCAACAAGAAGAACTAAAATATGAAGACATGTTGATTTTTCATCTCTACCTAGTAAAGGTAATGTCAATTTAAAAGGTCAACTACAATTTCTTTAGTTACCATATTGAAAACCGAGATATCATAACTCTGTAATATATTTTCTTCATGCCTGAAAATGTTTATTGTTACTCATGTAACACTTTTACGATAATAATAACTATTGGAAGATATTGGAGTGGTGAAGTGGTCACACCAGCTAATAGCATAGAATGACGTCGATGCATTCCATTATTTCCTATATCCACTAATGGTTAGTTTCATTTACAATCTCAAAATAAATTACTTTGAATTCATATATCAAAATAGTTAAGCATGTCTTGCTATAATTTCCCATCTCCCTATTTCTTTGTCGCTCAACATTGTTTGAATTTGTCATCAATATTTGCTGGATCAAAAAAGGGAAGAAAACAAATGAATACCATTATACAATACAATATTTCATTCCATGAGCTTGTTTTCATTGAATTTTGTTTACCTATATGGTTTATATGTTACACTTCTATTTAATGAATAATGATTCTGTTATTATTCCTACAAGATATAAATAAAAATGCTCATACATTTAATGAGTCAGTCGTTGCCACCTCATCATAGTATGAATGAACCAATCCATTAATAAATTTCTTCTCGGTTAGTGCAATATAGATTCTTATGCTTGAAAATACTATGATCAATTGTTCTTCTTATAATCTTATTGGATACTCCAACCATTTTACATCTATGGTATTTTATACACTCCAGCAATCATATCAGGTTTCCCTTCAATCTATCTCTTTATATATATACACTTCATAATATTTAATAACATTGATAATTATAATATTATTCGAATGAGGGAGTGATAAGAATGAAGGTTCTACGCCACCGCCATTGGAACTACATTCCATGAATACTACCTCCATGGAAACTAATCCTAGAAGAAACTCGGTCTTAGATCCCCCATCCAACTTCATAGGTCTATCAACATGGACATTATATTTTCAACATTGAAATGTTTTACTATTTAATTTGTATTATAAAAAAATAAATCAATAACACATAACATAATGTTGAATGCTATTGATAAGTCACTTCAACTGGAAACAACTAAAGATATAGTTTATTTGTATTTACTAAACTGTTATATTACTACATTGACTGTGCATACACATTTTTTGTAACTATTATTTCATTCCCAAATTACAGAAAATACATTCTTCCTTTGTTCCCTCAACACATTCAGATTTTTGAGACTATTTTATTATTTTTTAGTACTACGGTTCAACATATATTATTCTCTAATTTTTTTCGATTCTTTTTTGCATAAAAATATGGATTATCATTTTATGTAGTGAAAATTATCTGTTCTCTGCAAATAAATCTGGCTTCTCATTTTTTCTTCAAATGGTTATCCATAAATTTTTTATTTCTTTGAATTATTGATTTTTTAATTTTATAGTAGAGGAACATGATTATTTATCTTTAATTCATTTCTATACCTATTTCTTCTTTCACTTCCAAAAATTTCGGAGATATGAACTTTATTTTCTTTCTATGATCTCAATATGTGAAACTATATCTATTTGGGTCCATGTATGAACCAAGATCATCCCTTTCAACATTTTAAATCTAAAATACATTTTTATGAAATTTATTTGTGTAATTTTATTTGAACTAATTTAATATATTTATTCATTTTTTAGATTGATTAATTTTAAAATATATATTTCTTTTCCAATGATTTATGAATAAATTAGAAATCAATTATCGTTTGAATTACACTATATATAATAATTTATTTATTTTGTTAATTTTATATTTATATATTTTTAATATTATTGTTTCATACATTTTTAAAAGATTTTATGTATAGACTCATATAATAGTTACAATGTTTTAATGAATTTCATAGATTAATAAATCTCCTACATATTATAATTTATTGGTTCAATTACATTCACCTCCAGTTAGAAATAAACCTTACATGTTTTAGTTGATACTATGTGAATTTTCAATATATAGTTTCATGTTTTGTTTTCCAACAGTTCTATTTAGCAATCTATTCCATGTATCCTTTCCAGGAGGAAAAATTGTTACGTCATAAAATGTTCATAACCTTTTTTCCTACAGTTTTTATTAGTATCAAATAGTAGTATACTGAAACTATTCTCTTTTTATACAATGTAATATATTATATATATTTTGCTGATCAGATTCTATTTTGATATATTTTGGTCGGTCGTTACATGTGTATACCCCTACATTGATTGTATAATTTAGTTTTGTCCTGATGAGTTTTGTTTCATATTCTAAATTATTTAATGGATTGTAGTTGGTATTGATACTACTTGAGTTTATATCCATATATCTCATAACAAACATTTTATTTATAGTATTAGGTAATTAATCATTCCCTAATGTTTCTATAGATTACACCATATCCTTTAATGGAATGGGTTTGATTTGACAATCAAGAGGTCGATAACTCCACTAACTGTCTGCGGGAGGTGATTGAGGTGATGCAGTCTTTTGAGTAGATGATGTAGGATTCATGAGAGCATTAGAGGAACTTAAACTCTTACAGATGAAGAACACAAGTCCGCACCAGTGGGTGGAAGCAACGAGATGAGAGTTGGAGGCAGCTATGCTGAAGTGCAGATCTTAGTAGAAGGATGCAGGAATTGCCATAGTTTTTGGTTGGATAAAATCCAGCAAGGCAGATAATGTTGGTTTAGTTGAAGGCTAAAAAAGTGGATTTTTAAAAATAGTAAAATATCATCCTGTTATAATTTTATAGCCTGATGGTGATTCACTTGGCCAGCAAACCTTAATTGATCTCATCATTGAATCATATTTCAATGAAATACATCTTTATTTGGAATCTCTTAGAGGATGGGCTACTGGAGAAATTAAAAGTGGAAGGAAATAATATTTGGGTAGTTAATATTTATTTTAGATACCATGAAATATTGATGTCTTATTAAACTTTATTTGCTATTGGATAACATATAAGTCATAGTTTATCAGATTCCTTAAATAAGTGAATGAAGTAAATTTATATCAACAACATAACCCAAATTTCCCAGCTATCATTTCAATAGTTGTATGTACATGCAACATAAAAATATTGTATAGTGTATAAGTTTAGTTACATGAATTAATTTATGAGAATTTAAAAAATAGATTACTATTTGAAAACCAACAAGCCTTTTTAATTTTTTTAGCACATTAACTTTTTAGCGTAGTAACGTTATTTATATAACACATACTGATTGTTTTGAAGGATTTTTAAATTACTACTGCCATTTCATATCAATTTTTTATTGAAACCTTCATTTAAAATATGATGCAACAAAAATACTTGCAGGCCAATTCATTCATCTTGGATACAATGACCACCCTAACATGAAGCTTCATTGAGCACTATTGTTCATGAAGCTATTGCACAATGATTTTTTTTGCTGGGGTGTCTTTGCCACTTCTGTGGTGACCAATTGAGTATTGGTCTAGCATCCTTTGGGTTGGGATCATTCCACTACCTAAATGGTTCTCTGATGGTCAATGTGATGTCATACCCTTCACCTCTATTTACTTTAGCCTCGCCTAGACTTTTTATCTTGCCCTTTTATTTCTTTATTTTCAATTACATGACATTCATTCAAACTTTATATTACACTGATCATAATTTGAATAATCCATTTCAATCATATTTTGTTTTATGTAATTTATTTTTTCATCATGAATTCTTAATATAAATTTATATTTCTCTTTAAATCAATTAAGTATTTAATAACATGTTTTATTATTTCTCAATAATTTCCCTAATATCTATTCCATTATTATGTACCACTCTATTTTTTTTAAAATATATTCATTTACAATGATTTAAGGTCTTGTAATAGGAGTACTATAGAATTGTGGACTCCTTTATTCCCATAAACATGATTCTGGTGATCAAGACCTCAATTGTTATCAATGTAATGCAAAATAACTTCCATATTGATGAATCGTCCGATCCATTTTTCTCTATAGATACTAATTATCCTTCAATGACACCTCATGAAATGCATTCATGTTTCATACTAATCTGTGCATATTCATTCTTGAAATCCCATAGAATCCAATTAAAATCCATAAAACATGAAAATGTATCTATCTTGCATTCCATAATTTATCTCAATCTTGCATCTTGCCTCTATCTCAACTTTGACCTTCATATTTCGTTTCATCTCTATCGTTGATACCCGCCTCTTCCATTCCATAATGTTCCATCTCTTACAACAGTTTTCTTCACTCCATTTCCATTTGTCACATTAAGTCCACTCACTTCATCACCATCATTTAATTTTAAGCATTATGTTGACTTTTTTTTGAATGATGTAGACCCAGATGATTTGAAAAAAAATTGATAGTCTCGTGCATTTTCATAGACAGAGTCCCAGTTTTTATAGTAAGATTCATTAATTTTATGTTAATTGGACATTGTGTATAAATTTTTATCTCACTTAATATTATATTAGTGAATTATCTAATATTAATGTAAGACACTAATGATATAAATGACTGAATCATGGAAATAAAATTAACCATTTTATAACATTTATGAAATGATCAAATCAAATACAACCATATCATTAGGAAAACAAAATTTTTCTATTATAATCACCTAAATTTTCTTAATCTCCCATGATATTTTGTGAATGAAGTTCCCTTGTAGTTTTAGTATTGTTTCAAATAATTTTCCTTCTCACTAAAATTATATCAATGAGAGTTGAAATATTTTTTTCATTTCCTTTTAATTGGTGAGATTGATGGCCTATTTCTGATTGTGTCTCTGAATAACTATATCTTATCTTATAATATCGATTCTTTCTCTTCCAATAGTTATAATTTTATTTAGAAATTGTATTAATCCTTTTTTCATAGTGTCCCCATTTATCATCCCATGATTATCAATAATCCAGTTTGTCTCTTAGATTCCATGAAATACAAACAACATGGATAAATAATTTTCATTCATAATGTTTCATGAGAATATATTAAAATATGTATAAAATTTCATATATCCCAACATAATACTATATCATTACATTATGAAATCAATTAGAGAAGATTTTTATTCTGGTGCACATTCATTATCCACAACAGTCTTAGCTATCCCCATAATTTTATCATTATATTCTCCAAAAATATCCTATTCTATTTTTTTATGATCATGGAACATCCATTACATTTATAATATCTATTAAAAAAGATCAATTCATCCTATAATAAATTCTTTAATGACCCTTTTCCATTTACTAGATCTCTTTTCCTCCTTAGTGTTTTGAATTGGATATTAACATGTGTCTACACTCCCATAAGATGATAGAACATCATAACAACAATTTCCTTTTTTATGTTTATCATATAAAGAATGTTATTATTTTGTTAATAGATACACTATTCAGATTATAATGTATTAGAAGTCCCAATAAATGATTTATTTTTTAACTAATTAATGATCCATCAATATTACAACACGTTTTTTATATGTAGGTTGCTCTATGTTTGTTATATAATTTTTCGTTACATAGGTTACCATTCACAATATGGATGTTAACTTATTATCAACAATACTATATCAATTAACATTTTCAGGGATAATATCATTGAATTGTGTATGGGTGCTTATATATTTCCCATTACGCTAATTACGTACCAAATTTCAATAATGAAATATATTTAATTAAATCAAGATATTGAATTATAGAACAAAATTCCTACTAACTATTATATAGTGTATCTAAAAAATCTTGTGGGATTTTTATATATCATATTATATATTACATGGTTCTTATAAATATATCACCCATGGAAAAAACATAAAAATCATCTGATATTGAGTGTATCATCCTCTACACCAAAAACATTGATCTGGTAGTTATATTGAATTTTCAGTACATGATAATAGTGATCAAAATTAATCAAATAGTTTATTAGACTTATAATACTAGATACATACATATAAAATATTCTATATCATAAGATAAAATATGAAAATATATCTTCAAAATTCTTATCCATACATTTATATTTTTGGAAATTATAAAAAATCCTCTTGTAGGAATCCAGATAAAAGGAAAACAAATATGTGTTAGATTAGATGCTATGTATGGGGTTACATTAAGTTAAGTATTCCTAAGAAATATCCAATAAGTGATATGTGAGGAAAAATAAATAATATGAATCCATAATAATCTTGATATAATGGAATGAATGATTCTTGATAATATATGAAAACATAGATAAAAAATAAACATATATATCAAACTAATTGAATAAATAATATTGAAAATCAATAAATATTTTCAGGGAAATATTTTAAGAATATTTACTATTATCGGATAATTCATACTCTAGAACACAAATATGTTTTCTCATGATATCTATCGATGCATCGAGGGTATATATGATTATTTACCCCACACATCACCAGATTATGTCCAATACATCAACTACAAGAGTCAGATGTATATTTCATACCAAACATTGTAGAACTTCATACTAATTATGAAATTTCTATCCATATGATAAAAATAAGAAAATAAAATATTTACCTATTCAATAGTCTAATGTAAATATTGTGGGGTACACCCCTTAATAAACATTTATTTCTAGTGGTTGCATCAAAATAACATAATGTAATATTATAATGTAAATAAAATATAAATGTAGTTTTAATTTGATGTTATATCCATGGCCAATTGTAATTGGATTAAATAGATTCCATTAGTAAACAACAATGAAATTTTTGTAAGAATAATTTATCTTGTTTTCTTAACAGGTTATTACTTTTCTATATAATATCCCTTGGGAGTGTAATGCTTGGAGTGAACTCATAGGCCCACTGAATGCATATAAATTTGACTGATAAAACAGCCTTTTTTCATGATTATTACCCCAAGTGTAGCAATGATACATCCAAATAAAAATTCTAGTACATAAAATGTTATGTATTTTTTAGGAAGTTACAAATACGATTATTTCCTTAAAACCAATGTTGTTTTTTCAACTATAGAAAAGATTATGTGTTATAATAAATTTGTTAACTCATTATTTGAAAAAAAAATTATGATAGGGCTAACAAATATAGGAATTTAAATTCCTCTACTTCATTATTAATTTACAGAATGTAATTCAATGGAAATTTTGGAGCTATATAATAGAATCTAGGGGTGAATATAACATGATTCCCAATGAATTTAAACTTAGTAGGAAAAAATTATGCCCTTGGTATAGAGGAATTGATATTATCATGAAACAATTGCATTAACAGTGATATTAAAATTACATGAATAATATTATTTCATGATATAATATCTCAAATTATGAAATACATATAACAACTACATGAAAATTCGTGTTAAATAAAACACTTATATAAATCATTAATTTGAGATGAAAAACAAGACCTATTTTCTAGACATTCATGAACATTATTTAACCTCTTGTGTCAATAAAATAATTTTATTAATCATATAAATTAGTATTATAATCACATCCATTAATTCATACACTTCATTAATAGTCATTCTCCACATGAAATAACAAGATTTCTCACATTTGGTGTTTACCGTTTTGATAATTTATAATGGTTTCATAATATTGTTGTTCATTTTCCTTATAATTAGAAATATTTTCATATATATTGTTAATGTTAATAATAATTTTTTTATATAATACTTTTTGTGGTTATAATTCATTTTATAGGTGCATTACCCTTTCGTAATGAATATGAAATACATAATATCAATTTTTTTTATTATGGACAAATGAAGTGGTTTTCATAAATTTTTAACTATATATTTATATAACATGTCAAAAATATGAAAAACATATTTTTAGCAAGATTTACCAAATAATAATTATAATAAATCTCAAATATTCATTCATTATATAAATTCATAATATTTTTCAACTAGATGGATAAACCGACCAAAAATTAAAATGACCTTGAATTAATTAATGATTGTCAAGAGGTTTTCTTATAACATAATAATAGAAGGAGAATAATAATAATAATTTTTTAATTTTTTGATTTATAATAATTCTAATTACATGTAATATGAATTAATTCATATAAAAATATTACATAATTTGAATAAATAAATATCCTATTTGAATCTGTAATTCAAACAATTTAATTGTTAATGATCATTTTCATGTTATATCATTAATAAAACTTATAATATTATATTAAAAGATAATATTAATTTAATAATAATAATATTTATCCATTTATTACATCTTAAAATCATAACATGTAAGTTGGGGATGGAAAGAAAAATACGTAACATTGGGGAGGAAATAGTTTGGACCACACACAAACAAGAGTTTTTATGTTGGTGGATAGGGTATATGAATAAATAAATATCATATAATTAATATTTAAAAATTAATATATATATTTGATCATAATCTATTAATATTATTTTGGAAACCAAAAATAGTGAAAGTGGATAATTAAGATATAAACTATGTTTTAGATAAAACACATATTGGGGCTTGAATTTTCCTTGTAAGTCTCCATTGAAATCGTGTTTTATCTTATGTAATGGATAATATAATATATTTTTATGAAAATAGGATTCCCTATAATGGAATTATTTCATCCTTTTATGATTTAATATAATTCATATAGTCATATTGAATGAGTTGGGAGCGACCCCATTTATATGTCTTGAGAATGGTAATTTTATTAATATTACAAAATTATATAGAGCGAGAACTTGTTAAACATTTCATATGACTAAAAAAATTTAAATAAATTTTTTTGGTAGATTTATAAATAAATGAAACCTCATATAAATAATTACTTTCATTTTTATCATTTTTCAATCCCTTTAGTGCTTGATTTATTACTTTTACCATTTTTTTCATTTATTATTGTTACGAGTTTTTATATATGATAGCGTAATATTTAATCCAAAAAATGTAGGGATATAAATTATTTTATTTTCAAGTAATGATTCAATATTTTAAATATAGTATTTTGATTCAATTTCAATAACTTCTATATATTAATATTAATATTAAAACTGTATTGTATATTTCACATCTTTTTTAGAAAAATCATAAATGATTTTAGAAATATCGATCATGGATATATAATTATTCAGTTAAATATTAAATGTTATTAAGGTCAATTATTAGTTACATATATTTTCAATAAAACAATATTATATATTTCTATTTGATACTTATACAAAAAAATTTCATAATAGAAAGAAAGTATATTACATTATTCTTGTGGAAAACATTTTTCTAGAATAATATATTCATATAAATAAATTATAATTATAGAGAACATTGTGTGATAGTCTTGGATATTGTGTTTACAAGCTACAATAGGTTTATATATTTTAAAATATTTATTAAAAATTGAAAGTAAATTTATATTTATATGATATATATTTATTTTCAATATTTTTTATGAAACATGTTGAAAAAGTACATTCATATAAAAAAATATTAATAGATTTTTTATAGGAAACATAGGGATTTAAATGAACTATGATATACTACAAATACGGACATTATAAAATTGGCATTAGATTATTTGAATAAATTTTAATAATAAAAATAGAAAATATATATATAATGATTCTGTACAATTAAAATATATTAATTAATTCGAAATAAATAAGTAATCATTTTATAGTAGTCATATTATTCTTGAAATATAATATTTCTTCAAAAAAAAATTTAAATTTTTAGAATTAAATTATAATTTTATTCACATGTTTTATAATTTTTTATAGAAAATGATTATCTTTTTTTGAATATTATAGGAATATATTTCCATACTGTTAGTTTTTGGGTTTTCGTAAATGATTTATTTTTCATTGTATAGTGAAACATCCAAATTTTTATCAAACTAGAATTTCATTTCATTAAATAAATTATTTTAATGGCCCTGTAATATCCTTAATTTGGCCTCAAATTAGGATAAATTATATTTGATTAAAAATAAACTATTCAATTAAATATAAATCAATCTTATACATAATTTTTTAAGTTGAAATTCAGGATTATAAATGAATGTTTATAAAAGTATTTGACATGTGGGATTTTATACATTTATATTAAAATATATATATATAATTTAAAGAAATTTAATCTAGGAAATTGAATAAAATATTGTGAAACTATGAGACCTAAATTATTAAACATTTGTCTTTATTTTTTAACCTTGTGAATGGTATCAATGTATTTTATTTTTTACAACTATAAATTTCAAATTAGAGAAATATGAAAATAATAATGTGATGATGCCATTTAACTAAATCATAATCATGAATTTAATATATTTTTAAAATGTATACAAACCATAAAAATCAAATAATCTTAGATATTTGAACATAGTTCCATCATTCTTTTATAATGATGAAATCAATTGTTTAATTGAATAATAAAAAGAAATTTTCACATTCTAAATTATAATATTAAATATATGTTGCATCGGTATAATATGAACTTATCAATGATTATAAAAAAACTTTTTCAATTACATGAAATATAATTTTTCCAGTATTTTTTATTTTTGACATAATTACTAAAAATGATTACAAAATAACAGTAAAATGTTTTTCATGTAGTAGAAAAATGAAGTAAATTGAAGATAAAAGCATTAAATTAATATAGTTTGAATTAATTGATGTATTATAAAGTCTTCATAGGTAATTATAATATACAAATGATGTAAAATAGATTTATTCATTTATTAAAAAAAATCATGTCATTGTAGTTAATTAAAATAAATAGTAAAAATTATAACATTAATGATATTTAAAAAAATAACATCATCATAAATTATTAAACTAATAAATAAACTAAAATATAAAAATTGTATAAATTTTAGATTTCATGGTCTAAAATTTCATCATTTGAATATTTATGTTGTGACCTCAACCCTACTTTCTTAGATCCAAAGTCTTTATTATTCATTGGCAAAGATTCAATGAATCACCACCCAAGAAACTGAATTGGTTTTCTTTCTTTATAAACTAGAAAAATAAAATATTTTAATATTTATTTTGAAACCCCATATTACAATTTTTTTTTTCAAGAATTAATTTCTTACATATAACATATCCATTCATTTTAGTAATATTATACTTCTGGGATTTTATGCGTTGATATAAAAATTAGTGTTTGCTAAAATGATCAATTACAGTTAAGTAATATTGAATAAATATTGATCAATAAGAAAAATCAATATAGAAAATTATATAATTGTTCAAAATAAATATAAATAACATTGATAACATGAAAAGATAAAGAATGTTCAATGTAGGAAGATAAATAACAAAAAACACATTTCCATTAATCAATAACATAAAATAAAATTAATCTAGAGATATTATCATAGTGAAAATATCATGAAAAATAATAATAAATGAATTCTCAATGAATTATATACATAATTATTGGAAATCATGTCTCATGAACTAGAAACATCATCCTTCAATAGCATTCATCATTACAGTTTAATACTATTGGTAAAATATTATTTGGATTTGTTATTGATTTTAATCTATCTTTTTTATTTTCATCATGAGACTAAAGATCCATCTATGGGAGTTCTATAATGAGGACCCACTTGTGTCTTCTTTTCTGAATCAGTCATCATACAACAAAAAATTTATTTAAAATATAGAAAATGTTTTGGTAACATCCCAACATGGTGCCACACAATAATTCATCGAGCCGATCATTGCATTATCTAAAGCGCACCTCCATGTATGTTAGCGGTTTCCAACTAGCATTGAGGGTCTAGTAAGTCATTTATAGGGAGACTATACCATAATATATCATATTAAAACACCATAGTAAATAAATTAACAACCAAGGAAGTGTATATTACCGAAACATTACTCATGCCACATGATAACCAAAAATGAAAGCCAAACTGAACGGAAAGGGAAAACATGATATACCAATATAAGTGTAAATATTTTATAATTTGTAAAGACACAAAATCTCCACATGTGGGTTTTGAAACATGCCAATTCCCCTCATCCATGCTCTATCCCAAACAAGGAATCCATCCCAAGGCCATTTCCCTTATCCCATCCTGCAACAATATAATCAATTTTTGTGCCGATATGGATCCCTATGTCAGGTGTGAATAAAACTCAGTAGGTCACCACCAATGATGTATAAAACAATTCAAATAAAAAGATAGTGTATGGTGTTATATATTAAATATATACAATGCATAAATAACCTGTAATTACAATATCATTTAAGATTATCTTACTACACAAACTCAAGGGTTTCCAAGGGGACACATACCCAAATATTAATCTCATCGCGTACTAAATCTTAAAGTGTTCCCTGGGTAATATCATATCATAATACATATTTCTTTCTAGATATTGAATTTTTAAGAGGTGTTAGGAAATCACAGTACCTTATTCCACTCAGTCTGATGTTTGAAATATTCTCGTGTGAGGCCATAACATGGAGTGTCATTATTTTCTTTCATTAATTTCACATTTATAAGACACAATACCCAAGTAACCAATATCACAAATATATGTAAGATGACCATGTTACCATGTTTAATCTATAATAGAATGAAAATGATACCATTCACTATACTCATAAGTAAGATGACTTTGTCTCCCAACATACTTCTAAATTTATCATAACTATATCTCCAATCTCATTACTCATAAGTATAATGACCATTTTACCATGTATACATATATATTTACATTAATGTTGTTCTATTTATTTCATAAATAATTAATTCATAATTAATTATGAAAACCAATTCCCTTAATAATCCATTAGTTAGTTAAATACATAAAATCTATTAGATATCTCAACAATTAACTATGTTTGTCAATCCAATTAATTAATTCATCAATTAATTACTGCATATCCCAATTCATATTTCATTAATAATTTTCCGAAATTAATTTTCTCATAAAAAATATGACCTTTCCATAATTAATCCCATTATTATTTATCTATATCATAATCTCAAATGACATAATTAATTCATAATTAATTATCTCAACTTAACAAATCCGATAAATCATTTTTAATCCCTTGATTATATATTTATATTACAATCCAAAAATCACATAATAAATTTTCCAATTTACATACCTAATAAGGAATCCCCGTAATCACATGAATAATTCATAAATTAACCATTTAATTCAATAAAGTATTGTTAAATAAATTTTTCATCCTACTTTACTAATTTTTGAAATCAATTATTAAAAAATTCAGGAAATTCTATAAATTATCATACACAAATTAAATCCAAAATTCGAGAACTAGGATTTTTTCCGCATACCTTGATTCATTGACGGATTCTCACCTAACTAAAATCCCTAGAAACTGAGTAGTAGAATGACGTAGATTTTAGTTCTGGGTCTAAATCCCTAAATCAAGATAAATGATATCAAGATATTATCAATCTAGATCAAAATCTATAATACCTAATTTTGATCTCCCCAAATAGATTTAGATCTATAGAAATAGAAGGTATAATCCACCAAAAGAATAAAGAGAGGGTGAAGAAAGAATGAGTTACATTTCATGATGACATCCACATATCAGGAGAAGATTAGATCTTCAATTTGGTCATTGAGTCATGATGATTAGAGGTCTGGTGGTCTTAGAACCTCTTCAAAATGAATAGAATTTTGAAAAAAAGTTATTCCTGAGTCTCTGTCAAATATGAGTCCATTTGAGGGTTCAAGGGATTTTCGAATATTTTTTTGGGTGATTAATAACTATGTGCATGGTTTCAAGGGTAGGGTCATATGTTTATGAAAATCATTTTCCAACTGTGTGGACCTCGCTATCCCTGGTTGCACGGTTACATGGGTTTTGGTACATGGATTTTCAAACCATGTTCTAACCTTGCAAAACTCTCTGCATGGGTTTACAAAGATACATGGGATTGGTCACATTTATTGTCAAACCATGTTCCAACATCTTATTGTCCTTTTTAAAAAAAAAATTCATTAAAACTCCACCCAAACACACCCCAATTAGAAAATCCAAACATAGGTACTTAATCAGGAAGATAATTACATGTATTCAAGAATATGTTAACTCCATGAATGGATAGGATCTTACATTCTCCACACATTCTAAAATGTCATCCTAGAGCTTCAAATCCAAGCCATTATTTGATTTTGAGGCAAAAATATTGGGCAATCGAGCCTTCATATCAGCTTCTCTTTCCCATGTTTCCCCTTATTCTCATCCATGATTCCTTAACACATTAACTATCAGCATGATATTTCCCTAGAAACATTTCTTCAAGTGATCCAACACATGTATTGAATTCTCCTTAAAGGACACAACTTTCTCAAGGTCAACCTCATCCACATCGATCACATGAGAAGGGAGGGGTGATACCACCGATTTTTTGAAACATGAAATACATCATTCATAAGTTTGTGACTATATGGATGATCTAATCACTATCCCACCAACTCGATTCTATCTACTATCTCAAATGATTCAATAAAGATAGGTGCCCTCATTCCCTACCTCTATATCCTATCATGACCCATCCATGGAGACACATGAAGTAATACATGATCTCCCACTGTAAACTCTAGGGGTCGCCTCTTTCGGTCATCATATGACAACTCTCTACTCTGAGATGTAGCCTTACATTCCTGAATCAACTGTACCATCTCTGATGTCTCCTGCACAAGACTCAGTGCCAACAAATTTGACTCACCAGCCTCCATCTAGCATTGTAGTAATCTACATGGTGTACCATAAATAACATTTTATTATTCCATCTGTATAGATTCTTGATAGATATTTTTATAGGAGAACTCTACTAAATCCAAGTGATTCTCCAAATACCAACTAAAGACAAGCACACATTCCTATAGAATAACCGAATGCTCTAGTATATTATGCTCTAACTACCCATCTGTTAGTGGGTGGAAATCCATACTCATTAAAACCTGACTACCATGCGCTTTCTACAAGACCTAGGAAAAGTGAAATGAAAATCATGAATCATGATATAAAAATATAGTATTTTTCACCCCATGGTAATTTACTATATCTTGAACATACAGTTCTTTGAACTACTACATTTTAAGGGTTTTCTTTATAGGTTATAAATGTGATACCTTTATCAGTCGATCCACAATGGCCCAAATATAATAATTCATCCTAATCATAATTGGGATACCAACCATAAAATCCATTTTCACATTGTCCACCTTAAATTTAGTTATGGAAAATTGTAGTAATAAACCATCAGTTCATTGATACTATGACTTCACCTAATCATAGGTGATGCATCATATCGTAGGCCAAGTTACCTCCTTTTGTTGCATGGAAACTAAAACTGTCATCATAGGAAATATTAAATTTTTGTCACAACTAGATTCTCCAACCACTTTGAGGCATGAAAATATCATATGGTATCTTGTTTCATGATCATAGGTAACATAACAAAATTTTTCACAACGACGATCTTGTCCTCATCTATCAACTAGTCTGAAGGTGTCTCCCCACCCACAATGATTTCATTCATTGATAAGAATTATGAATACAAAAAGTATCTATCACTAATCTATCCCAAAATCATATAATCCAATGAAAATAAAACTGGATTCATATTTTCCTGACTCTCCTGACCCACCACATGAATTTTAGCATGTATGGTCATCATCTTCCACTCTGCACTCCACACCTAAACCATCTGAGTATGAGTTTTCCTACTCAATAAAATATCCATGATAGGTCCAAGATAATGTTGAAGGTGACAGTTTCTATTTGTTTTATATCATTTCCAAGTTATGTTTTGAAGGACAGAAATCACACCACTATGTATTGGAAGAAATATTATTTACGTTTGTTTCAAAAAAATTAGACTGATGTTTTGTAAAGCATCAGACTCACTATCAAAGTCCATAGTAATGAGAAGAATCTATTTGGAAAGGATTGTTTCTAACTAGATTCACCTCAAATACTAATGAATGATAAGAAATATTGTTGGAAGTAAATTGAAATCAGATTCACTCTAAATATAAAGAAATGAAATATTTGTTTTTATAGACAACCAAAGTCTCTACAACTATGATACTTTAATTTTGATGACACTTTGTTTATTTATATTTCATATAGATCATGAGTTGAATTTAGAAATTATGATTCAATATTGACGGAATAATGTGGGATTGAGTGGTATGGTTGTGCTGATTAGAAAGGTGATGATGACTAAAGAGGTGGAATCGTTTGAATAGCTGGTTTTAATTTACTGTATCATCTTGTATTATATCGAAAGAAAAAAAAACATATCATATTCTCAATCATCATCATCATGATAATCATAGTAAAACAAGTCGTATTCATAGGTGGTAGAATCCATGTTGATCGAAATCAGGATAATCATTCCAAAAACATTATACCCATAGATGATCGTATCCAGAAAGTATCATACTATAGTTAGTTTTCATATGATTTCTTCAAGTGTGTCAAGATTTGATTTACTCTTTCTACCATTGAAATGATGTTTTTTCTTTTTAGCAATAGAATATGTGAAAATGATGATTAATAATGTATTAATCCATTTAAAAAGTGTTTAATTATTTTCATTGGATAATTTGATTATTCAAATGTGATTTATAGATGATTTTCTGTGGGGTGGATTAACTACAAAATATATGATTTTGATTCAAAACCATTCTTGGAATTTTATTTAGTAATAGGATTGAAGAAATGAGACATAAATTATTAGACCCATGTATTTCCAATCAATTATAATCATATTGAAATTTGAAATGGGAGTCATGATAATATGAAGTGAAGATTTTAACATTTTCAATAAGATTTTAGAAGCGTCGAAGAAGTCATAATTTATCTCAAACATCACAAGATATTAAGAATTTGGTGAATTAAGGTGAGGAGGAATGTTTTTTGGATTCATTCTGTAACCTTTTTTGGTCACCAATAAATGGATAAATATACATTGAGTATCACTAATGACGAATTACTATTCACAATAATAGAGAGAGAAGCTCCATGTTTTTAGTCAGTGGAAGTGAAATATTTTTTATTTTTATTGAAGAAATTTTAATGTGATGAATTTTGAATTTGGATGATAATCATATTGGACTACATTAGTCCTCAATAGGATTTCATTATTGGGTTTCTTGGAGTGAGCAAGGATCAGACTGCCATTATCATACAGTGGGATTGAATTGGTTATGATTCATTTCTATTGTGCTCTAAAACAAAACCATTCTGGTTGAATTGTACTCGGGGGAATCAGACTAGGGAAATTGGACCTAGAAAAATCATACTATGTTTTCTCCAACAAATTCCAAGAGGTTTTAACCATTCTACTGGGTTTGGATGTGAATAATTGTATTTAAATTCTATACATTAATTTATTTGAAAATAAACACATATAATATGTGTTTTTACATAACAAATGTATTTCTCAATTTGTTCTAAGAGGGTGCACACACTTTTTGATTTTCTTCAATGTGGTACCTGAGTGAAAGGCCATATCATACTTATTGTAATCTTGGTATTAATTTTAGTGGATAGAATGGCATTGAATTGTGTCTAAACAATACAAAGTATATAACTATACTTATTGAATTGTAAACCTTGTATATATTTGTGTTCATGTGGTTGTGTGGCTGATTTTCTAGCTGGGACTTAAATATTTAACAGGAGGTGAAGGTTGTTTCAACTGAAAAGGAACATAAAAGAAAAACAGTATCATATATTAACCCCTCCCCTTCTAAGTGATATAATCACTATAAGTAGGCCATTAAAATTGGTATTAGAGTGTTAATTCCCTTTTCTATTCATTACAAAAGAAGAATTTGAACTATTTGAATAGTAAATGTATTGTAGTACTCAATAAAAGAATAATAAAATTTTTAAGGATACAATGCAATCTTATCTTATGTCTGTCAGTATTGGTGTCCATGAAGCTATAATAGTTGGGTTACCTCGCATTGATGATAAATCTCCAGTTATACCTATTGATAAGAAGAATCCCAAGAACGATAGAAGGCTGAAAAATTCTATTTTTTCATCACATTATGAATGTGAATTCTAGAGATTGAAATGTGTTTTCACGAACAATGGTACATGGGAAAAATTGAAAACATGTATTAAGGAAATACAAAATTCAATATAGAAAATCATTAAATTTGGAGATAGATGTATAAATCCATAAAGATGGATGAATATGAACCAGTTGAGGAATTCATTACAAGAGTAAATGATTTAGTGAGTATGATCTTATTTATTTAGGAAAAGCTAGATGACTCAACACTTCTTGAAATGTTCTTTAGAATCCTACCCAAGAAATTCGATGGAAAATTTCATTCATTGGACAATAAAGATCCTGAAACATTATCTCATAAAAATTTTCAGAGCACTGTTATTCTATATAAAATGATAAGAGTGAAATATATGAAGTGAAAAACAAAATATAACAGAGAAATTTCTTTCAAGGTTGAAAAGAAGAATAATTAAAGAAATATCTAATTGAACAAAACAATTGGTGACTATGAATCTGAAAAAGGGGTATGTAAAAAAGGAAATGAAATTTATCCTTGTTTTCTATAAAATGTGAAAATGGGTATATGGAAATAAAAATGTAAGATTCCCTTGAAATGTTTCAAATTTTGTGGCATTGTTCACATTGTGGATAATATTACTCAATAAATGAATGAAGAGTATAATTATGAAGAAGAAAGAAAACCAAGTTTATTGTGGGAGAAATAGGGTGACAATGAAAAATTTCATTCCATTGGTAATGAATTGAAATTCATAAAATTGAAAAGAAGATGTATCTTATTGAAAGATGAAGAAGAAGAAGGCTATGTTGTAGAATCCAAAAAATCAATTAATTATGGTATTAAAAATACTATTATTGCAAAAGTGAATTATGAAGAATTCATAAGAAGTAGTTCTCACGAAGTTGAAAAATAACTTGAAATAAATTTAATAAATGAATGGAATAATTTTATAAAAAAATATCAGAAGGAATGAAAAGGAATAAAAAATACTAGAATATGATTATTCTTTAATTAGAAATAAATAATGTTTTTCTAATGAGAAATAAAATCTGGTGAATGAGATGGATGATTTCAAAAAAAAATTATTGAAGAAGAAAAGAATCATAATGCGGATTTGGAGGAGAAGTTGAATGAAAAAGGAGAAGTGTTAGAACATTTCCGACTAAATCTTTCTAAAGATGAAGAGAAATGTATATGTTTCCAAGACTCTATCACTAATGATTGTTAATATTTTCATAAATAGAAAAAATATAAGACTCAACTTATGTTACCTTCAATGGGTGATAATAAAAATTTAATTGTTTCAGAAAATAATAACGCTGGAGAAGTAATGTATGTGGAAAAAACCAATAATATTGATATTTCAGAAGTCTCAAAGGACTGTGAGTTTCAAAACGTATTGAAACATTATAATTCCTGAAATGTATCAATGAAATTTGATTTAAATAATGTATAGAAGAAAAGGATTTTTTTTATTGATAATAAAAAGGAGGATGGATCATAAAATAAAGATAATAAAGTGGAAATAAATCGTATTCATAATTCTATTCAGTATGGAGTTTAGAGAGGAAAATTCTCATTTTTTTGCTATTGTTGGTATTGTGGAGGATTTGAACAAAGGGAAAAGATGCGTTGGATCAACCATAAGAATTAATAACACTCCATAGGATGTGAAGGAATATATTGATAGGGAGTTAATCACCCCAAAGAAAGATGTATGGGTAATTTACAGTGAAGAAGTCTAAAAAGAGTGGAATAATGATTGAAAGTAGGTTCTAGACTCTGGAAACAATTTATGAAAGATGTGAACGACAAGAACTCTCTCTAAAAATATTTTTTTTGGATACCAACACAATAGAGGTTTATTATTAGTTTTTACAATTCTGAAGTGAGAAATTAAAAAATCGGTGAAAAAGATCTTGATGTTGAAACTATATTGAAATCCACAGAAGTTGAACAACCATAAATACTTGAGAATGGGTGTTCTTCACATATGACAGGACACGTGAAGATGTTTAAAATTTTCAATGATTTTAATGGAATAATAGTGACAATATTTAATGATAAATCTATAAAAATCAATGTTGTTAGTTAATCCCTCATTAGAAAAGAGAAGATGAAATCTATGAAAACATTGAATGTCGATGGGATGAAACACAATCTACTAAGCATTTCTCAATATGTGTGACGTGGGTAACACTGATTTCTTTTGGATAGATGGGATTGTTTTGATTAGAAAAGAACATGGGAAAGTTGTTACAAGAGGCCAATCTTCATAAGTGAATTTGTTTCATATTGGAGAAATAAAAAACTCTTGTGACCTAAGTATGGAGGAATAGAAAGTAATGTGGCATAAAAGGATGATTCATATGTGTTAGAGAAACATTAACAAGTTATCCAAAAGTGATAATATTATAGACACTCTTGGGTTTCAAATAAGAAGTGATTGGGGTTGAAATATCTTCCAGAAAGGAAAGATTACAAATTGTGTGCATAATAAAGTTTATATTTGTTCAAAACAACCCCTGGAAAAGATACAGTCTAATATTTGTACACCAACGAGAAAACAATAGAAAATAGAGATTAATACATCATTTAATTCAGTAATGATTTTACTCAAATTAATTATGTTATTTACATGATACATAAATCACATGCATTGAATATTATTAAATGTTTCAGAGGGAAAGAAAAAAGAGAATGTGAGTATTTATGGAAGAAGTTGCAAATAGATATTCGTGGTTTATATATAAGTGAAAGTTTCGAGTATTATCTTATGAATCATCATATTCAAAATGAGTATAGTTCCCCCTACAATACCCAAAAAAGGGGGTTGCTGAAAGAAACAACTAAAGCTTGGTGGAAATGGGAAGAACCATATAACATGAATAGGGCCTCTCTCATTACATTTAGAGGCAAGCCTTGAGAACTACTGTTTACATTCAAAACCATTTTTTTGATAATCCTCAAACATATATGACTCTATCTGAATTTTTTTTGGTAAAACTACACATCATAATCAGATTATAGTTTTTTGGAGTCCATACGGTTATAAATAAGAAATGTGGAATCTATTGAAATTTTGATCTGAAAGGAGAATTTGGAATCTTTTTTGGTTATGATATGGAAGGCATAATGTATATATTCTTCAATATAAAAAAATATTTGATGATTATGTTGATGTTATAGTGATTAAATTATGTAAGAGAGAAAACCCTATTGTAGTATAAAAATAATTTGATCATATTGAAAAAAAATCATCTGTTAAGAATACAACCATTTGTATTTTGAAATAATAAGAACAATTAGACTCGATTATTTTATGTAATAAAGTTGACTCTCGAACAACTCATTTGAGGATTGAAAAACAATTCAAAGATCCTAATATAATTGATGATCAAAATTATAAGGATCAAACCAAAAGAATAACAAATTTTATCATGAAAACAAAATTTTATTAAAAATTTGAACTGAATGATGTTAAAAAAGATTTTGAGCATCAATAATGGGTTCAACCCATGACTGATGAATTGGATCAGATAGATTAGAATAAAACAAGGGAACTCGTACTAATTCCTGAAAACAAAATATTTATTGGACCCAAATGGGTTTTACAGAACATACTGAATGGTCAAGGTGAAGATGTAAGAAACAAATCACGATTGGTTAGAAAATGGTATTCACAGATTGAAGTTATTGATTCTGATAAAACCATTTCTTCTCTATCCATATTGGAGACAATTAAAATATTTCTTTCTATTGATGCACCAAAAGGCTATAAGATATTTGAAATGGATTTTAAATCTGCAATCCTAAATGGTGAGTCTGAGGAAGTGGTTTTTATTAAAAAAACATTTAAATTTCTTGTAGGAGAAAATTAATGATTTTTGTGTAGATTAAAAATAATAATTGTATAGGATAAAACTAGCTTTGAGAGAAAGGTTTCCCAAATAAGATTATTCCTCAAGGAATATGAATTTAATGAAATGAAGTGTGGATATCAATCTTTATATTAGATATAGACAAGAGTATTCCCTCATCACGATTGTTTATTTCGGTGATATTAACATTGGTGGGAATGATGAATGTTGTTGTGAAATATTTTTTGATGAAATGAAGAAGGTATTTGAAATGTCCATGATGAGGGATTGGAAATAATTTTTGGGTGAAAATTCATGAAAAATAAAGAATGGATTTTTGTTTCTCAATAAAATTATATCAAGGAACTTCTAAACAGTTTCAACATGGAAAACTCGAAAAATGATTCGACACAAATTTCAGTGGGAACAAATGTGAGTAAATACGGATTTAGAAAAGATGTGGATCAGAGATTAAATTAGATGATAATTGAAAGCATATTGTATTATACTCCCTCAAGAACTGACATTTTTTAGTCTATTACATTATGTGAATGAATATTGAATACTCACAAAGAATCACATTTACATATTAGAAAAATAATTCTTAGAAACATTAATGGCCCAGTAGAATTGGGAATCAGATATTTCAGCTCAGATATTATTGGTTTTTTTGGTTATTTAGATTCAAATTATGTTGGTAATGTTGCCGATTGAAGACCCATATCTAGAGGAATATTTATTATGGGAAATAATTTTTTTAGTAGGAATTCGAAGAAATAAAATTCATAAAATCTATGAACTGATGAACCATGGTATGATTCCACCACTCAATACACTACATAACTCATGTTGATGAAAACTCAATTAGAAACCCTGCTTTTCTAAGTGATGTTTCCCATGCTCATGGGTTCTAATAATCAATGAATAATATTTCTGACTAGGATTACAATTCAACATTATTCTTCGAAACATATTAATATCAAATATAATTTCATAAAATAGCTTGTAGAGAAGAATGAATTGAATATGTAATATGTTTTTACATCAAAATAATTTGTTGAGATATTCACAAAATAATTACCTACTGATTCATTTTTTAAATTAAGGATGTACATATGAGTGAATCATCTTTCTCTTCAAGGATTTGGTATGATTTTTTGTCCCATATCTCACCTTACGAATGGATTGTATTGTTAAAAGGGTATTTAAATTGATTTATATATATATTTTCTAAATTATAGAGTTGTGGGTTTGTTTGGAGTTCAATAATTTTTTGAGTGAACTTTTCTATCTTTTTATTGGAGTAGTTGGAGAAATGAAATTATATTGTATTCCAAGAAGGATGAAAAAATCTATGGTTTATTAAATTATGTGGGTGGAAAAATAAATACAATTTCATAATCACTATAGTTGGAAATCATGGGTTTTCAATCAATTATATTTTTTTCCTATAATGATTTAGCTTAGGTAGGCCTAGAATTATTGATATTTAATCCATTTCATGAGGTGAAAAATTCAATGATTTATACAACATGGTTGACAACAAAATCCAAGGAGGACGATTATCAGGACCATGATAATGATGAGAGTGATGGATTCTATGGGTAATATTTTATTTTCAAGGTATGTTTTGAGTGAAGGAAACCACCACAATTTGTATTGTCACTAATCGTAATGAGGTTTTCTTCAAAATAATCTGTCTCATGTTTTGAAAAGAATATGTCTCACTATAAATGTCCATCATAATGAGAAGAAGATATTTTTAAAGGAGTGTATCTAATCAGACTCACCTTGTGTTAGATTAAAAGTTAAAACATATTTCAGAAAGTAAATAGACATTAAATTCACTCTGAATATGATGTGAAAAAAGTATTTCTTTTACTAGAAAATCAGAGTCTTTCAGAATACGATGTTTTAATTCTGATGATGCTTTTCTAATTTTCATTTCGTATAAATAATGAGTTGAAATGAGAACATTTGACGCATCCTTAATGTAAGAAAGGTCGAGTGAATGGTATGGTGGTGATTATTAGAAAGGTAATGTTGATTGAAGAGGTGGTCCCATTTTACTCTAGCGTCCTCTATTAAATAGATCTGTATTAAAACATTTCGTATCTGAATGACTAGCATAAAGAGAATCATACCCAGCCTTTATCATATTCAGAAGTGATCATATCCAAGATGATTGACATTAAGATAATCATACATAGAAAATATCTAACCCATAGATTATCGTATCCAAAAGGAATCATAGGATGGTTTGTTATCAATGTATTTCTTAAAGTTGGTCAAGAGTTGAGTTACTTTTTCTACCTTTTTTATGATATTTTTCAATTGGTTCTATAGAATAAGTATAGAAGATGACAAAAAATATAGTCAACCATTTCAAAAGGGTTGAATTACATAGTTTTGATGAGTGGTTTGATGAAAAAAGATTGTTGAAGGATTTTTTGAGGGGGAAGGTAATGTTAAAATAAATTATTATTTTTCAAATCGATACTGTAAATTTCATTCAACAATAAGATTGATAAAATTGAACTCAGATGATCAAAACCATGTATTTATCATTAATTATAATCATACTAAAAATTTAAATTGGTGTTTGGAGTATAAAATATGAAGATTTTATAATTTTCAATATGATTTGAGAAGCGTTGGAAAAGTTTTAATCACTACGTGATTTCAAATGACATTCAGATTTGGGTGAATTATGGTGAGTGGGAATGTTTTTTCTATTCCCTCCAAATCAAATTTCAGGTAACCTATAAAAGTAGTAAATTGTAGTGAACATGACTGAAGAGAGATTACTCTTCACATCCATTGATAGAGAATCTCTATGTTTTCACTAAGATTAAGTAAAAACATTTTATTTTTTATTAAATACGTTATGTTTGGAAGAATGTAGTATTTAGTTGATCATCATATAATGATAGAGTTATCATCTTTAGTATATCTGTATTGGATTTCATGGATTGGGTAAGTATCATATTGGGAATATTGTACTTATGGATTGATGTGGTGAAAATTCATTTCTATTTTATTCTGTAATAGAATCAGAATGGGAGAATCATAGTCGGAAAAATTGGGCTGTGGAAATTGGACCCAAACATCAGACTATGTTTTCTGAAACAATGTCTAGGAGGTTCTTACCTTTCTTCTGGGAATGGAAGTGAATAATTTTATTTCAAATGAATACGTTTATTTAATTGAAAAATGCTTATGTGACATGAGTTCTTACATAAAAACTGCATTACCATATTTTTTCTCAGATGGTGAACATGCACTTTTGGTTTGTCTTCGAATAAAAACACGAGTGAAAGGGAATATCCAAATATTTAAAATATGGGGAATGCTTTGTAGTGGATTCTATGTAATTGGATTTTTCGCAAACCATACATAGGGTATTTCTATTCTCATTTTATAGTAATCCTTGTAAATCATTGTTTCTAATGGATGTGTGGTTTAAATGTTTTCAGAAGGTAATTGAGTCCTCAATAGTATGAAGAAAGTGTTTCAATATAATTGACACATAATAGAAAAAGATATTCATTTATTCACCCATTACGCTCTCATTGATACAATCACTCTGACTTGGAACTTAGAAGAAACAATATTTCCATTCATGGGTGTATATGTCAGTTCAAAATAAATGGGCTATATTTACATAACCCATCCCTGCTTCTAATGATTCAAAATATACTATGGAAATATATACTTATTTCTTTTTAGATATGTATAAACACTAATCCATTCTCCCAAAAGATAGTGTCACCAATACATAAGATAATCAACCACTACTTCCAACTCGCAGTCGTGCAAAGGGTAATTTTGTTCATGGGGCCTCAACAATAGAGACCCATACACCACAACTCGATATCTCAACATCATCACAACTCCAAGACTTATACCATTGGGGTCAAAATATACTGTATAGTCCTCACATGACTTAGGTAGGATCAAAATTGGTGTCGATGATAAAGGCTTCTTCAACTCTTGGAAGGCCTCCTCCCATTCCTTCAACTAATCAAACATTAACCCCTTCTTGGTCATGCATGAAATTGGTGCTACCAAATGAAAATTGTATTGGATGAATCTAGAATAAAATATATCAACCTTATAAATCTATGGATATCAAAAACCCTCTTGGGATCCTCATAAGAAACAACATCCTGAACATTCTTTGGGTCCATCGACACACCTTCCACCACGATAATGTTCCCCAAGATGGGTACCAGATCAATCCAAAATTGAAACATAAGTTTCTTGGAGTATAGTTCATTCTCTCTTAGTGTACATAGGATGATGTAATGATGTTGGGAATGATCAACTTGATTCATGAATTACACCATGATATCATCATTGAACACTACAAAAAAAACCGATCTAGGTATGGGTGAAAGATATTATTCATCATTCCAAAAAACATTATGTGTGAATTTCTCAACCTAATGGGAATTAAGAAAAAATAAAATTTCATATAACTTCTCTTGAATGTAGTCTTCAGTATTTCGGAATACCAAACATTCAACTAATGATACACCGATATCAAGTCGATCATTTAGAACACCCAATATTCATTTAATTGGTAAAACTTTTCATCGGTATGCAGAAGAGGATATAGGGTTTTCATATACATTTTTTTCAAATTCCGGTAATCAACATAATGACATAAGATCATGTTATCCTTCTTTGTGAAAAAATAGGTGATCCCCAAGGTGACATACTTGGAATGATAAATCAAATATCCTCTATGTTCACCAACTAAGTCTAAAGCTCTTGAGGATCAAATAGTTCCTTTTTTGGTTGAATAGATATTGGCAAAACCTCTATCATGAGATGAATATTGAATTCCACATCTCTCTTAGGTGGTACCCCAGATTGGTTTTCAGGCTTGATATCCTGAAAATGTCCCACTACTGGTAGAAGGATATCTTTTTAACACCCACCAAATCCAACAATAGACTAGAAACATGGACTGCAAGCCCTCCCAATTTCTAAAAAATTGGACCAGCTCAGCTTTTATAGATATTCCACTCCCCACAATAAATATTCTGGTCACCTTTAGGATATTTAAACATTAGTCTCCTACAGAAATATTCAATATGGGCTCGGTATGAAAATATCCCATCCATACCAATAATTAGGTCGATGTCGTACATATAAGAAATATAAAGATCCCATATAAAAATATATTCAACAATCTATATTCAACATCCATTACATAGATAGATATGACTAGTCCTCACTCCCAACAGTGTATCAAGAGTCATTAAGCCAGTCACAAACTCCAATATCATGGTCAAACCCTCAACAAATCTTGCTGATAAAAAAATGAGAGGCATTATTATCAAACAAGGCACTAGCTAATGTAGAAGCTACTAGAATAGTATCTATCATTGTAAATTGTGTATCCTATCTTTCTACATGTGTAGGTTTTACTATAAGTAATTTTATTTCCCCAATTATCTATGATACTTTTTATTCCCATGAGTTTCACAACTCTGTTTATGCGGAACTCTTTACTAGAAGCACCAAATCCACTACCTCAACATCCTCAGCCAGTAAAACTCCAACTACTAGCCCAATATGGTGTAAAAGATCATATTCTTATAACCTGACTAACCCAAACCATTCCTTTAATACCAACATATCATTTTGACCTTCAAAAATTATGTAGATGTCCCATATTACCATATGATTGACACTCTACTGGTGGTTTGGTTCAATGTCGATGATAGTGTTTGGGCCTACCACACTAATGATAGATCACCCCAGTAAGGTTCTATCTAAAATATCCTCTTGTCTGTGTGATCTACTTCCCACTTCCTTGGGTAATTTTTTTATAACATAACTTCCTTCTCTTAAAAGATTCAACTTTTTATTGTCTAGTAATAACTACATGTCCAGTATAGGAAGCTTCAAACAGGTTCCCTTCAACTATGAGATCCTGATGCAACACTTCCAAAAAATTCTCCAACCTATAGATATTCACCCGTGACATAATCTCCCGCTTAATTCTATCATAAAAGCTATTTCCATAGCTACCTAATCTCATGGTATTTTTTATGAAAATTGTTGCAGATATATGTAGTGCCTAGCATAGTCCATCACTGAGATTATCTACTTTGTGAGATGGACGAACTCTTCAGTTTATACATGTCTTAGAATCTCTAGATAAATGTGCTCCATGAACCTCTCCAATAAGTCCTTCTATAAAAAACATTCAGTCATTCTATTTCCGCTAAAATTTCCCATCTCTGGTTCACTAATCCTCATATCATATAAGCATCCATCATGTATCTCCTCTAATCTAGTTTGACCAAATGCTCCAAAATTGTCTCAATAGACTCATCCCATAAAACACCTAGCTCGGTTCCACCCTCTATAGTAAATGTCAGAGGATTGTGCAACTAAAACTCACTTGTTACCTCAAACATACTTTTCATGACTCATCGTGGGCCACTTTCTATGACTTTCATTAAATGATAAATGTTCTCCCAAAACATCTCCCCTTCATATTCAGCAGGCATGATCAATGCATAGTTTTACCTAACTGGAATATCATTCCTTAGAATGCCCATCAATCATCCTCTCAGCAAGCGTCATGGAGGAATATCTCTAAAATTCCAAACATATGTCTTATGTCTCATATAAAAACCATATAAAATGTATGTTTTATGATTAATCACAGCTAGTATTCTTACACCACTTATCCACAAGGTCAAAACTGAAAAGCTATCACTTCCCTTAACCATTCCACACCATGGTTTTGGTTAAAAATAGTAAACACACCATCATAAACAAGTTTATTATTTATAAACCCAATTATTAGGTTTTCGCATCATTTTAAAACCCTTATTTCAATTAATTATACGAACCATTTTTATTTTTAATCTCAAAAATAGGAAAATAATTGTAGTTAAAAAACTTATGCATAACTTTTTTTCTCATGTGTGCCAATGATTGTAAATGTCACAATAACTTAGAGTTCCTAGAATGATTCATGCAGACTCAACTCTCATGACATTACTAGCCATGAATCAATACTCAACAATTCTCAGAATAAATAATCACAACCAATCATATGTGAATCACCCAAGGTTAAATAATATTCAATTATAAATGGAAAAGGAAATAACAACATTATCACCCTAAGTAATTACATTTTCCCCTATACATGGGATTGTAACTCCCATCATATAGCACATTACCAATCCCAAAATCTTATAATCCTCATGTCTACCATTCCCCAAGTATTAAAACCAACAATAAGAAAGTACCTTGGGCCTCTGATACCACTTGGTAATGTCCCACCCCAGGTGTCACACAACAGATCACCGAGTTGTTCTCAACGCAACCTCAACCACACCTCCATGAATGCTAGAGGCTTCCGACTTGAAGTGAGGGTTTGGTAAGTCTTTCATGGTGAGATTATACCCACATTTATAAGAGTAAAACACCAGAAGAAATAAATTAACAAACGTGAAAGCATATATAACAAGAGCATTACTCATGCCACAATATATCCAAATAGGAAATACAATAGTCAACTGAATGGGAATACATGATATTCTAATATAATTCGTCAAGTGTCTATAATAAAACTAAAATTAAAGACACTATGACTCCCCAATATGGTTTTGAACCTTTTTTGTTCCCCTAATCCATGCTCCATTCGAAATATGAAATCCATCCCAGTGTTTTTTTCCTTACTTTATCATTCATCAATATAATCATTTCAGGTACCGACCAGGTATCCAAAGTAGGGGTGAGTACAACTCAGTGTGTCACCAAAAATGGATTTTAAAACAATTACAGTCAACAAACAATGTATCTCGTTCTATTAGAAATAAACACAACACATAAATAACTAATTATTTCATTATCATTTATTCATATATAAATACATTGACTGTAGGTTTCTCAAGGGGAAGCGTAGACAATACTAACATCACCTCATACCAAATATTAATTTATTCCCTATATAATATCATATCATATTACCTACTTATTTTCAGAGCATGAATTATTCAATGGTACAACGATATCTCAGTACCTGATTTAACTTTTGAAGGAGTTTTAAATATTCTCATGTGAGGCCACTACTCAAAGTAAAATTATTTTCATTCTTTAATATCAAATTTTTAAGCCACATTACCAAAGTAACCAATATCAAAAACAAATGTAATATAACCCTGTTACCATTCTTACTCCTTAATAGAGTTTCCATGTTCACATTCTCTTCACTCATAAGTAAGATAACAATGTTACCATGCTTACATCCTTATTTAGAGTTATCATGTTCCGATTATCTATACTCATTAGTATATTGAGCACATTACTATATATACATCTAAATTATGATGACCATGTTCTAATTCATCAACAGATAATTTATTTATAATTAATTATCCACATAAATTCCATTATGAACCCAAAAATTAGTTAAATACTTTAAATCTATTAGTTAACTCACCAATTAACTAAGTTCATCAATCCTAATAATTAATTCATCAACTAATTAATCCATATCCCAATTCATTTCCATAATTAATATTCCATTAATAATTTCCTGATACTAAATAAAAACATTCCATAATTAATCACTGGATTAATTATCTATATCATAAACTCAAATAACAAAATTAATTCATAATTAATTATCTCAACATAACTGATTTGATATCTCATAACTAATCACCTGATTAATTTTATAGATTTAAATCCATAAATATTGTCACCAATTTTTCCAATGTAATTATCTAACATGGAATCCCATTATTCTCATGATTAATTCCTGAAGTAATCATTTAATTTAACATTTCATTGATAAGAAAATTGGTCAATGTAGTTAACCCATTTTAGAAATCAATTGGTAAATAATTATCAGAATTCAAAAAAAATTCATACATTGATCATATAAATGACTATTGATAATTGGGTTTTAGACCACCTACCATGATTCGTTGCTAGATACTCACTCAATGCAAACACACAAATTAAAAGAAACACAACGATGAAGATCTGAGTTCTAGATCTAAATCCCTAAATCATGATAAAGGATATCAAGCTCTTATAAATATAGATCTAGATAAAAAAAACTAGATCTCACAAAAATATTTAGATCTATTGAAATAGAGGATAAAATCTTACAAAATATTATGTAAATAGGGAGGAAATATTAAGATACACATCATGATGAGATTGACTTACTGAGAGAAGAAAGGATATTCGATTCAGGATTTGAATCTTGATGAAAGTAGGTGATAAGGCATTAAGACCCGTTAAGAAAGATTTATAATTACCCAAAAATATTTATTCCCAAGTCTAGGTCAAATAAGAGGTTTTTTGGGGGTTCATAAAATTGTTAAATAATTTTTCAGGTGACTAATAACAACATGCATAGTTTCTTGTGTAGGGGGACGTGGTTACTCAAATTGTGTGCCAATCGTGCGGACTTCACATTCCAGGGTCTCATGGCTACATGGGGATGGGCATGTGGTTTTCCAATCTATGTTCCAATTGTACAAACCTCTCTTCTGGTGTTCAAATAGATAGCTGGGATAGGTGAATATTATATGCTAACCATGGGGCAAACATACACATACCATTTTTCTCAATATTTCTTAGAAACTCCACCCAAACACACACCATTTCTTAACTCTGAGAAAATTCATTTAATAAGCCTAATATTACATAAATTCCATCCCAATATAACTCCATAAATGTTTGGGATCTTATAGTTTCTTACCATAAAGAATCTATATTGAGTAATGAATATAGATTTATCAATTTTTACCAAGATAAACAAATATATTTTATTGTATGGCAGCATATGTAGAAATGAAATAAATATTAATCCATAATCCTATCCAAGATAAATAATATTGATTATTCATGGAAATTTAATGTCCACATGAATGTAAATAATTAAATGGGATGATAATGACTACACAAATGAATCGAGGATGTGAATATTAATAGTCTCCATGGTAAAAATGATCCCGAAAATTCCAGTTCATAAATAATGATGGTATAAATACATGAAAAATCCTATTAGAATATGAATAAAGAGGTTTTTAAAATTTAAAATAGATATACTATAAAAATAACACTAAAATAATTGAGTAAAATAATCTTCCATTTTGAAAATAACTTGTTAACACAAAAAATTCAGAAATCATACTGAAAATAAATTTATCTAAAAATAACATATGAAACATATAAAAAAATATTTATGTAATTGGATTGGTAATGATTGTTTTAAATTATGTAGATGCCGTACATGTTATAAGAATGATTCTCCCCTATTTTTCTTGTCAAATAAAAGTAGTAAATGTTCTGAAAATAAGATGAATATTTGACTTAAATATTTTAATAGTTAAAACAAGTAAAAATGCCACTAATAAATTATCATGAAATGATTTAAGATTGTTTTAAAAAATAAATTTAGAAAACATGGTCAGGAAGAAAAATGACTTCCAATCTATGAGGGAAATGATATTGGATGTTCATATATTCCTTTTTAATACTTCTTAAGTACTATATATAGAAAAATACAAATATTACATGAACATATTATGAATAAAAATGGGAGAAGAAAATAAATTTAGTTAATTATGAAATAGTAAAATCATTTCCTTCAACAATAAATCAAGAATAAAAACACTTGATTACATTTACATTATGAGATAAAAACATACCATGATCATCACTTTTATATGGAAAAATGTCAATGAATATATTAATTTTACCAAGTATTTTTATATAAATAAAAATGATAAATTCAGAAGAATATAATTTAAAACAATTACACAAATAATATTATAATATCATAGACACTGCAGTAGTAATATAACCCTATGAAAATAAATCGAGTTATATAATTCATTAATAATTAGTAACTATTAGTTAAAATTCCTATATATAACATAATTCATATAGAATATTAAAGTACCATAAATTTTTATATAATCATGATACTTCACTTCAAATGGGATACATATTCTGTATATATGTTTTTTTGAAAAACATTATAATGTGCCTTAACTAAGTGAAATTGAGTAGAAGGCCCTTAGTACATACTTTCGTTTGGGTTGAAAAATCATTACTCTATATTATAATATTTTCAACCATGTTAATGAATTTTTAAATAACAAAAATAATATTAATAATATCATATATCACACTTTTATAAAATTTTATCACCATTCGATAATAATAATTAATTACTTTCATTGTGTTAGTTGTTAATGGCCATGTTTTCTCATTGGTTCATTATTATAAAAGTTTCTATTTTGGTAATAATATATATTTTTATGATATTAAGAATAATAATAATGAAATAATTATCATATTTATTATTCAATTTAACTTTTAGAACCATCCTTGAAATATGATAAGCAAAAATGAAGGACATTACGATCATAAACATGGAATGTCATACGTATGAATGAGTAACATTTCCATTTTCAAATGATCATCGTTGAAAGAAGGTATATAATATTTTTAATTAAATAATGATAATAATATCAGTTTGATCTTATATTTTATTTAAATGTACATACATTTATCATTCATTTTGTCCTGTGATGTAAATATAGTTAAATTGCTTCGTTAAGGAGACTGTCCACAAGTACATGAATGATGTTATCATGTTTTAGTGTAAGAATGAAAATTATATTTTATACATTAAAAATGTTTAATTTTTCATTAATATTTTTATTTTTTATCAGATATATTCATTAAAATCATCATTATAAGTTTCTATACATATAATTATTGTTTGAATATTCACATCTATTCTGGAGGCGGTAGTCCGTCGTACACACGAACGATGAAATTTGATCCTTTACTGAATAGAATATCAAAATTGGAATTTTTATATAATTAATCAAGAGTTATAATTATATTATAAAATATAAAATATATAATTTTTATATATAATTATATCCATGTATTAATGGTGTTAATGAAGAAAAAAATGACATGGATTTTCAAGGAGGCAGTTTTTCGTACAAAATATTGATCATTTTGTAACCAATTTGTTGGATTTAGAGATGTTTTTAGGTAATTTCCATGTTCTAAAATCGACTTAGTGTGTGTACGATAAGATTAATATTGTAGAAATTTGTTTTAGTGATAATTTAAAGAGGTTCAAGTAGAAATAAAATAAGAATTTCCATTGAATAACTCTACATGTACTTTAGGTGACCTCCTTATATTTTCACAAAAATACATATCCTGTTTAATTTATTCCAAATATAATAATTATTGGGTTAATATATTGAAATTAGGAGGAAATTTGGTATGTTTTAATTTGATCAAAATGTATTGAGAGGTTTGAATAAGTGAGGGCACAAAGTACCCGTTTATAATTGAGAAATACTGACATTTTTTAAATACAAAAATTATGAAATAATGGGTGGACAATGTCACTTCATGTGGCTCCAATATTGATAAAAAATGTATTTTAATTTTTATACAATCAATAAACAAATCCAAATTTCATTAAACATATTTTTAAAACATTTCATTCCTCTTCCTCTAAAATTACCACCTTTTTAACACTTTAGTTTCTACCACGATAATTATTTTTTTCAACCTATGTAATTAAATAATTAAGAATATAATAATATGAGTATTTGTGTACAATTATGAACTAATATTTATAAATAATATATATAAATATTATAATAAAAATTATTTAGTTTTTGAAAATTATTTTTTACACAAGTGGATGTAATGTGAGAAATATTCAACTTTATCATTAAAACTGGTATTTATTTTTTTTGACATTACATTTATTTTTGATCAAAGGTTATGTTAATAATATTAGATAATGAAAATTATTTTCATTCATTATATTCATTCGATTTTTTCAAATTCAATTCATATTTTTTTAAAATTGTTATTTTTAATTTATCCTATTGATGCGATGAAAATGAAGGTTTTAAAATAGAATATGTAAAAAGGATTTCATTATTTTTAAATAGAAATTAAATATTTAAATGATTCCATTGTCCAAAAACAGAATAATATTTATTTATTGGAAATTATTTTACTTTAATATAAATTTGATATTTAATTTCACAAAATATAAAATTTAAAAAATACTATGCTTTCAATGATAATTCAGTATTTTTCACTATTCCTCAAAAGATGAATTTTTTTAGAAAATACAAAAAAATGAATACTATTAAAATTTTGACATACTATATTAAAAATTGATAATAAATTTATGAAATTAGTTTTTTTTTCACTTTTTAAAAATTAATTTTATAATAACAGTGACATGAGTATCAAAATAATCTTTTAGAATAAATAATTTTTTCAAAAAAAGTATTGATGTTAATAGATTATTTTTTTATTACAAATAAATATATAAAAATAATATTCATAATTTAGTTATTAATTTTTATACCATACATCATAATGATTGGGTGATAACTATCATATTAAATAATATTATTTTAGTTATGTGTCAAGTTATTTTAAACTCAGCAATTTTTTCAATCCATTTTAAACATATTGTTGAGTATAATTGATGATAAATTCTATGTCTCTTGTAATGATGAATATTAATTTGATTTAATTTATTTGAAAATAAATATATCAAAACATCATAGAGTGTTATAATATCATATAAGTTTTGTTTTATCTAGAATACATGGTATTGTATATAATGTTCTTACTTTAGATTATTTGGGTGTAACATTCGTTCTACCATAAAAAAAACAATTTCCTCAAAATTGAAACATTATCATGATAATAATTTCATTCATTTTTAAAATACCATTCATTAATACCCACAATGATATAATTTTTCAAAAAAATTAATCTTACTAATTATGAAATAGAAATATGAATGGAATATAGAATAATCACATAATTAGGATTCCATGTTGAAGAAATTATGTTTGAAACAAAATCATGATTATGGAAGAGAATGAAAATACACAAGGATAAACAGTTATTGGGAGAGATCATACATCATAGGAAAGTGAATGATTAATGGAAATTTAAGGAACTAAAATAGTATATAGAATATTTTCTAGGACATAATTTGATTCATCGAATATGAAAGTAATATTATCACATTTTTTCATCGTGATCCATTTTTTTAAAAAATGGAATTAATTTTCTATATAAGGATTTACAGAATGAAACACAGATGAATCAATTATATAACAAAAAAATTTCCTTCACTTTTGCTTCTATCAATTTCCAACTCAATGCATACTCTATGATATGAATATAGAAAGTGAATTTGTTATTATTACAAAACTAAATTTAAATTTAAATGGATCCTAAGATCAATAAAATGTTGGCATGTATTTTGATATGAATATAACTAATTTATAAATTCCATATATATAAAATATGTTATCTAATATAATATGTTAATTTATAAACCACAATAGAAACACCACTTGGTCATCATTAATGTATACTCATCAAAACCTTTTACTGAAAAATGATATATTAAATGGTATATAATATCCTCTAGTAGTAGGAGCTAATACATTATCATAAATGTATATGGTTCCAAGCACAATGTCCATCAGTGAATGTAATGGTTTGTCACCCAGAATGTGGGTTATATTTTTCTATGATAAAATTAATATAATTACTTTATCATTTTTAACGAATAAAAACCCATAACTAATTGAACATGAAATATAAGATGAATAATAATTCTTAGCAATATTACTAAGCTTATGTCTAAACATTTATTTGAATTCCTCCCCCAATAGAATTATCATATACTAAACCAACAGGTTATATTAAAATTAATGGATTCATATAAACTACTCTTAATCATTGTGAACTCCCATCACATATAATTTAAAATGTTATATTGAATAAATTTAACTTATGTTAAATTTTAAAATCACAAACCCTAGAGGGTGTCTATATGTATTATGTTATTAAAGAGACATATACATAAACATTTGACAAATATTTTTAAATTTTTCCCATTTTTTTAACAAAATACCATTGGTAAAATATTCTATAATTTAATTTGATAAGAAATATAAATTAATCAACCATTTTTTGACATAGTTCATTACTTTGTATATGATTAAACCTTTAGATTTTTTAATTGACTCAGATAATGACAAGATTCTCTATATTTATTAAATTAACTATACCTGGATATATGGATTATATTTGATTGCTTCAATTGTACTCTTCATTTATCCTTATCATTTCATTTCATTATTCTTTACATATAAAAAACATTTTTATGTTACATTGAGAGTTATTTATTTAAATCAATGAATACATTGGGTTAACCTAATTAATTAACTGTCGTAATTAATTTAAATCTATCATAATGGTTAGAAAAACCCTAAATTATCAATGTAACAAACAATGGGGCATCAAAACATGTATGTAGTAATGACATTGATGTGAACCAGATGATGATCAGTTCCGGCCAAATGAACCCTTTTTAGATTTAATTCCCCAATGTAAATCTTCTCCAGAACCACATTTATATTTATTATCCTGAAATGGATCTATTTCTCTGAAATTTATTATAATATCCACATTACAATAACATTATTATGTTCATATATAAATATCCTTAAATTCATGTATTTGATTGTGAATCCATGACTATATTTTCCTAAATATGATTTTCGTGGTTTGTACTGTAATTCTTCTAATAACATCATTAGTGACAAAAAACCATGTAACCTATAGAAGATGTATTAAATTTTTCTTTTTTATATAATATAAGGAATCAAAATATATAAATTAATCCAGTTTAAAAATTTTAGTGATTGAGATACATACATGGTTCCCATTCTATATTGGGCTTGAAAAATATTTCTAATAAAATAAAATTCCAAAAACCATTGAAATCATTAAAAGAATTAATCATAATATCATGGGGAAAAGATACTCAATAAGGGTAAAGTATATTCATAGTGGATAAAATGAGTAATGAATAAGAAGAAAAAATATAGAAAGGTAATATACATTAGATAATTTCTAAATAAATAACATGAAAATAATGAAAATAAAAAACAAAAGTAGTCTAGAAAGGTAATATACATTAGATTATTTCTAATTAATGTTATATTATTTCCGGAAGATAGTTTAAAACTACATGGAATACACTCATCTGGTTCAGAAAATATATTTTGTTCAATAATACCAAGTGAAATAAAGAGACAACTCATGCATATAAGGGATATATTTTACTTGGATACACCCATTCCTACATGTCCAAAGTAGTCTACATATATTGAATAATTGATTGAAATCATAAATTGAGTTATGTGTCATCAAGTACCCTTATTGAGTGAAAAAATAGGATTAATCATTACTTCCCAAGATAAAAAATAACATTAACGACATAAAAACATATGTTTAAATGATATATGTTTTATTTAATAAGAATATTTATTATTAATAATATAGATATTTAGGTGAAATTTAATTTGTACATGATTGTGACTAATTAAGTTGATTGTTAATGAATTCAAAAATGAATCTATGAATTTAATGTCAGTACATTCCTTGGTCAAAATGATAGAGACACATAAAAAGGTTAAATAAGGATGGATTAAAAACAAATACCCAATGGCGTATGAATAAATGTTTTTTTATTACTGAATTTAAATAAAATAAATATATAACTAAAAAATTATTTGGTAAAATATTCATTTAATTTTGAAAATATATATTTAAATTTCAAAAATAAAAAAAAAATTAAAAATATATTTCATTGAAAATAAAATATTAATCTTTAATTTTTTTGGTAATGGAATATTTAAATTATCTTTGTAACGCCACAACCCTAGTTATCCAGAGTCAGTGCATTATTACATAACATTGTCATGATACAAGGAATCTTGTACCGAATGAACGATCGGTTTAGTAGCATTGGATTTAGTAGATACATACTTATGTTTTAAATTTCATCATAAAATAAAAAACAAAATTTTGTATAACATTAACCCAATCACCTCTCTTATTCTATACCTGCATGTTAGTCATAATATATTTCTTCTCATCCTATGTAAAAAAATTAGGAAGGGGTGAGCTTAGGTGCTTAGTAAGGAAATATCAATATAGTAGAAACATTCATAAATAAACATAAACATTTAATTCAATGTATAAGAATATAACACAAGACTTTTAAACTTAAACATGAGCATAATATGTAAAAGATAAATCAAATAATGTCATTTACTTATTCACATGGATATTCTACTAGTCGAATAATCACAAGTAATATCAATAGCCAACTTTATAATGATGAAATGCATACTTTCGGACATCATAACCACATAGTCAATGGCTCATGAGAAGACTACAAATAATATTTTTTCAATACCTAGTGCTAATACACTAGTTTGTCTCATCAGACCTAGCAATTCGTCAAGATGTTATAGTATTCTCCACCTGTCAATTAGTAATTCTAGTGCATTCATCATATGAATAGTTAGAAAATAATATAAACATCCATATTAAAGATTGCATACGAAATCTCAATACGTTAACCATAAACCATGAATGGAATAAAAATAGAACATCCATAGTCAAACATATTACAAAACCTTAAATACAATATGGAAGATTGTATCATAATAAATCAACTTCAAATAAGTGTAAAATTCATCAAAGGATGTTGACATAGATGAAATCAAAAACAATCTGAGATATATATCACATTCTATTTTGAAATCATTTAAATATAAAATAATTATAAATGAAAAAATTTATTTTGAAAATATTCTATTATATTTGTAAATGAATCTTTAATGGTGTTATAATGGTGGAAAATATCTGCACCCACTCTATAAGTTAAAAAATCATTATTACCTTAATTTTTGGAAAATGTCATCAAGTACCTTGTTTGAAAAAAGACGGAAATATTCCTTAAAAAAATAATAAAGTGTGAAATAGGGGTATTAATGAATTTATACCATATTATAGGAAATTGTAAAATTGTTTCAAAATACATTATTACGAAACACAGATGTAGATTATAAAGAGGACACAGTAGATAGTCACGTAAAAACAATCTCGGACAATGAAGAGATTGTTGAATTAAAACAAACCTTGTACTTTTCCTTGATCGAGTAAATGATAAACTCCAGTATAAAAGTCAAATTATTTTTATTTAATTATACAAGAACCATATATATAAATATTATTTCATATATTATATTCTAATATTTCTTTGTAAATATTATTTCAGTAGTATAACCATTTTAGGTGTTTACGAATTTATTTTCCATTATATTCTTGGTTATTTAAGTCATGTTTGATATGGATAGGATGTATTTGATTCATATCCAAAATAATATTATGTTATTAATAATTATTTTTAATCACAAAATGAAACTAAATTCTAGAATGTTTATGATCGGGAATGAATTTCATCGCTTTCGTGGAGATAGTAATTCATTCGTATGCACTAGTGACAATACAATTATATTGATGGAAAAATAGTATGATATTTAATTGTAAATCATATATAAAGTATAATTAAAATTTTATATTTATTATTTATATCAATTATACTCATTATTATATATATCCAAATAATGATGTGTTTTAATAACTAACTACACCACGACGTGGAGACCGTATGCCACACACACACACATATGGTGTCCTTTTCATTTATAGGATGGGTAGAATATTGAATATGGTTGTACGATATTTATAATAACATAACAGTATTTAGAAGTTACTAGTGTTATTATTTTGGTATGTAAATAACAATGAATGCGGAAGTGGAAGAAGAAAATTACTTGAAATAGGTGAGGAAATATTTACTTATTTTTTTGGGTTCCTCCAATTGATTTGATCAAAAGGGCTCCGTAGGATGGTTATTTGATAAATTTAAGGCCTCTAGAATGAAGTGAGGATAGTTGGGAGGATATTTTGGCAGGTTTTGGGTGATCCAAATGGATTTGGAGGTGTGATTTTGAGATCATGATGTACCCTTTTATAAGAGAGATAAGGGCCTATTTAGAAAAGATTAAAAGATTATTTTATTATACAATCATATTTGGTTTAAAAAGGTTCCAAAATGATTTATTTTAAGTAATAGGTGGGTATGGCTCGACAAGAACACAACCAATAGGTTTTAGGCATCCTTATCTCACCATATTAAACATATCTTTTATATTTATCTCTTAGTTATATATTTTATCATTTACAATGTCTTCTTGTATTTTTATATTACATGGCTAATAAACATACTACAAAATTCCAAGAGAACACCAAGTGGTTAATTAATGATATATTTATCATTATATATGTCCTTTTTCCGAACAATAGATTTATAGGAATATTATATCATTTAATAATATAGTATTTGATTTAAAAACACATTTTTGTCAATTTTGACACTATTTTGTATTTTGTTTTTGTTAATGTCATAAAAGAATTACTGCATCGAAAATAAATCATTGAATCAACCATAAAATGTCATATTAACTTATAAAATTAGTTTAATGCATCAAAAGTCTCAAATTACAGTTATTTGGATATTTATAATATAAATTGATTTAATCTTTCATTAATAAGGTAATTGTTGCACCATCAATGTGTCATTAATTAATTAAATTATTTTAAATCTAATATATATATATATATATAATACCATTATTTAGTGAATATTTTTAGAATTATAATTAATATTTATAGTCTTTTATATCTTATGTGTAACCCTATATTAAAAATGGTTTAGTTATTAAACATTGAATTTATCACTTTTAACATTTCATTAAATAAAATATAGTAAATGTCGTAATTTAATACTTGTGGTCCAAATATAGTAATATTTTATTCCTAAGGTTGATGTTGTTAGAAATACACTTTTCTAATAGAATTGGTACATGTTTTATGGTATGTATAGTTTCATCTTTACCTTTAATTACCCTATTTACTTTCAATAATTGTAAATAACAGTCAAAAATTAATATTCACCCAAAAATATTCTAATCTTATTGAACCCCATTTAACTTACGAATATCAACATTGTCCCTTGGAGTTTTAAAATTAAATTCACAAAAGCTGTAAAATTATGTTTTACGCAAATTTCCAAATGTTTCTAGTAGGTGGGTAAAAGACGGTAAAAAGTTCAATAAAATTTTATACATCTAAAATTATTATAAAATGACCCGAATGAATTAAATTGATCCTATATAGGTATTATGTATCTATTTTCTCCTAATATAAATTAAAATAAAATACCTTTTTATTTAAATAAAATTTCTATTTTAAATAATAACGGATTGTTTACCATTATTTAGCAAAAATCAAATGTTTCTAGAAAAATACCTTAAATTCACCAGAGGATATTTTCGGTGATCTAAATCATAAAATGAAGTCTATTTTGAAAAAGAAAATTTAAATAATTTCAATAGGTGGGTATTACTATTATTGACAGCATGTTTTATTGGTCGTGGTGTATTAAAACTCAATGTTACAAACTACACAAGCTACTGTATTATTCAATGGGAAATGTACTATAGTAGCGTGGGGTCTTTTATTATTCCATCCATCAAATAATTTCATCCTAGAAATTTCTAGAATACTATTGAGTAAATTGATTCATGTGGTTCTTCATCATATGTTTCCCAGGATTCCACGTTACCTCTTCCATCTTATGTATTCTCCATAGAACTTTCACCAGATGAGTCGTCTGGTTTTTCAACACTTGTTCTTTGGTACTATGAATTCTGATAGGCTCTTCACAATAAGACATGTCAGGTTCCAGGTCTATATCATAATATGTGAGTACATTCATTGGGTCAGGCATGTATTTTATGAACAGTGATATGTGGTACACATCATGAAATTCAGAGAAACATGGAGGCATTTCCAAATGATAAGCTACAAGTCCAATTAGTTTGAGAATTTATAAAAGTACGATATACCTCGGACTCAGTTTACCCTTCTTACAAAATCGTATAACACCCTTCCCTAGAGATAGCTTCATAAAAACATGATATCTTACTTGAAATTCCTTCTGTTAACGACATATCTATTTTGCCTACTTTGATATGCTTTGTTGTGGGACTGGATAATATTTACCTATTCTATTGTTTCCGTAATAATTTCTTGGCCTACAAGTTTTCATTCACCAACATCATCCCAACAAGTTGGTGTGCGACATCTCATTTCATATAATGCTTCTTACAGTTCAATCTGAATACATGAATTGAAGCTATTGTTGTTGGAAAATTATAGCAGAGGTAAATATTAATCCCACATACCTTGAAAGTCATGTGAGAAAGATCTCAACATGTATTCTATGGTTTGAAGAGTCCGTTCTGATTGCCAGCCAGTTGGAGGGTGGTAGGCAGTCCTCAAACTAAGTTCAGTATCTAGGTCTTTCGGAAGACTTTTCCAGAATCATGATGTAATATGGGGATCAAGGTCAGAAAAAATTGATAGTGGTACTCCATGACGTCTTAAAATTTCATTAATATATAGTCTTCCTAGATGTTCAACTGGTAAATTTTCTCATATAGAATGAAAATGTGTTGACTTTGTAAGTCGATCAACAATTAATCATATTGCATCATTCCTTCTAGGATTCATTGGTAGCCCTATGATATAGTCTGCCATAATATCATCCCATTTACACTCAGTTATGGGGTGTGGTTGATTGAATCCTCTAGGATGTTGGCTTCCGGCCTTCACCTGTTGACAAACCATTCATATTGACACATAATCAGCAATCTCCCTCATCATGTTGTCCCACCAAAAATGTTCCTTCAATTTTCTATACATCATTGTGCTACTAGGGTGTATAGATAAATTGGAGATATCAACGTCATTCATCAATTCAATTTTTATATCAGGTATATTGGGAACTCAATGTCTCTTCCAAATTTCAAAATTCCACCTTCATATATGAATTCGATCAATTGTACATCATTCATAGCATTAATTTTCTTTTGAAACTCTTAATTATCAGTCTATGAACTTTTTATCTTTTCTATTAAAGAAGTTTTAACCACAATTTGAAAAATTATTGATGTTTCACCTTCCATGATTATCCCCATAATCATCATTACTAGATCTATGAGCAAAAGACCCCTTTCAACTTTAATCTTCTTCAAAACACTCTGATCCTTTCCGCTCAAAGCATATACCACCTTATTTGCCTTCCTCATGTGGTAGTGTATTGTGAAATCATTATCCTTGAGTTGTTCAAACCATCATCTTTGCCTCATATTGAGTTCTATCTATGATAAAGTATACCAAAATCTCTTTTGATCAGTATAAATCTCACATTTTCACCTTATAGATAGTGTCTCCATATCATCAGAGAAAAGACTACAACTACTAACTCAATATAAAGAGAGGGATAGTTTTGTTCATAAAGTTTAAGCTATCATGATGCATAGTGAATAACTCAATCATTCTATATAAGGACACAACCACGTCATTTTTGTGAAGTATCACTATATATAACAAACTCAGCATTAACAGATGGTAGAGTCAAGATAGGATCATTGAATAATCTTACCTTTAGTTATTCAATTAATTCTTTACACTTTTTTTAGAAACAAATTTAACACCGATACAGGTGAGATTGTTTAATGGGTTAGCCAATCAGGAGAAATTCTTGACGAAACTCCAATAATAACCTACTAAACCAATAAAACTGCGTACCTTATTTATACTCATCAATGACATACATTCTTGTATTTCTCTTGTCATTGATGGATCAAGAGATGTTCCATTCTTAGAGACAATATGTCCATGAAAATAAGTTTTTTAATTCCAGAATTCATACTTACTAAACACCCCATGTAATTCATTTGTTCTGAGGGTTTTCATAGTAGTACGCAGGTGATTTTCATGATCTTCATAGATTTTGGTGTAAACTGAGATATAATCAATAAATTCCACTTCAATGTCAACAAGATATTCCTTGAAAACACTATTCATTAGATCTATGAAAATAGATGGTGCATTACTCAGTCGGAAAGGCATTAACTTAAAATCGTAATACCCCTAACTGCTACGAAATGTTGTCTTCAGAATGTCTTCCTTCTTAAAAAACAACTTGTGATATCCAGATCGAATTTCAATCATTGAAAAATATTTTCCTCCATGAATTTGATTGAATAACTCATCAATTAGAGATAGTGGATACTTAATATTTATTTTTATAGCATTGATCTCCCTATAGTCAATGCACAACCTCATAAATCCATTTTTCATCTTTACAAAATGAATAGTGGATCCCCCAAGAGAAACACTAGGGTGAATAAATCTTTTATTTATCAATTCATATAGTTTTTTATTTAGATCCACTAAATCCATAGGGGCCATTCTATCAGGGGTCTTCGATATGGTCCTTAAAAAAAGAATTAAATCAATGGAAAACCCAATTTCTTGTTCTAAAGGATGTCTAGGTAAATCCTCTTGAAACACATAAAATGATTATTGCACAATAGGTTTGTCCTCTATTTGAAAATTATTTTCCTCACTCATTTTTATTTCATTCTCTTTCTCCCTAATAATTTAATTTAGTAGAGATTCTGGGGGTGGATCTTGATAAGAATCAGGTGGGGACATTTTACACAAAAGATAACGTACTCATTGTCATATTGAAAAATTATATCATCATTCTTCTTACAATAAATTTTCGCATCTTGGTCTGAAATCCAATCCATACTGAGCATTGTATCAAATTCAATCATGGGTATGAAGATGATATCAATATATAATGAACAATTGTATTCCCTAATGGAAATTGATTCACAAAACTTTGTTGTAATGATAGTTTCCTATTGAGTTTTGACTGACAACTCCCTTGTTAAATCAAATACGAAATATCTAATTTTTATAGGAAACTGTATATAGTTGAAATAATGCGATGATACCGAATGAAATAAATCATTGGATATACTTTAGGTAACCAACAAATTACCTACCACCATGTATTTCAGAACATCAACCTCAACAGTAGTGATCGCATAAGATTGTCCTTGCTCCATTGGCTTTTTCTGAGGTAAGGTTCTTTGGATCATAGGACATTCATTTTCATAATATCCCATTTCTCTATAATTGTATCATTCAAAATTGATAGCCTCTTTCTACCCCATGCAATCACAATCATATTGGCCTTTTTCACCACACTTATAACAGACTCTTGTTTCCCTTCAGGCAAGTACCTAGGAGTTTCTTCTTACATTTACCGCATGATGGATATTTATCTTTTCCCTTCATCCCATTATTATCATTTCCATAGTGTTCAGCAGATCTATTCTTCTCTTTCATTTCATTAAAGTTGTAATACTTTTAGTATTACTTTTCTGTCTTGATAGCACATGAGACAATATGTTCATACAATGAGAAGGATTGTGAGATTAATAATCGATGTATTAATGGTTTTAATCAATCAAATAATAGATTAATATTACTCCTATGGTAACATATATACTCTGTTATAGGCCTTGATATCCTTGTAATGTTATCCTCAATCATTGTGACATTATCATCTTCCATTTTCCTCAGACTGAAAAATTGACTTTCCTTATCTATTTGATGGACATGATGAATGTATTTTTCTATGAAAATATCTTTAAACTCCCTCCATTCCATATTATATACTTCTTCAACATTTATTTTTTTTAATCAATCGCCACATTTTATCTGCATCTCCTATGGCGCAATAAATTTCCATGATTACTTTTTTTCTTTCACTACTCCCCAAAGCATGAAATATTTTCTCTAAGTAACATATTTATTGCTCAGCTACAAATGGATTTGTAGTCCCATTGAATATCAGTGGATGTTTCATCATGAAGAAATCTATCATTTATCCTACACATTATGGATCATGGTGATCCGTACAGGTAAGCTTATTATTCATAACCTGAGTGAGTTGTCCCAGTATGGTGATAATCTGATCCGCACAAGTTGCATCACTAGTTCCACTATAATTATCTTGAGTAGGAGGGAAATCTATACATGGTTTAGGTGTGTTGATATGGTTTCCATTCCTTCCAATAGATGAAATTTTATATAATGGCATACACTAGAATAGTTTATGAATCGCAATACATAATTCTAATATTCTAAACCCATTAACATAAATTGAACAGTTTATGTATATAATCCATAATCATAAAATAAATGTCTTTATAGAGGTATTTACTCATAAAACCTTAATAATTCTTTGTAATGAAAATCTAAATTATCCTAAGCATATCCCTGAAGATTTTCGTATCTAAGAGTGCAGCAAGGACCATTTTCCTGTAATAGGATAACTTCCGTCAAGCTCGAAACTCATTTTCTGAGTTTTCAAACCTAGGTACATTTGTGCCAGAGTCCCCTCTACCTGATCGTATCCAGAAGAGGATGCATTTCTTGGAAAACTCACAAAATATCTACGTTACCATAATTATATGAATTTCATCTATAGTAATCCTTAATGTCTATCTAAGGGTAATTTTCTCTAATCAGAGTTTTTCTAAATCTAGCTTCTAAGTGTTGTACTGAAATTCTAATGATAACAACTATAATGCCCCGACCCCAATTACCCAGAGTTGGTGCATTATTATAAAAGATATTCATGTTACAAGGAATCATTTCCTGAAATATTGATCAGTTTAGAATCCTTGGAAGTGATAGATACATACATAAGTTTTACTATAAGGACACAGCCTTAAAATTTACTTAATCGTGAGTTTTTAGAAGATTACACATTTATGATCTTTTCAGGTTTAGAGTTTTAGAGAATTAGATAATAAAACATTCATTATATTCCACATTTAAACAAAGTGGTTACAAAAAAGATATTATTCATTTTTTCCATCAACGGAAACATAATTAAAATAAAACATGGACTATTTCTTGACACTTCCTTGACACTATCATCATATCATGTACCATTATGTAGACCTGTGAAAAACATTTCAAAAACATAGGATGAGCATAGTAAGCTCAGTAAGGGTTATAAAATGAAATTAAAACATTAGTCCATGCATGAAATCATACTTTACTCATAAAACATAATGACATACCTAATCAAGTCATGAATAAATCATAGAAATCATAAGATATAAAGGTAACTTGAGGCATTCATAACATTCTTACGTAGGGAGTAACCCTCTTGGTAACGTTTAGAATACATATAACAGTATATTTCATAAATCTCTTAGGAGAAACCTTAACGTTTAACTCCATGGCATTATGCATTGAAGAGCTATATCGGGGTCACCCGCCCTTAGTTTATCACAGAACCACCCGCCTTCATAACAATGCCCAAGAACAAAAACATAATCATATCACATAAAACATGCTTAATGGAAACATAGAATTTCAAAAATTAAATCAAAAGATATCAATACAACACATTGATATAATAAAAACTTTATGGAAACCATTTTCAATACCAAAATAAATGAATATTAATACATGTTATTTATTTTTCATTTAAAAAAATGTTATGTCTTGTTGAGGAAGCCAAAACTCAAATAATGTTCACGACGGCAGAGAAGTCGTTGTCGCCACATACGTACGACAAAAAAACATTCCCTTTTGTCATTTAGTAAACGCTTCGTATAAAAAATATTCCTTTTGAATAAACATAGAAGTAAAAGGGGTTTATACACCATATAAAAGAATGATGTGTATAAAACAAAATATGCCTCAATGAAAGGAGATTGAGACAAAGTCCCTTACCTCGTGTCCGACTTGACTCGATTGTTCTTTAATCTCCTGAATAATAAAAATGAGTTATTTTATACTTGCTTAAGAACCTTTTTCAAGTTCATTATTCCTATTTGTATCACTTATTACCATGTCATGAACATTATGTAATTATATAAGTTAATAATTGTCGTTTTAACGATCATTGGTACATGAATAAAAAATAAATTCTTTATAATTACATGTTGTTCATGTATCCATAATATCCAGAGTATATTCATCATTTATATATCATATATATCATATATATCCAGTATATACATGCATTTATAATATTACATAACATTTAGAGGTAAGAAATGAAATGCACCGTTCATGGAGACGGTAAGCCGTACATACGCATGAACGCTACTTTCATTTCTATTTCGTATTTTATGGAATGGAATCAAAATGACATAAACGTATATTTTAATTCCATTATAATATCATATATAATATCATTAACCCCATCCTTTATATGTTCCACAAATGGCATTAATGAATCAAATCACTTTGAGGGGGCGGTAGTCCGCACTTCCTAAAATAAAGATATCGCGTTAACCCATAATGGAAACCATAAAGGTATGACATAAATAAATAATACAGAAGCATAAGGAAAACATAAACATATTATATATCATATATAAATATAGTGACATCTTAATGGCCACCTTCGAAGGTGTTAGAATATTATTGAACAATCATCGTTTCGTGAGGCAGAAATTCGCCATCCACAGAAATAGTATGTTTTTTAACCATAAGATGTAGGTGTGTGTAAGTGTATCTCGAAAGATTATTATAAAAACATACTAGTTTATTGAATATACTGTATTTTTTACAAAATAAATGAATAAAAAGAGTTTAGGGGGTTGGAGAAACAAAATAATACAAAAGAACACAAGTGAAGACATTACCATAAAAACGGGTAACTCTTTTTGATTTGAGATCAAAGACTTCCCTGGGAAGACTTCTGCCCAATGTGAGGCTTCTAGGAGTAATATAAGAATGTGGAGAGACTAAATGGGCAGGTTTTGGCCGATCCAAAGTCTTTAGAGGTGTGTGTAAGGAGGTAGAGGTGGGGGCCTTTTATAAGAGGAGAGGAGGGACACTCTTGGAATGTTATAAAAGGTTCCTTAATTTTCAAATGAGTTTCAGATTTTAAAGGTCCCAAATTGATTTATTTTGAAGATAAGGTGATAAGGGATCGAAATATACTCATCCAATATGTTGTTGATATGTGTAGGTCTCAGATGTTACATTATCATTTCATTTTATTTAAATCGTTAAATAATGAGGTCACCACTGCATCATCATGCTGTAATAAATAATTTAATTTATTTAATGTATAAAAATTATAAAAAACTATCATGATGTAGGAAATCATTTTTTCTTTTTAATGATTATTCATAGTCAAAAATATGACTTCTATAACCACATTTAAAAATTGTTTTAGTAAAACAACTCTTGTTTCTGACATTTTCATTTTAACATTAAATAAAAAGATATTAATTTCATTTTCCTACCAAAGTGGCTACATGGGGTCCCCAAGATGACACATTGATTTTCATGGTCGTCCATGACAAATACAATAATGGTAGGACATGTGTCATGTTTCTTTCATATTATTAAAATATTATTCTTACCTTAAATGACACTAATTACATCTAATCACGATTTAAAACTTAAAAGTTACTATTCACCAAAAAAATTATTTTAATACCATTGAACAACATTTTACTTCATAATGAAAACCATGTATGTTGTATTTTTGAAATTCAAAACACAGAGGTGGTAAAATTTCATTTAAACAAAAAATCAGTTTTTTAAGTACCACTTAGTGGTTTCACTATTCATCAAAAATTGAAGTTTATCAGAAAAAATACAAAAAATTAACCCTAAGCTATATTTGATATTCTTAATTCAAATATGATGTATATTTTACAAAATTCAAAACATATAAGCTGCATTAATTAATTTAATAATTAATTCCCGCTGTCAAAACAAATAGCGTGTTTTTATGAAACAAAATGTATTAAAATGTTGACACTAGTTTAAGTCCGATTTCAATGTGAAATTAATTACACAACCACTATTGGATTAAATGGTAAAAATATATTCTAATTTCTATTTAAAAACAATTCAAAAGATAATATAATCAAATAAATAAATTAGATTAAAAAGAGGATTTTAATTAAAATACAACATTTTTCACTATTAATTAAAAAATGAACTTTATCGAAAAAATACGAATTTTTTCCCAAAGATAATTTCAATGTCCCAATCATAACGAATAAGTTTATTTTGAAAAATAGAGATTATAAAATTGTAAAAATTTTGATTTAAAAATTTTTTTCCATCAAAAGGCAGTAAAACAATCTTATAAAAATATTAGTGTATTCCATGCTTAAGATTTGATTTATTCTCATTTTAAGCCTCTAAAACACTATCTAATTCATTAATAGACATAGATAAAAATACCTATTATTCATTACTTAGTTGGGATGTTACATCCTTCCCAAATTTAGTAAATTGTGTCCCTGCAATTTATTAACTTATCGAATAAGTGGGTGGTATTTAGCCCTCATTGCATTTTCATATTCCCATTTTTCCTCTTCAATCATGCGGTTTTTCCACAAAACCTTTACCTGATGAATCACCTTATTCCGTAACACATGCTCCATGTGGTCAAGAATATGGACCGGTTGTTCCTCATAATATAGGTTCTTTTCCAGCTGAACTACCTCTGGACTCAAAACATGAGATGGATCTGCCATGTACTTCCTTAACATTGAAGCATGAAAAACATTGTGTACCTGAGATAAACTCGAAGGTAAAGCCACTCGGTAAGCAACTGATCCAACTCTCTCCAGAATTTCATATAGTCTAATGAACCTTGGACTCAGCTTTTCTTTTTTTCCAAATCGTATCACACTTTTCCATTGGGAGACTTTGAGTAAAACATGATCACCTACCTCAATAGAGTGATCCTTCCTCTTGTTGTCCACATATCTCTTATGTCCGCTCTAAATTGTTCTCATGTGTTTCTATATTAGCTGAACTTTTCCTGCCAACACTTCTACCAATTCTGGTCCCATCAGCTTCCTTTCATGCACTTAATCCCAAAAAGATGGAGTTCAACACCGCTTCCCATATATCGCCTCAAACAGTTCCATCTGTACGCTAGAATGAAAACTGCTATTATATGAAAATTCAACCAAACAATGATATTTGTCCCAACTTCCCTGATAATCCATCGAACAAGCATGTAGCATATCTTTTGAAGTCTGAATTGTTCATTCTGACTGGCCATCTGATTGAGGATGAAAATCTGTACTAAAATTTAATTTAGTACCCAATGACATCTGAAGGCCTTTCCAAAAGTTTGAAGTAAACCTGGGATCACGATCAGATACAATGGAGAGAGGAACTCCATGTAACATGAATATCTCTTTAAGATACAAACGGGAAAGTTGATCTAGGTAAAAATTATCTCGTATAGTAAGGAAATGAGCAGATTTAGTCAAGCGATCGACAATAACCCAGATTACATTATTACCTCGATGTGTCTTCGGTAATCCCACAATGAAGTCCATGGATATATTTTCCCATTTCCACTCTGGCACTAGTAAAGGCTGAAGCATCCCTTTCAGTAACTTCCGCTCTGCTTTAACCTATTGACAAGTCAAACACTTCACTGTAAAATCAGTAATATCTCTTTTCATCCCTTCCCACCAGTAATACTCCCGCAGATCTCTGTACATCTTAATACTTCCAGGATGAACTGAAAATGGAGAACTTTGAGCTTCACATAACAACTCTCTCTTCAACTGTGAATCAAAAGGCACACACAATCTATTCCCAAATCTCAAAACACAATCATTATCAATGTTGAATTCGGGAAAATTATCCTTCTGAACCAGCTTTACATTTTCCTGCAACTCACTGTCTTGCTTCTATGCTTGCTTGATTCTATCTGATAGAGAAGATTTCACTGATACCTGAAACAAAACAGAAGAACATCCTGCACCAAAAACATCTATGCCAATTTTCTTCAAATCCTTAACCAAAGGATCACGTTCCAAACACAACATTGTTAATGAAGCATTAATTTTTTGACTCAAAGCATCAACAACTTTATTTTTTTTTCCGGATGGTAATGAATTGTACAATAATAATCCTTGATTTATTCTAGCCATTTCCACTGTCTCATGTTCAATTCTTCTAAGTGAATATATAATTTAAACTTTTGTGATCGGTATATATTTCAAACTTTACTCCATACAAATGATGCCTCCAAATTTTTAAAGCGAAAACAATAGCATCTAATTCCAAATCATGTGTAGTGTAATTTACCTAATGAGTTTTCAACTGTCATGAAGCAGAAGCAATTAACTGATCATTCTTAATTAGGGCACAATCAAGTCATTTCAATGAAGCATCATTGTAGATAACAAACTCACTATTCCTGGATGGTAGTGACAAAACTAGAACATTCACCAATCTTCTTTTCAATTCCTAAAAATAATCATCACATTCTTTTTTCCAGATAAACATAACAACCTTCCGAGTTAGCTTAGTTATTGGACTATATAACCGTGAAAAATTTCTGAAAAACCTTCGGTAATAACCTGCCAGACCAAGGAAACTATGAATATCAGTTACATTTGTGGGTCTTGGCCATTCTTCAACAACCTTTGTTTCTTCAGGATCAACAGTTATCCCATATTTAGAAACAATGGGACTAAGGAAAGAAATTTGTTGCAACCAAAAATACCACATGCTGAATTTCCCATACATGTTTTTTTTTATTTTATGGTTTGAAAAATAACCCTTAAATGTCTTTAATTCTCCTCTTTACTTTTAGAAATCACCAAAATATCATCAATGAAAACCACCACAAACTTATCCAAGAACTCATGGAAAATTCTATTAATTATGTCCATGAATACAACATGTTCATTGGTAAGCCCAAAAGGCATTACTAAAAATTCATAATGGCCATATATTTTACGAAACGTAGTCTTAGGAACATCTGCTTCCATTACCTTCAGCTGATGGTACCCCGATCTCCGGTCAATCTTTGAAAAATACTGAGCTCCCTGGAGCTGATAAAAAAAATCATCGATATGAGACAAATGATATTTGTTCTTAATAGTGATGTTATTCAAGGCTCTATAATCAATGAAAGGTCTCATTGAACCATCTTTCTTTTTAACAAATAAAACAGGAGCACCCCATGGTGATGTGCTAGGTCGAATGAAACCTTTTACTAATAAATCTTGCAATTTATCCTTCAACTCTAAAAGTTCAATTTGAGACATTCCATAAGGGGGTTATGAAATTCGCTTAGCACCAAGAACTAAGTCAACAGTAAATTCTACTTCCCTATCTGGTATTATTCCAGGAAACTCCTTAGGAAAAACATCAGGATACTCATTTACCACTGGCATATCATTAATCTGAACAGTTCCCTTGTTTTCAACAATATGTGCAAGGTAACATTCATTTCCATCTTTTACATGTTTCTCCACCTCTTGATAAGTTATCAACAGTAAGGGTTCATTCTTGTTCACAAACTGAAAGCTTTGCTAAAAAGAAACTTCTTTAGCTCTAGAGTCAATCTTAGCATGGTATATAGAGATCCAATACATACCAATGATAACATCAAACTCTCCTAGAGGTAAAACAATAAAGATCACAAGTAGGTTCTTTCCACGGATAAGGATAGGAAGATTGTTATAAATTCTTTTTTCCTCAACATTTCCCCTGTGTGTTTTTACCACAAGTTCAGGTTTCATTTCTTGAGATGGTATTCCAATTTTACTAGAAACGTTTTTAGAGATGAATGAATGTGTGGACCCCGAATCAAACTATACACTGGCATAATCTGAAAAAAAAACAAAACAAAGTACCTGATACAACTTTATTTGATGGCCCAACATCTGCTGAAGTAGTTGCAAAGGATTTCACCACCACTTTCTGCATATAGTCTAACTGCTTCCCATCACTCGAGCTCTTTTTTGGACACTCATTTTCATAATGACCCATCTCATTTCACTTACAACATTTCACTAACTGTAAATCAAATTTGGTCTTACCATCACCTTGATCTTTTTCAGTACAATCACGAGCCTTATGTCCCAACTTACAACATCTGTAGCACTATCCAGAATTCAAAAGACATTCCCCAGCATGCCTTATACCACATTTATCACAAACTGGAAACTTAGATTTCTTAACTTTAGACCTTTTTGAAGTATTCTTTCCTTTCTCCTTCCACCTCGGTCTCTTCTTCTGCTAGTTGTTATAGAACACCTGGTCATCGGAAAACTCCATTTCAACCTTCTCAGCACATCGAAAAAGCTTTTCATAACTTTTAAACTCACGAGAAGCCAATGGACTTTGATATTTTGGCTTTAATCTTGAGTAAAAATGATTGATTTTACTATCAAGGTCTCAAATAAAATTTGGAGCATACCTTGCCAAACGAGTGAACCTCTCTTCATAGGTAGCCACTGAGTCATCCTCTTGCCTAAACTCCAAGAATTGTTTTTCCATCCTAAGTCGAGCAGCCTTGAGAAAATACTTTCAAGAAACATACCTTTAAATTCATCCCAGTCAAGTGCATCCATCAAATCAGCGTCCCTAATATTTTTAACCATCAACCACCACTGATCTGCTTCACCCTCCAAACGGTAAATAGAAAGACTAACCTTTTTATTGTCTGAACACCCCATGACATCGAAAATCTTCTCCAGTGCTTTAATCCACCTTTCAGCTAGCAAAGGGTCAGATGACACTCTGAATAATGGGGGATGTTGCCTCATGAAATGTTCCACCACTGACATGTTCCTCTGCGGTTGATCTGGCTGATCGCGTATATGGATACCGCCACCATTTATTGCTTTAGTCAACTGCACCAGTACTGCAACAAACAGTTCAGTTCCAATTCCGACCATCTCATGATGCTGATTCGGAAGGTTATTCCTTTCTGTATTCATTCTTAGTACTGCTTCCCTATTTCCTTTGTCAAAAAAAATTCTGAACAAACATGTCTTAGATGAAGCAATGTGGTAATCTTCAAATGCTATATCATTTCAATTTGACCATAAAAATTTTTGGATAATCATTTAATAAAATTTGAACTCCTAAAGTTGTCTAAACTGACCTCTGATACCAACTATAAGGCCCCAGCCTTAAACCTTACTTAATCTTGAGTTATTACAAGATTACACATTGAGCATCTATTCAGGTTTATAGTTTTGGAGAATTAGATCATAAAACACTCATTACATTCCACATTTAAACAAAGTGGTTACATAAGAAGATAGTATTCATTTTCCCCATCAACAAAAACATATTTAACATAAAACATGGATTCTTTTTTGATACTTCCTTGACACTATCATCATATCATGTACCATTCCCTTGACCTGTGAAAAACATTTCAAAAACTTGGGATGAGCATAATAAGCTCAGTAAGGGTTATAAAATGAAATGAAAACATTAGTCCATGCATGAAATCATACTTTAATCATAAAACATAATCACCGACCTCATTAAGTCATGAATAAATTATAGAAATCATAAGACATAAAGGTAACACGAGGCATTCATAACATTCTTATGTAGGGAGTACCCCTCTTGGTTACGTTTGGAATACACATCACAGTATATTCCATAAATCTCTTTGGACAAACCTTAACGTTTAACTCCTTCACATTACCCAATGCAGAGCTATATCGGGATCACCCTCCCTTAGTTTATCATGGAACCACCCATCTTCATAACAATTCCCAAGTACCATACAATAATCATATCACATAAAATATTCATAGAGGAAACATTGAATTTCCACATTTCAATCACAAGATATAAATACAACACATTGATATAATAAAAACATTATGGAAACCATTTTCAATACCAAAATAACAGAAAATTAATACATTGTATTTATTTGTCATTTTACAATAATGATATGGCTTGTAAAGGAAGCATAAACTCAAATAGTGGTCACGGCGGCGGAGGAGTCGTTGTCACCGCATACGTACTACAAAAAAAACATTCCCTTTTGTCGTTTAGTAAACTATTCGTATAAAAAATATTCATTTTGAATAAACATAAAAGTAAAAGGGGTTTATACACCGTATAAAAGAAAGTTGTGTATAAAACAAAATATGCCTCAATAAAAGGAGATTGAGACGAAGTCCCTTACCTCGTGTCTGACTTGACTCAATCGTTCTTTAATCTCATGAATAATAAACTTGAGTTAATTTCTACTTTATTTAGAACCTTTTTCAAGTTCATTATTTCTTTTGTATCACATATTACCATGACATTAACACTATGTAATTATTTAAGTTAATAACGACCATTTTAACGATCATTGGTACTTGAGTCAAAAATAAACTCTTTATAATTACAAGTTTTTCATGTATCCATTATATCCAGAGTTATATTAATAATTTATATATCATATATATTCAGTATATACATGCATTTATAATATTACATAACATTTAGAGGTAAGAAATGAAATGAACCATTCATGGAGACGGTAAGTCGTACGTACGCATGAATGCTACTTTCATTTCTCTTTCGTATTTTATGGAATGGAATCATAATGACATAAAGGTATATTATAATTCCATTATAAAATCATATATAATACCATTAACACCATCCTTTATACGTCCCACATATGGAATTAACGAATCAAATCATTTTGAGGGGGCGGTAGTCCGCACTTCCTAAAATGAAGATATCGCGTTTACCCATAATGGAAACCATAAAAGTATGACATAAATGCAAAATACATAAGCATAAAGAAAACATAAACATATTATATAATATATATAAATATAGTGACATCTTAATGACCACCTTTGATGGTGTTAGAATAATATTGAACAATCATCATTTCGTGAGGCAGAAATTCGCCATCCACAGAAACAGTATGTTCTTTAACCATTAGATGTAGGTGTGTGTAACTGTAGCTAGAACGATTATTATAACAACATCCTAGTATATTGAATATAATAGAGTTGTTACAAAAAAAATGAATAAAAAGATTTTAGGGGGTTGGAGAAGCAAAATAAAACAAAAGAACACAAGTGAAGACATTACCTTAAAAATAGGTAACTCTTTTTTATTTGAGCTCAATGGCTTCCTTGGGAAGACTTTTTCCCAATGTGAGGATTCTAGAAGTAAGAGAGGGATGCGTAAAGACTAAATGGTCAGGGTTTGGTCGAGCCAAAGGTTTTATAGGTGTGGGTAAGGAGGTAGAGGTGGGGGCCTTTTATAAGAGGAGAGGAGGGACACTCTTGGAAAGTTATAAAAGGTTACTTAATTTTCAAATGGGTTTCAGATTTCAAAGGTCCCACATTGATGTATTTCGAGGATAAGGTGATAAGGGTTCGAAATATACTCATCAAATAGGTTTTTGACATGTTTAGGTCTTAGATTTTACATTATATTCTCATTTTATTTAAATCGTTAAATAATGAGGTAATCACTGCATCATCATGATGTCATACATAATTTAATTTATTTAATGTCTAAAAATTATAAAAAAAGATATAATGATATAGGAAATAATTTTATCTCTCTAATGAATATTTATAGTCAAAAAAAACTTGTATAACCCCATTTAATTTTTTTTAGTAAAACAACTCATGTTTGTGACATTTTCATTTTAACATTAAATAAAAAGATATTAATGTCATTTTCCTACCAAAGTGGCTCCATGGGGTCCGCAAGTTGACCCATGGATTATATTGGTCTGCCATGACATTTACAATAATGGTAGGACATGTTTCATGTTCATTTCATATTATTAAAACATTATTCTTACCTTAAATTACACTAATTACCTCTAATCGCAATTAAAAACATAAAAGTAACTATTCACCAAAAAATTATTTTAATCCCATTTAACAAAATTTTACTTCTTAATGACAACCATGTATGTCGGATTTTTGAAATTCAAAACACAGTGGTGGTAAAAATTCATTTAAACGAAAAATCATTTTTTTAAGTACCACATAGTGGTTTCACAATTCATCAAAAATTGATGTTTTTCAGAAAAATACCAAAATTTCACCCTAAGCTATATTTGATATTCTGAATTCAAAAATGATGTATATTTTACCAAATTAAAAAAATACAAGTTTCATTAATTAATTTAATAATTAATTCCCGATGTCAAAACAAATAGGGTGTTTTTATGAAACAAAATGTATCAAAAGACTGTGAGTAGTTTTAGTCCGATTTCAAAGTGAAATTAATTTCATGACCACTATTGGATTAAACGGTAAAAATTTATTCTAATTTCACTTTAAATCCAATTAAAAAGATAAATAATGATAAAAATAAATTAGATTAAAAAGTTTTTTTGAATTAAAATAGTACATTTTCACTATTCATTAGAAAAATGTACTTTATCGAAAAAATACCAAAAATTTACCCAATGTAAATTTCAATGTCCCAATCATAAAGAATAAGTTTATTTTGACAAATAGAGCTTATAAAATTGTCAAATGTTTTATTTAAAAATGGTTTTCCATCAAAAGGTAGTAAAACAATCTTTTAAAAATATTAGTGTATTCCATGCTTAATATTGGATTTATTCTCATTTTAAGCCTCTAAAACACAATCTAATTAATTAGTAGTCATAGATAAAAATATATATTATTTATTACATACTTGGGATGTTACATTTACATTACATAAATAAATAAAAAAACAAAATTGTGTCTCCTATTAACACAATAATTACCCATAGACTATCCCTACAGGTCATTCATAATATACTCCCTCGCATCCTATGAAAAATAAAACATAGAAAGCTGTGAGATTTGGTGCTCAGTTAGGATGAAAATATAGAAAAACATTTCTATATAAGCGTAAAAATTTATGAAATTTTATAAGATTGAAATAAAATCCTTTTAAACATGAACCTGTGCATAATATGGAAAAGATAAATCAAATAATTCCATTAACTTGTTCTCATTAAAATTATACTAGATTTATAATCAAAGGAAATATCAATATACAATTTCATAATGATGGAATTCATAATACTAAATGTCATAACCACATAGTCCAGGCCCCGTGCCAACACTACAAATAAGATTTTGTCAAGGCCTTGTGCCAAGACACTTGTTTGTCTCATAAGACCTATCGTTGCATCGAGGAGCTATAGAGGGATCCCCTCACCACTTAAAAATTTAAATACATTCCTAAAATGAAAATGTTGATACATAATATAAACATTCATATTAAAACTACCATATGAAATGTCAATACAATAACCACAAACCATGAATGGTAAAAAATAGCCCATCCACATTCAATGTCACTAACTGAATCTGATTGCCACTGAAACCAACACCATACCCAACCCATGAAAAGGACAGAAGGGAGTTCCCAATACCCACGGGCTAGCACAAGTTCCCAGGTATCATAAAATGAGAATTGGGAACGATTTACCCATGATTATAAACACATGACAACAATTGAATCAAATAAAACGAATCTCGATTTTTCAAACCAAAAATTGTTTTACAAAAATGTAGAACTGAATTACATAGTCTAAAACAACTCACCATGACTATAAGAAAGGTATAAAACCTAAAACGAACAGCCCAAGAACCTCAACATGTCAAGAGGCGTCTCCCTCAAGCCATCTCCACAACACTGCATCCTGAATGACCGGTGAAACCCGCAGTGTTGGCACAAAATTTGTACCCAAACCTGCGACAACATAAATAACCAAGTCCACTTACACCCAAGTGTGTAAGTAGGGTGTGAACCAATTTATATTAGTATACCACCAATAATATATTCCATGTTATAAATATTCAAAGACGAAAAGCATACATGTATTCAAAAACATGTAATTTCTAGTTACAAATTCTAAAAGGTGCAACTAAAAAATTCATTATTCAAGTTGGATAATTTAAAGAATCAACACTTTTAAAATAAATTCAAAAGCTACTGAATTTTTCCAGCCAAATATACCATACGTTGACGGTATGTATAAAGGATCTAAATAGCACAAGCAACTTGAAAAACACCTAAGAACTAGCTAGTTGTGGGTCCCAGGTACCTCGTATCTCGTTGACAGTAACCACAAAAAATATATGTTCTCCTGCACGAGCCACTAGTAAGGAAAAAAAATAACCTAGTGGTCCCCAATAATCATCATCATAGTTTAGTTAGAGTTTTAAGTGTCAATATTGCTAAGTGAAACTGAGGCCAAACCCCATGGATTCACTAGCATACTAGTACACGTCCACCCACCTAAATACCTGGGTTTTGCCTATTGTTCCCAAACAAATTAAACAAGACAAGAAATATAATTTTCACATGAAAATATCACATCCACATCACACATTAAACACAAATCCCCATGTACATCACACAAGTCACAAACTCCACTTTTCATTCAAATGAATTTTGAAATAAAACTCACACCAAAATAGACCACAACACTTTTTCCTAACATTCACAATCCAACACATCCTTTAACAATATAATAATGTCCCTCCAAATATGCTAAATATCACATAACAGCCCACTCACATGTTTCATAAATCCCTTTTTATAAAAAAAACTTCCATTTTTCACATCACACTCACACAAACATCCCACATCATGTTCAAACCTCTTTCACAATTCAGTAAATCCATTAAACATTTTTATAAAACACTTCCAAGAGGATACACATCACATGAAAGACCTATTCACATTTAAAATGGTCCATTTGAATGTATAAACAATCCAAAACATTTTTCCAATATGGTTTCACATCTTCTATAAATCAATAAACCATTCAAAACTTTCATAAAACAATTCTAAAGAGTGTACCAAATATTTTCACAAAAAACCCATTTCAAAACCATATTTCAATGAGAAAATCACACCAACAATATTTCAAAAAAGAATTGTCTTCCCCAAAAACATTTATTAATCTACCCCCAAGTGTTATACAAACACCTCAAATAATACCACAAAAGATCCACATGATAAGCACACGTTTTCAAAAATCACTTTCACAAAGTAAATTAGGTTTTACAACTTAAACCCATTAAAAAAACCTCTTTAAAAACTAATGGAACAAAAATACCCTACCGAATGAGAATTTTCAACCCAAAAAAGATTTTTTAAACCAATTTCATATTTTATAAATTACACCCAAACAATACCCAAAGGGTTCCACATTGAAAACACCCAATTTTAAGCTAAAATGAAACTATAAAATAAATTCTTAACCAAATCCAACATAAACAGTTTTCTCACAACACACAACATATTAGGAACATGCATAATATGTAATTCAAGCAGACTAACTCATCTACAAATCACTGCACATGGAATCACCTATCTTTTATGTCAAAACCCTCAAAACATGGTGAGAAACATAAACTGCACCACCAACCCACCTCAAGGAAGATAAATCAATACCTTGACCCCAATATTTGACCAAAAAGACACCAAATCGGACCCTAGGTTCTAACCTCAACTTCTGGACATGTGGTCCTTCAAAAAGGATGAATGAAACCCTAAAAAAGGGGAAGAAATCAAGCAAAGAAACACTTATTAGAAATATCTTGAATCAAGTGAACCAAATACACCAAACATTGAATCTCAAAGCAACGAAACCTGATATGGAGGATCTAATGGGGATGAGAAGGTCATGTGGGGACTGAAATGGAGGAAAAAGAGTGAAAATTAAAAGATTTATGAAAGAATCAACTTACCTTCTCAAATATGGATGATTTGAGGTATCCTAAGACTTTTTTCCCTACTCCGCGAGGAAAATGAGGTCCAAAGTGGAAAAATGAATAATGCGGGTGAGTCTCATGATTTTGGCTTCAGGTGGAAGGTGCAATTACAGAAATACAATAAAAATGAGTATGTAATTAAACACTTAAAACACAATTTAAAATTGGAAATGGCTGACGGGTTGGCCCAATTCCAAATTAATTCACTCAAAACCAAAATGCTAATGGGTCCAAAAAGGGTCCTAATGGACATGGTGATTTGGATAGGTTATAGGAGGAAAAGTGAGAAGTGGAATGGATTAAAAACTTTAACAAATGAAGAAGTTATAAAAAAATAAAATTTATTTCTAAATCTAGAATTGGGCTCACAGTTTGGCCCGAATTTTTAAAACCCTCCATTTCCAAAAAAAAATCAAAGGAAACCCCCAAAAACATAGAAATAAAAGAAATTAAAAGAAATATAAATTTCAAATAATTAAATGAAGTTAAAATTATCCCCAACATAAAACTTTCCATCCCCAGAAAGCCACAGAACAACCAAATAAAAAACCAAACCCAACCGTTAAACCAAGAAGTAATTCATTTCCATGATTCGCCCACAAAGGCCAAAACACCTCCAGTGATAATTTAAGGAAGGATTACTCTCAAAACCAAAACATACACCACTTTCATGAAACAATAAATCACATTCACGATTTATCCCAAATGAAAACTCCTTAATCACAATCTGAACAACACTCAATCAATTTACCTAAACAAATAACAACATCTAACAGAGTTACACTTACCCTACTATAACTAAACCACTGGGAACTCTCCAATATCAATGTTTTCCCAAGGAAGATGTAGGTAGTTAGATATCTATGAATTATAATACCTACTTCCAAGACAAGACCATGTATAAAATATGAGTTACTCATATGAATTGAAACAAATTGGCTCCCCACCATAAGAGACAACATAAATTTTTTTCTCGAGATAGAATGAGGACACTAACAGGGGGAGGCCAGAACAGACTACCTACTATAAGGGGTATACATCAATTAAAAATTTCCAAAATAATATGCATGATAACCATGGTGGGTCTTCCCACTACAAGAACAAACCATCTTAACCCACCGACATGGGCTGACATGAAAAGACCCCAAAAAATTTAATGATTTGGGACGGCTTCACAGTTAGTCCACACGGTTTGGGAAACCGTGCACTAACTATACAGATCATTCTTTCCGCGTGAATTCCTAGCACATGGTCACGTGTAATCGTACAAAAATGACGTTATCAGCCTTTCTAGACAAATTTCAATCCATTCTCCAAAGACGCAATGGAAACCAAAGGGGGTGATGATATTGGTTGATGACATGGGTACAAGACCCTCCACCTGTTTCCACCGAACAAGAAAATCATAGGAATGATGATGAAACCATATGTATAAACTCTTCTTATCTTTCATACTGAGGATAGGACTTTGTAGAATGGTTTAACAACACTGGTTTTTCCCTTGACTATGCACCAGCTTCTCTTCGGGACTTATGGATGGAGCTCAAAATATTGAGGCATCTCCGGCCTCACAGTTAAGTAGTGGGAACCCCTGTGTGGAACATCTTATTTCAGTTCCACAAACAATTACACCGCATACCCCAATTGGTTCACAAATCCATAACACAATCCATATCTCACGTTACCAAAACGTAACATTTCATTGAAACAATGGATTAGAAGATGCACGCACATTGCACCTTTATTCTTTTGGTGAGAAACAACAGAAGGGAAGGAAACATATAAACACAATCCTCTAAGATAGAGGATTTGATGTTTTTTCCAATGGAGACATACTCCCTACATAACAGATATCCTCAGTGGATTGCATAACCTTCAACTTTATTGTCAAATGGACACACAACATCACAATGCATCACCAAACATGAGCTGTGCGATTGATAGAAATAATACATGGAACGTGACCTTATGCTAAGTCCCTAAACAACAGACAGGTCCAAAAAGTGGACACAATATCCTCTCATGACCAAAATCACAATATTGGTGGTTTAGCAAGAACTCTTTCTTCAATGAAACTATGAAGAACCCATAGGCCCTCTTAGGAACCATCGAGACACTCATCCACACTAACAATCCCATAACACTTCCACCTTCGATGAATCAGGCAACTTAAGAATCTAAGGTCTCTTTTAACCTTCCACAAGCACTACCCCACTACAAGAGGATACACAAATCAAAAAAATGAATGGGTGTGGACTCAATCAACACATATCGATAAAATATTCCTTATATTGGTCAACTGGAGGATTTTCCAATAACGAAACCAAATGGGTTGCACTTCAGTAGTGCATTAACCCTTAATGGGGGCATACCTAATCCTTTGAGAGAAACCAAGGACCCAAAAAAGCAAGTCCAATGCTCAAAACATTCCACAAACCAGATCAAAAAATATGAATGGAACTAACAAAACAGTGTTCAGAAACATATCTCAGAAGAGACTACTAACTGGTCCTTCTTCCCAACTTTTCGTCCAAACACAAACCCAAAACACGGTTCGAACAAGAGGGGTTCATGGATGCAAAACACCCACAACATCAACATTTTCAAAAAACACATAATTTACACCATCTCAAACAATTCAAAAAGACTTCTTGTTTTTCTACAAAAACATCTCATTGAAAACAAACGGTTCAACGGTTAGTGTATCCACTAATGGTACCCCATGGGCCTCACACATGCAGGTTTCTATGTTAAACCGAGCACCCTACTCATATCCATCCTGGAAGTCATCCAGTCATGCCATCAACCATCCATAATCCAACATAACCCCATGCATGTGGTCTCTCATGAAAATACCAAAGGTTTAAATAAAAATTCATTCCACTTTTCATAACCAAAACGGTTAAACAACACATACATTTTCTCAAAATCGCTAACCACAAGATCGAAATAAAAATTCACATCTTGAAAAACATTTCACAAAGACACAAACATTTATAAAAGAACTCATATTCATGTTATTCACATAAATTTCAAAACATCTCATCCCATTAAAACACCCTTTGATTGTTTTGAAAACTCTATTGGAAACACTTTTTCAAAACTAACTTCAACATAGTTCTTGATTTCAAAAGAGGTATAAGAACACCATTATTCATTTCAAAATAATTCTAAAAATTTAGTTCCACCATTTTATAAATAAAACCATTCCCCCTTTATTGGAAAATCATTTCACAAAAACTTTTTTCTTCTAAAAACCAAGACACTTTAAAACCAAAGTTCCATGATTTCCAAACAAAAGAACACAACACGATGTGAGATAAATCTAGTTTTAGTGGGAGACTTGGAAATATTGTCGGAGGCCATTCTCCAATCAATTAACTATCATAGAGAGTGTTATAGGGAATATCCTCAGCTCCTCTTGGCTTTCCAGGCCCTGCGAGCTCGCATAGACCATTAACCAAACTCTCTTTTAATTTTCCCTAATAGTCATTAAACCAAGAAAACCAAAGGTCTCCAAAAGGTCTTGACTTCCCCTGGAGTCATGAATCTTGTCATGAGGTTTGGTGATCATCCACCCAACTCATAACTGAAATTCCATGTCCGAACTATCCTAACACTAGACTATCCCGACTGTTCCCCAAATAACATGAACCAAAGAGAGAGAACCTCCTCTGATACCATTTTGTTATGAACCCAATCTGATCGCCACCGAAACCAGAACCATACCCATCCCGTGAAAACTCCCTAACGTCATTCTCAATCCCCATGGGATGGAACAAGTGAATAGGTATCATAAAATGAGAATTTTGAATTATTTACCCAAGTTTATAAACATAAAACAATACATGAATCTAATAAAATGAATCTGTATTTTTCTAACCAAACTATGTTTTACATAAATTTAGAACTGAATTACATAGTCTAAAACAACTCACCAAGACTATAACAAATTTACAAAACCATAAATTAACCTCTCAATAACTTCAACAGGGAAAGATCCATCACACTCAAGCCATCTCCACAACACCGCATCATGAGTGATAGGTGAAAACCCGAACTGTTGGGACAAAAGTTGTACCCAAACCTGCAACAACATAAATAACCAAGTCTACTTACACCCAAGGGTGTAAGTAGGGTGTGGGCCAATGCCTATTAGGATACCACCACTAATATATTCCATGTGATAAACATTCAAAGATGAAAATCATTCATTTTTTCAAAAACATGTAATTTGTAGTTACAATTTCTAAAAGATGCAACTAAAAAATCAGTATTCAAGTTGGATAATTTAAAGAATCAACACATTTAAAATAAATTCAAAAGATACTGAATTCTTCTATCCAAATATACAGTTTTCTAACGGTATGTATAAAGGATCTAATGATCACAAGCCAAAGGAAAAACCCCTAGGTAATTGCTTGCACTGGGTCCCAGGTACATCGTATATTGGTGAGAGTAACCAAAATATATATATATTCTCATGCACAAGCCACTAATAGGGAACATACCCATAACATAGTGGTCCCCAATCATCATCATCATAGTTTATCTAGAGTTTTAGTAGTCAATCATTCATAGTGTAACTGAGGCCAAACCCCATAGATTCACTAGCATACTAGTACACGACCACCTACCTAGATACCTGGGTTTTCCCTTTGTGATCAAACAAGTTCATCAAGCCAAGAAATATTGCTTTCACATGAAAATAACACTTCCACACCACACATTTACCAAACAGCCCCATGTACATCACATAAGTCAAAAATTCAACTTTTCATTCAAATGCATTTTGAAACCAAACTCAAACAAAAATAGCCCAAAACACTTTTTGCATAACATTCACAATGCAACACATCCAATAAAAATTTTATAAAGATTCTCAAAATGTGCTAACAATAACATAACATCCCACTCACATGTTTCATAAAACTATTTTTTTAATCAAAATCCATTTTTCAGATCACTCTCACACAAACAGCCCACATCACATTCACACCTCTTTCACATTTTAGAAAACCCATTAAACATTTTTATAAAACATTTCCAAGAGGATACACATCACATGACAGACCTACTCACATTTAAAATGGTCCATTTGAATGTATAAACAATCCAATACAGTTGTTTAATATGGTTTCACCTCTTACATAAATCATTAAACCAATCAAAACTTTCATAAAACAATTCTAAAGAGTGTACCAAAGATTTTCACATAAAACGCTTTTCAAAACTCTTTTTCAATGACAAATTCACAAAAAAAAATTCAAAATAGAATTGGAAGCCCCAAAAACATTTATTAAACTACCCCCACTTGTTATACAAACACCTCAAACCATACCATAAAACATCGACATGAAAAGAATAGTTTTTCAAAAACACATTTAACAAGTACAATAAGGTTTTACACCTTAAACCTATTAAATAAACCTCTTTAAAACCTAATGGAACACCAATACCCATCAAAATTAGAATTTTCATCCCAAACAATATTTATTAAACTAATTTCATATGTTACAAAACACACCCAAACAATACCCCAAGGGTTACACATGAAAAACACCAAATTTAAAGCTAAAATGAAACTATAAAAATAAATGCCTAACCAAATACAACATAAACAGTTTTCAAACAACACACAACATATTAGGAACATGCATAATATGTAATTAAATCAGACTAACTCATTTAGAAATGATTAAACATGGAATCACCTACCTTTTTGTCGAAACCCTCAAAACAGGGTATGAAACATCAACTGCTCCACCACCACACCTCAAGGAAGATAAATCCAGCCCTAGACCACAATATTTGACCAAAATGACACAAAATCAAACCCTAGGTTCTAACCTCAACTTCTGGACATGAGAAACTTCATGAAACGGTGAATGAAACCCTAAGGAAGGGGATGAAATCATGGAAAGAAAAACTTATTTGAAACATCTTGAATCAAACAAACCAAATAAACCAAAATTTGAATCTCCAAGCAACCAAACCTAAGATAGAGGCTCAAATGGAAATGATAAGGTCATGTGGGGTCTGAAATAGATGAAATAGAGTGAAAATTAAAAGATTTATGAAATAATCAACTTACCTTCTCAACTCTGGATGATTTGATGAACCCTATGATGTTTTTCCACACTCTACCGGGCAAATGGGGTCCAAACTGGAAAAATGACTAATGGGGGTGATGGTGGGATTTTTAATTAGGTGAGAAGTGTAATAATAGGAATACTATAAAAATTGAGTGTGTTATTAAAGACTTAAAAAAAATTTAAAACTGGAAATGGCTCACGGGTCGGCCCGATTCCAAATTAATTCACTCAAACCCAAAATGCTAATGGGTTCAAAAATGGTTCAAATGGACAGGGTGATTTTGATGGGTTATAGGAGGAAAAGTGGGATATATAATGGATTAAAAATGATAACACATCATGGAGTTATAAAAGAAATAAAATTTATTTTTAAATCTGGAATTGGTCTCACAGTTTGGCCCAAATTTTGAAAACCCTCCATTTCATCCAAAATCAATGGAAAACCCCCCAAAAAAAAAAGAATGGAAATGCAATGAAAAATACATTTAAAATAATTCATGGATGTGACAGTCAAACATATCACAAAACCACCAATACAATATGTAAGATTGTATCATAATAAATTAACTTCAAACAAATGTAAAGTCCATCAATGAATGTAGACATAGATTAAATCAAAACTAATAGAAGGAAATATCTCTTTCTATTTTGAAAAAAAAATAAATGTAAAATCATTATAAAAGAAAAAAATTATTTTGAAAATATTATCATAATATTGTAAGGGATGTTTTAATGGTGTTATAACAGTAGAAAACTGGTACACCTGCTATATATGTTAAAAAAAAATCTTACCATAATATTTCGAAAAGGTCATGAATTACATTGTTTGGAAAAAGATAGAATGATTCCTATAAAAAAAATTAAAAAAATTCAAACAGGGGTATAAATGAATTTAACCCATATTATTGGAGATTGGAAAAATAATTTGAAATACATTTTTAAGAGAAACAGATGTGGATGATAAAGAGGTCCCAATAGATACTCACGTATAAACAACCTCAAATAATGAAGAGATTGTAGAATTACCCTTACCCTGTACTTTTCCTTGATTGAGGGTACATTATCTCCTATATAATAGTTAAATCATTGTTATTAAATTATAAAAGTTCCATAAACATAAAAACTATATCATATATGATCCTCAATTTTTTTGATAATAATATTTCAGTAGTATCATCATTTCGGGTGTTAACTGAATTTTTTTCCATTATATGCTTGGTTACGTAAGTCATGATTAATATTTATACGATGTATATTATTTATATCCTGAATAAAATTAAGTTCTTAAATATTATTTTTTTAATAATAAAATGAAATTTATTCTTGAATGGTTATGATGGGGAATGAATTGCATCGTGTTCGTAGAGATGGTAATCTGTACGTATGCACGAGCGACAATACCATTCTAGTGATGGTGAAATAGTATGTATTTGGATGGTATATCATATATAAAGAATCATTAAAATGTTATAATTATAATTTACATCATTTATACTCATTATTATGTCCATACAAATAATGAAGTGTTTGAATAACAAACTACACAATGATGTGGATATGTAAGCCGTAAGTACACACGTGTAGAGACTTTGTCATTTATAGGATAGATAGAATAATGAATATGATTGTACCATATTTATATTAATATCACAGAATGAAGTAGGTACTGGAGTTATAATTTTGGTATGTAAATATCAATGAAAGAGAAAGTGGAAGAAGAAAAGAACTTGAAATAAGAGGTGAAATATTTACCTCTTCATCGGGTTAATCCTTTTGATTTGATCAAAAGGAATCTATATGAAGGATTTATGATCAATGTAAAGACTCTAGGTTGAATTTCAGGTATTTGGGAGAATATTTGGGTAGGTTTTGGATGCGAAAAATGGCATTGGAGCTGTGATTTTGAGAGAAGGGGAAGTATCCTTTTATAAGAGAGGTGAGAGTCACTTTAGGAAATTATTGAAATATTATTTTATTATACCATCATATTAGGTTTCTAATGGCCCGAAATGATTTATTGTAAGGATATGGTGGGGATTTGTCGAAAAAACCTCAACCATTAGGTTTTAGACCATTTTTTCTCACTATATTAACCTTATCTTTTAGATTTAACTCTTAGTTAAATAGTTTAACATTTACAATGTCTGGTATTTTTATATTTTATGGTTAATAAACATACTATAAATTTCCCAGAGAACCCCATGAAGTTCATTAATGATATATTTATAATTACATATGTTTTTCTGGATGAGCCTTATATTTTTAGGAATATTATATCATTTAAAAATAATGTATTTGTTTTAAGAACAAATTTATGTAAATTTTAACACTATTTTGTATTTTGTTTTGGTTAATGTCATTAAATAATGACTACTTTGAAAAAAGTTAATTGAATCCACACTAACATGTTATATTAACCTATAAAACTAGTGGAATTCATCAAAAGTCTCAAATTACATTTATTTGTATATTTAAAATATCAATTATTTTAATCATTCAGTAATAAGGTAATTACTGCATCATCATTGTATCATAAATAAATAAAAATATTTAAGGTCTTAAAATTAAAAATAAATTACCATTATGTAGGAAAATTTTTTAGATTTATAATTCATATTTTTAGTCGAATTTATCTTATGTGTAACCCTATATTAAAAATGGTTTAGTTATTAAACATTGAATTTAACACTTTTAACTCTTCTTTATATAAACTATAATAAATGCCCAAATATATTCTTATTAGACCAAAGAGGATCATATTTTATTCCTATGGTTTATTTTGGACGAAATAAACTTATCCAATAGAATGGGTACATGTGTTAGGGTATATATAATATCATTTTTACCTTTAATTACCCTATTTAATTGTAACCATGGTAAATAAATATCAAAAGTTCCTATTCACCAAAAATTATTTTCATCTTATTCAGCTAAATTTTACATACTAATTTCGACTATGTCTCTTGGATTTTTTAAATTCAATTCATAGAAATGGTAAAATTACGTCTTATGAAAATTTGCAAATGTGCATAGTGGGTGGGTAAAAGACAGTAAAAATTTAAATAAAATTTTATATATCAAAACATATTATAAAAGACTCCAATGAATTATATTGAAATTATATACGTATATCTTATCAATTTTCACATAATATAAATTTAAATAAAATAACATGTTATTTTAATAAAAAGCCTATTTTAAACAATAACGTAGTGTTTTTCACTATAAATCAAAAATGGAATGTTTTTAGAAAAATACAAAAAACTCACCCTAAGCTAGTTTGGATATTCCAAATCTAAAAATAAAGTCCATTTTGGAAATAAAATTAATTTTTTTTAAAAAGTCGGTATTCCTATTCATAACAGTTAGTTTGATTAGTCATGGTGTATTAAAATTGCATGTTGCTTACAACACAAGTTATTGTATTATTCTAAGCGTAACGTACCATAGAATCTTGGAGTGTTACACTATTAATTTCATAAAATTTAATAAAAATATTCTATTCTCCTATTTTGTAAAATCCAAATGAGTGTTATTTAGAAAAAAAATATTCGTATAAAAAAATGAAAAAAATTGGGAAAATTTTGGTAATAAATAAATTGAAAAGTGGATAGAAATAATTTTTGGAAACATTTTTTTTAAAATATTTTTTAAGAGGAAAACCGTTTTATAACTGGAGAGAAAAATAAATTATGAATAAATTACATCTAGAAAAATTTAGTACAAAAAGTGAAAAAAATATTACATTACATGATAATATCATGGATAAAAAGAGTATAATAATATTAAAATTTTATATTATCATATTTTAATATATTTTCCTCAACTCTATTTCCAGAATAAACAATCTCTATTGGAAAAATAATGTTAATTAATCCAGTATAATTATCATAAAACTTATGTGAGTGTTATTCAATGAATTATGTATGACTTTCAACTCTAAATATACATAAAAAAGTATAAATGCAGCATAATATAATAAATATTTATTACACATAGAATCTTATCATATTTGATATGTCAATGAAGTAATATAACTTAATTAAATGATCTGGAGAATTGAAATTCACTGACAATTGAGAACCCTTAATTAAAAAAACCGTTGATAAATTAAATCAATTTGAACCTAAAATTCCAAAAAATACTAATAAATCGTGATATTACAAATCAAATGGGAATTTTATACTCAATATATTAGTAATTAGGTGCATAAATATATCATATTTTTCAATGAATGTAATATGAGGTAAATCCCCATACCTCAAACTATATTTTATTTGATATTGATTTTCCGTTAATTATAGTGGGTTTTAAGATGTTTTTAACATATTTTAGATCCATCATAGTACTGATAATATCATATATGATCCAATTATTTCATGATGTCACTCATTTTTTTGATAATGATTCATTATTTTCATTGTTTTGACTGTTAATTGATTTGTTTTCTTATTCTCGATTTGTTATAAAACTTCATGATCTTATATATTTTTAATAGTTTTTTAATCAAAAAAATAAAAATAATTATTTATTTATCATACATTTACATAAATTTTACATGTAATTCTAGTTGGTATATTTGGTTTCGAAAAAAAATAACTATTGTATGATCATGGGGTCGTAGGTAATTTCTTTGCATGAGCGACGCTTCCATTTATTAACGATAGTCATGGAATGAAGGTGAGTAAACATTTATCATTCCTTAACAATCATAATATCATAATATCATAATTTATATTTAAATATGCTTATATATATATATATAACATCAATGTGGTGTGTTGATGAATAGAGAATCATATATCATTGTGAAAGAGGTAGTCCACATATACATGAACGATGTTGCCATATTTAATTATTAAAAATAAAGTGATTAATAATATTTTAATAGTGATAAATATGATAATAATATCATACCTATTTCATTTATATAACATATACTCATTATAATTTTCATTATTTCATTCCTTGTATAGAATTATTGAATTATGAATCACATCACATTGCAAGGGTGTAATCATCTCTTCACATGAGTGACATTGTAGTATCCCCTACAAAAATAAAATTAAAAAATTTATGTATTGTATAATAAATAGAAATTCATTATAACATTATAAATATGATATATATACAACATAATTTTCATCATACTAATCTGTGAAATTTTTTAATGGAAAAAAATAATGACATCGATTCACAATAATGTAATATACAATATATATGAATGATGATTTTTCATCCCATTTGATGGATGTGGAAATTGTTGTAAAAGGTTAACTTATAATAATAAAATCTAAATATATCGATGATACTTAGGTTATTATACCATCATTATTTATCTAACAACTATTGGACGTGAAGGAAGAAATAAAATAAAAATTCTCTTTAATGAATATTAAATATTGTTTAGGTAAATAATTTTGGGTTACACAAGAAACCATCATAAGATGTATTTCTTCCCAAAATAAGGCTTCTTGATTTATTGTCTAGTTTTTTGGAGGTGATTTTGGGGTGTTTTCCCATAAAAATTGCTTGAGATCTGTGACTAATTGAGGGGAGTGAGTTCCCTTTTGTAATTCAAGTGGTGGAGTTTTTTAAATACACAAAATTATTCTATAATGGGAGGTGACAATAAAATCTTGTGGAATTATAACAGACAAATAATTTATTTTATTGATGTCATGGTCAGGAAATGCATCCTCCTCAGAAAAAACTGACTTTTTTATTCCATCACATACCATTTAAGATTACTACCTTTTTATGACATTAGTTTCTTCCACTAAAATTATTTTTTTGCCATATGAAATTAAATATTTACGAATAAAATATAATTATTCATTTTATATAATTTTATTTTTGTAATTATAAATATGAAATAAAATATATCAAATAAAAACCCTTTTTCTATTTAAAATTAATTTTAACACAAATACATGTATCATGAAAAAATAAGGCTTTAACCGTAACCATATTAATTAAATTTGACAGTATTTACCAATATATTTTGTAAAAAATAAATATATCCAAAATAAAAAATATAACTAAATATTCATCGATAATGTTGATACTTAATCCAAAATTCAATTAACTTATATTTATAATATTATTTAAAAATAAGTCATGTGGATGCGACGAATAAGAGTGCATTCAATGATAGTATGAATAATAAATTAAAAAATACTTTGAACCAAAAATAAATATGAAAATGATTCCAATGAAATAAATTGGACTAATAGATATAAAATTGACAAATTTTACTTTAATAACATTAAAAATATAAATTATGAATATAAATATTTTAAACAAAAATGATATTTTCAACTAAAATACCTTATTTTTAACTATTCATCAAAAGATTTACATTTTTTAAAATCCCAAATACTAATGCTAATAAAATTTTAATATTAAAATTTTAATAAATAAATTCACTTTATCAAATTATTATTATTATAGATGTAAACAATAGTTTTATATTTTTTTAGAAAATTTTGACTAATCCATCTCATAGAAAAAATACAGCTTTTCGTAAAACATTTCATTTTTCGTCTAAATGATGATTATTTTATATATATTAAAATGATAAACATGTTTTTAATAATTTATATATTACATTTCATATTATACATACCAATTTCTAGTCGATAACTATCGTATAATGTAATAAAATGTTAATAATGTTTCACATTTTTTCTGAACACGACATTGAATATAACACAACCAAACCCAGTATTGCATGTAACACAATCTAAAATCATTGTTTCGAGTAAAGAAATATAAATTAATTCTTATATGATGTATAATATAAAATTAATTTCTGGTATAACGTTACATATTGTTGATATTGAACTCATTTAAAATAAATTTATCATAATGTGTATGGATTTTATTTTTTCTTTTATGCTTGGTTTTTCTTGTCATCCTTGCTATCAAATACATTGTTTTTTTTGCAATAACTATAGGTAAAATAATTTCGGACACTATTCACATTAGACATATATTTATGTTCCTTAAATGATAAAAAAGTGGAACAATGGTTAAAATAAAATAGGTTTAACGAGTAGATTACGCCAAATGACAATTACTAATATGAATGTGAAACATTGTCTAAGATTAATTTTATAAATTTAATTTTAAAAAAATTAGTAAAAATATAATATTTTCTTTCATGATAAACATAACATGATTATGATATATATATTATTTAAATATTTTATCTAATTCCAAAGGTTTCCTTCCCATCACTTATATTCTTGAACTTATTGCTTTCCTCTATTCAAATAGATTTGGAACTCTAATCAATGAATAACTTCCCTAAAAAATTCATAGTATCCTTAAATTGACAATTTAGAATAAATATATTCTCCAAATACTATCCTATGAAGTTGAAATGTATCATACAAATATGGTCTCTCAAAGAAGTGATAATCATCTTATCGACACTTTCAAATATAATTTTTTCATCTAATATAATTTTTTTATCAATTCCTGCTTATCAATTACAATATATTTAAATATTATAATGTTATTTTGAATATCTGAAATATATTTTCCACCTCCTAAAAATAAAATGGGAAATTAATGTATAGCTCGTTTGGAAATATAGACTACCTCCTCAACGATGTATTGTATTTTAGTTTCAGTCACCTCCTGTAATTGATTATTATTATAATGGATTTAATGGATATGTTAAATATTGATGAGATTATTATTGAAAAATATATATAATATATTATATAATTTCATGCCTTACCAACAATTGAAAAAATGGAAACGCCTCATACATGAATTTATCTACTACCACATCTACAAATGGAGGTGATTTTTTTCCTCTCAGAGATAAAAGTATTGTTATAAAGAAAAATTTAATGAATATATATATATAATATTTCAATATTTTCTAATTAGTATTTTAGTTTCATTCATTTCATCCATTAATATGTAAATACATCACTTATATTAGAGAAAATGGAATTCAGAAGAGTTTCCTTTTCAAACCCTCTACACTCGAGAACCCCCCTCCCCACGAAGAAGCCTTCCATAGAATCCCCAACCAGGAAGGTGTCATTGCTAGCTGAGATGAAATTTCATCCCACGGGGTTACACCTTGATCGACGATGGTTCGACACAATAATCAGTCAGTCAGGTGAAGTGCACCCATTCTGCCAACCCGATGAGATACTGGGTGACCCGGAAATACAAGTGGTACATGGGAGGTGGAAATTCCCCCAATAGTGGGATCCCAAGAATCAAACCCCTGACCTCACCGAACACTGTTGCTATGGCCCTCAACCCTGCACCACTATGCCACCGCTGAAGTTGCTGAAAACATCACTTATGTATATATTTAAAATATTGTCCTTATGAAATTATATATTTAAATTTTCATGTCCATTTTAATGGATGGTTATAATTTTTTTTAAATTTACAAAAAATTATAATTATAATATATTTCACATTCTATAAATGGTGAAATCATGATCCTGGTGAGATGATAAAAACTATTTAACACCAAAATGCATAAAAATGAAAATGTTGTCACACAAAATAGTGATTATGAAAAATAATTATTAATGAATGAGTTGTAAAATATGATTAGTGGGTCATATATATAATTATATGTATGAATATGGTTCTATTATATTTGAATAATAAATTAAAATTTATTATAATGTATTTTGATGGAATGTGTGTGGCGTGATAAACAAGATACATGGGGTTTCACAAACCAATTATATTTCATTGGGATATATTTCTTTTTCATTGTAAATATTGTTGAATGATTAACTGAACATTCAATTATAAATATTTTTGTATTATTTCCAATTTTATTAGGTGAATTTATATATTTTACAAATAAAATCAATATTGAGTAATTCTCACATCAATGTAATCAACTTTTTAATGGTTTTCGGTCAATCTTTTTTCTGTGTTCCATATAAAATAATTTCAACTATTATCATTATTATGTTGAATATAATAATCCATTAATATGATATATCATTAAACATTTGATAATCATTCCAATAAAAAAATTAATTGAAACTATTTATATTATTGATGTTATGATTCAATTTTTATCGAAGTGGTCATGGTTTATTTCAAAATCACATTACCACTATAGATTATTTATGATTATGTTTCTATCAGAAGAAAATATATATATAATTTTAATTATTAAAATACTTATTTAATTATCCTCTAGATATTTATTGAAATCAAAATATTTCATTTCATTTTCTTGAATCAGTGTAATAAAAATTCAATTAAATGTTTTAAATAAAAAATTTAATGTTTATTTCTATTCATGCATGAATATTTTTCTCCCATGTCTGTATTATTTTTATAAAAAATTTATAAAATGTTGATAATAATAAATAATTATTCGGTAATGTTAATTTACACATTTATTACTTCATATAAAATGGTTTAAATGAATTATTTTATTATTTCCTTTAATGGATAATTTTTTTTCTAAAGGTTTGAACGAAATCATTGTATCATTTTACACAAAACAAAAAAACATTCCTTCCATCAAGACTAGTTTATTCAAATAATCATCCTTTTCAATTTTTAAGGTTTATTTCTTCAAAATTTCTTACCTTGATATTTAAGAAAATATGATATTTAAAATATGTTTTCTAATGTGATGTATTTTTTCCTCATAGTACTTTCTTTTGAATTTTTTAAATTAATTCTATCATTTTCAAAATATTTTTTTTGATCATATGGTTTATTTGGTATATTTTAATGAAACCACTCACCATACTTCGCTAGATCACTAATGACCCTTTGGGTTTCATTATTGACTAAGGATATTATAACTTTTTTATTAATGTTTTTCTATGTGAATATTTATAATAACAATTTTATGATTTTTAGTGATTTTTTTATTTTATAAATACATTGGACATATAATGTGATGATATGGGTAAATTATATCTTATATGTACATTGGTAGGTCTCATGAGACAGTATAGATAGGGTGTTTGACATATGTCATACTTATTTGTTTGTGGTGTTGTGTGCCAAATCCTTAGTTGTAAGATTAGGATTTATGGATTTTTCATTATATCATTTTGAAACTAGATATATGTATCCTTATTTGTAAGATAAGGATTTAGATTTTTCATTAGTGATCTATAGATTCATTACCATTTTATGTTGTTGTTTATAACTAATATTTTATTGTTGGTGTCTCCAACTTATAATTCATGATTTGTTTTTGATCTGGTATATTCTATTATAAATATTCCCTTAATATGAATATAATATTTCACATTATTACATTTTCTTCTCCCAATGATTCTATTTTAATGTTATGACCATAACTTTATGTTGTATTACAGATTTTCAAATGTCAACTATAAATCATGATTGTATCTACATTACCAATACAGAAAAGATAATTGATTCATTAGTGTAATGACTAAATATTTTCATTCATTAAATGTTAGAAACAGTCTAGGAAAATGTCAATACTAGGAATTGAGATTGCATGCGATTCGGGGGGCCTGATGTGCCCGAAATAGTCCACGAAAAATGTTAAGATTTAAATAGTGTGCATCAGCAGTTTTCCTTAAAAAGTGGAATATGTCTTAAATGGGATCCTAGATTAGAAATCTGAGTTGACCATTGTGTTTTGGATGGAAGATTTAACCTAGTCACGATATAAAATTAGATGGCGTGGACCACCTGTGAGAAAAAACCGAAAATGGAAATACCATAAATAAATTAATAAAATAAAGTTATGTTTTCAAATCCTGATAACTCATGAATGGTGCCTCATATTGAAAATTTGAGACAACGATTAAACTCGTGAGGGTGTGCATTCCTTAGGTGGTTCTTAACATTGTCCGACATAGGTGAATAGTGGAAATTAGTTTTTGGGATGCGACACTAAATAAAATAAATAAATAAATATTATTTTATTTTAAATATTATAAATCATAAATGGTAACTCGGATTGGAAGTCTGAGACTACCATTGAGATAATGAGGGTATTTTATCCATTGGTGGGGTCTAACATTGTCTGACGGGGGTCAAGGGTAAAATTTAATTTTTGGTTGTTTTAAAGACAAATAAATTAAACGTAATAATGTTAATTTTATTAAAAAACGTTTTTTTGTAGTGCAATGTAGAGATAGATATTTCATTTCATAAATGAAACAATATAACGACACTACTGGTCAGGCATAATTACCTGCGGAATCCATATAATAGAAATACTTAAATTCATTTCCTGCATAATATTGATCAACAGATATACGGGATCAGGGGAAGATCCTAGAGTTCTCTCTCACACCATAAAGGAACATTTATGGAGAACAATGAGTGGAGATGAATGACAAACACTGATGGATCAAATAATAGATTCAGATCAGATGTTGTCGGATTGATGAACAATGAACATCGGAGTCACCCTTCATCATCAATTGCTCCAAAGCCATGTTTCAATTTATTTCTATGTGACTAACATTCGCTTTTCTTCCCTTATAATTGAAAAATGTAGATCATATGACTAACATGATGATATGTGGGTTGGCTGTTTAAACTAGTTTTGGATCCCTATTGTGGGGATTGAAGAAAAGAGATTATAATGTAGTGATTGTTCAAATTTCATCCCATTTTACTGACAAAATGAATGAAGGACAATGAAAAAAGCCCACGTTCATTACCTTTGGTTTTCATTGTGATCTTCCCCCACCTCTTGTGTTCTTCATAGTCAAACCCAGGGGTCCTGTCATATTCTTACCGAGAGGTTCCAAACGTTTATGGAAACCCATATCAATGAATAAATCTATTTTAGCAAATGAAAGTGGTGCCTTTGACCTAAGGATCGATTTGGAACTTCTGGATCAAAAATTGGACCACCAAGGAGAGTATGACAGCCCAAAGAACAACCTGATGATAATATGTGTTGGTTGCATGCCGCGTCGATGGAAAGGGATAATAGAAAAGTCGTGATAGGGATCTATGACTTGGGAGGGCCATGGATGTGTGATGGTACATGTTCAATGGTCCATGTTTAGGGAGGCAGATGAAAGAGCCAACTGTGTGACATAGAACAGATGTGGCACATGCCGCTTCTGAGTGGGATGAGCTGGAACAAGTGGGACCGGTCAACACAACGGACCGGGCCAAGTGCAGCAGGTATTGTATGTACCAAGGTCATGTTAGTGGACCTGAGTTGGGTTAGTGGACCCTAGGACAAGTTTGGTCGGTCCAACCAGATCAGCCTAAATCCAGACCCCATATCCACCTTTCTAGAAAAATTCACATACCATCCAAACTACATGTCAAATTGACATGTCATTTGTAGAGTTGGAACCCTAATAAGGAAGCATTCGTTTTGATATATTCTACATGGGTTTTCTCTTATGTAGTGATACAAATGATGGCTTCAAAGGTAGATTTTCCAAGAATCATGCACGCTACAAGTGAGAATCATGCAGCTAGCTGTGACTCGTGGGTCTATGTTTCCCCACAGTACTGAGTAAAAAGTGAGTATAGGTGCTCTAGAATGACTAGTCAACATGTTTTTAGGGATCCTTAGTAGGACTATTTGAAGGGCATGTTTAGGTGCCCCGGTGGGCCAATATGACTTGTCATGGATGACTGACTTGACAGTATAAGGTGTTCAACATTTACAATCGATAGTCTTGATTTTCGTACATTAGATTTATACCTATGTTAGATGACTTTACTGACTCTTTTGACTTTACTTCATTATGGATACACCTTCTGTAACTCTTCAGTAGTATGCTTTTTTATTTCTATTTGGTATACCATTATGGTTTGGGGTCTGTAGTGAATATTATTTTACTCAACCTAGCATTGGCTTCGCCCGCACATGTATTGTCTTAGGAATACAATTGAAACATTGACAAAGTCTATGACATACCAGGGCCAGGTGGTTCTTAAAAGGACCCGGCAGATGAGATGTGCTTCTGCATCTTCAGACTACTATTTTAGTAACAACCCTTCATGTAGAGTTTTCAGTAGAGGTGTTCTAAATAATTATACATGTACTTTTCTGTTTCATTTGGGATTATATTCTCGTTCTATTTACCATCATCTTTATACTATCTTACATTGTATTTTTTTACATTGTGTATTCACCACCCGTCATCTATGGCTTGGAGTTGTGTGCCTGTATACAGGTACATATGAAAATTCCTCCCATTTGTTTGAAAAATGCATACTTAGCACTAGTCTACATCCCCTAGCCTATGTGAAGAAGGCATGGTATAGTAATTTCATAGTCATCAAGGGCATGTTAATGACAGTGTATTATCAAAGGAGGTCGGTTCTACCTTATGAACCCAAAGTCAAGGGGTTGGATTTAGGGAATTAATGTTTAGCGATTTGAGTTTGGCTTTCGGGCCATAGAATCCTGTGTTGGTGTGGCGGCAGACGTATCCGTTCTCCATGACCATGAATTCTACTTATCAGCTCATTACATGAAAACACTAGTTGTAGGGAAAAAATAATAGTACATTGATCATATAATAATTTGTTTTGTTTTTGATGTCCTTCATGGGTGAGCTAAACCGGGATACTTTATTGATCAAGGTACATTTTTTTTATTTCTTCATTCTTCAGCATAGACAGTCAACCAGGATTCCTTTACATTGTGAAGAGGATCATATACAAGATGAAGAGATGGGTGTAAGGTTTCTTACTACAGAAAGCACCACTAGTTGTTGTAACGGCTTTACCACTACTCTTGGAGTAGCGCTTGGTACCCATAGTACCCGCTAAAAAGATGCATGGGTTGAACGCACATCCTAAGTTTCAGCGATAGATACCTCTCAATTTTTGAGGAATTATTACATCACATGAGGCTATGTACTTGGTTGAGGTGGTGACATTTTTTACCATCTAGTTAAGACACCATTAGATCAGATGAAGTTCTTTGCAGTGAGACTTCTACGTGGATCAATAGGGAAATGGTGGAGTTTAGATTTATCGATCATACCATGAGGTGACTGTTCAATGGAAAGTGGTTCAAAACATTTCTCATAGAAGGTCTTCACACCATAATTGTAACGCGATATTTATTCAAAAACGTTTCTATAGCTTCCATAGGTTGACATGTTGGTAGATGAGTATTCATCATTGCATACCGACCAATTTCTAGTACTCGATGAATATAATTTTTCGAGTTCTGTATGGATTGAACCTCCGAGCTAGTTGTGTTTAGGTACATCCAAGACATCTCTATTACTATGTGATCATTTACTTATTCTAGGGTTCTAGAGAGAAATTTTCTGGTTGAACAACCCTTTTCTAAGAAGATACATCTAGTAGATGCCATCATTGGGAAGACAGAAGCAGAGACCTCAGTAGCAGGAAGCCGAAGTGAATATAACAGACATGGATGAGTGAGATATTTTGAGAGGATGTCTAAAGATATAGGATCTAGAACTGGGGTCTTATAGGGTGAGTCTATAAAGCCAATAGAGAGGCAATTCTTTTCAACAGATAGCCGAGGAAATCTCAATAGAGATTTTTCCCCACATCAGGGTGCTAATAGGGAAATGGTGGATGGTCCACTCAGGCAGAGACATTGACTAAAAAAGATTGATCTGAAGGTTGAAAGATGTGGAAGATTATCTAGGGGACCATTTGGAGGTGGTATATAACTCAACATGTTAAAACTGTCATCCCAATGTGGTCTATACCAGTCTTAGAGAGATAGATGACCAGGGAAGGGGGTAGCTATATGCAGTCAAGCAATGAGACCCTAGGGATCTAGTAATGTTTTGAGGTATGCTCTGTGTCTATTTTTACCAAGTAAATTTATATACATAGAGGATAATTTTTTCCTTCATTTCAAGAGATCTTTTTCAAGACCTACAGTTTCTAGTTAAAATGTTGACTTGGACTTTTGTCTGGAGATACCAATGGGATGAGACTCTATAATCACCCTTATCCAATCAATGATATCTAATGATTCAGTTTATAGTTTTGGTTGGAACCACATGGTGGAATCATTGAAGGATAATGATGTTAGTTTGGGTATGGACTTTTCATCCACTATTCATGCATAGATTGTCTTTTTTAGAAAAATGGATGTGGTATGTCTGAAATGTTAGAATGGTGTTTTCCTTGGTCAAAGAAAAAGGAAACCCATTCATTTTGAGAAACATTCATGGATAAGAGGGTTTATTTGATCACCCATGAGTCATCCAGACATACCCTCATGGTAGTGGATGTTAAGAACTTTTATTTCCCAATAGTATTTGTGGTGTACAAGGACACCTTTCCAGAAGACGATTCCTGGATTACCTCCTCGTAGGGAGATGGACCTCTGCATCATTTAACACCTCGAGATTGCACTGATTTTAGCAATGGTATATTAGATGGATTTCGAGGAGCTTCACAATCTGAGGGTGTAGGTGGAGGACTTTCAATGGAAGGGATTCGTAAGACCCACTATTCAAGGTTATGTGTGGATTACCAGAATATTATCCAAGAGGCTGTGGATCATTATTGTCTACTACTAAAGGTTAGATGAACACATTTATGACATGAAAGGGGCATCCATTCATGTGGATGGAAAGGTTCCCACATGCATTCTAGTAGTTAAGGCATAGTTTGATGAGAAATTCCATGTTGAGTTTTACAAATGATGGATTTGAGTACATATTGTTATGTGATGCATCATGAATCTGATTTTTTTATTGGCAGAGAGGAAAGTGGTAATTCTATATGGTTCATGTCAGTTGAGACCATATGAGTAGAACTACGTGTGGAAACACTACCTTATGGTTGAATGGTTACCCATCTACTCTAACTAAAAGAGTATCATCGATAACTTATCTCTTGAGGATTTGAACTTGAGACAATGACGATGGATGGAATTCCACAAAAAATATTATTTTGAAATAATCTATACTCATATTTAGGAAATCATTGTAGCAGATGCTGTCAATAGTATATCCAGTTCATAGTTAATGAATGAGGAAATTTGAGAGGTTGGAATCATTAGAGTTATCCTACATCGATAGATATGATGCATCTTACATCCAATTGGTGGTTCTTACCCCTCCACTCTTAATGTAATTCAAGGTGGAATAGCTTGATGATATTGACTATGGGTCTTCGAGTTGTCAATTGTCCACTGGGAATACCCCTAATTGACAATTGAACAGCAGATATCATGTTATTCCTTTTAAAGGATGCACAATATTAGCATTGGATTACTAGAGTTATGATATTCATCGGGAAATGCATGAGGGTGTCATGGTGGAAACCACTAATGACGGAACAAGTTGAATCTATGCTTACAAATTGATATAGAAGCTTATTTCTTGTTCAATTAGTTTTTAGGTTTGTCAACATACACGGTAAAACCCCTATTCTTGGAATGTGTTTCTCTTTTCTTTCATAGGGTGCCATGAAAATAGTGAGAAAGGATAATGAAAAACTTCATGGTAGATTTATCATGTGCGTTTATGAGATATGGTACATATTGGTTGATCGTTCACAGACTCACCAAGATAGTTACTTATAAGCTTTTTAGAAATAGAGTCCCATAGATATCTTGCAATACCTCTACGTAAATGAAATTGTGAAAATCCATGGAGTCCCATCTAATATAGTCTCAAATGGAGATGCACACATTACATCCCAATTGTTGAATAGATTGCAGGATGTATTTGGGACTCAACTGCGCTTGACCGCAACCTCCCACCAATAGCCAGATGGCCAGATGAAGTAGATCATTGAGGTCCCAAAGAACATTCTATGTGATTGCATCATCGATTTTGTCCATAGTTGGGAGGATCACAAACATCTGGTAGTGTTTTCTGAAAATAACAGATATCACATCACTATTGGCATCGCACCATTCAAGGACTTGTATGGGTGACCATTTAGGTTTCCACTTTGATGAACTAACCCTCTAGAGTCAGTGCTCATGGTCCTGGAGTTTGTGCATTCTACTACAAAGAAGGTTAAAGTTATCCATGAGAAGATGAAGACTGCACAAAGGTATCTGAAGGCCTATGCTAATAGATGATGGATACCCTTTGAGTTCGAGGACGGGGAACATTTGATCCTTTGGGTCTCTCCTCGATGTGGGATACATAAATTTAAAAGGGGTGGCATGTTATCTCTGAGGTTCATCAGACCTTTTCTAATACTATGTATAGTGTCATTAGTGGAATATCCCTTGGATCTACCACCATAGTTAGAGAGGCTTCATGTCTTCTTCCATGTATCCCTAATGAGGAGATAAAATATATAACCCATCACGCATCATTGACTTGGGTGAGATGGATGTTGATGGGGGGATATTTTTTCGGAGTTTCTGGGTGAGATCGAGGATAAACATGAGAGGACCATCGGTGGGAGATCAAATAATCTAGTGCACATTGAATGGTAACACTTGATTCTTCTGGAGATAACATGTTATCATGAGGCTTAGGTTTGTTCTCAAACCAACTTCCATTTAGGAATCCCTTGGTTTGGATTTCGGGGACATAAAGCCTTTAGAATGGGAGAATTCAATGGCTCTTATTTTATAGGTTTTATTTTTAGAATATTTTCTAGGAAAATTTTGTTATTAGGTGCTACGCTAGTGTGTGATCGTGAAGCCCTCTGTTCCAAGAATGGTCTTTCAAAAATGGTTATGTTTTAAATAGCGCACATGAGTGGTTTTCCTAAAATGCGCAATAACACTCAAATAGATGCACATATAATAAATAAGAGGTTATCATAGAATTTATTATGATGTCTTTACTCTAGGAGTGACTATAATTTAGTCGGTGCGGGCCCCCTGTGAGAAAACCAAAAAATAGAAAAACCATAAATAAAATAATTAAATAAAATTATTGTATTTCTCAAATCATTATAACAAATTAACAATTACATAGATTGAAAATTTGAGACTAATCATGATCTCATGAAGGTATTGTTTTATTAGGTAGAGCCTATCATTGGTCAGTGTGGGACTATAGTGGAAAATAATTTTTTGTATGTGACCTTAAATAAATTAATTAAATAAATATTATTTTATTTTCAAATCCTATAAAACATTAATGTCATATCATTTTATGAATATGAGAGTATCGTTGAGCTCAAATGGGTTTGTTTCTCTTATGTATGACTTATCCTTGATGGGAGAGGGTCAAGGGTAGAAGTTAATTTTAGGTTATTTAAATGAAAAATAAAATAAATATAAAAAATTTTATTTTATACAAAAATGTTTCACTATAACGCAATGTTGAGATAGTTGTTTAATTTTATAAAGGAAATAGTGTAACAACACATCTACTCAAGGTTAATGATGCAGTGGCTTAGCGTAATAAAAATAAGGAAACATGTTTCCTCCATTAAGTTGATCAAAAAATAAATAAGATCTTGGAAGGCTCCTGTGGTTTTCAATGAAGCCTTGTATGAAATTTTCTTGAGAAAAAAAAGTTATGATAGATCAATGAATAGATTCTGATTAGACATCAACAGATGGATGAACAATGAAAAAAGGTTTCACCATCAACAGTGATCGATCCTAACCCTGGTATGGGTTTATTTCAAAGTGAATACCATTCCCCATTCCTCCATTATAAATGAAGAACATAGATCAAGTCACTAACAAGTTGATATGTGGTTTGATTTTTATTATAGGTTTGGGAACTCTATTTTGTGGATTGAAGAAACGAGATTATAATGTACGGATTGTTCGATGTTCTTCCATTTTTTACTAACACACTGAATAGTGGAAAACTAACAAGGATGAAATATGTTTCCTTGGTTGTTCTTTGCGATCACTCTCATCTACTTTATTCTTCTCCAAAGGACCTCCATGGTTGTCTCAAATTATTTTTGGTAGGTTATGAAAGTGGTTGGTCCCCCAGATCTATGGAATAATGGAGTGGATCACATAGTAGTATATTTGGTAGCCGAAGGGTCACATCAGAACATCAATATCGGATAAGAGATGACTAGAGAAAGATCGGTGACTTGTTGAATAACCCAACAATGATAGCCAGCGGTGGAACACAACATCGGCCATGCGTCGTGGAAGAGGAATTCCATGAGAGTGTGAAGAAACTTGCTTAATGGACCGTATATGGGAGGAGGTCGGTCGAGCCATCCATATGACATGGAGTGAACATGGTACTTTATGTGTCTGAGAAAGCTGTGCTAGAACATGAGGGTCGACCCTAGGAAGCGAAGCTCTAGTTGGATTGAATGGTGAAGCGTACCGGGCCTGTCCCAGACCGTCCACTCTAGGCCTATATGGTTGGGCCAGAGAGGATTTGGGTCAGTGGACATGGGTCGGGTCGGTGGACCACAGTGCATGTCAGGTCAGGTCGGACTGATCTCGGAACCCACTGAACCTTTTTTGAAAAGAAGATACATAAATTTCAAAATATACATCTGATTGAAGAGCCATTTATGGCATTGGGAACATCTCGATGAGGAATTCCATTTGATATACTCTAAGTAAGTTTTCATAGATGTGGACATATTACTGATGTCATGAGGATCCCAGAATTAAGCGTGCTACGAGCAGGAATCCTGTGGCTAGTTGTGATGAGAAAACTGTGGCGAGTGGGCCTAGGTGCCTATTTAGTCTGATGGTCTAGGTTCCCCATCATTCTGATGTAATGAAAAAATATACATTCCCTAGTAGGAATAAGTAACATGCTAGTCTAGGTTCATCAACATACCTAAGTGATGAGCGTGTCTAGGTTTCCAAGCATGCCTAGGTGACGCACGTGTCTAGGTTCTCTAGAAGGCCTAAGTGAAGAGAGGGTCTAGGTTCCCTAGCGGCCGATGTGGATCATTGGGGATGAGTATCTCGATAGTACAAGTATCTCAGCATCTACTACTGATAGTATTTTTTTTCAATATTTAGATTTATACATGTGTGACCTGACTATAGTGACTCTCTTGACTGTACTTCTTATTGGCCACACATCATGTACCTCAATGGTAGTCTTCTTTATGTATTTCATTGTGGTATACCTTTATTATTTTGGGTCCCTATTGAGTATTGTTTTACTCCCCCCTATAAGGGCTTCATTCACCCATGTCATGTCTTGTGGAGACGATTGTCACTTTAGTGGAGCCCTTGGTGGACTAGGGCCATGTGGTTCTTAGAGTTTCCCGACATACGATATCTGATTCTGTGAGTTTAGACACCTATTTCTCTAACTACCCCTCAGGAAGGTTTATCTACAATGGAGTTCAAGAGACATGTAATTTTTCTTTTCTGATTTAGTTGGCCTTTTATTCTGGCCCCATTTACCGTCACCTTTCTACTATCGTATCTTATGTTTGATTACTTAGTGTATTCACCTCATAATATATATAACATGGAGTTGTGTGCATGTGTATAGGTACATTGGCAAATTCATCCCCTTTTTTTGGACATGCCTATATAGTGCTTGTCGCCAACACCTGGGTTATGTGAGGTGGTCTTTGGGTAGTTCTATCATGGGTCCCGAGGGATGGGTCATGACAATTAGGATGAAATATATTGTATCTTCAACAAATATAGTGATATGATATTAATTCCATGTTACTATATTCATGGTATTATAGTGTCAATTGAAGTATGTTCATTATAATCCAAGGGAATTGTAAATAATAAATCATAGATTAGTGAATACAACACTATCACAATAACTTTGGATATGCTAATTTATATGAAAATATCATGATAATTTGATAAGGTATGGATTTTTTTGTTTCATAGATATAAAATCCATGTCAGGTTATTAGAAATTTTATGTGATTGTGAGATTTATGCCTATTGGGATAAAAATAATGAAATGGGTGGATTGGGTATTGACACAATAATCATTGATTCATGATTATTTTTTCCAACAATATTGATATGGAAATAAAATCCTCTAGGATATCCATTGTTTGATTAAAATTCTCTTTACAACCCATTATGGAAGATAGGAGAATATATTTTTTTATTTAATGAAATTTTCAAAGATAAAATTCTATTCATTTTGTGATTAATAATGAATTATATTTTAATTTTTATTAGTTATTAGTTATTGAACTATAATTGGAGTTATTAAATTTGGATAAAATTTTAGGAGGAAGGAATGTATATTTTGTTATCATGTAATAGTAACTAATTTTTGGAATGAAAAACATGTTATCTACCATAATTAATGTTTGTATTTCCATCATGATAATGTCAAAATACATTCTATGAGAGTTGAGAAGATTATGAATATATTAGGAATTTTGAATCATGTAATAATTAATAAACCATCCCTTATAGAATAAAATACTTATTTACAAAATTATAAATTTATTATAGAAAACATAACATGGAATAAACCTCTAACATATAAGGAAATTATAAATCCATGGGGAAATACTAAGTGATTCAATTATGTTGAGAATATATTTTAGTAATTTTGATATAATTTTTGGGAGAAAATTAATATGATAGTTTATTATTTAAGTGATTATTTTGATAATTGGTCATAATTACATAAAAATAAAATATGGATAAGTAGATTAATAAAATTAAACAAATTCCATAGAAGGAAATAATCTTTGGAAAATACATTCCTCATGAGAATTGATCAGATATTGAAGTAAATTTCCACAGACTAATGTTGATAAAAGAAAAATGTGTTATTGAGTATGAGGAATTAAATAATAGATCATTATGGAATTCTATAAATTTTATATGCAATCCAAAAATAAATATTTCCCATTTCATTGATGTGTGTATTCCATGAATAAATAGGGAACCAATAACAGAATAATTCTCATCATATGATCATATTTTATCATGTTTTATGAGAAAATATTATTATTTCTTCAGGTAATATATTTTTAAAGTAAATCAGGAGAATAAGACGATGACTGACATGTAAGAAAAAGAAATTATATAAACGAAATAATTTGAAATATTGTGTTTCCATCATGAGAATATTATGGAACGAAACACCCTTTTATCATCATGATGGGAATGTGTGTTTCATTCATTTATCGATAGAATGTCCATTAGGTGTGTGAGTGTAAAATAAATTAAAAAATCACCAAATGTTTAATGTTTGAACTCTATAGTGATAGGGTACTATGAAAATTAATTCCTCTAGAATCAATGTATTTTCCCTTATAATAGACTATGTGATGATGTCCATGGTTATTCAATCACTAAAATTGGTGTTCATTTTTCCAAAGTGGTGATATCTTGTACTTTTATAAAAAAAACCAAATATATACAATTCTTTAATTGACTCAATACCATAACACTTTTTATATCCTCTATGAGTTCAAATTAATATATATCCCACTATCGCCATAAGAAAGGTATTTTAATTCAGTAATTATAGTGGTAATAATATTTCAGAAAGGATATATAAATAATTTCCCATTATGAAACATTGACATAAAATTTTACAACATTACTTTTTTATATCTGTTCACAGATTTGACATAATCCTAATTTTAAAAGATTTATAAATTTAGACAATATATGAATTATCATATAAAGGATAAAAAAAGATATATTGATGAATTTGTATTATAATGTAATAGTTAAAGTATTATATCATTAATATACTTGTTTTTATGAAATCATTATATTACATCTTCATTAGATGGTTTTTTCATATTGAGTATTATATGAAAATATGATATCCATTTTTTAGATAACTAAAATTAATCATTCCATTTTAAACAACATATAATCTATTCAAAGATTATTTTCTGCTTCATGCGTGAGAAATCAAAATAATATTTAATTGGTATACTAGAATGATAAAACTAATTAGAATACTCAACTAAAAAGTATTAGAATGTTTAATAATATAGGGTAAATAATTTTTTCATTTTCTATATCATAATGATTATAGTATATGTTGACTCTATGAATATGATTTTTAAAATTAAAATTTAACACTTTTAACTTTTTTTAATGAATTTTTTTCTTCATTTTTTAAATAATAATTTATTGTTTTTTGTCATTATATTTTTTTGTAAAAATGGTATATATCACTGTATATTAATTATTTGACTTTTTTCTAATCCATAACTATTTTATCACATACCATTAATTTTCACCTTATCAAAAAATGATTATTTTTTATTTTAGTTAACATTTATATTTCCAACTTTTCATTCTCAATTGATTTATTATAATTATAATTTGTGGTATCTGGTATGATTTTTTTTTAAATATTAAAACAATCATTTTCATGAAGAAGTAATTCAGAGGACATAATTCGATTATATGTTAGTGAATATATAAAATTTAATATATTTCTTAAAAGATTAAATTAATCGATATATTTCTTAACATAAAATATCATTCATTAAAAGAACTGTATTAAAAAATAAATTTGGGCATTATAACATGGGAATTAAATTAGACTTATAAATATAAAAAACTAAATTATTTAAAATATTTATAAATGTAATATATAAATAATTTTACTTTTTTTTTCAAATAAATGAGTAATTGTAATATTTAAATCCTTTTTATTCATTGGAATATGTTTTCCACAAAAATTAGCAACTATTTCATTTCATGTATAAAAAATTTAATTAAAAATTACCAATTACATGTTTTTTATTTTCAAAAATGAATATAAAATTATAAGTTTTCAATTCAATAGGGATGGGGTTGAATTTTTTTTATATTTTTTAATGTTTTTTTTGATGTCAATACTGAAACATTATGATTTTTGTAAGACTGGTATTTTTTATTAATAAATAAATTATTTTAGAATTATTTTTTTAAATTTTATATTAAACAAAAAATATTATCATTTCACAATAAATAGTCTAAATAATGAACTTCAAAATAATATTATATATTATTTTATGTAAGATCATTTATTATCATAATACATATTTTCCAACAAAATATTTTTCATTTTTTGTTCACAATTATATTTAAATTTATTTCTTCACCTTGGAAAAAATTATTAATTTTTTTATTCAATATATGGAATAATTATGTTTATATTTTATAAATAGTTCACTAAACATTTAATCCTTATGAATAATAATTGCTGTAAATATTTTCCATGTAGTAAAGGGAAAATTAGGTTAATATTGTGAAAGATATGTGAGAAACCATTAAATATTTATCAAACTCTTAAACATATATAATATTGTTAGTTTAGTAATACCATTATAATCCATTATTATAATATTTTTAAACATGGTTCCATTTTATTTGATAGTTTCATTTATGTTTTATTAGTTGATAAATAAATAAAAATATCCATTTTAACATATTAATTTCAATTATTTGATGTCAAAGAAAAATCATGATGTAATTAAAAAAATATAAATATATATGAATAATATAAATATGTTATTTCTCTAAATTTCATTTCAAAATGTAGTTTTTATAAAATTTCATTATTTTTCTGAAAAAGTTTTATACAATTATTGTTCAGGTAGTAAAAAAATATAAATAAATATTTTTAAGAACAATAAAATCATTATTTTGTGCATTGAGTATGTAATTAAATAATTTTTATACAAAAATATTAAATACATTTTATGATAAATTTTTAAATATTATAATTATAACACTATCTTGAGGTGTTTGCATAATAATTAACTGAATAGTCAAAAAAATGACATTAATGATGTTTCATGATAATAAATATATTATAAAATTATTTGGTTTATTGAAAAAAAGAGGAAATATAAGATATTAATTGTCTTATATATTCATAAATAGATAATTTTTTTATCTAATTGTCATATTATATGTAAAATAATGACCACTAATAGCTAAAAATTGTTCTTCCGTGGATAAGAACAAAATGTTTAATAAGGGGGTTAAACCAAATGAAATATATTAAAATGGAAATTATATGAGTCCATATTTTATTGGATAATGGTATCTAAACATTACCATTTCATAATATATAAAATATTGTCATTTCATGCCACTTAACTAGAATATGATATATAGTATATTTAAATAATTTATATAATTTAAAGTATGTGTTCAACCATACATATAAAAGGGAACCTAATATTATCCTTTATTCATAATGTAGTGAAATTTAGATCATATATGTCTTTCCCTATCACTATCCACATTTCCTTAAATTCATTCATGAGTGTTTGTTATTGCACTGTGACCATTCTTTGATGGTATATGGTGTAAGAAAACATACATATCTCAAATAAGTGGTTATATTCTTTCCAAATGCTTAATTTTCATATGATTCCATCTCCTCTAATTCATATCTATAAAACGAATGAGAAATAATCTATTTTTATAAATATAATTTTATTTCATTACGATAATGGTTCTTCATTTTTAATCCTTCTTTACAACAAATGGGAAATGAATGTATTGGTCATGCTTATGCGAGAAATACTAACTCCATAAAAAAGGTGTATCGTTTTAAATAATATCCATTCGTAGATATATATAATGATTGATTAAAAATTTATATATTATTTTAATGAAATAATTAATCATTTAATAAAATCATTACAAACATTCATCAATTTCATTCCATTGGAAAATGGCATCATCGCCCATGTTTACAATGTGGTTAACATGTCCATGAAGAGATGTGATTTATTTTTCATTTCAATGTCAGATGGAATTCAATAAGGATATGTATAAAAAATATATAATATAGGTATATATTATAATAATATTCATTAAATGTATTTATTATTCCCTATTTATTTTTATACCCATTTATTATTGAAATGATCGCTCATGTGTAGGTACTTAATATTTTCAACATGTCATGACAAATTTTATTTTTCTTATTAGATTCAACAGAATTTTATATAATTATATTGAATGTACAATGTTTATTATAATAAAATTTTTAGTATTTTTTTGTAATGACCCACCCTACAATTCAATATTTAATTATAAAACATCCACTATATTTTATATTTAAAAAGTAAGTAAAAAATAAAGAGCACATTAAATGATATATGATCTATTTAAATACATTATTTATAGAATTAGACAAATAATATTTATAAAATTATATTTTTTAAAAATAAATATAAATATACTAATTCTCCTCTCATGTGCTAAGTCTATGAATGAATCCATCCAATAGAGTTATATTATAAAACCATGTGGCCCCATTTTAGAATCACTACTTGGACAATACCCTATGAAGGACTGTGGTTCACTGCCCAATCATAATTTTCTTGATTAATATAAAAGGGATAAATATTATTTATAAAACAAAATTTTTTAAAGACCTATCATTATCATAAATATCCAATTAATAATCCTTACAAGAAACGATTAATCTCAAAAAATAATTTTTTTTCAAAATATTTATCTTTTGAGAATATTTATTTTTGTAAATCCATGGATGTCTAGAACAAGTTCACATTCCAAAAATAAATAAATACATCGAATGAATACATATATAAGAAATAAAATCATAAAAATTAAACAGATTTATTTTTTAATAATTCATGAAAAGTCCATTGGTATATATGATTTCGAAATTTAGCAGCATTCATGACAATTATATCAATTGAAAACATCATTCACAAAAAAAAGATTTATTTAAAATTTCATGTATAATTTTAATATAATAAAATACATTTAAAATTTAACTATAAAATAAATTGTGGTTATTTTTTAAAAAATTTAATATTTTAGGGTCTTGTGAACATAGAAAAGGAAAGTAAATACTCCGACATACACTTGGTCGAAAGAAGAAAACATTCTTATAGGTCCAAAAAGGAAAATGGATGCAAACTGGATTGAAATGACCAGAAGAAAATTCATCAAATTAAAATTTTCAAGAGTTATAATGGCATTCATTGCATCACAAGGAAAAGATCATAGAGCGCTTGATCCTCAAACCATCGATACACAAAAATCCACGTGAGGTACTGGCATATAGGGTTATAGCTAGTAAACCACGGATGCCACAAACCGTGTTGTTGGAATAATCATGTACAAAAATTCCATCTGCATACCTTCCCACGAACTCTGTAGATTTTCAATTAACTATGATGAAAGGGTTCCGTGAACCATGACTTGTGAAACACAGCCTCCACAAACCCCGATTGACCAATTCTTCTACAAGATGGGATAATTCATCATGGTATTCCAAAAATGTTGTTCCATAAAAACAAATATGATTTTTATAGATCTCAATAAAAGGATCATAAGAGGCTCGAGGAGAGGGGACAAAAAGTAGGGGATTGGTGGAATAGATCATGTAGGAGACCCTATTGGCTCGAATAGGGAATTCAGATATGAAGATGAATCAAACATCGATTTCAATTCATCGATGAAGTGAAAATTGTAAACAAATTTTCCATAGGTATAATTACATGTGATACATAATAAGATGAAATTTTTTAATAATTTGAGAACAAATACCTAATTGGGGCCATTGAGAACCATAGATTCCTCACGGATTAACTCTTCACAAACCATAGGCTCCAGGTCCCATCTTCAATTGGGTGCTCTGCATCATGCATCCCTATGCTAATCAAACCTGGTGCCACAAACAACATCAGTACACAGATGGAACCCAATGCAGCATGGCGAACCAAATCCGGGACCATGTACCACATTGGTACACAGTGGTCCATACCCTTTACCACATACTGCTTCAGTATGTGAAAGACCCCTCTACCCGCATAGCATTATGGTATGTGCAGATACCCCCATATTGTATGAGAAAACATTAGGCAAAAGTGGGTGTCTTCGGGTGTCCTTCCCTCAGGCTCTAAAAATTCCCCTCTATCATCGTCCAGTTCTCTATAAATCCTCTACAAACTTGTCCAACTTTATCTGGATAAATCCTCTTCTAAATCCAACACACATGTATGATTAGATCAGCGGGTGTGCCAGCAAGCCTTTCTGAATCTACAAACCTAAGGTAAGTGGAGTTAAAAAATTTATCCCCACAAAGGAGTGGACCTATGGAATGTCACTAATTTTACATTCCAAAGGTGACTTGAGGAATGAATTTGGGATTCCCACATGAACCTCCCCATTATCGGGTTTAGGGTTAACCACTGGTCCCTCCCTCCAATAAGTGTCAGTGAGAAGAAAAAGGTCATAATTTCCTTCCTCTATGATAGGGATGATTCTATTCCCCATTTCTAGAACCTATAAATGGGATCTCATTGAGAGGTAATCCTCAATACTTTTGTTATAGGTGTCACTCTTCACCCTCTTCTGCTCATCTCAGGATGTGCTCAGATAGATAACCAATATATGACTATCATGTGTATCAATACTAGTCATAGATTCATGTTCAAAATCCCCCCACCCCTCTCTACATGATCTAGTATGATCTACGAGTAGATGATGTAGTACATGCAATCATCTAATCTGCTGCCTCATCGTGCTTATCACAGAGGGCATGAAAAACATTGGCTAAGAGGTTTATTATAATAATGACATCCACATAGTAACAAACAATGGGAATCCTTCTAGGTATAAGCCCCAACTGAACTTTCAAATCTCCATGAATCGAGATCCTTCTCAAGCTTCTTAAAAATGTGCATCCTTCTAGGTGTACGCCCCAACCAAACATTCATGTAACCATGAGTCGAGCTCCTACTCATGGTTCCTTCAAATGGTAATCCTTCTAGGAATAATATCCAACCAACCATTCAACTCACCATGAGTTTAGATCCTTCTCATGGTTCCTACAAATTGGCATCCTTATATGTATAATCCCAAACAATGCTTTCAAATCACCATGAGTCGAGATCTTCATCATAGTTCCTAAAATTGGGCATCCTTCTAAGTATAAGCCCAATCCAAACATTAAAATCTCAATGAGTTGATATCATCCTCATGGTTACTACAAATGGGAATCCTTCTAGGTATAATCGACAACCATACATTCATGTTACCATGAGTCAAGACCCTCCTCAAGGTTCCTATTAATGGGCAGCCTTTTAGCTATGATCCCAAACCAAATATTCAAATCAACTGTAGTCAATATCATCCTCATGGATCCAAAAATTGCATCATTCTAGTTATAATCCCCAAAAAACATTCAAAACGCCATGAGTCGAGATCCACCTCATGGTTCCATAAAATGGGCATCCTTATATGTATTTTCCCAACCAAGCATTCAATCTTCCAGTAGTCAAAATCCTCTTCATGGTTCTTATAAATAGGCATCCTCCAAGGTGTAATCCCTAAGATAAGTGAACTACATAATACCTATTTCCAAACAGAAATGCAATATGTACGAAGCATTTATCTAGGACCGAGATCAATATAATCTAATCCATTAAAAGATATATCATTCCCCCTTCAAGTATGTTTCCCTTATGCATAATAACCACTCTTTATGTACAACGAGAACTACGATTCTTATTCCAAATTGGATACATAGGATTCCTACTTGAAGACTTGAGCTAAAAGGGGAACCCTTTGAAACGAATCACCCAATTATGACACCCACAAATGGGCCTCCTCCCAGGTGTAAGCCCCACATGAAATGAACTACCAAAACTCTAATTCCCACTAAAATTTTGATACATGTGAAACTTATCAAAGACCTAAGCTCTAGGGACCTCCTCATAGAAAAATATCGTTAAAATTATTTTCCAAAATTCCAAAGGGATTCCCTTAGGAGTATGTCATAATAACTAAATTACATGGGAACTAATTCGTCCCCCGAGGATTTGTATGAATCCCATATTATGGGTCCGACCACAATATCAAACCACCTTACTTATCTCACGGATGACGATAAGAAATATATTGCCTCATTGAATGGATTAAGTCATCATTTCCTTTGTAACATCAAATCCTTGTATATCCATGATGATATTGCAACCTATAGGTTTCTCATTGATACACTCTTTGGGATTGATCTTATCATTCATGAACATATGAACATGTCTTAAATGTTTAATAGATTATAAATCAAGGAAATATTTCCCCCACAAATGTGTGCGGTGAGGTTGACCTCCCATCCTCTTGAACAATGGATTCCTAAAATGTCATTGGCCAAATCATCATCCAATGAGCACTTGTCTTTGGAAATCAGGTCCATGAATCATAGATAGAAGGGACATTGGTTATTTTGGGATCCACAAAAAACCCATTGGAGACCATTTGAGGAAATATTATACTATGTGGGATGATTTAAAATTGACTAACCCCTGCAATCACCCAACAGAAATATTAAGATGTGGTACCTCCTTCACAATAAAAGAGGGAAACGTTGTCCTATCCCCATGGGGTTTACATAATTACGTACACACTATAAATGATAAATGGTGTGAATTGGGTTGAAATAGAAAATGGAGAATCTGATGAGAAATTATATAGAAATAGAAAATTATTTTTCTCCCATCAGAAAACTTACCTTCCCCAAAAGTCATCTCCTCGGGCTAGAAAAATTGGTGAACCCGAGGTGAATCCCCAACCAAGGTGTCCATTTCACCCCACTCAAGCCCGTTCTAAGACGAATTGAAAAATATGTATCTGATCATGTGATGCTACATTAAAGGGAGGGTTTATGCCTGTATATTTCATAAATATATATTTCTGTTTCCCTAGAGAAAACATTAATCCAAATTGAATATCAACAACAAAGGAATACATGCACCTTAGCAATCCCACAAGAGGTCGAGGCCCTGATGAAGAAAAGAACCCACTCCCTAAACCATCATATTAAACACTGGGTATCGTAATGGATAAATAGAATGTAACACCAAAACAGTTCACTCCCTATAGTGGATGTAGCAAGACAATCCCTCCAATCTGCAAAAACTCACTAGCCGCCTCCCAAGACATTACTGAAACCCTAGCACAATGTGCCACAATGGTCTTATCAAACTGTTTTGGGAGTCTGTCCCTAGTACGAGGCAACAAGTACATACATTTTCAAAGGTAGGTAGATGAAGTTGATGTTGATGACTTCATTCTAGATGCACAGGGACCTACTCATGTGCCACTTTTATAGAGCGTCGTTGAAAACATCGGGTAACCGTGTATCCTCACGCTGAAGAGGAACATATGTTGAGGTCACCTACTGATGTCCAAAGTAAATGTGTACCATGAACCTACCACTGAGGTCGGAAAAGATATGATCATGATTAGCCCTTACCCTGGTTCCCAATGAGGAAGTCCACCATACAAACAAGACGACATTCAACAGATAGACATACAACTCTTTCCCCTCCACTCAAGCCCACCACAGAATCATAGTGGAACAATATGAGCACATCCACATTGTTATTTGTACCCATTTGTCCCTCCATGCATACAACGTGGTGACTTAAAGGAAAATGCTAATATCTTATGATTCTAAAGATGGATGTCATCCAATGTGGGTAGAAACTTGTTACATGTAGGCATACGTACCTACTGATATGTATCAATACTGCCATCCAAATAGGGAGGAAAAAACATTTGAGCACATTCAAATTCATGAAGATGCATACAGAGCCCGTGAGACTTAAGAAGTGCCATGTGAGAAGATAAAAATTCATGATCATGAATAAGAATACCCCTAGTAAAATACTGTGGAAACTAGAGAAGACAACTTTTGTCAGATTCATTCCTCTATCCCCAAACTAGATAACAACCAGTATCAACTGGAAACCTTTAGAGGACTCGAGTAGGAACAAACTATTTCTCTAACATTGCAGTGGGCATTCGTACCTGTTCCAACTAATGATTTATCATAGCAGATCTTTAAAATGATGGAATATTAGACATCGATTCCAGACCATATCCTCCAATTGTATCAAGATATTATTGGATCAGTTGTAAAGGTGAGGAGCCTAACCCACAACCGAGTTTTATCAAACAGAATTACTTAGCCAACAAATTGGTTGGTCACTCCGAATCAGTTATGCGTCCCTACTCTTGTTCAGGAGGGTTGCTGAAAATATCCTGCAACACACAGACAACAGGATAAGGAAAAATGCATGTTTCATATGGGGGCTTCCATTCTAACTTGGTTTCCACTCTCGGGTAGGAATATGTCCCTACAAAAACTGAAGATGTTTGTTGGTGTATCCTAGCAGCATCATAGGAACCAACAAAACTAGAACCTGTATTTGATGGCCTTTACGAACAGTAGACGGCCCCAACTACCCTCAAGAGAGCACTAAATGTGCATCCTTCTAGGTATAAGCCCCAACCAAACATTCAAATCGCCACGAGTCAAGATCATCTTCATGGTTCCTACAAATGTTCATCCTTCTAGCTATAAGACCCCATAAAAAATTTATATTTCCATGATTTGAGATCCAAATCAAGGTTCCAACAAATGGTCATCCTTCTAGTTATAAGACTCAACTATTCATTCACATTTCATTTAGTCGAGATCCTCCTCATGGTTCCTTCAAATGGGCATCCTTCTAGGTATATTCCCCAACCAATCATTAAAAAATCCATGAGTCGAGATCTTATTTATGGTTCCTTCAAATTGGCATCCTTATAGGTATAATCCTCAAACAATTATTCAAATCTCCATGAGTATAGATCCTCTTCATGGTTCCTACAAATAGGATTCCTTCTAGGTATATGATGCAACCAAACATTCAAATCACTGTGAATCAAGATCCTCATCATGGTTCCTAGAACTATGAATCCTTCAATGTATAACCCCCAGCAAAAAATTCAAATCCCCATGATATAAGATCTTCTTCATGGTTCTAACAAATGTACCCCGTCCCATGTGTTATCCCCATGCTATGAAAATTACATGAAATATGATTCCTAACACAACAGGTATTTGTAGGAAGCCTTTATCTAGGGTCGATCTCTATATCGTCTCATCCATGAAATGAGATATCATTCCCCCATCATGTGGAATACCATCATTCCTAATCCAAACCATACATTAACTACGAGAACCCTAATTCATTTTCTAACCAGGATACATATGATGCTTGCTTGAAGCCCAGATCTCAAAGGGGTGACCTTACAAAAGGATCACCCAGTTATGCCCCCAAAAAATGGGCCTCCCCATAGGTGTATGTACCAAGATAAATGAACGAAGAGAACTCTATTTATGACATAATTAAGAAACGTAGGACACCTTTCCATAGCCTAATCTCAAGGGATGTTCTCCTCAGAAGTCAATGCCGATAAAATGTTTTCCCCAAATTCAAAAGGACTTCCTCCTAGGTGTATGTCCTGATAACCAAACTATGTGGGATTGGATTCCTCTCCCTATATTATTTAAGAAGCCTATATTATGGGTCCAAACACAACATCAAACAACCTTTTATCTCACTGAGATGATGATAAACTCTAGAGTTCCACATTTAAGGGATTCTGTCAGCATTTCCTATGTTCCCTAAAATCCATGTATATCCATGTTGATTCTTTGGGTAGCCTGTGGATACAGTATTTTGGAATGAACTGTTGATTAGAGAACATATGAACATTGATTAAGTCTATAAGAGAGTCCTAAAAGAGGCAATAATTCCACCCAAAAGGGCTGGGATGCGCCCAACCTCCCATTATGTCGACCAATAATGTCCTCAAGTGTCGTTGGAAAAATCATCAACCAACAAGAAACTGTATTTGGGAAATATCTCCATCAATCATGGATACAAGGGCCGTTTGGTGTTTTCGGATCCACAAATAAACCTATTAGAGACCATCTCAGGAAATCATATCCTATATGTACTGATTTCCCAAATGCATAACCCCTCCAATCACCCTCCAGAACCATTTGACTACGGTAACTCATTCTAAATAAAAGAGGGATACAGTACCCAATCCGCATGGGGTAAACATAATTAAATTCAAACCATAAAGTATAAATAGTGAAAATCGTGATGAAAAAGATAACGGTGAATCTGATGAGAAATTATATAAATACAGAAAATTGCTAATCACCGATCGAACCATTTTTTATTCACCCAAATGCGTCCACTCGGGCCGAAACAAATATTTTACAAAATTTATTTAAATCATAACAAATATTAATGATAATTTCCATCAATAATTTAAATATATTAGAGATATATTAAATATAGTAATTAGTAAAAACTAATTTCACATGAAGATAAAAAAAATATTTCTTCCATTTTTGAAAAAAGTTATATATATTTGATTAAATATAAAAATGAATTTCCAAAATTATAAACATACAATGTTAATTTGGAAAAAATTATTATGCACATTTTATTGAAAAAATTAATAGTTTAATTATTTTTCACAAAATTAACATGGCTATTATGTTTTAAGAGAAAAATTTCCCATATCATGAATTACAGAAAAATCCTTTATGAATTCACCCAATCTCCTTCTCCATTAAATTCTATTTTTTGTCTCTATTTCTCACTTTCTCTCATTCTATTTAAACTGAAAAAATTAGAAATATGTAAAATGATAATATGGAATCCTCCTTTTGAATTCATAATCACCATAATATCTACAAAAAAATTATTTATGCACATAAAAAATTAATAATATTTCAATAACATCATGAATTGAGAGTGACATAACTATGCCCCAATATGGTTGGCCATATGACCTTAATCGTGCCTCCATGTACGCTAAAGGCTACCAACTAGAAGTGAGGGTCTGGTAATTTAGACAAGGGAAGACTATACCTTCTTTTTTTACAGTAAAAAATAATGGGAAATAAATGAAAATATATGAATGAAAATATAACCTGAATAATTCCAATGTAATAAGGTAACCACAAAAGTAACTACAATATCCAACTAAAAGTGAAAACATGCTATGACTATATTAGTGTAAGTTTCCTGAAAAATGCAACTAAAATTAAAGATAATGATGGCTTCCAATTGTATCCCAAACCACATATATTTCATTCATCCAGGATCTAATCCTAGTCAGTATTCTAACATAGGTCCCTTTCCCTTAACCCATCCCATTACAGTAAATTCTATTCATGTACTCATTAGGCAGCCCAAAAAGATTTTGCGTATAATCATTAGGCCACCACCAGAAATGTCTAAAACAAGTCTAATCATAACATAGTGTATTTAGTTATATAATGAAATTAAGAAAAATAATAAATTAATAGTTATCACACTATCATTTATTCATTATTTAATCATAATAACTCAAGGGTTCCTGGGGATACACGTACCTCTATACTAGCTTCGGATCAGGTCGGAGCCTGATGTGATCCCTATATAATATCATATCTTAATACCTTCTTCAACTCTTGCGGAAGATATGATATCTCAATAGCTAACATGAATCATGTTGGAGATCGATGTATTGTCCAATGAGGTCATATATGAGATTACCTTTATTCCAAATTTTAAATTCCATTTATAAATTACAATGTTTCTAATAACAAATTCATAAGTATGATGACCATGTTACCATTATTACTACTGAATAGCTTACCACGTTTCTATTTCATTTCTCACATGTTTAATGACCATTATTTAATTTACAATTATCAATTGAATGATTATGTTCCCATTCATTTACACACAAGTACAATTACTATGTTACCATTTATACTTATCAATTTTAAAAGACCATGTTTCTATTTATTCACACATAATTAATTCATATTTAATTATCCACCTCAATTACATTACCAATCCAATAGGTTCAAAAATACATCAATAACCTTAATTATGTCCTAAATTAGGAATCTATATCAATACAGTTAATTAATTAATTGATTAATTTTTCTAATAACACAATTCATAACCCATAATTAATTTTCTATAATTACTTGTCTAATTATAATTTTCAACTCTACATAATTAATTCCACAATTAATTATATAGATCATAATATCAAGGCATACAATTGATTCATGTTTAATTATCTAAATCCAAAAAATTCAACATCTCTTAATTTATCCCCGAATTAACAATCTAGTTTTCTTCCCTTAAATCTAATGATCAATTTCCCTAAATTAATTATCTAATATGACATCCCCTTAGTTAAATTATTTTTTACTCAGTTAATCATCAATTTCAACAATTCGTTGATAAATCAATTGGACAACCTAATTAACCAAATTAGGAAATTAATTGTTAATAATTATATAAATTCTACAATTTTTCATACATGTGTAAAAATCCATGAATATGGGAGTTATATTTTAGATAACCTAACTCAATTAGTTTATGGTCATTCATTCAACATAAATACATAAGATCCTACAACCACAATGACTTTGATATAAGTTTCAGATCTTAATTCCAACATTGATATCAAGGATATCAAGATCTACTCAATCTATATCTTTATCTAAAATCATGGATCTAAATATCATCAAAAATATTTATTTCTCTAAAAATAATGGATTAAATCCACCAAAAGATTGAGGAATGAATATGTAATGAATGAGATAGGCATCGCGATGAGATCCACTTACCGATAGAAAAGGGGATATTTGATTAGGGCTTTGAATCTTGAAGAATAGTTGTTAGACATCCTTGGAACCCACCCCAGAAACATCGGAATTGACCAGAAATATTTAATCTCTATCCATGGTTTAAATACATGTGTTTTGTTGGCATACTGGACTTTAAAACAATTTTCCAGATAATTAAAAACCACACATTTGATTTCTGGGAAGGGGTACACAGTTAGGTAAATTTTTCACCAACCGTGAATACCTCACTGCCCAAGGTTACATAGATACCTAGTCCTGGGTGCAAGGTTTTCTCAAATAGTTCAGTAAACATGCAAATCCAAATTTCCTAATTTTTTTTAAAACTCAATCAAAACACACCAATGTAATAAATCTAATCAAAGGTAAATAAAAAATAAAAAACATTAAATCGTCCCCGAGATAACTCTAGACTAGTTCAGGATCTTACAATCTCCCCACCTTGTAATAGATCATTCTCAATATACTATACCACAGTTTTCTAAGATTAATATACACAAATATTATGTCATTAATCACTCATATATACATCCATCTCCCTTTTCTCCTCTTTCACACATCCATGATTCCATGACACACAGACTATTGTTACTGTCTTTCCGCACAACAATTTCTCACTCTAATCTTCCACATGTATCTGATGATCCTCAACAAACACATCATTTTAAAGGTCTACCTCAACTAAATAAATCACATGAGAAATGTTAGGGTGATGAATCCATAATTTTTACATGTGAAATACAACATTCATAGTTCTGTATTTTTGTGGAAGGGCCAATATGTTCACCCCCATCCCTATTCCCTCCACTACCTCAAATGGTCCAAAAAACCTCGGCTCCATCATGCCTGACCACCATATAATTTGGTGACCCAACCTAGGTGACACTCAAATGAGCAGAAAATCACCTATTGAAAAAACTTGGTGCAATATTCTTCTACCAAAATACATTTTCTTCCTACTCTATGTCGTATCCATATGTTTTTTAATCAACAACACTTGCTCTAATATCTCAAACACGGTACTTAGTCCCAAAAACACTGACACACTATCTTCTATTCAGCATGGTGGTGATCATTATGTCTTATTATAAAGGGAATTTTGAGGTTTTATCTCTATAGTTTCATGATAAATATTGTTGTAGGAAAAATCCACTAAATCCATGTGATTATCCCAAGACCCACCAATTCCTAGCACACATTCCCACATAATATCGTGAATCACGTTTATAGTGAACTACGAGAACCCATAAATGTGTATGTGAAAAGGAATAATAATTAAAAACTATATACCTAGAGTTTTTATGAAGCCCTATCAAAATAAAAAAATTAAAGGGTGATTCATGATCTAAAATAATAGTCTGTGGAACCCCATGCAGATGGACTATCTGCCGAACATACAGTTCTACCAACTACACTACATTAAAGGTATCCCTTATATAAATGAAATGTGATAACTTTTAGTCAATACATGATTACCCAAATACCATCACTCTTTCTAAGAGTATTTGGAATACCCACCACATAATCCATTGTCCCATCATCCCACTTCTATTCTGGAATTGGCAACAGCTGTAGTAAATATCCAGGTCATTGGTGTCGTGCCTTCACAAACTGATAGGTGAAGTATTTTGTCACCAACCCTATTGAATCCTTTTATATTCATGGACAATCATGATAGGTCACAATACATTTTGGTCACACCTAGTATCACACTCATTTTGAGGCATGAAATTATCTCATGAGATCCTCTTGTATGCTTGTAGGTACAACCACTCGATTCTATACCTACATGATCTCATCCTCATCAATCATATATTAAGAATTTGACTCCCCAAATTCAACTCCATCATTTAATCCCATGAAATCTGGATCATCATACTCTATATCCATGGTCCATCTCAAATGTGTATATTCCATTACAATTAAAACCATTGTCACCTAATCCTGACTCACACGAACCACCACATGCATTTCAGCCAGTAATGTCACCATATTCCAATCTGCACACGACTCCTAATCAATTTGTGTCTGGGTTTTACTACTCATGGAATCTACCAAAATACTTCCCAACCCAGGAATATATTCCAATTCAAAATCAAAACACTTATTGTACTATGCCAATCACTAATAATAGAGATTCAGATCAAACTATGAAAATATAGATGCCAATATCTTGTTAGTTGTACAAACTGTTAACTTTTATCCCAAAAGGTAGTATCACTCATAATCACAATCATAAACTAGTATAGCCAACATGAGGTCATGTGTATGGTTGATTTGTCTGTGAGGCCTAAACTGCTGAGATCCATTTTATATGATTTTATCCCCTTACATCATTATAGATCTCGAGTCTGATCCCATAAGTGTCACAATTAATCATGTACTTCTGACATGACATATTTAGGATCAAAATTGGTTCTCCCATCAAAGTATTCTACAAATTCATAGAATTATTCTTGAATTCTTCTATTCTATAAAACATTATCCCATATTTGGTCAATCACGAATGTGGTGCCGCGAAATTGAAAAATTCATGGATGAATCTATTGCAATAGCCATGAAATCTTATAAATATTCAGATATCAAAAACATTCTTGGGATTCACTCGTGAAACCACTACCTAAACCTTCCCTTGGTCCAAAAACATAGTGTCCTCCCAGATGATGTGTCTTATGAAGTGTACCCAATCAATAAAATATTGGAACTTAGGTAACTTGTCATATAATGGATGCTCTCTATGTTTACTCAGGATGATGTCTAAGATGATGGACATTATCAGAATGAGTCTTAGAATAAAACAATACTTCATCCACCATAACCACCACAAAATTACCTAGATATGGATGAATGATCATATACATCAAATTACTATAAACTAGTGGTGCATTTTTCAACCCAAACCACATTACAAAATACTCGTAAAGGGAATACCTATTCCCAAAAGTATTTCATGGTATATCAGAAGTATGAAATATAATCTAATGATATCCAAATCTCAAGACTATATCTGAGAACATAGAATTTCCCTTAAACTGGTATAACATATCATCAATACATGGAAGTGGATATCGGTTCATCACAATCATTTTGTTCAACATTTTGTTTTCTGCACACAAACATAAACTCCAGTCATCCTTCTTCGAGAACATTACAATTGATTCCTAAGGTGACATACTTGGATAAATAAATCCATTATCCTCAAATGCCTCTAACTAAGACTTGAGATATTTAATATCAGCCGGTTCTATTATATAATTTGATATAGAAAATGGCTCATCCACTGCATGATCCCAATAGATAATTCTGTATCTCTCTCAAGTGGTGTCCTGGATTAGTATTCCAGAAATAAATCCAGAAATAGTTCCACTAATAGTGGAAGGATATCTTTCATAACACCCACATCATCTAGTAATTCACTATCTACTTGTTTTCTGAGCTCTCATGGTTGCTGAGTAATTTGACCTGCTCAGCCCAGTAGGATATCCCACTCTCCATAATAAATGTAATGGTCACCCTTAGGTGATGAAAACATAAATCACCTACTATTACAATATATGTGCTCTATAAATTCAACTAGAAATCCCATAACCAGAATAAGTTTGAATCCAATGATTTTAGGACTATTGAGATCCCATAGAAAATAATATTCCTTGGTCTCTAGTGAATATCCCTTATATAGGCAGATGTCTCCAGACCTTAATCCCAATGGTGTATCGATAGTCATTACTCTACTCACGAACTCCACCTACAGGCTCAAACCATTACCATTTTTTGTGGATGCAAAGTAACTAGAGGAACCAATATCTAATATGGAACTAGATAAATTAGAAGCTACTAGAATTGTACCTCTCACTATCGATGGCCCATCCTCACTATCCACAAGTGTAGGCTGCACCGCCTATAACTTTCCTTCCCCAATTCCTTGTGGTGTTGTTTGACTCCCCTATGTAGAAAAATTCTACTAATAATGGTTCTATAGCCCCGTCTCACCACATCCACTACCTCTACTACCTCTTCCAGTTGATTTCCAGTAGCCAGATTAATGTGGTGTAAAAGACCTTATTCCCACCATCTGACTCTGCCTAGCTGCACCTTCAACCCCAGTTTATCTCTGTTAAATGAAAAACATATGTAGGTATCCCGTCATGGATCATGGCCGACACTCAACTGGTGTTCAAAGAAAATGTTGATGATACTATCCTTGTATACTAGAATGATGCCAGATCACCCTATAAAGGTCATGTCCAACTGACCCTCATATATGTGTAATTTTTCCCCACATCCCTAACTAAGTATATCATTTTTTCATATACTAATATAAGAAGTATAACCTCAGGATCATCTAGTAGAAACTACCTATCCGGTACTAAAATCCTCACATAGGTTCTATTCATCTATCAGATCCTAGTCCATAACATTTTAAAACATATTTAATGAGAAACAATTGACTTTGGATGAGAATTCACACTTATTTTCATCCTGAATTTCTTTATATATAATTCTTCTCTAGTTAACACATGGTAAAAGCATAATTAATCTATGTAGAATATAGAATAATACACCACCATCATGCTCCCTTCATTCATATTCATGATCTCTATCACTTTCTCTAAGCTCATCATCTCTGGATAAAAGTGCTCGATGAACCTCTCCAATAAGTCATTCCATATCATATCAGTAGTTTTTCCAATTATCACTTTAATGTACCACCAATGATTCACTAATCCCCATAGCATATAAATAGCCCTATTGACCTTCCTCTAATTCAGAGACACCAAATGGTGAATTATTTCATATATAGAATCAATATAAAATTCAGATCCCCCGGTCTACCCTCCCTAGTAAGCATTAGAGTGATCTTCAAATGAAACTCATTTTTGAACATAAAAATTCTATTTTATAACCCTCCATGGGTTTCATTCCATTAATTGGATGATGCAAGAAATATTTTCTCCTAAATTCTCCCATTCATCATCATCTTTCGCCTTCGGTTCCTCATTTTCCTGGATATAAATATCATTCCTAGCCATGCCCCTCAGCCATCTCCTCGATATGCATCATGTTGGAATATTCTATAAAATACCAAACAAATGTATTATGTCTCCTAAAAAATATATATATCATTTATGTAAGTGGAATAATAATAAAAGGTAAAAAATCATTTCCCCCCAAATCTATTCACATAGGGAAACCAAGTTGATATCACTACCTGGAACAATACTACTACTATATTTTGGTTAAAAGGGGTAAAAACACTATAATAATAATGTTTACCATTTATATATGCCATTATTCTCATTTTTCATCAATTTTTAATCTTTCTCAACTCATGGTAGGAACCATTTATATTTTTAATCTCACAACAAATAAAACAATTCATGTTCAAAACCTTACCCATAACTGATTTTTTCGCGCGTGCCTAAAATGATTCATGTCACAATAAGCCTAAGTCACAAGAATAATGCATCTAGACACAATACTCATTCCATTATCAGCCAAAAATCAATAATAAAAATTGATCAATAACAAAAATCACATAACACCACAAGTGCGGCACCCAAGGTGAAAAAATATTCATCTGTAACATCAAATAGAAATAACAAAAATCCCACCATGAGTAGTAGGTTTTCCCACATACATGGGATTGAAACTACCATGTACAAGATCATTACCAATCCTCGACTCTTCCTAGTCTACTATCTAGCATTACACAAACAATAAGACAAAAGTTGAAGAAAGAAAAAAAGGAGCCTTTGATTTCACTTTGTAATGTCCCAACCCAGGATCCATGTGACGGTGCATCGATATGGTTTGACACATCACCTCAAGTGTGCCTCCTCGAATTCCAGGGACTACTGACTAATAGTGACGATATTGTATGTTATTTATGTGGGGACAATACACAATTTTATTAATGTAAAACACTAGGAAATAGATGAACAAATGAGGATGTATATACAACTAGAACAATTCCAATGTCAAAATATGACAAAAAAATAGAATATCCAAATGAAAAGGTAAACAGGCTATTAAAATTTAAATTTCATGTTCCTAAAAGTGAAATATAAAATAAATACACAAATTACTCCCAAGAGGGTCCTGATCCACATCAGGTTCCCTTAGTCAGGATGCAACCCCATTAAAAAATCGTACATATGAACCTTTCCCTAATATTATCCTATAACATTTATGCCTATTTAGTTATCCATCTAGAAACTAGAGTCAATTGTGAGTACCACATAGTATGCCACCACCAATGGTGTTTAAAAATAGGCCACTCAAAAGATATTGTATACAATTATATAAAGAATATAATACAATTTTTAAATAAAAGCCTATCACATTTTCATTTATTCATTATTTAATAATATTAAATTAAGATTTCACAAGGATACTTGTACCTCTATACTAGCTTAGGCTCATGCTAGAGCCCATAGTGTTCTATATGAAATATAATTTCTTAATACCTATATAGACTCATTTGGTAGCTATATGTATTCTATGGTAAAATGATATCTCACTACTTGATTCGACTCGTTCCAGATTATGAAGTATTTTTATGTGAGGAAATATCGTGGAGTACCTTTATTACGATTCATAAAATTCAGAAATAAATTCCAATGTTTCCAATCAAAAATTCATAAGTAATATGACCATGTTAAAATTTATACATCTCAATAGAATGGCCATGTTTTTTTTCTGTTACTCATAAGTAAAATTACCATGTTCCTATTTATACTTCTCAATTGAAAAAACATGTTCGCATTCTATTAATCACATGATTAATGATCATGTTACCATTTATATACATTAATTTATAATTACCATGTTATCATTAATTTAATTTTACTTGATTAATTTTTATTTATCTACACCATTTATTTTTTCAATTTAAGAGTTAGTTAATCACATCAACAACCTTAATTAAATATCCAATAAATAATGTATTCCATTCCTATTAATTTATTCATCGATTAATTAATTAATAAAACAATTCATAACACATAAAAAATATTCTCAAACTAACTATCTCATTTTAAATATCAACACATCATAATTAATTCCAAAATAATTTCTATCATAATATCAAGGCACAAAATTAATATGTGTTTAATAATCTGAATATAGTCAATTCAATATATCATAATTATTCTTCTAATTAGCAATCTAGATTTCAACCAGTAACTCTCATAACCTACTTCCACAAATTAATTATCTAATAACACAACCCCTATGTCTCGTGATTAATTCATCAATTAATCATCTATTTTAACAATTCTATGATAAATAAATTATTAGACCTAATTAACCCAGTTTAGGAAAAACATTCTACTAAATTATAGAAATTCTATAAACTTTTATACATGAATAAAATCCATGGAAATAAGAATTTGATTTTAGATGACCTACCACAATTCGTTGATAGAAGTCCGTTCAACTAAAATCCCTAAAATTTGAGGTGCACAATGACATAGATATGAGTTCCAGATCTTAATCCCTAAATCAAGATTAAGGATATCAAGATCAAATAAATATAGATATAGTTATATAATCCGAGATCTATGTTTCACCATAAAGGTGTAAATATAAAGAAACTGAGGATAAAATCCACCAAAAGATTATGGAAAGAGATAGTAAATAATGAGATAGGTATCATGATGAGATCCACATAGAGAGAGAAGAGTATATCTTAGATTCATGACTTGAATCTTAAATATCATAGGTTGGATGGCCATAGAACCTGTCCAGAATGCTTTGGAATTGCCAAGAAATTGTTAATCCTGAGAAAATGACAAAATAGATGTGTTTCAGGGGTTCGGGGATTTGAAAATATTTTTTTAGGTAATTAAAAACCAATTTCACAGTTCCTTGGGAAGGGGCACATGATAAGGTAATCCTTGTGCCAACCCTTTATACCTCACTACCCATGATCAAATGATTAACTAGGTTTGAGCTTTATGGTATTCTCTAACCACGTGTGTAACGCCCCGACCCTAGTTACCCAGAGTCGGTGCATTATTACATAACATTGGCATGATCATGAGAAAGATCAAGTCTCGAAAGACCGATTAGTTTAGTAGCCTTGGAATAACTAGATACATCCATGAATTTTTACATTACATCATAAAAAAAACATTTTCTCTTCATATCCCCTCATACTATCCCTGCAGGTCATTCATAAATTACTTCTTCATAATCCTGGGAAAAAAAAAATTGAAAGGGGTGAGCTCGGATGCTCAGTAAGGATAACATTATAGCAGAAGCTTTCATAAATAATCATAAACACTTAAGGAAATTTATAACTAAAACAAAAGCCTTTGAAACTTGAACTTTCAACATGGTATGGAATAAATAAAATGAAATAATGCCATTTACTTACTCACATGGATATTCTACTAGTCGAATGATCACATGCAATATCAATAACCACTTTCATAATGATGGAATGCATAATGGCAGACTATCATAACCACATAGCCAAGGGCTCGTGCCAAGACTACAAATAAGATTTTGCCAAGGGCTTGTGCCAAGACACTAGTTTGTCTCATGAGACCTACCGATGCATCGAGGAGCTATAGCGGGCTCCACCCGTCACTTATTAAGTCCAATGCATTCCTCATATGAATAGGTTTAAGCATAAAATAAACATTCGTATTAAAACTAGCATACGAAATGTCAATACTTTAACCACAAACCATGAATGGTATAAAAATAGAACATCCACAGTCAAATATAACTCATTTGATACAATATGGAAGATTGTATTGTATCACATTAACCTCAATCATGAATAATGAAGGATGTTGACATAGATGAAAATAATCATCAAAACTATTTGAGAGAAATATCCCCCTTTTCTTGAAAACATTTAAAAGTCACACTATTTGTCAAGAAGCCATTTAAAAATAGATTTTTGAATCAAAGTGTCCCATACCACTTTGAAACTTTTAAAAGGAGTTTTGATTTTAAAACTTTAATGTCCATATAAATAAATCCTTACAACCATTTTTAAAACATGGACATTAATGAGCAATATTTAGAAGAATAAGTCTTTAAAACATTTAAAAAATGGTATTTTAGTTAGAGATTCTAACCAAAAGAGTCACTTGAATACAAATAATTGAGGTAATCAAAACTTTGTAATATCATGAGAATAAAGGGATTCATGATATACTATGTCAAAGTACATTATATACACCACATAAAAGTGATTTGGTGTATATCAACAAAGAAGTCTCAATGGAATGTAAATTGAGATGAAATCTCTCATAAAGGCCGTATCCTTAGGTTAAGGATAAATCAACGACATAATTATGTGTGACAAATATAAATACACTAAATATGATTGGATATTCAGTGTAAAACAATCAAAGGATATTCACACATATTCTTGTAAAAACAACACCAACGAATTGGATGTTTAACTCAACAAATGGTGAATGAGTTAAAATTACTCTTATCAAATTCATATCAATGACTTGAGAATTACCAATGAGTGATTATGTGTATCAAACTTATATCCACAGGAAGGGGAGTGGAAATTATGACATAATCAAATTAATAGTGATTCCACACATAATCATGGAGTAATATAATCAATGAAATATGCGTAAAGCCAAATGAGTGGGAATTGAAATCTCAAATTCCCTTATTGATTAGGTAACTTAAGAAACAAACACCCATGAAAGAAAGATCATACCATGATAATGTAAATACCCATAAAATAAATTATATTACACAATGAATACAATCATGGGTAGTACACATACACCACTTGCAATAATTAAGTGGTGATCAATGGAATTCTCACGGAATTAAAAGTGAGACAAGAAACCCCTTACCACGTTAATCAACTGAGTCGCATGGCCAAAAGTTAATAACCACAAAATTATTTACAGAATAACATGAATATAAAGTGAATCATGATAATATATATCAAATGGAAGTACACAATACACCACTTTCAATAATTTAGTAGCGAACAATGGAAATCTCACGGAATTGAAAGTGAGATAAGAGAATCCCTTACTTTGTACTTTTTCCTTGGTCGATGGTAGGTTTACCTCCTGTATAATGGTGAAATAATTGTTATTGAATAATAAAAGAATCAGTTACTTTAATATGATATCATATATGATCTTTTAACATTGATTTGTTAATAATATCTTAGAATTATCGTCATTTCAGGTGTTAACGGGTTCATTTTACTTTATATTCTTTGTTATGTGGGCCATATTCGTTATTAATGGGATGTATATTATTCATATCCAGAATTTTATCAAGTCCTTAAACATCATTTTTAAATCATCAAATGATAATTATACTTGAATGGATACGATGGAGAATGAATCACATCGCGTTCGTGGAGACGGTAGTCCGTACGTACGCATGAATGCTACTTCCATTTAATTTTTTATTTTAAAAGAATCGAATCCAAATGATACATAGGTATATTAATATTCCAGTAAAATATAATATTATATGTATGTTACTTAAGTTCATTAACACCATCCTTTATACGTTCCATGTGTGGTATGAACGAGTCATATCATTTTAAGGGGGCGGTAGTCCGCACTTCCTCAAATGAAATTATCGTATGTATATACAACATGAAACGAATAATTGTATGAAATAAAATGGAATTACAGAAGCCTATATATAAAATATATATCATTAATATCATATTTAATTACAGTGCCATCCTAATGGCCACCATGAGAGGCGGTAAGATGTATTTGAACAATCATCGTTTCGTGAGGCGTTAGTTTTCCATCCACAGAAACATTATGTTCATCATCCATTAGATGGAGTTGTGTGAATGTGTAGTTTGAATAATTCTTATAAAAACATCCTAGTATATTGTGTATACTGGTGTTGTTACAAAATAAAGGAAATAAAAAGAGTTTGGGGGTTGGAGAAGCAAAATAATTGAAAATAATTTAAGAGAAAATGTTACCTTTAATTTAGGTAACTCACTTTGGTTGGAACCAAAGGACTTCTTGAAATGCTTTCTGCCTAAGGGAAAGCTTCAAGGAGGAGGAGAGGGATGTGGGGAGCTTAGTTGGGCAGAGTTTGGACGAGCCATGTGGCTTGAGAGGTGTGAGGAATGAGTAGAAGTGGTCTCCTTTTATAAGGGAGAGGAGGGGCTCTTTAGGAAAGAGTGAAAGTATTACTTTATAATATAATTATATTCGGTTTATAATGGTCCAAAAATCATTGAGGTCGAAGATAAGATGACTCCTATTCTAAATAACATCAACCAATAAGAATTGGACAGGTTTTAGATAATGTTTTAATCATTATAATCTTATTTATTTAAATGATTTATTAATGAGGTAAACATTGCATCATTATTGTGTCATTAATAATTTAAATTATTTGATGTCTAAAAATTATAAATAAAATATCATTATGTTGGAAATATTTTTAGCTTTCTAATGAATATTTATAATCGAAAATCCAACATGTATAACCCTATGTAAAAATTGTTCTTTTAAAAGATATAAGCTTATGCCATTTTTGTATTCATTTTAACTTAATTAAAATAAAGTGTCATTATCACTTACAAGTGGATCAATGGGGTCCCAAAATTGACCCAAAGATGCTTATGGTCGACCATGTATCAAACAATAGGGTTAAGACACGTTTTAGGGTAATTTAGTATTATTATAATATTATTTTTTTACCCTTATTTACCGGATTTACCCTTAACCATGGTAAATAAAATATTTACCGCAGTAATTATTCAAAATGTCTAAAAATAAAAGTTACCTATTTACACAATTTGAACATCCTGATTCCAAATATGGAATCCATTTTTCTAAATTCAAAACACAGAAGTGTCAGAAATTAATTTAAAATTAATTCCCGCTGTCAAAACAAAAAGCGTGTTTTTAAGAGATAATAACTATCAAAAGATTGACACTTGTTTATGTTCGGTTTAATTGTAAAATTATGTCCAATGACCAAAATTATATTAAATGGTAAAAATATATTCTAAATATACTTTAAAACCACTCAAATTCATAATTTATCACTATTAATTATTTTGATTAAAAAAGTTGTTTTTAATTAAAATTTAGTAAATTTTTACTATTCATCAAAATATGAAAGTTATCCGAAAAGTACCAAAATTTCACCTTAGGCTAAATTTGATATTCCGAATCCAAAAATGAAGTCCATTTTGAAATATAAAATATATATAATTTAAAAAAATTAAGTATTACTATTCATAACGGCTAGTTTGATCGGTTGTGGTGTGTGTTAAAACTCGAAGTTGCGTACAACACACGCTACTGTTTTATTCAAAGGAAAGCGTACCGTGGAAGCTTGGGATGTTTTATTTTAAATTTTTTGATGTCCCCATTTAGTCAAAAAGTTTAAAATATTTTATTTAAAAAGGGTTCCCTATTAAAAGTTGGTAAAACTACAATACTGAAGATGAATTTGTTCTTACATTATGTCTAAGAAACTCATAATATGGATTCTAAAATTATAAGGATTATATAAAGATTAAAATTTAGTTAATACTATTCATAACCTTTTTTGAACGGCTTGTTTGGTAAGTCATGGTGCGCTTGAACTCGGTGTTGCGTGTAGTGAAAGTTATTGAATTATTTTGAAGAAATAAGACACTATGAAATCTTGGGGTGTTACATTCTCCCCTCCTTCAATAAATTGCGTCCTCGCAATTTGAAATTGTTCTTCGAAAATAAAAGGTTGAAAATAAAAAATATATTTGTGGGAAAACCCACATCGGAAATTGGTTTACTAAAATTTAGTCTTAATATGAGGAAAAGAGAAATGAAAGGGTCACCACCAAATTATGATCTCGATTAGGAGAACATTGGTGGCAATTAGAGACATATAATTGGAGGAAAAACATAAATATTTATAGGTAGTGGTTGAGGTCATCAATCACAAACAATTATAAAATTGAGGTCCTTAAACTCATCAATCTATGATGATTTGAAGTACCATCGGTTCAACAAAATACAGGGTATTGGGATCACACATTTTTGACATTTCAAAATATCTTAGTTGAAATCCCACATCGAAAAATGAATTATTGAGGCCTCTATTTAAAATAAAGAGTGGAAAGTATGAAGATTACCGAAAATAACACATACTAGGGTTCCATGTAGGAAAATATGGATATGGAGGATAAATCTAACCATCAATTATCTGATGGAGAGTGGTAGAGAACATGGCTATGAAAAGGCCAACAATCCCAAAGCCATAAATTAGTGATGATTTAAGGTACCATCTAGGACAACATTTTTTTTTAAAGTTACATTAGATAAGGAAGAGGAATTCATTTATGATATTGACTAAGAACATTATGAGATATACTTAAATTTTAAGTATATTTTCATTCTTTAATAAATTTCCACCACTAACTCAATTTTTTTTAAACGATGAGTATTCAAGAAGACTTGGTCACACTGGAAGAGCTAGAATAAACTTCTATAGAATCACATGATCCATGCAGGATAAACCATATATTTACATTGTCTTTGAAGATTAATCAAAACCAAAATGGTTAGTGAATGATCTAATTATCCCCCAAAAGGATATTCATTGAGATAAATATGCACTAATCTTCATTTCTAAAATTAAACCAACAATACCCCAAAGTTAAATAGATACCATTCAATAACCAATTGTCCTTAAAATCCTTTAATATAATCCAAACTAATATTGAAACCCAAAACATAGAAGAATTTGATTATGTAGTCTCCCATGTTACATTGTATCTCCAAATGACATCAAATACTCTTAAAGTCACATACTTAAAAGTAATTAACATCATCACATATTCTCTGCTATAGGTTAATCATTTCCATAAATAACCCAAATCACTATAAATCAACAATAAAAATGTAGATAAAAATCCACCATTACTCTACAAATGAAACCTCTTTGTATTCTATTTTCCTTGGGCATATAGTGTTCCTAACAAAACGAACATCTTCCAAAATAACATTTATCACTTAATCACCAAATCATTTTCCTATACCAAGGGTATTCATTTGATAAGACATAAGAACCCAAATCATCTTATTATTGATCAATAAAATCATTTAACCAAAAAAAATAGTCATACTAACCAGGGACTTCACGTAGTCCAGTGGTAGGCGATAAATCCCAATCGCACTTTGGTTGTGGGTTCGATTCCCACAGCTTTGTCCGATGCGACGGGTTGTCACACGGTCTAAGTGTTGTCCTTTTTCAAAAACTATATTCTATAATATTACCAAAATGAGATAAATTTTTCAAAATAACATAATTTAACCACAAATGTTATATCATACTTTGCATTTTCATCCCAAATTATAATAACTTATCATTTTCTCAAACCCCAATGATCATATAAAACCAAATGGTTATTTATACCTATATCCACAAGAGAAGAGACAATTATTCCTCAAATATCATTCTCACATGGAAAACTAAGGGGTTACAAATACAAGAGAAAATTATTCCAAAGTAAACCCATCAACAAGGAGTGCTAATACTTTTTAAATTTTTCTCCAACCATTTATTTCCGCATAACTTCTTCTTTGAGCAAGAAAATATCCTATAAAATAGGACATTCACTCGGGTAATGGCCAGGTCCCCTACATTTACGGAAAATGACTGTAAATGGACTCTTGGGACCATTTTTATCTTCTTCCATAGTACTCTTCATTTTTCTTCGGCAATTCTTCACTTTATGTCCTTCCTTCCCGCACGTAAAACATTTCGTTGTCCCATTGAGACACTTTCCTGGGTGTCTCTTTCCACAATTCCTGCATGATGAAAATTGAGGTTTCTTTTCTCCATGGTCTCCATTGCTGGAGATCATATCATTTATCACCTTTCTCTTCCTTGTTGAGTCTGGGAGTTGGTTAATATATATGTTGTTGATCATATTTTTGGAAAACTGATTTGGCATAAAGAAGATATCTTTTACGCCTATCAACATTCCATTTTGTTTCTCATTTCCACCACCGTTCCCACCTTGTACATCATTCTCAAAGTCACTATGACTTCCTTGGAATCCAGCCATTGACTAAAACCAGAAAGCATTGTGTGAGTAATAGTAGTCGTAAAATCATTTAGAGATTAAAATGTCACCATATTCTCAATTTGAAACATATTAGGATTAACCAAGGTCATTTACTCTCATCTTATGTATATATTACTTAAATCGGTTTGTAAAGAAAATGTAAATTATCCTAAGCATATCCCCCGGGAGTGTCGTAACCAAGAGTGCAGCAAGGCCCGTTGTCGTGCACCAGTTCCCGTTCGAGTCTAGCTCAAAGCGGTGTTTTCGGGTTTTACCCCTAGGTACATCTGTGCCAGAGCCGCCTCTACCTGCTCGTATCCAGACAGGGATGTATTGCTCGGAAAACTCACAAAATCTCTACAATACCAAAATTTTAGGAAGTTCTTTTATACTAATCCTCAAAGTTCATCTTAGGTCTACGTGCTCTAATCAGAGTTTATCTAAATCTAGCTACCAAGGTTTGTACTAAACTTCCTCTGATACCAACTGTAACGCCCCGACCCTAGTTACCCAGAGTCGGTGCATTATTACATAACATTGGCATGATCATGAGAAAGATCAAGTCTCGAAAGACCGATTAGTTTAGTAGCCTTGGAATAACTAGATACATCCATTAATTTTTACATTACATCATAAAAAAAACATTTTGTCTTCATATCCCCTCATACTATCCCTGCAGGTCATTCATAAATTACTTCTTCATAATCCTGGGAAAAAAAACATTGAAAGGGGTGAGCTAGGATGCTCAGTAAGGATAACATTATAGCAGAAGCTTTCATAAATAATCATAAACACATAAGGCAATTTATAACTAAAACAAAAGCCTTTGAAACTTGAACTTTCAACATGGTATGGCATAAATAAAATGAAATAATGCCATTTACTTACTCACATGGATATTCTACTAGTCGAATGATCACATGAAATATCAATAACCACTTTCATAATGATGGAATGCATAATGCCAGACTATCATAACCACATAGCCAAGGCCTCGTGCCAAGACTACAAATAAGATTTTGCCAAGGGCTTGTGCCAAGACACTAGTTTGTCTCATGAGACCTACCGATGCATCGAGGAGCTATAGCGGGCTCCACCCGTCACTTATTAAGTCCAATGCATTCCTCATATGAATAGGTTTAAGAATAAAATAAACATTCGTATTAAAACTAGCATACGAAGTGTCAATACTTTAACCACAAACCATGAATGGTATAAAAATAGAACATCCACAGTCAAATATAACTCATTTGATACAATATGGAAGATTTTATTGTATCACATTAACCTCAATCATGAATAATGAAGGATTTTGACATAGATGAAAATAATCATCAAAACTATTTGAGAGAAATATCCAACTTTTCTTGAAAACATTTAAAAGTCACATTATTTGTCAAGAAGCCATTTAAAAATAGATTTTTGAATCAAAGTGTCCCATACCACTTTGAAACTTTTAAAAGGAGTTTTGATTTTAAAACTTTAATGTCCATATAAATAAATCCTTACAACCATTTTTAAAACATGGACATTAATGAGCAAGATTTAGAAGAATAAGTCTTTAAAACATTTAAAAAATGGTATTTTAGTTAGAGATTCTAACCAAAAGAGACACTTGAATAAAAATAATTGAGGTAATCAAAACTTTGTAATATCATGAGAATAAAGGGATTCATGATATACTATGTCAAAGTACATTATATACACCACATAAAAGTGATTTGGTGCATATCAACAAAGAAGTATCAATGGAATGTAAATTGAGATGAAATCTCTCATAAATGCTGTATCCTTAGGTTAAGGATAAATCAACGACATAATTATGTGTGACAAATATAAATACACTAAATATGATTGGATATTCAGTGTAAAACAATCAAAGGATATTCACACATATTCTTGTAAAAACAACACCAACGAATTGGATGTTTAACTCAACAAATGGTGAATGAGTTAAAATTACTCTTATCAAATTCATATCAATGACTTGAGAATTACCAATGAGTGATTATGTGTATCAAACTTATATCCACAGGAAGGGGAGTGGAAATTATGACATGATCAAATTAATAGTGATTCCACACATAATCATGGAGTAATATAATCAATGAAATATGCGTAAAGCCAAATGAGTGGGAATTGAAATCTCAAATTCCCTTATTGATTAGGTAACTTAAGAAACAAACACCCATGAAAGAATGATCATACCATGATGATGTAAATACCCATAAAATAAAGTATATTACACAATGAATACGATCATGGGTAGTACACATACACCACATGCAATAATTAAGTGGTGATCAATGGAATTCTCACGGAATTAAAAGTGAGACAAGAAACCCCTTACCACGTTAATCAACTGAGTCGCATGGCCAAAAGTTAATAACCACCAAATTATTTACAGAATAACATGAATATAAAGTGAATCATGATAATATATATCAAATGGAAGTACACAATACACCACTTTCAATAATTTAGTAGCGAACAATGGAAATCTCACGGAATTGAAAGTGAGATAAGAGAATCCCTTACTTTGTACTTTTTCCTTGGTCGATGGTAGGTTTACCTCCTGTATAATGGTGAAATAATTGTTATTGAATAATACAAGAATCAGTTACTTTAATATGATATCATATATGATCTTTTAACATTGATTTGTTAATAATATCTTAAAATTATCGTCATTTCAGGTGTTAACGGGTTCATTTTACATTATATTCTTTGTTATGTGGGCCATATTCGTTATTAATGGGATGTATATTATTCATATCCAGAATGGTATCAAGTCCTTAAACATCATTTTTAAATCATCAAATGATAATTATACTTGAATGGATACGATGGAGAATGAATCACATCGCGTTTGTGGAGATGGTAGTCCGTACGTACGCACAAATGCTACTTCCATTTAATTTTTTATTTTAAAAGAATCAAATCCAAATGATACATAGGTATATTACTATTCCAGTAAAATATAATATTATATATATGTTACTTAAGTTCATTAACACCATCCTTTATACGTTCCATGTGTGGTATGAACGAGTCATATCATTTTAAGGGGGCGGTAGTCCGCACTTCCTCAAATGAAATTATCGTATGTATATACAACATGAAACGAATAATTGTATGAAATAAAATGGAATTACAGAAGCTTATATATAAAATATATATCATTAATATCATATTTAATTACAGTGACATCCTAATGGCCACCATTAGAGGCGGTAAGATGTATTTGAACAATCATCGTTTCGTGAGGCGTTAGTTTGCCATCCCCAGAAACATTATGTTCATCATCCATTAGATGGAGTTGTGTGAATTTGTAGTTTGAATCATTATTATAACAACATCCTAGTATATTTTGGATACTGGTGTTGTTACAAAAGAATGAAAATAAAAATAGTTTGGGGGTTGGAGAAGCAAAATAATTGAAAATAATTTAAGAGAAAATGTTACCTTTAATTTAGGTAACTCACTTTGGTTGGAACCAAAGGACTTATTGAAATGCTTTCTGCCTAAGGGGAGGCTTTAAAGAGGAGTAGAGGGATGTGGGGAGCTTAGTTGGGCAGAGTTTGGACGAGCCAAGTGTCTTGAGAGGTGTGAGGAATGAGTAGAAGTGGTCTCCTTTTATAAGGGAGATGAGGGGCTCTTTAGGAAAGTGTGAAAGTATTACTTTATAATATAATTATATTCGGTTTATAATGGTCCAAAAATCATTGAGGTAGAAGATAAGATGACTCATATTCTAAATAACATCAACCAATAAGAATTGGACAGGTTTTAGATAATATTTAAATCATTATAATCTTATTTATTTAAATGATTTATTAATGAGGTAAACATTGCATCATTATTGTGTCATTAATAATTTAAATTATATGATGTCTAAAAATTATAAATAAAATATCATTATGTAGGAAATCTTTTTAGCTTTCTAATGAATATTTATAATCGAAAATCCAACATGTATAACCCTATGTAACAATTGTTCTTTTAAAAGATATAAGCTTATGCCATTTTTGTATTCATTTTAACTTAATTAAAATAAAGTGTCATTATCACTTACAAGTGGATCAATGGGGTCCCAAAATTGACCCAAAGATGCCCATGGTCGACCATGTATCAAACAATAGGGTTAAGACACGTTTTAGGGTAATTTAGTATTATTATAATATTATTTTTTAACCCTTATTTACCGGATTTACCCTTAACCATGGTAAATAAAATATTTACCGCAGTAATTATTCAAAATGTCTAAAAATAAAAGTTACCTATTTACACAATTTGAACATCCTGATTCCAAATATGGAATCCATTTTTCTAAATTCAAAACACAGAAGTGGCAGAAATTAATTTAAAATTAATTCCCGCTGTCAAAACAAAAAGCGTGTTTTTAAGAGATAATAACTATCAAAAGATTGACACTTGTTTATGTTCGGTTTAATTGTAAAATTATGTTCAATGACCAAAATTATATTAAATGGTAAAAATATATTCTAAATATACTTTAAAACCACTCCAATTCATAATTTATCACTATTAATTATTTTGATTAAAAAAGTTGTTTTTAATTAAAATTTAGTAAATTTTTTCTATTCATCAAAATATGAAAGTTATCTGAAAAGTACCAAAATTTCACCATAGGCTAAATTTGATATTCCGAATCAAAAAATGAACTCCATTTTGAAATATAAAATATATATAATTTCAAAAAATTAAGTATTACTATTCATAACGGCTAGTTTGATCGGTTGTGGTGTGTGTTAAAACTCGAAGTTGCGTACAACACACGCTACTGTTTTATTCAAAGGAAAGCGTACCGTGGAAGCTTGGGATGTTTTATTTTAAATTTTTTGAGGTCCCCATTTAGTCAAAAAGATTAAAATATTTTATTTAAAATGGGTTCACTATTAAAAGTTGGTAAAACTACAATACTGAAGATGAATTTGTTCTTACATTATGTCTAAGAAACTCATAATATGGATTCTAAAATTATAAGGATTATATAACGTTTAAAATTTAGATAATACTATTCATAACCTTTTTTGAACGGCTTGTTTGGTAAGTCATGGTGCGCTTGAACTCGGTGTTGCGTGTAGTGAAAGTTATTGAATTATTTTGAAGAAATAACACACTATGAAATCTTGGGGTGTTACAACGTGCCATCTATGAATTTCCCCATTTCCTCAATTTTCTGTTTAAATTAACCCCAATGCACCACAAATAATAAATTAATTCAAGGTTACTTAAAAACAAAAGCAATTGAAATCAGACACGAATATCTACAGAATAGGTCCAGATCATACAATGTGTTGAAAAAAATTATATATATTGATCCAACCAAAGAAGAAGATATTATTATATATAAGTATCGTTTCAACTTCACTCGACAACCATCAAGAGACATAACATTCTTTATTGATAAATAATTTATATGAAACAAACTATACTAATTCAAAGAAAACTAATTGTCTTATTAAACCACTATATGATGAAAAAATAATTTCTATCTAATCCGTTTGAATAATGAATCATTTTGTGTATTGAATAAGTAATTGTAATATATATATATATATAATTCATCAATGATTCATTATAATGATTTAATAATACAATAAAAATTGGACTTAAATATGATTTTTAAGATAGTTTTCATTTAAAACAAGCACTATGCTCCCCATTGTCAATTAGGGGCACTAAAATTGATTGAATAAGTAAAAACCCTAACATCAAAGGATAGAATAATTCTATGAAAAATATCTTGTAATATATATTTGGGAAAATAAAAATAAATACACATAAACCTACCTATGATAGATATAAAATGGATCATTTAGAAGGATGATAATGGGATCTCAACACTCAATTTATCCCCTTAGCGTTCAAAAATATTAAATCAAATTAAACCATTATCGGTGTTCAGTATTCTTCGACCATGATCAATAAAATCATTAGCAAAATGATTCGTCTTTCAATGTCGAACCTTGATTGATTCTACATTACTTTAAATTGCTCCCCTTTGGACAAGCTCAGTCATCCACCCTTCTTGTTTTCCGAAAGCCCTAAGTCAACTATCAACTTGTGCACAGTTCCACCTCACCCGGCCTCCCGAATTGAAAACCTTTGATTTTGGTTTCCCAAAATGAATTCTTTATTCATATAGCCATTCATTAGATTTTCCATTTTTTTCAAACATTTATTATTATAATCATCATTTTTAAAAATTTCATTAATATTCATGAAATTGTATTCATATTTCGGATGAACATAATTCTTATATTTTCAAAAAAATTATATTAATTATATTTTTTTTAAAAAATAAAATGCATTATAATTATGTTTTTTAATTTTATTTTTTAAATCATATATATTTCATTTAATAATAATAATTTATATTAATTTTTTTTAATTATTTCTAATATTTTACTAACTTTATTTATTAATATATTCGTTAAATTTATTAAACTAAATAATATCTTTAATACGAAGACACTTATTTCATAATGGAATTCTTCTACAGAAATAAATTTTTTATTTATATTGACCACATTATAATTTATAAAATATTTTTCATTTATAATATTCATTATTGTTTTTTAATAAAATATGATAAATAATCAATATTTTTTATAATGTTCATTATGATTTTTTATAATACTATTTTCTAAACGTACATGTTAAAAATAATTTATATAAATTTAATTATTCATAATATAATTAATTAATAATAAATTATTATTCATATCCATTTTTTATTAATTTTATCATTAAAATATTTATTCATCGTTGGATACATTAACTATAGTTTATATTCCATTTTTAATTATTTAAATAATATAATTTAATAAAATATTTAATCTCATTGCAGATTATTTTAATTATTAATTAATTCATTTAATAATGTATGTATATAAAAATAATGCAATTTTATAATTTATAAGATGTTACAATATCATACAATTAAATGAATTTTCCATCATAGTTTTTCTTTGGAATTAATAAAATTTAGAATATCCATCTTCATTAAACAATGTAAAATTAGAAACTATAAAGAAATATAGTTACCTAGAGGATCAATAAAAATTATATTCAATAATGTTTTCCCAAAACAAAAACACCTAATATAAAAAATAGATTGTTTCTCTAATAGAAATTGTATGGATTCAAACCAACAAATCTGGACTATATACTAAAATATGATGTATTTTTTATTTAAAAAGCAAATAAAATATATATTGTACATTACCTGACCTATTATAATCTTGAGACTACTTTTAGAGAATTATACAAATAAAATACACATGATTAGAGTTTAATAATAATAATAATATGACTAATTCAATTCATGTTCCCCAACTCCATAATTAATCCATCTAACTCAGAAAACCTAATATATCATTGATAATATTTTAAAAAATATTGATGAGTAGAAAACATCCTAATATGTAGTTTTAAAACAACTAAAAAATAATTTAATATATACATAATTAAAAAACAAATTTAATAACTAAAAAAATATAAATATTATATATCTAAAATAAACTCCAAAGTATATTGAAATTACATAATTTTTTTGGAAAATCAATTCTAAAATATTCTTTGAGAAAAGTTTGAGTCCTTCCTCAAAGAAATAAATATAAAAATAATACATTTATAGATTGAATTTATAGATGAGTGTTTTTTAAACCATGTCTCCAATTTGCAGTATCACATGTTGTACAATGTCCCATTGAGTTTATTGCTTCCCTCACCATTACAAAATTTTAATTTTATATATAAATGAAAATGTTTTTCAAAATATATTTAATGATCAATATTTCTCATAAAAACCCCATGAAAAATAATTTCAAAAAATGTAAATTTTCTCAATGAAACTAATTAATTAACAACCACCAAGCTTGGTAAATTATCATTTCATAGTAAAACCATGGATTTTTTGAGAAATATACATTTCTAAAATATGAAGTAACATTCAAAACACATAATACTAGAACATAAACTCATTAAAATAATACAAATGAAATAAATTAATTATGAACTAATGTCAATATTCATATAAAATTTTCATATCTAACAACATAAATAACCTTTATTGAAATTAAAAACCACATATTATCTACAATAATAGATTGAAAATTTCATAGATATTATTAATAAAATAAAATAACTTTAGAATTAAACTATTGAAAACAATGTTTTTTTATTGTTCCAAAATATAAAATGAAAACCTACAAGTTTCAAACAAATTTATTGTATAAATTATTATGTTTTCAAACAAATTTACAACATAATATAATATATTTTTTTTGGAAAAACATAATCCATAAAAATTTTATTTTTCTAGACTAAATGACTAACATATAAAAATTATAATTTTATATACTAATTATAATATGGTACATATTTATAAAATATATTACATATTAAATCATAATTTTTTTTGATTAAAAATGATGTATTATGTATTGGATAATATATTTGTAATTATGAAGAAAAATTAGCATTAGTTTAAAATAAATATCAAAAGAAGTTATTTGAAAATAATATAATTTAGAAGTATTAATAAATAAAAAATTCCATTAGTTTTTTTCACAAAATAAACTTAGAAGGAGTATTTGAAAAAAAAATCTATTACCTTGATTTACAAAAAAAATATGAATGTAGTGCATTTCATTATCCATCTTGTTATATATCTATTTTTAAGTACTTAATGTGAATTTTTAATATTATTATGTATCTTGAAAACACAGAAAGGGTGGAAAATTACATGAACTTATCTTATATCAGTCTTCCTCCCTAGACTCTCCTCATAATCATGTTTTAAAAAAATTAAATAATAGATGTGGATATATTTTTATTTCTTGTGCCAACCATTGAAGAAGATAAAATTATTGAGGTGTACCTTTTGAAATTATCTCAATATCCATCACAAAACCTATCATTTATCACTAATAACTAATTTAGATGACAAAAACTAGAGAAAAGTAAAGGAAACAATTGACTGATTAAGAAACATATAAACTGAATAAAAGTAATTTGTTCGATCCACAAAAAACATGAAATTTTTTGTGGATTGAATAAATGATGTTAATTTATATATATTATTTATCAAATAAATTTATGTATCATTTATGAAATGATACAATTTTTACATAAAAAGAGTTGAAAAACAAAATTTCATTCTAAAAAATAATAAATATCACCATATTCAATTAGGGACAACGGTAATGATTAAAAAATTAATAACCAGAACGTCGATGGATGGGATACTACTAATATGAAGAGACATGAATGATAATTTAAAAATTAAAAATAAAATAAAAATACAAACAATAATTTTTGGGCATTCCCCATTATACATGGTTGAAAATAAAATTGGCCATGAAGCCTCATCCTATGTTGGCCATCCTTCAGAACTCCCTCCCCAAAATCTATTTCCCATTATCTATGCTCAATCCCCCATCTGACTATTCCTCGAAGAAACCATGTTCGATTCTCTATTTGTACTCAGTTCATCCTTGGTCAGCGTCCAAGATTTAAACCATGTACTTTTTCATTACCAAAATATAGTGAATCCCTAATTTACCCTTTATCATATTATCATTTTCTCTAAACATTTATTATTCTAATTATTATAATTAAGTATTTATCAAATATTTATGATATTGTATTCATGTTTCAAATAAAAAAATTATATATATAAAAATTAAATAGTTACTAAAAAAGGATATGCACTATGATTAAATTTCAGGGAGATATTTATATTTTTATTTTGTATATTTCTTTAAATATATGTAATTAAATTATTAAATAATATTAATAAGGAATATATTTTCATAATTCTATTTTATGTTATATTCATAAATATGTTTACATTTTAAAATTAAAAAATATAAAAATTCATATTTCATAAAAATATATTTCCTTAAAAATCAAATTACATATATATATATATATATTAACTATTTTCTTATTATTAAAATTTTAATAATTTTTAATCGTAATTATTATTTTCATTTAACATTATATGTAAAATAATCAATATATTTTATATTATTAATTTTAGTATTAAAATACTTTTTAAATATAGTTTTTAAAATTAATTTATATAAATTTATGTATTTATAATTATATTTTTTAATAATAAAATAGTGTTCATAATAATAATAATTATTTTTTGTAATATTATCATTTAAATATATTTAAATTTAATAATATTTGGATTATATTCATGACATTTTTTATTCCAAATTTATTTAGATAAAATAAAATCAACATATCAAATATTAAAACACCTTTTATTTTGATTCAATTATAAATTAATTCATTTAAGAGAATTAATATATAATATTTAACTAAAATTATAATATCCACAATGTTACAATTAAGATTGTGAAATAATGATCATGGTGAATGGGTTAAATATATCATACCATGACATGTATGAAAAAAAATAGTTAACACTGAGAATAATTATTTTAATAAGATATTAGTAATGAATGAGTGATTAATTGGTGTAAGTGGACCATATAAGATATTATAAGTATCAATGTGGTTGAGGTAAAAAATCAAAATAAATTAAAATTTATTAATAATTATTTTAAATTCACTTCTTAAGAATGTTGAGCATTGGGTAACTAGTTTACATACTGAATTTATTTCTGATGTCATATATTAATAATTCATTTTCTGTGATATTCATTGGTTATGTGTGTAATGAACTCTAATTGTGTTATGATATTTTTACACTCACTTAACATGTATTTAAATTTTATGTTCAGGATGAATTTGTTGTTTAATAATCACATAAATGGTATGATCATTAAAACAATTTCTCATTTCAATTTTATTTTTTTGAGAAATGTATTATACCAAACCATTTATTTATTAATTATTTATATATAATTTATCTCTTCTATGTTATTACCTCTATCAAATTTTATATATTCCATTTTATCATTTGTTTTATAATATTTCTTCTGAACTATTATTAATCAAATGTTACCAAATAGTAAATGGATTATTTTATACTCACATTCATTTTCATGATCAATAATTTTTTGTCTACATTTGATAAAATATATGATATTTTTATTTAAGACCCATGTATTGTTAATTAAATTGGTTAATTCTATAAATTATATATTATCCAATTATATTCCTCTATTTATATACTCAATTTATTGATATAGGGTTTTTATGGTAATATCTAATTATTTTTTATCCTAACAAAAATATTTTTATTCCATGTCGATATGTTAATTAAAATGTTTTGATAATAGTTTTTAATATTAATCAATATTTTACTATTTTTATTTTTATTCATTCTTAAAATTCTATAAATAATATTAAATATAATTCAATTACCATTCTAAAAATGAGGATATTTTTACCAACCATGTCATTAAAATCAATTTCATAATTTCTACCACATGAGAACATTTATATTCATCATGGATGTTATATTTGTTAAATATAATTTTACCACTATACATTATTTTATAAGGTCACAATATTCAGATAATGTTTTATTTAAAATAAAAATTGTATTTTCTTCATTAAATGTTCTAGTGATCTTTAAAATTAATTTTATCTATATCAACATTATTTTATATGTAATATTCTTTATAGGGGGTATAATATAATTATACTATCCCCCATACATATAAATATGGATTATGATTATATTATTATATTTATAGACTGGGGTAAATTTTTTTATTTCATATAACTTATTTTAATATCAGTGTTTATGATCAATATTTATTTAATTGGGATTAATTTAATTCACACATTGAATGAATTAGACATAATATGTAATGAGAGGGGGCCTTTATAAACTATCAATTCATAATTATGTATAAATTGGAATGATAACATGGGTATTTGGTGTATTTCATACCTATTTATATTTAGTGTGTTTCCATGAATCCCTTTGGTTATTATTATGATGTGAAATATTTGAATTGTATCATTATGAAACTATTTTTTATAACATGTGATTATTTATGTTTTTTTAACGGAACGTTAATGAGTATATTTATGTTGAATATTTAAAAAAAATTTATCACTGAATTATTATTCATTATTTAATAATATTAGTGTGCCTTTGTTTCATGATTTACCTTACTGCAGATGTTCTCTAACCATTTATTCTGTTTCTCATTCCTCAAGACAATAAGAAGGGATATATATATTTTTCAATTGATATATATGATGAAGTAATAATGGTTACACTATATGCTTAATCTATATTTTATTTATACAACTGTATTGTTAGAACCATGTATTTATATAATATATTAAGATAGATAACCAATTTTTTCATTTGGGATGTGATATCATGAATATTTTATTGAAAAAGTATGATTACAACTGTCTACAGGTGAGTTGATTCATGATGTTACATTCTCATTTCTAAAAGGCATATTTATTTTAACAAAAATAAGTGTTCGAACATATGGGTAATATGAAAATAAAATTAATTACTAATGAGGTGGAAATTATTTTTGTATAAATAATAGAATATTGTTAATATAAATTCATAAAAGAGTATAATATTTATCTAAAAATATAAATATTACCATAAAAATTATGATTATCAAATGAATATAGTTACAGATGTAATTTATTAATTTTCAATATATATGTAGAATAATAATTTAAAATTTTATTACTCAAATAATATTCACTATTGGATATAAATATAATTTTATATAAGGTATTAATTTTTAATTAATAAATTTTATGGTAATTTTTAATGGTTAAAAAAAATTTATGATTAATCTAAAATGAATATTTGTTATCAAAAAGATAACTATAATAGAAATTGATTTAATTTGAAGACTTATGGTAATATCAAAACTATTACAGTGTCAGACAAAAAGAATGGGTATTTATTGAATATATATAGGAAAATGTGGTATAAAATTATAGTATCGTAAATAAATAAATTATATGTAAAACATGTTTAATTAATATGGAGTGAAAAGTAAAATAGTAATATATTTTTTGGAAAAAAATTTACATTCCAACTACCTAAGTGGAAATTTATAAACAAGAATTATAATGATACATAATTTCAAAATGTAATTTCCTTAAAAAATACTATGTTAATAAGTTATTTTACATTAAAATTAATAAAATTATAAGCATTGTGCATTAATAAAAAAATTACCATTTTAAAATGTCTATTATATTAAATATTATAGAATGAACTAACCATATGAAATTATGTAAGATGAAAAAGGAATAAAATGGCATCATGTAGTGAATGTAACCTTTATTAATATTCTTTTTTGAGTTTATAAAATTTTTAGGTTCACTATAGTTTTCCTTAGAAAAATATGAAGAAAAACATCCAAATTTATTATTTGAGTGTAATAAAATTCTTTTGAAGTTCTACTTCATCGAAATTGGAAGTACATTCATGAAAAGAGTATCGCCACCATTTATTTCCACAGGATAATATTGTATACATAGATATTACAGAGAGCTGTTGAGGGGTTATGTAACAATAAGTAATAGATGATATAAAAATTTAATTACAACTAAAATAATTCAATATTCCCATTTATTCTATTTTTTAATCATTTTATATTTCATTTAATGTTTTTTTTATTTACAAAAATATTTATTAATTTAGGAGAATTATTTTACTCTAACAACATTTGGGATTATGAGTTAATTTTTTTCCAAATGAATTGATTTCCATTGGTGAATTGTTTTCATACTACAATATGATTATCTTCTCTTATATTCAAAACTATGTTATTCTTTCAAAACACAAAACACTATGTTTTCTTGCATTATATGCAACACTATGTTTTATCAAAACCATGATATATTACTCTTATATTTATTTAATATTGAAAATTATAACATAGACATTTAGTGATATGAATAAAAATTAATTATAATTATACATTATGTAAAAATAATATATAATGGAATCATATTCATAAAAATTTACTTATTTTTTTGAAAAGAAATTATACGTTTCAAAAATTTATTTTCTAAATTCATATTTTAATTGATTTTTGGGTTCAGTAATAATATAATTTTTGAAACATTTAAAGGATAATTATTAAAAAATAAACATATATTTTGAATTTATAAAGTAAAAAAATTTACCTCGGGTGAATTTTTGTTATTTTTAGAAAAAGGTGTTTATCATTTATAAAAGTTGGAGAATATTAAATTTTAATTTAAACACACATTTTAATTTAATTTAAATAAAAATTAAAAATATATTATTAATTTTTATAGTATAAGTAGTTAAATAATACATTTATTAAACCAATCTAAATCGTTGGATAAAATTTCATCATGAAATTATATAGGAAAACATTGTCGATATATGATCATTTTTACTTTAACATCACGATTTTTTGGTACATGTATAGTACTAAGTAGGGTAAGAACATATTGAGGATTCCAAAAGAAGAGGTAATGTTTTCCCACTAGAGTTTTTCTTTTATATTTTTCATAAACCCCATTAAATTATATATCTATAATGACTATATAATAAAATAAGTATATTTAATGTATTTATTTGTTTTTTTGTTATTGGTACTATTGAAATCTACACACACTTCCATCAAATGGGTTACGAAATCAATATTCATTTGTATGAAGGACTACCGCCTCAAAAAATGAGGTATTTCGATTTTAAATTACAACAATTTAACGTTGGTTTTAATATTTTATATATTCATTATATAGGACTCATATTATATATACAAAGTTATTATGATTTAAAAATAGTTATATCTTAAAAATCATCATGATTTCCATTATGTGGTAATACAATAATGCCATTAATTTATATGGATAACTATCACCTCATGATGAGATGTGATTTGTTCACAATTTACATGAAACATATTAAGGATGGATTTTATAAAATTGATATAGATGATATTACAATTATCATTTAATTATAATAAATTAAATTTATTTATCATTATATCTTCTTAGAAAATTAATCTAAAAAAATGTGAATGTCTACATATGGCCTAATGTCTCATCGAAAGATGTATTTCATTTTGTATCCCAGAATTATTTGTATTACTATTGATAAATCTATACTAAATATATATATAATTTATATAATAGTTATAATTATGGATATTATTGAACAATTAAAAAATTAAGAGGGCATAAAATATAAAAAATTTAATCTTATGAGAAAATATAAACCGTTATTACCCAGAACATCACATTAAAATGTAATTGTTAATAAATGTGTAATAAATAATAATAATATAATAATTCATGGTATGATATATATAAATTAGGTTGTATAATATATCAATAAAAAATTATACCTATTATATAGGTGTTTTGAATGAGTATGAAGGAAATCAAGAAATTATGTAAAGGAATTTGGTCTCAATTATATTTTTTATATATAAATTATATTATTCAAATATATTTCATAATTAGGTGTATATATAGACCCTTTGACCAGAAATATCATAAATAAATTTATCATCTTGATATTTAATGTTCCATTTTTTTAATCAGTCATGTGGATTATGATTAAATGTTAACAATGTAGTAGTGATTTTATTTTACAATCTCATCATTTTTCAATATTATTTATGATTAATTATCCCATGATGATATCACATGATCTATATCTCTATAATTCTCATAAATACTCTTAATTTATGTTTATTCGTTATATATTCATATAAAGGTAACATTTTTCAAGTTTTCAATACTTATGATTATAAAGAAAAATCCATCTTCATTTCACTCAACAATTTGAAATTTGATTTATTCTCAATTTTTTTTAAAAGTGACTTCATTTTTCTAATTAATCCGTTATGATTTATAATAATACATTTTTATCCGAGTTTTGTTTTTAAAAATTTAATGAAAAGATTAATAATTTCATTTTCCACATCAATATCTATTGGTATTGTACTGAAAATGTGAATGAATTATTAATTTTAACAATTATGACATGATTATAATTACCTGACGGCTTGGAAAATCCTTGATTAAAATATTCACTTGTAATTTTCCATTGTTATTTTCTATGAAAAAGTATTTAAAATTTTCTTATTTTAAAAATAATTCATCAATACTGATAAAATATTTTCTATAAGAAATGTTATAAATGATACTATCAAAATTACATTTCACTTAATATGTAATAAATTGGTGTTACCAATAACCTATGTGGGATATAATCCATGGATACCATTCATACTGATTCTATAAATGGTTAATGTTTTGATGTACTGATATTAATGAATCTCATTTCACTCCAACAACTTATACCTATAAGAAAATCATATCAATCATGATTCTTTTCATAGATTATCCAATGATGAAATTATTATTAAACATATCTATTTGAATGTTTTTGGACACAATGAAAAGATTATGATGGAAATTTCATTTCATGGAAAATGGTATGATGAATGGTTATGATATTATTGAACACATAAATAGGGTTTTCATTATCTGACAATGGAACATATATCTACCTCCAATGCATTGGGTAATGATTTATATCCCATGATATTGACAGGAATGGAACAGAAAGTGAACTAGATTCATTATGAATGATTTGGAATGGGTATAAAACTAGATTCAGTAATACATGTCTAAAAAAGTAAGATAATCTAGTTTAGTAATATAATTTTTCCTATATGATGGTATAAGTGGTGAATTATTATTAAAAAGGATATTATTTTATATTATTATGTTTATAAAATATATTTTATGTCTTCTTCCAATGAAATGATCTCATGGAACATTTTTTTGATATTTTTATAACTCTTGTTTTATTATCTATTAATATTGATACCATGACTCATGATTATGATATTTGATATTCAAGATATGGTTTCTAAATGTTATCATCAAGATATTATACCACAATGTCCATGTAATGCTTATATATATACCTTGTGTATCATTACTAAGCATCTACGATCACCATTTCTTATTGTTTGTTCCCTTTTTATAAAGATATATATTATGTATGGTATTTAAAAAAATATTTCTAGTGGTGAATTATATAGTTGAAGATGATGTACCACAAATTTGGGATTGTTTTTATGTCTCCATGATTCCAAATTCATTGAACTATTATTGTCGGCATGATTGTTTTAAGTAATCAAGTGAATAATCAACATAAATGATTTAATATAAATGGATGAAAAGAATGGGTAATTATAGTTTTTATTATCTAAATGGTTTTGTAATATTTTTTAAACTAGACCGAGAAAGACAATGTGACATCCCAAGGGAAGTTTTTAAGGAAATTTCAATATATGAGTAAATGTAAAGGAAAAGGTCAAAGAATTTTGGTAAATCATAGAGTGAGTGGATTTCCCTAAATACATCCCTATCCAGAAACTATTAGTGGATTTGGCTCTATAACTGATATATGTATGGGTAAAAACCCCAATAACACCATATTGAGTTAGAATCAGTTGGGAAATGGGGCATGAAAATGGCACTTGATGACCACCTTATTTGAAACTCTTAGGGGATTCACTTTCAAAATTCACAACATAATGTAGAATCATCATGATGTGTTTAAATAGACGGTGACTAAGAAAATCAAAGGATAATCCTATTATTTCATATACTAATGAATATGGGGTAATGATTTCAAAAAATTATATGTTATTTTACACTATTATGTGGATCCCTATTGTGATTATTTTTTCTTAAACTATGATATTTTGGTTTTGATAAATTTAAAAAATCTAATGGAACTAGTTTTGTTCTATGTCTGACTGACAATGAAATGATTATCCTCTTGATAACCCAAACATTATATCAGTAGGAATGAAAATTCTCATTCACTTTCTTAGATACCATTCCCAAGATGTGAATCACATTTGACATCAAAATGAACAAATACGAGAACCACATTATATTGAGTTCTTAATGATGCAATTTCCTCTTTCCTTTATTGGAACTATTTATCTGTTAGTTTTTGACAAAATGATCATTACCACTAAAAATTTATTAACCATTATATAGTTATCATTAATTGAAAATTTCAATTTTTTTCTACTGTTTTGATGGTGAAGAAGATCAATGTTGGACCCTAATAATTAATATGTGTAAAAATGATTAAATGGAAAAAATAGATTGTGAATATTCCAAGAAAATATATTTCACTATGAACAATAATAATATTTTTCATGATAAAATGTTGAATTAGTTTCACAAATTCAATAAAAATGGATGATGAAATTGAACATATGTATGAGGAACATTTTATGAAAAAAATTATATATTCTTTTGGTATTAATGTTGAACTTAATAGTATAGCTGATTTATTTTTTGGGGGCTTAAAACCATGTCTCTTATGGGAATTAATCAAAAGAGACCTTAGTAGCTATATAGAGATTTATCAATGTTCTAAAAAAGTGAAATTGAGGTTGGAGTCACTAATAAATTACATGGTTTTATCATGAAAAGGAAAATTGATTTCAAATGATAAAATAAACACCATATAGAGATGAAGATGAGATTTCCTTTATAATCAAGGTGTGGGAGAAATAATTTATATAATTTTATTATGGGAACTAGAATTTTTTTTTATAGAATGGATGTTCACTGGGATATTTAGTATTTATGTGATGGAAAGAATTTATCTAATGAGGTGAATTGATTTAATGCTGCAGAAAAAATTAACTTCCCATACATTAATAATTGAAGAGTATGGTGAATAGGGATTAATATAACATTTTCCAATAACTACAGGTTAATTATGATGATCGATGATTAGAATATATTGTGATGATTTATAAGTAAAAATATCATGTGATCATTGTTTTAAATTATTTTTTTGTAAATGAAATATTGAAAGATACAATTACTATAAACTCTATAACAACAATTCTCTTATTTGACTCTAGATATAAAAAATGTCTAATATTTTATGAAATATATAATGATATCAATATTCCAAAAAAATGATTATACCTAAAATTAACATTGATAGAAAATAATTGTATTATGATCAAATATAATATTAATAACTAAAATATTGTTGATGATTATAGATATTTGATTCCATTAAATATTCTCATTCTTCATCTTGTAGAATTTTATGTCAGCATAAGGTTGGATTATAATTATCTAGATAAATCCAATAGTAATTTTTGGGGATAATATGTCACATTTTATATTTCAAACCATCATATGATCTCCAATCTATGTGACAATAATTATGATCATTAGATGGTGATTAAATATATTTTAATGTTATCAATTTCCATTCCAATGGTGTATTTATCTCAAATTTTTGGAGATAAAATTGACATAGATGATAAGAATAATCTATGTCAAATTTATGATATATTTTTAGTGTATGTTCCAAGACATCAACCAAAATGTGTTTTCAATTATCAATAGAACTCAATCATGGTTCCACAACAATTTCAATGAATCCCTATAGAAATTCCCCAATTGATTTATCGTAATTTTAGAATAATCCCGAGGAAAATCATGTCGAGGTATTCAATTGACCACGTATGTAACATTAAGGTGACCTATTTATTTTTATAAAAAGAAATATGGATTGATGCAATTATTGATTGATTATTATGATATAAACATAATCACAATTATGAAAAATTATCATTTTCCCTTAATTAATGACATGATTGACCAGGTAAACAATGCTCAATTCAATTTCATCATTGAAAATTATTCCGAGTATCATCAATTAAGGGACAATAAAGAGGACATAACCATGATGACATTCCAAAAAAGGTAAAAACATCATCCATAAATGTTAATTCCATTTTCTTATTAACAATTCCTGTTAAATTTTATCTATTTATTGAATAGAATCATTATAGTTTTCCTTGATTAGTTTCTTATATTAATTATAGATGAAACTTTTATTTACATAAGGATCAAGAAATATATTTAATAACACTTCATAATTTTACTAATAAACCAAAATAAGGACAATAAATATGAAAATTTTACAATGATTGAATTTTGGAAATAAAAGGATTCATTTGGGGGTCACATAATCGTAAAAATGGGTATATTATTAGATCCATCATAGAAGGATATTATTGAATGTTGACCCATACCAACGATGATGAATGGAATCCATTTATTCTTTTTTTAGAAATATATAATCATTGGTTGGTTTATATTTTCCCACATGTATCAAATCCTCAGACCATGTAAAATTATAATAGAGACTAGTTACTAAAGAAAAATTAATGTGTGGAAAATATAAAGGAACGAAAAAGAATATTTGTCTACACTATAACGACCCACACTTTACATACATTGTTAATAATTCAAAATTGAAGCACACTTATTACAACATATGACAAAACCACAAAGGACCGTATAGTTATAGTGTCTTTAGAAACTGGGAAACATAAACAACTGGTTCATAAATCTTCTACAGTGTCTCCCATTTATTTCATCATATCTAGGGTCCCTTTTGGCATATTCTACTTAATATCCATCTTCCTGACCTGGGGAAAAGAAAACATAAAATGGTGAGCTCAAATGCTCAGCAAGGGCAAATAAAGGAAATAAAAATCATCTCATATCTTTTTGAAAATCAAAACCTGCAAAAGAGATCATAATATCTTAACATGGAATGAATCATAGAAGTGAAAATTAGATCCCCATAATCATAACATAAAACTTGAAACTTCGTGGCATGCACACATAATCATGGAAAATCATTTCTTGTTAGTCATGACTCATTGCCAAGACTATCTTAGTGGACAAAGTCCCTTTCTGAACCGAGTTCACTCCTCGTTTCAGTCCTGTATCACTGAACCGAAATAACCTTCCGTTCCAGCCATGTCTATCTCATGAGATATAAAATCTTTACCCAATGCATTGGAGGGAGATATAGGTCCCACCAATCTTATAATGAATCCTTTCTTATGTTTGCCACAAAATCATAAATCATACATCATTACATAACCCATGTAATAAAAATGGGATTCTTAAACAACATGACATCATAAAACCATTCATATAAGATAATGGAATTCATAAACATAATTCCATCACAACATAGTTAAATCAATGTAAAAATATGGATAGAAACAGAACCCTTTATTATCTTAGATGGAAAATAATTTTGATAAAACACATGAACTTCATTCTTGAGGAAAATATCCTTTCTACTTCAAAAACACTTTTCCTTTCTTAACATGTCATACAATTTTAAAATAAAAGAAGTTGATTAAAAATAAACATGAAAGCATGTAAAGGAAGCTTCTTGGAAATAATGTTTTAAAAATCCATTCATGCCGTATAAGTTAAAAAAACATTCTTCGTACCTTTGTCGGAAAAGTCAAAAAGTACATCGTACGAAAAAAAACGACAAAAGATTCCTTTCATATTCTTTACTAAAAACTCACCGAAGGGTAAAATTGGATTTATACTATTTTAAGGGGATGGAAATAATATTACATATTGATGAAACATGGATGTGGATGATAAAATACACCCCAGTAAATACTTACGAATAAACAATCTTGGATAAAAATGAGATTGTGATATTTCCCTTACCTTAAGTCCAATTTGCTTTGTACGTGTCCGAAGATCCTGTATAATGGTTTAAATAATGTTATTGACTTATTCCAGAATCATACATATTGATATGATATCATATATGTTCATATTCCTATCTTTTTGATAGTAATATTTCATGGTTACTTGTTACTCGGGTCTTTATTGCCTTTTGTTCTTATGCGTGTTTTGCCGAATACATTCTTATTCTTCTTTTAAGGTTATAGATTCCTTATATCCAGAATGGTATTAGTGTAACATATATCATATTTATTCATTCAATTCATTTATATAATCATTATTAAATGAAGATCATGTAGAACGAGTCGCATCACATCGTGGAGACGGTATTCCGTACGTACGCACGAGTGATGATATCATTCCTATGATCGTGGAATTGTATTGGAGTATATATATATATATTATTTCAGTATCAATATTACTTCATAATAATCATATATAGTTACTCATTACACCATTATATCCATCTTTTTAAGGTGATGGTGGAAAAATAGATTACACCACGGCGTGGAGACGGTATTCCGTATGTACGCACGCGCGGTGATTTCATTTTTCCGTAGGATCGATAGAAGGTGAATTAGGGTTGTTTCATATTTATAATAACATATCAGTATGTAAGTAATACTTATGTTATTACTTTATCATGAGACAACTAAATGAGAAGAAGTTGAAGAAGAAAGAAATTGAAAAGATCGGTAATGGATATTACCTCTTCTTTGGAATACCTCTTTGAATCCTCCACTAAGGGAACTAAGATTGGTCTTTGAAGAATACCACGACCTCTAGTATTATTCTAGGGAAGTGGAGAGGAGAAAATGGCAGGGGTTGGCCGAGCTTGAGTGCTCAAATTGGTGTGAGGAGGAGGGGGAGGAGGTGCCCTTTTATAAGGGAGGAGAGGGGCACCTTAGGAATATCTCAAAATATTATTTTATATTAAAGTCAAAATCGGTTTATAATGGTTCCAAAGGGTCTTATTTCGAAGCTAAAGTGGGGATGGGTCGAAATCCTATCAACCAATAGGACTTAGACAAGTTTAGGGTATTATTGTAACCTTATCAATTAGATTTAACTCTAAGTTAATTAATTTAACTTTTACCGTGTCTTTTTGTTTTCTTTCACTATATGGTTAATACACTTACTATAACATGCCAAACGAACCCCAAATTGTTTATTATTAATATATATATCTTTATCTAAGTCATTTTGCCGAACCTTAGATTTTTAGGAATAAAATAACAATTAATAATATAATATTTGATTTAAAAACTATTTTGAGTCAATTTTGACACTATTTGATATATGATTTTTGTGAAAGTCGTAACAGAATTATATGTTCGAACCAAGTTGATTAAATCAACAATAATATATCATAGTAACCTAGAAAATTAGTGGAATTCATAAAAAGTCTCAAATTACATTTATTTTGGTATTTATATTATCAATTTTGTCAATATTTCATTAATAAGATAATTACTGCATCATCTTTGTGTCATAAATAAATTAAATTATTTGATGTCTAAAAATTACAAATAAAATACCATCATGTAGGAAATCTTTTTATCTTTCTAATGAATATTTTCAATAGAATTTATCTTATGTATAACCCCATATTAAAAATGATTTACTTATTAAAATTTGATTTTAACTATTATAACCCTTCTTTAAATAAATTAATAATAAATGTCCTAATCTAATCCAAGTGGGCCTAAATGGTCATATTTTATTCCTAAGTTTGTTTTTGGTCGAATTACACTTTTCCAATAGAATTAGTACATGTTTTAGGGTAATATTAATATCATATTTACCCTTAGTTACCCTATTTACTATTAACCGCGGTAAAAAAAGTAAAAAGTTACTATTCACCAAAAAATTATTTTCATCTCATTGAACCACATTTTAGTCCTTGATATTAACCGTGTCTCTCGGATTTTCGAAATTCCATTCACAGAAGCGGTAAAATTAAGTTTTATGCAAAATTCAGTTTTTAACCTACCACTTAGTGGTTTCACTAAAAATTGAAAGTTTTCAGAAAAATACCAAAATTTCACCCTAGGCTAATTTCGATATTCTGAGTCCAAAAATGAAGTCCATTTTGAAAAATAAAATTTATAAATTTTAAAAAAGTGGTTATTACTATTCATAACGGCTAGTTTTAATAGCATATTGTTGTTTAGTGAAACTCGGTATTGCGTACGACGCAAGCTATCGAGGAAGGTCGTGATTGCGTGTAAAGCAAGCCAAGCAAGTGTTGTGTAAAAAAATTATTCCTTTGATGATTTATATAACATAAAAGTCTCGGGTGTTACATTCTACCCCCCTTAAAAAGAATTTCGCCCTCGAAATTCGTCACTTTGTAACAAACAAATGAGGATACTTCTCCCTCATCATATCCTCAAGCTCCCATGTAGCTTCTTCAAGTTGGTGGTTCCTCCATAAAACTTTCACCAAGCGAGTGGTCTTGTTTCGTAGGACTTTTTCGCTACGATCCAGAATCTCTATCGGCTGTTCTTCATAAGAAAGATCTTGCTCCAGCGGTACAACTTCTGAGCTGAGTACATGTGAAGGATCTGGTATGTACTTTCTCAGGAGAGATACGTGGAACACATCGTGAACTTGAGAGAGATTCGGTGGAAGCGCCAATCGGTAAGCTACCTTCCCAACACGATCTAGTATTTCAAAAGGACCGATATATCTAGGGCTCAACTTCCCCTTCTTTCCAAATCTCATAACCCTCTTCCAGGGAGATATTCGTAAGAACACTTTATCGCCCACTTCAAACTCTAGGTCTTTTCTTCGGTTGTCGGCATAACTTTTCTGTCAACTCTGAGCTGCTCTTATGTGTTGTTGAATAGATCTAACTTTTTCTTCCATTTCATCAACGAGATCAGGTCCTAATAGCTTTCTCTCCCCAACTTCATCCCAGCAAGTTGGAGTCCTGTATTTCTTTCCATAGAGAGCTTCATAAGGAGCCATCTGAATACTGGAGTGAAAGCTATTATTATAAGAAAATTACACCAAAGGTAGGTGTTGATCCCAACCTCCTTTGAAATCCATAGAGCAAGCTCTCAACATATCTTCTAGGGTTTGAATTGTTCTCTCAGACTGACCGTCTGTCTGGGGATGATAAGCAGTGCTGAAACTCAACTCTGTATCCAGAGTATGCTGAAGACTTCGCCAGAACTTCGAGGTAAATCTCGGATCCCGATCAGATATAATAGAAAGTGGTACTCCATGCAATCTTACCACTTCCTTTACATATATCCTGGCAAGCTGATCTAGAGAGAAATCCTCTCTAATAGCAATGAAGTGTGCGGACTTTGTAAGACGATCAACTATGACCCAGATAGCATTATTGCCTTTGGATGTCTTAGGAAGTCCTGTGACAAAGTCCATAGTGATGTTTTCCCATTTCCATTCAGGTATGGGTAATGGTTGTAACATCCCCTTAGACTTCTGTCTCTCAGCTTTAACTTGTTGACAAACCAAGCATCGAGAGACATATTCAGCAACATCTCTTTTCATGCCATCCCACCAGAAGTACTCTTTCATGTCCCTATACATCTTCGTGCTTCCAGGATGAATAGATAATGATGAACTATGAGCCTCATCCAGCAGCTCATTCTTTAATTCGGGGATGGGAGGAACGCAAACCCGATTCCTGAACTTTATTATCCCATCACAATCAAGGTTGAATTCAGGAACATTTCTCACCTTCTTTTGTAACTCGACATCTTCTTTCTGTGCATATTTAATCTTCACATGTATAGATGGTTGAACATTCATTTGAGAAAGATAAGATTTTTCCCCTTCCATTATAATTCCAAGATCCATCCTTTGTAAATCCATAAATATTGGATCTTTTGTGATCCTCATCATGGATAAACTAGCATGGTCTTGTCGACTTAATGCATCTTCCACCTTGTTTGCTTTCCCAGGGTGGTAATGGATTGAGCAGTCATAATCCTTAATCAGCTCCAACCATCTTCTTTAGCGCATATTCAGCTCCTTTTGTGTGAAAATATACTTTAACCTTTTATGATCAGTATAAATATCACACCTTTCACCATAAAGGTAATGCCTCCAAATCTTTAATGCAAAGATTACCGCAGCCAACTCCAAATCATGTGTTGGGTAATTTTGCTCATGGATTTTCAACTGTCGTGAGGCATAAGCTATCACCATATCATTTTGCATAAGAACACACCCCAATACCTTCTTGGATGCATCACTGTAGATCACAAACCTTTCTCCACTACAAGGCAGTGTGAGCACAGGTGCACTGGATAAACTTCTTTTCAACTCCTTGAAATTCTCTTCACATTCCTCTGTCCAGACAAACTTAACTCCTTTCCGAGTCAACTTGGTGAGTGGATTAGATAATCATGAAAAATATTTTACAAAACGTCGATAATATCCAGCCAAACCAAGAAAACATCGGATCTCAGTTACTGTTGTTGGTCTTGACCATCTTTCGATAACCTCTGTTTTTGCTGGATCCACAGATATCCCCTCTTTTGAGATTATGTGACCCAAAAATGCAACTTTTTGAAGCCAAAATTCACAGTTGTTAAATTTGGCATAAAGCTTCTCCTTTCTCAGGGTCTTCAATATAATTCTCAAGTGATCTTCATGCTCTTCCTTGATCTTTGAATAGACAAGAATATCGTCTATAAAGACTACCACAAATTGATCAAGATAGTCACTAAAGACTCTATTCATTAGATCCATGAAGATAGCAGGGGTATTAGTAAGACCAAATGGCATCACTATAAATTCATAGTGTCCATACATTGTACGGAAAGCCGTCTTTGGTATATCCTCCCTTTTGACCCTTAATTGATGATACCCTGAACGAAGATCAATCTTGGAAAAGTATTGAGCTCTGCGTAGTTGGTCAAATAAGTCATCAATGCGTGGGAGAGGATATTTGTTCTTGATAGTGATCTTGTTAAGTTCTCGATAATCAATGCAGAGTCTCATTGATCCATCTTTCTTCTTAACAAATAGAACAGGTGCTCCCCAAGGTGACGCACTAGGGCGTATGAATCCCTTATCAAGATTCTCTTGGAGTTGCTTCTTCAATTCCTGCAACTCAATTGGGGCCATTCTATAAGGTGTCTTTGAAATAGGCAAAGCACCCGGTACGAGTTCTATTGAAAACTCAACTTCACGATTTGGTGGAAGACCCGGCAATTCCTCCGGAAAGACATCATCAAACTCCCGTACAATGGGCATATTCTTAATCGTGAGTTTCTCACCAACCATTTGAGATAAATAACCTTCATTTAGTGGAATCAATACCCATAAGATGGAAGAAATTTCCACTGGAAGGTTATGTTCATCCTTGCATTGGTATACGATCGTAGATTGATCTGGAATATGAAATGTGACTTCCCTTCTTTGGAAATTGATATGAGCTCCATGTAGAGAAAGCCAATCCATGCCAAGAATCACATCAAATTCCACTAAAGGAAGGATCACAAGATTTGCAGGAAGCACTTTCCCACAAAATTCGATCGGAGAAGAATTATAAACTTTTGATGCGATTGATGTGCCATTAGGTGTTGTCACAGCTAACTCAACATCTAATTGTTGAGGTAATACGGTGATACCCTTAGAAAATTTTTCAGAAATAAAAGAGTGGGTGGATCCAGAATCAAATAAAACATTTTCTACTTTAGAGTGGATGGTAAGTGTACCTTTCACCACATCGTTATCGTACTCCACATCGCTGATAGAAATTGCATGTGACTTTCCTTTGTCTTTAGCATTAAGAGTTTGTTGACGTCGACCATCATCATCAACCCTTGGATTTGGGCATTGATTGGCATAATGCCCCATCTCCTTGCACTTGAAACATTGAAGTGCAGTAGGTTCATTCTGTGTATCCCTTCCTTTGTTTGCGTCATTAGAAATCTTCTTCCCATTATCACGGCATTCAAATGCCCGATGACCTTCTTTTCCACATTTAAAACATTTACATGTCCCTTTAAGACAACTCCCTCCATGTTTCTTTCCACACTTTGAGCATAAGGAAAAGCTCATCTTCTTTTCCGTGTGCTCTTTAGATTTTTCTTTGAATTCCATCTTCCTCTTCTTATCAAACCCATGTGACTGATGGGTTACTCCAATCTCCATCTCGACTTTGAGAGCACATCGAACGATTTCCTCATAGCTATTGAAGTCCCTTATGGCTAACACCCTTCGAAGACTTGGTTTTAAGCCACTAAAGAATCGATCGATCTTACTCTCAGGTTGGATAATAATACCAGAAGCGTACCTTGCAAGTCTGGTAAAATTTGCTTCATTGGTACCAACAGATTCATCATCCCTTTGCTTTAGTTCAAGGAACTCTTTCTCCATCTTTGTTCGGAGAATACGAGGGAAGTACTTATTGAAAAATAAGTTCTTGAACTCGTCCCATTCCATAGACTCAATTTCATCCCTTTGCCTCGTATTCTTAACAAGATTCCACCATTGATCCGCATCTCCTTCCAAACGATACACTGCTAGGATGACTTTATCATGCTCAGAACATTGAAGAACTGAAAATATCTTTTCAGTAGTACTAATCCATTGTTCAGCAACTAATGGATCAGTAGACCCGCTGAAAGAAGGTGGACGCTGCCTCATGAAGGATTCAACAGAATGTTGCTCCCTCCTTTGTTCGTTTGGAAATCCTGCTTGATTCATAGCTTGAGAAAGTTGTGTGAGCATGGCTACAAGATTTTGCATTCCAGCTCCCATATCGTTTGGTTGCTCAGGGGGACAATCATTGCATTGCCCATCGCATTCCGCATTAACATGGTTCCTTCAGGTTCCAGCCATTGACTAAAACCAAGAAGAATAGTGTGAGCAACACTAATTATAATAGGAAACCACATAATTCAAGAAATTTTTTTTTCATGCTTATGGTCTTATCCTAGGTTATTCATGGCCATTTCTAATATTGTGTTCTATGCTTAGACTTATCCTTAGGGTTCTTACTAAGGCTTTCACATCCTAGTTTCCAAAGGTTGACTATACCTTTCCTCTGATACCAACTATAACGACCCACACTTTACATACATTGTTAATACTTCAAAATTGAAGCACACTTATTACAACATATGACAAAACCACAAAGGACCGTATAGGTATGGTGTCTTTAGAAACTGGGAAACATAAACAACTGGTTCATAAATCTTCTACAGTGTCTCCCATTTATTTCATCATATCTAGGGTCCCTTTTGGCATATTATACTTAATATCCATATTCCTGACCTGGGGAAAAGAAAACATAAAAGGGTGAGCTCAAATTCTCAGCAAGGGCAAAGAAAGGAAATAAAAATCATCTCATATCTTTTTGAAAATCAAAACCTGCAAAAGAGATCATAATATCTTAACATGGAATAAATCATAGAAGTGAAAATGAGATCCCCATAATCATAACATAAAACTTGAAACTTTGTGTCATGCACACATAATCATGGAAAATCATTTTTTGTTAGTCATGACTCATTTCCAAGACTATCTTAGTGGACAAAGTCCCTTTCTGAACCGAATTCACTCCTCGTTTCAGTCCTGTATCACTGAACCGAAATAACCTTCCGTTCCAGCCATGTCTATCTCATTAGATATAAAATCTTTACCCAATGCATTGGAGGGAGATATAGGTCCCACCCATCTTATAATGAATCCTTTCTTATGTGTGCCACAAAATCATAAATCATACATCATTACATAACCCATGTAATAAAAATGGGATTCTTAAACAACATGACATCATAAAACCATTCATATAAGATAATGGAATTCATAAACATAATTCCATCACAACATAGTTAAATCAATGTAAAAATATGGATAGAAACAGAACCCTTTATTATCTTAGATGGAAAATAATTTTGATAAAACACTTGAACTTCATTCTTGAGGAAAATATCCTTTCTACTTCAAAAACACTTTTCCTTTCTTAACATGTCATACAATTTTAAAATAAAAGAAGTTGATTAAAAATAAACATGAAAGCATGTAAAGGAAGCTTCTTGGAAATAATGTTTTAAAAATCCATTCATGCCGTATAAGTTAAAAAAAACATTCTTCGTACTTTTGTCGGAAAAGTCAAAAAGTACCTCGTACGGAAAAACGACAAAAGATTCCTTTCATATTCTTTACTAAAAACTCACCTAAGGGTAAAATTGGATTTAAAATATTGCAAGTGGATGGAAACAATATTACATATTGAGGGAACATGGATGTGGATGATAAAATACACCCCAGTAAATACTTACGAATAAACAATCTCGGATACAAATGAGATTGTGATATTTCCCTTACCTTAGGTCCGATTTTCTTTGTTCGTGTCCGACGCTCCTGTATAATGGTTTAAATAATGTAATTGACTTATTCCAGAATCATACATATTGATATGATATCATATATGTTCATATTCTTAGCTTCTTGATAGTAATATTTCATGGTTACTTGTTACTCGGGTCTTTATTGCCTTTTGTTCTTATGCGTGTTTTGCCGAATACATTCTTATTCTTCTTTTAAGGTTATAGATTCCTTATATCCAGAATGGTATTAGTGTAACATATATCATGTTTATTCATTCAATTCATTTATATAATCATTATGAAATGAAGATCATGTAGAACGAGTCGCATCACATCGTGGAGACGGTATTCCGTACGTACGCACGAGTGATGATATCGTTCCTATGATCGTGGAATTGTATTGGAGTATATATATATATTATTTCAGTATCAATATTACTTCATAATAATCATATATAGTTACTCATTACACCATTATACCCATCCTTGTAAGGTGATTGTGGAAAATTAGATTACACCACGGCGTGGAGACGGTATTCCGTACGTACGCACGCGCGGTGATTTCATTTTTCCATAGGATGGATAGAAGGTGAATTAGGGTTGTTTCATATTTATAATAACATATCAGTATGTAAGTAATACTGATGTTATTACTTTATCATGAAACAACTAAAGGAGAAGAAGTTGAAGAAGAAAGAAATTGAAAAGATCGGTAATGGATATTACCTCTTCTTTGGAACACCTCTTTGAATCCTCCACTAAGGGAACTAAGATTGGTCTTTGAAGAAGACCAGGACCTCTAGGATTATTCTAGGGAAGTGTAGAGGAGAAAATGGAAGGGTTTGGCCGAGCTTGAGTGCTCAAATTGGTGTGAGGAGGAGGGGGAGGAGGTGCCCTTTTATAAGGGATGAGAGGGGCACCTTAGGAATATCTCAAAATATTATTTTATATTAAAGTCAAAATCTGTTTATAATGGTTCCAAAGGGTCTTATTTCGAAGCTAAAGTGGGGATGGGTCGAAATCCTATCAACCAATAGGACTTAGACAAGTTTAGGGTATTATTTTAACCTTATCAATTAGATTTAACTCTAAGTTAATTAATTTAACTTTTACCGTGTCTTTTTGTTTTCTTTCACTATATGGTTAATACACTTACTATAACATGCCAAAAGAACCCAAAATTGTTTATTATTAATATATATATCTTTATCTAAGTCATTTGGCCGAACCTTAGATTTTTAGGAATAAAATAACAATTAATAATATAATATTTGATTTAAAAACTATTTTGTGTCAATTTTGACACTATTTGATATATGATTTTTGTGAAAGTCATAACAGAATTATATGTTCGAAACAAGTTGATTAAATCAACAATAATATATCATATTAACCTATAAAATTAGTGGAATTCATAAAAAGTCTCAAATTACATTTATTTTGGTATTTATATTATCAATTTTGTCAATATTTCATTAATAAGATAATTATTGCATCATCTTTGTGTCATAAATAAATTAAATTATTTGATATCTAAAAATTACAAATAAAATACCATCATGTAGGAAATCTTTTTAGCTTTCTAATGAATATTTACAATCGAATTTATCTTATGTATAACCCCATATTAAAAATGATTTATTTATTAAACTTTGATTTTAAGTATTTTAACCCTTCTTTAAATAAATTAATAATAAATGTCCTAATCTAATCCAAGTGGGCCTAAATGGTCATATTTTATTCCTAAGTTTGTTTTTGGTCGAATTACACTTTTCCAATAGAATTAGGACATGTGTTAGGGTAATATTAATATCATATTTACCCTTAGTTACCCTATTTACTATTAACCGCGGTAAAAAAGTAAAAAGTTACTATTCACCAAAAAATTATTTTCATCTCATTGAACCACATTTTAGTCCTTGATATTAACCGTGTCTCTCGGATTTTCGAAATTCCATTCACAGAAGCGGTAAAATTAAGTTTTATGCAAAATTCAGTTTTTAACCTACCACTTAGTGGTTTCACTAAAAATTGAAAGTTTTCTGAAAAATACCAAAATTTCACCCTAGGCTAATTTCGATATTCTGAGTCCAAAAATGAAGTCCATTTTGAAAAATAAAATTTATAAATTTTCAAAAAGTGGTTATTACTATTCATGACGGCTAGTTTTAATAGCATATTGTTGTTTAGTGAAACTCGGTATTGCGTACGACGCAAGCTATCGAGGAAGGTCGCGATTGCGTGTAAAGCAAGCCAAGCAAGTGTTGTGTAAAAAAAATATTCCTTTGATGATTTATATAACATAAAAGTCTTGGGTGTTACATACACACCCACTCATACATTATGATGTAGTAGAGAAGGGTTTTTAATCTATAGTGATATAAACAAGAAGTGTTTTTGGATTGTTCATTTGAATAATGGCATGGTTATAGCTTTTGCCTCACAATATATGAAGATTTATGAGAAAATTTATCCTACATTTGATATGGAGTTTGATATGGTAATTTTTTCATTATAGATATTGAGGAATCAGTTTTATGGAGAAATGATTAATATAAACACATTTCACAAAATTTTAAACCATATATTATCAAGTAACCTTTTGATTAGGAAATAATGAAGATGGTTTGGGCAGCTTAAAAATTATGTCTACTCAAAACATTATAACCCTAGGAAATAGAAAAATGTGGCTGATGATTTGAGTTGACCATATCATGATATTTTATCATTGTTGGGTATCACAAAATAACTAATATTTATGGATGTGAAAAGTATGGATATGGAAATCCTAAATTTGTGTGGAAAATAATATCTTATATAATTTAATGTTCAACTATATACCCAAGTGATTATTAAAGATGTTGAAAAAAATAAAGTATATCTATAAAAGAAGGAATGAAATGTTCCTTATATTAACCATGATCACAATGAAATTATATGGTTTAAGAACCTTGTATGTTCATCAAACATAGTGGATTTAAAGATGGAGTTTTTAAAGAGAGGGCATAGTTATTAATTATCTATTCATCCTAGGATTATAAAAACTTATAGATATTTTAAATTGTACTAATTGTGGGATTTCATGATGAGAGAAATTGTAGAGATTATCTCTCAGTTATTTTCATTCCGACAAGTAAATCTTGAAATACAAAAGTATAAGGGGATGTTTCATCAAAAACACATACAATATTGGAAATGAAAAAACATAAGCATGGATTTTTTACATTATACTCCCAAAAAAACTCTAATGGTCAGAATGATATATTGGTGGTAGTAAATCTCATTAATTATTCCTCACACTTCATCTCTACCTGAGAAAATTTCTACCTAGATCATATTTATAGAATATTATATAAGAAGGTTTTAAGAGTTCATAGAGTAAAACATTATATTATATACGAAAAGGGACCCTGTTTTCCATCAACGTTATATATAATTCATCATCAATATCAGGAAACTAATTTCTCTATTATCATTGTGTATCATCCTCAGAAAGATGAAAATTTAGAATGAATAATTCTAACTTGAGAGGTTATGTTGAAATCTTGTTTTATGAATTTCAAATGATGTTGGGACAAACACCTTCCTCTATATGAGTTTCCAAACAAAAATAGATTTTACTCAAACATTCAAACATATATTTATGAAAAACTATATTTAATTAAATACATAGATCTAAAATAAGGGTCATGTGATACTATACATTATGTAGAGATTAACAATTCAGCTTTATGAATATAATAGTAACCTTCATTAAGTCCAATTATAGCTCACCAGAAAGGTATATTAGGTAAACCCATTATGAGATACAATGAATAAAAATTTTCACCCAATATTTGTGGTGTTAGTATTTGAGGTACTAACCTAGAAAATGTGATGAACATATTTTGAAAATAATTTAAAATAGTAGTTCAATGATTATAAGCACAGATTTTGATTTTTCTATGAAACTGACATTGTAAGCAATGTTCTCACAGTGGAAACAATTTATGAAATAGAGATGCATTGAGGGATGATTCATATACCACATACCTCTATTATATATCACTATCCTAATCCAATAACATCTATTAGTCTAGCCTTGATTGGAATAAATTGAATAATTTATCAATGACCGTAAAATAAGGCATACACGCTGGCTTCAAAATAACATCATTATGATGAAGAGAAATGTTGAACTAATCCTAAGGAATGTAGAGCATAACATGAGGAATCCAATGATAGGATTTTTTTTCTCGAATACATAATAAGGTGATGAAATGGGAACAATTGTTATGGAGAGGAATTTGGGTGCTCATCCTGGAGGAAAAGAATGCCTCCTTCTTGTGAAAAAAACATAGTAGGGATGCATTAAATTTTTAATTAATGTTATTTTGGTCAATTTACCCAAATATAAAGGGGACTCACAATTTTTCATCATATTTGGAAAAACGATTTTTCCATTGTATGCACTTGAATTCCTCAATAGGGTACTCGCGTGGTTAGTCTGCATAGTTAGTGAAAACATGTGCAAATAGTGCTAATTAACACATTAAACATTTTTATACAATCCAATTGGGAATGTAGCTGGGGGAAAACCTTCTTCAAGATTTTGATGCTTATATTTCCATCTGTAACACACCTTGCTATTAAGATACACCCTAAAGGATACGTTTCAATGTTTCTTTAATTTATGCATCCTAATGATTTGATCAACAAAAAATGGTTTAGAGCTCCGAACAAGACCTGTACACCACCAGAGCATCAATATTCTCATTAGTAAACCATAATAGGTGTAAAAAATAATAATAAATGTATATATATTTAATGGATCCATACCTAATAAAAAACGAGGTTCTTAATGTCTCTCAATAAAAAGAACTTGTCCCAATATTCACTTTCCGTTGGTGGAGAATTCCATTGTGAGAAATACTCTGACCAATACGCACATAATTCAGCATCCTACTCCTTTGTATCCTACTAAACATAGACATGAAACCATAGAATCCATAATAAAATCTATAAAACGATCTCATAGATCATTATAACTTTGTATTAACAAACCATATAGAATACACCAAAAAATGCAACATCCTCTATCTCATCCTCCTCAAAAATAAAAGTATGACATGGGTTAACATGATAACAAAGAATCCATGAAACAATGATGATAGAATTCATTGGGAGATTCCAATGGGGTAATAAAAACTAATAGGATACCAGTCTGTATCTTTCATGAATCTCAGTCATACTGTCAAAATAAGGCGATAGTTTACATTTCCTCTATATCAGTGTATGACCATGACTTGGTGATACCCATAAGAAAACCCAAACTATGACCAAGAATGACAGAGGTCAATTATGGAGATCTATAAATGATGTATATCTAGAATAACCATTATAAATACACATCCTAATCATCTTAACAAACTATAAACTCACCTAAATAATATGATGACCTAGTTCCACTACCTCTCATAACTCTAAAAAACCGAGGGTTAAATGAGATAATATACCTTATAACGCCACACATAAATTAATTTGAATCATCTCATGAATGATATTATTATTTTCCAACATTATGAGAGGGATATGATTCTCCCAAGAAAAACCAAATTCTTTGATTCTTTCTCAGAGAATGTCCTCCAACAGTTGTAACATCTATTCTAACTAGACTTCATTCTGTGGGTGAAAAGATGTGATTAAAAGAAACTATTTTCCAACATCTATCTTAAACCCATTCTATAATATCGTTGTTGAATGAGTGTCTCTACATTAAATGATAGTATGAGGGACCCCATGTAGCCATATAATTCTTCAATTATACATTATTCATATCTCATCAACTGAAAATTTTCTCAAATTTTATAATAATGGGGTAACCTTTTCAGTTGATCTCCGACCACCTAAACAATGTTCCTACCTTGAGGAAAACATGATAATATAACTAAAAATACTTCATAACAACATTCTATTTCAATTATGGCATTTTGAATTTCTGTAATGACCCACCAGACTACTGGTTCTCTACCTTCACATACTGACCTGTGAAATAACTATTCATAAAGCATTATTCCTAAAATTTCTCCCCATGACCCCAATTCTTGCATCGCATTACTCTATAAATCATGTAAATTGTACGATGAACGTTCCTTAAAGAAGATTGGGAATAAAGCATCATAATATCTCTACTATCTATATAAACTCATACACTCCCATAAATACATAAGATGTTTTCTCCTTCAAAAGTTAAATCATGAGGAATGTCCTTTCCAGAAATTGTATCCCTGAGATCCAACCCCTATGAATCTGAATGTTTCCTTTTATTCACTATATAAAAATGGAAAGCGGTAATATGTATGGTTATAATAATAGAACGCCCATTAATTTCATGAAAAATCAAATGATTCTATTAAAATAAGGCCGTCAAGTTCTACGTCTCACTATCTTCTAATACAATATGTGCATGATTATTACTTATCATATAATTTTCAACAACATTTCCCATTATATGAATATATAAAGTCTAAAATTAAAAATATGAAGGGTATTTGACCCATATTAACTATATTATTTTCAAGTCATGCTACTAAAAAACATTATAGTGTCACTTATGGGTTTTCATCACCATAAAGACCTCAACCATCAGATACTGTCTCTAGTATTGTATGCTAATGGAAACTAATGAAAGTTAAGGGATATACATTGGTAAATTAGGATCATGTATAATCAACTAGAATAAATCATAATCAATTAATGAGTCCCCCAAAATTATCAGTAAACCCAATCTAATAGTTGATGGATCATTGAAAAATTTATATCCCCCAAGAGGATCTGGTAGGATAAAATTTACTGAAAAGTAAACATTCCATTAAACTCATGAAAGTCTTATCACATGATTCTTACCTTGGTAACATCACACCATTATTAGTAAGACTATTAGTATGATATTAATGAAGGTATATATCTAATATGAAATACCAACAATATCAAAACTGACAAATGAATATCTATTCATCAAACACATACATGGGATACTCTTAGAACGCCACATCACTCACCTTATCTAAGAGATTTCTCCTAATTCTGAGATAATATATAACAATATGTGAAATTTTATAATTATGGACTTCCATATTTTATACATATTAATCAGTTTATGTTATCATAGTGTATTCAAAATGATCTCAATATGTGTATTATAGTTACTCTGATTCTAAGAATACACATTTATTTCTTCCCCAAAAACCAAAATAAAGAAATACAGATTGGGTTGGAATACCATATTCATAATAGGAAGGAAATCAAAAGGAATCATCAATATATTTAACATAATAATATGATTCTAATATAATCCGATTGACTACATAATATCAAACATGGTATATCTAAAGGTTATACTCACATAATATGATCGTATGATATCATGTTGATCAATTATAATACCCTTTATCTATGAAGGAAATCAAATAGATCATATATCTATGATATTGGATACTTTTTCCAAGTCATATGTTGGTTCTATCATTTATAATTTAGTTATATGTAATGTTACCCAATAGACTTCTTGGCATAAATTTTGTGGGAACCCCAAGAGTATGTACTGGGTTAGATAAAACCTTTGGACTCCAGATCCTCCTACAATAGGATGAGACCATATATATTATTATGATCCATTCAATATTATGGAATTAACAATAAATTTAAAAGTAGAATTATCTCCATCAAAAACTCCTCCTCTCTATGAGGAGTTAATCTACAAAATATTTTTTGAACGCCATCCCTATGATGGTATACAATTGGAGGAAAATATTCTAGACTTATTTCATACTCCTCCATGAAGTGACTAAAAATATGGAATTTATGTCCACATATCCCATGATTCATTTTTCTATATCAACTATTCTAGACAATACATTAACTATTATGAAGGGAGTGACTAAATTATGGTATTGTAAATGACACCCTGAATAGATATCTCTCCACATATGCATGAAATGGTACCACCTAATGCATTCAAAGAAGGGATTAAAAACACGTAATATCAAGTACAAATATATCATATAATAAGTGAAAGATACCTATCTTAGGGGTCATTCCTTTCATTGGATTATACCCTCTAATAGAAATACCAACGATGTTTCCATGGCCATTACACCAAATAAGTACTAAATTTATAGCCCGATACATTCCATGGTCAATAATGATATAAAAATGAGATAAACCCATATAGTGAATGATTTATATATAGTGGTGGAAACTATTATTATAGTACCAAACAAATTAAAAGTTCATGTTCTTTGATCCGTTTGAATCTTTTATAAATAATGCAATATTCTTGATCCATGGACCTATAATATAGATCTACTACTCTGAGAAGATCCCTCAATTATAAAGAATAGTTATAATTATGGATACAAAGACCATGCATTCTTCTTTGGAATATCCTAATGATGTTACACTAACAACCCACATGATATGAGAAAACATGATCCTTCAACTGATGGTGGAGTTAGTGTAGAACATCTTCCAATAAAAGTGTGTGGAAAGGTCTAAAATAATATCTAATGATTACCCATATATCTCTATCAACAGAACTTAAAAGGGTCTTTATCACAAACAAAATTAATATTCCCCCAACATCCATATTGATGTCATACAGCATAGTTTCTTGTGTATATACATCAGTTCCAACTTATCTTGTGAGAAACCTCAGGGCGACGATTCCTTCTACCATAAGAACAACTGACATTCCTCGACATTGAACCTATGTTCGTAGTACATTAAGCTTTTCTGAATTTTTTTCATGGTGATAAGAGTGTGTATTATGATCACCTAAAATGTTGATGGGAAAATGAACTTCACCTATGAGTGTATGGAAAGCTTGATCCCATCTTCAAATCATATCACTTTTGATTGATTATCACATTCTATAATCCATGAAAAGTGATGAAAATTGATAATATAACAGAATATACCATAAATAACATAGAATCCTTTTACAAGTGTTTAAACACCCATGATTGGTCATCTCTCAGCATATAACGAAGGAAGTAATCATATATGGTTATCATGAAGTTATACCAAACTAATCCCTGATGAAGACCAGATTGGGTAATCACATCCCCCCATGTGTTTCACTAAATCATGAGACATATACCTAGGGTGATTGAACCACATCTCTCTAGGAATTTTAGAATTCTCAATTATGGAATGAATGAAGTAAATGAAATACATAACAGCATGTGGAACACTATCCCCTGAGAAGGGGGGAGGATACTAATGATCAAACTTGTGAGATGGATCATCTAAAGTAGGATCACATAATAGATGACCCATCATGGATTTTATCAGACATATAAATCCTCAAAAATATTAGCATTAGTGACCATATTGTGTTTTTAATGAGGTGAATCAAGTGGTACTCCTATAATTAATACATGTAGATTAGGGCCCACCAACTCTGGAGAATGGTCCTCACCACCGTACTAGTAGATGGATCAGTTACAAAATTGTGAAATATCTGCTTAAATTACATGAACAAGACATACAAATTTATTTTAAGGAATATGGATACACTAAAAATATTAAAAATATTTATCTAAGGGAACACTACCATATGTACTATCCCAACTAAACCCCTTATAGGACCAAGTTATTAGAGAGTGTATTAGTATAATTTATAGGGGTTCTAGTAGGTGAATAGTCAATATCACCTTTCATCTTCAATTATAGGAAACAATTTTATTTTATAAATCATTATTTAACTTTTATGTTTATACTTCCTCATATACATATATCAGGGTTAGATGAAATAAATCTTTATTACATATTAATAAAGTCATATAAACTTCATATCTGAAAGAAAAACCCATTTGAATTCATTGGACCCCAGCATGCATTTAGTTTTAGTTTGTAATAGTTAATATTTGATGGATTTACTAGTTAAATCTCCCCTTTTAAATTTATGATATCCCATATACCTCATAAATTTAATCATGTATTTACACAATCATATCCAAATAACTGATCAATTAAAGAAAGGTACAAGGTGGATCATTGTATAAACCATCTCTTTAAGATGCTAGTGTCAGGTTATATATGAAAAAACTATTTATATTAATTATGAAACATTAAATAACTAATTTCATTGCATTTAAAAAGATGTTACCAACATTGGCATATTTTGAAATCAGGGATCACTCAATAATTATAGGTAACAAAACTAACAAAACCAACGAAATTCTCATATATATAATTTAATAACACTATATTTTAATTATACGTTCCTATAATGATGTATGTTACAATTCCCCATATCAGACTTGGAAAAGGTAAATATCTATAATGATTATCAAGAAACACAATCCATGGTAATCTGACAATGGGGAAAAATATATAAGCTATATTAATTTAATAGAAAATAAATAATTTCCCATTCCCAAGAACCATCGTATTTTCCCCGATCCATTATTAGTTTATCCTATGAATGAATCATGGAAATGATTTTACATATACCTAATATCCAATTTTTCTTATCAAAAAAATGAGAGGAAATAATTGAAAAGGAAACTGTGAAACAGATTTGTAACATCCCATCATGTGTCCCATATAGTGGTTTCACATGTTGGTGCATCATATTTCCTTAACAACACCACTATATACACAATAATATATCAAATAACAGAGTGGTATTTGGATATGTTAGTGGGGATATTATTCCCTCATGTTATATTGGTCCAAAAAGTATTTAACTAATATAACATTACATATGGATAATAATTGCAGAATAAAAAAAAGATAAATAATACTGTTAGTGGAAGATAAGAATAATCTTTTATAATAATAATCAACTCAAAAACTACAACATAATAATATAAAAATTATAATGATGTAATTTCATGTCTCTAAAAAACAAGAAAACATGTTTATATAGAAGTAATAAAAAATATAATTCAAAGAATAAAAAATAATCCAAAAATAATACATCATTCTAATTGATGGATATGTCATATTTTAGAATTTTATATCTTAATACAAGCATGGATGTATGACCTCTATGGATGAATATATAACTTTTACCATACCTATTATAATATAATATTTCCATGTACAAAAACATCCCATATAGGTATGAGATAAATATCTGTTTTCCCTCACCAATAATGTCTATACAAATAATTTTATGAATATTTACACTAATGTATGAATGTACATACTAATATAATGTAATGTCACATAATCAATACTCATACCTCCAACATCCAATACTGGTAATGTATTTGAACAATATCACTTTTAATTAATTCAATTATGTTGGGTTTATAATTAGTTCCAACTGTAATGTATATAATGAAGATAATTATAGATTATCCATGTTACAACGATCACATCCTATAATGATAACAATAATGAAATGGATTCCAGGATATAAAAAAATCATTAACTATAGGGTAATTCCAACTCATTAAAATAACATGATATCTATAAATTTGTTCTAAGTGAAATATTGTGGGAAATAACATGTAATTCCAATGTAAATAATTTTAAATTATTCTAATGATATCATCAGGTTAATCATAGACTAATATTGATCAGCCCCAATGTGGGAATTCCATGGGACCATCAATCCAATGACATCAAAATGGTTTTAAGGATTATATTAGAGAGATAAAAATATCCATAAGATAGTGAAGGGATCATACAATGTCATATTGGGAATCCACTAGTATACAAGGACCATGTTCCGTGGTTAGTATCTCTTTCTTAAATAATCTATTTGAATAAGAGCAGCTTCCCCTAAGTTATCAATAAATTCCATTCTGATTCCATTGATGTATCATGTCTAAAACCCCTATAAAGGTTAAAAGACACATATTAACTAGGAACGTTATAAATAATTACTTATTAAATTAGGACATGTAATAACAATGCCTTTAAAAAATTCTTTTGTGTCTATATATTTCGATTCATACTAGTTGAATATGATAAATATCACATGAAATCATTTTTCACATTCATTACATATTCATCTATTGGGTTTATTACTTTAATTTTCATAATCATGAAAATGTGGTCTATGAAATTTCAACTGATTACTTTTAAATTATAATTCACATGGTTATGTGATATATACAAATATACATTCCATTTAAAAAAATTAATTATTCATTAATTTATTTGAAACACCTTCCTTATAAGGGTTATTCAATAATTTAAACTCTATATACATGAAAAATTAGTTTGTTTTATTCAATCACTTACCTTTTTAACTACTAATCCTAGCTCAACTGAAGTGTGGAATTTTTAAACCAATCGATAGTTACAAGGAATAAAATAAGTGAAACCCTGCTTTAGATGGAAAGAGTTGTGTTAATGACCTCTAATGATTAGAAATACATATTTAGATGGGCATATCGAGCACATTTTTTATGATTAAATGAATTTAAATTGAACATAATAAGGACATCCAAGTGAACCAAAATTTTCCACCGTGAAAATATATTAGGAAATGGAAATAAATTGATGGATAATTCATAGAACACCTACCTGAAGCCTATATCACTCTTCACATCCTTTATCATCGATTATTTTATCTTATATTTGAAGAAAATGGAAGAATGGATCAATTTAGTGAGAATTGGTAATATGAGCCTACCTCAAAATAACACCATAAAGTAGAAGAAAATGATGAACTTAGCCCATGTATTTAAGAGAATACCAAAAGGAATATAATGAGATAAATAGATATATACTCTGAGATTGGGAAAAGAAGTGTGATCATAAATATTAATATTGCCTTTAATGTTTATTCTAGAAAAATATATGTCATTCGTCCACTGAAAATAAAAAATGAAGAATATGGGTGGGTTAAATATCATGTTAAGGTAATTTTGGTATTTTTACCCAAATTTGTATTTGTCACATGGTTATACATACTTTTCACCAAACATACTAACCTCACTACCTCAAGAGGGGACCCGTATGGTTAGAACAAAAGTCTTGTTAAACTATGCTCCAATAATGCTAGATTCCTCTGTCTAAAAATGAAGACAATATTATTGGGAATAATTACATGAGGGAACTATTAGGGATGACCATTCACCCTATATTAAACAATGAAACACCCAGTATGGTAATGAGAAACCATCAGGGATGGCTCACATTGAATCTACTAACTGTATGGCCTAGTGATTTCATTATTAATCAAGGTTTTTGAGATCCACAAAGTCCCCGAACACCCCTAAAAACAAATAACCTTTTTATGAACCTATAAAAGATATAAAAAATTATTAGAATGAAATTTAATGTATCAATAACTCACATAACATAATTTCCTTAAAAGAAAAATTATCTTATTTATCTTTCCATTTTGTAAATTTCAACAGGGATCCAAATCCAGAGATTTAGTGGGGGTGTTCTCATATGTGGAAGGAGTGTTTTAAAAAAAGATTTTTTATTTAGTGAATAATTAATTATGAATTACAACCTGATGGTGATATTCAATGGTGATTTATAGTGTTTCTTTCTTGTTGATGATGATTTAGCAATCATTGTAATGAATATATAGATAATATATTTACTAAAAGTGAGTTTAATGTGGGTTTGAGAATATTCTATATAGATATTACATATTTTTATTAATTATATTATATATTTAAAATTTCCATTATTTTTTGTTTATAAGGATAATGAATAACACCATACTATTCCTTATTTCATGCACAATTATATTTATATTTTTGTAAATCTAGTGTTGGTGAAATTATTTATTTCATGGTATGAGTATAATTGTGGTACATAGCTAGATATGTTAATGTATTAAAATATTTCATGAATTATATATAGGTATATAGTAGAACTGTCTTCTGTATATTGTCCATGTGATGTGGATAGAGATACTTCCAATGAAGAAAAAAAATGTTAGAGGACAATGGGTATCAGGAAAGACATTTTCCACCACTTATTAGGTAAATGATAAATATAAATGAAACTATTCGAAAAATTTAATTATATGGGTGGGAGAGTTCATGATACACACTGAACAATAGTTTTGGGAATTTAAATTAATTGTTTCAATTATTATTTGATTGAAGTGGAGACTAAGGTTCTTCTTATGAACCACAATTTATGTCGACTAATTGTTTTTTTGGTTTTCATTGATTTCAATTATTATACAATTAATAATATTTGGATTATAATTAATATATATGTGGTTATTTAATTTCTATATTGTTTTCTAGAACCATTATTTTTTAGAGGAATAACCATAACTCACATCTATTGTGTTAGAAATATTCTAGCATGTTTTTTATGCATGAGATGTCAATTTTATTATTTAGAGATTATTTTATCTCTATAGAGACTTATGATGGATTAAATGATTTTTCTATGACTGATGAAATTGGTATTCAATTTTTTTCACCATTATTGGGTGAATCATTCATCATCATTATTTTTTTTGTTATATTGAATACGATTTAAAAAAAAGGAAATTTAGAAAAAACAGATAATTTTTATTAAATGGGTAATAAGGAATTATAATTGAATTATATATTATAATATAATATTTAATATCATTCATGTATTTATATGTATGAAAGTTATATTTGTTATATAAGATAATATAATGTTTCTAAATAAGTGGATGCTTGAAGTATGGGTATTTTTAACTAAATTCCCTTTCAGTAGGTTATATCAATACTTCATTCACTATATTATGCAAACAATATATCTGTTATCACATTTGAAATGCTATTTTTTATTTCTACTAGTTTTATGTGGATTTAAATTTTTTCAGTACTATAATTTATTGATGGATTACTATTTCAAATTTTATGAATCTTTTGATATGTTTATCATATCACTTTTTATTATTTTAGAAAAATCCAATACTCAACACATGCTTAATATTTCATGGTCTATATAAAGGCCATAATATTCATTAATTTTGATTCTAATTAAATTAATTGATTTCAACAATCAATATAATGATTCATATTTTATTGGGATATAATTAAATTGTATCCAAAGGTGTAAATGGATATGTTAATCAAATGATGATTGTTTATTTCCTCATCTCTATTGAGGAAAATATATCATATTTATCTTCTAAAAATCATTATATTTATTTGGATATAGTAATTTAATTGTTTTATTATGCCCATTTTTTTCTAATATTCTGAAATAATATTTTTAACATACCAAAACTTACTTATTATTTTTGGAATTGAATAATTATCTAACATATCAATGATCATAAAAAATATGGATCTTATAATATAAATTTAAATTATATCAAAATTTATTTTCCAGCTACATTTGATTTCATTTCCATGTTATATAAATGAATCCTTCTAAATTATTTTTAAATAGACCCTTATGAAATTTTTTTAAAGAAGAAAATATTTTATAATGACTATTATATAAATTCATTTTCTCACCACCATTACTATTATTTATTTTATTGATAAATATTCATATTTACAACTATAATTAAATAAAATCACATTATAATTTTCCCGGGATATTTTAGTAATTATCATTTATAAAATGATAAGGATATTTCCCCATTGTTTTCAATGAATCAATTGAATTATTTTATAAATATTGTTATCATTTTGACATAATATTTTAGGGGTTGGTATGGAACATTAGGGTTTTGATCTTATAGTACCATACATTTTTGGTCTATAGAGGGCTCATGATTATTATTAATTATTGTTTCTTAATATCACCGTTTTCTTTAGGTTTTATATTAAAAAAAATTAAAAATGATGAATGTTTTTTATTTTCTTATGTCATATATATTAAAATATTATTAATTTTTTATATAAAATTATGATCTAGCTCCTCTAATCAATATGTTTTATTTTATTTCACCTGATCAAAATAGGGTACATTAGTAGTTATGTTTAATTATATTTCATTCTCTATATTATATTATGTATGATATTTTGTATAATACGAATTTAATTTTATAATGTATGTATTTTTTATGTGATATGATAAATAATTTTTATTAGATAATAATTCAACTCTATAATGGGTACATTATCATTTTATTATAATGGAATATGTTTTTCAATGAAAATATATTTTTTAATTCAATATTTTTTTTATCATAAAAACTTCCTTAATGTGTAAATGTTTCAATAATTTATTTTTCTGACATAATTATGGGTTGTAAAATTATGGAATTTATTGTGAAATACGATCATTGCATATAATGATTTATTTTTTCAAATAGAATCTATTTTAATAGGTATCAAAATATCATTGTTTATATAATAATTGGTTTTATATAGATTTATAATTTTATATGTTATAATATCATTCTAATTTAAGATTTTATGGTACCGGTATGAGTGTTAAATTTTATGTTCAATCAAAATATTAAAATAATGAAAATGAAAATTTGGTTTTATTTTAAATGATATTAAGAAGGATAAATACACTTTTTGAGGTGTTTATATTTTATTAATAGATAATTGATAATTATATTACCCCTATTCCTAATATATCATTAATGGTAAATTTTATTTGGGAAGAATTTGGCTATATTTTTTAGTAAATAAGAATAAAAACATTGAATGTTTTTTGTTCTAATACATAATTTGATTTTAAAGATTCTATAGTAAATGAGATCAACAGGTATATAAATTTTAAAAATATATGATTAGTTGTATACATAAACAAGTGGAATGAAAATTGATTTATTGAAAATAAATTCAGATTATTCTATAAAATTATTTATATATTTTATTGGTGAATATCAATATTGTATATCATGAATTATATATGAATAAAGTTGATTACTGATAAGGTTATGATGAATTTTATGAATGTCTATTTTTATGAGTATTGTAATTATTAAATTATAAGAGAGGTTATGTTAATTTGTGTTTTGGTAATTCGTGGGGATTAAGTATAAGAATGTTAGGAAATAAGAGTTTAAAATATATAGTGTTATTGTTTCATAACTAAACTGAATATATCCAGAGATGAAATGAATATTTTATATGATAATAGTTTACATGATTTATATTTAATATGATATGAATTTTTTATTTATTATTTAATGATGTACAATCGTAATTTTTTTTGTTTTTTCGATGGTGGTAGTTGGGGAAATTTCATTGAGAACTAATGTGATAGACAATGCAGTGATTGTACTCATAGGTAACTAAACAACCTTGTAATGGTAATGAAACCCATATTGTTATAAATTCCTTTCTATATCATGTCATTATTAAGATCTTAAATATTTTCTATCCTATATATTATTTAATAAGTGAAAAATTTAGTTTTATGGTTTTACAAATGATACAACCCATATAAAAATGAATTATCAATATACGCCAGTTGGAAAATATATTAATAAGAAATTAAAAATTAGTTTCCAAGGAATAGGTGAATAATTATTCTATGAATTGGATGGTCATTGAGAATAAAAATATTGTGTATAGATGAAAATACCAATATATGATATATAAGAATCAAATGATTTTCAAATTTTTCCATCATTACTCCCATACTTTAATTGATAGTTGTATTAACATTATTTCAGAATGTGTACTAAAATTATGGGTTAATGGTGATAATATACAGTATTAATTTTTATGTACAGTATAGATCATGATAATTAAGTAGTGAATTGTGCACACCTTATCCACTAAAAAAATTCAAATTTTATATAGGATTGTGTATTAACCCAAATATTATTATCTAGAACGTTTTTCAAGGGAAACAAACAACCAAACCAATGAGTATATTTATAATATTCTATTAAAGTTCCATTATTTATGATGATTTTATCCCATATTTTTATCCCATTTATAATATAATTTTTTTGTGAATTAGTTTTCTATAAATCATATTAATAAAATTTTAGTATTGTTTGAGTAGATTTTTTTAATCTTATTACATATCTCTAAAAATATTACATATCTATTTAAGATATATGAATACAATGTTTCTTATGATAATGACTGATAAAAGGATGACTATGGACTCCCAAGGGTAATTATATCTTATAGTTGAGATATTATACCTCTTTATAAATTATATTTAACTCAAATGTATAGGGATAAAAATTATAATTAGTATATGGTTATTATAATGGAGAAATATTATTTTCAAATCCTCAAAAAGAGTGATATATTGATATATCATCTAGAGTCTTTACTATATTTCTGTTACAATTCGATATATTCATTTTAATGTTTCAAATAAATTTTCATAGGTGAACTTTTTTAATGGCGGGTCAAATGTAACACAATCAGATTTCAAAATATTTTCTCTATAATAAGTATGGTGTGTTCAAAAGTTTGTGAAGCACAAATCATCCAATATATGTGAATAATTATTTACAGATACATGAAATGATTGTAATTTTATATTATTTAAATTAATGAATTTATAATCGGTGGTATAAATCAACTAATAAAATAATAGTGATTAATAAGAGACTATTTTGATATGATTTTTGAAAAAATTTCTCATAAATTTTAATATTTTGAGAAAATATATATAGAAATTTTACTGTTAAATTCTCAACAATGATTATTATAATAAATTACTAACATCAATAATATGATTAATTACGTATAAATAATGTAAATATAAATATTTATGGAAAAACAATGAAATTTATTTTTAAAAACATTCTTTTTAGTTTTTTTGTTATATATGTTTTATTTGAATGAAATATTGATAAATTTATGAATATTCATTTGAATAAATATATAAAATTTAAAAAGTAAACATGTGAAAAAAAAATTATGGTAATTGTTTAGTATTTTCATAAAATTTATAATTTTTAAGGATTATAAAAAATAATAATTTTTAAATGTTATTTTTTTTATATTTTATCAAAACATATGAATTACTTGAAAATCTATATAATATTGTTTATTCCAATAAAAATATTTGTTTATTATGTTTTAATCATGTAATCTAAATGTTATTTTTTGTTATTCCTTGGAATAATGTCCATGTAAGTATCCTATTATTGAACATAATCTATTTTATTCCATGGGAATCAAAATTTTAATTTTATTGGGTGTAAAATAATTCATTATTCCATAAATATTCTCTAAAACTATTTTTTCATCACAATTTGAATGAATATATCAAATATAATTATCTTCCACTTATATAAATTGAATATTTTAAAATTAATTTATGTCATGGATCTTCACATCCCAGTTATTTTATAATTCATAGTTCATTTTTTATTCATATTGAATTGATTTCATGGTAAAATGATCGTCAATATGGAAAGGGTGAAACAATTAACATAGGTTAAAATATGATACTTTTCATAAAATATCTCTAATAAATTGATATATTTTATTGGTTGGCCAAATATTTTACCCTAACATATTAGATCATTTAAATTTATCTTAATTTTATATTTATTCCAGGATAAAATAATTTATAATATATTAATATTATTAGTATATACAAGGGTTCTACTCCCCTCACATATAAAAATGTACCACTTCTTATCATGTTTTTACACAAATTAAGAACTATATCTCAACCAAAATTCTTCAAATCTCCTCCCCACATCCTAGAGGACTGGTTATTCCAAAAAGACTTAGCCAAAAACCCATAATGTGATTTTCCAAAGAGATTATCCATGGAAAAGGTAAATATTCACAAAAAACATTTTAAATGTTTCAATATTCATAAAACATATCAAAATATTATGGATAAATTTTAATATAATAACATAATTATATTTACAATTTTAAAATTAAATTTTGTGATTTTTGGAACCATTTTCATACTCATTTTCATCTAATGAAATATGTAAATTGGTTTATGAGTACATTGCATGTAGGAATGACAGTGAAGAAATACATTAAATTTTTCATTACCATCCATCATATATGGTTATTTAAATATATTAACTAATAGTATAATATATTTAAAAAGTATTTATAATTATTTTATTATATATTTATATTTATGTTTATGTCATTTCATTAATTTGGAAATAGAAACATCATATGTACATTGATGCAATGTACTTCCTCAATGAGGTGAGGTGATTCATTTTCCAAAACTACCCTATATAAATGAAAAAATAAATATAAGTTGTTAATATCATTTTTTATTGTTAAAAAATTAAAAATAATGCGATATTATCATTATAAAATTACATTTTATTAACTGTTAAATAGTTATAATATTTTTATTTGTTCTAATATTCACACAAACATTGTAAGATTATCGATTTTATTAATTATTTATGAATTTTATATAGTGGTATAATTATTTAAATATTTTGAATTTAATATTTTTCTTTAATTATGTTTTTGGATATAGTGTAATTATATTCATGAAAATATAAATCATTTTGTTATATTAAATAGTCACTTAAACGTGTATATTGTAATCATTTTATGTGAACCTTTATAGTAAGTTCTATATAGTGATTATGAAATTAAAAAAATATTCCAAAATAATTCCTCAAATATTCAGTAATAGTATAAGTCTGCAAGAAATTGACAATGCTGAAATTTTCAGAACCATTTATTGAAAACACTTATTTAAATCTAAATATATAACTCAGTGATAATTATATTAACAATGAATTAATATTAATTGGGAAAAAATGATTCTTATGCAAAGGAAATGTATTACTGTAATATGAATATTTAAATATTATAGATTTATAAATATTTATAATTTTATATATAGGAGATTAGAACGTGCTTGACCAAGATGAAGTCTGATTTAAGGGTAATATTAATAAAATATTAATGTATTTGGTTATGTCACATATTCATTTTCTATTTTGGGATAAGATTACCTATCATGGGAATTATTAATAATATTTTCTATATTTAACCTTTTTATGTGGATTGAACTTTTTTACACAAAATTTTCATGGATTTATTCTAACTTCTATTGTGATGAATATTTGTATGGGTATCTAGTCTCACTTTTCTTTCATCAATACATAATCCATATTCATCACTTGTTTTATAATGTGTGGTTTATTTAAAAACATTGATTTTTTTATAATATTTCTCATCAAAATTATTAGGATTTAAAAGTTCATTTAATCATATCATGTTCTTGAGTTATTGATTCAAAGGTTACTAATGGAATAAATTATTTTTATACAATATAAATTTTTATTGTGATTTATTAGGTTTCAATATCCCTTATTATAAATTATATGTTATTTTTATTTTAAATTCCATATTTTTTATCTTTATCTATTAATTTTTTTTATTTTAAAATGTTGATATTCATTTTTTCACTCCATAGTAAAGACTAAATATAGAATGAATGTTTTAAAAAATGACTTTGTTTTTTTGTAAGGAATATATATGTTACATATACATGACCTTCAAAAAATTAAATATTATTCTATAATTATATAATGAATTAAAATTGTTTGTTTATAGAACCTTTTAAATTATTGAAAAATGTTTAAAATTTTATTTTAAAATGATTTTTTTAAAACTAGTTTTTGAATTTTTTAAAAAATAATCAATGTATTTTTTAATGAATATAAATCAAACACGTTTTTTAAAATTATATACATGATTCATTGTCTTTCAAAATTTTAAAATTCCAATAGTTTTAAAAACTAAATTACGTTCCATTTTTATTATAATTTCTAGTTATATGAATTTCAAAAAAATAAATAATTTTTCTTCTTATTCATAATGAATCACTATACTTATTTTAGAAATTTATTTTTTATCGAGGTCAAAATTATATTTTGGTTTGTATGAATATATATGTATATGATATAATAATAAAAATAAATTTATTTTAATGGATGTATTAGGATTAAAAAACATTAATTATGTTTAATGAATTCCATTTAATTATCACTTAGTCATTAAACTGTGAAGGAATAATTAATATGAATGTGTTTAAGTTGAATATATATGAACAGTTTATTATTAATTGATCGCTAAATAAGATTTTACCCTATATGGAATTGGGTATTATTTCATGAATCATTGAATAAATAGATTACTTATGATATTTTCCAAATACAAATAGGATAAAATAGTGATTAAACTAATGTCCAGGCAAGTATACTCTAATATTAACAATCCAAAGAGGTTGGGCAAGCAGTTTACCCATGATTAAGAATGTATTTATGTGGTTGTCACATGCCAAATATGTGATGAAGGTAAAATTTGTAATACATAATATATGATTTCAAGGATTATGATTTATACATGAATTAATGCTAAAAACTGAGGTATTATCGATATAAAATTCTATAATGATTCAGTATATATTATTTATGATTATTTAATCTTCTAACTATTCTATTTCATTATGAAATTGATTTGTTCTAGGATTTATAATTTATATTCAAATAATTCATGGGTTTTATCTATAAGGTATGATCATGTTCTCATACCAAAAATTAATTTTATGCTAATATCTGATGATTTATTGAAGACACATATGTTTAAACATGTTAGAATATTAATATAATCCATTTTTTGTTACAAATGACCAATGTTATAATGAAAAATATTTTGTATTAGATGTTAATAACTATCCCACTATGTGATAAATATATTCATTAAACCCCATGTTTCTCCTTTAATATTATATATACCTCCTAGAACAACATAATACATTACCAACTATGGTCACTAATTAGAGATTGGAAAATCACTACATGATAGAATATGTTATTTTAGATTTCATTATCCTTAGTCACACACACCATAAGAAACATCCCAGATATATCATACTACTAATCTATAATAGAAAAAAAATAACTACGATTTTTAATTATGAATTCTCCCAAAAAATGGTTCACCTTGTTGAAATGGGTATTACCATTTATCCATTATAAGTCTCAATTTTCTAGGGTTTTTATATTATCCCAGAAAATTTAGATTAATAAACTCATTGTGGACACCTAACCTCAAAACTATATATCTCCCCAATATTTTATGATCTGAATCATATCAGATAAAATTGTTCTTGAATATACATCCCTATGTTATTAACCACTTTTTGAGACCCCATTAGTCTCCAATATTACATTTTCATTCATCCCCTAAGACCAAAAACATTACCCACCTTGTAAAAACTATTTTCAAAATAACAATATCAATAGAGAAACACATTTTATTTCATTGGTCATTTTTATAAATAAAATAAAAAATAAAAAATATCAAATACGATATCTAATACTAAAATGTGTATAGGAAAATCAAGTTTATATTTGTATCTCTAATGATTTAGGTTCCCAAAAAGAAAGGTCCACCATGTTAACATTAGTGTCACAGTTAGTCTTTTATGTCTCATTTTTCCTTGGATGGTAAAAAGTTTTCTATAAGGGCATCATGAGTTGTTTTTTGGAAATATTGATGATATATTATACAATATAATATATAATAATAGACCAAAATATTATATTTTATTAGAACGAAATATGTTCTTATAAGTAAATGCATTTTTTAATTATCTATATCATGAAATGTGAAAAATTAATTGGTATTTAAGTGTCTATCTAATTTATTTACAAATTATTTACATGGATGGTAAAAAAATTATATATCATTTGTATCGGTCCTAGAATGTAGTCATTTTTGGGACACCAAATATAGAATACTGAATATAAGTCTATCTCAGATAACATTTTTAGAATAGAATTTTTTATTTTTTGTATTATAAAACTGATAAAATTGATATTTTATAAAGGATATATTGAAAACATAAATTATTAAATTAAAGATAAAAATTAGATGCTATTTAAATGATATGAAAAATTATCCAATATATTTTACATATCCCATTTCAATAGGTTATTTTAATGAAGGTGTCATAAGAAAGGATCATCAATATTGTCAGCAAGATATAATGAAATAATGTTTTTTGATCCTATTAAGATAATTGAATAGTATTTTTTGGATTAATTGAGGTGAGAAATATTTCCTTATAAGGGTGGTCTGTTTATGAATATATTGAAGGGTAACAATTATCTTACTAATATTCAACTAATCATATAGGCATTCTAATTACTTAATTGTACATTAAATTTGATCCATTTAAGCCTCAAAATATCCAATATTATGAGTGGAATTTTTTTGATCAGTAATTATTAATGATAAATATAGGAATCGTAATGATTGTATGGATGAATATTTCTATAATGGAGAATTGAGATACACAAATGAATACTCAATTCATTATGTTGTAAAACATATGATCCTTCCCTCCCCTAGTATTTAAGATTCCACCTCCTTTATAAATATTTCCTATATTGAGTTAATAATTGGGGGACCATTATATTTTTTACTTTATAGAAACCATGAATATTATATAATTGACAATGTTTGAATATAGTATGAGTATAGTGAAAAGGTTTATAAAAGATTGTTTCTGAGAACACAGAAGCAAAATGTATTAAAATTTGTGATTTCAAATCAGAGTCAAATGGAATATATGTAAATTAGTATTATCTAATAGATTGATAAATAATTATTTAATGACATATTACTTTTCTGTAGTCTCCAAACTATTATTTTTTTTCGAAATAAAATAATGAATATTTCATGGTAGGTTGGGTAAAGGATATTGAAACATTTTTATCCTCATATTATGGATTTTTAAATCAACCCTCACTAATTATTACGGGCTATTCGTTATACTAGGTCACCTACATTGGTAAATCCATTATATTATTTCCATATGGACCCTTTAACAATCAGGTATTCATTTTTTGTGGCATTTAATTCAATATGATGGATTCATCGAGATATTAACGTATAATTTAATCCTCTTGTAATTATTTAATTTTTCATATTTATACACCCATTACAATTTTTTATTCATTTAAAAATTAAAATATTTTATATTCTAATGATATCCCCTAATATGTTCATCTTTTTTTGATAGATCATTATTGGGTGATCTACCATATATCCCTTTGATAATAAGGATCCAATATTTTGAGCTACTATGCCATAAATATCATCCATTAATACTTGAGCAGTTCATTTGGTGGAAATAAAATCAATGTGTTTCTTGTTTTATGTTAAGCACTACATTTATCATCCACTAATTAAATATTATTTAATAATTCATAAATTTGTGTCCCCTAATTTGTAACACCCGTATGTTTTTTGTGTAATATTTGGTTTATATAATTTTAATTCTTCAGTAGATTTTCTTGCATGCAATCATGAGTTTAATAAAACCATAAAATTCCCTTATTATAAAATTACCATTATAGCCTATCCATTAGGATGGATGGAATAATTATAACTAACTTATGAAAATGAATTGTGAATTTATTGGCTATCAATTATTTATGAAAATTATAAATCAATTAGGTATTTTAATTTTTCAGTGAATTACAAAGAGAAATTAAATTAATGAGATATATTTGTGTTATATACTTCATAAAATAATTTTATATTCATACTATGGATATATTATTCATAGGGTATGAATAAACCCCTTTTGGAAGTATAAAAACATCTTTTATAAAAATGTTTAATTTTACACCGTTGATTGGAAAACACTATTTATATTAATATTTTCACACAATGTTAATATATATATGATTACATAAACATTTTATTTTGAATCAATATTTAAAATTTTACTTTGGATAAATATTTGATATTTTTTCACAACTTCCATGTTTTGATGAATAGTAAAAATACGTGAAATTTAAATGATAAACCAATTTTTTTGTCGAGGTAATTTATGTGGTTAAATTATAATATTGTATTGTTTTAAATAATAAATAGAATATATTATTATCATTCAATATAATTTATATCATTATACTTTATTTGACATTGAATTCATTGTTAAACATTTCAATCGTTTGAAATGTTTCAACATTTTAAAAAAATGTGTTCTATCATTCTGTCAATGTTATTGACTTTAAATTAATTATTGAAACATCAATTTTCTTAATTTCAGAAAATGGACTCCATATTTTTAATCAGTAGGTCCAAATTATTTTAAAAGGCTACTATTATTTTTTGTCATTATGAATAGAAACATTGGTAATTATTTTTACTTCCATGGTTAAAGGTAAATTGAGAAATTAAAAGTAAAATAAAATATTATAAAATTACCAGAACAATAGTGAAAATCATATTTTTTGAGTAAATTTTACCTTTATTGTCTATTTTTCAAAATAGAGTCACTTGATGGCAACTTACATACGAATATGACATGAATGTAATAAAAACAAATGAATGTGAAAAAATGTCATGATATCATTTTATATATGTAAACTAATTTAAATATATGGATAACTGGATGATAATATCAACTGTAAATAATCTCCATGAATTTACCGTAATTACCTATATCATGTAAATTTTTTTATAATGTTTAGAGATTAAAAAATTACAATAATGATTACATTATAGTAATGTAAATATTATATTATTAATAGAAATATCAAGTATATGGTTTTAAAAATATTAAAAGAAATACCATATGAACTAATTAATGTTCTCTATGACGTTTCATGGTGAAATTACATGTTAGGAGTATATTGAATATTTTGGTTCGAATTTATCTTCTTTGTAGACTTTTTTAAAGTCAAATAAATGAATGGTGTCAAAATTAACACTATTGATATTTTATAAAATAAAATTATATTAAATTATTTAAAAAGTAATATAAATATATAAAAATTAAAAATTGATAATGATAAAATCTAAAATTTCATGAACTATAGATTTTTGGTCAATTATCACCATATATAGATGTATTTCTAACCATGAAAACATTTATAATGTTATTACAATTATTAAAGTTAAATAGAATAACTAAGTGTCAATTAAAAAGTTATTGTTTAAAGTGACAAATATCATGTCAATGTTTTATTTGATGATGCAATTACAACCCTATGTCATCTTATTTTTAAATTGGGCCATTTTGGTGATTTTTTGGTAGGTTTTTATTTTTATTACAAATTAATATTTTTTATGATTCCAAAAGTTTCCCTCACCGTAATTATAAAAGAGTACCTCCTACCTCATAACATGACATCATTTTGAGACATAAATCATGGAAATCACCTAAACTAAATCCATATAAACATACATATTTCCATTCTAGTGGTTCTGGTCATCATTAAGACCAACTCTATGGCTTTAAGAAGATATTTAGAGGAAGCATGTCAAGGAAGATGTAATCACTTCTACAAAATCTTTTAAACTTATTTATTTTTCTACATTAACTTAATTTTTTGTATCATTATATAGTAATAAAATTAGTATCATTCATATACTGATATTTTATTATATATATGGAACAACCATATTTCACTATCTATTCATCCTATTAAAAATAAAATCATCGCGCGTGTGTACGTACGACATACCATCTCCATGTTATTTTGTAATCTATTTTTCACCACAACCTTATAAATATTGGTGTAATGATGAAAATAATAACTATATATGATTATTATAAAATTATAATAATTATAAAATGTCAAAAATAATTAACGTTAAATACATTCAATAATTTAAGGATGATATCCTTGATCATGCATACGTACGACCTACCTTCTCCGTGATGTGATGTAATTCATTTTATATTATCTTTATTAAAAAATGATTATATTCATGAATTGAAAGAATAAATATGATATATATTATACTATCATCATTATAAAAATTATTTGTCAATAACAAAAAAAATTGAACACGAACATATAAAACAAATCTTGCATAAGAACATAAAATAGTCAATACCCGAAGAATGAGTGACAATGAAATGTTATTAACAAACAGATGATAGTATAATAATTTATCATATAACTAAAATGATTATGATTTGGTTGTAAGTGAAAATCAATATTTAAATCAGTATATTGTATGTTTGGATATATACAAAGGACATCAGTCTTAAGTTAAGGGATGACATTGTAAATCTCATTTTTATCCGAGATTGTTTATTTGTAAGTATTTTTTGGGGTATATTAATCATCAATGTCCATGTTTCTTGAATATGTATTTAAAAATATTCTTTATATCATTATATAATTTATCAAATTAAATTTTATCTGTGGGTGAAATCCTAAAAAATGGTATGAATCGAATTTTTTGCCTTTTTCTGTATGAGGTACTCTTTGACATTTCATGTAATAATACAAGAAGAATGTTTTTTTGAACTTGTATGATATGAACATATTTTTACACTTTCATAATTCCTTATTTCCTTGAAGAATACCCTACAATAATACAATGTTTATTTCATATAAAATGATTTCTTCTAAGATTGTGTGACATTTGAGGAAGGAATAAATTACTTAAGAAGAAAATATATTTTCCTCATGGATGAATTTCAAGTGTTTTATCAAAATTATTTTCCATATAATATGACACTATTTAAAAAGGGTTATATTTATAACCATGTTATTATTGTGATTTTATTTTACTTTATTTTAGAAATCAATTTTTTTATATCAATTAAGATGGAATGATCTTTAGAAACCCCATTTTATTTAATGAGTTATGCAATGGTGAATATTTTTTAGTTTTTTTTTGTAACACGTAAGAATGGTTTCATTATGAGATTGGTAGGACCTATATCTCCCTACAATTAATTGGGTATAGATTTATATCTCATTAGATATACATGACTGGAAAGAAATGTAAATCTCATTCAGTAATACATGGCTGAAACGACAAGTAATCTCAATTCAGTAATACATGGTTAGAACAACCTGTAAACCCAATAATGTAATGAATGACTAGAATGACAAATGACATCGGTTCAGAAATGGACTTTGTACACAATTATAGTTATGTAAGTAATTCCTTGGAATCTATGTAAATAATATTATGTAATTATTTATCTTCACTAATTCCATGTTTTATTCCAATGCTATTTTATCACAATTAATGTTTTTATGACCTATGCCTTATGTACTACAAATATTTATTTAAGGACTCATGATTTTGATTTTTAAACTTTATGTTAATATTTTTACATTCTTAGGAATATGGTTTGTTTTATGTTGACAATGTTTACCCTTAGTCAGAAATTAATCTCACCATTTTGTGTTTTCTTATCCCCATGATATAAAGAACCGTTTTAGGTTGGAAAAAGGGGAAGATCCTTATGGGAGATGTTGAAAATCATTCACAAAGTTATAATATTATGTTCAATGATTACAAAGACACTAGACTAATACAATATTTGGGTGTTTATTTGTGTCATGTATTAATCATTCTACAAACAACATGTAACATCCTTGTATATCATGTTAGGGTCTTAGTTGTTGTTTTTAGTGAAAAGGAATAGTTATCGTATGGAAAATCATATGATAAATCCAAGGAAAGAACTCTATGGATATGTCTAATTATATGATACAATCCTATATTATTATAAATGTCCATGAATAACCTTAGATAAACCTAATGTTTTCTAAATTGAAATTTTATAATGTGGTTTTCCTTTTATGATCAGTGTTTCTCACACTATGCTTCTTGGTTTTAGTCAATCGATAAAACCTGAAGAAACTAGGTTAATGTTGAATACAGTGGGAAATGAAATGAATATCCCCCTAATAAAAAATTTTTTATGGGAGCTATAATGAAAAATATTGTAAACATTCTCACATAACAATCCCAAGCTATGAATTTTTGCAGAATTCCAAATGAGCAAACGGGAGAGAAAAATCCTCTTGAATCATTCAGGAGGCACCATCCACCTTCATTACACGGGTCTAATGATCCATTAGTGGTTATAAAATGGACTAGTACCACTGAAATGATATTGTAAATTATACAATGTTATGAAGATGGCAAATTCATCTTAGTAGTAAATCATTTTTAAGGAGAAGTCTATCAATAATTGAATCTTATCTAGAATATGAGGAAAAGAAAATAAATTGGAATGGGATGAGTTCAAGAACATATTTTTTAATAAGTAATTTACTCATATTCATTGAAAAATGATGGAGAAGGATTTCCTTCAACATAAGAAATTGGATCATAAATCTATTGGTTCCTATGAATAAAATTTTACAAGACTTACAAGGTACACCTCTGGAATTGTCATCCAACCTGAGATTAAATTTTTCTCAATTATTTAGTGGCATAAAACCATGTCTCTGAAGGTAATTCTCTATAAAAGACTTCAATATATATGTGGAAATTGTTTGATGTGCTTTCAAGGTTGAGATATAGATTTGAGTAACCCATCAGTCATATAAATTTTATTAGAATAGGAAAATGGAATTCAGAACAAAATCAAAAGACCCCACAGAAAAGAAGATGAGTTTTCCATTTTTCTCTAAGTGTGTAAATAAACATGGAAGGAATTCTCTTAATTGGACCATTAAATTTTTGAAGTGTTTAAAAGAGGTTCATTATGATATTAAATTCTAAAGTGATGTTAAAAAGATGACTAACTATACGATCATTGACAAGGATACACAGAATGAACCTCCTATACTTCAATGTTTCAAGTGTAAGGAAATTGGTAATTATGACAGTCAATGACCCAATATAAGGGTTATTGATGGTTATTGAGATAAATAACCTCTTAAGGACCATGAATAATTAAAGTCACGTGCAATCAATACTGGAAAAATGGAGGGCACTAATGAAGTGGTGAATGGTACTCTTATCATCCACTCTAACGTATAAAATGTTTAATTTAACTCTAGATCCATCCACTATATTATTTTTGGAGAATTTTTTAAGGGTATCACCGTAGTACCTCAACAATTATATGTTGAATTAGATGTGGAAACTCATAGTGGCACAAAGGTCACATCAAAATTTTATTATTCATCTCCACATTTGGTTTGTGGGAATTTGGTTCCAGAATATAATGGGATCCTTCCTATAGTGGAATTTCATGTGATTCCTATCATGGGTTGGATTTATCCATTTGGAGATCGCATAGATTTTCAAGGAAGGTAAGTCACATTTCATATTCCAAATCAACCTGTGATCATCTATCAATTCATGGAGGAATATTAAATTCGAGTTTAATTTCATCCATAGTATGGGACTTGGTTCCTATAAATGAAGGTTATTTATCTCAAATGGGTAGGGAGAAATTCATAACTAAGATTGTTCGCATTGTACATGTGTTTTATGATATCTTTCCAGAGGAATTCCTAGGTTTTCCACCAAATCATGAAGTTGAGTTTTCCATAGTAATCAAACTGGATTCTACTCCTATATCAAAGACACATTATATTATATACCAAATATGAGTATCAAGAATTGAAATATATACTTTAATAGAATCTTGATTAGGTATTCATAAGACCTAGTGTGTCACCTTTCTGAGAATCTATTTTGTTTTTTATGAAGAAATATGGATCGATGAGACTCTAAATTGATTATCGACAACAAAAAAAGAACACTATAATGAAAAAAATCATCTTCACAACATTTATTACATATTTTTCCAAATACACAGAGTTCAATACTTTTCCAAGATTTTAATTTATTCAGGATATCATCAATTAAGTGTGAAATATTAGGATAGTCCAATGAAGACATTCTGTACTAGGTATGGAAACAATGAATTTATAGTGATTCCTTTGGTTTTACTAATTCCACTTATATTTTCATGTATCTATTGAATAGAGTCATTAGATACTATCATGATTATCTATTTTTAGTTTCTATAGACAATATTATTATTTATTCAAAGATGAAGTAAGAACATAAAGATTACATTAAAATTATACTATAGTCCTAGAGAATAGAGAATCATTATGTAAAATTTCCCAATAGTGAATTTTGACTTCATAAAGTTTCATTTTTGGGTCACATAATCTCCAGAGATGGTATATATATTGATCCACCAAAATATATGTTATTGAATGATGTTCAAGACCAACAACGGTAATTGAGATATGAAGTTATCATGGTTTGTCTGGATATTATCGATGTTTTTTACTAGGTATAGAAACAATGAATTTATAGTGATCCATCCAAGAAGGGGATGTGATCTGTTATCATGGGAAATAATATTTTGATAGCTTATGACTCACAACATATGAAAATTCATGATTAAAATTTCCAAACACATGATTTTGAGTTAGCTGCTATAATCATTTCATTAAAGATAGGGAGGCATTATATTTATCATGAAAGGTGTTATATTTATAAGGATTATAAGTGTTTAAAGTATATTTTTAGAAAAATGGTTTTGAATAAGATCCAAATAAGAGGGATGTAGTTGATTAATGAGTACGAATTATCAATGCATTAACACCTATGAAAAGTGAACGAGGTGGCAGATGCTTTGATTCAAAAAGACCTTGCAAGATTATCCCTGATGGGGATCATGAAAGATCCAATATTTATGGAATTTTAATGGATGGATCTTGAAATTTTATTTAAAGGGGAGAAATATTATCATTTTCAATTGAATTTTTAACCAACAATACAAATCATGGTTAAAGTGGAACATAAGACATATGTATATTTACAAAAGAATTTTAGAAATGTTCTGGAATTCATCTTTGATTGTGATGAAATAATAAGGATCAAGAATCAGTTTTTCATTCCTCCAATACTAGAATTAAATAAAAAGATAATGAATGAGGCTTGTTGTTATTCATTTTAAATTCATATATGGGAGGCCCAATGATGTATAAGGAAATGGTAGAGTACTTATGGTCAGATGTAATGAAAATATATGACACTGAACATGTCTCTCAGTGCATGGTTTGTTAGTAATTTAAGGCTATAAGAAGAAAGACTAAGGAGTTGTTACATCCATTACCCATACCAGATTGGAAATGGGAAGACATCAATGTAGAAATTTTCACCATACATACCTATACATACAAATAAAGTAAATTTATTTCGGTTATTGGTAATCATCTTATGAAGTTGGAATACTTCAGTTATATTTTAGAGGATTTCCCTCTTGATCATCTTTCTATGATATATGTAACGGAAGATGTATGCTTCTGTGGAGTAACACTTTCCTTTATATCCAATTGGGATTTTAGGTTTTCATAAATGTTCTAGTGAATTATTCATCACACTCTAGATACATAGTTAAGTTTTATAACTTCTATCATCCTCAAACAGATGGTTAGTTTGAGAGAAAAATTCAAAATTTGGAAGGCATATTGAGAGTTTGCTCTATGGAGTTCAATGGTTGTTGGGATCAACACCTACCATTGGTGGAATTTTCTTAAAATAATATCCTTCAAAGTATTATTAAGATGGATCCTTAAGACATTGTATATGTAAAGAAGTTAAAAAATCCAACTTGATGGGATGATGTTGGGGATGGAAAGCAATTAAAACATGATCTTGTTGACAAAACGTCAAAAAAGGTCAGATCTATTCAACAACACATAAGAGAAACTCATAGTCAACAAAAAATATATGCTGAAAACTGATGAAAGGAATAAGAGTGTAATTTGGGTGATAATTTGTTTTTACAAATATCTCCCTAGAAGAGAGTAATGAAATTTGGAAAGAAGAGAAAGTTGAGCTATAGGGTTATCAATCCTTTTGAAATTTTAAATTGTGTTGGGAATGTATCTTACCAATTGGTATTTCCACCAAATCTTTCTAAAGGTCATAATGTGTTCCATGTGTCTCTCCTGAGAATGTACATACTAGATCCTTCACATATACTATTCTCATATGTCATACCGTTGGCGCATGATATTTCTTAAGAAGATCTACCGATTATGATTCTGGATTGTAGTAAAATATTTCAATGAAACAAGACCACTCAACTGGTTAATGTTTTATAAAGGAACCGCCAATTTAGAGAAGCTACATGGGAACATGAGGATATAATTATGGATATTTATCCTCATCTGTTAGTTTTCAATTGATGACTTTTGAGAAAGAAATTCGGTATAAAGTGGGGTAGAATGTAAAAATCGGATGTTATTGCTTTAAATTTTCATTAAATAATTTTTATTCTTCAATAGCATGAATTTACCCAAACATGAGGTTAAAAGAACTATTAGATTATATTATTACAAACATACCATTATAGTGTAACAATTTGGATAATGGGAATAATTATAACTAACTTATAAAAATGCAATGTGAATTCATTGTCTATAAACTGTTTAGGAGAAATATATATCAATTAGATATTTCTATTTTTTAGTGAAATACTTTTTAAAATGAAATTTATGAGATATATATGTGTTATATATTGAATAAAATATTTTTTATATTCATCCAATATATATTTTAGTCATATGTTATGAAAAAACCCCAATATGATGTATAAAAACCAGTCTTCTATGAAAGTTTAATTTGACACCCTTTAATAGAAAGCCCATTGATTATAATTTTTATATAACAACTAAAATTTCTTATTTTATATTGGGATATAAAAAATTACTTTGGATAAATTTATGATATTTTTCTGACAACTTTTATGTGTTGAATAATAGTAAAAATAAGATAAATTTTAATTGAAAACGAATTTTTTCATCGAGAAATTTTAGATGGTTAAATTATAATATTGAATTGTTTTAACAATTAAATATAATATATTTTTATCATTCAATATTATATATGTCAATATCATTAATATTACATTTAATTCATAGGTAAAAACATTTTAATATTTTGTAATGTGTTAACATTTTTAAAAAAATCATCTTCTCTCATTCAGATAATTGGATTGATTTTAAATAATTTACTAAAACTTTTATGTTTTGAATTTTAAAAAATGGACTCAATATATGTTATTATTAGTTCCAAATTATTTTAATAGAATAATTTTTTTTGGGACTTATTAATAGTAACATTGGTAATTATTTTTATTGCCAGGGTTAAAGGTAAATCTGGTAATTAAAGGTAAAAATAATATAATAAAAATTACCATAACACATTTAAAAATCCTTTTGTATGACTATATTATACCCTTATAATATATTGTATGAAATGGAATCACTTGATGTCCAGATACCTAGGAATATGACATGAATATAATTAAAACTATTGAATGTGACAAAATGTCACAATATCATTTTATATAAGTATATTAATTTTATTACATGGATAACCTAGAGATAATATCTACTATAGATTGTATCTGTGAATATAAAAGAATAACCTACATCATATAAATTTATTAATTATTTTTAAAGGCTAAAAATTTAAAATTAATTATTACACAATAGTGATGTTAAAAGTATTTTATTAATAGAAATCTCAAAAAAATAGTTTTCAAAATATTAAAATAAGCATCATATGAACTAATTAATGTGATCCACAAATTTTTTAGGTTATTATGACATGCTAGTAGTGTATTGATATTTTTTTCGAATTTTTCTTTACTGTCGAGTTTTTTTAATGTCAAATAAATGAGTGGTTCCGAAATTGACATTATTGATATATTATAAAAATCATTTTATTAAATTATTTAATAATAATAAAAAAATTTAAATTAAAAATTGATAATGATAAGATATAAAATTTCATAAAATATCCATTTATGGTCAACTAATACCATATAAGAAATTTTTTATAACTATTAAATATTTAGAATGGTATTACCTGAATTAAAATAAAATAGAATAATTAAGTGTGAATGTAAAATAAATTTTTTCAATTGAAAAAATGACATCACCAAAATTTTTTTGTTGATGATATTACAACCCCATATCATCTAATCTCCAAAATTGAGACAATTTTTATGTTTTTGGTAGGTTTTTTATTATAAATTAATATCTCGAGGTTTCCAAAAGTGCCTCTCACCTCAACTATAAAAGGGAACCTCCTCCCTCACCTATTCACATCATTTGTTATCCTTCAAGATCTGACATACCCTACCATGTTTCCATAAAAACTACCCTATTTTTATTCAAGAGGTTCTTTTCATCTTCAAATTCCATCTCAAGTGCACTAAAAATAGATTTAGAGGAAGCATGTCAATGAAGATGCAATATTTTCTAATGATTCTATCAAACATACTTTTTATTCTACTTCGTATTAATTTTTTGTTTAATTATAATGTAATAACATCAGTATCAATAATATATATATATGTATGCCATTATAAATATGAAACAACCATATTTCACCTTCTATTTTTCCTATAAAAAATGAAATCAACGTGCGTGCGTAAAGACTGTTGTAATCTATTTTTCACCACCACCATACCTAGATGAGTATAATGAAGGAAATAATAACATTATATGATTATTATAACATTATATTAATTCTGGAATAGTGTTCAAAATCCACATCAATACCATTAAATAATTTTAGGAATGATATAATCGCTCGTGCATACGTACTGCCTACCATCTCCAGGATGTGATGTGATTCATTCTATATAATCTTTACTGAAGAATTATTTTATACATGAATTTAATGAATAAATATTATATTTATTATACTAATATAATTTTGTAATATTTTTAAAAAAACATATTTATTTGAACATGGATACTTCCGAGAAATCTTCTATAAGAACATAACGAAAACAATATCAAAATAACGAGTGAAAATGAAATTTTACTAACAAACAGATGATAATATAATCATATATGATATCATAAAAAAATATTATCAATCTAGAGTAATAAAAAACATTATTTAGCGAATTATACATGATTTTTGGATACATATAAAGTATATCAGTCCTAAGGGAATTGATTACTCTGAAAATCCCATTTTTATTTGGGATTGTTTATTTTAAGTATTTACTGGTTTATATTTTTCATCCATGTCCATGTATCCTAAATTTTTACTTATAAATCATTCCTACACCCTTAAATAATTTTTTGAATTCAATTTTATCCATTGGTAAAATTTTACTAAATAGTGTGAATGGATTTTGTGTTGTTTTCGGTACGAGGATCTTCTTGACTTTTCTAGAAAAAGTACAATAAGAATGTTTTCTAACATGTATGACATGAATATATTTTAACATTTTCATAATTCAGTATTTAAATGAATCTTTCCCTCCAATATTACATGGTTATTTTCACATAAAATGATTTCTTCCAAAATTTTCTTACATTTTGAGGTAGGAAAATGTTTTTTAAGAAGAAAGGATAATTATTGAGGAATTAATCTCATGTGTTTTATCAAAAAAAAATTCCATATATGATGACTATATTTAAATAGTTAAATACTTCTAAAAATATTATTACAATGATTTTATTTCGTGTTATTTGGGAAATACATATTTTTATATCAATTATGATGGAATAATGTTAAAAATCCATTTTTCATGGGTTATACTATGGTGAATGGTTTTATGTTTTTATGGAGCACATAATAATCATTTCATTATGATATGGTAGGGACCTATATCTCTCTAAAATTCATTGGGTAATGATTTATATAACATGATATAGACATTATTAGATCGGTAATTATTTCTTGTTTAAAAATACATGGCTGGAATGGCAAGTAAACCCGGTTCCGTAATAAATGTCATGAACGACTGGTAAACCCTATATTGTAATATAAGATTTGAAAAGGAATGTAAACCTAGTTCAATAATGAACTTTTTAAACTATAATGGTCATACAATCAATGCATTGTCCACTATAGATATTATATAATGTGCCTATTTGTTTTCCATAATTTTAGGTTATATTCCAATGCTATTTTATCATGGTTAATGATTTTTTATGATCTATACCTTAAATTTTACGAATATTTATTTAATGAATCATGATTTCGATATTTAAAAATAAGGGCAGTATTATTTACAATCTTATGTTTATGGTTTGTTTTATGTTCTCAATGTTTACCCTTAATGAGCATTTCAGCTCACCCTTTTAATATTCTCTTTTCACAGTGACATAAAGAATTTTTTTAGGTAGAAAATTAAAAGGGGAATATATTTATGGGATATGTTGAAGAACTTTCACCAAGTTAGAATATTATGTTCCATGTTTCCAAAGATAGTAAGATAATAAATTCTTTGTGTGTCTGTTTCTGTCATGTATGAGGTATTCCAGAAACAAAATTTAATGTCCATGTACTTCATGTTTGGGTGTTTACATCATTATTGTTTCCCCTAATGTTATCAACCCATGTTATTCGACAAAATTTTCAATCATGGAATCATAATTTGTGAAATCTCCCCACAATCATGGAGTTCATCTATTAGTTCAAAATACCTGGTTCACAAAAATATATTTCTTAAAATTTAACCAATGTTATATATCTTAATTCTATTTATCTAATTTTTATTTCCATAGACCATAAATAATTATTTAATATAGTCACAAAATCCTAATGAAATGTTAAACAATGAATTAGATTTTATTTAGTTAAATTGATACACATTTAGTTATCATTATATAACCATAAAAACTAATTCTACTTGGTCATATGGAAATTAAAAACATTATATCATTATTACTCAACAAATTATTGGATTAATATAACACTATTTCACTCCTTCCAAAGTATATTAATTCCATGACATCAAACTATGTGGGTGTTGATTCCCACACATGGGATACAATGTATGGACTTTATGGGAAAAATCCAAATACTATTAAATCCACCCTATCTACTTATCCAATTATCTTTTAGAGATTATGTTATTTTATACAGTTTTTCAGATTATGTTTTTAATAATTAATGAAATTAATAATGTTCCTCAAAATTATAATAATATATTTCATAGTGCAGAAATATTTAAAAAAATGTTAGTGTAAATTAATCACATTCAGAAAAGGTATCCCTTATTATTTCATTTAAGGATTTCAAGAATATGATGAAAATTATTAGAGCCTCTATAATAATATAATATAGTCTATAATCTAATGCTTCAGTCTTGAAAATGTAATGTTTTCAAAAAACACACCACACAAAAATTTGACAGATATGGTAGATTTCAATATATATATTATACTAGATCAGGTTGTACGATCTTAAAGACCATGTAGAAATTTCATGATATCAAATATGATTTCTTTAAAATGATCGGAAATAAAATACATATAGATAAACTAGATAAGAATGTTGGTAACACTATCATTGATAAAAATAATCATGAAAAAATGTTATAGAAAAAATAAAACGGATGACATCTAATAATAAATTTCATTTAAGTAATCATGAATCTCAGAAAAAACAATCACACAATGAAGATAACTAATAAAAATTAATTATAAAATAAAATGATACAAAAAACACTAATAACTCCATGAGAAACATGTGCACCATCAAATTTCACCACCTAAATATGTCATAAAATGATATAATCTTCTAATATCTATTCAAGAGAGAGATATTGGTCCCTTCTAAAATATTGAAATGGAAAACAATGTATATACAAATATGGAGTTCTATAAATGTTATGAGTGAATATTTCTTATAAGATCTAACCATATTATGTATGTATAAAATTCATAAAATAATCTATATAAGGTTATTTTAGAATAAAATTATAGAATTTATATTTTAATATTTTTAGAAAAAATGTAACATAATAGCATATCATATAAAAAATGAATATATGGAAAAATCAGTTTATTAAAAATATAATTGAAAAAGTGGAACCATAAAAATGAATTTTTAATAGAATAAAATTCATTGTTAAAATTATATATTAATCATTGGAGTTAAATTTAGGAATCTAGAGTGACATAATATTCTTAGATAAATATTTGTTGTATTTTCAAATAAAAATATAATTCATCACAAAAATAAATTTATAATAACCATAATAATAGTTTAGGTTCCTTTGAATGTTGGTGCACAATCATCTAATTTTATAAATTTTATTCAACACACCCAATAAATAACACCCCTATTAGAACTCTACGTAATCATTTCCTACAAAAAAAATTTAATTAATACTTTGGGAATAGAATGATAAGAATGGGTGATCTGAAATTAATAGTATGTGTAATAGAGGGAGACATATAATAATAACATGACCTTAAATGAGTGATAACATGACAAAAACATTAGATAACAATAACCTTTATATAAATGATCACAATATTGAATCCTTGAATAAATATTTTATGTTCATAATACATGAATCATAATAAAAGCAATAAACATGATCCATTACTGAATTCCATTGGAATATGAAATAAATTTTGGGAATACACATAATAATATAAAATCATTTCCATATATTTCAATAATCACTACTTATGATATCATAGTAATATTGGTTTACACTATAAACCATTATAGTAATCAATGTTCACTCCCAATTCCATCATGCCTAACAATTCACCTTTTTTATATTTTTCCACTCCCCCTTACAATCATTTCTATATATCGATATATAAAAAATTACCAGTTTCATTTTGGGGAGATATTGGTGTCCTCGTCAAATAATGAAAATCAAATGTATGTGTTCAACATGTTCTTAAAACCATTATCAGATCAAAATGCTAAAACAAAAGGGGATTTATAATTATTTCATTATATAATTACCCATGTAAAAGTTATATGTTTCATAATAATTTCATAATTTTATCATAGATTATACTATGAAATAAGTGAGTTTCATTAGAGTTCTTCTTTGTTATGAACCCTATAACTGTAATGGGTTTAATAAACATGAATTCAAAAATAAATATTAAACATTTAGAGAATGAATAAAAATAGTATCCTTGGAATATATACCTATTAAATCATACGTAACATAAAATGATGTTATCTTTCAAGGAGAATGAATGTCGAAGAAAAATCAAATTGAATTATTCTATAGGAAAATTACCATTTATATTTAAAATACCTTTTGAAGGGTAAAAATAATAACATATATTTTAAATCCATTATTTTGAAAATAGACTAGAAAAAATATAAATGAATTTTTAAAAATCATTTACAACATTTCCTGTGGAATAAATCCTTTAAATTTTTTATTTTTTTAATCATTAATAATTAATATAATAATTTTATTTAAAAATAAAATTGAATCATTTTATGGAGTCTTCATGAATCTAATTTCCATAATTACGAGAAATTAAATTCAAATAGTAGATGCTAAAATACATATTCCTTTATCATTCTCAGAAAAATTATTATCTTAATTATTTAGAAAATAACATAATAATTGCATTAAAATAATATTTTAATATTTAAAACATGTGAAAAAATTTCATTATTAAACTATTTTAGTAAGTTTAAAAAAACATGAAACCATTTTTAGAACACATTGGTTTTTAATAAAAAATTATTTTCAACTGAAGATATAAATAAATATTTGTCTTTATAAATTGTTCTATCTATAGAGATCATAATGGTTTGAAAATGAATGGAAAAACATTATTGTCATAATATAATTAGATAAAACAAAATTTATTTATTATCTTTGGATATAGATTATATTATTTCATCTTTAGATAAATAATTATAAACAATCCAGATTAATGATGAGGTTGTATCATAAAATATATAAAACATTGGTAATAATGAATGGAAAGCCTCATAAAAGAGTGATACACAAATGTATATTTAAATAAATATAATTATCATGAAAATGAAGAAAAAAATAAAATCATGTTCATTATATACACCATATAAAATTAATTTGTGGTGAATATGGCTTGTGTCTCATAGAATTATAAAGTGAGACACAAATCCATTACAACTTATGCAATCATTTAAATCAAAAAAACTAATAGTGAACAATATATTATAAAATATTGAGTTTCCTTAATATAATAATATTCATGATATAATTTATCAAAGGGTAAGTATATACAACCCACACAAAAAAAGTTGTGAATTTTCATTTTCCCACTAGAAATAAAAGTGAGATAAGAAATCCTTTTACTTGTATATTGACGTACATCATAAATAGTCAAATCTCATGTATAATAAAAGTAATTTTATTATAAATATATTATTGAATCAAAATTACATATTTTATACCATATATGTTTTACTTATAACCATTAATTTCCCATTTATAATTAATTACTTGATAAAATAACATTTCAGGTAATATCTTATTTATTTTTCATATATGATTTTAGTTTTTATATTTTTTTCATATTAATTTGGCCACAGTTACATAATCTCAAGAATCACAGTCATGAAATAATTATCATATAAATAAATTATTGATACTTTTATGAAGAATAATGGAACATTACTTTAATAAATTAAGTACGTTATAATCATAGATATGGTTGGTCTTCCATATTCATGAGTAAATCTTCCACTTTTTATATGAAAATTAATTAATTAAGGTATGTAATATTTTATAATTACATAAAAACAAAAATATAAAAAAGGTTACTATATCTTTATGTATAGGAGTACATATCATACATTTGTTGTATGTATGAAAATAAAGTGTCACATCTGTTCGAGGTGTCGATAGTTCACATGAAAAAAAATGACATTATCATCCTTCAAAGAGTGAAACAATAATAATTAAAATTATATATTATATTTTCAGAAAGTAATTGTTTTCATTAATTTCATAATTGTATCATTTATATCACAAATATTTATTAACATTTTCTTTATCATTTTCCATAAAATGTGTTAGTGAATATGAATGACATCTTTGCATGATGTGACACTCTACTGTACACACAAATGATGATATCATATCTCATATAGAATGTGATTTTAAAAAGTTGTATATGATATAATTAAAATAGAGGTATAATTATATAATAAATATCATATACATACTTTAAATAAATTATCATACCCATATGTGAATGTAGTTAACGGAAAAAATAGATGACATCAGTTTATGAGGCAGTATTCCGCCATATAGATGAATGATGATTTGGCAACCTTGTTTATCGAATTTCGGATGGTTGAAAATAATTTAATTATCAATAAACATATAAATTTATTTAATATTTTGGTATTTATATATAAATATTAATTAATATTTATTTTAAGATACAGAAAAAATATAAATAACTGTCTTGTTGAAGAAAGCTACATGTTCATTAGTTATCCTCCTTTGGTTTTCTCTGAAATCCTTTATATAATGGATTTATTTTAAAAATATGGATAAAATTATTTTAGTATGAAAATTTTAAATTAATTTTTTATTCTCATGAATTAATAATATGGATTGACACTATGAATATGAGAGGATATTAGATATGATTTTATATGATAGGTGAGTAGCATACGTGTAATTCATTTAAATGAAAAATGTATTACCATGATTTCTCATTAAAAAAGGATAAATGTAGATAATTATAAATATTTGAAAATTATTTTTTCTAAAAATTAAATGAAAATAAATTTTATTAATATGTTTTCATGACTATTTTTGCATTATGATTTTCATTTCTCACCCCCTAGGTAAACTGATTTTTTACTGAAAAAAAGTAAATTAATTTTAAAAGTATTCAATATTTATTTATATAAAAAATAAAGGAAAAAATTATTTAATATACAATATTCCCATTCGAAATATATAATCCATTTTTTCAAATTCAATTCACACATGATAAAAATTTTAATTTTAAATTAATTGAAATGACACAACTAGAAAAAAGTTTTTAAATGAAAGAAGATTCATAATATTAGTAGGGTTTTATATCCAAATTCAAAATTATAATGATTAAAATGAAAAAATTATATGATTATATATATTATTTAATTAATTAAACATGAAAACGAAATAATTTTTTTATATAAAATTTTAAAAGAAAAAGGTTGTTTTAATTTAAAATTATTTAATAATGACTAATCAAAAAAATTATTTTCACATAATTATAAACTATATACGATACAAAAATTCTAAAATAATAATTTTAAAATTTAGTAGTTTATTTATGATTATTTTTTATAAAATTAAAAATTTATTTTTAATTACATTAGACAAAAAGTTGATTGCACTTTTTTTATTAAAATAATATAATTTTATGAATTAATTTAAATTTAGTATTATTTATTGTATAGATAATACATAAGATAAATATCAAATTATTTTGTCAATATATAAAATATAAAATATTCAACATCATTAACCAAAAGTGTTTTGTTAAATTTGTGGTGGTAAAACATTTTATTTAGGAAAAAAATTATAAAATGATATATTTTATTTTAAAGTAGTTTTTATCTTCATTTTTAGTTATTTGGTCAATAAATAATAACTTTTATATAAATTTCTGAACCATATTGTTAAATAATGTATTTTATTCTATTCATTACTTCATTTACAATAGATATACGATAATTATCAACTAAAATAATAATATTTTAATAACATGTTACATTTTGTTTAATCTCATTGTTGTATGTATCATAAGAACAAGTCATCGCTTCATGTAACATGATATAAAATCTGATTTGTGTGTAAATAAATATAAATTCGATGATTAATATGATATAAAATATTTAATACATTGAGTTTATTGTTAAAAAATTGAAAAAAATTCTCATTATATTACATTCTAACATCATAAAATGAATTTCACCATAAAAAATAATCTCGATCACCAAAGGATTAACATTGGATGATTCCTTAATAGAAATATAGATCATATAGATGAATATTATAACTTAAATTTGAATGAATTATTTTATAAAATAATAGTTACCTACTATAACCAATAAAAAGGTTACCACATTGGAGAACATTGGTGGGAAATGAAGATTTAGACTTGGATGTAAAAAAAATAACATCTGAATAATTATATGGAGTAAGAGAGATCATTAATCATAATAGTGTAAATGATTATGTGAAAATTAATAATAAAATGTAAAACCAAAGAGTTGTTAAAATGATCATTGATATCATCCTAATTTTCTTTATAGGATAACATTATATTCATACAATTAAAATTGTTGTTTAATTTTGATCAGATAATATACATTCTTGATTTCAATCTATTTCATTAGAAAAATATAACCATTGTGTTGTTCCATCATCAATTTCCAGATCATCTCTTCTCTAAGAAATGAACGTAAATTTATTAGTCCTGAAGTAATAACAGATCAGAAGATCCATAATCGAATGATATATCATTCTATATATCATTAACTATCATCACAAAAAATGGTTATCATATGTTATATGATATGAATAAATTTCCATATATTCATGTAACACAATAATCTATAAACAATCATACAATGTTTAATACAATCCATTACATAAATGGCCAACCTATGACCCTTCAAATAAATAAAATTGAATACATTAGAAGGATGGTCACTAAATTTAGACAATTGATGTATCATTAATCCCCCAAAAAATATTAATTATATCATAATTTACACATAGAAAACATGTGAATAACATCATAATTTGTTTTTATGAAACATGGTAACAAGGTTAATTACTATAAAAACATATTCGAAACATACATGATCCATTATTCATTATATAAAACATTGATTATAATAACTCTTCTTTAATTCCTAAAATTTTTCAAACTCCATCAATGATATAATAAACCACTTCAAGGGGAAATATTTGAATAATTCAATGTAAACAATTACTATCCATTTTCCTATATTCATATTAATCATCTACATATCTGAACATTATTATCTCAACATTAAGAACATATTAAGGGTCATCATTCACATAATCAAGTGTTTTCTATGAATATCACTTTAAAATTAAATCAAATTTCTATTTCATTTGTATAACTAAAAATATTCAATCCAAATTCAAAAAATAGTATAGCACAAACATTATGTATTTCATAATTCTTGAATTACAATACATAAAAACTTCATTCATTCAACTTAGTTCCAATCCCTTTAAGAAGGCTTCATCATCTTTGTATTTTCTAACTCTTTCCAACAATATGAAATATTAATCTTCACTTTCATCATCATCAATTTTATAAATAGATTAATATTTAACATAATTAATTATATTATAATAGTTCTTACCTTTGATATATCATTCATGACCTCTTCATCATCAGTTGTAAAACCATTACTTATACCTCCTTGGTGATTCATTTCATGAAATTTTCACCTATGACATCTATTAATATAGTTTCCATATTTTCCACATATAATAAATTCATCCATTAGTTTTTGAGGAGGGAGAGTAAAACTCAAATCCATTTCATTAAAAAAAAATTCATGATTAAATATAAATTTATATGTATATTCCTTTTATCTCCACATATAAAACATATCATCATTTCATTGAGAAATTTCATGGAGTGATTCTTCCACCAATATCGATATAACTGAAGCCGAATCATCTTTCCTCAATGGTCTCTACTATCCTAACTCTTAATGAACTCTATCATTATATTCCATTGTTAGTCCAAGAGTTGGAGAAGGGGAATGTTTATAGTCATGTTCTGTGATTATAGATTAGGTAAGATGACTATATTATTTATTACAATAGTCATCCAATTTAGATTATCATTATATAATTTTATATCACATTCCACATTATAGAGTTCAATATGTTTCTTTCAATTGATAAAAATATTGATTTATAATGTGGGTAACAATATTCATATGGGAAACTAGATAATTATGAAAAATCCTTTATATAATGTCTAGATCATGACATATTAATTTAAACATATGATAACATAATAGAATCCACGGTCCTCTATTGTCAATATATATTTATATAATTCCTGATGATTCATAATGTGTATGAAAATTTAAAAATTATATCTTAAAAGATTTGTAAAACATGGTGTTTTTGAAGGCTTGTATTCATACACCAAGTGACGATTGATTCCATATCAATTACCCCTTTTGGATGTATTACCCCAAGGTATATCTATACTATATCCATATCCAGTTGTTTTTTCATGGCATAAATGTAATTTCTTTAAGCCACACATTCTATAAATAACTAAAATTTAATGACATTTTAATATACAATAACATATCTATAGTCATATCATTATATACATCTCAAAACATTTCCTTATGAATATATATATGGATCTAACTAATATTTTCTAATCCTATTTTCTAATGAATAACTTAACATATACTATAATACCAATAATAGAGATATTGATGATTAGAATAGGTAAAAAAGGAAGATGTATTAGAATAACATGAACATAAGGGAATGATAACTTCAGAATGTTATTTTATAAACAGAATATACATATCATACACTATAATATTTTTGTTACATTATATTTTATGTTCATAATTTATGAATGATTTTGGAATCAAATAACATGATCCATGTAAGAATATCATTGACATAATTCATATATTCATGTCTTACACTTAAGAATATAAAATTAATTCCATAGTAGAAAATTAACATGAAAAAATGATATCATAGTTGAATCGGTTCACTCCCCAATCCATCATAGTAGTTAATGTTCTCTCTCAATACTATCATTGTTGATAAAGTCCATTACTGAAACATTTTTACACCCCATTCCTATCAGATCAATCCGATGATAAATAAATCATAACACACTTAATTAGAGTGAGATATTTCACCAAACACCCAAATAATAAAAATTATACATAGGTGTTCAACATGATCAAAAAATATTCATCAAATCCAAAACCATGTATGAAAATTGGTTTCATGAACCTTTCCTTAATTCATTACTTGTGAAGAATTATTACATATCACAATCATTTCATCATTTCATTATTGCATAGCCAATAGAAAAAATTGGTTTCCATGTATTTTTTATCATGCTATAACCCATTTTATAGTAATAGGTTTCATAGACTTAATTTCCTCATAAATATAATACATTAAGTGAATGAATATTTTCATGTAACAATCCATAATAAACCATATTCAATTTATTTAAAATGTAGAAATAACTTTTTCTCCAAATTTTTATTAAGGTTTAATGTTTTATGGAACTCTGGAAAAATATTATTAAATATTCCCTTACCTTACTAGTGAAAACATTTATTAATTATCCATTTTCCACCTCACAAAATATTTTAAAATAATAAATGAATTCATTTATCGACTAATCTTCTATATATCTTTTGTATCATCATTCATGGCCCTACTCATCCATATACCATATGAAAAAAAACATTTTAAAAATGATGGGTTACCCCAAAAACATGAAACTATAATAAAATATTTTTTTATTAATCATTATTATGGTCTCATATCTCTTGTTGTTCTCTATTAAATGTATCAGATAATTAAGGTGAAACACATACATAAGGGATGAGTTAAAAACTAATTAAGTGAATAAGAATCGCATTATATCCTAAAATAGTAGTTATAAATCATGAAATAATGAAATATTAAAAAGTATCATGAATAAACATATTGAAGAATAAGATGTTGATATTGGAATCATATGATTATTGAAACATAGGAAGTTGACATTAACATACAACATAACCTTAACATGTGTCACAGATATGTGCCAAGACTATATCACATGCTGGATAGAGTAAAAAATGGATTAGGCTTACTCCCCAATTCAATACATGGAATATCTTGAGAATAACACATTACATAATTCATAATGGTTCTATCTATGAAAAACTTTTATAATTAGATCATGAATATTTATTCCATGTAATTAATCAATCTTTAGAAATAATAATTAGGTTTACCGAGGGAATGGAATTGGTATTTTAATGTAATTATGAAGCTTAAAAGTGTGAATATAATATTGGTATCCTTGAAATAAGGTATTAAATCAATATCATACATTCATATACTAAATAATAAATAATAAATAATGTAGTCCAACTAAATTGAAAACATTAAAATGAATGGTTAGAAATGTCACGCATTTGTGTGGCTTTAGGTATAATAAAAAAGGTTGATTAATTAAAATAAATGAATAATTATTATAATAAAAATATAAATGAACTAAATTGTGATTATATAATAGGATGAGTAAAAATTATTATTTTTTCAATAAAACATATTATAGGGTGCCCTTGAAAATGTGTAATAAACTGAAAGATCACTTAAATTATATTCTTTTATCAAGAGGAATTAAGAGTAGATATTTTTAAAATATGAATTATGATGTTAAAGAAAGTATAATTGATCTAGATATATTTGTTTGAAATATATATACTAAATATCAAAAGATAATATAAGAATAATTATAATATAAAATGAGGAAAACAAAGATAAATCGTTAGCCAATTGAAATATTGTGGTTCAGAGAGATACCTTGCCAATTTTTAATCAGTCTGATAGTATGCCACATAATATTAATAATTATCACATTATGAATTGAATACCATTATGATAATTATATTCTTGATATGATATATCATATGGATTTATATATATACAGCAACATAGAAATTTTTTTTCATTAAGAAATATATATCACCGAAGAAAAAGTGAGATGAGAAACCCATACAAAGATCATTTCATTTAGGTGAGAATTAATAATTAGGGTTTTTACATATAGTAAAATTATATACAATAATAAATAATTTGATGTAAAAAATAAATTATTAAAAACTGGATTCTAAAAACAATATTTTCATAATATAATCAATGATGTAGACATATAATAAAATGAATGGAAATTGGGTTATAAAATCCATTACCTTTTTATTTACATTATTTTTGTGTAATTAAACAAAAATTATAATTCTTTAAATAATGTAATTGATATTTACAAAACTGTATTCATATTTATAATACTATATGTGACATTTTCATTTCATCTTTCTACCATTTCGTTAATAATAATCTGTTATTTGAGTTTTTTTCAGTTGCATTCATTTTAGGGTTATTGTGGTTCATTGACATGTGTAATATTATAGTTTTTAATTAATCGAGGAGGAATCTACTTTCATATAATCAACAATATGAATATATAATGTTGTGTATGAGATGGGAGAGTGGATCCTAGCGATGGTGATGTGGATTTTCTAATGTCTAATGGATGGGGGTGGTGTTTGTCTGGAAAATCATTTTGTGGGAGCTATGTCTGATGATATGTGTCAATGAATAGTGTAAGAGCCCTCCTTTACTATTTATATATAGATATGTATCTCCTAACATAGGGTGAAATCCATTATTGTCTTCGTGTCAGTGGTGTCCTTCATGATGGGGAGTGTGTGATGATACTCTTCAATGTTCTGATGATGATTATGTTCACGAATATATCATATTCCAATCATAGTGGTGGAAGAGATGAAGGGGTTCCTTGTTGGAAACCGATAATATATATATAATTTCAAGGTATGTTTTTTATTTATCCCTCGAGGATATATTCTGGGTTGACATTGGAATTTTTGGGTGTGTGTATATCTATGTGTGTGTGTTTGATTTAATTTTACCCTTGATCACCTGATATAATATTATAGATGTTAATGTGAAATGGGATTAAAACTCTAGATGTTTAATAAAATAGTATATATGAACAACTGTGATATTTAACAGAATCCTTTATATTTGTCATTTAATATAGTATGATCATTCATTTGATAATGTCATAATGATAATTTTTTAAGGTTTTCTAGAACATCATGAACATGTATTTTTATTTAATACTATGTTCATATGATAATTACATGATAGAAAAATAGGTTGTAATATACCTTTTAAAATATGTCTTGACCATAATGATATAATTATTACCATCCCTGATAGAATCAGAAGAAAATTAAAAATAATTATTAATATATACTATAAATCAACAATAATTTGAACAATGGTTTCATTTCATCAAAAAATATGAGATGAGAAATGAAATATATTTTAGATATTTCATTAAAACATAAAAATATATTTTATACATGAATCTGGAGATATCATTCCTTTATTTATAAACGAGGTGATGATAAATTTCATGTACAAAAGAAATTAAGAGAGTTATATTGTGAAAATTACCCCTATAATATAACCTCGTTGAAGTAAAACATACTGACCTTCTAAATGGTATTTTGGTGAGAATATGACACTTGGATGTGGGGAGAGTGAGTATAAGAGATTATTTCATTTATTTTATGAGCTTAAAATATTTTTATGACAAATGGGGTGGTGAGGTTTTGTATTTATACACAAGGAGGTTTTGTTTTATGTGATTAAATAATGAATATTTTATATTTAAAGCCATCCAAAATGGGTTGGAATTAATTTCCAAGTATTTTCATTATAAATAATGATTTAATTTATTTTTATGGTTAAAAATATTCCATAAAAATTAAAATTTGGTGTTTATGGAATTTTAACCATTTCTTTTTTAACATTGACTTGATTCATTATCAATGTATACAATGGTAAATCATTATTTTTACCACCATAATTTTTTAATACTTAAATATAAAAATCATATTAATAACAATTTTGTAAATTATTATAACATATATTCAATGAATTTTATAATTTTCATATCATAAAAATTTAAAAATTATTTTCAAAGTTTTTTCCACATACATAACTAGAAAACAGTATTTTAATGTAAAAATGTTTAATGATTAAAATGTTTTTCTACCCAATTTCTTGTTGAAATGTATTAAAAATACATAAATTTGAATTTTTAATGTATTATTAAACTAATTAATATTTAAAACATGTTAAATATATAATTTATCAACATAAATAAATTAGACCAAGTTACTATTATCAATTAAAATTCAATATTTTTCACTATTCATCAAAAAAGCCAAACATTCTGAAATATACTAAAATATCACCTTAATATAATTATGATATTACTATTTTAGAAATTAAAATTTTCTAATATAATTTATTTATGTTCACAAATTTATTTTTAAAATTGGTGCGTCATTCAAAAACTGCAAAATTACCTTTCAGAAAAATATGGCTTATTATTCATAAACATGGATTTGTTTTATTTTAAGACAATGAGACTAATTTTATCTTTCTAATTTTGAATTATATTTTATATAAAATATTTATTCCATTATTCTATTACACTAATATTTTTTAATTTTATTTTTTATGGCCAAATGACATTGTGGGAATAAAAATAGTTATATAATAAAAAATAATTTTTATGTTCGATTGGTATTTATTTCCATTTAAAATTCATATGTAACCAAAAGATATCATTTATGAAAGTGAGGAAAGTTTTTCCCTATGTTAGTTAATATATTTTATTCACACCATTACAATGACTTTATAGTAACAATCACATTTAAATTATTATATGTAGTCCTTTGTTTACGTTTGATGAGGTGTATCTTATTTGATATTGACCATTGTGATTGCATTTAAAATATCATGTTGTTACATTCACCCCCCACATAATATATTTGTTCATCGCAATTTTAAATTAGGAAAGATGTTCTAGAGGATTAAATTTTCAAAAATCATTTTTTGTAATCCTTAATTGGAACAATGATCAATAAAGCATCTATTTCCAAAGAGAGAAATGAAATTATGATTGTCACCAGAGATAACACATACTAGGTTTCCACATAAAAAACATGGACCAAGAAGATAAAATATAATCTTCAATTATGGATATATATTGATTGAGGACATGGTCATGAGAATGTTAACCAACACAAAACTATAAATACGTGGTGGATTAAACGACCATATATTTCTTGGTATGAAATTTAATCAGATAAAATTTTTATTTTTAGAAAATAATATTCCTAAAATTGATATTTTTTTTAGAACATGTACTAATAATATAGGGAAAAAGATATTCCTGAAAAATTGAATTTCATTATTTATTCAATTTATAACAGAATATCATTATTTTCTCTAAATAATGATAATTCAAGATGAGTTTTTAATTCACAAAAAAATTAGAAAGAAATTATAAGGATCACAATATTCATTAATATACCACTATCTATTCCTCGTTTCTCTATTAGTTAAAATATTCTAAAATATTTAGTACAAGATAATGTTTTTCACCAAAATAATAAACATTTATATGAAGAAATTATAATTTAATTTGTAAAATTAAATATTAATAAAAAAAGATCATCATATATAGTTCAAAAAAATAAATCCTTAAAATTCATCAAAATATTATATTCTAAAACTAAAAAATAGATGGATTACATAAATGTTTATTCCTAGATAAATTTACTATTTCAATTCAAATGATACCAATCATCTTAAAGAATCATATAAAAATTTAATTTCCCTAGTCAACTAGTAATTAAAAAAATAACTAAAATTATCATAAATTATATACATTTCAAAAAGATAATTCATCATTTATATCTCAAAAAAAATCCTATAGTATCATATTTACCTTTATCATATAAGGTCCCAAAAAAGTGAACATCTTTTGAAATAAAATGATTCACTTAATCACATAATTACTTTATAATCACATTATTATGACTATGATAATAATATTTTATAGATATTATGTAAACCATTATCCATCAAATAGATTAATAAAATATATCCATACAGACCAAGAATTAAAATATCCAAGAATTTATTGATTCACCCTTTTTAGTATTCAATTGTCGGTTTTATCTTGGTGGCCATGCTAGATGAAATGGGTTGAAACCCATCCCATAGGTTTTTATTTTTCATAAACTATATTAAAAAAATAATAATTAAATTCTATAATCTTCTTGCATATCATCAAATATTACCTTAATATATTTTTACATCAAGTTATTTATCATACCTTGCATTTTTCATCCAAAATAACTATAAACTCATATTCAGAGATCACATAGACCGAAAGCTACTAACTTTTAATTTAAAAATATGTCTACCAAATGTAATGTAATTGGTACTGTATTTTTTTATATAATAAATTTATGGGTTACATGTATCTTTAAAACTCTCACAAATTTTCAATGGTATCAATTCTATTTAACAACCTGATTATGGATACAAAACCTACTATATAAAATTCATAGTCGGTGCATGATACCCATTAAATTTATAGAATTACACTATGCAAGGAATATTATTACTCAATAAATAACCACAAAAATCAATCATCCTTATTAAAACATTGAACATGCTTCATCATTTAATGAAATAATTCTACAATTCAATATTAAACAACATGAATTGTATCATTATTATTAATAAATATAATCACAAAAAATATTTTATACATAGAATATATAAAAATAAATCATAATTTAAATCCATACATCATGATTTCTTTGATAACCCCATTATCTATTAACATGATGGGAACCATCTATAATTTTAATGGTCATGTTCTTTATGTAAACTCATTTTTATAGATACATTTTAATGTTGTGAACTTTGAGATAAATTGAAAACTATACCATGAAACATTATATTTAAGAAGAAAAAATGGGGTTAGATAAATCAAAAAGTTTTGTTCTGGTGATTTCAATGATCTGATGGTTATAAAAAATATTAGGACAATATTATGATATAATAGTGATAATAAAATCATCTATATAGTATTATAAGGCTGTGATATATCACTTTCCAACCATATTGATAAATTGTTGGTAATATATATAAATTTACATCATTAAAGGTGAGATAGAGATCTGTGAGCACTTCAGCTTCTCTCTCGCGATGATTCCCCAGCCCTAATGTTGTGGAGCCTTTCTCTCCGCCCAATCAGAGGGGGAGTTTTGAATTCTCATCATCATGTTAAGGATATCTTCTCACCATTCTCAAATATGGATTTTCTTCATTCATTTTTAAGACACTGATTTCATTTAAGGTCCCTGATCTTTTCGAGGAAGCGGCACAGCTCTCTCCTTCCACATGAGAGAATAATAATGCAATGGATCTTAGAAAACTCACTCTGGTAGCTCCGTTTTGTCTTTAACACCCCTCAGTTGATGATTTATGTCGGTTAATTTTGTATTCATTGGATCTATAGAAGCATGTGGTGTTCATATTTCTTAATTGGAGGCAAATAATTATTCAGTTTGGCTCAAAGGAGGACTTGATCATCACATGGTCCTGGGGTCCACTTCAATGCACTGGATTTTCATTTTATCTATTTTAATGGAGCTTTGAGTTTCATATGAGGTTAGATTCATCAAAAATGGTGACATGTGTAAGTAATCCTTGTCTGCCACATCCATTCAAAACTCCTTCTATTATACGCACTCTCGGGAATATGATTAGATGGTATCACTTTTATAATCGTCGAACTGATGTTGTGTATCACCCCATCTACCAACGAATTTTTGTTGAGGTTGATGTTTCAAGGCCACTAGTAAACTACATTTGTATCATGGATTGGAAGGCTTTTGGTGGAAATAGGAGGTCATATTTGAGACTTGGATGTCCTTCTGCATTTTTTGTGGTCGGCTTGGTCACCTGGAGTAGGTATGTCACATCAAAGGAACTAAAGGAATCTCACATGTAGTGAAGAGTGTGATCTATTCTGGTTGTGATGTTGCTGGTTTGGATCAGCCGTTGTTGAAGGATCTTCCTATGGATGTTCTGCAAGGGTTATAATCTTTGTTTGTGGATGATCAAGGATGTTATGGGTCTTGTGGTAGTGTACTGGATGAAGATAAAAAGAAATCATGTGTGGATTAAGAGGCAAAGAAAGTAGATAAAATAGGGGTCATTGCACCTGATGGTGTTATGAAGGATGTGAAGATGCAAACGAATCCTATAGTGAGTATGGTATTTGATTGACTCAGGTGTGATCTTGGTGTTGGGGATGTGTCTCCTTTGGATGCTTCTGTGGGTGTTTGTCATCTGAGATCAGAAGCGGTTAATGTCGGGTCTCTATATAATATTGTTTTTGAGGATTATGCATTGATCAAGGATGCATGACTTTCAGGTGAAGAGGATCCACCTATCTTGTGGGATCTTATTGATTTCGATAGATTCTTGAAGATCACAATGCATATCTGTATTAACCTTCAAGAACTGAAGCATGGAGAGATCTCTCATGTGGAGGAGGGTCCTCAAGTGAATGAGGTTGCCATTAGGCAGCTTGATTTCTCTTCTCAGAATGCATTGAACAGAGAAGGTTCAATGAGGAAGGAGAGACATGATGTCCAATATATTATGGAGCACCAACAATTTTTACCCATGATCGATACAAATAGATAATATCAGTACGAACTGGGAGTGAATGATCGTTGTCAATACATAAATATCCCCAAAAAAATGGGGGGATGTCTCTAATAGTGACAAGGAAAATGATGACGACATGGTCATACCTTCCAATAGTGACATGTGTTCTGGGTGGAAAGAAGGAGGTGCCCAAAATGAAGAAGTTATGACTTCCCTATCAAGAAGATGGATGAGGAAAGACTATTCTTACCTACTGATATCACTGTCTACCAGGTATTCTATTAGTAAGTAAAGCGGGGGTGTCCTTGGTATGAAAAAGGGTAAAAATAATCTATGGATTTTCTATACATAGAGAAATTAAATTATTGAATAATGTATTCCAAGATTCTAAATAACTATGAAAGATATGACTAAGAATCAACTACTGCGGTGGAAGTAATCTATCATGGATGTGGTGATGGGTATAGATTTTATGGTCTTTAGTTGACTTTTCCTAGTTTTTTATCCTTTCTTGTTGTGTTTCTCTTTCATTTTCATAAATTGTTATGGTTTTTCCTCTGAATGAGATTTTATGGTAACATAATTAAAACATTAAATGAATTATTACATGTTAATATGAAAATTTTCCATTACTGATAATACCCATAGACATTCTATAATATTTGTCCCATTAATCAATTGTACCCTAATTGATTACCATTATAAATTAAATCCCTAAAAATTCCGTTAATCTTATAGAAATCCATCATTTTTAATGAATAAAAGGTGATGTAGGACTTGAAACATATAATCATCATTAAAAATGTTGTCCTTTGATGAAACATATAACTATTAAGAATCATGGGATACATCATTCTAAGAGAATAAACATGGCTTCTATTCATGACATGTATTCACATTAATTTTCCTCTCATTATTCTTTTCTCAACTATTAAAAAAATGTAGGATCTCTTCAAATAACAATAAAAAATACTGAAATATCATATTATTAATATCCATTTTGAGATCCTAACTCCCATTAACCCTATATAATTTCCTAGGGTAACCTAGGGAAAATATAGACAAAAGGGCTGAGCTAAAAAGACTAGTAAGGGAATACATATGTGATTGAATCATATAATATATGTTATAAAGAATAACATGATGAAATATAACAATGGATAATGAATAAAAAAAATTTACGAATAAAACGTATATCATGTAAGCATATGATCATTGAATCATAAGAGGGTGGTAGTAAAATAAAATATGTCTAATACATGATTTTCAACTAACATACAAAACTATACCACATGGTGGAAATAGTCAATAATGCATCAATTTTAAACCCTAATAATATACATCACTTCTCATGGAACCAAATCATTTCCTAGTGCATTAGATCAGTATTTGTGTGCGCCCATTATAACATGCTCATTCATTTGTGGGCGACATAAAGAATAAAATATGAGGAATAGTAATAAGGGTGTCATGGTGAATTAAATGTGTACTATAATATTGTCATAATTTGTGAAAAAATTGATTTTTTAAAAACCTATCAATGAGATAATGGATTAATTCAACCATAGACAGTAATAAGGTAAAAAATAAATAAAATTACCCTTTTCTAACTGAATTCAAACCCATAAATAGTGCGGTTAAATTGTGAATCTTATGTGTGATTTTATGGATAAGAAAACAGTTCACTAGAATATGTATTTCCATATCAATGAGAGGTAAATTTAGCTAGATATATATATTTTAAACTTATTCATAGTATATAAAATAATTAAATAAAAATAATGTGAATATAACTTGAGTAAAAGTGAGATAAAGAATTACCCAAATCATTTATTATGTTTATGAGAGTTCCCTTACAATATGATAATCGGTCGAATCATATTCCAAAAAATGTAATAATTATAAAATAAAATTTTTAATACCACGATGATAATGACATTAATTAAATTATATATCATAGGTGTGTATATATAATCCATACGCATGAAATAATGTTGAATAATACAAATCTCAAAGAATAAAAACTGAGATGAAAATCCTGCAATGTTCTTAGCAATAAGGGTGAATTAATCAATGGATAAATTATTTATAAATATAGTTTATAAATATAATAGAAGATTTAATAAAATATAAATAAATAACTAATGTATTCATGTTATAATTGTGTAATAATATAATCAATGAAGAAGAAATATAACACAATGAATGGAAATTGAGCTAATAAATCCCTTTATCACTTAATATTTTGTAGTTTTGTGTACGTAAACCACATTTATAATAGATTATTTAATTTTGTTTATTTATTAATGAATTTTTTTTATTTATAATAACTTATATTAAATTTTAGTGAAATTTTACTACTCTTCCATTAATAATACATATTTAAATTCATTGTCTTTTGGTGCTTTCATTTCATTGTTTTATGGTTGGTTTACTTGTGTAACATTATAGTTGTTATTGTAAATTGATAATAAAAATCAACAAGTTGATGAAAATAGTAATAATTAACTTATATAATAACTAATTTTCCCATATATCATTTTAATTTCAAGTATGTGGATGATTCTTTTAATAAAGCGTTAATGATAAATTATTAGTTTAAATTGGTGTGTTTTTTCTCAATCATCACAAACTTGTTTATTTTTTAAAATATTATGCCTATAGTTTAGTTCCATAATAATAAATAGGTTATAATATTCCTATTAAAATTCATTTTTATGTATACTAATAATTTTATGACCAAACATGAAGGCACTAATGGAAAATAAAAAATCAATATTCACATAGTCTGTAAACAACCATAAACTTGACAACTGTTTTTTTTTTCAATGAATAATAAGAGATTATAAATAAAATGAATTAGAGTTATTCCATTATAAACATAATATTATAGTATATACATTATTTTTGATTGATCAATCTTCAAATGATGAAGTGGGATAAGATAATTTATAAGTGGAAAATAAATTATGAGATGTGATATGAGAAAGTTGCCTCATAAATATCACCTCATTAAAGATATCTTAAAGGCCATGGAAATCGTTATTGATTTAGCCTAGAATAAATTTAACATGGGGAAATTGAGTAGGAGAGAATTAAGAATATATATTATGATATTCATATCTTTTTAAGAGAAATGTACTAGTGAGTGGGGTTATTTGTAATTGAGGATGGGTTGTTATAATTGATTAAATATTGATGATTTTATAATTACAGCTAAAGAAATATTGGTGTCATTAATTTACAGGAATTTAAATTATAATTAATGTGTAAAATTATTTATATTATTTGTAAATACACCATGCACCAATTAAAATTGTTAGTTTTAGGGTAATTTAAGAATTTACTTCTAACATTAAACTATTTCTTTTGTTTTCCAATATCAGAGTAATGATTTTTTACCACAGTTAATTTTTTATCCCAAAAAATTATAATTATTTTAATACCAAATTTATATATTATTATTTCAAATAAATAATACATTTTAACAAATTAAGTTAACATAGATAAAATTCTATATTTAAAATTAATCCCATAAACGCTATAAGAATGAATTTTTATGAGTGAAAATTATCTAATGTTTTGAATTTTTTTATATCAAATTTCAAGTGAAATTGATTATAATGACCAAAATTGAATTTAATAATAAATATTTGAAATAATTATACATTAAAAATAATTTAAAAAATAATTTACCTATATTAATAAATTAAATTAAAATGAAATTTTCAATTAAAATTCAATATTTTTATTATTATAAAAAATTAATATTCTCAAAGAAATACAAAAATTTCACCTTAAGGTGATATTTATATTTATCAACCAAAAGTTATGTTAATTTTATAACATACAATTTTTAAAAGTGTAATTTTTTTAATGTATGTAGGGTATTAAAAGAAATCAAAATTGTATTTTAAAAAAATAATACATATTATTGTAAAATTTTTATTTATTATTATCTTAAATCTAACAAAAATATTTGATTAATTTAAAAAAATGGTTTATATAACATATAAATTTCATTAATATCTTTTAGTAACTTTTACTAATTTTATTAATTATTAGACAAAATATTATGTGTCTCAATATAATTTTTTAAACTCATCCTCAATGTTAAATTTTGTTTTTTATTTATAATTAATTAGTAACCAATGAATTATGTTTATATACATGTGAATAATATAATTTCATAATTTTATAAATATCATTATTTTCTTCCAATCTATAAACTTGATGATAATAGTAACATATTAATAATAAAATTTTGAATTTTGGTTAACTGAGAGGAGGTCTATCTTGATTGATATTAAGAATGTAGTTTTTTTTAAACCTCAAGATGTTAAAATATGAATGGTACCTATGGATCATATCCCATTAATAAATAATTATCCAAAAAATAGAAAATCTAAAATAGATAATTATTATTAAATAAAAATAACGTGGAATATTTCTGGAGGAATATAAAATTCCATTGAAAATAAATATTTTTAAACAGATTTATAAATTATTTTGGAAATCCTTTTATTTGAAAATAATCTTGAAAAAATTAAAAGGAACCACTAGAAATTATTATAAACATTTCTTGTGGAAATTAAAATTTCTGATTTAAAAACATATTAAAAACCTAAACAATTTTGAAAATCATTTTCATCAAAAATAAAATTAAAACATATAACTAATAAATATAATAAAATAAACTTCATTATGGAATGATGTTTTTCTATTTTACAAGGTAAAAGAAAGATTCATCTTTTATTTTTAGTAAAATACAAATGGGAATAATTTTCAAAAAAATTAATATTCCCTTGAAAAAAAATCAAAATTATATATTGTGTTAAAATTTATTTAAAAATTATTACGTGATTGGGAATCAAGTTAGGTCTTTGCCCAATTCCCTAGGCAGTGATGAATTTCACACCGTCCCCTGCCCGATTGGTGGGGGAGGGTCCCCCGCTGCCTATTGCTAGAGTGTAACAGCCACACACCATCCCATTTTCTAACCCTGAATTCTTACATTCCTTGCCTTTGAATACCAATTTCCCTAAGGTTCTTGAGTGTTTTAAAGGTAGCCCACAAGTTTTGATTTCAACAAAAGAAATAAAAAATGAAACCTCGATGCTGAATATATCCTTAATTTTTCACTTCCAAAAATTTCGTCCAGTGGTGGACTCCTTCGATCGTTGGATCTTTGAATGATAGGTAATGTAGTTAGATGATACCTACATTCAGATAGTACGAAGAAGGTTGTATTCCATCCGATTTACCCACATATTTGTGTTAATGTTGATGTTGCTAAACCTCTCATTGAGTTGTATTTTTATCATAGTGTGTGAGGATTTCTGCTATAGTATAATGTTTTCTTTCGTACTGGTTTCAGTTCTACTCATTGTGCACGAGATTGGGTCATAGTGTGGAGGATTTTAGGCATAGTGGGTCGATTATTTCAAATGTTGGTGACTCGTTGACTTGTTTCCCAGTTAAATCTCATGTTGGTATGTTATTGGATGTGGATGGTAGTATATAAGTGGACACTGGAGAAGCATCCATATGAAAGGATGGCTGGGGTGTATGTATGAGTAATTCAAATGCCGTAATTGTCAATTTGTAGGTGTGGGTTCCAGTTCCTAATACAAAGATATCTGATGTTTTTCATAGAGTAATGAAAGACTAGGCTGGTATTTTGTAGGGTAATACACTGAACATGTGTGATACTATCCTTGTTCGAAACAATTATGTTGTAACACCCCAGGTAAATAAAGAATGTGAAATTTTTATATTTATCCATATTTGTGAATAAAATATTAATATTTCATTAAAGGGGATGCTATGCTAGATGGCATACCCAACACGCAACAAAGAGTTTCTTGGGAATCTTACGTTGCACTCTAATAATAAAATAATATTATTTTAAATAGTAGTTAATGCCTAGCCATTGTAATGGCAGGAATGAACAGAACTAACTACAAAATGATTATATATGTTGTTCAAATATTTTTACTTTTGGCAATAAATGTTAGAGGATTAAAAATGCGAATGAATCCAATTTTAAGTGTAAACATTCTAAAATTCATTAAAAGGTCGATTAACAGCCTTTTGATGGTAAACCACTTTTAAATACACTTTTTGACAATTTTATGTGTTATATTTGACAAAATAAAATTCTTCTTTAGAATCGGGACATCAAAATTTACTTTGTGTAAATTTTTGGTATTTTTCCAAAAAAGTTCAATTTTTAATGAATAGTAAAAAATGTTGTATTTTAATTCAAAACCACTTTTTAATCTAATTTATTTATATGATTAGATTATCTTTTGAATTTTTTTTAAAGTTAAATTACAATATATTTTTACCATTTAATACAATAGTGGTCGTTGGAATTAATTTCATTTTGAAATTGGACTTAAACTAAAGTCAATCTTTTGATACTTATTGTTTCATAAAAACACGCCATTTTCTCTGACAACGAGAATTAATTATTAAATTAATTAATGCAACTAATATGTTTTGAATTTTTTAAAATATACATCATTTTTGAATTCGGAATATCAAATATAGCTTAGGGTGATGTTTTGGTATTTTTTTGAAAAACATCAATTTTTTATGAATAGATAAACCACTAAGTGGTACTTATAAAAACAGATTTTCTGTTTAAATGAAAATTTGCCATCTTTGTGTTTTGAATTTCAAAAATCTGACATACATGGTTTTCAATAAGACGTAAAATTTGGTTCAATGGGATTAAAATAATTTTTTGGTGAATATTAACTTATTATGTTTTTAATCGTGATTAGAGGTAATTAGTGTAGTGTAAGGTAAGAATAATGTTTTAATAAAATGAAATGACCAAGACACATGTCCTACCCTCATTGGATGTGTCATGGCCGACCAAGAAAATCAATGGGTAAACATGGGGACCCCATGGAGCCACTTTGTTTGGAAAATGACATAAATATGTTTTTATTTAATGTTAAAGTAAAAATGACACAAACATGAGATGTTTTACTAATGAAAAATTGTATATGGGGTTATACAAGTCATATTTTTGACTATAAATAATCAATAGAAAGTTAAAAAAATTTCCTACATCATAGTATTTTTTTATAATTTTTAGACATTAAATAAATTAAATTATTTATGACATCATGATGATGCAGCGATGACCTCATTATTTAACGATTTTAATAGAATGGAAAGATAATGTAAAATCTAAGACCGACACATGTCTAAAACCTATTGGATGGGTGGATTTAGAACCCTTATCACCTTATCCTCGAATTATATCAATGTGGGACCTTTTAAATCCGAAACTCATTTTCAAATAAAACAACATTTCTTTACTTTCCAAGAGTGTCCCTCCTCTCCTCTTATAAAAGGCCCCCACATCTACCTCCATACCCACACTTCCAAAGCTTTTGACTCGGCCAACCCCTGCCAATTTTGTCTCTCCACATCCCTCTATAACTCCATGAAGCCTCACTTTGGACATAAGTCTTCCCAAGGAATCCTTTGAGCTCAAACCAAAGGGAGTTACCTGATTTTAAGGTAATGTCTTCACTTGTGTCCTTTTGTTTTATTTTGTTTCTCCAACCCCCTATACTCTTTTTATTCATTTGTTTTGTAACAACTCCAGTATCTTCAATATACTAGGATGTAGTTATAAGATGTATTCGAGCTAAACTTACACACACCTTCGTCTAATGGTTAATGAACATACTGTTTCTGTGGTTGGCGATTTTCTGTCTCACGAAACGGTGATTGTTCAATATTATTTCAACACCTTTAAAGATGGCCATTATGATGTTACTGTATTTTATATATGATATATATGGTATTTATGTTTACTATATGCTTATGTATTTTATATTTAAACCATACCTTTATTCTTTTCATGTTGTGTAAATGCGATAATTTCATATGAGGAAGTGCGGACTACCGCCCCTCAAGTGATGTGACTCGTACATGCAATACATGGAATGTATAAAGAATGAAATTAATGATCATATGTGACCTATATAACATATATATTATACTGGAATTATAATATATTTATATATATCATTAATTTTTAATTCAGTTAATATGACATTGAAATGAAAGTAGCGTTCATGCGTACGTACGGCTTACCGTCTCCATTAATGATGCATTTCATTTCTTATCCCCAAATGTAATGTACTATTATATGTACATATATATAATGGATATATATGATTTATGTTACATATAAATGATTAATATAATTCTGGAATTAAAATATACATACCTATCATTTAGTTTTAATTCCATTAATATGACATAGAAATGAAAGTAGCGTTCTTGCGTACGTACGGCTTACCGTCTCCATTAACGGTGCATTTCATTTCTTACTTCTAAATGATTATGTGATATTATAAATACTTGTATATGATAGATATATATGATATATATGATATCCAAATCAGGAATGTCATTCTGGATATAAAGAACGTTTGACCACACGAACAACATGTAATTGTATGAAGTCCACTTTTGATTTAAGAACCAAATATCGACAAAAAAAATTATTAACATAAATGATTACATAATTTCTATAACAAGACAATAATTGATATAAAATGAATAATGGACTTGAAAAAGGTTCTTAATAAAGTATAAATTAACTCAATTTTATTATTAAGGACGTTAAAAAATGATCGAGTCAAGTCGGACCCGAGGTAAGGGATCCTACTCCTCTCTTTCTTTTTAAGTACACTCTTTTATGCCATTCCTTTTTTGCTCATCTTTCTTGTGATTGGGATGTTATTTTATAATACCCTTACTGTATGTTTTATGTTCATATGTTGAGAGACCCTATTCTCTCTAGTCAATCCATTTTGGAAGTTTTGAGTGGCGCCGTTAGGCTGCTAAATTTTCGTAAGAGATCTAACATCTCTCTTTCTTTTTTAACTACTCTCCTTTATGTAACTTCTTTTAAGCTCCTCTTTGTTATTTTGGGGGATGTTCTTTTATATTCCTCTTTCTATAAACTTTATTTTAATATGATGAGAGACCCTCTTTGATCTCATCAATCCATTATTGTGGCGCGGTTAGGCTGCCGAGTTTTCGTAAGGGATTTTTAATCTCAGTCTTATTCCCGTGAGATTTATGCTACATTTTCCAAAATTTCCTTTGAGTGGTGTATGTACATCCCATTACATTACTCATTGTGTATAATACTTTCATTTATGAGTATTTACATCAATTTTGTATTGTCTTTCTTTCACGGGGTGCATGTCTCGAAAGATACCCATGTCAGTAAAGGAACCTTTCACCCTACTCTTTTTAAAAGACTTCTTTTGTGGGGTCTTTTAATTTACATATTGTTATGTTGGGATACATTCTCATATAACCTTATTGATGTAAATTTTATTTCCAAGTGATGAGATACCCTTTTTATCTCTCATCAACTCATTTTCTGAATTTTGTAGTGACGCCGTTAGGCTGTCATATTTTTTCATGGGAACTTTTTAACCCAAATTTGATTCTTTGATATAATATTGTACTCCTTGAATATGCCATTATATGAATATGTGTGAATAACCTCTGATTGTTTTACACTTAATATCCACTTATATTGGGTGTATTAGTTTTTCACACATAATTATGTAATTGACTTATCCTTAAACCAAGGATACCGTCTTTGTAAGGGACTTTGTCTCAATCTCCTTTCATTGAGGCATATTTCGTTTTATACACAACTATATTTTATATGGTGTATAATCCCCTTTTACTTTTACTTTTATAAAAAAAAATAATCTTTTTCTACAAAGTGTTTTACTAAATGACAAAAAGGAATGATTCTTTTAACGTATGCGGTGACAACGACCTTTTCTGTCACCGCGAGTATTATTTGATCATTGGATTCCTCAACAAGTCGTGATGTTTTTAAAATAAAATAAATACCATATACTCTTTTATGTATTTTTTTATTGAAAATGGTTTTGATAAATAATTCTATTATGTCAATATATATAAATGATATATTGTGATTGAAATGTGGAAATGTTATCATTCCTTTATATTGGTTTTATGTGTTATAATTTAATAATGGTACATGGACATATTACGGGTGGTTACGTGATAAACCATATGAAGGGTGGTGCCGTGAATAACCAGATGGGTGGTTACGTTATAACCTCCAATGCATTGGGTATGGAAGTCAGTCGTATGGATATTCCATTAAGTATGTGTGGTAGTCGTCCGTATGGCTATTCCATTAAGTATGTGTGGAAGTCGACCGTATGGTTATTCCACTTAAGTATGATTATGTACCAAGTTTCCTTTATATGTTATATGATCTATATATGGGTTTTATGGTAATCTTTTGGTTACTGAAGGGTAAGTAATGAACTTTTATTCAGTGAAGTGTTTTTACTACTTCGAAAAGGTGAAAAATATTACTTTGATAAAGTATACATGGTTTGCTTGTTGTTTTGAAAAACTAACAGTTTTCATTCTTTGTGTATCCCTTACTGAGCTTTTTATGCTCATCCCAAGTTTTTGAAATGTTTTTCCCAGGACTTAACGTGGAATAGGGTCAAGGATGGGATCAAGGGAAAGTCATGCTACCTAAAACATGGAACTAGACATGTTTCTTTTTAATAGTTTTTATTTTATGGAAACTTAGTATAAGTTTGTACTTTGTAATCTTTTGAGATGTAATAGTTATGTCCTAATTCTCAAAAACTCTAAAACTGAAAAGATCCTCAATGTGAATTATTCATTTAATTCAATATTAAGTAAGTTTTAAGGTTGGGGTCTTATAGTTGGTATCAGAGGTCGGTTTAGATAACTTTAGAGGTTAGGGTATTCTCTAAGCACAAGTGACATTACCATAATGGTTAGGATTTCAGAAAGAGTCCTAGTTTTAGATAAAGTGAATGAGTAAGTATATCTTAGTGTTTACCTTTCTCATTATTAAATGATGGTTTTGTTGATATACTGACACTGACATTTCTGTTTTTAGTGAATGGATGGATCGAGCAGGCACCAAAGTGACAATAGGTTTGAAGGAAACTGTGGTGGTTCTCTGATTAAGAGACTAGATGAAATTGGGGATTCACTGAGGAAACTCATGGTTTTTATAAACCAACTATCAATGAGTCATGATAAACCACTTGTACCTTGGTATGTTCTATAATGCATCATGTACGAGATGACCAATCGATGTGGAAGATCAGGTAATAATTATAAAGGTAACCATTAGAGTTTATATGATCCTTACTTTTGAGGTAATTATGGGTTATTATATGATAGAAAATGAAAGGCATGAGATAAACTTGAGGATAAAATATGTTATGATTTTTTTTCAAGATTTTATCTCATTTTGGGGAATGTTTTAAGAATTATATAGTTTTGGAATAATGACAACATGCAGACTGTGTGACAACCCATCGTGTCAGACAAAGCTGCGGGAATCGAACCCACAACCAAAGTGCGACTGGTATTTATCGCATACCACTGGACTACATGGAGTCCCTGGTTAGTTTGACAAATTCTTTTTAGTTAGATGATTTTAAGAATCAAGAGTAAGTTTATTTTGGGTTATCTATTTAAGTGATTAAACTATCATGGAGGATATGTGATTAGGTTAATTACTTTTCAATATGAGAATTTAAGAGCAACTGATGTTAGTTGGAGGTGAAAGTTAATTTGTACATTGGAAGACTATGTGATTAAATACTTCAAATATTTGGGTTTCAATGTTAGTTTAGTTTACTTTGTATAATTTTATGGACAATTGTTTATTGAATGGTCCTTGTTGAACTTCGGGTTTTGTTGGACAAATTTTGGAGATTAAGAATAGATTTTCTTTTTATAAAGGGTTATCCTTTTCTGGATTATCTGATCTTTTACTAACCTTTTTGGTTTTGGTTTTGGTTAGAGTCTAAAGACATGGATAATATATTGTTATCTTTTGTTGATTAGGTGATTCTCTAGAAATTGATTATAGTACTCTTAATGTGAACAACTCTTCCTAAATACTCGTCTTTTGGAGAAAATATGAGTTTGATTAATAAATATAGTAAAATTTGAAAGTCTACATGACAAGTAAGTATGTTTCATTATGATTTAGTTAATCTCAAAGATAAATTCCTCAATGAAAAGTAACTTAAATAAAAAATGTTGTCTATTAACTTTTCCTACTGGGGAATCGAATACCGTTTAACCCATCACATGTTTGTGATTTTCTTGTGGTTAACTTTCTCCTAAACATGTTTTCTATCACTCTCCATCAGAACATGAGCCTATGTTTTCTCCTCCATGTCCATGTTTTTCTACATGGAATCCTAATATGGGTTAACTTGGGTGACCTCTGTACTTATCTTTCGTTATTTTAAAGTGATTGTTTTACCAACTCTTGTTCCGATGTGGGACTTTCAAGGATGTTTCCCAGCTCAATTTTAAAATTGTGAGGACGCAATTCCCAAAAGGGGGGATGGATGTAACACCCCAGGTAAATAAATAATATGAAATTTTTATATTTATCCATATTTGAGAATAAAATATTAATATTACTATAAAGGGGATGCTATTCTCGATGGCGTACCCAACACGCAACAACGAGTTTCTTGGGAATCATACGTTGCACTCTAATAATAAAATAATATTATTTTAAATAGTAGTTAACTCCTAGCCGTTTTAATGGCGGGAATGAACAGAACTAACTACAAAATGATTATATATGTTTGTCAAATATTTTTACTTTTTACAATAAATGTTAGAGGATTAAAAATGCAAATGAATCCAATTTTAAGCGTAAACATTCTAATATTATTTAAAAGGTAGATTAACAACCTTTTGATGGTGAACCTCTTTTAAATCCACATTTTGACAATTTTATGTGTTATATTTGAAAAAATAAAATTCTTCTTTAGAATCGGGACATCAAAATTTACTTTTTGTAAATTTTTGGTATTTCTCCAAAAAAGTTCAATTTTTAACGAATAGTGAAAAATGTAGTATTTTAATTCAAAACCTCTTTTTAATATAATTTATTTATATGATTAGATTATCTTTTTAATTGGTTTTAAAGTTAAATTAGAATATATTTTTACCATTTAATACAATAGTGGTCGTTCGAATTAATTTCACTTTGAAATTGGACTTAAACTAGTGTCAATATTTTGATACTTATTGTTTCATACAAACACGATATTTGTTCTGACAGCGAGAATTAATTATTAAATTAATTAATTCAACTAATATGTTCTGAATTTTGTAAAATAGACATCATTTTTGAATTCTGAATATCAAATATAGCTTAGGGTGAAGTTTTGGTATTTTTCTGAAAAACTTCAATTTTTGATTAATAGTGAAACCACTAAGTGGTACTTATAAAAACTGATTTTCTGTTTAAATGAAATTTTGCCATCTTTGTGTTTTAAATTTCAATATTCCGACATACATGGTTGTCATTAAGAAGTAAAATGTGGTTCAATGGGATTAAAATAATTTTTTGGTGAATAGTATCTTATTAAGTTTTTAATCGCGATTAGAGGTAATTAGTGTAGTTTAAGGTAAGAATAATGTTTTAATAAAATTAAATGACCTAGACACATGTCCTAACCTCATTTAATGTTTCATTTCCGACCAAGACAATCCATGGGTCAACTTGGGGACCCCATGGAGCCACTTTGGTTTGAAAATGACGTAAATATATTTTTATTTAATGTTAAAGTAAAAATGACACAAACATGAGATGTTTTACTAAAACAATTTTTACATGGGGTTATACAAATCATATTTTTGAATATAAATAATAAATGGAAAGATAAAAATATTTCCTACATCAAAGTATTTTTTTTATAATTTTTAGACATTAAATAAATTAAATTATTTATGACATCATGATGATGCAGCGATGACCTCATTATTTAATGATTTAAATAAAATGGAATGATAATGTAAAATCCAAGACCTACACATGTCCAAAACCTATTGGATGGGTAAGTTTCGAACCCTTATCACCTTATCCTCGAATTATATCAATGTGGGACCTTTTAAATCCGAAACTCATTTTCAAATAAAGTAACATTTCTTTACTTTCCAAGAGTTCCCCTCCTCTCCTCTTATAAAAGGCCCCCACCTCTACCTCCTTACCCACACTTCCAAAGCCATTGGCTCGGCCAACCCCTGCCCATTTTGGCTCTCCACATCCCTATCTAACTCCTTGAAGCCTCACTTTGGGCAGAATTTTTCCCAAAGAAGCCTTTGAGCTCAAACCAAAGGGAGTTACATGATTTTAAGGTAATATCTTCACTTGTGTCCTTTTGTTTTATTTTGCTTCTCCAACCCCCTAAACTCTTTTTATTCATTTCTTTTGTAACAAATCCAGTATCTTCAATATACTAGGTTGTTTTTATAAGATGTATTCGAGCTACACTTACACACACCTTCGTCTAATGGTTAAAGAACATACTGTTTCTGTGGTTGGCGATTTTCTGCCTCATGAAATGATGATTGTTCAATATTATTTTAACACCTTTAAAGGTGGCCATTATGATGTAACTGTATTTTATATATGATATATATGGTATTTATGTTTACTATATGCTTCTGTATGTTATATTTAAACCATAACATTATTCTTTTCGTGTTGTGTAAATGCGATATATTCATATGAGGAAGTGCGGACTACCGCCCCCTCAAGTGATGTGACTCGTACATGCAATACATGGAACGTATAAAGAATGAAATTAATGATCATATGTGACCTATATAACATATATATTATACTTGAATTATAATATATATATATATATCATTCATTTTTAATTCTGTTAATATCATATTGAAATGAAAGTAGCGTTCATGCTTACGTACGGCTTACCGTCTCCATGAACGGTGCATTTAATTTCTTATACCCAAATGTAAGGTACTATTATAAGTACATATATATAATGGATTTATATGATGTATGTTACATCTAAATGATTAATATAATTCTGGAATTAGAATATACATACCTCTCATTTAGTTTTAATTCCATTAATATGACATAGAAATGAAAGTAGCGTTCATGCGTACGTACAGCTTACCGTCTCCATGAACGGTGCATTTCATTTCTTACCTCTAAATGATTTTGTGATATTATAAATACATGTATATGATATATATATGATATATATGATATCCAAATCAGGAATTTCATTCCGGATATAAAGAACCTTTGACCACACGAACAACATGTAATTGTAAGAAGTCCACTTTTGACTTAAGAACCAAATATCGACAAAACAATCATTATTGACTTAAATGATTACATAATGTTTATAACATTTCAATAATTGATATAAAAGGAATAATTAACTTGAAAAATTTTCTTCAGCAGGTATAAATAAACTCAAGTTTATTATTCAGGACGTTAAAGAACGATCGAGTCAAGTCGGACCCGAGGTAAGGGATCCTACTACTCTCTTTATTTTTAAGTACACTCTTTTATGACATTCCTTTTAAGCTCATATTTCTTGTGTTTGGGATGTTCTTTTATATTACTGTTACTGTAAATTTTATGTTCATATGATGAGAGACCCTATTCTCTCTCATCAATCCATTTTGGATGTTTTGAGTGGCGCCATTAGGCTGCTGAATTTTCGTAAGAGATCTAACCTCTCTCTTTCTTTTTAAGTACTCTCCTTTATGTCACTTCTTTTAAGATCCTCTTTGTTATGTTGGGGGATGTTCTTTTATATTACTATTTCTGTAAACATTATGTTAATATTATGAGAGACCCTATTTGATCTCATCAATCCATTTTTGTGGCGTCGTTAGGCTGCCGAGTTTTCGTAAGGTATTTTTTATCTCACTCTTATTCACGTGAGATTTATGATACATTTGCCACAATTTCCTTTGAGTGGTGTATGTATTTCCCATTACTTTACTCACTGTGTATAATACTTTTATTTATGAGAATTTACATCAATGTTGTATTGTCCTTCTTTCACGGGGTTCATGTCTCGAAAGATACCCATGTCGGTAAGGGAACCTTTCACCCTCCTCTTTTTAAAAGACTTCTTTTGTTGGGTCTTTTTATTTACATATTGTTATGTTGGGATACATTCTCATATAACCTTATTCATGTAAATTTTATTTCCAAGTGATGAGATACCCTTTTTCTCTCTCATCAACTCATTTTTTGAATTTTGTAGTGACGCAGTTAGGCTGTCATATTTTTGCAAGGGAACTTCTTAACCCAAATTTGATTCTTTGGGATAATATTGTACTCCTTGAATATGTCATTCTATGATTATGTGTGAGTAACCTCTGATTTTTTTACACTTAATATCCACATATATTGGGTTTATTCATTTGTCATACATAATTATGTAATTGACTTATCCTTAAACCAAGGATACCATCTTTGTAAGGGACTTCGTCTCAATCTCCTTTCATTGAGGCATATTTCCTTTTATACACAACTATATTTTATACAGTGTATAAACCCCTTTGACTTTTACTTTTATACAAAAGGACTCTTTTTCTACGAAGCATTTTAAAAAATAAAAAAATGAATGTTTCTTTTAACATACGCGATGACAACGACCTTTTCCACTGCGTGAGTATTATTTGATATTTGGCTTTCTCAACAAGCCGTAATGTTTTTAAAATAAAATAAATACCATATACTCTTATATGTATTTTGGTATTGAAAATGGTTTTGATAAATGATTCTATTATGTCAATATATTTAAATTATATATTGTGATTGAAATGTGGAAATTTTATCATTCCTTTATATTGGTTTTATGTGTTATAATTTTATAATGATATTTGGATATATTATGGGTGGTTACGTGATAAACAATATGACGGGTGGTGCCGTGAATACCAGGACGGGTGGTTACGTTATAACCTCCAATGCATTGGGCATGGAAGTCGGCCATATGGCTATTCCATTATGTATGTGTGGAAGTCGGTCGTATGGCTATTCCATTAAGTATGTGTGGAAGTCGACCGTATGGTTATTCCACTTAAGTATGTCTATGTCCCATGTTACCGTTATATGTTATGTGATTGTTATATGGGTTTTATGGTAATATTTTGGTTACAGAAGGGTATGTAATGAGATTTTATTCAGTGAAGAGTTTTTACTACTTTGAAAAGGTGAAAAGTATTACTTTGATAAAGTATACATGGTTTACTTGTTGTTTTGAAAAACTAACAGTTTTCATTCTTTGTGTATCCCTTACTGAGTTTTTTATGCTCATCCCAAGTTTTTGAAATGTTTTTCACAGGACTTAACATGGAATAGGGTCAAGGATGGGATCAAGGGAAAGTCATGCTACCTAAAACATGGTACTAGACATGTTTCTTTTTAAATGTTTTTATTTTATTGAAACTTAGTAGAAGTTTCTACATTGTAATATTTTGAGATGTAATAGTTATGACCTAATTCTCTAAAACTCTAAACTTGAAAAGATACTCAATGTGAATTATTCATTTAATTCAATATTAAATAAGGTTCAAGGTTGGGGTCTTATATATGCTATGAGAGAGGTTCAGTTGGATGGGAGTAATGTTTTTGCAGCTAGGGTGGCAGGCATTAATGAGAATGAAAATGGAGAAGGGGTGACTGGTTACTCTTTCCTAGCCAATGAATCGTAGTTTTCATAGTTTTTAAAGGTGGGTAATGGTGTTGTGTGCAAGGATGGTTTTCAAGGGGTTTGTTAAGGAAATGGTTCACCAAACCAAAATTGGAAATACAAGGGGTTCTAGCCCAGCAACATGGAATTCGGTTCAACCATGCGATAGTTTTGATGTTCCTGGAGTGGATAGATGGAATATAGACCAACTAGGTATGGCCTAGGCCACTGATGAGGTTTTCAAAAAAGTGCCGAGTGAAGTTGGGAACAATGTTTCTGTTAGTGAGCCTCTGAGTCTGAGGGATAACAGGGTTCAGAACCACAATGGAATGGATTACTCCTCTTTAGCACCTCTAATGGAAGAGCGATATGCCATGAAATTATATGTCATGAAGATGGACAACGAGTCTTTTGACTAATAAAAGTCAGGTGGTGTGGGAGAACAAGCATTATACTTCCTCTTTAGTTTATAAGAATAGGTGGTCCAATAGGTTCTTCTTCTAAATTCCTGTGAGGAGGATGCTACCAAAATGATGGATAGATCACTACATGTAACTATCAGTGAAGAGAAATACACCTTGATCGACTAGCAGGATCTGATTCTAATCGGGGTCTTCAACAATGGACAAATCATCCTTGAGGAGTACATCCAGTCATGGGATAAGATGACTAACGAGTTTGAATATCTGATAATGGATTTACTAATCAAAAATGTAACCTATTTACCCTGGAAATTGTTTAGGGATATTAACATTGGTAGACATAAATTGTGCTTTAAATGGTATGTCATATCTTTTTTTGTTTGTAAATTTGGTTTCTCACATTTCCCTTTAATGTTTTTGAAATAATAAAAATTTAATTTTCGGTCAGAAGAATAATGCGTTTTCAGCTGAAGAGAGAAATAGAGGTGTTATTTCATAATGAAATTATTTTAAACGAATATGTACATAACCGAAATAAAAAATGTAAGAACATGTATTCTCGATAAATAAACATAGGAGAATAAAATTCCAGAGTTTAATAATATAATTACTATAATTTTTATCATTAGAAACATAACCATAAGTAATTTTACAAAATGATGAGGTAGTATAGTTAAACCCCTCTTACATTAATAAAATTGACTGATAATACCAATGAAAGGGAGATCCAAAAAAGGAAATTTCAATCCAATTAATTCTTAGGAGATTAATATTAAAATAAATTCGTGTGATTCATATTTCTAGATAAAATTAAAAAAATTCAATTTGGAATTCATCTCAAAGAAGAAAAAAATTTAAACAAGATTCCCATATATAAGAAGTCGTATTTTGAATAATATTTCCATTAAATAATAAAATCAATTGAAAAATTAAATTTTGTACATTTAGGATATTCATGTTAATTATTATTAATTGGGAATTATATAGACCATTGAAAAGAATTAACTGTTGAATTATCATATATCTCGAAGAAATAAAATAGATACTACAAATATTTTACCAAAATTATTTACATCCCTTGTAAAATTTAAAACATCGGATTTAAAAAAATATTTTTATTATTAATATATTATATTTCCATATAGTTATTTAATACAACATATTATATATTTATGATCATTTATTACTCCTTTATGAAATATTCCTTATGACAATCATGTTTCGAATAAAAATAAATTTTTCTCAATAATTATTGATTTATAATTTTTGGTTCTATGAGATTGATCATGTTTACATAAGATAGAGAATAATAGTCATAAAATGATTATAATATTTATATATTAATTATAATTTTAATAATGATCATGATATAATGTTTTTATAAATGATGTATGTTATGATCATGATGACGAAAGGTTGTATGTATGCAAGAGTAACATTTCCATTTATCAATGGTCATTATAGAAATGAGTTCTTTAATATTTTATCATCAGAATATTATATTTATATCATTAAAAAAATTATTAAATATACATATAAGTATCATCCATGTCGTGTGGTTATAAAAAATGATATTCACATCGCTTCGTGGAGGTGGTTGTCCACACATACATGATTGAAATTATGATATTTGAGTGAGGAAAACTATAGGAAAGAAAATAACATATTATATTATTAAAATGGAAAATATTAAATTAATTTTATATTTAATTCCATTATATAACATATATTCAATAAATTTATCCACTTTATTTTCCATCTAACAAATTAGAGAAAATTAATCACAGCTCTTTGGGACATGGTAGTCTTTCATACACATGAATAACACTATCATATCCCAAACGCAATGAAATTATAAAAGGATTATCTAAAATAAATAACCCTTTTGTATAATTAAGTTTTAAATATCATATATATAAATATATATAATACACCTATCATAATACCCAATTCTCGTGGTGTTAATGGAAAAAAATGGCATTGGTTCATAAAGTGGTATTTTTTCACACACACGAAAAATGATTTCGTAAACCATCTGATAGTTGTGCGATAGTTTGAGGTAATTAATTTTTCCTAAAACCATCTTATTATATGTAATGTAATCATGTGATTATATCATGATTATTGAAAATTAATTTAATGAGGTGGAGGAATAAATAAAATAATAACACTCCTTCGATAATGTTAACTCTTTATCCGGAAGCCTCCTTATTTTTGTAGGAAAAGACAACATAGGTTATATTTAATCCAATAGTATGTATTTTAGAATTAGATGAGGGAAATTTAGATGTAATTGTTTTAGCTATTGGGTGAATCAATATGGTTTTATGGTGTAAAGAGGAAAAGATTTTTCTTGCCTTTTATAATTGAGGTAGGTAGAACTCATATACATTTTTTGGAAATAAAATTTTGTTCTCCTGTTTGTTTCATGAAAAAAGGCTATAAAATGGTGTATTATAAATTATTAGTAATTATATTGTATAAATTTTCCAAAAAAATAAATTTTACAAAAAAGTGATTCATTTTGACCCATAACTTTTTAGTTTGACCTCTGATAAACCTATTTTTACCTTAACTATGTTAATATATTTTAACTATTTTCACAATTCATTGTGGTAAAAAATTAATTTGAAAATATCAGATAATATAATGTTTTATAATAATATATTTTAAAACCATATCTTCAATTTGATTAAAACTAATAAGAAATATTTATCTTAATATTTATCACATAAATGGGGCAAGAAATATGGGTTTCTAAGATAAAACGATCATAATTATACAATTAATTTATATCAAAATTAAATATTAAAAGGAGTAAAATGAAATAATATGGATTTACAAATGTATTTCAAATCTAATGATAAATTGATAAAAAATTAATTCCAATTAAGTTTATAAATAATATAAACGAAAATGAAATTTTCATTTAAAATTATTTATTTTTTACTAATCATCGAAAAACAAATAATTTTAATAAAATTTAAAATTAACCCGAAGATAATTTTAACACTCAGTTATCAAAATGAAATATTTTTTATCAATTTTTTTTCTAAATGTTTCACTAATTATTTTTAATAAAATTTAACAACAAGAATACAATTTTTTTTAAAAAAATTATAGTTTAAGCATAAAAATAAATAAATTGTTTTCACATAAAAAAATTAATATGAATCTAAATTTTTTATTTATTATATAATATAAAAAATTCATTAGATTATTTTCAAAACAAATTTAAAATTTATTGAAGTAAAAGCTATTTTTAAAAAAAATTGATTTTTAGAAAATTATTTCATATGTATTCAAATAGTTTTTATTTTATTTTATAATTAATTGGTCACTAATGAATTAATTTTAATGACATTAATAAACATTATATTTTCATAATATATTTATTAAAATTCATTACAACCATTCCCATGGATGGGATATAAAAATCATTTTAAATAATTATATTTTATTAGTATGTAATGTTTTCATTAATTTTAATGTTGTTTATAAGAGAAGATAAACAATGTGTTTTGTGTAACAAAATCTAAAATTTGTATTCTTTGTGACAAATAATATGATCATTTATTTGTATAATGAATAAATATCAAAGTTATAGAATTAATTTGAAAAACAATTCTCCAAATTTCCAGGTCATATAAAAAGTAAGGCATGGATGGATAAGATTTCTATAATATAAAAACATATAATTATCTATATACTTATATAAATAGAAACCTTTTCCCTATAGTGTTATCATAATTTTATTTGATGATAATAACCCGGATATCATATAATACTAACAAAACTAGTACAAAAATTTTAAAAATATTATTACAACTAAGATAACTATTTAGGATTGGATGAATAAAATTTGTAGAAAAATAAATATTTCGGGGTTTAAATTTAAGTACCCAAGGTTTCTATGAATACATTCTAAGAATATGGGTTTTAGGCATCAAAACATCATGTTTGTAAGCATCTACTCCTAACATACAATCATTATTTTAAAATCCATATCAAAATAGAAATCATTGGTGAATGTGAAATAACTCAATGAAGAAAAAAATTATTAACAATTTCGATTGGGAAAACCCTTAAATTTAGATTTTTTTATTCATTAACATATTATGATCGTGAATACATATGAAATTTTATTTTATTAATAACAATTTACTAATTCAAAATTAAACACCACCGGATCTATAATAGAAACATTATGTGGATTAAATTACCTAAAAACTATTTAGTGTTTTATATTACAAACCAACCCTCTGTGTAGTAGATGAATAAAAACCAAAAATAATTATATAATGGATCACCATCATCAAATATATTAAAATAATTATTTAATGTTATCAAATAATTTTAATGAATCAGTAATTTCTTTCAAACGATGTCTTTATTTATTTTTATAATAAATCACATTAAGGTTTAGAAGGAACCAAAAATATGAGAATAAATGAAATTTAAAAGATATACCGCACAAATGGGGCACATAAATTCCTTGTGGTAACAAATATAACATGACTAAAAATTAAAAAAAATAAAAATATTCTACTATAATGTAGTTTAGAATATTTTCAAATAGGGAACCAAAATATATTTCATAAAATGATTGAGCAGTTATTTTGAGACCAAAAAAATCAATAAGAGATACAATAATTTGATCCCAAATGTATTAATTATATCTTAGAACACCAATCCAATTAAGATATCATAAACCAATCAAAAAATATCTAAAAAACCTTTTTAGAACCCCCAAACCAGATTAAGATATAATAAACGTGATTAAAACATTAATTTTGACATTATTATTATGTAGGATTGGGCCTAGAGATATATTCATGATCATCACCAATAGCATAAAACCCATCCATTCAAACAACTACCAAACTAGATGTAACCACCTACAACTTATCATCCTTGAATAATAAACCACTTTTAAAATTAATCAATCAATCAGTGAATAAATCACTATCCTTAGTTAAGAAAATAAGGAAACATTATAAAGCCATCCATAGAATCCTAGGACACTAATTGAGAATCATAAATCAAAACCAAATCCCCAAAAATAACAACTTCATCTAACAAATATAGGGTCAGGGCTATGGAAAATGTGGTAAAAATATAGGTATAAATAAATAAGGGGATCAATATAGATTTGTGATAGTTAAAATAAAAACATATGATGAGAACCCTTTAAGAAAACCCTTCTCTATATGGAACGAAACAAGAAATTCATCTTTTGCATCTATGTTAGGTGGGAAACCATTTACAGTCAAATATTCATCACAGTGATATGATCTATGAAACTAATCAATAAGGATGAATTAGAAGGGCACTATGAATCAGTATCACTATAAGGAGGTGAACTAGCAAAGAGGAAAAGGGTGTGAATGAGATGAGAGTGTATAACATTGGCATTTAAATTCAGGATGAAACCCAAGGTGATTAAGATTATCATCCCTTTATGAATAATCACCAAGATTTTGTTGAATATAAAAAACTCCACATGAAAAATTTTAGATAAGGATTCCATTGAACAATGTTATAGTTCATCTTGAATACTTTAACATACGGATAGGCCGTACATGAATTTGATAGCCTCAAAAAGTGAGGAATTCATGAAAAAATCTCTAAAAAAATTGATCTCATTATTGTCTATAAAATATTAACTGAAAAAAGACACATAGGAGCCCAAGAAAGAATCCACTAATGAAAGATGAAACATAACATATAATCTATGAAATCACAATTTTTTCGGCTTAGGATTGGAATAACCCATTATAATGAGCTCCCCTGAAAGAGGGAATAATCATCCATGATGAAATAATTATGATGGAGTAAATCATAAAAAAGGATCATTAATTTAATTGTTAAAAATATATAGATATTGGGTCATATATAGTCTAATTAAAAAACATTTATTGATATTACAAGTTCAAAGAAACACTTAGATACATAGGGAACCATGTTGATGAAATTAGAAACACAAATACAAATGAATAAGATGAACTGCTAATGAAAAGTAATAAAAAAATATGAGCAAGCTATAGGATGAAGACAAAACCATTAATTGGATGTGGATGATAGGAAGCTATAGGCTGAATATGGAGCCATTAATTGGTTTTGGATTATATTAAGTGGACCACTATTACTAATATGAATAAAATATCCACTATTATAAATATTTTATCACAATATATAGGAACCACTAATACACATATACATTAATTTCCAACCCCAATATAATTATATATCAATGAATGGGGTTGAAATGAATCAATGTTCGTGAATAGAGTAGATCTTGTACAATGAAATGTGTTTATTATTATTAGATAGGAATGAAGTATAAGGATTAGGGTACCTTCCTACCTCTTCCATTATTTTATGATAAGAAAATGAGTGAAGGGAATGAGTTATCAACTTTTTTACTAAAATTAAACCAAAAGAATAATAATTGTAATTATTTTTATACTATAGGGAAAATTTCTCAAACTCACATTATTATCTCTTATTTCAATTTAACAATCCACATATTTTATTTCATAATTTATATTATTATTATTATTATTCATTGATACAAAAAAAATATTTTATATTATTATAATAATATTAGAAAATATACATGTCTTCTGAAACATATATATTTCAAAAAAAATTGACACATATTTAAATATTAGTTATATATAAATATTAGAAAAGTAAATATAATCTAAATAAAATCTATTAAAAATATTTTTCATGTCCATTAATCTCCTCGCATAAAATGTTTTGTTCAAAGTCAAATTTAAGTCACACAAATTCTTCTTTCATGATATGTTTGAATATTCAAACTGACCACAAATATTTTAAAAATTATAATAAAATATTGAACCTCATAATTTATCATCCAAATTATCGATAAGATTGAATTATAAAAAATAAATATATAGGTATAGTTTTATAATATATATTATATGTATGAATATTGAAAATATCTAAAATAAGACAAAGTGATATTCACCGTATTGTAATATGTGATAAAGATATTTATATAATATTGAATAATAACATATTAAGGTGATATTATTGGAAGTGTAAACTCAAAATGGTAATAAATATATACTATTATTACAACTAAACAATAACATTTTAATTTTTTATTGAAATATCAAATGATATTTAAAAAGATTTATTAAAATTATTATAATATTATAAATGTTAAATGTTTTATAATTTTTATTTATAATAATGATCCATTAATATTATGAATTAATTTTTAAAATTTTTGAGGATGATTAAAATGAATTAAATATATAGGGTTCTACAATGGTTGATATTTTGAAAAATCAATTGAAGTGACGTTGATGCCAGTAAAAAGAGGTGTAGTGCAAGATATGGTTTTACAATATTTCCAATGCAAAAAACATAATTTCAAAGCTAAAATTTTCTTATATTATTAAAATGATTTATTATTTATTTACGTGATAATAAGATAAGAATTTTAATTAATTATCTCAACAATAAGTCATCATTATCGCCAAGTATTCATCATTCTATCATTTTTTCATCCTGGTAGAAATTAACTGTTATAATAAAAATTATTAAAATCTATAACTGTTTCATATCCCATTAATAATGTTATTTTTTCATTATTAATTATATTAGTGTTAACATAATTATTATTTAAAATTATATCCATTATATCATATGTCAATCTAAAATCATTCAACCTCTAAGATACTTAATTTAATTATCAATATATATCTAACCTGATAGAATTATAGTATGACCATAAAACTCTTTTCAGAATATTTTATACTTTCAAACATGACATCCTTTTCAATATTTATAGACTACTAATTTCACCATTTTATTCCATTTGATTGTATCAAAATTCTGAATAACACTATGATAACTAATGTGTGTTGCAACATTATTTTCTTTTATGTGAATACAACCTCTATAATATTCACCAGACATTCCCCTAACATCAAAGGAATCAATTAAAGTAAACAAAAAAAACATATGACTATTTAAAATCCATTCATTAATGTTGTAATTTTCCATCAAAATTAAAAAAACCATCATATATAATATTTAAATTTATTATTCTTCCAGTGATATATACATCACCATATATAATTGACTCAAAATTCATCAATATTTAATTGTGAATATTCTCGTACTCTTTATTAAATCTCAGAACATATAGTCAGATATCAATGGATTAAAAAAAATCCATCATCATTAATCACTAATTTTTTTGGTGTGTCATAATAAACCCCATTAAATTAATTGGAAACATTGTATTGATTAATTTTTTGATATCAATGACTCATATAAGGGAAAATTCATTTGTTAATGATTCATCAATATCTCACATTAACAATAATTCCAAATAAAAAAATGTAACATCCCAGATAAATAAAGAATATGACAATTTCGTATTTATTAATATTCGTAAATTAATTATTAATTATTCTTTAATGGGGATTCGTGATTGATAGTGTACCTGATACACAACAATGGGTTTCTTTGAAATCTTATGTTGCACACAACGTTGGGTCATTCTAAAACATAATAATATAATATTATTTTAAATGGTAGTTAACTGTTATCCCTTTTAATGGAGACAATGAAAAAAACTAACTAAAAACTTATTATACATGTTGGGTAAATGTTTTTAGATTTATCAAATAAAAGTTAGAGGCTTCAAATGTAAATGAATTTAATTTTATGCATAATTTACATTAACAAGTTGATTTACCGCATTTTGATGGTGAACCATCATTAAAGATAGTTTTGGTCAGTTTTTTATGTTCTATATGATAACAAAAATCTTCTTTAAAATCGGGAAATCAAAATTTACATTGGGTAAAAAAATTTATTTTTTTGATAAAATTCATTTTTTGATGAATAGTGAAAAATTATGTATTTTAATTCAAAACTACAATTTAATATAATTTATTTATATGGATATATTATCTTTTTAATTGGTTTAAAAAGGTAATTGGATAGTATTTTTATAATTTATCCCAATTTTAGTCATTAGAATTCATTTCAATTTAAAATTTGATATAAACAAGTGTCAATTTTTTAATAGTTTATATTTATTAGAAACACGATTTTTGGTGTTGACAATGGGAATTAATTTTAAATTAATTAATCCAACAACTATGTTTTGAATTTTGTAAAATAGAAATCATTTTTGAATTTGGAATTTCAAATATATCTTAGGCTGAATTTTTGTTATTTTTATGATAAACTTAAATTATTTATGAATAGTGAAACTACTAAAAAATAGTTAAAAAATTGACCTTTTCATTTAAATGAAATTTTACCTCTTCTGTGAATTGAATTTCAAAATTCCGACAAAATGGTTGTTATTAGTAAGTAATATTTTGTTCAATACGATGAAAATAATTATTGGTGAATAGTTACTTATGTCTTTTATTTACTACAGTTAAAGGTGAATAGGGTAATAATGGTAAAAAGAAAATTAAAATAATATAAAATTACCTTAACACTTGTACTAACCTTTATTGATGTGTAACAGACGACCATGGGCATCCTTGTGTCTATTTTTGGACCCCATGGAGCCACATAAGACTGATAATGAAACTTTATTAAAATTAACTTAATGTAAAGGCAAAAATGAAATAAACAATTATCTTTAGTAAATTTATTTCTACATGGGGTTATTTAGTTTATATCATCGATTATAATTATTCTATTTAACTCTAATAATATTTCTTATATCATGGTATTTTTTATAATTTTTATACCTTAAATAAATAGAATTATTTATGACACAATAATGATGCAGCGTTTACCTCATTAATAAATGATTTAAATAAATAATAAAATAATGATTAAAATAACATCAAACCCTTGTCCAATTTTTATTGGATGAATCTATTCATACCATTGGCCATCTTATCTATGATTTTAATTAGTTTTGGACCTTAATAATCCAACAATCATTATGAAATAAAATTACATTTTAACACTTTCTTAAAGAGCCCCTCCCCCCTTATAAAAATCCCTCACATATAAACCATTCCTCGTACCTCTCAATCCCATTGTATCATAAAACCCCTACCCATATAAGCTCTCAAGATCCCTCTATTCCTTTTAGAAGCCTTACCATAAGAATAAGTCACTACACGAGTTCTTTTTGGTTAAAACCAAAGAGAGTTACATGAATTAAAGGTAACAGTTTCTCTTATTTTTTTTATTTTACATCTCTAACCACTAAACTCTTTTTATTACTTTCTATTATAACAATATTTGTATCCTAGATATATAAAGATTTTTTTATGATAATTATTGGAACTACACTTACACACACCTCCGTGAAATGGGTAATGAACATATTGTATTTGTGGACTGCGAACTACTGCCTCATGAAATGATGATTGTTCAAATACATCCTACCATCTCTCACGGTGTCTATTATGATGGAATTGTAGTTATATATGATATATATATATATATTATGTTTTTGTTTTCATTATTATTCTTTATTTTTTTCATTTATAGCATACCATTATGGTTTCCATTATTGGTAAACGTGATAATTTCATTTGAGGAAGTGCTGACTACCGCCCCCTCAAAGTGATATGAATCGTTCATGCCATATGAGTGATGTAAAAAGGGTAGTGTTAATAAAATTATATATTATATTATACTCGAATTATAATATACATATGTATAATTGGTTTTTAATTCCATTAAATACAACATAGGAAGGAAAGTAGCGTTCATGGGTACGTACAACTTACAATCTCAATGAACATTGCATTTTATTTAATACCTCTAAATGTTATTTAATATTATGAATACATATATATAATGTATATTTATTATATATATGATATCTAAATTATTAATTTCATTCTAGAGATAATGGACTCTTGACCACATGCACAACTTGTAATTATAAGGTGTTCATTTTTGACTCAAGTACACAATATCGACAAAACAACCATTATTAACATAAATGATTAAATAATGATTATAAAATGGTAATATGTGATATAAAAGGAATAATAAACTTAAATTTTCTTTCTTAATTATTTATAAATTAACATAAGTTTATTATTAAGGAAGTACAAAGAACAAACAAGTCAAGTCGGACATGAGGTAAGTGATTCTTATCGTACTTTCAAGTCCGAGAGATTTCAATTGTTCTCCATTTATTTCATGAATGTGGTGTATTATGCACTTCCATTTGATATATATTATAATTATTCCTTTAATATTCATGTTATTCTATAATTCATTTGGTTGTTATTAACTATTTTTCATACGACTAGATTGATTACAAAGAGGTAATGGGTTTTTATCTAACTTTTTATTCCTATGAGATTCATGCTATATTTGTCACTATTACATTTGATTAGTGTACTTACTACCCATAATTATAATTTTTTTGTATTATAGTTTCATTTATGGGAATTTACATATATAATTTATGGTCCTTGTTTCAGGGGTGTATGTTTTTATGTTAAAAAATTGGTAAGGAAACCATTCACCTACCTCTTTTTAAAAGACTTATTTTTGTTATGTATTTTAATTCACATCTTCTTATGTTGGGATATGTTATTCTATATCCTTATTTCTATAAATATTATGTCCAAGTGGTGAGATACCCATTTTTTCTTTCATTAACTATTTTTTTGAAATTTTATGTGATGTAATTAGGCTAACAAATATTTCTAAGGGAACATCTTAACACAATTTCAATTCTTTGGGTTAAACTTATACATCTAGATTATATCGTGATATAAATATTTGTGAATGAAATTTTATTATTTTACACTAAATATACACTTATATTTGTGTATTTATATTATTCACACATAATTATGTTATTTATTTATCCTTAATATAAAGATACCATCTTTATTTGGGATTTCGTTTCCATTTACATTTCAATGATATTTCATTAATGTTATGCATAAATTCACTCTTATATAGTGTATATAAGGTCCTTTGGAATATTATAACTTGAATCCCTTTACTGTTATTATATTATAAAGTTATGATTAAATTTTATTACTCAAGCTTCTCTCATTTTTTAAAGAATTATTTAACTAATATATCATTTTATATATTTTAATGATTTATTCTTATAAAATTTTCACCTTAATTTCCATGTTTTCAAAATTTTATTTAGGATTTATTTATATGTACATTATTGTTTTCAAATGACAATTCCTGTAATGCTTTGAATGCAGTATGAGGCACTATAATTCAAAAATCTCTTTATTAAATGTTATAAATGGTTTTAAAAATGGTTTAATAAGGAATTAATTATTTCAATATCTTGATACAATATATTATGATTTAAATGTGAAAATTTTAGCTTCAATTTATATTTGTTTTATGTGTCACGAATATGTTATGGTTATAGGTCATTGTTTTTGTATACATGTGGTTTCATTATAAACGAAGGGAAGGTTAACTCGAGATAGCTGTCCAATGCATTGGGTAATGAGACTGAGGTAAACATTAATGTTTCTCCTAATAGATTTAGGGAATATACTGTGATGGGTATTCCAAATTTGACTCCCTATGTAGTGGTGATAACTACAATGTAAGTATGTCATGTATTCCATAAGTTTCCTATATGATTTATGATTTTTGAATGTTATTCGTAAATCGTATGATTTCATATGTTATGTTACGATTGAAAAGTATTGGTTTCATTGATTTTTATTTATTGATGGGATAATGTTTTCCGTCCTAATTTTACAACCCTTGCTAAGCTTTTTTTTTGATTATCCCATGTTTTTGAAATGTTTTTCGTGGGACTTAAAGATGAATAGAGTCAAGGATGGGATCAAGGAAAGGTCATTCTCTCTAATACATGGAGCAAGACATATATCTTTTTAAGAGATATTATTTTATGAAAAATGGATAATGAGTAGTAGTGTCTTCATATAATATTTAAGTTGTTATATAATAGTTATGGCCTAATTCTCTAAAACTCTAAACTGGAAAAGAACATCAATGTGAACTCTTGACATAATTTAAGATTATATAGTGTTTGAGGTCAGGTATTTATAGTTGGAATCAGAGGTTGGTTTAGATAACTTTATTGGTGAGGGTATTCATTAAGCATAATTGGAAATACGATAATGGTTTGGATTTTAAAGAGAGTCATAGATTTTTAGATAACGTGAATGACTTTAAGATAACATGAATAATTATATCTTAGTATTTACCTTACTCATAGGATATTATATTATGATTTTACCGATATACTTATAATGACCTGTTTGGTTTTAGTAAATAGAAGGATCTAGCAAGCACCAAAGTAACAGTGGTTGTAAAGAAACTGTGATGGTTTTATGAAAGAGAAATTGAATGAAATGGGAGCTGAAATGAGAACTCTTGTGATTATTCTCAACCAACTATATAGAATCATGATGGACAACCTGAACCTTGGTGATTTTTATAAATAATTGTATATATGATATAAAAATTCCCACAGAAGTTCAGGTAATGATCATAAAAGTATGTATATTCAAAACCCTTTGTGTCAATGATCATGAAATAAACACCTAGGAAAATGTTTCAAAGGGATGAGAAGATTCTATATATGTGGAAATGATGATCATAAAGCAATAACCTTCCATAGAAAAAGGAAGCATCCAGTTGACTCTAGGAAAGGGAAAGAAGTTCTTTCAGAAAGATCTATTGAATATTTTAAATGTGGTGTGCATGGTCATTATAAAAACAGATGTCCTATGAAAATGTTTTGGGAATGGGATCACCATGATTTTATAAATACGTGTTTACCAATACCTAATTCCATTCCGATTATATATTAAGAAACTAAAAAATACCATTGAATGGTTTGAATTATTTCTGAACATATGTTTCGATATTATTGAATCTTATGTTATGATTCATGCTTTTATTTGTAGGAATGATGTATTTCAGAATAAGTTGGAATGGAATAGTTAATGGATCATGAAAAATTTGGAATGAGTAAGAAGTCAACATATAAGTGATTCGATAGTTATGATAGATTTTAGGATGGTGAAATGGTAAAAATTATTAAGGATATATTGATGATGGGATTACATTAGAAGACTTTTTATAGTATGTCTCACCCAGAAGCATGATATATGAAAATTTAATTCAAGGAAGAATTGTCTTTTAATTTTTGGATATAGTGATAAAGAACCATTTGGGTTTATATGATCCTAGAATTTGAGTCAATTATATGTTAATACATTCTGTGATGCAAAATAAGAGATATAATATAACTTTTGTGGTTAAAATAAGTTGTCGTTAATTTTTAATGAATTTATATATTTTTTAGAATGAAATATAATTAATTTTTTTTTTAAATGGACAACACGCAGACTTCTTGACAACTCGTCGGATTGAGAAAATCCGCAGGAATCGAACCCACAACTACAGTGCGACTATGATTTATCACCTTCCACTGGACCATTTATAGTCCCTAGTTAGTATGACTAATTTATTTAATGTATATGATTTTATGAATCTTGAATAAGTTGGTTTTGGTTTATCTATGAAATTATTAACCTATCGTGGAGAATATATGATTTGGTTAATTACTTTTTCATATGATACTTTAAGAGTAACTAATGTTATTTGGAGATAAATGTTAAGATTTATCATGGAGGACTGTGATTAAATCATTTTGAGATTTGGGTTTAAATTTTTTTTTGGATTATTTTGAAGAATTTTATGGACAACTATTTATTTAATGGACTTTGTTTAACTTTTGGTTTTTTTTTGAATTTTTTGGAGATTAAGAGTAGTTTTTATTTTTGTAAAATATTATACTTTTTGGGTGTTATCTAATCTCGCACTCACCGTTTTGGTTTTGGTTAAGGTGTAACGACCTGGGAAATATATAATTCAACTTTTGTGGATTATATGATTCTCAAAAATATGATTGTATCACATTCAATGTGATCAGGTAATCTTGAATACTCATTATTTTGAGAAAATACGAATTTGTGTTAGAAATGTTGTAAAGGATGAAGGTATACATGACAAGTAAGTATGAATCCTTATGTTTTTAGTTATGATCATAAATAAATTCCTCATTGAAAAGTAACTCAAAACAAACATGTTGTTTGTTATGTTTTCCTACTGGGGAATAAAATACTGTTTAACCCATCACAAGTTTGTGATTTTCTGGTGGTTAGCATTCTCTAAATCATGTTTTCTTTCACTCTCCATCAAAACATGATGATTTCTTATCATCCGAATCTATGTTTTATTGGAATACTAGTTTTTTTCCTCTTGGGTAACGATTATAATTCTCTTCCTTTTTATTTTAATGTGATAGTTTAATTATCTCTTTTTCTAATGTGGGGATTTCAATGAAGTTTCAGAGTCCAATTTTAAAATTATGGGGATGCAATTCCAAAAATAGGAGAAAGATTTAACATCCTAGATAAATAAAGAATATGAAATTTTCATATTTAATAATATTTTTAAATTAATTAATAATTTTATTTTAAATGGGATTCTATGTTTCATGGCGTAACAGAAACACAATAATAGATTTCTTTGAAATCTTACGTTTCACACAATGTTGGGTCATACTGAATAATAATATAATAATATTATTTTAAATTTTAGTTAACTCCTTTATTTTTTAATGGTTAAAATAAAAATAACAAATGAAAAAATTATTAAACATGTTTGTTAAATGGTTTTACATTTATCAAATAAAATATAGAGGCTTAAAATGTGAATGAATTTAATTTTAAGCATAATTTACTTTAAAAGGTTTATTTACCGCCTATTGATTGTGAACCTTCATTAAATATAGTTTTGGTCACTTTTAGGTGTTCTATTTAATAATATGAAATTATTCTTTAGAATCGGGACATCAAACATCACTTTGGGTAATATTTTGGAATTTTTCTCATCAAATTCAATTTTTGATGAATAGTGAAAAATGCCGTATTTTAATACAAAAATGCCTTTTAATCAAATCTATTTATATGGTAAAATTGTTTTTTTAATTGGTTTTAATGTGTAATTAGATTATATTTTTACCATTTAATCCAATTTTGTTCATTGATATTAATTTCACATTGAAATTGGACATAGAAAAGTGTCAATCTTTTGAAAGTTATTATTTCATAAAAACACGTTTTTTGTTTTGACATTGGGAATTAATTATAAATTAAATAATCCAAAAACTATGTTATTAATTAGGTAAAATAGTCCAAAAAATTTAATTTAGAATATCAAATATATCTTAGGCTGAAAGTTTTTTATTTTTCTGAAAAAACATCAATTTTTTATGAATATTGAAACAACTAAATAGTACTTCAAAAATAGACCTTTTCATTTAAATGAATTTTTACCATTTTTTATGAATTGATTTTAAAAAACCCAAAATTCTTGGTTGATAGTAATAAGTAAAATTAGTTCCAATAAGAGTAAAAATAATTTCTGATGAATAGTAACTTTTGACCTTTTATTTACGGCGGTTAAAGGTAAATATGGTAATTTAAGCTAAAACGAATATTATAATAAAACAAATTTCTCTTAACACTTGTCCTAACCTTATTTAATGAGTAATATAAGACCATGGCCGTCCTTGGGTTTATTTTTGGACCCCATTGGGCCACTTAAGAGTGATAATGACACTTTATTTAAATTAACTTAATGTAAAGGAAAAAATGACATAAACAAATATATTTTCATAATTTAATTTTTACGTGGGGTTATATATGTTATCTCTTCGACTATGAAATTTATTTTCAAAGCTAAATATATTTCATACATCATGGTATTTTTGTATAATTTTTATAAATCAAATATATAATATTATTTATGACACAATAATGATGTCGTGTTGACCTCATTAATAAATGATTTAAATAAATAAGATTATAATGATTAAAATAACATCTCCAACCTATCCAATTCTTATTGGATGAATTTATGTTGACCATGAGTCATCTTATATTCTACTAGAATGAGATTTGGACCTTTAGAAACAGAAAATAATTATATTCTAAATTAATATTTTCACACATTTCAAAAGATACCATCCTCCCCCTTATAAAATTCCCTCACCTCTAACCCATTCCTCACACAACTAAATCCCCTTGTCTCATCCAATACCTTCCCAAATAAGCTCTCAATATCCCTATATTCAATTTATACATCTTAAATTAAGCATAAAGCACTTCAATATGTCCTTTTGGTTCAATCTAAAGAGAGTTACCCAAATTAAAGGTAACAATTTTTCTTAAATTAGTTTCTTTTATTTTACTTATCTAAACCCTAAAATCTTTTTATTCGTTTCCTTTATAAAAATACCAGTATCATAAATATACTAGGTTATTGTAATTATAAGTATTTGAACATAACTGACATAGACCTCCATCTAATGGTTATAGAACATATTGTTTTTGTGGACGACGAACTACTTCCTCACAAAATGTTGATTGTTCAAATATATCATACCGCCTCACATGGTGTCCATTATGATGGAACTGTATTTATATATGATATATATATATATAATGATTATGTTTTCAATATTATTCGGCATTTTTTTCATTTATATCATACCTTTATGGTTTTCAATATGGATAGACATGATAATTTTATTTGAGGATGTGCGGACTACCGCCCCCTAAAATTGATAAGACTCGTTCATGCCATACGTGGGACGTATAAAAGATGGAGTAAATGAAATTATATATTATATTATATAGTAATTATAATATACCTTTTTATCACTACTGTTTCATTCCATTAAGTATCAAATACAAATGAATGTAGCGTTCATGCGTACGTACGACTTACCATCTCTATGAACGATGTAATTCATTTCTTACATATATATGTTATATAATATAATAAATACATATATATACTGGAAATATATGATATATATGGTATCTAAATAATAAATATAATCTGGGAGATAATGTAATCATGACCATATGAGCAACTTGTAATTATAAGTTGTTCATTTTTTGACTCAAGTACCAAATATCTACAAAACGACCATTATTAAATTAAATTATTACATAATGTTTATAACCTACTAATAAGTGATATAAAAGGAATAATAATATTAAAAAAGCTTCGTATTCATGTATAAATTAATATATGTTTATTATTCTGGAAGAACAAGGAACAAACAAGTCTATTTGGACACGAGGTAAGGGATTCATATCTCACTTTTAAGGCCGAGAGATTTCAATTATTAACAACTTATTTCATGACTGTGGTGTGTTATGTACATCCATTTGATATATAATATAAATATTCCCATCATATTTATGGTATTATGAAATTCTTTTTGTGGTTATTATCTATTGGTCATATGGCTTGATTGATTAAAACAAGGTTAGGGGTTTTTATCTCACTTTTTTTCCCATGCGATTCATGCTATATTTGAAACTATTCACTTTGAGTGGTGTATGTACTGCACATGATTCTAAACATTGAGTAATTTAAATTTATTTTTGGGTATTTACATTTACATTTTATGGTCCTTCATTCATGGGGTGTATGTTTCAGATGTTAGCAAATCGGTAAGGGAAACATTCACCCTCCACTTTTTAAAATACTTATTTTGTTATGTCTTTTAATTCACATTTTCTTATGTTGGGATGTGTTATTATATATACTCATTTCAGTAAATTCTATTTCCAAGTGATGAGATACCCTTTTTTCTATTATCAACACTTGTTTTGAAATTTTATGTGACGCTGTTAGGCTTCTGAATTTTTGAATGGGAACTTCTTAACCCAATTTAAATTCTTTGGGTTATACTTTTACTTCTTGATTATGTCGCGATATAAATATATGTGAATGAACTCTGATTTTTTTACACATAATATCCACTTATATTTTGTTAATCTATATTCTTCACATATAACTATGTAATGATGTATCATTAATCTAAGGATATCGTCTTTATAAGGGGTTTCATCTCAATTTACATTCATTTGAAATTTCATTGAAGTTATGAACCAATTCACTCTTATATGGTGTATATACTGTCCCCTGTCATATTATATCATTAATCCCTTTATTCTCATGATATTATAAAGTTCCTATTAACATTTATTCCTCAAGTGTCACTCATTTTGTTAAAAACACTTTAACTAAAATATCATTTTAAATGTTTTAAATATTTATTTTTCTAAATATTTATCATTAATGTCCTTGTTTTCAAAATGTGTTTTAGGATTTATTTATATGGACATTAATTTTTTCAAAGGATAATTATGTTACAAGTTATAATGTTGTATGTGAAACTTTTATTCAAAAATCTCTTTTTTAAATGTTTTAAATGGTTTTAAAATGGTTTAATAAATCATTGAATATGTCAATATCTTGAAATGATATATTGTGATTTAAATGTTGAAATTTTAGCATTACCTTATGCTTGTTTTATGTGCTATGAATATGTTATAGTTATTGGTCATTTGTTTATGTATACGGGTGGTTATTTGATAATCCTAGTGTCGCTGAGCCTGAGATATCTCTCTAATGCATTGGGTAACGAGACAGAGGTAAACAATAATGTTTTCCTAAGATATTTATAGAATATACAGTTATGGGTATTCAAATTGTGACTCCCTATGTAGTTGTGATAGATAAAATGTAGGAATTTTATGTATTCCATAAGTTACCATTATGATTTATGATTTCTAAATTTTATTCATAAATCTTATGATTTCGTAAGGTATGTTATGATGGAAAATTATTGGTATCATTGATTTTTATTTATTAAAGGCATAATGTTTCCTTCCATATTTTATAACCCTTATAGAGCTTTTTATCCTTATCCCAGGTTTTTGAAATGTTTTCCAAAGGACTTAATGATGAATAGGGTCAATTATGGGATCAAGGAAAGGTCATGCTGTTTAAAACATGTAACTAGACATGTTTCTTTTTATGAATATCTATTTTATGAAAAATGGATACTGAGTAGTAGTGTCTACATGTAATATTCAATTTGTTATGTAATAGTTATGGCCCAATTACCTAGAACTATAAACCTGAAAATATCCTCAATGTGAATTATTGACATAATTTCATAGTATGTAATTCTTAAGGCCAGTTCCTTATAAAAAATAATTCTTCTTTCTTTAAACAAATTACCACGAGTCACGAGGTATACATCATTCATATTTGATAATGACATAAACCTTCATCTATCTTATATTTTTTTCAATAAATCTTATTCTTTTATGCATTCATTATCATTAAGTAATATATTTAAGTGTTATTCTTCATTATTATATTTTTTATTGTATAGGTGAACATTATTGGATGATAAGGTTTTGGGAATAATTCTATTTATGTTTTCAGATTTTTTATTTTCTTTGACCACATTTATTAACATGTGGATCATAATAATAATAAGAATTTTTTAATGATTTAGATGATATGATGGTCTATTGAATATTTTTCTGTGTTTGAAAAAAATGTTAAAGTGAACATTCGTGGTTGGATATAGTTTAGAGAAAAGTTAATAAATCATCCATCATTATGAATAATTATATCATAAATATCATTCAAGAAATGTTGATTCAATTGATTTATATCGAATCATACAACAACGTCAAGGATCACATCATGTTTTCATTCATAAATGATAATGATTATAATGATATTAGATAACATATATGAAATATCAATATAAAATTAAAATTAATGTATTGATTATTTTGAGTTGTGAAAAATATATATCTATAAATATCTTGATTACACCTTGGAAATAATGATTGAGTCCCTATATAGATGGAGATGATATCATTTTCTCATGATATATTAATCAATAAAAAATATATCTTCATGAAAGAATTATATTGTCAAAGATTTCATGAATCACAATAAAATGATAATGGATTTGATAAAAATAATTTTCATTATAAATAAATTTTAAACCATAGTTTGGTGTGTCACCACACCATATTATAGGAAGAATATTTAGTAGGATGTTACCATATGAATTGTGTTTTTTTTATTTTATAGTGTAAAATTTATTAGGTTGTGTTTAATATCTGAATGGAGAGGAATATTAAAAAATTAGACAATGTATATTTATATAATTTTAATATATTCAATTATTTAGGTTTATGTTCTTGTAAATTGAAGTGCCATATATCTCTTCAAAATATGTGGAAATTTGTGGTTTTTATTTTTATCTTATTAGAATGTTATTAATTAATATATTAATATATTATTTTTTCATCAATATGTCTTATTGAATAATTGAATAATGTTTTTTTTATTTTTGAATCGTAACACTTATTTTTTACCAATTAAATGTATGTTCAATAGAGGTTAAATTAGAATATTAGTCGCGTATATTAAGGATAAATTATGAAGTTTCGGAAATAAATTGTGGTATTTTTTTGATATTTATTTTTTGATTTTGGTATATTGTTTTACAAAAATTGTGATACATTAGTGAGTGACTTGATTTCAATGATAATCTATTCCCATTTATATCAAATATTATTAGTGGAACATTATATATAATATTACTTGTATATTTTTATTTATATATCCATTAATTTTTATTGGATAACATTTTATATTCACTATTCATGCACTGATTGTTTTGATTTAGTGGTTTTGGTTAAAAATTAACAGATTAAAATCAATAAAATCATTGGAGAATGATATATTGTAAAACCATCAAAGCACAAGATTATTGATCACCATAATATTTGATGATGGGTTTTCATATGTGGAGTTTTATTAAATTGATACATTGATTATTCACCCCCAAATGCATCCTTAATGATATTAATACCTATTAGAATATATTTCTACACCATTTGTTTTAAAAACATTCTCCAATTTACCATTTGTAAAATACATGTTGTAGAAAGACTAAAAGTGAGTAATTTTCAATATATTAAAATGACTATTTTAATATATATATATATACATATATTTAATGGATCATATTTGTGACATATGTTTAAATGGTATTATAATATTTAATTAATTGGAAAAAATTAATTTGTAGGATATGGAACTTCTATACATAGTATCTATTATATTGGATATTCTTGTTTATTAAGTAAATTGGTATATTTATCTTAAATACAGTGTGGTTATAACTATTTTAAATCGTAAAAAATAGAGTTATGGTTATGGTCATTATTAAACTCATTCATTAAATATTAATAAATAATTTAACCTGTTATATAGAATAATAATGTGAATTCCCAAATTTAGAATTAAAAAAAAATTATAATGTAATTTAAAAGGTTCAAATAGATAAATTACAGATTTTGTTTTTGATGTAAGAAAGAATTTACATAGATGATATGGGTTCGATTTCTGACTACTTAAAATCTTTAAATATGTTGTTGACCACCATTTTATGTTTTACTGAAACCCGTAAATATTAAATGGTTCTAAAATTTTTGTGTTTATATTTCATAAAATAATGATGAAAAAATATCAACACTTATTAATAATGATATTCATTTTTGATTAATGGTTTAATCACATAACATATTTTTTTTATTAATTGGGGAAATGAATTACTTTAAATAATAATTGTATGTCAAAAAATAGAAATATCCTTAAAATATAAAATATTTGATAAATGTCCATATGAATATAAAGAAGAAGAAGAATATTTAGAAGATAAAAAAGATATTAACATATTAATTTATTCATTTATATTATTTCTATAAATAATTTTAAAAAATGAAACAAAAATTAATAAGAAAATATACCATTAATGTGCATCATTTGTGGTGTAATTAGAAATTTTTTATACAAATTGATAATGAGAATAGATGAAAAAAGTGAGGATGATGAAAAGTTATTATGGAGTTACTGAAATAAGAAATATTCTAAGATTTAAAATTTTATTGTAAATGACTTCATATAAGGGAATAATTTCATAAGAATAAAAATTACTTGGTTTTTTGTAAATTTTCTAAAGAATATTGCATTGATAGTAAAATTGAAACATGAAAATTAATGGAATATGAGGAATAATTATTAATCTCCAATGTGAATGATAAGAGTTGACTATTAAGGATGATAGTTTTGATGGTAAAGTTTACAACAATTAGATTGAGTTTATGTTTATCTAAGAGTTTAAGGTGGATCATTTAATGATAAATAATTTTCGAAAAAAAAACAATAATTTATTTAAAGTCTCAAAAATTTCGCAAATTTATAATTCAAATCATGGTAGAAAGGAATCGATGTTGTCAAATTAGATTTATGATTTAAATTTTTTGCTCACTACAGAGTAAATTTTAAAACATTAAAATGAAGAAAATGTTTTAATGAAATAAATGGAACATTAAATTATTTAATTAAATTTAATATATTTATTATTATTAAAAAATCATAAATAAACCCATTTATTTAATTATTTTAAATGGATAATAATTCCACCTCATAAATTGTAACATGGATAGGTTAATCAATGGTATATATTACTTTATGAAAAGATATATATAAATATTATTTTATAATTCATGTGAAAACTTATCCACAATTAATCCACACAAGACTACGTATAAAAATATCCCATGTTATACCCTTATTTAGAACCAGGGAAAATGTAAATATAATAAATAAATAAGGAATTATACCTAGTTAGGGTAAACATTGGTGATGGAAATAAATGATAATAAGAGATAATATTATGAACAAATATTTTTAATAAATATTTTAAAATAATTAATACCAAATAATGATAAATTATAAATCATTGGAGAAAATAAGGAATGGATAAAATTTGTGTTGAAAAAAGTGCATGTAATCATGATCCTTGATTATATATAAATTTCATAATAATTATAATAATAGTATGTAACACATGTTAGATTAGTGAAATTTTATCTTTATGATGCACACACATTCACCCCCACCTATGAGACAATTTAATCACAACAATATATACATGACCTTTTTTAGTCACACACTATCACTGTTATTTATGAGTTAATATATTTTCACAATGAATTAATATGTCAAAATATTTAATTTTTAAACAATTAAATTACATATTTATATACTACCATTCCCAAAATAATGCATACGTATGAATTTCAATTTAAAATATGTGTGTTATCACATCGTAATGTTACCATGAAAATAAAATGTGTTCATAAAACACTAAAATTAAAATAAATAAATATTTTTAGCATAAATAAACAATATAATGAGTATGGGTTTTTTGTACATTTAAAATAGTTTCAAATATTGCAATCATTAATACTGATAATATTGTAATTCTGTGGAATATAAATGGGTATCCAAATATATTCTGCAACAATCGTAGAAAATTTCCATTACTCAACATAGTATAAGTTAAGTTATTTACAATGTATAAATGGATAATAAATTTGTAACAAAATAATTTCCCAAGTCAATTGATATGTGGTATCTATTATATTCTCATACATTCAATTAAATAGAAATTTCAGTATTTTATGCAAGAATGCAATGGAAGAAAAATTGAAGTCATTAAATAAAATAAAATTGGGAAATAAAATGTTAGAAATTGATCATTTATCCAAAACATAATGATATATCATAATCCATCCATTAGTAATTCTGGATGATTTCATATAATGAATGTAATTGATGAGTCCTATGAAATTTAAATGAATAATAACAAAAATTAACATTTTTTGTGTTTTTAAAAAATAATCATTATTTAAATAAAAAATACCCATGGTATTATGAAACCATTTAAAAATATAATACTATAAAACATGGATAATTATAATATCTGTTAGGAATCATTAATACATAGAGAGAAATATTCATATAAAATTATAACAGTTCCAGAAATACATGCCCATATATAATATGATGGGAGGAGGATATTTTCAACCCTTGATGAAAATGACCAATGCAAAAAACATTAACATTTTCATTTAATTTTTTTATATTTTAAAATAGTATAAAATGAACATTCTAAAAGATTGATTTATATAATTTTAAATTCTATATATCAACAATACAATATGGACATGGAAAAAGGAAGGTTCTAAATCAATAAAAATGTATGAGGTAGGTATTGAATACAAGAAACCATTCAAATAAAATATTCTTCATGGAGAAAAGATATGTTTAGGGGAAATATAATTCCCCATGAATAACCCATGAAAATATTAAAGGGTGGGATTAGAAATAAAATTTCCACTTTGGATAATCATTTAGAAATAATGTTTATTTGAAATTATGATTAGCGTCCAAAATATTACAACTTTGCTAATGTGAGTATCAAAGAATCTCAAGATATTGAACATAAAATTAAATATCAATATAATGAATTGTAATTTCATTCAATAAATGTATTAAATTTTTTATTTAATTCACTATATAATGGAAATGATATTACGCTACATCAAAACAATCTAATGGACATGAAAATGGTAATATAGACCCTTATAAATTCAATTTTTATTTAGACAAAACCATATGATGTAATTAATGGTGAATAGAACATTAATATTCATTAAATATAATATAATTATGTTAGAAAACATTAAATTTTAGTACACACCCCATTCCAAATTAAATATATTTTTCCATAAGAAGTATGTCTCATGAAAATGACAATTTAAATTAGAACCCCTTACCATTTTCCCCCATAGTCAATTACATTCAATGATCATGTATAACAAGAATAATAGCCTAAGAAATATGTAATTAATAGATATATAAATATATCTACAAATTTATGAACTCCCTTTAAATTATTCTATAAATTTATTCTTGTTAATTTATATATATTTTCTGTATTGGGTGGAAGTGATCATTACCTTTTAGAAATGGAAACGTAATAGTACTTCTTTTTGACAGTATTATCAAAAAAAATCATCATTGGTAGGCCATAAAAGGTTATGAATGTAGTTTTTCATAATTTTTTATAATCTTATATTTTCATTATATTATAGTTTTAGTGAAAAATTAATAGTAAAAATCGTTGATGATCACATTTCAATGATTTTAATGGAAGATTATTAGCATCTTAATGTTTTTATTAGTATTTATTTAACATTTAAATAACTAAAATAATATTATAATATTATTATTTTTTCATATATTATCCTTATTTATGACCTCATTGTCGTCTATGTGATTATTTTGTTTCATTCTTTGTGTTTCCATTAAGGAAACTCAATCATTTTCATACAATAATAATTGATGATTTTGAAAATGAAAGTGGTTTATTTTTCCATTATATAAAAGGTCATATATGATAAATGATGTTATTTGTATACATTTATGTGTTTGAATATTATTTTAATATTTTTTAATAAATAAATAATAAAATCAAATGATAAATCATATATGTAACAACATGGAGCTGATAGAACTTCGAATGCATATTTAATGGTTTCATTTTATAAATATTTACTTATAAATAATGGAGATTGTAATATTTATATTAATTATAAAAAGTAAATGATATGTTTGAAATCATTTCATCATTTTAACTTTTAAAATAAATGAATAATTTTGGGTTTGATAAACTGAAGATATCACTTCAAGGAGGTAGTAGTCCGCACGAATCATGAATGACAGTTTAGATTTTCATAATGGAAATTTAATAAAATATTTATTAGTTATGAACTTTTATTAATAAATTAATGGATAAAATAAATAGTGAATTTAATTCATATTATGTAATATAAATAATAATGAAAATATAAGATAACGAAAATATAATTTGGAAAAATCAATACTTGTGAGGAAATATTTTCATTTTCATGGGATGATTCCCCCGAAATAGACATCCAAAGACAATATATTATGACCATATGATAATGTAAAATGATTATGTAACTAATTTATGTATTATGGGTAGTTTTCCAACAGAATCCCAAATTTGGGAATTGGCCATGAAAGGGTTGAAAACACCCACAAAGAATATTTTTCAATTCGTGTCCGATTTGGGCTTTACCTTCCTCTATGGATTTTAACTATTTCATAGAAGATTGGATAGACTCAAATATATTTGGAATGACTTCTAAATTGGCTACTATTGATTGATATGGATTAATTTCTTTTATATTTTTTGTTACCCAATTTTCAAGAACCATGTATTACATTCATTGAATGATACTATTTTCAGTCCAAAGGGAGGGATATCCCTCAAGTCTAGGATAGTTTGGGAAAAATATATCATCTTTATTGACTGGGAGGAAACTATTTCGAAAAATAATATTTTCCTACTTATTTAATGGGAATTTATAGCCTTGCGAAATTTATTTATTTATAATAACTAACTTTTTATATAGGAATAATCTCATTGGGATTGTTTCCCCTTATCAACTAAAACATTAATTATTGTAATTTCACTAACAATGTTTCATAACTGGATTTATGTTATTTTATTATGATTAATATATTTAAATAAATTGATATAATGAATGTGGAGATGGTATTTCCTTTTTTGTTTTCACATAAATGAAATTGAGTTGGTAGATTATTAATATATTCCACTTTGATATAATGCTTCCTCGGATTATCATTACATTTTCCTTCCCCAATTTTCATCAATTCCCCATCCTTATACTCCATGGTAAATGTTATTTGATTTATTGGATAAAACATATAAGTGAGGAATATTGGGCCATTAGTTTCATGTATTTGTCATCCTTTCTATCATGCTGAGGGTTGCATACCATGTAATAAAAACTGGTGATCTACTAAAATATTTTCTTACATGCACCAATTTGGATTTTTTGGGATTAAAACAATTTTGGGGTTTATGTATTCCATTTACCACTCCATAAAAACTTATATGAATATTTTTATTTATAAATAATTCCCTTTCATTGAATCTATGAATTTCCCCACTAGAGGATGGGGTATTTCACACATTGGTATGACCTGATAGAGTTTATCCTGGATATTGTATTCCAACCTCGAAAAAAAATTAAATGATTTAGGAAAAGATGAATTAAATGACTTCATAACTATAAACTAAATTAATATGGATTATAAAATTGATGTATCGATGTTTAACTACTAGAATTAGAGGTATTTGTGGTGGGATATTTGTGATGGGATCCCGTTGCAAATAGCGATGGGGCCCCATTGCAAATACCTCGTTGTAGAAAATAGCATCCTTAATATTATTTTCTGTGACGGGCATGTCACAAAAAATAATACTTGCGACTGGAAAGGGCCCCATCACAAATAATCCTCCGATTATTCATATTATATATATATATATAACCTTTAGCGATGGACCGTCGCAAATACTATTTGTGACGGGTAAGTTCCCCATCGCAACTATTCATTCGATTATATAAATTATATATATAATAAACTTTTGCGATGGGCCCATATTAAATACTATTTGCGATGGGATGACGGGCCCATTATAAATACTATTAATTAAAAAATTATATTTTGATTATTTGCGACGGGAACCCATTGAAAAAGTTCCCATCGCCAATAGGAAACATAATAAAAATAATTATTTAATACTAAAAAAATTAATTTAATAAAATTATGATTAATAAAAAATTTATATTAATTTTTTTAAAATAATAGAAAAATAAAAAATTGTTACAATTCTCAATATTTATAAAAATATATATAAAAGAAATTATAAAATGATACTATTATTAGTAAAATAAACAAATATTAAAAAATTTAATACTATAAAAAAAAATATTAAAGAATTATACAATATTTGTACCAATATAAAAGACAGAAATTGTAAATAGTTCATATTACAATAAATCATAAATTCAAATGTTTTTAACATAAAAAACAAATAACTGAGGGGGTCGTCTTCTAGAGGAGGTGGAGGAGCTGTAAAAGATGGTGGAGGAAACTCTATCCCTAAACTATGAGTCAGACGGCGCATATTCTCTATCTGCTCATGATGGTGCTGATACTGTTGCTGCTTCCATCAACGCATCTCCTCCTCATAATTTTGCTGCTACTACTTTCACCGACATATCTCTTCATGCTGCTTCTGAAAGCTCTCTATAATCTCATATTGAGTTCACAACTGCTAATAATACTGTGAGACGAAAGATGATTCCTCTCCACGATCTCCTCGTGAGCTAGATGCAAACAACACAACAATACTATAATAAGTACCAGGAGTCAAATGAGGGCTGATACCAACAACACGACCCTGCTCAAAGCTGTATTGTGTCGCCTACATCCATGCCACCGAATTGAAATGTTGGCATTGATCTGCTCAGTCATCTCATCCTGACTCTCAGCCTTTGTTAGAGAGGCTGCAGCTTCATATGACTCCGTTGATTCAAATTTTATATTTAAATGATAGAAATAATATATGTAATTAATTTTCAATCTGAAAAAATAATACTAACCACAACCTGACACAGGTGATCACTCATAATCACTCCAGTGGCTGGATCACTGTACGTCTTCTGATAGACTTCTAACTCTGTAATATCAGGGTTCTCGAATACCTATTTAAATATAAAATAAAAGGTTTATATTTAATGATATATAAAAAATTTATGAAATATACATACCAAATGCTCTCTATGCGTATTGAATGTATGGCTACCAGCTCGATGTGCCACCTCCTGTCTCCCTCGGTTCTACCGGCCCACTGATGATCTCCTCTGAAATCCACCACCCAAAGATTTTAAAAATAATACATTCCATACATGAGATGAAATGTACTCTGGTCAGTGGGATCAACACGACTCATCAAATTCTATCACTCTTGCTTTCTTAATGGCTGTTCTTCTCAAATAGTGCAAAAACTGGTGGAAACGGTCACCTATAGACACCTTCCATACTGTGTGGATTGTGTCACACATGCTATCATCAGTGGGATACCATAAACCATACAAATAATTTATAATATCATGTTATTACTAAAATAAAATTTCATATAAATATTCTTTATTTATGTACCTGCTAATGATCGAACATGTCGCGCTGCACATAAAAGAGAAACTATTTTCATGTGATCCATGTCTGAGAAAAATAATTTTTCCACATAACACTCCCCTATCCAATAACTACATGCAAAAAACCGTGAAAAAGAAAAAAATTATCAAACAAGTAGTATAAATATAAATAAATTAATGAAAGCTAACTAAAATATGCAGGCTACCAAACATCTATGTGTGTGGATCAAAGCCATGACATGGATGTCACTTGAGGATAGGGTCAGGAATCTTCAATATTGCATGAACACACCCCCTCCTCATACCCCACAAACCATATATATGTTGAGGGTCATATGGTCCACAATCCCCCTAATCCAAAGGTAGATCAGTCGCCTGTAACATGTAAAATAGATCAGGATCTATCTGAAACACAAAATGATTGTTGTTAGTTGATAGTATAAAATAACTATTATATATAGAAATATATTAGTTACGATTATAACCAGAATTTAACTATGACAATTTCCATCTTCATCCTTATATCCATATGAGATTCAGTTTAATCATCTCTTGTCATTTCAAATTCATCTGTAACATCATTAATATATTCTTCATCATTGATCCATAATTGTGGAATCTCAACATCGATATTCACATCTCTTTGTGAAAATGATGGATTTCGAGAAGACTCTTGATAATTATCAATTTCTTCCACTTCAATGGAATGACATTCATTTTGAGTAAACTAATTTTCTCGAGATTTCATTTTTATTATGCTCCGCCAATAACTCAAGTCTCATGACGTAGCACAGTGCTTTAAGTAATAAATATGATGTGTTTTTTGATCCAGTAAAAATGGTTCATTTACTCTATATATGCATTTATATTTAATATTGATTATTCCATGAGTCGAATAAACACGCAACCCTCTCTTAGTATCCAACTACCGATATTTATACATCGTTATGCAATTCTGTCCTAGATAACAGAGTTCAATAATTTCATCTAGAATTCCATAATTGTTAACTTTAGTTTCCCTATGATGTGATCCTCCCAAAAAAACCTTAATGTTCATTTTTTTTCTTGATTACCCATATGAAAGTGTATGAAATCGAAAAACCATTCACCACATATACATCATAAGAATTAATCATTTTGGAAGGTGGGATACTCAACATACATAGTTGCTTATCAATTTTATCACCATGTTGAGACACTAGAAAATTTGTAAAACAATTATTAATATGTTATATAATAGATAGAATTGATATTAAAACATCAATAATTTACGTTACCAGTTTTTTAAACCATTGAGAATTTTTTTTCTGCGTTCTTCAAGGCCAGCTACAATTATTTTTAGAAGTCATATCTTGATATGATTATCATAAAACCTAAAAATAAAATTATTTTACATAATATAACATAAATTATAGAGTAAGTAAAAGAATAAATCACAGTAACAATGTTTTCATTTCTTTATAGTTTAGCAGAACATAGGTATGAGCTCTTTGATAATCATCATCTAAAAGCCATCGTTCCTGAACTCCACTGAAACCAAGATATTGATGATTAAAAACTGATAATTTATTGTCCATTTCATCAGTAATATTCCCCTAATTTCGTCCCCATCTGATTGTTTTTTGAGGGATAGTGAGATTCAAAATAATGAGGGTAGAAAAAAAATTCCTCTTGCAAATAAGCTTCAGCAACTGAGCCTTCAACTGATGCCTTGTTATGTACCTTTTTTGTCAATTTATGCCTGCATCTCTCAAATGGGTACATCCATTGAAACTGTACTAGACCTCCACCTATACCATCATGTGTCAAATTTAATATCATATATTCCATTGAGTCAGTGAAAGCTGGTTGAATTTTGTTTTCCATATTACATATAATTACAACAACAACTTCTTTCAGTTTTCTTAGCACATCGTAGTCTGTTGTCACTGAAATATTTTCTTGAAAAAAATATGATATGTCTTTTATCGAATCACAAATCATAGAATTCAACAAACCTATGAATCCAATTAGCATAAGTGTTGAATTGTAACAAGATAATCATGACTTTTTAATCTGATAATATGACCATTGTTAACATGTCTTCCAAATTGGAAGAATAGCCATTTGGAAGTATCAAATATGAAATCCATTAACAAAATAGTTAGTAACTCTCTTTGGATAGTGTATAAGCTTCTTATGGCTTCATTAACCTCTCTATTCTGACATTTTCAAATAGTTCATGTTCTGGTCGCCTAAAAATTTGGGCAAGATCTAATCTTGCCTTTACAATATCATTGGTCTTACCTGGTGTATCCAAAACATTACAAAATAAAATACCACAACATTTCTTCTCAATATTCATGACATAAAACACGTGGCAGTCAAACAAATTAGACCAATATGGAAGATCCTAAAAAAATTCTTAGTTTTATCCCATTATGATCTTTCCCAAAGCCATAAATTATTTGTTGGTATACTATTGGCCGAAATGTGATGGGAGGTAAGAAAAATACAAATGATTTTAACTCTGTACCTAAAATCTTTTGTGAAGGTTCATCCCTTTTGATTGTACCTTTTCTAAAATGAGATTTTTTCCATCGAAAAGGATGATCGGTTGAAAGAAATATGTGATGACAGTCAATATAAAAAGGTTTTTTCCATTATTTAGCATAAAGGCTTTTTTGTATTTCATATATTAAGGAAAAAATTTCAGACCATTTGTACTCTAGCCAGATAACTTGGAATATGCCAGAAAGTCACTAATCGTTCACATTAATGCAGCCTTTTATATGAAATTTTGTTTTGCAGAAACATCATATATACTAACACCATCACTCCACAATGCATTTAACTCATCAATAAATGGTTTCAAATAAACATAAATATTCTTGTTCGGATGCCCTGGGATTAAAAAGGTCAAAAAGATATAGGGAACCTTTATTAACTTCCATGGAGGTAAATTGTAAGTACTTATAATGATAGGCCAAGAAGAATACTAACTACCATTAGAACTAAACGGACAGAAATCGTCAGTAGAAAGACCCAGTCGCACGTTTTGGGCTTCTAAAGCAATAGACAGATGAAGATGGTCAAAATGTTTCCATGAATCACAATCAGATATATGATTCAATATTTTATCATATGAAATATTTGTTTTATGCCATGACATTATTGACGCTACATTATAAGACATAAATAAACACTGCAACATGGGTGTAAGCGGGAAATATCTCAAATTTTTTACTAGAATTGATCCAGACTTCCCTAGTTGATCTTATTTATACCTCATTTTTCCACATGTGGGATAAAAATCCAACGAATAATTTTCACCAGAAAATAAGATGAAATCTTTTGGACATTCATGAATCTTCTAATAACTAAGGCCCATATTACTAACCAGTCTCTTACTCTAAGAGTAATTTGAAGGAAACATGTTTCCTTCAGGTAATAGTGTTTTAAACAAAGAAAATATCAGATCAAATCTATTTTTTGACATTGCATTATCTAATTTAAAATTCATAATTTTTTCAACTGCTTCTAATTTTCCTATCTTGCAATCATTAAATAACACATCCTCAGTAGACCTCAATAACCCATAAAAATTTGATGGTTCCAACTCATGAGTTAAATAAATATCATCTTGTGTTTCAGTTTGCTGAACAGATGAACCTACAACATAATGTACTAAATTTTGAAACTGTGACGGTTCTGGAATCGAGTTATTAGTATCTTATCTGGAACATCATTATCCATGTTGATACCAAAAAACATAATCTGGTTGAAAACCAAACGGCAAGAGATGTCCCCCAAACTTGTCAAATGTGTCAAACTTTCTCATAGCACATTTTTTACAATGAAATGTTATTGTTCCTTCTAAAACATTTTCTAGTTTTGATGATGCAAATGATAAGAAAGCTTCAAAACCCTCAATATATACAAGATTTAAACCAAAACTGTTTGGATTTCTATTCTAATTTATCTAAGAGCGGTCATCTAATAATGATTGTTGTCAATTTCCTTGTTCAAAATTCTTCTACAAAATATAATATCATTACTATTTTTGAATAATTTAAAATTATAAAAACACAATCTGAAAATAAAAGATAAATAATTATTACTACTTCTTAAAAATTACCATTACTTATGGGCGACACAATTTCCAGTGGATTGATGGATACTCTTTTTTCCGAAGTCTCATTTACTTGGAACATTATCACACAGAAATCACAATGAATAATCTGTTCGGCAGTATGCATATTCATTCTCGAATTCATGAGAATGAATATGCAGGCGTCCGAGCAGATCCATCATTTTGATTTGTGTGTGAGAAAGATGCAAGTAAATGAGCCATCGAGAAAAAGATCCCCCATTTCTTCGGTAAATCATCTTCTTGAAATTGTCACCACTAGAAAAAATTATTAAAAATGTGGTCCAATGAATGCATATTCAAACTCGTACATACAAGATTCTATATGTATATGTAGAAGCATACTTTTCATAATGTTTTGAGTTGGTAATAGTTGAATGGAGAAGTGCCATCGAGCAAAGGGAGTGTCTTCAATCCACTAGAAATTGTGCCAAGTTATTACAAGTTATTACAAGTTATTACAATTGATTTTATTTCTAATTCTTACTAATTGTTACTAATTGTTACAAATCGATGCAAATTGTTACGATTTCTTACTATTTCTTACTATTTCTTACAAGTTCTTACTATTTCATACTATATCATACCATTTCTTACTATTTCATACTATTTCTTACTATTTCTTTCTATTTCATACTATTTCTTACTATTTCATAAAATTTCATACAATTTCTTACTTATTCTTACTAATTATTACTAATTCATGGTGATTCATACTAATTCTTACTATTTCTTATTATTTCCTACTATTTGTTACTAATTCTTACTAATTATTTTTAATTCTTACTAAATCTTAATAATTCTTAATAATTCTTGTTGTTTCTTACTATTTCTTACTATTTCATACTATTTCTTACCATTTCGTACTATTTCTTACTATTTATTAATATTTCTTTGTAATTCGTATGAATTCTTACTAATTCTTATGAATTATTACTAATTATTAGTTATTATTACTAATTATTCCTATTTATTACTAATTATTTCTTATTATTCATATTTATTCATATTTATTACTAATTATAACTACTTATTTCTAATTATTACCAATTATTACTAATTATTCCTATTTATTTCTATTTATTACTAACTATTTCTAATTATTACTTATTGATACTATTTATTATTATTTATTATTGTTTACTACTATTTATTATTACAATTTATTAGTAATACTATTTATTATTACTATTTATCACTATTTTTGATTACTATTTGTTACTATTTATTATTACTATTTATTACTATTTATTATCACTAGATTATTACAATTTATTACAACTAATTTATTACTATTTATTACTATTTATTATTAATTATTACTAATTATTACTAATTATTACTATTTATTACTATTTATTACTAATTATTGCTAATTATTTACTAATTATTACTAGTTTTTACTAATTTTTAAGATTTTTTACTATTTATTACTATTTATTATTATTTAATAAGTATTACTATTTACTAAGTATTACTATTTAATAACTATTACTAACTATTACTATCTATAACTAATTATTACTATCTTTTACTAACTATTAATAATTATTACTAATTATTACTAATTATTACAAATTATTACTAATTATTATTATTATTACTAATTACTACTAATTACTGATAATTATAACTAAATATTACTATTTATTCCTATTTGTTCCTATTTATTATTATTTATCCCAATTTATTCCTATTTATTCATATTTACTCATATTTAGTCATATTTATTCCTAATTATTCATAATTGTTATTAATTATTACTAATTATTCTTAATTATTCGTAATTATTTCTCATTATTTCTATTTATTTCTAATTATTCCTAATTATTCCTAATTATTCCTAATTATTCCTAATTATTCTTAATTATTACTAATTATTACTAATTATTACTATATATTACTATTTATTAATATTTATTACTATTTAATACTATTTATTAATAATTATTCTTATTTATTACTATTTATTTCAAATTATTCTTAATTATTGCTATTTATTCCTAATTATTCCTAATTATTCCTAATTATTCCTAATTATTTCGAATTATTCCAAATTATTACTATTTATTATAAATTATTACTAAATATTACTATTTATTACTATTTATAACTATTTATTGCTATTTGTTCTTATTTATTCCAATTGGTCACGATTGTTTTTCATATTTTTCATATTTATTTCTAGTTTTTCCTATTTTTCCATATTTTTCTTCTTTATTCCTATTTATTACTAATCATTACTAATTTTTTCTAATTATTACTAATCATTTCTAATTATTACTTATTATTAATAATTATTACTATTTATTACTATTTATTACTATTTATTACTATTTATTACTAATTATTTCTAATTATTACTATTAATTACTAATTATTAAAAATTATTACTAATTACAAAAAATGATTACTAATGATTACTAATTATAACAATTTATTACTATTTATTTCTATTTGATAATAATTATTACTATTTGTTACTATTTGTTATTATTTGTTATTATTTGTTACTAATTGTTAATAATTATTACTATTTGTTAATATTTGTAACTATATGTTCTTATTTGTTCCTATTTGTTACAAATTATTACTATTTGTCCCAAATTATTGCTATTTATTACTATTTATTTATAATTATTACTATTTATTAGTATTTATTACTATTTATTCCTATTTCTTACTATTTATTGCAATCTATTCCTATTTATTCCTATTTATTCTTATTTACTACAAATTATAACTAATTATTATGAATTATTAATAATAATAATTATTTATTACTATTTATTACTATTAATTAAAATTTATTGCTATTTATTACTAATTTTTATTATTTTTCCCTATTTATTACGAATTGTTACAAATTATTACTATTTATTCCTATTTATTCCAAATTATTTTTATTTATTATTATTTATTACTAATTATCACTATTTATTCCCCATTATTACTAATTATTCCAATTTATTATTATTAATTACAATTTATTCCTAATTATTGCTATTTACTCCTAATTACTACTATTTATTCCTAATTATTACTATTTAATACTAATTACTAATAATTATTATTAATTTTTACTAATTATTACTAATTATTACAATTTATTACTATTTATTGCTATTTATTACTATTTATTACTAAAATACAGTTAACAAAACAATTTAAATCTAATTTAATTACAACTAATCAAAAATAATTAAAATTAACATAAAAAAATTAAATAAGTACAAAATTAAATAAAATATAAATACCTTTATACTTGATCTCTGATTGATGTAAGCGCCTTCACATCTTCTCTGTAAAAAATTAACTAAGAGAAATTATCACTCTAAAAATCGTGTTTAGAGAGGGAGAGGAAGTGAGAAATGAGAGGAAGAGAAAGAAAAACAGAGCAGAGTATATATAGGAAAGATTAGTTGTGACGGGCTTACCATCCTGAAAGGTACTTTTTGCGACTAGGCCCATCGCAATCAATTTTGCTTGCTTTAATTGTTGTCGGTGGTTAAAAGGGAAATTTTGACGGGGCCCATACCAAAAGGTGACCTTCCGACACACCTTTTGTGACGAGACAACATCACATCGCAAAAACTCATTTATCACCACCGACATTTGCAATGGGTCCCTTCACAAATACACTCTGACCGACAAACTATTTGCGATGGGTGGATCCTCCATTCGCAAATAACCTTCCTGCGCTTTGGCACGCAACCCGAACCAAAGCGTGCATTACCTTTTGTGACAGGACCGCAAATCCCATCGCAAAAGACTGTTTTTTTCCATTGTGTATCATTTTGGTTGTGACCATCACAAGGGTGGCGCTAGAGTTATATTTGATAAATTCTTCCTCATAATTGTAGGATGTTTTTTTTGGATTCCACAACTCAGAAAACAACATATCCTTTTGGGATATATAATTTGAATGGTTGTGGTGGTTTTAAATTTGATATACACTCACCCATAAATGTTAGGTGGGTTTAGATATACTTCATCAGAATAACAAGCACATTTCATTATGGTTGTGATGATCCCATGGGAGGTGGCAGTTGTAAATTTTACATATTTTCACACATTGCTAGGGGCTAGAATTTTACCTTGATTGATGTAATGTGTAACACCCAAGGTAAATAAAGAATATGACATTTTTATATTTATCCATATTTTTGAATAAAATATTAATATTACTTTAAAGGGGATTCTATGCTCAATGGCGTACCCAAGACGCAACAACGAGTTTCTTGGGAATCTTACATTGCACTCTAATAATAAAATAATATTATTTTAAATTGAAGTTAATGCCTAGCCGTTGTAATGGCGGGAATGAACATAACTAACTACAAAATGATTATATATGTTTGTTAAATATTTTTACTTTTTACAATAAATGCTAGAGGATTAAAAATGTGAATGAATCCAATTTTAAGCGTAAACATTCTAATATTCTTTAAAAGGTCGATTAACAGCCTTTTGATGGTGAACCTCTTTTAAATCCACTTTTTGACAATTTTATGTGTTATATTTGAAAAAATAAAATTCTTCTTTAGAATCGAGGCATCAAAATTTACTTTGTGTAAATTTTTGGTATTTTTCCAAAAAAGTTCAATTTTTAATGAATAGTGAAAAATGTTGTATTTTAATTCAAAACCTCTTTTTAATCTAATTTATTTATATGATTATGTTATCTTTTGAATTGGTTTTAAAGTTAAATTAGAATATATTTTTACTATTTAATACAATAGTGGTCGTTGGAATTAATTTCACTTTGAAATTGGACTTAAACTAGTATCAATCTTTTGATACTTATTGTTTCATAAAAACACGCTATTTGCTCTGACAGTGGGAATTAATTATTAAATTAATTAATGTAACTAATATGTTTTGAATTTTTTAACATAGACATCATTTTTGAATTCGGAATATCAAATATAGCTTGGGGTGAAGTTTTAGTATTTTTATGAAAAACTTCAGTTTTTGATTAATAGTGAAACCACTAAGTGGTACTTATAAAAACTGATTTTCTGTTTAAATGAAATTTTGCCATCATTGTGTTTTTAATTTCAAAAATCTGACATATATGGTTGTCAATAAGAAGTAAAATTTGGTTCAATGGGATTAAAATAATTTTTTGGTGAATAGTAACTTATTAAGTTTTTAATCGCGATTAGAGGTAATTAGTGTAGTTTAAGGTAAGAATAATGTTTTAATAATATTAAATGACCTAGACACATGTCATACCCTCATTGGATGTGTCTTGGCCGACCAAGACAATCCATGGGTCAACTTGGGGACCCCATGGAGCCACTTTGGTTGGAAAATGACATAAATATCTTTTTATTTAATGTTAAAGTAAAAATGACACAAACATGAGATGTTTTACTAAAACAATTTTTACATGGGGTTATATAAGTCATATTTTTGACTATAAATAATCAATGGAAAGATAAAAATATTTCCTACATCATATTAATTTTTTATATAATTTTTAGACATTAAATAAATTAAATTATCTATGACATCGTGATGATGCAGCGATGACCTCATTATTTAACGATTTAAATAAAATGGAATGATAATGTAAAATCCAAGACCTACACATGTCGAAAACCTATTATATGGGTGTATTTCGAACCCTTATCACCTTATCCTCGAATTATATCAATGTGGTACCTTTTAAATCTGAAACTCATTTTCAAATAAAGTAGCATTTCTTTACTTTCCAAGAGTTCCCCTCCTCTCCTCTTATAAAAGGCCCCCACCTCAACCTCCTTACCCAAACTTCCAAAGCCTTTGTATCGGCCAACCCCTGCCCATTTTGTCTCTCCACATCACTCTCTAACTCCTTGAAGCCTCACATTGGGCAGAAGTCTTCCCAAGGAAGCCTTTGAGCTCAAACTAAAGGGAGTTACCCGATTTTAAGGTAATGTCTTCACTTGTGTCCTTTTGTTTTATTTTGCTTCTCCAACCCCCTAAAATCTTTTTATTCATTTCTTTTGTAACAACTACAGTATAGTCAATATACTAGGATGTTGTTATAAGAAGGATTCGAGCTACACTTACACAAAACATCATCTAACGGTTAAAGAACATATTGTTTCCATGGTTGGCGATTTTCTGCCTCACGAAACGATGATTGTTCAATATTCTTTTAACACCTTTAAAGGTGGCTATTATGATGTCACTGTATTTTATATATGATATATATGGTATTTATGTTTACTATATTCTTCTGTATTTTATATTTAAACCATACCTTTATTCTTTTCATGTTGTGTAAATGTGATAATTTCATATGAGGAAGTGCGGACTACTGCCCCCTCAAGTGATGTGACTCGTACATGCAATACATGGAACGTATAAAGAATGAAATTCATGATCATATTTGACCTATATAAAATATATATTATACTAGAATTATAATATATATATATATATATCATTCATTTTAAATTCCGTTAATATGACATAGAAATGAAAGTAGCGTTTATGCGTACGTACGGCTTACCGTCTCCATGAACGGTGCATTTCATTTCTTATCCCCAAATGTAATGTACTATTATAAGTACATATATATAATGCATATATATGATGTATGTTACATCTAATTGATTAATATAATTCTGGAATTAAAATATACATACCTCTCATTTAGTTTTAATTCCATTAATATGACATAGAAATGAAAGTAGCATTCATGTGTACGTACGGCTTACCGTCTCCATGAACGGTGCATTTCATTTCATACCTCTAAATGATTATGTGATATTATAAATACATATATATGCTAGATATATATGATATTAATTATAATCAAAGCAGGAATGTCATTCTGGATATAAAGAACCTTTGACCACACGAACAACATGTAATTGTAAGAAGTCACCTTTTGACTTAAGAACCAAATATCGACAAAACAAACATTATTAACATAAATGATTACATAATGTTTATAACATGTCAATAACTGATATAAAGGGAATAATGAACTTGAAAAAGGTTCTTAAGCAAGTATAAATTAACTCAAGTTTATTATTCAGGACGTTAAAGAATGATCGAGTCATGTCGGACCAGAGGTAAGGTATCCTACTCCTCTCTTTCTTTTTAAGTACATGCTTTTATGCCATTCCTTTTAAGATCATATTTCTTGTGATTGGGATTTTCATTTATATTACTCTTACTGTAATTTTAATGTTCATATGATGAGAGACCCTATTCTCTCTCATCAATCTAATTTGGATGTTTTGAGTGGTGCCGTTAGGCTGCTGAATTTTCGTAAGAGATCTAACCTCTCTCTTTCTTTTTAAGTACTCTCCTTTATGTAACTTTTTTTAAGATCCTCTTTGTTATGTTGGGGGATGTTCTTTTATATTACTCTTTCTATACACTTTATTTTAATATGATGAGAGACCCTATTTTATCTCATCAATCCATTTTTGTGGCGCCGTTCGGCTACCGAGTTTTCGTAAGGGATTTTTAATCTCACTCTTATTCCCGTGAGATTTATGCTACATTTTCCACAATTTCTTTTGAGTGGTGTATTTACTTCCGATTACTTTACTCATTTTGTATAATACTTTAATTTATGATTATTTACATCAATGTTGTATTGTCCTTCTTTCCCGGGGTGCATGTCTCGAAAGATACCCATGTCGGTAAGGGAACCTTTCACCCTCCCATTTTTAAAAGACTTCTTTTGTTGGGTCTTTTAATTTACATATTTTTATGTTGGGATACATTCTCATATAACATTATTAATGTAAATTTTATGTCCATGTTATGAGATACCCTTTATCTCTCTCATCAACTCATTTTATGAATTTTGTATTGACGCCGTTAGGCTGTCATATTTTTGCAAGGGAACTTCTTAACCCAAATTTTATTCTTTGGGATAATCTTGTACTCCTTGAATATGTCATTCTATGAATATGTATGAATAACCTATGATTTTTTTACACTTAATATCCACTTATATTGGGTGTATTCGTTTGTCACACATAATTATGTAATTGAATTATCCTTAAACTAAGGATATCGTCTTTGTAAGGGACTTCGTCTTAATCTCCTTTCATGGAGGAATATTTCGTTTTATACACAACTATCTTTTATACAGTGTATAAACCCCTTTGACTTTTACTTTTATACAAAAGGAATCTTTTTCTACGAAGCATTTTACTAAACGAAAAAAAGGAATGTTTCTTTTAACGTACGCGGTGACAATGACCCTTTCCGCCGCCGTGAGTATTATTTGATCTTTGGCTTCCTCAACAAGCCATAATGTTTTTAAAATAAAATAAATACCATATACTCTTTTATGTATTTTGGTATTGAAAATGGTTTTGATAAATGATTTTATTATGTCAATATATTTAAATGATATATTGTGATTGAAATGTGGAAATGTTATCATTCCTTTATATTGGTGTTATGTGTTATAATTTTATAATGGTATTTGGAAATATTACGGGTTGTTAGGTGATAAACCATATGACGGGTGGTGCTGTGAATACCCGGATGGGTGGTAACGTTATAACCTCCATTTCATTGGGTATGGAAGTTGGCCTTATGACTATTCCATTAAGTATGTGTGGAAGTCGTCCGTATGGCTATTCCATTAAGTATGTGTGGAAGTCGACCGTATGGTTATTCCACTTAAGTATGTCAATGTTCCAAGTTACCTTTATAGGTTATGTGATCTTTATATGGGTTTTATGGTAATATTTTGGTTACAGAAGCGTATGTAATGAACTTTTATTCAGTGAAGTGTTTTTACTACTTCGAAAAGGTGAAAAGTATTACTTTGATAAAGTATACATGGTTTACTTGTTGTTTTAAAAAACAAACAGTTTTTATTCTTTGTGTATCCCTTATTTAGCTTTTTATGATCATCCCATGTTTTTGAAATGTTTTTCACAGGACTTAACGTGGAATAAGGTCAAGGATGGGATCAAGGGAAAGTCATGCTACGTAAAAGATGGAACTAGATATGTTTCTTTTTTAATGTTTTTATTTTATGGAAACTTAGTAGAAGTTTCGACTTTGTAATCTTTTGAGATGTAATAGTTATGTCCTAATTCTCTAAAACTCTAAACCTAAATAGATCCTCAATTTGAATTATTCATTTAATTCATTATTAAGTATGGTTTGAGGTTGTGGTCTTATATTATGGATATTATGTAAGAAATATTTCAAATTAACCAAGCCTTTACTCGAAAAAGGGTGGGCTGAAATATATATTCCGAGTGTGAACTGTGTTATATTTTATGATAATCCATGATTTATGAAATTCCCTTGTCTCGGATTATGGGTATTTTTGAACTTATGATATTCTTTTTTAGGAGAAAGTGATTAAACCTCTCTAATAAAGTTCATATCTTTCAATATATAGTGACAAAAATATTAACAAAACTACAGAGGTTACATGTGAAATTTAAAGTCCATGGAACTAATATGAAGAAGGGAAATTTCAAGATACCTTTATTGGAGGACTCTATTATCACAAGGGTGAGGTGAATTATAATATTCCATATTAACCAATTCAAATGATTTGTAAATCATATTTAAAATCATTGATCATTTTTAAAAGACATATAAATATTTTAGATAATATTTCATATAATTATATTATTTTATTAGACAATGGGATTCATTACAGTATGGGGTTGTGAGATATAATCTTTTATAAACATTGGTTGTTTTTTTGAAATGATCTTCATTTTGTCCATAAGGATGACTTTTCAACCTACGATGATGATGTGTCACCACGGGTTTAAGTGAAGGTAATGTATATATTATGAAATTATCTCATGAGAGATGTTCTTTTGTATTTATAATGACTTATAGTTTTCATTCATTAATATTACGTCTTATTTTTTATTATTTTCAATACGTGAAATTATTATCAATGAAAAAAGATCATAATTCTCATGTTTTTGGAATTATAGATATATAAACAAATTATTTAAAATATATCTACATTATAACCCACATAGTAGTTCAATAATACCACCCTAATAAGAATTATCATACATAAAATTATATTTCCTACCTTGGGGGATTAAAACATTAGAAAGGATGTGTTCATATTATCATTCTTGTTAGGATTACATTAGCATAATATTTATGAGAACATGAGCATAACATTTTAAAACCATGCCAAATAATATTTTATATCATAATAATATTTATTAATATATTATAATTCCAAAAACATTTAATCTATTCGAAAATTTACAATACACAAATCACTAATTTTGTCATTCATTACACACAACATCGACTCTAAGACAAGAGTGGCATACAATTATAACATTATTATTTTACATAATAGTTTTCACTATTCCATTGCAGTGAAGGGTATGAATTTTAACATATAAATTGTTAAAATATGTTATATATATATATATTTGTATTCATAGGGGACTAACTAATTATAAATTACAAGAGAAACCTATTTTTAAATTAAGGAAAACATGTGATGATAATATATTTCGGTTAAAAAATGTCTTCTGATGAAATAAATTAAAAACCATATTTTGTTTAATTAATATAATGGGAAATATATAAGATATATTAAATAAATTATTTTATTTTTTTTGTTTTCTAGAAATGAGATTTAAAATAAATCAAAACTTACAATAAAGAACCATAATTTACTATAAAGAAGTTTCATAACCATTTTATGTCGTAGTCATTTTAAAAATAATTTTTCAAAATTTTTCATAACATTATTTGAAACTTTAATCATAATTTATGAAATTAAAATATCAAAATTATATAATAATTAATTTTTGATATTTTTATAAAGATGTTATTTTTTGATAAAGATAGAAAATAAAAAAAAATAATTGTAAAATGTCATTTATTTTAAATAATTTATAAAAATAAACTATACTTTTAAATGGTTTTATAGAAAATATATTTAAATTATATATCTATTAATCTATTTTTTTATATTTTAGTCAATTTCATTTTGATATTGGATATAAAAACATTGTAAATGAATAATTTATTTTTTATTAAAACACACTTTTTGTCATATCTTTGGGATGAATTTCGAAAACAAATTTCATCCAATTTTATGAATTGATTTGGAAAATATAATATATAATTATATGGAAAATAATTTATAATTTAAAATAATTTATAATTTTTTTGAACAAATAAGTTATGGATTTAGTAAAATATATAATTATAATATTTATTCTAAAAATGTATTTACCAAGGGTTAATCTAAAAAATATGTAGTTATAATAATAATTAATACTATATAAAAAAATATCTAGGGGGGATATTTAGAACATTTAACCTTTTATTTTCTATAATTGCTTAATTTGGGCACATATTACATCTAATAAATGTGGGACCACTTATTTCAGTTAAAAAATATCAAGTGTGCCATCACCCTGACTTAAAAATACCTTCAAAATTAAATTTAAAATGCCTATCCAATCTTCCAATAATACTATTTTTGTCTTAAATAAAACCTAGGAAGTCTTTACTTCACCCTTGCAGAGGATACCTGAATAAGAGCAATTGTTTATCAACAAGTGTCATTATTTTTATTATATATCCACTTCCATATATTATTTTTAAACCATGCTAATATAATATCCTATATATCATCAATATTTGAAGGATTTTTTATAATAATGGAATGACATACGACCTTATACACTTTCATTAAATGGCATATGAAATCATGATTTGTTTCTACGGTGGACTAATAGCTCATGAACTGGTTTTTTTCATTACCAACTCAAGTTATTAGAAAGATGGAAGGATTTATAATATATATAATATATTAATGATATTATTATTCTAATTGGATTAGTATATCACAAAAATCATTATTCTTTCCATTTTTTTGGAATATGATAACATCACTTTTGTGTAAGTTGGACTGCCATAACACAAAGTGATGTGATTCATTTACACATTACCTGGAATGTTATAAGGAAAATGTTAAATATTATTTTCTATAAACATGAAATAAATAATATATTTAGGAATTGTTAATAATTTTCAGAAGTTAATAATTATCTCTTTTCATACCATTTCACTCAATGAAAGATGATTACTCTACTCATTTAGGTGGTGACATCCACCATCTGGAAGTGATGTGACTCTCTAGTCGTCACCACAAAACATGCATTATACATAAAAATATAATTACATAAGTAATAGGTTATTTAGATAGTATGATCGCTTTTTAATTATAAATTAATAACTACATCCATTCCATAATTATTATTTCAAAATAAAAATGTTGTTACTGGATACATATGACATACCATATCCATTACCATAATGTAAAACATTTCTCAAATTGATATTTAATAATTGGTATTAAAATTATATTTGATACGTATTTATTAGTAATATATAAAAAATTATTATTATGTAAATGATAAAACCATTATCTATGTAATATGACAGAAAATAACTAATCAATCCATAAAGCAAGAAACAAACTGATTATTACCAGAAATATGACATTAACATAGAATTTTTAGTAAAATGTTCATAAAAGGACTTCTGTAAATCATTTTGGATATATTTAGGTATTGTTTTATAATAGATATATAATTAACATATTTTTTTTGAAATGAATGTGCAAACTAGTGTGTACTAAATCAAGACTATATGAGAGTGATTTTCATCTTACATTTCATTTTGATGGGACAAAGGTCATTTTAACAACCTATTTATTTTATGCTATATATATAGGCATTAATAGTGTGTATTATTGTTACTCTTATGAATAATAATTTTCTTTATATTTCAATTTTATCATATAACAATCTTGGGGTTTACATTTCACAACTAATCAAATTTATATGGTATTTTTTTCTCAACACCTTTTTATTGAGATAGACATTAGGTTATGCATATATATAAATTCATGTATTATATATGGAACCCCTTTGACCTATAATATCATGAATTTATTTATACTCAAAATATATTATTTTCCAGGTAATGCTATTTATGTCATGGGGATTATGAATCAAGGTAACCAAAGTGGTCATTATATTATAATAAAATTTCCTCGTTTATCAAGATACAATATTATTATGTCTCCAATGTTAATATTTCAAGATATAATTTCCAATATTTTTTATGAATTTAATTTTTATATATTTAATCCATTAGAATACATTTCCCCCTTCATCTTTCTCTATTAATTAAATTAATATATCAAGAAATAATTAGTTTAGGAAAAAAATTATTTTCATTCAAACCACCATTTTATTCCAAAACAATGATATTATAAAACACTTTAAAAATTTCTCATAAATCTCTCTAAAATATAGGTATTAAATATATCTTTACTCATTTTTAGCTTTTTAAAAAAAATTCAAATGTAATATACATCTTGTCTTGAGAAATAATGCATGTTTATATTTTAACAAAAAATGTGAATAGAATTATTGTTTTAACATGTATGGTTTGATCAAAACATTCTATCCCCATGACCATAATATTTCATGAATATTGATATATCTTTTTTGGTGGATATTTTCAACGAAATGAATTTACCAATTCATTTTTGTTTTAAATTTTTTTTGTAAATTAGAATGATATTCTCATCATTATATGTATTAAATTATTTTTAAATAATACTCTATATATTTTGAATGTTATTGTCAATGAAAAGGATTAGAAAAAGGTTGATGTTTAAAAAAGTAATTTTCAATGAAATGTTATATTACATACGAAATTTTTCAAATGATATTTCAAAATACATCTCCAACTAGGATGATATACACTAATGTAATTTCTATTTTACTGATTTAATTAACCAATGATAACATTCATGTGGTTTCACTAAGTTTTTTATGTTCATGATGAAGATATGTTAATAAACACCATTTATTCTATTGGTAATATCCCGATAGAACTGCTATGAAACCCACATATTTTAATTTTTTGTTCAACAATGAAATTTTTGTGAATACTTCCTCTTTTCTATAGTTTATGGTGTGATGAAATTTTTATGAATCAATTTTAATTTAGTGATTAATGATACAATGAAATAATTTTTATATTATAGAACATATATGTATTATTTTCAACAAGTGATGATGGTTACGTTATAACTGATAATTATTGGTATGTTATAACCCTTGATAGTGGTTATGTCATAAGATTTTTTATCAGACCTATATACCCATTATATCTGTTTTATAATGATTTATACATCATGAGATATACATAACTTTAATTACGAGTGAAACCAATTCCACACAACAAGACTGGATCAGGGAGTGAACATGATTATGTATCAAAGGACAATAACTAGAAGTTACCCTAGTTCGGTAAGATAGGTTTTGAACAGTGATTGAAACGCATTATTTTTGTGGATTTTTCCACTATGATTGTCCTAGGGCTGAAAAATTACTATTATGTTTGTTTTATGGAGTGAATCCATATGAATTAGATTGATTGGGTTGTGATAGTTGAATAGTATAGAAATAATTCTATTTGATTATCTATATGCCTAGAATCCTTGTATTATACAAATGTTATGACCTCATGGATTAGTTTATTTGATTATCATATGATTAATGTCTTAAAAACAACCAATATTTATTCCATGAATCATGATAAAAATATTTTATAAATAGGGAATACGGTTTAGATGTTATACCCATGTAATCATACCATTATGATCATGTTATGTGTGTATATTTCACTTTTTTACACTTAATAATCCTTTTATAACACACTCTACTATGTTTTCGTTCACAAAGTTATGATGAAATGTATTATATATGATATTTATAAGAAAGGTTATAGTTTTTAAAAATGTAATGGGAGATGATATAGAACACTTATAGACCAATTTTTATGTATTCATGTCTCCAAAGGTGCAAAAATATTAAAATATAAAGGCAAGTGACTATACAATGTAATGAATATTGATTAAAATAGTGTAATACAAATATATGATATTCTTGTGTATCTATAGTTGAAATTAGAGGATAGGTTTTATTACCCATTGTAAAATGGGATGAAAAAAACATATTGGGATCCTTATGAACATGACTACGTATAAGAATATTTTTTGTTCAATATTTATTATAATTTCTTATAATCTTGTAAAGGGGTTTACTGAGTGTTTTCCTGTAAACACATCATTGTCTAGGTAATATAATTGGATGTGTCTCTAAAACTAATTTTATTGATTTTTCAGACTTAAAAAACCCCATATTGAGAGTGAGTTTATTTGGAATATGTGCACAACATCATGACTTACTGCACACCTAGGTTGAATCAGTTGTGCGATACAATTTTTGAAATTTTCTATATCTATACAAAACATCATAATGGAATCAAATGGACAATAAATATTAATGTCCTTGAAAAAACAAATTTTATAACAGACTAAAATTATTGTCACATAAATTTCTCATCTAATAAGTGGGTTTCATGATTATTTGGTTCCACACATTAATTATTGCTACATAAACTATTAAATTTGGATTTAGTAAATAGATTTGTCATGAACTAATCAATTTAATGTTGATTGTGATAGTAAATAAGATTATTTTTTACCTGTGAATGATTTTTTATGTGACTGGGAATAATAATTATTGATTATATTCTCAGACAAATTTCCCAAGCTATGATTCATGGTGGAATTCCAAATGAATAAATAAAGAAATAACATTTTGTTTACGTCATTAGAGAGAATAATCCATGTTATTTTAGATGGTCTTGGGATCCAAATTTTTCTAAAAAAATTTGTAGTAAAACTAACAAGTCATTTTCATTCTCCAGTGTTTAGAGTAATACATATTTATTCTAGTTGTCTCTTATTTGGATGGGGAAGTAGATCAATGGTGGTACATTATTGGGAATATAAAAAAACATGATGAAATTGATTCAATTAATTGGGATGAGTTCATGAGCTTATTTCTAAATTAATACATTCATTGTATTCATCATATAAATATGGAGGACATATAGTAGATAAATCCTTCTGATTATGAAACTATTAGATCCTAAATGGAAAAATTTATAGGACATGTTAGGTAACCTTCTAGTACTATCATCTAACCTAATATTAAGGTCTATCGATTCTCTAGTGTTATAAACCCAAGTTTTCTAAGGGAATTATCGATAACACACATCAATATCATTGAAAAAATTATATGATATACTATAAAGGTGGAAATAGATGTTGGATTTACATATCTCTCTCATGGATTTTGAAATAATTTGATGATGGATTTCAAATAAATGTCTAAAATATTGATAGAATAACATGATATTTTCATCAGGATCAATTTTTTAAAAGTATCATATTTGATATTTCATCAAGGGAACTTGTAAATATTTTATGTGTAGATGGTATATTCTTCTTCTAATTTATTTCTGAATGGAATTGAAGATGATATCCAACAATGTGAAAATTTAAATATCTATACAAAATTCACCAGCCACATTACATTGTTCCAATTCCAAGATTATGGAAATTATATGAATCAATTACCAAATATAATTGACAATGAGATTAGTGGGAAACAAAAAATTTGATAAAAAAGGGAATGATTGTGAAGTATTAATGGTTGATGTGAATCATGATAATTCAGATCACACTTATCCTCCCATCCTTATTTTTGAATCTTATGTTTGGCATTGTATTATTGTTCTCAATGTGAATATATTTGGGATTTTTAATTGAAATTAACTACCTCTTCATGGAATATAGATTAATGAAATCACATTTGATATTTTATAGGTATAAGGATTAATCTAGGCATACAATAAAAATATTTTTATAGAACATGAGAGATTATATATTGGATAATGTGTGAATTAATACATGAAAGTCTATATGTATTCATTTAATTTTATATTAAATGTAATGGTTACTATCATGGTTATTTGATTTTGTGTTCAATCATACGATAAAATTCATTAAAACACCAGTTGAGGTTATATGTGATGGTGGTTTGTCTTTATTAATGATATTTTATGATAAATTTATTCCAATGAAGAAATTTGGTTTTTTATACAGTGATAATGTTATTTGAGTTGTCATTCCATTACACATTGTGAAGATAAAAGGAAATGGTTTAATTATGGTTTTTATATCATTGATGTTCAGATAATATTAGGGTATAGTCAATCACCTTATGAATTTATCACACTTCATTTCTAGAAGAGAATATTTTAATTTGAATCTAATTTCTAGAATATAAATAATGGAATTATTAATCCTTCATAAAGTTCCATATTAAAATATTTTTAATAATAATTTTTATTTACCAAATAGCATTATAAATTTACTAAGAAATATTTAAATATATATCTATGTTTCACCATTGTGTATCATCCTAAAATAAATGGAATGTTTGAGAGAATAATGCATACCCTCTATTTTATATTAATATCTCGTTAAATGGATTTTAATCTTTGATGTGATAAATACATTCATCTTTATTAGTTTTCTTACAAAAATATCCTTGTCACGACCCGCAGCCTTGGGACATGAACCTTATCATCTGACCCCATGGGTCTCCTGTAATTCCATGGTTTCCTTCCCAGCACACCATAGGCTATTACTCATTAGGGTTTCTTATCAGACTAATGATTGTCCCCACATGCCAACACATGTTCTTTCAGTGAGTTTTATCCTCAATCACACCCACCCTGGTTAACTTCCCAGAAGGTCACCCATCCTGATTACTACTCTACGCCAATCTTGTCTAATTTTGGAGTTCTAATCAGACATGCTCCCGAAAAAAAAGGTGCACCTTGTTGACATGGGTAGTAACATTTTTCTTTTTAAGTCTCACTTTTTCAGGGGTGTTACATTATCCACCTATTTAGAGCACAACGCCCTCGTTGTGGACCCCTAGACACAAATCTAGGCAGTTCCTATGTACTTACGGCTGGGTATTGGATCTGATACCAATAGTCACTTAATTATTTTATTTGCAACCAAAAACTAGCTTTTTCTGGTGGACCCACGCTGGACAAAGTTAGTATCTTCATAAATAAAGCATTCCCTCATGAGTTCAATGGTGGTCTCAGATATTTAATCTGATCTACCATTTGTGAGTTATAAAAATATGAAAAATAAAATAATTTATTTAATTATTTTATTTACGGTTAAGAAATTTTTGGGGTTTCTCACAGGAGGCCCGCGCTGATTAAACTTAAGTCGCGCCTAGGGTAAACCCGCCATCCTTAGTGCAATGGTTCCCTCAGATTTCTGATCTGAGTAACCGTTCAAGAGTTATTCCACATTTTCTAGAAATCTACTTAAGCGCATTAATATATGCTTAAAAAACTTCGACGGATCATTCTGGACACTCCAAGATTCGGAATCAGGTGCCGATAGAAACTGTGGACTCGTAAAATTCAAAAAAAAAATTAGAAACAAATTATTTGAAATTTCCAGGTCTTTACATTACCCTCATCTCTGGTATTTACATCCCCATAAATCTATAGCACACACAAGGGAAACAAAAGGGCGGTACTGAGCATGCATCTATGCCTCCTACTTCAATGTGCTCTCCTGGAGGTTCCTATGTTGCCAGTGAATGCGCACCAGAGGAATTGACCGTCCATGTGGGACCTGCTCTTATCGATCCTCAATATCCACTGGAACCTCTGCGAATTTCACCCCATTATCGATGTCTAGCTCCCCATGGTTGATGATGAGGAATGGATCATGAACGCATCTTCTCATCTGAGATACGTGGAAGACGTCGTGCTCCCGGTGCAACTGATGTGGAAGGGTCAGGCAGTAAGCCACCTCACCTACTCGGATGAAAACATGGAGGAGTGACTGTAAGAGACTGTAGATAGGCTGCACTATTTCTATCCACAAAGGATAAATGTAAGGCTTCCAACTGCTCTATCGCCTCTCCTAGCAGCTGAATTCTGGTTCTCCTGTTGAGCACATCCACAACAATGTTTCCCTTCCCAGGTGTGTAGACTATCTCAAATTCATAGTCTTGGAGGAACTCAAGCTATCACCATTGTCTAAGGATCAGATCATTCTTAACAAAGACACAACAGAGACTATTGGGATTAGAGTAAACCGTAAACCATTCTATAAACGAAATATGGGTGAGACTAGCCAATTGTATGAACATGACATCAGCCTTCTTCTCCTATGTTTTAAAAGAGCAGCAAATATTTATCCTTTTCCCAAAAAGGAAATCAAGTCTCATCCCCTGGATGAACCACGTCCTTTGCCTAATATAGTCAATCCTGACATGAACCATATTAATTCATGCCATGGAGGATGTCTTAATGCCTCGACACTACTAGAAAGAGATCCAACCCTTACTCTCGCCTCCAAGGGTTGAGTCACACTATCGGCATCATTGTGTGGTCACTCGGACTCCTCCAGTAGAAATATCAAACGTGAGGGTCAAGTCAACTTTTTTAACCATATCCTCTTAGTATTAACCACTCAAAAAGGGCAGGAATGAAAAATCACAAGGACAAGTGTCTTTTATTACTACATCTAAAAGTACAAATACACAATGCAACCACACAAAACGACATCAACGAATCTAAAAGCATCATGAACAATGGCCTCTATGCATGGAACTAGTCCTGTTCTTGTGTACCTGATTCTGGAGCTTGATGGTCATATGCCTCAGCTACCTAAATCTATGATCTCCTCTATCCACCCATTCCCAATGGTCGGGGTGGACCTATAGGTGGTGGTGGTGGAAACACCTCGAAGCGTCGTCCACCACCAGCTGCACGACCAGCTCCCCTGCCACCTCTGCCTTCGCCCTATAGACCGTCTCGATCAAAGCTCTTCTTCTTCTTGGGAGGTCCTTAATCTATCTGCTGATTGTCTGTATGGTGGGTTGGACAGTCACGTACTAGGTGACCAAGCCCGCCACAGGAGTAACACTATCCGCTCCTGGTATGCCTGGCTATGTCTCCACTCTGGGGCCCCCGCAAAACCGATCCGGAGTCGTGTAGTCGACCACTGGTAGGTCTGGTCCTCTTGAACATCTACGCCATTTGTCTAATTCCAGCTGCAGAAGACTCCACTACATTTTTTCTAGTGGTGGGTCTTTCTATTGGAGACTGATCAGTAAGGAAACTCTATACTAGGAGTACTCGCTCCAACAACCCCATCTACGTCGGGATGTTGTGGGAGACAACTAAAGCTCTAATCTCTCTCACGAGTCCCAGCTTGAAGGTTTGGTCCCTGAAGAATGGGACTTGTACCATATCAGTGGAGTAGCACAACAGGTCGGTGAACCACACTGAGTACTGTGCCACCATCATGCTCCCATGCTGTAGATGCATTAGATCATGCATACGCACCGCTCGATGGGTGGCTGGTATAAACTCTTCCCGGAACATGCTCTCAATGTTTACCCATAGATGTGACCCCTCGTCATGCATCTGGAACATCAAGCTCCACCATCTGCCAATTTCTTCCTAAAGAAGGCTGGCAGTAAGGATAACCATGATGCCAGCTAGTGTCCCTGCTAGTCTAAAGACTCTCACCACAGCCTCCAGCCAATCCTCAGCCGCCCGTGAGTCCATCTCTACCTTGAACCTGGGTGACATCTGGCGCTGGAACTCATGCAGCGCGCTCAAGCAGCTTTCACTCTCGGCTACTGGGGATGGTGGCATCAGTGGCCCAATGGAGAGTGGTACCACTGGTGCCTCTGATGGTGCCTCACCTGGAAAAAGGCCATGTACTGAGGCCTCATCACATAGTGTGCTGTTAGTACGTAAAGCTTTCGGGGCCCTACCTGGTCATTCGTAGGGAGGAATCCTGAAAGAAACAGATGCGACATGGTCAAAAGACTATACTTATTGAGCTGACCTAGTTTGATTTGACTTAAAGAAAAATTTTGAGAACACACATGCAATCAGTGTTTTCGTGCACTGAGTCGGAAATCAGAATTCTGGGTCATGGTGTATGGATACGTCAGCCACCCACACCAACACTAGACTCAATGAACTGAAAACCACATTTAGTACCCATAACACTATTTCTTCACAGAAAATAAATATCAAAGTCTTATGTTCTACATTATAATGGACTCCTATAATACCAATTTGTCACGATCCGTCCCCCAGGTCCTAGATCGTGACTACCCTAAACCCTCCTTCCATATGCCAGGGGCTGGCGACTAGCACCAAAAGAGTAATTCCCTAAAATTGGGAAGGAGTGGCCTTTATAAATCGTAAACACACACAACCAGAGTACAAGCGGAAGAAAACACTAAGTAAAAACTATGTAACAAGCATACTAAAAGTAAAGGGTTCGGAAATTCATGCCCGATAGTAAATTACAAGGAAAGGACAAGTGGGTATAACTAAAAGAAAATAGGTGGAATGGGTCTAGAATCTCCAGGATCATCCACCGCAGATCCTGCCTGGAGGGTAGGTACAGATAGCCTCTTCAGTGATCCACGTCCATCCATCTCATCCAGGTACTGACTCATCATGAGGTCCACATCCTAGTATCGTCCAGTCTTGGCACTCTCAGCCTCCGTCAGCGCTATATGTCGTCTACATCCAACACAACAAAGTGCAGACATAGCCCGTGTAGGGGTGAGTATAACGATACTAGGTAGGGACCTCGATACCCTCATGGTCTCATAAAATCCAACAAGGATCAACCACAATGTATGATTTCAATGGATTACTATTACTTAGGTATAATCCCATACATATACCTAAGTTATCAAGTAAACCATCTCAATCATGAGACAAACACAAAGGTCATTGACTCAGCTCATACCAGGATTTTCATTATCGAAACTATGACTGCTAGAGAACTCCTACTCTATCGATTACATAGGCCCTGTCGCGGCTCCAAGGCGCTACTCACTAACCATAGACTGATGAGGTACTCCTTCTGTCGAGTATCACAGGTCTGCTACCAAACTGGCCGCTCCTCCACTGTGGGTCTGCCGCCAAACCAGGAACTCCAATTATTTTATTGTAAAATTCATAACTTCTAAATTGTGAGTCAGATTTAAAATATGAGAGTATTGTTGGGTTCGTTAGGGCGTGTTTCTCCTAGTAAGAGCCTAACCTCGACTAGCATAAGTCGAGTGTGACTGATAATAATTGCCTGAAATTTTATTTAGGTACGTTAAGTAAACGTACGTTTGAGATTTTATAACCTTTGAATGGATGCTCAGAATTGAAATCTGATGGCACTGTTGAACTCTCACCATCTCTGATTTTTTAGTGAGAACTTCACCATAGTTGCGTTTTATTGTGAGTGGAAGATAGTTTTTTGGGTTCATTAATAATATTAAATAAAAATAATTTTGTGGCTTATTTTTATTTGAGGTGGTTAAGATTTCTAAGGGGAGGTTGGAGGTGGGGGCCACTACACCATAACCTCTCATGAGAGGTTATGGTGGTGGGGCCCACCTGCACATAACCTCCTTTGGGAGGATTTTATTTAGGTGTGGACCACCCAAGATCCTTAACTTGTCTAACCCCCTTCAACCCCAAGGAACTCCCAATTAATTAGGGAGCCTCCTCACATTTCTTCTCTCCTTTTATTTAGCCAAATCTCCACAATTAATTCTGTGAATTAATTTTTTAATTCAAATTATTTTGAATGCATGTCAAACTATTAAAATAATTGTTATTATGTTATTCTATTTTGTGTTGGCACTTTCTTCTTGGTGGAGCTTAGAAGAACATGGAGAAATATATCTCCATCAAAGGATGCTTCCTCCTCCTGAAGAAGAACGTGAAGAATGTTGCAATGCTTCTTCCTCGGTCTTCTACCACAAATGTTTTCTGACACACAGGCTTCAGATGAGAGGATGTGACGAACGTGGAAGACGAAGAATCGACACCCAACTTTTCCCCACAATTTCTTCTACGAATGCTAAACGAGGTAGGGGTTGTTGCGTGATGATGCTTATATTTTCTTCGTCTCATCATCAAATGAAGATTGATACAAAGTGATGTATTTATTTGTTGAGCTTTGTTCATGTGAACAGAATGCTACCACTCTAAACGCAGAGGGTTTGGGCCAAACCAACATGCCCACACCCCTCCGTTGTCATTTTTGTGATGATTCTACGACGGCATGTCACTGAGGTGATGGTGACAAATCCAGTGAACGAAGACCGGGCTACCAACGGCCCCCGCACACTGCCCTACTCCACCCCTGCCTGCGCGCCGCCATGACCAGCATCGCCTGCCCGCGCACTGCCACGCCCCGAGTCACTACCCGGTGCCCTTGCGCACTGCCCGATGATCCCTTTGCGTGCAACCCGATGCCCCGGGCCCTCCCAGTGGGCTACCTGGCACCCCATGGCCCTTTCGGCTTGCTCTCGGCACCCCGCATCCCTATCGGGGAACTCTCGGCATCCCGCGCCACTGCTTGTGCCATTTCCCGGTGCCCCGCGCCGTTGCCCGGTGCCCCGTGCCGCTGCCCAGCGCCCCGCGCCGCTGCCTGGTGCCCTGCGCCGTGACTCGGCGCCTCCGCGTGCTCTTCTCGGCGCACCGGTGCCCTGACCGGTTCCCATGCAGCCTGTCGGTGACCAGCCGGCCCGCCCGTACCCTGAGTAGCCTGTCCGCGAGCCTCCTAGCCACCGCCCTGCTGAGCCGACCAGCGGCACCCCCGTGGTGTTGCTGTCCGAACTGACCTGGTCTCTCGGGCCAAGTTACCGAGCCGCCTACGTGGCAACAATCAGGCCGAACCACCCTCGTGGTCCGCTGGGCGAGGTCCAATGGACCAGGTCAAAACATAGCAGGATGACCCACCCAATGGGCCGAGTCTAACCTAGCGAGTCTGACCGGATCAAACCAGACTGGGTCGGGCCAGTCTTGGTTGGGCCGAGTCGGTCCGACTAGGTCGGATCAGACTCGGGCCCATTATTGACCATTTTCCTTCTTGTGCCATATCTTTGGTACCGGATGTCCGTTTGACGAACTGTAAGTGCCACCAGTATTCGTGAAGCATACCCGTCCCATTGAGTATACCCCACTAGAATTCGGGTATAGTTGAGTCACGATCATTTTGGTTTGTACCAGAATCCTACTGGGCCCCCTGGACTAAAATGATGATAACTTACAGACCAAGCATCTGATTGACGCGTCGTCTGTTGGATTGAGACCCCTTTGACGTGGTAGACCTTTGAGATACTCCCACCTCCAATTTCATGACACTTGTAGTACTGACTAGTATCTCTTGGAGCGGATCCTCCCAGAGATGAGCAAACATAGTGTGGATACCAAGTAGCTATATACCTGACGATTGCTTGACCGATTCGACTTGGAGTGATTAAACTAGCCCAGTGGATGGAGCGCCCTGTTTGTGGGAAGACCGATGGTGGATGGAGCACCTGGTTTGCCAGTAGACCTGCGATACTCAACTGGAGGAGTACCTATGACGACTATTATGGGGAGCACCTGGTTTGGAGGCAGACCCACAGTGGAGGAGCACCCGGTTTGGCTGCAGACCAACGATACTCGACAAGAGGAGTGCCTCAGCAGTCCATGGTTAGTGAGTAGCGCCTCAGAGTCGCGATAGGGCCACTGTACATGACAGATGAGGAGTTATCTATAAGTCGTTCTTTTGATAAAGAAACTCGTGGTCTTAGCTAAGTCAATGACCATTGTGTTTTCCATATGGTTGGAATGGTTTACTGGATAACATAGGTATATGTATGGGCATATACCTATGTAATGGTTATCTGTTGAAATCATACAATGTGGTTGATACTTGTTGGATTTTGTGAGACCTTGAGTGTCTCGAGGTCCCTACCGAGTATCCTTAATCTCACCCCTTCACGGGCTATGCCCGCACATCATTGTGTTAGATGTAGACGACAGATAGCATTGACGGAGTTCGAGAGCGCCAGGACTAGACGATACCCGGAGGTGAACCTCACAACAAGTCGGTACCAGGATGATATGGACATACGTAGAGCACTGAGGAGGATATTTTTACCTACCCTTCAGGTAGGATCCGTGGTGGACGATCCTGGAGCTGCTTGACACCTTCCAGCTGTATGTCTTTTAGTTGTACCCATTTGTCCTTTCCGTGTACTTTACTATTGGGATTGTATTTCCAGCCCCTTCACTTTCAGCCTACTTATTACAATTTTTTTAAATAGTGTTTGCTTCCTCTTGTACTATGGTTTTGTGTGCTTATGATTTATAAAGGCAACGCCTTCCCAGATTTAAAGAATTAATCATTTGGTGCTAGTCGTCAGCCCATGACCTATGGAAGGCGAGATTGGGGTAGAAATGTTGCGGGCCCTAGGGGACGGTCCGTGACAATCCTTCAGTCGATCATTAAAATGTCTCCTTAAATATATTTAGAGAATTTAGATTAAAATCCAACATACTAAAATTAAAATGAAAAATGAATGATATTGGGACTTGATAATGATGATGAGATGGAAGTGAAGGTTAGTGGAATTAAAAAACACATAAGAATTTTGAAAATAATGTAGAAATGTTATTCTAATAATCATTGATTAAATATAAAAGAATATGTGATGAAATTTTAGTGAATTTATTCATGGAAGAATAAAAAGAAAACCATGTCCTAGGTATATTAGACCCTTTGAAAAAGACGATCATATCAATGTAGTATAATATGATTTCCACCAATACTCTCTTAGATTTAAATTTTATTCCAATTATTACTCCATATGAATTAAATAATAGATCCATAAAATATACTGATCATAGAGGTCGTACTTTTGGAGCATGGTATTCCACACGAGGAATGCCCATTAGAGATTATGTGTCAAATAGATAGTGTTATTCAAAATAATTCCACTCTACAAGTAAATATTTTGTTTCAAAACAATCATCATGAGGAACCTATATGGTAACATAAGGATGTGGGGAGGCATATTTATTCATAGGGAGTGTTATCAAAATGAATAATTTCATGACTTAAATTCATTTGGCGGGGTTAATGTAACACCCTCATATTTTGTTATTTTTTTAAATATAAAGAATATATTCAGTATTTTATATGACCCAAAATAATGATTATAACTTCTATTATATAAAATAATTAATTTAAACAAAACATGACAAAAATTTAAATATTACTATTTATAATTACACAAAGAGGTCGAATTGGATGGTATTCATGGGATAAAATATTTATATAATTATTTTACAAAGGAATATATAATGTATAAATGTTCAATATATGTTTTATTGATGAAAATAAAAACTAGTTAAAAATAATGGTAAGCATTTACTAAAAACTATTTCCATTCAAAAAATATTTTCTACAACAATAATATGAAAACCCAATTTTGGTGATATATATTAATTAAATTTATATAGTCTATATTTTCTTACTATTTAATAATTTTCATATGTGTTTTATATACGTGCTATAGTAATAAATCCTATTATAATTTTAAAACAATAATTTTATAAAATTATTTTTCCCATTTTTATGGAAAAATTGTTTAAAAAATAATTTTTTTAAATTTAAAAAAATTATATGAAAAAATAAACACGTATTTGAATATATTAGTATAAAAATTATTTAAGGGTTAATTTTTTGGTTTTATGAAATATATATTTTTCTAATAAATAATTAAAAATACTAAATTTTAGTACAAAATTTCCTTCATCATATTAATAATTTATAATGATAAATTATATTAGTAATTTTTTAAAAAATAATCCTATACTAATTATAAATATAAAAATCCAATTTATTGAATTATAATCAACTATATATTTATATTTCAAATTAAAACATTACAAAGTATAATATTTTTTTTCTTTAAAACCTCATTTTATCCTCTTGTATATGAGATAAATAACAAAATAATTATTCAATATTTGGTAATATTAATTTTGAAAATGGAATCAATAATTTAAATCCATGATAATTATATTATAAAAAAATTCACCTTATTTTTAACTAAAATAAATAATGAATGAGTGATAAATTATTATCATAGTTAACGTAAAATTGGGTTTATCGTTGGTTAACCTGGAAATATACATGTAAAATTGACATAGTTTTTTTGTTTCAAAAACTATTTTCATGACATAATTCAATATTTTCACCTCTATGTTTTGATAATTGTCCAATTGTGACCCTATTAACATATGAAAAACATGGGGGTACATATTTATTTTCAAAAAATACCATGTCTGTCCTCTACACAATATATAAAAGGTTACACCTACCTTCTCATTGTTACACCATAAATACTATTTTTATCATGAAATACGAAAATAAATAACTTATCAAATTCACAAATCTAATCCTAGAATCTTTATGTTTTATTTAATTCCATTATATGAAGTCTTTAGTACAATCCTTTAGGGAATTCCTAAAAAAGATGTAATATTCTTCAACGAACACCTTTAAATTAGTTCTTATACCACTTACAGAAATTAATTTTAATTAATTATGATAAAATATCATAAAAATATTACATATTAGTGTATTTTATTAAAAATAATTTCAGACCAAAATCATTCTTCACATCCATCAAATGGGTTGCAAAATCATTATTAATGAGATTGACATACTACCTCCCCGTGAAACAATGTAGTTTTTATTTGTTACGACCTCCAAAAATTTAACATAACGATGGATGTATTTTTTATATATAATCTATATGATAATATTAATATTTTATAACTCTTCTATCACAGATATTTTTATTCATTTCATTTTTTGAGAATATGATAATGTTGCTCATGTGTGTGGAGAACTTCCACTTTGCAGAGCAATGTTATTCATTCATGCCTTACATTGAAGGTAATAAGAGATATATAGTGATTATATGTTATATAATTGATAAAATAATTATAGTAATTAAACATTAATCATTCTAAAAAGATATTACTTATCAGTTTCTTTCTTATCTTTTCACTCAATGAATAATTTTAATGTCTCCTATGCACGTTTGAATAACTAACTTTATGAAGTGATCTGGCTATATTTTGATCACAAAACCACATGTAGGATATTTAATACTATATTAAAAGGAACAATATTATATATATTATTTAATGATAATTATATAGTGGTTACATATAATGTACATCTTTCCTATAATGATAATTGAAAAATGGAAATGGTAATCATGCATACATACTACATACCATCTCTATGATCAGAATGTACATAATTTGTAAAATCCATAATTAATAATTTGTAATAAATGTATGTTTTCTTTATAAATATGATAATAATTTCTTGGGAATTATTCTATATCTTATGGGAAGCATGATTAATTTAAGGGGATTGAAAATATCAAATCAGAACATTTTCAAAAAAGAAGTTATTACAGAAAAAGTGACTTTTACATAGAGTTGTTAATTAATGGGTAATAAAAGAACATAAATAAATAATATATGATATATATGTATGTGTATGATTTTGTAATAATTGTATAATTAAATTGTATATATTATATAGTATATTTTTAAAAAATGTGAACGGAGTCATGAATTAATGTTAGGGATTCTTATATAACTTTTTACTTCTGTGTGGCACCAATCATATTAACCATATATTTCATAAATATAGTGAATATAATGTATTTTAATTAATATTAATATTATTATAATAAAAAATATTTGTTTTTTCATTTCAATTTTATGATATATATTACATTTTGTTCTTAGTTCAAATGTTAGCAAATTGAAAATGTTTTTTTTTAATTTGCCCTCTATGAGGAGCACACTATGTTATGAGACTATATTCATTCCGACGGTGTATACGATGACAATTTCAATTGTAATACAGTGAATTAAAACATCATCATGAAATTCTATATTCTATTTTATGATATTTTCTTATTTGGGATTATAAATCATGTTTACAAAAGCGGTTAGGGTTTTATGTTACAATCTCATTGAATATCATGATTGATTTTGATTAAGTTAGTAATTTTGACTTATTATGATCCAAATATATTAAATTACTATTATTTGTGCCCGCCAATTCATATGACATGATAATAAATGTTTCAACATAATATTATTCACTTTTTATACTGATGATTTAAAAAAGAAATTTATGTTTGAAAAAGCATTCTTTCAGCCAAATCATATTTTTCTTCCCAATACATCATATATATATATATATTTTTTGAAATTTTATAAACATTGACAAAAAATAATTTTTGATATAAATTTATTTATATGTTTTACATTTTAAAAAACTTTTTAAATGAAATCATCACATATTTTTCAAAAAAAAATACCACGTTTATTTTACAAAAAATGATGAACAAATGATTGTTTTAACTAGTATGACATGTATAAAACATCCCATAATCATGAACATTATTTACAATAATTATTAGTTTATAATTTTATATGGTTATTTTCAATGAAAAAAATTAAAAAAAAATTAAAAATATTTTTTCAATGTTGAAAGAATATTATCTTCATGAAAATTTTAAATTATTTTTATGGATTTCATTATATGTTTTCAATGTTATTTTTAAATAAAATTATTTCAAAAATATTTTCTGTTCTATCATGTTATTTTAAAAGAAATATTGTTTTCCTTAAAAAATCATCCAAGGGATATTTCATAATCCTTTTCTACATAATATGATGTCAATTGATATTGTTTATGATTTACTTGGGATATTATCCAAGGATACCATTCTTATTATTTCTCCAATTGATTTATGATTATGATGAAAATATTTTTATGAATCTAGTTTCTCTTCCAATGGTTATACCATGAGAGAAATATTATGGATCCCACAACTTTTAACATTTCATGCTATGAGAAAATGAATATGAAACCTTCTAATTTTCCATAGGTTGTGATATAATTAAATTTTTATGAAAATATATTCATTTAATGGGTTATTATATGATGAATATTTTATGATCTATTAGTAGATATATGTGTTATTTTAATTATGATATGTTGGATAGATTATTACAAAGTATGGTGGTTACATTATAACAAATGATGTTGGTAAAATTTAAACCAATGAAGTGTTGGAATTTCGTATCCTTTCAATGATCTAGGTAATGATTTATATCTCCAATGATATCCAAGATTTTTATTAGGAGCAAAACAGATTTAGTAAGATAACACTAGAATAAAGAGTGACCACAGTTCAGTATGATAGAACTGGAATACAGAATTAAACTGGATCATTAATGAAGGGATGGAATGGTGAGTGGACATTTTTCAATAAGATAATTTTTCCACTATGATGTTATTGGGAGTTAAAATTTACTAATATGATGATTTAAAAAGTGAAATCAATTTAGTATGATAGAATTTGCAGTCTTCTTTGACTAACATGAAAATTATTTTATTTTGTTATGTTTATCCCATAAATATATATCTAATTACAATGTTATTATCGAATGGATCATTCCCTTTCAGTATATTATGAGTAATGAATTAGAAAATTCCCATATTATTTCAAGGCATCAATATTATGATCTTATTATATAGTGTATGTAATTAAAATTTTATTCTCATTCCCTAATACCCATATAGTCTTGTTATGCTTACATATCAAACATGTGCTCCCTTATTGAGTATGTTATCGCACACATTTTTCTTTTCCTGTTTCTTGTGTTATGGTGAAATGTATTATATATTATTTGTGAAATAAGGGTTCTAGATTTGAAGAAAATTGTGAGAGACGATGAAGCTTATAGTGGCTCGGCCACTGAAATCCTAAATATGGGGTCATACTACCATTACATTTGAATGATTATAAGAAATCAAATCACAAAGGACTAAAGAGTTTATTAGTCATTGTAAACTACATATATTTAAATATATGTCCCTTCTATTAAAAATTAATACACAAATCACAAAAAAAAATTGTTTGTGTACAAATTTATCCTATCTAGAATATCCTTTTACATTATTTATAGTATGCTTCTGGGATTCATGGGGAATGTAAAAATATATGTGTGAGAAAAAATGTTCAATAAGGGTAAATTATAATAGATGAAATAATAAATCCAAAATAATAGTAATTATTGAAATGTAAATAATTAAACACACATACCATTTAATCAATTAATTCTGAATGGTATGCATCTATATAATTTTTCATAGTTAAAAGATCATGGATAAAAAATACTGAACCAAAATGGATGAAATTATTAATTATTGGAAGTCATGTCTATGGCACATAGAAACATCTTAATTAAATAGAAATCCTCCATATAGATTAAAAGTATAGATACAAGCCTGTTTAATTTCTCAACATTTTGTCTCATGAGAACCTATCAATGCATCGAGAGGCTATTTAATTTTCATTCCCCACCCATCATTTAATTTATATAGTATACATAAAAATGAGTAACTAATTTTATTAATAAACAATATTCTTTATCAAATATCTATATGGAATAAAGAATTCATTTTTTATTATTCCCCATGATAATCAAATAACTACCAATTAAAAACCATATTTAAATTGATATTTAGTTTATAAAATAAAAATATTCATGATATGATGTATAGATAATTTTTTGAAATTCAAAATATAACGATCTGATGAATTTGAATACATAAATGGGACTATCAAAGGAATCAAAAAAGTGAATGTGAATATTTTCCTTGTCCAAATAAATCATAAACAATTATGAGAAAGGGTAAACATTGGATAAATACAATATAAACAAAATGTTGTATAATTAAACTATTATAGTGGTTAATGAATATAAATAAAATAAAATATATTTTTGAAATAGTTTTCTGGAAAATGTCCTTTTAATCATTGATAACATTTCAAAATTAATTTCCATTGAAAATAAAATTTTAAAAAAATTAATTAAAAAATTATCATTTTAAACTTGAAATAGAATCATTGTAGAAATTATGTTGGGTAAATTATTACATTCTAGGTGAGTTAAAAGAAATATTATTTTTTCATGGCAAAATGTTAAAAACACACCCTATTAAAAAATTGACAAGATGATTCATTTTAAAAAATTTCTAAAACATAAAAGGTCAAAATTTTTATTTCTAATTCATTTTTAATGGGTAAAATAAATTACAAGAACATTTTTGAAAATATTGTTCTTCTGAATAAGATAATTTCTCAGTCTTAATATATATATTATGTTGGGTATTCATAAAAAAAATATATAAAAAATTTTAAGTACTAATGGCAATGAAAATAAAAAAATTAATTGATAACGGTAATGAATAACCATTGGATAAAAAAATGAATGTGTTTATTATACAATGGTAAACTAATTTCCTCTGATAGAAAATTCAGATATATAAAATCCTATTAAAAATCTGATTTTAAATTCAACCCATCCAATTTTACAACGTTGATGTGTGAATACATCAAGAAATAGATTATGTTTATTGACTATAAACCCCCATAAAAAATCTTAAATATTTAAATAACTATTTAATATCATTATACATATAATCATATAATATTCACAACAATGATGTTGTTATATTACCCAATGAAAAAAACTGGGTTATGAAATTTGTTTCTTCTTCTGAGGAATTAACTCAAACCCCTTATTTGGAATAATTAAAACTAAAACTCAAAATAACATGAAGAATGAATAAAATAAGATATTTTAAGAAAAATATGAATTATCTACACCATATTTAATAAATTGGTTACACAACAATAATGTGATTGATTCAGTGGAATTCCAAGTATCAAAAAAGTTTTGGGATTGTAAATATATTGATTATAAATGTTCTCGAGGAGAAAAATATTTAATCATTCCCATGTATCTTATAACACATTGAAACATAGTAATAGTAATATAAAAAGGTTAAAACATTAAATGATACTTACAATACTAGATCAATAAAGATATTCATAATATAATAATTCAATGGGATTCATATACACATTATTAACGAATGTAGGTGTTGAATAACGAATAAATATCAATAGAATGTATATTTAGACTAAATCGCTTACATTGTTTTTAATTTCCTATGATAGGACATTAAACTAATATATAATGGTTTTATGAGTGTGACTAACTTATTTTAGATCTATATAAATTATCAGAATATCTTATTACCAATTTGAAATCAATCATTCATTATTTTCACTACTCTAGGTGCCAGTTGCCTAGTTTTTGAGTATATTTTTGATTTGTTAACTATTATTAATAATACATATCTCATTATTTCATCATATACAGGTTGTAAAACTTTATTTATCCATATATAATCCAAATATTTTTTTATAATAATTTATAATATTATGAGATAATAAATGAAATGAACCATCAATGGAGACAATATGAAATACTTACACATGAACACTACATTAACTTATTTTTTCTATTAAATGAATGAATGAAATTAAATATTAGTATATTATAGTTAAGGTATCGTATATATTTCAAATATGTTATATGTTTTTTTTAAAACAATTATTTATACATTCCATGTATACTCTGTATGATTCACATTGCATTGAGGGGATAATAGTCAATACTTTCACAAATGATGTTATCATGTATATATATAAAATATAGGGCTTAAAGGTTTTTGTTATAAAATAATTAATGAATTATAAAGACATTATAAAATTTATATATATCATATATAAAAATATTTCCCATCATAATTCACAAACATGAGAAGTGGTACTCCAAAATTAAATAATCATCATTTCGTGAGGATGTTGTCCATCGTACACATAATGAGAATGTTTGTTAACTATTAAATGGATGAATTTTTAAGTATAGGTTGAAACATTAAACAAAAAACTCATTATATTTTTTATTTTTGTTTTTTATATATTAATAGAATAATAATAATTTAAAGAGTGCGAAAATACATAAAACTAAAGAGGTTGAGGAAGGATGGTCCATCTTAATCGGGTAACCCCTTATTGATTTGAACCAAATGGATTATTTGAATGGTTTTTTGGACAAAGAGGGGAGTATAAGATTAGGTGATGAATTATTAGGAAGTATTTGAGATTATCATGGTTTAGACAATGTGGCATGAGGGTTGTGATGAAGTGGGAGGCTTGAGTTCCATTTTATAGTGGATGATGGGTTGCAGTCTTATAATTTATAGAAAATGGAATCCACCCATCTTTTTTCCCTTTAAAATGAGCTCTAATAGTATGAAAAACTATATCCAAGGTAGTGTAGGGTTTATATCTAATAATATAATGGATTTCTAATATGTATCTAGTTTATTTTGGCTCTTTTGTTTAATTTTTAGTCATTATTATTTCTAATTTGACCTTACTTATTGTAATTATTTTTAATTACATTTAATAATATTTTTTAGTAAAAAATTGTTAACATCTTATAAATTAATAAAATATTATAATTCCAAATATATAATTCATTATTATTAATTACAATCCTTAAAGTGGCTGAAATAAATTTATGTTTATTCCTATATATGGGAAGACAATCGGTTCTTTTTAAAATGTAGAAATGTTTGTTGTATTTTTACATCTAATTTCAATGTGAAATTGATTAAAATGACATAAATTGCATATAATGGTAAACAATTTATTTAATTAGTCATTAAAACCAATAAATAATAAAATTTAACCTTATCAATAAACTTTTTTAAAACAATATTTAAATTTTAAATTCAGAAATTTTCAAAATTTATTAAAAAAAAAGAAACTTCAATGAAAACTACTAAAAATCACCCTAACATAGTTATTTTTTTCTGATTTAAATTATCAAATATATTTTCACATGTTATATTTATAAAACTATGATTTTTGTAAAAAATTGGTTCTCTATTAAAATGATGGTGAAAGAGCTTAATAATATAGATTTTTATGTGTAACATTGGGTTTGTTCTTATCTAATTCCTATAAAATCTATTGAATGAATAAAAAAAATATTTTACTTATAATACAGTATATATATATAATATTACTCACAAACTATAATTAATTATCATTATTAATATAAAACAACATTATGAACATGAAAATAGTATCCTATATAAAAATTCCATTTATATTCAATTGGTTCTTGTAATTGTTGATAACAAATTAGTTACTAATTAATTAATTTCATATTTCTGTAAACAATATATTATCATTATTTAGTTAATCCAATTCAGAACCTCTAATTTAATGGTTTGGTTATATCTTATTTTATTAAATAATAATTTTTTAATAATATATTATTATTTGGTAAAACTAAATATTACTTATAATGCAAGACATTGAAGAACCTCATTATTTCATGTGATATTAACTAAAATGTTATTGCATGAATTAAAAGATATAAATTATATAAAATTTATTTATAATAGAAACTATGTTATTCATTCATAGGATATTATATTCCCTTGTGCACCTGTAATTACGTGTCACACATGTTTTCAAAAAAATATTTCTGCTTTATATTATTAGGGCATTATATTCTCCCTAGTCATATTATATTTCTCCCTCTTAAATTACACTCAAAGATGGTGATGTATTATTTGAAATTTACTATATTTGAAATCCCACATCATGATATGTGCTCTTAAGGGGTATTTTAGAAAATAGTGAATAGGAAGTACAAAAGGTCACTTGGAATAACATATAAATTGGTCTCTTTGAAGGATAAAATTAGTTTCATGTAAGGGTACATACTTGGAAGAAAATAGTAAATAATTATAGGGATTGATTTCAGTCATCAATCAAAAAGAACTGAATACTCAATGGATATTTCAAGGCCTCAAATTCAAAAATATATGATTATTTAGATGGTCATCAGTTAAAAAATCATTGTATTAAGATTTTTTTTAGGATTCTTATCCACATTTTGAGAAATTTTATTACATACTAGGATTTTAAGGATAATTACTTATATCATATGTTTTAATTTATTAAGAAATATTCCATCATTTTTATTTCCTTAACGAAAATTCAAATTCATCCCTTGCATAATGAAATGGGTATCCCAAAACTAAATATGATTTCTAAGGCACTAAAATAACAACTTAAGGGCTTATGTGGACTATAATGAGTGGAAATTAATTACCATTTTCTTATAAATATTAACAAAATTTAGTATGGTTAATATATTAATCTCTAAACCTAAATATTTACACTACTAGTTAATAATTAATAATTATTTATCAATGTTTTTAATAAAATATGACATATTATCCATGAAATTGCATTGTTCAGTGGTTTTTGTGAAAACATTATTATCCTTTGGTCATGGGATCAAAAAATTTGGCCCTATCATACATTGTAATTTATCAAATGTCATATTGTTTTTCCATTTATAAAACCATTTTAATTTTATTTCCAAAATAAATATGTTGTATATCCTTGAAATAAGGTCAATAACAAAATATATTTTTACTATGGTTTTCAACACAACCCCAATACATAAATACATCATCCAATTAATTCCTCATTGATTTTTCATTGGATAATAGTTTATCCTCTTAAAGGGGGAATTAAATCATGTAATTTCAAGGTTCCCCACACTAATGGAAATGTACTATTATGTATTACTTACTTCGAGATTAATTTCCATCCATCTCACTATTCATTGTTTCATTTAATTTTTTTGTATTATGTCCTTATTACCCACACATTAGAAATTTACCCATTACATTAATACACTTCCCTAAGATTCTCCTTATGCATTTACTTCAAGTGAGAATTCCACCCTTCATGTCTCCATGGTCTGCGCCACTTGAGCCTTCATATAAATGCATCCTTCTATTATTTGGTCAGTTCTGTAGTTATTTAATATATATGTTTTTAATAATATTTTAGGGAACACTAATTATAAATAAAAACAACATCATTGATTCCAATCAAAACCAAATTTTTTTTCCTAGTGTAACGTATTTTCCCTTCATGATCGATGTTGAAGTGACTTGATTGGGCCCTATCCACTGATTAAAACCAAAATAAAAATTCTAAGAAATAATATTCATAAAAACATATAATCAATTCTAGGATATCTAAATCATGACAGATAATCTTTATTACAAACAAACATAGGTTTAACATAGATTATTCATTTTCAAAATACATCATTTTGGTTTAGAAGGAAAATGTGAATTAACATAAAAATATCCTCATAGAGTGTCAAACTAGTTTCTTAGTAAAGCTTATTTTTGTGTACAAAGTTACACTAAGTCAAGATCGACACACATTACCGGGGTATTTACGAATAGTAACATATTTCCCATAACAATGTCCACTTTTAGTATCCAAAAATTGTTTTAATAGAAGTAGGGACCACACAATAAATTCATTACCAAAATTATATGTTGTTATTCTTATCACGACCCGACCCTACCGATCTCGAGCTACAACTACCCTGAGCCTGCCTCCATAGGCCAGGGGCTGGCGACAAGAACCAAAGACAAAACAATCTCTGGGAGGCCTTTGCCTAAGTACCTGTACACACAAAAAACCCACTCAATGTAGAAGTGGAATGTAAAAAAAGGAAACCAAAGGGAAAACAAATATAACCCAACCATAGTCATGCATCAATGTCATAAAAGGAAAAGTAAAGTGATGAAATAGACTGACAGATTCTAAAAAAAAAGGGGAAAACACCTGCCCAACCAGAAAGATGCCACAACCCAGAAACAGGTAAATGAATGTAAACAGTTGGTGAGTATCTCACCTGAAAGACCAACTATGACGACCGAACGCAGCCCCGGATATTGTTTCCTCTACGCTCCTCCGTAGTCTGGATCCACATGTTCATCGATTGCAAGGGCACACCAAGTGTGGGCAAAGCCCAAGCAGGGGTGAGTATAAGGATACTCATTAGGATGCCCCGAAATCTCTATGGAGAAAAAAGGAGGTACTAAATGGTAAATGGTAGATAGAACAATGGAAGAGTAAAATAAATATAGTTCATCTCAACCAAACCAAATAAAGGATGTTGACTCGTCCCAACCAATAAAAGCTAGACATGGAAAGAACGTGGCATACCCCGTGTGTCTTCTCCACTCCTTGAAAGAGAGTAACTGGACCAAAGGATTGGGAACATAAGTAGGGCATATATATATATATTCTCAACAAGAAACTTGAATTAGTGCATAAGGGGATATCTATCTCCAAGCTCAGCCTAGGATAAGTTCCCAACTGTTCTAAGGGTAGCCATCCTTGATGCCCTACCGTTCCACACGTCAAAGCTACCTCATCGCTAAATCGTACCACCAAAAGTCCCGATATGTTAAAAATGAAGAAAAAGACACTGACTAGAATCATCGAAAGAGGTTGAGTCTGAATGAATTCGTCTGGAAACCCACTGCCCAGCCCAACTGAAGGATAAACCCCAAAACATCGTCGGGTGACCCATAGCCCACCCTTGCTAGTGGGTAAACCCTAAAAGGGTGTTGGGTGACCCACATACCTTCCCTGCTGGATGTTATACCCTAAAATAAATGGGTAACCCACTACCCAGCCCCACTGGGGGTAAACCCTATGGTCAATGGGTGAACCACTGCCCAGCCCCACTGGATGGTAAACCCGGAACTGATTCGATAACTACGCATTGCCCACACTATTACTAGGAGTCACTAAAATCATGACCATGCGTTGGGTCGGAGTGCGTCAAAGAAACCTACGACCATTTTCCTTTCATGTTTCCATGTTTAATGATATCTCAAAAGAGGCTCTGCACTTCCAAACAGAATACACCATTATAATCCTCGTGGGAAAACACACGAGATAGAGTACATTCTCACTGGACACGGACTCCTTGCGAAAAAGTTATTCAACACCGCTTTATGCCCATAAGACATCCCGTGGGGCCCATAACTCAGTCTCTAAAGAGATCGGATGAACTACTCCTTTGTGATGCTCTCAGAAAAACACGCCAAAATGACTACTCATTCACCTCGAACGGACATCCAATGAAAAAGTCACAAAACATAGCCCATACCATAGAAGATGGTCTGTGGGGCCCATGCCTCAACTCTGGATTCAATGCCTGAAACCACACTGGACCACTTCGTCTCAATGCAAGGGTCACAACACCATTAACAATGCCTTAAACAGACTCCAGATGTGTTAACGCCATCTGAAGGAAGAATCCCGGTGAGGTACTTAAAGAGCGTGTCGCGTCACTGCACCCCAATCCCAGGACATGTAAATTATAGAGACCATATCAAACAATTATTTTCGAGCCAAGGATTGTACTTACTCAGACGGTACACCAAACGGACACCCGTAGTGAATGTTACGGGTGTCCGAAGTCGAGGGGTCGAACCCCTTGGGTTGGCCCGGCCTGGTCCGGCTGGTCCACCCGGCATGGGCAAGCCAGGCCACAGATCTGCAGCCCACCGCGCTGATTGGTCCATGTGGCCAGTCACTAGTCAGTTTGGAGACCCACTCAATAGAGATATCGGTTTCCTCATAGGGTCGTGCGCCGCGACCTACGGTCCACTGTCACTGTCGACCTTGCCCGCTGCCTGGAGACCGATACGCCGTGCGAAGCCGCAACCGCTGAAGATCCCACTGCTGCGTGGAGGAGCCCATTGTCGCGCCTCCATCCCTGAAACTTCTACCACCACTGGAATCCCACCAGACCACCGATCTGACCACCGGACCTTCCCTGGAACTGCCTAAAAGAGGAGAAAATAGCCATAAAAATTCTTGGGGACACCCTGGACACCCGAATACTCGAAAATTAGATTTTTTGGGAAGATAAAATATATTCCTACGCAACTATGGTATTCTCTCGATGATTGGACAGTGTTTCAAAAAAATATAAATGAAGATTAAGGGGATGCAAGAATTAAAATTGAAAATGCACGAGTGTACCTTGCTGGGCGTAGCCCGTAGCTTCACCGACAATCCACCGGAGTCGACCCACCTTGCCGGAGAGGTGGAGGAGAGGATAGGAGCTTGTTGAGAGGAATCCACTTTGTGACGAGAAAGGGGGGATAAGAGGGTGGGGGTGGTGTGTTTAAATCGAAAACACTTAACCCCCCCCCCCCCGTAGGCCACGTACCCAATCATTCAGCGGGGTCTGGGTTAAGCCACCCCTAGGGTAAAATCCAGGTTCTGAGCGCAATAGAAATCTCAAAATTTTAATCTAAACCCCCATTCAGAAGTTACAAAGTACACACCCGGGGCCGCCAAATTACGAAAACACCCATGATGGTGATTTCCACAAAAGGGCTTCCCCTGCGAAAGTTACACCCCTCCTAGGGTAAAAGGCACGTTTCGGACTCCACAATGCCCTCGATTTTCCCATCCAAGCAACCGTTTAGGATTTATTATGTTTATTTGTTGTGTCCAGTGTGAACACATATAAACTTTAATTCCGGCCACACCAGGGCTTGGAATCACAGGCCATCTGAACACCCTGCTACAGATTTTCCATTCCCAAATGCTCTCCTGAACTCTCACATGCTACCACACCACACTAACCAAATAAATTTTCTGTCCACGTAGTGTCTGCTCCTGCCTATCCACAATCGCCACTCGATTCTCTCCAATGGTGGTTCCATCCTCAATGTCCAGCTCTCCCTAGTTGATAACATGTGGGGGGTCATGAACGTATTTCCTCAGCTGTGACACGTGGAAGATTTCATTCACCCTCTCAAGGTATGGGGGTAGAGAGAGATGGTAGGCAACCTCACCGACCCTGCGCACGATCTCAACGGGCCAAATGAACCTCGAGGACAGCTTGCCTCCCTGGACAATCCTCAATGTCCCACGTCGCGGAGAGACTCTCAAAAACACATGGTCAGCCTGATCAAACTCCAAAGGCATGCGACGACAATATACATAGGACTTATGTCTACTATGAGCTATCCTCATCCGCTCATGAATGACCTGAACCTTCTCTATCGTTTCCTACACCAACTCTATCTTTACCATTCCGAGGTTATCTCCTCACTCTCCTGTGCTGCCACAGAACACGAAGCAAAGGAATGGTCCATTTACGCAGTGTCCGCTCCTGCTGGTCCTCAATCACCACCTGGTGATTTGAAAAGTTGGATCCATCCTCAATGTCTAGCTCTCCCCTATCGATAATGTGAATGTGGTTGTGCCCGTATTTCTTTAGCTGTGACACGTGGAAGATGGCATGCTCCCTCTTCAGCTGTGGGGGTAGAGAAAGACTGTATGTAATGACCCGTAAATTTCAAAGAATTTCTTTTCTTAATTCTTTTGAATTTTATGAGTACCCAGTTTCTGACGGCGCTTGATTCCAAGTTCCAGTGTTCCCGGAATCAATTTTCGAAGTTTATCTTGGGTGTGTTCAATGAACAAACGAGCGGGTTTTTCTATATTTTGAACCGGTGCTCGGAATTAAAATCTGATGGCACCGATGAATTCGCAGCGTTGAGATTCTCTTAGGAGAATCTTAACTTCAAATCACAAGGGCTGAGGGAAAAAGTAATTTTCCTGACCTATCGAGAAAAGTAATAAAATAATTTAAATGAGTTATTTTATTTTTCCTTCGCCCTTTTTGGGTGGCAGGGTGGCGACAGGGCGGTGAAGATGCCCATCAATGAGTCTCATTATTGGATCATTAAACTCATAGTGTAACACCACTTTAATGACACAATTATGGAAATGCTGCGACATGCTCCATTATATATTCTGGCACATCGAGAATATGTGGAGAAAAGTAATTGGTTGATTCTCTGGAAAACCTCTGACAGACATCCGCCCAAGCGGAGAATGAAGAACGATGAAAAAACCTATTCTTCTTCGACGCCTTTCAAATATCAGAGCCGAAAAAAGATTTCGATGCCTTAAGCCACCCTTCATGACGGACACGTGACAATGAACTACTAAGAGGTAGGGGTTTATTTTGAGAATGTTAATATTCCCATGTTCGTTTTCCTTTAAAACAAGAACGCGGATCAACTCATTATTAAGTTAATTCGTGAATGTTATTATTAGTGGGTTCGGGATTATTATTATTTGCAGGGGAATTGTTGGGAATTAAATTAAATCCTATATAATTTTTGTTCCTTGTTAGTCGTTGAACATTATTGTTGTTAGACCGTTTTGTTATCAACTAACGTGGAGGGCGGGGGCCGAACAAACACGGCTGGCGACCCTCCGCGGTTTTTTTGTCTATGCAAGTATTGACGGGAGGCAAATTTACGGGAGTCAAACAGTATATGGAATCCATATCAGTGATGAACGAGTCTCAGGAGAGCCGTAGGCACAAACGGTGGGCAAATCGGACCATCGGAGCACGTCTGATGGTCCGCGGAAGGCGCTGGCGGCGGCGCTGGCGGCCGAAGGCGTCGGCCGGCACCGGCCGGCCGCCAGGAGTCGGTCTCTCCCCAGCCTGCCACCGGCAGGAGCCACCGCGGCTGAAGCCTTGGCGGTAGGAGTTTGGATCCTGCGGCTGCGTGGGATCCGGAGGAGGATGTGGTGCCCGCCGCGTCCGAGGAGGGCAAAGAGAGGGGGGACCACGTCCCCCCATGCTCTGCTGCTGGCTGAGCCAGCGCACCCCACCCGGCCGGTCCGGGGCGGGTCGGACGGACTGGACTGGGCCACGCCCGGCCAGGTCGGACCGCATGCCGCTGGGCCGGGCCGTGCCCCGCCGGGTCGGGTCGACCCGGTTCGGGCCGACCCAGGGGGGTCAGGCCTGGCCCAAACCCCCCACTTCGGACTGGTTTCAGTCATTTTTCTATAACGTGGGATATGGACCTCCGATCGACACACCGTCAGTTGCTTTGGGATCTATGGATCAATATGGTCATTTAATTATATTATACTCATGGTTTCGGAGAATATTGGGTATGGCCAGGTTGGTTCAAACATGAAACTCACTGGGGCCTCGGAGCGGAAACACCTATAACTCGAGATCCGGACATCCGATTGACATACCGTCAAAATTGTTGGTTTCTTCTTTGTGAGACAGTCCTTTTTTTCTTACTCCGCTGGTAGTTTGGATGCAGCTGGAGTACAGACAGTTTGGTTTTAACTTAAAAACCAACCGGGCTCCTCGGACGGAAAAGCCACTATCTCTTAGAATGGGCGTCCGATTGACGCACCGTCTGTCGTGTTGAGTTTCTATTGATGAGAAAAAACATTCTGATACATCAACTATGGACTTCGTTACAGTTGATGAATCGACCCCATGGATTGTGGAGCAGAACCTCTTGGAATCGAGCATACTGTGTGCGGGAACTCTAGAGCTGGCTACGACTGCGACGATGACGACTGCACTGGGATCCTCCGTGGGTTTTGCAGTGAGGACCGCTGTACCTGGATCATCCATCGGTTCGGCAGCGTTGAAGACCGTACTTGGATTCTCCATGGGTACGACGGCGATGACTACTGTTCTTGTATCCTATGTGGGCCCGGCAGTATTTGACTCTGTACTTGTATCCTATGTGGGTCCGGCAGAGTAGCCGGTCTTGTATCCTTTGTGGGTCCGACAACTTAGCTGGCCTTATATCATATGTGGGTCTGACATCTTAGATGAATCGGTGGCTACATCAGATCATCTCTATCATCTTACTTAGTTTATACATGGGTGAGCTGAGTCTTGATTCTCAATCATTATCATTGATGTGGTTGTCTTTCTTTTCTTGTGTGGACTGGGTTTTGCTTGTGCTCGGGAGCTGGAGCCAAACTATAACTAATGACTTAGTTATTTGTATGGGTGTATATCTAGGTAGTGTTATTGATACTTCTTAATTGTATATTTCCTTTGTGGTTTATCCTTCGTGGATTCTAAGAGACTTTCGGGGGTCTCGGGGTCCCAACTGAGTATCGTATACTCACCCCTGCACGGGCTATGCCCACACTACGTTGTGTTGGATGCAGACGACAGAAAACACTGATCAAGGAGGAGTCTTGTGGAGCTGGATGGTACCCGGAGGTGGACCACTTCGCAGGAGGTACCCGGAGGGGATGACCGGACCGAGGAGCTGAGGAGACTATCTGTACCCACCCATCAGGTGGGATTTCCAGAGGATGACTCGGAGTTTCTGTTTTACTTTCTACTGTTGTACTTTCTTTTCAATTGTACTTTACATTCACTTGGGTTTGTATTCTGGCCCATTTACATTCTAGCAATTACTTTTGTACTCAGTTACTTATTATTTAATTCAGCTTGTGTACTCAGTGGTGATTGTTTTCTTATATAAAGGCAATTCCTTCCCATTTATTGGGATTTATGACTTTGGTGCTAGTCGCCAACCCCTGGCCTATGGAAGGCGGGCATGGGGTAGTCACGTAACGGGCCCCAAGGTTTGGTCGTTACAATTGGTATTAGAGGAGTTCAGTTACACTTTAGAACTCAAGACTCTGATCTTTCAACTATGTGAAGAAATAGTGTTGATGGTATTGAGTGTGGTTATTAGTCCAGGGAGTCCAGTGTTGGTGCGGCAGCCGACGTATCCATACACCAGGACCCTGACTTCTAATTTCCAACTCGATGCACGAAAACATTGATTGCATGTGTGTTTCAATTATTCTTTGTGATTACACGTTTCAGGTCACCAGGTATATAGTATTGACCGTGCCGCACCTGTTTCTTTTCAGGATGGCCCCACAATGACAGCCAACTAGTGTTCTGATATTTGTGCGAGAAGACAGCCCACCGAGTGACGAGGCCTCCCTGCAGGGCCCCATTACAGTGGAGGAACCGACTGTAACTCTACCCACCAAGCCACTGATGCTACCAGCCCCAGCGACAGAGAGTGCACGCCACCTCAGCGCATTGCACGAGTTTCACAGGCAGAGGCCGTCAAAGATCCACGGAGAGACGTATCCTCAGGCAACCGAGGAATGGCTGGAGGCTGTCGTCAGAGTCTTCAGGTTGGTAGGGACACCAGCAGACCTCATGCTGATCCTTCCTGTGATTCTCCTACCCGTAGCAGCACGTATATGGTGGATCCTGATGCTCCAAATGCACAATGAGGCATCACTTCTTTGGACGGACTTCGAGGGCCTCATCTGCTTGGAGTTCTTTCCAGCCAATGTCCATGCGGTGCGCATCCAGGAGTTACTACAGCTGCGGTAGGGCAGCATGTCTGTAGCCCAGTACTTGGTGAGATTTACTAACCTCTCTTGCTACTCTATGGACATGGTACAAGACCCATTCTTCCAGGCCCGGACCTTTGAGTAGGGGCTGAGGCATGATATCAGCACTTCGACGATTCCACTCAGCATACCAACTCAAGAGAGGGTGCTAGAGCGAGCCCTACTAGTGGAGAGCTTTGTCATCGAGCATCCATCAGTAGCTAGACCCACCATAGGACGTCACAGAGTGGATTTTTCTGCAGTAGGCAGTCGACAGACGACACATGGGTCCAAGTGGAGCAGGCTGTCAGGTGGGTGACCTCAGGACATGGGTTTGGCTGTGTAGGGAACACGGCGTAGAGCTACCCTTCCGAGGAGCAGACAGTGCTATGCGTGCGGCGGGCCGGGTCACATGGCTCGTGACTGCTCGACCTGTTATGCAGATGAGCAGCAGACTGTGGAGGGACCTCCGAGGTAGATGCATAGGTTCAACTGTGGCGGTCCGCAGGGAGCATGCAGATGAAGAAGAGGAGTTGGGCGAGCAGTGGGTGGTGGACGACGCTTCTAGGCTCTACCACCACCACCCCCAGGAGGTCCACCCCAACCACAGGGAGCTGGAGGGAAAAGGCAGGCTCAGCTCTAGGCAACAGAGGCTTACGACCACGGTGCACCCGAGATGATTTGAGGTACTGTATGTGTGTACTCCACCCTTTTTGTATTTCTTATAGACAACTGTGCGAGTCATTATTTTATTTTCTCTGCCCTTATTTGGAGCTTTGAGATTCCGATGGAGCCATTGGCTCGATCTTTGAGGATAGAGACTCCTACGAGAGCAGACTCGACGATTACGCACTGCTGCCAGCAGTGTGAGCTTACTCTAGGAGGCGAGAGCTTCGTCTGGGATCTTCTTGTATCGGCATCGAGGCCTTATGAAATCATCTTTGGTATGGACTGGTTATCTATAGTCCATGCTCAGATCGACTGTATTAGGCGCAAGGTGTTGTGTGTCTACACAAATGGGACCAGGTTTACCTTCACCTGTGAGAAGGGAACCATCGCAGCACAAGATGGACTCACACAGAAGAGAGGGAAGCCGATCACACATCAGTTGGAAAGTCTGATCCTCGGAGCAGTCGATGTGCGGAGTCCACATTTTCCTGTAGTGGTGGACCAGTATGTGGAAATTTTTTCTGACGATGTTCCAGGACTACCTCCTCCCAGGGAAGTATATTTCTACATAGACCTGTACCTCAAGAAATCATCGATATCCACCCTAGCATATTGTATGGATCCTGCTATGCTTTGTGAGCTGCATGTATAGCTGGATGACTTACATGGGAATGGTTTCATCCGACATAGTGTTTCTCCCTGGGCTTCTCCAGTCTTTTTCTCCAAGAAGGCAGATGGGGGCTTGCGACTGTGTGTCGATTACCGTCGCCTAAACCGGGTGACTGTGAAGAACAAGTATCCTCTTCCGAGGATTGATGACCTCTTTGATCATCTCAAGGGAGCACGTTGGTTCTAGAATATAGCCCTCAGGTCAAGCTATCACCATCTCTGAGTTCAGGATGAGGATGTGCATAAGACGACCTTCAGGTGTCGGTATGACCACTATGAGTTATTGGTCATGCCCTTCGGTGTGACCAACACTCCAACAGTTTTCATGAGTCTCATGAACATGATCTTCTAGCCCTACCTCGATCGGTTTGCCTTAGTCTTCATTGACGACATACTGATATACTTGACGGCTGAGGAGGAGCACGCCTATCAATTACAGGGTTATACTAGATACACCTCGAGAGAACCAGCTTTATGGTAAGCTCTCAAAGTACCAGTTCTGTCTTCGAGAGGTCCACCTCTCACTGCACGCCATATCTGAGGTGGGAGTTGAAGTGGATCCCGGGAAGGTCGAGGTGGTACTTCCTTGGGAGCCTCCCAGGAGCGTGATGGAGGTGCGGTGTTTTCTAGGTCTAGCTGGTTACTATCAGAGATTTGTCATGAAAACTCCAGAGTTGCAGCAACTCTTTCATCTTTGATGAAGAAGGGGAAACCCTTCGTGTGGTCAGAGAGATGTCAGCAGAGCTTCCTGGATCTGACGCGGATATTGACCAGTGCGCCCATCTTGAGGCAACCAGAGGAGGGAATATGATATGTAGTTTGCTGTGACGAATCAGGGACTGGGCTCGTGTGTGTCCAGATGTTGAAGAGAGTAGTGATCGCTTAAGGTTCACAAGAGTTGAGGCAGCATGAGAAGAACTACACTACTCATGACCTGGAGTTAGCAGCAGTGGTCTTTTCCATGAAGATGTGGCGGCAGTATCTGATGGGCGAGCACTTTACAGTATACACTGACCACCAGAGTCTCAGGTACATCTTCTCACAGAAGGACCTGAACCTGAGATGGCGGAGATTGCTCGAGTTCCTCTAGGATTATGACTTTGATATTGTCTATATTGATGGGAAGGGTAACGTTGAGGCAGATGCTCTCAGAAGGAAATCGTGCATTCAGCTACTTTGAGAGATGACAGATTACTTAGCCGCTTTGCAGATATCCTTCGTGGATAGGGATGGGGCAGTCTATCTTCAGTCCCTCATAGTCACTCCTCCACTAAGTCAGCAGGTCAGAGAGGCATAGTGTGGGGAGGTGGACTATGAGACGCGACATGCACGAATATCCTTAGGACAAGCACCTGATGGATTTTCTGTAGGAGGAGATCACATCATCCTTTTCAGGGAACGTACCATGGTACCAGTTACACTATAGGAGGAGGTGCTGAGGGAGTTCCACACTTCCCATCTAGCGGTACATCCCGGAGTAGCAAAGATGTATCAGGTCCTCAGATGATAGTACTGGTGGCCGGGTATGAAAAAGTTTGTGGCATGGTTCGTTTCTCAATGACTCACTTTTCAGCAATTGAAGGCAGAGCACCAGGTACCTGCAGGCTTGGTACAACCCATAGAGGTCCCGGAGTGGAAGTGTGACGTGATATCAATGGATTTCATGACGAGGCTTCCATATAATTCCAGAGGAAATGACTCCATTTGGGTAATTGTAGACTGACTCACCAAATCGGCCCACTTCTTACCTATTAGAGAGCAGGGCTCAGTGGAGTGATTGGGACGCCTCTACTTTCAGGATATCCAATTGCTTCATGGTGTGTCATCGTCTATCGTCTCTGATCGAGATGCTCGCTTTACTTCCCAGCATTGAAAGGGGTTGTAGGAGGCCTTTTGGATTCATCTATGCATGAGCACTACCTTTCACCCATAGATAGATGGCCAGACAGAGAGGGCCATTCAGACACTCGAGGACATGCTCTGTGCCTATTTCCTTGACTTTTGTCGCAGTTGGAAAGATCACCTACCCTTGGTGGAGTTTGCGAACAAAAATAGATACCACTCCACCATCTGGATGGCACCACATGAGGCCTTGTACGGATGACCGTGCAGATCACCTCTGTGCTGGATAGATCCTAGGGAGTCAGTACTTGTAGGAGCAGAGATGGTCCATGCCACAACAGAGAAGGTACATATCATTCAGGGGCAGATGAGGAATGCACAGAGCAGATAGAAGTCCTATTCTGATAGGAGGCGGAGACCACTGGAGTTCGAGGATGGTGACCATATTTTCTTACGGGTCTCACCTCCATGTGGATTTCGGAGATTTCGGTCGGGGTGGAATGTTATCTTTGCGCTTCAACGGACCATTCCAGGTTCTTAGCAGGATAGGGGAGGTGGCTTATCTCCTGGCTCTACCACCTCAGTTACTCTGGTTGCACAACATCTTCCATTCTTCTCAGCTGAGGAGATACGTGCACGACCCAACGCATATCATCAATCATGGGGAGCTGGACATCGATGACAGGGCGACTTTTGCGGAGGTCCCGGTGGAGATCGAGGATCGACAGTAGCAGGTCCTATGTGGATGGTGGATTCCGGTAGTGCGCATTAAGTGGTAGCACGGGAACCTCCAGGAGAGAACATGGGAGCGGGAGGATTAGATGCGTGCTCAATACCCTCATTTGTTTCGCAAGATTATGATGTAGCTTTATGGGGACGTAAATCCCTGAGAGGGGAGTAATATAAAGACCAGTAAATTTCAATGAATTTAATTTTTCATAATTCATTGAAATTTTACGAGTACACAGTTTCTGGCGGCGCTTGATTCCCAGCCCCGGTGTGCCCGGAATCAATTTTGGAAGTTTAGCTTGGGTATGTTCAATGATCAAATGAGCAGCTGTTTTTAACTTTTGAACAGATGCTCAGAATTAAAATCCAAGGGAATTGATGAATTTGTAGCGTCGAGATTCGCTTAGGCAAAGATTATCTTCGGCCGCCAAGGGCCTAGAGAAAAATTTATTTTCCGGACCTTTCGAGGAAAATAATAAAATAATTTAAATGAATTATTTTATTTTTACTTCTCCCTTTATGGGTGGTGGGGCGGCGACAGGGCGGTGACGATGCACATCAATGAGGCTCATTAATGGATCATTAAACTCATAGTGTAACGACGCTTTAATGAAACCATTATGGAAAAATTGCGACATGCTCTTTTATATATATTGGCACATAGAAAATATGTGGAGAAAAGAAATTGGAGGATTCTCTGGCGAACCTCTGACGGACTTCCGCCCCAGCGAAGAACAAAGAACGCTGACAAAACCTCTTATTCTTCGATTCCATTCGAATATCGGAGCCGAAAAGCGACATCGACGCCTTAACCCCCCCATGAGGATGAACACATGACAACAAACTACTAAGAGGTTGGGGTTTATTTTGAGAATGTTAAAATTCCCATGTTCGTTTTCCTCTAAAACAAGAATGTGGATCAACTCATTATTAAGTTGATCCACGGATGTTATTATTTGCGTGTTGGAAATTATTATTTTTTTTGGGGGAATTGTTGAAAATTAAATTCAATAATAACTAATTTTTTTTCTTCATTGGTCGTTGAACATTAATGACGCTAGACCCTTTTGTTATCAACTAACGTATAGGGCGCGGGCCGAACAAACATGGTCGGCGACCCTCCACGGTTTGTTTGTATGTGCACGTGTTGAAGAGAGGAAATGGAATGGCTCCACAATGGAATATTGAAGCCATAGAATTGATGAACAAGTCCCGGGAGAGCATCAGGCGCAGAAGGTGTGCAAATCAGACCACCGGAGCGAGTCCAGTGCTCTGCAGAAGGGGCTTTCGGTGCGCCCCGCCGGCGCGGCGGCGCCGTCGGCCGAAGGGGGCGGCCGGCACCGGCCGCCCGCCCGGAGACGGAGGCGCCCGGGCGCGCCACCGGCAGGAGCCACCCAGGATGAAGCCGCGGTGGCATGCGGTCAAATCCCGCGGCCGCGCGAGATCCGGAGGAGGACGCGGCGCCCGCCGCGTCCGCGGAGCGCAGAGGGATGGAGGACTGTGTCCCCCCATGCGCGGCCGTTGGCCGAGCCAGCACACCCCACCCCCCCCCCCCCCCGGCCGGTCTGGGGCGGGTTGCGCGGACCAGACCGGGCCGGTCCTGACCCGGACCCAGGTCGAGTCGGCCCGGTTCGGGCCGCCACAGGGGGGGTTGGGCCGAGTCGTGCCGTGCTCCGACCCCCCCACTTTGGACCATTTTCATCCATTTGCCCATCAAATGGGCTACAGACCTTCGATCGATGCACTGTCAGTTGCATTGGGATAATTGGATAGAGATGGTCGTTTTGATATATTACACTTATGCTTTCTGAAAACTTTCTGTATGGCCGAGTTGGTTCAAACATTAATCTAACCGGGCCCTTGGAGCGAAAACGCCTATAACTCGAGCTCCAAACTTCCGATTGACGTACCGTCGAATTTGTTGGTTTCATCTTTGAAAGATGGTTCTTTTGGATTACTCCGCTTGAAGATTGGACGCAGCTGGAGTATGGTCAGGTTGGTTTTCACTTAAAAACCAACCGGGTCCCTGGGACAGAAAAGCCAATATCTCTCAGACCGGGCGTCCGATTAACGCACCGTCTGTCGCGTTGAGTTCCTATTAACGAGACAGAACTTTATGATTCATCAAATCTGGACTTCGTGATAGTTGATGTATTGACACTTTGTCTTGTGGAGCAGACCCTCTGGGAATCAAGCGTGATGTGTGCGGGAACACTAGAGCTGGCTGGGACTGCGATGATGACGCCTGCACGTGGATCCTCTGTGGGTTCGGCAGTGAGGACGTCTGTACCCGGATCCTCCGTGGGATCGGCAGCGATGAATACCGTACTGGGATCCTTCGTGGGTTTGACGAAGATGACTACTGTTCTTGTATCCTATGTGGGTTTGGCAGTATTTGACTCTGTACTTGTATCCTATGTGGGTTAGGCAGAGTAGCTGGTCTTGTATCCTTTGTGGGTCTGACAGCTTAGCTGGTCTTGTATCCTATGTGGGTCTGACTACAAAGATTAATTAGTGGCTACATCTGATCATCTCTATCACCTTAAGAAGTGTTTACTTGGGTGAGCTGAGCCTTGATTCTCAATCATTATCATTGATGTGGTTGACTTGGTTTTCTTGTGTGGATTGGGTTGTGCTTGGGCTCGGGAGCTGGAGCCAAACTGTAACTGATGACTTAGTTATATGTATGGGCATATACCGTAGTAGTGTTATTGATACTTCTTGATTGTATCATTCCTTTGTGGTTTATCTTTCGTGGATTCTGAGAGACCATCAGGGGTCTCGGGGTCCCTACTGAGTATCGTATACTCACCCCTGCACGGGTTATGCCCACACTACGTTGTGTTGGATGTAGATGACGGAAACCACTGATCGAGGAGGAGGCTTGTGGAGCTGGATGGTACCCAGAGGTGGACCACATAGCAGGACATACACGGAGCGGGCGGCTGGACTGAGGAGCTGAGGATACTATCTGTACCCACCATTCAGGTGGGATTTCCAGAGGATGACTCAGAGTTGCTGTTTTACATTCTACTGATGTACTTTCTTTTTAGTTGTACTTTACATTTAGTGGGGTTTGTATTCTGGCCCATTTACTTTACAACACTTACTTTTGTACTCAGTTACGTAGTATTTACTTCGGCTTGGGTACTCTATGGTGTTTGTTTTATTATATAAAGGCAATGCCTTCCCATTTATCGGGATTTACTCCTTTGGTGCAAGTCGCCAACCCCTGGCCTGTGGAAGGTGGGCTTGGGGTAGTCACGGCATGAGCCCCAAGGTCGGGTCGTGACACGGTAGGCAACCTCACTGACCCTTCGCATGATCTCAAAGGGCCAAATGAACCTCGGGGACAGCTTGCCTCCCTGGCCGAACCTCTATGCCCCACATTGCTGACAGACTCTCAAAAAGGCATGGTCCCCCTTCTTGAACTCCAAAGGCCAGCGACGACGATCTGCATAGGACTTCTGTATACTCTGAGCCATCCTCATCAGCTCACAAATGACATGTACCTTCTCTGTCATTGCCTGCACCAACTCTGGGCCCATGAGGTAGGTCTCCCAAACCTATTTCTAGCACAACGGTGACCTGCAAGGTCTCCCGTAGAGAGCCGCAAAGGGATCCATGCCGATAGTAGAGTGGTAACCATTGTTGTACGTGAACTCCACCAAGGGTACGTGATCCTCCTAGTTTAGGAAAAAGTCTAACTCGCATGCCCTGAGCATATCTTCCAACACTTGGACAGTGCGCTCAGTCTGCCCGTCCATCTGGGGGTGAAATGATGTACTCATCCGTAGCTGGGGCTTGAATGCATCCTGAAAGCCTCACCACAATCATGATGTAAACCACACTTCACAGTTAGATATTATCATCGAGGGTACTCCATGAAGGCAGACGATCTCCCGAACGTACAGCCGCCGCAAACTCTCCACTGAACTCTACTCCCTGATGGCAATGAAGTGTGTTGACATCATGAGTCGGTCCACTATAACCCAAAATGAATCATGGCCCTTCTCTATGCGCGGGAGCCCTATGATGAAGTCCAAAGATATTCCATCCCACATCCACGCCGGATTATGAAGGGGATACAACAACCCTACATGAACCTGATGCTTTGTCTTCATCTGCTGAAAGGTATGACACCGTGAAATGAACTCAGCTACACTACGCTTCATGCCAGTCCACCAAAACTGTCATTGAAGGTCTCTGTACATCTTCCCACACAAGGATGCACAACCAATGGATATGTGTGGAACTCCCTCATCCCCTCCACTTACATCACCATTGGTACTACACCTCTCCCTTGGAATAAGATCTAATGATTCCCTCCTTCAAGAAACCCACTGGGTGCATCGCCTGTGGATATCTGATCACGCAGTACCTCAATGTTGACATCCCCCACCTGCGACTCTCTCACATGCTCAAGGAGTGAAGGAGTCAACACCATCGACTGCAAAAAAGTCATACCGCCCTGTTCCACCTGGGTCAGCGGTAGGGAAAGCCAACTACTCTGAAGAATCCCACACTAAACGAGCCTAGGGCTTCATGCTAAGGGCATATGCTACTATGTTTCACTTCCCTTGTGTGTAGATATCTCGAAATCATATTCCTTCTGAAACTCCAGCTACCGCCTCTGCGTCAAATTCAAATCCATCTGAGTGAAGATATACTTGAGGCTTTGGTGGTCTGAGTAGACCACAAAACACTCACCCAGAAGGTAGTGTCTCCATAGCATCAATGTAAATACCACCGCTGCCAACTCCAAATCGTGAGTCATATAATTCGGATCATGGGGCCTCAACTGCCATGACCCATATACCATCACTGATCACTCTAAGTGAACGGTCTTCTCTTCTATGTCAATGTAGTAAAAGGGGCTGTAGTCCTAGAGAAATATTACACAAACCTCTTTTAGTAGCCTACCAAACCAAGGAAGCACCGCACCTTTGAATCATTCTTGGGTGGCTCCCAAGAAATCATTTCCTCTACCTTTTCTGGATCTACGACCAATACTTGCTCTGTAATGACATTCCCTAGAATGTGAACCTCATGAATCTAGAACTGACACTTCGAGAGATTCCCATATAACTGGTGCTCTCGGAGTATGTCTAGGACCATCCTCAAATGCTCTGTGTGATCCTCTTCTGTTGCAGAGTAGATGAGTATTTCATTAATAAAGACATCCACAAATAGGTCGTTATACGGATGGAAGATCTGGTTCATCAAATCCATGAAAATGGAGGGGGCATTTGTCATGCGAAGGGAATCACCAGAAACTCGTAATTACCATATCATAAACGGAAAGACAACTTCAGGATTTCAGCCACACGAACCTACAACTGGTGGTAGTTGGATAGAAGATCAATCGTGGAGAACCACTTCACACCTCTCAATTGGTCTAAGAGGTTGTCGATCCACAAAAAATGGTACTTGTTCTTTATCATGGTCTGATTCAGGCGACGATAATCTACACAAAGCTGCAGACTCTCATCTTCCTTTTTCACAAACAAACTGGAGCTGCCCAAGGGGAAAGAGTAGGCCTGATTAATCCCTTCTCACAAAGGTCATCCAATTTAAGTCTTATCTCTCGAAGCTCTATGGGTTCCATCCGATAATCCGCACAAGATATCGAGGCAGTCCCCGACTACAAGTCAATGCAGAACTCCATCTCGCATCTCGTAGGTAGTCTCGGAACATCCTCGACAAAGACGTCCATGTAGTCCTTTACAACAGTTGGGATCTAGGTGCCTCTAGAATCTGTGGCTCTAAGGTCCAAGCTCTCCAACTAGTGCGAAAAAGTTCAGGGTCTCCCACTCAGAGTACTCATCTGGTCTTCCACGAGTTCACATTCACCAAGGATGGTGAACCTCGTCCCATCATAAAACACGCCTTTTACTCGTCTGTGATGACAGTCGATCTGGACGTGAACCATAGAAAACCAATTCATGCCCTGGATGACGTCGTAAGGTTCCATCATAATGACGAGCTGTTCCCACGTGAAATTCCCTCCTCCGAATGAAAGTTCACACTATCTTCAAATAAATGTCCCTAATGAGGCACTTCCTGTAGGAACCTCATAGAAAAGTGCAGGTGTCAGTGCCTTTACTAGAAGCTCCAACTCCCGTACTGATAATTGTGATATAAAAGACTGGCTAGCGCCTGTGTCTACTAGTATTGAAGCAATCATAGAGTAAACATAATCTGTACCTCGGACCATATCATGTTCTTGGTGGTCAGGAAGACCCATAGCCTGCAGCTACCCACGACTTCAACCACTAGCTCCCTGAGCCCGGCATGGGCCACCCAGTGGTGGCAGTGGATGGAATTCAAAACAGAGTCCCAGACCTCTAGGTCCTGCTGCTCTGTCTGCGCTGCCTCCCTGGGGACCACTCTCTCATCACCTAGGGGATCCCTGGTCACGGTGCATCCTCTGCCACAGCGGTGCACCCCCTGCCTGCCACGACTGCTCGATATGCCTTGTCGGGTAGTCCCGTGCTTGGTGACCCAGTCCATCACAGGTATAACACCGAATCTCTCCTGCCTACCCCAGTGCTCCACAAAGCTACTGTGGTGTACGTCCCTGCCACTACATCTACTAATGGATGGGTCTATTCAATTGAGTCTCTATTCTCTCCACCTTCCTGTCATCAAGGACTCTCCTCTGAAGAGGCCACTGCAAGGCCATGGTAGCTAGCATCTCTCAGCCAAGAATCTTTCTATCACGAGTGCCCTCTCTAGCACCCGAATATAAGTAAGGATGGAGAAAGGCACAACACTAGCACGGATCTCCCGGTGAAGACCCTTCCCAAACTTCCGCATCCGAAAGTAACTATTGCAGATCATATCCTTCGAGTATCATGTTAGATCGGTAAATAGGGCCGAGTACTTTGCCACAGTCATCCCCCCTACTTCAGCTCCACAGTCTTCTAAATCCAAATGGAGTGTAAGAATGTGAGAGAGTACTCCTCCCGGAAGAGCTGCTGGAAGTTATCCCGTGTGAGAGATGACTTGTCGTGGGTCTGTGTAACTAACCCCCACCTATGCCCTGTCATCCTGTGGAAAAGGCTGGCGGCTAGGGATACTATTTGGACCACTAGTGTCTGTTCCAGCCAGAAAAGTCAGTCCACAAACTCTAGCCAGTCTTCTGCTTCTGGGGGATCCGGGTCTATGCGGTACTTCTGCAGTTGCAGATGCTGAACGTCTCGGAGCGCACTAATACTGCGCTCAACCTCGGCCTGTGATGTCGGTACTAACTGCCGCTCCTCGGGTGGAGGGGCTATTGTTGATGCACTAGGGGGAAGGGGATCATGTGAGGGTCCCTAAACTGATTCCTCTTTGCTCACCAGGTTGTCGTCATGAACTGGAAAGGGTAACCTGGCTGGCTGTTGTTGTGGGGGCATCCTGAAAATTATCAAGGATTACCGCAATCAGATTAGAATATATATATATATATATATATATATATATCAGTAATAAAAAGGGGGAGCTGACCCAACAAGGATAGTCAAAGACTCAATCCTACCGGATGCATGTTACAAAGTTCACTACAACAAATGTCTCAGTGTGCCGAGTCGACAAGTGGGTTATCAGGGTCCTGGTGAATGGATACGTCAACCGCCCGTACCATCACTAGACTCCCTAGCCTAAGAGCCACTCTCGAGACACATCGACACTTGCCCCAATTCTCAATAATTTCCTCTTTAGGGACTTCTGAACAATTATCAATGGAACAAACCACCTCTGATACCAATTTTTCATGAACCAGCCATACCGTTCTTGAGCCGAACTACCCCAAGACTGCCGCCATAGCCCAGGGGCTGGAGAAAAGTGTCGAAGGCATAAAAATCTCATGGAAGCCATTTCCTATGTACCTATACACACACACACAAACTCACACACACACACACACACACACACACACAACCCACTCAATGGAGATGTGCAGAGTAAAATGAAACCCAAGGGAAAACAAGTATAACCCAACCACAGTCATGCATCAACCACTAAAATGGTAAAGTAAAGTGATGAAAAGTTCTGACAGATATTGAATAGAAAAAGGGGAAAAACATGCGCCCAACTAGAAAGGTGAAATAACCCAGAAACTAGTAAACAAAAGTAAACAGCTGGTGAGTCTCTCACCAGAAAGACCAACTATGACCACCGAACACAGCCCAAGCACCTCTGTCCTATACACTCCTCCGTAGTCTCGATTGACTTTTCCGTCATCTTCAAGGGCACACCAAGTGTGGGAAAATCCCAAATAGGGGTGTGTATATTGATACTCAGTAGGATGCCCTGAAAGCTTAAGGGAGCAAAAAAGGAAGTACTAAATGGTAAACGATAGACATAACAAAGTATGAGTACAATGGAGAGAGTGTAGCTCAACCTAACAAAAGAAAGTAAGTTGACTCATCCCAACCAAGAAAATCGAGACACATAAATCATGTGGTATACCCCGCGTGTTTTCACCCCTCCTAGAAGGAGTGTAACTAGACCCATGGAGTGGGAACATAAGTATGGTATATTTATATATATGCTCAATATGAAACCAAAACTAGTGTGTAAGGGTATCTTCATCTCCAAGCTCATCCCAAGCTATGTCACCAACAGTTCTAAGGATAGCCATCATTGATGCCAAATGGTCCCGCACGTCAAAGCTACCACATCGCTAAACTATACCACAAAAAGTCATGCTTATTTAACCACGGAGAAAACACCACTAACTAGCCTCATAGAAAGGGGATGAATCTGATTGAAGTCATCAGGTAACCCACTGCCCATCCCAACTAGAGGGTAAACCCCATAAGGTCTTTGGGAGACCCACTGCCCATCCCTGCTGGAGGGTAAACCCTAAAAGGGCATCGGGTGTCCCAGTGCTCAGCACTGCTTGAGAGTAAACCCTAAAAGGGTGTCGGGTGAACCACTGCTCAACCTTGATGGAGGGTAAACCCTAAAATCAATGGGTAACACAATACCCCACCCCGCTGGAGGGTAAACCCTAAAGTTAATGGGAAACCCACTGCCTAGACTCGGTGGAGGGTAAACTCGGAACTGGTCGAATAAATCCACCTTGCTCTTGCCATCACTGGGTTTCACTAACATTGCGACCATGCGTTGGGATAGAGTGTGTCAAAGAAACCTTCAACCAACATCCTTTCAAGTTTCCAAATTTAACGAGATCTTGAAAGAGGCTCCACACATCCAAAAATATTGCGCCTTTTTAATTATCGTGGAAAAACACGGGAGATAGACTATTTAATCACTCGTAATGGACTCCCGACGAAAAAGTTATTCAATGTCGCTTTATTCCCATATGGAATCTCATTGGGCCCACACCTCAGTCTCAAAAGAGGTTGGGTGAACTATGAAATTGTGATGATCTCGAAAAAACATGCCAAAACGACTACTCATTCTCCCCAAACGTACATCTAATGAAAAAGTCGCAAAACGATGCTCACCACTTAAAAGAAGGCTTGTGGGGCCCATGCCTCAAATCTGGCTTTAACAGTTGAAACCACCATGGACCACTTCATCTCGTCTCTAGGGTCACAATGCCATTGACGGTGCCTTAAACGGAATCTGGATGTTTCTGCGCCATCCCCAGGAAGAATCTCGACGAGGTACTTAATGAGCGCGTCGTGCCACCGAACCCCGTTCTCAAGAAATGAATATTCCCGAGACCATCTCAAAAACTTTTTATCGAGCCGAGTATTGCACTCCCGCTGACGGAACACATAACAGACACCCATAGTTATTGTTACGGGTGTCGAAAGACGTGGGGATGAACCCCTTGGTCAAGACCGGTCTGGTCCGGCCGGTCCCCCCGGCCTGGGCCGGCCCATTCTGGCTGACCCACTTCTTAGCTGCATGGCCCGACCATGGGTCCAGGGCCCATCACGTTGGCCGACCCTCGTGGTAGGTTGCTGGTAAGCGTGGCGACCCGCCAAAGGCGGGTCTTGGTTCCCTCACGGGGTTGCGTGCTGTGACCCCCAATCCACCCTCTCTGTCGACCTCGCCTGCCACATGAAGCCTGCCGCGCCGCGTGATGCCGCAACCGCTAAGGATCTTTCCCCTACACCACCACCCCAGAAACAACCGTCGCTACTAGAATCCCTCCGGACCACCGTGCCGACCACTAGACCACCCCTAGAACCGCTGTAAAAAGGGGAAAACGGCCGGAAAACTTCTCAGGGTCACCCTGGACACCATGTGACATGAAAATTTGATACGAAAGGATCATTGGGAAGATAAAATCGAGCTTTACACAACTATGTCCTTCTCTTGATGATCAGACAGTGGTTCGACACAATGAATTGCATGTGAAGGGGTTGCAGGAATTAAAAATGAAAATGCACGAGCCTACCTCACCGGGCATTGCCCGTAGCTTCACCCACGATCCACCGGAGTCACCGTGCCTTGCCGGAGAGGTGGTGGAAAGGAGAGGAGCTTGATGAGAGGAATCCACCAGGGAGAGGAGTAAGGGAAAAAAAGAGGATGGGGGTGGTGTGTTTAAATAGAAAAAACGTAAACCCCCCACCCTTAGGCCCCGTACCTGAACATTCAGCGAGGTTGGGGTTAAGCCGCCCATAGGGTAAAATCCACATTCTGGGCCCTACAGTGGCCAAGAAATTTAAATATGATCCTCCATTCATATGTTACAATGTACATGCTTGGGGCCGCCAAATTACAAAAATGCTCCTGGTGGCGTTTTCCACAGAAGGGTCATGACCATGAATGTTACACCCCTCCTAGTGTAATCAGCACATTCTAGAATCAACAGTGCCCTCAGTTTTCCCATCCGAGCAACTGTTTAGGAGTTATTCTATTTATTTTGTGTGTCTAGTGTTAATGCACTTAAAATTTAATTCCAGCCACACCGGGGCTCGGAATCACATGTCGTCTGAACGCCCTTCTCTGGAATAACATCATGAAAATTTCAAATTCTTACAGGCTCAAAACCCGAGTTCTTACAATTTTAATCTTCTGCTCAAATTATACCTTCTTGTTATGTTCTATTATCTAATCAATCAATATTTAAATATCAAGGATACTATGAAAATTCCATTGATTCCAACTATAGTGACCCAACCCCAGAAATCATGTATCTAGGGTCATGCTTCCCTTACATTCGGATGATTAAAAGGAATCAAATCTCAAAGGACTAGAGAAATTGTTAGTCTTGGTAAACCATATGCATACATGAGTTTTGAAGTAAAAATGATTTCACTAATTACAACCTATTCTCATCCTTTTTATGATTACATTATTCTTTATAGTATATCAATTCATATAATTCATATTACAGTTCATGGAATCATTGGAAATAAAAAAATAATGGTGATTATAAATGATCAGTAAAGGTATAGTATAGAGGTTGAAATAATAAATAAATGAGAATTATAACTATGAAATGGAAAATAAATGATGAAAAATAATATTTAAAAAAATTTGATAGTTAAATGAACCAATAGAAATTATCAAATTTAATATCATCTTGATAAAAAATATGAAATAAAATTTAAGGGAATGGTTAATTATTGGACATCATATCTCAAGCACAACAAATCCTCTACTTTCAAGATCCACCCTCTGGACAATTTACAACTCAATGTAGAAACCTGTTGAGTTTTCACAATATATTTGTCTCAGGAGAACATGTTAATGCATTAACAGGATATATAATGTCCGAGCCCCAACCATTATTGCATGTCCAAATAATTCAATGCTCAATGGTCTTACTGAACTGACTTCTTCATGGGGAATAACAATGTAATCAAGGAATTTAATGTGAATACTATCATTTTCCAACTAAATCCTAAAAAAATATGATAATAATTAATTATTATATTAATTAAAAATATTATAAGTGTATTATAAATAATGGTTTGTTTTCTCTGATGTATAGAAATACAATAAAATATTATTTAAAACCATTTGTGAGGAAAATATCCTCACAATTTTGAAAAACATAATGAAAATCCTATTCATTAAAAACCATTTTTAAAACATATTAGTCAAAAAATTAAACATTTATATTTTCAATGGAATATTCAATGAAATGATATAGGGTAATCTTGTACATCCTTATTAGATAAAAAATAATATTCTTTTATCACATTTAATAGTTAAAAATGACTTTTTTATAAACAATCCACTACTAGAAAAGCAGGTATTTGCGACGGGCTATTTGCGACGGGACCGTCGCTAAAGCCTTTTTTTTGCGACGAGCATTCTCCCTGTCGCAAATAGTATTCCGTATTTTTGTAAAAAACTTTTTAAACAGTTATTGCGATGGGCCCGTCGCAAAGACCTTTTGCGACGGGACCCGTCACAAATAGTTTTTGCGACGGTTCCGTCGCAAAAACTCTTTTTTAAAAATATAAAAAAAAATTAATAATACTAGTATTTGCGACGGGAACCGGGACCCGTCGCAAATACTCTTTAAAAAAAATAAAAAACTATTAATAATACTAGTATTTGCGACGGGCATAGTATCCCATCGCAAATACTATAAAAAAAATAAAAAAAATAAATTATTAATAAATTATTTTAATTAATATAATAATAGAATTATAATTTACAAATGAAAATAATAAATTATTTTAATTACTATAATAATAGTAGAATTATAATTCAAAAATAAAAATAATAGAATATTAATAAATAATTTAATTAATATAATAATATTATAATTATAATTCATAAATAAAAAAAATATTAATAAGTTATTTGAATTAATATAAAAATAATAGAATTATTTTACATTCAAATATTAAAATAATTCAAGTATTACAAAAAAATAATTAAATTAGAATATTATATAATTTTAATATATATATATAATTTTATTATATAAATAAAATTTTATTATATAAATAAAATTTTAATATATATATAAAATTTAATTTTATAAAATATAAATATTATTATTATTCATATTAATATTGTTATTTAAAAATATAATATTATTAATATTTTATAATGAGACAGAAACTACGAATAGAAAAAAAAATATTTTGATTTCACAAATTTTATAACAGAAATACAAACTCTAATCTGTAGGATGGGGGAGGGGGGAGGTGGGGGATCTGCAGATGGTGGTGGAGGAAACTCCATCCCTAAAGCATGAGTGAGTCGGCGCATGTACTCCATCTGCTCCTGGTGCTGCTGCTGCCACCGACTCGTCTGCTCCTCGTACAGCTGCTGCTGGCGTCGACGCTCCTCCTCATGCTGCTGACGCATCTGCTCCTGCACCTGTCGGAGACTCTCTATCTGTGCAGTCTGAGATCGCAACTGCTCCTCATACTGTGTAGAAGAAGATGCACGAGCTCCTCTCGAGCTGGACGCCGACATCGCAGCACTGCCATAATAATCTCCGGGAGTCAGTCGAGAGCCGATACCAACTACCCGGCCCTTCTCGAAGGCATACTGGGTGGCCTGCATCCATGCCGCCTCATCAAACTGACGGGCAGTGGTCTGATCTAATGCCTCGGCCTGACTCTCAGGCCGGGCCTGTGCCGCTGCAGCCTCATATGACTCCTATAGTTGCAATTTAAAATTAAAATTGTGAATATATTATATGCAGTTAATTTTTAAACTTGAAAACAAATAATACTGACCACGATGTGATGCTGACGATCACCTCTGAGCTCCCCAGTAGCAGGATCACTATACATCCTCCGATATACGTCGTACTCTGTAATATCGGGGTGCTCGACAGCCTATAAGAATAAAAAATAAACTGTTAATATTTATAGTTATATAAAATATTTATAAATAATGTACGTACCAGATGCTGTCTATGAGTACTGAAAGAACGACTCCCAGCTCGATGAGTCACCTCCTGCCTCCCCCGATTCTGCCTCCCCGCCGATGATCTCCTCTGAAAGGCACCACTCAACCAGTGCGCACATAATCCATCCCATACATGGGATGAAATGTACTCTGGTCGGTGTGCTCTACATGACTCATCAAAATCTGACACTCCTGCATTCTTCATCGCAGCTTTTCTTAAATTGTGCAAAAACTGACGAAGGCGATCATGCATGGCCACCTCCCATGCCTCGTGGATGGCGTCACGCATGGTATCCTCGATCGGATACCATAAACCCTACAAATAAATCAAAATATCAAATTAGAAATGAAATAATTTTCAAAATAAAAATTATTTATTTACGTACGTACCAACCAATGGCCGAACATGGCCTGCTGCACATCAATGGGAATCTGCTCCCATGTGGTCCACGGCTGAGAAAAATAGTTGCGCAAAATAGCGCTGCCCTGTCCGACTGTTATATGCGAAAAACTGAAAAAATAATAAACATTTATTATGTGAATAGATTAATGAAATCTTAGTCAAATTCACAGGTTATTACACAGGTTATCACACCTCCGAGTGCGCGGATCAAACCCAAGACGTGGACGTCGCTCGGGGACGGGGTCAGGAATCATCAATCGTGCAAGACCGCGCCCCCTCCGCGTACTCCCCGGAGCACCTGCAGGCTGAGGGTCATCTTCCAGCAACTCATCCGCATCGAAAGGCAGGTCAGCCTCCGCCAACTCACGAAATGTGGCCTCGTCCATCTGAAACAGAAAATGTTAATATTAGCAAATAATTGATAATTACTATTATATATACATATATACATATTATGATTGTATATAAATACCATGGAATTCTATAAGTGTTCATCTTCATCATCATCTTCATATATGTCAATGTCATCTTCATATTTCTCCTCAACATCATCGATATCCATTCGAGTTGCAGTTGCTTCATCTCTTACCATTTCAAATTCATGTGTGACATCATTAACATCATCGTCATCACCGACTCTTAAATGTGGGGTGTCGTCATCGATACTCATATCTCTTTGTAAAAAAGATTGATTTTGAGTACTCTCTTGAAAAACATCAATTCTTTGCACATCAGTGAAAGCACATTCACTTTGACTAAACTGATTGTCTCGAACTTTGAATTTTATTACACTCCACCAATTAGTCAAGTCTCTTGATGTTGCACAGTACTTTGCATAATAAACTTGATATGCCTGTTGAGCCAATAAGAATGGTTCATTTACTGCGAGAACACTTTTACATTTAATATCGATGATTCCATGAGTCGGATGAACACGCACGCCTCTCTCTGTATCCAACCTCCGACATTTGAACATGGTTATGTAATGTTGTCCAAGATAACAGAGTTCAATGATTTCATCAGGTATGCCATAAAAGTCAACATCATTTTCTCGATGATGAGATCCTCTCAAGCTAACTCCACTGTTCATTGTTTTTTTCGATTCCCCATATGCATGTGTGTGGAATCGAAATCCATTCACCACATATGCATTATAAGTTTTAACAAGTTTGGAAGGTGGGTTACTCAATACACACAGTCGTTTGTCAATTTTATCAGCATGTCGAGACACCTGAAGATTTGTGAAATAATTATCAATATAGTAAACTATACATTGAATGAGTTTCTAAATGATAAAGAATTTATGTTACCAGTTTTTGAAACCACTGAGAGAAATTTTTCAGTCGACGTTCTTCGAGAGCAGCTGCTGTAATTTGTGGAATTTGTTTCTTGATATGATTATCATACAACCTATAAAAACCAAAGTTATTTACTGTAACGTAAATGATAGAATAAGTGATATAAACACTTACAGTACAACTGATGTCATCTCTTCACAGTTGAGCAGAACATACGTATGAGCTCTATGATGTTCATCATCTGAAAGCCAGCGTTCAGAAACTCCACCAAAACCAAGCTCTGACTGGTTGAAAACAGATAATTGATTGTTAATTTCATCAATATTCCTCTCATTCCGTCCCATTCGGCTGTGTTTTGAAGGATACTCAGATTCAAAATAATGGGAGCAGAAAAAAGATATTTCCTCTTGCAAATAAGCTTCTGCAATAGATCCTTCAACAGATGCTTTGTTGCGTACTTTTCTTTTCAATTTTTGCATGCATCTTTCAAATGGGCACATCCATCGAAACTGTACCGGACCTCCACATTTGGCTTCATATGGCAAATGTAACATCAAATGTTCCATTGAGTCGAAGAAAGACGGCGGAAATATTTTTTCCAGTTTACATATAATTACAACAACATCTTTTTCAAGTTTGCCTAGAGCATCATAATCTTCCGTAGCCGCACAAATTTCCCGAAAAAAATGAGACATGTCTGTTATGGAATCCCAAATCACAGAATTCAACAGACCTATTAATCCAATGGGTAGAAGTCTCTCCATTATAACATGACAATCATGACTTTTCAATCCAGTAATATGACCATTCTTTACACATCTACCCAAATTGGAAGCACAGCCATCTGGAAGTCTCAAATCTGCAATCCACTGACAAAATAATAAACGGTTTTCTTTAGACAGTGTATAAGCTGTTTTTGGTTTCAGTAACCTTTCTGCTCTAACATTCTCAAATAGTTCCAATTCTGGACGCCTGCAAATTTGGGCAAGATCTAAACGTGCATTTACATTGTCTTTGCTCTTTCCTGGCGTATCCAAAACTGTATGAAACAAATTATCAAAACAGTTCTTCTCAATATGCATGACATCTAACATGTGTCGGACCAACAAATCAGACCAATATGGCAAATCCCAAAATATGCTACGTTTAATCCAATTGTGTTCTTTGCCAAAACCAGAAATTTTTTGTTGGTTTATTGTGGGACCAAAAGTGATGGGAGGTAATGAAAATACAACCGATTTTAACTCCGAACCTGATAGCATTTTTGGAGGTCCATCCCTTTCAGCTGTTCCTTTTCTGAAATGAGATCTGTTTCTGCGAAAAGGATGATCAGCTGGAAGAAATCTGCGATGACAGTCAAAATAACAAGGTTTCTTTCCATGAATGAGCATAAATGCTTTGTTCTCTCCCATACAGTAAGGACATGATTTCTGACCATGTGTACTCCAGCCAGATAACATCCCATAATCCAGGAAGTCACTTATTTTCCACATCAATGCTGCTCTCAGTATGAAATTCTGTTTCGTTGCAACATCATATGTACTGACACCAGTACTCCACAATAAATTTAATTCATCAATCAATGGCTTCAAATAAACATCAATATTTTTCTTCGGATGTCCTGGAATTAGTAAAGTCAAAAAGATATATGGCTCCTTCATCAACATCCATGGAGGTAAATTATACGGAGTTAAAAAAACAGGCCAACATAAATATTGACTACCATAAGATCCAAACGGACAGAAACCATCAGTGGAAAGGCCCAGTCGAACATTTCTAGCTTCTAAAGCAAATGATGGATGCACTCTATCAAAATGTTTCCATGAATCACCATCGGCTGGATGATTCAAGCTTTTATCGGTTGAAATATTCTCTTTATGCCATGACATCATTGTCGCTGTATTCTTAGACATGAATAAACGCTGAAGTCTGGATGTAAGCGGAAAATATCTCAACTGTTTTACAAGAATCAAACCAGACTTCCCGTGTTGTCCTTCTTTATATCTCAGTTGCCCACATGTGGGACAACTATCCAACGACTCATTTTCCCCTGAATATAAAATGCAGTCATTTGAACATGCATGAATCTTTTGACAAGTAAGTCCCAAATTTCGAACCAACCTCTTACTTTCATAGTAATTTGCAGGTAAAACATTTCCTTCGGGTAACAGTGTTTTCAGCAATGAAAATATCTGGTCAAAACATGTGTTTGACATTCCGTTATCTGATTTGATAGCCATAAATTTTGCAACTGCTTCTAATTTGCTCATCTTGCAGCCAGGATATAATGCATCCTCAGCAGACTTCAACAACTCATAAAATTCAGATGGTCCCAAGTCAGGATTTGAAGCTATATCAGCCGGAGTTTCTGTATGTTGAACAGATGAACCTGCAACATCATGTACTAAATCTTGAAACCGGGATGGATCTGGAATCAAGTTGGTATCACCTGCTCTGGAACTGCATTCACCATGTTGATACCAAAAAACATAATCTGCTTGAAAACCAAAACGCAAGAGATGTTCGCCCACTTTGTCAAACGTGTCAAACGTTCTCAATGCACATTTTCTACAGAGGCATTTTATCTTTCCTTCTGAAACAAATTCTGAATTTGATGCCGCAAATGATAAAAAAATCTCCACACCCTCTATATATACTGGATTTAAACCAGAACCATTTGGATTTCTACGTTGATTTATCCATATGCGGTCATCTAATAATGACTGTTGACGACCTCGTTGTTCCATATTTTTCTATAAAATATAAAAGCATTACTGGTTTTGAATAATTTGTTAGAAAAAACACTCAAGAAAGGATTGAATATATTGAGAATAAAGCAAAACCTATTACAAATATTGATAATTTTAATATTATATTGATTTTTTATTTTTTTTAATAATACTAATATAATTTTTTTTATAAATATTAATTATATAATAATAACATCATTACATTATTAGTATATTTTATTATTAATATTAAAATAATATAATTTTTTATATTATATACAATTCTCCTTTCATCTGTGTGTTTCACATTCTGTCTCCACATGTAATAAGGTAATTATTCATAATTATTCCTAATTATTCCTAATTATTACAATCTATTACAATTTATTACTAATTGTTACTAATTATTACAATTTATTACTAATTATTACAATTTATTGCTAATTATTACTATTTATTACTAATTTAGCAATACTTAGCAATACTTAGCAATACTTAGAAAATAGGAAAACTGCTTGAATAATGAAATAAAATTTGGTAATCATCGTTGTGGAGATGATTATAAATTTTCCCTTCATTATCCAAGCAGATTTCGTTTACTAATTATTAGTAATAAAAAAAATATTATCAATATTTACGAAAAAACAATATTAATATTATTAAAATAATAACAAAAATTAAAAAATATTAAAATTATCAATATTCATAACAGACTTTGTTCTATTATTAACATGTTCAAATCTTAAAGGGTCGCCAATTGTCAGGTCATGCGCAATAAAAAGTTTGTGTCAGCCGTGTCTAATGTAAACTCTATAATTGTCCTTGCATGGTTGATCACTTCGCAAGTAATGTTGCAATCAGACAAACCAAGTCATTCCCTTCGTATCTATAAGAATTATCTCACATGAACCTTTACGTAGATCATTCTTCCTTAAAAATTTGAGGGGATATCATTATTTTTCCCTTAAATTTTCAAGGAAGAATGGTCTATGTAAAGGTTCAGGTGAGATGATTCTTATAGATAAGAAGGGAATGACTTGGTGTGTCTGATTGCAACATTACTTTTGAGGTGATCGACCATGCAAGGACAATTATAGAGTTTACATTGGACATGGCTAACACAAACTTTTTATTGCGCATGACCTGACAATTAGCGACCCTTTAAGATTTGAACATGTTAAGAATAGAGCAAAATCTGTTGTGAATATTGATAATTTTAATATTTTATAAATTTTTATTATTTTAATAATATTAATATTTTTTTCATAAATATTGATAATATAATTTTTTTTGCTAAGTATTCTTGAGTATTCCTGAGTATTCCTGAGTATTCGTGTTTATTCGTGAGTATTCGTGAGTATTCATGAGTATTCGTGACTATTCGTGAGTATTCGTGAGTATTCCTAATTATTACTAATTATTCCTAATTATTCCTAATTATTCCTAATTATTTGCAATTATTGGTAATTATTGGAAATTATTGGTCATTATTACTAATTATTACAGATTATTGGTAATTATTACTAATTATTGGTAATTATTACTAATTATTCCTAATTATTACTAATTATTCCTAATTATTACTAATTATTCCTAATTATTACTAATTATTCCTAATTATTACTAATTATTACTAATTATTACTAATTATTACAAATTATTGGTAATTATTCCTAATTATTACAAATTATTGGTAATTATTACAAATTATTACTAATTATTGCTAATTATTGGTAATTATTCCAAATTATTGGTAATTATTCCAAATTATAGGTAATTATTCCTAATTATAGGTAATTATTCCTAATTATTGGTAATTATTCCTAATTATTGCTAATTATTCCTAATTATTGCTAATTATTACTAATTATTGCTAATTATTGCTAATTATTGGTAATTATTGCTAATTATTGGTAATTATTGGTAATTATTGATAATTATTGATAATTATTGATAATTATTCCTAATTATTACTAATTATTGCTAATTATTGATAATTATTCCTAATTATTACTAATTATTCCTAATTATTACTAATTATTCCTAATTATTACTAATTATTCCTAATTATTCCTAATTATTCTTAATTATTCCTAATTATTCCTAATTATTACTAATTATTTGCAATTATTTGCAATTATTGGTAATTATTACCAATTATTGGTAATTATTGGTAATTATTGGTAATTATTGGTAATTATTGGTAATTATTCCTAATTATTTCTAATTATTCCTAATTATTCCTAATTATTCCTAATTATTCCTAATTATTCCTAATTATTTGCAATTATTCCTAATTATTTGCAATTATTGATAATTATTACTAATTATTGGCAATTATTGGTAATTTTTACTAATTATTACTAATTATTACAAATTATTGGTAATTATTGGTAATTATTCCTAATTATTACTAATTATTACTAATTATTACTAATTATTCCTAATTATTACAAATTATTGGTAATTATTACAAATTATTACTAATTATTGTTAATTATTGGTAATTATTCAAAATTATTGGTAATTATTCCAAATTATTGGTAATTATTCCAAATTATTGGTAATTATTCCAAATTATTGGTAATTATTCCAAATTATAGGTAATTATTCCTAATTATTGGTAATTATTCCTAATTATTGCTAATTATTCCTAATTATTGCTAATTATTACTAATTATTGCTAATTATTGCTAATTATTGGTAATTATTACTAATTATTGGTAATTATTACTAATTATTGATAATTATTACTAATTATTACTAATTATTCCTAATTATTACTAATTATTCCTAATTATTACTAATTATTACTAATTATTACTAATTATTCCTAATTATTCCTAATTATTCCTAATTATTCTTAATTATTTGCAATTATTGGCAATTATTGGCAATTATTACTAATTATTACTAATTATTGTTAATTATTGGTAATTATTCCAAATTATAGGTAATTATTACTATTTATTGTTAATTATTACTAATTATTACTATTTATTGTTAATTATTACTAATTATTACTAATTATTCCTAATTATTACTAATTATTGGTAATTATTACTAATTATTACTAATTATTACTAATTATTACTAATTATTACTAATTATTACTAATTATTAATATTTATTCTTAATTATTAAAAATTATTACAAATTATTCCTAATTACCATTAACTATGAACAATACTTATAATTTAAATTTATTAAGTAAGAAAACAATATAAACATAATTAAATTACAACTAATCAAAAATAATTGAAATTAATACAAAATTAAAAATAAATTTTAAATTAAAATGAACATAAATACCTTGAAAATTGATGAGCTCTGATCGTTCTTCAAAACTTTAATAACAGCTCCGAAGAAAAAAATTAAACTGAATAAAAACTCAAATTTAGAAATAGAAATTTTAGAGCAGAAGAAGGTGGAGAATGAGAATGATTTGAGAAAAACGGATGGGGGTATTTATAGGTTAGATTATTAGCGACGGGTCCATTTGCGACGGGAATCCCGTCGCAAATACCTTCGCCCGCATTTATTACGGTCAACCGGTAAATAGTTATTTGCGACGGGACCCGTCGCAAATACCTTTTACCGCCGCCGGTTATTTGCGACGGGGAAAGCCATCCCCGTCGCAAATAGTTTTCCCCGGATTTGGCGCCAATGCCCGGGAAAACTATTTGCGACGGGATAGGCTTCCCCGTCGCAAAAGACTACTTATTTGCGACGGGTAAAGACCCCCCGTCGCAAATAAGTTTTTAACGAGACTATTTGCGACGGGATTTATTCCCGTCGCAAATAACCCGTCGCAAATACCCATTTTTCCCGTAGTGAACAAGTGGTTTCTTAGAATACATTGGTAAAAGATTAAAAGGGTAAAAAATAAATTAATAAATCACCTTGGTATGGTTAATATATTTCTGTATATTTTTTTATAAAACACAGGTTTTTGAAGAATATAGGGTCTCAAACATTATAGATAAACAATGTCCTCTATTCTTGAAAACATATTCTAAAATATTATAATTACAAAAGTGTGGAAATGATAATATTATTTGATAACTGTCATGAATAACTAGAGGAGATGAAAACAAAATGTTTTATTATAAAATTTTCAAATAATTCCCACTAATAAAAATTCAAGTGTGATCAATAAGATATTAAATTATATTATAATGTTATCCTGGGAAATATCATAATGTTAATGGGGGAAACAATCAACAAGTAGATTATGTGTACTGACTTTATTTAAACATATGGAAGTGGAAATAAATCAGTAAATAATAAATGTAATTATACCCATAAGAAATTAATATTAAATATTATAGGGTAGTAGGGATAAAAATTAAAATCGATTATGTTATTAAATTCTCTCCCACTTGTTAGGTTTTATATCAAATCACCATAGATGAAATAATTCTAATTCGAACTAAAAATATCATTGAGAATAAATAAATCATGATATTGTTTGAAAATGTAGAAGTATTTATAACATATATAATTAATTAAATTCACAATAATAAACATTATTGTTTCATGATAATTTTAACCATCACAAAAGGATGTGAGATTTTAAAAATAATCATTAAAAATATCATTAGTACAATAATCATTAATCAATCCCAAGTGTCGTGTACCATAATGAAATATTTGAATCATAATATCCCTAAAGGAATTATAATAAATTAAACTTATAATGACATGATAATAATTATATTATTGATATAACATGTCATAGGTTGGTATATACACCATATAAAAGAAACTACGTTCATAACAACAAATAAGTGTAAACATATTGTAAATTGAAATGATACCCATTACCTTGCAATTTAAATTTTCTTAACGGAAATTAAAATAATAAATAATGGATTTAAGTGTGTCAATATCTTATTTAAGAACAATATTAATGTTTAACTAATCTTAGTACCCATTTGATTTCAATATTTCATTACTTTCACTATTTTGAGGGTTAATTGCCAAGAATTTCAAGTATGTTTTGACTTGTTAATTATTGTTCTTCATAAGTAGATCATTACAAAATAATGTACAATATTCAAAAAATTATTTAATTATATATTCAGAATATATTTACTTATTATTATATATAATATTAGGTCATAAGAAGTTAGATGCACTGTTCATGGAGACGAAAGGTCATACATACACATGCACAATATAAATATTTCTTTATCGCATTAAAATAATTAAAATCAATATATATATATATATATATATATATAAATTTATGTATCATATATATGTAATATATTTATAGTAATATTATTAAAACCATCCTTTATACATTCCAAATATAGTGTGAACAAATCACATCTCTTTGAGTGGATTGTTAACTATATTTCAACAAATTATGTTACTGTATTTCCACAAAATGAAGCTTATAAAGGTATATGTTATAGAAGAATTTGAGAAGTTCATAACAATTATAAATATATTATATAACATATAAAAAACAATTTCCATCATAATTACCTTCAAGGAGAGGTGGTAATGGGAAAAATTAAACAATCATAATTTTGGGAGGCTGTAGTTCATCGTATATATAAACGGTTTGTTAATTAACTAGTAAATGGAAGTGTATGTATGTTATGTCAAACCCATGACATAAAAATTATCAGTATATTGAGGATTATGATTTGTTTTTTGTTAAATAATGGATTTATAACAATTAAATGAGTGGAGAAATAAATAAAGCTAGAGTGCTTGTTGAATGATTTTACCTCTTAATTGGGTAACTCCTTTTTGGTTTGATCTAATGGGACTCTTTGGATTGATTTATGGAAAAGGATATGATTTATGTTTTATGGAAGGTATTAATATGAGATAATTTGGAAGGTATTTATCAATCCAATTTTTTTAGATGTGATTGGAAGTGTGATGCTTGATTTCCTTTTATACTAAACGAGGAGTGACACTCTTGTAAATTTTGGAAAAGGGAAATCCACCCACTTTATTCCCATTTAATGTGGATACAATAATGGAAATATTTATATCCAATGGAATATAGGGTCAACATTTGATCTATAAATGGACTATGGATATGTTCCTTGGTTATTTTGGAACTTATGATTATGGTTTAGTCCCTTGTTAAGCAAAATTTTACCTTAATTATTGTAATTAATTTTAATTAATTTCAATAAATATTTTTTTCAAAATATAAATTGAACATAATAAAAAGTTTAAATTATGTTGATTTAAAAAAAATCCATTTTTCCAAATTCCAAACCTAGATGTGGCAGAAATTAATTTGTATTTTATCCCGTAAATGGGAAGACAATGCTAGTTTTTAAAGTAAAAATGTACAGAATTTTTCACTTTTTTTAATAACTAATTTCAAATTGAATATGATTCCAATAAAGTAAATTGTATTAAATTATATAATTTTGATCAAATATATATATAAAAACAATAAGAAAATTAATTTTAACCTCTTAAATAATTTATATGAAAAACATGTTTTCAGTTAAAATTTAGTTTTTTTATTATTCGTTAAAATATATATATTTATATAAAAATACCAAAAAAATATAACATAATATTTTTTCGCCATTCAAGTATTAAGATAAATATAAAATATATTACTTATAAAGTTTCCAATTTTTTGATTTAAAATAGGTTCATCATTAAAAGGTGGTAAAAGTTCCTTAAAAATTATACCTTTTGGGAAATATTGGGGATGTTTGTATCTCATTCCTTTCAAATATATTGGATGAATAAAAATAATATATGATGAAATATATAATATATTAACATTTATTACATTAATATCAATAAAAATTTGTAACTAATTTATTTTATTAGGATAAAACATATTTGTGAGCATAAAAATAGATTTCAATAAAAACATTTCCATTATATTCAATTTATTATTATACTCATTTTTAATTAATTAGTTACCAATGAAATCATTAAATTTTAGTGTAAACTATATAAATTAATATGATAGTTAATATTATACATAAAATATGATTTAATATTTAGGTTGTATATTATTATATTAAATAATAATATATTAATGTTCGATAAAAATAGGTCTTACACATAACACAATCCATTAAAGGAACTCATTGTTTTGTGTGATGTGTGCTAAATTAGGGAATTATTTAATGAAATAAATAAATTATATTTAATATAATTAAAATATTTTATATATTATTAATTTTTGGGTTATTTTATTCCCTTATGTTCTTATTGTAGAATGTGATACATGTTATCAAATAAAATATTCCGAATTTAGATTTTATGGGTTTTATATAGCTCACTTGTGCACCACTCATTATCATTCTGTGATTTTGATGGAACTGAGCTTCTATATTCCCAATTTTAGTTGTTTTATAATTAAACTAGTATTCCTAAAAAATTATTTAATATCTATGTAACTTAATACGATCTCTATATTGATTGTACGAAATAGATCACAATAAAATCAGTGACCCTAGATTATTAGATAATATCATTTTGAAATAAAATATATTTTTGAAATGAATATATGTATATATAATAATTACATTAGTCATGTATCAAATCCAAAACTTCTATAATGGGTTTAGTTCAATTTTCTATCCAATATATTCTTAGTCAATGTTTACACCCAACACAATCATAGAGGAAATTCCCCTTACAAATCATGGTGCATTCCCCAGTTCAGTCCCGGATATATCATGATATATTAATAATTACGTATGTTTTGGAAGGATAAATGATTCTTGTCCCACCTATGAGATTATGAAAATAAATCATATGTGTGTTAGAAGATCATAAAACATTAATCATATCATAAACTGTGAAAATGAAAAACGTGTTTCATAATCCATATGATATTTATTCATAACATAACCCATGTAAAATAATCGAGTTAAAAAATTAATCATATTAAAAATCCATCTATAGAATAAACAATTATGGTTTATGTTAATAATATCCTCAATAATTCCTAAGTTAAATCAAATGAGGTTATCATTGATGAATATTGGAATTAAAATTCTTTGGGAAATTTTCCTGAGGAAAATACTAATTCTTTTTTTAATCAGTTCATTAAAAAAATAAAAAACCTCAAATGGTTATTAAAACAATTTTTTCCCATTAATATTGGAATAATATAAATAATTAATCAATTAATTGAGTGTACATGTCCACAAGAAATTACATTCATTTATTTTCAATATAAAATCATTCATTTAAGATTGTTGGTAAAAATTCCAATGTTCATCATTTGTAAAATGAAAAGATTATTAATTTAAAACAAAATTGAAGGTTTTTAAACATTTGAAAAAAAATACATTAAACAATCTTAGGATATTTGTACAGACCTTCCTCATAACATTTTTCTAATAACAATGACAGGGAAACCCTATTTTCCACCTAAGAGTTAAATATAATTGGATTTATTTAGAAACATTCTTTACAGAGCTTCTGTTTTTTAAGATAATAAATTTATTTGGAAAATTAAATCTATATAAGTGAAGACAACATAATAAAATTAATTTTTTCTGTAGATATTGTTCATAAAATCCCACAATTGGAAACAAAATCAAAAAAATAATGCTAAAAAATTTGATTGTCATATTAGTCTATTACCACATGTTCCACATTATATGAAACCACTCAAACCTCTTATATAATAAACATAAATTTATTATTATTTAATCATAGAATAATTTTAATATTTTTAGTATCATCAAGGATTATAATATAAAATATCATCAACCATTTACTGTGTATAATTTTTAAAAATCAATATTTTTAGGGGACAACTGTTTTGTTTTTGATGCTTCTATTATGATGTTTTGACCGTTATGAATTGATCATTATTCCAGTATCTTTGAAAATAACCAGAGTTATTAATATCATATATATTCTTTAAATATATACTCACATTCATCAATCTAATATATAGATTTAAAAATGAATCACATTGTTCATGGAGATGGTAGGTCGTACGTAAATGGGAACATTTTTATCACATATTTAAGGATGATATAAAATAAATGCGAATAATAATTAACCTATGGAATCATTTTTATATCATATATATAATATATATTTTTTAAATATATCTATATTTCAATTAAGGTAAAGAGGAAATTAAAAAAAGTACGTCATTTTATTGAGGTGGTAGTCCACATGTACCCATAAGTGACATTATCTTTTCCAAAGAGATTTAATAGTAGGAATATTGATATTATATTATATTTCCATTATCATAAATTTCCAAACAATATTTTATAAAAACAAAAACTATCATAAAAACTATCACTGAAAACTGGTGATGGAAAATTATTTGTAGATTTGTGTGGTGGAGGTGGTCATTAGGCATGCATGAGAAATTAATTAATGTTTAATATAATAGAGAAGGGCATGGATATTTTTTGTCATATAATCATAATTTCATTTATATATAATGTTTATTGGCAATTTATTATTTTATAATGAATATAATATATTCACATGGGCAATAAATAGAAACGAGTTCAAAGAAATTTGTAATTCTGATAAAATCTTATTCTGTAGGCTTCCTTTAGATTCTTTGATAAGGACCCTTCATATAGACTTTAAAAAATATTATAACCTATTAATAATACATATTAATGTGTTGAAAAAAATTGTGTATGTGTTTATCAATCAAGACCGCTCATTGAGGTTCACAAAAAATATATATTGTGTGGCCTTTTATAATGGATATAAATTACACACTTCGAATTACATAAAATATTTAAATATAATTAACCTCTCTCTCTTGTATAGTACTTAAATATAGATTTGAATGTTATTAACAGTATTATATTGTTTAAATATCATCATATAATAAAATTTGACAATTTCTTGGTCTCATTTTGAACCTCATATTTTAGTTTAACAAATTCAGTAACAAGTATCACCATTAAATTTTATAAGAAATTTTTCAATATTAAAGGGTAATAATTGTACTTATAAGGTAATAATTGTCTCAAAAATTTAAAGGGGTAGAAATTTAAATTAATTTATCATTAGAGATATCGTTTTTTAAGATTTAGAATAATTTATATTATTTAAGAAAATGAAATTTTTCATAAAATACCATTAATGTTAGTTTATGTACAATTCATTTAAATTTTCAATTATTTCATCAACATCATTTGTGAATTTAAATAAAAATATTTCAAAAAACCACCAATATATTAATTTTTTATTTAAAATAAGCCAGACATTATATTTCATCAAAATTGTATTACTTTTAATATTTAAAAAAATCATTTATCGTATTATTTATTTAACTAGGTTTGTACTTTATTGGAATTCCAAAAGCATTTATTATAATTATTAAATTACTGAAATATAAAAAATTACATTGAAAAAAATTTAATCATTCATGCAAAAATTAAGAACAATAGATCCCCCCTTTTTATGTAAATAAAAAAATAAGGATATTAAATTCTGGAGAGTGAAATTTTGTATTTATTCTTTTCTTAAAATAATATAAATGCATAAAAATTAAAATAGATCCAACTTGTTATAAGGTCAACATAATCATATATAATAGGATTAATAAACATCTTAGAGAAATTTAATATCCTTACCCCAAATTTTTTATTTCATTTTACCCATTTTACCCTCACCAATATGCCAAGTATTTTCCAAGCATACTATTCATAATGAACAAAAAGGGAATTTTTTACCAATTCATATACTACTGATTCAAAATATGGAATAAATTTTTAATGATTCAATTTACATATGTGGTATAATGTATTTTTAAATTAAACAATAAAAAACAACCCCAAAAGAAATTATCTAGAAAAAACATTTCATATTTATAAAGATTCTTATTGAAAAATTAGACATAACATTAATTTCAATTTCAAAAATGGTGTTATATATAATATTGATAATATAATATTACATGTGAAACAATTTTTTAAAAAAAATCATATTTTATAATTAATAAATTAAAATTAAATTTTAAATAATAATAAAATTATTAACTATTAATCAAACAATCCACAATCTCAAAAAAATATCAAATATTCACACTAAAATAATTATTAATAGATAATTCCAAAATTATTGTTCATTTTAAAAATAAATTTTATCAAAATGGGTTAAATTGATTATATTATCTGGACAAAAAATACAATAAAATTTTTAGGGAAATTTTTCTTTAAATGGATATAAGGACATTTTTATAAATTCATTACTTATTTGTAAATATATTTTAAATATATAAAGACATAATTAATATTTCATTTTATCACTTATTGATTATTTGTTATTCATGTAATCAATATTATTTTATATAAGTTTTAAAATGGTACACTATATTATAGTTTACATAGGCTCACTCTTGCATGTGTCACAATCCACTAATGAAAAAAAAATTGAAGGGATATATAACTCATAAAATATCATGGTTTTACAGGGTGGTGGATGCGGTAGAATATTTAAATAAAATATTCCCCTTAGTTGCAACCTTCCATATATCAAATTAATCTTCCACTTTGGAGACATTATACTCATCCTTTTTAATCCATAATGTAACCTTTATTAGAGTATATGATGCATGACATGAGTTTATAAAAGATAATGTCCCGCATTAAAAATCTTCTACAGATTGGGATGAAACATTTTCACATATTTTTTGGGGGGTACATCATATTCTTCAATCCAAAACATTTAAGAATCAATTTATATTTTATATATCATGGTGTGCCCATATGTAATAATATTATCTAATATGTATAGTATTTCTATATATGGGAGAGATAATATCATGGGGAGAGTCTTCATTATTGATGGTAGGTATATTATTTTCTTCAAATATCTCTATGCTACTTTAGGGAGGACTGTAAATATATTTATGTAATTGTTCATCAAAGGTTGTGTTTGTGGATTAATTAAATATGGTGGATGTGAAATTTGATCAATTATGGATTTTGTAATTCAATAAGAATATGATATGATCATCCTACAATATTATTTTTGTGATATGTATACCTTCAATATGGGTCTATTCCGAGATGTGGGATTACTATGTATTCCTCAATGAAATATAATAATCATCATTATTAATAACTATGTGCATATGATCAAAAAAAATTCGTGTAGTTGGATTATTCTATTAATTATTTAGGCAATTAATAGGGTATTGAGCCTATTTTCGAGGGGCTATAAAAATATGAAATTCATCATCAGTTGGAGAGGAATCTTGGGATACATCAATTATATCTTGAGTATCCCAATATGTTAGAGCCCAATGATGGGACACCAAGAATTTGATCTCCATAATAATATAGAATTTTCCTTTCAGTGGGGGATATGATTTAGATTTTATACATGTTACCTACATGAATATTTTATATATAATAATAAAATAAATTATAAGTATTAACATATACTATATTGGTTTATCTTTCCATCCCTATTGAATCCTCTAGGAAGTCTGATCATGGTTGTGCATGAAAAATATTTGAATAATTAAAGTATATTTATTCAATGAATAGATAATTTTTTCTGTATTATTGATTGTAACATGTCATAAGTGCCTACGTCAATATCTGAATATCAATACTGTTGAAATTTTAATTACCATTCTCAACCTATCATAGATATTAAAGGATTTGGTTACTATGCTCTAGGGATAGGTTCCAAAAAATATTGGTGGCGGTGATGGGAGAAACCTTTTTTAGTATATGTTTTCTTTTGGTGGGTTTGACTACATACCCTCTAGATAGAGAGAGTCATTCATGATCATCTTCTAGTGTTGCAAAAGTGACACTAATATGGAATTCCTAAATTATAATGTTAAAAAAAGTGAAATATATTTTTAGTGATTTTGTTCTCCTATTCGATGGTTTTTTTATTTAGTAGATCCAATAGAATGATATAATTTTATTAACTAGAACCATTACCATAGGATTAAAGGGAGGTTATATGATTTTTTTTCACAATCATACATTTTAATGATTATATTCTGCAACAAAAATTCAACATTTCATTACAATGGGTATTTCATTAATTATTGAAGCTGAAGCCTAACATGACCCTAGTGCATATTATTATCTATATAGAATTGTACATAATATAGGATTGATAAAAAAGAATAACAATATGATGAAAAAGTATGTTTCGATCCTTATTCATGTTCAACGATTTTAATTAAATTCATGGTATTACATTAAAATGGAAGGTATTCAATATAAAATTTGAGTGACTATAGGAATAAAAATGAATATAGATGACTGGAGATCAGGATCATCCAAACCATGTTGAGGGGGGATAAATCCTACTATAGGAATCAATAATATATTAAATACATGCTTATAAAAATCCATGTGTTGTTTTCTCATACTATACATATGCTCATAAGTAATATGGTTCCATGGGAAATAGTTTTTAGGGATCTCATAGGTGAGAATATGGATATTTGATTTTAGTGGGATTATAATGATAATTAAATCCAAAATCAGCATCCATGGGAGATATTAACATTTGAAATTCAAAATAGTTTTGGATACTGGGTATCTATATTGAGATCCAACCACAATGTAATCCTATATATATTGTATATAGTGGAATGCGTGTCATAATTGTTTTGATTCCATGCAGTTAAATTTCATTCAAATATGATTTTACCCATGATATTTTACCTCATAGAGTGGGGATGTCACACATGTTTTTTACAATATATTTTGATTCCATTTTAGGAATCATAGTTTTGTATAGTGATGATAGCTATTTTAATAATTGATATAAAAAATTGATGTTGGACGTTTTTGAAATGGAATTATGGTTTCTATAGGGAATATGGAAACATAGACTGATAGGATATAAAAATAAATAATTGAGGAAATTTAAATATAATATATAAGGATCAAGCATTGAAAATATAATTTCTATATTCTGTTTATAACAATAATCTATGACATCATAGATCATAAAAGGATGTTGTTGGGAATACACATTATTTGCTTCAAATATTTTTATCTGGGACCACATGTGGACATAGAATGAAAATTGAACTCATCGATAATAAATTATTATGAGTTAGAAAAGATAAGGTATTAAAAAAATGTGGATAACCATAAGTTATATATCCTCTTGATTATTAGTTTTGGGTCAAACAATATGGTGTATTTCCATGAAATTTTAGATTAGGGTATATACATGATGAGTTAAAAATATATGGATTGACTAATGAGATTATATTATTTACCATGGATACTAGATAATTAATTGGGTTTAAACATTATATTAAGGGAAAATTCGATGCTGGAGGTCTAGGTAAATAGTTTATTGATGGAGGGAACCTTAAAATAATGTGATAGATAGGTGTAACACAAATAATATGGGGTTATATGATCACATGAAAAGAACATAGTCATGGTTTTTCATATTATATTTTGGTTCGGTAATTAACAAATTGTGTATAGCCCAATAAATCTTTCGAATGATTCATGGTCAAATGATTTTGTGCATATTAGAGGGATTCATGACCATAATAATCGGATTAATGATTTCATAACAAGAAATGGGATAGGAAATCAAGTGGATAGAATACATGAACATTCCATTACATGACTAATTCACAGTAAATGCATTCATTGTTTATTATGAAAATGACTATCATTATTTCAATCAAGAATTTCTCGAAGGAGTTAACTATTCAACATCTAATTACGATCCTTTATATATATATCTCTCTTAAATATATATTTATATATATTAATGTTCACAATTCAAAAACCTTATTTCATATTTATCTTTATAGAATGTAATATGATATTTTTATAGGGTTCATCCTCTTATATCTCTTACACATCCCATGGGGGAAAATCCATTTACAGATGTTTGAGGTCATCAAATATTTCCACATAAATAAATGTGATTTTTTGAAATCTAATTAAATGAGATATCATTTCATTGATCACTTATCAAGTACCTCAAATAATTATTATAATTTATAGGAAGATCATTTATCAACAACCATCATCATGAGGTCATTACATAATTTTTTTGGGAATAAGATTACATATACTAATATTATCATGATCCTCACATTATGGAAATTCTTCCATCATTATATATATCTTCTTTTCATATCAAATAATTATTCTATAGTTTCACAATTTGATATCTTTATAGTGTTTAATGATTCATTGCGAGTTTGAACTGGGTCACCATCGATATAATTCTTCCCAACATGATCATGGGAAAATATCTTGGAATAGTAATCAAATATCCTTGGAATGTATAATCATCAAAAATTTCTATGAACAATTTCACCATTGAAATCCATATTATTCATGATTTAAATAAAACCATCATGTAACGTGATTTTAGGAAATCCATCATATTTTCCTCATTTGAATGATCACATGATTGAATATTTCTTACATGGTGTTTCTCGTTCAGATCAGTACCACAATTGATGATGAACAATGATTTGAGATAGTTCACTATTTGTAAACCTATAAATTTGAAGAATAATATATTTTTATAGCATTCATATATGGATAATAATGATGGAATACATTTTCATCCTGATCAATTGAAATAATATGTTTATATTTTATGACCATGATTTTATTAATATATTTAATTGTGTAGGATTTGTAATATTTTTCTCTGATTCTCTTGCAAATTTCATGATTGAAATAATCCAGTGTGTCATGATCCCATGGTTAAAAGTGGTGGATGTTTTGATATAAATATATCAAGCCTAATGGGATAAGGTTCGTTGCATTCTGTCGATACTACACACACATATCATTGGGTTATGAAGATCTGAAGGGTGATAGTGGGTATAAATCTAGTATATATTCTTCTAGAGTAATAGTAACAATTTATTATACCATTACATAAATAATGGTGAGGTATACCCAACATTAATAGTGTGGAATGTGGGATTTTGAGGGAGACTCTTCTTTAGAGGAAATATCATTTCTTATGTGACATGAATGTTCAATATTCTAATATATGTATTTTGTAAACAAGTTAATGGATATCTCCTAAAAATTACATAATATAGAATATTTAAAGAGATAAGTATTTCAATAAATGGTATTGGAAACATATAAACCATTTATGTCTCATGAATCATATATATGCAATATAATTTAATATTTCCATTATTATATGAATTTTATAGTCATAGGGTTGGTTGAAATATAATGTTACATATTCACCCCATCCTTTAATGCATATGTTAGATGTATAATAAATGATCATTTGAAGAGGGTCCCTCAGGATGTGAAGGATAATATTTCATATATCGATATGTAGTTTATTAGAAATTTGGAATAATTCAACTATGATTGTTTTGAGATCCAATCTCTATCAATGGTGGGTTTTCATATTCAATTTTTTTTTCATAATCTTAATAATTAAGATGTTTCATACATATATGATGATGTTCCACTATAGGTTGAAACAAAATTAGTGTATAAATTTTCCTTTCATCTCATCTAGAATTTGATTTTGATTTTATAGTGACTAATATTCCACATAAATTATTATTAATTATTATAACATGAATATTTAATACATCACATTATAACCCATGTAAGATTATATTTCTCTTATTTTTTAAAAATCATTTATTCCAAAAAAAATTTCCAAAATAGGTCTACATAATCGGAAAGATATTCCTTCACAACTATCATACATCTTATATAATTTAAACATAAATTCCTTCATCATATCCATGGTAAAAGAAAAAAAATAAAAGGGTCTACTAAGATATTCATTATAAATAAAAAACTGAGATATCAATGATCCCACAAGAGTAAGATGAGAATTTTTTGGAACATGATAATAACATTTTAAAACTATATCTAGGAAATTCATATTATATGAATCATACACAAATCCTGATCATGATCCAAGAGAGCATGATATTTTAAAAAGTAGTATTTTTTTAGAATACACATAACCGTAGAAAATAATTTCATTATTTAATAAAAATTTACTTGCCTATCATAGTGTATTATTTTTGAAATATGATTCCATAATATTTTTAATAATAGTTTTTTCTAAAGAATATTATAGTGGAAAAAGTACCATACAAAACCAGGTTCACTCCTTGTTTCATTACATAATATCTCATTGTATATTTATCGATAAACAATGTTTTTTAGGTTGATATTATTTCAATCCCACCTAAAAAATAATTAAAATAATATATATTTTTTAGTAATATCATAATTCATTCTTCGTTTCGTAACCCATGAATGGAAATGGGTCTATCAAATAATTAAACAATTAGTCATAGCACAACCCATGGAAAAAAAATGTCTCATATATTTTCATCATAACTATAATAATTCCATAGAATGAATAAATTTTTTATAATTGATTCATATCCCATAAAAAATTATTAACATCAATGGAAGTTATCATTGATTAAAATTTCAATAATAAAATGTGAGGAATTTTTTTCACGAAGGATAAAAAATTTAATTTTCTAATAACTACATCAAAATCTACCAATTCCTTAAATATTAATAAAAAATAAACATTAAAAAAATTGGAATCTTGATAATAATTATTAAATGTATTGGATAATCAATATAATATGAAGATTTGGTCATGTATGGTACATTAAAAATGTAGTTATTTCCCATTTTCAGTAAAAATGAAAAAATAATATTTCAAAAAATAAAAAATAATTTAAACTGAATCCATTATTTAATATTTAATTCTTTGGGAAAAGGTTATTTAAAAAATACTCATATAATAGTAAAAAAAATAAGGAATATTTTTTTAAGGAAACATGAACATTTAAGAAATATTATTTTTGAATGATTAAGGAAATATGGTAAGATTTAAAAAGAAAAATCCATTTGGCCTCTCATTACTTTAATAATAATAAAATTAATTGAATAAAATTAATCAACAAAAAATAATCATAGTAGAATAAAAATTATGCGATTAAGGAGAGATAAGTGACAAAATTTCATCATTTGAAACATGATCATAAAAATTCCCCTTAAACAATGAGATTATATCAAAAGTCTATTACCACATGTTCCACATTCTTCAAAAGTAATCTCACCTCTTATACAATTAATTAAAATTTACTATAATTATATCCCAAAATCATTTATGTACATATAATATCATATATAATCTAGTTATATCATTTTATCACCCAATTATTAATAAATATTAAGTAAAATACACATTTATAGGTGATAACAATTATGTTTTGTCATGGATGCTTATGTTCTACAATAATGGTCCATGAATATTGAAAATAGTTCAATCGTATCTAAAAATTTTATGGTGATATTAAAATGATATATATTAACTATGTTTATATTCACAGTCCTCTATAAATATAGGTATTGAAATATTAATTATTCCATTCATGGAGATGGTATGCCCCAAACACACAAGAATGTTTTCTACACACTTTGAAGGATGGAATGATGGAAATGTAAATAATAATTAACCTTTTTGTAATCACTATTATATCATATATAATATATGTTCATCAAATATATCCTTATTACCATACATATAATGATGATATATTAAACAAATCACATCAAATCATATAGGTGGTAGTTCAAATGTATTCGTAGGTGACATTATCGATTACTAATTTATTGGAAGATAAGAAGATTGATATGTCATTGTAGTTCTGAAGGAATAAATTTCATAAATATCAAGTATATAATAAAATCTACAATAAAAAAATCCATGAAAAATGTTAATGTAAATTTTATTATATTTCTATGTGTAGGTGGTAATCCACACATTCGATTGAGTGATACATTCACTTCCAATTTCAAGGATAATATTGTTGATATTGGTTGTAAAAAATTCACAATAAAAAATTATATATTTTGGATTATATATTTGTTATATTATGATTAAATCCATATATTTAGAGGAGGGCGAAGAAGAAATAATTAGAATGAGTTTGGGTAGGAGGAGTATCTCTTCTTCTATAGGATTTCTTGAAACCCCTTCTTATGAAACCCTGGAATAGATTTCTAGGTTGACTAGAACAAATGAAAAATGGATTTGGATGTTTATAAGATAATTTTATTGGTTTGGTCTAGCAATATTACTCAAGGTGGAGTATATAAAAGAGAGAATGTGTATAAATTTATAATTAAGAGAAATAACACACTTCAAATTACTTAAAATATTTTATTATAATTAGTATATCCCGCAATTTTAATACTAATAAAATTAATTAATTATTTTAAAAAATTATAAGGATAATATATAAAAAACTAATAATATTTAAACATGTTTTGGTGTCATTTTAATAAATATAATTTGTTCTACCTTCTTTATCATATAATTTTTACATTAACAATTAAAATGTCTTTTACTATATTAGATTATTATAGTTTTATTATAATTTAAATCGTTTCGCATAAAAAAAGGGTTAAAATTTTCACAATATTTATCAGCATAACTAACCCCTTAATGTTTTTGTTGTTTTTAAAAAATATTTATATAATATAATTTTCATAGAATGTTAATAAAATTATTTTTTACGATTCTCATAATTATCACTTAAAGACATCAATATAATCCGGGAATTATAATCAATTCCTTTTAAATAACCCTAATATGTTGTATTTATTTAAAATATGTATCGAAAACAATAAATAATCAATGTTTTTTCTTATTATAATTTCAAATTCATTTCTTTTGTTATCCTATTAATTCAATAAATATTGTGTTTCTATTTTTTTAAGAATTTAAGGATGTTGTTTAGTCAATAGAAAATATTAAAAGAATTTATTCATATAAATTTAAATCATCAATAATTTAAATATTTTGGACTAAAAATTACCCCGTATTATTTAAATTTTGGAAATTTTTCTATATTCATGAAAATAAATTTTAGTGTTATATTTATTATTTTATTCAAATAATATAAAGGTGAAAATAAATGACAGAATAAACCGAGTGTCCATATATAAGATAATTTAATGTGCATGTCTGACTCAATCTCATCCAAATGATTAAGAAATGATTTATAGACATTTTGAATCATTTTGCTATTATTTGAATCATATATTTTTATACCCTTATCGAGTTGAAAAATATTAACTATGGTTACTACTAATAATGAAAAAATAAAAGGGATAATTTTAACTAATTTACTAATAATTATTCCAAATATAGAATTATATTTCTAGGAATAAATTTATAGATGTCATATAATGTCATTTAAAATGAATACGACAAAACACAAAAGAAGGTAGTTTTTAGAAATAATGATTTCTGATGTATAAATATTTTTTTACAAAATTCAAATCAAAATTAATTCTAATTACCATAATATGATTATATATAATATAAATTATATGAATTTACTTCGAAATCAAATTTTCAAAAATGAAAAATTTCTATTCCTCAAATGAAATTATTGTTTTCAATAAAAATAATTATTTTTAATTATTCAGTAAAAACTCATCCTTCATGGATAATTAAAAAATATTCACTCAGATCTAATAATTGAAAAATAAATTGAAATGTGAATTTCATTATATTAAATAAAATTTATATTAATTTTCAATATTATTTATATCATTTTTAAAAAATAATTAATAGTTGATTTTGAGGAAAAAATACATTAAAAAAAATGGCTATAAAAATATTGAGCAATTATTTATCAATATAATTTCGTTATATAATTTTCTCAGAAAAACATTATTTATCTTATTTTTTAAAAATATGTTATTCATATTCACTGTAACTATTTACTAGATAGATTGTAATAGTGTATTGTAAAACTCTTCATTGAGAATCTTGTTTTTGTGTTTCAAAAGATATTGAATCAAAGAAATGTTCTTCTAGAAAAAAGTATAATAACAAATTGGTGTCTACCAGATTAGTGGATGGGGGAAAATATCGTTACCTTATTACCCTTACCCATCCCTTCCCATATATCCATAGAGGAATCATCGTTGAATTATTTCTCCTCAACCTATTCCAATCACAAATGAGAATTTTCGAAATAAGTTGATGCATGCTCGAAGGTTATAATAGACAATTTCCACCACTAGTATTCCATAACTGATTGAGATGATACATTATCTAATATTTTTGGTGGTAAATAATGTGATTGAGTTTTTCAAATTGAGAAACACTCAATATGAATAGTCATGGAGAACATCTATACGACAGTACACTAACAATGGAATTTTTTATAGATATAAGTGACATATTTCCATATAGAGGGTGTTCAAGCTGTATATTAGGGAAATACTTATTGTGATTAGTACCTAAAATAAAAAATGGAGGAATGTTATGGTACATGATACCATATTTTTTAAATTAGTAGTTTTTAGATCCTTGTGATACTATAGATAAGCATTGTATGGCCTCATGGATTTTAGAATTCAACAAGTTCAAGATTTCAATATCATCCTATATTATTTTTTTTATATCCCAACATTCCATGATGGTTTGATCAGTTATATGGTCTTTTTTTAGTTGACATTGAAATATTTTGGCACACAACTAACATTTATGGGGATATCAGTGCATTTTTTAAAGAGCTATGGGAGAATTCTGGTTAGTATATATACTCTTAAAAGTGGTATAATGATATTTTTTAGTGGGTCTTAGAATATGTCACTCTACCTTAGTATGAAAAGGATTATAAAACTAAATTTGATAATTATTACTCATAATAATATTTTGACAGAACTATAGAATGAGTGAAAAAATATATTACATATCATATTTGTCTTCTAGGGGATGTTGATATGCCCCTCATCGATATGATATATAATTTTTTTACTTTAATTGTCTACTATAATATGTCATTATAATTCCTATGCTACTACGGGGAAAATATGATGGATATTTTGTATGAAATGGGATGGGATATTAGAATTTTCATTTGATTATTTTCAATGATTATTAGTGGGATTCTAATACTTGGATTATATTATGACCCCATTATTTTTTAGTCATTATTGCATCATACTGATGAACTGTTCCTCAAGAATGAATATGTTGCCAATACTTTTCCAATCATTCCATTAGAATATGAATATAATTATATAGATCGGATAAATACTATACACATAATCTAGTGTAGTTTTATGATTATGTTGAATCTATTTTTCATATCCATTACACTTTGGATATATATATATATATCTAAATGTTTATGTGTGACTTCTCTAATATGTTAAGGAATCTCATCTATTTATAATAGAGTATGATGGAAATTTTGGACTACACAATAAGAAATATTGTAATTCTTGATAATAATTTCATTAATATACTAATTGATTTCTTTGATTGAATATGTTATATGTGAACACTCTTTTCAAAGTTTCATAGTTCGAATAAGTTGAAAACAATTATATGTTTAAGTTAGGATACGAGCTACCTTAATGGATATTTCAAATATATGGTGATTCGATGCAAAAGATGTATCATAGATATGATCCAACTCCAGCTAATTGACTAGTTTATATTATTAGGCTTTAAATATTAGAGATAGAAAATGTTCAAACTGATGGGATTCAAACATGATATTTTCAAATCCATCATATGATAGAGATATGTTTTGATCTAATATATTTTGTTCCGATTGTACAATATCTTGGGATTTATATGTGGGATGGATATGATTAAACTATTTTTACCTTGAACCAAACTAGGTGCCTTGGTAACCCCATAACCAAATCGGTCCTAGCATAGCCCAAAAACAGTTCCTAATGCCCACAAGTGAGGGACCAGCACCTGAAATCATATAAATTGAATCTGGGAATGATTTTGCCACTATCAATGTGGGAAATAATAATACAATAAAGTATGAATATCAAAATAAAACTCAACTAGAATTAAATTACAAGAATCTAAACAGGTGAAACTACATATACACTGCAACCCACAAACTAAAAGTGGAAAACAACCCAACGTTCGTAAGAACACAAATCACCAAGACCAAAGTTCATCCCCAGGATCCACCTCTAAGGTATCCCTTACCTTTTCTCGATCCTAGAGGGATATAATATATAAACAACTGAAGACACAAGTAGCATATGAGCCGAAACATAGTAGGATTTCACCCAATGATTCTATAACAGATTACAATATCAACATAAATAAAAAGTGATTTCAATTTTAAAACAAACATGTTTTCCTATAATAAAGAATATTTAAACAAATATTATCTCGATTTTGAAAGAAGTACATACCTTTATAAATCATTAAATAAATTTAAATGATGGAAAAATATCAAAATATAGAATTTTCCTATTATCTATGGATACATTGCATGACAATAAAATCACATAAATAGATTTAATAAGAACATTATATAAATAGTTAATATAAATTCTCAAGGCATGTGAAATAGTTTAATACAATTGAATATATACGCATTGAAAAATGAAAAAAAGTGAGCAACAATATCATTTTCTAAATAGGTATGATATTCTAGGCTATAGGGATTTGACACTATGAATATAGAAAAGTAAATATATACATACCTTTAGGACTAAGTTAATGGTATCTCATCACCATCACCAAAGGAATGGAATGTGATGACATGATGTTTTAAAATGCTGTAGATTCATAATGTTCCACCCAAAATAACTAACTAATTACCTATGGAATTCATGTTATCGAGTAAAAATCTATGATGGGAAATTCATTTTATTACTTATTATTCAATTCATCACATTCTCTATTTCAAATATTCCAACTCCCTCTTTGAAAATCATAAGGGTGATTTAATAAAAAAACATTCATTTTCCCTAAAATGAGACCCTCAGTTTTCCCTAAAAACATTTTAATACATTTTTTGAGAAAAAAGGAATTTGAAACCAAATCATGCAATTTCACATTCTATTTAACATTAAAATATAAAAAAATCAATTTAAAAAAATCTATCATTTTTATCACGAACCCCCAATTCACTTTTATTGAGTTTTTTGATAAACATTCCATCAACAAAATTATTTATTAAACTAAGATAAATATTTAGATTTATTCAATTCCCATCAAAACCAATATTTAAATTAAACAAATTAAACTCTCACCAAATTCCAGTTCTAATTCAAACACCCATCTTTTTAAAAAAAACCCCAATTCATCGAAATTGTGTTTCTCCAACAAAAGGTTTGATATCCATTTTATTAAAATCCCAAGGAATCATTTAATACCAAACAATTGAAATTTAAATAAAATAATTAAGTTCAATAACAAATGGGCATCATAACATATCCACCTACAGAATAGAACAGATCATGCAATGCCAAACCCTAATTGGGATTTGACCACAAAGAACGAAGATCAAACAAATGGGATTTAGTCCTAGGTTTAATAACTAATAAAATAGAAGGTATTAGACACCGAAATTACTAACAAGATCTATGGAACCCTATGGAGAAATAGAGATATCACAGAAAGAAGAATATGAGATGAGGAAACTAAATAGAAGTAGATTGACTCACATTCTCCTACCATCGAATCACATCCTAAAGGGGTTTGAGGGGTCAATAATATTTCGTAGGATCTCCATGGTAGGGAGAAATGTGTTTCGATCAATGGAGGTCCATCCGGAAAGAAAGGTGGCTCCGAAAATTTTATTAAAAATTTTGGATCAAGAAAACTCCTCCATATGGTTTCCTGGGAAACTGTGCACGATTAGGGAAAATTGTCTACAGACATTGTGGAGCCCACTATCTAGAACAAGGAATTTTCATACAGTTTTCCAAACCATTTGAAAACCATGCACTAGCACATAAACCTTCATTATTTTCAGAAAAACCACCCAAAATATCTCTAAAAAAACCCCAACCAATGGAAAACAAAATGAGTTGTTTAAGAATGACATAAAATGCTAACAGGATGATACAACCTCCCCACCATAGAAATATTTTGTACCCATAAATCATGTGAATATTCCTACCCATAAAATATATGAGGCCACTAATCCCTCTTCAATCCTCACTCTCACATGTCTCATGAGATTCAAAACATTTTTTCTATAACACACAAACCAAGGGTATCGTTCTCCCATGAAGTACCTTGGTTACATAATCAAATATCCTGACTATCCATTCAGGCATGGATAAATCAAGATCCACATCAGGATCACACCTACTCAAAACTTGAGATACATCATATAAATACATTTGATGTTATGATACATGAAACACATTATGTATTGACGTCAGCAAATGTGGTATTGCTAATCAGTATGCAACATTCCACACCTTCTCAACAACGTCAAAAAGACTATAAAATTGAGGATAATTGTTGCCTTGCCTCCCATGCTATCGATGACCTAACTGGGGTGATGATTTCAAGAAATCCCGGTCACCAACTGAGAAGTCCTAGGTTCTACAACAATGATCATCTTAAGACCTGAATCGAATCTCCGTTGTCAAAATTATCTTAAGAATTAACTGAGTATTTTTTGTTGTCTTATGGACAAAACTCGGTCAAATTACAGAACTATCACCAATAACTGACCAAAAAATAGAGATTTACAAGGCTAGACGATATAAGGCCTCAAAAGGATCCATCATAATCTCGGAGTGCTAACTATTATTTTAATAAAACTCAACTATCTCAAAATGACCATCCCATGCTCCCCCAATGTATAGAATGAATGTATAGAGCATATCCTATAGAACATATATACATCTTCCTATTAACCCATTTGAGTATAGAAGCAATGACATAATCAAATGGATGTGAGATCCCAATAACATCAAAAGGCCTCTCCTAAAGAAATAATTAAATAGAGGATCTCTTTTAGAAACTATAGTAGATGAAGCTCTATGCAATCAAATTATTACTTTCACATATAGAATTCCCAAATCCATAATATTGGTTGTATCTTGAATGGGTATAATGTGATACTATTTCATTAGCCTATCAATCACCCCACCTAATCTCATTATTCTTCCTCTAGGTACTTGGATACCCGACCAAAATGTATATAGGGAACCCACTCCACTACCATGTAGCAGCTGGATGTGGTTGAAGAAACAACAAAGGTTTCTAGTGAGAATATTTCACCTGTTGGCATGTATAGAAATGGTGGACAATCTTAGCCATGCATCACATCATTCCTTACCACCAAAGCTAAGATATCATGCCATAGAACATCTTTTGGGTTTTTTGGTGCACATCCCACTAAGAATAAAGGCAATCCCACATCACAACTTTCCTTACCAAAGACGGTACCCCAAAACGAATCTGATAGCATAGAATTCCCAGTTTGGAGAATGACCATTGGGAAACTGTCTCCCCATCATTAAGAGAGTCCCAAATTATAGGGAATTAATAATCAACCTACTGATCCTAAATAATCATTTCAAGAGGAGAGGATGACAACTGAACACCAGAAAAGGAAACCACGACCCCATTTTCATGGACTCTAATATGAAATTATGAAAAGAGAGAAATCATGTTTCTATCCTTAGATGATTTATTCATTGCTAAGGCCATAATATTTTTGGTCAAATAATCTAAAATAATTGCATTTCCCCAAGTTATAGGCAATGAAGAAATCAGAAGACTACAGGAATTCCACCCAAGGTCTCTGGGAGAGATTCCAATATTTTTGAGAGAAGATGTGACTCAAGATTTTGTGTTCATAAAACATGATAAATATTTATACATAAAGATAATGCCACTAACTAATAATAGTGTACATCAAAGTAGCATGTTTAATGTCACTTGTTGGATAGTTCTTCTCATGCGGCTTAAGGTGATGAGATCCATAAGCAACAACATGGCCACCATGCATAAGAAGGCAGCCCAATCCTAGACCAAATGCATCAAAAGATACAACGTAGCCTTGCCCAGCCTTTGGAAGATACAAAAATGGTAAATTATTCAAAATAAATTTAATCTCAACAAATGAACTCCCACATTTCTCATTCCAAAAATCATCACTACATTTTGAGTTAGAGAAGTTTTAGAGAGGCCAACATTGACATGTTTTTTCACAAAGCAGCAATAATATACATATAAACCTAAGAATCTCCCAATCTTAAAAACACTCCATGGTAGTTCCCATGTCATTACAAATTTTTAAATTTTAGGGTCTACTAAATTACCATGTTATGAGACCATGTGTACCAAAAACATCAAATCCTAAATATAGAAAAAACATTTTGAATGCTTGGCATTGAGTTTATGATTTCTCAGTAAACACATCACTTATATCATATGATTCACATGACCCCATTAGATTTATAGTACATAAGGATATCATCCACAAACAAAACCAAAATGGTATCGATATTCTCATGGAAAATCTTGTTTATTAAATCCATGAAAACTGCAAGAGCATTGGATAGACCGTAGGGAATGAAAAGGTACTCATAATGGCCATACCTGCTCTGAAAGGCAATTTTCAGAATGTCATATTCCATTATCTTCAAATGATGGTAACCTGAGTGAAGGTAAATCATTGAAAACCACTTCACCCCTTTCAAATGATCAAAGTTTACATAAATCCATGAAAACATATACTTTTCCTTTATTATTACATGATTGAGATTTCGGTAATAATGAAAAGGTAATGTTAACTATTATCTTTCTAGGAAAAGAGAACCATCATCACCCAAGGTGACATGGCCAGATTTATAAATCCTTCATCATGATGATCATCTAAAGGAGAATTTAACTCTTTCAATTTTCTAGTAGCATGTCGTAAGAGGTAATATAAACTAGATTATTACCAAACATCATGTCAATAGAAAAATCATCCTCTATTACCAGAGGAATACCAATGGAGTCAAAAACACACCCCAGGAAACAGGACAATGACTTGGGGGGGGGATCTTCACTCATAGTTCCTCACCTCAAGTCAAAATCATACAATGATACTAGTTTCCCCAACATTAGATATGAATTTATGGACCGGGTCGACCTTGGGACACATTCTTTTCATAACATGAGTGAAACAAAATTTGGAATAGTGAAGGAGACATGTCGTCGGTAACAATTAATAAATTCTTTATTTTCCATTAGAAAATCCATTCCCATGATGGTGGAAAAATATTTCATTTCGAAAATTAGAAAGGTCCAATATAACTCAACATTTTATAAAGAGAAAACACAAACGGGACTACAAAGACCCTACACACTCTCATAAAAGGGGTGTTGTAATATCAGTTTAACATGATAAAATCCATGTATGTCTATTATGAAGATTAACATCGCGTGTTGAAATAAATGAACGATATGAATTAGTATCAAATAAATTAGTCAGTAATGAAAAATATATAGTGATGGTACCTCTCACGGTTACTTGACACATTTTTTATTCCCCTAGAGAATCTTCCATTGCGTGAATAAGCTTCATTATAGATTCATGTGGAAGGATCCCTTTATCAAATAAAGCAACTAATTTCACTGTAGATTTATGAGAATATGATGACCAGGTCCCTATGAGAGGAGTGTAATAGATATGCCAGAACATCTATAAGATCCCCAAACGCCTGTAGGTGCCACAATTACTGGGTGCCTCAGTGAATATATTTTTATAATGCCCTGGCTTTCTCACTAGTAACAAACCAAAGGGACACTTCTTAGTAATACAAGATTTCTAGAAAAACCCTAACATCAAGAAAATCCACAAGAATCATAATGCTAATTCTTTACCCCAATAGAAAAAACGTTGCCACTAGGTGAAAAGAAAACTGTTGATAAACATGACATACCCCCTAGGTCCATCTCGAACATCAGTTCTCTATCTAGTACAACACTTTAAGAGGTAAGATTCAGGGAGAAAACCTAAGAATGAATATCTTGATAAAGTTCCATCTTGAACCATTGGGACTTCATCATCTCATTTGATATTATCTCTACTGCAAAGTTCACAAGCTTTGAAAAACTGTTTGCATACTCTGTCACAGAACTATCAGCCTTCTCAGGTCTGAAAGGCTATATAGACACATCCCACAACATCAATTATAGATAGGTATGGCAGTGACAATAAAATTGAATAATTTATACTCTATAAACTCATTTTTATTTTTCATTACCATAGTTCCCCACCATCTTATTCTCGGTCATTCCTGTACAAAAGTGGAATAATTTATATTGATCTCATCAAGTGTGTCAAAAAACCCAAATAAGAATCCCAAACTACTCAAAAACTCCTCGGCCTCTTGAGGGTCATTTTAGTACTAAAATAGTTATTTTTCATAGTGAATGAACTCTTGAGTCCTAATCGTCTGAACATCCCACTGAGGTTCCATAGTGGGAGCCTGAACATGAAATAGTGGTGTTTCCTAAACCAGATCTTGGATAGTGCACCCGATCACCTCAAAAATATACAGATCAATAATAGGAATTGGACATTGAGTTTCAACATTAGCTTGATCATATGTTTGATTTCCACAACATTGTGGAGGCATGAAGCTACAAAACATCATCAGAAAACACGAAAGAAATTATGAAATGCTCAAACTAATCAACAAGGGAAATTAAATCCATTAGATAATATATAAATTATTTGGATTTCAATGTATCCAAATAAATAGAGGGAAAATACTGGAAATAAAACTCAATATTTCATTCCCTTACCCCCTATGACGACTGAAGGTTTATTATTGTGAGAGATTTCATTGAAATAAATCTCAACTATATAATTTTACCCAACAAGATTTCACAATGCATACTGACTAGAAGAAAAATTATTAGCCTTCATCCAATACCACATTGTCACAATCCAACCTGGGTACCCTGGTAACCTGGTAACCGAGTAAGTATTGACATAGCCTAAAGGGGGTATCCCAATCCCCAAGGGTCAGCAACAAGCACCTCACATCATATTAACTAAATGTGGTAATTATTTTTCCACTGGAAATTCAGGAAAAACAAGATAGTATGCATATCAAATGAAAACTCAACTGGGAGTATAGTACCAGAAGTTAAAGATAAGATTCTGCCAAAGCACTACATACCAAGAACTAGAAGGGGAAAACCACTCAATGTACCTAAGGACACAAATCAAAAAGACCAATGATCAGTGGTAAGATCCACCTCCAAGAGATCATTTCCCGTTGCTCAAACTTTGATAGAGATAATCTACAGACACCCAATGAAACAAGAATTGTGTGGGAAAAATCCCAATAATATTTTACATAAATATTCCTGAATATAAGAAAATATCATCTAAACCAAGATTTGATTTCAATTCTAAAACAAATTGGTTTTTAATTAACAATGCATATTTAAACAGATAATTCCATACAATTTAAAATATGTAAATACTATTAGAAAATCATAGTATACATCTCAACTAATGGTAAGAATTTAAAAATATTTAATTTTACATTAATGAAAGGATACATTTCATGAAAATTTATCCTCAAAAATAGATTAAATAAACACCTTATTTAATCAATTAAAATAAATCCTCAGGTGATGTGAAATAGTTTATAACAAAGGAATTTATACACATTCAAAAATTAAAACAAGAGAGAAACATGGTCATGGTTCAAATCGGTATGATAGTTCTAGGATATAGGGATCCAAAAATATTAATATGACAATGTATATAAAAATGATCCTTTAGGCCTCGGTTAAATGAATCTCATCTCCATTTCCTAAGGAATGGGATGTGCTGATATGATGATTTAGAACATTGTAGAATCATAAAGAACCGCCCAAAATTGCCCACTAACTAAATATGGCTAGCATGTTCTCAAATACAAATCAATGATGGGAAATTAATTCAATAACATAAAATGAAATTCATCCCAATATTCTTTTAAAAAAAATCCAATTCTCTCTTTAAAACACATAATGAGGTTTTAATCTAAAACATTTATTTTTACTATATGATAGCCAATAGTTTCCATCAAAACATTTAAATCAATTTTTCACAAAATTGAGATTTCAAACTAGATCATGAAATTTCAAAATCCATTTCAAATTGAAATTCAAAAATTCAATTGAAAAAAATAATTTCATCAGTCTCATCATAAACCAACAATACACATGATTCGTTTTTTTTTCACAAAATTTTCATCAAATAAAATTTTAATCAATTAAAATCTAAATTTTAATTTAATAAATTCCCATAAAACATAAATTTATATTAAAATGAAATAGGAATCCCACAATAGTGATATATCTTTAGTATAATTTGTCTATGTAATTTCATAACCATAATTTTTTTATTTTTATTATTCACCATAAGTAATCTATTTTTTAATGGGTATTTCATTGAAGAGTGTTGTTGAATCCAAATAACCCCCTATATTTATTATCATGGGAGTGGAATTTAAGGTCAACCATACATGATAATATTTTCACATAGGATCCACATTTTTTGTTTCAATACTAATTCAAGTCCATTTGGTTTTATTTCAATCATGGTATTGCATTCTGAGGCTTGTTGTCAATAGGAAAGTTCAGTGAATCATTGAATAGAATTTAATTGAGAGTAAGGGATAAATTTCTCTTATATACCATATTGTGGGTGAATTATTTCATACATTATGAATCCATTATAGATTTAATGTTTGTTTTTGAATATCAGCAAATAGATTTATTAATAATTTGGATACCCTAAAATGGTTACTTCCAATTAAAACGAAAGTAAAATGAATCTATATGTATAGGAGTCCCTCGTAGTCTATTAAAAGGTGTAATTTATTATGGATACATATTTATATTAGTTGTTGAGCATCATCCAGGGAGAGGTGTCTTATGTATCTAATGAAAACATTAAATGTTGTCTAAATAATTATAATTTTAGGAAATTAATTTTAATGTAATAAGAAAATAATATTTCCATGATTGATATGTTTATGTGGATTCTATATAGAATATGGTTATATGGGTTTCCATGTGTCATAATGCGGAAAGATGGACATTGAGAAATATATATATATATATTAATATATTATTGAATTAGAACATTTTTTGGGGGGGGGACAAGCATTGAAGATTCATCCTATATATCCTATATAGACAAGAATCTGATCCCATAAGGATCAAATTTTGCGGATAATTTTGGCAAAATATGAGCAAAACAAGGATTGAGTATGAAATACTCAAAATCAAAAACACCATGAGATAAAATTAATAGGGCTTGTATATTATCCGATGTGATTCTCATGATATGGTAATCACCCACATTAAATATGTACATGTGACAAAAAATGTGGATTTCAATGGATTAGATATATAGTAAAATTTTCAATTAGACTCCATATACTATTAGGGAATATAACTCTATGAGTGAGTGGTTCAAGGTATCTTTTTTTTAGAAATTTAGTTATTATATTGTATAATTATTATATACACAGTGATATGATTTTTCAGTGTCTTTGAAAGATATATCCATGTGAAATTAAAGGATATATTTGATACTAGTAATTAGTATTACGCTCTAAAAAAAAATTGGATTCTTATGTGTCATAAATATTTATATAAGAATAAGATTAATTATAGTTTAGATTTCATATAGATTAGTTTTTTACGATTAAGAAGAAACCCATGAAATTTAACACAATATAGTGAGAATTTGAAGAATATTTTTTAATATCATACAGTAGTGAAATTTCTCAATTTTTTATCAATTTATGACGATGATGATTATTTACAAAATTTGTATATTCAAGTAAACATTGAATGTTAAATGTAATTAATTCATGTATCTATGTTTTATATTTCATCATGGAATGATAGGATATATAGATAAATATATTAGGTCCTTCTAATATCCGATATTAGGATCATGATATGAATATACAATCTATTAATCCAAGATATTATAGGAAATTGTTACTGTGTGTTTTATAGTTGGATTTTTTGGGGAATGCGCAAAAAATTTATGATAAAAAAATGATATTTCACCACTATTGGTAATGGTAGGGTAACTAAACTCATAATGAATATTATTGTATGGGAAAAAAGTTAGGGACTTAATCTAATGTGAATTCCCATAAGAGATATAGACTCATTCATGGAAATTGTTGGGATGTAGAACATAGTAGATTCCCATTAGCATTGAAATTTGGTCTTATACTTGGTGGGGTTCACATATATAGATTTTATAATGAGATCTTTTGATTAATCATAGATATAAGATATTGATGGATTTTTTTTGATATATGCAAGACAATAAATGCCATAAGAATTCTATGTAATATTTTTTTGATGGAATAACCATTTTATTTTAGTGGGCGTTAGGTGTACACATGAAGAATATGAGGTTATTAAATAACATCAAGGGATCATAATCATTTAATCACATAACTATATCAGTTTTTTTGTGATTGAATAATGTTGTGGAGGTAATTAGATCATGTCATGGATAAGGGTCACTTGATCAAGAAGATGTTTGAGGTATATTTTATCAAATGAATGAAACAAATCCCTTAGAACTAGAGTGTCATGAAAACATGTTTAAGGGATATAAGACATGTCATCCCCATGAATCATTACATGGAAACTTATACATGGTTTATTAAGTTTTTCACACTCTTGATCATGATGAATAATCTTCCAAAGGAATCATGGGTTTTAATTCCAACTGATATCTATTATATTCCACACTATATTATCCATATTTCATTCCTCTCTCCATGTAATTTTTACTAACATTCATAAATATATTATGATGGTTTTATATATATCATCATATGATATACCATCCCTTTTTCATGGTAAGAAATCAATATTCATAGGTTTGAGGTGGTGGATGATTCCATCTATAATTTGAATAATTTTTGTGAAATATACATGACTAAAGTATGATTTCATTGATTTCCTCTCAAATTAAATTCAAAAGTAGGAGAAATAATAAAATGATCATTAATTGATAGAATCCATCCAATTATGATGATGTGAATTTCTATGGGGTAGAAAATCATATATCCCATGTGTCTGGTGATCCCCAGAGACTAAAAATTGATCTTTCATCACCAATATCTTATATTCTTACCACATGATTATTCATCAATATTATGACCGTATATCACACGGGAGACATATTATTTATTGGGACTACGAAGTAGGTTTTTATTGGAAGATTGATCCCAAGTAGATCATGTGAAATTGTATCACTGCTATTATCACCGATACTGGGTATGTCTTCAAATAATGAGAGGTCATGAACCTATCCGTATTTGATATCCTTAGGATTCATTCAAGCATTAAAACCATCATATCAAATGATCTCAAAAAAGTGTAATACTATCCTAATTATAGCGATTTATTTATAGAATATATGACCTTATTTTTCTTCCGATTGTGATCATAAACATGGTAGGATGATTGACCACACATTTAGATGGGTCTTCTTTAGTGAACCTGTCGTGCTGAGGAACCAGTGATGTTGAAAAAAATCACCTTTGGTTCCTCAGGTAGGAAGAAATTTTCATTTTAATAATCAAAAATTTCAAAATAATAATTCATTTCTATAATTATATGAGTATATTTATGTGTGGTTGAAAATTTATTTTGTTACTTTGAGTCTAACTATTATTCTATGAGTGAACTCTTTGATTTTTTATTAGATAGGTATTGTATCATGTATTCTAAGAGAGATTAAATGTCACTTATCATTGACATATATCTATATATTGGTTATTCAGTTCTAATTTGTAGTCTCACACAACTATATAGCCCATTTTTGAATATATTACTCATATATGAACATGATCACCTAACACCAACATTATTTCATGGGATGTTGGCGTTGATATAGATCATTTGTAGGAAGATGAGCCTCATAAAATTCCTCACAAGAATTGCATTATTTTTAAAATAATTCATACAAAAATGTTTTAGAAATTTTTTATGGAGAATGTAAAATGATACCTTAGGCCTCTATAAAATAATCCTCATTATTTTTACTCATTAATTATGTTTTCATGAAAAAATATTCTAAATCAAAGTAATCTAACCCCTCTATTATTTTTTAAAAATTTGTAATATACCATGATAAAAATGGATACATTATAATGTATCAATAGTTATTATTCATATACTTTTATTAATATCTATCCATTAATCACATGCGTCATTCTATGGAATCATTAATGAAAAACATCATGGAGTTTCAACTCTGTAAAAACTAGTTTTTAGGAAATAGCAGATGTGGGTTTCATTTTTTTGTAGTAATTTTTTGGTGTCTTATATAAAATATGATATTTGGAATTATGTTCGTTGAAATTTACTATTTTAGATTGTCTTATAGTTCATGATTTATGGATCATATGGGAAATCATACATCATGATTAGTGGAAAATAGTTTGTAAAATAGATATAATTCTACCAAAAAATTAATTAAATATTTACACATGAAATTAGGAATGATCATGTGAATGTTATGGTAGATTTCTTGTTAAATTAATTAATGGTATAATGGATAGGAGAATTAATTTCAAACAAAAATAAGATGGGATACATAAGAATCATTCAATATAAGGCTACATGAATTTTCATATCCAAATTATTTTTTTATATATTTTGAAAAGTGAATTAATAATTTGGTGATCATCATGTATATTAATTTGGTGTGAGAAGTGTTGTAGTAGGTATATTAAAATTACATTCCTAATTGTATTTTGTTGGATTTTTGGTAAATTTTAACATTCATAAATCAATAGGAATGGTTTCACAAATCATTTCATATAATTTGGATTCAAATCCAATGATAACATGAATATAAATTTTATTATATTTTTTATCATTAAATGAAGTATTTATCTTTTTAATGAATAATAAATAGTGAAAGAATATGCACAATAAATTAATATTTTACTATGATCCACTATGTGATTCATGTTCAATGAAAAGGTACCTACTGCCAAATATTGGGGTAGAGTCCCTTAGGTTCCCATCATTTTCCTAGTTGGGTTATAATGTGTTTCTGGTTAGGTAGTATGAGAAAAATATATTCTAATTATGTACTTCTTTCTAGATATATTGTCGAATCAAAATAAACATAATGAAATTAAATTATTTTAAAAACATTAAAATCATACGCCTTCATATACAAAAATAACCACAATTACCATTCTACTTCTTTTATCTCCCCTCATTTACTATTCTAATCAAAATTAAAAAAGAATATAAAAAAAATATCTCTTCATATTATGAGTGATTAAAAACATGAACTTATTGTATGACCTCATTTCTCCCTCAGTTTTACATTCTCACAACAATTAATGAATAAATACCATTTTATGGAATATTTTTGTTTTTATTCTATTTATTTTGAATGGATATAAATCAGGATACTATATTGAGAGAGAAAAATCTTCTAAGAATGAGTTTTGAGATCAGTTTAACAAAATGAATTTGTTTATTAGAATTTCATTGAAGTATACATGGCATTATATATTATAATATCCATATATATAATTGTTTAGATAAATAAATTGAATTATGATTGGGTGTATCTATTTAAGAATGGATTTTCTAATACACACTTTTTATGGGACATTAAATACATCCAATGATTATTTCTCAAATGTAATTATAAATAGTGACACTAGAGAGATGAATAAAGAATAATAGTTTGTGGAATTAATTATGATTGGATTTTTAATGGAATTAAAGGGTTCTTTAGTGGACTCCGAATTAGTGACATCCTTAGTAAATGGTTCCAACAAGTTGCAATCCGTTATAAATATTATGAAATTGATATAATTATGGATTAAAAACCACTAAACACTGAAAGAGGGCATACTAGATATGATTTTCTGTAATGAAAATGAGTAAAAGTTTAGGTGTAACATTGTTAATGTTAATATGTTTCAATTTATTTATGGTTTCATCATGTTTCTCTATTTTTTCATACTTCAATTTATAATGATTTAGTGGGGAGAAAAAAATACTATGGGCACAATAATATTATGATAAAAATCATGGGTTTGTTAAGGAAAACTATATAAAATGAAATATTATATGGATTATAAAGTATATGTATATAAATTTCACAGACCTTGGTTGATGAAACTAGTATATTATGGGGATTCACACCCCCTCATGTTTAATGCATGATTGGGTATAGCAATGGGTTTACATGAATATATACTAACCATATTATTTGAAAATTATCAGTGGGATATGAGATGATGTCTATGAATGTTTTTGTAGAATCTTTTGATGGATTTTAAATTTAGTTTAGTTTAATTTGTAGGTTAAATGATATATTATTTTTTAATTAGTGCTATTGACTGCACTTTACCATTTATTATAAAAAGTTTTTTTGGATTATGATTTTATCTGTAAGACATGTATGGGGTATCTGAGTATAATTAAATGGGTGAGATTTATTACACATGCATTTATTCTATTGTTATTCAATAATACGGTAATATATATATATATATATATAATTATAATAAATTTATTGGCCTTTCAATATTTTTAGAAAGAATTTATTTCGATTATAATGATAATATTAATATACCGATCTTTTGGGTTATAGTTGTAATGATTCTATGATTTTTTATTCAATAGTATCTAGGTTTGGAGTTATATCATTGATGAACTCATTATCATTTAGTCCTAGGGGTTGTAAGGATATAATATAATCCTCATATTCAAAAATACGAATCCTTGTTATGAATATGTAAGACATATATAATTACTAATGGTCTAGAGGTGTTAATAAAACCCATGATGGTTTTTATACCTGAGTTTTTCTATGTTGTGCCATTTTTACAATTAATTCTTATCTAACATGCCATTGGACTAAATTATTAAGAATAATATCTACTTAATGTGAGAATTGGTGTTGTGTTTTCCTAATTAATATACAAAAACATGACATGATATCTTATATGTTGTATTCTTATTTTATCTAAATTATAATTTATATATGCACTAAATATCATATCATTCATAAGGATCATTATTGGTTGCTTTATATATTTTTATTCACACCATACACGTGAACCTTTGTCGAAATATAGATATTATTTACGGTTTACATATACTCATTTTGACTAGATATTTTGATTAAATAACATATTTTGTAGTGGATATTATATAATTGATAAAATCATATTTCTTATGATTTATCCACTATATTTTTTAATTTACCATTACCTATTATATTCCAAATGGTATATTATTTTTAATCTATTTATGTATGAGTAAAATTAAAATATTTTCTTATTTTATTTTTATTGAAAACTGATATTAATTTATTACATCTTTGTATATATCCAATTTTACATTTAGAAGTTCTCATATGACATATTATGTTTGAACTATTAATTTTATATGATGTGTTTTCATATATTTTAAATATACACATAAAAGAGGATACATACGTCTTCCACAAGTCATCATAATTTCTTGTATGGTGGGGGAAACCAATCTTAATGTGAAACCCTCAATTGTGTCACTATTTGGGATACCAAATAGTGGATATTATACAAGAATTGAAAAATAATATATAAATACTAATAAACCAATAATGGAATCACCATAAATTATAATTCCCATCACAAAAACTCTACCAATTTATGTCTTGAAAAAAAACCAGGAAGCATTTTATGTTCAATAAGGAAGAGTGAAGTAAACCGATATCATCTCTATAAATATCCAAGGTTCATTTAAATCAGTGAAACTTCTCATTAAATTTCCAGTAAATTTAATTTCCATTTCTATATATAATTTAAGATTTATTTGTAAAAAATATTCCATATATTAATTCCATGTCATTATTGTAAAAATCCTCAAATTCTATATATCAACTATTCATTAAAATTATGAAATTACAAAAATATGTAATTGTTTACGTTATTGTCATCAAGGGAAAAAAATATTTATATATATTTTAAAAAGTAGTTTTTATTTAATTTCAAACCTTGTTATTTTTTATACTAGTCTTACTTCAATAACCATGATTATGACACATTGAAATAAAAAAATTCTAATTAAATATAGTTATTTAGCACATTTCAAATGTTAAAAATCGGGAATTATTATATCTCAAGGTTTCTCCTCCTACAATTGATTCACCTATATCTAACATCTTCACATTTTAAATAATTTTTTCTATTAATTCCAAATTTATATCATAAAAATTGAACCATAATGTTTTAGGGATGTGTAATTATAAGATTTCCTGCTTATTAAAAATTTATTACATTTACCAAAATAAAATAATTATAATAAATAACACTAAAATAATTATACTAAAAATTAAAATATGTAAAAAACAATTTATTCACTATGTATTAATATATCATTACAAATTAAAATAATATTGTATAAAATAACTCTAAATTAAAAAACTAATGTAATCTCTGACAATAAATTTTCTATCAACTATACAAACCATAAAAATGACAAAATCCATCAAAAATATATCACAATAATAAAGTAATTGATTATTTATCTATAACCAATGATATATTTATATTTTTATTATACCTTTGAAATTAGATGATATTTGGATCATTAAGCCTTTACATGATACCATATTAAAATTACTGGAGGGATGAACTAGTAATGATCACTTTTTTTCTTTCCATTGAGTAGATGATAAAATCCTCATCATAATGGTTCACTTACATAATGGTTATAAACTCATGATGAGTATATTTTAGGGTCCAAATCTATTAATAATGTGAAAAAATTATGAAATAGAGTAATATTAAATTATAATTTGACTAACTACAATTGTTAGTTGAACACAAACATTGTTTGAAGGTGGCATTTATTAATCTGGAAGATTATCAAAATAATATAATGGTGAAAAACTTTTATACTGTTTATCATCTTTTATAAATATAATTTGCATCAAATATCATTATTTATAATGTTTATTCTTATTTGAAAATATATTAATATAATTATTTTCAAGGTTATCACATGGGTATAAGATGAATAAATTAACCATGTAATTATTTGTGTTGAATTTATTTTACTTCATTCATTATATATCTAAAATTATATGATTTGTTTAGAAAATTTGTGATAATTATCCAATTTTATGTTGAGTTCAGGTCCTTGAATTCTCTATCCATATACATTAATTATAGTCGGTGAAATGGAAGTAATCCAAGCGAGGTGGAAATGGATTTTTTTAAAAATAAATTAAAATTATAAAGAGTTGTTTTACCAGATTTATTATGTTAGAAGGGAAATAAAAATGAAATAAACATAAAATACTTTTATAGGTGTTTGAATATAAATTATCATATTCCAAACATCAACCCCACTAGAAAACTAAGAGCAATGACCCACAATATATCTACTATAATGGAATATAATAATGAGTTTTTTCCACATAAAGTCACAATCACATTTAAAATTCTTTTTCTCATAGAGATGAAGAGCCAAAAAGACCTACCTTCATCTACGTGGAGAGAAATCCTTAGGAGTCATCCTTTTTTACAATTTTGAGGCACAATTTAATTCATGTTATTTACTATGGATATACAGTCAACAATAAAATATTTTAATGGGTAGTATAAACCATTAAAATTATGATGATTTGGAAGACTGGAAAAAATGTAAACCAACACAACTAGATAACCACATTAATCTTATGAATTTTGAGAGAAAAAATAATACCTCGGTAATAAAGGATCAAATTGTTTCATTAATAAGAGAAACATAGTTGATATCCCATGTTTGTCTCACTTAAATGGATCTGGAATATCAACATCAATATGTGTTTATTTTTTCATGATGTATAAAAATAATTACATATATATATATATATATATCACATTACATTTAAATCATTAATAAAATTCAGTTTATTTTTCATAATTTACCACTTTATTTCTTTATTGAATGTGCATTCTATGAATACCCTAATGGGATACATTGATACTATGTATCATAAAATTATATTTTATACTAATATCATTCTTGAATAATTAATTAAGTACCAAATACTATTTGTAATTAAAATTAATTATCCTTATAAAACACACATAGGGTATCAGAGATAATCTCTACAATTCTGTACCACATAAATTTAGAGAAAAAAACATAAGAATTTGTGTAACATTTCAACAAACATAAAGAAAATTTAATCCTTCCTAAAAATTATCAAAATAAAATTCTATATAATTAAAATATGTAATAACTATTCATGGAATAATATATAAATAAAAAGATGTGAAGAAAAATAATCACTAATTAGATAAATAGACATATTAGTAAAACCAAGCATATTCTAAGATAAAATACGAAAAATGAATTTTCTGACCATAGATATGTAACACAGTATGATAAAAAAATTCCAAATTTCAACATATAGTCAATTCTTATGGTATTAATTTGTTTAATGTCGACAGTCCTTTTTGTTCATTTGACTAGTTCATATTTTTCATAAATTCATAACATTTCTATTTATGTTGTTAGTTCATTTTTATTCATGATGGAAATATATTTTTTATAAGGAATTAAGTAAATTTTTAAACGAGGATAGTTCAAGATATATAAAAACTCTCATTCAGGATCAATTTCACAATTTTTGTAATAATAACTCTTTGTCATTTTATGAAGTTGTAAAATTTTCATTCATAGTTAGTTGCAGACATAACCAAATTTTCACTCACGATTGGCTCTATAGTTTAAAAAAAATTATCTATCAATTTGATCTTGGAATTTCTAAATATTTCCCCATGGTATATTCAATAATTTTTTAAATTTTCACTCATGGACAATACAAGTAAATTATATATTTCAACTCACTGTCAGTTCCCTACATTTCCAAATCATCACCCAAGGTCAGTTCTATACATTCCTAAAATTTTCTCATTATTGATTATATACCAAGATAATTTATTAGTCTTATTTTTTCTCTAACCATATAAATTGTTTTATTATAACTCAGTTACAATCTTTGAATATTCTTTAAAAAAATTAACTTCAATAATATTCCAGGATTTCACTCCTAGATATTTCAAATCATTAAAAATATTTAACCTCCCAAGATCACCCCTCATGTTAAAAATAATATAAAAAAATTAAATATTGAAAAATTGTATAGTTTGTGATAAATTAAAATTACTTCAATTATAGGAAATAACTATATTTGGGATCAGGGATCAAATTTATATTCACCCCATTTGATAATTGATAATTTAATGTTATTTACATAAAATTCTCCCTACATTGAAATTGAAAAAATTATTTAATAATTAATTATTCTACGATTATGAATATTATTTATTACCATCAAAGAACTATAATTTCTAATTAAAAATGGAATGATCCCCCAATGTTATTACATGAAAGGAAATGAACAGTTAAAAAGTTACATCAAACAAATATCTGGGATGCCTCTATAAATTTGTACATCATATGGGGAGATGAATTTCTACTTGTGTATAATGGAAGAGATTAAGTTCCCTGAAGACATATTAAAATATTCGATGATTTTGTAAGTTGTTTTAAACTAATTTAACATAAAATAAATACTTAATTAAATGTCATTGATCAATATTAGAAAACAGATTCAATAAAAAGACAATATAAATGTAAATAAATTAATGTCATAGAAACAAATTTTGAATCAAACTCTCTCATAATATATATTGTATGATAAAATAATATATCATTCAATGATAGACACTAATTTAATTAAATTTAGATAATACTAATCATACACTAAATGTAAAAACAATCTGTTTTTATGATGAAATATACTATAGATTTATCTTTCATTTTTAATATCATAACAAGGAAAATGAGATTTAATATGAATTTGTTTAATCCTGGAATGTTGAAAGGGATTTTTAAAAATAGAATCACCACAATTATTTTTGCAACAAATAGGATCCTCATCATAATAATTACCAAAATATGAATGGAATTTCATAAACTTTAATATTTTGAACAATCAGATTCTACAATTCTATATTCATATTCATATGTTCAAAGTTAAACATATTTTTTTCATCTTAGACCAAATTACACGTGATTTTAAAAGTACATGAAAAATAACATAATTTCATTTTATTCAATCAATCATCTCCCAAAACCATAATGAAAAAATCTTGTAAATTAATTGTTTTAATAATAAAATAATAAATTATTCGAAGATCCACTAACATATATAGAAATTAATTTAATGGATTTATTGTTATATTATAAATGGTAGCATTGAAATATTACACACATGAATACCAAAAAACCACATACTAGGATTAGATGTAATTTTGTATAGTAAATTGAAAAATAATTCATCTATAAGTTTTAACATCAATATATTTTCTCATTTTAAATATAATTTTTATGTTTTTGTCATGAATGTATTTAAAATTTTGGAATAGTTTAGAACAGATAATTTAAAAATATTTTTATAATATTTTTAAGGAATTATAAAAAACCATTGGTTATTTGAAATATTATTGCGCTGTGAAATAATTTTAATTAAAATATTATACTCATATCAAATATAGAAGTAATCAAATCCAAATATTCATTATATTGATTTACAATTCAATATCATAAGATAATATAATTAATTTAAAATATAATAATAAATATATAATTATAAAATTCATTATAAAAAATTTATTACCATCATTACCCTTCAAAAAAATATCAATTGAATACAAATTGGGAATTCATACCATGTACAAGGATCTTATCTTGTAAAATATATTTTCTTAGAGATTTTAACAACATTCGTATGATTATTTTCCTTTAAAAACCCTTAGGTTTCTCTAATGTACACTTATTATCAAATAAAAACAATTGGAATATATGTTATATCATCCATTATAAATATTTTAAAATCATCAATTGATGAATAATACAAAAATATCTTAGTTAATTAAAAATACAAATTTTTTTTAAAGGATACCTCAAATTAATTTCCTTCTTATTGAGAATAAACTTGAGAAAATAATCATTATTTATTTTTATTATATTTCTTGATTCAACAATTTTGTTTCTAATGGACTATTTTGTTGAAAAAAAATTATAATCGATGTTTGTAGTAAAAACAATTCATCCACTAGTCTTTATAAATTCTCTTTATTCATCACATATAGACAATATTCAATGGGGATCATAAAAATCCTCTTTAATATTCTTAGGTAAAAAATGAAAAATAAAATCCTGATAAGAACAAATATTCATAACAAATATTATAGTTTGAACAATTCATTCATCATTATTAATCAAAATTCTCTATGATGATATCTACTAGTATTATATTATTTTTAATGAAAATGAGTATATTGAGAAAAAATATTCACCAATTAATTTCTACATTTTTATTTTTATTTTATTCTTAATTAAAAATAGTATAAATTAATTCACAATTGTTTTGATCAATATCATCATATATTTTATTCATATATGTTTCATGAAAATAAATGTTGATTTTTTATTCTAAAACCATGGTTATTTTTTTAATTATATCATATTCATTAAATTTAAATTTAATATCCTTTGAAATTACCATTATTATATTTTACATTAAATTTATATAACAACCCTTCATATTAAAAATTAATGATTTACATCAACAAACTATTAAATATTATGTTTTAATTATCCACCCAAACAATGTTCATCTTGTGTATTTTTCAAAAATTGGGGTAAAAATTTTATGGTAGTATTAAATATTATTTATAGTTTTTTTCAAGGATATATATAGTTATACTAAACAAATTTTCATGACGTTATCCATTTCATTAATTATTATTATTTTTCCATTATACCAAAAAATCTTATTATGGTGCTACAGATGATAAAAAATTGTGAAAATATCCATTTTCAAGAAGAATGGATGAATTTTAAACTCTTGAAATGACCCCCAGGATCAGTACGAATTGATATTTTGGAATTTCATGTCACATTTTAAGATGTTAGAAAAATTTTACAACCATATAAAAAGTTTGACATTTGATATTATGAACAAAACCATGTGTTCACTATATAATGATTAATATTAAAGAAATATCCCTTCTCACCCAAAAAGTAGGTTTAATATGAGAAACAAATTAATCTGCTCAAGAGGGCCTATATGTGTTATTTCATTAAATAGTAGGAATTTTTTTTGAATTTAATGGAAAATTCATATACAAAGTTGTTGTCCACTCATTCCTCAAGTACCAGTAAAAGAGTTTGGTTCTAAAATATCGTATGCATCAACCAAAATATAGTATGTAGTAAACAAATGATAAACCAAATATTATCAAATTGTATAGAATATATAAATTTTACATGTGAACTATTAAATATATAAAATAAATTTATTAAATATGGAATATTATGTTTTGAAAAAAAATGATTCAATTTTATCCACGAAAGAAAAAATGTTTTCATTTAGGAATTTATCACTAATTAAACCATTAAATAGTTGTGAAATGAATATTAAATAATGTTTTAAAAAATTAAGATATTATTTTTTTAAATTACTAATAGAAAATGAAATTATAACTTCACCCAAATATTTTATCAGTCCAGTATATTTATAAAAATAAATTAGCATTTAATTCACCACATTTGTTGAATGTTATAATATATAATATATCACTGTTCATTCATGTTGAGCATAAGGTTTTCATGTACAACTTCAAACCCTTTGGTTGAGGTATGTGGCCATTTTTTATGATTTTTTTCTGTATAGAGAGGTTGGGTAATGATTAAGATAGTTTTAAGGGTTTTTTTTGGTTTCGGGGATTTTTTATGGGGAACAATTTTACATAGTTTTGTCAAAACTATTAAAATACTACATGAAAAAGTGTGCATATAGGCAACGGGCTTGGGAAGTCACACAGTAAGGGCCCACAGTTTTATCACAATGTTTCAAATCTTATGACCACTGAGGTGAGTTATATATTTTGAGATAGTGGGATTTTCCACAGTCAACGCACATTTTTTCTAATCAGGAGGGAATACTATGTGGGGTCCCTCTTGAATTATTATTAGTAGCACCATTTTCACACAGTTTTTCTAACCATGCAAGCTAGTCATGTGTCGAATTAAAAAGTGGTTTTTCAAAAATAGGGTCACACGATATTTTCCAGAAAACTTTCGTTTCTCATACAAAAAGACCCAAAATGGGATTTTCTTTTCTATGTGGTTTTAAGGGAGCTCCTACTCATTTATATATGTGAATATAAAAGTTTTCAAGGTGTGTTGAAGGATATTTTCCATTGGTATGTCCCTTCTATTATTGTTTCTTATTTTTCCCTAGATCTTATTCTCTCTCTATATATATCACTATCTCTCCCTAAATCTATTCTCTAGTTATACTAATGTATCATGAACATTTAGAGTTTTAGTTGTAAAAAACGATGATATTTTGGATTCATGATGTTTTTAAAATGGAACATAGGTGGGTCTATTTAGTTCCACACAGTTTTGATGTGAGGTTGTGGATTGGTGAATTATTCTGAAACCCTAATGTAGGTGGCTTCTCTCTCAACTCCATTTTGATAGAATTATAATGATCCATTTTTAAAGTAGTTGGGTTTTCTTGAATTTTTTTCAGAAAGTGATCTGTGAAGCATGATTGAAACTCATTTTGTGATAAATTGTGGATTGAGGGGAATATTATCATTTTGGGAAATGTTATTTTTTGGGGGATTTTGAACCATGGATTTATATTTTATTAGATGGCTGAATTATGGAAAATGGTTTATAAAAATGTTTCCAACAAAAATGTTGTTTTATTGAATTATTTTGGCATAGATAATGTTTTATTGTTATTTTCAATAAAGGGGTAAATTTTTGTACTTATTTTGGGATGTTTTGGTTGTTATGAAATTGGAAGTTTCTTATTTTAATATTGTGCTTGTTTGGTTAAATGTGTTTTGATTGAGTTCATGTTCATTAGGATGTGTGGGTAATAAATCACCTCCATAATTTTGTGATGGATTAGTGTCAGTTATTTTACTCCCCAAAGAGGGACTGACAAGGGTATAGAGTCTCCTCCATCATTATTGTGATTGATATGGGTTATGACTCTCCCCTTCCAAAGTTGGTTCACAATTTGACAGCTTAGTGAAAGGATGAATCACCACTCACATGTATAGGAAGGTCCATAGATGCATGCATGGTTGGTTGTGTGTCTATATTGAAATGTAGTTATGGTTGTAACATGCAGGTGGAAACAACAATTGACAAGATTTATGAATAATGGCATAGGAAAAAGGGTAATGTGTTTTGTTTCATTCATTGATTTTGATTTTTAAAAGAAAAATGGTTCTGTAATGGTGTGATTGGATAACATGATCAATTTTTATGGTTTAATGGTGTCATATAATTTTTTTATATAAATATACTCACAAATTTAATTGTGGTGGAATATCAATGAAATTCATTGGGGTTTATCCTACTAAGTATTTTTTTCACCCCTTTGTTATTACAATAGTGAGTTTGTAGTTGTTGTATTTCAAGATAAGGGAAAAGATATATAATATCATTTCATTTGTTTTTCATCAGGATGCATGGTCAGTCTTATGGTTCTTGGATACTGGATCATGTTGGAGCTATGGGGTGGTTTCAAATCACCAATGTTTTATTATTTGTTCATCCATTTGGTACTCTAATTATGGTTTATTATGGATTGGTTACGTCTAACTTTTCTATATTCTGATCTTGTTGGGAATTTTATAGGAATGAATCATATAGACAGTAATTGGTTGGTGATAAAGTCTCATATGGTATTTTTATTTGTATTTATATGTAAAAATTTGTCCCAAATATTCATGAAGCCCTCAGGATTTATTTCTATCCTTTGGTTCCTTGGGAACATTGCCAAAGGACAAGTGTCATTCCACCACCTATTAAATCTAATGATACGAGGCATGAAGTAACAAGTGGTACCAATATTTTTGTTGCCTACGGTTTATATGAAACCGGTTTTTTCAGTTCATTGGAATTGATTGGAAGTCTTGATATTGGTATTCATTCAGCATTTATTCTGAATGGTGGAATGGTGGAAAGGAGTTGGATTGTCAGAACATGAAATGAATAGCATAATATTATTTAGCTAAACCATTTTTGTTGAACATCAATTTAAATGGGAGTTGGGTACATAAGTGTCTTGGATACACTTATTGGAATTTCAAATATAATATTCATGGGTATAGCTAATAAGATTGGGTTTTCAAGCATAGTACAATTGACACCACACTAGGATTTATATTTGAATAGGAATAACAATTTATCTTTTGGATGTGAATGTATGAATTTTGAAATATTGGGATTTTTTTCAAATGTGTGATTTTCAAAAAGGGATGGCCTTGTTATTTTCGAAATGGTGTATTTTTAAAACATGTACTATATTATCAAAATGGTTGAATATAGGAAAAAATTATTTTGTGATGCTTTTTTGTGATAGTTTCAATATAATTCAAATTGATATTGTAAATCATAAATTACTAGGGAGTAATACTAATGGTGATTCATGTATTCATAGAAATTGAAGTAGGTTGGAATCAAAGAGACCAACCATAGGATACTGTAGAAAATGTGAATTCACATAAGCCCTAGGTGAACCAAAAGCTACTTCCGAGTATACAATACGAATTCCAAGCTATGGAAAGTGAAAATAAAAGGTATAATAAAAGGATTGTGGGTGACATTGGTTAGTTCCAAAAGAAGAATCCTTCCATTTTTCAAAGGTTATTCAAAGCTATAAAGGGAAGAGGCATTGTAAAAAATGAAAAATTAGATATTTGATTTTCTAGACTCACCAGTGTAATTGGAAGTGATTTTTGTGATGTACATGTCGGAATATATTGCATCAATGGTGTGGGAGTTGGTGGTCCGCTATAGAATGGACCATTGTATGAGATGGGATGGTTTTGAAGAATTTCAGAATAGAAATTTTTACCGTAAAAAATTTATAATTATCTACACTACATATTTGTCATATTTAATAAAGGAAACTTGTCAGTGATGGAATATGTAGTTATGTTTACTAACTCAGTGTGGTTTTCACTTGAGGTGGCAGCTAATGCATCCACAAAGGAGCACATTTTTTAAATAGTGTTGAGGCATGCTATATTCTCCAAAAAAAATAATGTGCTATGTATAAAAGATTATATTTTATATGGTAAAATAAGAATCATTGGATGAAAGGGAAATATTTGGATCAAAATCGGGAAATCATGGTGATACCTACAAAAAATGGTGGAAAATCTAATGTAGAAAACAAGAAAAAAGAACCCTTATTCCAAAGGTGGTAGAATTAGTTGGAATCTGATGCTAGAATCAATGAATATTCATAAAAAGTCGCAGATCTTGATGAGAAGTTTTTAATGTGGGTTGTTCAACCACATAAAGTCAGATTATAAGTAAAAATGTTTAGCATTTAATTACTACAAACAGATAGGTTTTATTCAGTTTTGTTTTCCCTTTTCTCCAAAATCTGGTAGTCATAAAACTTATTAAGAGTCATAGGAATCATATTCCTCAATGGGTCGTGGGAGGAAACATACACCTATCCAATAGTGTAGAGATATACGTGGGGATTCTTGGGATACAATGACTCCTAATTTGGGGAAAATTAAGTAATGGATGTAATGAAAAAAGAATTGTAAGTAAAAATGTTATTGGAGTATAGTAGGTTATGGTGGATGATCATTCTAGACCATCCATGGTCAAAGGTATGAATATTTTTCATTCTATCCTTATTAAATATTTTTTTGATATTGTTTCATCACAATCATTCAGTTCATCTTTTGTTAATGATTTTTTGGTTTATCATGTGGAAATTATGGTTAAATTTTTGAAAATTGAAACTCATCAAGGTAAAAGAGATTTTTGATACTTTCTATAAAGAGAAAATTGTGTAATAGTTGATAGGGTTGAGTTGATGTTGTATTTATTAGTGCATGTGATGGATTATTATGATATAATCCTGGGTATTGATTTGTTTACAATGTTTATGGACCACATCAACTATTATTCATGAATGGTTAGTTTCACATTAGGTTGTGGAATCAAGAATCTATTTATTGGAGGTAAAATGTGATTATGAGTGAAACGACCTTGTTGGAACTAGAAGATGGGATGATATTGTATCATTTTGTAGATTTGTTGTTTTTCTCGATGGAATATACCTAGTAGGGATGTTTTTTAGTAATTTGTATCAGTTTTTCCATGATTTTATGGATAATTCATATGTATTACACTCGTAAGAGACATTGAGTTTAAATTGATCTTATTTTGGGGGCCAGTCCTTTCTCACTTCCATATTAATGCAATACACTCGAAGAATTCATAGAATTAACATTGTAGTAGGAGGAGTTAAAAGACTAGGAATTCATTCGGCCTAGTGCATCTCCATGGAAAAACAATGGGATTTTTTTATAAAAGGAGAATGTATCACTATGGATCTGTATTTTTTAACAGAAGCATATATAATTCACAATATAGAATCGATATCCACTCCGAAGAATTGATTATTCGTTAGATCAGTTGAGGGTTGCTCATTGGTTCCCCAATTATGAATTGCGAGTGGGATATCAACAATTGTGGGTTAGGAGGGTGGATATTATGAAAAAAACATTCATGAGAATATATTTCCATTATGAATATGTTTTTATTCCATTTGATGTGAAAAAAATGGACAAGAATTTATCATGGAAATGATGAATCATATATTTTCAGAACATCTAGATTCTTTTGTAGTCGCATTCATTGGTGAAATATTTGTGTATTCTAAGAAAATGTCAGTGCATGAGAAATAGTTTGTGATAGTATTTTGAATCTAGATAAATCATCATTTGTATAAAAACTATTAATATGTGATTTTTGGATACATTAGGTTTTTTCTCAACCATTTTATTTCTAAGAAGGTTTATTCTACATATCTGTAAAATATATTGTTTTTTATCTTCTTGAAAGAAAATGTTTTTGTGAAATAGAGATTCCTTGGACCAGCTGGGTATTATTGACACTTTTTCTATGACTTATAATTAGTAGTCTCACTAATGAGAGCTTTCCTAAAAATGTTTCCTTCTTATCCGTTTCATATAAATTATTTTATATAAATATTTAAACCATTTTTATTGTAGTGTAATGTGTAGGTATGTAATTTGGGGGTATCTTACTAAATATTTTTACACACCCCCTACTTCATAACATTGGTGCTTTTGTAGATTTTGTATTCTAGGACACAGTAAAAGGTAAAAAATATCATTTAATTATTAGTTCATCATGATTATTGGGTGGTCTTTTCATGCATGTGTCTTAGAGCATCGTGGATATTTGGAGTGGTTTCATAGCATTATAGTATTATTGTTCAGTGATTCTCTATTTAGTATGTTTCTGGTTTATTGTTGTCTACATATCTTGATCCTATGGATTTTATGTATTGTGGTACATTGTTGTGAACATGCATCATGATGTTGGTAAGTGGTTTGTGATAAAGGATTGTTTAGTTTTTTTTTTCATTTCTAGGGATAATCATTCCCCAACTGTTATTGAATCCCTAATCATTTATTTCTATCCTTTGTAACCATGTGAACATCGCCTTAAGTCCATGTGGGATGCCACTCCCTTCTCAATAAAATAATAAGGGGAATGATGTTACATACCAAATATACTTTTTAACACCAAAAAATTCTACAGTATGAAGCTTGTAGTCAATACAGTGAATGGAAAGTGACACCTAGCATCTAAGAGAATATAATATCTAAATCATCATATTATATTTAATATTTAAAATATATTCTAAATATATCAATGCATCAATGCCATGTTTTTATGTGTTACATGCAATGATGAACTTCATCAACTTCTTTCATCACACGCATGATCAAGTTTTACCAAACCATAATATATTTTTAAAATTTTATGATATAATATAATATGATTTAAACTAGCCATTATGATTACTATTAACTAATTCATGAATGTTTTTGGTTAATGAAAATATAAAATTAATTCATCGGTTACCAATTAAGGAGAAATCAAAATAAGAAACAATTTTATATAAAAATAAATATCAATTTTTAATATTATTGAATGAGTTTAATAATAATAAATATAATTAGTTAAAATTAGTAAATTATTTTAATGAAATATATTTTTTTAATATTTTATCAAATATTTTTCACATTCACACATTAGGATTAATAGGAATAATATAATAAGAAACTCTATTTTAAACATAAATACCCATATATTTATAAAGGAAATTTTGCTATATCTTAACATTAAAACCATTTAAAATATACATTTAGAAATATTAATTTATTTTATATTTCAATAAAAAATTCATCATTGAATTAAATTCAAAATAATGAAGATATTGTGAATTTTTTTATATTTTTCTTAATCATTTCATTTTTTAATGAGTAGTTTAAAATATTGGATTTTTGTTGAAAAATTTGTCTTCATAAAATTAATTTATCAAGTTAAATTATACATTAACTGGATTTAATGTATAATTATATAGTATTTTTTCAATATATAAAATTTATTTTATTTTAATAAATTTCAATTTTATGTTGATTATATATCATATAAAAATTTCAGAATTCTTTACTTTAAAAACCTGCATTGTCATCCCATCGGTGGAATTAAAGTTAAATAAACATGTTCCACTTCAATGAATTGAATTTGTAAAAATAGATTTCATGTTTGTAATAAAAATAATTTATAATTTCTATTAATTCAAATACTATTTTCGACCAAAATTATCAATGATAATGAGTAAAATTATTTATAATTATTAAGGAAAAATTACAATTAAGAAAACACTAAACCATTAAATTAGGGGACCAAATGACCCAGCAACTATAAAAACACCCATTATTTGGACATAAATAATTAATTAACCATTAATGATTTATTTTTGTTGTTTTTATGTCTTAGGGAACGTAAAAATATTGGTACATTAATCATCTATTAAAAATTACCAACTGAGTCATTTTCCACCATTATAAAAGGCCATCATCCCTCCCCATTACTCAAATATCTAAATCCTCATAGGTTCATACATGATCATCCAAAATAGATTCGCAACATCCCTTCCCTCAACCATGATCCAATCCATGGGGCAGAAATAAATTCAAAGAATTCTTTTGTAAGAAATAAAACGAAGCTATCAGATAAATAGGTAACAACTTCTCTCAAGCTATTTAGTTTTGTTTCTATTCTCCAAAACCAAAAATAATCATATCTTATGTTCATAAAATAATAAATGAATCGTATATGTTGTAATATTATTGGTTCTACATTAAATTACACACACTTTCATTTAGTGGGTAACGAACATACAGTTTCTTTGTACGGTGAACTACTACCTTAGGAAATGATCATTGACCACTTTTCTTCCACTAACATTCATTGTTGTCCATTATGATGGATGATAATTTTAAATATGATATATATTATATTTTATAAATTTTTTAATTTATAAAATATTTTTATTACACTTACCATTATTACTTTCCATTTTATTTCTATAGGATAACATCATTTCCGGAAGTGTAATCGACACCCCCCTTGAATTAATGTGAATCATTCAAACTTACATGGAACCTATAATGTATTCATTAAATGAGAAATGTGTGACATAAAAACTTTTATATTATATTCATGACATAGTTACCTTTATCTAAATATAGAATTTATAGATATATCATTTTCATTATTACACTTTCACACACTTAAAAAATTTATAACATTATTTGTTGATGTGCGGACTACTGCCGCCTCAACATGATGTGATTATTTTTCTATCATAAATAACTATATATAAGTACATATAATTAAAAAATATGAAATTTATTATATAAATATAATTATGTAATGATATTGCGTTACATACCTTCCTTCCATAATGATCATTGAAAATAAGAACGTTACACATTCGTATGTATGATATAACATCTCTTTGATTGTAACGCTGATTATTTTTCATAACCTTATGAAATAATTGATTAAAAAAGTATAATTAATAAATAAATATAATAATTATGTAATTATTATTTTTCTAGTTATTCTATATAATGTCCCCATTGACCATAGTTTACCTACCTAAGTTGTTTAGGCACATGAACTGAATTTTTTCAAATCACGTGACGTAAACAAAATTATTTAATTAGTTTTATAAAAAATTGTAAAAAGAGATATAAAACTATTTATAAACCTGAAAATGTACTAAATAAATTTTAAAATTAATATAAGGTTATTATATATTAGTTTAAAGAACGTCCACCTGAATGGAATGTCAAATTATAGGATTTCACCTAAATTTACTTTCCACTGAGATCTATTTTTTGTTATGCTGCAATTCACTTTTATTTGTTGTATATACTGCCCTTTGACATTTTACATCATTAATATAATTATTCTAATTATATTATAAGTTTCATATAATTAATGGGGAATTATGATTTAGATATTTCGAAGTTGTATGGGACACATTAGAATGTTTAAATATTATTTACTCACAAAAATGTTTTAATGTCAATGACCCTTGTTGTTAATCATCCTCCTCTATGGTATTATAGATAAATACCTTATTATTTGTTAAATATGGATTTTTTATAAGGCACATTATTTTTTTTGATATATTATTAGTTTCTTGGACTTGTAATACATGGCATCCAGGAAATTTAAGGTATGCCCTATAGGTTGGGGACTGGTTAATGAAACCATCGTGATTCATCAACAGTCTCATGTGATGAATGAGTTAGCCAAACAAATGGGGTTTTATACAATTGCTAAACTATCTTGTGATTATTATTGAAAATAATTTATCCATGTACCTTGGAAACATGAAGTATAATAATTTTTAATTTAACACGTTTTGGTTCAGTTGTTATTCCTCTATGAGATTTTACATCGACATATCTACAGATACATTTCATTGAAATTCATTGATTAAATGTGATATTTTTCAGTTTCATATCTATTTATATTGTTTCTTCCTAATATAATAATGTTAATGGAATGTTTTATTAGTTAATAACCATTCCTTGTTATTTTTTATATATTGATTCATTATTACTTCTAGTTTACATACATTTACTAAGCATTTGAGGTCACCCATATTATTTTTCACTTCAAAAAGAATCCATGAAGTGTAAAATGAAAGGTATATAGGTATACAGTGGATATATTGGAGTTATCCATAATATAAATTATTTTTAAAAAAAACTTCTATTGTAATTAATGTATTCATTTGAATACAAGTCTCATTTAGGTATCAGTTTTTCTAAGAGTACTAAACTCGCATACCATCAAGAGATTATTCCATGTTATCATGTCAATGAAAATAATAGCAAACACTGGCTTTGGGATTTTTATGGGTGGGTCACTATATTTCGTAGCAAAGTAAGATTAGTAGTGACCTTTGGAATTAGATTTAGGAAATCATATATTATAGAACATAATCCTAAGATAGAAATTAAGGAAGAGTATAGAATAACCTCATAGAATCATGGTAAGGTAGAGATTGTGTGGGAGATCCATGAAATATGTCCTACTTTGGATTCTACAACTAGACATGGTTGTACCACAGATTTAACAAGGACTAATAACCCTCACAGGGTATTCTTGTCCGGACTTGTGGTAACCTGGTACATGAAAACCTGCATTGCTCTACACCTGATTAGATAATCCTGGGTGATATGCTTAAGAAAATTCAAATTTTCATTACAACTGAATATGAATCATTTTGAAACAATTAACCTAGACTAATACAATGGTTTGTTAGTTTGAAAATATTGTGTCATGATTTATAAATCAATGAAATGATATTATGGATAAAAAATATACCAATGAAATACATATGTAGAAATAAATGGATGAAGTATTAATGTGTTGATTCTATATTAAAATACATATTTAAAAGGATATTTAATGATTAACCTTATTTCAAGGATGTCCATCATATTTATTTTTGGAAATTATATAAATATGGTTTTATAAAATGACAAACTGTAAACCATGTGAAAACCAATCATATCTGGAAAGGATATGGGCCTTGTACACCAGAATGAAGGATATTAAGGGTTTAACATGAACCACTAACCTATGAAATGTCTTTGTAAATTTTTCATTACATTCAATAAAAACAATTTGATCAAATATTGTTAATGATTAAAATGTACTATCATTTATAAGGGTTAGTGATTAATTTATTAATCACATTGGTTTTGGAGGATAACTAATGAAAAATAGTTATAAGTTTCACCCTTGTATATTCCTTACAATCCCTTAAATGTTATTTTTCGTGATTTTGGAAGAAAAATAATTCATTATTGGTAATTAATTTATAGGAAAATAAGGAATTATAATTTTACCAATTCTCATCCATATGTTACGATAAATCATATGAAATATAAACATATCAATTAATTATATTTTTTATATTCTTTGTAAGTAAAATAATTACACAAAATTAATAAATGTTTGTAAAATAAAATGTTGTTCATGTACCTAAATATCTATTTAACAAATAGTATTCTGAATCATCATTTATTTATTGAATAGAGGCCAAATACATTCTATATACAAGTCACTTTTTTATTTATTGATGACCTCATTTATTCCATAAAAATATTTATTTATCTCCACCAACTATGTATCTCTACCATCCAATGATGTTATCTTACATAAATACCTTGTTATATATTAGTCCAGGTCTGTATTGCACTTCCCATTATATATTTTCAAGATGATTTTTAAGAACCCTTCTCATGATGTTCCATTTCTTCCAGGGAAATATTATGAAACCTTTCACCATGATCATGTTTAAATTCTAAGGACACAGTTTAATTATGTTGGGGATAATGTAACACCCCAAAATTATAAGTAAAACCCTTGCAGTTGATAACATGTATGACAAAGAACACCAAGCATGAAAGAGAATATAATACCTCGATACATTATAATATTATTACTATGAAAAAAAATATTCTTTATATTTAAATTCATGAAACACTGAGTTTGTGTGTGTTACACACAAGAGAGACCTTCGTCTATGGCTTGTGTTACATGCAAGACTGTGTTTTACTAGACAATTATATATTATTAAAATAATATTATTTACTATAATAATATATAAATGACCATTTCTGAATATTATTAACAAAATAATGACAATTTTCCATTTATGTAAATATAAATTAAATCACGGGTTGCAAATTAATGAGATATTAAAATAAGAACAATTTTGATATAAAATAAAATATATTTATTTGTATGCTTCCAAAAGATTTTTTCCTGATAAAAATAATTAATTAAAATTTTAAAATGATATTGATGAAATTTATTTTTTTTATATTCAACTTTTTTTCATTAATCCATTAGGTTTGATATCATGAAATAAGAAAAAAATATATTATATACATAACACCCAATATTTTTATAAAGTAAATTTTACCACCTTTTAATTGAGATTCCATTTTAAATATTAATTTTGAAATATTAATGGATTAGAAATTTAAAAATGAACTTCATCATTAGAATAGTAACATAATAATTAGGTTATAATAAATTTATGGTCATTTTTTTTAAACATTTATTTTTTTATGTCAAGATAGAAATACAGAATTTTAGCCCAAAACTAACATTTAATCTATTTTATTTATATGGTAAAATTATAATTTCAATTCATTTTCAAGATTATTTAGATAATATTTACACCAATTAATACAGTTTATTTCACTGTATTCTATTCCTCTATGAAATTCATTATAAAAACAAAGCAATTAGTTGGATGTTTTTAATTTAAAAACCGACATTGTCGTCATGCCTATAAGATTAAATTATAATAAAAATAGGCCACATATATGATTGGAATTATGAAAAAGGGATTTCATTATTTAAATCATCATAATATATTATTTATACAATGATTTTTTTAAAAGATATATTATTTAAAATGGTTAAAATTAATTACAATTGTTAATACAAAATTAAGCATAAAAAAGTATTACCATTACGTTATGGGCCCAAATGACCTATCCACACGTGAAATAAACATTTGATGGAAATACATCAGTCCTAAACCTTCCAAAATTTAGTTCTTTTGGTTATTTATGACATTTGGTGGGTAAAAACGTGGATACATCTATCAAAATTTTAAAAATACCAACTAAGCACTTTCCCATTTATAAAAGTCTACCACTTCTCCCCATTACTCAAACCACTCATACCAAATAGTTTTGGAAAATATCTACCAAAATAGCCTCCCATAATCCCTCTAATAAACTTTTCTTCTTCTATTTGGAAATAAAACATTCCAAATAATTCTTTTGTCACATACCAATTAAAGGTTCCCTATTTATATCTTTCATATTCTATCAAAATAATTTGTTTTATTTACATTATCCACCCCATAAAATCTTCATATTACATGTAAAAATAATATTAATATTATCCTAAAAATATTGAGATATTTTTTCATGTTGTGGGTTTACCTACTCCTACACAAACTTCCATCAAATTGGAAACAAACTAGTTTTTTATATGAAATGAGAACTACTACCTCAAAGTACAACGATTGTTCATTTCTCCTTTAGAAAACATTCATGGCTATCGATTATGTTGTACACTCTATTTATATATGATATATAAGATATTTATTATTTATTTATAAATATTTTATCCTTTTATTACACGTTCCATTACTACATTCCATTTTACATTTATACAATAACATCATTTAATGAAGTGTGGACTTTCGGCCCCTCGAAGAGATGTTACTCATTCACAGTATAATGAAACTTATAAATGGTGTTTTAAATTAGAAAAATATGAAATAAAAACATCTATATTATATTAATGAAAGAAATATTTTTTTTGTAAATAAGCTACATATATCTTTTTCGTTATTACAGTTTGACACACTAAAAAATTGATAACACTATTACTGGACATGTGGAATACCGCCTCTTCAAGATGATGTGATTCATTTTTCATCGAATGAATTATATATAATTACATATGATTACATAATATAAAATAAATTATATAATTATATTTATGTAATTATATGTTTCTAATTAGCTAATTTCCATAACAATCATTGAAAAATAAGAATGTTACGCATACGTACGCACGATCAACCGTCTCCATGATGGTAATGTTTATTAATTTTTCATAACCATGTGTAATTATTAATCGTAAAAGTGTTATTAATTTATAAATATGATAATTATGACATTATTATTTTTCCATAAGTGGTTTTATGTTGGCCCCTTTCACAATAGTTGACCTTCTAAAGACGTTTTGACACATAAACAAAATTTACTCAAAACATCCAACGTAATAATAATTTTTCAATAAGTTGTATACAAAATATTGACATGTGAAATAAATGTAATGATTAAAAATGTGAAATTTTATGAATAATATAGAAAATATATGTAGGGTATTGTATTTGATGTTATAGGACGTTCACCAGAAAGGAAACTCAATGTAATAGATTTCATTTCAATTTAAATTCGATTGAGACGTATGTTTTTGTTCACCAATTCAATTATTTGGGCTATATACTAACATTTGACATGTTAAATCATGAATATACTAATTATGTGATATTATATATTTCATTTAATTCCCATGTAATAGTGATTTAAAATTTTGAATGTGGTGTGGGACACATTAGAATGTTTAAATTTTATTATTACTTAAGAATGTATTAATGTCAAAAACCCTTGTTTTTTTATTATCCTCCTATAAGGTATTATTGATTAATCCATATACTATATTGCATGTGGATATTTTATTGGAAAAATTATTTATTTTTTATATGATGAACGCTATGGACATATAATACAAAGGTTGGGGACTGTTTAAGGTATGCCCTTCTGGTTGTGGATCAGTTAATGAAAGCCCTTTGATGCATAAATAGTCTCAGGGATTGAAATAGTTTTCCAAAATAGACGTGTATTTTTCTAATAGCTATAAAATCTTGTGAAATGTCTTGACAGTAATGGTTCATTGAACATAAAAAACATGGTATCCAATAACTGATAATTAACCTTGTAACAACCACTAAATTTTAATTTTTTTTTAATTAATGATTTTTATGGATTTCTTAATAACCAAATAATAATATTTTTTAAATGTTTCTCATTATAGATAAAAAAAATTTAATTTTTTTTTTATTTTAATTATTTTTTATAGTTTTCAAATTTAATGTCAAATTAACAAAAAAATTCCAAATTACTATTATATTTATTTTGATTTAGAACAATTTTAAAATACTAAGAAAATGAAAGTATTTCTAAAATAATTAATATGATTATAATTATTTAATTTAAAAAAAAATTAAAAAAATGAATAATTACATTAATATAATAAATTTCATTTTTTTTGAAATTATAATTTTTTTATAGATTTGTTTTTTAAATATTTAATATTATGAATTTACTAAAAAAATTATATTTAACTATTTTAAATATTTTTCTAAATTATCAAAATTATTTGATGTTATTCATATTATATTATTATTTTATTTTATAAAAATTGTATATTTTAACAAACAAAACTTATATTTAGATATTTATTCAAATAAAATAAAAATTTAAAATTTTTTAGAGTTTATTTTGTAGGGTAGAGGACTAGGTTTTTTGGTGTTGAGTCACATCCTAAGAGGTGAATATATGTAGGGTCTTTGAGTCGAGCGTGATTGGGGAGATGAGGGATATATGAGTTGCGAGGATGAAGGAGGACAACCGGCAAGGGTTTAATAAATCCCTAGGTAGTACCCATGTCATGTTCTTTTATGGTGTATGAGGGTTCCGAGCCGGAGCTGAGATCTGTGGGTTTCTTCAAGGCCTTTTATCATTGACATGATCTCGATCTGTCCAGATTCATGGATCCGAGAAGTTTGATTTCAACCATTGTGAGGTGAAATAATGTTCTTCATATCAGAACTAGAGGAAGGTGTTCTCATTTCCATGTATGAATATATTCGGATTAGTAGTGGTAGGAACAATTTCATCATTGATATATTTTCAAATTTGTCTTGTCATCAATTTTCTTCATCCTACATTGCATTCTGAAAATAAATTGTTCGTTTTTTGGTCCACATAAGTCAACTTCTGATGTTTCTAAAATATTAAATTATATTTATCAATGTTTTTTAATAGTAAATGTCAATTTCACTACAATTACAGATAATTTATATAAATCTTTTAAGGACTATTTTGTGAATAATTATATCTTCGAGTTATGTTATATTGGTTTTATTGCATCTATAGTTTTAGATTCCTTGGTATGCTTGTGTGTGTGTCATTATTACATAGTGGTGTTTTTGTTATAAAAATCCCTAACCAAAAATGCAATTGTAAATTATGAAAACATTCTTGTGTTGATTTCAGAGAGGGAGTGTTTACATTTCATCATTTTAGGTAAGGGTTATATATTTATAACATTTTTTTATTCATGATTTTAAAATTCATTTTATATGGGATTAATTTTATTCAGTTAGTTGATTTGGATTTAGAAATTAAAAATATATATTCTCTATTCTGTAATAAATTTCATAATATTTTTTCATATTTTGGAGGATATATATTTATATCATCAATACAATGATGAAATATATTATTCCATAAAGTAAAATTAATTATCATATAAAATTTAATTTTATGAATATTTATTTCTTGACAGGTGTAATTTTTTTTGTTTTAAGTTTATGATTTCTAATTTTAATTAAATTTTGTTAGGGGTTTGTATATTTAATAGTACATATTTTATTCATGTTATAATAAATTTATTTATTTATCATGTTTTACAATTTATGTTGTATTTTTGATGACGTATATACATATACATATATATTTATATATACAAATATATGTACATCTACCCAATTAGTTTGTAGATTTTTACAGACCAAATAATGTAATAGAGTGAATTTATTTTGTTTAAATTTTATTTATTTTTTATAATAGGTTGTTTCATTGAAAATCTAATCATTTTCAATGTTTATTAATCTTATGTTTGATTTAAAATACATTTTTCAACTTATATATATATATATGTATGTACTTAACATATTTTATTATTTAATTTTATGTCATATTAGTTCTACCAATGGTTATTTTCATTTATGAATGTTCTCCTAAAAAATGAATATCTTCTACAATGATGAGTGTTATAAATTCAATGTCATGTGTATGTACATTAAAATATGTAAGAAATATATATTGTCTTGTATATATAAGAGGATAACGTTTTTATTGACATGTTATAATTTTAATTTTCATGTTTATGGAAAATGTGAATAGCATGTTATCATGTTACATAAAAACTATGGTTGTCACATATGCATACAAGCATGGCCTTTCATTATGCATTAAATAGAATTTTGTTCTGTTCATAATAAATTAATGGTTTAAATTTATGTTTTAAAGCTCAATTACTAAAATAATAACTACATGGATTTAATTACAAGTGTTTTCATTTATAATTAATTTTGTAGAAGAAAATTATTTTTTATTGAAAGAACCCAGACCTTCTTTTCAAGTACGTTTTTCCTTTTTGGCGTTTTTGAAACAAGAGTAGTTTCTGGAAATTATTGATGTACACACCGTCTACTTTATAAGATCACTCCGTGTACTTCATTACCGCTCGAGGCCGTGTGATGGTCGTGTCATGGCCACACACGTGACCATGAGGGGTGACATATAGGCCACCTAATGCGGAGAATGGAAATTCCTATTACATGTTGTGTACTCCAAAAGTACACGCTGTGTACTTTCTCTTTTTTCATTAAAAGGACCAGGGTCACATCTAATCGCCAGAACTGTCTTCTTCTCTAGCTTCTTCAATCGAGAGCATTCTCTTAGGTTACAGATCTTCTCTGAGCCCTCGAGCCATTGTTTTTATTCCGAATCGACCAGCGTCGATTGCGTTGGAACCGTAGCAGTAATCTCTTCCTTCTCCTAGAGCTTTGTTTTCCAATTCCTCCTCTTTCTCATGTTATCAGGGGATGAGAGTTTTGGATGTTTTTGTATATCTGCAACATTACAACGTGATTCATGCTTAGTGGTTTGAGTATATCAATATCCTAACATTGAGGTAGGTGGATTGGGCCTTTCTGTAGTAATTCATTGAGTATTTTGGGAATATTCCACCAATACCCTTGAACGGGGTATTACATGTTTCCTGTTTTCCCTTGTTGTTTTCCTACTTTGATTATATGCCTGTGTATAAGACTTTTCATGTGAATAGAATAGTTTACTATGCTTTGGATGTTTTTCCCATGCTTTTTCCCTATTATGACTGTTTGGTCTAGTTTTTCGGTTAGGTTATTGCCAGTTACATGCCTAGTTTGTAGGATTGTGTGGTCGTTCTTCCATGATGAGATGCTGTAGAATGCTATCCAAGTAGTTCGTGAGGATAATTTGGTCGTAACACGTTGCGATACATACTGAATTTACACAGGACTATGAGAACCTACTATAGCAGACTATAGAGAGAATGGACGTAAGGGCTTCTCCAAAGTGTCTTTAATTTACGATTCAATACCATAAGGGGAATTGACATAGAGTGATTCCTCAGAGTGTCTGTAGTTCCTCGACGCGGGCCACCGGTGGAATGAGACGTTGAGTACTTCCCTAGAGCGCCTTTAGTATGATTTGAAACTATATGGGGAATTGATGGTGAGTGATTCCCCAGAGAGTCTATTCTTCATTAGCTGAACCAGAGGTGTGAGACTATGTGTGCCTTCTAGAGGGTTGCTAGTATTTTTAGGTTGAACCATAGGGGTTAGGCTGTGAGAAATACCTAGAGGTTTCTTGTTTGTTCTAATTTCTTGAGTGGCTACTTTATTGTTTGTAAATTGTATGCTAGAACTATGGATTGTTTGCTGGTGAGTACTTCCTGTTATTTTTTACTGTTTACTGCACTTTTAACTGCCATATATTCATTGACTGTAAGTAATAGATCTCTGGGTGGTTTCCTACTAGGACATTGTCTCACACCCTGTCTGGGGCATGTATTTGGGCACAAACTGATTATATTTTTGCAGGTATAGATAAGGGAAAGCACCCTTCAACTTCCGGTTCTTGATTGCACTGGAGCTGGAGAGCCTGGGACCATGCTGAGGCTTGAGATACTGAGGAGCTGTCTTATCTGTTTTTATTTTGTACTTTGGTTTAGTACTGTATTCATAATTGTCACTTGTTTGGTTTCTTTCCTAGACATATATGTATCATGCATCATTTCAATATATATATGTGCTCCTGCTATTTATCATATTTAGACTTCTGTTGTTCACTTGTGTATGGATTGTTTAAAGCTTCCATTGTTGTTTATTATATCTCTTTCCCACTGTGTACTCTACCAATGAGGGCATAACTTCCCCACTATCACACCCAAGGCCCTCACTACTAGTCGGTAGCCTCTAGCATTTGGGGAAATGCGCTTAAGGCCATGTGACTAATCGGGTACGGAGTGTCTCTGGGTGGCTTCCGGAACTGGGGCATTACAAAGTGGAATCAGAGGAATTCTTTTCTCTTGACGTACATTTTGGATCCATTAGCCCGGGATATAATGGAATAAGTACTTGGTAATAAGATGTGCCTAGGAGTAGCTAACCTGTGTACAGGGAAAATCCATACTACCTGTTCTATTAAAATTTTATCAGTTTGCAATTATACAGTTGATTGGATTTCACTGTTGGGTGATTCACATGCTTTGTTTTGTTATCGTTGTTGTTATTGTGGTTCTATTTCTATCACAACATGATGAGATGAGGGTATTCCATCTCATGCATCATATAGGCACTTGTTAGAAATCACATGCCATGCATTCTTTCCATTCCATCTATGATGCATTAGCAATTTCATGTTGTTGTGATTGATGTTGTGCATATTATGCATGTTGTTGTTACATGTGATTTGATAGAGTCTCTACTATTTGATAGTGAATTTGTTTGTATAGTGATTTGTAGATATGTATGAAAAAAATTGGTTTTTGAGGTGTTATGGGCCCTCATGAGCCGGTATTTGGTGGATCATTGCTTGTTGTTGTGTTATGACTTGTATAAGATGTCATGCTTTGATTCGCGGGGAGTATGGGCCCTCACTGATCGTAATTTGGCACCTTAACACTTGTTTTAATGTGTTTTCTGGGCTCCGGTATAGTTCTGAGGCTACTATTTGGAAAAACCAAGAATACACGGCTTGTACTTTATGAATACATGTCGTGTACTTTTTAGTAGTGTCACTGACTGTGTGGGAAGCAACGTGGGGTAGTGAAATCTCTTGTTGGAACACACTGTGTACTAGTATAGCACGCCGTGTAGTTTGAAATATGTAACCCGGTCATGTCACAAACAACACATGTAAAGTTATCTTTTCACATACACATCGTGTTTGGATTTTGCATGCCTTGTAGTATGACATGGGTACCCGACCGTGTCACGAACAACATTGGTCGAGGAATCCTGTCAAGTGAAAACCGTGTCCCCATGGAACACACCCTGTATAGTTTACCATGGAGCCAGCCATGTAACAAACAACACAGGTCAGTGTTACCCTTTATCATACATGTCGTGTCCATCTGGAACATTCCGTGTAGTGTTGGTCATGTGTCAGGCCATGTCGCTAACAACACGGTCTAGGTAAGGCATGTCTAGTACACATAGTGTCTTCCTTGAACACACCATGTAGTTTTATCATAGAGTAGTCGGGTGGCTTAACCATGTAAAAGGACTCGGAAATGGAATAGGATTCAAGTACACATCGTGTGTTAGCACAACACGCCGTGTATTTGGGTTGTTACACGACCAGTTTAGGTAGAAGTACATCACCATGTAAATGGCCTAATGATACAAGCCATGTAGGGAAAGAACACGCAGTGTAGTCAGTGAATCTATGGTGTGCTTTTGACCTTTCAGAGTTATGGAATTGAGACGTCCTCTGGATGCCTGTTAGTTGCAGGGCAGTGATCATACGCCTGATATGGCTAATCAGGAATCTCCTGCTATTCCTCCTGTTATGCCAGCTTTTGCACCAGCTGTTATAAGAGTTGTAGGTGTTGATGCACAGTTTAGGGAAGGATTTATGAGGATGATATTGATCTTCTACGGAGCTCTACCTCCTCCCTCGACTATGGAAGACTTGACGCGGGTTTTCTAGCAGTAGTATCCTCCCACCTTCTCAGGTGAAAGAGGAACTCAGGCAGAAGAGTCATGGATAGAATCTATGATGATGATCTTCGAGCATCTGTAGATGCCTCTACAAAGGCAGGTCAAGCTCGATACCTATATGCTTTGAGACTCCGCTAAGAGGTGGTGGGGAATGATCTCACAGGTGGGTCATCTACAAGTTATGGCGTTGGAGGAGTTTCAGCGCGAATTTTATGACTACTTATATCCGGAGACCCGGAGGGCCGACCAAGCACGGGAGTTTATGAGTCTATTGTAAGGTACTCTTTCTGTAATGGATAATTCCACTCATTTCACTGATCATCAGCATTTCACACCCCTCCAGAGTGGAGATGGGTTTTTCGTGGAATGGATGTTGGTGGATGGTATCAAATGGGAGATTTGATCATAGGTGAATATCTTCAGGCTAACTTATATCGCTTCAATCATCAACCATGAATAGATTGTGGAGCACACTCTGACAGATTCTGGAGTTGACAGCCAGGGTGGTTCCAGATCTAGAGTTAGTGCTTCACCAGCTGACAGCAGGAAGTGCCACAGGGAGTCTACACGTGGTGATCCAGGGCAGTGAGACACATATTCAGGTAGTCTGGTGGTATGATACCAGTGTGTAAGAGCTGGGCATATGAGGTCAGAGTGCCAGAGGGACCTAGTGGAGTGCCGATCTTGTGTCAAGATGGGTCACCTTCAGCGTTTCTATCTGGTTTTCTCACCAGCAGCTGGTGATAGAGGTTCATCCATAACTCCTCATTCAGAAGCAGCGCTACCAGTTTCTCAATAGTCTAGTAATTGGAGTTATTCCGTCCATTCGGGCCGAGGTGGAGGTCAAGGAAATGGTGGTCATTCACCAGTCTTCCAGCAAGAGAAGGGTGGATCAGCTTAGAGCATTCAGGAAGGGTCACATGACAGTGGTACATGTCATGCTTTTGTAGTGGAGTAGACCAAACAGTAGGAGTATCCCAGACCCTCTATAGTTCGAGGTATGATCTTAGTAGCCTTAGTTTTATCATCTGCGTTTTCAATACAGGGACTTACCATATCTTTATATATGTTTCTATTGTGGAGGGCCTTGGTCTCTTTATCTTTTCTTCTGCCGACATGTTGACTCTAGACACACAGTTAGGGAAAAGGACGGTTAGTGTACATCAGTGTAGAGAGTTCCCTCTCGAGGTTGCGGGGTGCCACTTTCTATGGGACCCATATGTCCTAGAAATGACAGGCTATGATGTCATTCTCGGAATGTATTGGCTCGTTCCCTTCCGGGAAGTCATCGTCTGTTATGGCCGCATGGTGAATTTCATATCACAGAGGGTGAATCTATTCTTCATAAGGGTGAGTGGGATGTCTATGTGAGTAGGGCCGGACCAGAGCATCATTAGGTAGGCAGAGTTACAGTTCAGATTGCAAGTCTGTATCTGGATGACAAGGAGACCTCACATTTAAATTTACCTCCAGTGGTGGATCATTTCAGGGATGTCTTTCCAGAGGAATATTCATGTTTTCCTCTGGAGCATGAGGTCGACTTTTCTATTGAGCTTGTTCTAGGATCAGCACTGATGTCCATTACTTATTATATGATGGCTACACCTGAGTTGAAGGAGCTCAAGAAGCAGTAGGAAGAGTTACATGAAAAGGGTTTCATCTGACCCAATACTTCTCCTTGGGGTTTGCCTATCCTATTTGCGATGAAGGTAAATGGTACCCTCAGGATTTATGTGGACTATCGGAAGTTGAACCTATTGACCGTAATGAACAAAAACCCCTTGTCGAGGATTGATGACCTCTCTGATCAGCTTTGAGGAGCTCAGGTGTTCTCGAAGATCGATTTGAGGTATGGTTATCATCAGTTGCGCATTAGACCATATGATATAACTCTTACAGCTTTCTGGAGAAGGTATGGTCTATATGAGTATATGGTTATGTCGTTCGGTCTCACAAACGCAGCAGCAGTTTTAATGGCACTAATGAACCAAGAGCTCCATCCATACTAAGACTCTTCAGGGGTGGTCTTCATGGAATATTTCTTCGTGTACTCTCACACTCAACATGAATATGATACCCATATTTTGACCATTCTGAGTACATTGAGAGAGCATCAGTTATATGCTAAGCTCTCAAAGTCCCACTTTTGGATGGACCAGATTCACTTATTGGGTCATGTTATCTTAGAGAGAAGAGTATTAGTAGACCCATGGAAACTGAGAGTGGTAGTTTCATGGGGGCAGTTGAAGAACATCATTGAGGTGCAGAGTTTTCTAGGGCTGGCTAGATACTGCAGACATTTCCTACAGTACTTTTCACACTAAGCAGCACCTCTGACGAGTCCGACCAAGAAAGGTGTGATGTTCTTATGGTCAAATTCTTGTGAGTCAGCCTTTCTGGAGCTGAAAGTGAGATTGATATCAGCACTGATACTAGTCTTTCCAGAGCAAGGAAAGAGCTACACTATCTACTATGATTCCTCATGTATCGGGCTGGGAGATGTTCTTATGTAGGGAGATGGAGTCATTGCTTACGGGTCCAGGAAGTTGAGTCCACATGAGATGAACTACCCGACGCATGATCTAGAGTTGACAGAAGTTGTTCATGATTTACATTGTCGGAGACATTATCTTCTGGGAGAGCACTTTTTGGTGTTTATTGATCACAAGAGTCTCAATTACATCTTCACTCAGCGTGATCTGAATCTGATACATCACAGGTGGATCAATTATATTCAGTCCTTTAACATTGAGCACGCGTATACACCCTGGAAGGGACACTCAGTGTATGATGTGTTGTGTAGGAGGAATCAGATACATGCAGTTCAAGAGGCTAGTAGTGAGTGGAAGCTTATGGCTCTATTCTCTGAGATGCATTTGGTGGTTCACAACAGACAGGGGAATACTTTCCTATATTATGAATCTATTACCTCTACATTGCATGACTAGGTATAGATGAGGCAGCTATGAAACATATAAGTCCTAGTTATGTGGGAGAGTGTGTCCGGAGAGGACCCTCTTCCTTGATGGACAGTAGGCGAGGATTAGATCTTATGTTTCTAGGAACACGTATGGGTGCCAGCAGACATACGCGAGGAGCTGATGCAGGAATTTCATTACATAGTTTGGGAAGTTCATCTGGGCGTCATCAAGATGTATGGTTTTCTACACCATCAGTATTGGTGGCAAGTTATGAAGAGGGATGTTGTTGGTTTTGTCATGAGGTGTTCTACTTGTCAGTAGGTGAAAGGAGAACAACAGCGACTAGTAGGTCTTTTACAACAGTTACCCATTCCGGAGTGGAAGTGGAATGATTTCATGATGGACTTAATGACCGGTTTGTCAAGATCACCTTGAGGGAATGATGCTATTTGTGTTGTCATCGACAAGCTTATGAAGGATGCTCACTTCTTTCCAATCATGGATACCTTCAGTGTTGATGAGCTAGGACGATTGTACATCTGATAGTTTGTACGTCTATATGGAGTTCCACACTCCATTGTTTTAGAGAGGGATGCACGTTTTACTTCTCGGGTCTGGCAGGGGCATCAGAAGGCTTTGGGTACATAGGTACTTTTGAGTACAACATACCAACCCCATACAGATGGTTAGTCCGAGCATATGATTCAGGTGCTTGAGGATATGCTCCAAGCTTTCATTCTGGACATTGGTGGTTATTGGGAGATCCATATACCTCTTGTGGAGTTTTTTGACAACAATAGTTTTCAAGCAACTATTTACATGGCACCTTATGAAGCTTTGTACGGTAGGGAATGCCGATCACCCTTATGTTGGATGGAAGTAGGAGAGGCAGCTTTGCTGGGACCTCGTCTTGTTCAAGAGACCACTGAGCATATATAGTTGATTCAGAAGATTATGGCTACATCACAGTCTTGATAGAAGTCTTATCCTGATTGGTGGAGATGACCTCTAGAGTTCGAGGTTGGGGATCAGTTTTTCCAGTGTGTCACACCAAGGTTAAGACACAAGAGTATTTTGGAATAGGTTATGCTTTCACAACGGTATGTCAAGTCGTTTTAGGTATTGGAGAGAGTAGGGATGGATTCTTATCGGTTGTAGTTACCTCAGAGGTATCGGGCTATGCATGACATTTTTCATGTTTCTTAGCTCTAACGTTACTTTTCAGACTCGTCTCGTATCTTTCAACCTGAGGTGGTTGAGCTAGAAGCATATGCATCGTTTGAGGAGCATCCTATCTGGATTGTCGATCGTAGTACGAAGGTTCACTGTGGAAGGTCTGTTCCTTTTGTATGGGTGATATGACATCACGGGCGAGTACAGGATGAGACATGGGAGAGGGAGGCCGATATATGAACGTAGTGGCTGGAGTTGTTTGGAGATTCATATTCTACGCATTGCTAGTGAAATTCCTGTACGAATTTCATTAAGGGGGAAGTTTTTAAGAACCCATACCTTATTTTCAGTTATGTTTTTCTTTTTTCAAGTGTTTTTTAAAAAATAGGAGTTTATATAAATTTTTTATGTAAACACCATGTACTTTATAAGTACATGTCGTTTACTTCATTTCCACTCGAGGATGTGTGCTGGCCGTGCCATGGCCACACACATGGACATATAGGGGTGACATGGAGGCCGCCTAAAGCGGATTATGGAAAATCCTAGTACACGCTGTGTACTCAAAAAGTACACATCGTGTACATTATTTCTTTCATTAAATGGATTGGGGTCGCATCTAATTGTCAGAACTATTTGGTTTAGTACTTTATTCATCATTTTTACTTGTTTGGATGAATTCCTAGACATACATGTATCATGCATCATTTATATATATATATATATATATATGTTCTCGTGATTTTTATCATATTTAGTCTTCCACTGTTCACTTCTGTATGGATTTTTTACTACTTCTGTTATTGTTTATTATTTCACTTTTTCACCGTGTACTCTTCCAACGAGAGCATAGTTTCCCCACTATCACACCCAAGGCCCTCACTGCTAGTCGGCAGCCTCTAGCATTTGGGGAAATTCACTTGAGGCCATGTGACCAACCGGGTATGGCACACCTCAATGTGGCTTCCAGAACCGAGGCGTTATAGTTATGATTATTTTAATGGGAGAATTTGTTTATAAGAATAGAAAATGAATTACATGACTGAAATTTTAAATGCATTGACAATACTTACAACAACTTATGGATTGAGTTTTCTATATCCAAACATACATGTGATATGCCATGAATGTTAATATACTTATTTATGTACATAAATATATAAAAATAATTATAAATTTGAATTTTATTTCAGTGAATTGTTTTCATAATTAAAAACTCTAGTAAATTTATATATAAGTTAATTTATGTTGAAATATTTTTAGAAAATACAGCACTTGAATAGTGAAAATATGGAATTGAATTGGGGAGTGATGTTATCCATCGATTAGTGGGTAAGTCCAAGACAACCTTCAAGGTATCATGTTTCCTCAGAATAGTGATTTGTTTTTAGAAGCTTCTTTATTATTTTTAGAAAAACAGTAGAATATGTTTAAATCCATTTTGAATGTACATATTTTCTAAAGAATTATATTATTTTTAAAGATTACGTAATTTAATATACTAATCTCTCAAGGATATTTTCGTAATTATTTTCCAAAATTTTATTTTCAAAATAATTTATCAATGAATTTTAAACCCCTTGGAATATTTAATTCTCACCCCTTGTTTAATATTATTTCCTTCATAGGTTCAATAATGTTTTCGATAGGCGTTTACTTCGCTTACGGAGTTAGCACACGCCAGGTCTTTTTTTCTCTTTATTATTTTATGGTTCCACTATGATAAATTTATATGGGTTTTCTACTATCCAGTACCTAGATCGATAAAGGTCATCATTTGTTTAATATTTTTTATAGTTTTTTAGTTTTATCTTATTAAAATAAATTACACATTATGTTTTAGCACAAAATCCGTGAAACTGTTATCTATGGAATTATTATTGGTATTAGATGAATGATCTTGACAATATTAAAGATCAGATTTCTCCAAGATGAATAAGTTTAGTGGTACTAGTTTTTCATAATTCTGGAGATGGAAATTAATAATTTTCTAGACTCCGAAGAATATAATAGCGGAGACTCAATTATTTTGAGGTGGAAATATTGTAACTCCTTAGAAATCTTATCCATAGTTTTAAATTAATGTTTTTAAGTATTTATTAACAAAATACTAATAATGTTTCTAGAAATTTTCATTAAATACAATAATTGACAAAATAATATGTGATTATAAGTATTATTTATAGATTTCAAATTTAATGATAAAATATTAAAAAATATATATATTAGAATTACTATTATTATTGTTTACATTTATAACTATTTTAAAATATTAAAGAAAGTGCTATTATTTATAATATAATAAATATGATATAAAATTAATTTAGAAGAAAACTGAAATAATGATTAAATATATTTATATATAAAATTTGTTTTTTCTAAAATTATAATTTGTAGTTATAGATTTTTTTATAAAATTATTAATATTATGAATTTTGTTAAATAAAATTATAATTATATATTATAACTATTTTAAATAAATATTGGAATTATTTGTAGTTATTAGTATTATATTATGATTATGTTTTAATTTTTTTTGAAAATTATAAATATACATAACATATATTGAGAATTTTATTCAACTAAAATATCGGTTTAATTTTTTTAAAGTGTAAAATAAAAAAAGTGTTTATTTCATAATGGGGAGATGTTGAGTGGAGTTCTTCTATGATGTAGGAGGGTTTTGAGCTGGAGCCGAGCTCTGTGGTTTTCCCGAAGGCCTTATGTCATTAATGGGGTCTCGATCTTTCCAGATCCAAGGATCCAAGAGGTTATGTTCATCTATGGTGATGTGGGAACCTGTACATCATCTTCAACCCTGTTCAGTTGTATGTGTGCTCCTTTATTGGTAGGAGTATTTTTGAATTAGAAATGGTAGGGTCATTTCCCTTATCGATCTTTTTTCTTATCTCTCATTGTGCCAATTTCCTTCATCCTTCTTTTCTTTATGAACAACAATTATTTCCGTTCTGATCGTAGACATCCACTTTTTCTATTCCTTCAATCTAAAATTAATTTTATCAATGTTTCTAAATTGTTAATGTCAGTTTCACTACAATAATATCTTATTTCTATCAATTATATTAAATGATATTCTATAGTTCGCTCCCTCTCTTAGTATTTTTAAATTTTTATATGTGTCTGTAGTTTGAGCTAGCATGGAAAAATTGTGTGTGCGCCACATTTTATATAGTGGGGGTTTTTTGATATAAAAAACCTAAATAAATTGTGAAATAATCAAATTTTCACAACCTCTTTTTGTTGAGTCTGGAGAGGGAGTCTTCACATTCCATAATTTCAATTAAGGGTGATATTTGGTAACATGTTTTTATTCTTGATTTTAAATTCCATTTTATAAGGATTTAATTTATTCTATTTGGTGAGTTGGATTGAAAAATTACAACTAAATATTCTCTATTCTATAATGGATTTCATTATGTGTTTTAATATTTTGTACAATATATATTTATTATCATGAAATCTATATTTAAATTTGTTCTTACATAAGGGATAATTAATAATGTTCAAACTCATATTTATCTGAAATTTAATTTCATTAAGGGTGGATATAATTTTTTTTTGGTTCCATGTTTCTATTAAGTTCTTTAAGGGTGTTTATATAATTTATGATACATGTTTTAATCATGTTATAAGAAAATATAATTATTTTAATGCTATACAATTTATTTTTTATTTTCAAGGCTATATATACTAGTAAATATATATATACATATATATATACATCCATCCAATTATGTATAATTATTTTTTTAGAACTACAAATGTAATTGAGTTTTTTTATTTTGTTTAGATTTAATTTATTTATTTATAATAGGAATTTTTATCATAAATATAATTATTATCAAGGATTTTTAATCTTGTGTACAATTTCAATACCATTATTCTATATATATATAATAAATATTATGTTCTAGTTTGATTTCCTGTTACTTCTACCGATTGATATTTTCATTTATCAGTATTTTGGTACAAGTTGAATTTAGTCCTCAAGGCTGATTTTTATAACTTTGATGTCATATGTATGCACACATATATATATATCTATATATAAGTAATAAATTGTTATTTTAATTTATATATATAAGAGGATAAAATGTTTATTAGAATTCTATAATTTTTATTTTCATGTTTCTAAAAAATGTTCATTGAATTTCATAATGTTAAATTAAAATTAACGGTGTCTCATCTTCATACAACCATGGCCATACGTAATGCATAACATATACATTATTTTCATTCATAATAAATACATTTTTTCAATTAAAATTTTATGCATAAATTCATAAAATAATAAGTACATGGATTTTATTGAATGTATTTTATTCTAATTTTTTTCTATGATTTTATAAGTGAAACATAATTAATTGTTATGATTATTTGTACAAGAAAAGTTATTTATAACAATAGAATATGAATTCCATGAAATAATGTTTTAATGCATTGGTTGTACATGAAATGGCTTATGGAATTAGTTTTTGTTATAAAAAACTCACAAGTGATATAAAATTAGAGCTTATATGTTTATGTATGTTCATAGTTGTATATAAATATATGTTGGAAGGATTATTTTAATTTAGTGACATTCTTTAAAAATTTAAAACTCCAGTGAAAGTATATATAAGTAAAGAATGATATTTTTTTTTCAAAACCCAAGACACTTCAACATTATAAATATGGAAGAAAATTGGGGATTGAAACCATCCTTTGCTAAGTGGGTAAGAACAAGAAAAAATTCAATATTTCACATTTCCACATAATAGTGTTTTTTTCTAAATATTTCATATTATTTTCCTAAAAAATGGAATATGTTTAAATCATTTTCGAATGTATGTTTTTTCAAAAATATTATAGTATTTTTAAAGCATATGTAATTTAAAATAATTTTCTGAAAATTATATTTTTTAATGTATTATTAGGAGAATATTTTTAAAATATTATATCAAGGATTTTAAAAACCCTTACAGGAAATATTTAATTCTCACCCAATGTTTTTAAATATTTACTTTTTAGGTTTACTAATGTTTTCTAAAGTCATTCTCTTCTGTTATTGAGTTATCATAGATTATTTCTTTTGTTCTCTTTGTTTTATTTTTTACCTCTGATAAAGATTTATGGTTTTTATATAGGTCCTAATTTATGTAAGATATTCTGTAATTATTCAGTTTGATCTTATAATGATAAATTACATAGAATGTTTTAGAATATACTCTAGGAAACTATGGTCTAGGGTTTTATAAGCACTGTTTATTTCAGTTAGTATTCATGAATTACTATAAAGACCCATAGAATTCAAGGAAATGTTTTTCTTAATTTTCTTGGTAATTTTACAAGAACGTATTTTCTGACGGCAACTGATTCTGAGGCCCGGTGTGCCCGGAATCATTTTCCGAAGTATAGATCGGGTACGTTCAGTGAACGAATGAGTGGGTTTTTCTAACTTTTGAACCGGTCCCCGGAATCGAATTCCGAGGGCACAGATGGAATCGCAGCGCCGGTTTTTTCTTAGAAACGCCTTTTCCAGAGTTGCATTTGCTCGGGTGTGGTTTATAATTTTTGGGGTTAAGTGATGAAATAAAATAAAAATGGGTGCGACAATTTTATTTTATTTCACTTATGGACGCTTAACCCAAGTTAAGCGGATAAGGTGGGAACCACAATATCTTACCCACATGGCAGGATATTTGTGAGGTGGGGCCCGCACGAGCCCCACCATTTCTTCCCTCCTATGTAATGCACCTGCAACCCCCCTTTTAATGAAAGTCAAACCTTGCGTTTTTATGGTTAAGTAACGCCTCATTAAATTGGGCGGTTATATCGTTACAATTAATTCATTGAATTAATTGTTCATTTCTTATCGTTTTAATTTCAAATTCTTATGTTGAAAATAAAATAAGGGGGGGTACTTATTTTATTATGTTTGGTTTGTGTTGTGTTAAACCATTGGGAGAAAAAGAGAAGATTCTTCGTTCTTCGATGAAGAACACGAAGAACGCACCACCGCCAACGAAGAATGCCAACCCCCGATGGCGGACAACGGTGAGAGACGCCGTCCTCAGAGATCACCTAATGCCAATGGCGATCCTCTTCTTCTGCGGTGATCCTATTCTTCCGCCGCGATCATCTTCTTCTACGATGGTTAATTCTGTGACGAACGCTCGTTCGTCGACAGCGTTGAGGTAGGGATTTATTTTATTGGTTAATTCGTGAAATCTTTCGTCACTTTCTCCTTTTCCTTGAACCGCCTATTATTGTGATAATAGGAGGAGTTCGGACAGCATGAACACGGCCGGCACTCCTCCCCTTTTTGGTTGTTGGTTTTGATGCGGCGAGCAAGGCGACGCGGTGCCAAATAACCGCGCGGAGTTTGTAAAAGGGAGAGCGGAGAAGCGTGACGCCGTCGCAACGCGCTGTTGGAAATAATAAATCTGCGGCGCCGTCGCGCCGCGCCGTAGAAGATGAACAAAGGAAGTGGCGTCGTCGTGCTGCGCTGGAGGGCCTCTAAAGCACCGCGACCGGAGCGGGGCCGCAGCAGAAGGGTGAGGCGTCGTCGCGCCGCGCCGGACAAACCAAGGCCGCGGCCGGTTCCGGGCCACGTCAATGCAGGGGAACCGGCTGCCGGTATAGGGCCGCCATCGTCGAATCATGGGGACCGGCCTTGCCGGTCCCGTGGCGGCAGACGCCGGCCGACCGGAGAGGGCCGACCGGACCATGGAAGAACCGGGGGTCCGAGACCCCCGGCTGGCTGGACTTGAGCGGCACCATTAAGGGCCCGCGGTTTCCTCACGCAGGGGAAGCGCACCCCCTGCCCGCAATGCTCGGCCGTAACGGTCGAGCCGGTCGCCTAGCTACCGGGCCACCACCAGCGCGCCAAGCGCGCCGGGCCGGGCCGCGCCTAGGCCAGGTCGGGCAGAGTCGACCGGGCCACGCCAATAGGGTCTGGCCGCACCCATGCGGACCGAACCCAGACCCAGTTTGGGTCGACCCGGTTCGGGCCGACGCTGGGGGTATCGGGCCAGGTCCGACTGGGCCCGATCCCCCTATTACCGAACATTTTTCGGTCTGTTTCCTATAACTCGAGTTACGGGACTCCGATCGATGCACCTTCAGTTGCGATGCAATCCTTGGAACGATATGGTCGTTTTGGTATATTACACTCAAGGTTTTGGAATATTTTGGGTTCAGCCAGGTTGGTTCGTACGCGAAACCAATCGGGCCCTCGGAGTGGAAACACTCATAACTTGATCTCCGGACGTCTGATCGACGTGCCTTCAACTTTGATGGATTCCTCATAGTGAGATGGATCTTTTTGTTTACTCCACCCGAGGCTTGGATGTTGGTGGAGTATGGTCGGGTTGGTTTTTAATTAATAACAAACCGGGCCCCTGGGACGAAAAGGCCAATAACTCTCAGACCGGGCATCAAATTGACGTGCCGTCTGCGATTTTGAGTTCTTATTGATGATACCGAAGTTTTGGATACATCAACTCCTGACTATGTGTCAGTTGGTTTATCAGGCTCTCGGCTCGTGGAGCGGAGCCTCCCGAACGAGATTGTTGTGTGCGGAAACCCTAGAGCTGGCTGCGACTGTAGTGACGATGACGACTGTACAGAGATCCTCAGTGGACTCGACGACAACGACTACAGCACTCAACGATCCTATGTGGATCATTGTTACCAATCCTATGTGGGTACGATCCTGTGTGGGTCAGCGGTCAGCGGTCCTATGTGGGCCAGCGCCTACAGATCCTATGTGGGTTCGATCCTGTGTGGGTCTTTGCGGGGGTCGATTACCTATCGATCATGTGTGGGTCAAATCCTCTGTGGGTCATTGCGGGGGTTAGTTATCTATCGATCCCATGTGGGTAAGATCCTTTGTGGGTCATCTCGGGGGTTAGTACCTATCTATCCTTTGTGGGTCCGACGGCTTAGATGAATCAGTTGATATATCTGATAATCTCAATCGTCATACGGAGAAGTATTCCTGTGTGAGCTGAATCCTATTTTTCATTCCTATGTGGACTATGTTGTGCTATCCTGTGTGGATTTACGTTTTGCTTTCCTGTGTGGATGGGGTTGTACTTGGGCTCGGAGGTTGGAGCGTACTGAAATTGATGACTTAGGTATATGTATGGGCATATACCTAATAGTGTCGAATGTTACTTCGTGATTGTATCTTTCCTTTGTGGATTATCCACTGTGGATTTTGGGAGACCTTCGGGGGTCTCGGGGTCCCTACTGAGTATCTTATACTCACCCCTGCATGGGCTATGCCTGCACAATGTTGCGTTGGTTGCAGACGATGGACATCGCTGATCGTGGTTGAGGTTTGCGGAGCAGGACGGTACCTGGAGGTGCGCCACTGGGTGGGATGTACTCGGAGCGGACGGCTGGACCCTAGGAGCTGTGGAGGCCATCTGTACTCACCCTTCAGGTGGGACTTCCAGTGGACGGATCGACGTTGCGGCTTTACATTTTAGTTGTTGTTTTCCCTTTCCAGTTGTGCTTCACTTTTAGTTTGGTTTGTATTCTGGCCCACTTACTTTTCCGCACTTACTTTTGTATCTGTTTTTACATAGTATATATATCTAATGCTTGCTTGCTCTGTGGAGTTTACTTTACAAAGGCAATGCCTTCCCTTTTTACTGGGATTTATTCCTTGGTGCTAGTCGCTAGCACCCGGCCTATGGAAGGCGGGTTTGGGGTAGTCACGGCATGTGCCCTGAGGATGGGTCGTGACAAATTAGTATCAGAGGAGTTCAGTTCTACCGCAGAATGTTGGACTTTGATCTTTTTCTTAGTGAGGTAATAATGTTAAGTGTATTGGGTGTGGTTATCAGTCCAGGGAGTCCAGTATTGGTGCAACAGCTGACGTATCCGTACACCAGGACCCTGACTTCTGATTTCCGACATAATGCGTGAAAACATTGATTGCATGTGTGTTTCAAGTTTTCATTGTGATTACTTTGTGTCATCTATCCAGGGATAATTTTTTGACCATGGGGCACCTATTTCTTTTCAGGATTGCCCCACGACGGCAGCCATCTAGGGTTCTGAGAGTTGTGTGTGACGACAGCCCACCGAGCGACGAGGCCTCGGTACATGGCCCTTTGACAGCTGAAGCACCGGCGGTACCTCTACCCGCCGAGCCACCGATGCTTCCAGCCCCAGCCGCTGACGATGCACGTCGCCTTAGTGGACTCCACGAGTTTCAGTGCCAGCAACTGCCCAGGTTCCGTGGGGAGACAGACCCCAAGGAAACCGAGGATTGGCTGGAGGCAGTGGTACGAGTATTCAGGTTATTGAGGACACCAGCAGACCTCATGGTGATCCTCTCAGTGAGCCTACTGAATGCGGCAGCGGGCCGATGGTGGAGCTTGATGCTCCAGGTGCACGATGAGGCATCTCTCCTCTGGACGGACATTGAGAGCCTCTTCCGCTCGGAGTTCGTCCCAGCCACCCTCCATGCAGTGCGCATCTAGGAGCTACTACAGCTGTGGCATGGTAGCTTGACGGTTTCCCAGTACTCGGCGAGATTTATAGATCTCTCGCACTATTCGACAGACATGGTACCAGACCCATTCTTCCGGGCCCGGACCATTGAGCAGGGATTGAGACATGAGATCAGGGCATCATTGATCTCCCTCAGCATTCCGTCTCAGGAAAGAGTACTGAAGCGAGCCCTTTCGATCAATAACTTCCTTGCTAAGCCTTCTTCAGCAGTGAGACCTACCGCGGGGCGGCACGTAGCAGAGTCTTCGGCAGCAGGCAGCCAACTGATGACTCATGAGTCCAGGAAGACCAGACCCTCAGGAAGACAACTTCAGGACACTGGCTCAGCAGTGTGGGGCACACAGCGCGGAGTCAGTCTTTCGAGAGTCAGACAGTTCTACACATGCGGCGGGCAGGGCCACATGGCTCGTGATTGCTGGAACCGTCGTGCCAAGGAGTAGCAGACGGTTGAGGGGCCACCCAAGCAGAGGCAGTGGGTCGACCATGGCGGTCCGCAGGGAGTAGGCGGACAAGGAAGAGGAGATGGCCGAGCAGCAGGTGGTGGGGAAACGTTTTGAGGCTCTACCACCACCACCACCAGGAGATCCACCCCGACCACAGGGAGCTGGTGGGCAGAGACATGCACAATTCCAGGAAGCGGAGGCCTATGACCACGGTGTGCCTGAGATGATTCAAGGTTCTATCTGTGTCTATTCCTCCCTTACTACAGTTCTTATAGACACAGGAGCGGGTCATTATTTCATATCTGCTGCCTTTGTTCGGAGCTCGTAGATTCTGACAAAGCTGTTGGCTCGATCCTTACGGCTAGAGACTCCTACGGGAGTAGACTCGATGATTACGCACTGGTGTCGGTAGTGTGAGATTACTCTAGGAGGTGAGTTCTTTGGCTGCGATCTTCTTGTAGTGGTGTCGAGGCCTTAGGACGTCATCTTGGGTATTGATTGGTTATCTATAGTCCATGCTCAGATTGACTATATTAGGCACAAGGTGCGATGTGTAGGCACCGACAGGAGCTGGTTCACCTTCACCGGTGAGAGAGGAGCCTTCGCAGCATAGGATGGACTCTCAAAGTGGAGAGGACTTCCCATCACTCATCAGTTGGCTAGCCTCATCCTAGGAGCACTTTACGTGCAAAGTCCTAGATTTCCTACAATAGTCGATCATAATGCGGATGTCTTTCCTGACGACGTTCCATGACTACCTCCTCGCAGAGAGGTAGTATTTTATATTGATCTGTACCCCGGGACAGCCCCGATATCCACCCCAGCACATTGCATGGCTCCCGCCGAGCTTCGAGAGCTACTAGTACAGTTGAAGGACTTGCAGGGAAAGGGATTCATCAAGCCCAGTGTTTCACCCTGGGCTTCCCCGATTTTGTTCACCAAGAAGGTGGACGGGAGCTTGCGACTTTTTGTCGACTATTGTCGCCTGAACCAGGTGACAGTGAGGAACAAGTATCTGCTACCGAGGATTGATGACCTCTTCGATCATCTCAAGGGATCACGGTTGTTCTCAAAGATTGACCTCAGGTCAGGCTATCATCAGCTCAGAGTTCGGGATGAGGACGTGCAGAAGACGGCCTTAAGATGTCGGTATGGCCACTATGAGATCATGGTTATTCCATTCGGCATAACCAATGATATAGTGGTGTTCATGGGCCTCATGAACAGGATATTTCATCCATACCTCGATCGACTTGTCATGGTCTTCATCGATGACATTTTGATATACTCGACGACTGAGGTGGAGCACGCCTACCACTTGCGGGTTATACTAGACATACTCTGAAAGCACCAGCTTTATGGAATGCTCTCGAAGTGTCAGGTCTGGATACGTGAGGTCCACTTTTTGGGACACGTCATCTCTTAGGCAGGAGTTGCAGTGGATCCTATGAAGAACGAGGAAGTGCTAGCTTGGGAGCCACCTAGGAGCGTGGCGGAGGTGCTGAGTTTCTTGGGACTAGCTGGATACTATCGAAGATTTGTGCCAGATTTCTCCAGAGTTGCGGCACTACTCTCAGCTCTTAAGAAGAAGGGGAAACCCTTTGTGTGGTCAGACAGATGTCAGCAGAGCTTCCAGGAGCTGAGACAGAGATTGACCAACGCACCTATCTTTAGGTTGTTGGAGGAGGGATTAGGGTACGTAGTCTACTGCGATGCATCAGGGACGGGACTCAGATGTGTCCTGATGCTGGAGCGGGCAATGATCACCTATGGATCATGTCATTTAAGGCCGCATGAGAAGAACTACACTACCCATGAACTGGAGTTAGCAGTAGTGGTCTTCGCTCTAAAGACTTGGCGACACTATCTGATGGGCGAGCGCTTTACAGTCTTTTCTGACCACCACAGTCTCAAGTACATCTTCTCTCAGAAGGACCTGAACCTGAGACAGCGGCGATGGATCGAGTTCCTCTAGGACTATGACTTTCAGATAGTTTATACTCATGGGAAGGGGAACGTGGTAGTCGATGCTCTCAGCAGGATGACGGGCATTAAGATACATAGGGAGGCGATAGAGAAGCTAGCTGCTTTGCAGATATCCTTCGTGGATAGAGATGGAGCAGACTTCCTTCAGTCACTCACAGTCACTCCTCCACTACTGCAGCAGGTCAGAGAGGCACAGCGTGGGGACGCTGACTGTGAGACACGGCGTGCGCAGATATCCTCAGGACAGGCACCTAATGGGTTCTCCTTAGAAGGAGATCACGGAATCCTTTTCAAACAACGTACCTTGGTACCAATTTCTTTACAGGATGAGGTGATGAGAGAGTTTCACACTTCTCCTTTGGCGGTATATCCTGCAGTGGTGAAGATGTACCAGGATCTCAGATGACAGCACTAGTGGCTGGGCATCAAGAAGGCTGTGGCAGAGTTCGTTTCTTGATGCCTCACCTGCAAGTAGGTAAAGGTAGAGCACCGGGTACCAGCAGGCTTGGTACAGCCCTTGGAGGTCTCGGAGTGGATGTGGGATGGGATATCTATGGACATCGTGACTGGACATCAACGCACTTCCAGAGGTCACGACTCCGTTTGGGTGATTATCGACCAACTCACCAAGTCGGTTCACTTATTACCAATCAGAGAGAAGGGCTCAATGGAGAGCTTGGGACGTCTCTACATTCATGATATTTTACGACTTCATGATGTGCCATCATCTATTGTCTCTGAATGAGATGCTCGCTTTACTTCCCAGCTTTGGAAGGGGTTGAAGGAGGCGTTCAGGACGCAGCTACATCTGAGAATCGCCTTTCACCCTCAGACAGATGGTCATACGGAGAGGTCTATTCAGACTCTCGAGGACATGCTCCACGCATGTTTCCTTGACTTTGGTTGAAGCAAGGAGGACCACCTACCCTTGGTGGAGTTCGAATTCAAAAACAGCTACCAGTCCACCATCGGGATGGAACCATACGAGGCGTTGTACGACCGACCTTGCAGATCACCACTGTGTGGGACAGACCCTGGGGTGTCAGCACTTGTGGGACCGGAGATGGTCCAGACCACGATAGAGAAGGTCCAGGTCATCCAGGAGCAGATGAGGACAGCTCAGAGCCGGTAGAAGTCTTATGCTGATAGGAGGCGGAGGCCACTAGAGTTAGAGGATGGAGACCACGTCTTCTTGTGGGTCTCACCTCGACGTGGATTATAGAGATTTGGCCGAGGTGGCATGTTGTCTCCACGCTTCATCGGACCATTAATGGTCCTCATCAGGATTGGTGAGGTGGCTTATCGCCTAGCTCTACCACCTCAGTTGCACCGGGTGCACGACGTCTTCCACGTATCTCAGCTGAGGAGATATGTGCACGACCCGATTCATATCATTGACTATTGGGAGTTGGACGTTGATAATGGGGTGATTTTTTCGGCGGTCCCTGTGGAGATCGAGGATTCATAGGAGTGGGTCCTACGTGGACGTTCGATTCCTGTAGTGCGCATCAGATGGCAGCACTGGAACCTCCAGGAGAGCACTTGGGAGCGGGAGGCTCAGATGCGTGCTCAGTACCCACATTTGTTTCTCTGGTTTATGATGTATCTTTACAGGGATGTAAATCCCTGAGGTGGGAGTGATGTAAAGACCAGTAAAATTCATGGAATTTTTTTTCTTAATTTTCTATGGGAATTTTACAAGAACGCAGTTTATGACGGAACCTGATTCCGAGGCCCGGTGTGCCCAGAATCATTTTCCGAAGTTTAGCTCGGGTAAGTTCAGTGAAAGAACGAGCGGATTTTTCTAACTTTTGAACCGGTGCTCGGAATCAAATTCCAAGGGCACCGATGGAATCGCAGATCCGGTTTTTTCTTAGAAACACATTTTCCGGAGTTGCGTTTGCTCGGGTGTGGTTTTTAATTTTTTGGGATAAGTTATGAAATAAAATAAAAAGGGCTGCGACAATTTTATTTTATTTCACATAAGGTCGCTTAACCTATGTTAAGCAGATAAGGTGGGTCCTACAATATCCTACCCACTTGGCAGGATATTTGTGATGTGGGGCCCGCACGAGCCCCACAGTTTCTTTTCACCTATGTAACGCATTCGCAACCCCCCTTTTAATGAATGTCAAACCTTGTGTTTTTCTGGTTATGTAATGCCTCATTAAATTAGGCGGTTATATCGTTACAATTAATTCATTGAATTAATTGTTCATTTCTTATCTTTTGAATTTAAAATTCGTATGTTCATAATAAAATAAGGGGGGGACTTATTTTATTACGTTTGGTAAGTGTTGTGTTAAACATTTGGGAGAAAAAGAGAAGATTCTTCGTTCTTCGACGAAGAATGCGAAGAACGCACCACCGCCAACGAAGAACACCAACCCCCAATGGCGGACGACGTCGGGAGATGCCTTCTTCGGAGATCAACTAACGCCAACATAGATCCTTTTCTTCTACGGCGATCCTCTTCTTCTGCGATGGTTAATTCAGCAATGAACACTCGTTCGATGACAGCGTTGAGGTAGAGATATATTTTATTGGTTAATTCGTGAAATCATCCATCACTTTTTCCTTTTCCTTGAACCTCCAGTTATAGTGATAATGGGAGGAGGTCGGACCCCACAAACACTGCCGACACTCCTCCCCTTTTTGGTTGTTGGTTTTGATGGGGCAAGCAAGGCAACGCTATGCCAAAGCACCCGCGCAGAGTTTGTAAAAGGGAGAGCGTGCCAGCCGGACCGTGGAAGAACCGGGGGTCCGAGACCCCCTGATGGCCGGACGTGAGCGACCCCATTAAGGGGGTCGCGGTTTCCAAATGCGGGGGTAGCGCGCCCTCCGCCCGCAACGCTCAACCGTAATGTCTGAACCGGTCGCCTGGCCACCCGGCCAGTGCCAGCGCACCCAACGCACCGGGCCGAGCCGCCCAAGCCGGGCCGCACCGTGCCTAGGCCGGGCCGCGCCGCATAGACCGGGCTACGCCGACCGGGCCGGGCCGCGCCCAATCGGGCCGGGCCCGGACCCAGTTTGGTTTGACCCGGTTCGGGCCGACCCTGGGGGTATCGGCCCAGGTCGGACCGGGCCCGAACCCCCTATTACTGAACCATTTTCAGTCTGTTTCCCATAACTCGAGTTACGGGCCTATGATCGATGCACCGTCAGTTGCGATGTGATCCTTGGATCGAGACGGTCATTTCATTATATCGCACCCAAGGTTTTGGAATACTTTGGGTTCGGCTGGGTTGGTTTGTACACTAAACCAATCGGGCCCTCGGAGTGGAAACACACATAACTTGAACTCCGGATGTCCGATCGACGTGTCGTCGACTTTTATGGATTCCTCTTAGTGAGACAGATCTTTTGTCTTACTTCGCCCGAGGTTTGGACACAGGTGGAGTACGGTCAGGTTTGTTTTGACTTAAAAATCAACTGGGCCCCGGGGACGAAAAAGCCAATAACTCTCAGACAAGGCGTCCAATTGACGCGTCGTCTGCGATGTTGAGTTCCTGTTGATGATACAGAACATTTAGATACATCAACTCTGGACTATGTGTTATTGGATTTATCGGCCTCTCTGCTCATGGAGCAGACCCTCTCGAATGAGCTTGCTGTGTGCGGAAACCCTAGAGCTGGTTGCGATTGCGACGACGACGACGACTATACAGAGATCGTCAATGGACTCGACAGTGACGACTACAACACTCAGCCATCCTTCGTGGATCAGTGCTACCGATCATGTGTGGGTCTGTTCCTATGTGGGTCAGCGCTCAGTGTTCCTGTGTGGGCCAGCGCCTACAGATCCTGTGTGGGTCCGATCTTGTGTGGGTCTTTGCGGGCATTAGTTACCTATCAATCCTGTGTGGGTTAGATCCTTTGTGGGTCATTGTGGGGGTTATTTACCTATCGATCCTGTGTGGGTCAGATACTTTGTGGTTCATCGTGGGGGTTAGTACCTATCGATCCTTTGTGGGTCCGACGGCTTAGATGAATCAGTGGATATATCTGATCATCTCTATCGTCATATGAAGAAGTATTACTCTGTGAGTTAAATCCTGTTTTGCATTCCTATGTGGATTGTGTTGTGCTATCTTGTGTGGATTTACATTTTGCTTTCCTGTGTGGACTGGGTTGTACTTGGGCTCGGAGGTTGGTGCGTACTGGAATTGCTGACTTAGGTATATGTATGGTTATATACCTAAGCAGTGTCGAATGTTACTTCGTGATTGAATCTTTCCTTGTGGATTATCCATTATGGATTCTGGGAGACCTTCGGGGGCCTCGGGGTCCCTACTGAGTAGCTTATACTCACCCCTGTACGGGTTATTCCCGCACAACGTTGTGTTGGTTGCAGATGACGGACAACGCTGATCGTGGTTGAGGCTTGCGGTGTAGGACTATACCTAGAGGTGGGGCACTGGGCAGGACGTAATCGGAGCGGATGGCTGGACCCTAGGAGCTGTGGAGGCCATCTGTACTCACCCTTCAGGTGGGACATCTAGTGGACGGCTCGACGTTGCGGCTTTACTTTTTAGTTGTTGATTTCCCTTTCCAGTTGTACTTTACTTTCAGTTTGGGTTTGTATTCTGGCCCACTTACTTTTCCGCACTTACTATTGTATCAGTTTTTTCTTAGTGTATACATCTACTACATGATTGCTCTGTGGTGTTTGTTTACTTTACAAAGGCAATGCCTTCCCTTTTTACTGGGATTTATGCCTTCGTGCTAGTCTCCAGCCCTGGCCTATGGAAGGAGGGCCTAGGGTAGTCACGACACGAGCCCCGAGGACAGCTCGTGACAATTACATTTTGTGTCGTCGTATCTAAGGATACATTTAAATTGCATTTTATGGACCTAAACCTAGTTTCCCAGATTCAATTCCTTATTTTAATACATTTTCATATATCCATGGTTGTAATATCCCAAAGGGTTGAATATTTTAGTAGCTTTTGAAAACATGATACATACATAAGTTCAATATTATATCTTGAAGGGAAATAAAAAATATCATCTTCTTTTGAATCACCCATAAATCCCTAGATTATCAATTAATGTAATTCATAATATTCATCTTCACCACCTAGGGAAAAATAAAACATAAAAAGGTTTGATTTAAGATGCTCAATAAGGGTATGTAAAATAGTGGATGTTATCATAAACATAAACACTAAGAATGATGAATAACTGAAAACGCGTGCCTTTAAACACTCCAGTTTAGCACAATATAGAAGGATTGAAAGATGATCAAATAATGAAATATAAATGTTCATGAATGAATAATGAATAAACATTGATATTTTACTTTTCATAATATTCACATGGTTTATTAATTTCTAATATATTAAAGAGGGAATTCATAATGTCTTACATCTGAATCATATTATCAAGGCCTCAGCCTAGATGTCTGAAAAAACAAGGGTAAGGCCTCAACCAAAAACCAATTCATTTTTTCCTCATGGGACATATCGATGCATCATGGATCTATATCAGGCCCTGCCCATGAATTTATATGTTTCATTCATTCCTCATATGAATGGGGATAAACATAAACATCATGAGTATATGAAATAACATTCCCAATTCTGTACACATTTATAGTAACCATTCTGAGTAGTATAGTGAATGCTATCATGATACCACATACATTGATAAAGTAATCATAAAAAAATTAATAAAATATGTCTAATGACCAAAATAATATATTAACCTCAATAAGACATAATATTCAACAAACATGTTGAAATAGACAAAAATTACTCTAATACAATAACAGAGGATGTTCTGAATGAAATAAAAATTTACATTTAAAATTAGTGTCCATTTGGAAAAATATTTCATAAAACCCGAAATGAACTAATGTAGTTTTTCAATGATGAAATGAGTGGTTCTAGAAAAATAACTTAATCATAAAATAGATTATACACTGCACTTGAAAATAAGTTCGAATTTCAGAAGTTACCGTGAATCAGGATTTTTTATCAAGACGAATTGAGAATGATCTTTATAAAACATTAAAATCACCATAAAATAAAGATGGAATATAATTGGTACACATATATATATAATTAAAATATAATTTATGATGAGTTTATATGAATAATTAATATTTTAATTGGGATTAAGGGAGACAAAGTGTAACCCGAATGAAAACAGAGGTTTGATAGAAAACCCATACCTTGTCTATGAATGTGTTCTAAACATGATATTAACATCATGGATAATAAACTTAAATCAACTATTTATTTAATTAAGAACCTTTTTTAATTTTTTTTATTCTTCCTAATTTTATTACTTTCATTTATGGTCATTTTATGAGTTATAAGATACAAATTTATTGCTAGGGAGCATTCGTTTCCTGGGTTTTCAGGATCGGTATAATTGTAAATGGTAATGTAAGCTCATGTGGATTAAGAATAATTCAATAGAATATAATTTATTTGATACTTATGAACATAAATTAGTTTAAATGGTTATTCATATCATTTGGTTATATAGTATGAGTATGAATAATTAGACAAAACATTTAGTGATAAACATTTAGATTCTTGTGGCAGTTTCTCTATCCCAACTAACAAGGTTTGTTATATTACATAATTTAATATATCAATTGTGGTTCCATAATCATTAAACAATGAATAAAACATATTTAGTAATTTGGGTCAACCATAAAAATGGTTTCATGACCATCATTGAAGAATAAATTTAAGAACAAAACATTGTCGTCAAAGATGTTTGTAAATCGACCCATCATGTATGATGAATTTTTATTTCAAATAAAAGAGAGACTGTGTAAGAATATTGATGATGTATACTTTATTTAAATGATATAGATCATGTATATAGATTTTAATGGGGATAACAAGATCATATGGATAGATAAGGTGAGGATATAACTATAAAATATGGTACAAAAATTAAATTGAAATGAAAAAAGTAAAAGAATTTTCCCTCTTCAGTACACCACCTTGAGAACCTATTTAAGGGAAGGAGTATGGTGTTTTCAAAAGGAAAGGAGCTCCTATACATGTGGAGAGACTATAAAATAGTATTTTGGGAAAAAACTATAACCTTGAAGGCTTAGAGTAGTGATCAGAAGTGGGAGTTAGGGGTTGTTTTTTATACTGGAGGAGAGGAGTGATTTGTTATTACCTTATTCATTATTTTATTATTTAGCTCCAAATAAGAAATAGTGTTTGATTATTAAAAACAAAAATAGAAATATAAGTATGTTAGTTTGAACGAATTTACATTATCAACATCCATGAATCAATCATGATGCATAAATTCATTTATTTACATTATTTCGTAAATTATCAAATTTCAGTATTCTCCAAAACCTAATGTATTTCAGAAAAATACAAAAACATAACCTTAACAAATTCTCAACATTTAAAATAAAAAAATAAAATCAAACTTCAAGAAATAACTTTCTGAAAAATTGAAATTTAATTTTTAATTAAAATCAACATTTATATGTTAAATACATTTCCTAAATTTACAACGGATTTTGTCATACTTTCAAAAATTAAATGGGGTCTAGTAAAAGTTTCCTAAAATCATAGGGAAAAATATTTATTAAGGAATACATTTTATGAAAATAATTTTCATTTTAAATGAACTTGTTAATTTAAAAATGTAATTAAATCTTTATTACTCACAAAAATTTTAAGACGTAATTATTCATTTTTAAAATATACACTATGATATATATGGTGCCTACATTTTATTTATACATAAATGGGTCAGGTTTCTATTTATAAGGGTAAATTATTATTCATAATTGTATGTTATTATTCATAAGGATACGTTACTATTCACAAAAAATGCAATTTGATCCTATCAGACTCTAAATATCTTACTGATCACAACCATGTTTGTCAGTTTTTTGAAATTCAAATCACAGAAGAAGAAATATTATGTCTAGAATATGTTATATAACTATCTTTTAAAAGAAAGGGGTTGTTTCTCAGGGACCCTATTATGCATGTATTCTGTATTATATTTATCTCTAAATCCTTCGGGTGTAACATTCTTCCCCCCTTATAAACATTTAATCATCAAAATTACCATAATGTTACCTCATAAATTTTTTTGGTAGGTCTTAATCATATGTTACTCTAGATCCCACATTTCCTCTTCAAATTTTCAACTTTTCCAAATAAAATTTACCAGTCGAGTCATCTGATTCCTTAAAACTTATTCATTAGTGTTGAGAATCTTGATAGTTTCTTCATAGTATGATAATTCAGGTTCCAATTCTATACCATTATAAGTGAGTACATTTGTTGGGTCTAGTGTGTTATTTCTCAGTAATGAGACAAGGAACAAATTGTGTACCATATAAATTCTTTGGTGAAATTTCCAAATAACAATCCACAACTCTAATTCTCTCCGAAATTTCAAAAGGACCGATGTACTTGGAGTTCAGTTTTCCTTTATTCCCTAATTATATGACACCCTTCCATAGACATACTTTTAAGAAACAATGATAAACCAATTTAAATACCAAACCCTTTATTCAATTATCAGCATAGAACTTTATCCTACTTTGAGCTGCTTTGATATGTGTTTGGATAGTCTTTACCGTCGTTGTTGTTTCCTCCATAAGCTCTGGTCCCGAAAGCTTCCATTCTAAAAATTCATCCTAACATGACGGTGTACGAAATCTCTTCCCATACAATTCTTCAAATGGTGCTATTTGAATACATGTATGGAAAATATTTTTGTAGGAAAACTAAACTAAAGGGAAATATTGATCCTATGTACCTAGAATATCATGAGATAATGAACTTAATTTGTATTCTAATGTTTAGATATTCCTTTCTAATTTCCCATCAGTTTGAGGGTGATAAAATATACTAAATCAAATCTCATTATCCAATTATTTTTAAATATTTTTCCATAATTTTGACATGAATCATTGGTCATGATCAGACACAATTTAGGTAGGTCCTCCTAGAAGTCTCACAAATTCTATTAGATATTGTTGTTCAAGGTGTTCTAGTGGAAAATCCACCCTTATAGTGAGTAAATGTGAAGATTTCATAATTCAATCTACAATTACCTAAATTTCATCATTCATTCTTGGATTTTTTGGAAATCCAGTTACAAAATCGATGGTTATGTCATCCCATTTCCATGTAGTAATAGGTAGAGGTTGCGTGAATACTCTTGGATCTTTTCGGTCATCCTTCACAAGTTGATATACTAATCATATTGATACATAATATAAATTTTCCCAGATCATATTATCCCACCAGAAATTTTCATTAAAATAGATTTACATTTTAGTGATACAAGGGTGTGTAGATAAATTCAATATATGAGCATAGTCGATTAACTACTTTTTCACCTCGGGTGTAGAGGGAACACATAGCCTATTTCCAAATTTCAAAATTCCATATTCACACATGAAGTCAACCAACTTCCCATCATTCACACATTTAATTTTCTTTTTAATATTGTTATCATCATACTTAGAACTTTTAATTATTTCTAATATAGATTTTTTGAAATCCAATTGAAAAATTAATTATGTTTCATATTCCTTGAAAACTCCCATAACTATATTTACAAAACCAATGTATTCAGGATCCCATTTAATCCTCATTTTCATTAAAACTCCATGATCCTTCTTGGTCAATGCATTAGCTACATTATTTTCTTTTCTAGGGTGGTTGTATATGAAACAATCATAATTCTTGATGAGATTGATCCATCACCTTTTCCTTTTATAAAGTTCTTTCTGTGAGAAGATATTTTTTCATGATCTTGTTATAAGTATATATATCGCATCCTTCACCATAGAGATAATTTGTCTATAACTTTATAGAAATTATTATAGCTGTTAATTCACGATCATGGATTGGGTAGTTCTATTCATGATTTTTTAAATGCCTTGGAGAATAAGAAATTATTATATCATTTTTATAAGGAGACAATCATGCCCTTTCATTGATGTATCTCAATAAATCCTTAATCCACAATTTATAGAATGTAGAAACTAGATCAGAGCATTAAAAAATCTCTAAATTAATTAGATCAAATATTCAATGCTTATTTTCTATATAATCATAACCTTTATACAATTAAACATGGTTATCATGTAAGTTATTCAAGAAATGTTCTGAAAAAATTCCACGAATAACCATCTGATCAAATAAAACTATGTAACTTGGTCTTGTTCTTCCGAGTCGGTCATTCTTGAACTGACCTTATATTTGTAGGATCAACTAATATTTCATCCATAGAGAAAATATGGACAATAAAGGAACTGTTTGATGCTTGAATTCACACTTGTTAAACTTCTCATACAACTTGTTTCATCTATGAGTCTCCAAAATGACGCACAAGTGATTCTCATAACCTTCCATAAATTTGTAGTATACCAATATATCATCAGTAAATAACACAATGAAGCCATCAATATAATCCATTAAGTCTATATTCATTAGATCCTTGAAAAGTATGGGTTCATTAGTTTTTTCAAAAGGCATTACTATAAACTCATAATGTCCATATGTGGTTCAAAATGTTGTCTTTGGAATATCTTCCTTCCACACACACAAATGACGATATCCATATCGAAGGTAAATCTTAAAAAATATTGGGCTATATAAAGTTTATTGAATAAATCATCAATCTGAGTAATTGGATACATTTTATTTATTTTAATGTAATTGATTTATCTATAGTGAATGAAAATCCTCATTGATTTAACATTATTCTTGAAAAATAGTACAGGACCTCCCCATGGAGAAACACTAGGGTAGATAAATATTTTATCACTCAATCCCTCTTATTGTTTCTTAAATTCATATAAATCCACCATGTCCATAATTTAAGGGGTCTTTGATATAGGTCCTGAACCATAAATTAAATCATTAGAGAACTCAACTTCCCTCTATGTATAATGTCCAAGTAAATCCTTCAAAAATACATCAACATATTCTTTCATAACATGTATGTCCATGAAATGAATATTTCTTCCCTCACCCATCGATATTGAATTCTATTCCTCACCATGAATTTAATTCTATATAGCCACTAGGGGTGGATATAGATAGAATCTAATGGGGATGATAATTCTCTAAAGATAATGGAATTTTCACCTTCCTTAGAAATCGTTATTTCCTTCTACTTGAAATAGATTTTGATATCATATTCTAGAAACCAGTCCATTTCATGGATTATGTCAAAGACAAACACAAGTATAATGATAAAATATATAGATAAAGAACATTTATATGCCCTAATGGGGACTTCATGACACATCTTTGTTGAAATGAGACATCCCTTAGGGGTTTTGACTAATAAAACCATTATTAAGGATAATATTATAATTTATTATTTTTATGAAAACATTGAATATCTTATGGAATGAAATGATACAAAATCAAATAATTCATTTATAAGGCTTTTGGAAATTAGTATAGTACCTGGTACCACATCATTAGGAACTTCAACTTTAGTAGTTGTGATCGCATAACCATGACCTTTCTCCATTGGTCTTCTCAAGAGAATGATTCCTTTATGATTTGTATAATCAAGGGTATAATGTTAGATCTATTTACAATGGTAGTATTGAATAGTGGTAGATTATTTATTTTCATATAAATCTAGAGATTAGTGGCCTCTTTATCCATGTTTGTAACCGACTCCATTTCCGTTTAAGCGGGCTCTAGGGTGTTTCTTTACACAGGTATCATATGTTGAAAACAACCCATTTTATTATTCCATTTATCCATTATTTCCGCTTCCACCCTATTCTTCTCATTCTTTCCTTTATATTCATAATACATAAAGAAACATTTCTTTGTCTTGATTTTCACATGACACTATATCATCATAAGATTAGAATGTTTGGGAAACTATTTTTCTTAAGAGAATGGTTTTAAGATATCAAAGATTCGATCAATCATTTACATGGATTATGTATGTAGTACACAAAATTATTTACAATCCTTGTAAATTTAGCTTAATACTTCACATCATTTTCATCCTATATTTGTTTCCAACTCATGAATTTCCTCTCATTATCTACTCACTATTCTTGAGGAAAATAATTTTCTATGAATATTTCTTTAAGGAACCTAAATTCTATTTCTTCTATTTAATCTTACTCATTTTTATTTTGAATTGTTGACCACCATTAATTTGAATCTACAAATAGATGATAAACTACAAGGAAAATATACTCAGTTTTTTACATCTGAAGCATGAAATATCTTCTCTAGGGAACTTATCCACTCTTCCCCTATAAATGGGTTTGTATTACAATTGAATGATTGAGGTTGTTTCCACAAAAATCATTCTAACATTAAAACTCCATGTTGTGGTTCATGATGCTCTATACTGGTAAGTTTATTGTTCATAACCTGAGTCAGCTATCTAGGTATTGTTATATTCTACTCAGCACCAGTCGCATCTCCAATACTAGTGTCCTTATCTTGAATATGAGGAAAATACCTACATGAGATATGTACTTTAATTCAGTTTCCACTCCTTCCACTAGGAACCATTTATAAAAAATTGAATACATAAAATTCAGATATGAATCACAGTTTATAATTTCAAGCTACCAAACACATAATAGAAACTGAAATTTTAGTCATTTCTAATCCCATAATCAAAATCATGGTTACATTGAGGTACTATATAATTTAAATTGTTCATAATAGTTTATAAATGAAATTTGAATTATCCTAATCATATCCCCTGGGAGTTCCAAACCATGTTTGTAGTAAGGCCCATTGTTGTGTACTAGGTTACCCCTTGTTAAGCCGGAAACACCTTTTCAGAGTTGTTACTACTTGGTACATTTGTTCCATAACCATATACACTTGTAGTATCCAAAAATGGATGTATTTTATAGAAATATCCACATAATACATACCATACCGAAATTCTATAACGTTATTGTATACTTATCCTCAAATTCTACAATAGGGTTTTCTTCCCTAATCTATATTTTCTAAATCTAGTTTCCATGTATTCTACTAAAGATCCTAGGATAACAACTGTATAGACCCGACCCCAGTTGACCAAAGATGGTGCCTTATTTTTTTACATTTTAATATAAACGATGATGACGTATCTTTATGGAATGAATAGTTTAGTAGATTGGGAAAACAAGATACGTACATAAGATCAACATTACAACTCGAAAGGAAATACAACATATCAACTTCTTTTGAATCACATTAAATATCCAATATTATTCTTGCAACATTAATAATATTCATCTCCAAAACATGGGAAAAAATAAAACATAAGAATGGGGACACCTAAGATGCCCAATAAGGGTATGTAATACAACAGAAGGTATCATAAACATAAATACTAGGGATGGTGAATTACTGAAAACCCATGCCTTTAAAAAGTAATGTTACAATAATGTGGATTGAATGAAATGTGAAAAAATAAGTCCATATAAATGATCCAGAAATAATGAAACATAACCATCGATATAATAGTAATCTAATAATAGCATGGTTTATCAATTTAAAATACCATAATGAATGGATGAAACATTTTGGACATCAGAAACATATTGTCCGGGCCTCAACCAAGACATCTGAAAATACTAGGGTAAGGCCTCGGCCAAAACCAAATTTTTTTTGACTCATGAGACCAACCGATGCATCTAGGGGATATATAATAACCAACCCATCACTTTCTATGTCAAATTAATTCCTTAAATGAAATGGGATAAACCTAAAAAACATGGACATATGAAATAACATTCCCCACTCTGTACACATAAACACTAACCATTCTTAGTAGTATGGTGAATGGTAAAATGATAGCACATCCACAGTCAAACTGGTAATAACCCATTTAATATCATATGGCATATGATAAACATAAGATATTAACCGCAATAAGTCAAAAATTCAACATCTGTGTTGAAATTGACTAAAATAATCTAATAAAATAATCGAGGAATTTATGAGAAATATACTTTTACTCTTAAATGAAGAGTTCATTTTGTAAAATCTTTTTATAAAACAAAAAATTAACAAATATGATTTTTTCATTATGAAATTATTGAATTTATAAAAATAATTATTTCTTGAAATGGAATATATATTGCACTTGAAAATAGGTATTAATTTGAGATGTTCCCTTGAATCAGGCATGTTTATCTGGATGAATTGAGAAAGATCATTATAAAAAATTTAAATCCCCATAAAATAAGGATATACTATGATTGGTACACATATATAACACATTAAAATAACATTTATTTATACTACATAAGAATAATTAATAATTTAATTTTGATTAGGTGAGACAAAGAGTAACCCTAATGAAAATAGAGGTTTGGGTTGAAAACCCTTACCTTGTATCTGAATGTGATTTGCAATTGAGAATAACCTCCAGATAACTAAAATTAAATCCATTATTAATTTACATCAAGACCATATATACATGTTTTATATTATAAATAAGTCTATTATGTTCATTTATGGACTTTTGAGGAGTTATAATATAAAAATTTATTGTTCTGGACAGTTCATTTCTTCGCTTTTCATTATCAGTATAATTGTATATGATAGTGGATGTTCATGTGTAATGGCTATAAATCTACACAATTGAATTTATATAAAATTTATGAAAATAAAATAGTGTAAATAGTTAATTATATAAATTTTTATCCAGTATGAGCCTGAATTAATATATAAAACATTTAGTGTCAATCGTTTAGATTTTTAGGTTGGTTTCTCGATCATAATGAAATAATGTTGTTCTATTGTTTAATATCATATATATATTATGGATTAAGAATTACAATATAAGATATTATAAATATTTTATAATCGGGTTAAACCATAAAAATGTATTCATGACTATCATTGATGACAGAATTGAATAACGAGACATTGTTGCGCATGAAGGTTGAAAATTGGAACCTCTTGGACTATGGTTTAGTTTTTAAAATAAAATAGAGAGAGAGAGTAAGGATATTGTTGATGGATCATTAATTAACATGATATAATTGTAGTATATATATGATACTATAGTTTCCATGATCAATTTTATGAAGTAATTGTGTAAATAATAAAAAAAAAATATGGAACATAAAATAAATTCAATGGAAAAACAGAACCAGATTTGACCTCATTTGTACCCCTCCTTGACAACCTCATTAAGGGAAGGGGGTTTGATATTTTGTAATGACCAATAGCTACTAGATGTGGGGAGATACTAAAGAAGATTATTTGGGTAGAAAATAAATAAGATTCAATGGATAAAGGAGTAATGATAAGAGGGAGTGAGGGGTGGTTTTTTATAGTGGATGAGAATAGTAAATTTATATTATCTTATTCATCATTTAATTATTTTTCTCATGACAAGAAATATTGTTTCATTATTATGACCAAAAAATAGTCATAGGTGAATTTATGTTCTATCCAACAGCTATTTACATCAGACTTGACTCATACATGAAGTAGAAATTCATTTTTTTAGCATATTCCATAAATTATCGAATTCTACTATTCACCAAAAATTCAAGTATTTTAGAAAAATCACAAAAATTAACAGAAACAATTTTTTGAAATTTATTATAACAAAAAGAACTATATTTTATAAATATAATTTTATAAATAAGAAATATTTAATTTTAAAATAAAATTATCCATTACAAGAAAAATAATATTTTTAATTTAATACTGATATTATAATACTTTCCAAAATTAACTGAGGTCACATTAAATTATCTTAAAATCCTAGGAAAACAAAATATTTATTGAAGAATAAATATTATGAAAATAAATATTATTTATAATTAATTTATTAATTAAAATTTATTATTAAATATTTATTGCTCACAAAATTATCAACAGTTAATTATTAAATTTAAAATATTATCTCTCATTTATAATGTGCCTAAATTTTATTACATACATGTGTGGGGTTTCTATTCAAAATTGTAAATTATTATTTTTATGGTTATATTGCTTTTCATAATGAGAAGTAACTATTAAAATAAATTTTATGTTGACCATATTAGAATCTATGTATCTTATTGATCACAACTATGTATGTGACTTTTTTTGAAATTCAAATAAAAAAAGTGGAAAAAATGTGTTTATTGGCTTGGTTACAACTATCTCCTATAACAATGTTTTTTATCAAGGTATATATATTTCATTCATTCAATATTAAATTTATTTGAAAAACTGTTGGGTGTTACAAAAGTTCATTGATTAAATTTCATGTGTTTCTATTTAATATCTGGTCATATTTAATTTTAAATATATAATTATTTTAATGGAATGTGATATCATTTATTTACCTTTCCAGGTTAATATATTCACATTAATTCATTATTTATTTTTCTTTACATATAATCATTTATTATTTGATCTCAATGTTATTATGTTTCATATCCCCAAGAATCCAAGAAGAGTATAATTAATGATATAGAAGTTTATACTAGATGGATTAGATGTATCCTTGATGTTATTTATTTTAAAAGTAATATATTGTAATTAGTGTATTTATTTTTAATACAATTCTTTTTATGTATCTAGTTCACCAATACTACTAAAACCCCACTGCTTTGGGACATGATTAACTATAATCATGCCAATGTAATTGATTGTAGAAATCATATATAAGCTTTCTAGCGTATGACCTCAAAACATTTTATTTATCAAATGAAAAATATAAAACAAAAAAATATAAAGGAATTAATTATTAGAAATGAATTTTTTTTCTAATGTAAATAACATATGAATTCTGGGAGATCCAATAATTTTTCAAAAATTTATTCATTATAATTATAGAATATAATTATTTAAAAATGAACGACTTATTATTTCGATGATATTTTTATTATCTCAAGGAGAATCAATTTTTATAATTAATATAATCTATAATACATGTATCAATATAAATAAATACTATTCAACTATTAATGGACAAATTATTATATATATTTTTTATATTTTTACAATAACCATGAACAATGTCTATTTTCAATAATTTTTTTAAAATATATTATTCTAATAAATATTTCAATACCATTAATAAATGGAAATATTTTACATTGAAAAATCATATTCATTTTTTAGTTGTTTATTTTCATTATGATAATTAGAAAAATTATATATTTAAACAACATGACACAATATATGAAACAAGCTTCTCTATTTAAATTCATTTAGTATGTCAATATTTTAGTCTTATTTATGCAATTTATATATCTTAAGTTATATAATTTTTATCATATTTAATAGATTTATTTATATTTCCAATTTTATAGTTAACATTCAGCTTATACCTCATGTAAAATTCACTCTTAACTGAACATTATATTTGCTATCTTGTATTTTAATCATCAGAAGATATGATGAGGTATAAAGAAAAAATTTCAATTTTTCCAAATGATCAAATGTATTATGGTTTTTATGTGATATAATATAGTTTTATATAATTTAATATGATAGGTAACAACCATTGAATGGATATAACATAGAAATGAAAGTGAAATGTTAATGGGAAATGATGGAAATGAATAAATTTTGATTGATGAATATTTCATTTGATCCGAATTTATGGTTCAACATTATAGACAATAAGATAATAATTAAACATATGGATTCTCTGTTTGACAGGTATGACAATCGAACTTTAATAAAAATGGTGATCAAAATGAGAAACCAATTTTTTTGGAGTTATTAGAAGAAATGTAAGTGGGAGATAATTTAGATGACTATATGTGATCATGAGTCTTTATGATTGAATACAAGTAACATTAATGGAAGTTTTGTGGAAAATCATTATACATCGTTTTCTATTATAGTATATGATATTTTGGATATTTTAGATTGTAATATAAACATATAGATTAATATTTTGTGTTAATATATCATGATCATGATCCTCAATATGGATGTCTATAGTTGGGTTTTCAGAGTTCCTTGTGATAGTTTATTGAATATTGACATGATGAGATTCCTGTCATAGATAATTAATTTTTAACAACTAAATGATATTATTGGGGATGTAATGTATATTCAAATGTTCCTAGAATATATTATTATTATTATGGGGGTTGTTTACATAAACTATTTAATCAATATAGTAACAAGGAGGCCATCAATAAGGGAACTAATAAATGTTAAAAACTGATTAAAAAAATTGAAGGATGAATAAAATTTGTTTTCACCATTCATAATATATTACGGCCATCGAATGTTTGATCTCTAAAATTTTATGCTCCATATATAACCACAACTGGATGGAAAACTATATATAACAAAATGGGATATTTTGATGACTAGAATAATTGAAAATATATATATTTATCTAAAATAATTTCTTATCATTGGGAAAATTCATTAAAAAGGTTGTGCAATTATATTCACCTATAGGGTCTGGAATGTGAATCAACGTTCATTTTTTATAAAGAGAATGGTATGGTACGATAAACACTAAATGACATGAAATTTATAAGGAAGTTAAATTGAATGTACTTCAATATAAGAATATATATTGAGATATAATAATTATATTTGTTAATATAGTGAGAAAAATATAAATATATATGTATTAATGGGATCAATAAATATCAATAACACAAGTAAAATATTTTTTTAGATTATCTTGTAGGGGAGGAAAATTTGAAATTATGTAATATTTAATGGTATGATGACCACATCACAAAATCATTATGTAGTTAAATTAGATGTGTGGGTTCCAATCCTAGTTTGATATATATGTTTATCTGATTACATTACCATATTTTTTATGTTAAAAAATGAATTGGTATATTTAATTATTTATAGGTATAATGATATCAATTCCATTTTATTGTTAAAAACATATTGATGAAATGGATGGCATTAAGAAGATAATGTGTGTTCGGTATGATAATGAAAGAGTGTAAAATAAATGTTTCATTTGATATTTATATTACAATGAGGTTCCAGATATGATTATATGGTACTCAAAAGACAAAACAAATGTTTCATTATAGACAAGGAATTTTACATTAAATGATAAATATAGTTTCACGCATGTTCAACATATAATTACCACGTTTATATCATTGAATAAATTAGTATTGTTTCATAAATAGAAATTAGATTACTCGAAGTTGTTAGATGATAATTCTTAACAAAATCAAATTAATTTGATAATTTTTGAAATGTAGGAATCCCCAATGTCTCTGTAAGTATTACCCATGTTGTTGTTTATGAAACAATTTGAGAAAATATAGAGGAAATGATAATGTTTTTTCTTTTGTTCTGTAAGATTATTAATTACAATTTTCAATCATTAGGATGACGAGAAGTCCACTTTCATCAAAAGAAAAAATCATCAATTCAATTATAAAATCCCATTAAGGTATCATAAGATTTCATAATCCAATGTCATCGAGATGATTACAACTACTGTAGTAAATATTAACCTAGATTGAAGTAAATAATGGTAAAACAAATAGTGAGACTAAATATCATCAATGGTTCAATGAATATATAAATGAAATTTATATTGTAGAGTTATCAAGGAATGTTAAATCCTAATGGAATGTTGCTGATGTTGATAAATATATAGTAGGATTCTATAATGTTTTAGATAATGAAATATCATCACCTGAAATGTTAAACTGTCTAATTGAGTTTATATTATAATTTAGATTTAGGAAACTAGTCCATTTGTTGGAAAATTATTTTACTTACTATTTATGAATGATTATATGTATCCTAAATTCCAGTAACAGGTTAAAGTACTCAGTGACAGATTTTTTTTTGAGTATTATATATTGGATGAAACAAATTTCTTGATGTTTAGTAAAACATTGATGCTGAATAAAATAAATTAATGAAATATATCGACCTAGAAAAAATGGAACATTACATGGAAGTATTATTTTAAAAGAAGAATTTTATATAATGAACAATATGTGGTGAATGGGTTCAAATAGTATGATGGAATAGTTTTTAAATAATTGCTTCTAGGGAATTACCATCTAGATGATGCTAAGTCTAGTTTCAATCAATGGAATTCACAATGAATATATCAATATAAATATTTGATTTATTATTAGTTAAATATATTTGTATTTTTTAATTTTTAATCATTGTAGGTTTTACACCCATTAGAGGTAGATTTATGTTTTTCTATTAAAGAAAAGCATTTTTAGTTTGGAAATTGATACTCAGTAGTGGAACCATAAATTCCACACATTCATAAAATAGGATTGTTTCCCATGATTAGAATTATACCATTTCTCTTATCGATTTTATGATAATTCTATAAATATCACACTAGGATTATATATAGATTAAATGATTCTATTGGATCTGAATAGTTCACGTATTTTGGCGGTGATGTGTAAATTATAACAATGATTTTAAATAAAGGATATATTCCATTCTAAGAACAAATTGTAGATGATAATTTAGTGGTATAGAAAACATTAATTCAAGATTTATATCAAATATAGAACAACATAAATATAATAGAAAATATTCAAATGAATAGATGTAATTATATCTCATACCCCCTTTCTAGTGTCAACATTTTTTATAAGGAACATACACCAAAATTATTATATGAGGTCTAATACATAGAGAATGTACCACACCAATGAAATAATATTATGAGTTTTATGAAATTATTTTTATATTACTATAAATTTGGTTTCTAGTGGTATTATCAAGTTTTTTAATGTCAAACACCCGATGGGGGAATTTATAATCCCTAAAGTTGACCATTTGATATATAAAGGTATTATAATATATTGTAACACCCCAAAAAATAAAATATAATAAAATTATAATTGATAGAATATGTTTCATAAAACATTTTTTTTACTTTATATTGCACAGAAAAAAGACTTTCTTAGATAGCACGTGTTACAAGAAAGATAGTGTTTTCTGGAACAACAATATATAATAAAAATTATTTTTATATTTGAAAATTGTCACCTATACATTGGAATGTAATTTATGAATATAATTAAATAACTTATGAAAGTATATTGTTTACACATGTTTATTTGTTATCTATTTTTTAGAAAAAAAATGTATTAGGAAAAAATTCAGAAAAATTGATTTTTTCTATATGATAGTTTCACCGCACTTTGAACACATAATTTAAAATTAATATTTCAATAATTTAGAAAAATTATTATAAATTTAATATCAATTTTTAATATGTTAAAAATTATTATATTATGTTAATATTTTAGTAATTTTTTTGAAATTCTTTATTCTTTGATCAATTATGAAAAATAGTGAATATTATTTGAAAATTGCATTCCCGTTTGTAGAATTATAAATATTAATTTTCATATTGAATTGTTTTTTTATTAAAAATTATTTAAATATTATATATACTTAATAATTTTATGTTATATTAATCACATTAATAATCAATTATGATATAAAATCTACATAACATTTTTTACTGCTTCTCTTTATGAAACATTCTTTCTCTTCCTATTCAAGAGATTAATTTTAAATTAAAATTTTCTAATACTATTACATGAATTATGATTTTCTTAATACTTAGATACATATAGTTAAATTTTACTGTATGGTAGAAATTTATATTTACCATAATGAATTTTTTAAAAAAAACAATTAATTTATCTAATTATGGTAAAAATGGGATTACTAGGGGTTAAACTAAAATAATGAGGTTAAAATTACTTATAAATTTTCCTAAAATTAATTTTATTGTAAAATTTAGACCATTAAACCTCAATATTTTTTGAATGGATTTTTTTTAGCATTTCTAAATTTGAAAATTATGGGATTAGTCAATTAATTTCAAAAATAGCATGTGTGTCCTCTCCCCCACTAATTAAAGGCCACCCTATTTACTTTTATAATACAACCTTTAATCCATTTTGGTTCATCGATTCCCTTTACAAATAACATCCCAAATTTCATAACCTCATCTTAGAATTTCTATTTTTTTTAATACCAATTTGAGAATAATTTAGTGAAAACATAAGAATGGTTCTTAAAGAATACATATGGTTCTACAATGAGTAGTTATATTATATTTCTTATCCTCCTACATAAATCCTTATTAATCCATGATGATATAATTACATATTAATATTTCATACACTATTATATTTTTATAATAACTGAATGACCTAAATCTATTTCAACATTAATCAAATGTGTTGTAAAATAATCTTTCATGTGTACTATGGTCTACCGCCTCATAGACTAATGTCATTCGTTCTTCCACTACCACTTTTTATAGATGGGTATGATAATGGATATAAATTATTGGAATGATATTTACAAAATATTACTGAATTTTTATTGATTATATATATATATATCCACCTATTCCATAGAAGATACGATAATTTTTCTCATGTGTTTGGTGGACTACCACCTCAAAAAGTGATGTGATTTGTCTTTCAAAAACACATCAGAGTAATGGTTATAAGGATAAAATTAATGATTATATATGACGTAAGTGACGTAATTAAGTTATTCCTAATATATTTATCATTCATGAAAGATAATATATATTATTTTATTTCTTACTATCTCACTCACATGATGATCATAACATCGTTTGTGTACGCGTTGACTACAACCATCATAAAGTGATGTGACACATTATTTTTCAACACACCACATTGATGATATATATAAGTAGAAAATATTGAAATTATGATACTAGGGTAATAAGGAAAAATAAAAAATTACTAACCACCATTCCATCATGATCGGTGCATAATTGAATATTAACTCATGCAGACATACGAACGATCGTTTCAATGATTGGAAAATACAAAATTTTTAATCACATACAACAACATAAAAATTTGTCATCATAGTTTCCATTTTTAATGTTAGATTTCAGAAATTATAATTTTAAAATATTTTTCGCAATATGTTACATTGAATATTGATAAAATACTAAATTAATATTGGAATAAAAATGTAATGTATATTATGTTTGAAATTTTAATTTTAATTTATTTGAAATTATATATATTCATAATATATTTATAAAATGATAATATTAAATAATAAATATAAATATAACTTATTAATAATTTTTTATTTATTGTTTTTATTGTTAGGTTATTATGGATGAATATAGATATTAAAATAAACATATATAGAAAAATAAATTATTACATATACATACATACAAACATATATATATATATATGTGGTAATCCGATAACAACCTTGTTAATATATATTCATATATGTATATATATACTTGTGATTAATTGATAACAAAATATAATGTTATATTTTATAAAAGAAATATATATTTATATTAAATAAATATTTATAGATATATATAAATATGTACCGAATAAGTGTATACATATATTCTGTATATATTTATAGGCACACACATTTATGTTTATTATTTTTAATGTAGAGAGATGTATATATATAGCACATGATATGATAGATTTAAAAAAATTAATAAAAAAAATTAATTCGAAAGATGGTTGAATTGTGATGTGGAGTGTGGAAAACCAATATATATATATATATAATATATATATATATTTGTGTGTGTGTGTCTTATATTTATATAAATTTAAATATATTATAAATTATAATTTATATAAAATATACATGTGTTATATATATATTAGAATATATACATAAGATTATATAAATAAATAAGTATATAGATGTATATAAATATATAAATTATGTAATGTATGAAAATAATAAAAATAATATATGTGTGTGTACAATGTATGGTGTGTGTGGGAAGTAATAGGGAAACATTGTGCAATTTATTTGTGTCGCGACTGGAGAGGAAGAAAATAAAACATGGAAATTTTATGTCTTTGATGTGTATGTGATGGAATAAAAAAGTTAAATAGAAAATATAATAAACAAATATTATAATATAATTGAAGTTTGCCCATGTGAAGTAGGGAAAAACCAATAAAATTGGTACCAAAACTTAATGAAAATTGTGATATATATATTGTTATGTACACATAAAACATGATATATAAATATATATTAAAAGTGATATTTTTTAATTATATAAATGTTATAAACGATGTAAAGAAACACATATGAAATAATTAAATAAATATATTATATTATCTCTTGAATACATATTTCAATATATATATATTGAAAAAAATGTTCCATATGGTTAAAGGAATAAAAGAGATACAATAAAAACAAAATTTTATCATTGTTAATGCGAAATAAAAAATGTAAAACTACTATTTTGATAACATCCAAAATAATTGATAATAATAAATATATATATATAAATGATTTATTCATTAATTTTTGTTATAAATATATTCCCTTCCAATTAGAATCTACACAATACTACTCACACGCAGTCTCCCTGAATAAAATACATGAGATTATGTAAATATGGGGGGTAGAGCAAGGGTGATTTTAGTCATCGAGGAAGTAGTTATATCTTGGATTAAACAAGATATATGTGTGGGTATGTATTTCATTTTAGGGGTATATTATGTTAAAATAACATTATTATTTATTTATAAAACCTATAATTATGTAAGTGATATTTTATTTTAAAGATGATATTTTTAATGAATTTTTTTGACAACCCTTTTAATTTATGGTTGATTTGTTTTAAACTATTTTAAATACATTATTTTCCAAAAAAAAATTTATAGTAGATTTATTTTAATTTAATTTTTTAAAAAAAATATATTATTTCATGAAATTTAATTTAAATAATTTATAAATACTATTTTTAAACTATATGTTTCAATGTTTTTATATAATTGAGTGATTTTATAAATTCTAAAGGCGTTTTGAAATATTAAGGAAATATTTTCATGTGAAAATTGTCATTTTAAAATAAAATAATTCATGAATGATCATAGTTATGGCCATACACTATATTTAGTCATGAAATTTCTTGTATACAAATACAACCTTGTGTACGAGTAAAATTAAAACTTAATATTAAATATTTTTATATTATTTCTTTATAAATTATGGATTCCTAAAAATATTAGTGGTAAAAAATGTTTTCAAAAAGTGTAATTTATCAAAAATGTATTTAATGTAAAAATATTTTATATTAAAGACAATTTATAATGTTTTAAAACGTTTTTTTATTGGAATTAAAATAAAAAACCCTTAAAATCTATAAAAATATAAAACTTAGGTATACAATGATATTATATGGAATGTGGAGTGAACCAGGGGCCTCGAATAAACATTTTAAAAAATACACATAAAACATGCGTTCATATTTATTTCATAATGGTTTCTAAATTTTATTTTCTCTCAATAAAATATATTATTTTTAAAAAATAATTACTTTATAACTTAAATGATAAATCTATATATTTTCAGAGATTTTATATTTTTAAAAAGTCTTTGAAAATAATGATTTCAATGAAATTAGTGTTTTTAAATATATTATATTTTAAAAAAGTATTGTAAATATATTTATTTCAGATCAATAAATAATTTCAATGATATTATAGTTTGAAGATATATATCCAAAAGATTAAGTTCAAATGAGTTTTTATTAAATATTTACATAAATTTGTTTTCACTGGTTTTTAGAACACCTTAATGGAAAATATTATGATCACACTAGAAATTATCTTTTTTCCATAGGTTCAAGAAATGAACCTAATTAGATTAGTATCATTATGGTTATAGATCGAGTGATCTTAAATTACTTATTTATTGTTAATAATTTAAACTCTAATATTTTTTAATGATAGACCTTTTACACTAAAACATAGATCAGAAAATATTATTATCAACATAATGGTAATTATAATTTTAGTTAATATTTTTTTTATAAAATATATTTTTGGTATTACATCTAGAAGAACTTGTCTCACGTTGATTTATATTTTATAAAAAAAATTTGTACTTACAATTTTTTAGAATATGATTTTTATTTGTTTAAATATTTAAGAAATATAAATAATCTTTTTTTGTAAATATGTAATTAAAATATAGTTGACATTTAATAAAAGTTGATTTTTAGAATGTTCAATTTTTTTCCCTCAAAATCGAATATCATAATTTTCATTAGGTATAACGAAAAAATATCAAATATAAAATACATTAAAATGGGATATAAAGTAACATCCCATAAAATTATAAGAATATTTTTTATAATATTTTTTTATAATTAGTATTTAATATTATTAAAAATCAATGTGGAACTATAAAAATCGGTCAAATATTAAATATATGTATAAATAAACAAAATTATTTCAATTATTATCGAATTAAATATATTTCATATATATTTACAATGATAATTGTATAAATGAAATAAATTTATATAATTATAATAAAAAATGATAAATTAATGGTTAGTATTTTTTTAATCACATTAAAATATATAAGAAAATATATGTAAGCTTATATTAATAAATAAATTATTATACATATTTGGTAAAATGAAAAAATAACATTGTACACACATGTATATATATATAATAATGTTTACTTTATAATGATATTTATGGTTACATTTATGAAAAACGATTTAAAAATGTATTTAATATATATATATATAAACATATAAGTAAGTGGAATATATATATACACATATGTTTCGAAAACATATTCACATACACATTTTAGAAGATAAATATAAATATATATATATATATATATATATTTCACCTGATGTGAGTTGTTTAAAATAATCTATAATTAATATAAATGAAAATAATTATGCATATTAGTGTGTAGTTTAAAGAAACCATATATATATATATATATATATATATATATATTTGTGTCTATATAAAAATTTGATACAAATAAACATGATATATATATATATATATGATAAAATATAGTTTAAATAAAATATATTTGTGTTGTATGTATATATGTATTAAAAAATATACATTGGTGTATGTAAATATATATATATATAGACAAATATATATTGTAATTATGTATAGATGTAAATAATAACAACAAAAATATGTGTGAGTTTAGTGTGAGTGATAAGTATAATAGAAAAATTAATAAAATTAATTTCATGTGAGGAATATATATGAGGGGAGATAAAAAAAAGAAAAATGTATGTGCGTGATGAATAAGTGGTGAAAAAAAGGAAATGAGGAAAAAAAAAATAAATGAATTGTGTGCATGTATAATAGGAGGAAAACACTAAAAAACATAAAATCTAAAATTTATATATATAATTTTATATGAACATAAAACGTAATAATATATATATTCATATTAAAATATTATAAATATATATATTTTATAAATGTCATATTAAAATATATATTTTATATATTATATTATATTACCTATATAATATAGATATTAATATACACATGATGAAAATGTTGACTTAAATGTTATGATATAAAAACCCGAAAATAAAACAATGTATTATTTTGTAAATAGAAATAAAAAAAATTATGACAACTATGTGGTTTTTTTAAATAGTATTTAATTGTTATGATATATTTAAATTGTTTAATAAATTCTTGGGGAGTATAAATACAAACCCATCCCATTTTGTTATGAATCCAAAATCATGATGTAAGATGCCATTTAAAAATACAAAAGTTTATCTATATTCCTAGGTAGTGAGAGTGTGAGTTTATATCTTAGGGGAAGTATGTTAAATTAGGTTTAATAGAAAATATATTTTGTTATGGTAAATTGATATTACTTTTTCAACTATATAATTATTAATTAATAACATGTTTAATTATGTAAGAGATATTTAATTTTCATAATCTCATATCTAATATATGATTTCCCAAATACTCCTTCATTTATGGGTGATTTGGTTTAAAATATTTTAAATTATTCATTTTCTAAATTCCCTTTTATATATACTAGAATAATATTATAAGTGTTATTTAAAAATCTAATGTTTTATGAAAATTAATTTTTTTTATTTTCAAAATCCTATTTAGAAAATATTTTTTAAATTTATTATATATAACAAGGATATTTCATAAATTTTCAAGTGGTTTTGTAATACATAAACTGTTATTTTATTTACAAATTGTGTTTTAAACTTTCTGGAGTTTTTATACGATTATATATATGAAAATTTATAATATATATTCATAAAATTTCTTGCAAATAAATAAAATAATTTCCAATAGATGAATTATTATTTAATATGAATTATTTACAATTTTATTTATAAAATATTGAGTTCTCCAAATTCGTTATGAAATAATGTAATTTTTTAAAAGATGATTTGGTAACAGTCTATTTGATTGGAAGTTATTTTAAATTTAAGATACATTTTATAGATTTCAAAAGTATTTTTAAATAGTAATTAAATGAGAAGATAATCCCTAAAAAAAATTATAAGAAATTTCAATTGGGTATCAAATGATATTAGAAGAAATGCTTAGTGAACCCACAACCTCAGCCACAACATCTATGAAAAGATATACATAAAGTTTCATAGGGGTCTCTTACATGTTTCCAATTATCATTGTATTTCTATACAAGTTATAATTAAAAAAATTATAACTTAATAGAGAAATTCATTTATATTAAAATATTTTCTATTTTGAAAAAATATTTTCAAAATAATATTTTCGAACAGACAAGTATTTTAAATGCTAATCTACTTTTAAAAATAGTTTCCAAAATAATGGATACAATTCAATGTGTTTTCACAAGGTTATTATATTATGAATAACTGTTATCAAAATAGTGTTTTATAATGAGTTTTTAAATAGTTTTTAATAAAATGGGTTTTAATTTATTTTTAAAACCTCTTACAGGGAAAATTTATCCTCACCCTATGATTTTAGGAGATATTCCGTAGCAGATTAAGATCATTAGGTTGATAGTGCTTGTGAAATTCAATAAGCCTTTTATTTTTTATTTTTAAAACTATAATATTTTTTATAGTGGTCATTATACTCCTAAATACCATTCCATAAAATATCCTCATCTTTAAAATATATTTTATATATTTAGTTACTTTATAAAAAAATACAATATTTTGTTGTACCAAATCATAATGTGTGGGTCTCAGGTCACTATATAACTTACATTCATTATTTTTTTTGGAATTATATTTGATATAAAAAATTATAACTATGTAATTATTATTATAAGTATTATAAAACTATATCATATGTACAGAAATAGGACCTTCCATAAAAAACACACAGGATAAAAAAATAAAATTAACAAACAAAACAATGAAAATATTGAACGACTCCTAATGAACAGCTAATAAGATATTATCAAAAGATAATGTATAGAATTATAAATGTTAATATGGATCTATTATATGTTAATAACAATATAAATAAACCAACATGATGTAAAATCATGTTAATCCATATGGAAGCATATGTTAAGGGATTTCATAAGAATTCCATTTCATTAAGGAATATTGTAATGTTACACACATATTTTACTTTATATGATGTATATAAATCACATTTTACCTTTAATATATTTAATAAATTACTATTCATGTTACATTGAGTTTTAATTCTAATTATTCATCTAAGGGTATTTGACTTATAAGATACCAAGTGGTACAGAATTTCAATACATAATTTTTTCATTGGGTTATATTATTACATAATTGCCTTTAATATTATAAGATGATGTGAGTAATGAATTTTTATTTTATTATAAATTATTTCCACTTATTTTAAGTGAATTTATAGCTGATATATATAATCTATTAATTTACATATTCTAAATTCAATTTTATAATATTTATGATTTTTTATTTCGCAATATCATTCTTATCAATAATTTTTATTAATAAATTTCATTTGATAGAAATTATTTTTTTATTATACAAATGAAACAAGTTAATTAAATTATCAACTAGTTATTCATAATACATTCGGTTATTGAATTTTATTTCTACATTTTTGTAGATGAAATGTTTTATAAAATGTGAACATGGAAATACAAATTCATTTTATATTCGATCGGAAATCTATTTCCTTCCAAATCATTGCTTTATGAAAAAATTTCAAAAACATTATAACTAGTTCCAAATGATTTATTAAATTCAGTTTTAACAATTTTTACACATTAAATTTTATTTTCAATGAAATATTAGGTTTTCATAAAAACAATTCACATATTTTTAATAAAAATGTTTATTGAATATTGTTTTCTTTCTCTAAACATAGTAATTTCCTAATCTTTTTATTGTCAAAGAATAATTTTCCTTTAAAATATTATAGATCAAACAAAATTACAATTTATCAAGATTCTCACTTCATAGAATATTTCTTTTCCTGATTAAGATTCAATTTTTAAAGATGTTTTCATTATAAGTGATTTTCGAAGAAAATGATTTGAAAAAAATAAAATTGAAATGCTTATTTTCATTTCAGTTTCTTTTAAAGTTCAATTTATCATATTCATATTAATCAATGAAATCCCATATATTCTTAGTCTAATAAGTATATATTGATACTCTCTTTATTCTTTTTTTGGATGATTAAGATTATATGGACCGATTATAGTATTCAAATTCAACTCATTGTTCAAATTTGTAGTCATTAACTTCATTAGGAAATAATCACATTCTTATGATCATTACGTATTAAATTTTCCCTAGATATCCAAATGGCATATCATAGATATTTGTATTTCATAAACCATATACCATATTAACATAGAATTTATACATTGAAATTTATATTTTCTTGTAGGTAAATATTGATAAATCCTTATTCTATTCCCAATATTTATATTTTCTGATCATGTAAAGATACTAAAAATTATACCAGTTATTATATATATGAGGAATTACTTTTATAAGAAGATATGGGTGGGGCCCAGTTAATGATATCCACTCGATTCATCAATTTCCTCAGAGGATGAATCATTATTTTATACTTTGGAAAATTGTGTTCTACCCATATGTTTTAAACATTCTAGAGATTAGATTGTGATGGTAAATTTATCATGTGCCTCAGAAACATGACGTACCTTAATTAATAATTTACTTTATTAAGAGTTATATTATTATAATGAGTGAAATTTTAACAATGAAATTTTCTATGGGTCCATTTCATTTTCTATATTTTTTTAAATTTCATATGTTTTCAGCTATTTACCATTCCATATAGATTCTTCCTTATACAGTTATTGATATTTAATTTATGATCTACTATTTACCCTGAATATTTATTAACCCTAAACCAATTATTTAATTTTTACATGTTTTATGTTATTTATCACTCAATGTTTCTTATGTGTATTGATAATTAATATATTCCTCTGAACATTACCTTTACTGAGTATTTGAGTTCGCCCTAGTTGTTTTCTTTTATTAGGAATCCATGACATATTTAATGTTTTATATGAAAGGACATTCTAGAGGAAATATTTTTTCTACAAAATGAATATTTGTTTTAATGATTATATTCAATTATATATGGGAAATAAATGTTTATATAATTTACAAATTCTAATGGACTATTCATTCCATCAGGATGTGATTTCTTATATCTTATGCTTATATTATAATTATAGCACCAACTCAGGGCTACTGGGTTTGGGGTCTCTATTGTTGGTATTAGAGGAATTTTAGCAGATACTGTGGGAATTATATTGTTGAACATATAGATTTGGAAACATAGGCCCATGATAGACATTGATGATATATAAAGTAGTGCATTATATGGTTTTGGTATTGTAGGTATTATGTTTATTTTCTTGGAAATACATCTATTTCTGGATGATATATGTGGAATATATTATGGAATATATGTACATAGGGTGAATTTAATTGAAAATGGAGCATTGGACCTGACATGAACAATACCTAGTGCATGAATACAAGACTTACTATCCACCTTGTATGAATCTCCCCAAGGATATTATTTGGTAAATTCAATTTTTAATTACAATATATTATGAAAATTGGAATTGATTATGACAATTAATTACCTAGGATAACCAAAATGTGACTTAGACTATAAATCAATGATTTAAATATCTTATAATTGAATATGTTATTTTATAATATTGATTATTGTTTTTCATGACATTATTATTGGTTTTATTCAATGGATTAGACCAAAATAAATCATGTTAACAATATATGTGAATGTATATGTGGTTACTATGAAAAAAATGGGATAACTATTGGAGTTCAAAATATCATTATTATTCATTATTAGTTATCCCAAAATATGATTAAGAAACTGTAAATTCAATAACTCATGAACTAGATAATTAATGTGGAAATGCATTATGTATGGAAAAGAAGAGTATAATTCAAATAATTGAATTTGATGAATAAGTAGTATGATCGAATCAAATAAATATCCTCATAGGGATCTATTTATTATAATTTTTCATTGAATATTAGGTACTATGAAATTATCTGAGCCATATCTCTATTCTAAAGGTTAATTCCTAAACCATGGAAGGACCTATTATGTAATAAAATGGTCAAAGTATTTATTAGGATTGAATATATAAATTATTTAACTATTTTTACCAATAGTATTTTTTGTATAAAACTTATTAATGAATTATTGATTTTGATATATTTTAGAATCGTATGTGTGTAATATACCATATTAGTTTTCAATTCCATCAATGGTTTATGTGGTTAATATTAAAAATATGTTCAATTTATTAAACCCACTTTCTAGTTATCTTGTTTTCAGAGTCTACCACGTATAAGGAAGTTATGGGAGATATTTATGTCAATATAACCCATTGGGTAATTATATTTTTTTACTGAAAAATAATATTTTATGAATATTTTATTTACATTTTATACATATATTTTTAAAGTTATCGATAGCCTTTAGTGTTAATATGATCACTAGTGACATTGTAATAATGGTCTTATAAGCTTATTAAACTTTGGAAAAAATATTTACAATTGAAAACTACATTCAAAAAAATTATTTAATTATTATATTTATTTATATGATTTCGATCATATTTTTTGGGGAATATTTTACGAATTATAATAATATTGTTCTAGAAAATGTAAATCATAAGAGGTAGGTGTCATCCCATCTTGCCTATAATTGATGAAGGGCATGCACCCATGATAGAAGGAATACATGGGATTAAAGTCTACTAATTGCATACATGATGTCTTGGTTGATATATTATCATTTATAGATAAAAATATTTTATGAAAAAGTATTAATGTGGAACCAATGGAATTATTTTTTCAGGATAGAGATAAATGTATAATATCGGATAACATATACTAACCATATTGGATTTGGAAAATATTTAGGGATATATAGAACAACTTGTCACTCTTTTAATGATCTTACAAACCGTTAAAATTGAATTTATTTCACCAAGGATAAGAATTCATTATGGATATTTATTTATTTTAAAAAAACACTAACTAGAAATTTATTGAAAAACAACTAATGGATGAAATATTTCTTTTTCAATAGAAATGTAGAAGGATGTATGTATACATATGTTTTTAGATAAAAAATTATTCTTTACCATTACTAAAAGTATAATGAAACAAAACATTAATCCTATAATATTCAAAAATGATTAATCTTATCGTCTTTTAAATCATCAAAATTTTATGGATTTTAAACACTTAACATTAATTAATAATTCACTCACATGGGATCGATGACATACACCACTCTCTATAATTAATTTTACTTTTATTCCATGTCCACATCATCACATCCTAATAATGTTCTCTTATATAGATACCTGGTTATATGTTATTAAATTAGAAAGTGGTAAATCTTTTTTTATTGATTTTAATAATATGGTTTATTATCTCTGTAGATGTTTTTGGTTTTTCAAAATGGAAATTTCTTAAATTCAAATTCTTGATTTGAAATATTTGTTTAAATTATAAGTAAGTTAATAATTTAGGCTAGGGAGAATATTTCACTTAAATTGTTTAAAATAGTGGCATTTTATTTGATATCATATACATAAGACAACATTAATATTTTCTTATATTTATTGCAATAATTATTTTATTGGATAAATTTCATTAAAAGTAAGGCTAAATTATTCCACACAACAATATACTGTTAATATTATTATTTAACATTAAAATCATTTCATAGTTGCTAGAATTTAAGGTAGGAATATAATTATTTAAAATTTGAAAATTTACATTTCACACATATTTATTATTTATATATTGATTAGAAATAATATAAGAATAATTTAAATGTAAAATAAATCTTATTAGCACTTGTATAGAACTTTTTTTATGGAAATGTTTTCACGTCGGTTATTTATAAACGACTTGTAAATTTAGAAATAATATTTTTTATGTTGGATTTTATAAAACCGACGTGAAAAGGTGCATATTCACTACTCTTTTAGGTCAGTTCTACAATATAACTGACGTGAAATATTGGGTATGAATTTCATTAATTATATAAAAAAATTATAAAACCATAACATTTCATATTTTATATAGGTTATAATACAACCGAAGTAAAAAATATTTTACAATTTTTTATTGATCGATTGTTTCATTACGTTATTTTTCTATTTCATGAAAAATCTCTTGTTTCACTTTTAGTAATTTAGAACATTACTGTTTCATCAATTTGGTGGTCTAAATCTCACCTTACAATATAAATCAAACCGTAGGGTTTTCTCATCCCCGATACATACATATAAAGTGAGCCATAAACAATTTGGTTTCTCTCTTTTTTGTAATTATTTGGATTCATATCTCTATCCATGTATTGATCAACAATGTATTATTCATCCTCATATTACCATCTTCACTCATTCAGTATTTTTCATCTTCATCATTTCGTATTCAATTATATATCTTCTCATCTATATTAATCTCACTTGCTAGTTTGAATTTTGAATATTATATACAATTTTCTAGGTTATTTAGGTGTTTTTAATTTCATTTATGGTGTTTGATTCAGATTATGATATATAACAAACCATTGATTTTAAATTATTTTTGGGATGGAAATAGATGACAAATTAGAGGTTCTTTTTTATCTTACACGGTCGGATTAACCATAAAAAGACCATAAAAAAAATTCTACAATTAATTCATAGGCTATAATATGATTCAACATTATCCATCAACCTTTGTGACTAATACATTCACAGTTATTCATCTCTATTGTGTTTTTTCATTATCATCCTTTTACTATAAAGGTGATTCTAATGATGTGTATCCTTCATTGAGTTGAATTAATGATTGGTTTCATGATGAGTCGATGATATTAGATTGAATTTTGTTTGTTTTTTTAGTATGTAGTTGTTTACATGGTCTTTATAAAAAATTATTTATATTAGAATTGATTTTTTTAAATGATATCAGATTAAAAAGTAGACCTTTTTATTTTTTAAATAATGTTGATGAAATTGTGGGTGTATATTATTTGTTATGAATATATAGTCAGTTTATCTAGATAAAAGATAATCATTTATTTTCAAAATAAAATTTGGTGTTTTAACAGTCTATTGAATTGAATAAAATAGTTTTACAATATTTGTATCCTTTCATTTTGTTAATCGTCCATGCTAATTAATTGAAAATAAATCTCATTAACAAAATCCTATCTTGTTTTGGGTTTATAATCTCTTTTTTATAATGGCTTCAATGATTCAATATAATAGTATTTTCCCTAATTTGTTGATTGTGTAATATAAAATATATTTTAATTTATAACTCCTTTTTTTCCTAGATGAATTATACAATTAAGAGAAATTGATATTATAAGAATGTTATGTATTAATGAAATAATACATGGTAGTTATTTTATAGGTTTTCATATTTTTAATACAAGTTTAAGTATAACTGCTAGTTCATGCCTCACATGATTGAGATTGTATATTGTACTTCTGATTTTATAATGTATCAAACAAAGACTCAATTTATGATTGGATTATATATTTAATTACAATATGAAACGAATTTATTTATTTTTATAAATAATCAAATATGAATTATGTGTTCTCATTCTATATAATTGTTATTTATTTTCTTTTATTGATATCATTTTAAATATTTTTTAATAATTGCATAAGGTTTTATTCATTTATTTTGTAATTGAGACATTTTTAAAGGAATCTATTTTGTAATTCCTTCTATATGAATAAATTTTCTCTTCAATATATTCTATTTTCCATCTAATTTTACCCTTCTAGGTTTTTTGTATTTTTATGTCATTTATAATCTTTATATATTATTTCCTTTTATTATATTGATTCCTTATATTTATTATATATAATGAATCAAATTTCGATTAATACAGCTGAAAGAGGTGCTAACTATGAAAGAGGTTATGATGCTTTTTGTAATTTGTATAACACAATGTTCAAAACAATGACATGTTTTTTTCCCATGAGTGAAAGGATTGAATTTTTATTTGTTGAAAAGAATAGAAATCAATGATCATTTAATTTGACATGGTTTTATTTTGAGCAATTGTCCTTGGATTTGGCATGGTGAAACAAGGAAAAATTCTAGATCTATTGATTATGTTGCATTATAAGATGATAAATCTGATAAACATGATGAAATCATTCTTGATATTGAAGTATAGGTAATTGATAAACAACAAAAAATTGAGAGTTTATATGGTGATTCTGAAAAACAATTGTTTTGAGATTATGCGGAATATAAAGTTGTATTGATGGTGTTATGATTGATAAAACTGAAGGTGAAACATGTTTGTAGTGACCGAAGTTTTACATAGCTTCTACAAATCTTGAAAAAAAATTATTCCTAAAGATAAACATCTTCTTGATTCACATTATAAGGAAATAAAATATTATCCCCAATGGAATTAGGGTATAAGAAAATGCATCTCATCCCGAATGACTATGTGTTATATAGGACTGGAAATTAATTTATTTAAGAGTGCCCTAGATGTGGACATCATGGTATATGTTGAAATAAAAATCACAATAATATTCAAAAGATGTAATGACCCCTTCCAATGCATTTTATAATCTACAAATTATTCCTCACTTGAGATGCTTATTTTCTAATTCATATAGTGAAAAAATATTATGATGGAAAGTTGATGAAAGAATATGTTATGGAACAATATGTCATCCAGCTGATTGTACATAGGTGAAGAACGTTTATCACTATTTTCATACATTTAGAAATGAAATTTGAAATCCCAGACATGGACTATGCACTAATAGATTGAATTCATATTAAAGCCTTAGTAAAAACACATAGATCCTGGCATTTTTTATTGTTAATTTAAAATTTATCTCCTAAAACGTTTATGACTAAAAATTATATCATGTTGAGTATAATTATCAGTAGACTAAAAAACATCCCGGAAATGATATTGATGATTTCTTGTCTCCATTAATTGGTTTTTTGAAATTGTTATATGAGAAATATGTAAGGGTTTTTTATTATCATAAAATTGAATATGTTCAATTCTATGCAATGATTATGTCCACTATAAATGTCATCACAGTATATTGAAATTTTTCATGATAAAATGTTATGGTTATTAAATATTTCCCTAATTTGTGAATAAGAGACTTCATTTTGTCACTACATCATAGGATAAAAATAGTACACATTATTCATCAAAAGTTTTTGCCTGTGGATCACTCTTATAGAATATTGAATGAGAATTTCTATGGCTCACATGAATTTGATATGTCCTCGAAACCATTTTCCAAAAATAGGTATATTGAGAGGATGAAAACATTTATGTGGAATTTCTAAAGGCATATACATCTGTGGGTGATATAAATATTTGGAAGAAGTGATCATTTTTGAGCTACCATATTAGAGATATCATGACCGCAAACATAACATTGATGTCCTGGACATGGAAAAAAATATCTATGATAATTGGATTTGAAAACTACTATACATTTATGGGTTGACTAATGTTTTTTGGAATGAAATATTTCATTTAATCTCTATGGGAATATGTTTGGAGTTTCCTCCCACTCCTCATGGAAGGCAAACATTCCTACCCCTGACATGTCACCCCTTTTCCAAGAGGAAGAAAAATATCTTTTGACCATGTCATCGTGATATCAAAATGCAACATGGTAATTCATAAATTGTATAAAATTACATATTTAAAAGATTTGAAGTTGATAATTATAAAATCTCATGATATTCATGTCATGATTTAACAACTCCTACCAGTTACATTTTCTCGAATATTAATAATCCCTGTCAAAATGATGATCATGAAGGTGTGTTATTTATTAAATTAAATCTTAAAAAATAAGATTGATTTTAATTCAATAATCATTTTGTAGAATGAATTGGGTTCTATAATTTTTTAATAGTAAAGTTATTTTCCTACTTCTATTTTTTAAATCATGGTGCATTTAATGGTTCTGTTGGTTTGAGAGATAATTATATGTGGACCTCTATATCTATGTTGGATATATCATTTTTAATAGTATATGAAGATATTAATGGGGTATGTTAAAAATCAGTATATTCCTAAATCATATGTTTTTGTGATTTATAATTTTGAGGAGGTCACATTGTTTTGTACAAGTTATTTGTCAAATGTGGAGTACGACATTTTTCCAATATCTCTTCATGAATGAGTTAATTTTGAGGGAAATGGGATTCATGGATTGAATTTAAAATCATTTATAGATAAACACAAAAATAAGTTACATTTATGCAACATGAATAACATAGATGAAGCTAAACCAAATATAAAATGGCATATTAATGAGTTGAAATGATGTTATCCAAAGAAGAAGGATATGTGGATTTTGAATGAGCATAACAAAAAATATTTTCCATGGTTTAAATGGTCCCTAAAAAATTATGCATCAGAAACATTAAGAAGGTTAGTTGGTATCCCTAGATTAAATTCCATAAAATGGTCAGAGTATGAAATTAATGACTATAATTTGTATATAAAAGATCATCATAGCATAAGTATGATTTAGAATAGTAGTGTGGCGGTGTTTGTAAAGGTAATAAAATTTTCAAGTGCCAAAGAAAAAAACCTAATATCTGCATCAAACGCATGTTATAGAATCATTAAAGAAATATGGTAGGTTGATTACATTCAATCTCATGATCTGGTGTTTATGTGTAAATGGTTTATCAGAAACAACAGCGTACTACAAGATGAATTTCGAATGACACTAGTAAATCTGAATAAATTAGATGACAAAAACAATCCTTTTATCATAGAAACACATGAAACACAATTTTTATATGTTCTTGAACAATCTAATCTATAGAGGTATCCAGTTTAAGAAGGATAAAATAGTATGTTATTGATTATAAACTTGACAAAGATGTTGATTTATATGAGATACCTGCATCTATGGAAGGATTAACATATAATATTTATGATCACATTAGGGACATGGTTTATTCCATACAAAACGATCATTATGATGGAATTATAGAAAACACACATTATTACATTTCTTAATATTATAGGAATCATATTTTTAATTATTGATTACTTTTTTAAATTTCATGAGTTTAATATTTTAATTGGAATTTCTTTATTAAAACAGATATTATAATTTAAACATTTAGTTTTATATTATTTTGGTTATTTCTAGTTTTATATATTTAATTTTATTTACCTTTTCAATAAATAAATTTTTGTGGAAGTCCAATTATTTAAAAATAAAAATAAAAAAATAATCATATATATGGGTATATTATAAAATAATTAATTTCATTTGTAAAAATGATTTATTCAGTTGGTGAATGTAAACTATGTCATTTCAACACTCATGAATATTTTTTTGTCTTCATTAATTTATTTCATTTCAGCTTTCATTAATATTGTTACAATTCTTGAAAAATTTTATTATATTTTTATAAAAATGAGTTACGTTTGGTTTACATTTATTTTTGTTTGATAATTGATAATTTATTATTTCTATTTTTATATAATTTTTTGATTTTTATATTTTTGTACTAGTTGATGTTACTACTTTTTGTAGGATTATAACAGATCAATCCAATGATCCACAACATATTTTTGGTGATGATCATACTCATACATCTAGGGAGAATTATACGAAAGCTCCTGTTGATGAGCATCATCGTCCGTCTTTACTTGAGACATCTATTTCCGTGGGGAAAAAATATGTTGATGGTTTTTATACATGGAACCACATACATTCCAATATTATCAGATTCCCATATCCATGAAAATAGGTTACCAATAGCCATTGATGAAAATTAAATTTAAATTGGTCCAAATGGAAAATAGTTAAATGTTTCTGTATCAGTACAGATAAAATGGAAAGTTTTTATTTTGTTTTAAAATGAGTGAAATAATGATGAACTGACACTTTCAATATTATTGGAGAACATTTTGGTACGTTTATTTGTTATTATTTTACATATCATGAATATTTTAGATAAATATATGTTTCCCCTTCATATTAGATGACACGTGATATATATGACACTTGAGGAGTCAATAGTAAATGTTTAGCATTGGTGTCTAGGAGATAGAGGGATTTGAAATCATCCCCCACACCGTATCTCATTTCTGTCAATAAACAACATGAAAATCCATGTGATATAAATCAATTTATTTATGAATATACAATGAATCAATTTAATGACAATAGACAATGCGAACACTATATAGTAAGTGAAATATTTTTTTTGAGTTTTATTATATTAAACACCATATTAAGGATATATTTATTCTTAATTTTGGATGTAAAGTAATCGAGAAGATCTATTTAAGAGAATAAAGCTATAAATGTACCCCTTCATGAATTATAGTGGGGAGGGAATAATATATTAAAAGAACACATGATAATAAAAAAACATAAAAATTTGAGAGCTAAATAATTAGGATTCGGTGAGGTTTCTCATCCTCCTCCCACTAGACATGAAAATGGAAGAGGGATCAAATGGGTAAAAAAGGAAATATCTTATGGAAGATTCATTACTTTTAACTGATAAGATTATAATATTTTATTATTATTTTTAAGTTAAATAAACTCATTATATATTTTGATTCGGTATACATTTTTTCAAATATTCCATATAGGATATTCAAGATGAGTATAGCACAGATGGGGTCTTTATTGCTGAGGATAGACTTGATAATTTTGCTGTAGCATTGGGAATTCTGGAACACCCCAGTCATTTAAGAGGATTCCAGACATGTGTATCGATGAGAAATGTGTTTCCACATTCTGATGCATCTTTAATAGAGAATTTTTATAAAAAAAATCATCATTTGAAGCCAAAATTCAGGATTTTCAAGGGATGATGGATGACAGGATTTGAGCTTTGATACAAGCGATGTTTTTAGAATTGAAAGGACAATTTTGGCATACTGATATGACTCGTCTACATCCTTCAGAATATCGCAGTTCTTCTGATCTTACTCCCATATATGGGTTTCCAAGCCACACACCTTCTTATCCTACCCCTACACCCCCTCCTTCATAACTACCAAGTTACTCTATGTTATTTTTTAATGATCCTCTTCCTATTATTTCATATGGGTTGATATATTATATCATTGATTCTATTCAGCATCACTATATTGAGATAGAGCATCATATGATCACTATACAAGATATTATAAATAGTTCATAAAAAAATACAATGCCCTACATATGAAGTGAGTAATGTTAGAAAAAAATATGTCGTTTTGTTTTCTAGCCATCTATAATACGTTGACATATTACCATAGAGGCATTTATATATTTTATATTTAATTTCATTAAATTATTAACATATTTTCACATTTTAATGATTATATTGTTTCCTAAAAGTTTCATGAATAATTTAATGGTAATGAAATACATTATTGACAATAGATTTTCAATGTTCCATGAATTCAGATACAGATTCTACCAGTCTTGATTTATTGTCAGGAAAATAAAATTTTTTATTGGGAGTACATGACATTCCATTCGATGATAAAATTTGTTGTGGATCAATGAATATGATCCATTTCAAAAATGATATAAAGTAACTTGTAGCTAGAGATCAATTGTGTATCAACATGATGCATTCTTTTTCTATAAAAGTCGAATAACAATTTTAATTCTGTTCCTTTAATTTATAAAAAATTTGTAATTATGTCTAATTTGTAATATGTAACTATATAAAATTTTTATAAAGCATCAAAAGAATGATGTATATGGATTTATTAAACCATATTTTTTTTCTCCTACATCATTGAATAAGACTGATGTAGAGAGAAAATTTTATATTGCTAAAATTATTTCAGAATAATGCTATAATTCATTATTGGATGTTTCCATATATTTAATGATATAAAATAATTTTTCTCACATTGTGTTATATATCACATAACAGATTAAAAACTGTAATAAAATTTTCTTTGATATTACTGTTATTTTAATATTGGGTGTTTTTGTCAAAGAGAGAAGACATTCTATTGGCAATGATTTATTAAGGGTGACGTGAAAGAAAAATTCAAGAATTTATTGAACACGTATGATATATTATATAAATAATTAATAGTATTATAATTAGTAAAATTTATTATATTGATATTATTTTTCATTGATCATGTGATTTCATTAGAGCGAAAATCAGAAAGAAGATCAGTAAGAAGGCTGAAATAAAATTTTTATTATCTACGGTGAATTATAATTTACAATTATTAAATATTTGATATATTAATTAAAAATGTAATTTTGAAATAAAATATCCTTGAAAAAGTTCCATAAACAACAATAAGGAACTAAATGTGGATATTATTTTTTGACATTCATCTATGAAATAATTACTTCTAGGTTAGTTACAAAGCATCATAAGGCCAGATTTCTTTATAAATCATTGCATAAAAATTATTATGTTTTATTGAATATTTATATCAATTGACTTCTATATCATTTTTGTAAAAATTTTATGAAGAAAGACCATATCAGGTCTATGTGTAGATATATTTTAAAATTTAATGGGAAATTCCTTTTACAAGTTTGATTGGTTTTTAGTTTATATTGATGTTCAATATATTGCTTATTTTGAGGGATTTTGGGGTAAATTTTCTACTTCCTCTTGTACTATTTTGTGGGTGATTTTTTGTGGGGGATATGAGTTATTGTACATTTATTGTATCTTTCTGGATTTTCTGTTGTTCTCTGTTTCCACATTCATCTACCAATTGTGCTATTTCTATCTTCTATTTTCAAGCTACTTCTGGAAGAGGAGTGGAATGTTTGTACATTTTTTTAGAAATAAAATTTTTCATGTCATTTACGTGATAAACTATATGAAAAATACAGGTGTACTTTTTTTCATGTTTTATTTTTGATAACCAATGTTCAAAACTATATATTACATCAGTAATTTAACATAAATTACGTGATAAATGGTTCATACCCTTTTCACGTAAGTTCAAGGATAACCGATGTTTAAAACTAATTACACATGGTTCGTTATGTTGTATATTAAATATCTGATGAGAAAAACCCTTTTATCATGTCGGTTATTTCAAATAACCAACTAGATAAACAAAAATTAATTGGTTTTTCACATCGTTTATGTGATAAACTATGTTGAAAACCTTACAGATGGGGTCTTTATTGCTGAGGATAGACTTGATAATTTTGTTGTAGCATTGGGAATTCTGGAAAACCCCAGTCATTTAATAGGATTCCAGACATGTGTATCGATGAGAAATGTGTTTCCACATTCTGATGCATCTTTAATAGAGAATTTTTATAAAAAATCATCATTTGAAGCCAAAATTCAGGATTTTCAAGGGATGATGGATGACAGGATTTGAGCTTTGATACAAGCGATGTTTTTAGAATTGAAAGGACAATTTTGGCATACTGATATGACTCCTCTACATCCATCAGAATATCGCAGTTCTTCTGATCTTACTCCCATATATGGGTTTCCAAGCCACACACCTTCTTATCCTACCCCTACACCCCCTCCTTCATAACTACCAAGTTACTCTATGTTATTTTTTAATGATCCTCTTCATATTATTTCATATGGGTTGATATATTATATCATTGATTCTATTCAGCATCACTATATTGAGATAGAGCATCATATGATCATTATACAAGATATTATAAATAGTTCATAAAAAAATACAATGCCCTACATATGAAGTGAGTAATGTTAGAAAAAAATATGTCGTTTTGTTTTCTAGCCATCTATAATACGTTGACATATTACCATAGAGGCATTTATAAAATTTATATTTAATTTCATTAAATTATTAACATATTTTCAGATTTTAATGATTATATTGTTTCCTAAAAGTTTCATGAATAATTTAATGGTAATGAAATACCTTATTGACAATAGATTTTCAATGTTCCATGAATTCAGATACAGATTCTACCAGTCTTGATTTATTGTCAGGAAAATAAAATTTTTTATTGGGAGTACATGACATTCCATTCGATGATAAAATTTGTTGTGGATCAATGAATATGATCCATTTCAAAAATGATATAAAGTAACTTGTATCTAGAGATCAATTGTGTATCAACATGATGCATGATTTTTCTATGAAAGTCGAATAACAATTTTATTTTTGTTCCTTTAATTTATAAAAAATTTGTAATTATGTCTAATTTTTAATATGTAACTATATAAAATTTTTATAAAGCATCAAAAGAATGATGTATATGGATTTATTGAACCATATTTTTTTTCTCCTACATCATTGAATAAGGCTGATGTAGAGAGAAAATTTTATATTGCTAAAATTATTTCAGAATAATGCTATAATTCATTATTGGATGTTTCCATATATTGAATGATATAAAATAATTTTTCTCACATTGTGTTATATATCACTTAACAGATTAAAAACTGAAATAAAATTTTCTTTGATATTAGTGTTATTTTAATATTGGGTGTTTTTGTCAAAGAGAGATGACATTCTATTGGAAATGATTTATTAAGGGTGACGTGAAAGAAAAATTCAAGAATGTATTGAACACGTATGATATATTATATAAATAATTAATAGTATTATAATTAGTAAAATTTATTATATTGATATTATTTTTCATTGATCATGTGATTTCATTAGAGTGAAAATAAGAAAGAAGATCAGTAAGAAGGCTGAAAGAAAATTTTTATTATCTACGGTGAATTATAATTTACAATTATTAAATATTTGATATATTAATTAAAAATGTAATTATGAAATAAAATATCCTTGAAAAAGTTCCATAAAAACAATAAGGAACTAAATGTGGATATTATTTTTTGACATTCATCTATGAAATAATTACTTCTAGGTTAGTTACAAAGCATCATAAGGCCAGATTTCTTTATAAATCATTCCATAAAAATTATTATGTTTTATTGAATATTTATATCAATTGACTTCTATATCATTTTTGTAAAATTTTTATGAAGAAAGACCATATCAGGTCTATGTGTAGATATATTTTAAAATTTAATGGGAAATTCCTTTTACAAGTTTGATTGGTTTTTAGTTTATATTGATGTTCAATATATTGCTTATTTTGAGGGATTTTGGTGTAAATTTTCTACTTCCTATTGTACTATTTTTTGGGTGATTTTTTGTGGGGGATATGAGTTATTGTACATTTATTGTATCTTTCTGGATTTTGTGTTGTTCTCTGTTTCCACATTCTTCTACCAATTGTGCTATTTCTATCTTCTATTTTCAAGCTACTTCTGGAAGAGGAGTGGAATGTTTGTACATTTTTTTAGAAATAAAATTTTTCATGTCATTTACGTGATAAACTAAATGAAAAATACAGGTGTACTTTTTTCCATGTTTTATTTTTGATAACCAATGTTCAAAACTATATATTACATCGGTAATTTAACATAAATTACATGATAAATGGTTCATACCCTTTTCACGTAAGTTCAAGGATAACCGATGTTTAAAATAAATTACACATGGTTCGTTATGTTGTATATTAAATATCTGATGAGAAAAACCCTTTTATCTTGTCGGTTATTTAAAATAACCAACTAGATAAACAAAAATTAATTTGTTTTTCACATCATTTATGTGATAAACTATGTTGAAAACCTTACATAAATTATTTATGAATATACATTGAATCAATTTAATGACAATAGACAATGCGAACACTATATAGTAAGTGAAATATTTTTTTTGAGTTTTATTATATTAATGACCATATTAAGGATATATTTATTCTTAATTTTGGATGTAAAGTAATCGAGAATATCTATTTAAGAGAATGAAGATATAAATGTACCCCTTCATGAATTATAGAGGGGAGGGAATAATATATTAAAAGAACACATGATAATAGAAAAACATAAAAATTTGAGAGCTAAATAATTAGGATTCGGTGAGGTTTATCCTCCTCCTCCCACTAGACATGAAAATGGAAGATGGATCAAATGGGTAAAAAAGGCAATATCTTATGGAAGATTCATTACTTTTAACTGATAAGATTCTAATATTTTATTATTATTTTTAAGTTAAATAAGCTCATTATATATTTTGATTCGGTATACATTTTTTCAAATATTCCATATAGGATATTCATGATGAGTATAGCACAGATGGGGTCATTATTGCTGAGGATAGACTTGATAATTTTGCTGTAGCATTGGGAATTCTGGAACACCCCAGTCATTTAAGAGGATTCCAGACATGTGTATCGATGAGAAATGTGTTTCCACATTCTGATGCATCTTTAATAGAGAATTTTTATAAAAAAATCATCATTTGAAGCCAAAATTCAGGATTTTCAAGGGATGATGGATGACAGGATTTGAGCTTTGATACAAGCGATGTTTTTAGAATTGAAAGGACAATTTTGGCATACTGATATGACTCCTCTACATCAATCAGAATATCGCAGTTCTTCTGATCTTACTCCCATATATGGGTTTCCAAGCCACACACCTTCTTATCCTACCCCTACACCCCCTCCTTCATAACTACCAAGTTACTCTATGTTATTTTTTAATGATCCTCTTCATATTATTTCATATGGGTTGATATATTATATCATTTATTCTATTCAGCATCACTATATTGAGATAGATCATCATATGATCACTATACAAGATATTATAAATAGTTCATAAAAAAATACAATGCCCTACATATGAAGTGAGTAATGTTAGAAAAAAATATGTCGTTTTGTTTTCTAGCCATCTATAATACGTTGACATATTACCATAGAGGAATTTATATATTTTATATTTAATTTCATTAAATTATTAACATATTTTCACATTTTAATGATTATATTGTTTCCTAAAAGTTTCATGAATAATTTAATGGTAATGAAATACATTATTGACAATAGATTTTCAATGTTCCATGAATTCAGATACAGATTCTACCAGTCTTGATTTATTGTCAGGAAAATAAAATTTTTTATTGGTAGTACATGACATTCCATTCGGTGATAAAATTTGTTGTGGATCAATGAATATGATCCATTTCAAAAATGATATAAAGTAACTTGTAGCTAGAGATCAATTGTGTATCAACATGATGCATGCTTTTTCTATGAAAGTCGAATAACAATTTTATTTCTGTTCCTTTAATTTATAAAAAATTTGTAATTATGTCTAATTTTTAATATGTAACTATATAAAATTTTTATAAAGCATCAAAATAATTATGTATATGGATTTATTGAACCATATTTTTTTTCTCCTACATCATTGAATAAGACTAATGTAGAGAGAAAATTTTATATTGCTAAAATTATTTCAGAATAATTCTATAATTCATTATTGGATGTTTCCATATATTGAATAATATAAAATAATTTTTCTCACATTGTGTTATATATCACTTAACAGATTAAAAACTGAAATAAAATTTTCTTTGATATTAGTGTTATTTTAATATTGGGTGTTTTTGTCAAAGAGAGAAGACATTCTATTGGCAATGATTTATTAAGGGTGACATGAAAGAAAAATTCAAGAATGTATTGAACACGTATGATATATTATATAAATAATTAATAGTATTATAATTAGTAAAATTTATTATATTGATATTATTTTTCATTGATCATGTGATTTCATTAGAGTGAAAATCAGAAAGAAGATCAGTAAGAAGGCTGAAATAAAATTTTTATTATCTACGGTGAATTATAATTTAAAATTATTAAATATTTGATATATTAATTAAAAATGTAATTTTGAAATAAAATATCCTTGAAAAAGTTCCATAAAAAACAATAAAGAACTAAATGTGGATATTATTTTTTGACATTCATCTATGAAATAATTACTTCTAGGTTAGTTACAAAGCATAATAAGGCCAGATTTCTTTATAAATCATTCCATAAAAATTATTATGTTTTATTGAATATTTATATCAATTGACTTCTATATCATTTTTGTAAAATTTTAATGAAGAAAGACCATATCAGGTCTATGTGTAGATATATTTTATAATTTAATGGGAAATTCCTTTTACAAGTTTGATTGGTTTTTAGTTTATATTGATGTTCAATATATTGCTTATTTTGAGGGATTTTGGGGTAAATTTTCTACTTCCTCTTGTACTATTTTGTGGGTGATTTTTTGTGGGGGATATGAGTTATTGTACATTTATTGTATCTTTCTGGATTTTGTGTTGTTCTCTGTTTCCACATTCTTCTACCAATTGTGCTATTTCTATCTTCTATTTTCAAGCTACTTCTGGGAGAGGAGTGGAATGTTTGTACATTTTTTTAGAAATAAAATTTTTCATGTCATTTACGTGATAAACTAAATGAAAAATAAAGGTGTACTTTTTTTCATGCTTTATTTTTGATAACCAATGTTCAAAACTATATATTACATCAGTAATTTAAAATAAATTAAGTGATAAATGGTTCATACCCTTTTCACGTTAGTTTAAGGATAACCGATGTTTAAAATAAATTACACATGGTTCGTTATGTTGTATATTAAATATCTGATGAGAAAAACCCTTTTATCTTGTCGGTTATTTAAAATAACCAACTAGATAAACAAAAAATAATTTGTTTTTCACATCATTTAGGTGATAAACTATGTTGAAAACCTTACAGATGGGGTCTTTATTGCTGAGGATAGACTTTATAATTTTGCTGTAGCATTGGGAATTCTGGAACACCCCAGACATTTAAGAGGATTCCAGACATGTGTATCGATGAGAAATGTGTTTCCACATTCTGATACATCTTTAATAGAGAATTTTTTATAAAAAAACCATCATTTGAAGCCAAAATTCAGGATTTTCAAGGGATGATGGATGACAGGATTTGAGCTTTGATACAAGCGATGTTTTTCGAATTGAAAGGACAATTTTGGCATACTGATATGACTCCTCTACATCCATTAGAATATCATAGTTCTTCTGATCTTACTCCCATATATGGGTTTCCAAGCCACACACCTTCTTATCCTACCCCTAAACCCCCTCCTTCATAACTACCAAGTTACTCTATGTTATTTTTTAATGATCCTCTTCATATTATTTCATATGGGTTGATATATTATATCATTGATTCTATTCAGCATCACTATATTGAGATAGAGCATCATATGATCACTATACAAGATATTATAAATAGTTCATAAAAAAATATAATGCCCTACATATGATGTGAGTAATGTTAGAAAAAAATATGTCGTTTTGTTTTCTAGCCATCTATAATTCGTTGAAATATTACCATAGAGGCATTTATATATTTTATATTTAATTTCATTAAATTATTAACATATTTTCACATTTTAATGATTATATTGTTTCCTAAAAGTTTCATGAATAATTTAATGGTAATGAAATACATTATTGACAATAGATTTTCAATGTTCCATGAATTCAGATACAGATTCTACCAGTCTTGATTTATTGTCAGGAAAATAAAATTTTTTATTGGGAGTACATGACATTCCATTCGATGATAAAATTTGTTGTGGATCAATGAATATGATCCATTTCAAAAATTATATAAAGTAACTTGTAGCTAGAGATCAATTGTGTATCAACATGATGCATGCTTTTTCTATGAAAGTCGAATAACAATTTTATTTCTGTTCCTTTAATTTATAAAAAATTTGTAATTATGTCTAATTTGTAATATGTAACTTTATAAAATTTTTATAAAGCATCAAAATAATGATGTATATGGATTTATTGAACCATATTTTTTTTCTCCTACATCATTGAATAAGACTGATGTAGAGAGAAAATTTTATATTGCTAAAATTATTTCAGAATAATGCTATAATTCATTATTGGATGTTTCCATATATTGAATGATATAAAATAATTTTTCTCACATTGTGTTATATATCACTTAACAGATTAAAAACTGAAATAAAATTTTCTTTGATATTAGTGTTATTTTAATATTGGGTGTTTTTGTCAAAGAGAGAAGTCATTCTATTGGCAATGATTTATTAAGGGTGACGTGAAAGTAAAATTCAAGAATGTATTGAACACGTATGATATATTATATAAATAATTAATAGTATTATAATTAGTAAAATTTATTATATTGATATTATTTTTCATTGATCATGTGATTTCATTAGAGTGAAAATCAGAAAGAAGATCAGTAAGAAGGCTGAAATAAAATTTTTATTATCTACGGTGAATTATAATTTACAATTATTAAATATTTGATATATTAATTAAAAATGTAATTTTGAAATAAAATATCCTTGAAAAAGTTCCATAAACAACAATAAGGAACTAAACGTGGATATTATTTTTTGACATTCATCTATGAAATAATTACTTCTAGGTTAGTTACAAAGCATCATAAGGCCATATTTCTTTATAAATCATTCCATAAAAATTATTATGTTTTATTGAATATTTATATCAATTGACTTCTATATCATTTTTGTAAAATTTTTATGAAGAAAGACCATATCAGGTCTATGTGTAGATATATTTTAAAATTTAATGGGAAATTCCTTTTACAAGTTTGATTGGTTTTTAGTTTATATTGATGTTCAATATATTGCTTATTTTGAGGGATTTTGGGGTAAATTTTCTACTTCCTCTTGTACTATTTTGTGGGTGATTTTTTGTGGGGGATATGAGTTATTGTTCATTTATTTTATCTTTCTGGATTTTGTGTTGTTCTCTGTTTCCACATTCTTCTACCAATTGTGCTATTTCTATCTTCTGTTTTCAAGCTACTTCTGGAAGAGAAGTGGAATGTTTGTACATTTTTTTAGAAATAAAATTTTTCATGTCATTTACGTGATAAACTAAATGAAAAATACAGGTGTACTTTTTTCATGTTTTATTTTTGATATCCAATGTTCAAAACTATATATTACATTAGTAATTTAACATAAATTATGTGATAAATGGTTCATACCCTTTTCACGTAAGTTCAAGGATAACCGATGTTTAAAATAAATTACACATGGTTCGTTATGTTGTATATTAAATATCTGATGAGAAAAACCATTTTATCTTGTCGGTTATTTAAAATAACCAACTAGATAAACAAAAATTAATTTGTTTTTTACATCGTTTATGTGATAAACTATGTTGAAAACCTTACATAAATTATTTATACCATCAGTTTTAAGTAAATTACATGAAAAAAATTATTTATTACACCCCTTGTAACTACTTCACTGATAAACCAATGTCAAAAATAAAAAAACAATTTGAAAAAACATACATACACTAGTGTAGGAAAACTATAATTTTTAAAAATTTTAATTACACTTAGTGTAAAATATTTAAAAAAAATTCAAAATTTTAATTTTTTTAAAATTATTGTTTATTTTTAATATTATAATAAAAAATTAGCATAGGTTATTTTTTTGGGTTACATCTCAAAAGATTAATTTCTTGATGAATTATAAAAAAATACTAATTTTTAATTGAAAACAAAATTTTTAGTTAAATAATTTAAAAGGATAAATATTTTTTTGAATTTATTTGATGAATTAATAGTATAATTTAATATCAATTAATCCAATTAAGGTAGTTTGAATAAGTTTAATTTTGAATAATGATATTTATATATAAATATTATTGATTTTTAACTTTAAAAAATTTTCTTTCTCATTACATTTTTATGAACAATTTTAATTTAATGTTTTCCACTTCTATGAATGGAACTTTTAAAATCGATTAAATAATCATAATAATTATAATTTATAGTGTCTATTAAGGTCAAATTAATTTTTGGCCAAAGTTTATGGTGAAAAAATTATAATTTCATTACCACATCTATGGAAAAAATCGGTTTATCGGGTGGTAAACTAAAAAATAAAGTGTAAAACTGACTCATAAGATTTATTAAAAATAGTTTTATGAATATATTTATACTATTAGAACTATGATAAAAGATAATTTTCCCCTTTTACCCTAGTTACATATGGATTACATGGGTGCCGTCAATTCATTTTAAATATTATATATGTATCCACAATTGGAAAAATAGTCTTTAACGTCAGAGTTTATATATCTGTTTTTTAAAACCAAATTTAAGAATAATTTCACATCCATTTTATAAAAAACCAAAAAACCCTCTACTAGAAATGATTCTACTCCACTTTAGAAATAAAATATTGTTCAAACAATTTTTATAACATCAATTTTAAAAAATTTCTTTATACCCCAAATTTTAGAAATGTGGAATAAAATTTTGTTCTTTTTAGAAATTTGGTTTGAATTTTTCTAATCGTATGTAATTTTATTTTTTCTTCTCCAATCATTTTTATCAATAATTATATATCTCCTCAAAGTATCAATTAATATTTTTTTCATTTATTTAATTTTGATTCAAATAAAAGTCTAATAAATTCATCGTTCGATGATTTCATTAAGGTATTCCTTTTCACCATCTTGTTTCATTATTATTGTTGTTATTCATTGAGAAACATTTTGATGATTTTTTTACAATGATAAAGAGTCATTTTGTGTGATTTAAGTATAATATTATCCCACATATTCAACAACCCAAAATTGATATTTCAGATCAATCGACATTGTGGGTTCTACACGAGTTCATCACAAACAATGAAAGGTATAACAAAAATATGTCGATTATTTGAGTTTTTTTACATTTGGTTTCAATAAATTTAATTCACATTAATCATTTTCTCTAGTAATATATGATTGATTGTTATTTTATTAAAAAAATTAAAAGAATTCCATTAGTAATCCAATCAAATCATGTGGAAGGATGATTTGATGTCTACTTTTTATATAACCAATGACAGAGATTTTCATTTTCACATTTTGACGTTAGTTATCCCAAAAAACTAATGTCCAATATTTAATTTTTTTCATTTTTATTTTTGATATAAAAATAATTGAATCCAAAAGGCCTAAAAAGAATTTTTTCACATAAGATTAATAAACTGATGTTGAAAATCGAATTTATAACACTGGCTTTATTGGTGTAATATTGAAACCATACATTAATGGTAAAAAATTATGTTAACTATATTTTGATACAAGTGTTACTCTACCAAAACATATTATAAGCCACTCCCTCACCTCTTTTCTTTACGCATTCCAAAATAGTTATGTCAGAAAATTCTTTAAAAATAATATCCCATCTTCCCTCCCCTCATATTTGAAGTCATATTTATGGGTGAAAACCATCTTATGAAGTCTTTAGTGAAAACAAAAAGTTGATACCCGAAGAAGAATTAATGTTCTTTAATTAGAGTATTTATTTTATATGTAATATACATGAAATAGTTATGATATTCATGATATATTTATCATTCTTTAATATTAATATATATCATATTTTTACTTATTCACTCACATATTGATAGTAACATCGTTCGTGTATGTGTAGACTACCAAACTCACTAAGATATAAGACTATCATTTCATCACTACACCACATGGATGATACATTTAATTATATAATTTGGTAATTATGGTTTATTGATCATTTTTGAATTATAACACATCACATAAAACCATTCAATAATGAATTGTGAGAAAAGGAATTGTTACTCATGCTTTTGTATGACCTACCATCTCCCTGATCGTAACATAATTCGTTTTTCATAGCCACAATGCATGATTGATTTTAAAATTATAATTTATGTAAATTTATGATAATAATGAAATGGTTATACTTATATTTACAGTTGACTATATAGTACACACATTACTTGATCCTTTCATGACGAAACACACAAGATAAATCAATATAGTTAACTCATGAAACATTGAAAATAAAAAATGATTACTAAAGTCTAAGTGGTAAGATTTGATAAAAGGATGATATTTGATCATATAAATATTTAAATGGTTCATATATAAAAAAATAACATCTTTAAAACTACTTTACTAGAGGTTGATGTATGTTCATCCAAGATTAAGTGTACAGAAAGGGATTTCATCATATATTCTTTGCATTGAGGCATATAGTAATGTTGTGAACCTAGGATTATTAATATGTTGTATATAATACTCCTCAAACATTTAGTATCATTAATAATTCATTATTAATCATATTATATGTTTAAATTTAAAATTTTCCATCTTAGAGTATTTCACATATAAGATACCAGGTGGTAATGAATTTAATTACTACTCTTCTTTTAATTTTCTTATATTACTTCATACTTGTCTATTTTATTTGATGAATTTGTGTGTAATGAATTTTTATCATCTTATTTTTTATTTCCAAATTTATTATTTTTATTTATAGTTTATTAACATAATATATTCAATGAAAAATTTGGTGTTCAATGATATGATTAATATAAGGGTTTATTTAGATATCTCATTCTCATTGAGATTATTTATTCAGGAATTTTAGTTAATGTAAATTATATGATAAATGTATAAAAATAAATTTAATTTTTTTCTGCTCCTTTTATTCACTTTGTTTTAATATAATAATACCATAATTCGTATCTTTTTTACTTCAATGGGGATTGAATTTTTTTCAAATAGTGGACATTATTTCTGTCTTAAGTTAAAAATCTATTTTACATTAATACTATTTTTTCTAAAAATGATTTCAAAAATTTATTTTATATTTTCAATATGATATATTAAATATATTTTCTTTCATAATTAATAATGAAAAATATTTCAAATGAATCATATTTTATTTTCATAACAATTTATGTCATTCTTTTTCTGAATATGTAAATGGAATATTTGTGTATTTTGTGAACAATTTACATTGCATCACATTATGTAGTAAAAACGGAATTTTCTTTTTATATATTATAATATTCATGTAATTAGCCAAATTTATTAGTTTCATTTATTATAAACTGTATTTCTAGGTTTATAAGGATATTCTTAATGTAAATTTTTTTAAATTGGATTATTAGATTAAAGGATTTTCAAAATGTTTTAAAAAATGAAATGGTTATTTTTTAAAAATTGTATTTAATGAAATTATTATATTCATTCTACACATCAATGAAAATAACAATTTATTATTTCTGAAAAATAGTATATATTCATACTATATTTATTCTTCCTCTTTATGGTATTTCATTTCTTTACTATGGATAATATTGAAAATAATTTCCTTGTATCATTTTGTGTCATAAACATTCCCATAAAATATTGGTTTTGTATAAAAATTATAAATTAAACATACTATAAAAAACTATATTAGTTATCATGGATGTATTTATTTCGTGAACCATAAAAATTTTATCATATAGTGTTTACAGTGAATGTTATTTTTTTATCTAAAAAAATACAGATAAATATGTATTCTATAGTAAATAAATATATTTGATTATATGGAAAGTTCTTTATTAGTTAAATATTTTATTTGATATATGAGGAATGATTTTGACATTCATGATTTTGGAGGGGCCTTGTTTGTGATATCCCATCGATGCATCAGTAGTCTCATGGGATGAATCAATGTGGTAGACTTTGTTAAAGGGGTATCGTCCCAAAATGATTAATCTATCTTCCAAATATAAATGTAATGAAAAAGTAACATGTTCCCAAAAAAACCAGATGTGTAGTAGTAAGTAAATTCATTCAATAAGAGTTTAGTTTTTATTCTTCAAAATATATTCACTATAACATTATCTTTAGATGAATTTCACTTTCTTTTTACTGGTTATGTATCATCTATTTGTAGTTATTTACATTTACATATTTATTATGCCTTATTAATTTATATAAATTTATTTTTTTCACTCTTTTCTATATGTCAATATTGATTATTCTATAACAAATTTTATAATTGGAATGTGTGAATAATAATTTTCCTTTCCATGTTCATTATGATAATTAATTCATGACAAATTCTAGTGAACATAATCATTACTACGTATTTGATATCATCCTCATTCTATTCCATTCAAAGGAATCCATGAAGTGTGGTATGATTAATGATAAATGAAATACTATTGGGTAAAAAAAATTTATCGAAAAAACTATGTTGTATTTTTTTATTCAAATTGAATATAGGACTGAATTATATATCTAGTTTACTATGAGAAAAAAACTATTTTTTCCTTTTATATATGATTTCATGCATCTTATGACAATGTAATAAAAGAGGAAGCAACTCTATGCTATGGTGGTGGATTTATCTATTGATATAGTATTACATTGTTGTGATTTTGATCCATTGAATGTTTTTATGTATATTTAAATTTTTATTTATTCAATTACCTACAGGTGTTTAATATGATTCATGATTAATTCATTTTTTATAATATACAATTTTATTTGTATTAACCCCATTGTTAAATTATATAAGATGGAATTAGAATACATATCAACTAAAAAATCATAAATGTTTAATCTCCCTTCTATCAAGGGGATTTTTTTTCTTCTGATCAACCCTTTTACAAGAAGAGCCAATTTATACCATTGTTGTCACCATCCCACAAAACTAACAAGTCTCCTATGTGATTCAAAGAATAATAAAACAATTTAGAATATTATATTTTTTTAATTATTTCAATAATCATTTCATTAATCTATTATTCATGTTTCTAAAACATGAATTTTGTTTCAAAATCCTTCTTCAATAGTTATTTGTAATAAATCACTTAATTCCATCACAATCCAATATCATATGTTTTTTTTAAAATTAATTCATGTATACTTAAAAATCCAATATGAAAAATTTTAATAAAAATTAATCAAATGATAATATTTAAAATAAAATAATATATCTTTCCATTAATTTTCATAAAAAATATTTCATCAATCATGATTTAAATTCATGAAAATATTACATGAATTCAAAAATTACTATCCATATTTCACTAACAATAATTTTTCAAAACAAATAATTATGTTTCAAAAATTATTTGTAATAATCTCAAATCCAGATTTTGTTATTTTATGGACAACTAATTTAAAACCAAAAATCTTAATGGGTTTAGAGTAACATTAATAGTTTCTGAAACCACATATCATTATATAGATTTATTAAAAATCACAATGAGAAGTTCTTATGAAGGACTGGTTGAGGAGCTTGGCTCTTTGTAAATTAGGGAGACTCTACAATAAAAGAAAGTAAATGTGGCATGGTGATATATTGAAATCAAAAACCATAGAATAGGGAAGAACGCCATGAATTACGGTGCAACACAATGGTATATTGGTTCAATAGATGATCCCTCTATTGTATATGATGAGCGGATATGTCATGTGAACTAAGTTATATATCATTGAAAAGGGTTTTGTATTGTGGAAAATACCAAAACATGAGACCCTTGGTGAAAAAATGGATACTATGGAACAAAATTTCATTAAAACTCAAACTGATGTTGCATAAGAAGAGAAATTCAGTATATGTTCATTTGTGTCTAGGTCCATTTGAACATAATAATGTATCTTTTTAAACATATAATATCATAATTTTTGGTGATTAAGGCATATTGAAAACCTACCATAATTTTTGATACTTACTATATAAATAAATTCAAAAATGGGTCCTTTAATAAATTTATTAAAATATTTTTACAAATGAAAGACACATTTATATTGAATGGTTCAAGCTATCTAAAACAAAAAGGTAACACTCCTCTATGGAGTGGTAAATGAGACCCTGGAATATCCTCCATGAAAAGTTCACCATGGCGAAGGATATTGGTAAAGGTGAAGATCACAATGTCCCAAAAAAATTATTCTAATGTATTTCTTCAACTATGTAGTGGAACTATTGTACAAACCACTACATCAATGGTGTGTCCATATCCTCTATAGTATATTCATGAGTTCCATGGAACCATTTTCCTTGTTTTGGATAAATGTTTCCAAAAACATATATTTAATATTCTAAATGATAAATGAATCCCAAAAACTTGTAAGAACATATTAATGATATAAAAAATAGGTACATAATAAGGGATAACATAGATGAAATAAAATTTCAGGATTTTGTAATTCTCCACACCATAATATATTTTTATCCCAAAATTTTTTCCAATAATAATCCACATCAATTATTTGAGTCTAATGTTCTGTAAAAAATGCCGCATACTACAATGTATCTTATAAATTATAACCATGATTCTATAATACACAAATAATGGGTATGTATTTTCCCAGAAAAACCTATATTAAATAATAAAAAAATGGAAATGGTTTCTCGGTCAACATTTAATCATGTTCTATATCTATATCATCCATCAATCGGAAATTTGATGGATCAAAGAAAAAATTCCTATGTTGTGACACATGGAACTTGTTGAGGATAGATTTTATATATGGTGAAATTGAAAAATAGTAATCTTGGTTAATATTATTCAAAAAGAACCCAAATATTACTTTATATATTATTTTTAGGTTCTCGTGTTCCCTAATACATTAGTGACCTTACCAAGGTGAAACTCATAGAAATTCCAGATCACTAACAAAAATTCCATAATGGAATAGATAAACATTATGATTTCATATTTGTTTGGATATGTATCATTACCATTCTTTGATGCACACTTTGAATCTCATGTATCATCTATGTGTCTAATCTGTGTCCAGAAAGTGAGGCCTCACTATCCACAAAAGAATAAATATCATATTTTCATGGTGTATCATTGGAATCCTTAATGTTTTCTATCATGATGGATGGTTTCTAGATTATATTATATGAGAAATATACTAGTAGAAAGAAAAAAATTGATGATCTTTTAAAGTAAAAGACACAATACCATAGAATTTCATCATGATTTTGAATTTTTCATTCTTTCTAGAAATCTATTTACAGATGTCGGGTCATTAAAAAATCACCTTAGATCATACTACCTCCTGGGGGTCCTTAAAAAGGAATGAAGGGAACCAGGAATCCATACCATAATTTATTATATATGGAAATTCATGTAATTAGATAATTTTATAGATAAAAAAATTTATTATGTCTTGAAAACATGTTTTATTACAAATTAGATTAAAGTGAGATGACTTAGTCAATCAATAAATCACCAATAATATTTCATAAGTACCTCTAGATTTATATGGATATACAACCAAAAATTCCAAATACATCCCATCCCATATCCATATTGGTACTAGAATGAGATAATGAATAAAACGCATTGGATGCCCATCATTAGCCAGTTGAAAATTATAAAAATGGGTGAAAATATTCAATGTACACTTTCATAGCTAGACAATAGAATCCCCACCTTATATAATAACACTTCATTTGAGACCAATGGAGTAATTTACAATTCTTAAAATTAATATCTCACATAAAATCCTTCTATGATGGTATAGGAAAGGTAACCCTATTTTTGAATCCTAGGATTACCACTTAAGTTATTGATAACCCTATGATGTTATCCTAACCAATTAATGAATCTATAATTCCATAGAACATATCATAGATTTTTTTTCATGATGAACTATCTTGAGTGTAGTGGATTTATTATGAACACATACCAATGAAATCCTAATCAAATCATCCCAGAAACGATATTCATATGAGAAAATAAAACTATCAATTTCCACACCTGAAAGTATTATTTCATATCCAGGAAATGAATATTCATACTAATGGAATTTTCAATGAAATCATACATAATAGGTTTACCATAAAGTTTGAAATAAAATTATTTTAGTTTCTCCACCCACCAAATCTGATGACGATTCTAATATTCATGGATGAAGATATAAGATACGATAATTTAGATAATAAGACATTTACAAATATGGTAATTCCTCCAAATCATCAGGGCATGAGTTATGGCTTCAATTTCCAAATAATGAGTGGGATGGAACTTTTCACGTGGTCATAGTTGATTTGAGACATATGGTACAACATAACTACCATGTATAACAATGAAAATAAAATAAAATATAGATGAATTATAGAAGACCAGATAGCCAAGACTAGTATTTTGAATAGTCATAATGCTATAAAAATATACCCATCACACCATCTAGTCAATGAAAATTCGAATTTATACTCCCTATTAAATTTAATACTTTTCAATAACTATCATACATGGATGAATCCATATTAGTGAAATAATTTGGAAATTTGTGACAATATATTTATATTAAAAAGAATCACTAATTCCCAAGTTTATTTATTGTCCATCCATTATCATAATATCTTACACCTTCTCTAGATCAAATGAACTTACATGTTTTGAAACAGTGTGTCCCTTGAAATTCACATCCCACATCAAGACAATTAATTTGTGATTTCATGGTATAATGTTTTTGTATTCTCAACTTTTTTTGTACGTTTCACAAATGACTAACATGGAACTCCTCAGTAATAGTTGAATTAATATTCATAAAAAAATACCATAATAAAATAATCTATGTACTCATGGAAAATAATTGTAGAGACCCATATCTTGACGTACATGGACATTACATTACTTTTGCGGAATACTTAGTACATAACAAAAACACACTCGCAAGGATCGTAATAGTTTAGTGTCTTTGGAAACTCGGAACGTAATCTTCTAATCGTGGTGAAAGATCTTCAATATCTCCCATAAAGATCTTCCCCTTTTTTTTACCTAGAATCTTTCTTTATATCCTGGGGAAAATAAAACATAAAAGGGTGAGCTAAAATGCTTAGTAAGGGTAAAAAAAAGAAAAATCAAACACATCATATTCATAAGAACATAACTTTTGGAAATCATAACCTGCAAAAGAGAGCATAATTTCATAACATGGGATAAATAATAGTAGTGAAATGAAATCCCATTAAGCATAACATAAAACAAGAAACTTTGTGGCATACACACATAATCATAGAGAATCATTTCTTGTTAGTCAAGACTCATTGCCAAGACTATCTTAGTGGACAAAGTCCGTTTCTGAACCGAGCCACCCTCGTTTCAGTCTTGTTTCACTGAACTGGTATAACCTACCATTACAGCCAGGTCTATCTCATGAGACATAAAATCTTTACCCAATGAATTGGAGGGAGATATAGGTCCCACCCATCTTATAATGAATCCTTTCGTATGTGTTCCACATAATCATAAATCATACATCAACGCATAACACATGTAATAAAAATGGGAATCTTAAACATCATGACATCATAAAACAATTCATATAAAATAATGGAATTCATAAAAAATTTCCATAACATAATCAAACCAATGTAATAATATGAATAAAAACAGAACCCTTTTATTATCTTAGATGGAAAATAATTTTGATAAAATACATGAACTCCATTCTTGAGGAAAATATCCTTTCTACTTCAAAAACATTTTTCCTTTCATAACATGTCATACGACTTTAAAATAAAAGAAGTTGATTAAAAATAAACTTGAAAACTTGTAAAGGAATCTTCTTCGAAATAATGTTTTAAAAATCCATTCATGCCGTATAAGTTAAAAAAACATTCTTCATACTTTTGTCAGAAAAGTCAAAAAGTACCTCGTACGAAAAACGACAAAAGATTCCTTTCATATTCTTTAATAAAAACTCACCGAAGGGTAAAATTGGATTTAAACTATTGTAAGTGGATGGAAATAATACTAGATATTGAGGAAACATGGATGTGGATGATAAAATACACCCCAGTAAATTCCAAAGTATAAACAATCTCGGATAAAAATGAGATTGTGATATTTTCCCTTACCTTAGGTCCGACTAGCTTTGTAAGTGTCCGAAACTCATCTTCTTTGGAACACCTCTTTGAATCCTCCACTTAGGGAACTATGATTGGTCTTTGAAGAAGACCAGGACCTCTAGGATTATTCTAGAGAAGTGGAGAGGATAAAATGGAAGGGGTTGGCCGAGCTTGAGTGCTCAAATTGGTGTGAGGAGGAGGGGAAGGAGGTGTCCTTTTATAAGGGAGGAGAGGGGCACCTTAGGAATATCTCAAAATATTATTTTATATTAAAGTCAAAATCGGTTTATAATGATTCAAAAGGGTCTTATTACGAAGCTAAAGTGGGTATGGGTCGAAATCCAATCATCCAATAGGATTTAGACATGTTTAGGGTATTATTTTAACCTTATCAATTAGATTTAACTCTAAGTTAAATAAATTAACTTTTACCGTGTCTTTTTGTTTTCTTTCACTATATGGTTAATAAACTTACTATAACATGCCAAACGAACCCAAAATTGTTTATTATTAATATATATATCCTTATCTAAGTCATTTGGCCGAACCGTAGATTTTTAGGAATAAAATAACAATTAATAATATAATATTTGATTTAAAAACTATTTTGTGTCAATTTTGACACTATTTGTTATATGATTTTTTTTGAAAGTCATAACAGAATTATATGTTCGAAATAAGTTTGTTACATCAACACTAATATATCATAGTAACCTATAAAATTAGTGGAATTCATAAAAAGTCTCAAATTACATTTATTTTGGTGTTTATAACATCAATTATGTCAATATTTCATAAATAAGATAATTACTGCATTATCTTTGTGTCATAAATAAATTAACTTATTTGATGTCTAAAAATTAAAAATAAAATACCATTATGTAGAAAATCTTTTTATCTTTCTAATTAATATTTACAATCGAATTTATCTTATGTACAACCCTATATTAAAAATGTTTTAGTAAATAAACATTGATTTTAACTCTTTTAACTCTTCTTTGAATTTAATAATAATAAATTTCCTAATCTAATCCAAGTGGTCCTAAATGATAATATTTGACACTTAAGGCTGTTTTTGGTCGATATAAACTTGTCCAATAGAATTAGGACATGTGTTAGGGTAATATTAATATCATTCTTACCCTTAATTACCCTATTTACTTTTAACCGTGGTAAATAAAAGTAAAAAGTTACTATTCACCAAAAATTATTTTCATCTCATTGAACCACATTTTACTTACTGACATCAACTGTGTCTCTCGGATTTTTGAAATTCCATTCACAGAAGCGGTAAAATAAAGTTTTATGAAAAAATTCAGTTTTTTAACTACCACTTAGTAGTTTCACTATTCATAAAAAATTGATGTTTTTCAGGACAATGCCAAAATTTCATCCTGAGCTATATTTCATGTTCCGAATTCAAAAATGAAGTCTATTTTACCAAATTCATTACATATAAGTTGCATTAATTAATTTTACAATTAAATCCCGCTGTTAAAACAAATAGCGTGTTTTTAAGAAACAATATCTATCAAAAGATTGACACTTGATTATGTCTGGTTTAAATGTGAAATTACAACCAATGACCAACATTGTATTAAATTGTAAAAATATATTCTAAATATACTTTAAAACCACTCAAATTAATAATTTATCACTATTAATTATTTCAATTAAAAAAGTTGTTTTTAATTATAATTTAGTAATTTTAACTATTCATCAGAATATGAAAGTTATCCGAAAAGTACCAAAATTTCACCTTAGGCTAAATTTGATACTCCGAATCCAAAAAATGAATTCCATTTTGAGAGCTAAATTTTCTAAAATTTAAAAAGTGGTTATTACTATTCATAACGGCTAGTTTTAATAATATTTTAATAGAATATCGTTGTTTCGTGAAACTCAGTATTGCGTACTACACACGCTATCAATGAAGGTTGTGATTGTGTGTAATGCAAGGAAAGTCAAGGATGTGTTTTGTGCAAGCTCCTTTTGGTGTAGCATACAACACAAGACATTAATAAAATTAAAAAGAATATTTTTCATAAAATCTCGGGCTGTTACATTCTACCCCCCTTAAAATGAATTTCGCCCTCGAAATTCGTCGGGGTTATAAATGGTTTACTATTCGAAGGTTTCTTTAATAGAAAACCACATCGTAAAAAGGAATATCAAAACCAATATTTAAAAACAAAAGTATGAAACGCAACCTTTACCCAAATAAACTAATCACTGGGTTTCCACATAGGTGAAAATATGGATATGGAAGAGAAATCTAACCATCATGTTCTGATGGAGAGTGGTAGAGAACATGGCTATGGAAAAGCCAGCAATAAAAAATCCTTAGATTTGTGATGATATAAGGTACCATCTGATTCATCAGTTATAAGATCACTAGGAAAACATTTTTGGTTTTCAAGATCATTTCCCTAGAGTTGAAAATTTGAATTAGAATAAATACTTACTTTATTTTGGTACAATCTCACTATTGTTCGTGCCTTGAACAATTTCCACTTCATCTCTTAAATAAACGAAGTTGAATTTGTTATTCGTGAAGTGTTAGTAGATCATGTGATAGAATGACGGGTCATTCCATCTATCTCAAACAAAAGGATAGCAAGCATTATATACATAAGTCGATCTATAGTGAGATCAATCACATATAGTTCCTAAAATGGACTTATACTTCATATATCATACTGCTTAATATAATAAAACTAGTTTCTACTAAACATGGACTTCCTGTAGGCCAGTGGTAGGCGATAAAGGCCAGTCGCACTTCGGTTGTGGGTTCGATTCCCACAGCCTCGTCCGAAGCGATGGGTTGTCGCTCGTCCTGCAAGTTGTCCTTTTTCTAAAGCTATATTAATATAACATCCCATCAATAATATCGAAAAACGTTTTATCCTAACTTATGTCCAACATAATCCATTCTAATCTTTAGGATTATCCATAATACTATAGTCCACTCTCATAACATAGTGAAAACGATTACCAGAGATTTAATACCATCGTTGATCCCCATATATCATAAGATATGTTTTGTTGGTCACATTCCAAACATTCAAAGTCCTTAATCATGTATTCTCTTGAATACCTTAGTGAAAACATGAATGCAGTTAAAAGTTAACACTTTCCACATACCAAAATCCTAAAAATTCTATATACTCAAACCATGATATCACTTAGTCCTTATATCAATCATGAGCTCATGAATACAATCAAACATCTCATTATCGTCTTATCCCTTCATTATGCGCATATCATCTACTTTCCAAAAATACTGGTACCATTCATCATATACTTTCAAAACATAAGGAAAGACAAAAATGTAACAATCCTTAGATGTCTCTTTATCCCATAGTACCACGAGATTACTTATACAACATTACACTTGATAAACATGTAATCATTCCACTACATTCTTAAACCATTGACCGAGCTTCAACAATTCTTTCATCTCACATATCATTTGTAGTCTCATCATCATCATCAACATAAATACTACCCATACGACCATACTGATTCTCTTCATGAGACTTTCCCTTAGGGCATTGGTTTTCTTAATGCCCGTACATTCCACATTTAAAACATTTAACCATTGTTGATGTCGTAGTAATACCATTATCCTCATCCCTGGTGTTAACTGAACCTTTTCCTTTGCACTTACTGGCTTTGTGTCCTTCTTTTCCACACCCAAAGCATCTTCCAGTTCCTTTGAAACATTCTCCTTGATGCATCTTCCCAAATGATTTACATAGGGGAAATTGAACTTTCTTTCCTCTACGATCATCATGAAACTCCATCTTTCTCTTATTAGCCGAGTCAGGAATCTTACCAAATTTAACTTTATTGATCATATTATGAGATTGCTGATTCGGCATAATAATGATGTTTGGACCTCCAAATCCCATTTCATTTGGTTTCTCATGAAGAATATCATTCCATTGTCCATCATATCCTCCATTATCATGAATCATCTTGTTTCCAGCCATTTTCTAAAACCCAAAAAGAATAGTGTGAGAGGCAAAAATCATGCTAGGGAAAACAACATAATAAAGGGGGAGTACCTTCAATATCTAACATCTTAGGTTTAATTCTATGATCGTTAGCGTAATTCTAGTACTATAACCTATACGTATACTTAACCTTAGGGACATCCCTGGACATACCTTAGAAATATCTCTAGGGATCTCACTAAAGTTCTCGCATCCTAGTTTCTAAAGGTTGACTAAACCTTTCCTCTGATACCAACTGTAGAGACCCATATCTTGACGTACATGGACATTACATTACTTTTGCGGAATACTTAGTACATAACAAAAACACACTCGCAAGGATCGTAATAGTTTAGTGTCTTTGGAAACTCGGAACGTAATCTTCTAATCGTGGTGAAAGATCTTCAATATCTCCCATAAAGATCTTCCCCTTTTTTTACCTAGAACCTTTCTTTATATCCTGGGGAAAAGAAAACATAAAAGGGTGATCTCAAATGCTCATTAAGGGTAAAAAAAAGAAAAATCAAACACCTCATATTCATAAGAACATAACATTTAGAAATCTTAACCTGCAAAAGAGAGCATAATTTCATAACATGGGATAAATAATAGTAGTGAAATGAATTCCCATTAAGAATAACATAAAACATGAAACTTTGTGGCATACACACATAATCATATAGAATCATTTCTTGTTAGTCAAGACTCATTTCCAAGACTATCTTAGTGGAAAAAGTCCCTTTCTGAACCGAGTCACCCTCATTTCAGTCTTGTTTCACTGAACCGGTATAACCTACCGTTCCAGCCATGTCTATCTCATGAGATATAAAATCTTTACCCAATTCATTGGAGGGAGATATAGGTCCCACCCATCATATAATTAATCCTTTCTTATGTGTGACACATAATCATAAATCATACATCATCGCATAAAACATGTAATAAAAATGGGAATCTTAAACATCATGACATCATAAAACAATTCATATAAAATAAAGGAATTCATAAAATATTTAAATAACATAATCAAACCAGTGTAATAATAGGAATAAAAACAGAACCCTTTTATTATCTTAGATGGAAAATAATTTTGATAAAATACTTGAACTCCATTCTTGAGGAAAATATCCTTTCTACTTCAAATACATTTTTCCTTTCATAACATGTCATACGACTTTAAAATAAAAGAAGTTGATTAAAAATAAACTTGAAAACTTGTAAAGGAATCTTCTTGGAAATAATGTTTTAAAAATCCATTCATGCCGTATAAGTTAAAAAAACATTCTTCATACTTTTGTCTGAAAAGTCAAAAAGTACCTTGTACGAAAAACGACAAAAGATTCTTTCATATTCTTTAATAAAAACTCACCGAATGGTAAAATTGGATTTAAACTATTGTAAGTGGATAGAAATAATATTATATATTGAGGAAACATGGATGTGGATGATAAAATACACCCCAGTAAATTCCAAAGTATAAACAATCTCGGATAAAAATGAGATTGTGATATTTTCCCTTACCTTAGGTCCGGCTTGCTTTGTAAGTGTACGAAATTCCTCTTCTTTGGAACGCCTCTTTGAATCCTCCACTTAGGGAACAAAGATTGGACTTTGAAGAAGACCAGGAACTCTAGGATTATTCTAGGGAAGTGGAGAGGAGAAAATTGAAGGGGTTGGCCGAGCTTGAGTGCTCAAATTGGTGTGAGGAGGAGGGGAAGGAGGTGTCCTTTTATAAGGGAGGAGAGGGGCACCTTAGGAATATCTCAAAATATTATTTTATATTAAAGTCAAAATCGGTCTATAATGGTTCCAAAGGGTCTTATTTCTAAGATAAAGTGGGGATGGGTCGAAATCCTATCATCCAATAGGATTTAGACAAGTTTTGGGTATTATTTTAACCTTATCAATTAGATTTAACTCTAAGTTAAATAATTTAACTTTTACTGTGTCTTTTTGTTTTCTTTCACTATATGGTTAATACACTTACTATAACATGCCAAAAGAACCCCAAATTGTTTATTATTAATATATATATCCTTATCTAAGTCATTTGGCCGAACCTTAGATTTTTAGGAATAAAATAACAATTAATAATATAATATTTGATTTAAAAACTATTTTGTGTCAATTTTGACACTATTTGTTATATGATTTTTTTGAAAGTCATAACAGAATTATATGTTCGATCAAAGTTGATTAAATCAACACTAATATATCATAGTAACCTAGAAAATTAGTGGAATCCATAAAAAGTCTCAAATTACATTTATTTTGGTGTTTATAACATCAATTATGTCAATATTTCATAAATAAGATAATTACTGCATCATCTTTGTGTCATAAATAAATTAACTTATATGATGTCTAAAAATTACAAATAAAATACTATTATGTAGAAAATATTTTTATATTTCTAATGAATATTTACAATTGAATTTATCTTATGTACAACCCTATATTAAAAATGTTTTAGTAAATAAACTATGATTTTAACTCTTTTAACTCTTCTTTGAATTTAATAATAATAAATGTCCTAATCTAATCCAAGTGGGCCTAAATGATAATATTTTACACTTAAGGATGTTTTTGGTCGATATACACTTTTCCAATAGAATTCGGACATGTGTTAGGGTAATATTAATATCATTCTTACCCTTAATTACCCTATTTACTTTTAACCGTGGTAAATAAAAGTAAAAAGTTACTATTCACCAATAATTATTTTCATCTCATTGAACAACATTTTACTTACTGACATCAACCGTGTCTCTCGGATTTTTGAAATTCCATTCACAGAAGCGGTAAAATTAAGTTTTATGAAAAAATTCAGTTTTTTAACTACCACTTAGTAGTTTCACTATTCATAAATTGATGTTTTTCAGAACAATGCCAAAATTTCATCCTAAGCTATATTTCATGTTCCGAATTCAAAAATGAAGTCTATTTTACCAAATTCATAACATAGAAGTTGCATTAATTAATTTTATAATTAAATCCCACTGTTAAAACAAATAGCGTGTTTTTAAGAAACAATATCTATCAAAAGATTGACACTTGATTATGTCTGGTTTAAATGTGAAATTACATCCAATGACCAAAATTGTATTAAATTCTAAAAATATATTCTAAATATACTTTAAAACCACTCAAATTAATAATTTATCACTATTAATTATTTCGATTTAAAAAGTTGTTTTTAATTACAATTTAGTAATTTTCACTATTCATTAGAATATGAAAGTTATCCGAAAAGTACCAAAATTTCACCTTAGGCTAAATTTGATACTCCGAATCCAAAAAATGAAGTCCATTTTGAGAGCTAAATTTTCTAAAATTTAAAAAGTTGTTATTACTATTCATTACGGCTAGTTTTAATAATATTTTAATAGCATATCGTTGTTTCGTGAAACTCAGTATTGCGTACTACACATGCTATCGAGGAATGTTGTGATTGCGTGTAATGCAAGTAAAGTCAAGGATGCGTGTTGTGCAAGCTCCTTTTGGTGTAGCGGACAACACAAGACATTAATAAAATTAAAAAGAATATTTTTCATAAAATCTCGGGCTGTTACATTCTACCCCCCTTAAAAGGAATTTCGCCCTCGAAATTCGTCGGGGTTATAAATGGTTTACTATTCGAAAGTTTCTTTAATAGAAACCCACATCGTAAAAAGGAATATCAAAAACAATCTTTAAAAACAAAAGTATGAAACGTAATGGTTACCCAAATAAACTAATCACTGGGTTTCCACATAGGTGAAAATATGGATATGGAAGATAAATCTAACCATCATGTTCTGATGGAGAGTGGTAGAGAACAAGGCTATGGAAAAGCCAGCAATAAAAAATCCATATATTTGTGATGATATAAGGTACCATCTGATTCATCAGATATAAGATCACTAGGACAACATTTTTGGTTTTCAAGAACATTTCCCTAGAGTTGAAAATTTGAATTAGAATAAATACTTACTTTATTTTGGTACAATCTCACTGTTGTTCGTGCTTTGAACAATTTCCACTTCATCTCTTAAATAAACAAAGTTGAATTTGTTATTCGTGAAGTGTTAGTAGATCATGTGATAGAATGGCGGGTCATTCCATCTGTCTCAAACAAAAGGTTAGCAAACAATATATAATAAGTCGATCTATAATGAGATCAATCACATATAGTTCCTAAAATGGACTTATACTTCATATATCATACTGCTTAATATAATAAAACTAGTTTCTACTAAACAGGGACTTCCTGTAGGCTAGTGGTAGGCGATAAAGGCCAGTCACACTTCGGTTGTGGGTTCGATTCCCACAACCTCGTCCGAAGCGATGGGTTGTCACCCGTCCTGCAGGTTGTCCTTTTTCTAAAGCTATATTAATATAACATCCCATTAATAATATCAAAAAACGTTTTATCCTAACTTATGTCCAACATAATCCATTCTAATCTTTAGGCTTATCCATAATACTGTAGTCCACTCTCATAACATAGTGAAAACAATTACCAGAGATTTAATACCATCGTTGATCCCCATATATCATAAGATATGTTTTGTTGGTCACATTCCAAACATTCAATGTCCTTAATCATGTATTCTCTTGAATACCTTAGTGAAAACATGAATTCAGTTAAAAGTTAACACTTTCCACATACCAAAATCCTAAAAATTATATATACTCAAACCATGATATCACTTAGTCCTTATATCAATCATGAGCTCATGAATACAATCAAACATCTCATTATCGTCTTATCCCTTCATTATGCGCATATCATCTACTTTCCAAAAATACTAGTACCATTCATCATATACTTTCAAAACGTAAGGAAAGACAACAATGTAACAATCCTTAGATGTCTCTTTATCCCATAGTACCATGAGATTACTTATACAAAATTACACTTGATAAACATGTAATCATTCCACTACATTCTTAAACCATTGACCGAGCTTCAACAATTCTTTCATCTCACATATCATTTGTAGTCTCATCATGATCATAAACATAAATACTACCCATACGACCATACTGATTCTCTTCATGAGACTTTCCCTTAGGGTGTTGGTTTGCATAATGCCCGTACATTCCACATTTAAAACATTTAACCATTGTTGATGTCATAGCAATACCATTATCCTCATCCCTGGTGTTAACTGAACCTTTTCCTTTGCACTTACTGGCTTTGTGTCCTTCTTTTCCACACCCAAAGCATCTTCCAGTTCCTTTGAAACATTCTCCTTGATGCCTCTTCCCACATGATTTACATAGGGGAAATTGAACTTTTTTTCCTCTATGATCATCATGAAACTCCATCTTTCTCTTATTAGCCGAGTCAGGAATCTTACCAAATTTGACTTTATTGATCATATTATGAGATTGCTGATTCGTCATAATAATGATGTTCGGACCTCCAAATCCCATTTCATTTGGTTTCTCATGAAGAATATCATTCCATTGTCCATCATATCCTCCATTATCGTGAATCATCTTGTTTCCATCCATTTTCTAAAACCCAAAAAGAATAGTGTGAGAGGCAAAAATCATGATAGGGAAAACAACATAATAAAGGGGGAGTACCTTCAATATCTAACATCTTAGGTTTAATTCTATGATCGTTAGCGTAATTCTAGTACTATAACCTATACGTATACTTAACCTTAGGGACATCCCTAGACATACCATAGAAATATCTCTAGGGATCTCACTAAAGTTCTCGCATCCTAGTTTCCAAAGGTTGACTAAACCTTTCCTCTGATACCAACTGTAGAGACCCACATCTTGACGTACATGGACATTACATTACTTTTGCGGAATACTTAGTACATAACAAAAACACACTCTCAAGGATCGTAATAGTTTAGTGTCTTTGGAAACTCGGAACGTAATCTTCTAATCGTGGTGAAAGATCTTCAATATCTCCCATAAAGATCTTCCCCTTTTTTTTACCTAGAACCTATCATTATATCCTGGGGAAAATAAAACATAAAAGGGTGATCTCAAATGATCAGTAAGGGTAAAAAAAAGAAAAATCAAACACATCATATTCATAAGAACATAACTTTTGAAAATCTTAACCTGCAAAAGAGAGCATAATTTCATAACATGGGATAAATAATAGTAGTGAAATGAATTCCCATTAAGCATGACATAAAACATGAAACTTTGTGGCATACACACATAATCATAGAGAATCATTTTTTGTTAGTCAAGACTCATTTCCAAGACTATCTTAGTAGAAAAAGTCCCTTTCTGAACCGAGTCACCCTCGTTTCAGTCTTGTTTCACTGAACCGGTATAACCTACCGTTCCAGCCATGTCTATCTCATGAGATATAAAATCTTTACCCAATGCATTGGAGGGAGATATAGGTCCCACCCATCTTATAATGAATCCTTTCTTATGTGTGCCACATAATCATAAATCATACATCATCGCATAACACATGTAATAAAAATGGGAATCTTAAACATCATGACATCATAAAACAATTCATATAAAATAAAGGAATTCATAAAATATTTCCATAACATAATCAAACCAATGTAATAATAGGAATAAAAACAGAACCCTTTTATTATCTTAGATGGAAAATAATTTTGATAAAATACTTGAACTCCATTCTTGAGGAAAATATCCTTTCTACTTCAAAAACATTTTTCCTTTCATAACATGTCATACGACTTTAAAATAAAAGAAGTTGATTAAAAATAAACTTGAAAACTTGTAAAGTAATATTCTTGGAAATCATGTTATAAAAATCCATTCATGCCTTATAAGTTAAAAAAAACATTCTTCGTACTTTTTTCGGAAAAGTCAAAAAGTACCTCGTACGAAAAACGACAAAAGATTCCTTTCATATTCTTTAATAAAAACTCACTGAATGGTAAAATTGGATTTAAACTATTATAAGTGGATGGAAATAATATTACATATTGAGGAAACATGGATGTGGATGATAAAATACACCCCAGTAAATTCCAAAGTATAAACAATCTCGGATAAAAATGAGATTGTGATATTTTCCCTTACCTTAGGTCTGACTTGCTTTGTAAGTGTCTGAAACTCCTCTTCTTTGGAACGCCTCTTTGAATCCTCCACTTAGGGAACTATGATTGATCTTTGAAGAAGACCAGGACCTCTAGGATTATTCTAGGGAAGTGTAGAGGAGAAAATGGCAGGGGTTGGCCGAGCTTGAGTGCTCAAATTGGTGTGAGGAGGAGGGGAAGGAGGTGTCCTTTTATAAGGGAGGAGAGGGGCACCTTAGGAATATCTCAAAATATTATTTTATATTAAAGTCAAAATCGGTTTATAATGGGTCCAAAGGGTCTTTTTTCGAAGCTAAAGTGGGGATGGGTCGAAATCCTATCATCCAATAGGATTTAGACAAGTTTAGGGTATTATTTTAACCATATCAATTAGATTTAACTCTAAGTTAAATAATTTAACTTTTACCGTGTCTTTTTATTTTCTTTCACTATATGGTTAATACACTTACTATAACATGCCAAACGAACCCCAAATTGTTTATTATTAATATATATATCCTTATCTAAGTCATTTGGCCGAACCTTAGATTTTTAGGAATAAAATAACAATTAATAATATAATATTTGATTTAAAAACTATTTTGTGTCAATTTTGACACTATTTGTTATATGATTTTTTTTAAAGTCATAAAAGAATTATATGTTCGAACCAAGTTGATTACATCAACACTAATATATCATAGTAATCTATTAAATTATTGGAATTCATAAAAAGTCTCAAATTACATTTATTTTGGTGTTTATAACATCAATTATGTCAATATTTCATAAATAAGATAATTACTGCATCATCTTTGTGTCATAAATAAATTAACTTATTTGATGTCTAAAAATTACAAATAAAATACCATTATGTAGGAAATCTTTTTATATTTCTAATGAATATTTAAAATCGAATTTATCTTATGTACAACCCTATATTAAAAATGTTTTAGTAAATAAACATTGATTTTAACTCTTTTAACTCTTCTTTGAATTTAATAATAATAAATGTCCTAATCTAATCCAAGTAGGCCTAAATGATAATATTTTACACTTAAGGCTGTTTTTGGTCGAGATACACTTGTCCAATAGAATTAGGACATGTGTTAGGGTAATATTTATATCATTCTTACCCTTAATTACCCTATTTACTTTTAACCGTGGTAAATAAAAGTAAAAAGTTACTATTCACCAAAAATTATTTTCATCTAATTGAACCACATTTTACTTACTGACATCAACTGTGTCTCTCGGATTTTTGAAATTCCATTCACAGAAGCGGTAAAATTAAGTTTTATGAAAAAATTCAGTTTTTTAACTACCACTTAGTAGTTTCACTATTCCTCAATAATTGATGTTTTTCATAACAATGCCAAAATTTCATCCTAAGCTATATTTCATGTTCCGAATTCAAAAATTAATTCTATTTTACCAAATTCATAACATATAAGTTGCATTAATTAATTTTATAATTAAATTCCGTTGTTAAAACAAATACCGTGTTTTTAAGAAACATTATCTATCAAAAGATTGACACTTGATTATGTCTGGTTTAAATGTGAAATTACAACCAATCACCAACATTGTATTAAATTGTAAAAATAAATTCTAAATATACTTTAAAACCACTCAAATTAATAATTTATCACTATTAATTATTCGATTAAAAAAGTTGTTTTTAATTACAATTTAGTAATTTTCACTATTCATCAGAATATGAAAGTTATCCGAAAAGTACCAAAATTTCACCTTAGGCTAAATTTGATACTCCGAATCCAAAAAATGAAGTCCATTTTGAGAGCTAAATTTTCTAAAATTTAAAAAGTGGTTATTACTATTCATAACGGCTAGTTTTAATAATATTTTAATAGCATATCGTTGTTTCGTGAAACTCCGTATTGCGTACTACACACGCTATCGAGGAAGGTTGTGATTGCATGTAATGCAAGGAAAGTCAAGGATGCGTGTTGTGCAAGCTCCTTTTGGTGTAGCGTACAACACAAGACATTAATAAAATTAAAAAGAATATTTTTCATAAAATCTCGGGCTGTTACATTAATATACATTAATGAAATAAAGAAAACATGAGAATTACTTAAACCAAAATTCACAACAAATTAATAATAATTGAAATCCTTTATTTTTATGGTTGTTTATAGAATTTCATACTCGTAAATCCAAATTTGGTAAGAACCAAACCAAAAATCAATCACTGTGAAACACTTCACCCCTTTAATCTTTTAAAACAAATCATAAATATTTGTAAATAGATACATATTCTGTTATGTGACCCAATTTTCTTTAATTATCACAAAAAATATAAAGGGTCCTATTTATTTTTGTAGAAAAAATAATAGTTAATGTTCAAGAAAAAATAATAGGGATGTTATTTCCATTGGGAAATAGAAATTCCTACCCTTTTTTGAATCCTTCAATTTCATTGCCTCCATATGGTATGATTGGACAAATATTGAATGAGAAACTAGTACCATGTTATTGAAAAATTCTACCTTAAAAACCCATTCAAAACAAGAAAAGTAAAATATAAAAACATCAATGACTTCAATGGATAAAATAATTTTGTTTACAGATCTATGGTTCTTGATCTAGTTCAAATGAAAAAAAAATCATGCTACCCACGCCTATAAGATGTGTACTTGTTCGATACAAACTTATATCTCATTCTACCTGGACAAAATAACTCACTCTATGAGCTCCAAAAATGGCTTCCCATTGATGATACCATTCGATATGATGTTTTTAGGGTCCCAACTAATCCCTCTTGAGGAATAAATCATAGATATTCAATTCCTAAACCAAAATGTACAAATCACCCAATAAATTTGATGATTTGAAAATATAATAAGGGAATATGAGAACCTTATCTTTGTTCATCTGGGGTAATGTTGTAATCTCTATAACATAAACCATGATTCCCATTGGATGATTTAAAAATTCAATTATATTGATGGGGTTGATGTAATGAGAGAATTTATTATGAAATAAAGAATTCATTATTGATAAATCAATGGTAATATTACCAATCACTATCATAATACCATCATCAGATTCCACCAAAGAAATATTTGTTACATGAAGAAGATTGATTCTTGATTCCTATTAATGGTAACCCTTTATTCATAAAGCCTCATACTACAGTGCATATCCTATTAGTACTGACAAGATCAAACCACCATAAAGAGTTGTAAAAACATGAATAAACCTCTATAAATTACTTAAGTTCCTCATGAGTTTCATTTTATTCATTTCTCAAAGAAGCTTGATTTTTATTCCCAACCATACCATACATAAATTAGATAAGAGTTCCATTACTAGATTTTTTAATGATTTTGAGGAGGTCCGAAGGTGAGATTATTTATAATTTTATCTAGCATAAGGCCTATCATTATTCATATTTCATTCAGAGGGACTAATGAAAACTACCACAATGAGAAAGAGAAAATCCAATTACTACTAACTTCCTATAAAAGTAAAGCTATGCCATCAAATATTTTACTAGAACATTGAAACATGAAGAGGGTTTTACTAAAAGAACATGGGGTCAAATATTTAGTTGAAATAAAATCTCTTATATCTAATATTTTAGCTTCACTTTCGATTCTACCACATTTCTAAATTGAAAAATATTTGTTTCTATATTATAATATTCTGTCATAACTCAATAAAATGTATTGAGTTTCAATTAGTCTAGTGATTATGAAAAAAGAAACAACAGTTCATTGATATGGGCTATGGAAAGAGCCATGGTGTATCACCAATCAAATCCTACATTCTTCAATATCTAAACTATTGAGTCCCAAAACCTTATGATGGACCCTTCATTATTGAAATCCACAAATTTCACATTATCAAACTAAATATAATTCAATAACTCAATGTGCCTCCTAGATTTTTTCATCTAAACATCCACCTTTTAAGGATCATTGATACCCTAGTGAAATGATGAATTTAGATGAATAGTCTCATTTCCATGATCACTACAATCAATCATATGAGGTACAACATGTACAACATAAATTGTAATTGATAATAATAAATTAATATAAGCATATATCATAGACAAATAAACTTCTATAATATTATTATCAACAGGGGATCACTTAATATTGTTCATCCCCAGCTTCTTCCTAAGGTTTGTTTAAATATTTTAATAGGGGATTGGTATAACACTACATTTAAATAAGAATAGGAAAAAATATATTCAGGAAACATGATATCCCAAACTCAATAAAGAATGATAAAAATAGTCATTCAAAAACCAAAATCAATGATCAATAAGATTTTAGAATTTTTAAAATCAGACTCTAATAATGTTACATTCCCTAATAATCAATGGTAAATTATAGATCATTAAAAATATATCTATTTAGTAACTCCTCAGAAGATAACCCTTATATCCAAAAAATATTTTCCCAAACTATATATTGATATACAATAGGATGACCAATCACATATGAATTAAATCTGGATCCAACATTGATATCACATCTAAACGGTACTCCATTCAATATTGAGATAACCCAATGGGTATTCCCAATCACCATGTGTTAGAGCCAAGAACCATCCCATCAATAAAAAAATAAGGAATACATTTTTAACAATATATTCAAGAAAATGAAAAAATATATAAAATGGGTAAATAAAATAGTTACTATGAAAAACACTAAATGAATAATGGGCCCCATAACACCTTGAAACAAAGTCTAAAAATTGGACATAAAACTCAACAAAACCATTGGATCACAATTTCTACTGTTTACATCAATCTACCAAAGGTCTATATATTCTGGTACACATTCCATGATGAATAATTTAATTCCCTTTACCAAGACTAAGAGTGATATAAACAATATTAACCCAAAAGAATAGGTATTCTTTTAATAAACACCAAATTTCATTTCAGTAATCATTTCACAAATATCCTATTTTTGATAATCATTTCTCCATAAATCTTAATAAAACACAATATTGAAATATTTTCAGGATTCATATCCAAATATTAAAAAATAATCATTTTTAAAAATAAAGAAATAAAAGTATGAAATTATTGGTAAGTATAATTAATAATAATTATCATCTATAAGTGTATATGATATATTTTTTCAAATGAATAATTAATATGATTTTCCATTGAAACATAGATGAGTTAAACATTTCAAAATATAACAAATGTAAAGTAATTAATAATTATATAACAATGTTTAAGAGACACATTTGCTGTTCAAATATTGATTTTGAATCATCTTGGTTATGTAAGAATATCAGTTAATCCAAGTAAACTCTATAAGATGAAAGGAGAAGATCCATAATGACTAATCTACAATCCCTCATGTATTCCATTTTCCATTGTCATCTCTCTCCTATGATCTTTATGGTAAATAAAACAATATTAATTGGTCTAAAATTTGGTCAAAAGTATGTTCAATAATTATTTCATTTCATCCCATTTATCGATTCCACAACACGAAATTAATTTCAAAATTTATATTTTTTATCTAAAAACCCGATATCAACTAGTATTTTTCAAAATTCATTGAATAATCACCATTAAAACCATATTTTAAATGAATAATGTTTTTTAAATAAAAATTATATTAGTAGTCATGATTTACATTGAATAATGTTTTCATTGAAATTTCAATATAGTCAAAAAAATTGAAATCAAGATTATTATTTACAACACAAATTAATTTAAAAATACTATTATCAAAATCACTACTCATTATATATAAATTTATTGGAAACCCCATTTAAAATATATAAATAAAAAGGGTTTTAAACAATAATTTTTTCTGGAAAAGTTAAATAGAATAATAATACTTTCATAGAAACCCTAACCACGGTTCTACAATATGGAATAGTGAGGATTGCATCTCTATGGGAACCGTAGTAGAACCATAGTGCAGTAAGTCGCAATGGCATTGTGATGGACATGAATTGTCTCCCACAACATGGGGTGGAACAACAAGGCCATGTGGTGAACCATTGGGACCTCTATTATGCGTGATATGTGGCTACAACATGGGAATTAAATTGTTTGGGAAATAGTAGTGTAATTTTATGAGGAAAACAACATAACATTACCATTATGGAGAAAAAGGGAGAACAAATTGTAGAATAGATTTGAAACTCAAAATATTGTTATTTTGGATGGGCATTGTAGCGTAGAGTCATATAAGTAGAAGTATTTTAAAATATTTAAATGAAGATAAGAGAAGTGGTAAGATGAAACATTTAAGTGTTTGAGAGATTTCAAAATCCCAATACAAATTATAAAGAAAACATAGTATATTAATTCATTAAATAAATCATTGCGTCATTTGTTTAACATCATATAAAAAATTAAATACCCTTGAATAATAAATTACATAATCTATCTAAAACTGATGCATAACATGACATTGTGATGTGGTTTAAGACACCATTAGGTATTCTCTATGAACATCCCTTTATGGTGAAGGCTAAGTCTCAAAGTCCTAATCACTACATTGCAACATCTTCTTATTAATCATTCACTTAGCTCAATTGTAGAGCAACGAAAAATCCACTACTTTTAATGTGTTTCGGTATCCTCTAAATCATGGTAATATGTGTAAAGGTGTGATACCACATATTTATGAATAGATATTACAATGACATATATTTAAGATTATTTAAGATTATCTAGGCCCAAAAATACTTTACCCATACATGGATCGACCAGAAACAAGGATTATAAGAAGGGATTAACATTATTAATTGAAGGAAATACTAAAAAAAGGATATTATGTTACATACCAGGTGGTAATTTTTTCTTGTCTCAATATTATTTCATTCGGATATATGACATATTAATTTTCTATATTACACCATTATTAGTTGTGAAATTCCTATTGTTTTATTTATGTTATATTTTCTAATTATTTCTATGGATTTACATTTTCTACACATTATTTCTCTTCGGATTAATTCTCACTTCACTGATATCATCCATGTAAGGGATATTTTTCTGAGGGAATATTTTGTTTGATTATAAGTCTATGTTATAGACCCATATAATTGTATGGGATAATTATACTTCCACTTTAACATGATATATATTGAATCTCAATATGATTAGAATATATATTTTTTTTTGATGATACTCTTCAAAGAGGATTGAAATTCAAAATTTACCAATGTGGTAAGGGGTTTATGTTTCAATACCATTTTTATAAGGACTATAAATATTTGAATTTCCATTGATTAAATTATATGATCCTTAATTGATAAACCCATTTAATTTCAACAAAACTCAATATATTTTTATATTATTCTATTTATGTACCATTTTGTCTAGTTTTTTGTCAAAATGGTTTTGAAAATGGAATAATAAAAATTTTACCTTATTTCAACTATTTTCGTAGAAAAAAGTTTCTCTTCCATATCCTTGATTTAATGAATGTTGTAAATAACTTATTTTTCTATATATAAATGATTTGTTAATTTTATTTTACTCAAGTGTTACTTTTTATAGAAAAGGTTATAAAATAATATTCTTCTCATTTTTAAATTATATACATTATAACAATGTGGTCAAAATAATCATTTTTAATGTCGGTGAGATAAAATATACTTCTTATTTCCATGAAGACCTGAATATTTTAATATTAATATTCAATATTTATTTTTTTTCAATGAAAAATTATTCCTTAGTATTATGTAAATTTTTATTACATTATAATTTATGTAAAATGAGATGTTTATTTTTATCAAGAATGTTTTTACTAATATTTTTATGGTAATTTTATTAGTCAATGAAAAAAATTATTTTAATCATTATCCTCGGTGATATGTTGTAATAAACCCTTCATGGCTTTTTATAATGACGTATTATAATATCATTAAATATATTATAATGAAATCTAGATTATTTCCATGAGTGAAACATGTTATTAATAAACAAATTTTTTTTTAAAATAATGATTATGATATTGAATACTTTCTTATGTTATATTAATGTGTGTTACATGTTCAATAGTTATGATTATGTGTGATTCTAATAAAGATTATACAAAATGGTGATCCTTATATGGATTATATGAACTGGTGATACGAACAAATCATCTACAAATAGGTGATCATGACAAATATTATTAATATGGGTTAGAAAAATAAAAATTATATATAGTTTTATACCCATATTTCTCTCCAATGTATTATGTGGTTTTATTTTTCAGAAATGTCATTAAGAATGGATTTATCCAATGTAGATTTCTCAAAATATTTATCTAGAAATTTTCCAATGTATCTATTAGTTTATTCTATAAAAAATTTCTTTAAGAATTATCCAATATTAAATATTTACAATGATTGATTTGTTTTTTTAATAAATTTTAGGTGAGATTTTTTTATTTCTTATTAATGAATCTATAAATATATATATATATATGTAATGGTGATAAATTCAATGTAAGGTGTTTATATGAACAAATTGTTTTGTGAAAAAAGAAATTTCCCTAAAATGTTTTCTTAATTTATGTTTTCCAAATAATATTAATATATTTTTAACCACTTATAGATATTAAATAATTTAATAAATATTACATATCGGTACATATAATAGTAAAATACATTGATAAATTTTCTATCATTTTTGACCATAATAATTAGTCACCAATGTAAAAAGTAATTACCGCATTAAGGATCAAAATAGTTAATGATATATTAACAAAAGCGAGAAGGGAAAAATATCATTCAATTTTACTAAATATTATATTATAATATTACTTAATCACTACCATGTCTAATATTTTAGAATTTGACCATTTGGTGTCACATTATTTGATTTTGATCAAACTTCTTTATTGTAAGATAAATTTTTTCAAAAATATCACACCCATTTACATAATACCATGTCATGGTATTGATAATTATCATAATAGGTTATGATAGGTTATATAAAATATTTTCACTATATAATATATTAATTTTATATTTTCAAATTATTCTTTTTTTAAATAAAAGTGTAATTATCTTAAATAATTATGAAACATAAACCCATTTCTTATACTAGTAGTCATAACTAATAGTATATGATTTTAAAACAAATAAAAGTGATATGGTTTGGAAAAATTATGGTAGGAAAAGAATTTTATGTATAATTATAATGGATATATTTCGATATCATTTTTCATATTCAAGACCAATTATTATATTTTGGGTTTTAATGATAATTTATATTAATAATAAAAAATTCACATTATGGATATCTAATTTTAGTTAATATTTCATTACATGATTAAAAATAGAAAAATATTTTAAGAGGTCAATAAGGATTAAATTTTTTAAAATAAAATCTCTATTTGAGAACCACATTAGTTCTTATACGTACATCATACACCTTTAATGCATGAATACTCTAAGAAATCCCATTGTTTTTTCCAATAAAATGGGACTCAATAGAAAATTTCCAAAGGCCCATATTTGGTAATTCTGCTCTCATATTTCTTCCTAAATACCTCTTCAAACATCCCATATCATGTTCGTGGGACACTATTGTGTCTCTCATCCACAATTACAATGACCTTAGTTTCAGTTGAAGGGGGAATACCCTTGAATGAACTAATAAATTTAATAGTATTAATTAATGTCTATATCTTCTAACTTTTAATAAATCAATTTTAATTACTATATAATAATTTAAAAACTATTATTATAATAATAAAATTATATATTTATTATATCAGAAAAATTATTTGTTTCCCTTCTATAAAAAATAATGATTAGATCATGGGAACATGATGGATACCACCAATATGAATGATTTATTTATTTTTTCATTACCATATTATAGGGTTACTTCCAATAAGGTAATTAGATAATAAATCATGAAAAAAAAAATTTATCCAATATATATAATAAGTAATTTTAAATTTCTCCATTATATCCTTTAAAATATGTAAACATACCTTGTGTATAGGTTCATACTACCACCACCTTGAATGAAAAGATTTATTTTTCATACATACCATACATGAGTTATTATGATGGTGTATTTTATGCATAATTTTTTTTAATTAATAGGAATATATATATATTATTGAACAATTTAATGACTACTTTTAACCTTTTCAACACATAGAATATGTTTTGGACCTTACGCCCCCAAAATGACAATTTTAAACCATTGAGATTTGTAAATGAAAAAATAATATTAAATAAAATAAATAAATAAAAATAATATGATAGATTTGAAAATTATTTTGAATTATGTATTTAATTAATTTCAGTTTATTATTACAAAATATAACAGATTTCCATGGTGATATGTGACTTGAGGCATGATAATTGTAAATTAGAATTTCGATAATTTGTTGATATGATTTTTCAAATGGAATTGTTATACCATGATTATTTTTGTTAAGACCTTCTGGTATTTTATGACTTACATCATCTCCATTTCTGTTATTCTTTTTTGTTTCATGAAATCAATCCCTTTATTATTTCCAACAACCGATGTTATGATAATTTTAAGGTTTTCTTTTCCTCAATTTCAATTCCATGAGATATGTTTCTTATTGTTAACTATTAATAATTTTATAGATTGAAATTCATTTTCAATAATTATATATGAAATAAATACTACATGTAAAAAATAATTCTTTAGAATAATATTATTTTATCATTCAATGTTTTAAATATCTATTCATAATTTTTATATGTTTTTATCATCAAAAATTTACTTATATAAGACATGTTTCTAAGTATGAAACTATATTAACTTTTATATTTTATATATATCATTTTTAAATAATATTTCATGTTTCCATTTTATTAATTTTATATTAATTCTATTTTCATATTCATAAATACAATGGGATTATGTAATTTTTTAAAAAATTATTTGTATTCCTATGAAATTGTTTCTCTAATAGTTTTGAAGTGTTTTAACTATTATTCCTACCTATCCATATTCTTAATATTTTTTTACCTTTGTTTTTTCCTAAATATCATAGATCAATTTTTTCATTTTTATCTATTATCCAATTTATTGTTAATCTTATTAAATAAAATCATTTCAATTTTTTTCAGTATAATTTATTTTAAATTTTTGTTTTAAAAGTGTTAACAGGATCAATTTATAATTTTTCCCGCAAGAACTCATTATCCTATCATTATGATACTATTTAATTATTATGTTCTATTCTATGTTTAACAAGATTCCAAAAGAAAATATCTATTCCTTTTTATAAATTTCCTTAATGGATATTTTCCAAATGAATAGGATATTTCATAATTTTTTCAAATAATTTTCTAATGATTTTATAATTTTATTATTCATTTTTTTGAACATGCATAATTATTTCTTATGAAAATCCAAGGAGATGTATATATGATAAAATCTACCATTTATGATGATGTATTAATTATATAGTTAGGTTAATCAATTTTTAGGTTGATGATAATTGTATGATGTACCATATTATATTCATCGATTTTCCATTCTATTTTAGACTGTAAATGGATTCCTTGAGAAAATGTTGTATTTCACATGGCTTCTCATGGTTAACAAATATTAATGTTTTATGTTAAATATTTTTATAATGATCAATTAATTATTATAATGTATTTTGGATTTTAAACTCTAATATTATATCAATGAAAATCTATTATATTATCATATAATTTTCTTCCTCATACGCACAGTTATACTTTTCGAATGATAATGCAAATTTTTATCCTTAATGAGTGCTTGATTTCAATCTTCATATAATTATATTTTCATTTTTATAATGTAATGTCTTAAATATAATATATATAAAAGGGAATAATTTGTGGATAATAAATTGGGTGATATTGAAGACTTATCAATAAATAAGTCATTTCTATCATTATAGAAAAATTGAGCATTGGTTTTGAAAAATATGGATATTTTTTTTAAATAATTTTCTTAACACTATAATACTCTAAATCTGAAATGTAATGGGTATGATAGTGTGACATGTTTTTTTGAGGGAATTTTATTTATGGATGTTCAATTTTTATTTATTTATTTGGAATCAAATATTTTATATTTTATTATTTTATTATTAGAACCAGATTCAGATGTATTTGTCTTGATAAATATATCTTGTGTACCAAACATATTATCCCATGAGAATAAAACAATACCCAATTTTTTGTGTTGTATAATTCTTTTCCTCTCACACCCAAACCTAAAAAATTTTGTTATTTTTAATTACTTTAATTATTACTTTGGGTTGTAGACTTTTTTTCCACTGTTGCATGATCATCCCATGGGGTTATGAGTAACAGCGCGGTTCCCGCATGAACTCTTGGGTGTGTCAGATTTATGGCGCGCTACTCATGCACAATTTATAGAACCACGCGGAGAGAACGTGACTTGAACCTGCAAGAGGGTAGTATCAGGTGGCACAGTTCGGGCAACGTTTTCTCAGCAGTGCGTCAGAATGCTGGCGAGCAACGCAACTGCCCTGATTTTCAAAGTAAATAAATGAATTGATTTAAATGGTAAATGGGAATGAATATATATAAATAAATAAAATAGTGCATCTCAAATTAAATTAAAATGTTTTTTATAAAGTTATTAATAATTAAAACAATAATAAAATATTTTTTATAATAATATTGTTATTATAATTATTATGTTATAATTAAATAAAAAATATAAAAAAGAAATGAAACCCTAACCAATCCCTCAGTGCCACCCTCTTCCCTGTTCCTGCGTGCCGCACCTAGACACCCATGGACCCCCTCTTCACCGCCTCTGTTCTCCTCCTAGCTGCGCAGCATAACTCTTCCCCCCCTCCTAGCGGTGCAACGCAGCCGGTCTTCGTCGTCGTCTCCCACTCCCACCACCTCTGCACTGGACCCCCTATTTACCCCCTACGCAAAAGCGCCTCCCGTCGCACCACCGCCTTTGCCACAGCCCCCCCCCCCCCCTTTATCCTCTGTCTGCCAGCCTTGCCTCACCCTCACGAACCCGCCATCGCCGACCCTCTCTGCAAGCCCCGCCGTGGACCCCTACTGCATCCATGTGCGCCATCTGAACCTCATGCCCGTACTGCGCCTAATCAGCCTTCACCTCGACCCCCCCCCCCCTACCCGGCTCCTCCCCAACGTGCTGTCTTCTGCACTACTGTCCTCGGACTCGCCCATCCGGCCTCCTGTTCCGGTAGCCCTTCCCTCTTCTGTCTCTGGACGACAACAGCCACAACCCCCCCCCCCCCCCTTTTACCCGGCCACACCACTTCACCTCATCATCGGAAGCCGTAACCCCTTCGCTTTGCCGCTCCCTAGTGATCCGCACCCAATCCCCTCCATTTTCCTCCTCCTCGGTCTCCTACAACAGCTAACCAGCCTTGCCGGAAACTCCCCCGGTCCGACTGGCCCACTCCAATCACCCCGATGTTGTTCGTTTGGTTTGTGGGGCATCGTTCCACCTTTTTTTTTTTGAAGTTTCATCACGTCCGTGCTTGAATTGACGTAGCCGAATACTGGTTTATCCCATCTAATGCGTTATTTTGACAATAGAATTCTTCAAATTATTTGTCATATATTATCTATAACTTTATAATACCCCATATTTAGTCCATTTGTGAGTTTATAATTCTATTGAATGTGTTAAAAAAATTTATTTTCTAATTTTGTGAAATTTTATTATTTCGTGAAATGCTTGGGCCTTATGTTGATTTGATAAGACTGTTTATTTGTGAAGTTCATTTTGTGTGTATGATGGAATGAAGGGTTTTTGAGTTGGTTTTGTGTGTGAAAATATGTGGTATACTTCTCAAATTAGATTTATAAACATTTAAATTTTTTATTAAATAGTGTGTAGGCTATGATCCTGGTTTTTGAAAATGTGTTAGGCGCGTGTGTTTTTAAATGTTGATATCATTGTGTCGTGCGCTCTTTTCTAGTTGTGCACTAGTGTTTTATTAAAAAGGTTTGTTGGCTCTTTAAAATGATTAGTGATTTATTTTGGTGTCGTGTGGTTTTTGTAAACACTTTGTGGATTTTAGAGTGTTTTAATAAATGGTGTTGATGGCACGAGGTTTGTTTTGAAGTTATGTCGAGCTGGTTCCTTTGCGCTCTCTATTCGTTTGGTTTGTTCTTAGTCAGTGGCTATGTGTTCTCGGTTATCGTGCGTTTGTTTTAGCATGTTGGCGAGGTAACCCCGCGACACTGCAAACATCGGCTTGTGCGTGCTTGTGCGCCTGTGCGAGGTGTATTTTGTTGTCGTGTCTGAGCTGTGACTCGAAGTAGGTTTTCATTGCACTGCTTTTTAAAATTTAAGTTACATTATTTCTTATTTTTTGTGAACACTAATTGTTCAAATTAAATATTTTATTAATTCTAATAAATGTGAGATAATATAAGATAATTAATTTTTAATATAAGAAAATTAATTTTTAAATGATTATTTGGTGTAAAAAAGTGCCATTTATTTTATACATGACACTTGAAACAGTTTCTTGATGAGCGGACACCCAGTATTAAAAGAATGCATGTTTGGCCTTTAAAAATAATTCACAGAGATTGAAATGTAGTTCTGGTTTTAATGATAAATGATTTCTTCTCAAGCATGAACAATTGTTTTGGTTCTTTCTAGAGTAGTGATTATGAAATGTATTTAATGACTATTTGGAACATTATAGAAAGCGATGAAAATGTTTTCATAAAAATCCATCTAGGAAAACTCTCAGGCCTTGGTTGCAATTGATTTTTTGGAAGGTCTTGCTTAGAGGCTCTTGGGAACTTGAGTAGTATAAAGCCAAGAGGTTGTCCCGTGGACTGGATCGGGGTGATTCATGTTGTGTTATATATATATACATATGATTGGATGCTCGGTTGGGATCGGTCAGCCCCCCTTTTTTTAAACACTTGAGACATGGGAATCTGACATATTGAGAGAATATTATAAGAATGATTGATGCACTGGTAGGTTACGGTACTAACCATTGGTCCATAGTTGGTGGATATATTGGGTTTATTACTATGGGATTTTCCATCGACCTTCCTAAGAGAGGATGGTCGAGCATATTGTGTGTTTTGATTTTATCGTGATATATCAACAAGGGTGATTTCTCATGTATTGGTTTCTTCAGGTTTATTCTCGATCTCCTAGGTTCACCCATGTCTATTTGCTTTCAGTTACGTGCTGTGATAAGTATGGTTCCTGGATATATTTTCTTTTCATTTCTCTTACTGTGTAACTACTGTAGTGATTTCGTGTGTAGTGTTTTTTCTTGAATGTGATGTGTGGTTTTAAAGTAGTTTATGAAAACTATTTTCAAAGAAAGGTGTTTTATACTTTTTGTGAAAATTGAAAATGTAAATATCACATCCCCTTTGAAGAAAAATGCTAATGTATCTCTAAAATAATGACTTGGGTTTTTGAGAAATGAATAGGAAAAATGACTCGAACTTTTTTTGGGGTGACATGTAGAAAATATTACTTTTATAAATTGTAGTTCAATCTTGAAATGGTGTTTCTTTCATATTAAAGGCAGTGTGTTGGGAATAGATATCGGGAAAGCGTACTGAGCTTTAATACTCACACATATAGTGTTTTCTTGTTTTTAGTTCTTTTTCAGGTTCCAGCTTCAATTGTTCACCTTGAGAAAAATTGGGTCGTAGTATTGGAGAGTAAACCCAGGGGTCACGTAGAGTTTTGGTTGTGGTTAGGTTAGTAGCAGTTTTGGTTATTTATTTAATTTATATTGTTCTATTTCTTTTCCATTGCATAGTTTAATTTATTTTGGTTGAAATCATTCCCTCATGTAGGTTTTGATGCCCGGCACATGTTTCCAGCCCGTGGGGATCGGGAACGCTCCTCGGGCCATGTCACGGGCCGACTTGGGTGACCGGTTCAGGGTCGACCCGAGTTGGTTCGTGCCAAAATGGTATCAGAGGAGGCCTTTGTTATTTGGGATGTCCGGTAGATGGAGATTAGGATTTTTGGGACTTGAGAGGTAGGTACGGGAAGAACATCATGAACCCTCGCACGTTCCGCATCTCTTGTTGCCAGGGATAGTCCGGGAATTGTGTCTTTGTTTCGTTCTGGTTTGTTTTGGATTGAGGGATGACAATAGAGGTAAACTGATGTTACATCGTGATCTCACATGGAGTAGTGGCCCATTAGGATTTCAGGTAGACAGTTTGAATTCCTCATAGTTGTTGAATCTTACTTGGGGCATGACCCACTACCATGTCACCAGGTTAAGTGTGACTACTAGTCCCACCGATGGTTTGATGCATGTTCAATGTCATTTTTGTTCTGGTTGATGTAAGTGCATTTTTATAAATGAAAAAAGGGGTTTTTAAAATGGGACCGATTACTTTTAAATGGAAATAAATTTATGAAATGGGTTTTAAAACTGAAAGACTTTGGTTAGGAAAACCTTTGTTTGCATGGAAAGTGGTTGAGAATGGTTTGGGATGAAACCTTAGGTACCCCTTCTGAACATTTTCACAATTGAGAGGATGCGTGGAAAATACAAGTTGGTGCATATGAATGAAAGTGGATGAAGACATGTGCCACAGTTTATGGGATTACCTGGGTGTATTTGAAATTAAATTCTTGACCTTGTTTTCAAAATAGGCTTTTTAAGAGTAAAATGGTTTTTGAAAGTGATTTTGGTTTGAAAAGTGGACTTGGTATTTCGAGAGTGGTCTTGAAAGAAAGCGGTTTTGAAAAAAATGTGGTTTTGGAATCTAAAATGGAACGGGAATTTTGGAAAGGGAATTTTGGGTTGTGTTTGTGGTTATATGTTTTTTTAGAGCTTGTTGTTTTTGGATTAGGGTGCTTTATTGATGTTGCATCGATTGATATTTGTTTCGGCTTGGTGTTATATATGTTGTTCGGAAATGCCACCTAGAAAGGTCCCCAGTGTTTTGATGAGTAATGCCCAGTTTTTGGTCTTTCTCGGACGTTGTCTTTCCTTCATGGTGATTGGAGTCTATTAGAGACAGTGGAGTGGCTTGAAGAGGTCGAGCGCATCACCAGGGTATTGGGAACTCCCGGAGCTGTTAGAGTGCATGCTGTTTTGGGTCTTTTTGAAGGTTCAGCTCTCGATGAGTAGAAGTTGTTTGCCCTGCCATTTCTGCAAGTTGGGATGATGTTTTATGTCTTTAAAGCCATCTTCATTCAATGGTTTATATGTGTAGAGGTGAAGACGAAGAAAGTGGAAGAGCTCATGCGTGCTCAACATGGCCAGCAGACGGTGAAAGTGTATATTGACCATTTCAAGGATCTTGTGTCTCTTTTTTTGGGGGTAGTGTCGTAAGACTGGATGAAGACCTATCCCTTCATCAGGGGTCTTCGTACAGAGATCAAGGAGCAAGTCCTCCCTTTTTGGGAGCATCAATTTTGAGAAGTTGGTGCATGAGGTGTTCTTAGAAGAGTTGGTCTCCGGAGCGCAAATGGTTGGAAATCCACTGTATCCAGTAGCTCATGAAGGTCCCTCATCTGATGAGCAGAGTGTGTCATGTAAATTTGTTTATAAAGAGTTCCTTGCAGTGGCTATAACTTCCAGTTCATCGGACCGTCAAATGGTGTACCATCAGAACGGAATTTTAGGGCATACGAGCCACCATGTCACACCCCTCTGAAGACGTTCCATCATTGCAGTTGTCTGGATCATCTATAGATGCTTTTCAGGAAGCGTCGCCTAGGAAAGACTCTTTGACCAGAAGATTCCAGTGCCTGACTGTGAGGCCGTAGATGCTTCAGCCATCAGAGCCCCAGCAACAGGTCTTGGGGTGAAGCTCGCGCACAGTCAGGAGTTGTCGTGGGTGTGAAGCCTCCGTTCAGGTTTTGGTGTTCTGTGTTTCCAAAGAAACATTTAAATTCCACCCATTCTCGTTATTCCACGTTTAAAGTTTTGGAAATGTTGTAAGTCCATTGTTTCGTTGTGAAGTTGGGATGGACGTGTTCATTGTAATCCAAACAGTCTAGTTTGTCTGAATTATGATTCCCTGAATCATACGTTTTCATTAAAAGTGTGTTTGACCCTTGTATGGGTTAATCTCAGTTTGACTGTGTTTGTTTGAAGATATAAGTGCCTATGGAATGATCTATGTTGTGGTAATTCTTGAGTTTACTTATTGGGTTATGTTCTGTTTAGAGGTTTTTTCTCTAGTGTTTGGGCCTTCTTTGGTCTGAGTCGAGAGATCCAAGTTTGGTGGAGTTTTTGTTTCACCCGTGGTATGGAGGTTAGTCTGGATCAGTTGGGAGTTCCCATGTCACCTCCCCATCCTATAATGGTATGTTTGGGAGTTAAATTTATGTCCTAGTTGAGTTCTTGTGGTGGAGAGAACCCCTTCGTCTTCTCCCATCAACCTCGGGCTTTATTTTTCTATTGAATCAGTCGGGTGTGACCTGCGTGGATTATGGCTATCCTGAGATTCTCAGTCTTCTTTGGTTCTTCTGGTTCCATTTGGGCATGGATTAAATTCTTGATCAACATACGGCTTCATGACATTCTAGGGGATGAATGTTTCTATGGTGGGGAGAATTGTCACACCCAGACCTCACATATTTTTTATTTTTAATTAAATTAATTATTACTTTGTGTTTTAGACTTTTTTTACACTGTTGCATGATCATCCAACGCAGTTAGGAGTAACAGCGCAGTGCCCGCATGGACTCTCGGGTGTGTTAGAGTTATGGTGTGTGACTCATGCCCAATTTATAGAACTACGTGGAGAGCACGTGACTTGACCCTGCAAGGGGGTAGTACCGGGTGGCACGGTTCGGGCGTAGTTTGCTCAGCAGTGCATCGGATTGCATACAAGCAATGCAACTACCCCTATTTTCGAAGTAAATAAATGAATTGATTTAAATGGTAAATGGGAAAGAATATATATAAATAAATAAAATAGTGTGTGACAAATAAAATTAAACTTTTCTTTATTATGTTGTTTGATAATTATAAAAATAATAATATGTTTTTTTGATAATAATATTGTTATTATAATTATTGTGTTATTATTAAATAAAAATTTATAAAAGAAATGAAACCCTAACCTATCCATCGGCACCCCCCCCCCCCCTCTTCCATGTTCCTGCACCCCACACCCAAACACCCCAGGACCCCTCTTTGTCGCCTCTGTTCCCCTACCAGCAGTGCAACATACCTCTCCCCCCCTCCTAGCTGTGCAACACAGCAGGTCTCCGAAGCCGGCTCCCGATCGCACCACCTCCGCACTCCCCCCTTGTTTACCCCCTGCGCAGAAGTTCCTCCCTTCGCACCAACGCCTTTACCGCACCCCCCCCACCCTCCCTCTTCATCCTCAATCCACCATCCTTGCATCACCCTCACACACCCGCCTTCGGCGACCCTCTCTGCAAGACCCCTCTAGCGCCCCCTACTGCTTCCATGTGCGCCATCAGAACCCCGCGCCCCCTGCTATGACTGATCAGCCTTCGCCTCACCCCCCCTACCCGACTCCTCCCCTACGCATCAGCTTCCGCACCACTGCCCTCAGTCTCGCCCAACCGACCTCTTGTTCAGGAAACCTTCCCCTCTTCTGTCTCCGGTCGACCACAGCCACAACCCCCCCCCCCCCCCCTTTATCGGGCCGCGTCGCCTCGCCTCATCAGCGACAACCGCAACCCCTTCGGTTTTCCTCTTCAAAGTGATCCGCACCCGATCCCCTCTGTTTTTCCTCCGTGCCGGTCTCCTACAATAGTCGGACATCCTCCCCAGCAACTCCCCCGAACTGGCCATCCCACTCTGATCACACCCTAGGTTGTTCGTTTGGTTCGCTGGGCGTCGTTCCACCTTCTGTTGATGTTCCATCGCATCCGCACTTGAATTGAGGTAGCCGAATCCTGGTTTATCCCTTCTAATGAATTATTTTGACACTTTATATCTTCAAATTATTTATCTTATTTTATCTGCAGCTTTATAATACCCCATATTTAGTCCATTGCTAGGTTTATAATCCTATTGAATGTGTTAAAAAATATATTTAGTGATTTTGTGAAATTTTATTATTTAGTGAAATGCTTGGGCCTTATGTTGATTTGATAAGACTGTTTAGTTGTGATGTTGGTTTGGTGTTTATGATGGAAAGAAGGGTTTTTGAGTTGGTTTTGTGTGTGAAAAGATGTGGTATACTTCTCAAATCATATTTATTAACTTTAATTTTTTTTATTAAATAGTGTGTAGGCTATAACGACCCACACTTTACATACATTGTTAATACTTAAAAATTGAAGCACACTTATTTCAACATATGAAAAAAACCACAAAGGACCGTATAGGTAAAGTGTCTTTAGAAACTGGGAAACATAAACAACTGGTTCATAAATCTTCTACAGTGTCTCCCATTTACTTCATCATATCTAGGGTCCCTTTTAGCATATTCTACTTAATATCCATCTTCCTGACCTGGGGAAAAGAAAACATAAAAGGGTGAGCTCAAATGCTCAGCAAGGGCAAATAAAGGAAATAAAAATCATCTCATATCTTTTTGAAAATCAAAACCTGCAAAAGAGATCATAATATCTTAACATGGAATAAATCATAGAAGTGAAAATGAGATCCCCATAATCATAACATAAAACTTGAAACTTCGTGGCATGCACACATAATCATGGAAAATCATTTCTTGTTAGTCATGACTCATTGCCAAGACTATCTTAGTGGACAAAGTCCCTTTCTGAACCGAGTTCACTCCTCGTTTCAGTCCTGTATCACTGAACCGAAATAACCTTCCGTTCCAGCCATGTCTATCTCATGAGATATAAAATCTTTACCCAATGCATTGGAGGGAGATATAGGTCCCACCCATCTTATAATGAATCCTTTCTTATGTGTGCCACAAAATCATAAATCATACATCATTACATAACCCATGTAATAAAAATGGGATTCTTAAACAACATGACATCATAAAACCATTCATATAAGATAATGGAATTCATAAACATAATTCCATCACAACATAGTTAAATCAATGTAAAAATATGGATAGAAACAGAACCCTTTATTATCTTAGATGGAAAATAATTTTGATAAAACACTTGAACTTCATTCTTGAGGAAAATATCCTTTCTACTTCAAAAACACTTTTCCTTTCTTAACATGTCATACAATTTTAAAATAAAAGAAGTTGATTAAAAATAAACATGAAAGAATGTAAAGGAAGCTTCTTGGAAATAATGTTTTAAAAATCCATTCATGCCGTATAAGTTAAAAAAAACATTCTTCGTACCTTTGTCGGAAAAGTCAAAAAGTACATCGTACGAAAAAAAACGACAAAAGATTCCATTCATATTCTTTACTAAAAACTCACCGAAGGGTAAAATTGGATTTATACTATTGTAAGTGGATGGAAATAATATTACATATTGATGAAACATGGATGTGGATGATAAAATACACCCCAGTAAATACTTACGAATAAACAATCTCGGATAAAAATGAGATTGTGATATTTCCCTTACCTTAAGTCCAATTTGCTTTGTACGTGTCCGAAGATCCTGTATAATGGTTTAAATAATGTTATTGACTTATTCCAGAATCATACATATTGATATGATATCATATATGTTCATATTCTTATCTTCTTGATAGTAATATTTCATGGTTACTTGTTACTCGGGTCTTTATTGCCTTTTGTTCTTATGCGTGTTTTGCCGAATACATTCTTATTCTTCTTTTAAGGTTATAGATTCATTATATCCAGAATGGTATTAGTGTAACATATATCATATTTATTCATTCAATTCATTTATATAATCATTATGAAATGAAGATCATGTAGAACGAGTCGCATCACATCGTGGAGACGGTATTCCGTACGTACGCACGAGTGATGATATCGTTCCTATGATCGTGGAATTGTATTGGAGTATATATTTATATTATTTCAGTATCCATATTACTTCATAATAATCATATATAGTTACTCATTACACCATTATACCCATCCTTGTAAGGTGATGGTGGAAAAATAGATTACACCACGGCGTGGAGACGGTATTCCGTACGTACGCACGCGCGGTGATTTCATTTTTCCGTAGGATGGATAGAAGGTGAATTAGGGTTGTTTCATATTTATAATAACATATCAGTATGTAAGTAATACTTATGTTTTTACTTTATCATGAAACAAATAAAGGAGAAGAAGTTGAAGAAGAAAGAAATTGAAAAGATCGGTAATGGATATTACCTCTTCTTTGGAACACCTCTTTGAATCCTCCACTAAGGGAACTAAGATTGGTCTTTGAATAAGACCAGGACCTCTAGGATTATTCTAGGGAAGTGGAGAGGAGAAAATGGCAGGGGTTGGCCGAGCTTGAGTGCTCAAATTGGTGTGAGGAGGAGGGGGAGGAGGTGCCCTTTTATAAGGGAGGAGAGGGGCACCTTAGGAATATCTCAAAATATTATTTTATATTAAAGTCAAAATCGGTTTATAATGGTTCCAAAGGGTCTTATTTCGAAGATAAAGTGGGGATGGGTCTAAATACTATCAACCAATAGGATTTAGACAAGTTTAGGGTATTATTTTAACCTTATCAATTAGATTTAACTCTAAGTTAATTAATTTAACTTTTACCGTGTCTTTTTGTTTTCTTTCACTATATGGTTAATACACGTACTATAACATGCCAAAAGAACCCCAAATTGTTTATTATTAATATATATATCCTTATCTAAGTCATTTGGTCGAACCGTAGATTTTTAGGAATAAAATAACAATTAATAATATAATATTTGATTTAAAAACAATTATGTGTCAATTTTGACACTATTTGATATATGATTTTTGTGAAAGTCATAACAGAATTATATGTTCGAACCAAGTTGATTAAATCAACAATAATATATCATAGTAACCTATAAAATTAGTTTAATTCATAAAAAGTCTCAAATTACATTTATTTTGGTATTTATATTATCAATTTTGTCAATATTTCATTAATAAGATAATTACTGCATCATCTTTGTGTCATAAATAAATTAAATTATTTGATGTCTAAAAATTACAAATAAAATACCATCATGTAGGAAATCTTTTTAGCTTTCTAATGAATATTTACAATCGAATTTATCTTATGAATAACCCCATATTAAAAATTATTTACTTATTAAACATTGATTTTAACTATTTTAACCCTTCTTTAAATAAATTAATAATAAATGTCCTAATCTAATCCAAGTGGGCCTAAATGGTCATATTTTATTCCTAAGTTTGTTTTTGGTCGAATTACACTTTTCCAATAGAATTAGGACATGTGTTAGGGTAATATTAATATCATATTTACCCTTAGTTACCCTATTTACTATTAACCGCGGTAAAAAAAGTAAAAAGTTACTATTCACCAAAAAATTATTTTCATCTCATTGAACCACATTTTAGTCCTTGATATTAACCATGTCTCTCGGATTTTCGAAATTCCATTCACAGAAGCGGTAAAATTAAGTTTTATGCAAAATTCAGTTTTTAACCTACCACTTAGTGGTTTCACTAAAAATTGAAAGTTTTCAGAAAAATACCAAAATTTCACCCTAGGCTAATTTCGATAATCTGAGTCCAAAAATGAAGTACATTTTGAAAAATAAAATTTATAAATTTTGAAAAAGTGGTTATTACTATTCATAACGGCTAGTTTTAATAGCATATTGTTGTTTAGTGAAACTCGGTATTGCGTACGACGCAAGCTATCGAGGAAGGTCGTGATTGCGTGTAAAGCAAGCCAAGCAAGTGTTGTGTAAAAAAAATATTCCTTTGATGATTTATATAACATAAAAGTCTCGGGTGTTACATTCTACCCCCCTTAAAAAGAATTTCTCCCTCGAAATTCGTCACTTTGTAACAAACAAATGAGGATACTTCTCCCTCATCATATCCTCAAGCTCCCATGTAGCTTCTTCAAGTTGGTGGTTCCTCCATAAAACTTTCACCAAGAGAGTGGTCTTGTTTCGTAGGACTTTTTTGCTACGATCCAGAATCTCTATCGGCTGTTCTTCATAAGAAAGATCTTGCTCCAGCGGTACAACTTCTGAGCTGAGTACATGTGAAGGATCTGGTATGTACTTTCTCAGGAGAGATACGTGGAACACATCGTGAACTTGAGAGAGATTCGGTGGAAGCGCCAATCGGTAAGCTACCTTCCCAACACGATCCAGTATTTCCAAAGGACCGATATATCTAGGGCTCAACTTCCCCTTCTTTCCAAATCTCATAACCCTCTTCCAGGGAGATATTCGTAAGAACACTTTATCGCCCACTTCAAACTCTAGGTCTTTTCTTCGGTTGTCGGCATAACTTTTCTGTCGACTCTGAGCTGCTCTTATGTGTTGTTGAATAGATCTAACCTTTTCTGTCATTTCATCAATGAGATCTGGTCCTAATAGCTTTCTTTCCCCAACTTCATCCCAGCAAGTTGGAGTCCTGCATTTCTTTCCATAGAGAGCTTCATAAGGAGCCATCTGAATACTGGAGTGAAAGCAATTATTATAAGAAAATTCCACCAAAGGTAGGTGTTGATCCCAACCACCTTTGAAATCCATAGAGCAATCTCTCAACATATATTCTAGGGTTTGAATTGTTCTCTCAGACTGACCGTCTGTCTGGGGATGATAAGCAGTGCTGAAACTCAACTCTGTATCCAGAGTATGCTGAAGACTTCGCCAGAACTTCGAGGTAAATCTCGGATCTCGATCAGATATAATAGAAAGTGGTACTCCATGCAATCTTACCACTTCCTTTATATATATCCTGGCAAGCTAATCTAGAGAGAAATCCTCTCTAATAGCAATGAAGTGTGCAGACTTTGTAAGACGATCAACTATGACCCAGATAGCATTATTGCCTTTGGATGTTTTAGGAAGTCCTGTGACAAAGTCCATAGTGATGTTTTCCCATTTCCATTCGGGTATGGGTAATGGTTGTAACATCCCCTTAGACTTCTGTCTCTCAGCTTTAACTTGTTGACAAACCAAGCATCGAGAGACATATTCATCAACATCTCTTTTCATGCCATCCCACCAGAAGTACTCTTTCAGGTCCCTATACATCTTCGTGCTTCCAGGATGAATAGAGAATGAAGAACTATGAGCCTCATCCAGAAGCTCTTTCTTTAATTCGGGGATGGGAGGAACGCAAACCCGATTCCTGAACTTTATTATCCCATCACAATCAAGGTTGAATTCAGGAACATTTCTCACCTTCTTTTGTAACTCGACATCTTCTTTCTGTGCATATTTAATCTTCACATGTATAGATGGTTGAACATTCATTTGAGAAAGATAAGATTTTTCCCCTTCCATTATAATTCCAAGATCCATACTTTGTAAATCCATAAATATTGGATCTTTTGTGATCCTCATCATGGATAAACTAGCATGGTCTTGTCGACTTAATGCATCTGCCACCTTGTTTGCTTTCCCAGGGTGGTAATGGATTGAGCAGTCATAATCCTTAATCAGCTCCAACCATCTTCTTTGACGCATATTCAACTCCTTTTGTGTGAAAATATACTTTAAGCTTTTATGATCAGTATAAATATCACACCTTTCACCATAAAGGTAATTCCTCCAAATCTTTAATGCAAATATTACCGCAGCCAACTCCAAATCATGTGTTGGGTAATTTTGCTCATGGATTTTCAACTGTCGTGAGGCATAAGCTATCACCATATCATTTTGCATAAGAACACACCCCAATCCCTTCTTGGATGCATCACTGTAGATCACAAACCTTTCTCCACTACAAGGCAGTGTGAGCACAGGTGCACTGGATAACCTTCTTTTCAACTCCTTGAAATTCTCTTCACATTCCTCTGTCCAGACAAACTTAACTCCTTTCCGAGTCAACTTGGTGAGTGGATTAGATAATCGTGAAAAATCTTTTACAAAACGTCGATAATATCCAGCCAAACCAAGAAAACTTCGGATCTCAGTTACTGTTGTTGGTCTTGACCATCTTTCGATAACCTCTATTTTTGCTGGATCCACAGATATCCCCTCTTTTGAGATTATGTGACCCAAAAATGCAAATTTTTGAAGCCAAAATTCACACTTGGTAAATTTGGCATAAAGCTTCTCCTTTCTCAGGGTCTTCAATATAATTCTCAAGTGATCTTCATGCTCTTCCTTGCTCTTTGAATATAAAAGAATATCTTCTATAAAGACTACCACAAATTGATCAAGATAGGCTCTAAAGACTCTATTCATTAGATCCATGAAGATAGTAGGGGCATTAGTAAGACCAAATGGCATCACTATAAATTCATAGTGTCCATACCTTGTACGGAAAGCCGTCTTTGGTATATCCTCCCTTTTGACCCTTAATTGATGATACCCTGAACGAAGATCAATCTTGGAAAAGTATTGAGCTCCGCGTAGTTGGTCAAATAAGTCATCAATGCATGGGAGAGGATATTTGTTCTTGATAGTGATCTTGTTAAGTTCTCGATAATCAATGCAGAGTCTCATTGATCCATCTTTCTTCTTAACAAATAGAACAGGTGCTCCCCAAGGTGACGCACTAGGCCGTATGAATCCCTTATCAAGATTCTCTTGGAGTTGCTTCTTCAATTCCTGCAACTCAATTGGGTCCATTCTATAAGGTGTCTTTGAAATAGGCAAAGTACCCGGTACGAGTTCTATTGAAAACTCAACTTCACGATTTGGTGGAAGACCCGACAATTCCTCCGGAAAGACATCATCAAACTCCCGTACAATGGGCATATTCTTAATCGTGAGTTTCTCACCATCCATTTGAGATAAATAACCTTCATTTAGTGGAATCAATACCCATAAGATGGAAGAAATTTCCACTGGAAGGTTATGTTCATCCTTGCATTGGTATACGATCGTAGATTGATCTGGAATATGAAATGTGACTTCCCTTCTTTGGCAATTGATATGAGCTACATGTAGAGAAAGCCAATCCATGCCAAGAATCACATCAAATTCCACTAAAGGAAGGATCACAATATTTGCAGGAAGCACTTTCCCACAAACTTCGATCAGAGAAGAATTATAAACTTTTGATGCGATTGATGTGCCATTAGGTGTTGTCACAGCTAACTCAACATCTAATTGTTGAGGTAATACGGTGATACCCTTAGAAAATTTTTCAGAAATAAAAGAGTGGGTGGATCCAGAATCAAATAAAACATTTGCTACTTTAGAGTGGATGGTAAGTGTACCTTTCACCACATCGTTATCGTACTCCACATCGCTGATAGAAATTGCATGTGACTTTCCTTTGTCTTTAGCCTTAAGAGTTTGTTGACGTCGACCATCATCATCAAACCTTGGATTTGGGCATTGATTGGCATAATGCCCCATCTCCTTGCACTTGAAACATTGAAGTGTAGTAGGTTCATTCTGTGTATTCCTTCCTTTGTTTGCGTCATTAGACATCTTCTTCCCATTATCACGGCATTCAAATGCCCGATGACCATCTTTTACACATTTAAAACATTTACTTGTCCCTTTAAGGCAACTCCCTCCATGTTTCTTTCCACACTTTGAGCAGAAGGAAAAGCTCATCTTCTTTTCCGTGTCCTCTTTAGATTTTTCTTTGAATTCCATCTTCCTCTTCTTATCAAACCCATGTGACTGATGGGTTACTCCAATCTCCATCTCGACTTTGAGAGCACATCGAACGATTTCCTCGTAGCTATTGAAGTCCCGTATGGCTAACGCCCTTCGAAGACTTGGTTTTAAGCCACTAAAGAATCGATCGATCTTACTCTCAGGTTGGATAATAATACCTGAAGCGTACCTTGAAAGTCTGGTAAAATTTTCTTCATAGGTACCAACAGATTCATTATCCCTTTGCCTTAGTTCAAGGAACTCTTTCTCCATCTTTGTTCGGAGAATACGAGGGAAGTACTTATTGAAAAATAAGTTCTTGAACTCGTCCCATTCCATAGACTCAATTTCATCCCTTTGCCTCGTATTCTTAACAACATTCCACCATTGATCCGCATCTCCTTCCAAATGATACACTACTAGGATGACTTTATCATGCTCAGAACATTGAAGAACTGAAAAAATCTTTTCAGTAGTACTAATCCATTGTTCAGCAACTAATGGATCAGTAGACCCGCTGAAAGAAGGTGGACGCTGCCTCATGAAGGATTCAACAGAATGTTGCTCCCTCCTTTGTTCGTTTGGAAATCCTGCATGATTCATAGCTTGAGAAATTTGTGTGAGCATGGCTACAAGATTTTTCATTCCAGCTCCCATATCGTTTGGTTGCTCAGGGGGACAATCATTGCATTGCCCATCTCATTCCGCATTAACACGGTTCTTTCGGGTTCCAGCCATTGACTAAAACCAAGAAGAATAGTGTGAGCAACACTAATTATAATAGGAAACCACATAATTCATGAATTTTTTTTTTCATGCTTATGGTCTTATCCTAGGTTATTCATGGCCATTTCTAATATTGTGTTCTATGCTTAGACTTATCCTTAGGGTTCTTACTAAGGCTTTCACATCCTAGTTTCCAAAGGTTGACTATACCTTTCCTCTGATACCAACTATAACGACCCACACTTTACATACATTGTTAAAACTTCAAAATTGAAGCACACTTATTTCAACATATGAAAAAAACCACAAAGGACCGTATAGGTATAGTGTCTTTAGAAACTGGGAAACATAAACAACTGTTTCATAAATCTTCTACAGTGTCTCCCATTTATTTCATCATATCTAGGGTCCCTTTTAGCATATTCTACTAAATATCCATCTTCCTGACCTGGGGAAAAGAAAACATAAAAGGGTGAGCTCAAATGCTCAGCAAGGGAAAATAAAGGAAATAAAAATCATCTCATATCTTTTTGAAAATCAAAACCCGCAAAAGAGATCATAATATCTTAACATGGAATAAATCATAGAAGTGAAAATGAGATCCCCATAATCATAACATAAAACTTGAAACTTCGTGGCATGCACACATAATCATGGAAAATCATTTCTTGTTAGTCATGACTCATTGCCAAGACTATCTTAGTGGACAAAGTCCCTTTCTGAACCGAGTTCACTCCTCGTTTCAGTCCTGTATCACTGAACCGAAATAACCTTCCGTTCCAGCCATGTCTATCTCATGAGATATAAAATCTTTACCCAATGCATTGGAGGGAGATATAGGTCCCACCCATCTTATAATGAATCCTTTCTTATGTGTGCCACAAAATCATAAATCATACATCATTACATAACCCATGTAATAAAAATGGGATTCTTAAACAACATGACATCATAAAACCATTCATATAAGATAATGGAATTCATAAACATAATTCCATCACAACATAGTTAAATCAATGTAAAAATATGGATAGAAACAGAACCCTTTATTATCTTAGATGGAAAATAATTTTGATAAAACACTTGAACTTCATTCTTGAGGAAAATATCCTTTCTACTTCAAAAACACTTTTCCTTTCTTAACATGTCATACAATTTTAAAATAAAAGAAGTTGATTAAAAATAAACATGAAAGCATGTAAAGTAAGCTTCTTGGAAATAATTTTTTAAAAATCCATTCCTGTCGTATAAGTTAAAAAAAACATTCTTCGTACCTTTCTCGGAAAAGTCAAAAAGTACATCGTACGAAAAAAAACGACAAAAGATTCCTTTCATATTCTTTACTAAAAACTCACCGAAGGGTAAAATTGGATTTATACTATTGTAAGTGGATGTAAATAATATTACATATTGATGAAACATGGATGTGGATGATAAAATACACCCCAGTAAATACTTACGAATAAACAATCTCGGATAAAAATGAGATTGTGATATTTCCCTTACCTTAAGTCCAATTTGCTTTGTACGTGTCCGAATCTCCTGTATAATGGTTTAAATAATGTTATTGACTTATTCCAGAATCATACATATTGATATGATATCATATATGTTCATATTCTTAGCTTCTTGATAGTAATATTTCATGGTTACTTGTTACTCGGGTCTTTATTGCCTTTTGTTCTTATGCGTGTTTTGCCGAATACATTCTTATTATTCTTTTAAGGTTATAGATTACTTATATCCAGAATGGTATTAGTGTAACATATATCATATTTATTCGTTCAATTCATTTATATAATCATTAGGAAATGAAGATCATGTAGAACGAGTCGCATCACATCGTGGAGTCGGTATTCCGTACGTACGCACGAGTGATGATATCGTTCCTTTGATCGTGGAATTGTATTGGATTATATATATATATTATTTCAGTATCAATATTACTTAATAATAATCATATATAGTTACTCATTACACCATTATACCCATCCTTGTAAGGTGATGGTGGAAAAATAGATTACACCACGGCGTGGAGACGGTATTTCGTACGTACGCACGCGCGGTGATTTCATTTTTCCGTAGGATGGATAGAAGGTGAATTAGGGTTGTTTCATATTTATAATAACATATCAGTATGTAAGTAATACTTATGTTATTACTTTATCATGAAACAACTAAAGGAGAAGAAGTTGAAGAAGAAAGAAATTGAAAAGATCGGTAATGGATATTACCTCTTCTTTGGAACACCTCTTTGAATCCTCCACTAAGGGAACTAAGATTTGTCTTTGAAGAAGACCATGACCTCTAGGATTATTGTAGGGAAGTGGAGAGGAGAAAATGGCAGGGGTTGGCCGAGCTTGAGTGCTCAAATTGGTGTGAGGAGGAGGGGGAGGAGGTGCCCTTTTATAAGGGAGGAGAGGGGCACCTTAGGAATATCTCAAAATATTATTTTATATTAAAGTCAAAATCGGTTTATAATGGTTCCAAAGGGTCTTATTTCGAAGAAAAAGTGGGGATGGGTCGAAATCCTATCAATCAATATGATTTAGACAAGTTTAGGGTATTATTTTAACCTTATCAATTAGATTTAACTCTAAGTTAATTAATTTAACTTTTACCGTGTCTTTTTGTTTTCTTTCACTATATGGTTAATACACTTACTATAACATGCCAAAAGAACCCCAAATTGTTTATTATATATATATATATCCTTATCTAAGTCATTTGGCCGAACCTTAGATTTTTAGGAATAAAATAACAATTAATAATATAATATTTGATTTAAAAACTATTTTGTGTCAATTTTGACACTATTTTATATATGATTTTTGTGAAAGTCATAACAGAATTATATGTTTGAAAAAAGTTGATTAAATAAACAATAATATATCATAGTAACCTAGAAAATTAGTTTAATTCATAAAAAGTCTCAAATTACATTTATTTTGGTATTTATATTATCAATTTTGTCAATATTTCATTAATAAGATAATTACTGCATCATCTTTGTGTCATAAATAAATTAAATTATTTGATGTCTAAAAATTACAAATAAAATACCATCATGTAGGAAATCTTTTTAGCTTTCTAATGAATATTTACAATCGAATTTATCTTATGTATAACCCCATATTAAAAATGATTTACTTATTAAACTTTGATTTTAACTATTTTAACCCTTCTTTAAATAAATTAATAATAAATGTCCTAATCTAATCCAAGTGGGCCTAAATGGTCATATTTTATTCCTAAGTTTGTTTTTGGTCGAATTACACTTTTCCAATAGATTTAGGACATGTGTTAGGGTAATATTAATATCATATTTACCCTTAGTTACCCTATTTACTATTAACCGCGGTAAAAAAAGTAAAAAGTTACTATTCAACAAAAAATTATTTTCATCTCATTGAACCACATTTTAGTCCTTGATATTAACCGTGTCTCTCGGATTTTTGAAATTCCATTCACAGAAGCGGTAAAATTAAGTTTTATGCAACATTCAGTTTTTAACCTACCACTTAGTGGTTTCACTAAAAATTGAAAGTTTTCAGAAAAATCCCAAAATTTCACCCTAGGCTAATTTCGATATTCTGAGTCCAAAAATGAAGTCCATTTTGAAAAATAAAATTTATAAATTTTCAAAAAGTGGTTATTACTATTCATAACGGCTAGTTTTAATAGCATATTGTTGTTTAGTGAAACTCGGTATTGCGTACGACGCAAGCTATCGAGGAAGGTCGTGATTGCGTGTAAAGCAAGCCAAGCAAGTGTTGTGTAAAAAAAATATTCCTTTGATGATTTATATAACATAAAAGTCTCGGGTGTTACTTAGGCTATGAACCTGGTTTTTGAAAATGTGTTAGGCGCGCGTGTTTTTAAAAGTTCATATCATTTTTTCATGCACTATTGTCAGTTTGTGAACTAGTGTTTTCTTAAAAAGGTCTGTTGGATCTCTAAAATGATTAGTGATTTATTTTGGTGTTGTGTGGTTTTTGTAAACACTTTGTTGATTTTAAATTGGTTTAATAAAATGTGTAGATGGCACGAGTTATGTTTTGATGTTATGTGGAGCTAGTTCTTTTGTGCTGGATATTCGTTTGGTTTGTTCTATGTCAGTGGCTATGTGTTCTTAGTTATCATGCGTTTGTTTCAGCGTATTGGCGAGATAACAACGCGACATCACAATCATCAGCTTGCGCGTGCATGTGCGCTTGTGTGAGGTGTATTGTGTCGTCGTGTCCGAGCTGAGACTGGAGGTTGGTTCCCATTGCACTACTTTTTAAAATTTAAGTTACATTATATCTTGCTATTTGTGCACACTAATTATTCAAATTAAATATTTTATTAATTATAATAAATGTGAGATAATATAAGATAATTAAATTTTAATATAAGACAATTAATTTTTAAATGATTATTTGTTGTAAAAAAAGAGCCATTTATTTTATACACGACACTTGAAACATTTTCTTGACGAGCAGACACCCAGTATTGAAAGAATGCTTGTTCCGCCTTTAAACATAATTCATGGAGTTTCAAATTTAGTTCATGTTTTAATGATAAATTATTTCTTCTCAATAATGAACAAGAATTTTGGTTTTTTTAGAGTAGTGATTGTGAAATCTATTTAATGCATGTTTGGCACTTTATGGAAAGTGATGAAAATGTTTTCATAAAAACCCTCCTAGAACAACACTCAAACCTTGGTTGCAATTGATTGTTTGGAAGGCCGTTCTTAGAGGCTCTCAGGTACTTGAGTTTTTTAAAGGCATGAGGTTGTCCCGTGGAGTGGCTCAGAGTGATGCCTGTTGTGATTTATATATATATACATATTATTGGATGATCGGTTGGAATCGGATGGCTCACCATTTTTTTAAACACTTCGTACATGGGAAACTAGCATATTGAGAGAATACTTTGATAATGATTACTGCACTGGTAGGTTATGGTACTGACCAGTGGCCCATAGTAGGTGGATATATTGGGTTTATTACTATGGTGTTTTCCCTCGACCTTCCTGAGATAGGATTGTCGAGCGTATTGTGCATTTTGATTTCATCGTGACATGTCAACAAGGATGATTTCTCATGTATTGGTGTCTTATGTTTTATTCTCGATCTCCTAGGTTCACCCATGTATTTTGGCTTTCAGTTACATGTTGTGATAAGTATGGTTCCTGTAAATATTTTCTTTGCATTTCCTTTACTGTGTAACTACTGTAGTGTTTTCATGATTATTTTTTTACTAGAAATTGATGTGTGGTTTTAAAGTAGTTTATGAACATAGTTTCAAAGAAAAGTGTTTTATACTTTATGTGCAAATTCAAAATGTAAATATCACATCCCCAATTAAGAAAAATGTTAATGTCTCTCTAAAAGAATGACTTGGGTTTTTGAGAAAAGAATAGGGGCAATGACTCGTACTTTATTTTTGGGTAACATGTAGAAAACCTTACTTTTATAAATTTTAGTTCAAACTTGAAATGGTTTTTCTTTTGTTTTAAAGGTAGTGCATTTGGAATAGATAATGGGATAGCCTACTGAGTTTTAATACTCACGCCTATAGTGTTTTCTTGTTTTTAGTTATTTTGCAGGTTCCAGCTTCAGTTGTTCTCCTTGAGCGATATTGTGTTGTGGTATTGGAGAGTGACACCTGGGGTCAGGTGGTGTTTTGGTCGTGGTCAGGTAGGTAGCATTGATTTTTCATTATTTATTTTCATTTGTTCTATTTCTTTTCTACTGTTTAGTTACTTTATTTTGGGCTAAGTCGTTCCCTCTTGTTGGTTTTGATGCCCGGAACTAGTTTCCAGCCCATTGGGATCGGGAATGCCCCCCGGGCCGTGTCGCGGGCCGGCTCTGGTGACCAGTTTAGGGTCGACCCGAGTAGGTTCGTGACATTTCCAACTCATAAATTTTAAAATGTACCCAGATATTTTTCTTAAATAAGTAAATCATACATATGTCATAAGAAGATAATCCTTATAATTATTAAATTTGGTAAAAGTTCTTATCCCATAGGGAAAAAAATTGATGAATCATACATATTAACTATAAAATGAGTTGTTTAATATTTTATCTTAATATTTAGATTTGCAATCTATTAAAGTAAATATATATTTTAAAAATTGAAATGATTACATGAATTACATGGACAAGTAGTTTCAAAAAGGAACATCATAATGAGTGTTTTATGAAATGGGTAAAGAATATTAATAAAATGAAATAATTTTGTTCTTTATATAAGACTAAAATAATATCATAATAGTGTTCCTTAAAATAATGAGTGAAATTATAGAAAATTTATGATAAAATAAATTTGATGTGGTCACACGTGATATGAAATAAGAAAAATATATTTTCCATTACTATTAAATTTTTATAACAATAGGAATTTAAAAAGATAAATTTATTTGATTGAATATCCCTCTATTAAGATTGGAAAATTAAACAATGTATATATAAGCAGAAAATATAGAGGAAGGAAATGAAAAAATAGGGACAGAATTTGTTTCATATAGATAGAATTCATAACATAAAATTTTAAAGGATTGTTTAAATGGTACTTTAAATTATGTCATCGAACTCATGGTACATGCATTTAACATCCTCTCCCTTACATATCTTATTTTATATGAATCCTTATGATTACAAAAAATTTTATATCAGTGAATCTATATCCGGTAGGATATTGGAAATAGTGTTGGATGATATTTTTTTCATATTTTGGCAAAGAAACATTTCGAAACGTGTTTGGATAAATTATAGTGTAATTGAGTGGTATTTATAAGGTGAGGATATAATAATTTTAGAATAAAAGTCTATATCATCAAACAGATTCCCAATATGTGATTCAATTGAATTTACTTTTGACTCATCCATATTTTTTGAAATCAAACATCCAAATAGCATTATGCATCACAAATGTTTATTAATAGAGACTATTATAAATTATTTATTTTATATTATAAATATATGGTACATCACTATTCACATGTGTATTGTATTGTTTATGAAAAATGATAAATTTTACTATTTTAAATTTCAAAGTTACGAACATTCATAAATTTTATGACATTAATTCTTTCCAAAATTGGAAAACAAATCATTAAATAAAATCCTTTTTAATGAAAAAATATAATTATATTTAAATGATAAATTTTTGTACGAATTGAAAAATTAATAATGGTTATATTAAATTAGTTTCCAATTATTATAAATATTTAAGATGTTTTAAAAATTCATTTCTCATATTTTAAATATATATAATTTTTTAATTATATATATTATAAAATTTCTATAAATTTGATTTTATAGGGTCATGAATTATTTTTTAGTATTTATAACCTTAATATATGTTAATTTTAATTTAATTAGTATGATATTGGATGTATTGTTTCATGATTGTTTTTAAAAATTAGCAATAGCTAATAAATACATCATGACTTTAAATACAAAATCAAATTCATTTAAAAATTAGAAAATATGGTTTTTCGATAAACACTATTATATTTTTGAATGAATTTAAATTTTAATACTACCTATCCCATATATAAATTACCTCTTGTAACATCATCATAATCCATATTTGTACAGTGTGAAAATTTTCGACATTCATGGGGTGGTTCGGCTAATTTCGATTTTTCGGTGATTTACAATAACTTAATCATCTTGCATAGTAAATTCCAAAAAATCACTACATGTTTAAATTTTTCATGATAATTGTAAATTGAGATCCCATTGATCATACTTCCATCCAAATATATGATAAGCAATCACTATAATGATAATAATGTTGTTTTTTGCCACCATTTCACCCTTCTTCTTCAATTATATCATTTTATTATCATAAATACATTATAATTATAATTATCAAAATAAAAATATTATTATATCAATTTTAATAATAATCAATGATTATATTACGAAATGGTCATATTATGAAATTTTTTTTTTCAAAAGTTATTTTTAAAAATTAATAATAAATTTTTAATGACATTATTATTTGGTGCAATAATTTTCTTTCATACAATATTACTAGATATGTTACATTCATTTTAAATAAAATTGAATGTTCATGGTATATTTTTTTCATTACATTCATACACCTTTATAAATTTATTCCTTATAATTTAATTCATTATTCTTAGATGAAAACAAATTGGGTACTTATATTTAATTTATTCTCAACATTAAAAGATTTTGTCTTCATATATATATATATTTTCTAAATAATTATTAGTGGTGGAGTTTTCTTATTTTGTAGAAAAAAAACTTCCATACTTTTATTTGTGTGGGAACATGTCTCCTAATAACATCCTCAAAAGAACAAGAAGATTATAGATGTTTATAAATAATTGGAATAAATATAATGAATATTAATGGTAAATAATAAATACCACTAATATGATGGAATAGATAAATGGACTTCAAGTCAACAACATAATGTCTTGGGTATCCACTATAAGAGCTATATCCAATAAAAAAACCAATTATCTAATCCAAGGGTTACAATAGTGAACTTATTAAAAACCCACCATTTCCTAGATAAAAATTATAATTTTCTGTTATCATTACTTTTAAGAGTATCATGTATATTATTTTGTGATGGGAAATTTGTTTAATAATTGATAAATAGAAAATATATTATTTTATTATGGTTTTACACATTCTTCCATATCATGAATGTTTAGTAGAAATTCTTAATCAACTCCATAAGAAAATCATGTTATGTTATCTATGAATACCCAATGTAGTGAAATTATTTAATCTCAAATATACAACTCTCCCATAATTATCCTTTGTTTAAATAGTATCCCATAAAACCTTGGAATACTTTATTATGTAATATTGAATGCTATAAATGTTATAGATTATATATCTAAATATAATTTTGAAATAAACTCTAATAATAACTTTAGAAGATTCCAGGTCAAAATATTCCATTGAATATGTTAATGTTAAAGGATGAGGAAGAATATGCTTTTTAAAATCTATATCATGAATGGATATCATTTACACACGAGGAATCAAAACATTGTCAAACAATCGAGAAAAATTATTGAATTATAGTCAGTGAATTACCAATTTTATTTCAATATATTATTGTATTCATAAAAAAGATATATGGATTTCTTCCTGATAAAGTGGTTTGGTTATTAATTAAACAAAAAATTGGATCTTTAACTCGATCCAAGACTCCCTATAGATTTCCCCCCTTTAAAATGATTGAACTGAATAATATACTACAAGTGAATTTGAAAAAGTGTTTAATAAACCCAATTTCATTACCTTGGGGTGTCCCCTTCCACTATTTTAAAATGATGAATGGTTCAATGCATCTAGGCATTTATCATAGAGAATTTAATAAAATTATGATAAAAAAATGTGCCACATAAATGGATTAATGAATTGTTCGATGATATACATGTTGTCCAACATGACTCTATATAATACTGTTGGCTAATATATTATCCTCTAAAGGTATAAAAGGCAAGATATTCAAAATAAAACATTTTATAAATTTCATGAACAGTATGATTTCATAACAATTCCATTCAGACTCGTGAGTACTCTATAAATTATCTTTGACTTTATGTATAGAGTATTTATATATTATTATGAAAATTTTATGGTATACATTATAGATTATATTAAAATATTATATAAAAGTATATATTAACATGAGGATTATCTCTCTAAAATGATAAAAAATTTTATAATGGTGATGTTTTATACAATTTATAGTATATTTTAGTTTTTAATATATCATGTAATATTCATGGGGTATGAAATAAGATTTATGTGTATTTTTTAGGATCCATAAAAAAGAAATGGGATTAAAAAATATCACATAACAACTTCATTAAGGGAAATATGTAGTTTTATTGAATTGTTTTTGGTATTTCTCATGCTATGAGAAGAAATTATCCTGATTTTTGTATGAACACAGATCTTAATTTTAGGGATGTTTTTCTTTTTCTAGTGTTTTTGAGATAAATTGTAATTTCATGGATTTTTTGAAGTACATGTCGTGTACATTATGAGTACACGTCATGTACTCGGTTACCATGGGTAGCAGTGTGTTGGTCGTGTAATGTCCATACACCCGGTCATGTGCAGTGGCCTAGAGGCTGACATACGTAGGGCTCGGTAAGGGCAAGTACATGCCACATACATCAAATGTACATGTTGTGTTCTTGAATTTTTTTAATTAAATGTATTGGGGTCCTGTCTGGCGGATAGAACCTTCTCTTTTTGGGTCTGGTTCATCCGAGAGAGACCATACACCTGTGATCTTTCACTGATCCACCGATTGAGCATCTGAACTCTGATTCGACCATCGTTGATTGTGTTGGGATCTCCTCGGTAAGATCTTCCTTCTACTAGATCTTTGTTTCAAGATTCCTCTTCTTTCTCAAGTGAACTTTGGTCGAATGTTTTTGAATTTTTTGTATATCTACAGTGTTCTTGGGTGATTCAAGGCTCAAGGTTCATTTATAGCAATCCAACAACACCATGGTATGTGGTTTTTACCTTCCCATATATATATTTGAATTATATGAGCAAAAGCGCCCAATACCCTGGAACTAGGTATTGCGTGTTTGTGGGTTTCACCTTGATAATTGCCTTCAATGCTTGTATGATTGTGTAGAGGTTAATTGAATGTGAATAGTGTAAATTTATATAATTTGGAAGTTTTTTCCCATGAATTATTTTTTTAAGACTGTTTGGTCTTTCTTATACTATTAGTCTATTCATCTTTCCATGCCCAGTTTTATAGGATAAAGTGTTTATTATCAGACATGTTGTTATGCTATAGACTTTTTAGAAAAGAAGTTCTTGAGTTATACTTTGTACATTATTGTCATTGTGCTCGATTGACATACATAGGGCCATGAGATCCTGGTGTAGTAGACCATAGGGGGGATGAATGTTGAGGGCTTCCCCAGAGTGACAGTTTTTACTATTTGGATGTGAGACCACAGGGTGAATTGAAGTAAGTGCTTCCTCAGAGTGTGTGTAGTTCATCAACGCGAGCCACAAGGGAAATGATACGTAAGTTCTTCCCTAGAGTGCCATTTATTTACTGATACGAGACTATAGGGGGAACTGACCGTGAGTGCTTTCCCATAGAGCTATGCTTAGGCTGGACCAGAGGGGTTAGACTGTGTGTACTTCCCAAAGGGTTTCATGTACATGTTTGGTTGAACTAGAGGGGTTAGGAAATAATTACTTCCCATAAAGTTACTATTGTGTTAGCTTCATGCTTGTGATTTTTGGATGAACTAGAAGGGTGAGGCTATGAGTACTGCCCAGACAGATACCTGCTTTGATTAGCTGTTGCATGATATATGAAACTGAATGCATTGAAACTGTGGATTGTTACTACTGAGTAATTCCTAGTTACTTTTTTTATCAATTACCTAATATATATTCACTAACTGTTAGGAACAGATCTTTTGGTGGTTCTCTATTGATATTTAGTCTCCCACCCGGTTTCAGTCATGCTTTTGGGCCCAAAAGATTATATTGTTGTAGGTATTGATATAGGAAAGTGCCCTTATACTTCAAGTACATGATTGTTGTGGAGCTGGAGATCATGGGACCAAGATTTGGCTTCTGATGCTGAGGAGGTGTATACATTCATTTAATTGTACATTGGATTAGTACTGTATTCAGGATTATGACTTTTTTGGCAGTTTTTCTAGACATATTTATCATGCATCAATTTATATACGTGCTCTAGTTGTTATTACTTCTAATATTCTATATTTTGCTGTAGTATGTTATCATTACTGCTTCCGGTAATTCCATTTGTCTGTTTCCACTGTGTTACTCTAACAATGAGGGAATAGTTTCCCCACTATCACATTCAAGGCCCTCCCTGCTAGTTGGTAGCCTCTGGCATTCGGAGAAATACGCTTTAGTACATGTGACCAACTGTGTACGGAGCGCCTCTAGGGGGATTCCATAACTAGGACGTTACAAAGTGGTATTTTAGGGATTATTTTCTTCTTTACTTATGGTTTGGAGCCTATATCTAGGGATAGGATGAGATATGTACTTATTAATAAGTTGTGATCAAGAGTAGCTATCCTGGGTATAGGGAAAAGTTAATCTACATCGTTATTGCAATTTTTATGGTTTGTATATTTTACAGTTGATTTGATTTTCACCATTGGGTGAATCAAATGTATTTTTCTATTATTATTGATGTTATTAAGGGTATATTTCTGTGACAACCCGATGAGAAGAGGGTATACCATCTCATGCATCATAAAGGAACATTCTAGAAATCACATTTCATGCATTATTTTCAGTCCATTTAGGGTGCATTAGCGATTTCATGATGTTGTGATAGATGTTTTCTAAGTTAAGGATGTTGTTCAGATAAATTCTTTGATATAATACCTGCTATTTTGATAGGGTATTGCTTTGCATAAGGTTTTGTTGGAATGGATGCCATACTTTGGTTCTGGAGGTGTTATGGGCCCTCATGGACCAGAATTTGGTGGATCATTGTAATGTTATCCATGTTTATGACATGTATAAGATTCCATGTTTTGATTCTCTTGGCGTATAGGCCATCAAGGATGGAAATTTGGCACCTTATCATTCATTTCAGTGTTTTACTGGGTTCCAATGTAGTTTTTGAGGCTTACTGCAAAGAAAAACATTGAATACACATCATGTATTTATGAACACATTCCACGTGTCCTTCTGTTCAGGAAGTAAAAAATTTTATTAAGTACAACTTGTGTACTTTATTAACATGTCGTGTAGTCTCTAACCATGTCAGAGGCTACGTGGGCAGAGACACTGGGTTGGGGTTTTCATTGTAGAACATGTCGTGTACTGTACGTTCAATACGTGTGTAGAGAGATTGTGTCCACCAGTGTGACTAATGAAATATATGGATGAAACTTATGTATGCATGTTGTGTTAGTATAGAACACGCTCGGTAGTGTAACTCGTGTAGCCGACAATGTGGCTAACAAACATGGGTCGATAGAGTCTTTTCGTAAACACGTCGTGTCCATATAGAACACGCTGTATAGTGTGAGCCGTGTATCTGGTCGTGTCACTAACAACAAGGGTCGGGGAAGCTCGGGTAGTACATGTCGTTTTTAGCATGAACACCCCATTTAGTTTTGTTTTATGATAATCGTGTGGGATATCCATGTATGGGAACTCAGAAAAGGGAAGAGAATTCAAGTACACATCGTGTGTTAGGACAACATGCCATGTGTTTAGGGTGTTACAAGACTTGGGTTGGCTAGAGTACATGCCACGTGAAGGCTTAATGGAACATTCCATGTAGGGATTATAAACGTCGTGAATCCATGATTGGAAAAAAACATGAATTCTTTCATTCTCTTTTTCCCATCTTTCACATCCAATTTTTTAGTCCTTGATAATCATGATCTTAGGTGTGCGCTTGACCATTTAGAGACATTCCACTAAGGTGTCCTCATGTTGTCTTCCAGTTACCAAGAAGTGATCAGACACTGGACATGGCTGATCAGGGACTACTAGCTGTTCCTCCAATTGTGAAATTCGTGGACCCAGCCGTCATTCCAGACACAAGTGGTGATGCACAGTTCCAAGAGGGTTTTATGAGGATTATGAAAACATTTCGTGGAGTACCACATCCTACTCCTTCTATGGTGGAGCTAACTCTAGTTTTCCAGTACCAAAATCATCCCACCATCATAGGGGATGGAGGACCTCAGGCTATAGAGTCATCGTTAGAAGCCACACTTTCTATCTTTGAGCATCTAGAGATTCCTCTAGAGAGGAGGGTGTAGGTTGTGATTCATATGCTTCCGTAATACGCCAAGAGATGTGGGGATGTGATCTCACATGTGGGATGCCAGCAGGATATGGCTTGGGATGAGTTCCAGCATGCCTTCTATGACTACTTCTACCTGAGGACCTTGAGGGCCAATCGAGCCTGAGTGTTCATGAGTCTGGAGCTGGGTAATCTTTCTTTCATGAAGTATTTCCCTCTCTTTATAGAGATGTAGTTCTTCACACCCATTCCAGGAGGTGATGAGTTATTCATGATAAGGAAGATTGAGGATGGTCTCAGACACTAAATCCAATCCTATGTGAACATCATTAGGTTGACTTCCATCACTTCTATAGTCAACCAGGCGATTTTTATGGAGTTAAATCTGAGGTATTTTGGAGTTATGATCTAGGGAGGCTTGACATCTGGAGATAGTATCCCTCCTACTGACAAAAGGATGCACTACATGGAGTCTTCACACTGAGATCTAAGGAGGCGAGAGACATCTTCTGGTAGTCAGGAGGTATGTTACCAGTACAGGAAGAGAGGGAATACAAGGCCACATTGCCCGAGAGATCCAGTTGAGTGTCGATATTTCGTAATGATGGGCCATCTTCAACTCTCCAGTCAGATCATTTAACCAGCATTTGGTGATATGGGTTCTTCTATGACTCCTCGTTCAGGAGAAGCACCAACAGGTTCTCAACAGTCTGGGAACTGGAGTTCTTTTGACTGTTCTAGCCGAGGTGGATTTCGTGGTCATGGTAGTTAGTCACCATGATTTCTGCAACAGTAGGGTGGATCAGCTTAAAGTGGTCAGGCAGGGTCATAGGGTTGCAGTGTAGGACAAACTTTTACCATGGAGCATACCTAGTAGGAGCAAGATCAGGGACCCTCTACAGTTCTAGGTACGATCTTCGTTTCCTCATTTTTATCTTATGCAGTTTTTGATATATGGTATTCCCATAGTTTTGTATCTGTTTCTGTTGTGGACAGACTTCGGCTCTGTATCTTTTCTTCTTCTGATATATTGAATCTAGAAACTCCTTTGGGTACTAGAACGACAAGTGTACGTTAGTGAAAGGAGTGCCTTTTGAGGATGGTGGGTGTCACTTTTTTTGGTACCTCTATTCCTAGAGATTCAGGTAATTATGTCATTCTCATAATGGACTAGTTAGTCCCCTTCTAGGTAGTTATTTATTTGTATCATCGTATGGTGAGTTTTACATCACTATATGGTGGATTGTTTCTTCATAAGGGTGAATGGGATGTCAATGTGAGAAAAGCAGGACTTGAGCATCACGTGTGGGGAGGAGTTACCACATAGATTTCTAGTCTATTTCTAAATTACCATGGGAATTCATTGATGCACATTCCTCTAGTGGAGGATTTTTTCAACGATGTCTTTCTATAAGACTTTTCATGTTTACCTCTATAGTTATAGGTAGAATTTTTAATTGAGATTATGCCCGGAGGGGCACCGATGTCCATCCCTCACTATAGGATAGCTACACCAGAGTTACAAGAGATCAAGAAGTAATTGGAGGAGTTGTAGTAAAAGAGTTTCATCTGACCATGAAATTCTCCATAGAGTTCTCTTTACTATTTGCGAACAAGGCGGATGGTACCCTTAGAATTTCTGTGGATTATCAGATGTTGAACAACATGACGATCAAGAACCATTATCCCCTACCTAGAATTGATGATCTATTTGATCAGCTTTATGGAGCCAGGGTATTCTCGATGGTTGACTTGAGTTCTGCTTACCATCAGTTTCATGTTAAACCTTCTGATATACCTCATACATCCTTTCGGTGTAGGAATGGTCTATAAAAGTATGTGTTTATACAGTTCAGTCTCATGAACACACCTGCAGTCTTTATAGCACCGATGAACTGAGTGTTCCTTCCATACTTAGATTCCTTTGTGGTAGTCTTCGTGGACGTTATCTTGGTGAACCCTCACATTCAACACGACCGTGACACACATTTTGAATTCATTTTGAGTACCCTGAGAGAGCATCATTTATATGCTAATCTCTCAAGATGCCATTTTTGGATAGGCAAGATTAACTTTTTGGGTAATGTTATATCAGATACCGGAGTATCAGTAGACCCAGAAAAAGAGAGATAAGTAAATTCATAGGAGTATCCGATGAATATATTTGACGTACAGAGTTTTATAGGGAAATTCAGATACTACAGACATTTCATACAGAACTTCTCTCATGCATAGCAGCGCCACTGACAGGCCTGAATAAGAATCATGCAATGTTCTTGTGGTCAGATTCTTGTGAGTCATCCTTTTTGGAGCTGAATGGGAGGTTGACTTCCGCACTGATACTAGTATTTTCAGAGCTGGGAAAGAGTTGTATTGTTTACTATTATGCATCATGTATTGTGGTAGGAGATGTGCTTTTGTAGTGAGTATGAGTTTTGTATACAGGTCTCTACAACTAAGGCCACATGATAGGAATTACCCGACGCACAATCTCGAGATGGAAGCACTTGTTCATGCCATACATTATTGGAGACACTATATTCTAGGAGAGCGCTTTGTGGTTTTCACCAACAAAAAATGTCTCAAGTATATCCTCACTAAATGTGACCTAAATTTTAGGTAGTGAAGGTTGGTTGAGTCCCTTTAGTATTTTGACATTGAGCATGCTTATACACATGGGAAAGGCAACACAGTAGCTAATGTTGTCACGACCTATCCTCAGGAACCAATGTCGTGACTACCCCAAGCACGCCTTCCATAGGCCAGGGGCTGGTGACTAGCACCAATGGCATAAATCTCTATGCTGGGAAGGAATTTCCTTTATAAACTGTAAGAACACACAAACAGAGTACAAGATCGAAGAAAAACACTATGTAAAAATATTTACAAAGGAGTGATGGAATTTAAAAGGGGGCCATAAGTAAAAGTCCAACTGTAAATTTCAAGGAAAGAGAATGTACAAGTACTGGAAAAAGGGGAAAAACACATGGATCATCCATAGGGAAATCCTTTCTGAAGGGTAGGTACAGAAATCTTCCACATCACTCTACGTCTATCTATCTCTTCTTTGTAGTGTCACGCCGTGTGGTCCACCTCCGGGTACTGTCCAGTCCTGTTTTACTCAGCCTCGATCATCGTTGTCTGTCGCCTGCAACCAACCCAGCGAGGTGTGGGCATAGCCCATGCAGGGGTGAGTATAATGATACTCAGTAGGGACCCCGAAACCATCAAGGTCTCACAAAATACGACAAGGATAAACCACAATGTATGAATTAAATAGATAACCTTACTCAGGTGTATGACCATACATATACCTATGTTATCAATTAATCCATCTCAATTATGAGGTAAACACAAAAGTTACTGACTCAGCTCAACCAGGATTTTTATTCACAATACCAAAACCACGACTATTTGAGAACACCTCCTCTATCGAGTACAGTGGGACTGCCACAACACCAAGGCACTTCCACTAACATGGTACTGCTAAGGTACTTCTTCTGTCGAGTACCGTGGGTATGCTGCATCATCATGGTGCTCCCCAATGTGGGTCTACCACCACAACCAGGCGCTCCCACTAATAGCCTGCAGAGGTACTCCTCCACTCGAGTACCGCCGGTCTTCCACCACAACCAGGCGCTCCTCTGTTGTGGGTCAACCGCAACAACCAGGCTCTCCCCAATGGGGTTGTTGAATCACTCTGTGTCGAATCGGTCTGTAGTCGTTAGGTCTCAGCCCACTACTAGGTCTTCGTATTCCGCTTTCTCATCTCTCTGAGGGTCCACTCCACGAGCTACAGGTCGATACTCCAACTATCATGAATTCCCATGTAGATGTATCTAAAAAGTCCGCCTCATCATAAGGGGGTCTCAACGCAACATACGGTGTGTCAATCGGATGCCTGGTCAGGGATTTATATTCTATTTAGTCCCGGGGGCCCGGTTGAATTCGTGTATGATACTACCTGACCGTATCTCAACATTACCAAAAAATCCAATGGGGTATACCCAATGGGACCATCGTGCTCCTAGAAAACTAGCATCACTAACGGTTCTTCAAATGATCGCCTGGTTCCAAAGATAGGTGCAAAGAAAGTAAAGGTTCAGTAGTGGGCACGAGTCCGGTCCAACCTGGTTGGACTGACTCGGTCGAACCCATTCTAGGCAGACCCAGTCTAGGTATACCCTTTCAGACCTGTTGGGTCTGGCCCATCCAATTGGGTGGGCCAGCCTATTAGGTTTGGCTCAGGCTCGGGGCTGGTTCGTCCCAGAGCATCGCGAGGACGTGGCCCGGCGTGGCTCGGCCAGGAGGGTGCGGCTGGGTTGGTTCGGCCAGGGCGCCGCGAGGGGGGATGGGACACCGGCTCAGCCGGGAGGCCGTAAGAGATACAGTTCACTGAAGGCACACGGGGCACGCATAGAGGTCGGGAGGGTGGCCGACGAGCGTCTCAGCCAAGCGAGGAGCGGCCATGTGGGGAATGTCCAGGCGGGGCACAGCCAGGCAGAGCAGGGCCAGGCGGGGCACGACCAGGAGGAGAGCGGCTATGCAGGTGGCCGAGCGGCTGGTTCGGGCACGGATAGGCAGGAGGCTAGGTAGTCCGGGGCTCAATGGAGGTGCGGGATGCGGCCAGGGAATCCGGTGGTGGTGCGGGCCGGGGTAGCTCTGCAAGTTCGTTGCTGGATGACGCGATAATGGCAGCTCGGTTGGAGGGCCGGCGATCGGCCCCAAGCACGGGAGTGGCATGGGGGCGGCGTGGTTCGCAGAGGCCACAGTTAGTGTGACATTTTTCATTTCCACCTTAATCATTCCATCGCCTCATTGCCATGCCGAGGAAACATCACAAAGCGGAGGAAGTCGGGTCATGTTAGTCTAGCCCACACCCTCCGCGTTTAGGGGTTATAGCAATTGGTTCATTAAAGGAGTATGATGACCATCATTTATTTTCAATACTTCACATCGATTCCTTTCAAATGATGATGATAAAATGAAAATAAATATTACTCAAAGTAAACCACCTTCATTGATTTGTCATTCTTCCTTCGTTGAGAGAGTCACGAAAAGTAGATGAAGAGAATCGTCATTCGTCGCGTCTGCAACACAATTCCAAACCTGAGCTATGTTGTCTGTGGAATAGACTCCACGTCAGTAGGTGTCCGAGGAAGAAGTCAAAGAAGGATCATCATCGGTGTTCTTCATTGGAATAACGCTTTCTTCTTTCTTCATTAGGATATTTCTAATCCTCCCATTCTCTCCTGTTTCCAAACATCCACTCAAATGCCAAGTGAAATAATATTAGATTGAGTTATCTAATATTTCATTGGCACATAAATTAAAAAATAAGAATTAAATTAATTGGATCCCCCTAATTAATTCATGAGATTTGGCACGAATTAATTAGGGGAGATTGGAACAATTGAATTAAAGGAAGGTCATTAGGCTCTCGCTAATTAATGTGGGAGAGTTGAGAGGTTTTACTCTCTTCCATCAAAAAGGGGTATAATCCCTTGTGTGGTCCCTACAACGTAACCACTCATGGGAGGTTATGCTTGGGTTGTCCCCACGTTGTAACCTCTCGGGGGTGGTTATGTTTGGGTGGGACCCACCACCATAACCTCTCATGGGAGGTTAAGGTGTGGTGGTCCCACCTCAAACTTCCAAGAGGAGTTTTCAACTACCAGTCACCCACATGGAGGCTCAAATAAAATAAGTTGTAGCTCACCTTATTTTATTTTTGTTTATATGAAACCCAAAAACTAACTTTTATTCTCAACCAACATCCATCAATGTGAAAGTCTCCTTATGAAAAAACCAACATTGTGAGTTCAATTGTTCCCTCAGATTTCAATTCCATGAACTAGTTCAAAAGTTATAAAATCCCGCTCATACGTTTACTGAACGTACCTGTACAATAAATCAGAAATTGATTCCGGGCACACCGGGCCTTGGAATCATGCACCGTCAAAATTCGTGGACATGGAAAATTCCCGTGTATTAAAAAAAATTCCATGGTATTTCTGGGAACATACATTCTCCCCACATTAGGGATTTACTTCCCTGTATGATACAACTCAAACTATAGGAACAAGTGGGGGTACTGAGCATGCATCTGAGCCTCCCACTCCCATGTTCTCTCCTACAGGATCCCATGCGGCCATCGTACGCGCACCAGAGGTATCGACCATCCACGTAGGACCCACTCCTGTCGATCCTTAATCTCCACTAGAACCTCCGTGAACGTCTCCCCATCATCGATGTCTAGATCTCTATTGTCTATGTTGTGAGAAGAGTCATGAACGTATCTCCTCAGTTGTTATACGTGGAAGACGTCGTGCACCCGATGTAACTAAGGTGGAAGATCTAAGCGATAAGCCACTTCACCAACATGGAAGAGGACGTAGAAACGTCTGATGAATTTCGGAGATAACTTGTCACGTCAGCCAAATCACTGTAGAACTCGTCAAGGTGAGACCCGTAGAAAGACGTGGTCACCATCCTCAAACTCTTGAGGTCTCCGTATCTTTTTAGCATATGACTTTTTCCTACTATGTGCTGTCTCCATCCACTCCTAGATGATCTTCAACTTCTCTATGGTATCTTGTACCATCTCTGGTCCCACAAGTGCTGACTCACCAGGGTCAGTCCAACATAAGGGTGATCTGCAAGGTTGCTTGTATAACGCCTCGAAAGGTGCCATCCCGATGGTGGAGTGATAGCTGTTTTTGTAGGTAAACACCACCAATGGAAAGTGATCATCCTAGATGCAACTGAAGACGAGTACACAAGAACATAGAATGTCCTGAAGGGTCTGAATGGTCTGCTCAGTCTAACCATCCGTCTGAGGGTGGAAGGCATTGCTCAGATAAAGTTGCGTCCCCAAAGCCTCATGCAACACCTTCCATAGCCGGGAAGTAAAATGTGCATCACGATTGAAGACAATAGAAGAAGTTATTTTATGTAGCCACAAAATTTCCTAGACATAGAGTTATTTCATGCTCTCTACGGAACCCTGATCTCTGTTCGGTAGGAAGTGGGCCAACATTGTGAGTCGGTCAATGATCACCCAAATCGAGTCGTGGCCCCTGAATGTACGTGAAAGGCCAATCATGAAGTCCATGGATATTCCATCCCACTTCCACTCTGGGACCTCTAAAAGTTGTGGCAAGCCTACTGGTGCCTGGTTCTCTGCGTTCAGTTGCTGACAAGTGAGGAACCGAGAGACAAACTCTGCAACTGCCTTCATCATTCCAGGCCACCAGTGTTTTCACTGGTAGTCTTGGTACATCTTCACCAATCCTGGATGAACCGCTAAAGGGTTGTGTGGACCTCCCTAAACACTTCCTTCTAATGTGACACTAGCACCATAATACATCCTCATTAGAGGATGATGTGATCCCCACCTTTAGATTATCCATCAGGTGCCTACCCTGTGGATATCTAAGCGCGTCATTTCTTGCAGTCAACATCCCCATGTTGCGCCTCTCTGACTCCCTAATAAAGTTTTGGTGTGACTATAAGGTACTGAAGGAAAGCTTCTCCATATCTATCCACAAAGGATATCTACAAAGTGGTCAGCTGCTCTGTCGCTTCTCCTAGAAGTTGTATACTAGTTCTCCTGTTGAGTGCATATGCAACAACGTTCCCCTTCCCAAGAGTATAAACTATCTCGAAGTCATTGTCCTAGAAGAACTCAAGCCAATGTCGGTGTCTCAGGTTCAGGTCCTTCTCAGAGAAGATATACCTGAGACTATTGTGATTAGAGTTCACTATAAAACGTTCTCCCATAAGATAGTGTCACCACATCTTAACGGTGAAGACAACAATTGATAACTCTAGGTCATGGGTAACGTAGTTCTACTCATGTTTTCTTAGCTGCTGAGAACCATATGTCATCACTACTCGCTCCAGCATCAGGAGAGACATGAGTCAAGTCCCTGAAGCATCGTAGTAGACTAAGTACCCTACGACTTACTTTTGAAGCCTCGTGATGGAGGCACTAGTCATCCTCTACCTCACCTCCTAAAATAACTTCCGGCATCTCACTGTCCACATGAAGGGTTTCCCCTTCTTCGTCAAGGCAGATAGTGGTGCTGAAACTTTGGAAAATTATGGCATGAACATTTGGTAGTACCTAGCCAAACCCTGGAATCTCTCTATCTCTGTCACACTCCTGGGTGGCTCCCAAGCATGTACCACATCAATCTTTACTGTATCCCCTACAAATCCTGCCCCCGAGATGACCTAACCAAAAAAGTGAACCTCTAGGATCTAGAAATGGGACTTCGAGAGATTACCATAAAGCTAGTGCTCTCGATGTGTGTACAGTACTACCCACAAATAGTAGGCATTCTCCTCCTTAGTATTCTAGTGTATCAGAATGTCGTCGATGAAGACTACGACAAAGCGATCAAGGAATGGCTGGAAGATCTTGTTCCTGAGTCTGATGAACATTATTGTAGTCATGGAACATCTTCATGGAAAACATCTGCGTACTGGTCCCCCACTACAGGGTAACTCAGACTCTCCACATCAACTGATCTGAGGGTATGGATGTCCAACTGATGAGTGATCGGCTGCACCCTCCTCCGAGTATGTCTGTCATTTGCTGCAAAGGCTTCCTTCTTGCCAGTGAATGTGAAACTGGTCCCATCCGTGTAGACACACCACCCTTTTCACCTAATACAGTCAATATAAGCATGGACTATAGATAACAAGTCCAAACCCAAGATGAAGTCGAAAGGCCTCGTTGCCGCTACTAGGATATCCTAACTGAAGCTCTCACCTCCTAGAGTAAGATCACACTTCCAACACCAGTATGTAATCATCGAGTCTACTATTGTAAGAGTCTCTAGACTTAAGTATCGAGTCAATGGCTCTCTCAGAATCTTCAAGGTTCGAACGGAGGTAGTCGCAATGAAGGAGTGACTGAAACCTATGATTATAAGAACTGCAGGTAAGGTGGGGTAGATATTGATCGCACCTCGAATCATCTCTGGAGCTTCGTGATAATAAGCCTTAGCTTCCTCGAGCTATTATGTAATGACCCGTATCTTGATGTACATGGACATTACATTACTTTTGCGGAATACTTAGTACATAACAAAAACACACACACAAGGATCGTAATAGTTTAGTGTCTTTGGAAACTCGGATCGTAATCTTCTAAACATGGTGAAAGATCTTCAATATCTCCCATAAAGATCTTCCCCTTTTTTTTACCTAAAACCTTTCTTTATATCCTGGGGAAAAGAAAACATAAAAGGGTGAGCTCAAATGCTCAGTAAGGGTAAGCAAAGGAAATATCAATCACATAATTTTCATAAGAACATAACATTTTTGGAAATCTTAACCTGCAAAAGAGAGCATAATTTCATAACATGGGATAAATCATAGTAGTGAAATGAAATCATAACTTAAAACATTACTCATTGTGGCATACACACATAATCATAGAGAATCATTTCTTGTTAGTCAAGACTCATTGCCAAGACTATCTTAGTGGACAAAGTCCCTTTCTGAATCGAGTAATCCTCGTTTCAGTCCTGTTTCACTGAACCGGTATAACCTACCATTCCAGCCATGTCTATCTCATGAGATATAAAATCTTTACCCAATGCATTGGAGGGAGATATAGGTCCCACCCATCTTATAATGAATCCTTTCTTATGTGTGCCACATAATCATAAATCATACATCATCGCATAACACATGTAACAAAAATGGGATTCTTGAAACATCATGACATCATAAAACAAATCATATAAGGTAAATGACTTCATAAAAATAATTCCCTCATAATCAAATCAATGTAATAATAGGGATAAAAACAGAACCCTATATTATCTTATATGGAAAATAATTTTGATAAAACATTTGAACTCCATTCTTGAGGAAAATATCCTTTCTACTTCAAAAACACTTTTCTTTTCTTAACATGTCATACAATTATAAACTAAAAGAAGTTGATTAAAAATAAACTTGAAAACTTGTAAAGTAAGCTTCTTGGAAATAATGTTTTAAAAATCCATTCATGCCGTATAAGTTAAAAAAAACATTCTTCGTACTTTTGTCGGAAAAGTCAAAAAGTACCTCGTACGACAAAAGATTCCTTTCATACATATTACTAAAAACTCACCGAAGGGTAAAAATGGATTTAAAAAATTGTAGGTGGATGGAAATAATATTACATATTGATGAAACATGGATGTGGATGATAAAATACACCCCAGTGAATACTTACGAATAAACAATCTCGGATAAAAATGAGATTGTGATATTTCCCTTACCTTATGTCCGACTTGCTTTGTAAGTGTCCAAACCTCCTGTATAATGATTTAAATCATGTTATTGACTTATTACAGAATCATATTCATTGTTATGATATCATATATGGTTCACTTATGACATTATATTACCCGTTCTTTTGTAAATTCCATGTTAAAGAAGCGTTTTGGGTAAAATCGTTTCATTTATCTTAGGTGTTTTGACTTGTTGTTCTTGACATCACTATTACTTATATCATGATTTACATACTTCCAGAATATAAAATATGATTTATATATCATATATATTCAGTATATATATATATATAATAGATAGATAAATAAAATGAAAAACACCGTTCATGGAGACGGTAGTCCGTACGTACGCATGAACGCTGTTTTACTTTCCTTATTGTCTTGAAATGGAAGTAAGTAGATGACATACATATATATATACATAAATCCAGTAGCTTTATAATGTAATATATTTCATTATTATTTCTTATATATACTTTATAATCATTCTTAAATGGTTAACATGGAGAATGAATCTCATCGCGTCGTGGAGACGGTATTCCGTACGTACGCACGAGCGATGATATCATTTCTATAAATATTGAATTGAATTGGAGTGGATTATAAAATATATCAGAATAAATATGATGTTTTAATAACTATGTATAGTTATTCTTTACACCATTATACCCATCCATGTAAGGTGGTGGTGGAAAATAGATTACACCACGGCGTGGAGACGGTATTCCGTACGTACGCACGCGCGATGATTTCTTTTTCCGTAGGATGGATAGAGGGTGAAATAGGGTTGTTTCATACTTATAATAACATATCAGTATATGAGTGATACTGATGTTATTACTTCATAATGAAACAACCTAAGAAGAAGAAGTGGAAGAAGAAATAAAGATGAAATAATTGGTAACGGTAATTACCTCTTCTTTGCAGTGCCTCTTTGAGACCTCCTCTTAGGGCACTAAAATTGGTCTTTGAGGAAGACCAGAACCTCTAGGATGTTTCTAGGGAAGTGGATAGAAGAAATTGGCAGGGTTTGGCCGAGCTTGAGTTCTCAAATTGGTGTGAGGAGGAGGGGGAGGAGGTGTCCTTTTATAGGGGAGGAGAGGGGCACCTTAGGAATATCTCAAAATATTATTTTATATTAAAGTCAAAATCGGTTTATAATGGTTCCAAAGGGTCTTATTTCGAAGCTAAAGTTGGGATGGGTCGAAATCCTATCAACCAATAGGATTTAGACAAGTTTAGGGTATTATTTTAACCTTATCAATTAGATTTAACTCTAAGTTAAATAATTTAACTTTTACCGTGTCTTTTTGTTTTCTTTCACTATATGGTTAATAAACTTACTATAACATGCCAAACGAACCCCAAATTGTATATTATTAATACATATATCCTTATCTAAGTCATTTGGCCGAACCTTAGATTTTTAGGAATAAAATAACAATTAATAATATAATATTTGATTTAAAAACTATTTTGTGTCAATTTTGACACTATTTGATATATGATTTTTGTGAAAGTCATAACAGAATTATATGTTCGAACCAAGTTGATTAAATCAACACTAATATATCATAGTAACCTAGAAAATTAGTGGAATTCATAAAAAGTCTTAAATTACATTTAATTTGGTATTTATATTATCAATTATGTCAATATTTCATTAATAAGATAATTACTGTATCATCTTTGTGTCATAAATAAATTATATTATATGATGTCTAAAAATTACAAATAAAATACCATCATGTAGGAAATTTGTTTAGATTTCTAATGAATATTTATAGTCGAATTTATCTTATGTATTACCCCATATTAAAAATGATTTACTTATTAAACTTTGATTTTAACTATTTTAACCCTTCTTTAAATAAATTAATAATAAATGTCCTAATCTAATCCAAGTGGGCCTAAATGGTCATATTTTATTCCTAAGTTTGTTTTTGGTCGAATTACACTTGTCCAATAGAATTAGGACATGTGTTAGGGTAATATTAATATCATATTTACCCTTAGTTGCCCTATTTACTATTAACCGTGGTAAAAAAAAGTAAAAAGTTACTATTCACCAAAAAATTATTTTCATCTCATTGAACCACATTTTAGTCCTTGATATTAACCGTATCTCTCGGATTTTCGAAATTCCATTCACAGAAGCGGTAAAATTAAGTTTTATGCAAAATTCAGTTTTTAACCTACCACTTAGTAGTTTCACTATTCATCAAAAATTGATGTTTTTCAGAACAATGCCAAAATTTCATCCCAAGCTATATTTCATATTCCGAATTCAAAAATGAAGTCTATTTTACCAAAATCATAACATAAAAGTTGCATTAATTATTTTTATAATTAAATCCCGCTGTTAAAACAAATAGCGTGTTTTTAAGAAACAATATCTATCAAAAGATTGACACTTGTTTATGTCTAGTTTAAATGTGAAATTACATCCAATGACCAACATTGTATTAAATTGTAAAAATATATTCTAAATATACTTTAAAACCACTCAAATTAATGATTTATTACTATTAATTATTTCGATTAAAAAAGTTGTTTTTTAATTATAATTTAGTAATTTTCACTATTCATCAGAATATGAAAGTTATCCGAAAAGTACCAAAATTTCACCTTAGGCTAAATTCGATACTCCGAATCCAAAAATGAAGTCCATTTTGAGAGTTAAAATTTCTAAAATTTAAAAAGTGGTTATTACTATTCATAACGGCTAGTTTTAATAATATTTTAATAGCATATCATTGTTTCGTGAAACTCAGGATTACGTACCACACACGCTATCGAGGAAGGTTGTGATTGCGTGTAATGCAAGGCAAGTCAAGGATGCGTGTTGTGCAAGCTCCTTTTGGTGTAGCGTACAACACAAGACATTAGTGAAATAAAAAAGAATATTTTTCATAAAATCTCGGGATGTTACATTCTACCCCCCTTAAAATGAATTTCACCCTCGAAATTCGTCGGGGTTATAAATGGTTTACTATTCGAAAGTTTCTTTAATAGAAACCCACATCGTAAAAGGGAATACCAAAACTTGGCTTTAAAAACTAAAGTATGAAATGTAACGATTACCCAAATAAACTAATCACTGGGTTTCCACATAGGTGAAAATATGGATATGGAAGAGAAATCTAACCATCATGTTCTGATGGAGAGTGGTAGAGAACATGGCTATGGAAAAGCCAGTAATCACAAATCCATAGATTTGTGACGATATAAGGTACCATCTGATTCATCAGGTATAAGATCACTAGGACAACATTTTTGGTTTTCAAGATCATTTCCCTAAAGTTGAAAATTTTCTTAGAATAAATACTTACTTTATTTTGGTAAAATCTCACTTTTGTTCGTGCCTTGAACAATTTCTAATTCATCTCTTAAATAAATGAAGTTGAATTTGTTATTTGTGAAGTGTTAGCAGATCATGTGATAGAATGACTGTTCATTCCATCTGTCTCAAACAAAAGGTTAGCAAAAATTATATACATAAGTCGATCTATAGTGAGATTAATCATATATGGTTCCTAAAATGGACTTATACTTCATATATCAGGCTGCTTAATATAATAAAACTTGTTTCTACTAAACAGGGACTTCCTGTAGGCCAGTGGTGGGCGATAAAGGCCAGTTTCACTTCGGTTGTGGGTTCGATTCCCACATCCTTGTCCGACGCGATGGGTTGTCGCCCGTCCTGCAGGTTGTCCTTTTTCTAAAACTACGTTACTATAACATCCCATCGAAAATCTTCTATCCTTAAACAATACTAACTTATGTCCAACATAATCCAGTCTAATCTTTAGGCTTATACATAATACTGCAGTCCACTCTCATAATATAGTGACATCAATTACCAGAGATTTAATACTGTCGTTGATCCCCACATATCATAAGATATGTCTTGTTGGTCACATTCCAAACATTCAAAGTCCTTAATCGTGTATTCTCTTGAATACCTTAGTGAAAACATGAGTGCAGTTAAAAGTTAACACTTTCCACATACCAAAATCCTCAAAATTCTATATACTCAAACCATGATATCACTTAGTCCTTATATCAATCATGAGCTCATGAATACTATTAAACATTTCATTTTCTCGCATATCATCTTATTTACAAAAAATATCTCAATCACTTTGAATACCACATCAATAAATATTGCAATACTCAATGATACAACATTATTTTGGAATCCCATTACATAAACACTTAATCATTCCACCACATCGTTGTCATATTCAACATTGCCAATAGTGATCGCATGTTATTTCCCTTTGTCCTTTGCCTTCAGTGGTTGCTCATGTTGATCATCACTAACCCTTGGATTAGGGCAATTATTAGCATAATGCCCCATTTCCTTGCACTTGAAGCATTGAAGTGTTGGCGGTGCGTTCTCTGCAGTGTTTGCTTTATCATTAGAAACCCTTTTTCCATTACTTCGACACTCAGCTGCTCGATGACCTTCTTTTCCACACTTAAAACATTTTCTAGTCCCTTTTAGACAATCTCCACCATGCTTCTTTCCACACTTTGTGCATAAGGAAACATTCATCTTCTTTTCACCATTATTCTGAGATTTCTCCTTGAACTCCATCTTTCGTTTCTTGTCAAAACCATGAGATGGATATGTAACACCGACTTCCATTTCTACCTTGATAGCACAACGCACAATTTCTTCATAGCTACTGAAGTCTCTTATAGCTAATGCCCTTCGAAGACTTGGTTTTAAGCCACTGAAAAATCGATCAACATTACTTTCAGGTTGGATGATAATTCCAGAAGCATACCTTGCAAGTCTTGTAAAATTTGCTTCATAGGTACCAACAGGTTCATCGTCCCTTTGCTTCAGTTCAAGAAACTCTTTCTCCATCTTTGTTCGAAGAATACGAGGGAAGTACTTATTGAAAAATAAGTTCTTGAACTCGTCCCATTCCATAGACTCAATTTCATCCCTTTTCCTCGTATTCTTAATAAGATTCCACCATTGATCAGCATCTCCTTCCAAACGATACACTGCTAGGATGACTTTATCATGTTCAGAACATTGAAGAACTGAAAAAATCTTTTCAGTAGTACTAATCCATTGTTCAGAAACTAATGGATCAGTAGACCCACTGAAAGAAGGTGGACGCTGCCTCATGAAGGATTCAACAGAATGTTGCTCCTTCCTTTGCTCGTTTGGAAGTCCTGCATGATTCATAGCTTGAGAAAGTTGTGTGAGCATGGCTAAAAGATTTTGCATTCCGGCTCCCATATCGTTTGGTTTCTCAGGGGGACAATCATTGCATTGCCCATCACATTCCGCATTAACACGGTTCCTTCGGGTTCCATCCATCGTCTAAAACCCCAAAAGAATAGTATGAGAGGCAAAAATCATGCTAGGGAAAACAACATAATAAAGGGTTAGTACCCTCAATATCTAACATCTTAGGTTAAATTCGAAGATCGTTAGCGCAATTCTGGGACTATAACCTATACGTATACTTAACCTTAGAGACATCCCTAGACATACCTTAGAAATATCTCTAGGGATCTCACTAAAGTTCTCGCATCCTAGTTTCCAAAGGTTGACTAAACCTTTCCTCTGATACCAACTGTAATGACCCGTATCTTGACGTACATGGACATTACATTACTTTTGTGGAATACTTAGTACATAACAAAAACACACACACAAGGATCGTAATAGTTTAGTGTCTTTGGAAACTCGGATCGTAATCTTCTAAACGTGGTGAAAGATCTTCAATATCTCTCATAAAGATCTTCCCCTTTTTTTTACCTAAAACCTTTCTTTATATCCTGGGGAAAAGAAAACATAAAAGGGTGAGCTCAAATTCTCAGTAAGGGTAAACAAAGGAAATATCAATCACATAATTTTCATAAGAACATAACATTTTTGGAAATCTTAACCTGCAAAAGAGAGCATAATTTCATAACATGGGATAAATCATAGTAGTGAAATGAAATCATAACTTAAAACATTACTCATTGTGGCATACACACATAATCATAGAGAATCATTTCTTGTTAGTCAAGACTCATTACCAAGACTATCTTAGTGGACAAAGTCCCTTTCTGAATCGAGTAATCCTCGTTTCAGTCCTGTTTCACTGAACCGGTATAACCTACCATTCCAGCCATGTCTATCTCATGAGATATAAAATCTTTACACAATGCATTGGAGGGAGATATAGGTCCCACCCATCTTATAATGAATCCTTTCTTATGTGTGCCACATAATCATAAATCATACATCATCGCATAACACATGTAACAAAAATGGGATTCTTGAAACATCATGACATCATAAAACAAATCATATAAGGTAAATGAATTCATAAAAATAATTCCCTCATAATCAAATCAATGTAATAATAGGGATAAAAACAGAACCCTATATTATCTTAGATGGAAAATAATTTTGATAAAACATTTGAACTCCATTCTTGAGGAAAATATCCTTTCTACTTCAAAAACACTTTTCTTTTCTTAACATGTCATACAATTATAAACTAAAAGAAGTTGATTAAAAATAAACTTGAAAACTTGTAAAGTAAGCTTCTTGGAAATAATGTTTTAAAAATCCATTCATGCCGTATAAGTTAAAAAAAACATTCTTCGTACTTTTGTCGGAAAAGTCAAAAAGTACCTCGTACGACAAAAGATTCCTTTCATACATATTACTAAAAACTCACCGAAGGGGAAAAATGGATTTAAACAATTGTAGGTGGATGGAAATAATATTACATATTGATGAAACATGGATGTGGATGATAAAATACACCCCAGTGAATACTTACGAATAAACAATCTCGGATAAAAATGAGATTGTGATATTTCCCTTACCTTATGTCCGACTTGCTTTGTAAGTGTCCAAAACTCCTGTATAATGATATAAATCATGTTATTGACTTATTAAAGAATCATATTCATTGTTATGATATCATATATGGTTCACTTATGACATTATATTACCCGTTCTTTTGTAAATTCCATGTTAAAGAAGCGTTTTGGGTAAAATCGTTTCATTTATCTTAGGTGTTTTGACTTGTTGTTCTTGACATCACTATTACTTATATCATGATTTACTTACTTCCAGAATATAAAATATGATTTATATATCATATATATTCAGTATATATATATATAATAGATAGATAAATAAAATGAAAAACACCGTTCATGGAGACGGTAGTCCGTACGTACGCATGAACGCTGTTTTACTTTCCTTATTGTCTTGAAATGGAAGTAAGTAGATGACATACATATATATATACATAAATCCAGTAGCTTTATAATGTCATATATTTCATTATTATTTCTTATATATACTTTATAATCATTCTTAAATGGTTAACATGGAGAATGAATCTCATCGCGTCGTGGAGACGGTATTCCGTACGTACGCACGAGCGATGATATCATTTCTATAAATATTGAATTGAATTGGAGTGGATTATACAATATATCAGAATAAATATGATGTTGTAATAACTATGTATAATTATTCTTTACACCATTATACCCATCCATGTAAGGTGGTGGTGGAAAATAGATTACACCACGGCGTGGAGACGGTATTCCGTACGTACGCACGCGCGGTGATTTCTTTTTCCGTAGGATGGATAGATGGTGAAATAGGGTTGTTTCATACTTATAATAACATATCAGTATATGAGTGATACTGATTTTATTACTTCATAATGAAACAACCTAAGAAGAAGAAGTGGAAGAAGAAATAAAGATGAAAGAATTGGTAACGGTAATTACCTCTTCTTTGAAGTGCCTCTTTGAGACCTCCTCTTAGGGCACTAAAATTGGTCTTTGAGGAAGACCAGAACCTCTAGGATGTTGCTAGGGAAGTGGAGAGGAGAAATTGGCAGGGGTTGGCCGAGCTTGAGTTCTCAAATTGGTGTGAGGAGGAGGGGGAGGAGGTGTCCTTTTATAGGGGAGGAGAGGGGCACCTTAGGAATATCTCAAAATATTATTTTATATTAAAGTCAAAATCGGTTTATAATGGTTCCAAAGGGTCTTATTTCGAAGCTAAAGTTGGGATGGGTCGAAATCCTATCAACAAATAGGATTTAGACAAGTTTAGGGTATTATTTTAACCTTATCAATTAGATTTAACTCTAAGTTAAATAATTTAACTTTTACCGTGTCTTTTTGTTTTCTTTCACTATATGGTTAATAAACATACTATAACATGCCAAAAGAACCCCAAATTGTATATTATTAATACATATATCCTTATCTAAGTCATTTGGCCGAACCTTAGATTTTTAGGAATAAAATAACAATTAATAATATAATATTTGATTTAAAAACTATTTTGTGTCAATTTTGACACTATTTGATATATGATTTTTGTGAAAGTCATACCAGAATTATATGTTCGAACCAAGTTGATTAAATCAACACTAATATATCATAGTAACCTAGAAAATTAGTGGAATTCATAAAAAGTCTTAAATTACATTTATTTTGGTATTTATATTATCAATTATGTCAATATTTCATTAATATGATAATTACTGTATCATCTTTGTGTCATAAATAAATTATATTATATGATGTCTAAAAATTACAAATAAAATACCATCATGTAGGAAATTTTTTTAGCTTTCTAATGAATATTTATAGTCGAATTTATCTTATGTATGACCCCATATTAAAAATGATTTACTTATTAAACTTTGATTTTAACTATTTTAACCCTTCTTTAAATAAATTAATAATAAATGTCCTAATCTAATCCAAGTGGGCCTAAATGGTCATATTTTATTCCTAAGTTTTTTTTTGGTCGAATTACACTTGTCCAATAGAATTAGGACATGTGTTAGGGTAATATTAATATCATATTTACCCTTAGATACCCTATTTACTATTAACCGTGGTAAAAAAAAGTAAAAAGTTACTATTCACCAAAAAATTATTTTCATCTCATTGAACCACATTTTAGTCCTTGATATTAACCGTATCTCTCGGATTTTCGAAATTCCATTCACAGAAGCGGTAAAATTAAGTTTTATGCAAAATTCAGTTTCTAACCTACCACTTAGTAGTTTCACTATTCATCAAAAATTGATGTTTTTCAGAACAATGCCAAAATTTCATCCCAAGCTATATTTCATATTCTGAATTCAAAAATGAAGTCTATTTTACCAAAATCATAACATAAAAGTTGCATTAATTATTTTTATAATTAAATCCCGCTGTTAAAACAAATAGCGTGTTTTTAAGAAACAATATCTATCAAAAGATTGACACTTGTTTATGTCTAGTTTAAATGTGAAATTACATCCAATGACCAACATTGTATTAAATTGTAAAAATATATTCTAAATATACTTTAAAACCACTCAAATTAATGATTTATTACTATTAATTATTTCGATTAAAAAATTTGTTTTTTAATTATAATTTAGTAATTTTCACAATTCATCAGAATATGAAAGTTATCTGAAAAGTACCAAAATTTCACCTTAGGCTAAATTCGATACTCCGAATCCAAAAATGAAGTCCATTTTGAGAGTTAAAATTTCTAAAATTTAAAAAGTGGTTATTACTATTCATAACGGCTAGTTTTAATAATATTTTAATAGCATATCATTGTTTCGTGAAACTCAGGATTACGTACCACACACGCTATCGAGGAAGGTTGCGATTGCGTGTAATGCAAGGCAAGTCAAGGATGCGTGTTGTGCAAGCTCCTTTTGGTGTAGCGTACAACACAAGACATTAGTGAAATAAAAAAGAATATTTTTCATAAAATCTTGGGATGTTACATATTATCTACCTTTTCCACTTGCCCCTTAATGTCGGGGTGGACCTCCTGGTGGTGGTGGAGGTAACACCTCGAAATTCCACCCACCGCCAACTGCACGAACAACTCCTCTACCACATCTGTCTGCTCCCAGCGGACAACCTCGATCGAATCTTTGTCTTTGCCTGGGCGGTCATTCAACCGTCTTCTGATCATCCGAACGGCGGGTTGGACAATCACGAGCCATGTGACCCTACCCGCCACATGCGTAACAATGCCCGATCGTGGTATGTCTAGCTCTGTCTCTACTATGGATACCCCACACAACTGATCCTATGTTGTGAGGATGTACACCTGTATGTCTGGTCCTCAAGGACCTCAACGACATCTGTCTACTGCCAAGTGCAGAAGATTATTCTGCATGTAGAATAGTGGTGGGACTCACTGCTGGAGACTGCTTAGCAAGGAAATACTCCACTAAGAGGGATCACTCTAATACCCCTGCCTGCGTCAGGATACTAATGGAGATCATCAAATCCCTGATCTCTCTCCTGAGTCCCTACTTGAAGTTCTGATCCCTGAAGAATGGGTCCCATACCATATCAGTGGAGTAGCGTGAGATATCTGTGAAAATCAATGAGCACTGAGCTATAGTCATGCTGCCCTGGTGTAGATGAAGTAGCTCATGTATACACACTGCTCAGAGAGTAGCTGGGACAAACTCCACCTAAAACAGTCACATGATGTCTGCCTAGAGTAGTGTCGCCTCTTCAAGCTCCTAGAGCATCAGGACCAACCATCTGCCTGCTACTTCTAGAAGGAGACTCACACAAAGTATTACCATGAAGTAGACTGGTGTCCCTACAAGTCTGAAGACTCTCACCATAGCCTTCATCCAATCCTCATCTGCCTGCGGGTATGTCTCTCCCCAGAACCTGGGTGGCCTCTGGCACTAGAACTTGTGCAGCACGCTCTAGTAGCATTCATCGTCAGCTGCTGGGGCTGGTGGCATCCGTGGCCCAATGTTAAGTGGTACCACATGTGCCTCCACTGGAAAATGTCCTTGCACTGAGGCCTCGTCGTTCGATGGGTTATCTATGCGTATAACTCTCGGGGCTTGAAATTGTTGTCCATGGGGAGGCAACATGAATGGAACAGATGTGACATGGTCAAAATATTATACTTGGTGTGCTGACCTGGTTGAGCTGACATAAAGAAAAACTTTTGAAAACACACATGCAATTAATTTTTTCATGCACTGAGTCGGAAATCAGTAGTCAGGGTCATGGATTATGGATACATCGTCTAGTGCACCAACATTGGACTCCTTGATCTGAAAACCACACTCAGTACCCTTAAAATTATTTCTTCACAGAAAATAAAGATCAGAGTCCTATGTTCTATAGTATAATTGCCCCCTCTGATACCAATTGGTCCTGACCCGTCCTTGGGACCCGTTCCGTGACATCCCCAAACCCGTCATCCATAGGCCAGGGGCTGGCGACTAGCACCAAAGGCATAATGCTCTATGCTGGGAAGGCATTTCCTTTATAAACTGTAAGCACACACAAATAGAGTACAAGATAGATGTAAAAGACTAAGTAAAAGTGTGTACAAGGTAGTTCTGAAAAGGTAAAAGGGGTCCAGAAATAAATTCCCAAATGTGAACTACAAGGAAACTAAAAGTACAAGTACTGGAAAAAGGGAAAAGAGCTCCTGGATCATCCGTCGGGAAATCATACCTGAAAGGTTGGTACAAAAAGCCTCCACAACACTCCACGTCCATTTTTATCCTCTGTGTACTATCACGCCATGTGGTCCACCTCTAGGTACTATCCAGTCCTGATCCAATCAGCCTCGGTCGGTGATGTTCTTCGTCTACAACCAACACAATGAGGTGCGGTCAATGCCTGTGTAGAGTTGACTATAACGATACTCATTAGGGACCCCGAGACCCTCAAGGTCTCACAAAATCCAACAAGGATAAACCACATGTTATGAATTAAATAGATAACCTTACCTAGGTATATGCCCAAACATATTCCTACGTTATCAGGTACTCCATCTCAATCATGAGGTAAACACAAAAGATACTGACTCAGCTCAAGCTAGATTTTTATTCACAATATTGAACCCGCAGAAGCTGGAGATCTCCTCCTCTGTCGAGTATAGTGGTCATGTCGTGAAACCAAGGCGCATCCCACTAACCCTGGACTACTGAGGTATGCCTCCTATTGAGTACCGTGAGTCTACTACATCACCAAGGTGCTCCCCACTATGGGTTTTCTGCCACAACCAGGCGCTCCCCCTAATAGAATGTTGAGGTACTCCTCCTCTCGAGTACCACGGGTCGACCGCCACAACCTGGCCATCCTCTACCATGGGTATGCCGCCACAACCAGGTGCTCCCCACTATGCTAGTTGAATTACTCCGAGTTGAATCAGTCAGCAGTCTTCAGGTCTCAGCTAACTACTAGGTCTATGTACTCCTCTCGCTCATCTATTGTTGTGTCTGCTCCATGAGCTACAGGTCGATACTCCCACTCTCACGAAGACTCACGTAGAATTATCTCAACGGTCTGCCTCGTCATAGGTGTATTAAAATAATAGAAAGTGCATCAATTAGACGCCCAGTCCCTGAGTCATAAGCATTTCAGTTACCGGGGCCCGGTTGGATTCGTGTACAATCCAACATGACCGTATGTCAACATTACCCCAAACACCAGTGGGGTATACTCAAAGGGACATTCATGCTCCTAGAAAACTAGTGCTGCTGATGGTTCGTCAAACAGTCATATGGTGACAAAGATATGGCCAACAAAAGTAAAGGTTCAGTAGTTGGCCCGGGTTCGGTGCGACCTAGTCGGACTGACTCGGCCCAACCTGGTCTTGGCCGACACGATCTGGGTCGACCTGGTTAGACATATTGGGTCTGGCCGACCCATTGGGTAGGTCAGCCTCTTTGTTTCGGCCTGGCCCGCTGGACCCTGTCCTACAGGTTGCGAGGGCAGTTCAGCCTTGGCTCGGGGACGGTTTGGCCCGGAGCATCGCGAGGGAACGACCCGACATGGATTGACTTGAACGGTGCGGCCGGGCCGGTAGCCAGTGTGCTGTGAGGTGGGTCAGGATTCTGGCTTGGACGAGAGGCCACATTAGAGCCAGTTCGCCGGAGGTGCGTGGGGCACGTGTGGAGGCATGCAGGCGGCCGATTCGGGGAGGTGCACACAGAGGCCGGAAGGGCGGCTGAATCGGGGTGGCATGCGCAATGCCCGGCTGGGCGGCCGGGGAGCGGCTTGGCCAGGCAGGGCGTGACGAGGCGGGGCGCGGCCATGCCAGGTGAGGACAGGCGGTGTGCGGCTATGCGGGGCAAGGCCAGGCAGTGCGCTCTCATGAAGGCTTCCGGGTGGCCAGTTTAGAGGTGGCCAGGCCGGCGGCCGGGTAGGCCAAGGTGCACGGGAGGCATGGGATTCAGCAGGGGATGCCAACATTGGTGCTGGTCGGGGTAGCTTGTTCGGTTCGCTGACGGACAGCGCGGCCAAGGAGGCTCAGCCGGAGGCCCTCAGTTTGGACCGGTGCACCAAAGCGTCACGGGGGTGGCCTGGTTCGCACGTCCTTTTTCATTTCCTCCTTCATCATTCCGTCACCTCATTTCCATGTTGAGGAAACATGACAAAGAGATCGGAAGAGGGAGTCATGACATGTTAGTTTGGCTCGTACCCTCAGTGTTTAGGGGTGATAGAAATTGGTTCATCAAATGTGTAGGATTACCATCAATTATTTTCAATACATCTCAATGATTCCATTCAAATGAATATGATAAAACGAAAATTAATTTTACTAAAATTAAACCAGTTACTTCATTTATCGTTCGTCGTTCATTGACGGAGTCATGGAAAGTAGACAAAGAGAGTCGCCATTCGTCTTGTCTACTGCATGCTACCAAACCCATGTTGGGTCGGCTCTGGAAGACTCTCATTGTCGGTAGGTGTCTGGGGAAGAAGTCGAAGAAGGATCGTCACCAGATTTCTTCATTGGAAGAACGTGTTCTTCGTTCTTCGTTGGGAGAAATTTTATCCTCCCAAGCTCCCCTCTTTCCCAACATCCACCCAGATTCCAAGTGAAATAACAATAGATTGAGTTATCTAATATATCATTGGAACAAAAATTGAAAAATAAGAATTAAATTAATTGGATACCCCTAATTAATTCACAAGAGGATAGATTAGGGTGGGCCCCACCACCATAAACTCTCATGGGAGGTTATGGTGTGGTTGTCCCACCACCAACTTCCAAGAGGAGGTTTCAAAAACCAGTCACCCACATGGAAGCTCAAATAAAATAAAGTGTATCTGAAATTATTTTATTATTATTTTTATGAAAACCCAAAAACTACTTTTATTCTCGACCAATTTTCATTGAGGTGAAAGTATCCTTATGTGAAATCTTGCACTGCGAGTTCAACAGTGCCCTCGATTTTAAATTCCGAGAAACGGTTCAAAAGTTATAAAATCCCGCTCGTACGTTTATTGAACGTACTTGTACAAAACATCAGAAATTGATTATGGGCACTTCGGTCCTCAGAATCATGTGTCGTCAAAATTCAAGGATGCGGAGAATTCCCATGTATTAAAAAAATTCCACACGATTTCCAGGTTGTTAAAGATATTCTGAGTAGGATGTCTCAGAAACAAGCAGTTTAGGAGGCCATCAGTGAGTTGCATCTTATAGCTCTGTTCTTTGAGATGCATTTGGAGGTGCATGGAAGACATGGGAAGATGTTTATTTCTTCTTTAGCAGTAACCACTACTATACATGATCGAGTGAGAATGAGGAAGATAACAGATTCTAATGGCCTAGTCCTATGAGAAAGTGTGCTATAAAAGGACCCTCTTCCTTGATGGACCATATGCGAGGATGATATCTTGCGTTTTAAGGGGCACATATAGTGTTAGTAGACATAATAAAGGAGCGGATGTGGGACATTCATTCCCTAGTTTGGATAGTTTATTTTGGTCTCACAATGTTGTATCGTGATATACACCATCAATATTAGTGGCTATGTATGAAGAGAGAAGTTTTTGGTTTTGTAATGAGGTGTTCCACCTGTCAGTAGGTGAGGGAGGGGCATCGGCCACCAGTCGTGCTTTTGCAACAGTTACCCATTCCCGAGTAGAAGTGGAATGACATCGCGATGGATTTTGTTATAGGTTTTATGAGGATTCCTTGAGGTAATAATTTAGTTTGGGTTGTCATTGACAGACTCTTGAAGGGTTTTCACTTCTTACCGATCAATGAGACCTTTAGTGTTGATGATCTCGGAAGGTTGTACATCATAGAGATTGTACATATACATGGGGTTCCACACTCCATTGTTTTTGATAGGGACACATGTTTTACTTCTTCGGTCTTTTCAGGGCTTTAGAAGTCTTTGGGTACAAATGTACTTTGGAGTACAACTTACCACCCCCAGACAGATGGCCAGTCCGAGGATACGATTCAGGTGCTTGAGGACATTCTTCGAGGATGCATCCTGGATTTCGGAGGTTCTGGGGAGATGTATATACCTCTTGTGGAGTTCTCCTACAACAATAGTTTTCAAGAAAATATTCATATGGCACAGTATGAGGCTTGAATGGTAGGCCATGCTGATCACCCTTATGTTGGATGATGGTAGGAGATGCAGCTTTGATGGGACCTCGCCTTGTCTAGGAGTCCACTGAGCAGATAGATTTGATTCGGAAGTGGATGGCTACTGCACAGTCTCAACAGATGTCTCATGTTGATTGATGGAGATGACCTCTGGAGTTTGACGTTGGGTAGCAGGTTTTTGTGTGTGTCACACCGAGGTTGGGACATAGTAGGATTAGGAGACAAGGTATTACTTGGCGATGTTATGTAGGGTTGTTTGAGGTGTTGGGGAGAGTTGGGCCGGTGGACTATCAGATTCAATTACCTTAGAGGTAGCTGGATATGCACAATGTCTTCCACGTTTCTCAACATCGACATTATTTCTCAGATCAGTCTCAGGATTTCCAACCTGAGGAAGTCGAGTTGGAGGTTGATTCGTCAATTGAGGAGCATTATATCCGGATTTTTGATCAATATATTAAGGTTCTCCATGGCCGATTTATTCCACTTGTACGAGTGCTATGGCAGCACGGGCGAGTACATGATGAGACTTGGGATAGGGATACCGATATACGATCATAGTGGCTCGAGCTTTTAGAGGTTTCTTAATCTACGCCACCCTTCTAGGGAAATTCATGGATGAATTTCATTAATGGGGATGTTTGTAAGAAACCTGACCTTTTTTAGGTATGTTTTTCTTTTTCTGGTGTTTTTGAATAAAAGAGGAATTTCTGAACATTTTTTAAGTACACACAGAGTACTTTATGAGTACACACCATGTACTTAGTTACCGCGGGTAGTCGGGTGTTGGCCGTGTAATGGCCATGCACATGGCCGTGTGCGGGGACCTATAGGCCACCCAGACTAGGCCTCGGTAAGGGCAAGTACACACTGTATACTTCAAAAGTACACGCAATGCCCTTTCTTTTTTTAATTAAACTTACTAGGCCTCATCAAATGGACTAAACCGCATCCTTCGAGGTCTGGTTCATCTGAGAGAGACCATATGACTGTAATCGTTCCCTGAGCCCCCGATCAAGCATTTGACCTCTGATTCGACCGTCATCGATTGTGTTGGGATCACCTCTGTAAGATCTTATTTCTTCTAGAGTTTCATTTCTTTATTCCTCTTCATTATCAATTTATCTTCCATTGAACATTTTGGACATTTTTTTAGATTTACGATGTTTATAGGTGATTCAGGGATTGTGGTTCATGTATAGGGATACTACAACACCAAGGTAGGTGGTTAGTTCCTTCTTGTAGATAGTATTTGAATTATATGTGCAAAAGAGACCAATACCCTAGAATGTGGTATTGTGTGTTTATGGTTTTAGCCCTAATAATTGCCTCATATGATTGTATGATTGAGTATAGGTTAATTGAATTTGAATAGGGTTAATTTATATTCAATGGAAGTGTTTTCCCAGTCATGATTTTTTTATTACCGTTTGGTCTTAAATAGCCACTTAGGCTGTTGTTCTTTCCATGCCTTGTTTTGTAGGATGGAGTTTTAATTATCTAACATGCTGTTAAGCTGTAGACTGTTTAGCCAAGTTGTTCGTGAGTTATACATTGGCTGTTATTATCACTGTGCTCGATTGACTTACATAGGGCCATGAGAACCTGGTGAAGTAGACCATATCAGGAATGAATGTTGAGGGCTTACCCAGAGTGTCTATTTTTACTGTTACGATGTGATACCATAGGGGGAATAGACGTAAGATCTTACTTATAGTGTTTGTAGTTTCTCGACGTGGTCCATAGGGGGAATGTCACGTATGTTTTCCCCAGAGCGCCTTTTATTTACCGATACGAGACAATAGAGGGAATTGACGGTGAGTGCTTCCTTGGAGAGTCTATTATTAAGCTGGACTAGAGGGGATAGATTGTGTTTAGATCCCAGAGGGTATCTTGTACTTCTTTGGATGAAGAAGAGGGGTTAGGCTGCGGGTACATCCCATAGAGTTACATTTGTGTTAGCTGCATGCTTGTGTTGTTTGGTTCATCTAGAGGGGTGAGGTTGTGAGTAATGCTTAGAGGGTTACCTGATTTGATTATCAGTTTCTTGATATATGAAACAGAATGCATTGAAACTGTGGATTGTTACGGCTGAGTTATCCATTTTTACTACTTCCATTAATTATTACCTACTATATACCCACTGACTAAAAGACCCATATCCTTTGGTGTTTTCCTACTAGGAATTATTCTTACACCATGTTTGGGTCATTATTTTGGGCCCAAACAGATTATATTGAAGCAGGTATAGATAAGGGAAAGTGCCCTTCTACTCCATGTACATTATTAATGTGGAGCTGGAGAGCATATGACCATGTTATGGCTTGTGATGCTGAGGATTTGTTTACATTCTTTTATTTGAATTTTGGATTAGTACTGTATTTAGCATTTTGGATTTTTTGGATGTTTTCCTAGACATATGTATCGTGCATCATTTTATATATGAGCTCCAGTTATTATTAAATCTAGTCTTGCGATGTTTACTGTTGAATGTTATCATTACAACTTCCACTATTTCCATTTTTTTACAATTGTTGAGTTACTCTGCCAATGATGGCATTGTTTCCCCGTGATCACACCCATGGCCCTCACGGATACTCAGTAGCCTCTGGCGTTTAGGGATATGCGCTTGAGGCCATGTGACCAATAGGGTATGGGGCACCACTAGGCGGGTTGTGGAACCGAGACGTTACAACTTTGAAACCCATTATCATAGATAAAACATTTGGGAGTGAAGTCTATTAATACTTATGAATTTAGAGAGAGATTCAAAAATTGGTTGTAGAGAATAATCAACACATGTGTACTCAAACTACTAAAAAGTGGGGAAGGTCTTGTTATCTATTGTGTTTCTTCATATAATATCTTAAGATGTGTTATAATGGAAAATAATAATTTAGTTTCCCAGACCTATAGATATTTGATGGTGTGTGGGATGATTTTTCTAATGTGTGATATGTAATTGGTTGTGGTTATCATTTTGTTAAATAATTGAGGGAATTACCACTTTTGAAGATAAGTGTGACAAATATATAAATTATAGGGGAATGATTTTAATATTCAAACATTAGGAGATCTAAATTGACTAATGAGGTCTGTTAGTTTCAATCAATGTTGATGATTTATCAATCAATTAATTTCCATGAAAAATAAATGTTGTGGAAGAAACATAATTTAGAAAATATTTTTTCACCTTGACAATGATGATGATTCAGAATGATTTAAATGAATTGGGGAACCATGGATCCATATTTTTCATTGAACCTAAATAAAAACATTAATGGATTTCAAGGTATGAATACGTATTTTTCATGGACCATAAATGTATGGTTGATAACATATTTATTATTATATTGTTGAGTATTTTAAATTATTTCATAATTTGAGACACTAAATTTAAGGAGGAGATAGAATATTGTTCCCTTAATGTCATGATATAGATTTGAAATAAATAATAGTCATAATAAAATAAGGATTGAAAATCGAATATTCAGATTAATTTTATTGGTCCAATGTATAATGGTCAAGGATTAGAAGGAAATGTAATAATCTATTTTTATTAGTGTGGAATGAATTATCATAGAAGACACAACATGGGAAAAATAAAATATTTTATTTTTAAAAATGAAGGGAATGAGGTTAAATAATATTTAAGGGAGAAAAATAACCCATATAATTTTATAAGAGAAAAAAATGGAACAAAAAATCCACAAACTGTCTTCCATTGTATCAAAAAAAAGCATCACATTAAATATACATTTAAATTATCTAATTAAATGTTTATTGGACATAAATAATGATGAAATACTCTATAGATAGGATATAATGGTTGATTTCATGTAATCACTAATTTAGAGGTGTATTCCTATAATTAAGTATTAAAAGTTTCAAATTATATTCATCCGCGAATGGGAAATAACTAATTTTATTTATTTCTACATTCTATTATTCCATTAATGTTTTGTAGAACTATATATGTTGAACCCCAATACATATATGTTGTTTTTTCAGAAAATACATTTATTGGTTACATTTTTTCATATCGTTTTTATAAATCTTTACCAACTATCAATTATAAGATTAATATGTCAGTAATATTTTTTTACTCCCAAAAGTAGAACTTGATGATATATTATTATTCTATGAGATAACATTATATTGTGTCAGAATCAACCTTCAAATGAGGGAAATCATCTTCAATTTCTCATTTCATCCCCTAATTATGTACAAATGTAAGGAATGGTAAAAATATCTATAGGAAAATCCTTTTCAATCATGTGTTTCTTTTTATTATGTGGAAGAATTTCTAAAAAAATTATCGAGTCAATGAACGGGTCATCATTGATTATTTTTTTCACTATGAGGGAAAATATTTATGTATTCCAAAAATATATCTATAGTCTACCTTGTAACCGAGAAGACACTACTTCAAAAACGGGCAAGGGAAGTGCCACCATATATCAGCGCTAAAAAAAGCTCTTATAATGAAAAACTATATCAGCGCTAAAATTTTAGCACTGAAGAAGGTATACTTTATCAGCGCTTTACTAGTGCTGATAATGTAATTATTTATCAGTTCTTGAAAAGCGTTGAAAAATCTACATTGTATCAGTGCTAAAAAAGCGCTAATAAAGAGACCATTTATCAGCGCATGAAAAGCATTGATAAAGAAGGCTTGTATCAGTGCTAAAATTTTTGCACTGATAAAACCGTAGTCTCATATTTTATAAAATTGGTCTCACAGTGTCCTCATTTTATCACGACCTAAAGCTCACGCGGTACTGAAACCCTGTGACTCTCCTCTACTTCCCCCCAACTTCGTGTTGCCAGACCTCTGCTACCCCTGATCTTTGCGTTGTCGGACCTCCGCTGCTATCCCTTCTCCTAATCCTCCCCCTCAAACCCCATTCGGCATATCCTCCTCCTCGAAACCCCCACTTATTCTCTTCTTCTCTCGACCCTACTCCCCACAAAACCTACTCTTCCATTTCTCTTCGGTTGGTGGCTCCTCCCGTGCATCTCCTCCCGTGCACCTCCAACCTTGGAAGTTTCCAAGTTTGTGGTAAGTGATTCAATGATTTTACATTATTAGATGATTTTGATATATATTCTTAGTTTAATAGGTTATTCCCATGATATAAAATCTTATATTTGGATGGTTTATCTATGAATTTAGAGTTTTTGTAATGGAACCCCATGCTACCATATATTCTACCTCGATTAAAATGCTATCAACTGTTATCCTTTTTTATGAAAGTATCATGTGATAAAAATATAATTTTTTTTCATCCTCGTTGGTTCATTATGGATTTTATTGTTTGAGATAGTGGGTTATCTCGGGTCTTAGTGATTGTGACTTATAATGTTACATATGGATTTTTGGAAATGTGCTTTCATAATAATCATTCCCTATAAATGACAACTTTTCACATATTTCTTTTTGAGTTTTTCTCTTCATTTTGATGTTGTTAATCATGCTCATATATTTGATTAATATTTTTCATTGGACTATTACTATTTTATGGGAATTATAATATATTGGGTAACCACTATTGTTTGTTTTTGTGTGTTAGTAATTTATTATTTTGTATGTTTCATCATTTTTATTAAGAGGAGTATCTTTTAGTAAGGATCCTATTTTATGATTTCCCCCTACAAACACATAGGGTCAAAATGTAGTGATGGTTTTTTAGAATCTATCTACATGTTATTTTGTTTTAGACCTTCTTGTCAATGATATATTTTATTGTTGAGGTCGTAATATATGAGAATCAATATTTCCACATCATTGACATACCCTGTATGTTTGGGGTTCCTCATTTTTGTTTGAACTAATAGAAATTGGAATATGTATAATTTTACATTTCTATATTCAAAATGAAATATTTATTAGTGAGAGGAAATTTTGATAGTTATTCATCTTTTCATAACTATTTTCTTGTTATAATTGTTGTATTTTTTAAATCTGTTTGGAGTTGGACACCTCTCTTACCCTGCCTTGCAGGATCATGCTCCGGGTGTAGGATGACATTAGATAGACTCGGGAGATCATCTACCATATTTTCCCTAGGTTTTTCGACAACTATCATCTCAAAGGGAATTCTCTTCAGGTTTTGTGAAGGTGACACCAAGGAGACCGATGCCATCCCCCCCTAAGATCTTGATTAATAGGGATATGTTGTATCCCTATATCATATGTCTTTCAAATGGATTCTCGATCGTCAGTTGGTGTCCTAGTGATGGTTTCCCGCTCAGTACCCACCCAATACTTTGAGATGTCTTCCCCCACCTCTCTCATTGATTCCATGTAAATCTACCAAGCCCTTGTCCTCTCCATTCAAAATTATTTTCCTTCCTTCTCGTTTGGCGAAATTGTTCCCCCCTTATTTCCTTAATGAAATCTATGTGACTTTGTCTTGTAGTGCACTTGTATTGGATGATGCCCAGACCACCAAAATTTCTAGCCTTTCTACCCCTACCATTATCTCTGTCCTTCTCCCTTGCTGAGGTTACTGACTGCTTCTCTGAAGTGGCCAGGCCCCTTCCTAGTAGTGTTTTTTCTATCTCCCTTGGCTCTGAGCCTGTCATCCAGCCCCAAAATACTTATGGATCCAGAGAGAACTCCCTCACCATCTCCCATGTTTCATTACCCATTCTTCCCCTTCCCCTTTGGATCCTCACCTCCCAATCATATCAATATTACCAACCAGAAGGGATTATGAACATGTTCAAAATCAAGGGACCTCAATGAGAGATCATCTTCCCACTTCAATAAGCCTACTAGCTCTAGATCCAATGGTATTGCCATGTCCTACCCATCATTATTATCTTTATAGGTAATTCTCACTGTCTTAGTGACCATGTTAAATCTGACTTCCCCACCATAGAAATCAAAAAGCATAATTTCATGGATGGTCTTGTCAAATAACACACAAAAAACAATAATAATCATAGAATTCTTGGGGTAGATTAATTTGAATGGATTTCAATACTCTGACCCCTCCAACAGACACAAATTGGTATTTTTTCACAATAAATATTTTGTTGATAATGTTCATGATTGCAATCGATTCATCACTACCAAGGTGTCCAACGGAGACACCTCTTTCCATATGGCATTTTTTTGAATCTATGACCCTATTAAAATGGAATCTCTATGGAGTGAAAAAAATACCTTCGATCCCAGCCACCATCCATAGTTTTTTGGGGGTGACATTAATGTTATTTACAACCCAAAGGAAAGGAAAGATAGAAGCCCATTACAGAGGAAGGCCATCATGTAGTTTGTTCAGTTCGTGGCTAGGAAGGGCCTCATTGATCTCAGCTTCTTAGGTGACTATTTCACCTGGTGAAACAACTATAGGGGCTATCACCACATTTGGAGTCTATTGGATAGGTGTCTAGACAACATTAATGCCACTAACTTATTCTCAAATACCATGTTTTTTCATCTTGCTAGAGGTATTTCGAACCACTCCCCCCACTTGGTTTCAATTTCTTCTTGGCATGCTCATCAGGAACAGTTTCACTTCCACCAGTAGTGGGTTAACATCCTACGGTACCAGGACATGGTTTGTGAAATATAGAATAAACCCTTGTAGGAGTATTGGGCCACCTTCAACCTTAGTGACCTGACCTTGAACCCCGATAGGTGCGTGTTTTCCCCTTCTTCCTCAGGAACCTTCACCACCTGGGACTACTGTCACATATGGGCTCCTTCAGATTATTCTAATAGATATAATGATACCATTGGTATATTGGGTTATTAACACCATTTTGAGATTTATGTGTGACTATATACTTAATATATTTTCTTATTATTTCTTACACACCACCACATGAGTTGAGTAACCTGATTGAAATCCATATGGGTACATTGGTTCTGATGTGGATATAGTTTTTTATGTGTTTGTGACATGCGTATGTGTGGATGTATGGGTATCTAGGCATGATGATATTGAATGTAGGGAAACTGAAACACCTATCCCCTTACTTCATTGGCTTGAGGAGGTGGTGATGGATACTTATCCTTAAGCGACGTTCCCAATGTGCCAAAGGCTGGCAATGAATGCCGAGGGCTTCAAGAGAAAATTGGGGAACGATTTTCCGTCAAGAGGATAACCCAACCAACCAACAACCAACAACTATAAATGCATGAATGTCAACATAACCAACCATTCTACAACAACCCAAGATTCATACAACTGAACATTACCAAAACATCATAGTACCACAGAAACTAAAAAGAACAACCACGACAATTTGGGACACCTCCACAGCTCCACTCCAGCTCCAAACTCAATCCTCAACTAGGCTTCATGAAGCACCACTAAAGGATGGTGATGCCATACCTTTCCCCATGTCTCGGTATACTACATCTTCAAAGACACCAATTTTCCATAGCAGGGGGTGAGTACAACTACTCAGTAGGATTTCCCCAAATGACTTCACTACACATGCCACTATGATAAACCATTATCACATTTATATAAAGCATTATATATAAAACAATCCCATTTGAAAACTTATTACAAAATCCCAACATTCCACACAAGGGAATTCCAAAACAATCAAGCCACATGCCGGTTAACATGTTCAAATTTCACTCACAAGCCCCATTTACAAACATCACATAGTGAAGAAATCAACCAACAAGGGGGATACTTTCTCAGCCAACCCGTTCACAACCCAACAAGTGGTACATTCTCAACCACTTTCCTAGATGGTGTCCCTTCCTCCTATAATCCATCCATTTCCATGATTATAGTGTCACTTTCTCGACCAATCTACAATATCACAACACATTCTAATACAAAATATCATCCATATCCACACAAGCATGTGCCACACCACAATCTCACATTATCGCAATCACCATCACATGCCATTTTCATGCTCCAGTTCATTGTCATTTTAAAATCAACATTTTAAATTCATCCAATTTATTCCATTTCCAACAAAACCCATTTTTACCCAAAAATCCCAATTTCATTCAAAAACCCCCCAATTTCCTCACCCAAAAATTTTCCAAAATATTTTCCACATGATTTTACAATTAAATTTTAAGAAAACAATTTAATTGTAAATGCACCAAACAATTCCACCAAGTGGAGTCGAGAGAGAAGCCACATACCTTTAGGGTTCCTGAGAAATCGATCCACATGGAACCGCACCTCCAAAACTGGAGAATGCACCACCAAATCCTCTCTAGATCCTCTTCCGTAACACCCACAAGCCTTAAAAACATCATCTAAGGCCACCAAAACCCTATATCTACACACATCAACTGTAGATCTAGAAAACTAAGAAGGAGGGAAGAGCAGATCTAGAGTAAAACACAATGAAACCATGGGAAAAGACTTACTCGGGAGGAATCACCTTTAAACCCTCTCGAATTATCTTCAAAAACCTTCCAAAATGAGTGGGAGATCCTTTCTAGCCCCTAAGAACCGAAAATACAGAGTGAGGATCGAGTGGGAGGAAGGGAGGAGTGTTTTAGGTCAATCTTGAGGGAACCCGGACTTAAGAACCCAAACATTAAGTGGCTTCTAGGTTAGCAAACATGGTTTGGAAAACCGTGCGCTAATCGTGCGCATGCCACAACATTGAGAAAATGTTCCTACATGGTTTCCTCACACCATTTGGCAAGCCATACGCATGCCATGCATAGCCTACTGCCTCTCCCTGCACGGTTTCATGGAGAATCCGCATGGTTTACACTAACTGTGCTCAAACCGTGAACCCTTTTAAAAGCCTCCATACTCATCCAAAAACATTCGAAACTCTCCTGTCCTTTTCCCTACTCGTCCCATGCCCTTAAAATCATAAAAACATAAAAAAGGCTACATACCTCAAACTAAGGGTACTAAATTCTCCCAACCATTGTAATTTCCATCCTCGGAAAGTAGTGACCCCGCCCTTTGCTGAAAGAGCTCGGACCACTACTCGACCATTTCTTTCTCCTGTTCCCATGTTTCTTCATAGATATGGAAATGTTTCCACAAAACCCGAACTAGACTGAAGATTTTACCATGCAATACTTTCTCTTGCCTATCCACAATCCGCACTGGCACATGCACCAACGAAACATCCGACTCAAGCTGAACATGATCCCATCGAATAACATGGCCCAGATCCGGCTGATACTTTTTCAACTACGACACATGAAACACATTGTGTACCACGCTGAACCTAGGTGGAAAATAAAACTAATAAGCCACCTCACCAACCCACTCATCAATCTCAAAAGTTCAAATGTACCTCGGAGATATCATTCCTTTTTTCCCAAACCTGCGATGTCCCAACCGAGGAGAAATCCTCAAGAAAACATGATCGCTCACCTCAAATGAAAACGGTCATCAATGATGATCCGCATAAGATTTCTGACAACTCAGATTTGTCTCCATCCTCCTCAAAATATACTTTATCTTTTCTGTATTCTCCTGGAAAAGACTTGGCCCAAGAATCAAAGACTCACCTGTTTCCACCCAACATAGAGGAGAACGACACGACTGCCCACACAATGCTTCAAACAGAGCCATATGTATGGATTCTTGATAACTGTTATTATATGAGAATTCATCCAAGGAAAGGTGCTCCTCCCATGAGCCACAAAAATCCATCACATAAGCCTACAACATATCTTCACGGTTTGTATCGTCCTATCAGATTGAACATTAGTCTGAGGGTGATATGTCGTACTCATGGTCAACAATGTTCCAAGGACTTGCTGCAATAATTTCTAGAAACTTGATGTAAACCCCTGATCTCTATCTGATACGATTGAAACTGGAACACCATGCCTCTTTACCACCTCCCGGACATAGATTTTCGACAGATCCTCCACCGTATGTGATTCACGAATTAGAATAATATGGGATGACTTTGTTAGCCGATCCACTATCACCCAAATGGCATCGTGTTTTCCGACCGTTTTTGGAAGACCTGTGAAAAAATCCATCTCTATCTTCTCCCACTTCCAAACTGGGATAGGTAAAGACTGCAACATTCCCACTGGCCTCTGGTGCTCTACCTTGACCTGTTGGAAAGTCAAGCATCACGAAACAAACTCAGCCACTCTTCTTTTCATTCCAGCCCACCAGAACTGTGCTTTCAACGCCTTATACATCTTCTGAATTCCAGGGTGAAAATCCCACCTGGAATGATGGTACTCCCTGAGAAGATCTTCCTGACAAGACACTGGTACAACTATCCATTTCTGGAAACAAAAAATTGATTCTTTATTCAACTTCCAACCCTGAATGTTCTCCCCACCATTGAGTTTCGATCTCATGGTCTCACACTCCAAATCAGACATCTATGCCTCTTTAACCAGGCTTGCCATGTTAGGAATCATGGAAACCAACAAGAAGACCACATTATCACCTTGGTCCTCAGCTTCTAGCCGCATGTCAACTATCACTAACATCAACTGCCACTGGTCTGATGCCTTCTTCACCATCTGAGCATGTGATCTCCTACATAATGCATCCGCCACAAAATTTCCCTTACCTGGTGTATACATTCAGTCAAAATCAAACATCTGGAGATATTCCATCCATCTATTTTTCCTCAATTTCATATCCCATTGTGAGAAATTGTGCTTCAAACTCTTATGATCCTTGTAGATAGTGAATTTCTCACCGAAGAGATAATGGCGCCACATTTTCAAATCATGGACCACATCCTCCAACTCAAAATCATGAGTTGGGTAGTTCTTCTCATGCACACTCAACCTCCATGATCCATATGCAACCACATGATCCCCTTGAATGAGGATGCAACCCAACCCTGATCCCGATGCATCGCAATACACCACGTACCCTTTCCCTGGTTCTGGAAAAACCAAGATTGGTGCTGATGTAAGGAGACCCTTTTGTTCATTGAAACACTACTGACACTGTTCATTCCATTGGAATGGAACATTCTTCCTTTTCAAAGATGTCATTGGTGAAGCCAACTGTGATAAGTCATGAATAAAATGCTGATAATACCCAGCTAGACCAAGGAAACACGGTATGTCAAACACATTATTTGGCAGTTTCTACGAGATAACGACCTCTATCTTTTTTGGATCTACTGAAACACCCTTTTCAGAAATTACATGGCCATGAAAAAGAACTTCCTGTATCCAGAAGTCACATTTTGACAATTTGGTATACAACTGATGATCACTAAATATACCTAGAACTATCACCAAGTGTAGTTCATGCTCTACCCTTGTCATTGAATACACGAGAATATCATCCACAAACACCCCCCGAATGAATCCAGATATCTCTGAAATATTAGATTCATCAATTCCATAAACATGGCTGGTGCATTCGTTAGACCAAAGGGCATAACAACGTACACATAATGGCCATATCGACATCTGAAAGCTGTTTTAGGAATATCCACCTTCCTTACTCAAAATTGATGATATCCCGATCTCAGTTCGATCTTGGAGAACCACTGGGCTCCCCTCATCTGGTCAAAAAGGTCATCGATTCATGGAAGTTGATATATGTTCTTTATCTTCACTTGGTTAAGTCTATGATAATCGATAAAAAGTATTAAAGTTTCATCGGCCTTTTTCACAAATAATTATGGTGCTGCCCAAGGAGATGTTCCAGGCCGGATAAAGCCTTTATTTTCTAACTCCTCCAACTGGTCATTCAACTCCCTCAATTCTGCATATCCATCCAGTAAGACGGAAGTGAGATAGGACTGGTCCTCGGAATGAGATCAATCGTAAACTACACTTCTCTTACAGGAGGTAACCTGCAGAATTCTTTGGGAAAAACGTCCATGAACTGATCAACCAATGCTAGAAAAACACTATTCCCAACACCCTCTATATATTCCAATAAAAATACCTCCAACTGATATGATAACTTGCCAACTGCCAGGGCCAACAAGACTGTTGCAACCTGCTTCTCATGTCTCTCTCCTCTAAAGTGATGTCTAACACCATCATGTGTTGTAAAAATCACTGTTCGCGCATCACAATCAATGTGGCCTTAAACGATATTAGCCAATCGATGCCCAAGATTGAATCATATCCATTCATCTAAGGTACTGAGAAATCCCACACTATCTCAATCTCGACAACAACGATACAGAATGATCTACACCAGAAGTCTCGACACTCTTTTCTACCCAGAGGGGTTTGATGTTTCAAAACCGAAGGTATCATCTCTACCATTAAACCCAACAACTCAAAAATTCCTGCATCAATAAAAGATTGTGAAGCACCCGTATCAAACAACACTTGCATGATGGTAAAATTTAAAAGAAGAGTACCTCGTACTATGGATGGTCCCAACTGATCATCCACCACAATCTGGTCAGCTCTGAACAACATCTTAGTTGATGAACCCTGGTATTTACTCCCTTGTTGAGGTGTCATGGTGTTTCTAGAATCACCATGACTATCCTTACCTTGCTGACGAGGGGTATGACGTTGCCCCCATCCCATCGAAGCATAGGACGCCTGCGATCCTTGCAGAGTGTCACACCCACTCATCCTCGGAGCATTCCTACAGTAGCACTGGAGATGCCCCATTTGCTTACAACTATAACATGCTTTGGGTTGTACCGTTCAATCCTGCTTGATATGCATTGAGGAGACACCCTGAAAACATCCCAATTTACTCTGGGGCTTCAGAGGAAGGTTCACAGATCCCATCATCGCATTTTGTGTCATGCCCCCGCACTGGGAATATGTGTCCCTCTTCCTCTTGAACCCAGCTTTATAGTTACCATTAGTCCTGGTGGGTATTACAATGCATCTTCCACCTAAAGTTCCCAGCAGATCTTGCTCAGCTACTGAGGCTCGATTTACCATTTATTTGTAGTCCCCGATACACATCACCTCTATTTTAGAGTGGATTTCCTTCCTTAATCCCGCGTCGAAAATTCCTTTCTTTCAGTGATGTGCTACCAACCACCTCGGGTGAAAACCACACTAAGCTCATAAACTTAGCTTCATATTCCATTACCAACATATGTTCTTACATCTAACTGAAAAATTCAATTTTACACTGAATCTTGAACGTATGAGGGTAGAATACTTTTTTAAACAATTACTCAAAGGTTTCCCACATCATACCCCGGTTTGTACCCGCTTGGACTACCAGCTCCCACCATTGTAGGGAAATATCCTCTAGCTTATATGTTTCTAGCTTGACCTTCAGCTCGGCCTGGGTTCCCAAGAATTTAAAAAATTCTATTTATTCGGGACAGCCATGCCTCTAACATTTCTGGGTCTGCATCACCCCTAAAAACGAGTGGGTTCTACTTCTTAAATGAAGCTACATAGTCAACATGCTTGGGATCTTCCACTCTTATTTTACTTCCCACTACATGGAAGGCTTGGACTATACTTTGCACTAGCTTCTGGTTCAATTAGGGCTCAGGTGAAGCCACATTCTCATCAGCCACTTCCGGTTGGTCTCTACGACGCCGACCCAATGCCATTTCTATAAACATAAAATGAACAAGCATGAGTGTTCCTTCCGTAGACCTCACGAATCAACCATGTCAAGTACCATTTCATAATAATCAATCACAACCAGGCTTTCCATTCTTTCACATTTCCCATGTAGCCCCATTTTTGAAAATCAAACATCTTCAAAATACCATGTTTATTCACATTCCTGGTTTACACATTTGAAAAATCGTTTTTCAATTCAGCCCATAAATCATTTAACCTAATGAAATATGCATCCTAGAGGGATGTGATTTATATCATATATGTCATGCTCATCTTATTGGCTACACCCAAGACAATGAGATTTCCAATGCCTATAAGTGTCTCCAAAACACTTATGCGCCCATCTCCAGGGTAACTTGAAGTTTAGCATAAAAGGGTTAGTTACGTCCTTTTATGCTATACATTCGAAGTTCCTACAGTCCTACACCTTGCTACTATCCTGACTGAAGGAATAACCAAGAACGAATGTCAAATCCAAATCCGAGAATCAACCCCAAAGGACTGAACAAGCTGATACCACTTGTAACACCCAGCCCCTACCTCATTGGCTTGAAGAGGTGGTGAGGGTTACATGGCCTTAAACGATGTTCCCAAGGCACCAAAGGCTGGAAATGAATGCTGAGGGCTTCAAGAGAAAAGTGGGGAACGATTTTCCCTCAAGAGGATAACCCAACCAACCAAAAACCAACAACTATAAATGTATGCATTTCAACTTAACCAACCATGCCATAAAAACCCAAGGTTCATGAAAATGAACATTACCAAAACATTAGAGAACAACGGAAACTAAAAATAATAGCCACAACAATCCATGACACCTCCACAGCTCCAATCAAGCTCCAAACTCCATGCTCCTCCAAGCATCACTAAGCACCACAAAAGGAAGGTGATGCCTTACCTTTTCCCATGTCCCGGTATACTACATCTGCAAAGACACCAAAGTGCCAAAGCAGGGTGTGAGTACAACTACTTAGCATGATTTCTCCAAATGACTTCCATACACATGCCCCTTGGATAAATCATTAGTAAATATATATAAAACGTATTATATAAAACAATCCCATTTGAAAACATATTACAAAATCCAAACATTCCACAAAAGGGAAAGCCACAACAATCAAGCCACATGTCGGTTTCCATGTTCACATTTCACTCACAAGACCCATCTACAAACATTACATAGTCAAGTAATCAACCAACAATGGGGGTACTTTCTTGGCCAACCCGTTCACAACCTGACAAGTAGTACTTTCTTGGACAACCCTTTCGCAACCCGACAAGTGGCACTTTCTCGACCACTCTACAAAATCACAAAACATTCTAATACAAAATCCCATCCATATCCACAGAAGCGCGAGCCACAAAACAATCTCACATTATCAAAAATGCCATCACATGCCATTTTCATGCTCTATTTCATTTTCATTTTAAAATCAACATTTGAAAATTATCCAATTGAATCCATTTCCATCAAAAACCATTTTTACCATAAAATCCCAATTTCATGCCAAAAACCCCCAATTTCATCACCCATAAATTTTCCAATAAATTTTCAACATGATTTACCAATTAAATTTCAAGCACACAATATAATTGTAAATGCACCACACAATTCTACCAAGTGGAGTCGAGAGAGAAGCCACCTACCTTTAGGGTTCCTGAGAAATCGATCCCCACACAACCGCACCTCCAAAACCAGAGAACGAACCATCGAAACCTCTCTAGATCATCTTCCCTAACACCCACAAGCCTTAAAAACATCATCCAAGGCCACTAAAAACCTAGATCTACACAGAACAAGTGTAGATCTAGAATCCCAAGAAGGAGGGAAGAGAAGATCTTGGGAAAAACACAAAGAAACCATGGAAGAGGACTTACCTGGGAGGAATCGCCTTCAAACCCTCTTGAATCCTCTTCAAAACCCTTCCAAAATGAGTGGGAGAGACCCTCTAGCCCCTCAGAACAAAAAATCCCAAGTAAGGCTTGAGTGGGAGGAATATAGGAGTGTTTTAGTTCATGCTCAAGGGATACCAGACTTAGAAACCCCAACTTTAAGTGGCTGCATGGTTTGCCTGCACATTTTGGAAAACCTTGCACGAACTATGTGCATTCAATTTCCATGAGAGCAGGTGCCCGCACAGCTTCCTCACATGGTTTGGAAAACTGTACACAGGTCGTGCATAGCCTACTGCCCCTCCCTACACGGTTTTCTAGAGAATCTGCATGGTTTACACTAACTGTGCTCAAACCATGCGCTCGTTTAAAAGCCTCCAAAAACATCCAAAAACATTAAAAACTCTCTTTAACTTTTTCCAACTCATCCCATGTCCATGAAATCATAAAAATATAAACAAATTCTATATAACTCAAATTGGGGGTACTATAGCAGCGAACTAGGCGTGGTAGATGTATCATTCTTGATTATTATTGTGTTTGGACTGGGGTGATTTTAGGAATCTATAATGAATCTAAAGTAATTAAATTTAATGAATTCCATATTATAGAGATTATGAGAATCCTTTCTTTACATATATAGTCGGCTACTAGTTTTCATCCATATGTAGTTTAGGTTGGTGAGGTATAAAAGGATGAACAATTTGACCATAGAAGGGTTTCCCCGATAAAAGAGGATGAGCCAAAGTGGTGACGTGTGAGTTTTACCATCTATGACACAGGTGATTATCCTCGCGAACCCCTTTGTGTTTGGAAACTGTGTTGATTCTGATGGGGTGTCTATCCTAGTTCTTTTGATTTCCAAATCTTTATTGGAAATTGTTATGCTCTATTAATCTCTATTTTTATAAAGAAGTGGTTCTCTTCTACTATATTTGGAATTCTTGTTTTGTGTACTTGAACCATAAATACTAATATTTGAGACTCAAATAGGATGAAAATGAATAAAGAATGGAAGGATTCTAATAGTTTGACAATAGAGTATGAGAACGGAGTGAAAGAGTTCATCAATTTTGCAGAGGATCATGCAAAGGATCCATCTCAAATCCTTTGTCTGTGTTTACATTGTTGTTATTCTAGACTACTTACTCCAGAGGAGTTCGAAGATCAATTGATATGTCACGGAATACATCGGAGTTATAAATGATGGAATAAGCACGGAGAAAAAACTAATGTTTCTACTTGCTGGGATAAAACTGAATTTTATGGATCATCAGATATGAATAAAAATATGGATAATGAAGAAGACTGTATGGAGGATGTGATTATAGATGTCAATGATGATGAAGATCGTATTTATGAAATGAAAAAGACAATTGAACATGAACTACCTGATTTCCCAAAATTGTTTGAGAAGTTAAAGAGTTGTGCAATGATTCCATTGTATGTTAGTTGCACCATGTATACAACTTCGTCTGCTGTACTGAAGTTGTATAATTTGAAAGCAGACAATGGATGGAGTGATGTCAGTTTTATGAAACTACTTGCTCTCTTGAATGACATGCTCCATGAAGATAATAAGCTCCCAAGCTGGACATATGATGTTAAACAAATTCTACGCTCGATGTGTATGATTTCTGAAAGAATACATGCCTACCTGGAAGATTGTCTATTGTATCACAAGGATAAAAAATCACATACAGAATTCCCAACGTTTGGTGCTTTTCGATACAAGAAAGATGAATCCAATCCTATGAAAATTGTATGGTACTTTCCAATCATTCCAAGGTTTCAGCTTCTATATGGATGTGAAGAAACTGCAAGAGAATTGTCGTGGAATGAAGATAAAAGAAATAATGATGGTAAATTACGTGATCCTTATGACTCTCCTCAATGGAAGAAAATTGATCATGAGTATCCTGAATTTGGAAAATAGCCGAGAAACCTTCATCTTGCGTTATCTACAGATGGAGTAAATCCTTTTGGTTTTCAATCCAGTACTCAAACTACATGGCCTGTTATGTTGGTAAATTATAACTTGCCACCCCGGTTGTGCATGAAGATTAAATTCATCATGTTATCTATGCTTATATTAGGACCAAAACAACCAAGTAACGATATTGATGTTTATTTGGCACCTTTAATCGAGGATTTGAAGTTATTGTGGGATTCATGTGTTATGTTGTATGATGCATATATAAGTGAATACTTCAAATGAGAGAGAAGTTGTATAGGATAATAAATGATTTCCCTAATTATGGAAATTTGTCAGGCTATAGCATTAAAGTAACTCAAGGGTGTCTCGTGTGTGAAGAAGATACAGAATTAGTTTGGTTGAAACATTCATCGAAATATATGTTTCCAAGACATCGTAGATTTCTACCTCATTGGCATAAGTTCTAATCATGGATAACATCATTCAATGGAAGTTCAGAACAACGTGCAGCACCGTCTCCACAAACATGTGATCAGCTGTTTGAGAATGTAAAAGATGTGAACATTATTTTTGGTTAACCATTTTTGAAAAACCTTACGAAAATAGGTTGGAAAAAGTGATCAGTTTTTTTTTGAATTACCATATTAGAATTGTCTATATGTCAGAAATTTTCATGATTTGATGCATGTGGAAAAAAATGTATGTGACAGTGTTATCACAACATTGCTAAATTCCCCTGTCAAAAAAAGGATGGAATTAAGGCAAGTTTGGACATGGTTTATATGGGAATACGAGATGTGTTGGCTCCCTTGAATGGTGAAAATCAAATGTTTCTTCGTCCAGCTGCTTATACTCTTTCTAGGGTGGAGAGATACCAGTTTTGAAACTTCTCCAATGATTTAAAGGTTGAAGAGGGGTATTCATCAAATATCAAGAACATTGTTTCAATGAATGATTTGAAGTTAAAAGGTTTGAAATCACATGACTGCAATGTTTTGATGAAATATCTAATTCCTATAGCTTTATGTTTCATTTTTTCCAAGAATGTTCATCATATGTTATCCAAACATTTTTTCTTTTTCAAAGCTATATGTAGCAAGGTTTTAAACCCTGCGAAATTTCCAACTATGGAAAAAGATAATGTCATCATATTATGTGGATTAGAAATATAATTCCCACCAACATTCTTTGATATGATGGTTTATTTGATGATTCACTTGGTGAGAGTGATTCGACATTGTGGTCCTGTGCACTATAGATGGATGTATCCTGTTGAATGGTATATGAAGATATTGAAAGGGTATGTCAAAAATTGAAGTCAGCTAGAGGGTTGTATAGTGGAGCGATATATTGTTGAGTAAGACATTGAATTTTGTACTGAATACCTATCTGATGTGGAAAAAAATTTTCTCCCAAAATCTCATCACACTGGACGCATTAAGGGTGGTGGAATTTCTGGAAGAGATGTTGTGACAATCAGCATTACAGACTAGGAGCAGGACCACCTTAATGTTTTTCATAATAGTTGGGAGGTTGCTCCATATATTGAAACTCACAAAGAAATTCTTTGACAGTTGAATCTATCAAGGGCTGAAAATGGTTATCAAATACACAAAATCACCAGTTTATAGGATGGTTTCAAGACCATATTTTTAAGCAGTTGGATGAAAATTGAAATTCAATTTCAGAACGACTACGATGGCTAGCCGCTGGACCAAGTGTGTATGTATTATCTTACAGTGGTTATGTAATTAATGGTTATACATTCTATAAAAATGAACATGACGAAGATAGTACCATGAAAAATATTGGAGTTACACTAGTGGCTGAAGCGATGCATGTTTCTAGTAGTAAAGACAGAAATCCAATTTATGCAAATATTTCATACCTTGGAATTATCAAACTAATATGGGAGTTGGATTATACGACATTCCAATTGCAAATTTTTCAATGAAAATAGGTTGATAACAACAATGGTGTTAAGATAGATGAATTTTTGAATGTTTTTTTAGTGAAGAGGGGTAAAAAGATGAATAGTTTATAATGGCTTCACAAGAGGTACTAGTTTTTTATGTTCCAGTTCCCACAAACTGAAATTGGTCGATTTTTCTATTATCGTTCCAAAACTACAGAATTTTTTGATGAAAATTTAGTTGAGGAAAATCCATTCAGTGGTACATAGAAATCATTTTTGAGTGGTCCCAAAGTAAATGATGTTTTGTATTTTCTAGGAGACCATAATGAAGGTATTGGGATAATTGATAGAGGTGTGAAATCCATTAAGCCTATGAAAAAAATAAAGAGAGTTCAATAAAAAGGTTATATTTTTGTGTAATATAGATCTTGTTATCTCATGTTATTATCTTATCATTACTAAATTTATTTAATCTAAATTAACTGTTCAATCACTTTTGCAGATAATGTCTTTTGCACATTCTGGTGATCCTAACGTTCAGGCTGAACATGTCTCTCAAGCTGCTGCTACTGTGGCTGCTGATGCTCTTACTGCTCTTGCTGCTTCTCCTACTGTAGCTGCTGCTGCTCCTGCTGCTCTTGTTGGTCCTGCTGCTCCTGCAGATCCTGCTGCTGCTCCTATTGCTGCTCCTACTTCTCCTGCTACTACGGCTCCTGCTACTCCTAGTGTTGAATTCAAACAACCATCAGCACATGTCATTACAACCATTTCATATGAACATATAGATGATGTTGATATCGATGAAATGGTGTGGAACGAAGGATCGACGTCGCTGAAAACACATGTGCGTCGTAGTTTGAAAATTTTAGCAAATGTTCATAAAGAGAAAATCAAAGGAATCAAATTTGATGTCATCTGGAATGCACAAGGCCAACATGTGAATCCCAACAAGGCTATGTTGAGTAGTTACATTGGAGTTTTCACTCCGCAACGCGTGTCAATTGACATAGATTCATGGCACCATGATGTGTCTGGGCAGAAGGCTGTGATCTGGGAAGAAATTATGGTAACATTATGAATTTATTTCGTTAATTTACTCGCAAATAAAATAATGAAACAATGTCTTACTCTTCTCAATCTCTTGCAGAGTACATTTATTGTAGGTGATTCACACGAGGATTATGTACACAAGCTTAGAAAAAGGATCCATCGAGGTTTTCACACTATTTTAACAAGATGTCACATGAATGATTCCAAAGGTAAAATAAACCCACACCCACCCATTGTCTATGGTCACCTAATATCCCAGAGAAGTATGGGATGCATTTATTGGCCGCCATGGGGATAAGAAGTTTCAGGAACATTGTGGGTGATAATACGTTGTTTGAGGATACAAGTATTCATCACTGTGATTTTCAAAATTTCATTTATGAAACAAGAACTCTTTAATGAAAATAAATAACATCAATCAAAACAAACATACCGCTATCATAACGCAAGGATGGGGTATGCTTCACTAGAAAATAAAATGGTACATATTTTAAATTTACTGTAATATTGTTAGGTGCCAACAAAAACCATCATAATTATCTTTCTATGTTTATATTTAGATTGATAAGTCTAAAACCAAAGACACTTCCAACCCACATCATGTGCTTTGGAAAGAGGCACATGTGTATAAGGAAGGGAAACTAGTAGATGAGAAAACACAAAAAGTGTGGGAAATTTGATTAAGTATGACCCGACGATAAAACGATTTGATTTAAATTTCTATTAAAAAATAAATAATTAGTTATTATCCTATATACGATAGTTAAAGGAATCAGCTACACCTGTATAGGATATAGTCCTCTTATCGAGCAAGTTGAAGCAGGAAGAAAAATACAGTCGAGTCGGAGGTGTGGGGTTTGGCGTGACACCCCGTGTATATTTTGAGAAGAAGAAAAAATTGATGGTAGAGATGAAACATTGACACAAATGAGCCAAAACTAGAAACCCTTGAAGAAAAATTGCAATGGAAGGGATAGTTGATAGAAACTTTTATGGGTGGGAATCAAGGAGAAGACACAACTCCGGAACAACCACCACGTGAAGATCCCCCCCCCCCACCAACTTTAAGAAGATCCATTTCCCTCAATGAGTTGACTTAGTCATGGTAATAAATATTCTAATAATTGTTCCCATGAAATGTGAATCATACAAACACTGATACTTTTTCTACACAGATCTTTGGCGATAATAATTTTGATTTATATATGTCAACATCCACCTATCACCTTGTAACAAGCGCTACAGTGTTCAACATCCCAGATGACATGCTGCATAATAGACCACTTCCGAAAGATCATTTGAAAGTGAAAATTACTGTATCTCATGAGGAAAATGTATAGCTACCTATTCCACATGATGACAATGATATTCATATGGTCGAGAAGGCTATTGGGACATTCATTGAATGGCCATCACAACTTGTAAGAGTACATGCGGCCAAAGAGGTATTTATTTCGTTTTTTTAAGAGAAACCATTAACAATTAATGAAAATAGGTTCTAAACCAATGAATGTTATTATAGACAGAGAAAGGGAAGGGGGTGACAAACTTCATGTCAAAAACATCAAAAGGATTGACCAACCAATCCCAAGGAGCTTCTAAAAGCACAATAACACCACCTATTCTCTACCCACATTTACTAGCATTGAAGACTCATGTGGATAAGAAGCTAAGTGGTTGTAGTAGTCATATATTGGTTTTCATAGAGAATATATACAGAGCGGAAAGTCATGATTTTGTTGCTACTGAAAATTTAAATGAGATCTTTGAAAACAGTTGGCTAGGCCTCATGGTTGTAAATATATATATGAGATACGTTTCTGTGAATTGCTTTTCTAAAATATGATCTAATGTGATAATTATTACTAAATGAATTTTATATTGTTAAAAAACGTATATACGAAAAATAGTTGAAGGAATTTTCCCATGAGACAAAACATGGAATCGTTAGTCCTCGTACCACATCATCACATCTAATGAAAATAGATCCATCAAAAAAGAATAAAATAGTGAACTGCTTGCTGAAATCATTTGAAAGCAAGATTACAGATGACAAACTCTTCTTAATACCAACCATGCAGGGGTAAAACTCTACGATTAAAGAATATCAATTATATTTTGACTTCTTTTATTACTTATTCATTTTTGTGTTTTTAGAGAACATTGGATGCTAATTGTGATGAACTTGGACACCCCAAAGATTTATTTTCTGGATTCAATGTAAGGATATCTCTCACAACGACTACACATGATAGAGTTTGTGAATCTGTAAGACACTACATCCTACATTTTAGGTCTAAACATCATGCAATATAATTTATATTATCATTCACTGAGGATTCTTTTATGATAGGGTGGTATATAATAATCGTCCAAAAAAGAAATGAGGACATTGTCTATGCATAATAAAGAGAGCAAGTACTACGTCTAGAAAAACATCAGGGTATATATAATAAAATTTCACTATCCAAACACATCTCAACACAAGTTACTTATTCTCTTAATGATCAATTTTTTTCAGTGTCCAAAACAAATAAACAATAATAATTGTGGTTATTATGTTTTTAAATTTATGAAAGAGATCCTTTTTCATAAAAAATTCCCTAAAAATGTATTCTAAAAAAACTACTAGTTCGTTTAATTTTTTTTATTTAGTATTTATTTTTATATTTTGCAGCACTACTCTGACTACTGAAAATCCTCATACTCACAAGAAGATAAAGATATGTTCATAAATGAGTTGGCCGCATACCTGATGGCGGATTATACACAAATAACATGATGATATTACATGGGGACATGTATAATTGGCGTTCATTTTTGGAGAGGGGTTAAGGGGATCAAATGACGACACACTATTGTTTGTAAATGTTCGGAGGGATATTGTAATTGTTATTAAATAAAACATCCTTTCTCCAATGAGTCAATTTCCCATTAAAACAAATGATATGAACCATCAACATGCAAGAATGATGAACCACTCAAAGGGTATTTCTTTTGTTTAAAATGGGAAAATTTTTAAGAGAAAACGTCAATTAACCTACGGAAATCTGACCAAACGCAATCAGATGCCTTGATCTTTTATGAGAACGATCCCCTGGTGATATGGAGTTGTGTACGAGTCAACCCCGCCTCAATTCGAGGCACGGTGTGGCCGACACCACTCAAAGGGTCTCTCATTTGTTTAAAATGGACACAATTTTAAGTGAAAACAAAAACTAACCTACAGAAATCTGAAAAAATGATTTTGGACTGTGTTGGTCCTTTTAGAGAACGATCCATGGGTGCGTTCGGGACATGAATGAGTCATCCCTGCCTTAATATGAGGCATAGTGTGGCTGGTACCACTAAAAGGGTCTCTCTTTTGTTTAAAATGGACACAATTTTAAGTGAAAACAACAATTAACCAATGAAAATCTGACCAAATGAATTTGTAATGTGTTTATCCTTCAATAAAAAGATCTAAAGTTTTATTGGGGATGTGTATGAGTCATCCCCACCTCAATCCGAGGAACGGTGTGGCGGGTACCACTCAAAGGGTCTCTTTTTTGTTTAAGATGGACACAATTTTAAGTTCAAACAACCACTGACCTACAAAAATAAGACCAAACTCATTCGGATTTTATTTATAATTAAGGAAAATGAGCCAAGGGTCCTTTGTGACGTCCACGAGTCAACCCCGCCTCAATCCGAGGCATGGTGTGGCTAATACCACTCAAAGGGTCTCCAGTTTGTTTAAGGTGGACAATTTTTTTTCTGAAAACAACAACTGACCTACGGAAATCCTACCAAACGCATTCGAATTGTATTGATCCTTTACGATAATGACCAATAAGTGCATTAGGGACATGTACGAGTCATCCCCTTCTCAATCCGTGGCATGGTGTGGCTGGTACCACTCAAAGGCACTCTCTTTTGTTAAAAATGGACACAATTTTAAGTGAAAACAACATCTGACCTACGAAAATCTGACCAAATGCATTCATATTGTCCTTTCCCTTTAAGAGAATGATCCAAGGGTCATTTGTGGTGTGTACGGGTCATCCCTTCCTCAATCTGAATCACGGTGTGCCCGATGTCACTCAAAGAGTCTCTCTTTTGTTTAAAATGGACAAATTTTAAGTGAAAACAAAAACTAACCTAGGGAAATCCGACCAAACACATTCATATTGTGTTGATACTTTAAGAGAAAGATCAACAGGTGCATTGGGGATGTGTATGAGTCACCCTCGCCTCAATCCAAGACACGGTGTGGCCGGTACCACTGAAAGGGTCTTTCTTTTGTTTAAAATGGTCACATTTTTAAGTGAAGACAACAACTGACCTAGGGAAAACCAACCAAATGTATTCGGATTGTGTTGATCCATTAAGAGAAAGATACAAAGGTGCATTTTGGATGTGTATGAGTCATCCCCGCCTCCATCCGAGGAACGGTGTGGTGGGTTCCACTCAAAGGGTCTCTCTTTGGTTTAAGATGGACACAATTTTAAGTTAAAACAACAACTGACCTACAAAAATCATAACAGACTCATTAGGATTGTATTTATACTTTAAGAGAACGATACAGGGGTCCTTTTTGACGTTCATGAGTCAGCCCTGCCTCAATCTGAGGCGTGGTGTGGCCGGTACCACTCAAAGTGTCTCTATTTTGTTTAAGGTGGACAAATTTTTTAGTGAAAACAACAACTGACCTATAGAAATCCTACCAAACGCATTCAGATTGTGTTGATCCTTCATGGGAACAATCCAAAAGTTTATTAGGGACATGTACATGTCATACTCGTCTCAATCCGTGGTACGGTGTGTCTGGTATCACTCAAAGGGACTCTCTTTTGTATAAAACGGACACAATTTTAAGTGAAAACAGCATCTGACCAACAAAAATATGACCAAACACATTCAGATTATCTTAATACATTAGGAGAATGATCCAAGGGTCCTTTGTGATGTGTATGGATCATCCCTGCCTCAATCTGAGGCACGATGTGGCCGATACAACTCAAAGAGTCTCTCTTTTGTTTAAAATAGACAAATTTTTAAGTGAAAACAACAGATGACCAAAAGAAATCTGACAAAACGCAATCAGATTATGTTGATCCGTTAAGAGAACGATCCAAGGGTGTGTTGGGGAGGTTTACGAGTCAACCCCTCCTCAATCCGAGACACGGTGTGGCCGGTACCACTCAAAGGGTCTCTCTTTTGTTTAAAATGGACTCAATTTTATGTGAAAACAACAACTGACCAACAAAAATCCAACAAAACGCATTCGGATTGTATTGATCCTTTAAGAGAATGATACATGGGTCCTTTTTGACATTTAAGAGTCATCCTCGCCACAATCTGAGGCATGGTGTGGCCGGTACCACTCAAATGGTCTCTCTATTGTTTAAAATGGACAAATTTTTAAGTGAAAACAAAAATTGAACTATGGAAATCTGACCAAACGCATTCAGAATGTCTTGATCCTTTAGTAGAATAGTCCACAGGTCCTTTTTGATGTGTACGAGTCAACCCCCATCAATCTGAGGTAGAGTCTGGCCGGTACCACTCAAAGGGTCTCTCTTTTGTTTAAAATGGTCATATTTTTAATTTAAAACAACAACTAACCTACGGAAATCCGACCAAACACATTCAGATTAAGAAGAAACATTAAGAGAATGATCCATGTTTGAATTGTAGATGTGTATGTGTCAACCCCGCCTAAATCCGAGACACGGTGTGGCCGGTACCACTCAAAGGGTCTCTCTTTTTTTTAAATGGACACAATTTTAAGTGAAAACAACAACTAACCTACGAAAATCCAACCAAATGCATTTGGATTGTCTTGATACTTTATGAGAACGATCCATGGGTCTGTTGGGGATGTGTCCGAGTCTACCCCGCCTAAATACGAGGCACGGTGTGGCGGATACTACTCAAAGGGTCTCTCTTTTGTTTAAAATGGACACAATTTTAAGTCAAAACAACGACTAACCTACGGAAATCCAACCAAATGCATTTGTATTGTATTGGTCCTTTAGGAGAACGATCCACAGGTCCTTTTTGAGGTGTAAGAGTCATCCTGGCTTCAATCCGAGGCACGATGTGGCTGCTACCACTTAAAGAGTCTCTCTTTTGTTTAAAATGAATAAATTTTTAAGTCAAAACAAAAGCGGACCTACGAAAATCCGACCAAACGCATTCGGATTGTCTTCATCCTTTATGAGAACGATCCATGGGTTTTTTGTGACATGTAAGATTCAACCCCACCAAACCTTGCACCTCCCCCCCCCACCCCTGGACACCGACCCACCCCCTGGACACCCCCACCCCTCGGAAAGCCCCCTCAACCCCCTGGACACCCCCACCCCCTGGACACACCCATGGACACCCCCACCTCAGAAAGACCCCCCCAGACACCCCTCAGGACAACCACCACCCCCCTGGATGGCACCCCACCCCTCCTTGACACCACCCCACAACCTGCATACCCCAACCCCCTTGGACACCCCCACCCATGGACGTCCACCCCCCACCCTCCCAGACACCATCCCACCCCCCTTGGATAGCCGCACCAACCCGCTGGACCCGCCGGACACCCCCCAAGAAAGTCCCCCCCCCCCCCCCCCGACACCTTGGACACTAGCCCACCCCCATGGACACCCCATAGAACCCCCCCCCCCCACCAGGACACCCCCAGTTGGACACCCCCTCCTTGGACACCACCCCACCCCCTTGGACAGCCCTACCAACACCTGGACCGCCCCCACCCCCCTGGACACCCCCACCCCCTAGACACCCCTATCCCCCCGGACCGTCCCAACCCCCCGGGCACCACACCAACCCCCTGGAAAGCCCCCCGACCCCCTGGACACTAGCCCACCCCCCTGGACACCCCCATGGACAGTACACACCCCCGCTCTCCAAGACACCCCCCTCTTAGACACCACCACAACACCGAGACACCCCCCTAGACTCCACCACCATCCTTGGACATCCCCCAACCTCCTTAACTACCCCCACCCCCTAGACACACCCATCCCCCCAGACACGCCCAACCCCCCTTGGATAGCCACTCGGACACCGCCTACACCCAACACCTGGAATTCTGGATAGAATTTTTTTTGTATTTAATTGACTTATGAGTTATGTGTTGATGGTGTATGGGTATATATGGTGTAATTATCTTATGATTTATTTTTTGATTTTATATTTTTATACTTATTGAGATGTTGAGTTCAATGCAGGTGTTGTTTGGGTGTGCTGCTGTAGAATTGTTTTTAATAGACATGGCATTTATCTGCGCTTTTTAGAACTGATAAAAGAGGCCTTTATAAGTGCTATAGAAGTGCTGATTAAATCCACATTTATCAGTTCAAAAAGAGCGCTGATAACGACTTCCTTTATCATTGCAAAAAATGGCTGATAAAATGTACATTTATCATCGCTTTTTTAGAGGTGATAAATGTACATTTTATCAGCATTGTATGATTGCTAAAAAAGGAGGCCTTTTTCAGCGCTAAGCTTTATAGCACCTTTTTAGCGCTGATAAAGCCCATTTTTTGTGCCGATAAAGTCCATTTTTGTAGTAGTGAGATGTGTTATTAATTGAAATCATACAAAAAGATTGTCCCATATACAAGAAATAATATATAATCGACCTCATTAATCTAGAAGAACTAAATAAAAAACTATTAAATAATATAGAGAATGTATTTATTGAAAAATTATATATACTAACAGGTTTTCTCATATACTTTTCAATAGGAATAATGTGTCACTATATCTCAATTTTGATTATGGTGGACATAAAAAGATACATAAAAAGAAAAGTACCCCTTCCAATGATTGATGACTTATTCAATAAGTTACACAGTGCATATTACTTCTTTAAATTGTTCATTTGATCGTGATATGAAATATTAATGTTTATAATTAATGTTATTTCTATTATTTCCATTCATACATGATATGCGAATTATTATTGTATAGTAATTCTCTTTGGACTCACCATGGATTTGGTAATTTTCAGGTACAAGATGAATAGTGTCCCAATAGATTTCTTTAATTGATTTTTTGTTGTATTTTTATACTATATTCTCACTTACATCAATATTAATTTTTAACATGAAGATTATTTTTTTATTTTTTTATTCAGATTATGATAGAAGAAGATATATGTAATGTATAATAAATGTGATTTTTTAATGAAGTAAGTAAAATTATTTGTTCATGTTATGACCTGTATGTGGATATATATGTTTCCTACACAGACAAAATTAATTTCTAAATTCCCTAAAACAATAATCACAAAGAAAACATACAATTTCATCAAATTTTCTTGGATTTTCAAAATAGTTATATGAAACATATCAAAATTCCAAAAAATAAATAAACAAACTAACATTAAATTGAGTAATCATTTTCATGTTGATAGATGTTGGGAGATTATCATGGAATTGGGGAAAGGGATAATTATGTCATATCTACTCACACTACTAAAAAATAGTGTAGGGTATGTGATCAATAATGTTTCATCAATTAATATCATAGGTGGTGTAATCATGGAACAAGATAATTTTTTACACCATGGATTAAGAGTGTTGAATTTGATTAATTATACTTATATGTTCAATGATCCAGAGATATATTCTATAATATTTTAATTGATCATTTTGACAAATTTCATATAGAGGCTGTTTTTTTCATAAATAATGTTTATAATTGTTTAATGTATATCTTCATGTAGAAGGATATTATTATGCCCCAAAAATATTTTTTAGAGTAGATAAGGGAATATAAATTTTTGATTAACTTCTTGAATATAATACAAATGAATTAGTAGATACTGTATATTGATTAGGTCCATTGACATTATTCTTGATGAGGTTTGATAATGATTTGTTTTTCATAGAAAATCATAATATAGAAATGACTAACAAAATGGAAGGAATGACATCCCACATTTCATAAAAGAGTTTTCAACCATCAATTCGTGTTAACATTAATTAAGATCTATGGGATGATATGCAGATAAATAATAATGTATATTCTATAAAAGGGGAATACCATAAGAATCCATAAAAAATAATAATTACCTTTTACATTCGAGAAATGACTATGAATAAGATTGGAACTTGTGATATATGGGGTTATTAAAGGATTCTCATACCCCGTCATTCTCAATCATCCTAGGGAACAAAATTATGAATATAGAGTAATGATAAAACTACTTGTTACCAAATATGACGAAGGATAATTTGAAATATATATAAAATTACGTATTATAACTAAAATTAATGAAATAATTGGAATAATCAAACGTAATGATGTAATTATTACACATACCATCAAGGAAATAGAAGAACGTCACAATATATTTTATCATTCATCTTCAAATAAAATCTAAATTATATAAATCCATATTGATTATAGTGGATGTGATATAAATACATACAACTTCATCATTGGACAAGTTGAATTCTCACAAATCCATTTGTATGTGATACACATTAGTGAAGTGGTGAGGCTATCAAAACACAAATATTAATATTATATAGTTAATAATAGATGTTTACATATATTATATCAAAAAAACATCCGCATTCCATGAACACATAATTAAACATAATGACAACATATACCCCATTGTATGATCATAAATCTAAAAGGTTCATCCATACACATGGGGAAATATTTAGATCTTACTCTATGGGATTCGAAAGAGGATGGGATCAATATGTTTTTCTTGTATTTTCTACAGAACAACAGTATCCACTAACAAATTAATATGACTCATTATAAATCCATATATGGTAATAAATTTATAACAACCATTTACTTGGATTATTTTGGGGATTGCAAATTCTAATACCTAAATAGTTTAAGAAATGTTAGAAAATCTCATGTCCATTTATCAAAATAACATGCCATTAGTAGACCATATTAAATGGTTTCATTATTACATTATGATAAGATATTAGGAATCACATCCAGAATGACCATATAGATTGTTGAAATTAGAAACATGATACATAATTAAGTATCATTTGAAAATTGAAATCATGAACTAAAAAATGCATTTTCATCAAGTGAACAATTATTTTATATACTATAACCCAACATAAATGTCGTATTACTTATCCTAGAATACTTTGGAAATAAATATAATAATTGGATGAGACTAAAATTATTCATATGTGTACGACTACATAAGAATATATATAAAAATAATTCCTCATCATTATGGAAATGTAAATAACTAAAACTATTCATTATAATCTATAACATGTGAATAATATGGAAGTATTAAATAATGATAAAATAACTCCATTTACATAATCACATGACCTTTAAAATTTTCTATGAACATTTTAACTAATATAATAATCACAAGGACATCCATGAATAATCATTTAATAAGGTTATTCATAGTATAGAACATCATAACCATACTGTGAAGGCCTCATATTAAGATATCATAGATATTGGAAAGGTATTTTACCATAAACAAAGTTATTTTGTATCAAGAGATTAAAAGATAATTAAATATACTATAGAAATATACACCCATAAATTGATATTTCATAAATAATTACTCAAATTACAGGGATGAAACATAACAAAAATAAACATTTTTTTTAAAAAAATATCTTATGAAACGTTTCTACTTTCCCCAACCAAAAGACACCATTCAAAACCACTATGAGAAACATAGAGAATGGTATTACGATTGTACATAAATAGTAAAATTGATCATAATCCGTCATGAGAAATAATAATTATGGTATAATTGAAACATATTCCAAGGGTATTATAAGTATATTAATGGTTTTTTTGTGTCGAATAAAAATATATTAATCTTACATTAATTTTTTTAATATAAAAATAAACTTTCTACTTTAAAAATAGCTTTTTATAACTAAAACATCACAAAATGTTTTGAAAATCATCTGTATTGAAATTAAACGATGAAAAAATGGATTCAATCTTTAAATAATTAATAGTTTATGATTGTATTAATTATGTAAATGATTTAAATTTTAAAAAATATTCATTTCAAGAAATTGTAAAAAGGATAAATTGTTCAATGATTTGAAAATGACATGATGATTTATTTTAATAAATTTATAAAAAATTCAACCATGGGTAAAAAATTTCATTAATATATAATTTTTTTATTATTAAAAACCTTTTTAAAAATGATTATTTTATATGGATTTTGACGGAAATGTTATTTTTATTATATAAATAAAATTTAATTTACATAAAAAAGAAAATTCATTTTATGTACCAAGAAGTGGGAAACTAGTAATTTCACATAAATATGTTTATGTTTTATAAAATTATATAAAACTATATTGGATTTAATATAGATATATAAAATATTTCCCCAAATTTATACATAAACAAAAATAGTCCCAAATAGTGATAAGACTGAAAAATATATAAATTTAACACTATGATAACATTTGAATAATAATCCCTATAAAATAAGTTAAATAAAAAATCAATTAACAAAAATTAGGTTAATTATTTTCATGTTTAAAAATATCCATGGTGAGTTATAAATTCCAAACAAAATAAATAAGTTTTGAATATGGAATAAGTCTCACTAATGAAAAAGTGAGATGAGAAACCCTTGCATTTGGTATGAAAACACATATAAGTGTTCAATAATAATTTATAATAAAAAATGATTATTATAAACATATTATAATTCCATTATCATTTTTCTCAAACAGTAAATATTTTACTAATATTCTTTTATCACCCATTTATTAATCTGTCTCTGTTAAAATAACTGTTTTGTGATATGATTACATTATTTTTTATGTATGTTTTATTTATGTAATTTTGTTTTTTTTGCATTGATCATGGTAAAATAGGCATTATATTAAAATAATGATATGTATTTATAATTTATATTCATTATATATTTATTAATAGTAATATATTAAATCTAGATATTCGTAGTGGATTACACAATTCCAAGAGATGGGAAGCCCTTTGTATGGATGAATACATTCTCTATTTTCTTGAAGGATGGAACATTAAAAATTAAATTCTAATTAAAATTTTAGGAATCATTATTATGTTATATAAATAATTTATGTTAATATAATTCATACTTATTAAAAATCATGTAAAAATAAATTGAACAACCATTTGCTTCACTATGTAGAGGCGGTAATCCACCAATACACAAGAGCGACGGTATTATCTTCCAAAATTTGGGGAGTGTAAGAATGTTAATGTGTTATTATATTTTAAAAATTCATTATATCAAAAATATCAATTATATTCACTTACATTATCCTTACAACTTTCCTTGAAGAGAGTGTGTGAAAAACTAATAACATTTCTTCATGTGGAGATAGATTGTAGTACACATAGTGGACCTTATTATATCCACAATAGAATGGAATGTATTAAGGTATAAGAGATATAATAATTCTAAAATAACATTAATTTAACAAATATAATATAAATTTTTTAGATCCCTAATGATATCATTCATTGAATGTTGGTCATGGAAGACACAATACATCGGTATGCAAGGTTGTTGTCTGTCATATACTAGATCAATGGTTTCATTTCCTATTTGATGGAAAAAGATAAGGATATAAGTAATTATCATAACATGAAAACGTATAATTATGATTAATCTATTGGGGTTATTATATAATCATATAATAATTAAATTAGTATAATTTTTATGAAGATATAAAATGAAAATTCATAGTTAAAAGCAATAACTCTTCTTAGTGAATCATAAAAATGTTTAATGTAAATCCTTCATAAATTGGTTATTTAATATAAAAAAGCCTATAGAATATTGGGAAACTCGTCTGGAATTGTTTATTTTTGAAAATTTTCTGAACCATATTGAACTGGTGGTGTGAATACAGTGGTATAATGGGTGGCCATTTTTATGTAGGGTGAGGAAAGACATAAACGTTTTGTAAGGATTCAATTACACCCATATTTTTATCATGAATGAAGCTACATTAATGGGACCTTGGAAAACCATATATGTAATAAGTTATAAATATATCCATCCAATGTGGTTTTACATGTTTGTAGGTTATTATAACAGTTATGTTTTTAGTTTATCACTGAGGAAAATTAGGTTTTACCGTTACCATATTAATTATATTTAATTTTTAAAGAGTTTAATATATAAAAAATCACATTAGCATTAGAATATTATATAAATTATTCTTATTAAAAATATGAATCCATTTTTTTGAATTCAATTATTTTATTTAGAATTATTTAATTTAAAATATAACCCACAGACATGATTAAAAAAGGTGGGTACCAAAGAAAATATCTCATAATAATTTATGTTTGTTATATATAAATTGAACATAAAAAAGATCCAGATTCTGTAAATTAGAAAATATGAAATATAATAGATATAATTTTAATTTATATCCAGTTTATAATACATTTTAACTTTTAAAATTATTAAATATAAATTATTTTTTAATATAAACTATTATCTATCAATATTCGTCGAAAAAAACATATAAAGGCATATGTGAAAAATGAATATATTTTAATTCTGATTTTATAATTTAAATAATAATGTTTTATTTTTTGAATAAATTTTGATAATGGGGATAAATGTAATTCTAAATTAACTTCTCAAAACAATATGAAACCACTCATTAGAAAAATAAATTTTAGAAGAAAATATTTCACTTCATTTCAGATGATGTTTGTTTTTATTTCTAATCATTACGTAACCATGGAATTTATTTCATAAAATTTGAATAAATTATTTTTCATAATCTAGTTATTCTTATGCATAACCTCCAAATTAACTACTTGGTTATTAAAGTATACTATATTACTGTTCATATATACATGGGGTCGAAGGTTCTAAATGATATCATAGAGAATTGATTTATTTGATTAGAAATATATCATAAAGTCTTATGTAGTAATAGTTTTATTACAAATCATTGATGTACATAGTCAAGGCAATATATTTTTTCCACAATTTCCCTTTAAATCAAGAGTTTATGGATATATGTAATGTGTCTCTTCATATATCACTGTGGATGAGATCAATTTGTATGTGGAAGGCATGAAATATATGTCGAAAATACATTTTCCCATTCTTTTGATTAATTATCCCATCAATGTTTTCTATACTAAAATATAATTAATAATGAACATATCTTAGGTAAATGATTTTGTCAAAATATCCCACAAGTGCATGTATTCTATAAATCCCTCACTTATAGTAAAATTAGAGATTTTATAGTAGGAGCATGATAACTATTATAAGGATAAAATAGTGATGATCATATACCATAGATAGATTCCCAACATAATAAGATAACTCAACAAGTCAATGTTGTTGTACCTCTCAAACCCCTCGAGGTTTAATTTTCATGATCACAATCACCCTCTTATGTTTCTAATCTTGTTTTAAGTGTTTGTGTTGATAAGCAAAAGTTTTCCAAGGAATTGGGCCAAGAAGGAATGAAAATGAACTGAGTTTCAGTCCACCGGCCAACCAGTGGAAGACCACCGGCCAACCGATGGTGGCCTGGACAGAAGGCATTCCTCTGTCCAGACCACCGGCCAACCGGTGGCCAAGCACCGGCCAGCCGGTGGCATCCAGACAGAACAAGATGAGCTACTGCCTCAGCACCGGCCAGCCGATGGCCTCATCACCGGTCAGCCGGTGGCCTCAGCACCGGTCAGCCGGTGGCACCTGCACAGAATGGCAAGCTACTGTCTTGCCACCGGCCAACCGGTGGCCTCACCACCGGCCAGCCGGTGGAGTCTGGACAGAAGCATCAACCCTGCTCCAAGGCACCGGCCAGCCGGTGGCCCTGCACCGGCCAACCGGTAGCCCAGTCAAACTAGCTGTTGGCTTTGACCAGTCAACCCTCTTTTGGCCTCCAACGGCTCTGAGGCCCTTTACAACGGCTCTGAAGACTCCCCAAGGGTTCCATGCCTATAAATAAAGGCCAAGGAAGCCCCGGACACCAACCGGATCATATACCAAGCGCTCGGACATATTGTTGAACATTTGGCGAACCTCCGGCGCTCCACCTTCAAGGATCCTCAAGTGCTCCAACCAATTTCCAATCCAAGGAGCACCTCAAGAAGCTTGGGAGAGCACGCTACATCAACTCCATCATACTTTGGCGCCCAAGTCTTCCTCAATTACGGTTTTTCTTTCTTTATTTATTTTGAGCTTAAAATTGGGTTTGTGACTACAAACCCCAAACTCTTTCTCATCCCTCTTTCTTTTGGGTTTCACATCACCACTAAGGTGTGATGAGGTTTCGTCAAGCCTTTCCTTTTAAAAGGCTTGAGTCACCGGTGAGCTAGCCTTCACCCGTTAAAAAGGCTAGTGGGTTCTTACTCAACCATTAAAAGTAAGTGGGTTCTTGCTCAACCAATAAAAGCAAGCTGTAATAGGTCCTAGTGCTACCTCAAAGCCTAGTGGGTTTCTTGCTAAAACCATTGAAAAGAAAGCGGTAGGAATCTCTCAACGGTTGAGTTGGGAGCGGAGACGTAGGCCGGGTTTTAGGCCGAACTCCGTTATCAATTTTGTGTCTTGCCTCATTTATTTCCGCTGCATCTTAACTTTGATTTTAATTTCTTAATCTTTTTTTTAAAAGGCAATTCACCCCCCCTCTTTCCATCCTTCCCGTTTATCTCCGCCCAACAATTGGTATCAGAGGTAGTATTTGAATAATTCCCTAACCGGTTTCAAATTAAAGATTTTTTTTGATGGCATCTACCTCTTTCGCCCCCGAGGGCTACTCATTGGGTCGGGCTCCATTTTTTGATGGGACCGACTATAATTATTGGAAAACCCGCATGACCACTTTTTTAAGAAGCATAGGATATCCTATTTACAAAATTGTCATGCAAGGTTATTCTTTGTCTTCCCCCGACGAATCCAAATGGACCCCCGCCGATATTAAGAATTTTGAGCTTGATGGCAAAGCCCTGAATGCTCTTCATTGCGGGTTGGATAGAAATGAATTTAATCGTGTATCCACTTGCACCACTTCACATGAAATTTGGAAACTATTCGAAGTGACCCATGAGGGCACTAACAAAGTTAAGGATACTCGGTTAGACATGTATAGACAAGATTTTGAAAGATTTTCAATGCATCCAAATGAATCTATTTCCGATATGTTTACTCGCTTTACTGACAAGTGCAATGGTAGAAAATCTCTTGTTGATGTTGTTTCAGCTGAAACCATGGTAAAGAAGATCCTATGGGTCCTTCCGTGCTCATGGGCACCTAAAGTGACGACAATCCAAGAAGCTAAGGATGTCAAAAACATGCCGGTCGAAGAGCTCATTGGATCCCTAATGACCTACGAGATCACGATGAGGAGGCAAGCTCAAAAGGAGGGCACACCAATCAAGACACCAAAGAACATTTCCCTCAAGGTACAAAAAGAAGTAAGCTCCTCCTCATCATCCTCATCTTCCTCATCTACTTCATCTTCAAGCGGCGACTCGGAAATGGAGAATCTCGCCCGCCAAATGCACAAGTTTATGAAGAAGCACAAGAAGAAGAAATCCCGCAAGCACTGAAAGCAAGAACCCACCGAAAAATCCGAGCCCAATGTGAAATGCTACGGGTGTGGCCAAAAAGGGCATTACAAGCCCGATTTCCCACTCAACAAAAAACGGGCCACGCCAAAGGAAAAAGGAAAGAAAAAGGTCCTCAAGGCGACATGGAGTGACACCTCATCATCATCATCCTCCTCCTCCTCCTCCTCAAGTGACCAAGGTACAAAATGCCTAATGGCAAAACATGAGGTATCATCATCTTCTTCCTCCTCTAGTTCTTCTAATTCTTTCAATCATTTTTCATACGAAGAACTCCAACATGTGCGAGACCAACTTGAAAATGGTTTTCATGAACTCTCTTCAAAATTTGTTTCTTTGAAAAAGAATTTCAAAAAACATTCCTCCGAAAAAGAACAACTTCTCAAAGAGAAGGAGGAACTCTCCCTAAAAATCCAAAATTTCCCAAATGTTGATTCTTTGGAATCAACCATCAAGGTCCTTAGAGAATCCCTAGCCAAGTTCACCCAAGGTGAACAAAATTTGTCCAAACTCTTAGGTTCTCAACGAGTCTCTAGAACCACCAATGGACTTGGCTACACCAATATAGCTTCCTCCTCCCATGCACCCACTGTTTTTGTAAGGGGGATCTCTAGTTTTAAATTTTGTAACTATTGTAAGAAACCCGGGCACCTCATTTATGAGTGTGATTGCAAAAATGCCCGGTACGGTCAACCCAAATCTTTTTTTTATTCGGACGAGTTCTATAGGAGAAGACCCGCTACAAGACAAGTATGGATTGAAAAATCTCTATTAGCGAGTCTCTCCGGGCCTAAAATTGTCTCTTTTCAAAATCCCTATCCCCGGTGACTTATTGTTTTTATTTAGGGGGAGTATTTTCAAAACCTTGTCTTAGATTCAAAACATTCATTTCAATTGTTGGTTCAAAATTTTCATTTCAATTTTGATTCAAAACTTTCAATTCAAACTGTTATTCAAATTTTTCAATTTAATTTTCAAAAATTACAATTGATTTAAAAATCTTGATTTTCAATCGTCCCTCAATCAAGTTTTATGCCCCGTGCTATTTTGATAATCACAAAGGGGGAGAAATTCTTGATTGATTGGGGGAAAAATCTTTTAAAGCATGCCTCTCATTTTAAGTCTTTTACATTGTTTGTTTCGGTGATTGTGATCATCAAAATAGGGGGAGATTGTTGTACCTCTCAAACCCCTCGAGGTTTAATTTTCATGATCACAATCACCCTCTTATGTTTCTAATCTTGTTTTAAGTGTTTGTGTTGATAGGCAAAAGTTTTCCAAGGAACTGGGCCAAGAAGGAATGAAAATGAACTGAGTTTCAGTCCACCGGCCAACCAGTGGAAGACCACCGGCCAGCCGATGGTGGCCTGGACAGAAGGCATTCCTCTGTCCAGACCACCGGCCAACCGGTGGCCAAGCACCGGCCAGCTGGTGGCATCCAGACAGAACAGGATGAGCTACTGCCTCAGCACCGGCCAGCCGGTGGCCTCAGCACCGGTCAGCCGGTGGCACCTGCACAGAATGGAAAGCTACTGTCTTGCCACCGTCCAACCTGTGGCCTCACCACCGGCCAGCCGGTGGAGTCTGGACAGAAGCATCAACCCTGCTCCAAGGCACCGGCCAGCCGGTGGCCCTGCACTGGCCAGCCGGTAGCCCAGTCAAACTAGCCATTGGCTTTGACCAGTCAACCCTCTTTTGGCCTCCAACGGCTCCGAGGCCCTTTACAACGGCTCCGAAGACTCCCCAAGGGTTCCATACCTATAAATAAAGGCCAAGGAAGCCCCGGACACCAACCGGATCATATACCAAGTGCTCGGACATATTGTTGAACATTTGGCGAACCTCCGGCGCTCCACCTTCAAGGATCCTCAAGTGCTCCAACCAATTTCCAATCCAAGGAGCACCTCAAGAAGCTTGGGAGAGCACGCTACATCAACTCCATCATACTTTGGCGCCCAAGTCTTCCTCAATTACGGTTTTTCTTGCTTTATTTATTTTGAGCTTAAAATTGGGTTTGTGACTACAAACCCCAAACTCTTTCTCATCCCTCTTTCTTTTGGGTTTCACATCACCACTAAGGTGTGAAGAGGTTTCGTCAAGCCTTTCCTTTTAAAAGGCTTGAGTCACCGGTGAGCTAGCCTTCACCCGTTAAAAAGGCTAGTGGGTTCTTACTCAACCATTAAAAGTAAGTGGGTTCTTGCTCAACCAATAAAAGCAAGCTGTAATAGGTCCTAGTGCTACCTCAAAGCCTAGTGGGTTTCTTGCTAAAACCATTGAAAAGCAAGCGGTAGGAATCTCTCAACGGTTGAGTTGGGAGCGGAGACGTAGGCCGGGTTTTAGGCCGAACTCCGTTATCAATTTTGTGTCTTGCCTCATTTATTTCCGCTACATCTTAACTTTGATTTTAATTTCTTAATCTTTTTTTTAAAGGCAATTCACCCCCCTCTTGCCATCCTTCCCGTTTATCTCCGCCCAACAAATGTTCCTTGGAGAATCAAAAAGTATTAATAGACAACATGAAAACACAATGCCAAAATGAAATAAAAGTACCCTCATAAGTTTCCATTATAATGTATAAAATGGAAATATAATGGTAACATTTCTATTTTCTGAGAAATAGTAATCATTGAGTCCTTTATAATTTAAAATTACCATTTATATAAACATTTGTGTGGAATGTTTTATAATAATGTAATATATAAAATTCATATAATAGATAATAAATTCCAAAATAACATTATTTTTAATTTGAATCATTACATGTGGATTTTATATATGGATATAATTTGATTATGGATTATTACGGATATTGAGTATTATGACTAGTGGTAATGTAGCCATTATAATGGTGTTGTTAAAATTACATTACATCATGTGTATTAGTAAAGGACGATTAATGTAAAATGAATAAAACATGGACTAATATTTTATGATTTTCCACTATGATGCTCATTTATCCTATCACTAGTGCAGAAAACGTTTTTTACGTCGGTTATTTTTTATTATTTACGTCAGTTTTTAGGCGACGTTAATACGGACGACGTTATAAATAACGTTTTTTACGTCGGTTATTTAAAACCGACGTAATATCCCTAACATCACGGTGGTTATCACGTCGGTTCATATAATAACCGACGTGATAAATATGCGCGTGGGGCTTTATCAAGTCGGTTATTCCCTAAACCGACGTGATAAAACGCCTGGGATATCGTTTATCACGTCGGTTATGTCATAACCGACGTGATAAACCCTTCCCCTGGCCTTTTATCACGTCGGTTATTTATGAAACCGACGTGATAAAAAGGCCTGGGAAACATTTTAGCACGTCGGTTATCCAATAACCGACGTGGTAAATCGATTCCCCGGCCTTTTAGCACGTCAGTTATATTAAGAACCGACGTGATAAAATCCCCGGGAACGGTTTATCACGTCGGTTCTAGAAAAACCCGACGTGATAAACCCCTCCCGATTTATTTACCACGTTGGTTATAAAATAACCGACGTGAAAGGAATTTTTTTTTTAAATAATTGCACTACTCTCACCAAAAAGCAACCAGAAACCAAACAAAAATAACCATGCCAGCCCTCCCCCAAGCCCCAACTGAACCCCACCCTCATCTATACCCACCTAACAACCTGGCCAGCCCTCCCCCACCACATTGGAGCCCCACCACAACCCTTGGACACCCCCCACCCCTTGGACAACCCCCCCACCCTCATTTACACCCCCACGACCCCTAGTACAGCCGCAAACACCCATTGGACACCCCCCCCCCCTCATTTACACCCAACCGGCCCCTTGGACAGAACTCCCAGACACCTTGGACACCCCCCCACCCCTTGGACACCCCCCACCCCTTCGACAGCCCCCCCCACCCTCATTTACACCCCCCGAACACTAGGACAGCCCCAAAAACCCCTTGGACACCCCTCCCATATCCCTTGGACACCCCCCCACCCCTTGGACACCCCCCCACCCCTTGGACAGCCCCCCACCCCCTGGACACCCCCCGACCCCTTGGAAACCCCCCCTACCCCTTGGAAACCCCCCCATCCCCTTGGACAGCCCCAAACACCCCTTGGACACCCCTCCTATATCCCTTGGACACCCCCCACCACTTGGACACCCCCCACCCCTTGGACGCCCCCCCCCACCCTCATTTACACCCAACCGACTCCTTGGACAGCCCCAAACACACCTTGGACACCCCTCCCATATCCCTTGGACACCCCCCACCCCTTGGACACCCCCCACCCTCATTTACACCCCCCCGACCCCTAGGACAGCCCCAAACACACCTTGGACACCCCTCCCATATCCCTTGGACACCCCCCAAACACCCACCCACCCCCTTGGAACCTCTCCCCCCATACCAAAATCCAGACCAGAAAAACCATCAACAGTAGACCAAAACAAGAAGTAGAGAAAAATTAAACATTCACTTATATAACATTCAAAACTTACACTGTCAACTTCAAAAAAAACTAAATCCAACCTAAACGACTACGAAATACACAATTACATTGACAATATTCAAAATTACATTTTACATTACAAACAACTAAAAGTCAATCAAACCTGTAAAATAATTTGACCACTCCACTTGTAAGTGTTTGATATCTTCAGCAGTAAAGGGTTGAGGGTCATCAAAAAGCTATAAAGGAAAAGGATAGTAGTCAACGTGTATAATGAATAAATCAAATTGAAATATTATGAGAAAGAGGAAATCTTACCAGGTCAAAACTCAGAACTGTCCCAGTTGTTATTATTTCATACATAAATCTTAACATGTAATATCCGCATTCGATGATGCCTTGTTGCTCATGACATTTCTGTATGAATGAGTGTAAATTCAATATATTATTTTTATTTAATAAATCAAAATGTACAAATTATAAATGGATATTTACCTTCGCATGTACATATTTGATCTTGTAATTTCTTTTCATTGCGCTTTTTCGAAAGTGGACCCATTCCCTGTTAGAAAATAATAAGAATGGGGTAAATTTAAAATTCATTATAATATATAAAACTATTGTGAAATTGAAACTTACGTTTCCAATATATTCTTAAAACTTTCTCACACATCATCATGGAGAGAGCATATCCAATAAAGTGTTTTCTCCCTAGGGCAAAAAACCCCTAACATCCAATGATCCCTGACAAAAGGAAATTTAAGAAAAGGAAATTTAACGTTAGTGGTTTTTTATGTTAAAAGATAATTAACTCTTTGAGAGGGATGTGTTTCATACCTCTCACAAAAAGGCATCATCCAACACTGTGTGATTACATTCTTTTCAAATCTATCAGCAATATAAATCATTCTTTGTTCCTCATCCAATGCACATGCTTCAGGGGAAATCAATTGTGGGTCCACGAATCCATATACATCTGTCAGCTCATTCCTCTCACAAATTTTATACATATACCTAATACAAAGCAGACATAAGTATACATTTTTAATAAATATAACGCAAGGAAAAGGTGTTAAGACTTACATGATAAAAATTTGCACCACGTTGATGCCCAACTTATCTCCAGTGACAAACTCCATGATATCAGTTTTCATAATCCCCACACATAGTTCACGTCCACAGACATGAGCTTCCATTGTAAAGTCATAATGATCCGCCAACAAATTTGAATATCTTGACAATTTTTCAAGACTGCTAGTATCTGCATCTGATGTCATAGCTATCTGTCTTTGTTGTTGTCTATACAGTATTTCTTTACCTTTGAAGTATTCCTGTAAAAATAAATTGAAAAATATATTAGTTTTCAAATGATAAAACATTAATAAAAATATAAAATAAAAGATATAACATCCATACCTCTATGGTAATGAGTCGAAGAAGTCTGGATGGCCAAAGTAAAAAATGGTCGATACTATGTCCAACTGTCGTCACCTCATCTGTAGGTAATGATATCCGAGCTGATCTATCTATAATATCCTGTACAGTGACCCTCTGATTCTCTACCTCTAACTGTTGATGATGAACTGTATCTCCTATACAATATACCATCCCATATGCAACTATATGATGTTTAGGATCATCAACATACAACTCACAATAAGTAGGTAGCTGTGGCGGAGGAGGAGGATCAAAAATGGGGTCCGCAGGCTGAGGTGGGGGAGTGGGAGCTACTGGGAGAGGTGGAGTGGGAGCTGCACCCTGAAATTGTCTTTGCAAGTCTGCAAACATTAACTGCACCGATGCTCTAATCTTGTCCTCCATTGTCGCATTAATATTATGGACTTCAGCCTCCAAGGATTATATTTTTTTTATAAACTCCCTCAAAGTTAGAAGTTGAGGAACGTGGCAACACTTTTCTTACCGATACACCTGCCGGATATCCTCTTACACGGCCAGGATGTTCGGGCTTTCCCAATGCCACAGATAAAATATCTTCCCTCCCAGATGGTGTAAATGTCCCCTGTGAACTCTGCTCCTCAAGAGAGTCCTGTAATAATTAATTGAACATTTCTATAATGATTGGTAATATATGACGAAAATAGTAAACTTAAATAAATAAAATAGATATCTTACAATCCTCTCAACTACGAGTCTCGATTCTTCCGAAAGATATTGTCCTTTTTTGCCCTTCCGAGCTCTTTTCCATTTCCCATGTCTAGATGGAGGGGATGGAGGGGCCACCTCTCCAGAGCTTGAAGACTCAGCTCTTAGTTGTTGAAATTTTTCTGCCATCATTTGTTCTTCCAACAATGCATACCCTCCCCGAGATAAACTATGAGGGTATACATTTTTATATTGGATCTCTTGATGAGCTTTCCTTGTTTGCTGTAAATTAAGAATAAGTAATCATTAACAAAACAAAAATAAGATCATTTATATAAGAAAGCTTATAAAAGTTTACATTGCCCTTACCAAAAATGAATCTTTTCTTCTACTTTCAAAAAATTCTCTCCATGTGTCTTCATCTATAAAAGGATATATACGACATGGATTCTCACGACTCCTATGACCATAAATGAAATCAGATGAGAGGGTTGATTTGAAATCCCTCCATCTCCTAGCAGCCAACGATAAGCATTTCTTCCTGACTCCTCCAGTGTCAGGAATATCAAATGTCATCTGATAAAAAAGAGGTTAAAAATATTATATATACTAGAAACATTTAAATAACAGTCAAACAATAGCAAAAGATCTTACCAAAATGGTCTCCCACAGCTGAGAAATTATCGCCTTATCCACACTTCTCCAATCATCATAGAGAATGCTTACTTTTCTCTTAGCCTGAGTTGCTACAAAACCCTTAAAATCTTTAGCATTTGGACCTCTAGGAAGATCATCATCATCAAACTCCACGACTATCCTCTCCTCCTTCGTACGGGCAAGTGATAATTTTGGTAAACGTGTGCACCCACGCTTACCAACCTTTGAACTCTTTTTCGTAATAGGAGCATGTGAATGTTCCTCCCCAGATGTATGACCAATATGCTCATCTCCAGAATCATGTGGCTGATCAACTGATTGATCTGTCATTTTCCTTCAAATCAAAAAAACAAACATTAGTTCACAAATAGAAAAGTGTACTAAATTACATAATAGTAAACATTGGTAATATGGTAAGAATGTTAAACAATGAAAAACATGGTAAACACAGGCAAAAGGTTGCCAAGGAGTTGGCCCAAGAAAGCTAAAAAGTGGACTCACTGATGCCACCGGCCGGCCGCTCGCTCACCACCGGCCGGCCGGTGGACCAGACAGCCTTCCTCTGTCTGGACCACCGGCCGACCGCTGGATCACCACCGGCCGGCCGGTGGACCAGACAGAGAGCCTTCCTCTCTGTCTAAACCACCGGCCGGCCGCTGGCTCCTCACCGGCCGGCCGCTGGCTCCTCACCGGCCGGCCGCTGGCTCCTCACCGGCCGGCCGCTGGTGATCCAGACAGAGAGGAAGGCTCTCTGTCTGGTCCACCGGGCGGCCGGTGGTGATCCAGCGGCCGGCCGGTGGACCAGACAGAGAGCCTTCCTCTCTGTCTGAACCACCGGCCGGCCGCTGGCTCAACACCGGCCGGCCGCTGGTGATCCAGACAGAGAGGAAGGCTCTGTCTGGTCCACCGGCCGGCCGGTGGTGAGCCAGCGGCCGGCCGGTGGTTCAGACAGAGAGGAAAGCTGTCTGGACCACCGGCCGGCCGCTGGCTCAGCACCGGCCGGCCGGTGGACCAGACAGCTTTGTTCTGGACCACCGGCCAACCGGTGATCCACCACCGGCCAACCGGTGCGCCCAGGACTTCTCCTCTTTACGGTTTTTATTGTTTTATCATTTTGGTTTTATACATATTTTAATAAGTAAAAAATTTACAGTATCTAACATTATATGAAAAAACTAAATGTAAACAAGAAATAAACTTGTGTTACCTGTAATTTTAGGAATGTACAGTTGGATTGTTTTCCCAAATTCCTTCGTCGTGATCGTTCCTTATGGCACAAACCATGTCTTCAACATACTCATCATTATGTTCTGTTAATCTTTCCATGGAAGTAGGGATCTCACATAAATCAGCATCTTCATCAAATTCATCCTCACCAACATATTGGTTTTTCCCTTGTAAAACAATAGCCCACTGCACATCTGATTGATCTACTACATAGAAAATTTGTTTGGCATGTGTTGCCATTATAAAAGAATCAGCTGTGTCTTCCAATCTATTCAGATTAACAAGTGTCATTCCAAATTCATCGTGTCTGACACTGTTGTTACCGATAAACCATTTACAGTTAAAAACGGGAACTTTAATTTTAAAGTAATCAGCCTCCCATATGTCTTCAATCACTCCATAATATGCACTTGATGCCGAAATTGGGTTTCTGTCCTTAGCACTCGAAAAATGCATTGCTTCTGCAAACACCATTACACCACTATTCTGAACTGCACTTCTGTTGTCCTGAGCTTTCGTATGAAATGTATAGCCATTAATGTCATAAGCGGACCATGTTATCACATTTAAAGATGGACCACCCACTATCCATTTTAATGTCTCTGATACATCTGATCTACCAAGCAAGGTCTTTTTAAACCATGGCAAAAAAGTTTTGTTGTGCTCATTCAAAATCCACATTTCTTTCTTCTTTGGATGACATTGTTTCAACTCATTAATATGCAATGTGATATACGGTTGAACATCAGCTATGTTATTCAAGATGTATGATTCTAACTTCTTCATATGTTCAGCTGACAGTGATTTGACTTTCAAGCCACGAATCCCCTTTCCCTCATTATTAACCCGTTCATGGCGAGATGGAGGCAAACCTATGTGTTGCGCCGTAGCCAAGTAGCTCATACAAAACTCTGCTACCTCCTCAGAAATATACTTTTCAATAATGGAGGCTTCAGGTCGATATGGATTTTTAACATATCCCTTTAATATTTTCATATACCTTTCAAAAGGATACATCCAACGAAGATATACAGGTCCACAAAGCCTTATTTCTCGAACCAGATGAATCAGTAAATGCACCATCATATCAAAAAAAGTTGGAGGAAAATACATTTCCAAATGACAAAGTATAAAAATTGCATCCTTTTCCAAAATGTTCAAAGCATTCACATCAATCGCCTTGTTGCAAATTGAATTGAAAAAATAACACAACCTCATTATAGTCTTTCTGACACGGATGGGCAATATTCCACGCAGTGCAACTGGTAGAATTTGTTGCATCATGACATGACAATCATGTGATTTCATACCTATCAACTTCAAGTCTTTCAATGAGACCAAATTTTTTACATTTGAAGAATAACCTTGAGGCACTTTGATATCATGAAGACACTGACATAAGCTACTTTTCTCCCTCTTCGATAATGTATGACAAGCCGGGGGAAGAAATGTTCGTCTTCCTTTAGGAGTGGGAGCTAACTCCAAACGTATTCCCATTGACAGTAGGTCTAACCTTGCATTCAACCCATCTTTTGTCTTTCCTTTAATATCTAGCAATGTTCCGATCAAAGAATCATAGATATTCTTCTCCACGTGCATGACATCAATATTATGTTTGACTTAATGATACCTCCAATATGGTAGCTCAAAAAATATTGACCTTTTCTTCCAAATATGTCTATCATTACCAGATTTCTGTGTCTTTCCCAATGTCACATCAAGGTTTTTCACCCTCTCAAAATACAATTCTGGGGATAAAGGTTGAGGAGCAGTATCAAATTCTTGTGAGCCATTGAATGCCTTTTTTAGTCTTCTATAAGGGTGATCCATAGACAAAAACTTTCGATGACCCATGTACACTGTTTTCCTCCCATGATGCAATTGACAATATGACGTCTGTTGTTCGCAAATTGGACATGCTTTATGCCCTTTAACACTATATCCAGACAAATTTCCATATGTTGGGAAGTCATTTATAGTGAATAGAAGCACTGCATGCAGTTGAAAATATTCCATTTTATAAGAATCATACACCCTAATACCATCAGCCCATAACAGTTTCAAATCATCAATCAGCGGTGACAAGTATACATCAATATCATTTCCGGGTTGCTTTGAACCAGAGATCATGATACTCAACATGACATATTTGCGCTTCATACAAACTTCAGGAGAGAGGTTGTAAATTACCAATAAAACAGGCCATGAACTATGTGTGCTACTGAGGGTTCGGTATGGATTCATTCCATCTGTGCACAAGCCTAGTCTCAGATTTCTAATTTCATTTCCAAATGTAGGGTACTGGGCATCAATTTTCTTCCATTGTGGACAATCAGGTGGATGACGTATTTTTCCATCACATACCCGCTCATCAGCATGCCATCTTAACCTTTTTGCATCATGTGAATTAGCAAATAAACGTTTGAAACGAGGAATTATAGAAAGATACCAAAATACCTTTGAAGGGAGCTTTGTAATCTCTACATCAGCTTGTGATTTTTCTTTCACCTTATACCGTGATGTCCCACATTTAGGACACTCTTTCAGAAATTCATATTCCTTCCTATATATAATTCAGTCATTCGGACAGGCATGTATTTTCCTGTATCCCAATCCCATCGGGCATAATATTTTTTTGGCCTTATAATGTGAATCTGGAAGATCGTTATCTTTTGGAAGAATGTCTTTCATCAATTGTAGCAGCTCTGTAAAACTTCTGTCACTCCATCCATGTTTCGGCTTCAGGTTAATCAATCTTAACACCGCCGACAAAACCGTAAAATCTGTACAACCAGGATATAATGGTTTTTCGGCATCACCATATAGACGTGCAACTCTCGGTTCTATCTCAATTTGTTCTGCTACAATATCGCGAATCATTTCTTCAATTCCATCGGAGTTACCATCTTGCGATTCATTATCATCAGTGACATTCTGTCCAGTTTCGCCATGCCAAATCCAAGGGTTGTAACTCGGATTGAAACCATGACAAATCAGATGATCTTTTATCTCTCTACTTTTCAACTTCTTCATATTCAGACATTTCAGGCATGGACAGAAAAAAATGTCACTACTTGGAACATTTCGTTTAGAAAATTCAAAAAGGCATCAACACCTTCCTCATATTCATTGCTCATTCGATGTGCCGTAATCCAACTTCGACTCATTATTACCTATAACAAATAGCAAAAATATATATATTTTTTAGATAAGACAAATATATGTTTATATGAAAAAAATCATAATTTGAATATAAAAATTTTGAAATATAAAACAAATCGATGTGTAAACCCCCCTGGACACCCCCGACCCCTCTGGACAGCCCCCCACCCCTCCTGGACACAACCCCCCACCCCCGACCTGCTTGGACACCCCCCTGGACACCCCCCAACCCTCTGGACAGCCCCCCCACCCCTCCTAAACACCACCCCCACCCCCTACCCCCTTGGACACCCCCCTGGACACCCCCCGACCCTCCTGGACACCACCCCCCACCCCCTACCCCCTTGGACACCCCCTGGACATCCCCCAACCCTCTGGACATCCCCCCACCCACCCGGACAACCCCAAATACCCTCTGGAGAGGCCGCCACCCACCTGGACAGCCCCCCACACCTATCCACCCCCTTGGACACCCCCCTGGACACCCCACCGACCCCTCTGGACAGGCCGCCACCCCCTTGGACAGCCCCCCACACCCACCCATCCCCTTGGACACCACCCTGGACACCCCCCGACCCCTCTGGACAGCCCCCGACCCCTCTAGAAAGCACCCCCACCCCTCCTGGACACAAGCCCCCACCCCCGACCTGCTTGGACACCCCCTGGACACCCCCCAACCCTCTGGACAGCCCCCCCACCCCTCCTAAACACCACCACCCACCCCCTACCCCCTTGGACACCCCCCTGGACACCCCCCAACACCCACCCACACCCTTGGACAGCCCCCCACACCCACCCCCCCCCCCTTGTAAACCCCCCTGGACACCCCCGACCCCTCTAAACAGCCCCCGCCCCTCCTGGACACCACCCCCCACCCCCTACCCCCTTGGACACCCCCCTGGACATCCCCCAACCCTCTGGAAAGCCCCCCCACCCACTCGGACAACCACAAATACCCTCTGGAGAGGCCGCCACCCACTTGGACAGCCCCCCACACCCATCCACCCCCTTGGACACCCCCCTGGACACCCCACCGACCCCTCTGGACAGGCCGCCACCCCCTTGGACAGCCCCCCACACCCACCCATCCCCTTGGACACCACCCTGGACACCCCCCGACCCCTCTGGACAGCCCCCGACCCCTCTAGAAAGCACCCCCACCCCTCCTGGACACAACCCCCCACCCCCGACCTGCTTGGACACTCCCCTGGACACCCCCCAACCCTCTGGACAGCCCCCCCCCCACCCCTCCTAAACACCACCCCCTACCCCCTACCCCCTTGGACACCCCCCTGGACACCCCCCCCCCCAACACCCACCCACACCCTTGGACAGCCCCCCACACCCACCCACCCCCTTGTAAACCCCCCTGGACACCCCCCGACCCCAAATCCATGCACCTATGCCATGGTTGTGTGTGAATAAAGTAGTAACAACTGTAAAAGGGCAACCCATCCAAATGGACACGCCCCAACCCTCTCGGGGATTTATAGAAAACGATGAAAAATTAGTGAAATCATAAAATTACTCAATATTGCAAGTCGAACAAATAGATCTAGGGATGATAAATAAGATTATGGTGCCAAAATGAGTTAAAAGGGTTCGCAATCGAAGAATCTTAGCTAGTTTCAACAAAAAAATCACAACACATATATATTTACTATCCACGAAAAAAAACGAACGAGTGGGAGGATTACCTGAGTGCTGCGAGTTTAGATGATTGATCCGAGGAGATTAAATATGAGAAACGATGATCGCAAAACGAATCTAAACCAACGAAATGGACGAGCCGATTCGGGTTTACGCGCGAGAGAGACGAGTCGCGACTGTCGAAGGTAAACTCGCGAATGACAATCCACGGGTCTGGGTAAATTTTTATATGAGTTATCACGTCGGTTATTCAATAACCGACGTGATAATTGTTTTAAAAACATTTATAACGTCGGTTATTTCAATAACCGACGTAAAAACCTTCCTCCGATTCATTTTTGACGTCGGTTATTTTATAACCGACGTTATAAAGGGCTCAAAATCCGCGTTTTTTTACGTCGGTTATTCCATAACCGACGTCAAAAACATCTGCGGATTCTTTTGTTACGTCGGTTATTTCATAACCGACGTAAAAAAGCCTTCAAAAACAGCGTTTGTTACGTCGGTTATTCAATAACCGACGTCAAAGGGCCTTCGAAAACCGCGTTTTGTACGTCGGTTATAAAAATAACCGACGTAAAAAACGAAGCCGCGCGATTAATAATGTCGGTTATAAAAATAACCGACGTTAAATGTGTACCGAACACAGGTTTTTACGTCGGTTAAGAAATAACCGACGTAAAAAACCACGTTTTACATATTTTGACGTCGGTTTTATATAACCGACGTAAAAAATGGTGACGTAAAAAATGTTTTCTGCACTAGTGTATAATGTGTGGGATATAATATCACCAGGGTTTCCATTTACCATTATCATGTTAAATACAAACAATTGTGTCTTCAAAGGAATCAATTACTTTATATGTTTAAATTTGTTGAAATCACTAATATAATAAGGTGGAATAATCCAACACATGAATGTAATCCCATTAAAAACTCTACATTGAGATATTATGATTGTGTGCTAAGGGTTTTTATTTATTAATCATGAGTAACATTATTGTATGAGTTCATTTGGAAATGAATTTTTTAATGAAATTTCATATTCTTTTAATACTCTAATGAATATCATTCCATAATTGGAATCATGATATTGAAATTTGGGAAATATGAAATGTGGCTCTTTAGGGTGAAGTTATAAAATTGTAATTTTTTATCATCATAAACAAAAAAATTGAATATTCCATAAGAATAAAAAAATTGAAAAAAAATACTTGACTCAAAGATTTAAAAAATAGTATTTATTTAAAATATATACAAATTATAATTTTTTTATTTACTTTTATAAAGTTTCTTAATATAGTATAATGAGATCACATATATTTTTTTAAAATAATAAAATATTATTATTAGAAAAAAGTTAGCTTTATGATGGGTTATAAACATCATTTTTAATGACCCCGAATTTCCATGGAATTTTTTTTTCTAAAATACATGGAAATTTTACAAGTCCACGAAAACTAATGGCGCGTGATATCAAGGCCCGGTGTGTCCAGAATCATTTTTTGAAGTTATGTTCAAGTACGTTCAATAAATGTATGAGTGAGTTTTAATTACTTTTGAACGGGGGATAAGAATTTAAATCTGAGGGCACCATTGAACTCACAGAACCAGTATTCGCTTGTGAAGACTTTCATTTCGACGGTAGTGAGTCAAGGATAGAAGTTAGTTTTTGGGTTTTCCTAAAAAAATAATAGTATAAAGTGCCCTAAATATTATTTTATTTAAGCCACCGTTTGTTGTGTGGTGGTTAAAACCTCCTCATGGAGGTTGATGGTGAGACCACCCCACCTTAACCTCCCATGAGATGTTATGGTTGTGCCCCCCCCCCCGAAAATCAACCTCCCATTAGAGGATTAATGTGGTGGGGACCACTCCGGCTCTAAACCCCTTAAACTACCCACTAATGTGGTGAAACCCACCAACTCTAATTAATATGGGGGAGCCTCTTCAACTCCCCTTTATTAATTTTTTGAAAACTCTCATCGATTAATTAGGTGGAGCCTACCTAATTAATTAATTCTCCATTTGAATTCGTGCCAACAACTAAAATAATAGACAATCTATTATTTCTTTCAGGTTGGAATCTTTCATTTGGCAGAGCTTTCTAATAGGAGATAAAGGGATAATAGATTCCAACTATGAATGAAGAACACTCCACCGACGAAGAACGCTGATACTCTCCGACTTCTTCCCCGGTCACCTACTGACGTGGAGCGTCATCTACGAACCGACGTAACTCAGGTATGGAAGTGAGTGGTAGACCCGACGAATGACAATACTCTTCCTCTTCCATCCTCGACTTCGTCAACAAACAACGAATCTGAGGTGGGGTGTTTACGTTGAGTTATATACATTTCTTTTCCTCATCTTCATTTGAAAGGAATCGATGTGAAGGTTTGTAAGAGATTTCCGTTCATCATTCTAATTTGATGAATCAATTGCTACCACCTCTAAACGCTTGGGGTGCGGGACAGACTAATATAGCCTAACTCCCTCCACAAATCATTGTGATTTTTCTTTAGCATTGTGATAAGGAGACAACGATGAAGGTGGCAACAACAAAATCTGCGCTACTCGAGACCTCCGTGAATCGTGCCTCCCCCACAGCGCACCGATGCTTCTAGTGCAACACTGTTGGCCCGCGCTAGCCTGAGCCGCACTGAACTGGCCTGCCCAGAATGCCCGCGGCCTGCTCGGCGCCCCACCGGCCTCCCGACGCCCTGCCCGCTCCCCGCGCAGTCTGCTTGGCGCCCCGCCAGCCTACCCACGTCCGGCCCGCACCCCGCGTAGCCTCTCAAGGCCTTGCACACGCCCTGCCTAGCCACTCGGGCGCCCCAACGACCTACCCGCACCTTGACCGTGCCACGCACGACCTCCCACGTGCCCTGCTCGGCGCCCTGCTGGCCTGCCCGGTGCCCAACCAGCCTGCCCGATGCCCTGTCGGCCTACATGCGCCTCGTGCTGCCTCCCTGTGCCCTGCTGACCTCTCGGGTCGTGCCGCTGAGCCCAGCCCCTCGCGGTGCTGGCCGATCTGACCCCGACCTCCTGGCCGAACCGCCCCCGCAGCCCGCAGGGCCGGGCCTAGCAGACTGAGCCAAACCTAGTGGGCTGATCTACCCTATGGGCCGGGTCAAACCCAGTGGGACTGATAGGGATGACCTATACCGGGTCAGCCCAATCTGGGTTGGGTTGAGTCGGTCCGACCGTGTGGGACCGGGCCCAAGCCCATTATCGATCCTTTAATTTCATTGGCTATATATTTGGCACTGGATGTCCGTTTGAAAAACCGTCAATGGCGCTCATATTCTTGGAATGCGATGATACCTTTGAGTATACCCCACTGGAGTTCGGGGTAATGTGGAGATACGGTCAGGTTGGATCGTACACGAATCCAACCGGGCCCCTGGGACTAAAAAGCTTATAACGCACACACTGGACATCCAATTGACATGCCGTCTATTGAGTTGAGACCCCAATAATGAGGCGGGGCATTGAGATACTTCTATGTGGGACTATGGGATAGTTGGAGTATCGAAATCTAGTTCATAGAGTGGACCCTCCCGAAGATGAGTGAGTGGAGTACGAAGACCTATTAGCTGGATGAGACTTGATGACTACTTGATCGATTCGACTCAAAGTGATTCGACTAGCCTAGTGGGGAGAGCCTGGTAGTTGGCGGCAGACCCACAATAGAGGAGTTTTGGGTAGTTGATGGAAGACCCGTGGTAATCAATAGGAGGATTATCTCGGCAGGCTATTAGGGGAAGTGCTTGGTTGTTGGCAGCAGACCTACAGTGGGGAGCACCTCTGTGTGAGCACGGCAGACCCACAATACTCGACAGGAGGAGTACCTCAACAGTTCAAGGTTAGTGGGAAGCACCAAGTAGTTTGCGGTGGACCCACTGTACTCGATAGAGGAGGATTTCTCTAGCATATGTGGTTTCGACAATGTGAATAAAAATCCTGGTTGAGCTGACTTAGTAAATTTTGTGTTTACCTTCTAATTCAGATGGATTACTTGATAACATAGGTATATGTATGGGCATATACCTAAGTGAGGTTATCTATTGATTTCCTACATTTTGGTTTATCCTTGATGGATTTTATGAGACCTTGAGGGTCTCAGGGTCCCTACAGAGTATCGTTATACTCACCTCTACAAGGGATACACTCGTATCTCGTTGTGTTGGTTGTAGACAACAGACAATGCTGATTGATGATTTGAGTAGCAGGACTGGACGGTACCCGGTGGTGGACCTCACGATGAGTCGGTACATAGAGGAGACTGACAGACATGGAGTGTTGAGGAGGCTATCTATATCTACCCTACAGGTAGGAATCCCTAGAGGATGACCTAGTAGCTACTTTACATTTTCATCAGTTGTAGTTGTTTTTCAATTGTACTTGTACTTTCCTATTGGGCTTGTATTTCTGACCCCTTTTACTTTTAAGAAGTCCTTTGTAGACAGTTTTTCTTAGTGTTTCACTTCCAGATCATTCACTTTAGTGAGTGTTACACTTTATAAAGGGAATTCCTTCCCAGTTTTAAGGATTTACTCCATTGGTGCTAGTTCCCAGCCCCTTCCCTATGGAAGGCAGGATTGGGGTAGTCACGTCACGGTCCCCGAGGTACGGGTCCTGACAAATTGGTATCAGAGGACTCAGTTCAACCCTAGAAATTTGGACTCTGATCATTTTTTATGTGAAGCAATAGTTTTAAGGGTACTAATTGTTGTTTTATGTTCAGGGAGTCCAGTGTTGGTGCGACCGCTGACGTATCCATACACCAAGACCCCGACTACTAACTTCTAACTAAGTGCATGAAAACACTAATTGCATGTGTGTTTTTCAAAAGTTTTTCTTTATGTCAGCTCAACCAGGTCAGCTCCCCCGGTATAATCTTTGACCATGTCACATCTGTTTCTTTCAGGATGCCTCCCTGCGGATGACCAATTACATCCCTGAGAGTCGTGCGCATAGATAGTGCACCTAGCAAAGAGGCCTCGGTGCAAGGCCCTATCAAAGTAGATACTCCAGAGATGGTACCAGTGGTATCATTTCCCATGGGGCCACCAATACTGACAGCCCTAGCAGTAGATGATGCACGCTGCTTGAGCACGTTGCATGAGTTCCATCACCAGAGGCTACCCAGGTTCAGGGGAGTGACGGACCCACAGGCGGCTGAGGATTGGCTGGAGGATGTGGTGAGTGTTTTCAGACTAGTAGAGACACCCACCGACCTTATGGTGTCCTTCCTGTGAGTCTCCTTCATGAGGTTGCAGGAAGATGGTAGAGTCTGATGCTCTACGTTCACGACGAGATGACACTACTCTGGGATTACTTCAAGAGCCTATTTCGGGCGGAGTTTGTCCCAGCCACCATGCGAGTGGTGCAGATACAAGAGCTACATCATCTGTAGCGGGGCATCATGAATTTAGCTCAGTACTCAGTGAGGTTCACAGATCCTCACGCTACTACACTCATATGGTATAGGACCCATTTTTCAGTTCTTGGACCTTCGAGAAGGGACTTAGGTGAGATATCATGGCTTCGATAATCTCCCTTAGTATCATGTTGCAAGAATGGGTGTTGGAGCGAGCCCTCTTAGTGGACAGCTTCCTTGTTAAGCAGTCCCGATCAGCAAGACCCACAAATTGTCGACATTAAGGTGAATATTCTGCAGCTGGCAGAAGATAGATGTCATAGAGGTCCATGTGGACCAGACCTAGAGGTGGACGACCACATGAATTAGAATTGGTTGTGCGGGGCACCCATATTGGAGACAGAGCGATACAGTCCAAGAGCAGACAGTGTTAATCATGCAGTGGGCATGGCCACATGGCTCATGACTATCCGGCATGCCGTTCGGATGATCATAATATGGTAAAAGGAATGCATAGGTGGAGACATAGATTCGATCGTGGCGGTCCATAGAGAGCAGGCCGACATGGAAGAGGAGCTGGATGTGCAGTAGGTGGTGGGCGAGGATTCCAGGTGTTTCCGCCACCACCGCCAGGAGGTCCACCCCGAAAATAGGGAGTAGTTTGACAATGGAGAGCTCAGCTCCATGTAGCTGAGTCTTATGATCATTGAACTATGGGTATTATTCGATGTACGATCTGTGTCTACTCCACCTTAGCTGCAGTTATTATAGACACAGGTGATAGTCACTCTTTCATTTCCACTGACCTTTTTCAGAGCTCGAAGATTCCTACTGAGTCGTTGGATTGATATTTACAGCTAGAGAATACTATGGGATCTGACATGACGATTACGCACTGGTGTTGTATGTGTGAGCTTACTCTTGGAGGTGAGAGTTTTGACTGGGATCTCCTCATAGTAGCATCACGGCCTTACATTGTCATATTGGGTATGGATGGGTTATCTACATTACATGCTCATATTCACTGTATTAGGCACAAATTGTGGTGTGTATACAGGGATGGGACATGGATCACCTTCATCGGCGAGAGGGGATCCTTTTCAGTGCAGGATGGACTTACTCAGAGGAGGGTGCAACCGATCACTCATTAGTTGGCCTGCCTTAACCTCGGCGAATTTGATGTGGAGATTCTGACTTATCCTGCAGTGGTGGGCCAGTACACTGATGTTTTCCCTAATGATGTCCCGGGTCTATATTCACATAGAAAGGTGGACTTATACATTGGACTTTACCCCAACATGACACCAATATATATTCCAGCATATCAGAAGGATCCCACTGATTTTCGTGAGCTGTGGGTACAACTAGAGGACTTTAACGGGAATGGATTTATCCGGCCTAGTGTTTCTCCATGGGCATCCCTAATTCTGTTCTCCAAGAATGCGGATTGGAGCATGAGACATTGTGTCAACTACCATTGCCTGAACCAGGTGACCCTGAAGAACAAGTACTCACTTCTGAGGATTGATGACATATTTGATCATCTGAAGGGAGCACGGTGGTTCTCGTTGATAGACCTCAGATTAGGCTACATCGGTTCATAGTTCAAGATGAGGATATGGATAAGACGGACTTCAGGTTCCGGTACGACCACTACATGTTTTTGGTTATGCCATTTGGCATAACCAACACTCCATCAATGTTCATGGGAGTTCTGAATAGGATCTTCCAGCCATACCTTGATTGCTCTGTCGTAGTCTTCATTGATGACATTATGATCTTCTAGACTACTGAGGTGGAGCATGCCTACCATTTGTTGGTAGTACTGGACATACTTCGGGAGCACCAGCTTTATGGAAAGCTCTCAAAGTGCCAGTTTTGGATCTGAGAGGTTCACTTTTTGGGACATGTAATCTCGGAGGCTAGTGTTGTGGTGGATCAAGTGAAGATTGAGGCAGTACTTGCTTGGGAACCACCCAGGAGTGTGATGGAGGTACGTAGTTTCTTGGGTTTGGATGGTTACTACCGGAGATTCATTCTAGACTTCTCCAGTGTTGTATCACCACTTTCAGCCTTGACGATGAAGGGGAAACCCTTCATATGGTCAGAGAGATGCCATAAAATATTTCATGAGCTAAGGCAGAGGATAACTAGTGCCACCATCTTGAGGCTTCCAGAGGATGACATAGGTTACAAAGTCTACCACGACACATTAGGGACTAGTCTCGGGTGTGTCCTGATGCAGGAGCGAGCAGGGATCTCTTATGGTTGTCATTAACTGAAACAACATGATCAGAACTACGCTACCCATTACCTGGAGATAGTAGCAGTGGTCTTCTCCTTGAAGATGTGGTGACACTATCTGATGGGAAAACATATTACTGTGTACACTGATCACAACTGTCTCAGGTATATCCTGTTTTAGAAGGACATGAACCTGAGACAACAACGTTTTCTTGAGTTCCTCCAAGACTATGACTTCAAGATATTCTATACTCTTGGGTAGGGGAATGTTGTTGCAGATACACTCAGTAAGAGAAGTGGTATACAACTGATAGGCATGGTGACAGAGTATCTAGCTTCTTTACAGATATCCCTTGTGTATATAGATGGAGCAGCCTTTATATAGTAGCATACAGTCACTTCCCCACTACTTCAGCGAGTCAGGGAGGTGCAACGTGGAGACGCTGACTGCGAGACGCGACATGCTCAGATATCCACAGGGCAAGAACCTACTGGATTTTATGAAGGTGGGGAGCACGTCATCCTATCCAGAGGAAGTATCATGGTACCCATGTCACATTAGGAGGAAGTGTCGAGGGATTTACACACTTCCCCTTTAGTAGTACATCCAGGAGTGGTGAAGATGTACCAGGACCTTCGATGACAACACTAGTCACCCAATATGAAGAGGGCTGTAGCAGAGTTTGCCTCTTGAAGCCTCACTGGTCAGCAAGTTAAGGTGGAGCACCAGGTACCGGTAGGCTTGGTTCCGCCTTTATAGGTCCCAATGTGGAAGTGGGATGGGATATCTAAGGACTTCGTGATGGGTCTTCCAAGTACATCTAGAGGTCATGACTCGATTTGGGTGATCGTCGACTAACTCGCCAAGTTGGCCCAGTTAGTACCGATCAGGGAGAATGGTTCAATAGAGTGATTGGGACGCCTCTATGTACAGGAGATTGTGCAGATACATGGAGTACCTTCTTCTATTGTCTCTGATCATGATGAATGGTTTACTTCCCGGCAATGGAATGTGTTGCAAGAGGATTTCGAGACGCAGCTTCGCCTGAGCACCGCTTTCCATCCTCAGACGGATGGCCATACTGAGAGGACCATTCAGACCCTCGAGGACATGTTGCGTGCTTGTATCCTCGACATTGGTCACAACTGGGAGGATCACTAACCAATGTTTGAGTTTTCCTACAACCATAGTTATCACTCCACCATAGTGATGGACCCTTTTGAGTCATTGTACAGGTGACATTGCAGATCCCCCTTGTGCTCGACAGACCCAGGGGAGTCAGCACTAGGGGTATCAAAGATGGAACGGGCTACCACATAGAAGGGGAAGATCATCCAAGAGAGGATTAAGACAACACATAGAAGGTATAAGTCATATGCCAACAAGAGATGGAGACCTCGAGAGTTTGAGGATGGTGACCACGTCTTTCTATGGGTCTCACCTCGACGAGTTATTTGGATATTTGGATGAGGAAACAAATTATCTCAGAGATTCATTAGGCCTTTTGAGGTCCTCATCATTGTTGGCGAGGTGGCGTACCACTTGTCTCTTCCACCTCAGTTGCACTGGGTGCACGACGTCTTCAACGTTTCTCAACTGAGGAGTTATGTGCATGACCCTTCCCGCATCATCGACCATGGTGAGTTGGACGTCGACGATGGGGTGACATTTAAGGAGGTCCTAATAAGAGATTGAGGATAGATAGAAGCGGGTCCTATGTGGATGGTTGATACCTCTGGTGCATGTTCACTGGCAGCATAGGAACCACCAGGAGAGGACATGGGAGCGGGAGGCTCAGATGCGTGCTTAGTAGCCCAAATTTTTCCTTTAGTTTGAGTTGTAGCTTATAGGGACATAATGCCCTGAGGTGGGGAGAATGTAAAGACACATAATTTCTATGGATTTTTTTATTAAATACATGAAAATGTTACCAGTCTCCAAAAATTTGCAACGTGTTATTCCGAAGACCGGTGTGCCTGGAATCAGTTTCTAAAGTTTTTTTCGGGAACATACTGTAAATGCATGAGAAAGTTTTAATAAAATTTGAACTCAGGCTCGAATTTAAAATATGAGGGCACCGTTGAACTCGTAGCGCCAGTATTCTCTTAATAATACTTTCACATTGTGGACAGTGATTCATGGATAGAAGTTAGTTTTTGGGTTTTCTTAAAAAAATAATAAAATAATGTGCCCAACACTTTATTTTATTTAATCATCTGTTTGGTTTGTGGTGGTTAAAACCTTTTCATGGGGGTTGGGGGTGGGACCACTGATCCTTAACCTCCCATTTGTGGTTATGGTGGTGGGGCCCACCCGAACTAAACCTCCCATGAGGGGACTAATGTGGTGGGGACCACCTGGGCTCTTAACCCATTTAACTCCACATTGATATCAAGAAACCCACAAGCTCCAATTAATATGGGGGATCCTCTTCAACTCCCCTTTACTAATTTTGTGACAACACTCATCAATTGATTTGGTGGAGCCTACCTAATTAATTTATTCTCCATTTGAATTCATAACAACTACTAAAATAATAGACCATCTATTATTCCTTTTGGGTTGGAATCTTTCATTTGGTGGAACTTTGGAAGAGGGGATCTAGGGAAAAATGCCCTCAATGAAGAACGATGAACGCTCCACCGACAAAGAACGTCGATCCTCTTCGACTTCTTCCCCATTCACCTACCGGCGTGGAGCGTCTTCCACGAGCCAACGCAACTCGGGTTTGGAAGTGCTTGTTGGATGCGACGAATGACGATCCTCTTAATCTTCCTTCCATGACATCACCAACGAACAACGAATCTGAGTTAGGGGTTTTACATTGAGTAATATACCTTTCTTTTCCTCATCTTCGTTTGAAAGGAATCGATGTGAAGGTTTGTAAGAGATTGTTGCTCGTCATTATCCTATGATGAAAAAAGTGCTATCACCTCTAAACGCGAAGGGTGAGGGCCAAACTAACATAGCCCGACTCCCTTCGCTGATCAATGTGATGTTTCTTCGGCACGAAGATGAGGCAATGGCGACGAAGGAGGCAATGAAAATGGTTGCGCTACCTGCATCCTCCACGAATCGCGCCGCCCCCACAGAGCACCGATGCTCCTGGCCGAACCATGTCGACCCGCGCCGGCCCAAGCCATGCAAAACCGGCCAGACTATCCTACACGCAGCCTGCCCAGTGCCATGACGGAATACCCACGCCATGAACCACCCCGCGTGGCCGCCCACGTGCCCTACCAGGCACCCGACCAGCCTGCCCGATGCCCGTCCGGCCTTCTCGGTGCCCTGACGACCTCCTAGGTCAAGCCACCGAGCCATGCTCCTCACATCGCTGGCCTAACTGGCCCCAACCACAAGGTCGAGCCGCCTACGTGGTGGCCTCTAGGTCGAACCGCCCTCGTAGTCCATTGGTTCGGGCCCTACGGGCCGAGCTGAACCGAGAGGGATGATATGCCCAATGGGCCGGGTCAGACCCAGCGGGTCCGATCGGGTTATCCCAGACCAGGTTGGGTTACTTTGGGTTGGGCCAAGTCGGTCTGTCTAGGTCAGGCCAGGCCCAGGCCAAGTACCAACCCTTTACTTTCTCTGAAAATATCTTTGGCACTGAATGTCTGTTTGACGAACTATCGACAACACTGGTATTATATGAACGTGAAGGTCCCCTTGAGTATACCCCACTAATGTTCGGGGTAATGTAGATATATGGTCAGGTTGGATTGTACACGAATCCAACCAGGACCCTGGGAATAAAAAGCATATAACTCACAGACTGGGCGTCCGATTGATGCGCCGTCTATTGCGTTGAGACCCCTATGACGAGGAAGACCATTGAGTTACTTCTATGTGGGACTTCGTGATAGTTTGAGTACCTACCTATAGCTCGGGGAGCAGATCCTCCCAGAGACAAGCAGGAGGAGTATGTAGAGCTTGTAGCTTGCTGAGACCTGACGACTGCTTGATCGATTCAACTCAGAGTGATTCGACTAGCCCAGTGGGGAGCGCCTGGAAGTTGGAGGAAGGCCAATGATGGAGGAATTCCTGGTAGTTGTCAGAAGACCACCAGTACATGACAGGAGGAGTACCTCTAAAGGCAATTAGGGGGACATCCTGATAGTTGGCGGTAGACCCACAATGGGGAGCACCTATGTGTGAGCGCGCCAGACCCACAGTAATCGACATGAGGAGTACCCCAGCAGTCCTAGGATAGAGGGAAGTGCCTGCTAGTTGGCGGTATGCACACTGTACTCGATAGAGGCGGAGTTCCTCAATAGTCATGGTTTCGACAATGTGAATAAAAATCCTGGTTGAGCTGAGTTAGTAAATTTTGTCTTTACCTCAAGATTGATATGGATTAATTGATAACATTGGTGTATGTATGGGCATACACGTAAGTGAGGTAATATTTTGATTTAATAACTTGTGGGTTATCCTTGTTGGATTTTGTGAGACCATGAGGGTATCAGGGTCCCTACTCAGTATCGTTATACTCACCCCTGCACGGGCTATGCCCTCAACTCATTGTTTTGGTTGCAGATGATGGACAATATTGACTAAGGATGAGAGTAGCAGGACTGGACAGTAACCAGAGGAGGACCTCACAATGAGTCGGTACACGGAGGAGACTAAAGGACGTAGAGTGCTGAGGAGGTTATCCTTACCTTCCCTCTAGGTATGAATACCCAGAGGATGACCCATTAGTTTCTTTTCTTTTTCTTCATTTGTAATTGTTTTTTTGTTGTACTTGAACTTTCCTGTTGGGCTTGTATTTTTGGCCCCTTTTACATTGCAACACTTCTTTGTATATAGTTTGGTTTAGTGTTCTACTTCCATATCATACACTGGTGTGCGTGTTTACACTTTATAAAGGCAATGCCTCCCCAGTTTTAGGGATTTACGCCTTTGGTGCTAGTTTCCAGCCCCTAGCCTATAGAAGATGGGCTTAGGGTAGTCACGACACATGCCCAAGGGGAAGGGTCATGACATCATTGTTCTACGAAAAAATATTATATCCTTCCATAAACATGGATTTTACTTAAAAAAAGTTCTCATATCAAATAATTTATTTGGGAAAAATAATGCCTATTTGGGAATAATCCTAGTAACAATTGTTATGGTGATGTTTCTTATATAATCATATAAAATAAAATACAGAGTTGAATATTAAAATATCATATAAGCACCATAATTTATAATAGTGTGTACAATTTATTTTATTTGGTTTTGATAAGTAATAATAATATATTATTTTCATATTTTCAGTTATGTTACAATATCATTACTATTTATTTACATGTTGGATCACTATTTCAAAATATTATGATTTATTCTAAAAATTTCAAAAAATACTACACCAATCCCCCTTGAAAGTTCTAACCCAGACCAATCCATTTATAAATACATTCAGAGAACCTATGCACAAAAAATCATCCCAACTGACACTAAAAAATCCATTCCTATGAAATAATTTTTTAATCTCACTGAATTTCCAATTTTAAAAGTACTAATCTATGATCAAAACAGGATATCCACTAAAGAGGTCATTGTATTTTTTGACTTATTTCAATTTTCATTATTCTTATAATACCTATAAATAACTTCGATCAATAATGATTTAATTAAATCAAAATCATATTATAATAAAATTTAATTACAAATATTTTATATCAATTGTCAAAGTCTCTCCCTCCCAATTAGTCTAAAATGAAATCATCTCCCATATTATGGGTAGTTCACTACCTCCATGTATTATGTATCTCATTTTCCATTACCTCATTACTTTGATAACACGTAAAAATTCTTAAATATCTAAATAAAATATATTTATCATTATTAAGAATATATAATGATAGAATTATTTTATTACTAAGGAAAATAATTAATAACTGCCACAAAAATTTTAAACGTCCAAAAGAATAGTACTAAAATAATTTTTTAGTTCAAATTTATTTTCACTTTCTCACAAATATTTATATATATTAGTTATCTAGTATAATAATAACCTATAACCCTACATGTTTATAGATAATTGAACTATTTGATGACACATTTGACAATTAGTAAAATACTTATTCATTATTAGATAATATTTCAATGAAAATGTAGGAGTCTGATCTGATAAAACTTTTATATAATAACTGAATTTATATCTCTCTATAAACCTCACATTCTAAAAATATTATTCAAATTTATTTACTAAATATTATATATTTAAATATATATATTCAGTCAAACATATAGCTAGTTTATCATATAGTTATTTTCATTGGAGATAAATAATTTTTTTGTCAGATACCTTATTCGATCATTTAAGAATAAAAATAAAAAACTAAATATCATTATTTATCATGTGTCACTAAACAAAAATATTATAGTATTATATATTCTAAAAAAACATCCATTTTCTTGGAAAATTATTCTTACATTATTCTAGTCTTATTGGAACCACAAGTTTATTATCTTCCCTGGATATTCTTTATCCCTTTCTCAAAACAATTCTTATTAGGCCGCATTCTATACCAAATTATGTAAAGATTTTATATTGATATTATTCATTTTAAATGCACATTGAAGGGCTATTATAATCTATCCAAATATAACAATACAAAAATAATTAATTTCTTCTCATCCTCTTAATCTAATTGATATTATATTTTATCTTCAAATGAAGAATATATATACCGTTTTCATTTTATGGGTTTCTGTAATTATTTTCCCTTATAAATAATTTCTATATGTGTAAAAAATATAAATTGATGTATTGTGGTTTGATATGTTTTTCTATAATTGAACATCCTGCTAATTAAATGTGTAATTTCTTCATCTCATGATATAACATATATTGTGGATATTATGATTCATTAACACAATATCTTTTGATGTATTCATTTTGGTCCTTGACATATGCTTCTGAATTTCATTTTTAACATAGTTTCAAAAATTTAAGTTCAAATGATTTAATTATATTGATTACATTGTCATATTATCAAATTATTTTTATCTATTTCATTATGATATCATTGTACATATCTTTTCCCTTACTTATTACACCATGATCATTCTTTAAACATATTATTCCATTATTATCATTTACATATATCCATTTTTCATTCATTCTTTCCCATGGTTAGGCCACGTAGTAATAAAAGATCAATGGGATTTATTATAACAGTAAATATATTTTAATAATGGTATTTTTGTTCCTATTTATATTAATTTATATTGAATACAATCTCTCAAAGACACCCAGTGTAGCGACATAAAAATTGATCAATGGAAATCCATCTTGATCTAATTAAATGTCTCTTCATGTTAAGTGTTTATATAAAATGTCAACATCATTGGTATTATGTTAAGAATTGTGACCATTTCTAATATAGCCCTTGAACAATGATCACATGATTATTATAAATTTAGTGATTTAACAAATCCAATTTACTCAGAAAAAGGAAGCAACGACCTCATCCAGTAGACGTGGCCCATACGAATCCCATTTATCGAAACATGTAAAATAGGTGGAGTCATTGGGATTCGCTCTTGACTAATCCCAAGCCGAGATTCCACAGGTTAAACTCAAGCGGGGCCGCATACGAGAGAAGTGGAAGTTGATAGAGATTACCACCCATGCAATGTTATCCGAGCCACCCTAAGTGTCTTTAACCATCACACACCTTACTCTTTAGTCTTATGCAGGTGTTATAAGGGGTTATGTAACAATTCCATAGCACTATATTGATGTACATTATTTTTTATATAATAATGAATAAACTTTAATTTTATTAATGTTAACTTGTAAATAGTTTTTAAATATCAAATATTGTATTTTTATTTAAAATTCAACAAAGAAATCAATATTGATGAACTAATTGATATTTTAATTAAATAATATTTTAATAAAATATTAATATTATTATTAAATTAATTATTATTAAATATAGTTGACCTTATAAATTTATGAATGATATTGTAATTTTTATTATGGTTTGAAAGCAATTTTTGTCATAACCCATGAATTTTGGATAAATGTCAGTTTTTATATTAAAAGTAGAAATTAACATAAGTATAAAATTATTTAGATAAAATGAATATTATTTCTGGAATTAGGATTTCGAAATTATCAAATGGTGAATTTTTCATAATTTTCTGAGACATTCAGATTTTTGGGTTAAAATTAAATACCCTTTAAATATATAATGTGTTATATGGCATCATAATGACCCAATAGTGATGTAATAAAATACTATAAGACTTCTGTTTGGTCGATATATGTTTTACAATTAAAATAATGTTATTTTTGTTTTGTTTGTCTTATTATACAAAGCATTAATGGACCCTTCAAGGCTTATTAAACATCTTGTATTTTTAAATTGTTTTCCTTGGGAGTGTGATTTATCTCCACATCAGCATCCCTATTATTTTAAGAAGTTTGTACTTTTCCCTTATAAAATATTTTTTTCCAGTCCCCTTTGGAAAAAACCATGTGAACAAACCGTGGTCTGCTTTGTTGTTTGAATTAGTTTAATGTGAGGTGTCCCAACCGTAAATAATAAATAATTCTCTAACATTTCCTATATAATCCCACCCAATCTCCGACTTTCTCCTCACTCAATGCCTTTGGAGTTCGTCCAACCTCTACCATAGTCTCCCTAGAATTCTCACAAGGTTCCCCAAGCTCCCATGAAGCCTCTCTCAAGCCTCTCTCAAGCCTTTGGAAGAACACTTCCATGTAATGGTTTTTCTTCCTTTCTCATTTTTGTCCAATTTTCCTTAATGATTTTATGCCCTTTCAATTTCAATTATAAATGTTTGGGTATGGTTTTGCACCTACTCTAAACTACCCTATTTATCTTTTAATTATTTTATACCCCTTTATCTCTCATTAAATGCCCTCCATGTACACCCGTTACTATGCCAAAATTCCGAAATAAATTTCTCTCTCTTCTTTTACATTCATGCAATTATTTTGTATCATGACTCTAAATTAAATTTCATTTGTTGGGACATGTATCAATATGATCCCATTACTGTACATTTCATGTAAATATTATTATATTCCCCATTCTCTCTCATCATCCATTTTTATGAATTGTTACATCACACAGTTAGGCTGCCAAAATTGCACCGATTTTCTAAGCCAATGTCATTGTGTAGTGAATACCATGCCCATTTCTCAATCAATGGTATTCAAATTTATTCACATTTACATAATGATTATAAAGTTTCATGTATTTATTGAACATTCCTTTGTCATGGAATAAATTATTATGTTTTATGAATCCATGTTATATGATCCATGTGGCACACTTATTCATGAAATGAAATGTTTAAGAAGGATGCACCCTTATAGAGCTCAAATGCATTGGGTAAAGTATAGTATCATGATACTTCATGTGAAATGGTTGTTGACTCATTATAATTCAAGTTTAACAAGTTTTTACACATGCTTCATGTGCAATGGGGATTTACTCATGCTTTATGTATAATAAGGATTTACTCATGCTTCATGTGCACTGAGCCTTGGCTCATGCTAATTCCATGTTAAGTGTTGTTGCCACATTTCCATATTATGATTATCATGACATATCATGCCTTTATGTTTATGCTTCTATTGTTCTCTATTGATATGCCTTTTTTCTAACATGTATTGTATTCCTCATGTTATTCAATGATTATTCCCTTAATGGGATTTATAGCTCACCCTTTTCTTATACATGTCCTTAGGTTATCTAATGCAATTCTATGTATGAGGGAATGTAGTGGTCATGTAAAGGATGTTTTCAATAAATATGATGTATTTTATGTTTTAAGTTGTCATGTAATGTTCCTAAGCCCCAAAGACACTACACCTCTTTATCATCTATGTTGAATCAAGTGAAGGTTTTATGTAATAAATCAAGATTATGTTTGAAATATAATTTAGGGTTGTCATAGCTGGTATCATAGGATAAGTTTAGTAATTTTTGTGATTATGACTATCAAACCCTATTAATGAACTAGAGACAAGACTATTTATAATAAAAACATCCCTATGTTTTGGTGGGTATTTTGTAAATGGTTTATCAAGTAAATACATCCTTGTCTTGCTACGAGCATATAGAGGCGGCTCTAGCAGAGATGTATTGTATTGGTAAAACCCAAAAACACCACTTTGAGCTAGACTCAAACGAGAACAAGTGCACAAAAATGGGCCTTGTAGCACTCTTGGTTACAAAAATCATGGGACACATACTTTGGTAAATTCACAAGCTTAGTATGAACCATTGTTAAGCAACAAAAAATGCCCTTAGAATATATGATAGAAAGTAGATCATGGATAACATACACTGAAGCCATTAGATTCATATGTTAAGGAAATAAGGGTTATTTATATGTTATCAGTTTTTCCCTTGTATTACCCTTTATGTGTTACCCCTAACTTTCCTTTTATTCCAGCCAATGGCCAGTAATAGGAGGACTCAAGCTAACAAACCATGTGAAGATCAATGTGATGACTATACTAATAAGATGCCCAATCCAATGAGAGCGGGAATCGCTAACATTTTCACACTTCTCTATTATCAAACCCAAGCATTGAATATATACATGTGTCAAGAGGATCCTTAAACCCCCCCCCCACCAAGAATGAAAAATTAGCTATCGAGAGCTTTATGAGACAAATGCCTCCTACTTGTAATGGATCATTTGATCCCTCCGTCGCTGAAAAATAGATCAACTCCATTGAAAAGACCTTTTAGATCCATCAAATTTCATGAACAAGAGAAGGTTCTCCTAGTTGCTTATTGTATGGAGGGTGAAGCTAATCAATGATGGACATTGATAAAAAATACAAATCCTATGGAGGAGATTTAGGCTTTGGAATGGAAGGATTTCCGAATGTTGTTTTTTGATAAATATTTTCTATGCACCCTCCAGCATAAGATGGAAAGAGACATCCTTGCCCTCAAGAAAAAAGACGATGAATCTATTGGAACTTATGAGGAAAACATCACAGGGCATGCACGATATGCTTTCGGCTTTGTCTTTACCCACGAATGCATGGTTGACCGCCTCTTTGGTGGCTTGAAACCTAGTCTGCAGAAAGAACTGGAAATCTGTGACTTCGAAAACTACGAAGAAATTGTTCGATGTGCCCTCAAGATCGAAATGGAGATTTTAGAATCTCAGTGGTGTCATGGGGATAAGAAGAGTAATGTGGACTTCAATTCTGGTGGTCCGATGGATAAATCCAATGGTGCTAGGATGATCCATCACCCTACTTGCCAAAGGCGAGGAAAGAAGCACCACAAAAATTTCTTGAAGGGTATAAGAAAATACTTTAGGTGTGGAAGAGATGGGAATATGGCTGTTAACTATTAGTAAGAATGACCCGTGGCTGCGACATAGGAGAGGAACACTCCGTTCAAACCTCAACATGTGATTCATTGCTACAATTGCAGTGAACCAGGGCATCTTACAAATCAATGCCCTAATCCAAGGGTTTTCGGAGGCAACCAACAACCTCCAAGGAAGAAGGGAAGGCTTTTTCCATCACTACTACTGTAGGGAACCCTAAAAACCAATTGGTTATAGGTACGCTTGTTATTCAGTCATGAATAGAGAACATGCATTTTGATTGTGATTCTAGGAATTTTTTTATATGATGAATGTTTTGTAGACCAATTCTGTCACCACCTCAAATCATGGGAGTGAAGATGTCGGTGAGTACGACAAATGGGACGATTATTTCATCCCATGAATATAACTCCTCCACTGTCATAATTTGTGGATTGAACTTCTTGGAGAACCTTGTCATACTCCCTCTAGTGGAATTTTATGAAATTCAAGTCATGTATTGGATTTCCTTATGTAGAGCCAACATAAATTTCCGTGAGAGGGAAATCACTCTCCATGTGGAGAATCGTCCCCCAATTATTTACAAGTGAAAATAAGAAGATGAATCTTCAGTACCTCCATCATCTCAAGTGTGGATATTACTGCCCTATGAGCACTCTTATCTAGCTCAGATGATTGATTCCAAGGAAGAAACCAACCTTTAAGACATGCCTATTGTGAGGGAATTTGGTGATGTGTTTTTAGAGGAATTTCCTAGTCTCCCTCCCATAAGAGATGTTGAATTCTCAATTTAACATATACTTGGGGAATTACCAAAATCCAAAAATTCATATAAAATGGCTATTGTGGAGCTTGAAGAGCTGAAGAAACAACTACAAGAGAATCTGGATAAAGGTTTTATACTCCCATGTGCTTCACCATGGGGTGCACCGGTCCTATTTGTCAAGAAGAAAGATGGATCAATGTGACTTTTCATCAATTATTGTGAGCTCAAATAAACCACGATAAAGAACAAGTATCCTCTCCCACGAATTGATGAGTTTATTTAATTGCTGTGTGAAGCAAAATACTTCTCGAAAGTGGATTTGTGGACGAGATATTATCAAGTAAGGTTGAAGAAGGAATATATCCCCAAGACTTCATTTCGTATAAGATACAGGCACTATGAATTCATAGTAATGACTTCAGGTCACACTAATGCTTCAGAAATCTTCATGGACATGAAGAATAGAGTCTTTAGAGATTACCTTGACATATTTTTTGTAGTCTTTATAGATGATATTATGATATAATTCAAAACCAAGGAGGATCATGTGGAGCATCTAAAAACTGTACTAGAGACCTTGCAGAAGGATACGCTCTATGCCATGTACTACAAGTATGAGTTTTGGTTGATGGAGATATCATTATTGGGCCATATCATCAAAAGCAATGGGATATATGTGGATCCCTCCAAAACAGATGCAATTGAGGGACGAATGTGGAAAATATCGGTAACAGATATCCGTAGCTTCTTGGGGTAAGAGGGATATTATCGATGATTTGTGAGGAATTTGTCACGATTGTCCAAACCTCTTACAAAGCTATCTGGGAAGAGAGTAATGTTTTCTTGGAGTGATGAATGTGAAGAAAACATCAAGGAGTTAAAAATTAGGCTTATCACTACGCCCGTGCTCAATTTACCCACAAGTGGAGAACTTTTCATGGTATTCAGTGATGCTTTGAAAAGGCCCTGGGATGTGTGATGATGAAAAATAACAAATTCATTTCCTATCCTTCAAGGCAATTGAATGATCATGAATATAACTATCCAACACAAGACATTGAGGTGCCTGTAGTGATCTTTGCTTTGAAAATTTGGCGGCATTATCTATTTGGGGAGAAGTGTAAAATATATACAGACCACAAAATCCTCAAGTATATCTTCACACAGAAAGAGTTGAATATGCGCCAACAAATATTGTTATATCTGATCAATGACTATGACTACTCAATCCATTTCCACCCAGGGAAAGTGAACAAGGTGGAAGATTCTCTATGTAGAAAGGACCCATCAATTCTATCATTTATGAAAATTGAAAAGGATCCAATCTTTTTAGATTTTATGATGATGGATATGGGAATCATAAAGAAAGGAACATCATCAATCATTTCACAAATGATTTCTCAACCATCACTTTTGTAAAGGTTAAAGGATGCTCAAAAGGATGATGTGGGAATTCAATAAAAAGAAGATGCTATCGGAAATAGGAAATCCTCAGAGTTTAATGTTAATTTAAGAAGGAATTGTGAGATTTGGGAAAAGAATATGTGTTCCATCAATTCTAGTGCTGAAGAAGGAACTTTTGAATGATGCAAATTGTTTAAATTTCTCTATTCACCCAAGAAACACAAAGATGTATGGATATCTCTAAGAGAATTATTGGTTGGATAATATGAAGAAAGAGATCACTGAATATTCATCAATGTGCCTGGTGTGTCAGCAAGTGGTGGCAGAGAGGATAATGTATAAGGGGATGATGCAACCATTGCCCATACCAGAACTGAAATGGGAGAACATCTCCATGGAATTTGTCACCGGACATCCGAAGTCATCCAAAGGCAACAATGTAATCTGGGTTGTTGTGGATCGCCATACAAAGGAAACACACTTCATTTTAATTTTGGAGGATTTGTCATTGGATCAACTGGTACAGATATATATCAGGGATGTGGTAAGGCTACATGGAGTACCACTATCCATTATGTCCGATTGAGATCCAAGATTCACCTCCATGTTTGGGAAGAGTCTTCAACATGCTCTGAATACTGAACTAAACTTTAGTACAACTTATCATCCTCAAACTGATGGCCAATTTGGGCGGACTATCCAAACACTTGACATCATGTTGAGAGCATTCTCAATGGATTTAAAAGAGGATGTGATCATTATATTTCTAGGGTTCAGTTCTCTTATAATAACAATTTCCACTTGGGAATCCAAATGGAACCATATGAAGCCCTTTATGGGAAACAGTGTAGAACACCAGCATGTTGGGATGAGGTTGGAGAGCATTAGTTGATTAGACCATAAATGGTCGAAAAAATGGTGGAGAATGTGAAAACCATTGAGCAGCATATCAAGGCATCCCAGAGTCAACATAAGAGTTATGTAGATAACTGTTGAATAGACCATGAGTTTAAAGTTGGAGATAAGTTTTTTATATGCATATCTTTGTGGAAGAAGGTCATGAGGTTTTGAAAGAATGGGAAGTTATGTCCAAGGTACATCACCCCCTTTGAGATTCTTGATCGTGTTGGGGTTGTTTCCTATTTACTAGAACTTAACTTACCATGGCCAAATTACATGATGTATATCATGTATCCCCCTTAAGGAAGTACACACCGAACCCTTCACATGTACTCTCTTAAGAGGTGGTACTTTTAGAGGATGATCATTCTTTTGAGGAGCAAACAGTGAAGATCTTAGACCATAGAGAAAAAGATCTACAAAATAAGACAATTCCCCTCATCAAGGTGTTGTCGGGAAACCAAAAGTTTGAAGAAGCGATGTGGGAATTGGAGGAAATGATGAACCAGAGTTACCAACATCTATTTTAGTGTGGAAAAAAAATCAAGGGAAAACTGTTTTAAAGGGGGAAGATTGAAACAAACCAAACATTCATTAATGGAAATACCACTTAATATAATTAAATTTCTCTTCATGTAATTTTTTTATATAAAATCTTTAATTATTTGTTTTTATGTTAAGACTTGTGACCATTACTGATATAGTCGTTAAACAGTGATCACAAGATTAGTATAAATATAGGTCTTTAACGAATCCAATTTACTCAGAAAAAGGAAGCAATGACCTCATCCATTAGACGTGACCCATATGAAAACCATTAATCGGAAGTCGGAAAAGAGGTGGCATCATTGGGCTTCACTCATGACCAATCCCAAGCTGAGCTTCAATAAGTTATGCTCATGCCAGACCACCTTCGAGATAAGTGGATGTTGATAGAGATTACCAACCAAGAAATGTTATCCGAGCCACCCCCAGAGTATGTCACCATCAAACACCTTACTCTTCGATCTTATGTGGGTGTTATAAAGAGTTTTGTAACAAGAAAATAGTACTATGGTTATGTACATTATTTTTTTATATAATAATGAATATAATTTGATTTTATTATTGTTACCTGGTAAATTGTTTTTAAATTTCAAATAGTATATTATTAGTTAAAATTCAAGTATGAAATCTATTTTAATGAATTAATGTATTTTTGAATCAAATAATATTTTAATAAAATATTATTATTATTATTAAGTTAATTTTTATCAAATATAAATTATCGTATACTTTTATGAATGCAATTGTAATTTTTATTAAAGTTTAAAAGCCATTTTTGTCATAACCCATGAATTTTTTCTAAATGTTAGTTTTTATTTTAAAAGTGAAAATTAACATATTTAGGAAAATATTTAGAAAAAAATAATATTATTTCTTGAATCAGGATTTCAAAATTATCAAACGGTGAATTTTTCACAATTTTCTGAGAGAGTCATATTTTTGGGTAAATATTAAATACCGTTTAAATATATAATGTGTTTTATGACATCATAATGTCCAAATAGTAATGTAATAAAATTCTATAAGCCTTCTGTTAGGCCAATATATGTTTTACCATTAAAATAATGTTATTTGGGGTCAGATTGAATGATTTTACAAAGCATTAATGGACCCATCAAGGCTTATTAAACATCTTGTCTTTTTAAATTGTTTTCTTTTGGAGTGTGACTCACCTCCACATAAGAAACCCCATTATTTTAAGAAGTTAGGAATTTGGCCTTATAAAATATTTTTTTCCACTCCCATTTGGAAATAACCATTGGCAAAAACCATGGGTTGGTTTGTGGTTGGAATTAGTTTAATGTGTGGTGTCCTGACCCTAAATAATAATGAATTCCCTCACCTTTCCAATATAAACTCACCCAAGATCCCACTTTCTCCTAACTCAAAGATATTGGAGTTCGTCCACACTCTGACCTACTATCCCTAGAATCCTCAGAAGGTGCCTCCAGTTCCCAATAAGCCTTTCTCAAGCTTCTCTCTAGCCTTTGGAAGCACACATCCAAGGAAGGGTTTTTTTCCTTTCTCGTTTTGTCCAATTTTTCCTAATGTTGTTATTCCCCATTAATTTCAATTATAAATGTTGGGGTATGTTTCCTCACCTCACCCATACTAAACTATTAATATTTTAATGATGGGAGACCCATTTCTCTCTCATTAAATTCCTCCCATGTACACCCTTTACTGTGCCGAAATTCCAAAATAAATTTCTCTCTCTTCTTTTACATTCAAGCTATTCTTTTGTATCATGACAAGAAATTCCAATTCCATTTGTTTGAACATGTATCTTTATGACCCCCTTACTTTTCATTTCATATAAATATGACGAGACACCCATTTCTGTCTCATCAAAATTTTTTATGAATTCTTACGTCACGTCGTTACGCTACAGAAATTGCACCAATTTTCTAAGCCAATGTCATTGTGTATTGAATACAATGCCCATTTCTTTATCAATGGTATTCAAATTAATTCCCATTTACTTATTTATTATATAAATTCATATATGAATTCCACATTCCTTTATTTTGGAATAAATGATTCTGTTTTATGAATCCATGTTATATGATCCATGTGGAACACTTATGCATGAAATGAAATGTTTAAGAAGGGTGCACCCTTATAGTGCTCCAGTGAATTGGGTAAAGTATAGTATCATGATACGCCATTTGAAATGGGTGTTTAATCATAATAATTCAAGTGAAATGAGGTTTTACAAGTGCTTCATGTGTAATGATGATTTACTCATGCTACATGTGCAATGAGCCTTGGCTCATGCTAATTCTATGTTAAGTGTTGTTGCCACATTTCCATGTTATGATTATCATGATTAATCATTACATTATGTTTATGGTCCTATTGTTCACTATTTATATGCCTATTTTATAACATGTATTTTATTCCTCATGTTATTCCATGATTATTCCCTTACTGGGCTTTATAGCACACCCTTTTCTTATGCATGTTCTCAGGTTATCCCATGCAATGCTAAGTACGAGAGAATGTAGTGGTCATGTAAATGAATTTTTCAATAAAGATGTTGTATTTAATGTTTTATGTTGTTATGTAATTTTGAAAATACAGAAATACACTAGACCTCTTTATCTTACATGTTGTATCAAGTGATGGTTTTATGTAATAAATCCTGTTTAGGTTTGAAATAAAAAGAAGGGTTGTCATACCCATTGTTTGGATCTAATGGTTGTTTTTTATAAAATGTTTTGATAAATATAATGTAATGAAATTTTTATGAGATATTATATAATTTAATAATATTTTTATAAATAATCATGGGTTCTAAATATTTAATTTCAAAAGTGGAAAATTCATAATTTATTTTTTTTCAAATAGTTATTGAAATGATACTCATAAAAAGTTATTATAGTCAAAACAATATTTGAATAATATGATAACATTTTTTTTGTTAGGAAAAAATTTAATCATAATTATTTTCCAGAAAAAATAAATACAAATTTTATGGAACAAATGTTTTTAAAAGATTTTTATTTTCTATAACATTATATGAATCAAAAACTAGAAAATCTATCATTTTATTGGGTTTTTGTAAAATAAGTAATCCAAAGGGGAAACAATAGTTCTTGTAAATCCCCAGTAAATAAGGATATGTAAAAATATATTAATATGTGAGGAACCTATATATAGAATAATAATTAAATACATAATATTACGATTGATTTAATGTCATTTTTTTGGGAGACAAATACAAGTAAAAATATAATAGAGTGTTTCTGATGTTCCCTTATCAGTGGTTATTGTTCCCTTGGTATGTGTGTCTAAATTAACATTCTATAAATGTTTATTTTCATATGGTATATAAATAATTATTTTCTTTTTATTTGGGTGATAAATAACCATCTTGGTTTAGGGATATAGGGGTTTTGAGTGATTTAGAGCGATTTTATGATCTAATTTGATAAAAATGTGCGGATAAAATTGGTGGTGATGAGGGGGGATTTATAAGAATATGATAGGGGTGTTTTAGTATAAAATATTAGAATAAATTTTTATGTCATCAAATAGTAACAATGATTTTTATTAAACATTAAGGGTCATATGACACAATAAAAAACGTCATAAAAAAATTTAATTTTAAATTTTAAGAACCTATTAAAATTATTAATATATCTTCAAACAAATTAGAGATCTTATACGGTGTTTCAATATTTACATCCATATTATATTTGTAATAAAAAAATTATTTATTAAAAAAGATAAATGTGGTTATTAAAAAATTGAAAAAAAAAATATCTACCTAAATTTATAGGTTTGACCATTTTTTTGTAAAAAAAGTATTTTAAAAAATATTCATTTTCATGATAGGTGCAATCTTTTATCCCTTTGGGAAATTACTTATGGTTTTATAAATTTATATTATAATGTGTATAAAAATTTATGTTCTCTCCTAATCACATTTTATGAAATATTATATATATTTTTCATAGAATTTTTTTTAATATTATATATAAATTAAATACTTAATAATTTTCATTCATTATATAAAAATTTATTTTATCATATTCAATGCATTAATATAGGATCCTTTAGGTTTATTTATATAATGATAACTGAATATTATGTACCTACTTCCACATAAAAATAAAAAATATTACCCTTCACCAATATTGACCGCCACTATCCAAATTTTAAATTAATTTGTTCTTCATATTAAAAAAAATGTTATTTGGGTAAAAAATATTTCATTTCTAAATGAATTTTGTCATTAATATTACATTTCCAAATTATTCTTATCCCATTATCAAAATATTATATATCCTCATGTAAATGTGTGAAATGGTTGTACTTTCTGTGGGTGGTTTGAAAAAAATGATAATATTGGGATTTCTACTAACATGAACTACTATCATAGTAGATTCTACAGTATACTTAATTAATGATGTTCTTCAGGATAAAGGTTAAAAAATAATCCACTATCCTCCATTGAGGTATAGAAAAATAAAAAAACAATTTGGGCCTTATCTAATTTACATTGATTGATGCATTTATTTGGGGAAAAGGGCGTCTGGGGAGGGTTCTTGTGGTTTGTGACATGAATCCATGGTTTTATCAGGACTTTATAAACCCATATGTTAATCCATATATGTTCACTGACTTGATGGGGGAAAAGGTTATAACCCATATTTTCTTCTAGACACACAAATATACTACTGAGTTAACACAATATAAAAAATGGACCCACAGGTTTTCTATATGTTTGATGTGGAATACAAAATAATTTCACCTGGTTCACTAAGATTCCAACCTAGTCTCAATTACCTCAAAATCATAATCAATAGCACCATCATCTAGTCCTACCCCCATCCCTATTATCTTGGGTGTATCTACTATATATTATATATTATTCATTTTTTTCTCATTTTGGAAATCATAAATTTAATATTCCCATCATCTTTAATAAATTTTAGTTTTCTACCTCTTCTAAGAGATGTTTCATCATAATAATATTACATTCTCTACTTTCAGTGTCTTTTTTGGATTCAAAATTTTCCCCAAATTTTGTCTATGTTTGTGCCTAATACATTACCTCTGGGAAATAATAATTATTATATTATCATTCCCTAAACCGAAACAATAATATTTTTATTTTTTGGAATTTATTTATGATGAAATCCATCCATCCATGTCATGTGATAGACATTTATTTTAATAAATCTTTAAAATTGTCTTTGAATTAATTAAATTTACTTTTTAAAAATATGTTAAATAATAAGAAAATATTTCATCCATATGGAATTCATATTCTTTAAATTAACTATAATAATTCTATATTTCACCAAAGGATTTATTAATTTATAAATGGATTAGAAGGGTATTTTGATTTCATAAGAATTTTCCCAAATAATTAATTCCTCAAATATCAACAATTATAAATGATTTAGGCCATATAGTTAAACATAAAGGAATTATAGGAGGAGGTTTGAAATATATGTGATATATTTGGGTAAGGATTTAGTAATTTAATATAACTAATACAATATATAAATTAAAATTAAAATTTTCAAATGAAAATTTGGATTTTGTGAGTTTATTTAATTTAAAAGGAAATATTAATGATTGATGAAGAATTTAATTAATTGGATTGGATTATAAAAACAACACGGTATAAATTAAAATGAAAAAATGTGGGTATGTTTTTGGTGTTTAATTTAATTACATGAGTGGTGTACTTGTGATTTTAAATTGAATATAAAATATTTGTATTAGTTTATTATAGTTTCATACTAAAGCCTATATGGGTTTTACTTAATATAATATGACCTATATCCTATTTAAAATTTCCCATAAGAAGGATGATTCCATTATGGAATTAATAGGAATGTTACATTATGTTATGGTATTTAGATATAGTGGTTAAAATATTCTTGGATATTAGGAGAATAGTCCATGAAGATGAATGTGGGGGATTTTTTTATAACTGGTTTTTGTGTGGTGGAATTGATGTCATGGTAAATAATGTTTGGTTAGTTGTTCTTATTATATTTTAAATGTTATTTTTTGGTTTTAATTCCATTAGTTACATCAACTAGAATTAATTTTTGATATGAAATGAGAAGATTTCATTTTGTGTTCTCAGATTTCATTAGGGGATATTCATTAATTTTAGTGGATGTATAACACAACGAAACTTAAATAACAATAATAACATGATTTATAACAAAGTGTGTAGATTAAAATATTTTTATTATAATTAATATTTATATTTTTCCAAAATTAAAAATAAAAGTTAAAAAAATCACATCTAAAAAATATTTGGAATCTTCTAATAAATATTCATTTTTCATCAGAAATAGCTTACTTAAATATAAATGATCATTTAAATAAACAAAAGTTCTCTTATATTCCAAACCCTATAATGTAATTTTATACCATAATAAAATTTCATACTCAACCATGATCTCAATGAAGAAAATTTATAAACATGTGATAAGTGAAAAACATTCATAATAGTACACAAAATAGTGAAAATGGTCAGTTATTATTCAAAATCAAGTACTCTTGTAAAAAATGTTTCACATTTTACATTATATACCTTTAGATAATTTTTTTTATTTTATTACTCATGAAAAAATATTTTCTTCCAAGACATGTTTTCATAAAACTAATCATAATGTATATTAAATTATTATTGAAAATTTATATTATATCATTTAAAACATGGGTACTCATGAAAATATTTTATTATATAACACACATTTAACCCATAAAATTGTTATAAACATTTATCAAAAAATTCTATTTATATTTCCTTATTAAATAATAATATATCGATGATGATTTATTATAATGAATATAAAATTCATTTGGGTACCTTGGGACATCAGTTCCGTAACACCCATTCTATCACTCATACATGACCTTTTACAAATGGAATATCCAACACAGTTAATTAAACATTAGTCACCATATAACATAATCATTACCCAATGAATTGGATAGATATATGATTTTAACCAATCATCATGGACAATTCTAAAGGGACATATCATACATTAGACACATCGAATCAATTAGTTACATTATATAATTTTGTAAATTTATATGTTTTACACCTATAATGAACAACTCTGGGGATTCACAATAAGATATTTAAACATTAATTTGACATTTTTACTCATTAAAAAATTAAAAAAAAATTAAATAAAGTAGGAGATCTATTTGAATAATCATTATATTTTATATTTTAATATTATTAAGGAATAATATTCATTATTATTGAAATTCAAATCATTATAAACATGTTATAAGAAAATTCAGTTCACATTATTGTAAAAATTTCAAAATTTACCATTGAAGATAAAGGTTAAAATAGTTCAATTTAAACCTTCGTAATGATTCTAAAAAATTGTTTAAAATAAATTATAACATACATTACTAATATTAATAACATATTTAAATCATTTTAAATAACATATACTTAGGTGTTAATAAAAGTAAAAAAATCATGTCTTTTAAATTACGAGTTTAATGAAAAAACACTGACCCCATGTCCAAATATCAACAGATATTATATTACTAATTTGTAATAAAAACTTATTAATTATAATCATTATCAAAAAAATTAATTTTTATTAAATTATTATTATACACATTATTTAATTTTTAAAATTTGTTATATATTTTTTATATTAGTTATGTACATATAAGATTTATTGAATATGTATTGCTTGTAATTCCAAAACAACATTGGTGGGTTGAACATGGTCAAAGGAATAATGTTTAAATAATCATTGAAACATGAATGCATAAATAATTTTATTTTTATAATTATTATATCTAATTTAAATCATTAATTGTTCTATGTAGACAATAATAATAACCACATCACTTCATGGAGGTTGTAGTGTACACCTAAATATGAGAAATGTTATCCTTTCCTAACAAATGGGCTGGTAATATTGTAAGTGCATTATATAATTATAGTATCATAATTTATTAATTATTATAATATATTTTAACTAAATATATAATAATATACATCCTTTTGAGATGATTATTAAAAAATGAGACACATCACATCATGGTATTAGTAATCCACATGTATGCATGAGTTAATTTTTAATTTCCTATGGGATGGAAAATGAGATATAATAGAATTATACCATAATCATATAAAATTTATGTCATAATAATATTTTAGGTTTAATATTTTATAATAATTAAATAATATTTCATAAAGGTAGAATAATAAATAAGAATTAATTACCTGGTAAATAATTTTACTACTTCTTTAGAAAAACACTATATTATTACTCATTATGATAGATTAAGATGGCCTTTTCTGTAAGAAAAAATTATATTAAATGGGTAGGGTTATTGGTAATTTATGTATTTATTTCATTCCAAATATATATTTCACATAATAAGTAAGGAATATAGGTATTTTGGTTCACATATAATAGTGAGAGGACTGGCATAGTCGATTTTATTTTTAATTTTACTGATGATAAATGCCTTACTTGTGGTAATGTGAGTCAATAAATATACAATTTATATGATAATATGAGAGGGATGTAAAACAGAATCCAATAATATTAATGAGTAAAATTTTTTCATTATCAAAATGTATTTACATTAATTATAGAAATTTATCCATTACCAAAGAGACTGCTTTTTCCCATGATTAGTATTCATTTTGATTTAAAATTAAATTCCCCACATTACTAAATATGAAATTATTGATTCCAAATATTGAATAGATTTTTAATTTACTACAATTTATAATTTTGAAAACTTAATGATAATTTGAGAATGGTAAACAAAACAATATACGAGTTTTTAGATAATAGAACATTTTTAAAAAACTATGAACATATTAAATAATTAAATTTAATTTTGACTTATATTGAATCATTGAGATTAATTTTAATAAAATAAATTTTTTGTTACATTAGTGGAAAAAATAAATATTTCATTCATCTTTCAAATTAGTTCATAAAATGAAAAAATTGATAGTTTATCAAAGATATTTCTTTTTCACTATTCACCACAAGATCCACCTTTTTAGAAAATATATATGATTAAATTGAAATATTTATTTTATATCATGAAATAAAAATTTTATTCGAAATTATATAATTTAATTTTTCAATTTTGAATATGTAACTTATAAATAAAACCATATAAATCACGGATATCAGTATTGTTAAAATCAAAAAAAATTCTTGGTATAAATATTAAAAACAAATGTTGTATTTTATAAAAATACCAAAAAAACTTAACATGAATATTAAAATTTTATTAAAATGATTTACTATTAATATGAAAGTTGGTTTCCAGTTCTTCCCTTCATTATAAAATTTTATTATCACGTTTTGATTCATTTGTTAATTGAGTCGACATATTTTTAGTTCAAAACATTTTTAGGTGCCCATGATTTTTCCCTAATTTTCTAGTTCATCCATCAAAATATCCATGTAAAATACCATTTTTATTACACCTTGTCTCATTGATGTAGTCATGAAAATAAATTTTACATATAATTATTATTATCTATAAAATATACTTCCTCATAGCTCATAATATGATATTCTTCAGTTGTATATTTTCTCAAAAAAAAATAACACAAAAAATACATGAGATAATCTGTTAGGAAAACTAGTGAGTAAGAAATAGTTCCCTCAATATAATGATTTTTATAAAGACTAATATATTGTGGTCTTTATATTCCTTTCTTTTTTAAATTTATAACTCATTCCCAATGGTATATTTAAAGAAATACATTATCACCACCATGATAGGAAGTGTATTACCTCATGGTTTATTCATAAATCCCGTAATCATAGAAAAAACCTCATATAATTATGATTCATGATTAACTTTTAAATAATAAATTCTATAAGTTTATGTAATGAAAACATTGTTTCACAAATATTATCCCAGCATGCTCGATTCCAAAATCATTTTTGATATAATGTATAAAAATATGATGTCTGTTTACAAGAATGAAAATTGTAATTAAAATAAGACTCTGCTAAATAAATGAAATCATTACAATATCCCAGGTAATATAGTGATAATTCACGTAGAATATCTTGTTTTTTCTAGACCATCCACTCTAACAATATATCATATTTATAATGCGAGGTTTTATTGATCATTAATTCAATAACCAGTTAGTTCTAGCACTCATTCAATATTTTTATGTCGATATGGGGTCTTGTTCTAGTTAAATATAATGGTTAATATACAAAATCAAACTATCCTATTGAGATAATTTCATTCATGTGGATTCCAAGAAACAATATCTGAAATAGGTTGATAACATTAGGATTTACTAAAATAATCAATAATAACCAGCTCACATTATTAAATGAATATTTCATTAGTAATACCACTTTGGAATACTTGTATATATTCTCCCATTTATATCCAGAGAATTGAAATGTGTAATGAACCCCATTATGATGTTTTTTCATAGATTTGACACTTTGTAAAACCAATCATTTAATAGTAAAATCATATATTTCATAAATCATTCATTCCAAAAATTAGTATTCCTGACATTTTTAATATATTTTAATGATACAAAACTTAATATAAATCTAATTGGTATTAGATTTACATTAAAATAGCTTTATCGACTAGAGATCATGAGGCACAAATATCCACTTTCTTAATAATATATGATTTTTTCAAAAATAGATTTAGAGAAACATTCCCTTATTAACCATCTATAAATTTTCTTGCAGCCTCAATACTCTTCATGAGAATTCATAATATTATCACAGAAGGATGAATGAACTAAACCCTAAAACTAAACTGTTGGAGTTCCTCCTGGAACAATATCTTGGCAAACATTCATTACATCCAAATATGTTGGGTAAATTCCAAAATTATTATATATAATAATGAATTATCTATTTTTATCAATTCATGATCTACCTTGTTTTCATAAAATTTATCATAGTGAATTGTGAAATCATAATCATTTATTGCTTCCAAAAAACTATCTACCTACTGTTCAACTCTTTTTTGTGAATAAATTCACTAAAATATAATGGTAATCATATATTTCACACGTTATACAATAAAAAGATTCCTCAGGAAACCCAATTAAATATTAAATGTGGTTTAACTTTTTCATGAACAATTATTAATTGGTGTTATGTATATGTAATTAATTATTCATCTTACATTAGGAAAAATTAAATTCCATTAAATGTAGCATCAAAATATTAAAAATATCAATAATTTTATATGGAAATGATTACACTAGAACACCAACCTATCTTCTTATAATTTTAAGAATACATTCATGCCATTCTTTTTACAATATGATAATTTCTCCATTTTATGTTGAAATATTTTTTTGGGGTTATACAATAGTAATGTTTTAAACAAAAAAATTTACATTAACCAGTCGTTTCAAGAAAAAATAGAATAATTGTGATAGTTATATGTATTGAGACTCTTAAAAACCATATATTTTGAAGCATTAGTAGTTATTCTATATTTAGAAAAAATATTTCCAATGGTAATAAATTTTGTACTAAAAATTCAAATTATCTGAATTTTTCATTATTTTTTCACTGATCTATGTAAAAAACCCATATTTGTTATTCATGTATCAGTAACATTAACAATAAAATAATATATGTATCTCCAATGTGCTGAACTATCTCACTAATAAGACGGTAACTAAACAAGTCTCCATATAGACTCAAGAGTGTCTATCCATATGCTGGAGGTTTCTGAGTATTAGTGAGGGTCTATTGATGGTATGGTGGGGAGACTATACCATCTTGATTAGAGTATTAGAACTATTTGTTATATATAAATAACTTAAAAATGTGGAAGTAATAATATTATCAAAAAATTAAATAGATGAATAATAAAATACATGACTACAAATAAAATTGTTCATTCTAATTACATATAAAGAGGAACGCAATATCACATGTTACTTCAAGGTATAAGCTATAAAAAATGACAAAAAGAAAAGAAAACCCCAATAATCAACTCATCTTGCATTATGAGAAAGATCCTAGTAATGTGCTCCTTAACTACCATGTACCCAACAGAAAATAAGAAATAAATCCAAATTCCTATAAGAATGATGATATACTCATATTATAAATGGATCCGGAGAAGGGTGTGAGATAATAATATCTATAATCCAAAAACAGTGGCATCTACCCCAATCCATAAAATGATATAATATGTTATGTAGTGAGAATGTATAAGGATAATACTAAATGAGAATTTCTTGATAGAAACCTGATTGGGTTCTTAAAGGACTCGTAATGGATATACCCACTATTCCACCCTTCAATTTGATTATTGCTGTGGGATGTTCCTCTTTCATCAGGATGGATCACCCAAATTTGTGGAAGATTCTCCTATCGAGTATGAATCAAACATAAAAAGTTCAACAAACAGAAGGCTTATTCGCTTAAGATATCTAATATCTCTCTCTCAGGGATAATTATAATCTTTCCCACATGAATCACGTGACATTGAATCTATTAATCATGAATCCTACATAATCATAAGATTGTTTCTCAGGCATTCAGTACCGTTGCACCTAAATCTCGTGTGTCATGGAAACAAGAAGAAATCCATCAGGAATTGTGTGACTGTGTGTCTAGACCACAAACATCTGAAATAATCATATAATATTCCCTCAAGAAATTAATACCTGGGTTCCTAGCCCTTAGGCAGTATGAAAACATGCACCTGGACCATATAAATTTATTACTAATATGCATGAACCTCAGTTGGTAAGAAAACATGCACGAAGATCTCTGGGATTATGTGACTATGAATCTACCCATCAGGCATCAAAAAAATCATTAAACATATTTTGAAAACTAAACATGCCAATTAATATCAAACCCTCAGGTATCAATCACATTGATATCACACAAACTCAAATTCTAGGTAATTAAAATCACAAGTCTAGAAACAAACCTACCATATTATCATCACAATACTCAACGATCAAATTAAATAATTTACAATCTACCAAACAAATTTATTTCCTTAATCGAGGATCCTAATTAAAAAAATAATAATACCAAAACTTTTTTTAAAATAATAGAACCCCATGGTCATCAATATATTAGTTATCTAGTTTATCCAAGATGATTCTACAATAATAAATCAGACAATTTATTATAATTCAAATTCAAAAGACCAAGCCATTAATCAAAATATTTATCCAATTTAATGTAGGGATAAAAATTCAAATAGTATATATGATAATTTAATCCAAGGATGGAGCACCTATCGAGTGTGTACAAGCCTCATTCTACTTTCATATAGACCAAAATAGATTCAATGGAATTTAATAAAAAGGATGATTATAATTTAACAACCATTTTTTGATTTATCTGGGCATGCTAGTGGCATACTGCCACGATAGAACCTATAAAAAGTACTATAAATAATTTTATTGGATAAAAGCGTGTTTATTTTATACTAAAAAATAGAATTTAATTAAATTTATATCATTTAAAAAATTTAAGGACATCCATCATGTCAATCCATTCTATTCAATTCATTTCCTTTAATTATTCAATTCAAGGAAATTTATTTATTTAATTTCAAGTTGCGTGTTGAAGGTTCCATAGGAAATAATAAAAATTCATACGATGGAATTCCTTTTTTATAAATCATGTAAACTCCTTCAATTCATAAGATGGACCATTCCCATAGATCGTTCCTTGATTCATTATAAATTTTTCAAAGGGAACTTCGTTTCAGAATTCCATTACAAGCTATATCCTAAACATGATAAATCTCATTTAGAACCTAAACGCATAATGAAAAGTCAATCAAATAAGTCAATAAATCATGAAATCAAAAAATTATAATCTTCTCTATGAGTTTATGAAGATAGTGCACCTTTATTGGAGGGGTTTTATAATAAAAACCTGAATGTTTTTCAGAAAATTAAATTAACTAAACTTGGAATTTCATTCAATGATCACAATTAAATTTATAAGGAACTATAAATTATGAAATTAATTAAATTCAAATTAAAAGTGAATGTAAATGGATCTAACCTTAGGATGTAGACTAAATCCCCTGAAAAACAGTTTGGGACAAGGAAGCTTTATTGGGGACAACTCAATGCTTCTCTACACTAGCATGAACATACATTATTATTAATATCCCTTAATAAAATGTAAATATTACCCTCTACATGAGGTAATATTTAAATTTAGTGTATAAATACCTATGTATATGGGTGGAATAACTCTCTGAGCTATCAAACACACTACAAAAACAACCAAGGACTCAAAAACACTGTAAAAAGGTTCAACACAATCAATGGAAACTACTTGAAAGTCAGAAACATTAATATCACTAGGTATTAATTTAGTGAAAGGGAAAATAATTTACAAAAAATAGTTTGCAGAGAACCAAATCAAACAAAGTTTCTTCACATTCAGCAGTGGATGTTGGGATACACATGAATGGGTCCCGAGATACCATTCTCATGACATAATATTAAATGAAAATATGAAACTCTAGGTTATCCCAAATCATGTGTTCGACTGAGCATTACAGTGTTATTCAAGACCAAAAATCATCCAAGAAAGGGTGAAATATAGTGTAGAAGAATTTACCTTGGAGAATTGAGTGGAAAACACGATAAACTATGGTGGAAAATAGAGCCAAAAATTATGTTGAGGAGTTGGTAGGTCTTGTGGTAATGGGGTTTGACTGATGGAGATCATACAAAAATTTAGGGGAAACCCAGTTTTGGGATTGTTAAAATTTAGCTAGTAGTAATAATATATATGATAATAATATTAACCATAATCATAATCATACTAATAAAAATACAATATTATTATTATTAAATAATTTCATTTTTTTAATTTTAGATTAAGTTTATTATTTCAATTTTTAAAATGTTGTAATGAGCAAGGTTTGGGTCGTATTGTTTGGATATACATGTGTCAACTATTCACCATTCACTATGCACTTAGAGAACCCCACACAGACTAGCCACAGAGCATGGAAAATATGCACCACCATTGTGGTGAATTTTATTCAGGTACTGCTTATTTACACAAAAACCTTTAGGCTAGGTTCCTGATTTGAGAAATTGTATGCTGCCTGTGCCCACCACATCTTCCCACCTGTTGTCTCCCAAACAGATTTTTTCTTGGATCAGAAAAATTTTATACAAATTTTGTGACCTCTAAAAGTCCTTCAAAAGTTATTTTTCTACTTTTGGTACTCCTAAAACTTATCAAGACCCCAACGAAAACAACCTAGGCCTTCACTAAAGTGAAATAAAAAAAATTTATGTTCTCCATGTCTAGGAATTTAGATCTAAATAATGTATTAAAAAATGTATTGTCTACTAAATGAAAAGATCAAATTCAGATACATTTTTTACACTTCAAAACATGAATCATTAAGAAATTCTCACCATAGAGCATCTCATCCCTGATTCTTATTTGGGAACCACGTAAACATCAATCAACATAGAAGGGTCACGAAGTAAGATTAAATTTACCATGTTTCATTCTTATGTAACTAATGCACCTCCGAGAATTAATTGAATCTAGATAAACTTTATCAATTGTAACATGATCCAATGCTCTTTTTTCCTTACCAAAACATCGATAAGGAACATAAAGTATCTCATTTATCCAATGAAACAATCTTGTCTTAATATTGTTGAAAATATGGACAAAGTTACTTCCCACTTAGGCTGATTATTCAAGAAGAATCTCGCCTTACTTAACAAAAATTTATAAATTGAATTGTAATATCCACTACCATGTAATCTCGCATTTACAATGAAAAAACACACAGATGTCCCCAACCTAATTCTAGTGGTGTCTTGATAATAAACCAACAATTAGACATTAAAAATTTTCATTCCTCCGAACAAATAAGGTGTAACCTAGATCCATCCCACAAGTGTCGTCACCCATTAAAAACACCTATGATCATAACTAAAATCCCGGGATAACATCAGATTCAACATACCGGGGCATGAGAACTATCATAAGATATTACACCCCATTATATATTATTTTTTTCATTGTAAAAAAATCATAACATCGAAATAATATCAACGACTACGCTCAGAGAGGCCTTTGACTGGAATTATTGTTAGGAGGGGACGACCGGTTTCCCAAAGTCAATTTAAGGCATTAATTTACGGGGACTGAAGGATCACTAAGAACCCCTAATATTTGATACAAAACACACCTCAACATGTAACAAATATAGAACCACACCAACAATACCAATAATGTTAACACTTAAGTGTGGTATAAAACATACGCTCTATTAGGGAATTTAGGATGGCGACAAGATAAGGTACATTCTAATATCTAAGAAGAATACACTATGATGGTTGAAATAGATTCTAGTAAATCATACCAAAAAAATGAAATTGGAATAGTTGATTCAGAAATGATCGACATAAAGAAATATTGTTTGCATTACCCATTAGATCATCATTATTAACCAACCACAAGCCTTTAACAACCGAGGCATCCTTTGATCACTCATGATTACCCCTCTGAAGTCCTTCCATGACCATAAATAAATCAGGAATCCAATAAATGGTCAACCGTGCGATATTCATGCTTAAAATAAAGAACCATCATGATTTATCACTTAAATGTATCAACGGAATTAATAAAAAACGGATCATTTATAAATGGTCCTCCCGAGTTGTGTTCCTTCGACAGGGAAGGACATACTCATCAAATCTGATCAAAATCTCCCTATATTAGGAGTGTCCTAGTCGATGAGATAGAATATAAACAAGGTACTCGCGAGAACACTAAATGAAAAACACATAAAAAAATTTGTGATTTTCCTCAAGACTTGTTTTCAACATCAATGTAATTAGCATAAAGACCCATAACTTATAAGACTAGAATTTCATAACACCCAGGTATCAGGAAAATCCTCCCAAAATTTGAATGAACAAGATTACTTAATTCCTAGGTCACTCGTCTACGAAGATAACTAGAGACCATGATCAACTAGAAAATGATCAAAAAGTTAGGTGATATCAACTAGTTCGTTACATCAATTAGTAACTCAACAAAACCACATATATCAATGCATACTACAATATGATTTTACAAGCCGCCCACATATCCTGATTACTATCCATAGAAAACCCACCATATAAATTCAAATATCCCATGGCCCATAAAAAGATATATATCATCATTTATTTCCCCATATGACCATAAACATGGATGAAGACCCATAGAATAGTTTGTCACCAAGGAAGAAGACGTGGTCATGATACTGAAGAAGGAACCGACCATCTCCTAGAAATGTCTATCCCACAAAAACTGATCTTCAACCGATTCTCACACCCATAAAAAATGGTCATGAAAACATGACCTCCCAACCGGAAATGGTTTTTGTTAAAATGGAAGGACTCAATCATAGGACGTTGTCACTTGAATGACACCACACAATACCAAACACACAACACTTGTAATAATTTACTGTTATAAGGGTGATACCCATGACAATTTATCCCCTTAAAGTAACATAAGTGCTTAAAATATCAATTGGTCACAACAAAAAAATTCACTATGATCAAAATCAAACCATATACATAATTTTTATATAAAAGAACACCAACTAAACACACTCCCACTTACATTCTAAGGATCAATCAATGAAGCTCAACCATCTCATACACAAGTTTTTCAAATAGAGGACACCACATATGGTTCGATTTAAATAACCATTACATTTATTCACATTTAATCATTAATCATCAAATTATTATAATCACATTATTTATTACCATTAAAAAACACACCAGGTACATGGTTATCCTAGAACCCCAAGGGAAAAACATTAATTTCTCATAAAACACGCATTTAAAGCATTCATTTTTCATTGAAATCCCATCATATTTAGGAATGTAATAATAAAAATCATTTTTATCAAATAAAGAGACCTACTAGGGTCTAACTAAGAACAATTTTGTTCATTAGAATGAAACACATTAGCTATTGATTTGTTTTTATTGTTTAAAAATTCTAAAATGTATAATCTCATAAGTTACATGACATAACAAACCTAAACGGGTCTATTTGGGCCCTTATTAGTTTCCCAAATATTTTCTAATTAAAATTGAACTATCCTTCAATTTAAAACCATTTCAAAACATAATATAATGACATTAAAATTTTCAACTAATTGGGTTTCTATTCGAAATTAATAATTTTCCCATACACATCATGGATTGAAAATCAGATCCTATTAATTGAAACACATCCCATTTCAGATTCTAACCTGGTCAAAGAACAGTACAATCTTATGAGTGGCTATCTACCAATCAATAAATTACCCATAAACATAAATTTGCGGGGAATTGTCTCCAAATTTACCAAAACCATAATCATTTTTGTGTTTGGGAAAATTTGGAATTAAATTTTAACAACATACTTAAAAAGAATGTATATATTAATCTCAAGATGGTTTGAATATATGGGTTGTAATGACCCAGGTATTTATAGAATAATAATTATTCATTTCTATTACAATTTAGGAATAAGATACCTATTTTATCATAAAGTGGATTCTTTTTCAAATAGTGTACTCAATATGCCACAATGGGTTTCCCCAAAATAATACATTGCACAAAACATTGAGTTATGCAAAATAATAATAATAAATTATTATTATTATTTTAAATGGTAGTTAACACCTAGCTGATGGAATGGTGGGAATTAATAGTATCAAATAAATTTTTAAATATGATTTATACATGTTTAAATAATGATTAATTTGTTTCAAATTTATTAGATATTGAAATAAAACCCCACTGAATATAAAGGATGTGTTTTTATGAAAACCTATTTAAAATAGAATAATTGTGTTTATACGATCATATCATCTATTATGGGTATTTATTTAAGGAAAAATATATGTTTTGTATTAAATGTAATGTTTTAAATTTATCTTATATGTTTTCTAGATAAGTGAGGAGAAAAAATTCATTTTTTGGGATAAAAGAGGTATTCTTCTAAAAATGGAGATTTATCGCGTTTTAATAGAGAACCAATTTTAAATCTAGTTTTTTTCACTTTTATATAAATTATTTCACAAACTAAACTTATTCTTTAGAACTGAGACGTAAAAATCTACTTTGGATGAAATTATGGTAATTTTTTGATAAAATTCTTATATGTATGAATAGTAAAAAATACTGTATTTTAATTCAAAAATTCATTTTCATTTAATTTATTTATATAGTTAAATTTCAATTTTAATTTATTTTAAATTTTAATTGAATTATTTTTTTCATTTGACCAAATTTTGGTCATTGGAAGTAATTTCAGTTTTAAGTTGGACATAAGCACATGTCAATATTTTGATAGTTATTATTTCTTAGAAACCCGAATTTTGGTTTTGACAATGGGAATTAAAATAAAATTATTTTTTAAAAATTCTATAATTTGAATTTGGATAAATAGATTCCTTATTTTGAATCATAAAGTAAAATTTTGTAAATATGTACCTTTTATTTTTGTACATTATGAATAGTAACAGTAGTAATTATTTTTTATTTACCATGGTTAAAGGGTAAATCAAGTATATAAGGGTATAAAAATTATTATAATAATATTAATCTAACATAAAATATATCCTAATCATCTTTTATGGGATATATCTAACTATGGGAATACTTGCATCGATTTTGGGAATTAATGGAGCCACTTGGGTGTGATGATTAGATCTTATAAGAATTAATTTAAAGTAAAGAGAAATAATTCATAAACATGTATCTACTACTAAATAAATTTTAATATAGGGTTATATAAAAAAAAATATTAATATAAATATTAATTAGAAATCTAAAAATATTTCCAACATTATAGTTTTTTGTAATTTTTAGACATTAAATTAAAAAATATAATTATGACACAATGATGATGTTGTGATTGCTTCATTAAGAAAGGATTCAAATAAAAGATATTATAAATATTATTTGAAATAATTTATGTCATACACAATTTGTATGGATGACTATGACATTATATGATTGATTCAATGATTTTTTCATAGGAATCAGGTTGTTATGATTTTGTAAAAAAGTCTAGTATGAATAGTTTCCAAAATTGTCATAAATCATAACTTAAAATATAAAATAGTTTATTAAATAATATTTCTTCCAAAAAATATAATATTAGGAAAAAAATTTAACATAAGTACAAATATGTCATAATGGTCATTCTTTTTTGGGACTGTTGACATGATTTGGTTATTACATAAACCTGCAATCTGTATATAACATGATATAACCATAAGATTAAAAAGGGTAATATAAGGGTTAAACAAAAAATATAAGGAAAAAATATTTAAAACATGTCTAAAAATTATTTTATGATGTGAATTATAACCAAAATAACCTTATCTTCAAATTAAATGAGTTTTGAACCATTTTTATTCGGAATTTATTATATAGTAAATTAATATTTCAAGACTGTCATAAAGTGGCCCCCTCCCTCTTATAAAAGGACACCACCTATACCCATTTAGTCACATCTCTCGAGACCCTTGGATAATCTATATTCTTCCTAAAAAATATCCCAATATACCCCGTTTCTTCTTAGATGCCTTACCTTGGAATAAGGCAATTCAGGAAAGCATTTATTCTCAAATCAAAAAAGTTACTTGATTTTGACGTAACATCATCCCTAATGTCACACCCCAGGTAAATAAAGAATATAATTTTTTTATATTTATCCCTATTTTTGAATAAAATTTTAATATCAATTTAAGGGGAATTCTATGCTCGATGGCTTATCCAATACGCAACAACGAGTTCCTTTGAAATCTTACGTTGCACTCTAATAATAAAATAATTTTATTTTAAATGGTAGTTAACACCTAGCCGTTGTAATGAGGGTAATGAACAGAACTAACTAAAAAATGATTATATATGTTTGTCAATTTTTTTTACTTTTTACAATTAATGTTAGAGGATTAAAAATGCGAATGAGTCCAATTTTAAACGTAAACATTGAAATATTCATTAAAAGGTCGATTAACCGCCTTTTGATGGTGAACCTCTTTTATATCCACTTTTTGAAAATTTTATGTGTTATATTTGACAAAATAAAATTCTTCTTTAGAATCTGGACATCAAAATTTACTTTGGGTAAATTTTTGGTATTTTTTCGATAAAGTTCATTTTTTAATGAATAGTGAAAAATGTTGTATTTTAATTCAAAACCTCTTATTAATATAATTTATTTATACTATTAGATCATCTTTTTAACTGGTTTTAAATTGAAATTATAATATATTTTTTCCATTTTATCCAATAGTGGTCATTGGAATTAATTTCACTTTGAATTGGACTTAAACTAGTGTCAATCTTTTAATAGATATTGTTTCTTAAAAACACGCTATTTTTTTTTTGACAGCGGGAATTAATTATTAAATTAAATATATTAACTTATATGTTTTGAATTTTGTAAAATAGACATCATTTTTGAATTTGGAATATCAAATATATCTTAGTGTGAATTTTTTGTATTTTTTTGAAAAACTTAAATTTTTGATGAATAGTGAAACCACTAAGTGGTAGTCTAAAAACTGATTTCCCGTTTAAATGAAACATTACCACTTCTGTGATTTGAATTTCTAAAATCCAACATAAATGGTTGTCATTAAGATGTAAAATTTGGTTCAATGGGATTAAAATAATTTTTGGGTGAATAGTAACTTTTAGGTTTTTAATCACGATTAGAGGTAATTAGTGTAATTTAAGGTAAAAATAATGTTTTAATAATATGAAATGACCTGGACACATGTAATACCCTTATTGGTTGACTCATTTTAGACCAATAAAATCCATGGGTCAACTTGGGTACTCCATGGAGCCAATTTGGTAGGAAAATGACATTAAAACCTTTTTATTTAAAGTTAAAATTAAAAGGTCACAAACATGTGTTGTTTTACTTAAAAAAATTTACATGGGGTTATACAAGTCATATTTTTGACTATAAATATTCATTATAAAGCTAAAAAAATTTCCTACATCATGATTTTTTTTTATATTTTTAGACATTAAATAAATTAAATTATTTATGACACCATGATGATGCACCGATTACCTCATTATTTAACGATTTAAATTAAATAAAAAGATAATGTAAAATCTAAGACCTAAACTTTTCAAAAACCTATTTTATGTGTGGATTTAGAACTATTATCACCTTATACTCGAAATATATTATTTTGGGACCTTTAAAATCCGAAATGCATTTTATAATAATGTTACTTTTCATGACTTTCCAAGAGTGCCCCTCCTCTCCTATTATAAAAGGCCCCCACCTCTACCATCTTACCCACACATCTCAAGCCTTTGTATCGGACAACCCCAGCCCATTTTGTCTCTACACATCCCTATATTACTCTTAGAAGCCTCACTTTTGGCATACGTCTTTCCAAGGAATCCTTTGAGCTCAAATCAAAAAGAGTTACCCGATTTAAAGGTGAAGTCTTCCCTAGTGTTCTTTTGTTTTATTTTTCTTCTCCAACCCCCTAAAACTTTTTTAATCCATTATTTTGAAAAAAACCCTGTATCATAAATATAATTGGATGTTTTTTTAGTAAGTATTAGAGCTAAACTTACACACACATCCGTCTAATTGTTAAAGAACATACTGTTTCTGTGGATGTCGAATCACTGCCTCACAAAACGATGATTGTTCAATATTCTTTTAACACCTTTAAAGGTGGACATTATGATGTCACTGTATTTTATATATCATATATATGTTATTTATGTTTTCTATATTATTCTGTATTTTATATTTAAAACATACCTTTATTCTTTTCATGTTGAGCAAATGCGATAATTTCATATGAGGAAGTGTGGACTACCGCCCCTCAAGTGATGTGACTCGTTCATGAAATACATGGAATGTATAAAGAATTAAATTAATGAACATATGTGACCTATATAACACATATATTATAATTTAATTATAATATATATATATATAATTTATTTTTAATTCCATTAATATGACAAAATAAATGAAAGTAGCGTTCATGCATACGTACGGCCTACCGTCTCCATGAACGGTGCTTTTTGTTTTTATCTCCAAATGATATGGAATAGTATAAAATGAATATGTACTGGATATATATGATATTTTAATGATTAATACAATTTTATAAATGATTTACTTATAACTACATGGGCAATCATTTTTTAATGACGTTTATTTTTGACTCATGTACCAAAAGTTGGAAAAAACGTCTGATATAAACTAACATTATTAAACAATTATTATAACAATATAATATGTGATATTAACTGAATAATAATATTTACAGTAGGTCCTTATGCAATTATAAATTGACCAAAGTTTATTATTCCGGAATGTAATGAAACGAACAAGACAAGTCGAACTTGAGGTAAGGGATCCTACCCCTCTCTTTCTTTTTAAGTACACTCTTTTATGTCAATCCTTTTAAGCTCATCATTGTTATGATTGGGATGTTATTTTATATTACTCTTAATGTACTTTTTTTTATTTAATATGATGAGAGACCCTATTTTCTCTCATCAATCCATTTTGGATATTTGTAGTGGCGCTGTTAGGCTGCTGAATTTTCATAAGAGATCCAACCTCACTCTTTCTTTTCTAAGTACTTTTCTTTATGTAACTTCTTTTAAGACCCTATTTGTTATGTTGGGGGATGTTATTTTATATTCCTATTTCTGTAAATTTTATGTTAATATGATGAGAGACCCTATTTTATCTCATCAATCCATTTTTGGAAGTTTTAAGTGGTTCTGTTAGGCTGCCGAGTTTTTGTAAGGGATTTTCATCTCACATTTATTCCCGTGAGATTTATGCTACATTTTCCACCATTTATTTTGAGTGGTATATGTACTTCCCATTATTATACTCTTTGTGTAATATACGTTTTATTATGAGTATTTACATCAATGTCCTATTGTCCTTCTTTCATGGGGTGTATGTTTCGAATGATACCGAAGTCGGTAAGGGAACCTTTCACCAACCTCTTTATAAAAGACTTGTTTTGTTGGGAATTTAATTTACATGTTGTAATTTTGGAATATGTTCTTCTATATCCATATTGATGTCAATTTTATGTCCAAGTGATGATATACCCTTTTTATCTCTCATCAGCTCATTTTCTAAAATTTGTAGTGACGCCGTTAGGCTGTCATATTTTTGCAAGGGAACTTCTTAACCAAATTTTGATTCTTTGGGATAAACTTATACTCATTGAATATGTTGTTCTATGAATATGTGAGAATAACCCTTTATTTTTTTACAGTTAATATCCAATTATATTTGGTGTATTTTTTTGTCACACATATATATGTAATTGATTTATCCTTAATCCAAGGATACCGTCTTTGTATGGGACTTCGTCTCAATCTCCATTCATTGAGGAATATTTTGTTTTATACACAATCTTCTTTTATACGGTGTATAAAACCCTATGAATTTTATGTTTATCAGAAAGGAATATTTTTTATATGAAGCGTTTTACTAAATGACAAAAGGGAATGTTTTTGTCGTACGTATGCGGCAACAATGACTTCGTCGCCGCCATGACCAATATTTGAGTTTCGGCTTCCTCTACAAGCTATACCTTTTTTTAAATGAAAAATAAAAACCAGGCTTTACTTTTCATTTATTTTGGTATTGAAAATGGTTTTAATGATGTTTTTATTATATTAATGTGTTGTGTTCATATCTTGTGATTGAAATGTGGAAATGTTATGTTTCCTTTATGCATGTTTTATGTGATAATATTATGTTATGGTTCTTGGGAATTGTAATGAATATGGGTGGTTCCATGATAAACTAAGGGCAGGTGAGCCCGATATAGCTCTCCAATGCAGTGGGTAACGCAAAGGGGTTAAATGTTAAGGTTTCTCTGAAGAGATTTAGGGAATATTCTATGATGGGTATTCCAAACGTAACCAAGAGGGTTACTACCTATGTAAGAATGTTATGAATGACTCAAGTTACCTTTGTGTCTTATGATTTATATGATTTATTCATGTTTTTATGAGGTATGTTAAAGTGCTTATGTTTTATGAGTAAAGTATGATTTCATTGATTCTTATGTATACATGTACTCATGTTTCCTTTCCATATTATTATATCCCTTACTGAGCTTTTTATGCTCATCCCAAGTTTTTGAAATGATTTTCATAGGTCAAGGGAAAGGTACATGATATAGTGATAGTGTCAAGAAAGTGTCAAGAAAGAATCCAAGTTTTATTTTAAATATGTTTCCATTGATGGGAAAAAATGAATACTATCTTTTATGTAACCACTTTGTTTAAATGTGGAATGTAATGCATGATTTAAGATCCAATTCTCTAAAACTCTAAACCTGAAAAGATCCTCAATGTGAATTATTCATTTAATTCAATATTAAGTATGGTATAAGGCTGGGGCCTTATAGTTGGTATCAGAGGTTGGTTTAGACAACATTAGGGATTAGGAGTTTTTGTTAGACACATTATTAGTCCCTATATCTATTATATTAGTTAAATCATGTTTTTATAACTTTTTGCAGGTCAAGTATAGTCAGTTAAGAATGGAAGGAGAAGGATCTCAAACGACATTCCTATCTCTTCTTGATGACATGCTTGCAATAATTATTGCAAAGTCATGTTCGGATGATTGTGAAACTTTTTCAAGCATACAAATCACTTTTAAGTAGTTGTTTGAGATATCAAACAACTCCACTATAACTCGTTATCATCGTGGATCATGGGTTGTTTTTAGACAAATACTGTTTTCACAATATTCTCATATTTTAATGAAAGGTAAATATTATCAAGGTATTTTCAAATATTTTACCTTATCACAAGAATTTGAAGCATATTATGATTTTAAAAATGGTATTGAAGAAATAGACCCTTGCGCAACATATTTATATTTTCATTTAAAATATAGTCTCTTAGAACATAATTAAGTTATTTTAAAAGGACCAATAATAGAAATTTTCAACTCAAATTTTGTCCGACTATTTTATAGAAATCATGTTTTATCAGATGTTTTGGAATTATATGTCATACATGATTATTTTCCAAAATTATTTTTCTGTGAACACCCATATGACCCATGTTGTACAAGGTGTATTTGGATGGAGGAAGAAAATGATTTTTAAGGATCCCTAAATAATTATTGTAATGCATGGGACATATACCTACGTGAGAAAGATGACGATGAAACCGAGTGGAAACTATGATCAAGGTATGAAGTTATTCATTTTGGGAATCGTTTTATTTTTTCTTATGGTGGTGAAATAAGACTTCATGAAATAAGATGTTGATATTGTAAAAAATTTGTATGAAAATGAGGGGTATAAGAAAACTATTGAGGTTAAAACATGTTAGGGTTCTTTTTAGAGTTTTTATAAAAAGGACAACATGTAGACCGTGTGACTACCCATCGTGTCGGACAAAGCAGCGGGAATCGAACCCATAAACAAAGTGCAACTGGTATTAATGCCTACCACTGGACTACGTGAAGTCCCTGGTTAGTATGACTTATTCCTTTTAGTTATATGATTTTATGAATTAAGAGTAAGTGGATTTTGGGTTATCTATGAAAATTATTAACCTATCATAGAGGATATGTGATTAGGTTAATTACTTTTCAATATGAGACTTTAAGAGAAACTTATGTTTTTTGGAAATAAGTGTTAATTTGTACATTGGAAGACTATGTGCTTAAATCCTTAAAATATTTGGGTTTCAATCTTAGTTTGGTTTACTTTGAAGAATTTTATGGAAAATTGTTTATCGAATGGTCTTCGTTGAACTTTGGGTTTTGTTGGACAAATTTTGGAGATTAAGAATAGATTTTCTTTTTATTAAGGGTTATCCTTTTCTGGATTATCTGATATTGTTCAAATAATTTTGGTTTTGGTAAGGGTTTAAAGAAATGGGAAATATATAGTCCTCTTTTATGGATTAGGTGATTCTCTAGAAGTTGATTATAGTACTCTTAGTGTGAACAAGTCTTCTTAAATACTGATCATTTAGGGAAAGTATGAGTTTGTTTAAGAAATATAGTAAATGATGAAAGTCAAAATGATAAGTAAATATGTTTCTTTAAGATCAAAAATAAATTCTCATTGAAAAGTAACTTAAAACAAAAATGTTTTCTATTAACATTTCCTACCGGGGAATCAAATACCGTTTAACCCACCACAAGTTTGTGATATTCATGTGGTTAACATTCTCCTAAACAAGTTTTCTGTCACTCTCCCACAGAACATGACCCTTTGATTTTTCTTCCATATCCGTGTTTTTCTACATGTAATCCTAGTATGGGTTAACTCGGGTGACCTATGTACTTCTCTTTCTTTCTTTTAAAGTGATACTTTTACCAACTCTTGTTCCGATGTGGGACTTTCAATGATGTTTCCGAGACCAATTTTAAAATTGTGAGGATGCAATTCCCAAAAGGGGGGAAGGATGTAAAACCCCAGGTAAATAAAGAATATGGCATTTTTATATTTATCCCTATTTGTGAATAAAATGTTAATATTAATTTAAAGGGAACTATATTCTCGATGGCTTACCCAATACGCAACAATGAGTTCCTTTGAAATCTTGGTTGCACTCTAATAATAAAATAATATTATTTTAAATGGTTGTTAACACCCATTCGTTGTAATGAGGGGAATGAACATAACTAACTACAAAATTATTATATATGTTTTTCAAATATTATTACTTTTTACAATAAATTTTAGAGGATAAAAAATGCGAATAAATCCAATTTTAAGCGTAAACATTCTAATATTCTTTAAAAGGTCGATTAACTACCTTTTGATGGAGAACCTCATTTAAATCCACCTTTTGACAATTTTATGTGTTATATTTGACAAAGTAAAATTCTTCTTTAGAATCGGGACATCAAAATTTACTTTGAGTAATTTTTTGGTATTTTTCTGATAAAGTTCATTTTTAATGAATAATGAAAAATGTTGTATTTTAATTCAAAACCTCCTTTTAATATAATTTATTTATATGATTATATTATCTTTTGAATTGGCTTTAAAGTGAAATTAGAATATATTTTTACCATTTAATCCAATAGTGGTCATTAGAATTAATTTCACTTTGAAATTGGACTCAAACTAGTGTCAATGTTTTAATAGATATTGTTTCATAAACACACGCTATTTATTTTGACTGTGGGAATTAATTATTAAATTAATTAATGAAACTTATTTATTATTAATTGATTAAAATATAAATCATTTTATAATTTGGAATATCAAATATATCATAGGGTGAATTATTGGAATTTTTCTGAAAACATCAATTTTTGATGAATAGTGAAACCACTAAGTGGTAGTTTAAAAACTGATTTTTCGTTTAAATGAAACATTACCACTTCTGTGATTTTAATTTCAAAAATATGACATACATTTTTTCATTAGGATGTAAAATGTGGTTCAATGGGATTAAAATAATTTTTTGGTAAATAGTAACATTTAAGTTTTTAATCGCGATTACAGGTAATTAGTGTAATTTAAGGTAAAAATAATGTTTTAATAATATTAAATGACCTTGAAACATGTCCCACCATTATTGATTGAGTCATGGTCGACCACGAAAATCCATGGGTCAACTTGGGGACCCCATGAAGCCACATTGGTAGGAAAATGACATTAAAACCTTTTTATTTAATGTTAAAATTAAAAGGTCACAAACATGTGTTGTTTTACTAAAAAAAAATTTTACAGGGGACTATTCATGTCACATTTTTGACTATAAATATTCATTATAAAGCTACAATGATTTTCTACATCATGATATTTTTTTATAATTTTTATACTTTAAATAAATTTAATTATTTATGACACCGTGATGATGTAGCGATTACCTCATTATTTAACAATTTAAATAAAATAAAACGATAATGTAAAATATAAGTCCTAAGCATGCCAAAAACCTATTGGATGTGTGGATTTAGAACTATTATAACCTTATCCTTGAAATAAATAATTTTTGGTCATTTAAAATTCAATATTCATTTTATAATAATGTTACGTTTCAAGACTTTCCAAGAGTGCCCCTCCTCTCCTATTATAAAAGGCCCCCACCTCTACAACCATAACCATGCCTCTCAAGCCTTTGGCTTGGCCAAACCCTACCAATTTTGTCTCTCCACATCCTCTTATTACTCCTAAGTGCCTCACTTTTGGCAAATGTCTTTCCAAGGAAACCTTTGAGCTCAAATCAAAAAGAGTTACCTGATTTAAAGGTAAAGTCTTCCCTAGTGTTCTTTTGTTTCATTTTGCTTCTCCAACCCCCTAAATTTTTTTTATTCCTTTATTTTGTAAAAAAACCAGTATATTCAATATACTTGGATGTTTTTATAAAAAGGATTCGAGCTACACTTACACACACATCTGTCTAATGGTTAAAGAACATAGGTTTCTGTGGATGATGAATTACTACCTCACGAAACGATGATTGTTCAATATTCTTTTAAAACATTTAAAGGTGGAAATTATGATATCACTGTATTTTATATATCATATATATATATTTTATGTTTTCTATATGCTTCTGTATTTTATATTTAAAACATACCTTTATTCTTTGCATGTTGTGCAAGTGCGATAATTTCATATGAGGAAGTGTGGACTACCGCCAACTCAAGTGATGTGATTCGTTCATGCAATACATGGAATGTATAAAGAATAATATTAATGAACATATGTGAAATATATAACATATATATTATACTATAATTATAATATATATATATATATCATTTATTTTTAATTTCATTAATATGACAAAAGAAATGAAAGTAGCGTTCATGCGTACGTACGGCCTACCGTCTCCATGAACATCGCTTTTCGTTTTTATCTCCAAATGATATAGAATAGTATAAAATGAATATTTACTGGATATATATGATATTTTAATCATTAATACTATTCTGTAAATGATTTTTTTATAAATACAAGGGCAATCATTTTTTAAACAAGTTCATTTTAGACTCACGTACCAAACGTCGGCAAAAAGGTCTGATATGAACTAACATTATTAAACAATTATTATAACATTATAATATGTGATATGAACTGAATAATACTCTTTAATGGAGGTCCTTAGTCAAGTATAAATTCACCAATGTTTATTATTCAGGAATATAAAGAATCGAACAAGACAAGTCGAACTTGAGGTAAGGGATCCTACCCCTCTCTTTCTTTTTAAGTACACTATTTTATGTCATTCGTTTTAAGCTCATATTTATTATTATTGGGAAGTTATTTTATTTTACTCATACTGTAATTTTTTTAGGTTCATATGATGAGATAACCTATTTTCTCTCATCAATCCATTTTGGATGTTTTGAGTGGCGTCGTTAGGCTGCTGAATTTTCGTAAGAGATCCAACCTCTCTCTTTCTTTTTAAGTACACTTCTTTATGTAACTTCTTTTAAGCTCCTCTTTGTTATGTAGGGGGATGTTATTTTATATACCTATTTCTTTAAATTTTATTTTAATATGATTAGATACCCTATTTGATCTCATCAATCCATTTTTGGAAGTTTTATGTGGCACAGTTAGGCTGTCGAGTTTTCTTAAGGAATTTTTCATCTCACTTTTATTCCCGTGAGATTTATGCTACATTTTCCCCCATTTCCTTGGAGTGGTATATTTACATCCCATTATTCTACTCTTTATGTTATATAATTTCTTTTATGAGTATTTACATCAATGTTGTATTGTCCTTCTTCCATGTGGTGTATGTTTCGAAAGATACCCAAGTCGGTAAGGAAACCTTTCACCCTACTCTTTTTAAAAAGACTTATTTTGTAGGGTATTTTAATTTACATATTTTAGTGTTGTAATATGTTCTTATATATCCTTAATGATTTATGTTTTATGCCCAAGTGATGATATACCCTTTTTATCTCTCATCAACTCATTTCGGAATTTTGTAGTGACGTCGTTAGGCTGTCAAAGTTTTGCAAGGGAACTTCTTAACCCAATTTTGATTCTTTGGGATAAACTTTTACTCCTTGAATATGTAGTTCTATGAATATGTGTAAATATCCTCTGATTGTTTTACAATTAATATCCACTTATATTTGGTGTATTCTTTTGTCACACATAATTATCTAATTGATTTATCCTTAATCCAAAGATACGGTCTCTGTATGGGACTTCGTCTCAATCTCCTTTCGTTGAGGCATATTTTGTATTATACACAACCTTCTTTTATACGGTGTATAAAACCCTTTACTTTTACATTTATCTAAATGGAATCTTTTTTATATGAAGCATTTTACTAAACGACAAAAGGGAATGTTTTTGTCGTACGTATGCGGTGACAACGACTTCTCCGCCATCGTGACCATTATTTGAGTTTTGGCTTCCTCTACAACCCATGCCTTTTTTTAACGAAAAATAAATACCATGTTTTACTTTTCTTATATTTTGGTATTGAAAATGGTTTTAATAATGTTTTTATTATAACAATGTGTTGTGTTGATATATTGTGATTGAAATGTGGAAATGTTATGTTACCTTTATGCATGTTTTATATGATGTGATTATGTTATGGTTCATGGGCATTGTTATGAATATGGGTGGTTCTGTGATAAAATAAGGGCTGGTGAGCCCGATATAGATCTCCGATGCATTGGGTAAAGTGAAGGGGTTAAACTTTAAGGTTTCTCCAAAGATATTTAGGGAATATACTATGATGGGTATTCCAAATGTAACCGAGAGGGTTACTCCCTACGTAAGAATGTTATGAATGCCTCAATTTACCTTTATGTCTTATGATTTCTATGATTTATTCATATTTTGATGAGGTATGATAAAGTGCTTATTTTTAAGAGTAAAGTATGATTTCATTGATTCTTATGTATACATGTACTCATGTTTCCTTTCCATATTTTTATATCCCTTACTGAGCTTTTTATGCTCATCCCATGTTTTTGAAATGATTTTCACAGGTCAAGGGAAAGGTACATGATATGATAATAGTGTCAAGGAAGTGTAATGAAAGAATCCGAGTTTTTTTTAAATATGTTTCCATTGATGTGAAGAAATGAATACTATCTTTTATGTAACAACTTTGTTTAAATGTGGAATGTAATGCATTATTTATGATCTAATTCTATAAAACTCTAAACCTGAAAAGATCCTCAATGTGAATTATTCATTTAATTCAATACTAAGTAAGGTATAAGGCTGGGGCCTTATAACTAAAGATCCATAATTTTATTTTAAATCTTCTCTTGCTATGCTCTTATTATTCTATGATTAAATAAAAAAACCAGGAACATCAATTTTCTAGGAATGTTTTATGTGAAGGATTAGAGCTACACTTACACACACCTCCATCTAATGGGTACGAAAATACTGTTTCCGGGTATGACGAACTACTACCTCACCAAACGATGATTGTACAATATTCTCCTACCACATAACACAGAGGCCATTATGATTGAACAATAATTATATATGATATATATTATATTTATATTTTCCCTATTTTTATGTAATTATTATTTATAAAATACTTTTATGATTTCCACAATGTATAAATACGATAATTTAATTTGAGGAAGAGCGGACTACCGCCCCTCAAAGTTATTTTTCTCATTCATAACATACATAAAACATATAAAAAATGGAGTTAATGAATATATGTAACATATATAACATATATATTATAATGGAATAATAAAATACATATGTATCATTTATTATTAATTATATTAATATGACAAAGAAATAAATAGAGCGTTCATGCATACATACAACCTACCATCTCCATGAAATGTGAGTTTCTTTTCATATAAAAAATGTTATGGACTATTATAAATACAAATATACTGGATAAATATGATATATAAATCATTAATTTCATTATGTAAATGATGTAATTTTATATTCATGGAAAATTTACATCGAAACGAGTCTCATTTCGACTCAAGTACCAAATATCGACAAAACAACCCATATGAACATAAATAATTATATAATTCATATAACATGATAATAAGTGATATAAAATTAATAATAAAAACTAAAAAAGTTATACATTATGTTTAAATTAACCTATGTTTATTATTTAGGAAATTATATAACGAATGAGACAAGTCATACTCATGGTAAGGGATCCTTTCACCCTAATGTTTTAGTCGAAGAATTCTTTAATGTATTTTTTTTTTAATTTCTATTTTATTATGTTGTAGAATGTTATTATATATAATTATTTCAGCCTATTTTATGAAAAATTATTAGAGAACCCTTTCCCTCTCGTCAACTCATTTTATGAATTATTAAGTAACGTCGTTAGGCTACCACATTTTCTTAAAGGAATTTCTATGCTCAATTTCCAGTCATTAGGTTTTACACATACTTCGTTGATTATATTATTTTGTAATTTTTCGTTGTATCAATAATTATTTATTTATGATTTATATTATACTTATTATTGTGTGGATATACTTTTTCGACACATAATCACCAATTTGATAAATTTTTACAATGTTTATACAATCATTGTAAGGGAATTATTTACTCAATCCCATTTCATTGAGTTCAATATTTGTACCATTTGTTTTGTTTTTACACGAATATGTGTGAATGACCAATGATTTATTTACATTTAATATCCAATTATATTAGGTGTATATATATTTTTTCACACTTAATTATCTCACTTATTTATCCTTAATCTATGTACAAGATCTTCGTAGGAGATTTTTCCTCAATTTATATTCTATTGAGACATATTTGTTATTGAACACCAATTCCCTTATATATGGTGTATGTATAACACTTTGACATATTATATCATGAATATTTTTATTCTCAAGATATTGTGATTTATTATCAATGTTATTCATTAATTATTTTTATTCAAGTATTTTCTCAATTGGTAAGGAACTCTTTAACTAAAACATCATTTTAAATGTTTTCATGATTTATTCATCTAAATATTTCTCATTAATTTACATGTTTTCAAAATAGTTTTACAGGTTTATATATATAGAAATTAATTTTGTAAAATGTTATTTCTTTTAAAAGTTTCAAATCTGTATGGGATACATTGATTCAAAAATAAATTTATTAAATACATTAAATGGTTTTGAAAATGGATTAAATATTTCAATATCTTGAATTGAATTCTTACGATCAATGAGAGAAATGTTTCTAATTTCAAAATTTTATGTGTTATAATTATGTAATGGTACTTGTATGTTTTAAAGGTGGTTACATGATAAACCTAATATAGGTGATTCTATGATAAACATATGGTGGGTTAGCATGTGATAGTGGTCTAATTCATTGGTTAATGTGATATAGTAAAATGATAATGTTTCTTCCAAAGGATTTAGGGAATATACTATAATGATTATTTAAAAAAATATCCATCAAGTTAACTCCCTATTTTTATGTGAAATATATAATGTATGTTTTATATGTATTTCATAAGCTTATATAATTTTTTATGACTTCTATGAGTTTTTGTAAAAATATTTTGATTACATGATGTAAGATAAGTACTTTATGTTTTTTGGGTGAAAGTTGTATTTTGTTAAAATGTTTTACATATATTTAAATATTAATTGACTAATGGTTTTATTCCTTACATTATACACTTTATGGAGAATTATATTCTCAACCCAATTTTTAGAAATGTTTTTTCATAGGGTATAAGGAAGGTGAAGTGAAAGGATGAATTCTATATTATTTTTTACATGAAATGAATTCTTTTTTTATTTAAGGAGTTTTATTATTGTGAAAATTATGATAGAGTAGAATCATATAATTTGTATTTTTTTGAGATGTAATTTAATAGTTATGGCCAAATTTTATAATGATATAATCATGAAAAGATACTCAATATGAATTATTTATATAAAATAAGATTATATAAGGTTTAAGGTTGGGGCCTTATAATTGGTATGAGTGGAAATATATAGACAACATTGCAGATTATGATGTTTTTTAAGGGTTACATTTAGGATCATGGGTTAATTATTTAACAGTATATTGTCTGTTCAATTACGTAGAAACAATATTTTAGATTTATGTTAATTCAAGGTGATTAATGGTATTTTTGGATACATTCTCCTTTGAGGAAATTATGGGTTATTAGTTTTTTGGATGCAAAATGCGAGGTAAGAAATAACCTTTGAGGTTAACACATGTAATGGTTATTTTTAAGGATTTTATCTTTTTTTATGATATTTTAATAATATAGTTTTTGAAAAAGGAAAACACGTAGACAGTGTGAAAAACCTTCATGTCGGACAAAGCTGTGAGAATCGAACCCACAACCAAAGTGCGACTAGTATTTATAACCTACCACTTAACTAGATGATATGACTTTTTAGTATGACTTATTTTATGTAGTTAAATTGTTTTATGGATTAAGAATAAGATGACTTCGGGGAAATCTGTTTTATCAAATTCATATCAATAGTATAAGTAAATTATATGTTGAATAAGTGGTAAATATTACTTTTAGAAACAATTCACTATTTTGCAGACTTAATATGATTAATAAAAATAGAATAATATAGGAATTAATTTAGGAGTTATAGTTGAATTATATTTTTGGAATAACCAAATAATTTAACTATTGAATTACGGTGATTTAGAATATTTAAGGAGATGATTAATCTATCATAATGAAAATATGACTAGGTAAACTACTTTTTTTTGAGACACTAAGAGTGGTTGATGTTATTTGGAGGTAAATGTTAAAATTCAACTTCCAAAATTATGTGGTCAAATCCTTCTGTGTTTTGGGATTCAATAATAGATGGATTATTTTGAATAAATTTACGATATTTTGTTTGTTAAAGGGTCTATGTTGAACATAGGTATTAATGTTGAATTTTACAGGTTAAATGTATTCCATCTCATTATAAAGGAATATTATTTTTTGGGGATTATCCGATATTTTACTAACCATTTTGGATTGGATAATGGATATATACATGTGAAATACATTGTTCGTCTTCTGGGGATAATGTGATTCTCTAGAGAAAATATGAGTGTTTGGTATAAATTTATTAAAGGATGAAACTCTACTCATCATGTAAGGATATTTTATTATGTTCTTATTCTATGTAGTAAAATAATTCCTCATATTTTTGAAATGTATATTAAAATAAAATTGGTTTCCATTTACTTTTTTAACTATGAAATAAATGATTGTTTAACAAATCACAAGTTTAGGGTTTTCATGTTGATAAATTTTTCGAGATCCTATTTTCTATCACTCTCCATCAAAACATGACGGTTAGTTTTGCATCCATATAAATTCTTAGAAACGTGTAAAACAAGTATGGGTTATCATTGGTGACCTTTTTTAATTGTATTTCTTTATTTTAATGTTATTATTATGGACTCTTTTTCCGATGTAGGATTTTCAATGAAGTTTCTCTGCATAATTTTAAAATTTTGACGACACAATTTCCAAAATAAGGGGAATGATGTCCTGAACCAAGTATTTATTTAATAATTTGTTTTCAATTATATAAATATTTAGGAATGTGATATTAATTTTACATTAAAGGTGATATTTATTCAGATACTATAGCCGATACGCAACAACAAGTATCATTGAATTCGTATGTTTCACACAACTTTGAGTTATTCTAAAAATAAGACATTAAAATTATTATTATTTTTAATGTTAGTTAACACCTAGCTGAATGAATGGGTATAATGAATTTTGTCAACAAAATTTTGAAATATAGTTTACTCATGTTTAAATAATGATTCATTGGTTACCAAATTTGTTAGAAATGGAAATAAAAACCAAAAAAAAGGATATGTTTTTATGAAAACCTAATTTAAAAAGAATAATTGTGTTTATAAAATCATATCACCCATTATATGTTTTCAATAAAATATAAATATATGTTATATATTCAATGTAATGTTTTGATTCATCTTATATGATTCTAGATATGATATTAGAAAATATTCAATCATTCAGATAAAAGAAAACTTTTCTAAAAATGTAGTTTTAAAAACTTTTGATGGTTACTGCATTTTAAATATTGTTTTCCAACTTTTATATGTTTTATTTAAAACAATAAATTTCATATTTAGAATAGGATCATCAAAATTTACATTGGATGAAATTTTAGTATTTTTATGAAAAAATTCATATATTTTTAAATTATGAATAATACTGCATTTATTTCAAAACTAAATTTTCATTTAATTTATTTATATAGTTACATTGTCATTTTAATTGTTCTAAAAGTTTAATTGGATTATTTTTTTATCATATAATACAATTTTTGTCATTTTATGTCATTTCCCAAATAAATTGGACCTAAACCAATGTCAATCCATTGATTGTTGTTGTTTGTTAAATACGTGATTTTTGGTTTTGACAAAAGGAATTAATTTTCATTTAATTATTGCAAATTATGTGTTTAGAATTTTAAAAAATTTAATCCATATTTATAGTCAGATGTTATAAATTTTTTAAATAAGTACCTTTTATTTTTGAAAATTGTGAATAGAAACCTCAGTATTTATTTTTATTTACCATGTTTAAAAGGTAAATCTGGTAAATAGAAGTAAAAAAGAATATTATAATAATAATATAAAACTAACATAAAACATGTCCCCAACATATTATATGTGATTTTCTCTACCATGGGTATCCTTGGGTTTATATTGGGACCCCATGGAGCCACCTGGTCGTGATAATGTCATCTTATTAGAATTAATTTAATGAAATGTTAAATATAACATAAAAACTAATCTTTTACTAAAAGAATATTAACAGTGGGTTATATAACTGATATATTTTACTATATATATTCCTTATAAATATAAAATAATTTTCTACATCATAATATTTTATTCATAATCTTTATACATTAAAAAATATTTAATTATGACACAATGTTGATACAATGATTTCTTTATTAATAAAAGATTGAAATAAATTATATTATAAATATTAAAATGCATATAATTTTACATAATTTATGTCTTCTATTAATTTTCTAGATTACTATAAAATTTTATGATTGATTAAATGTTTTCTTCGAAGGAATCAGGTTTTTTGAATTTTTAAAATTGTCAAGTATAAATAATTACTAAAACTGACATAATTTATAACATACTATATAAAATAGTTTATTAAATGATATTAAATACCTAAAAATATAGTTTTCAACCAATTGGTTAATATCAATCCAAAGAAGTCCTAAATTACATTTTATTTAATATTTTGACATGATATGGTAATTAAATTAACTTGCAATGTGTGAATAATATGATATCCCTATAAGATTAATAAGGGTATATGAAGGGTTAAACCAAAAATATTAGGATAATTAGGTATTAATAACTTGTATAAACATTTTTTAATGATGTTTATTCAAACCAATATCATCTTAACTTCGAATTAAATTATTTATGAACCATTTTTAATCAATATTTAAATTTTAATAAGTTAATATTTCTAGAATTCCCTAAAGTACCCATCCTCTTTCTTTTAAAAGGACGCCACCTCTTCCCCTTTTATCACACCTCTCAAGCCCCTTGGATCATATAACTTATCCTAAAACAATCTCCCAAATTTCCAAATTCCTACCTATAAGTCTTACCTGGGAAGAAGGAAATTCAGAAAATTAACTTTTCTCAAATAAAAAGAAGTTACCCGATTATGAGGTAACGTCTTCTCTCAAGTTCATTTTTTTTATTTTCCTTCTTAACTAAATATTCTCATACTATTCTATTATTAAACCAAAACATTGGTGTCCTAAATATACTAGTATGTTTTTATGAGATATATTTTAACTACACACACATGCCTCCATCTAATGGATATGAACAAACTCTTTCTTTGTACGGTGAACTACTGCCTCATGAAATGATGATTGTTCAATTTTCTCCTACCACCTCTCATGGTCTCCATTATGAGTATACTAAAACTATATTTGATATATATTATATTTATATATCTAATATTATTTAGTAAGTTTTAGTTAAAATATATCTCTATTCATTCCAAAATGTTTAAATATGATCATTTTACTTGAGGGAGAACAGATTGCCAACCCCTCAAAGTGATATGGCTCATTCATGCCATACAAGGAATGAATAAAGGATTTCATTAATGAAAATATGTAACATATATAACATATACATTACAAAATAATTATACCATACATATGTATCAATTATTTTTCATTGCTTTTATATTACAAAGAAATGAAAGTATTGTTCATGTGTACGTACGACATACCATCTCCATAAATGGGGCATTTAATATCTTATATCCAAATGTTATGGAATAATATAAATACATATATTCTTCATATATATGATAAATAAATTCTGCATATCATTTTGGAGATGATTGTATTTTGACTACAAGGAAAATTTACATTAACTCATTTTCTGAATTTTAAAGTGATGTTGTTAGGCTGCCACATTTTTAAGAGAATTTGTAAACTCAATTTCATCTCATTGAGTTTTACACATTATTAGTTGATTAGATTATACCATCATTTTGGGTGGAATCACAATTTATTTATTTATTATTTAATTTCAATATACCTTTTTGTGGATATAATATTTCTACACATAATAACTCCATTGTTAAATTCATACGTCATTTATATGATCATTGTAAGGGAAATCTGAAATAAATCTCTTTTCATTGAGTTAAATATCCATATCAATGGTTTTGTTTTTCCAAATATATGTGTGAATGACCTCTGATTTTTTTACATTTAATGTCAACTTATATTAGTTGTGTTAATATTTTTCAGACATAATTATGTCATTGATTTATCCATAATCTAATGATTTGATCATTGTAAGGGATTTTGACTTAATTGAAATTCCATTGAGGCTGATTTGTTGTTATACACAAATTCAATTTTATTTGGTGTATATTGTACCCTTTGAAAAATTATATCATTAATGATCTTTTTCTCATGATATTATAAGTTTTGGTTAATGTTATTCATTAATTATTTTTATACAAGAATTTTCTCAAATTGTAAGGGACTCATTAACTTGAACATCATTTTAAATGATTTAATTATTTAGTCTTAAAAATTAGTCTCATTAAGGTCCATGATTTAAATATTCATTTAATGATTTATTTAATTTGACATGAATGTCATAAAATGATAATTCCTTCAAAATTTTCAATGGGGTATGAGATACTTTGATTCAAAAATATCTTTATTAAACATTTTATATAGTTTTTATAAGGACTAAATATTTCAATATATGGAATTAATTTTCTTTAGATCGATGAGTGAAATTTTGATAATTTCAATATTTTATGTGTGATAAATTTTAATGGTACTTGGACATTGGATGGGTGGTTGAGTGATAAAACCAATAAGGGTGGTTCCGTGATAATCCTAGGGCGGGTGAGCCTGTGTTAGCTCTTCAATGCATTGGCTGACATGACATAGTTAGGTGATAATGTCTCTCCTAAGAGATGTAGGTAATATATTGTGATCGGTATTCCAAACATAACCCTAAAGGTTACTCCCAATGTAGCTGTGAAAGCAAAAATATATGTACGATATGGATTCCATAAGATTGGATTATGTTTTTTTCTATGATGTTTTATATGAATATTATGATTACGTGATGTAATCTCGGTAGTTTATGTTTTATGGGTGAAAAGTATGATTTTGTGAAAATTATTTCATGGGTTTTTAATATTCATGGAATAACAGTTTTATTCCCTATTTTATATTCCTTACGGAGATTTTTATGCTCATCCTATGTTTTCGATATTTTTTTCACATGGTATAAGGAATGTTAATTGAAATGAAGAATTCAAGAATATATATATATATATATCAAGAAATGAATTCTGTTTTAATTAATGAGTTTTATTATTGTGAAAATTGGATAGAGTATAATGGTATACATTGTAATTTTTTGTGATGTAATGTAATAGTTATGGACTAATTATCCAAAGCTATATTCATGAAAATATCCTCAATGAGGATTCTTGATATAACTCATGATTAATTAAAATTTATCTTTGGGGCCTTATATGGGTTACCCTTTAATGGTTGTAAGTCACCAATAGAACCCAGAATCAAAAATTGGTTCATCTTCATTAAAAACCTATATAATATCATCTCATGCAGCTAATTACATTGAAACAAAACAAATAATGTTACTAAAATTATTAATACATACTAGTATGAACAAAAAATTCCATCCCCAACCACATGGTCATCTCCCATATGTGGGTTGATCAGTACAAAGAAAAGATATTAACAAAACACTAAAACATTCATATTCTCCATTCTAATTAACCAATACATAAATAAAAATGAGAAATAACATGGCTCTAATATGACTTTGTAACTTCCAGAACTGGCTCACCACTGACATAGTAGCCACACCTATCCACACATGTCCTCATGTGTGCATCCATGTGTGAGAGTTGTTGATGGCTATTAGTGAGGTTCTATTGATAATACAATGGGGAGACTACAACCTCCAGTTCAGAGTATCACATTAGTTTATCATATAATAAATAATATACAACTATGGAAGTAGTAATAATGTGAAAAAAGTATCAGAAGAATTCTATAATATCTGAAAAAAATTAAAATAGCTGAATCTAATTCAACATAATGATGAGTGTAATGTTATATGACATACCATGGTAAAAGATGTAAAAAATAAAAAAATTAAATACCCAACTGTAAACTAACCAAGAATCCTGATAAATACACAGTCTTTTGTTCCCAAAACCACATGTACATAACACAACAAAATAAATTAATCTAAATAACTGTAGGAATGAAGTTATGCATAGGAGTCAAACGAAACCAAATAAGTGTGTGACGTAATAATATTAGTAGTACATCTCCCACGGTGTAAATACCAATCCATTACATGATATATTATATAAATAAGTGAGAATTTTTATGATGAGAAATACAAAATAATTTCTAAACAAATAAATAAAAACCCCGACCATGTTATTAATGGAGTCCAAGTGGCTATACATGATAAGAAATAGATCCAAGTTTCTATGTATGTTTGTATATCCTCCATCATTAGATTGGATCACCCAAATCAATGTCATATTTTCTTTTTGACTATGATTCACTTGGGAAAATACCATTAACATACGACATCTACCCTCTAGACATCAAAAATATTTACCTCAAGAATAACTATAATATCATCCTATGTAATTGTGTGACTATTCATATAGCACTTAGGTATATAACATAATCATATCTTCTTCCCTCAGGCATTTAGTAACAGTACACCTAGCTTTTTGGTCGTGCAAAAAACATTCACCAAGAAATCATGAATTTTGTAACTATGCATATAGCCATAAGACACCAGACATTATAATATACATTACCCTTAGGTATTCAGTACCATTGTGCCTATAACATCAGTAGTATGAAAAAGTTCACCAATACCTCAGGTATTCGTACTTGTGTGCCTAACCTTCATGTGGTATGAAAACATTCACCAAGCCCTAAGTCCTCATGTGACTATATATAAGGCCCTCAGTGATAAAAACTAATAATGAGTCATTTATAGAAAAGATAATATGAAAATTACTATCAATGCATCAAGTATCAATCACATCTATAATACATAAGATCACAACCAAATCAAGAGATTCACAATCCTTGTGTTAAATATTCCAGATTTATCAATATAAGACATAATGGAAAATTTATAAATATTACAATCTATCGAACAAAATGATTTCATAAAACTAGTTTCCTAATTGTCATCATAATTATAAAAATAATATTTAATAAATCATTCTATCCCAAGGATGTTATTATATTAGTTATCCAATTTAGATATTTTTTTCTACTGTACGAAATCACACAATTTATTATTATTTCAATTTGAAAATCAAAACTGGATATCAGAGGATTGATTTAATTTATTATAGGGATCTAAATTATAAGGTAATAGGTCACCTTTAAATCCAATGTTGGAACACCTATCAGGTGGTTGCAGGAGTGAGTACCTATACCTATGGACCTAGAGGGACGCAATGGAAGCTCAAAAAAATTATAGTTTAGGAGGGATTATCATATTTATTCAGTCATTCCCACAACATGGAAACATGATTACACCAATCACAAATATTATAAATAATTGTGTCAGTTAAAATATGATTTACATTCAACCACCCAAATCAATTTTGTTTAATTAAATTTATTTGTAACAATTATAGATAACAATCCATTAGGTCTAACCATTCCATTCCATTCATGCAATATAGTTATAAAATTTATGAAAATTCATTTTTCACGGTTCAATAGGTACATAGAATATATCATGGGTAGTAGGGAAAATTCTTATATAGGCATTTAATTTTTAAAAATCTTCCTTACCTCAATCAATTTATAGTATTTTACAAGCACATTGACGGTGCCTTGATTCTTTAAACATTTGAAAAAATGGATATTTGTTTCCAAAATACATTAAAATATATATCCTAAACATTCCATATATGAATAATATCCTCAATAAATAAATAAACACTAAAAGAATAATTCATGGAAGCATGAAATCAAAATGTTCTACTAAAGACTTTGAGTTTTTAAAGGCGGAACGCCACCGATTGTATGGTTTTTACTATAAAAATAATGTTTCTTTTATCAGAAAACTCAGTTAAAAAATTAGGAATTTCATTCAATGATAACAATTTATTTTATCAAGAGGCATTGAAAAAACTATTAACATATTACAAATTAATAGGGAATGGAAATGGATCCTACTTCATGATGTAGACTGAAGCCCAACCAAAACACATTGGCACCTAAAAACTTTATTAGAGACCACTCAGAGCTTCTCGAAACATCCATCCACAATCATTATTATATATATATACACCAATAAATCAATGTACATATTACCCTCAATGTGATGGAATATGTAAAATGAATATATATATATATATATACATACCAATTTATATGACTTCAATCCCCCCCGGAGTCGCCACACACTCTAAAAAACTACACGGGACCCAATAATATCATTGTGAGGATAAAAAACTCATAGAAAACATATAGGGACTCTTATAAATTAAAATCCCATTATATTAATTGAGACAGAAATGAATAAAATAATCATACACTATACCATTGGGGTAAATCTGAATCTATCCATTATACTTCTCCTTCAGCATAAAATATAGGGATATCTATGAAGTGGTTCTAAGAGACCCTACACTTAACCAAACATCAGATGAAAAAAAAATCACGGTTAACAGAAACCCTATGTTGGGTCAAGTTGGGTATGAATATAGGAGACCAAAAATCAACAATAAAAATGGGAAGAGTGAGTAGACGACTTTACCTAGGATTTTTGAAAAGATTATGTGATAGAATACGATGGGAAAGAGACCCATGATTGGGCCGAAGAAGAGGTAGGTCACACTATAAGTGTGTTCGGACAAGGGGTCTCACATGAGATTGATGGAGAAACCCCCTTTGATAATTCATTATTTTTTACCTAGAATAACAATATTGTTGTTAATATTAAATCATTTTTTTATTTTTATTTTAGTTTTAATTTATTTAATTCATTTTTTAAAATTTCTTAATTTGAAGGGTCTGCGTCACATTGTATGTAAAATCATTCAAAAAAATGTGCCCTTTATTGGAAATATGAAGCACCCCGCACATGCGAGTCGCATCGTATGGATACCTGGTTCCAAATGTGTCTGAATAGTTCTTAGGTATTTCCTCTTACCACTAATAGTGTGTGATATGTATACACTATAAAAAACCATGAACTGTCGGTGATAAATACCTCTACCCACCTGCTATAGGACACACATTTTTCTATTGGGGGAAACACGATTTTAGAAAAACTATGCACCCTCTTCGGTTTCAAAAAATGTTGAATTGTTGGTTCTGGTTCTCATGAAACTCCTAGACACACTTGGGAGAACACTCAAGCTTTCACTCTTTTCCAAACAAACCAACGTGAGGTGTTAGAACTCTAAGAATTTAGTTCTGAAGCCTGGTTCTAAAAATGGTCGGTCCAATAAATGAAATCTTCAAATTCTATTTTATTTTCATCTAATCCAAATCAAATATACTTACAATATCAATAAAATCAAAAAATCAATAATTACCCAATTGAAATCATATTCATAAGATACCATAATACAATGAGTTCATTTTTTACCCCCAAGGGAATTAGCATAAATTTATAATTCTAACATGAGGTAAATTACATTATATTTTTTAGTTCATCCTTATTCAATTTCATCTAATGATTTTTTGAAATAATAGAAATAACATTCAAACACTACACTCTCTAATACTAACAAAAGATGACAACTATTTGTGGAGACAAATATATATTCTTAATTATAATCTTATAGAGCACCCTAAAATAAATTAAAACAAACCATGAAAAAACATTTTTTATAGAACCCTAGAGAGGTTCACCCCAATGTGAATCTATAGAGTGAATAACATCCATTTAAATAATGTCTTCTATGTTATTTTTCAATTACACAAACTCTAATAGATCTATTATATATGTGGTTTTTGTTGATAGCATAGCATGATCAACAAGCATAGTAGTATTGTAAACATCTCTGTCTATAATAACAATTGAAATGTCATATCTAAATACAAAAATATATTCAGTTACCTCTACCACCTCACCAACGTAATAAACATCACTTTTCAAAAAATATAACAAAAGCAAATTTCATTACCATATTTAGGAAATTTCTCGCCTTTTTCATGTGTATTATGGGGATGAACTCCTTTTTATATAGCTATTATAACTCAACCTGAAAAATAAATATAACTTCTATAACTCTAAAAAGGAATATATCATTAAAAACTAATATCTATTCAACACCATTAAATTCATCAAATTCAAATATGGGCAATGAAAGTAAATTTTCTCGAAACATAATTCCACCAACAATCATATGAATATATATATATATATATATATATATATATATATTCATCCATGATCCATAATAATTATTTTTTTTTACTAAAACTTATTTTACTATTTCATTAGGAATTATTTTGATTTTAATAGTAAATTCCATGTAAATAAAATTATTCATACACCCTGAATCAATCAATACATTGACATAAACTGAGAATAAAATTAATGTACATGTTACCAAATCATTTTTTATCATGTGTCTTCATAAGTATTAATAAATTAATTTTCCAAACCCATCAACTAGTGGTATTGATGATTGACATCATTCATGGTTTTATTTTGACACACATCAACATAATGGAAAATATTACTATATTTAAGACATTTTAATGACTACATATCATTTTTTATCATAACCCAAATTCGTTTTTTCAATCATGAAAAAATATCATAACCTACCACATCGAAAATATATTCCATATTTCATAACATAGTCCCACTATTTGTCCATACCATGTTTTTTTGAAAACATTAATATTTATACCTATTGCCTTCAAATTTCATCAAAGGATAATTTACCATTTTATTCATAATTGACCACCTGTTTTCATTTTTTTAGAAAATACAAGAAACTATATCTTTACATTGTCAACCCATCATAGTAGTTTTGAATTGATTTAAAATATAGGGGATCCTAAAACTCTTAATATTAATGGTTTCAATCCTGAGTAAAACTAGTCAGTTTTACTAGAATGACATATATTTATATGTTTTATATGATAAGGAACTCTTGAAAATTTGGATTCATATGTTGACATATATTCTCCCAAATTTTTATTTTTTTTAAAATACATTTTTACCCTATATTTAAAAAACATATTAATTTAACAATAAAAAAGAAATTTATATATCCTTTAATCCATGGAATCAATGACATAAATCTATTTTTTATTATAAAACAAATACCAACCCTATTTTTATTTTCCTTTATAATGTATAATTGAATGAATTCTTATTTTTTGTTTAGAAAAAGCCAAATCCTTAAATATATATTATAAGTAAGTATTACATCCTTAAGATACCACTAGTTATGATAATTCACAAACTTTCAAATAGTTATGTTTCATGAAATTCACAATTCTAAACATGTTCCTCTGTAGAGAGATTAAATGATCTCTAGAATGGTTAAATCCAATAATAATATGTTTCAACAGAGTTAACGTAGCTACATATTGGTCAATTAAAATTACAACCATTCCACCTTAAATATTTATAAGAAAATTATTCTCATGATTCCATTAATCATTAATTTTCATATTCTCTCTATGGAAAAAAAATTCTGAAATAGGAATAGAATTGGTGACTAAACATGGAAATAATTGATTTTCTTATCATGATAGGATAATTGATATAATAACATAACATTATAGTATTTTACAAAACAAAATTCTAACAATTATTGTTGTTTTAAATTTCTTCAAATGGAAATAATAAAACATCGTAACATAAAACTACATAATATCATGTCTTATAAAAAAGTATTCCATTTCATATATTCCAAAGATATTTTTGGTTTATAATTTTGTTGAATTATAAAATACATATTCATAAAAACCCCAAAATATAATTTTACAAATCCCACTGAATAACCATTTTTCTAAAAATATATAATACATAAATCTAAACTATCATTTAATTATAAATATATTATAAATATATATATTTTAATCCCCATAGAAAAATAATATATATTAAAATATTTTACTAATCATACAATGACCTAGATAGAAACCATTGAAAAATAAGGTTTAGCAAAAAAACTCATTATGTGGTACCGAAAAAAATCAACTCATTATCCCATTTGAAGAATATTTTATTACCACAATTAAATTTTCTGATTGACATAACAACATTAATGCCAAAAATATTCAATTTCATTCTCATTAAATAATCTACATTTTAAATAAATTCTTTTCATAAATCAAATAATAATAAAAAAAATATGAATAAACACAATCATGATTTTTTCTTGTAAACAATGGGTGAAGAAATTTACATTTACAACATACATTTGTCCCAAAAATGGTACATAATATTTACCCTAAATATAAGATTAGTGTTATACATTATGAAATCCAAATATAGACAAGAATAGAAATTTGAAAACATATAAAATGCTTATAGGATCTATGGGAAATGATTTTTATATGACACTTGCAATCACTACTGCATGACCTCTTACAAATTCAATAACATGTCATATAAATTCAAACAGAATACCCTAGAAAATATTTTCGTTTGAAAATGTGTTAGAGATCTATACCAAGAACCATAATCAATCTAAACTATGTCAATAGACTTCAATTTTCTTAAAATTCATATAAAATTTCCTTTACATCATAAAATCTCAAAATTTTTTCTTTTCAACACCTATGTAGATGTAAATTTATAATTCATATAAATATAATGCTAAATATTCTTTCTCTAATAACTCATATAATAAATTAATTCATAAAAATAATGGAAAATATGATATTATTTTGTAAAAAATGTAAACTAATTGTGGAAGTTTGAAAATGAATAATTTTCATTATTGTAAAATATTTTTCTCTTTCCATATATCATAAAAAATTATTTCATTAAAAGTACTGTAAAAATATAAGAAGTACCCATTTAGATATCAATTAAAATTCCTAAATTATAACTACTATAAGTAATGTAAAACATGAATTAAAATAAATTTAAACATAAATTTATATATTTTAATATTATACTTTTATTATTTTAATGAGTATGGATATTAAGGTATATTGTAACAAAAAAATTAACACATTTAAAATAACGATTTAATGAGAAATATTTTTTCATCAATATTAAATTTCGTTATAAAAAAAATTGACTCTTATATAATAAAACATCATTAAATATATACATTAGTAAGAAATTGTTTAGGGTTATTCCATTATTATTATCTTTTTAATTTCATTTATCATAATTCCCTATAAATTTATTATATTAGTTAATTTCAGGTGAGTTGTTTTGAAGACGTTCAATTCATAATCAAAAAAACATATGTGGATTGGACATGGTCAGTTGGGTCACTGCCATATTGAATTTAATATTATAATAATTATAAGTTATAAATATTAAAAATTAAATGAAATTTTATAACAATCCAATAATAGTATAAATGAGAATCAGTCACATCGCATCATGGGGGTGTTAGTTCACACATATACACGAAAGACGTTATCATTATCCTATGATTTGAAGGGAATAGACATAAAAAATATATAATATTTATATAATTATAATAAATTATTAATATGCTAAAAATTTATATGTTAATAATATTGAAAATAATTTTATATTGGTGTTAAAAAATGAAGCACATCATTTCATGGGTGCGGTAATTTATATCTATTCATGACTAATATTTTCATTTCTAATAAGATGGAATTGTATACAGAAATGGTTTAAACCTTAATCCTAATAGAGTTTTGAATATGTAAAATAGAGAGGTAATTATTTAACAATTATTAAATAATATTTTATGTAATTTGAGAAATAAATAATGATGTAACACTTTATATTGAATTATATCTCGTCCTCGAAAACGTCCCTTGGTGAAAACCATCGGCCTTCCTATAATAGTATTTTTTCTAGAAGATTACCACAAAAACATGGGGAGATATTTTGGTGATATATATGGGTAGGTGGGTTCAAATAAAGTGTATTAAACTCTAGGAGTAATAGGGGAGATGATGATCGTTTTTATAAGTCAGGGGAATGTGAGACATGTATTTTTTATAAAATTTTATATTTAATAAATTTCATAATCAATATAATTTTTCTCAATGAGTATAAAATTTTTATGATAAGAATATAATTTTATAAATTTAATAATCTTTTAAAATTTTTGATGAAATTAAAATCTCTTATTTCTAAATATTTAACTCGGTTATCCTGATTTACCCACAGTCATGGAAACATATTTTTTTCATAGTTACTATTAATTAATAAAAAATTTATATTAACCTCATTAATGAATTTGATCATCCCAATTCTATATGTGAGTTAATTTTTAAGATTGAATTCTTGTATGTAAATGAATTTTCATTTAATATATGTTCACATATTGAAAATAAACCGTTTTTTTATTTTATTGTTTTTAATCATTAGAAGTAACTACTAAAAATTAAAATATAATGTATAATAATATTGAAATAGTCAGATTAAATATTAGAATATTGGTCATATGTATGATTAAAATAAAAAAAATTGGCATTAAAATTCCATGATTTTAATGATAATAAGATATAGTGTTTCAAATATATAATATTTTTACTGTTCACTAATTTTTTTTTTGAAATAAATAATATTTAACAGAATATATAATTGATATGATGATAAATAAAAATGAACCATTTAATGAATTTCAATTTTTAAATTTTATAAATTTAGAATTGATATTAAACCATATGATATAATAGAAATATTTTTGATAGAATTAATATATTTATTTTTTAATAGAACATTTCATAAAATTATTACAGTAAAGGTGACTTCAAGAAAGAAAATCATAAAAATTAATAAGACATTAATTGTGTTATTATTATAATTACATAGGTTTCATCAAATGATGCCTCATTAGATTCAAGGATATTAATATATATGTAATTCAATGAGCTTCCTTAGATTAATTACAAATTCATCACTATAGATGTGTCTGGGTGGCTTCTCCTTGGTTTTAGTTAATGTATTTTGTATTTAATTACAGGGAATAATGTAATGTATTACTTTAGTGAAACCATGTTAATTTCATATAATAGGATCTAAATATTTTTCTTTATTATATAAGAAATAATTCCAAAGTTGTGTTTGAATATTTTTATCATAAATAACACGATGAATTCCATGGATTCATAGTTCATTTTGTCTTACATAGGAAACACCGATGATGGATATTATAGGTTTACAAATATTTTCCAGAAATTATTTCCATTGATGAATAATACTTTTTTGTATTTCTATGTTTAAATGGAATTATCAGTGGTAAACTTTGGGATATCCTAATTTTTTCTTTGAAAAGGTAGACATGGATACATTCCTTATAACTAACCATAGAATATAATACCTAACACCTAGTTCATAGATATGTAGAATTATCCAAGGCTATTAAATCCAAAATCGGGTTTCACTATGGAGACATTGATTCATGGTGGGTATTTTATTAGTGTATTTAATAACATAGTCTTGTGGTAAAATGTTATTTGTATCACTTCTAAATTTAATTTTTTTATAGGTGGGTTATTTTTAGGATTTCATTACTTTTGGACATATAATTTATAATCACACAGTACTCAGGCTACCATTTAACTTGGTTACCTTATTTGAGGGTTATCTTATTGTAGGTTTAGTTTTTGGTAGTGTTCTTGATGTTTTTAATTTCATAGGTTTGTATGGAATAGTATCGATGGGTATGGATGTTTGGATCTAGAAGGAAATATGACCAGTTAGAGATTATATTTTTTATCACATTTTTTAAATCTTTTATGTCACCCTACATGGGGGAACTAGTTATTTCTTGTATGGAAAATTTATTTTTATCAAATTTCGATGTTGAAGTCATTTTTTAGCACTAGTACTATTTAAAAATGACTTTTAGAATAATTTATTGTATTTTATATTTATATATTGTTATTCCTAACACCATAGGGTATAGTATTCCCAAAAACCCCTTTTAATACCTTAGTACAAGTTTGTAGCCTCCAGTATAGGGGAGTAATGTTTGTGCCCATATATTTCATTTTTCCATTGCATTGGATCAATGTCTTTATTGAGGGGAAGATACAAAATGGTATAAGAGTTTTTGTATTTGAACTAATATTTGGTAATGGTTAAAATAAGGATATTAATGTGACATAAAATTGGAATGAGTTCATGTAAGAAATTATTAACCCACCCTCTGGGGAGTCTCATGCCCCTATGGGTTTGAATTATTTTTCATAGACATCACTATTTATTATTAATATGATTTCAACTTGTGTGAGCCAATTTATTTACAATGTCATGATTTATCATATTCATTCATTTGTAATTGTCTTATATAAATATTTTTGTAAGTTTATGCATCAAGTATGGTGCATTGTGTAACACCCCGAGCTTCCACGATACACTTCTCTTTTAATAATGCAATAGCTTGCATTGTACGCAAGTTCGAGAGTCTATGGCACCGCGACCAATCAAAATAGCCATTATAAATAGTAATAACCACTTTTTAAAATTAAAGAAATTTTATATTTCAAAATGGACTTCATTTTTGTATTCGTAATATCGAAATTAGCCTATGTTGAATTTTTTGTAACTTTCTGAGAACTTCCAATTTTTTTATGAATAATGAAAAATACTAAAAAACAACCTTTTAAATCAAAATAATTTATATTGATAAATTATACTATTGAGTGGTTTTAAAGTATAATTAGAATATATTTTTACCATTTTATCCAATTGTGGTCATTAGAATTAATTTCACTTTGAAATTGGACATAAACAATTGTCAATCTTTTGATATATATTGTTTCTTAAAAACACGCTATTGTTGTGACAGCGAGAATTAATTATAAAATTAATTAATGCAACTTATATGTTTGGAATTTTTTAAAATAAACATCATTTTTGAATTCTGAATATCAATTATATCTTAGGGTGAAATTTTGGAATTGTTCTGAAAAACATCAATTTTTGATGAATAGTGCAACCACTAAGTGGTAGTTAAAAAACTGATTTATCGTTTAAATGAAATATTACCACATCTGTAATTTGGTTTTCAAAAATATGACATACATGGTTGTCATTAGGAAGTAAAACGTGGTTTAATGGGATTAAAATAATTTTTTTGTGAATAGTAACTTTTAAGTTTAATTAATCGTTATTAAAGGTAATTAGTGATATTTAAGGTAAAAATGATATTATAAAAATCTGAAAATACCTTTACACTTGTCCTACCTCTATTTAATGTGTCATGGCCGACCACTATAATCCATGGGTCAACTTGGGGACCCATTGGAGCCACTTTGGAAGGAAAATGACATAAATAACTTTTATTTAAAGTTAAAATAAAAATGTCACAAGCATAAGTTGTTTTACTAAAACAATGTTTAAATGGGGTTATACAAGTCATATATTTTACTATAAATATTCATTAGAAAGCTAAAAATATTTCCTACATCATGAATTTTTTTTATAATTTTTAGTCATTAAATATATTAAATTATTTATGACACCATGATGATGTAGTGATTACCTCATTAATTAACAATTTAAATAAAATGAAAAGATAATGTAAAATCCAAGGCATACACTTGTCAAAAACCTATTGGATTGGTATATTTCTAACCCTAATCACCTTATCCTCGAATTATATAAGTGTGCGATCTTTAAAATCCGAAACTCATTATATAATAAAGTAACATTTCATTACTTTCCAAGAGTGCCCCTCCTCTCCACTTATAAAAGGCCCGCACCAATACCACCTTCCTCACACCTTCAAGCCATTTGTCTCAGCCAAACTCTGCCCAAATACTCTCCAAAATTCCCTATATTACTCCTAGAAGCCTCACATTGGGCAGAATTCTTCCCAAACAAGCCTTTGGATCAAATCAAAAATAGTTACCCGATTTTAAGGTAATGTGTTCTCCTATGTTATTTTTTTTAATTTTCTTATCCAACCCCCTAAACACTTTTTATTAATTTCTTTTGTAACAACACCAGTATCATAAATATACTAGGATGTGGTTATAAGAAGTATGCATGCTACACTTACACACCCCTACATCTAATGGTTAAAGAACATACTGTTTCTGTGGATGGTGAATTTCTGCCTCACGAAATGATGATTGTTCAACACTCATATAACACCGTCAAAGGTGGTCATTAAGATGACACTCTATTTATATATGATATATAATATGTTTATGTTTTACTTAAGGTTATTTATTTTTCATTTATGGCATACCTTTCTTGTTTCCATTATGGGTAAACACGATATTTTCATTTTAGGATGTGCGGACTACCGCCCCCTCAAAGTGATTTGAATCGTTAATGCCTTATTTGGGATGTATAAAGGATGGAGTAAATGATATTATATATGATATTATACTGGAATTATAATATACCTTTGTATCACTATGATTTCATTCCATTAAATATGAAATAGAAATGAAAGTAGCGTTCATGCGTACGTACGGCTTACCGTCTCCATGAATGGTGCATTTCATTTCTTACCTCTAAATGTTATGTAATATTATGAATTAATGTATATAATTGATATATAGGAGATATATGATATATATATCATGAATATAATTAGGGATATAATGGATATTTCACCACATGTACAACTTGTAATTATAAGAAGTCTATTTTTGACTAAAGTACCAAAGATCGACAAAACGACTGTTATTAACATATATAATTACATAATGTTCATAACATGGTAATAAGTGATATAAAAGGAATAATAAACTTGAAAAAAGGTTCTTAAGCAATTATAAATTAACTCTAGTTTATTATTCAGGAGGTTAAAGAATGGTCGAGTCAAGATAGGACGCAAGGTAAGGGAATTTCTTAACCCAATTTCCATTCTTTGGGTTAATCTCCTACTTTGAAATTATATCATGAAATTATTATGTCCTATCTTGTATTTATACTTTATTTATGTGTAAATATAGTGAATACACATAATAGATCTTTTTTTAAAAAAATGATCTTTGTAAGAACTTCGTCTCAATCTCCTTTCATTGAGGCATATTTGGTTTTATACACAACTTTCATTTATATGGTGTATAAACCCCTTTGACTTTTAGTTTTATTCAAATGGAATCTTTTTATACGAAGCTTTTTTACTAAATGACAAAAGGAATGTTTTTTTCTTACATATGCGAAAAAAACGACTTCTCCGCCGCCATGACTATTATTTGAGTTTTGGCTTCCTCTATAAGCCATACATTTTTTAAAAAAAGAAAAATAAATATCATGTTTTACCTATCTTTTATTTTGGTATTGAAAATGGTTTTGATAAAGTTTTTATTTTATCAATGTGTTGTATTGATATCTTGTGATTGAAGTGTGGAAATATTATGTTTCCTTTATGCATATTTTATGTGATACAATTAAGTTATGGTTTATGATATGTTTAAACCTGTTCATATGAAGAATGCATTGGACTTAATAAGTGACGGGTGGAGCCCGCTATAGCTCCTCGATGCATCAGTAGGTCTCATGAGAAAAACTACTGTCTTGGCACGAGGCCTTGAAAAAATTTTATTTGTGGTCTTGGCACGAGGCCTTAGCTACGTGGTTATGATAGTCTGGCATTATGCATTCCATCATTATGAGAGTGGTTATTGATATTTCATGTGATTATTTGACTAGTAGAATATCCATGTGAGTAAGTAAATGGAATTATTTAATTTTATTTTTTCCATATTATGATGAAGTTCAAGTTTAAAAAGGCTTTTGTTTTAGTTATACATTGCCTTAAATGATTATATTTATTGATGAAAACTTCCGCAATATTGTTATCCTTACTGAGCATATGAGCTCATCCCTTTCAATGTTTTAATATTTTCCAGGATGTGAAGAATTATTTTATGAATGACCTGCAGGGATAGTTATAAGAGGATATGAGTGTAGACTATGGAGACTTTTTTATTGTAGTATTTAACTTTATGATTTAATGTATCATTTATGAATGTATCTAGTGTTTCCAAGGCTACTAATCTAATCGGTCTTTTGAGACTTGTTCTTTTTTTATAATGCCAATGTTACGAAGTAATGCACCGACTCTGGGTAGCTGGGGTCGGGGCGTTACAGTTTGTATGAAAGGCAGTTTAGTACTAACCTTGGAAGCTAGATTTAGATAAACTCTGATTAGAGCACATAACCCGAAGATATACTTTGAGGATTTGTATAGAAGAACTTCCTATAATTTTGGTATTATAGAGATTTTGTGAGTTTTCCATGCAATACATCCCTGTCTGGATACGAGCAGGTAGAGGTGGATCTGGCACAGATGTACCTAGGGGTAAAACCCGAAAACACCGCTTTGAACTAGACTCGAACGGGAACCGGTGCACGACAACGGGCCTTGCTGCACTCTTGGTTACGACACTCCTGGGGGATATGCTTAGGATAATTCTCGTTTTCTTTACAAACCATTGTGAAGGGTTATGATTATATACTTCATCAAAGAAAACATTTTTATGATTATGGATTATATCCCTAAAACGTTCAATTTACATTAAGTATTTTACAAGTTTGGAATTATTCATTACAATTCATAAACTAACCTAGTTTATGCCATTGTATAGAAATGGTGCCCATTGGAAAGAATGTGAACTCCAGCAATACGTATGATCCAAAGCGTAAGAAGGATCATATCTTTCACGGTATTAATCCAACATTTAGAAGAGAAATAATCTCCCATGTGTTCTCAACATATGAATAAATAGTAACATGTGTTAATAAGATAAGTAAATAATTCTCTGAGTCTTATGGCTTTGAAGGGAAGAAAGAGAAGAAAATGATGGAAGAGAGAATGATGGAAAAAGGGACGTGGGAAAAGAAGAATTTTCCAATATGTGATAACTGTGGGAAGAAAAACCTTGGAACTTGCCTGAAGGGAATGGGAGTTTGATATAAGTGTGGAGAAAAAGGACACCAAGTGCGTGACTGCAAGGGTAAGAAAAAGGTTTCAAATGTATAATGCTTCATCTGCAAGGAGTGGGGACACTACGCAAACCAATGTCCAAATAATCAGTGTGCCCCAAATGATGTTATTGGATAATAATCAAGTTATGATACTACCACAGATAAGGAGGAATAATTAGAGTTCTTATGTGGTTATTAAATAATTTTTTCATTTGAGTGTTTTATCAATGATGTACTGGTTGTAATAATTATGGAGTATATAAGGACTGTACTGCAGTACTATTTCATCAAGGACTTGAGATTGTGTGGAACCAAGAAAAGTGACTCCACTGTAGGTTAAATTTTTGGAAAATATATGGTTGAGAGAAAGATAAACCACAATGTGGTTGTAATACCGAGATAGTGATTTTGGAATAAGACATGATTGACATGGATAAATTATATTGGATATTCTTAACTTCCTTGAAACTGATTGATGATTTGTATACATTTTTTGGATAGAATGAGTATATCTAGTATTCTATAAGGAATAAGGGATCATGTTAATTTAGGACGATGCAGTCTTTTAAAAGAATACATGATGAAGGTGTTCACATGTTGTTACACGGAAAAAAGGGGATCTTCATTATGTTTACCTTCCTCATAAAATTTGGACTGTGAGTTGGACAGAAGTATTTTGGATAACTATAGTGGTTGGAATGGATTAAGTTGAACCTTGGTTAATAATGTTTAAGGTTAAAACATTTCTGAATATAATTTTTGGAATATTATAATAGTTTTAGAAAAAGGACAACCTTCCGGTTGGGAAATAACCCGTCACTTCGGACAAAGCTGTAGTAATCGAACCAACAACCATATTGCGACAGGCCTTTATGACCTACCACTAGCCTACAGGAAGTTCCTGGTTATTAAAAAATAGTTTTCGTAATCTAAATGGTATGTGTTAATATTTTGAACCGTGAATGATTAGGATAAATATAATATTTTTGAGTTCTGTTATATTTTTGAGTGAAAGATGAGTTTGTGGTAGAAATTAGTTGAAGGTTGAAACTCTACTTGTCAAGCATAAATATATATATATATACATATATCATATTCTATGAATAAATTAATTCTTAAACATTAGTAAAGAGATATTAAAACAAAAATATGTGTTATCCTAATACCTTATGTCTTGTTCAACTGATGATATTTTAAATCAAAATAGATTGAAGGATTTGAGGCCCTCAATTTGACACTTGTTTGTGATTGATGACCTCAATCACTCCCTAAAAATATTTATGTTTTTTCTCCAATTATATGTCTCTAATTTCCACCAATGTTCTACTAATCGAGTTCATAATTGGGTGGTGACATTTTCATTTCCCTTTCCCTCTCTTTAAGGCTAAATTTTATTAACCTTATTTCTGATGTGGGTTTTCGACAAAGGTATTTTCTATTTTAAACCTTTTATTTTCAAAGAAAAATTTCAAATTACGAGGACACAATTTATTGAAGGAGGGGAGAATGTAACACCCCGAGCTTCCATGAAACGCTTCTCTTTCAATAATGTAATAGATTTCATTGTACGCATGTTCGAGATTCTAGGGCACCGTGACCAATCAAAATAGCAATTTTGAATAGTAATAACCACTTTTTAAAATTATAGAAATTTTATATTTCAAAATGGACTTCATTTTTGTATCCATAATATCAAAATTGCCTATGTTGAATTTTTTGTAACTTTTTGAGAACTTCCAATTTTATTATGAATAATGAAAAATACTTAAAAACAACATTTTTAATCAATATAATTTATAGTAATAAATTATAATATTGAGTGGTTTTAAAGTATAATTAGAATATATTTTTACCATTTTATCCAATGGTGGTGATTAGAATTTATTTCACTTTGAAATTAGACATAAACAATTGTCAATCTTTTGATATATTTTGTTTCTTAAAAACACGCTATTTGTTGTGATAGCGGGAATTAATTATAAAATTAATTAATGCAACTTATATTTTTAGAATTTTGTAAAATAGAAATCATTTTTAAATTCGGAATATCAATTATATCTTAGGGTGAAATTTTGGAATTGTTCTGAAAAACATCAATTTTTTATGAATAGTGAAACCACTAAGTGGTAGTTAAAAAACTGATTTTTCGTTAAAATGAAATATTACCAGTTCTGTGATTTGATTTTCAAAAATACAACATAAATGGTTGTCATTAGGTATTAAAATGTGTTTTAATTGGATTAAAATAATTTTTTTGATGAATAGTAACTTTTATGTTTAATTAATCGCGATTAAAGGTAATTAGTGATATTTAAGGTGAAAATGATATTATAAAAATATTAAAATACCTTTACAATTGTTCTACTTCTATTTTATGTGTCATGTCCGACCAAGACAATCCATGGGTCAACTTGGGGACCCCATAGAGCCACTTTGGTAGGAAAATGACATAAATAACTTTTATTTAAAGTTAAAATAAAAATGTCACTAACATAAGTTGTTTTACTAAAACAATTTTTAAATGGGGTTATAAAAGTCATATTTTTGACTATAAATATTAATTAGGAAGATAAAAATATTTCCTACATCATGATATTTTTTTTGAATTTTTAGCCATTAAATAAATTAAATTATTTATGACACCATGATGATGCAACGATTACCTCATTAATTAACGATTTAAATAAAATGAAAAGATAATGTAAAATACAAGGCTTAAACTTGTCAAAAACCTATTGGATGAGTAGATTTATAACCCTTATTACCTTATCCTCGAATTATAAAAGTGTGGGACCTTTAAAATCCGAAACTCATTATATAGTAAATTAATATTTCATTACTTTCCAAGAGTTCCCCTCCTCTCCACTTATAAAAGGCCCCAACCAATACCACCTTACTCACACCTTCAAGCCATTTGTCTCGGACAAACTCTGCCCAAATACTCTACCAACTTCCCTCTATTACTCCTAGAAGCCTCACATTGGGCATATTTCTTCCCAAGGGAGCCTTTGGCTCAAATCAAAAAAGAGTTACCCGATTTTAAGGTAATGTGTTCTCTTATGTTATTTTGTTTTAATTTGCTTATCCAAACCCCTAAACTCTTTTTATTCATTTCTTTTGTAAAAACACCAGTATCCTAAATATACTAGGATGTTATTATAAGAAGAATTCGAGCTACACTTACACACACCTACATCTAATGGTTTAAGAACATACTATTTCTGTGGATGGCGAATTTCTGCCTCACGAAACGATGATTGTTAAACACTCATATAACACCTTCAAAGGTGGCCATTAAGATGTAACTATATTTATATATGATATATAATATGTTTATGTTTTACTTAAGGTTATGTATTTTTCATTTATGGCATACCTTTCTTGTTTCTACTATGGGTAAATGCGATATTTTCATTTTAGGAAGTGCGGACTACCGCCCCCTCAAAGTGATTTGTATCGTTAATGCCATATGTGGGATGTATAAAGGATGGAGTAAATGATATTATATATGATATTATACTGGAATTATAATATACCTTTATATCATTATGATTTAATTCCATTAAATATGAAATAGAAATGAAAGTATTGTTCATGCGTACGTACGACTTACCGTCTCCATGAACAGTTCATTTCATTTATTCCCTCTAAATGTTATGTAATATTATGAATGAATCTGTATACTAGATATATATGAGATATATGATATATATATCATGAATATAATTCTTGATATAATGGATATTTCACCACATGAACAACTTGTAATTATAAGAAGTCTATTTTTGACTCAAGTACAAAAGATAGACAAAACGACCGTTATTAACTTAAATAATTACATAATGTTCATAAGAAGGTAATAAGTGATATAAAAGGAATAATAATCCTGAAAAAAGGTTCTTAAGAAATTATAAATTATCTCTAGTGTATTATTCAGGAGGTTAAAGAATGGTCGAGTCAAGACAGGATGCAAGGTAAGGGAATTTCTTAACCCAATTTCCATTCTTTGGGTTAATCTCCTACTTTCAAATTATGTCATGATATTATTAAGTCCTATCTTGTATTTATACTTTATTTATGTGTAAATATAGTGAATACACATAATATATCTTTTCTTTAGAAAATGATCTTTGTAAGGACTTCGTCTCAATCTCCTTTCATTGAGGCATATTTGGTTTTATACACAACTTTCATTTATACGGTGTATAAACCCCTTTGAATTTTAATTTTATTCAAAACGAATATTTTTATACAAAGCGTTTTTACTAAACGATAAAAGGAATGTTTTTTTTCTTATGTATGCGGCGAAAACGACTTCTCCATCGCCGTGACTATTATTTGAGTTTTGGCTTCCTCTATAAGCCATAACTTTTTTTAATAAAGAAAAATAAATACCATGTTTTACTTTACTTTTATTTTGGTATTGAAAATGGTTTTGATAAAGTTTTTATTATATCAATGTGTTGTATTGATATCTTGTGATTGAATTGTGGAAATATTGTGTTTCCTTTATGCATATTTTATGTGATACAATTATTTTATGGTTTATGATATGTTTAAACCCGTTCATATGAGGAATGCATTGGACTTAATAAGTGATGGGTGGAGCCCGCTATATATCCTCGATTCATCGGTAGGTCTCATGAGACAAACTAGTGTCTTGGCACGAGGCCTTGACAAAATTTTATTTGTGGTATTGGCACGAGGCCTTAGCTACGTGGTTATGATAGTCTGGCATTATGCATTCCATCCTTATGAGAGTGGTTATTGATATGGCGTGTGATTATTCGACTAGTAGAATATCCATGTGAGTAAGTAAATGGCATTATTTAATTTTATTTTTTCCATATTATGCTGAATTTCATGTTTAAAAAGGCTTTTGTTTTAGTTATACATTGCGTTAAATGATTATGTTTATTGATGAAAGCTTCCGCAATATTGTTATCCTTACTGAGCATCTGAGCTCACCCCTTTCAATGTTTTAATATTTTTCAGGATGTGAAGAAGTATTTTATGAATGAACTGCAGGGATAGTCAGAAGAGGAAATGAGTGTAGACTATGTAGACTTTTTATTGTAGTATTTCACTTTATGATGTAATGTGACATTTATGAATGTATCTAGTGTTTCCAAGGCTACTAAACTAATCGGTCTTTCGAGACGTGATCTTTTGTGATCATGCCAATGTTACAAAGTAATGCACTGACATTAGGTAGCTGGGGTTGGGGTGTTACACATTGGATTTCAATATCATCTATATGTTTCTTGTGATTGATTTGTCTTTTGTGAAATATGTTTCGTAGAAAATGTTTTATTATCCATTCTATTCTTCCATATATTTTGAATCTATTTGAAGGTAATATGTTGTGGGTAATTTTATGTCTCATTGGTTTCATATATTATTTTATCCCAAAAATTGATATAGTGTTTTCTTACATGGCCAATTAACTCAATTATTCCCTGATAAATAAGAATAAATAAATTATATAATAAATGGTGTTCATTATAAAATAAGGATTTAGTAAAATACCTATAAGTTGTTTCCCCCAAAAATATATGAATGAATCAATATTTAATAATGATTTGAAATTTTGTAAATTTAAAAAAATATCGGAATGAATAAATTTAATGCATCAAATTACAAGTAAAAAAATTTGGGAAGGGGCAGAAATTTAAAACCTGATATTATAAAAAATTTAACATAGTGAAATTAAAATTAATTGAAAAAAATATAAATTTACAATTTCATGATATTTAATCGAATTTATTCAAACATAGGCCTTCTGATTTTGGATTTAAACTTTGTATCCATGGTTTCTTCTAGAGAGTGTAAGATAATTTATTTTTTCTTGGGTTTCTCTCATGAATATTATATTGGATGGTAGATACTATAACTTTTCTCACTATAGTTATGTTGTGATCCATGTGGCTTATACTGAACCATATAGTGGGTAGTGTGTATTTAATTTACTTATTTGTAAGTGACCATTATATTGGTTTTAGACATGATATAATTTGATTGAATTTTATATATAGATGATATTTAACACATATATTGATAAATCTATGGGTATTGGAGCAATGGGTTTCTGAAAGTATTTAGTTACCCTCATGAGTGACTAGTTTTTATTAAGTCAATGTCATATGATGTGATGGTGTAACACATGATAGGGGTTGTCCTAGGTTTTTAGTGAATTAAAATGGGGAATAATGAGGGAATTATTATGTAACCCATTCACAATGGGTTGTATATTCTATTATATGTCATCGGTATAATGAAATTCCATAATGATATTCATGTGAGTGAGGGTGACCTATTAGAAGGGTTAGTCAATCCTTATGAATTCACTTTTTAATGTTTGATATGTATAAATATTTTCACCTCTGTGATTAGATTATGTTTAGGGATATTTTGTTTGGAGTAAATATGTTTAAGCAACTGATATACTATTTCCCAGTGTTGATTAGGACACACCTATTTCAAATTGTGGATTCGGTAACATATGTTTTCACTAATGGATCATCACACACCAATCTCCCACTATGGAATAGGACACACCTGTTTTCCATTTAGGATTAGGGTTTTTTCCCATTGTGGATAAAACCCTTAAATTTTTTTCCCATCATTATATCATGAGAAATAAATCATTTCCTAATGAATTATAGAGAGAGATAGAGATATAGGTCCCACCCTTCAAATAATAAAATCAAACTTATGGGTTCTATGAGATCATAAACATTCATCATATCAGAACCCATGAAATGAAATAAGTATCATAAAAATTTCATTATATCATAACCTACACAAAATAAGCAGGATTCATAATCATTTTATCACTGAATAATATTGCAATATATGTGGTACTCTTTATCACATTGTCATGGTATACTATATGGACGATAAAAATATTTCATAATGTAATTGACTTTTTTAACAAAAACCATTTTTATAAGGAATGAGAATAACTTTACTAAATCATATACCTAGTAAATCATAAAATATTTCAAACGATTTCATCATAGTGGGAGATGGATTTTGGAAGATTACTTCGATCACGTCATTATCAACATTTCTTTTCATTATAAATCAATATGTAACACATATAACTATTTAAAAAATACTATTCCCAATAAACACTTTGAAATATTATGAGTGATGATTTATATATAATATAAAATATTTCATGAGTAAAATATTCCTTCCACAATGGAATACATTTTTTAAATAAAAAATAATTATGATTTTTTTAAAATAACCTTGAAATAATATAATGTAAGCTTTAGAAATATTTTGAAACACTTCATTAACATTAAATCTATTTAAAAACCTTTTTCAGTGAAACCAAATTAAACAAAATGAAACAGTTTAAAAAATTATTAACAAAATAATCTTTTAATTATTAAATGGAAGCTACAAATAAATAAAGGTAATGATAGTGGATAAATTATTACATGCCTAACATTCATTTTTCATAATAACATGTCTGGAATAGTGACTCGATTGAAAGATGATAAGAATATTTATTTTTAAAATCAATTTATTTAAAAAAAAAGCCATGTGTAAATTGTTATTAAATATTATATTTTGATATTAGAACAAGTCATTAATCCTTTTTAAAAGTCATAGTTTTAGATGACTATAGATTTATGACCAATGAGAGATATAATTTTGTATTCTCATATAAACATATTCATAAATATAAATAGAAAAAAATAGATTACATATGATAAAATTATTATATATATCATGAATTACTATGGTTTATGAAAAATCATAATATTTCATTAATTGGTGGATATAAAATTTCATCAATTAAATATTTATGATAAACAATACCGATAAATGATCGGATTATTGGAACAAACTCTTACTTGATTGGTAAAATTGAATCATAATTATCATGAGAGAATTATAAAAATAACTCTTAAAATATAATGAAAAGATGTAAATTCTAAATAAAAAATGTCAATATATTGTATATAAACACCGTAAATGAATATAGGTGCATAACATAATATTCATCTCAAAGAAGAAAAATTTGGTCAAAATTATATTACCAGTTTGGAAAATTTTGAATCTTATATGACATGTTAGTGGTAGTTCATAAATTGGGTATATAAATTAATATAAATTTAATTATAAAAATTATAGGATACATTCATCAGTATTATATATAAGAATCAACAAGAATAAGTGGTGACTATAGAATATGTCTCACAAAAATTGATGTGAGATGAGAAAACCCTTACCTTGTGTACCCAAATTTCTTCATTCATGTTAAAACCTCGTGTATAATAAATATAATATTATTATAAATTTACCACATAACTATATTATCATATATTTTACCATATAATATTTCATTAGGACATTAAGTTACTATTTTTTTTCAAATTCATGTTAATGATATGTTTTATGTAATAATCTATTTTTTATATATGTTTTGATTTTTATTTTTTATCATCTTTCATGGATAATGATTTACATATTTACATAATGTAAAACATGATGTACATATCCTAAATATTATGTATATACATGGTCATAAAAATTCATAACCCATTGAAATATGGAATGGAATACACTATTCATGTAGAGAGTAGGCCATACATACGAATCAAAGTAGTTTTTGTTTTCTTGATGTCTTGAAATAATGAATATAAATGATATGTATGAATATATATAAATTATTATTATAAATAAAGTATAATTATAATTTCATGGTAACTAAACCCATCCATAACACATTCATGTAAAGTGTTCACTAATCTCATTTCCTGGAAAAGTTAGTAGTATAGACATCCACAATCAAAGTTATCATATAACCAAAAAAGAAAATAAAAAAGGTATGGGTTATATAATAAAAATAGAAGAATTTATAATTACTAAATATCATATATATCATATAAATATTGTATGTACATCTTTATTCTCAACCATAAATGTGGTTAATGGAATAAAAATTGTGAAATTAGTTTGCGAGATGGTAGTTCGACGTAGACATGAATGATGATTGTTTTTCCCATTTGATGGATGTTTTTCAAACTTATGTTCATAACCATATTAGAAAAATATATATATTTATTATACTTATGTTATTATAAAATATTTATATAAGAATAATTTAAAGGGTATAAATGAATGAAAACAAACGTTCTTTCTGAAGGATGTTACTTTTTTGGGTAACTCCTTTGTGTTTTCACAAAAAACATACTTGGATTAGTTAATATATAAAATGATTCTTCATGTTTTAGGGGATGGAATTTCATTACTTATTTTTGTAGTTTTTGTATGATAAAAAGGGTTTCAATGGTGTGATGAAGTGGATGGGGGGATTACCCCTTAATCCCGGATGAGGAGAGGCGTTCTTATAGATTAAAAGTTAAAATATTATTTAGATGTATCTGTTACATCACTTGACTCCAATTATATTAAAATTTATATAAAATGGATTATTTGGAAGATCTATTTTCATAAAATTGGGTTTTTATAGAATAATATGTTATTCATACCATTGAGATAATGTTTAACTATCGAGTAAATGTGTTTTTACCTTAATAAATGTATTTATTTTTAATTTATTTCACTATTTTTTTTGGTTAATAACGAAGTTGAAATTTTTAAGAACAATAAATTAGTATTATAAAAAATATTTAATCAATTTTAACATATTCTAAACATATAATATGGATGAAATTAATTTAAAATTAATCCAATAGATAGGATGAAACAATGAGATTTTAAATTGAAAATGTTTAAAAAAATTAAAATGATTTTATATCCAATATCATTGTGAAATTTATTCCAATGACATTAGTTTGATAAATATATGTATAATTGGTCTAAAAAGACTTTAAATACATTTTAGAACATAATTTAAATATATAAATAAATTATAAAAAATATTGTCTTCAGTTAATATTTAGTGGTTTATATTATTCATTAAAAAGTAAACTTCCGAGTAAAAACACCCAAAAATTAACCCAAAATGATTTTTTGTATTCCACTTTCAAAAAATGAATATTATTTTTTCTATTAAAATGTTTAAATTTTTAAAAACTATAATTTAAAATATTATCTCCATTAAAAGGTGGTGAAATATTTTTTTAGAAAATTATATCTTTTAATTAAAAATATTATAAATATCCAAATATTATTCCAATAAAATATATTGGATAATTGTAAAAAAATATTTACTAAATATATAATGTCTAAATATAATTAATGTCTCACACTAATAGTGATTAATTTAATTTACTATGAAAATTTTCTTAATGATATATAAAAAAAATTTTCCATAAAAACACATCATTCTATTCATGTGGATATTATTTTCATTGATAATTAATTTATAAAAATTAATTAATTTTATAAAAATATATAAACCATAGTTTCATAATTTAGTCAATCTTATTTATATCCTCTATTCCAACAACTATCTGATAACTATTACAATACTATAATAACAATACCAATAATATTTAATAGTTCAATAAAAAGCTATTTTGTATGCAATGAATGAAATTAAAGGAAATCATTATAGTATTTAACATAAGTCAAACCATGTGTTGTATATATTTCATGATAACCAATTTTTTCAAGTAGAAAAAATATGACTTGTTTTTTTATATAAATAATGTAAAACTTTTTGTGGGGTGAAATGCATGCCATCAATGAAATTAAATTTATTCAAATGAAATATCATAAAAACTCAGGCTGTTACATTTACCCCCCATTAAATGAATTTATCCATCAAAATGGTACTACTACATCATGGTTTTAATAAATTAATGTTCCATTAATATTATCCCAAATTGTAAAAATTAATAGTAAAATATCATTTACAAGTGAAATGTTGGAAACATAATGGTTACCCAAAGTAACTCATAGCTGGGCTTCCACATAGGAAAAAGGTAGAAATTGAGAAACATTACAAGGAAGAAAAATATAGCAATAAATTTTTTAAGGAGAGTGTTAAATAGCATTGGTAAGAAGAATTTGATGATAATATATACATAAAACAAATAGGCTTCAAAATGACTGTTGATGTCATCAAAATTATTATAACGGGACAAGATTTTATTACCGGACCATTTTAATAAATTTGATGAATTTTCATGAGAACACATTCTTACATGATTTAATCCTTATATAACCTTTATTGATACTTGATAGATTTCCACATCAACTTATATTCCTATTAATGAAGATTAATATGTCCTTTTGGAATCAAAAAATGATCGTGAGATGAGTAAATATAATGATTGGTTATTCTATCTTTATCTTTCAGAGAAAATAGTTATGATAGGATTTCTAATATGAAAAAAAATTGCATATGGTGTAATAATATTTTAGTCTCTAAAAACTCATAATAATGTAAACAAAAACCATTCTATAAATGTATAACCTTATAACCCTTATAATTGAGAAAAAAATGGAAAGCAAGGTCAATAAATTTCTCAGGAATTTCATAGCATTTATCCCCTATATATCATAAAGTTTCTCTTAATTTTCTCATACCTGAAATGTCAATACATTATTCATTTTTCTCCTGAAACATGGTAATAAAATGAATTCCAATAATGAATTAATAAAAACATGCATACATTATTATTCCAAATATTATTGAATATATTTTTTATATCATAATAGTTGTAATGTAATCCATGATAACATAGATTAATTTTACATAAAATCAATAATCAGTTATGTGGTAATCAATAATATCCAATTTAATTTATCTATAATCATCTCTTTATCTATGATAAACCCAATTTTCTCAAAAACATGTACATGTTAAGGGTTATATTCACTTAAACATAAAAACATTCAATTATATAAAATCTAAAGGTCATCATAACTATTAACCATATTTTGTCAATACCTTAATGAAAAAAATATGTGTTAATATTTATATAAAATTATTAATGAATTCTAATATATATAAACTTAAAACATCAACCATTATACATAAAACATTACACATGATTAATAATCTAATTCATAAATACCGATTTCCTATAATAAAAAATAACAAATTAAGTACCATCAACATCAATTAATCGTGATTCATACATTAAATGAAAAAATTACTATTCGAACACCCCATATATATAGCACAAAATTAGTTGTATATTTATCTTAAATAGTATTACCAAAACTCATACTACCTTACCAATTCTCATTATTAGATTTTTAGTTAGATAATTGATTTTTATAATCTCAATACTTTCCCCATATGAAACATTCAATGATAAGCCAGTTCTTCTAGATCTCGACATTGGAAAAAACCATAAATAATATTTTGATAAACAATTATCATAGAAGAAAATCATATAATAATAAAACATTCCTTTATGGATTTCTAATTTATTACACAATCTTTTAACATAATGAAACCTTAAACTTATTCATAGTAAAATAACTACAAATATCCTTATAAATATAGCTAGGGATCTGAATAAATTATCATCATTATAGTTTCTAATGGATAAATAAATCATGCCTCTAAAACCAACTATAGAGACCCATGGTTGACATATAATCATATTACATCATTTTGTATAAATATATAACACCTTTAAAATGAAAACCCACAGAAACCATAATAATTTACTGTCTTTAGAAACATGGGAAAAAATAATCTAATCGTGCGAAGGATGTTAAACATCAACATTAAAGAAATTACCCCTTATTACTCCAACATAATACAATTCTTCAAATCCTAAGGAATATTATCATAATAAAGTGGAGTTATCAAATTCTAATTATGGGTAAATAGTTTATATATGTAAAAATAAAATGTGCATAAGAGTATGAGAACATGATCATAAAATTATATGATCATTCCATTCATATTTATGATCATAATCAAAACTCATGAAAAAAATATTATTAGTTCATATATTCATAATCATATGTGTGATAAATCATCAATAATAAATCTAAAACCATTAGATAATGTAATATAATTGTGGAACCATAATGAATATATAAATTCAATCAATGTGTCATTTTTAATTACCAAGTCTATAAAAATAATGGATCTACTTACACATGTTTCCAATAGTCCATCCGGAATAAAGAATTTACCATTTTGAATTAGGATGCACCTATTTGAAATTGTGGATCTGGAAACACATGTTTCCCATTATGAATCAGGACACACCCGTCCCCCAATTTGTACTCAGAAATAGATGTTTCCCCGTGTGGATCGGGACCGAGTTATTTCAAATTTTGGATTAAGATATTATTTTTTCCACTATGGACTAAGACCACCTACCTATTTCAAATCATTATCTTGTGACATATAAATTATTTCCCAATACATTGGGGGATATATTGGCAACATCTATATTATAATTAAATCATATATATGTGTTCCATGAAATCATAACCATTAAACATATCATAAAACATTAAATAAAAATGGAATCATAAAAAATTCACATAATAGTAATCTATAAAAAAATATAGGATTCATTATCATTCCATCATTTAATAACCATCAAAATTAAATCGTTTTTATAATTGTTCTATCTGGTTATTACTTTTGTAAGTTACTTGTTCTTATAAACAATATTTCATCCCAAATAAAAACTATTAAGATAAGGAAGGAAAATTTATTCCTTTGATAAAATACCTATTAAATCCTAAAATATATCAAAATATGAAATTGTTAGTTGTGTAAGGATGTTAAAAGTTAATTTGGGTCATTTCCTAATGAAAATTATCATTACTAATAAATCAATTTTTGAGATAAAACACAATCAAAATACTTTTCATTGAAACAAAATTCAAAAAATATTATACATTTTTTTAAAATAATTAAAAATATTTCATAAATAATATATATGTTTCTTTTTCAGAAAATACATTTTAAATAAAAAATCACTACCACAACCATTTTTAATGAAAATATCTTTGAATCCATACAAAAGAAGAGATGAAAAAATCATTTATAAAAAAGTTCTTGAAAATAAAACATTTTTTGAGAAGTTTTTCTCAGAAAATAACCTTAAAATAATATGTAAGAGAATAAAAATAGATTAAAATATTAATAATGTAATCTATCTATGTAAGATTTAAATAAATGATGGTCATTATAGCGGATAAATCCGTACAATCTGAATATTCTATTTCCGTAGGTAAATGTTTTAGAACGCCCCTTAATCAAAAAAATAATACTAATAATCATTTTTTAAAAAAATTATTAATGATTAAAACATTGGTAAAAATTACTTTTAAATAAAATTTTTGAAAATCGTAACATTTTTTAATACTTTTGTAAAATACATTTTTATCAAAGAATAAAAAATTCTAACTAAAGAGACGGATAAATTCATATTTTCATAAAAACACCTTGTTAAATATATTATGTACAAATATGTGGAAAAATTTCTCTAGTAAATGAATATTTCACTAGTAGAACGAGGATAAGATAATTAATGGGATGCATTTAGATGTGTATCATAATATTTAAATAATGGAAGCACAATCATAATCAATCGTAATAAATGATGAGATTCTAGAAATAGAGTCATATGAATTTGAATCATTGAATCATAATCCAAATTAGATAACAATACAATTGAAGAATATAATATAATGAAAATATTTATATTTATGATACACCACGTCAAATTTATGCATATAATCCGTATAAATTAATATAGGCACATAACATAACATGTTTATTTGACAATGAAAATCGAGAAAACATTATATTACAGATTTGGTAACCTCTGAATCGTAAATCTCAAAAAAGTGGGAGATAAAAAATGTATATATTAATACACAAAATTTCCATAATAATAATATAAGAAATCATTAATGGGGAATATATACACTACACAATAAGAATAATTTTTTAATATTGCATATATCTCATTGAAATAAATGTGAGGTGAGAAAACCATAATCTTTGATCAATGACATTATTTGTAAACATTCAAACCATTTATATAATAAATATAAGAATAAAATATAGGTACCAAAGTACCATATTGTCACATATAATACAATATATAATTTTACTATGACTTTTTATTACCCGTTCATTAATAATTTCATGTTAATATAACATTTTAGGTACAAATTGCTTTGGTTTTTTATTGTTTATGTTTGGACATTTAATTGTTCATATTTTTAGTTAGAACATTATTTATCAGTTTAAATAATTTAAATTACAATTAATTTTGATATATATTAATTATATTTATATGTTATAATTTATAATATATATGAATTGTAAATAGAATACACTGTTCATTGAGATGGTAAGCAATATGTATGCATAACCCTTGTTTATACTTTCATATCATGTTGAAAGAAAAATTTATATAACCTATCTATGAAACTATATTATCATTAGATTATAATTATTTTTTTCATATATATCATATAATTTTACTAAACGCAACCTTTATACATTCCATATCTGAATTAAATGAATCACAGAGCATTGAGGAGGTAGTAGACCTCGCATTTGCAAAGAATTTTAGTGTATTACACAAAAATAGAATTCATAAAGTTATGTATGATACAATAATTAAATAAAAATAAATAAATAAATAACATATTATATATCATATAAAATAGTATTTCCATCATTATTCCCAAACACGAATATTAATTATGGGAGAATGAATGACATCATTTCACGATTTTGTAGTACGCCAAACACAGGGATGATTATGGCGTATGCAGTTTGGACTAACAATGGAAATGTTTAGATAATAATCATAAAAAAAATTATTTAAAAAAATAACAATTTTCTTATATATTAATGTTATAATAATAATTTATGGGGATTATATTGAAATAAAACAATATTTCTTGTAAAGGGGTGTCACCCCTTTATGAGGTAACAACAATTGGTTTACACAAAATAGATTCATTGGTTTTCATTTTACCCAATATAAAACATATTGTTTGTGGTTAGGAATGTTGGGTGATTATTTTGATTGGTTTTTTATGTGCAAAATCCATTTAGAGATGTGGATATTTGGGGGTAGTGAGTGCCCTTTTATATTGCTGGGAGAGTGGAATCCTTGTAAATAAAAGAAGGAATGAATTATTGATAGGTATCCCTTACATAATATGTGTCAAATAATAAAAATTTTAAATAAATGAAAATATATAGTCTATATATGTCTCAAAAAAATGTATTTTTCCATGTTTCGACGTTATTGGGCCCATTAAGTTAATGTTTAACCACTATTTAAACTCATTTTACCTTAGCCATTGTAATTAATGTAAATTAATTTCTCTAATATCATTTCTCAATAATAAATTGGAACATTATAAAATTTATAAATTATGATGATCCCAAATTTTGAATCCATTTTTATAAATTATAAACACAGAAGTGGTATAAATTAATTTAAATTTAAGCATGTATTTGGGATAAAAAAACAATGATTTAAAATGATAATGTCCAATAATAGGAAATGTTTTTATATACAATTTTATATTTAAATTGATTCTACTTACCATACTTGAATTTATATATTTTCAATGGATCTAAACATTCCTCAAAAAAATTATAACTTAATTTTAAAAAATAACTAAAGTCTATGAATGCGTTATTTTCAATTAATATTCTATATTATTCACTATTAAATAGAAACTGAAACGTCACATAAAAATTACAAAAAGTAACCCAATGTAATCCTTTATATTATTATTCTATAATGAAGGTTATTTTTTCAAATAAAAAGTACAATCAGAAAATAACATATTTTAAATTTAATATCTATTAAAAGGTGTTACAATTACATATAAAAATAAATATATTTTTATTCATAAAATTGGATTTATCATTATATTATGCCAAAAAAATCTATTTAATGAGTGTAAATTTTTTTATTAAATATATAATATATAAATTTCATCAAGATATTCATCAAATAGTTATTAATTTAATTTATTTCAATAAAACACCTTTGTGGATATAAAACCATTTTTTCATAAAAACAGATCGTTTATATTAATTTAGTTTTTATTTGAATTTCTAATTAATTGATTAAAAAATAATTAATTTGATAAATAAAATTAAAACATAGTTTCATTATTTTGATATTAGTAATCATATATTTCATTCTAATCGCTATGTGATAACTCTAACTGTATTTTAGTCATAATATTTCTAGTATATTTTACTTCTTACAAATCAATCATGTTTATAACATAATCTATTGAAGGAATCCTTAATTGTGTGTACCAAAAACCTAACGTAATGTTTTGTGTTGCAAAAACTTGTCTATGTGGTGCATGTAGCACTACCTTATCATTTGTTGTGTATAAAAAATTCATAACTTAATGTATGGTCCAATGAAGGCCATTATTGAAATTATAATTTATTTACAAAAAATATGTTTATAAAATCAATGGGTGTTATAGAATTCATAAGTCCAAAAAATCAATTGATATGAAATTTTTTAAATTATAAATGGAATTTTTTGAAATCAAATCCTTGTTTTGGAAATGTAAAATTTTGAGCAAAGAATTATCCAAAGGGATGAGATTATTGAATTTCAATATTGTAAAGAAAATTGGAAAACCATAGGTGTTAAATCTATGTCAATATTTTTAATGTTATTTTATTACAAATATTATTAAATGAACTATTAAATGATAGTGTCGAATAAACATATTACTAAAACTAAAACTAAAATATCTTTTCCATTATTTACAATGAGTGTAATATTAATTAAAAATACTCTTAATATGAAAGGGTTATATGAATATAAATGTGGGATTACATAATTTCTTGAGTATTGGGATTTTTTTATATGGTTTTAGTTTTTTTCACAATTTTCCATATAAAGGACAATGTGAGTTTTATTCCTGATAAATGTTTTATACGACATAAATGAATTCTTTGTAAATAATGGATGTGTATTTGATCTATAATTTGTATAAATTCATATAATGGGATGAATTATTTAATTTCTATCCAATGGATTGGGTTTTTAAACGGAATTTTAGGAAATAGTGGATGGATTCTAGATTTTATTCATCTAATCAGTTTAATTACTGGGGTAATGCCTCATTGGATTGAAGGATTTTCGGAGATGTGGAATTACATGAGCTAATTTTGATTCATAATTTATTCATCACTATAAATCATTATGGTTTATTCTCCATTTATTATATTTATTGATTATGTATTGATTTTTATATAGGATTGTCATAGATTCCCTCGGGGTACCGATTTTTTTCAAATTGGAATATCTCACTAGATTTAATTTTATTATGGAATGAAGTATTTTAAGGGATTATAAATGTATTCTGAACATGTATGAAAATATAAATTCATTAGATTTGGGTTTTTTTAAATTAAATTTTGATAATTACAAAGATGTTATACATAGATTCACCTTAATTGTGAATTGAATATTTCCATTGATGACTTCCATTGATCTGGATGACATGCATTTAAGGGAGTTACATGTGAATACCTCTTATATCCTCATATGTTTTCATGGATATAGTTTCATTGGTTAAATACCTTGAAAATAACATTTGATTATGAGACAAATCACCTTGTTTAGGGAAATATCTGAATTGAAAATTCTAATAGCTCTGACATTCATTGTCACAATATATCATGTGATGAGAGAGGTTGTTTTTATTTACGTATTTAATTATTTGTTAGTATAGTAATATAATTTGATAATAAACATTAAAATTTTGAATATAATAGTTATTTAAGGGGCATCATTGGTGGTGGCCAACTATTATTTACTCACACTCAATGCTGTTGAATTATTTATCTAGTGTGGCATTATATGGAATCATTTGACAATAAAACCTAGCATGACATAGGAAATATTCGGGATGATATTTTTTTCGACTTATATATTCTATTTCATCCTCATATTTAAATAATTCATGGGGATTTTATTTATTTTATGTTATTATCATTAATATATGATTATTATATTATAGTTATTATGAATGTATTCCCTATTTTTATGTGATCATTATTTGGATAGATTTTGGGATTTTTTATTTTTCTATGGATATTGGGAATCATACTGTTTGTGATGCTCTCCAAATGGTTTAATTATACAACCCCACATCTTTTCCCAAATTCTAGTATACTGAGTTGTTTTCCTAAAAAAATGAGGAGTAATATCCCAAAGAATATATTCAATAGCTTATGGGACAATGAATGAATAAGAGATAGTTGGGGTGATGTTACCTCCCCTCTCGTTCATTCATAAACTAGATTCATAATGGATGAAACTACTATCTATGGACAAATCTTATCTATTATTTATTAACAATCAAATATCATTACCCTGAATAAATGATAATTATATTTTATAATTTAGACTAGTAATATATGCAATGGTTATAATTTTTAATGGAAATAATTTCAAATGATCACATTACAACCATATTAAATCTATAAATATAATGATAAAATTTAATAATAAATCTTATTATGTATCTACTAACTTATGAAAATAGTTTATTTCAAAACTATATTACAGGAAATGTTATATAAGTAAATATATGTAATGTAATCACTGAATATAAAATTATAGGTCGATACATTTAGCTAATATAGGAATACTCAAACAAAACATGAACTATATTCATTCATATATTCATTCTTGTACATTAGATTATCATAATAATCCCTATATACTCATGAAAACAATTATTATTAGGATAAATGATTCAATTAATGATATAGAAGTGTATTTATAACCAAAAAATGAAAAATTGAATCTGTTTTGGATCATAGTTTTTACCATGTATGAATATTTTGTACATGATTCATTTTGAAACTGTTCTAATCATATTTGGACCATAAGTGATTTTTATTCCATTGGAATGATATATGGTTCTAGAAAAAATATGAAACTATATTGTTCAATATGTCAAAAAATACATGGTCAAAAATAATGAAATATTGATAGAATTTTACATTCATTGTATATCATCCATTCCTACTGAAGATGCATCAGTACATAAATTTTCATTTCAATTTTGATAATATTGTTGAGTAGTAACACAACTTTTTCATATGTTTGGATGTGAGTTTTTGGAAAATCATCTTCTTATCTATTTTTTATAGGTATTCTTATTGATAAAATTTGATACAGTTCACATGTAAATAACATATTCAATTTGAGGAAAAAATTATAATATTAGTTTAAATTATTCATTATAGAATAAATAATTTAATTTGTTTTTTAATTCATGTTGTGATAGACAAACCTGTTATTTGAAAAAAAAACAAAATCCACCTTATGAATGGGTTCATAAGTAAACGATACATGACCTAAAGGACTAGATCCCCATATTAAGAATGTGATATGGAAATATGGCCTCGCACCTAAGAAAAAATATGGACTAAATTACCTATGTGAGTAAAAATAAACATGTCTTTTCAGAAGACGAATAATGAAACACCCCAGAAATATTCATCTCCACAAGTTCCTTGTATAGAAATTAATAACCCCCCCATTCCATGATATTTTTTATAATGATTTAATAAACAAAAGAGGTAGGGAACCAATCCATCCATGTAATAGGCCTAGGACCATTGATGAATACCATCAAACAAATATATCTTTTGATCCACCGACCTGGTGATACCCACATGGGTTTTATTGGATCACCTACTTATAGCACTACATCATTCATCAAGTATCAACTGATATTTTTACATTTTAAGGAAAACCTCATTCCCTCAATGTAGATTTGATGACATAATTTTAGTGTTAAGAAGACCGTCCCACAAAATTACGATACCCAACTAGTAGTATCACTCCATTCCAACCAGATATGCTAACATATTTATCTAATAATTATCATGGTGTCTGCGACCCACAAGAAATTACTCGGAGTTCCCAATCCCATTAAAGAAAAAATACCAAAAGTCACAAACCCATGAGAATCAGAACCATCTGGAATAAATATAATCTAGTTCTACAATATAATTTTAAGAAACTCGTTGACAACATTGTCCATTGACTCCACCCTTCCCCGACCACCACTATCATGATGTCCCAATGACAAAACTACCATCACTATAGATTCCACGTATTTACATACCCCTAACACCATGAAATCATGGTCACTTCACTATGATCACTATAAATATATTTTTTAAATAACAAAAATACCAATTACCTCTTCCTATACTACTTCCATTGGCCACTATTTGGAGGCCATTATCTGACAAGGGTGTTACCACCACCATCAATGTTAACCATAAAGAAAATTTCACTACCCCATTCCATCACAACCCATTGATCAATTTCATCAACCACTATTTTTCCTTCCCTATGTTTATACTTCTTGATATCCTATAAATGAGTGGGCTAGTATATACAAAACATCGAAAATTATAAAATAAGGCTACATGTGACCAGATTTTGAGATGAAGGTCACTAACTAAATTGCCTATGAAATTGAGATAAAACTGATATATTATAGAGACATACATATTACATACATTTATCCACATTCTTTTGACTAAATAAATACCATATATATAAGGTAAATGGTCCAATACTCCACAATCAATGACTGATGCCACCCGATTTGAAGAGGTCCCCAGAAAAATCGAAGAAAACTGGAAGATACTGGAAGATATTGATTGGATATACCATGATGGAGACAAATAAAAAATTATTAAACTGAGGGGATGAAGTAGGAATAGTAGGAATAATTTTTTTCACTTAATGCTGTTATAGAATATATCTTCAAGGAAAAAACATGTGGTGATCCAAGTAACAAAACCTCGGGGTTTCACAATCCTAATCAGTGGTGAAATTATTTAAATATTATTATTTTTAAAGTAAATATATGTTAATGGATACATTCCTTATTAATGAGTAAAAATTAAAAAAAATGGATGATGAAAGAGAATATTGAGAATTTCATGATTAATGATTTGAACAAAATTTCTACTTGGCCAAAACACAATAAAAAAATGGTCAATTCCTCATTTCTATTACATCATACTAGTTGTACATTTTAAAATTGTTTCTATATGTTTTAATGAGTCACCATGATCTCTATGTTTATTCTAGAAACATATAAAATTGATTTAATTCTAGAAAATATGTGATAAAATCACAACATTTACAATATTATACCATTATATTACTTGAGTTGTGTTTAATTTTCATTTGATAGATATTTAATTTAAATTTCAGGTACAATATTTTTCATTTTTATAACTTATATAAAGATATTTATTACTAAAACATAGACCATTATTAATCTAAATAAAATGAAAGAGGATAAATTTTGTATTCTTCTATGAGTTATAACAATTATTTGATTCATTTTATATCAATTTCCAGATGTATCTTATTATAAACCATCAACTAAATGGCATTATTTTGGATCTAATATATTTTAATATTCTATATCCCAACTAAATAACCAAATATATTATAATATATTCATTTTAAAATAATAAAAATACCTTTCGATCTACTGATAATTTTTTTACAATTTGTAAAATGTTTTCTATTCTACGTATTTGAATATAGGTGATATGAGGCATAATTAACCAATGATCAATTATAAGGAAAACAATGATATAATTGAGAAAAAATACCTCACTTCCACAACTTATGGGTGTTTAATATTAATGTGTGTTTAATAATTATAGCCTTAAGGAGATGTAGCTAGTTCATTATAAAGTGTTGTTTAATTATAATTTTGTAATGAATACAATAATTAAGTAGGATAGATTATGATTTGCAATTAATTAATTTTTTATTGAAGTTATATCATCAGTATATTATTAGAAAATTATTAATAAGAATATAGAGACTATAAACTAAGAGAATCAATTATTATTGTATAAAAAACCTAGAATTTTTATTTTTCCATTACAATAATGTCACATTTCATTCCAGATTTATTTTTTCTTTAATTATTTAATGTTTAATTATATTTAATATTGATTAAATGTATGATTTTTATACACATTATATGAATTTTCACATTTTATGTTAGCGAACCTATGGAGTGTGGAAAATATAATTTTTTTTTCAATTTTTATAATGTATGTAAACAATTTATATTCTTATTTTAAATTATATTTATATTTAAATTCATACATTGAGTAGTTTAAATTTTTATTAATGTGAGAAAATTACAAACATGATAGATAATTAACTCCTGAAATATCATCATGCCATGTTAAAAGCTTGCGGATGTTAATGTTAATTTCATTCCAATGAAATTTCTGTAATTATTACATAATAAAGTTATATTATCTATAAAAGATTCATTTAAAAAAATAATGTTGATATGGAAAGTTGATTTATTGGATACATTAAAATTTTAATATCTCTGAAATATTTTTTCATTTATTGTTCAATTATATGAGTCATGCAATATTGATTACATGATTTAAAGAATGATCTTTATATATATAGGTATAATAAATCCCATATTTTTTTGGTTTTTTGTTCTAAATAGAAATTTAAACAATAATATTTGGTTGTTTTTTAGAATATTTGAAATCAACGAGTTAATGAAGTTATAAGGTGAAGTAACAAATATTAATGATATTTTTTTGATAATATTGGTTTCATGGATTTTTGTTTTCTATTCTCACACAATATCAATATTAAATGTAAATAAATATTTTAGGATGATTAATTGAATTTTTAACGTCACTAACAGGCTAACCTCGAAGACAGTGGTCAGACAATGGGTTACATGACCTCAAGGGCATCAACCTTAATGGCAGAGGCTTCCAACTAGCAGCGAGGGCCTTTTAAACGTGTTAGTGGGGAAGAATATTACATTATAGGTTATTGGTAATAAACATTGGATTAAACAACAATTTATAACAAATAGTGGAAGCATATAAATAAGAAAACTGTAAAAGAAGAAAATAAATTTTCCCAACTGAATACATAATAACTACAAAAGCTTATAAATAAAACCACATTCAAAATAACGTCTTGATATAATGTGTATACTAATGTAATGGTTCATAAAAATGAATAAAATCATGAAATCAAGGATGTAATGAGAATGACACAATGTTACTATATGACCCCATCCTTAAACCATACATAACCTTGAGTTAATACAAGATTACACATTGACGATTTATTCTGGTTTAGAGTTTTATAGAATTAGATCATAAACTTGCGTTACATTCTACATTTAAACAATGTGGATACATAAAAGATAGTATTCATTTTTTCCCATCAACGGAAACATGTTTAAAATAAAACATGGATTCTTTCTTGAAACTTCCTTGACACTATCATCATATCATGTACCTTTCCCTTGACTTGTGAAAAACATTTCAAAAACTTGGGATGAGCATAAAAAGCTCAGTAAGGGATATAAAAATATATTGAAAGGAAACATGAGTACATGTACACATACGAATCAATGAAAGCATACTTTACTCATAAAACATAAGAACTTTAACATACCTCATCAAATCATGAATAAATAATAGATATCATAAGACATAAAGGTAACATGAGGCATTCATAACATTCTTACGTAAGGAGTAACCCTCTTGGTTACTTCTGGAATACCCACCACAATATATTCCCTAAATCTCTTCGGAGAAACCTTAACGTTTCACTCCTTCGCATTACCCAATGCATTGGAGATCTATATCGGGCTCACCCTCCCTTAGTTTATCACAGAACCACCCGTTTTCATAATAATTCCCAAGAACCAAAACATAATCGTATCACATAAAACATGCATAAAGGAAACATAACATTTCCACCTTTCAATCACAAGATATCAATACAACACATTGATATAAAAACATTATGAAAACCATTTTCAATACCAAAATAAAAGAAATTTAAAACATGGTATTTATTTTTCTTTTAAAAAAGAAGGTATGGAATATAGAGGAAGATGAAACTCAGATAATGGTCACGGTGGGGGAGAAGTTGTTGTCGCCGCATACGTATAACAAAAACATTCCCTTTTGTCATTTAGTAAACGCTGTGTATAATAAAGATTCCTTTTGAATAAATGTAAAAGTCAAAGGGGTTTATACACTGTATAAATGAAAGTTGTGTATAAAACAAAATATGCCTCAATGAAAGGAGATTGAGACGAAGTCCCATACAAAGATGGTATCCTTGGATTAAGGATAAATCCATTACATAATTATGTGTGACAAATAAATACCCGAAATATAGGTGGATATTAAGTGTAAAAAAATCAGAGGTTATTCACACATATTCATAGAACGACATATTCAAGGAGTACAAGTTTATCCCAAAGAATCAAATTTTTGTTAAGAAGTTCCCTTGCAAAAAGTTTACAGCCTAACGACGTCACTACAAAATTCAGAAAATGAGTTGATGAGAGAAAAAAAGGGTATCTCATCACATGGAAATAATATTTACATCAATAAGGATATATAAGAACATATCCCAACATAATAGTATGTGAATTAAAAGACATAATAAAAGAAGTATTTTAAAAATAGGAGGGTGAAACGTTCCCTTACCGACATGGGTATCTTTCGAGACATGCACCCCGTGAAAGAAAGACAATACAACATTGATTTAAATACTCATTAATGAAAGTATATTACACAATGAGTAAGATAATGGGAATTACATAAACCACTCAAAGGAAATTGTGGCAAATGTAGCATAAATCTCACAGGAATAAAAGTGAGATGAAAAATCCCTTACGAAAACTCGGCATCCTAACGGCGCCACTCAAAACATCCAAAATGGATTGATGAGAGAAAATACGGTCTCTTATCATATTAACTTAAAGTTTACAGAAAAAGGAATATTAAAATAAAATCCCTCAACATAACAAATAGGAGCTTAAAATAAGTGACATAAAGGAGAGTACTTAAAAAGAAAGAGAGAGGTTGGATCTCTTACGAAAATTCGGCAGCCTAACGGCGCCACTCAAAACATCCAAAATGAATTGATGAGAGATAATAGGGTCTCTAATCATATGAAAAAAAATTACAGTAAGAGTAATATAAAATAACATCCCCATAACAAGAAAGATGAGCTTTAAAAGGAATGGCATAAAAGGGCGTACTTAAAAAGAAAGAGAGAAGTAGGATCCCTTACCTCTAGTCCAACTTGTCTTGTTCGTTTCTTTATATTATTGGATAATAAACTTTGGTCAATTTATAATTTCATAAGAACCTCCTATAATGATTATTATTCAGTTCATATAACATATTTTAATGTTATAATAATTTGTTAATAATATGAGTTCATATCAGACATTTTTGTCGATGTTTGGTACATTAGTAAAAAATGAACTAATTTGAAAAATGATTGTCCATGTAGTTATAAGTTAATAATTTACAGAATAGTATTAATGATTAAAATATCATATATATCCAGTACATATTCATTTTATACTATTCCATATCATTTGGAGATAAAAAATGAAAAGCACCGTTCATAGAGACGGTAGGCCGTACGTACGCCTGAACACTACTTTCATTTTTTCATTGTCATCTTAATGGAATTAAAAATAAAATATATATATATATATATTATATTTCCAGTATAATATATATGTTATATAGGTCACATATGTTAATTAATTTCATTCTTTACACATTCCATGTATTGCATGTACGAGTCACATCACTTGAGGGGGCGGTAGTCCACACTTCCTCATATGAAATTATCGAAATTACACAACATGAAAAGAATAAAGGTATGGTTCAAATATAAAATACATAAGAATATAGTATAAATAAATACCATATATATAATATATAAAATACATTTACATCATAATGGCCACCTTTAAAGGTGTTAAAAGAATATTGAACAATCATCGTTTCTTGAGGCAGAAAATTGCCAACCACAGAAACAATATGTTCTTTAACCATTAGACGAAGGTGTGTGTAAGTTTAGATCGAATACATCTTATAAAAACATCCTATTATATTGAAGATACTGGATTTGTTACAAACAAAATGAATAAAAAGAGTTTACGGGGTTGGAGAAGCAAAATAAAACAAAAGGACACAAGTAAAGACATTACCTTAAAATCGGGTAACTCCCAATGGTTTGAGCTCAAAGGCTTACATAGGAAGACTTATGCCCAAAGTGAGGATTCAAGGAGTTAGAGAGGGATGTTGAGAGACAAAATGGGTAGGGGTTGGCCGAGCCAAAGGCTTTTGATGTGTGGGTAAGGAGGTAGAGGTGGGGGCCTTTTATAATAGGAGAGGAGGGGCACTCTTGGAAAGTAAAGAAATGTTACTTTATTTTAGAATGCTTTTCGGATTTTAATGGTCCCACATTAATGTTTTTAAAGGATAAGGTGATAAGGGTTCGAAATCCACCCATCCAATATGTTTTTTACATGTGTAGGTCTTAGATTTTATATTATCTTTCCATTTTATTTAAATTGTCAAATAATGAGGTCATTGTTGCATCATCATGATGTCATAAATACATTAATTTATTTAATGTATAAAAATTATAAAAAAATACTATGATATAGGAACATTTTTTATCTTTACAATTACTATTTATAGTCAAAATTCTAACTTGTACAACCCCATTTAAAAATTGTTTTAGTAAAACAACTCATGTTTCTGTCATTTTAATTTTAACATTAAATAAAAAGATATTTATGTCATTTTCCAACCAAAGTGGCTCTATTGGGTCCCCAAGATGACCCATGGATTTTCTTGGTCGATCATGACTCATAAAATGAGTGTAGCACATGATTATAGGTCATTTCATATTATTAAAACATTATTTTTACCTTAAACTACACTAATTACCTCTAATCTTGATAAACAACTTAATAAGTTACTATTCACCAATAAATTATTTTAATCCCATTGAACCACATTTTACTTCTTAATGAAATCCATGTATGTAGGATTTTTGTAATTCAAAACACAAAGGTGGAAAAATTTCATTTAAATGGAAAATCAGTTTTTATAAGTACCACTGAGTGGTTTCACTATTTTCCAAAAATTGAAGTTTTTCAGAAAATTAACAAAAATTCACCCTAAGATATATTTGATATACCAAATTCAAAAACGATGTCTATTTTACAAAATTCAAAACATATAAGTTGTGTTAATTAATTTAATAATTAATTCCCGCTGTCAAAACAAATAGCGTGTTTTTAGGAAACAATATCTATTAAAAGATTGACACTTGTTTAAGTCCAATTTCAAAGTGAAATTAAATCCAATGACCACCACTGGATTTAATGGTAAATATATATTCTAATTTCACTTTAAAACCAATTTAAAATATAATATAATCATATAAATAAATTAGATTAAAAAGTGGTTTTGAATTAAAATACAACATTTTTCACTATTCATTAAAAAATGTACTTTATCGGAAAAATACCAAAACTTTTCACAAAGTAAATTTTGATGTCCCAATTCTAAAAAAGAAATTTATTTTGTCAAATATAACACATAAAATTGTACAAAGTGGATTTAAAAGAGGTTCTCCATCAAAAGGTGGTTAATCGACCTTTAAAAAAATATTAGAATGTTTACGCTTAAAATTGGATTCATTCACATTTTTAATCCTCTATCATTTATTGTAAAAAGTAAAAATATTTGACAAACATATATAATCATTTTTTAGTTAGTTCTATTCATTCCCGCCATTACAATGGCTAGGCATTAACTACTATTTAAAATAATATTATTTTATTATTAGAGTGAAACGTAAGATTCCCAAGAAACTCGTTGTTGCGTGTTGGGTACGCCATTGAGCATAGCATCCCCTTTAAAGTCATATTAATATTTTATTCACAAATATGGATAAATGTGAAAATTTAATACTCTTTATTTACCTGGGGTGTTACATCCTTCCCCCCATTTGGGAATTGCTTCCTCGTAATTTTAAAATTGGGCTTGGAAACTTCATTGAAAATCCCACATCGGAACAAGAGTCAGTAAAAAAATCACTTTAAAATAAAGAAAGATAAGTACAATGGTCACCCAAGTTAACCCATACTAGGATTCCATGTATGAAAACATGGACATGGAGGAGAAAACATAGGGTCATGTTCTCATGGAGAGTGATAGAAAACATGTTTAGGAGAATGTTAACCACAAGAAAATCACAACCTTGTGATGGGTTAAACGGTATTTGATTCCCCAGTAGGAAAAGTTAATATACAACATGTCTGTTTTAAGTTAATTTTTATTGAGGAATATATTCATAAGGAAACGTAATTACTTATCATGTTGACTTTCAACTTTTATTATATTTCTTACACAAACTCATATTTTCTCCAAAAAAAAAGAGTATTTAGGGATAATTTTTCACATTAAGGGTACTATAATAATATTTTAGAAAATCACCTAATCCATAAAAGAGAACTATATACATCCCATGTCTTTAGACTTTAACCAAAACCAAAACAAAAAAGGTTAGTACAAGATCAGATAATCCAGAAAAGGATAACCCTTTATAAAAATAAATTCTATTCTTAATCTCCAAAATTTGTCCAACAAAACCCAAAGTTCAATGAGGACTATTCGATAAAAAATTTGTCCATAAAATTCTTCAATGTAAACCAAACTAAGATTGAAACCCAAATATTTGAAGTATTTAGTCACATAGTCTTCCAAGTTAAATCATAACATTTATCTCCAAACAACATCAGTTGCTCTTAATGTCACGTATTGAAAATTAATAAACCTAATCACATATCCTCCATGATAGGTTAATAAATTTCCATAGATAACCCAAAATAAACTTACTCTTAATTCATAAAATCATATAACTAAAAATAATCAGTCATACTAACCAGGGACTTCACGTAGTCCAGTGGTAGGCGATAAATACCAGTTGCACATTGGTTGTGGGTTCGATTCCCACAGTTTTGTCTAGCACGACGGGTTGTCACACAGTCTGCGTGTTGTTCTTTTTCCAAAACTATATAATTCTCAAATCATTCACCAAAAATATATTAAATCATCAAAAATAATCATAACATATTTTAAACTCAAGTTTATCTCATGCCTTTGATTTTCCATCATAACATATAATAACCCATAATTACCTCAAAAGTAAGGATCGTATAAACTCTAATAGTTACCTTTATAATTATTACCTGAACATCCACATCAATTGGTCATCTCGTACATGATGCATTACAGAACATACCAAGGTTCAAGTGGTTGATCATGACTCCATGATAGTTGGTTTAGAACAACCACGGGTTTCCTCATTGAATCCCCCATTTTAACTAGTATCCTAATCAGAGAACCACCACAATTTCCATCAAACCTGTTGTATCTTTGGTGCCTGCTAGATCCATCCATTCACTAAAAAAAGAAATGTCAGTGTAAGTATATCAAAAAAACCATAACGAACTAATGAGGAAGGTGAACACTAATATATACTTACTCATTCACTTTATCTAAAACTAGGACTCTTTCTGAAATCCTATCCATTACAGGACTGTCACTTATGCTTAGAGAATACCCTAACCTCTAATGTTATCTAAACCAACCTCTGATACCAACTATAAGACCCCAACCTTAATCCTTACTTCATCATGAGTTAATACAAGATTACACATTGAGGATCTTTTCAGGTTTAGAGTTTTAGAGAATTAGATCATAAACCTGCATTACATTACACATTTAAACAATGTGGTTACATAAAAGATAGTATTAATTTTTTTCCCATCAACGAAAACATATTTAAAATAAAACATGGATTATTTCTTGATACATCCTTGACACTATCATCATATCATGTACCTTTCCATTTACCTGTGAAAAACATTTCAAAAACTTGGGATGAGCATAAAAATCCAGTAATGGATATAAAAATATACGGAAAGGAAACATGAGTACATGTACACATAAGAATCAATGAAATCATAATTTACTCATAAAACATAAGAACTTTAACATACCTAATCAAATCATGAATAAATCATAGAAATTATAAGACATAAAGTTAACATGAGGCATTAATAACATTCTTACGTAGGGAGTAACCCATTTGGTTATGTTTGGAATACCCACCATAGTATATTCCCTAAATCTCTTCAGAGAAACCATAAAGATTCACTCCTTCATGTTACTCAATGCATTGGAGATCTATATCCTGCTCACCCACCCTTAGTTTATCACGGAACAACTCTTTTTCATAATAATTCCCAAGAACCACAACATAATCGTATCACATAAAACATGCATAAAGGAAACATAACATTTCCACCTTTCAATCACAAGATATCAATACAACCCATTGATATAAAAACATTATAAAAACCATTTTCAATACCAAAATAAAAGAAAAGTAAAACATGGTATTTATTTTTCTTTTAAAAAAGAATGTATGGCTTGTAGAGGAAGCTGAAACTCAAATAATGGTCACGGCGGTGGAGAAGTCGTTGTCGCCTCATACGTATGACAAAAACATTCCCTTTTGTCGTTTAGTAAACGGTTTGTATAAAAAATATGCCTTTTGAATAAACTTAAAATTCAAAGGGGTTTATACACCGTATAAAAGAATGTTGTGTATAAAACAAAATATGCCTCAATGAAAGGAGACTGAGACGAAGTCCCGTACAATGACAATATCCTTGGATTAAGGATAAATCCATTACATAATTATGTGTGACAAATGAATACACAAAATATAGGTGGATATTAAGTGTAAAAAAATCAGAGGTTATTCAAACATATTCATAGAACGACATATTCAAGGGGTACAAGTTTATCCCAAAGAATCAAATTTGGGTTAAGAAGTTCCCTTTCAAAAATTTTACAGCCTAACGGCGTCACTAAAAAATTCAAAAAATGAGTTGATGAGAGATAAAAAGGGTATCTCATCACATGGACATAAAATTTAAATCAGTAAGGATATATAAGAACATATCCCAACATAATAGTATTTTAATTAAAAGACATAACAAAAGAAGTCTTTTAAAAAGAGGAGGGTGAAAGGTTCCCTTACCGACATGGGTATCTTTCGAGACATGCACCCCATGAAAGAAGGACAATATAACATTGATGTAAATACTCATAAATGAAATTATATTACACAATGAGTAAAATAATGGGCATTACATACACCAATCAAAGGAAATTTTGGCAAATGTATCATAAATCTCACGGGAATAAAAGTGAGATGAAAAATCCCTTACGAAAACTCGGCATCCAAACGACGCCACTTAAAAGTTCCAAAATGGATTGATGAGAGAAAATAGGGTCTCTCATCATATTAACATAAATTTTACAGAAAGAGGAATATAAAAATAAAATCCCCCAAAATAACAAATAGGAGCTTAAAAGAAGTGACATAAAGGAGAGTACTTAAAAAGAAAGAGAGAGGTTGGATCTCTTACGAAAATTCGGCAGCCTAACGGCGCCACTCAAAACATCCAAAATGGATTGATGAGAGAGAATAGGGTCTCTCATCATATGAAAATAAAAATTACATTAATATTAATATAAAAGAACATCCCCATAATAAGAAAGATGAGCTTTAAAAGGAATGACATACAAGAGCGTACTTTAAAAGAAAGAGAGGAGTAGGATCCCTTACCTGCAGTCCAACTTGTCTTGTTCGTTTCTTTATATTCCTAAATAATAAACATTGGTCAATTTATAATTTCTTAAGGACCTCCAATAATTAATATTATTCAGTTAATATCATATATTTTAATGTTATAATAATTGGTTAATAATATGAGTTCATATCAGACGTTTTTGACGATGTTTGGTACATGAGTAAAAAATGAACTTATTTGAAAAATGATTGTCCATGTAGTTATAAGTAAATAATTTCCAAAATATTATTAATGATTAAAATATCATATATATCCAGTACATATTAATTTTATGCTATTCCATATCATTTGGAGATAAAAAACTAAAAGCACCGTTCATGGAGACGGTAGGCCGTACGTACGAATGAACGCTACTTTCATTTTTTCTTTGTCATATTAATGGAATTAAAAATAAATGATATATATATATATATTAATTGAATTATAATATATATGTTATATAGGTCACATATGTTCATTAATTTCATTCTTTATACATTCCATGTATTGTATGTACGAGTCACATCACTTGAGGGGGCGGTAGTCTACACTTCCTCATATGAAATTATCGCATTTACACAACATGAAAAGAATAAAGGTATGGTTTAAATATAAAATAAAGAAGCATATAGTAAAAATAAATACCATATATATCATATATAAAATAAAGTGACATCATAATGGCCACCTTTAAAGGTGTTAAAAGAATATTGAACAATCATCGTTTAGTGAGGCAGAAAATCTCCAACCACAGAAACAGTATGTTCTTTAACCATTAGACGAAGGTGTGTGTAAGTGTAGATCGAATCATTCTTATAAATAAATCCTAGTATATTAAGGATACTGTAGTTTTTAAAAAAATAATTTAATAAAAAGAGTTTACGGGGTTGGATAAGCAAAATAAAACAAAAGGACACAAGTGAAGACATTACCTTAAAATCGGGTAACTCCCTTTGGTTTGAGCTCAAAGGCTTCCCTGGGAAGACTTCTGCCCAAAGTGAGGCTTCAAGGAGTTATAGAGGGATGTGTAGAGACAAAATGGGAAGGGTTTGGCCGAGCCAAAGGCTTTGGATTTGTGGGTATGGAGGTAGAGGTGGGGGCCTTTTATAAGAGGAGAGGAGGGGCACTCTTGGAAAGTAAAGAAATGTTACTTTATTTTAGAATGAGTTTCGGATTTTAATGGTCCCACATTGATGTGTTTTAAGGATAAGGTGATAAGGGCTCTAAATCCTCCCATCCAATATGTTTTGGACATTTGTAGGTCATAGACTTTACATTATCTTTCCATTTTATTTAAATCGTTAAATAATGAGGTCATCGTTGCATCATCATGATGTCATTAATAAATTAATTTATTTAATGTGTAAAAATTATAAACCAAATATTATGATGTAGGAAATATTTTTAGCTTTCCAATGACTATTTATTGTCAAAAATCTGACTTGTATAACCCCATTTAATATTTTTTTAGTAAAACAACTCATGTTTCTGTCATTTTAATTTTAACATTAAATAAAAAGGTATTTTTGTCATTTTCCAAACAAAGTGGCTCCATGGGGTCCCCAAGTTGACCCATAGATTTTCTTGGTCGGCCATGACTCATCCAATGAGGGTAGTACATGTGTCTAGGTCATTACATATTATTAAAACATTATTTTTACCTTAAACTACACTAATTACCTCTAATCGCGATAAAAAACATAATAAGTTACTATTCACCAAAAAAATTATTTTAATCCCATTGAACCAAATTTTACATCTTAATGACAACCATGTATGTTGGATTTTTTAAATTCAAAACACAAAGGTGGAAAATTTCATTTAAACGGAAAATCGGTTTTTATAAGTACCACTTAGTGGTTTCACTATTCATCAAAAATTGATGTTTTTCAGAAAATTACCAAAAAATCACCCTAGGATATATTTGATATTCCGAATTCAAAAATGATGTCTATTTTACAAAATTCAAAACTTATAAGTTGCATTAATTAATTTAATAATTAATTCCTGCTGTCAAAACAAATAGCGTGTTTTTAAGAAACAATGTCTATTAAAAGATTGACACTAGTTTAAGTCCAATTTCAAAGTGAAATTAATTCCAATGACCACCACTGGATTTAATGGTAAAAATATATTCAAATTTCACTTTAAATCCAATTTAATATATAATCTAATCATATATATAAATTAGATTAAAAATTGGTTTTCAATTAAAATACAACATTTTTCAATATTCATTAAAAAATGTACTTTCTCGGAAAAATACCATAAATTTACACAAAGTAAATTTTGATGTCCTGATTCTAAAGAAGAATTTCATTTTGTCAAATATAACACATAAAATTGTCAAAAAGTGGATTTAAATGAGGTTCGCCATCAAAAGGCGGTTAATCGACCTTTTAAAGAATATTAGAATGTTTATGCTTAAAATTGGATTCATTCGAATTTTTAATCCTCTAACATTTATTGTAAAAAGAAAAAAAATTGACAAACATATATAATAATTTTTTAGTTAGTTCTTTTCATTCCCTCAATTACAACGACTAGGTGTTAACTACTATTTAAAATAATATTATTTTATTATTAGAGTGCAACGTAAGATTCCCAAGAAACTCGTTGTTGCGTTTTGGGTACGCCATCGAGCATAGCGTCCCCTTTAAAGTCATATTAATATTTTATTCACAAATATGGATAAATGTGAAAATGTCGTACTCTTTATTTACCTGGGTTGTTACAGTTACAACTTTATATCGAGCAAGGTCTCAGTCCTCTTCCCCCAATCTCCATCATAAGCAGCAAGAAACACTCAAACAACAGAAGTAACAAGCTTCCCACTATCCATAATAGCAAGAATAAAGTCTAATTGGGCACCAAACGGTGCATTAGTATGGAGTTAGATAAAATACCAGTAGTTCGGCACCGATGGTGTTTAAACCATTCCATTTCACACGGTAAAAAAAATAAGTCTTCCAATATATGATATTTTTAATCAATTTAAAAACAATAAAAAATATAACTTGGTTCTGGTTCTCAACACCATATGTCCCTTACCACCATTCGGCCTAAGAAAGGAATCCGAATATGGTACCTATAATCTGAATTATTCACATATATATATATATATATAAAGGTGATAAATTAATTTTGTAGATAAATGAAACAATAACCTAAGATAGTGATTAATCTTGGGTCTAGTTAATTTGTAAACAATGTGTGATTCAAGCACCAGAATAGTATCACACTTTAAAAAGGGAAAAATTTCAACATAAATAAATAAATTCCATGTATAATAATTATTATAATGCTTATGTTATATATTTAGAGTCTGAGGTCATCCCTGAGGCATCTCTACGGTACATCCTTCAATTAATCCAATACATCCAATCCAATCTAAGGAAATATTCCTAAAGAACAAATATCATTCAAGACATGAATTTACCATTATCCTGTCCCAATATCACAAATAAAGGGGTCGTGTATCATCATCAGAAACTTAACATATCCACATTACCAACAAATCCGTCCTCAATTGGTCCTTTTGGAAAAAATATCACTCATAACTATTTAGAAATCATTGGGAAGTCGTGGTTTAGGAAAGCCTAAGACACCCCACCGGTGCATAGAAGTGGTCAATCAGGAACAGAGAGTCGATGCATGACCCTTAATACAAAACCCTGATTCTCTCTCCGTCTTGAATTTAATTAGATGTCAAAAAACTGGTATCACATAGTTTCATTTATAATTGCAACTAAATAGTATAGGTAACTCTACCATAAAAAATGATCATTTATACAGATTATCTAAAGTGAAATTAATTTATCAGTGAATGATTTAAAAACTCACATATTAATTTATAGAGGAAAAACAAGAAAATAATTAATTAAAGAATAAATTAATTAATCAATAATTAACCTACATAACCAATAGCATTATCAAAAATTTCTCAAAATATTTAAATTATTCCAAAATCAAAAAAAGAGATCATGCCACATATGTATTTAATTAATTTAATTAATTCAGGGCTAATATAAAATATCAAAAAATAGGCACTCCCAAAGGGGTATCCAATGATGTTGAAATAATTTAAATAGGTTAAAGTACCTCACCCAAATGGGCAATTGTTAAAAAATAAGTTTATTAAATTTAGAAAAGGTAAAAATTAGACCTTGCGGGTAGGCACCGATGAGCGTCAGACTTATCAATTTAAATGACGCAATGAAATTATTTTAAGGAGAGTAGACACCCTACATTATACTTGTATAAGATCCTACACTCCGCAATGATATTTGATTTGACCTAAAATGGAATAATTATGATGATTTTAGAAAAACCTAAATTTTAGGTAAAAACCATTCAAGGTAGATCATGCGAAACATAGAAAATGAAATCGTACATTTCATGGATGGTGAGTTACTCCTTATCTTGATATTTACAATTCAACCAACAACAAATGAAAAAAGATGAGAAATGTAGTCATAGCAGGCTTCTGAAAGAGGAGAGGAAAGGAGGTGGTGCACCACCAAGGAGGTGCTACGTGGGCGACGCATAGGGAGAGGGGTGAGGGGAGGAGATGAAAAAGGGGAAAGAAAGAAAAAAATAGAATGGTGAAAAAGGAAATGAATGAATTAGTCAATAAAAATAAAATGATGGACGAAATGAAACAATTATTTATAATGGGTTTACCCAATTTTAATTTTTTTTATTTTCTCTCCAACTATTTGTATTTTGTTATTTATTTTTATCCTTCTTTAAATTCCATTAATTTTTGTTAAATTTTTTTCATTACTTTTGAACACATTAAAATTATTTTCATCTAGAATGCAATGCTAGAGCACAATATAAAAAATTTACCTAAAGACCAATCAATTATTTAATTCATTTTAATAGTTATTTAGAACTTGCAACAGTGTGCGGAAGTGGACCCCTTTAGGTCTCTTTAAATATTTGAACAAAAAACATAAACAGTTCCAACCTTTATTTAATCCAAGACGTTAATTGAATTTACATAGGTAAATACTAATATTTTATCTGACCCAACAATATATATCCACAAATATATATACGAGTTATATATTTATACATATATTTATATTCATATATATACACCCGCACATGTATATATAACTATATATATTTAATCCCATATATATATATACACATCATATACATATATAAATCAATGTTTTTTCCCAATATAATAATATTACCAATAATTAAAAAAAGTACTATTTTATTCAACCCATCAATGACACCATTAATATATTAACGACAACAATAATTTAAAAACCGATAACACCTAATAGATTATTACTGATTGCACATTTTCATCTTATTTGAATAATTAATAATAACTCATTTTTATATTTCCAAATTATTATTTACACTACAGTATAATTTATTAATTGTGGAATTACATTTTCATTTTCGTCTGCAACAAAAATAATAATATTAAAAATAAAATTATTATTATTATTTCCAACTTCCCAACAAAATAATTATAACCCAATTTAACTATTTTTGGGTGTGATATGACCAAAATTTCGACACATGCAATGGTTATGCCCTGTCTAGTGTAAACCTGAAATTCCAGACATAACAGTGGTCTCATATTTCCCATATAATGCACCATTTATGAGATAATAACTACTTATTATATAAAAAATGTAATACTAAATTAATTAAAAATAAATATGGTATTATCATGTGTGAGTGTTCCAAACACCCAAAGAGCATCCAAATTATACCCTACCTAGGGTAAACCTGGTATTTCAGACCTAATGGTGGTTTCAGATTTATCATATGATGAACTATTTGAGAGCAATTAAATTTTTTAAAAGAAACCAACACGTTTATGAATAAAATAATTAATATTCTTATTCTATCCATGACGAGAGTCTGTGGGTTTTAGAATCCCACACTGAATCATCACCAAACTCTAAAAATATTTCATATAATATTAAAATGTTTTAATAATGTTGTTACCAACATTTAATTTGTTTCAATATTAATTTTAATCTAATTAATTTAGTAAAATTTATTTAAAACAATCAGCATAGTGTAAACTATTTGAAATAAAAAATTGTGTCGCTCAGTTTTAAAACTGGAATGCCCAGAAAACAGAAAATTTTAATTTCCATCTGTTTTTAGGTCAGTAGAGAATATGGAATATTACAATTTTAGTTTGATATTATTAGATTATATAGAAAACATAAGTTATTTATAGGTTTTATAAATATGTAATGGTTGGTTTTATGTAAGGAAATTGGTATATGACTGGAATTATTGTTTTTTAATATATTATTTTCAATTATTCAATTTATTTAATCATAGGAAATATAATTGATTTCTATTTTAGAAATATATTTTTCTTAAATTGATATATGAGTAATATTTATAGAATATTAAAATGTTTTCCAATAATTAAATTGATTTTTTTTCAATAAATTAATGATTAGTAACATATTCGATGACCCTCTAGAATATTAGAATTTGTGTATATTTCTTATCATTAATATTTTCATTAAATTATTACTAATATTTTTGTTATGTGTTGTTTTATAGAGTTATTTCCCTTTTTAAATATAATTTTTTTTAAAAAAATATGTTCAAATTATATTAGTTTATTATTAAATTATATTATTTGGAATATATATATATATAATAATTTATAATATGGTTCTTATGTTAAACATATATATTTATGTCCAAAATATTTATATTAATACATTTAAAAGAATAATAATCTAATGAAAAAATATAATTAGTTGTATATGTTGTTTTGATATTAACAACGTTTCTATATTCTTGGTGTATCATATATGTTTTTACATATAAATGAGTTTAATTATATGTAATAATGAATTAAAATTGGTTTAAAAATAGAATATTCAATAAATAGATGGTTGATTTAAATTTTAATGCAAAATTCCCATATTTCAAATAAAATTCTCTTCTATAAATTTTTAGATGGTAGTGACTATTTTTTACTAGTATAAAGGGAATTAGATATTTTATTTTTAATTGAAAACAATTTATATATGTTTAGTGCTATTTTTATTTTTAAATAAATGTTGTGGTTTTGATGTTAAAAATGATCAACAATTCTTTATATATTGATAGGTTTTAACACAATGATTATATTATCAAAATAGAAACATATTGTAATGTTTTAAAAAAAATTCATCTGGTCTACAATCAAATTTTTTCTCAACCATACCTATAGAAATATATGTAAGGTGCATATATCCATAATTGGTTAAACCATCATTATACCTTATAATATTTTTTCGTTATTATATAATTATAATATATATTTATGGCCATTGAAGGAATATGTACTAGTTTTCCTAATGATAATCAATTAAATTTTAATATTACGTTATTAGTCATGAAAAATTATGCTCCTAATATACGAGATATTACACTAGTATAAAAACATTTTTGATGAATCTGTAATTGAGGAATAAATAGTATCATTCAGTCATTTATTCTCAATTTTACTTAGGGGTGAGTATTCATTTATAATGATTATTCCTTTATAAACTGATATTGTCCCTTTATTTATGTTTACATTAATATAAATTTATCTACTTTTGTAAGTACTTTAGATTAAGACATGAATTCTATTTTAATTCTCCCTCTCTAGTAAATTAATTCTTTTATGTAGGCTACTTCTCTGATTTCGTTTGATGAGACAAATTTTAATAAAAAAATATTTTTTAAAAATTATAACTGGGATATAATTTTTGATTAGTAGTATTTGTTCGATAAAATTAATATAAAAAACAATGATCCCATTAGAATATATGTAATAAAAATGCTTACACCCTCTATATAAAATAAAAAACTCTTTTATATAATCATAAATATGTATAGTCATAAATTAATAAGAATTCTTCAATAAAAAAGTGGATGAACTTATTTTTTATTCAACAATAATAAAAAAATTCATTAAATGAAACTATCATTATTGTATAAATATCATTTTCAAAGTTTCTACTATGGAACGATATTTATGTATAAATTTAATATGTTTATTAGTTAATAAAAAAAATTTAATGTGGATATATTTAGGAAAATTATCATATAATTAGAGATATGGATTATTAATTTTTAAAAAATGATTTTTTATATAAGACATAGAATTATTATTGAAAATATTATGTAAATACCAAGAGGTCTCTCGTATGTTACAGAGTTGGTATTATTTTTGAAAACACACACTTCCTTGATTTTATCCTCATGATATAATGATAAAAAATATATAAATTAAAAAAATGTCTAACAAAAAATGATGAAATAAAGGAACAAAGAATCTAAACATTTTTATATTCCACCCATAAATATGAACGTTCATATCCATAGATGATACACACAAAAAATTATAGATAATTTGAATCATAATCCAATATCAAATAAATTAAAACACTTTTAGGTAATTTAATATATAATTACATGGGTCACACTCTTTTCCTCATTCACTTATAAATGAATGATGAAAGGTTTCACATAAATATAAGGAAGGTTTTCATAAAATCCAAACATAAATAAAAAATACACTAAACTAGTAATTTTGTGTCTCCATATCTCCAAATAATATGAACACAGTGTACATCACTTCAAAGTATCCAGATCATCTATAATTTTCATAATTTAGTTAATTATTTATATTTTCAGCTGAATTATATAATTTGAAAATTTGTATTTTCTGAAAATATTTTCCAAGAACAGTATATATTTATTTCCTTTTAGATCATATATTGACTTCATTAGGTTATAATTCCTAATATAATTTTTTTCTATATTACTTTTCATCCAATAACTTTTCAATTGGATTCATGATGATGAACCTAGTATATGTGTTATATATAGGGGAATAAACATAATCATTACATTTTCAATACAGTATTAGAGTTATAATTATATAAAAAATATTTAAATTTATAACTATATAATACTTATAGGAAACATGTTTTTTTTAAAATATTCCCAACATTGAACTTTATTATTTATTTTACATTAATTATCCTTAAAACATATGATTTTTTTAAAAAAAACCCTTGATGTTAAAAAAATAATTTTACGAGACATAAAATGAGAAAACAATTTTGTCCATTGAGGAACTTGAAACCCCATTAACATAATTTTCATAAAAACAAGACCATTTTACATTAAAAGGGATTCATAATTACTTAAAAAATTCATTATATTTCATTTTTAAATCAAAAATATTTCTTTAGAATTAATATTCAATATTATAATATTTAGGAATATTCCTTCAAACATAATCTTCATATAACCCTTAGTTGTTGGAAAGAACATATGGTCTGTAACAAACCAAATCGGTTCAACTAAAAAATCCACCAAATTCGGCCATCACATGCTGATGTATGAAAAATTTTATTAATACAAGTCATCAATATGACCAAAACAGGTTTTACAACTTGATTACAAAGGGTATGGAAGAGAAAAATAATATTTATACAACATAATAAAAATAGGTTAAGTAATAAGTTTATAAATAATTTTCAAAAATTCTCCATGTGACCAACAATCACATACATATCATCCCACTGTGAGAAAATAGACAAAAGTGAACATGGAATGCTACTTAATGTCCATTTCATTCCTGGAGTCCAACAAAATATTTTCTATAAACTTCAAATGGAGTAACAGAGATGCGATCATAGATAGAATTTTGTTACCACCAATAAATCTAAAAAAAATTAATTTCATGAAGTCACAAGTTCATGATTTAAAACATATTTGAATTTATATTCAAATTTAAAAACACAACCATTTGTAAACAATTCATTTATTTTCCATAAATTAATTTTATATTCAAAAAATCCAAGATTATATAGTTTATAAAAGGAAAATATTTAAATTTTATAATAAGGATGTATCCATGAAGTAAAATTATTTTTTATAACAAATTTATAAATGAAAAATAACCTCACATAGGTTATATCCTATGGGAATACATACTTGGCAAAAAAGAATCCAAAACCATGAATATTATTTTTATTACTGATATTGATTTTGATCAAAGATATTTAATATCACAATGGTAAACAATAATGGTTCCACAAATACTAGGGTTACCTATGTACATTTCCCAACACTCCCAGTGATAGAAATGTTCTATATTTGATCAGAACCATATCCAAAACAATGATAACAATTATTTAAAGATCCTTTTAACTAAATAGAATAATTGTCGTTCAAAAACCCAATGGTATAAACAATAACATATTACACTTAAATAATTACAAAAACATTCAAATATACACTAACATCATGAAAAACGGATACATAACATCATTTGAAAGTAAGGATTAACACCCATGTATCATTCTTTAAAAAGAAAACAATGAAAATAACAAGAAAAAGATTAATAGAAATCATTAATCAATCATTAATTTTTAACAAAAATGTTACTAATGTGGCCACCATTACCAATGGGTGATCTAAAGAAGAAAGAGTACTTACTAGGGATATGTTGTGAAACCACTATTGGAAGAGTCACTAAAATGATTGATTCTGAATGAGGGAGACCACCAATGTCACTAAAAAATTATATAATTCTAGAGTAAATCCTACACTCAAAATAAAAAATTATTGTAACATGCAACATGTTTAAAATAGTACGAATGGATAAATAGGTGCCATACATCCCTTTCATGGATTTAAATTCCATGATTTAAAAATAGTCCAAAAAGGCCTCTATCATGAATAAATTAAATAATGATTTTTGTTTTAATTTTATGTACGGAATTCACAACCTATAAATATTTTACTCCCTATACAAGTTTCACAACATATTCCCTATAACTTATTTATTTCATGTTACACATTCATGATATGTATTTGTCCATCATATTGTTTTCGTATTTGGAAACCATTTAACCAAAACATAATGATAATTATTCAAAGGGGGAATCCTCTAAATCTATTTAAACATTTATATCTAGTCACAAGTATTTGACATACAATCATACAAACATAAAAATTAGAAAATTTTACCGTCAATTGATCCTATATTCTAAAGATACCCATAATTTGTAAATAATATGAACAGATAAACTAAATAAAAATCACAATAAAAGAAGTAGATGATGTAATACAATATCCCATCCATAAATTCGTACATTCCCCAAAAATTTGTAATGATACCGGAATTATAAAATATGAATTCTACTGATGTATCCTAAATATTTCTCACTGCCACATCTCATGGATATCCCATCCCCATGCCAATATTTAATATACAAATTATTTAGGAATCAATATCAACATAATCCCATTCAGTAATGCAGGGATGACATGATTGGTACATCCTTAATAAAGAAAAATTATACACATCATGTATAGAAGTAAAATAATGATATAATTCCAAAGGATATGAAACCTTTCAAAGTTATCTAATGATATAAGAGGTTCCTAGAAAATATTGGTTCCAAATTATAGTGATTAACCAATATAAAAATGTCTCATGTTTCATAAAACCCTAAAATATCCCAATCTCCAAAATTAAACTTTTATGGCTGGTGATGACAGTTTTCCAAAGATTTATAATAACATTGTCCCAAAATCAATATGTTCTAATTCAAATGCACCTTGATCATCATATCTGGAACATGAATTGGTATATCTAAGGATTGTTCACAAAACATTCTCAGAATAATAGATATATACCTGGATTCCCATACAATGCCTCAATGTTTTCCATTTTGATCAGGGAAAAATAAGTATTCTTATAAGAATTCATGACAAAAATAAATTTTTTTCCTATGAACTTCTAAAATCAAGAACACAATCTCAATGATTATTTTAATCCACCAAGATCCCCCTATCTATCTATCCATCCATATATGGACCATATCCAAACCACTATTTCAATTGGGATCCCATCACCCCCTATAAACCATTTTGAAACCAAAATGTGAACATTATGTCCATATCTGAAACAACCAAAAAGGGAACCCCCAAAAGTATCACAATATCTATGAAATAAATGTACCCTAGAAATTTTAACTCCTTTAATTCATTCATATGATATAAATGTACTAATTTAATGACTTAATCAATGATCATCCCCATTGTTCCCTTCCCAACATGATTCATTGGTAAAGAAATGATGAATTCCTTGGAATTTTCCACTGATTTGCAAACCAAAATGGCTAACATATTCAAAAATAAAATAGTTATCTCGAGTTACAAGATAATTTATAGATAATTAATAAACCATGACATAAAATCTATAATCGACCATGTCATCAACAAAAAAATAACAAAATATCAAACCCTGATACATATTGGTAGTACCTGGGAGTTAAGAACAATGCTGATGATGTCCATTTTCCATCAACTACATTCTAATGGAAAAATGAACAGCCATCCTAAATTGAAAATATAAAATTCCACTTTGAGCCTACGACTACTCACCCGAGGTCTCCCCACCATAAATAATTTTACTAAAGTTGTATCATTATATATCAGAAATCAAATGGATCCATTCACTCTTTTCAGTTGAATATTCATCCTTTATAAAATTCAATTTGACATTACAATAGATTCATCTATTGAAATGTTCATCTCAAAAATCACAGAAAAATGGCCACTCTTCCATTGAATCATTCAATACGTGTGTCTGTAGTTTCTTCCTCAATGCAACAAACACATCATTTTCATTTCCATGAGTATAAGAAATAACAGAATAAAAAGATTATAGATACTCTTATATGCATATTTATATCATTTTACATCTCTATAAGTAAAATATACCTTAGGTTGTTATGATATGAATATATAATAAACTATTCCCAAAAGTGGAAGTGAAACCACATTTTGTGTGCATTAATAACTTCTACTAACACAATATCATGACTATTGTAGTTATTATCATTAGGGTGTCACTATCAAGAGCCATAGGATAAAACATATATTTCCTAAACCAATACACATCCCAAACCCATGCCTAAATCATCATACAAAACATCATAACCAGACTATAGTTCAAGAAGTATCAAAATTGGATCTAATGTAAATATCACCTCTTGTTACCAAAAATATATATAATGATTATCGTTCCACTCAAACATTACAGACATATTGGTTAATTCTAAAAACTACAGGAATACATGGAGAATTAACAATAAATATTCACATCATAATGAACCATCCATTGGAATCTTCGGATCTCAAACATATTTCTAGGATACTTCTAGGACATAACATCATGTAATGTTTTAGGGTCCACAAAGGCTCCTCAAGAAAATTTAAAATTCCCCTAAATAAGATACAACATTTATCCGAGACTCACATTTTGAAAAAATCATACAAAATATATACTTTTCTATTTTAAGAATGATATAAAATAGCCCATTTTCTCCTTCTCCAACTTGGGGTAAACAAAAATATCATTAAATAAAACAACAGTAAATGAATCCTATAACCAATGATATATCTCATTCATCAATTCCATAAACTAATCATTGGTGTAATCTTGTCCGAATGGACTAACTTGAAACTCAAAAATCTAATATCAGCTCAAAAATGATATTTATGTCCTATCATATTATCGGACTCTCAAATTCATAATCCATGACTATAGGTTAATAACTGAAACCCAATTTGACCCATTAATATAATCATAGAATTTATAAATCCTAGGAATAAGATATTTTTCTGTAAATTCATGTTATTTATCATTCTAAATTCAATAAAACATATGAATTCCTCAACATGTTTCTTAAAAATAACACGATAAATTCCCACATTGACACTTTAGAATGAATAAATCCCAAAAACTAGATATATTTGATGTGAAATAGTATTTATATCAACTCTATTAGGTCCATAACATATGATAGAATAAATGGGAATCATACCACAAAACTTGTCAATTGTATAATCAAGCATTCTATATAGTGGTAAAATATAAAAATAGTCCATAAATAACATAGTGTACTCATTCACCACCACATATATTAGACATTACAAAAAGGTTCAACATCATCATAAAAAATATCTAAAACTATAATTTGATTACCTAGGAATTAGGAGAAATAAGAAAACCCTTTCGAATTTAGAGTCCCACTCGTAAAAAAACATAACTGACCCCATCGACAACATATAATTGAAATAAATGGAATTTATAGTCTATTTATCCTCTTATAATCATCATCCATTCCTCAAAAATTATAATGAAAATGATGTAAAGTACAATCAATAATAAATCTCACACCACCTCCTGGTCCCCTGTATTCACTCAAATGGTTGGGAACATCAAAAATTGATTATACCTCTTTCCCAAAGGCATAAATATATTCAAAAATGAAATATGATCAGAAACCATTACCAAAATTGAAAGTTACATTTTAGTTATAAACATGTGAGAAACTGTTTCATCAATAAAATACTATCACCCTAGAAAATGAAATAAACATTGTATCTATAACTATATCTAGTCTAACATCAGATCCCTCTGTAGAAAATTCTATTACATAAACATGTATGCTCTCAAAACCTCTCATATCATTCATAGGAACATGAAAATACATTATATAATTAGTATAAGACACAAAACACTTAAAATCATCATAATTAACATCTGGTACCTTGATGATTGTGGATCAATCCTACTACACTGGGGAATCCAATAAAAAAATTTCATAGCCTAATATTGCCCAATGACGAAATGTCTTGATGCCTCTGTACAAATATTCTTTGAAGTTCATGGCTACCAAAACTTATATATAAAAACCATATTATGTCTTGGAAAATCCACCAAAACTAGTCTTGAAGAAAATTGGGTACCCAAGGAGTTCCGTTTTTTTGTTGAGAGGATACACCCTGGCTAACAATGGTACCAATTAGAACACCTCAAAAAATATATTTTTACATATTCCATTTACATAAAAATCTACCTTCTTAACTACCTCCTAAATTTTAAGAGGGCAAATATGAATCCATATTGACAAGATATTATCTCTACACCCAAAAATAATACTTTTATCATTATATAAATCATTTCTAAATTGAATTGCTGACAAGTGAAAAAACATAGTAAAACATGTGGAATACATTATAATGGTATGATCTCCCTACTATGAGTTCATTAACTCAACTTTTTTCATTAACACATTGATGTAATTTTCATTTTCTAGTTTATAGATTTTAAAAAATGCATAATGAGATTAGAGCATGATTAAATTGATGTTCTGTAGTACGAATGAAAAACATAGTCCTTTAATATTGAAAAAACTAATTTTAGTGATATTTGGAATTAATAACATCCAAAACATTAAAATAATTATAAAAACATATGAAAATCTGGGTATCACATTTTAACCCATTAAAATGATTGTCACAATTTAAATCCATAAGGGTTATCAAAGGATTAATACTAAAATGATTCATTCATAGAATTTGACATTATAAAAATGGATATTAATACATCCCATGAAAAGAAATGTTTGGAACAATAATAGTTACCCAATATAACATTTTACTATGATTCCGCACAAAAGAACATATATTGGGAGTGAATATTGGACATGGATGAAAATAGTGAATACTTATAGGGAGTGATTGAAGTCATCAATCGGCAAAAAAGTAAACAGTCAAAAAAATTTAGGTCCTCAATTTCATTAATCTATTACTATATAAAAGTTCATAGGTTGAAAAAAAAATTACATTATTAGGGAATGAAATTATATTTTGATCATTATCCCATAATTGAGTAATTCAATTATTTTCAAAGAATATAAGGAAATGTGCATAACTAATACATTTTGATAAAAAAAGTCATTCATTATTTTAGATTGTATTAATTTCCAATTCATCCATTACTTCATGAAATGGCCATATAGAAATTAACTTTTATTAAAAACCTATTAAAATACACATTTAGTTGATTTTGAGTCTCATAAAAGAAAATATATGTATAATTATTTATCAATAAATATTTCCAAAAACAAATATGGTTAATACATTAATATGTAAACATATTAATTATCAGTACACTTTAATAATAAATAATCATTCATAAAATATAATTATACATTATTGAGGACATTCTATAGGTCAGTGGTAGGTGTAAAACACATATAGTTTGTTGGTAATGGGTTCATGATTTGTGGCCTTTTGAGACATGATTATTTTTCATCTTACATACATGATGTCATTTTATAAAATCATACTAATATAATTTATAAAATATGATGGAGATCCGTGAAATAAGTTTAATCCACAAATATACTTTTAAATAAGGTATTTAATTCCATATCAATAAGGAAATACATCCGTTAAATATTATCTTATAATTTTCATGAATGGTTAACCTTGTAACTTTTATGAAATATGAAAATCCAAAACATTAGAAATAAATAAATGAAATTAGCTTATCATTGGTTCCTCCATCTAGAGTTATGTACCACATGGTTGTGACATTCCAATCATGTGAATTACATCATTGTATATTCCCTTGAAACATAGTAAAAACAATAATTATAATAAATCCACTAAAAAAATTCATTCTTCCTTATTCCAAGGATTACTAGGTAAATTTTAAAAATAAATGAAGTCAGAATATTCATCCTTGATGATACCAACAAATTTTACATTAATCCACTCTATTGTACTCCTTACTGTCCAATTTAAATATTCATATACAATCATATCTTTATAAAAAGATCATTATCTTAATTTTTTCAGTTATTTAAGGGTTTCATTTCCTTCATCAAAATATCAAATTCCCATGATATCACTTTTTATGTCTTCATCACTATTCAATGTATCATTTTCAATCCTTAATGATAAAATATACATAAAATACTTATACATTTCATGACTCATATAACAAAATAATTGTATTAAAAACATAAAAACTTCATTAATCCAACATTATTCTTATACCATTACTGAGGAATCATCAACTTATTCCTTAATACCTCTTTCCAAGAATATAAAATATGAATAATTTCTTGTGTTTCATTAACCTTAATATAATAATTCATTTTATTATCAATGTAAAATTAATTGAAGAACTTTACATACCCTTCAAATTTCATTTTTGGTCTCTTTATCTTCATAAGTATAACAAACACTCATATCACTTTCTTGATTTTCATTATGAGAATTTAACATGGGAAATTGATTTAAATAATTCCCATACACTTTTCATCTGAAAATTTCATTGTTAACTTTGTTTCTTCTAGTTCACTCCATTGACTAAATCTAGAAATCATGAGGACAGAAAGACATGTCATATAATATAGCCACATAACCATGAAAAATTATATATGGGATGCCTAAATTATAATACATATTTTTTAATCAACAAAACCATAGTATTATCCTAGTATATTCATATTAATATTCTATTTTAATCCAAAAAAATGGTTCATGATGTGTTTGTGAATTTCTAAAACATATCCCCTCAGAGTGTCAAACCACGATTGTATCAATGCATGTTTTCATGTTCCAAATTACACCAACTCAATCCTTGTAAATATTATTAGAGTTGTTACCACTAGGTATATCTGTACCTAATCCACATCGACTTCTATTATCTAGATAGGGATATATTTCTAGGAAACCAATTACTATATCATTACAAAATTATAGTTTATTTTCTTACAAGTTGACTCATCTGTATACTTATCCATAAAGAAATCCCTGGACATATCCATAGATATACCTAAGGGTCTCACTAAAGTTTTTTCATCCTAGTTTCCAATGATTGACTAAATATTTCTTTTGATAACAAATATAGAAACCCAGGCTTAGCATATATGGATATTATATCTTGTTAGATGAGTACACATTACATTAAGGAAATAAATTCCCTATGACCATTGTAGTTTTGTGTCCTTGAAAAAAAAATCATATGTACTGGTGAAAGATCTGTAAAACCACTGATAAAAACTCTACTATTAGTACTTCTAACTAAAACCTTTATATATAACCTTGGGATAGAAAAAAAAAGGGGGTGATCTCAAATGGTGAGTGAGGGTGAATAAGGTAAATGTGTAATAAAAACATTAATAAAATTGTATGTAACTTGAGAATAAAATTTAATGATAATACCCTAAATATTAGATATCATAATAATGATGAGAAGTTCATACAAAATTAATCATATGAAAATATTGAAGATAATAAATGAAAGAATAACATAGGGTTAAAATGGAATTCAGGAAAACACATAACAATATAATTTTGAATGTCAAGGGGGCCTATGAAGGCCATTGTAACATGTAATTCTTTGTTTAATCACTCATATACCTACTTCAGTCTTATGATTCCCTCTTATGTATCCTCGTATTTCGGTCTCGGGAAGTCCTCTCATGTACCCCCCTTTTTTTGGGATTGAGATGTCCTCAAATTTACCCTATTGTTTCAGAATTGGGAAGTACTCCCATGAAACTACTTATTTTTTTACATCAGATGTTGTAAGGTCTTGAGTCTATGTGGATCAACCCTTTGGGTGTTTTTAAAGATCATTGTTCTCATAGGTTGCTCAAAATAATTTTGTATATGTTCAGTTATGTAAAATCTCGATGTATGGGATTAAAAATCATATAACAACAGAAAACAACATGATATCCTGTTTTGAAGGGTGTTTCATGGCATGAAAGTGGGATTTGCAGCCTGAATTGTTTTGGGGATGGAAAAAATCATTGAGGTGATGTTTTTTAGTGTAACTAATCCTCGAGGAATTACAATATGTGAAATGGAATTACAAGTCCTATAATTGCCCGATGATGTATGATTTATGTGTTTTCCATCTTATCATGTTTTTCCAAAACAAAATTTTCATTGGCTCGCCCTCAATCCTAGGAGACCCAATGAACCTCCCTTGAGATTTTTTTTGGATTTATTCATCAAGAAATGATAACCTGATCCCTTCTTCATTCTATAGTGAACTATCTTCACTATAAGGTATGATCTACCTCTATCCTTGAGGAGTAATCAATCTATTTCCTCTTGTTTTATTTTCCCATTGATGGCTCGTGATCTTTATATTTCTAATGGAGTTTTCTTGGTTGTTGATTGGTGTGTTTGTTCCACGAGAACCTCGTGAGGTTGCAGTTGTTGTGGGAGGGGTGTTCACGGTCTGTTTCATTGATCCATTCATGGGCGAGGATCATCAATTTCCTTTTTAGGTATAGGATTCAATTATTCTCTATTTATTTATGTGCATTTCTAGATTTAGCAATATTTATCACTCTGTATCACAAGAAAATTGACCTATTAATTATATGAAATATATTAATGAAATTGGTATTGATCACATTGTATGGTTTTTCTTTTATACAATTATAACATCTTGGATCATGATTTCCTAGATACTGTGATATCTATGACTTTATATATATAAAAACTCATTCTTTTTGTAAATTGGTAAAGAACGTAAAGCTGGAAGTTATTGATAATTAATTGGATAAAAGATATATCTTTATGTTTGATGAATCTGGTTTTGTTTTATATAGTTTTATGTTAATGAAATTAATGCATCTGATCATTTTTAATTAAATTAATTGATTAAAAAGATGCATGTTTATTCTTATTTATAAATTAATAAAGTCATAATAAATTAATTGTTAATAAATTTTTTGATAGCTTGTGATAGCTTATTGCTTTGGTTTCCCATAGTTAGAACATATGAATAGTGCATCGTATAATTTATTATGTAATAACATCTGGTTGACTGATAAAGATAATACCTTGTAGAGCCTATGTATCCCGGCATCATGTAAAGGCCATGTGTTGGGGATTTGGATCCATGAGAGATTGTTGTGTTTGATGAATGAATTCCTTGATTTGGGACTGATAGCCCATTTCTATGATTTTTCCTTCTAATTGTTAAGTTCATGGATACAAGACATTTGGTTGTGGGGGTAGAGAGGCCAAATGGTTGTGGTAGTAGTTGATTCCAAGAGTGGTGAGATGCAATGGTTTATGAATTGATGTTGGGGAGGATATGAGAGATGATGAAACAGGTTGAATGTGTTCATACCTATTGATGTGAATGTTGATTCATTTGAATTTTTTGTTTGTTTATCTTCATTACTATTCCCACTTTTTTATACATATGGTCTTCCATTCCATCTTTCCAATAAGATGTGAAGCTGTGTAGGGTATGCCACATTCATTACATGTTTTTCTTCTTGAGGTTGGATGGGTCTACACTCATGTTATAGGTGGAGAATGCACAATGTGTAACTCATCTACTCATCGTGTTGAGAACATTGTGCTTGGTATCTTATAATGCATTAATAGAATTTATGGAATTATGTAAAATTGTTAATGGTGTTAAGAAATGATTTAATATATGATGTTAACACATGGGATTGGAGCTTACTGTGATGGAATGTAGAGGTGAAAGTTTAAAATAACAGTGGACTCTGTTTGGTTATATCTGGAGGGCATTGAACATTGTTGTGATGCTAATTAAATATAACGTGGAATTGATAATGGATAATTAATGGTAAAATAATTAGTTAATGTAATTTGAAACTAATAAAAAGGGATAAATAAATGAAATTCCTCTCTTTAAATGGTTGTGTTATTATAGGATATCCAGTCTTAACAGTGGGAGCTGGGAGTCCAAGAGATGTTAGATACAATTGAGTCTAATGATAGGTCATTCCAATATTTTGGATGTGATATATGTTACATCATGTTCTTTATTGTGTTTCAATAGGATACCCCACCCTAACGGTTAGGGAAACAAAAACCTTGGGGATTCTGATCCCTATGGGGTGTTTTCCCCATCATCCTGATAAGAGGATGGATGGATGTCTTACACCTTTGGCCTTGCACTCTTCTCTTGGAAGTTACATATGCCAGTGTGAACGGTGGATTCTATTCCCCCCTTATATGTGTGTATAGGGATTTAAAATATTGTGGTTAATTGACAAACATATATATATTCTTAAAACAGTCTTATATGAACTACTATAAGTATAATGTGTATATGTGTTGATGGCATGATGATCATTACATAGTGTATGGGTTGTAATGAATTGAGGTATAATACCCGATGTATGAATATTGTTATGTGGGTTGTGTTGGGTCTTGGAAGCTACATGGTTTATTTTGGTTGTGTGGATGGTGAGTTTTTTCACCCAGTGGTTTGTGGTATGCATTTTTTTCATGAGGTGTATGTGGTGGTGCTATGGCCAGGTGTCATTTGGATGGCCTTTTTAGAGAGATATTCTTAGGTCCTTCATCATTTGGGAAAAGCATAAAATCAGTATGAAAGTGGTCATGGAGTACCCATTATATTCATTATTATAATTTATACGCTATTATGTGATACTTGGCAAGTGTATTCATGGTGAGGTTGGGAACATAGTATACACGTTTAGGTGACTTGTTAGATTCACTTGTTGTTCAATGTGTTTTAGTATTCTTTATTTATTTTTTCATGATATTATACAGAGAGGATCCAACTATGTATATTGTTATACTCACCCATCATTATATGAATTTTCATCCATGTCTCTTGGAGGAGGCTGGAGATCCGGGTGGTTACTACTAGATTGGGGTTGAATGATCTCTTTGGGCGTCAGGGTCGGTTATAGTTTACTTTATTTTGGTACCTGATATTTTCTTTTTTAGTTTTAATTTTTTTGCATGAAATTACATATGTGTACATGGGTTTCATTTTATATTCTTGTTTGAGCACAAGTTAGTTGGTGTCTACCTTATCTCCCTAACCCACACATTTTCTTCTAGAGGGTAATGCATTCCATCTTGGTGTCTATTATACCCTTGGTGCTAGCTACCAACCTACGACTTACTGGTGGTGGCACTCACAGTTCATTATATGTCTTCTCACATTTCTGGAATAGTAGGGGTAAACCTTAAGGGATGGGGTCATGATAGAGTAGTATAAAAGGTCTAGTTTATTGATAAGATGGAGTTTGGATTTAGGAACTGGTTATGTTTTAAGGGTTGGAAGGGATATGGTGTTACTCAAGTATAGAAGGTGTTTTAAAAACTAGAAATCAGATGATACATGTGTATTGAGGGAACCCTATGATCTGATTCATGGAACATTATGTTAATTATAGCTACTAAATGAAGTGATGTTTGTTGCAGGGTATAGACTTAGGAAAAGAACATGCATCATTATTATTTATTCTAGTGTTTGAGTGTGTATAACATAGGACAAGTTTACCTAAAATGAATAAAATAAGAGAATAAACTAATATTATTGTATTCCATAGTCTAGGTTTAGGATCTGATGCAATTTTTCCTTTTGTAGGAATGGATCTAAGTCAACGACTTGATCAAGATCATGAGGAAATTGTCCATCATGTTCTTCCAGTAGATCAACATCGAGTATAGGTTCATGACAATGAAACATTGAATAGGTCACTCTGAGTATTTAAGCGCTAGATTTTTTAGATGTTCTAAGGATCCATTTCAAATGCATTCACACAAGTCTATTTTTAGGAGGTTGAGAAATAATTATATTTTATCTGAGCATAGAAAGATCACTGGGTATCATTGGTTGTGATAATTCTACATGGGGGATGCAAGGAAGTGGTGGTTCTAGTTCCTTGGATTTCACTGGTAGTAGGTCGTCTCGGGGGGAAATTTCCGAATGCAGTTTAGATTAGATTTTATTTATTCAACTGTGAAGGTGGACAGTTGCCAAAAGTTTCTTACCCTTCAACAGAAGAGGTCCAGTGTGTGGGAGTTTTAGATATATTTTAGGAACCATACATGATATAATATGGACCTATTTCTAGAATAGGGGGCCAGGGAGAGGCATTTGAAGGAGTCCTTGAATCCATTGATCGAGTGTCAGGTCACCCTAATTATGTTGAAGACATATCTTGAGGTGTTGGTGAGGAAAGAGGTCATTGAGAGGATGATATAAGGAATCATATCATTATAAGTGGGGATTCCTCAAGATTCTTCATAAATTATTTAATTTTTCAATGTTTCATTGTTTTTAAGGTATAATAGTTTCGAATAATCTATGTGTAGGTCCCCACCTTCTGTATCTTATTTCACTGGGGGTAGTGTCTCTCAAACATGTTCCAAGGGATTAGGTTCTTGTTATTATTTTTAATGCCTAGGTCATCAATAGAGAGAGTTACCAATCAATCCGAGTAGTCATCACGTGACATGTGTTCTACTTCATGTTCCTCCATTCAGGCAGTTCCAGCCATGGAAGTAGCTATAATTTTCACTAGTATTCGATCCGTAAAGAGAAGGAAGGGGGGAAAGAGGATATCCCCAGGATGATCATTATCCTTGTAGAGTAGAGTGTGGCCATGTTGGTGGTCATCAGTATGGTTATATTTTCCTTGGAGTAGTGAATGGTCATCTTTATTCATTAGCGTTGATAGTGACAGTTGACCCATATACCATTAGAGGCACCTAATTCTTTTTTTCTATATGGGTGCATTATATGTTTGATTTAAGAGAGAAACACACCTTCATATCACTTTCCCTTGTCCATGATTTGGGGATTGAGGTATAAAGGCTTCCAGTACCCTTGGCATTGACTATGCAACTTAGAGTCCAGAATGACTTGATGGATGTCTACAGACACTAAGATCTAGTGGTTGTACAACAACTATCTCAGGTAGATTTTCTTTTTATTGGTATGGATTTTTTGTATTAGGTGTAGTTTATCATGGATTGTGTTAGGAGGATGGAGGTGTTCATTGATTATAAAAGAGATCCAATGGTGGTTGTTGGTGAGTGGGACATTCAGATGGGTCAGAGGTGTGATCTACCTTTATCAACCTGGAAGGTTGAGTGATTGTTGAGTTCATCCGAGGATTTTTATTCGATGTTACCCAAGGACATAGAAGAGTACCTTGACATCTTTCCAGAAGAGTTTGTAGTGTTACCACCTCAACGAGAGATTGATTCTAGGATCGGACTATAGCAAGACATGTCTTATATAACAATGTTTCTATATAGGATGAGACCTTTTGAGTTGTGAGAGATGTGTACAAATCTTGATGGTCGATTGTAATGTGGTTTTTTTCAGCCGAGTGTTTGATCATGGGGTACATCATTTTTATTAATAAAGAAAGATGATTATAGTTTGGGGTTTTTTGTTTATAATCATCTCTTGAACCGAGTGACAGTGAATAACTGTTATCCACTTCCACGAAATTGAAGATTTATTCAATCTATTAGAGGGTTCATGATGAATTTTGAAGATGGATTTTCACTCAGGATATCATCAGATGAATGTTAAGGATGAGGATATCCCAAAGAATGATTTTTTTTATTGTTGTGTGAAATATGACTTCATTTTGATGTCATTTAGTGTGAAAAATACTCTAGTTGTCATCATGGGGTTAATGAACACTGTGATTTCTTAGTTCCTGGATATGTTCTTAGTGGTCTCCATCGATGAACTTTTTGTGTATTCTGCTCTTCAGGTGGATCATCTAGAGCATTTGAATTCCATTTTGGGGATTCTTTGTCGATAACAGCATTTTGGGAATTCTCCAAATTGTGATTTTTGGAATCGATGAGTCTATTTATTAAGGCATGTTGTATCTCAGCAAGGAGTAGTAATGGATTTGTCAAATACCAAATTATTAGTTTCATTGTCATACCACAATATTGTAGTAGAGGATTAAAAATTACTATGTATTGAAGTCTATTATTGGAGGATCATAGCTGATTTCTCTCAGTTTTAGACTCCTCTGAAAACATTAAATATAAAGGATTGAGGTTTTGTGTGATGCATTGCGTCTAGGGTTAGGTTGTGTTCAGATGCACCAGATATCAATTTTTTTGGGTCTCGACATTTGTGCCCCCCCCCCCCGTGAATATAGATTTTACACCCACAATCATAAGTTGTAGGTAGTGATGTTTTCCGTGAACAAATATGGACATTACCTCAATGGTGAGGTATTTGTTTTTTTCAACCATCATAACAGCCTGAGGTATGTTATCTCCTATATTGAATTGAACTTGATACATCTTCAGTGGATGGAGTTCTTAATAGTTTATGAATTTCAAATTTTATATATTCCTATAAAGGGGAATGTTGTGGCTGATGAGTTGAGCCGGAAATGATTTAGTGATTCATTTCATTAATTAGGTGACTCTTGGAGTGTGATTGATGAAAATTCATCATTGCATATAGAAATGAGTGAAGTTGACGGTAGAGGTAGTATTTTCTTGTTGACGGTGAAGACATATCTTGTGAAGTAGGTACAAGAGTCTTAGTTGGGGAATCTTAAGGTGGAGGTTTGGAGAGACCATGTTGTTTATGGTGAGGCCCTTGAAGTTTGTTTTGAGTATGAACCACAAAGGGTGTTCTTTCATAGAGTATTTTCATTCCTTTGGAGTTTTTTCTGATGGATATCAAAGAGTTCAATGGATTTACCTTATAGGTACATCCTAGTGTGGAAAAGAATTTGAGCATTGATAGGTCGGTTTTTGTGGCCTGGGTTGAAGCGAGAAGTTGTATAGCCTGTGTCTTGATGTTACTTTTTCCCGAAGGTGTAGGCCGAGCACTGTATTCCTGATCAATTTCTCCAGCCGTTAGATGTTACTCATTAGAAGTGGGAGGAAATCTATATTGTATTTATTACTTTTTTACCTCGTTCTTAGGGAGGATATTATGCTATAAAGGTGGTAGTGGGTCATTTGAAAAAATCATCCCACTTTATAAAGATGAAGGAGTCGATCATAGAAGAGGCTCTATTGAGGTATTATTTGGAGGTGGTGGTGAGACTCAATGGAGTCCTAATGATAATTATTTATGATTGAGATCTTCATTTTTTAAAAAGGGAGTGAAGAGGTCACATTCATGATTTTGGTTCTCATATTTTCCTTAGAACTGCTTTTCATCCACAAATAGATGGTCATATAGAAAAGGCCATCCAGACTCAAGAATGCATTTTTTCTCTTGTGTCCAAGATTTTGGACGGCTGTGTGTGAGGAACTTACCCTTTCAAGACTTCGCTTACAACAATAGTTTCCACTCCACCATTGGCATTTTTCCATTGGAGGCCATGTATGGACGACCATTCCCCTCTCCATTGTGCACGACTGGGGATGGAGAGTCAGCAATTCATAGGTCGAAAAAGGTATAAAATATGGTACAGATTCATTAGGTGGTTCTTGAGTGGATAAAGGTAGCAGAAGATTGTCAGAAGCCCTATGTTGATCATAGGAGGATACCATTGGTGTTTGTTATTGGGAATCCGTGTTTTTTATGGTGAATCTTCATCATGGGAAGTGAATTTTTGGTCATGGGAGATTGCATTATCCCTAGTATTTTTCCTTTCTTGGTGATAGATTTTATTAGATACATGAAATATCAGGTATCTCTTCCCTCACAGATGAGTTGGATACACGATGTTTTTCACATGTCGCAGCTCTGTAATATTAAATAAGACTCTCACATCATAAATTTTGGTGAGATAGATGATGAAAATGATGAGACATCGAATAGGTCCCAGTAGTGATCCTGTACCACCATGAGAAGGTTTTATGTGGGTGTGTTGTCCCTTTGGTGTGTGTCTTGTGGTGTCAAGCTGTCGTAGTGGAGAGTACATGAGAACTTGAGTTGTAGAGACACTCTCAGTGCCCTGATCTGTTTGATGTTTTTATCATGTATTGTATTGTTTCTATTTTATTGGTTGTATATACTTTCTATTATTAGATATATTTATTTTATTTCTCGATGTGGATTTCACACTTTAGAGTGGTTTCTCCCACAAGAGAGTCCATAGGAGCTGGTTGAAGTTTTCGCGTATTTTCACATTGTTCCTTTTTTAACACCCTGAGAATTTAAAAGATGGATTTTTTTATGTTATTATATTTCTTGTGTTTTAAACAACCCAATGATTAGTTATCACTATACATAACACCGTATTAGCTAGCAATATATACAACACTATTCCTGGCTTCTGTTGCGCACAATTTCAAGTGCCTTTGATAGAAATAATTTCACACAACATAGAGTATTGATTTTGTTCAATGTATAAATGAACTAAGTATGGATTGTGTAATATGAAACATCAAAAGAATCATGCACTACTCGCAATAGTGACATGTCTTTCATTACACTCAAGATTGTCCTTCCTTGATAGCTTGCGTTGTACACAATATAGAGTTTCTGTAAAATAAAGAGATATTTTTGAAATATTGGTATTTAATGGGATATAAACTAGCTATTATGAATATTATTAACCAGATTATGAATTTTATATAACAATATCATTCATCTTACCCATTTTATGGAACATTATATGTGAACAAAATCAACTTTTTTGTCAAAATACGTTTTTTAATCCAATTTTACCACATTTTAATGGAACACAATTTTTAAATCTTTTCTCGAAACATTTAAATTTTGAATTTGGAAAAATAAAATTATTATTTGGAAGAGGCACATAATAATTTACTTTAGTCTATTTTTTGATATGTTTCTAATTAATTAAATTTGTAATGAATAGTGAGAAATAATGCATTTTAATTTGAAACTGCCTGTTTTATCTAATTTATTTATATACATAGATTATCTTTATAAGTGTTTTTAAAGTGTAATTGTATTATAATTGAATCATTTAATAATTATTGAAAAAATACATTAAAATTGGACATAAACACATGTCAATCTTTTGATTGTTATTACTTCATAAAAACACGATTTTTGGTTTAGGCAATGAAAATTAATTTTAAATTAATTACTACAACATCTGTGTTTTGAATTTTGAAAATTGGATTACATATTGGGAATAATAAGGTTAAAATTGGTTAAATAAGAACCTTTTATTATTGGACATTAAGAATTGTGGCTTCAGTTAATATGTTATTTACCATGGTTAAAGAGTTAATTGGCTAAATAAGGGTAAAATATAATATTATAATAATATTAAACTACCCTAACACATATCCTTATAATATTGGATGATATATTTTCTACCATTAATGACACGAACTCACCTTAGTACCCTGGTAACCCGATAACTAAGCCGGTCCGGACATAGCCCGAAGGGTGTTCCCGATCCCCACAGGTAGGCGACTAGCACCTGGCATCGTATAACATAAAATACTGAATTATTTTTCCACAAGAATGCTGAAGTAAATGAAAACAAAATAGTATGAATAAAAAAAAAACTCCACTGGGAGTGATGTACTAGAATACAAAGTGGAAAAAAATACCAAAATACTACTACCCAAGTACTAAAGATGGGAAAACATCCCCAAGGTCTCTAAGGACACTACTCACCAAGACCAAAGTTCAGCAGATGGAATCACCTCTCAGAGATCCCTTCCCTTTGCTCGAACCTGGAAGAAGAATGTCTACAAACACCTGAAGGAAAATGTTGGATGTGAGCATAATACCAGTAGGATACCACCAATGATTCTGTAATATATGACAAGTAAGTATTATCAATAGAAAAGATTTCAATTTTCAAATAAACAGGTTTTGTAATTCAAAAGCATATTCTAACAAAATATGACAAAGATTTTCAAATGAAGGAAATAAATATTTCACGAAAAGCGTTACAATGATGGAATATTTATAAAACAATGACTTAAGTATAACATTTAGATAAAATAGTTTATATAAATTCAGTAGGCATTCAAAGAAGCTCACAAGCATTGGAATACATTTATATCTCGAATATAAATAAACAAGTAAGCAACATGGTCATCTGGAAAAAGGTACGATAGTATTAACCAGTTATAGGATTTCACAATATTTATGTGAACTCAAAAAAATTTGTATACACATGTTCCTAAGACACTGACCAAAGGAGACTCATCACCAACCCATCGGGGATGTGACCTGCCGCAAGTATGTTTTAGAACATTTTCATAGCATAGAGTGTATCCAAATAACTCCCTAACTACCTAAGGCTTGCATGCTCTCTTATATGATGGGAGAACTATTTTAAGAATGCTTAAAATACGATCAATCTAATTCATCCATTTCAAAAGTTCCAACATCATTCCATTTAAAACCATAATAGGTTTTATTCAAAAACATGCCTTTTTTAAAAGATAAATCCAATGGGTTTCTATCAAATCATTTTGAGCCATTTTCATATGTTTTAAATCCATTCAAAACCAATTACATCATTACACAATTCATTTCACAATTAAATTCAAAATTTTAATGGAAATCATTTCCATCAAATCCACAATTTAAATTAAGAAATATAAAAGGTGAAATTTCTATAAACACACCCGATTTAATTGAATTTGGGTTTTCCCAAATTTCCATGAAAAAATCATTTCAAATATCTCAATTCAATGGAATCGAGTTTTTATCAATTAATTGATTTTTTTTTGAGAAATTATATTTAAATCCACAATTAAAATAAATCAAGAAAATACAATGATAAAAATTTGGGAAGTCGGGATGGAACCACCTACCTCGATTTATTGATAGGAGTTATCCCAACGAAAAACCCGAAAAAACCGATTGGCATAACGACGTTGATCAAAATATGGATCCAAATCCTTAAAACCAAATTTAAGATCAAATGAATCAAGATCTTGAAAAAATGGATCTGGATTCAAAATCTTAGATCTATACCTCAACTCATAGGTTTAGATCCATGGAAGCAAAGGAAATCTCCCATGAAAGGATCAAGGAAAGAGAGAGGAATAAACGAGAAACACAACGGGATGAAATCCACATACCAGAAAGAGAGCGTATCTTCCATGCGAGCCATTAATCTCAAATAAAGATGTTCCGATGACCTTGTAATCTATCAAGGAGGCTTTGGAAAAACCTAAAATGAGTCAAGCCTGAGCCAGGGTCGAAATTATGGATGTCCCAGGGGTTTGGGTGGTTTTAAAAGAATTATTCGGAATTAAAAAATGCACGCATGGTTTACCTGGGCAGAGGTGCACGATTTCTCAAACTGTGATCAAACCATGAAAACCTCACTGTCTTGAGATACACGGTCTGCACGGTTTGGTCACATGGTTTGTCAAACCGTTCGCACACTGTGCGTACCTCTATGTCTAGTGCTGCTTGGTTACCACAGTTTGGTCACACGGTTTGTCAAATCATGCACAAACTGTGTACAAACCATTGTCTTTTTTTCTTCAAAGATCAACCAAACGCACCCCCAAGTCACTACTCCAAAAAATAGGTGCTTAGAAACACAAAAAGCACATGGAAACGTAACGTGATGTTACAACCTCACCACCAAAATACCATTCAGTCCCCATAAACCCTATGAATAAACCTCCACGTCAAATAGATCAGGCCACTACTCTCTCATTAGTGCCTCCCTTTCCCACGTATCATGAGAATCAGAACCATGCTTCCAGAGTACATGGACGAGAGGTATCATTCTCCCACGATGTACCTTGATCTCAGAATCAACAACCCTGACTGGTCATTCAATAACAGATAAATGTGGTTCAATCTCATGATCACTCCAGCTCACAAAAGGACATGGATCAGGTTGATACTTTCACTGCTGTGATACATGGAACACTTTATGTATCGACGTAAGTTGTGTTGGTAGAGCTATAATGTAAGCAACCTTCCCTAAAACACCAATAACATTAAAAGGTCCACAAAATGAGGAGCAATCTTCCCTTACATCCCAAGCCGTCGATGACCTAATCGGGGTGAAACATTCAGGAACACCTAGTCACCAACTGAGAACTCTAAAGATCTATGGTGATGATCAATATAAGACTCGTACCAACTATATTCTGTCAACATTCATTGATGAATCAACTAGACCATAGATGTCGTCTCTTGGGCCAAACTCGGTCCTTCCAAGGAACTTTCACCAATCTCCGACAAACATAAAGGAGATTTACAAGGACGGCCATACAAAGCCACAAAAGGATCCATTTTGATCGTAGACTGATAACTGTTGTTATAAGAAAACACAACTAGCCCCAGATGATCATCCCAAATCCCACCAAAATCGAGAGCACGTGTGCCAAGAAAATCCTCAAGGATTTGAATAGCTCTCTTTGTCTGGCCATCTGACTGTGGTTGGTAGGCTGTGTTCAAACGGACCTAAGATCCTAGTTCCTCTTGAAGGCCTCTCAAAAAGCGAGAAGTAAATTGAGGATCCCTATATGAGACTATAGCAGATGGAACTTCATGCAAACAAATAACTTCTTTCACATAGATATTTCCAAACTCCTCAGCTTTGGTTGTATCACGAATAGGTATAAAGTAAGATGACTTTTTCAGCATGTAGATCACAACCCATATCGAGTTCTTCTTCTTCTGGGTTTGGGGTAACCCAACCACAAAGTCCCCAGAGAATTCATCCCACTGCCATGTAGGGATTGGAAGTGGTTGAAGTAAACCCAAAGGTTTCTGGTGCTCGGCTTTTACCTACTAACATGTATATCAACGAGATACAAATTCAGCATAGTCTCATCTCATACCCGGCCACCAAAACTACCGCTTCATGTCATAGAACATTTTTCTAGTTACTGGGTGCACAGACCACTGAGAGTTATGTCAGTCCCCCATCACATCCTTCCTTGTCGATAATGGTAGACCGTAACAGTTTCGATAACACAGAACACCCTCTTTGGAGAACGACCACAGGGCGTTGGTATCCCCACCATAAAGAGAGTTCAATTTATATTCATGAAGAATTAACTCGAGAAGAGAATATTTCAATTTGGAACTGGCTAATGAAACTTCATTCTCCTTCCATTTAATTCCAATATATTACTAGGCTAAAAGAGCCATCAAACTCCACTCTTCTGAATATTCATTCATAGCATGTGATGGAAGTTTCCTACATAACGCATCTACAAATAAATTTCCATTTAATTGGTCAAACAAATCATCAATTAGAGGTAACAAATATTTGATCTTTATCCTAACATGATTGAGATTTCGATAATCAACACATAAGAGAAGATAACCATCAGCCTTCTTGGCGAAGAGAACTGGTGCTGCCCAATGTGACACATTCGGGCATATAAATCCTTTCTCAAGAAGATCTTATAACTGAGACATCAGTTCTTTTAGTTCATCTGGAGCCATTCGGTAAGAGGAAATTAAAACCAGATGATTACCAAGCATTAATTCAATAGAAAAATCAACCTCTCTTACAGGTGGAAAACCATATAAGTCAGCATAAAAAAACGTCGGGAAACTCAGCGACGACTGGAGGGAGATCACCACATAATGAATCTCTCTCTAGGTAAAAAACAAACAATGATATAACATTCCCCAACTCTGGCTAAAAGGGTCCAGCTCTTCTTGATCTTCAGTCCCATTCTCCTTGAAAAACGAGAGACACACCACTGGGTTTAGTAAGGTAGACCCGTCGATGGTAACAATCGATCCACGATTTATTTGAAATGAGCTAATCCATCCCAAATATGACGTCAAATGATTTCATGTGGAAAACCAAGATACACCATGAATGTTCAACATCTGATTGAGATAAGACACAACCAGAACTATGGAGACCCTTCTATCTCATTGTACCAAGGGGTGTAGTAATATCCATCGCACAAGATAAAATATACATATGAAGATTAAGAAAATTAAAAACATGGGTTGAAATAAAAGAGTGAGATGCACCAGTATCAAAAAGAGCTATCACTAAAGATAAAGTTGTAGTAATGGTACCTATCACTGTTGTAAGACCTATATCAGCTTCCTCGGGCGACTCTTCCACTGCGTGAAAAATATTCATTCCAGATTCATGTGGCTTGAACCCTTTTGTACGTGAAGCATTTGATTTCCCCTCTATATTTGGAGGTGTTGATGATACTATTCTACCATGTGGAGGAGAAAAGTGATGGAAGAATCTCTGTACATTCCCTAAACGTCCGCAGGAGCTACAGTTTTTGGGTGCCTCAGTGCGAACCCTCTTAGAATGTCCTGGCTTACCACACTGGTAGCAAGTCAAAGAATCCATTCCCAATGCTACCAGAGGTCTGGAATGGCTATGTTGTTGAGAAATACCATGATAAAAGCCACACTTCTGTTTTTCTTTAAAGTAGCCCACACTGCCACTAGGAGGGAAAAGAACTTATTTCAACACTGAATTTTCGGCCAAGTCCATCTCAACCATCATCTCCCTATCCAGAAAATCAGCATAAGTGGGTAGCCTCTACAAGAAAACCTGAGAACGGATATCTAATCAATGTCCCAACTTTAATTTTCGAGCCATCATCCTCTCATTAGAGACAATCTCAGGATTATAGTATACCAACTTATAAAAATGATTTGACTACTTAGTCAAAGTTTTGTTGGAATGCTCATGCTTGAAAAACTCCACAGCCTTGGCCACCACCATTGATTCTAGATAGAACTGGTTTGTGAAATGGACCCTCAAGTCATTCCACTCCAAACTGTCATGTTTCCCAACCATCACCACTGTGTACCTCCATCTCATACTTGGTCCTTCCAGTAAGAAGGTGGCACACTACACCTTGATCACATCAGGTGTCTCCACAAACCCAAACAGATGTTCAATCTTACTCAACCATTCCCCTGCATGTTGAGGGTCAATGGAGCCGTTGAAAATTGGTTGCTTCTAGAGTAGGAACTCTGGAGAACGACTTCGAAGAATATCACTATGAGGATCTATGGTTGGAGTCTGAATAAGAACTGGTGGTGGTGCATGTCCCAGATCTTGGATAGTGCGAACAATCACCTCAACCAGACTCGGATCCATAATAAGACTCTCTTTATGAGATTTAGCAGCAACCACTTTTTGGATCTTATTGTCACGTCATCTTGGAGGCATGTTGCTACACAACATAAAAAGACACTTGGTTAACCCTCAAACAGAGTAACAAAGAAAACTATTATTAATAGAAGAAATAAATAGGTTTTGGATTCCATTCTATCCAAATCAAAATGGGGAGAATACAAGAACTAATCCATAAGTCAAATTTCCCTAACCAACCATAGAGACATAAGGTTCATTGTGGTAAGAGCTGGCCAGTAACTCAATCACAACTACCTCCTATGTCCTGACAAGAATACCGAAATGAATAATGTCATCAAGGCAAATTCTTAACCCCCCTATGATACCATTTTGTCACAAACCAGCTTGGGTACCCTTGTAACCCAATAACCGAGCTGGTCCTGACATTGCCTGAAGGGCGTTCTTGATCCCTATGGGTCGACGACTAGAACCTATCATCATACAACATACAAGTGGGAATGATTTTGCCACATGAATGCAGAAATTAAAGAAAAAAAAGAAGTATTCATAACAAAAGAAACTCCACTGGGAGTGATGTACCAAAATACAAAGAGGCATAAAAAGCCCAAAATACTACAACCCAAGTACTAAATATGGGAAAATAGCCCCAAGGTCCCTAAGGGAACTTCTCACCAAGCCCAGAGATCAGTAGCTAGAATCACTTCTCAGAGATCCCTTCCCATTGCTCGAACCTGGAAGAAGAATGTCTACAAACACCCAAAGGAAAACTTAGGGTGTGTCCCTAAGCCCTGTAGGATACCACAAAAGATTCCATAATAGATGCCAAGTATATATTATCCAAATAAAGCATTCAATATTCAAATAAACAGGTTTGGAAATTCAAAATCATATTCGAACAAAATATGCCAAGCATTTTCAAATGATGGAAATAAATATTTCAAGCAAGGATTTACAATGATGGAATATTTCTAAAATAATGGAATAAGTAAAACATTTATATAAAATAGTTTATATAAAATTAGCATGCATGAATAGAAGTTCACAAGCATTGGAATACATTTATATCTTAAATATAAATAAACTAGAGAACAACATGGTCATCTACCAAAAGGTACGATAGTATTAACTAGTTATAGGATTCAACACTCTCTATGTGAACTCCGGAAAATGTGTATACACAGGTCCCTATGACACTGTCCAAAGGAGACTTGTCACCAACCCATTGAGGATGTGACCCGCTGCATGTATGTTTTAGAACGTTGTTGTAGCGTAATGTGTATCCAAATAACTCACTAACTACCTAAGGCTCTCATGTGCTCCTAAATGATGGGCAAACTATTTTAGGAATGCTTAAAATACGATCAATCCCATTATTCCATTTCAAAAGTGCCAACTTCATTCCATCTGAAACCATTACAAGTTTCATTCAAAATCAATCCTTTTTGAAAAGATAAAACCAATGGGATTCTATCAAATCATTTTAAGACATTTTCATAAGTTTGAAATCCATTCAAAACCAATTCCATCATTACACAATTCATTTCACAATTAAATTCAACAATTTAATTGAAATAATTTCCATCAAATCCACAATTTAAATTAAACAATTTCAATTGGCCAATTTCTATAAACACACCCAATTCAATGGAATTGGGGTTTTCTCGAATTTCAATACCAAACCATTTCAAATCTCTCAATTCAAGGGAATCGAGTTTCTATCAATTAGTTAAAATAAAAATTGTGAAATTTAATTTAAATAAACAGTTTAAATAAATCAAGAAAATACACTGATAAACAAATTGGAAAGTCGGGATGGAACCGCCTACCTCAATTTATTGACAGGAGTTAGCCCAACGAAATTCCCCAAAAAACCGAGCGGCACAACAACGTCGATCAAAATCTGGATCCAAATCCTTAATAACAAAATTAAGATCAAAAGAACCAAGATCTTGAAAAATGAGTTCTAGATTCACAATCCTAGATCTATACCTAATCTCATAGTGTTATAAAAATTGAAGCAAAGGAAATCTCCCATGAAAGGGTCTAGGAAAGATAGAGGAATAAACGAGAAACACAATAGGATGAAATCCACTTACCAGGAGGAGAGCAGATCTTCAATCGAAGCCAACAATCTCAAAGAATGATGTTTGGATCACCGTGGAATCTCTCTAGGAGGCTTTGGAAATACCAAAAATGAGTCAAGCTCGAGCCAATGTGGAAATTATGGAAGTCCTGAGGGTTCGAAAGGTTTTAAAAGAAAAATTCAGAATTAAAAACTATGTGCACGGTTGACCTGGGCAGAGGTGCACGATTTATCAAACATTGCACACACTATGCGGACCTCACTGTCCAGAGATACACGGTCTGCACAGTTTGGTCGCACAGTTTGTCAAATTGTGCACACACCGTGTGTACCTCTCTATCTAGTGCTGCTTGGTTTGCACGGTTTCGTCGCACGGTTTGTCAAACGGTCCGCAAACCATGCACTTGCCATTGGCATTTTTTTACTTAAAAGTTCACCCAAACACACCCCAAAGTCACTACTCTAAAACAGAGGTGCTTAGAAACATCAAAAGTACCTACAAACATAACTTCATGTTACAATTAATATCCTTGGGTTGATTTCGGAGCCAATGGATTCTCATGGATGTGAAAATGACATTTTATAATAAGTAATTTAACGTAATGATAATTATAGCCTAATCATATATCTTTTACTAAATCGATATTAATATATAGTTATAAAACTGATATATATTTCAATAAATATTCATTACAAGTATAAAAAGATTTACTATAACATTGTATTTTATTTATAATTTTTAGACTTTAGATAAATATATTTATTTATGACACAATTTTGATGTAGTGATTACCTCATTAATGAAATTTTCAATTATATGAATTTATAAATATTAATATAAAATAAATTTGAACATTTTGATGTCATAAAATAATTTTATGGATTAAATTTACATAATATGTATTTGTTAATGCATTTTTTGGAAGGAATCATATTTTTATGAAATTTTTTACAAATTCATGTTAGAATAGTGTCCAAAATTGATATAATTCCTATGTTAAAACATACAATAGATTATTAAATGATATTAAATACCAAAAAATCTATGATTCACCAAAATTTAACATATCTCGAAATATATAACAAATAATATTTTTGGGTCTTTTTACATGATATGGTAATTAAATTAAGCCACAATTAGTAAATAACGTGATATCACGGTAAGATAAAAAAGGGTAAAATAACGGTTAAACCAAAAAGATAAGGATAAAAATTTATTCCATAACTTGTCTAAAAATTATTATATGATTTTTACTATAACAAAATCTAACTTATCATGGAAATGAATATTTTTTTAACAAATTTAAACATAAATTGAATTTAAAATAAATTAATACTATAGGGATTTCCAAAAGTGCCCCTCTCTAGTCCAATAAAAGGGCACTTCCTCTATCTCATCTTAACTCTATATTGAGGCTTCAAGATCGACCATCCCCTTAAAAATTATCTTCTAAAATTCCAAATTTACATTCTATTGGTTCTTCTCTTTTCAAAAGGCCAACTATAGAGCCCTATGAAAATATCTCTAGGAGGAACGCCAAGGAAGATATAATCTCTTCTATAAATTTATTCAAATTTCATTCAAATTCTACTTCCAATTCATTACTTTTTTTATTATAATGTAATAACATAAGAATCATTAATAAAATTATATTTTATTTTAAATATTAAACAACCCTATATTAATTTATATCCATCCTACAAAAAATGAAATCAATGGGCTTGTGTACATATGGCATACCATGTACACGTCATGGTGTAATCTATTTTTCACCACCACCTTAAATGGATGGGTATAATAGTGTAAATAGTATGTATAAATAATTATTATAACATGATACCAATTATGAGAAACTATACACCATACATTGTAATACCATTCCACAATTATAGGAATGATGTTGTCGCTCATGCGTACGTATGGCTTACCATCTCTACAACATGATGAGATTTATTCTCAATGTTAAGAATTAAAAAATGATAATAAAGTATATATAATATATAATAATGAAATATATGAAATATAATGACACTATATATAATTATATATATATTTAAATTTATTACATCTATTCAACTTAATAATGAAATGAAAAAAATATGCATGTGTTTGTACGACCTACCGTCTCAATGAACGGTGTATTCCATTTAGTTATTTGATATTGTATGTATATTTTTATATAATGAATATATAAAATATATATATCATGTTTTACAATATTAAAGTATGAAGATCATGATATAAGTAATAATATCTAGAATAACAATTCAAAATGGAAACGATAAATAAAATGATTATTTCCCAAAACCTTTCTTTAGCATGGAATTGACAAATGAAAGGGTAATATAAAGTTATAAGTGACTCATATATGATATCATAAATATTATTATGGTTATATTACATGTTAATAATATTTTTAAACCCACAGTACATGAGTTTTAGACACATACCAAAGAAATTGTACCTATGGTAAGGGATAAGTTTTCAATTTCATTTTTATCAAAGATTGTTTATACGTAAGAATTTAATGGTAGTATGTTAATCATCCATGTTCATTTTTTCAATAAAAATTATCATAAAATGTTTACTGTTCATATATGTTTTATTATAGTAATTTTTACCCATTTTTTATTTTATTACATGGTATGGATAATATATTTCTTTTGTTTACCATACGAGGTATTTTTTGACATTTCCAAAAAAGTACAAGGAGAATGTTATTTTTATCTGACGCGACATGAAAACATTTTTACGCTTTAATAACGCATTATTTCCCTGTATATTTATTTATAATATTACATTTTTATTTTCATCTATATTAATTTCTTTTAAAAATTCAAGACATTTTGAGAAAAGAAAATGTTTTTGAAGAAGAAAAGATATTGTCCTAAGGAATTAAGTTCAATTGTTTTATAAAAATTATTTTCAATATAAGATGACATAAGGTATGTATCTATCCATATTATTAATATGATTTTATTGTATTTTGGATGGAATTATTTATATAATTTCCATTTATCTAATATTTATTATGTTATGATGAAATGATGTTTATGAATCCCATTTTATTTGACGGGTTATTCTATGATGAAGGACTTATTTTAGTTGGCACTTGTATGAATTATTTCTTAATGTGATGGGTGGGACCAATATCTACCTAAAATGAATTGGTAAAATATTTATATCTCATGAGGTAGACATTTCTGTAATGGAATCTTAGTCTTGCTCAGCAATACAGGGTTGGAATGGAAGGTAAATCTGGTTCAGTAATACATGGATATCACAGCAAGTAAACCCAGTTCAGTAATGGACTATGTCTACTTTGATGGTCTTAGAAGAAATACCTTGGATAATATGGAAATAATATTATATTCTGTTTTTCCAAAATTTCATATTTTATGAAAATTATATTTTATCATGTTTAAGGTTCCATTATGATATATTCCATATATACTGCCAAGATATATTTCATTACTCACGATTTTGATGTTAAAAAGTTTTGTTCATGTTTTTATGTTCAAATTTTTATAGATTGTTTTATGATCCCCATGGTTACCCTTATTGAGAATTTGAGATCACCATTTCTATTTTTTTATTTTCCCCATGATATATAGAAATGTTTTAGGTTGGAAAAAAAGGATAAGATATTAATGGGAGATGTTGAAGATCTTTTAACAAAGTTATAAGATTACGTTCTGAGTTTCCAAAGACACTAAAATAATATTATCTTTAGGAATATTTTTGTGTCATTTATTATGTATTATTCAAAAAAATGTAATTTCCATGTATTTTAAGCTTTGGAATCTATAGATCGTATTAGAGAAATGGTTCAGTCAACTTTTAGAAAATAGGATGCATAAACTATAGTGAGATTCTTATGGATCTTTCTAAGGTATGTAAAGGGATGTCCTTAAGGGTATGTATAACTATAGATTACAATACTAGAAATATGGAAATTATCATTATTATCCTTGTATTAACCCTAATATTTTAGATATTAAAAGTAATCCCCTGTGATAACTTTGTTTTCCTAGTATGAGTTTTCCTCTGACACTGTTCTTTTTGGGTTTTAGAAAATGATGGTAAACATGAGGATTAATTATATTCATCAAGTGAAACAAAATACAATGGTATTTTAGAGGAAAAACATCATTATTAGGCCAAATCAGCAATCTCATAATATGATCAATAATCTCACCTATTGTATGTTTCCTAACCCAGATAATTAGAGGAAGATGGAGTTTCATTATGATCTTTGAGAAATGAAATTTCAATTTTCCTCATGTATTTAATGTTAGAAGAGGAATCGAGAAAAAAATTTCACAGGAATTGGAATTTGATTTGTGTGTCGAAAAGAAGGACAAAAATCCAGTAATTTCAGAGGAAATGGTTTGGTTAAACCAATGGACATATATAATGATATTTATGAGACATCAACGATGATTATATGTTTTAAAAGTGGAATGTATGGGAAATATAAAATTTGATGCCCTTATGTAAAATCTCATGATTAGAATATACATGGTTATATTGGTATTATTTATGTCACTGATGATGAATCGAATACAAATGATATGTGAAATGAATGAAGTGTTATGGAATAAAATGATGTCGCTTAGTCAATGGTTTGAGAAGGTAGTGAAATGATTGCATGTTAATCAAGATTAATGTTGTATAAATAATTTAATGGTACTATTAATTAAATAATCATATTAGTATTGTTAAACTATTTTTTCCTTAAGTGTTTTAATGTTTATGTATAATGGTACCGAGAATCATTAAATTTTATTTATATATTTTGGGAAAGAACGTGATATGTGAATAATTAAAGGATAAGGAGATAATGAAATGATTGAAAATATTAATGAGATCCTAATAAATATAAGGATAAAGTGATATAATGGGTTGTGTATACAGAATTTTTGTGATTTTGGTATGTGGAAAGACTTAACCTTTTACAACATTCATGTTTTCACAAAGGCTTTATAGAAATTCTTGTTTTTATCATTGATTAAAGAGAATACACGATTAATGTATTCACATGTTTGGAATGTGTCAACTAAGAAATACCAAATGAGATATAGAATATAAATGTTATGTTGATTAATTCACCACTTTCTAATGTTTTATGTTTTTATTTTTTGGATGGATTATAATGTTATCCATGTATAGATTGTATAAGTTATTTTCATGTTGAAGTTTGTTAGATTAATTTATTATCTCACTATATCAGGACTTATGATTATTAGATGACTTCTTCTAACCATTTTGTTGATACTGATGGAATGACCCATCATTTTATCACATGATCTGCTAACAATTCATGAATGACAAATTCAACTTCGTTGTATTTAGAGATGAAGGGGAAATTTTTCAATTCTTAAAAAATTGTACGATTTTACCAAAATTAATTATGTATTTATTCTCATGGTAAATTAGTCAATGTTATGAAAATAATCTAGGAAACCAAATATGTTATCCAAGTGACTTATTATTTGATGAATAAGATAGTTCCATAAATCATCAAAGATTTATGGCTTTCTGGTAGTTAACATTCTCCAAACCTTATTCTCTATCACAACCACTCAGAACATGATAGTTAGACATCTATTTCGTATCAATGTTTTCACTTCTTACCTATGTTCACCTATATGAAATCTCATTGAATATTTAACTTTGATAACCATTATGTTTTTAACGTTCCCTTTTGAAATGAACATTTAGTATTACTTTTTTTCGATGTGGGATTCTATGAAAGATATATTCAAGTAGTAAACCATTTATATACCCAATGAATTTTGAGGGAGAATTTCATTTTAAATGGGGTAGAATGTAACACCACGAGAATTTATGATATGGAATATTATTAATTTATTTAATTTCTTGGGTTGTACACTACACCAAAATTAGATTGCTCTAAATGCAACACATTATTATCTTACAGTATACGCAACACTATTCTTGGCTTGTGTTGCACACAATTTCATGTTCCTCTGATAGAATTCATTTCACGCAACATTGAGTATAGATTTTTTTCAAATCATAAATGAACTACATTTTGATTATGTAATACACAACAGAAAAGGAAGCATTCACTACTCGCAACACTAACTTGGCTTTTGTTACATGCAATAGAGCCCTTCCCTGATATCTTGCGTTGTACGCAATACCTTGTTTCAATAAACAATGATATATTATTAAAATATTAATATTTAATGGTATATAATCTAGCCGTTATGAATTTTATTAACCACATTTTTTATATATAACATTATCATTCATCAAATAAATATTCTAGAACATGATTTGAGAACAAAATAATTTTTGCAGATAAAAGAAGTATTTATAAAAAATTACAGTTTTAACGCCTTTTCATATAGCACAAATTTTGAATATTATTTTTGACACTTTTATATGATATATTTGACAAAATAAACTTCTTATTTGTATTAAGGACATAGGAATTTACTTTTTTAGAATTTTTATTCCCTTTCTAATAAAATTAAAATTTTTATGAATACTGAAAAAATACAACATTTTAATTAAAAAATGACTTCTTATCTAATTTAGTTTTATAGTTAAATTATTTTTTTTATTGGATGAAAAGTGTAATTGAATTATGTTTTTATCATTGAATAAAATTTTGGTCCTTGGAAATAATTTCTCTTTTAAATTGGACATAAACAGATGTTAATCTTTTGATAGTTTTTACTTCTAAAACCTCATTTTTTGGTTGTGAAAGCATGAATTAATTTTAAATTAATTATTTAATCTTCAATGTTTTAAATCTGGAAATACGGATTCCATATTTATAATAATAAGGCTTAAATTGTGTAAAATGGAACTTTTTTTGAAGTTTTGAACAGTAACATCAGTAAATATTTTATTTTTAATCGATAAAGGGTAAATCTAGAAAATAAGGGTAAAAAATAATATTATAATAATATTAAACACCCTTAAAACATTTCCTAATCCAATTAGATTATATATTTATATCCATGGTCATCCTTAGGACTATTTTGGGACCCCATGGATTTATATGGATGTAATAATGACATTTTATAATAAATAATTTAGAGTAAAGATATTTATAACCTAAACATATATCATTTAATAAATCGATTTTTAATATAGGGTTATATATCTGATATCTATGTCTATAAATTTTCATTAGAAGGAAAAAAATATTTCGTATATCATGTTTTTTTATTTATAATTTTTTGACACTATATAAATATATTTATTTTTGAAACAATTATGATGTAGTGATTACATCATTAAAGAAATATTCAAATAAATGAAATTATAAATATTAAAATAAATTTAATTTGAACATTTTGATGTCATCCAAACACATTTTTGATTAAATTTAAATATTATAGATGATTTAATTCCTTTTATCTAAATGAATCATATTGTTATAAAATTTATTAAAAAGTCAAGTATGAATAGTGTCCAATATTGACATAATTCATGACTTAAAACATTAAAAAAATTTATTAAATAATATTAAATTCCTAAAAATAAAAGATTCCAAATAATTGTTAATATAAGACCAAATATTTCATAAATAGCTTATTTGGGTCATTTTACATGATATGGTAACTACATTAACACATAATTTGTAAATAACATGATACCACAGTTTGATTAAGAAGGGTCAAATAAGGGTTAAATAAAAAAGTGAAGGATAAAATAAATATTCCAAAACATGTCTAAAAATTATAGGATTATGGGTATTCAAACCAAAATCATCTTATATTAGTGTTAAATTGTTTTTGGTTCATTATAAATCAAAATTGAAATTATAATAAATTAATATTTTGGGACCTTCCTATAGTGCCCCTCTACTCTCTCATAAAAGGGCACCTCCTCCCTCTCATCTTCACTACATTTTGAGTCTTCATGCTCAGCCAACCCCAAAAAAATTATCTTCTCAAATTTCCATCTTACATTCAATTGGTTCTGCCTTTCTCAAAAGAACTACTCTAGATCCCTAAGTGGAATGTTTAAGGAGGCATGTCGAGGAAGAGGTACTCTCTTCTACCGATTCATTCAATATTCTTTCTTCTTCTAATCCCTCTTATTTAGTTTTTTCAATATAATGTAATAACTTACGTATCAATAATTTATTTATATTTTATTATAAATATGAAACAAACTTATTTCACCTTCAATCCATCCTATGAAAAACAAAATGATCGTTTGTGTGTGTGTGTATGTACGGCTTATCGTCTCCACGTCGTAGTGTAATCTATTTTTCACCACGACCTTACATTGATGGGTATATTTTTGGAAATAATTACTAAATATTTCTATTATAATATTATATTAATTCTTAGATATAACACACCATCTACTCCAATACCATTCAACAATTATGGGAACGATATCATCGCTCATGTGTACGTACGGATTACCATCTCCACAATGTGATTAGATTCATTACCCAAGTTAATCATTCATCAATTATTATAAATTATACATAAAAAATAATCATGAAATATATAAAAATAATAATTCTAATAGATTCATGTATATATATTTCATCTAATTATATCCATTCAATTTAATAAGTAAATGAAAACATCATTTATGCATACGTACGGCCTACCTTCTCCATGAATGGTGAATTCCATTTCTTTTATCTATATATTATATATATAATTATATAATGAATATATATATTATAAATAGAATGTTTTATATTATGGATTTTATAAAATCCTTATATAATTAATAATATGTAGAATAAAAATTCAAAACACGTATGATAAGGAAAACAATTATTACCCAAAAGATACTTTAACATTGAGTTGACAAATAAAATGGAAATATAATATTGTAATTGAATCATATATGATATCATAAATATTATTATAATTGTTTTGCAAGATAATAAAATGTTCAAACCCTCTATACAAGAGTTTCAGACTCATACAGATGTAATCAGACCTAAGGTAAATGATAATTTTTCAATCTCATTTTTAGCTGATAATGTTTATACGTAATGATTTATTGGGGGTATATTTATCATCCACGTTGATGTTTTACAAAAATATTTTCATAAAAGGTTTTCTAATCATATATGTATTTTTAGAGTCATTGTTTATCATTTTTGACTTTTACTACATGGTATGGAAGAGTTCTTTATTTTGTTTATCATACAAGGTACTTTTTGACTTTTCTGACAAAATACAAGGATAATTTTTTTTAAATAATACAGAATGAATGCATTTTTACACCATTATAAATCATTTTTATGAAAGAGTGAGACATTTCCCAAAAAATAAATATCGCATTATTAGAGAAAATAATTTCATAAACTAATCTAAAAATGGAATATTTACATTGATCCCTCCTCGGGAGGGGAAGAGGATCAATTGGCACTTGATCTCCCCCAAAAAGATCAGAGCTACTAACACCTTTGTTAGCAAGACCATCCTCCAATAGATTTTCTTCTCTATTGGGGTCAGTAACAATATGTTCCTTTGAATAAAGTAGATCCTAACATTTTATCCAACGATTGATCAACATCCAGGAGAGATTAAGGGAACACATCTTGAAAGATAACACCAAGTGTGTGGAATCACCTTTAGCCCAAAGCTTATTCAATACTATTATATAAGAATGTTCAACCGCCTCAATAACCCCACACTTCTCTGCTTCAAGATCATAGGCAAATCAACATGAACAATAAATGCAACAAATAAAACACTGTTTGAGATCCCTAAAAACCACACCAATGTCTGAGTCGCCCAGATTACAACATGAAGAACCAAAAGAATTCACCTTGATCCTGCCATGAAAGGGATCCTTCCATAGCACTTCCATTGTGCCAAGAGGTGGAGGAAAATTTCCCTTGACACCCACCCTATTTAGGACGGACAGATCATGAATGTAATTCAAAAAATATTTCCTTTTAGCAATAACATCCTCTCAGGAAGAAAGTATATTTTCCTCGGTAATTATGTTCAAGTGTTTTATCAAAATTATTTTCCATATAAGATGACATAGGGTATATCTCTATTCCTATTATTAATTTTACATGAATGTGTTTATGATGGAATTATTTTTATAATATAAATTTATCTTAAATGGATTATGGTATGATAAAATGATGATTTAGAATCCCATTTTATTTTATGGATTATTCTATAAAGAATAATTTATATTTTTTGGAACATGTAGGAATGATTTTGTTATTAGATAGTTGAGACCTATATCTCCCTCCAATTCATTGGGTAATGAATTTTATCTCATGAGGTAGACATAAATATAAGGTCAAGTAAATTTGGTTCAGTAATACAGATCTAGAAGGGTATATAAATCTAGTTTAATAATACATTAATAGAACCACAATTAAACCTAGTTTAGTAATGGACTATGTCCACTATGATGGTCTTGGTAGCAATACCTATGCTACTGTGGAAATCATATTATGTGTGAATTTTTTCCACAATTACATATTTTATGCTAATTCTATTATATCATTGTTAATGTTCCATTATGGTTTATGTCTTACATACTGAAAAGATTTATTTCAGGACTCATTGTTGTTATGTTTAAACATAATGTTCATGTTTTTATGTTCAAAAATTTATGGTTTGTTTTATGCTCTCCATGTTTAACATTACTGATCATTTGAGATCACCCTTTTTATGTTTTCATTTACCCGTGATATAAAGAATGATTTTATGTAGGAATAAAATAGGAATATCATTATTGGAGATATTGAAGATCATTCAAAAAGAAAAAAGATTATATTCTGTGTTTCTAAAGACACTAAAATAATACGTTCATTGGGAATTAGTTTGTGTCATGTATTTCATATTCCTCAAATGATGTGTAACGTCCATGTAGGTAAAGCTTGGGTCCCTACACCTTTGATGAAGCAGTTGAACTCCTATGGTGATGAACGATTTTAGAGGTATCTTATGGGGTGGATATTCGGATGACACCATTCTTTTTTGTTTCACCTCATGGTTGGATTGATGAGGATAAAATGATTTTGAGAGGTATTTATTAAAAGGGCCATGATCTATATGGAGAAACCCTTTGTGTGTTTTTAATGATCATAGTGCTCGGATGTGGATTGGAAGATGATTGGAGATGACCAGTTAAGTAAAAGATGGAAGGAAGGGATTACATGTCTTTTAGCTGCATTACAATATGTTACATCCTATTTCATTGGTTGTTTTATGACGGGAAATTGGGATTCACGGTATTAGTTGTTTCAGGGTTAAAAAAATAAAATAAAGAGTTGAAGAAAAAGAATTTTTGGGGGGAATCATCCTTGAGGCATTACAATATGTGAAAGGGAATTTCACATCATTTAATTCCCTAACAATATATGTTTTATCTTTTTTCTATCCACTTCGTATTTTTCAAACCTATCACTGCAATAGCTCTCCCGTGACCCCATGTGACCCAACAAGCCTCTATTCAGCGTTTTGGGGAATTCTTTATCAAGGAATGATCAATCTCTCCCTTCTTCAATTTGTATCGATCCATATTTGATATAAGGTACGATCCAACTCCTTTATCAAGGTTTCTTAGATTTGTTTACTCATGTATCTATTTATAATGTGGTGGAAATTGATCTAAAAGATTCCAACAAAGCTTTCATGGTTTTTGGTTTTTGTGGTTGTGCCACAACATCCTCTGGTGGATGTAGTTGTTTCGAGAAAGGTGATTTTGATCAGTTTCCTTGATTAATTCTTGTATTAAGAACATAAATAACCTTCTAAAGTAGGGTATTCAATAAATATCTATTTATTTTTGTTAAAGTGAAGAGTTATCATGATTTTCCCCTTACATCCTAATTACATTTATCTAATAATTATTTGAACTGGATTAATGAAATTGGTATCAATCGTGAAGTGGTGTTGTAGTGTTATACCGTGATAGCAGTTTGCCTCTTGATTTTACAGATAAAAATATATATATGAATTTATTGATTTTGAATGTCATTCATGATGGAAATTGGTAAATAACGTAATTATGAAATTTTTTGATATGTAATTTTCTAAAAGATAAAGTGGCATGATTATGGAATTCGATTGTTGTTTTTTTAATATAATGTTAATCAAATTGATGCATGTGAGAATGTTTAATTGAATTGTTTGATGAACCTGAAACATGGTCATTATTGTAGATAAAGAATTAAGATGATGTTAAATTAATAGTTTAATTAATATGGTGATATCTTGTGATAGATTGTTTCTTAAATTTCTAGTATTTTTAGCCAATGATTAATAAATCTGTTAAGTTAAAATGTAAGAAGGATTAGTTGTGTGATAAATTTAATGTCGTGTAGGGCCTGAGTCACCTTATGTTTTGTAAATTCCACGATCTTATGCTTTAGAACCATGTGAGATCGTTATATATGATGGCTGAATGCCCTGATTTGAGACCAAGATTCCATTTGCATGTTTTTTCTTGCTGTTTGGGATGTTCTTTGGATATGAGGCTTGTGGTTGTCGGGGAAGGGAGGCCCAGTGGTTGTTGTAGCCGTTGATGCCCCGAGTAGAGATATGCATCGGTTGATGCATGGGTTTCAGTTAGGACACCATATATGATGAAATGTATTGATTCCAGGATTACCCATTTATGTGAAAGTGGTGGTAGTTGAATCTTTTTCTGTTTGTCTTCTTTAATTTATTCACTTGTTCAAGCATATGATCATTCTTACCATCCTTCCAAAAGAATCAAATATTTGAAGGGTATTTCACTTGTTTTTAGTGTATAGTTTCTCAAGTATGGATGGGTCTACACATCCACTATAGGTGGAAATGACTGAATGGATATCTCATATACTCACCATATTTAACCTTTGTGTTTGGTAGAATTGAATGATTTCATAGAATACCAGAAAAAATAGAAAATTGATAATGTTAAAAATAATTAATTTAATAAATGATGTTAACCATTATGGTTGGTACATGCTTGGATACAATACTGAGGTTACAATTTAATGGATCTTTGGACTTGGTATTGTTATTCTTGGAGGGAATGTATATTTTTTGTGATACAAATGAAATGTAATGTGGAATTTATCAATGTTAATTAATAGTTAATTAATTAAGTAACATAAAGTGAAAGTGATAAAAAGGGATAAATTAACCTAATTAAGTTCATTAAATTGTTGTGTGCCTATAGGATATTTCTTCTTTGCATTGTTAGCTTGGAGTCCGAGAGACATTATCTATAGTTGAGTGTAGTAATATGTTTTCCCATTGTGTGGTTATGATCTATGATATATCATTTACGTTTTTTATTTTTATATGCTATCCCACAATGTCCATGAGGGAAGTTATAATTTCGGGATTATGACCCCCGTGGGTGTTTTACCCAATATCATAGTGGTATGATGGATGGTTGACTTCCCCATTTGGCCCCACTCTCTTCAATTAGAAATTAACTATTCTTGTTTTCACATAGGTTAGTTAATTCCCCATATATGTGTGTAGAGGGCTGTAATGGATTATGGTTAATTTACAAACATATATTCTAGATATTGTTTCTTATAGGATTCAAAATGTATAATTTTTATAGGTTGTGATAGATTAAGGATCCTTACATGGCATATGGACTGTAATGTCTTGCGGAATATTACCTGATGTATGATACTCAATATGGTGGCTATGGTGGATCCCAATAACTATTTGGTTACTTTTGGTTGTTTGGATAGTGAGGATATTCACCCAAGTGTCTGAGGGAAACCTTTGTGATGCACGATGTGCATTTCGTTGTGCAACACCTAACTGCATTCATGATATTCTTTTTGGATAGAGATTCATAGGATTAGCGAAGTCGGGGAAAAGAGGAAAACCAGTGGGGAAGTGGTGGATGGTTACCTTTTATAGTCATAATTATATTATATAGTATTGTATGAATATAATGGTGAGAGTACATGGTGAGGTTGGGAACATAGTATACCTATTTAGGTGACTTGTTGTTTTCACTTTACATTCACTATGATTTAGCATGTATTCAATAATTTTGTACGAGAGGATTTAGGGAGCATCCTTCTGTGTATATATTTATACTAACCCTATGTTATATAAACTGTCATTCAGGTCCCATGGAACATGTTGGAAATCATATTGTTTACTACTAGTTTGGGGTTTTAGGAGCTATTTGGCATTCATGATCCCTTTCGTTTTACTTCATTTTGGTACCTTGAGATCTCCATTTCAATTTTTTTAGTTCTCTCATGCCATTACATATGATTCATTGGGTTTCTTTTCATATTATTTTCTATGTATTAGTAGTTTTCTTTCTATCTTATCTCTCTCTTACTCATGTTTTCTAATAGAGGGTAATACCTCCAATCTATGTGGTTTCTATACCCTCAGTGATCGTCGCAAACCCGAGGCCAACTAGAGGCGAGACTCAGGGGTCATTATCTCCCTTCTCACATTGTTGTCCCATGAGAGTTACACCATTTTTGGAGGTGTTGTGAAATGTTTCAACTAGTTTTCCATCTTGTTTCTGACTTGTTATTTCCTCATGTATACCCTCTTTTTTTGTTCTTGGGATTTACTCCCATGTACCCTCTTGATTTAGTCATGGAATGTCCTCTTGTGTAACCTCTTTATTTGGTCGCCAGATTTAACCTTATATACCCTCCCATTTCAGACATGGGATTCCCTCCATTATCACAATGATCTAATGAAACTTTTATCATTAATGAATTCATTGGTGTGAGGTATAGATTCCACCTGTCACATAATTAAATCATACATACTTGTTTTACCAAAATCATTATATCATGACCCAAGAAAATAGTCAGGATAAAAAAACAAATCATAACCCATGGAATGAATTGTGTATTATTAACATTTCATCAGAACATAAACTATGAAAAAGAGATAAGTTTGATACCCATTTAATCCATTAATTACATATGAAGATAAGCAGGATTCAAAAGTATATAACCCATGGAAGTGAAACAATCATCGTAATATTTATTATGTCAAAACATAAATCATTCAACAAATAATATGATTAGACCATTTATATAATTTCATATAATATATTTATTAACATCAATAGATAATACAATAGATGAATAATAAATTGGAATTATATTTTTAAAATTATTCTTGATTAAAATAAAATTTCATCTTTGAAAATTGCTTTTTAATTCACAAAATCATTTGAAAATCATTTTCATCGAAAATACCAAGAAAATTTACAATGAAGTTTAGAAGTCATATTAAAATACATTTTCATTACATAAATATAGATTAATCTTCAAAAAAAAAATTAATAATATTTTTATTTGAAAACATTAAATTATATATTAAAATTTTTTGAAAACCATTTCATTGAATATAAATTGGAAATATATAATGAAATCATCAATACATTTTTTACATCAAAAATAAAGAATGAATATTATAATCATTTTGAAAGAAAACCTAATTTTAAATTAAATATTAAACTTTTTTATTACAAATTAATATTTTAAAATAGAATGGGATGCTTCATGAAAATAATGGAGGGTAAATTTGTACATTACGTATTATGTAAAAAGAATATTCCATTTTCATGGTATAAAGGTAAGAAAAATGAATTTTTAGAAAGAAATAAGAATATTACATTGAAAACATTTGATGAATGAATAAAATGGTAAAAATATCATTTTATTATCAAATGATAATTGTAAAATATTATTGGAAAACATTTTTAGAAAAATTGGTTTTGATGGAACATAGATTTCTGAATGAAGAGAGAAGTAAATTTGGATGTTCTTAAAAATGATTTCTTATTTATATTATGTACCAATTACTGGGAAAAAGGTCCCAACATATTAATAAATCAATAATATCTAGAGGAGAAGAAAATTAATTTATTTTCTTTATATATGGATCTTATTGTTTTATCAAATGATGCATAACAATAAATTATCATGAAAAGTGATTATATTGTATCAATGAAATATTATCTCTTGGTAAATTGGTATCATACTGTCCATATAAGAAAATAAAATTATATAATTCCTAAAATATCATTAAATGATATAAATTAATTATATAAAAAGTATATTGGGTTTATATATATCTCAAACATAATTTAGGCGCATAACAAAACATTAGACTCAAAGAAGGAAAATTATGAGAAAAATATTTCTCTAATTTGGCATCTTTTAAAAATTAAACCACAAAATATAAATGTCATAGAATTGAAAAGTAAATAGCCATAAATATTACTATTAGAATAGTTTATTAATTTTATGGGATGTTATAGACACCAAAAAAAATGTGTGGTGGTGAATAAAGCATGTGACTTATGGAAATAAAAAGTGAGATGAAATCAAATTACATTATGTCTTGACTCTCATCATACTCATTCCAAAAACCTATATAATAATTATAAATTTTTTATACATAATTTATAGAACCATATTATTATATATAATAAAATATATGGTCTTATTTTGACCCAATATTACCCACTTGTTAAACACCCAATTTTAAGGTTTCACATCAGATAATATTGGCATTATTCTTTGCATATGTCTTAATTTGTTATGTCATTGGTCCTTAGACTTATTTCATTATTCAATAATGTCAAATATGATATGAATATCTTGTACATACAATATATTTTAATTATTATAATCTATATAATATTGATTTATGAAATAGAATACACCATTCAAGGAGACTATAAGTTGTAAATACACATGAACAATATATCTGTACTTATTGTCAGTTTAAAGAATGAAAGAAAATGACATATATGTATATATGAATATTATATCATTCTTGTTGAATGATAATGAAATTTCCATTAATAGATGTAATATATTATATTTATTATGTCATTAATATTATTTATTCCTTTTGAAACACATTTCTAATTTACATACAATTTTGTGGAAATACGATAATTTCATTTGAGAAAGTATGGAATACTGCCACTCAAAGTGATGCCATTTATTCATACATATTATTGAATATATTAAGGATGGGTTTAGTTCACTTATATAGTAAATTGGACATAATATTTATTCTAGAATTATGATATATATACATATATATTCATATGTGTTATTTATTCTCTTTATTTCAATATAACAATAAAAATGAAGTAGCATTCATGCGTATATATGGCTTACTATCTCCATGAACAGTGTACAATATTTCCTAATTATATATTAAATATATTACTATAACAAATATATATTTAATATAAATTATATTTATATAATGGTTCACATTAATTAAATCATTATATATGTATAATAACTAATGTATTACAAATTAAGACACCCGAAAAAAAACAAAGCAAATATCACATGATGTGTACCATTATCATGAAATTTATAACATCGGGTTATAGAATTTCATAATAAATCCATCTATTATAATTGATATAATAATTTTTTAATGTGAAATATTTATAATTCTTTTATAACAATTATACAGGAGGCTTCAATAAGTACAATGAGAGTAAAGAGAAAAGGTGAGGGGATTTCATCGCACTTTTTATGTCATGGAGATAAATTATTTATTCACCACACATTTTTGTGAGACAAGACATGTTATACACCTATATTTTTTCATGTTTTGTACTTTCTTAGTTTGAAATTTTATATCATTAAAAATTGTCTATTTATAATATTTTAGGCTTTATGTAATTTCATTTTCTTTATTGGGGAGTATGGTTCCGGGTTTCTAAGTGGTCAGGGTATTATAAAATAATTTCATCACTTTTCAATATTGTTTATGATTATTATTACATTGATGAAATATTACGATCCAACTCTCTATAAAACTCCTGGAATATATAATCATATATTTATTTATTATATATTCATATACTTGTACCATTTTCCACTCTTTGGTACATAATATTTTTAATATAGTATTTCTTAAATAATTCTGAATTTACCACTCTCTTCCGTCATAAATCTATGTTCCCTCATAAACATGTTTTCATAAAGGGTTTACCAGAATATTGTAACATTATAATATAACATTTAGAATATTTTTGATTCTTTTACGTGTGTATATAATTGAATATTATTATCAATTTCTGAAAAAATGATTTTTTACCTTTATACCATTTAGAAAAATATAATTTTTACCTCAAGAAACATGTACAGATTTACTAATTGTCATTTTTGTGAATCCACATTTCCATGATTAAAAGGGTAATTTTTTTTGAAATTTTTATTAAGGTAATTTTTAGGGGAGTTTTTTATAAAAAATGAATTCAATTTTATTTTATAAATTTTAAAGTGAAATATTTCTAAAAAGTCATTATTTGTTTTCAATTTATTTTCAATGAAGTGGGTTTCAAAATGTTTTCAACATTTCATTTACGGTTTTAAAAGTGTCTTCAATGAAAAGTGTTTTTAAAAATAATTAACGCAATGATATAAGAATATTGTTCTATAAAACATGTAAAATAAATTCATATTTATTATATAGGTGGTTTGAACAAGTATAAATAGAGTCGATACACAATTTATGGTGATGTCATTAACATTTCATTTCCATGAGATACATTCTTTATTAACCACACCCTCCTTTTTGTTGTGTATAACATCCCATGGATGTAATAACTTATTATTATAGTTAAATTTTTTGTTATCTACATCACTGTTGTAATAATTTTATTTCAATGGGTTTATGTTTCAAAAGTTATCAAATTGGGAAAATAGTGTTTTCATAATTCCCTTCTTTGAGGATCATGTTTTTATACCCCTAAATACATTTTGAGGCACATATAATTCCATTTTACATGATATACAAAGAATCTCTATATTTTCAAGATATAATAATATTCATGTAACTTAATTTTCTTACATTGAGAGTATGATCACATTTTATCAAGTGATAATATTTTATTTAAACAATCTCATTGAATATCAAGGTTTTTTTATTTATGCATAACTTGATGAATTCATATGATCTATCACTCAAGATAATTCATGTATTTTATTCCACTATGGTTATTAATGATATATTCACATATTGTTAACATTTTTCCACTATTTGGTACATAAGATAGTTAAGAATGTGTTTTTATCGAACTCTAAATTTACCTCTCTCTATGGTCAGAAATATAAGTCCCTTCAAAATGATTTCTCTAAAAATCGTTTCAAAGAATATTCTACTATTATCTTATGATCAGTAAAATATATTTTTCCAATTTTTCCTTTTTATTTAGTTTTTAATGGAATATTCTTGTCTCATTCCATGAAATTAATTTTTCATACCTCTATACAATGAAAAAAATTATTTTTACCTCATACGACATCTAAATATTTACCCACCATAATTTATAAGGGGATTCCTTTTCAGTTTTTGAAGATGAATTAATTTAAAAAGTTTTTAAATATAATTTTCACTTATTTTTTTCAAATATATTTATATATTGTTTCATAATTTTTCAAGTATAAATGTTTTAAAAACATTTTCATGATTTTTGTTATATAATTTCCACGAATATTCCATGAAATTGTTTTTAAAAATATTATCCAGTTTTCTAATAATGTTTTCAATGTGTTTTTAATAAGAAATAGTTTAAAAATGTTTTGATGGTTCTTCTATAATTTTCAAGTAATTTTTTTATCCAAATTACGTCTAGTCTTATGTATATGAATTTAAGGTATTATCTGTAAAAATAATTTTCAAATTGTTTTTTGAATTAAAAAAAATCTTCAAAAAATTAAGGATATTTTCCTCAAGAAAGATTTTCAGAATACCATTCAATGTTATTTTCCATCTAATATGACATAGGTTGATGTTAATGGGTCCTTATATGAAATTTTACAATGGTTTAATTTATATTATATTATTGAATGTTTTATCTTTTCATTGAATAATTCTTATTATTCCCAATTAACTTCAATGAGTTATTGGATTTCGAAATCTGCTTATCTTCAAGGCTTATTAAATGATTAAATTATTAATAAACCCATCTCTTTTATATAAGTGATTATGTGATGAAACGTTAATGATAACCATTTCATTTCATTGGTTATGATTTTATATTTATAAAACTGATATCCTTAAATGGGTCATGATATGATGAGTATTTTTTGGCCAAAGAATGTATTATTTTATTATGTGACATGTGGGACCTAAATTCCTCTCCAAATAATGGTGGAATGATAAATATTTTATGAGATAAAAGGGTAAATGAGTGGGAATACCATGCCCAAAACAAGAGGCTATATAAGAGAACATCCCATGTTCGAAATAAGAGGCTACATGGGAGGACATGCCATGCCCGAAACAAGATTGTACATGGGTGGATATCTGATTCCCAACACTAGAGGGTATAATGGACAAAACTCCAATACCAAAAATAAGGGTACATGAGGGGGTGGGCATACAAATACAAAAATATTTGGGTTCATGGGAGGACATTCCAATATTGAAATAAGTGGGTAAACAAGACGAAATTTGATGCCCAAAACAAGAGGGTACATAAGGGGACATCCCAATCCCGAAATAAGAGGGTGCATGGGAGGGAATCCCAAGGATCAATTAGGTACATAGGTTATTATCCCAAGCCTAAGAATATAAAAAGGTCCTAGAAGGCCTCCGTTCCATAGGGTTATAATATACTTATGTGTTTTCCATAATTCCATGATTTAACACTATGTTATGCATTCATGGATTATGTTCATTATTTCCTTATGATTTTTGTCTAATTAAATTAAAATATGTATTAAAATATCTAATATTTTGGGTTTGATCCTCAAATGTTATACTCAAGTTCCATTGGATTTTTTCATTTAATTATTAAACATTTCCTTTATTCATCCATACTAATCATCTAAGCTAACATAATTTTTAGGATTCCTTTCCCCATGTTATGAAAAAAAAATTATTTAGAAGTAATAAAGGTGAATATGTTTATGAGAGATGTTAAATAAATTTCTCTATAATAACATATTTTTTCTCGTGTTTCCAATGAAAATAACGGGTTACAGTCCTTGGTCATGTATTTTCATAATGCACTAAGAATTAATCTAATATAATATAATATCCATGTATGTTAAGCATGGGTCACTATATTTTCTCTCTAATAACTTCTTAGTATAAAAATATTGTTTGAATAAGTTCATGATAAGAACCTAGGTAAGATCCATATGTAACATATTTCTCATAATAGACTCCAAGAATCTCCTTCCCCAAACATCAAAAAAATACATGGAAAAAACCAAATTATATTCCTTAAGTGTCTTCTGAACGTTGAATATCCCCTCAATCTTCACAATATATTTATTAGATTCTACTGGTACATTTTCATGATGGAATATAGGTGTATATTTCATTGAAAATTTGTAGGTGTGAAAAAACTTCTATTCATGGGTTCCCAATATATTCATCACCCAAAGCATGAATAATGTAGTTTATATGTTCTTCCAATGAAGTGTCCACTAGAAACTTTCCTTGATGAACCATTCTCACACCATCCTAACTCTTATTTTGAATAACTATTCTATTATTCCATTACTAACAATCAGAAGACAATATCCAATATATCATGATAAAATACTAAAATCATAATAACAACAACAAGTATTCATATAAATGATTTATAACAATGATAATTTAATGTAATTTAGGAATTTCTTGAATACAATACCACATTTTAAATGGAATAAAGTTTATTTAAATTAACATCACATACAATTCATTCAAATGTTTTCAAACACCAAGGCCTAATTCTGGAAAAAAATTATGACCATCCATAGTAACTATAGTTCTGACAAAAATGTTACCCTACTAGGCGCCTTCTCTAAGAAATAACATGAATTAAAATTTTTGTTGATCCTATTTAACCAAGGTTAATAATCATACTTTTTATTTTTTCACACACACCAATAAAATCATACCTATGATGCCAATTTTTTTTAAAAAAACTCATGTAAACTAAACCATCCACCAATGTTTTTCATCACATGGTGAGGTATAAAAGTTATATTGAAATTTTTTTTTGAATATAACCATAACCATATATACAACCATGGTTAAAAGAGGATTAATGATATACCACAGGATCCATAATACCCAATCTATAGAGGCTAAACCATAAATGTATGACCAATATAGGACAGATAAGTCTCCATTTGACAAACTATATCCTCCAAACCATCTCATTATGAGGTAAACGAATGATAATAGAGCATTCAGTGCAACATTATGACCTTCCCTTTTCCCTGAGTCCTATAATAGAAATTTTAAAAATGATCAAAATAAAAATTAGGGTGTCAGCACATTTCCCATTTGGATACAACAAACAAATCAATAAAATTTCTAATAACAATAATTATGATATTATAGCTTAAAAGAATTTTGATTAATATAATTTTAATTAATATAACCATTTTTGATCATTTCATTTATTCCATAAATTCATACCATATTCACCAAATCAAGGAATATATCATGTATTAATTAAATCCTAGTAAATTAATTATGTGATATAATAACCAAGAAGAGGCCTTCCATGCGATAAATAAATTATAAATTTCAAATAACTCTCATTTGTCACAGAAATTAGGAATACATACTAGATATAAAAAAAAGAATAATCTCGGAATATGATGGTTCTATCATATGTCATGTCCTTCTACAGTCAATCAATATCACAAAATTAATCCCTAGTGGTTCCAGACACACTAGGGTAACCTATTTTCATTTCCCAACACACCCAAGGTTCCCCATGTTTTATGTTTTTTCAAAAAGATGTCTAAATACATGATTAAATTTAATTAAAAAAAATCACCATTGAAAATACATTTCAATGAACAACCCAAAGGAATCAAATATAACATATAACAATGAATAATTACATTCAATTTAAAGGATCAAAATTCCACATGAATGATGCAAACCTAATATCCATCAACAACAATAATTGAAAAAACATATAAAATATAAACATTTAATAAAAAAACATGAAAAATAAAATAATTGATTGAAAACACTAATCTATAATGAATATGAAACAATATCATATCCAATGATTCCATCGAGACCAAAATTATTGTTTTATAAAATAATACCGCATGTAAGGGATTTGTGGTGTAACATAAACATGAACAAAATGATGTATTGAGTGATAAGGTTTGATAGAGATCACCCAAAATCTCAAAAAATAATCATAGGTTTTAAGAGGAATATTATGAATTCAATTAAAAATATATTAATTTATTGAGTGTGTTAAAAACAATTGGTCCTTGGAAATTTAATTCATGAATACCATCTATTAAAAAATATCCATTCAATTAAAAATATATTGAATATGATATGACCTTGGATTAAATTAAATCCATAACAATGTCATAATGAATTTTAAATATTTTATGGACAATACACTTTTCACCCCCTGCATGAGTCTCTAGGAAGGCTCCATTCAATAAATTGAGGTCGTGTAACCCGTTCCGGACATGAATATTTCCATCATTTAGTTGCATGACTAGTTTTGTAAATGAAATCCATGTAAGAAAACATAAGTCTCTATAATCCAAAGGATCTCCTTATGATTAAATTTTACATTTATATCTGATATCATTAAATTCATCATATTCACACATATATATGGATTATGTCATATTCCATGACAAAGGCTCCGAATTTCTGTGAATACTGGAATACACAAAAACATAAGGGAACCCATTAACAAATGTCGAATAATACCATATGAAATATAATAGGGTAATATATGGTCAACATCCAATATAATTCTTTAGAGATCTTAATTTTTATTTAATGCAATGGAGTGTTTTAATAGGAATCACCATTTTTTCTAAGCTACAATGGGTCTTAACACTTTATATATGCTCTATCAGGATCACCTGTTAGTCATAATGGAGGTTAAAAATTACATAATCTATATCAAGATCAACCACTAGATTTTTTACAAGGACCACATTATAAATAAATTCATCATCAACATTTTAATTATAAAAACCTTGAAAAAATATTTTAAACTCGTTTTATTAAATTTTTTTAAAAAGGTTGTGCCTCGGACAAAGTCGGAGACACAATTTAAAAAAATAAAAGGGAACGGAAAAATTAATGAGTTTGAAGTAAATAATCTTATTACAATCGTTATCATAAAAATGGAGATGGTCAGCAAGAATGTTATCCATCCAAGTTAATCCCTGGATGATTCCCTTGTAGGTAAGACTGTCTGAAACCATGTTCGCTTCACGAAAAGCCTAAGTGACAATGTAGTTAGTCTCCAGAAGCATTTCAAGGAAACACATCCCATGGGTGGTGAAAGGCCAGCCGAATGAAACAACCCCTCCCATATAGAATGAAAAATAGTGGTGGAATAACTTTCAATACAAATATTGCTCTATCCAATTTTCTTGTAAAAATTAACAACGTGGATCACACCAATCATTGCCGCCTCTAATGATGTGGTACTGCAACATCTGCCAAAATAGCATCCAAGACACTGACCCCGGTGGTCTCAAAAAATAGCACCACAACCTATGGGACCTAGGATTCCTTTAGAAGCACCATCAACATTCACATTGAACCATCTTGGTATTGGATAATTCCAGAAGACATCCAATGTACGTCGCATTTGTTTGTAGATCCCATCTGTGCTCACAATTTGTTATGTTTTATTTCCCCATGTTATTAAGATTTTTACTATGTATAATATTTATGAGAATGGTTCTCGGAATGAAAAATCAAGTGGGATATAACATAGCTCACAAATAGACTAGTATTTATGGTTCTACATTTCTAAAGATGCTAAAATATTATTGTTCTCAGTAATGTGATTGTGTAATGTAGTAAATACTCTATAAAATGATGAAATTATTATGTTTAAAAATAATTTTTTTCATAGTTTGTATAAAATAAAAGTATTATTTAACCTTCGTAAACTGTGATGAGATGCAATTACTGGCATGCCATTGAAATTATTTATTTTTTAGTTTATGGATGAGCCACATAATTAGAAAATGTTCTAGAATTTTGGTAATGGTAAATTTATCTGGTTTCCTAAAAATAAATCCCTATTTAGATATTAAAAGTTAGTGTGGCTCTGGAAAAAATGTACCTATAGTAAAAACCCCTAAATCACTGCATTGAACTAGACTAAGTCACGAAATGGTGAACCAATGTGGTCCATGACTGACAACTAGATTGACACTTCTATGGGATGCACCTTATAATTTCAAAAGCTATAAATGATGTATTATGATACAAATAAATAAAATATGACTATGAATTAACAAGTATAAACATAATGTTTCATAGATTAAATAACATTTCATAATTTATAAATATTTTAGTGATTTATATGCTTATGTGGTTCCCTGTAATGTTTATATTTATTACTCTATTAATTTAGTTTTAGTCAATGGATGGATCCTAATTAAAACATGTTAATATTGTGCATGATAGAAAATTCAAAGATTTTCCTCTTGAGAATCCAAATTTAATGGGATCTAAAATGAAAATTATTATTTAATTGTCACAAAATAAGCTCAATATTTGAATCATTCTGGACTTGCAAATTAAAAAAGGATGGACCAACATTATATTGAGTCCTTTATGAGGAAACACTCCATCATTTTGTATGTCGTTTGATCCACTAGTTTCTAAATAATGGAACAATACAAATGAAAGGATATTTTCTATTCTCCATTGTTCATAACATGAATAATTCATTTTGGTTTTGTATCATTTGGATGTTGAAACATATTAATTGTGCACTCTTATCTGGAATTTAAGGAAACAATGTGAAATTGACACAATCGATTTGAAAATGTTCAAGATATTAATTTTCATTAAGATCAATCCTCATATTCTTTATATGCAGATGGATGAAGAGTTCTTTGAGCTAAAATATAATAATGATGATTCTATTACAACCTATGAGGAGTATTTTATAGAACATTACAAGTATTCATATGTAAAGCCATGAACCCACACATCTAGATTCAATAATAAAATATGATGTTTATTTTTATATAAGACATAATTGAAAAATATACTTTATGTTAGACATCTGAGGACTTTTTTTGGCCTTGGTTAGGGATAATTAGACAATAATTTTCATACATTGAATTAGAGTGTACCAAAAAAATTACAAAATTACTAATTAGATTCATCTGCATTAGCACCTTATTTGTCTTATGAGCTTCTAAAGAATCATGTGAAAAACATTTTAAAATCTTAGGATGCGAATAATTCTCTTTAAGTATTGTAAAAATAATGAAATAAATCGTTAGTCCATAAATACTCATAAAAAATTTTCCATTGAACATAATCATAATAACATTACTTATGAAAATAATTGGTTCCCAGAAAAGCATCGAAAGTAAAAAATTAAACATATTGGTAAATTGGGGTATTACTTAAATATGATTTTAACCCCCATGGATACCATATGAGTTCTAAACCTCACATCTACCTTACAATTTAACCCTCACGTCTACCATACAATCTACCCCTCACAGGTACCTTATGGTGGAACCATTATAGTTACAGTCGGAGTAATGGTACAGTCGAACTACAACATAATCATGCCCAATGAATTAGAGGCAGATATAGGTCCCACAATTCAACATAAAAATTTCCCTAAAACTAATACATGATGATAAAATAGTAATAATTAAATCATATAAATCATCCCCTTAAAAAAAATATGAAAATTACATGGGGATTTTCAAAGAAATGTCCCTCACAAATATCAAATACTTGATGTGAGAGAATTAATAAAATGATTGGAATCTGTATACATACTATAAATAGACATAATAAAACATAATATTTTGAACATACATTCCCCAAATAATATTATCACGATAAAATCAATGAAGTAGAAGCTTAACCCAAATAATGGAAATTGGGATTAGAATTCCCATACATCAAGTTTTCCTTACTTAAAACAATATTAATCCACTTGTATAATGATTAAAATAGTGTTATTATTATTTTATAGATTTATAATAATTTTTATAATACCTTATATGATCCTCTTAAAACATCATTCCACCGATATCTTAATAATATTTTTTGATTTACATTGTTTTGCTTATGTTCATTATATGATTTCTATGGTCGATTGATAATGGGTTTTTTTTTGAAAAAAAGGAAAGAAACTCCATAAATAGAATTTTATATTATCAATATGCTTCCAGAATATTAAATGATTCCATAAATCATTTTTATTAATTTGTATGAATATGAATCCTTAGATAAATCATTAGTGATGTCTGTTTAGATCAGTTTGGCAGTAATTCAACAATCACGAACTAGTTTTCATTATATAACATAATACTAAGTATATATGTTAATTAAATAACATAAAATATATTATATAATATAATTTAAAATATTTTTCAACCATTAAAATGATATTATGATCATATTTGAATGAATTAGTGGATGTTGAAAACAAATCATACATGATGTAGGTAAATCAGCACATCACAAACGATGTTTTTAGTTTTAGAATAAGTGGTAGTAGAAGTTGTAAGATGAATAGTTTTACCATAGACATGATAACATCCAAAATATATAATATTCTTGAGCATTCATTTGTCTTTCATAATGGGAGGGGAATAGTGTATAAGGGAAAAATGAATTTAAATGAAAATGAAAAAATCGAAATACGAGTTTTACCTTTGGATGTATTCTTCATGATATCAGCCTTAAAGCCTTTGGTATTGGCCTTATAGTGAGAGAATAATTTCTAGAACGTGGGGAAGATCCTTGGAAAGAATATTGGAAATAATTTACACAATGGAAAAAACATCAGAGGTGTGAGAGGAAGAGGCGGCGAAGGTGGTATTTATAGTGGAGGAGAGGAGGGGTTTTCTATTATTTTAATCATTAGTTTAATATTTTTTCCCAAGACAATAAATAGTATTTATTATTATGAAGAAAATAGTAATAAGTTCATGTGAGTTTTAACTAATGGTCATTTAGATCATCCATAATTCAAGCATGGTGCAAAAATTTATTTATTTCTCATTTTGCATAAATTATCAAATTTAACCTTTCACGAAAAATACATGTATTTTAGAAAGATCCCAAAAATTCACCACACTAATTTTCCTTCATTTATTAATCAAAAAATGAAATCCATTTTTTCAAAATAATTTTCTAATTATGAGAAATTTAATTTTCAAATAAATTGATAATTTATTTAAAAAATTAAAATTTTGAAACAATGACTCATTTTATATCACCTTTAATAATTAATAAATAAATAATTATATTATATTATAACCATAAGAAAATAAAATAAAAATTTATGAATACATTTTATGAAAATAAATTTTCATTTAAAATATTTCATTAAATATAGAATTGTAATTAAATATTTATAACATAGAAAAATACCAACACTTATACTATGATCATATTGTCACTTATATGATGCCTAATTTTTGTTTATACACTCATGTTTGATGTTATTATTAGTTTGGATGATTTATTATTCAAAAGGACCATATTACTATTCTTATGGTTACATTACTACTCATAAGGGTACATTATTATTCATAATGGAAAGTTACTATTCACCAAAAATTTAGTTGGTTCATATCAGACTCCAAATAACATACCGATCACAACTGTGTATGTCTATTTTCGGAAATTCAATTAAATGAGGTAGAAAATTTATTTTTAGCTTTTACGTCACATTGTATTTAGTAGCTCATTTAATATCATGGTGTTTCCTTTTAAAATCTGAGAATGTTCGATTTTATTTCCCCTTAAATGAATTGTGCACTCAAAATTCGTTCATTGAACGTATCATTCTGAATGAACATATCAATAATTATGATAAAAAATAATTATGTGTACCTAATTAGCTAGAAGTTCATAATTAAATTCTATTTATAATTCTTTTGACAATGACAACGTCTAATCTCTAATGTTTTTCTAGATAATTCCTCTGATACCTACTATAAATCCATGAACCTTCACTTCCGGATTTAGTAATAAAATATCATGTGTATTTTTTTAAATAGATAATAGAAAAATAGACAATACATTATACATCTGAGGACCATTTCTGTTCAATGTTCTGGAGAATTAGACAATAACTTAAATACATTGAATTGGAGTTTACAAAAATAATTACAAAATAACAAGTTGGATTCGTCTTCATTAGCACCATAATTGAACTTTGGTCTTCAAAATAGTCCCATGAAAAAAATATTAAAAACAAGGTAGGAATAAATAAATATTTTTAAGGGTTATAATAATATGTAAAGAAATCATTTGTCCAAAAATATTCTAATAAAACATTTTCCTTTGAACATAAACATAATAACGTTGCTTATGAAAACCACAGGTTCTCATAAAATCCTCACAATCAAAAATAAAAAATATACATAACTTTGGTTATTACAAACATAATATTGTCACCCTAATGGATTCTATATGATTTGTAACCCTCACGGATACCTTGAAATGTAACCATCATGGCTACCTTACAATGTAACCCTAACTGCTACCTTTTGGTGTAACCATCGTAGTTACACATGGAGTAAGCACATGGCCGATCCCTAACAAAATAAAAACCAATACATTAGAGGTAGATATAGGTCCCAATATTCATCATAAATAATTTCCTCAAAAAAAAACATAATAATAAAATAATAATACTTACATCATATAAATAATTCCTTAAAAAAGAAAATTACAAGGGGAATTTTAAAGAAAAGTCCCTTAAAATATAATATATTTGAAGTGAGATAGTTGATAAAATAAAAGGAATATGTACAATTACTAAAAAATAAAATATTAAAACATAATATATTTAACATTAATTCCCCAAATAATATTATAATAATAAAATCAATGAAGTAGAAAGATAACCCAAACAATGGTAATTTGGTTAAGAATTCCCTTACCTCAAGTTCGTATTACATCAAATGTTATTAAACATACCGTATAATGGTTAAAATACTATTATAAATATTTTATAAAATTTTAATCATTTTTATGACTACATATATTATTACATTATTGCATCACTCCATCTGTTAATTAGTAATATTTTTTTAATTTCATTTTTTCTGTTCCATTCTTTACATGATTTCTATGGTCAGTTCAAAAGGGATTTTTTTCGAATTGGAAGAAAACTCCAGAAGTGGAATGAGGTTTTATTAATATATTTCTAGAATATTAAATGATTCCATAAAATATTTTTTTATATTTTAATTGGATAAATCATTAGATAAATTATTAGTCATATCTGTTTAGATCATTTCGGCAGTTCTTCGATAATCGTAAACTAGCTTTCATTATATGACATAATTTTATGTATATTTATTAAATCCATAAATAAAATAGTTCATATCATAAAAATTTAAATATATTTAAAATATGAAAATGTATTTAATCCAATATTTTAAATATGTAATGGAAGTTGAAAACGTGTCATCCACATTGTTGGTAAATTGACACATTACAGATGATGTTTTTAATTTTATAATCAGAGGGCGAGGGGAAGAGGTAAGTTGAATAATTTTTCCATAAACATGATAAAATCCATCACATAAAATATTATGGAATTCTAAACCTCTTTTATAATGGTAGAGGAATATAGGATAGTAAAAAATTAATTAAAAAGAAAATGAAACGAAATGAAAGGGGGTAATTACCGCATGATCTCTTCTCATTGAGGTCCTCCTTAAAGCCTTTGGTGTTGGACTTATGGTGATACCCGTAGGTTTACGAGGTGGGAAATATCCATGGGAAGATGATTGGGCATAATTTATATTATTAAAAATTATTTATAGGTGTGAGAGGAAGAGGTGGTGAGGGTTGTATTTATAGTAAAGGAGAGGAGGGGTTTTCCATAATTTTAATCATTATTTTAATTTTTTTCCCAAGAATATGAATAGTCCTCATTATTGTGTCAAAAATAGTAATAAGTGATTTTTATTCCGAACCAATGGTTATTTACATCATACATGACTCAACCATGATGCATAAACTCATTTATTTAGCTTTTTTGGAAATTATCGAATTTAACTATTCACGAAAAATTCTAGTATTTCAAAAACATCCAAAAATTTCCCCATGAATATTTTTCAACATGTAAAATTGATAAATGAAATCTATTTTATTAATATAAATTTCTAAATATCAGAAATTAAATTTTAAATGAATTAATAATTTATTCAAAAAATAATAATTTTTAAACTATAACTCATTTTATAACATCTTGAAAAATTAATAAAGGACTCATAAAATTATATTATAACCAAAATAAATTAAAATAATAATTTTTTATTACATTTTATGAAAATAAATTTTCATTAGAATATATAAATAATCATAAAATTGTAATAAAATATATTTTACTTACAAAAATACAAACACTTATAATATGATCATATTGTCACTTATAAGATGCCTAAATTTTATTTGTACACGCAAGGGTGAGGTTACTAATAATTTGTATGTTTTAGTTTTTATAATGGTTATATTACAATTAATAAGGGTTATATTACTATTCATAAGGGTACATTACTATTTATAAGGGTACATTAATATTCATAAGGGTAAGTTGCAATTCGTCAAAAAATTAGTTGGTTCTATAAAAGCCCAAATAACTTAATGATTGCAACGGTGTTTGTCCATTTTTCAAAATTCAATTCAGAGAAGTGCAAAAATTTTGTTTAATAAATAGGTTGCATAGTAATTAGTAGCACATTTATGCATGTAGTGCTTACTTTTAAAATCTCTGGATGTTATATCATAGGGTGTTATTATCTAATAAAAAATTATGCTTTATAGATTCCTTAGTAGATTAAAACTATGTATCTGAAGGATGTTACCCATAATAGAAATAAGTAGAGATAAATAGATTTGTAATGTTCAATAAAGGTTGAAAAGGATGTTGGAGATATGTATCATTCTCAAGGTTTTGATAATAAAAGGAAGGTGGAGTTCAATATAAACTAATATAACCATAGAGTGAAGAATATGAGTTTCTCATTATTATATTTGTGGGGGATGAATCATGAATTAAAATATATTTGGGCGACTACTAAATTATTTATGTACGGAAGGGAAGGTTATACGAAAAATGATTACTTATATCTTGGGAAGAGGTTATAATATGATAAAATATAGAGAATACTACACAGAATTCACCCCTCACAAGTCAATTCATCATGTGTAATGAGAATAAGAATTATGGTAGCTAGTTCTCTACCCCAATGGGTAATAATGAGGATCGATGTAAGATACCCCTTAATCTGAAGGACATGGTGAAATATCATGTGATCACTATTTTGATGTGGTATGAAATAACGACATGGTGAAAGGTACACATACCATCAACCCTATAACTACTAATGTCAAATTTTACTCATGATATACCCATTATTTCATATGTTTAGAATTGTATATGGGTATTACGATGACACAAAAAATATAAGATGTCGAATTATTAAAAAACTCTCTAATGGTAAGATGATCCCATCTCAAGGATATAATTTTTCATCAGTTTACATTCGTAGAAATTTTCTTCACGCAAATATTTTCATTATTCCTCTAGTTTAATTTTATGAATTCCTCGGCATGGATTGAAATTATCAGCATTAATACCCAATTTATTGTTATGACTGGGAATTTATCTTGGATGTTATAATACAAAATTGATTTATAATCGATGTCTCGATAAGTATGATGTTAGGTCCAATAGGTAGAATACCCTGAGGGGGGGGGGGTGAATCATTGTATGATTGATTAAAAAATTATCAAATCCGAATTTTGTTTTTTTGATTGAAACATACAATTTTATCTTCCTCCCATAGAAACATATAAATAGATATGAAATCACGCACAAGACATAGTGATTTTCATTTGGTTCACCATCATTGGCCAACGTCCAAAGAGCATACAATGACAATGTGCTGATGTACCAAATTAACTAAGGCTCAATGCCAATAATGAGTACAATGTTCAGGATAGATCTTTTCTGCCCAGGCTCATGCCCTTTATAAATTTTAAGGTCTTCTCACTATGTTCCCAAGGGTGACACCTTTTTCTTCTTTCTCTGGACCACTACTTGTGTAAAGGGTCATCGTCTTCCTCTTCTTTTTCGCACTCCTCCTAGATAGGAAACCACTCCTAATTTATAGACATGTAAGTAAATCAGAGTTTTTGGACATGTATGTCCCTTAATTTTTATAAATTCATATATCCTCAACTTTAGGTAGATTCACTGTTGAAGTTCCTTTTCCCCAACTAATGAAGTTCCCCTTTCCGGGTACTGCTAGGTACTGGAAAATCCTTCGACAAACAGATTTAAAGATTTTTCTAGCTTCTATGTGAATATCACGAACCATCTTTCTCTTCGGCGTATTGAGTACTGGGTTTGGTAGGTAGAAAACGACTCTGCGTACTACTTCTGCCTTCCGCCTGCCGTTATCGCCTCCTCGTGCTGCTACCTTCATTTTTCCTCTGCGAACTTCCCAACTTCCACGAATTTATCTCTGTTCACGGGTCGTCTTTTCCTCCGCGTACCAGAGCTCCCCCTTTACGTACCACATGTTGAATCCTCTCTATCACATAACAAAGATTACTCCTCTTTGTACCGAGTCAAATCATTTTTGTATCACTTCTTCCTTTGCAAGTTAAGAATCCCCACAAACACCTTCTGCATAATTACTTCTGCATGAACCACTTTATCATTCTCAAACATCCCTTCGAAAACATCCTTTATCTTTTACCATAATATCAGATCTGGAAGTTGTTCTCTAATGATATCAAATCACCACATTAATTGGCGGGATTATCAATTCATATATAGGCAACGATATCCGCAGAATATGCTAATATAAGATTTATCAAATCATTAATCTAGCCTTCACCGCTTTCCGATCCCTCTGCCATCGCGAATCGCAAGCCACCCGTGAACCGGTTTTGCAAGCCGTCCGTGCACTGTCTTTGCTTTGACTTGGTTGATTTCTTCTACCGATGTCAAATCATCCATGCACCGCACTTTCGTTCAGTCACGAACCATTTTTTGTTTCACGAGCTGCTTTGGCATACCGTTCCCACCGCCCAGCATACTGTTCTTGAAACATAATGAGAGGACACCTTAAGGGATTGTTGTCTATCATATGAACCTACATTGGAGGTTAAATACATTTTTTGGTTCTTAAATTCCATTTGTAAGTTTTGATTATCTCAAATGTTTGGGTAGAAAATTGTCATTGACGACATGCCTATTTTTAATGAAATTATTGATGACTTTTGATAAGATTTTCCATGCCTTCGACAAAAATGTGATGTAAAATTATCAACAGAACTCATACATAGTGCCAAAATAATTGCATAGACTCCATATGTAATGACCCAGATTGAGATGTGGGAATTGATGAATGAACTCCAAGAAAACATTGACAAGGGATTCCTTTTTCCATGATTATCCCCGTAGAGTGCATCTGTTCATTTTATGAATAAAATGGTGGTTCAGTGATACTCTATATTGATTATTGGGAGTTAAAAAATATCAACAATAAAAAAATTATCATCTTACCTGAATTAATGACAAGATAGATTAACTACATGAACATAAACACATTTCTATTATTTTATTTCAACATGGATAACTTAAGTTGATAGTCAAGAAGGTGTATCTACCCAATATGAATTATGTTCAAGGTATAGAAACCGTGAATGTATAGGGATAAATTTTTTATTATTAAATAAGCTTCTATAATATTGGATTTTATGAATAAAGACCTTATAAATTACCATGACTAGATTTTGGTACTCTCTATAAATGGTATTCTTAAGTAATAATATTTTAAGATACATAATAAATACCACAAGAGAATTGTATTAAAGACACTATTCAATGAGAAATTATATAAAAAATTTAAATTGATAGAATTCTGTATATAAATGTTTTAATTTATTGGTAATATAATATCCTGAGTAGGTATATCATAATATCCATCAAATAAAGATTTTTTGAATATTGGCCGAGACCCCCAGGGAGAATGAGATTTTCAGTTTTTTTAGATTATCTAGATATTATTGATGCTTTGTTGATAATTTCCAATGACTATATAATCATCTAAAAATGTAAATTGATAAGGGATCCTTGTTCTTTGGGATAGATTAATGTGACTAAATATTCAAGGAACAAAATATAAATTTATTCAGGGCACCTATTTATAAATTACCCTATAGTGGAGAAGGGTTTGTAATATATAGTGATAAATCAAGGAATGGATTGTGATGTGTTCACATGTAAAATAATATTCTTATAGCGTATTCATCACAAAAGATGAATATTAATGATAAAAATTACCCAAATCATGATTTGGAGATAGTTGGGGTAATTTTTGTTAGGATGATATGAAAGAATTATCTTTATGGATAAAAGTTTGATATATATAATGGTTATTAATGTTTAAAGTATATATTCATGTAGAAGGAGTTGCACATGGTCCTGAGATGATTACTATAGATAATAATAGATTATTACCGCTCAATACATTATCCCCATGTCGAAATGAACAAGGTGGATGATGCTTTGAGTTGAAATTACTTATCTAGGTTATTCATGATGAGGAACAGAAATGATCCAATATTTGTGGAATTGAATATGAAAGATCTAGTAATCCTAATGGAAGGGAAAATTTATAATCTTCCCCGGTCAATTGGTCAACCAATATCAATGAACACATTAAATAGTTTTTAAAGGACGCTTTAGAACTACCAAATATGGTTAGAAATGATACTAAATTCAACCATGATGATGATGTAATGATAAGGTTTCTGAACCGTGTATGAATTTCATCCCAATTAAACGTCATGTAAGAATTTTTATAGGTTGTTCATATTTATTATTTCTATATTCATCGTGGAAGTAGAAATTTGTTTACAGATTTGAATGAATATATCTGGTGGGATGAAAATAATAAAGACCTCACACTATTTTTATCCCATTTCATAGAAATATGAAAAGTTAGGTGAGAAAGAAAAATGTCTGAGGGGTTGTTGCATATATTACCCATCCCATAATGGATTATGGAAAACATAACTCTTTATATTATCATAGGAATCCATAAAAACACTAAATTAAATCATTCTATATGGGTTGTATTTGATTCCCATTCTAAGTCAATACACATCATCTATATTAACGAAGTCTTATCTCTAGATCATCTATACAGGATATACATTAATTATGTGGCAAGGTTTCCTAGATTAGTGCATTCCATTGTATCTTATTAGGATCTTCTATTTACGTCATTGTTTTGGAAAATTATTTAACATGTCTTTAATATGGAATTGAGTATCCTCACTAAGTATCATCCAAAAATAGTAGGTTAGTAAGAAATAACAAGTAAAACCCTATACAATGTGTTTGATATCTTGTTATTTGGATTTTAAATGTGGTTGTGATCAAGGTCATCATATAGTTGAGTTTTCATAAAACTAGAGATTTCAATCAATAATTCAAATGGATCCTTGTGAATATACAGGGAAATAAATGTATAGCTCCAACATTCTGGAATGAAGTAGAGGAAATATAGCTATTGGGAAATGAGATAGTTGTATAAATGTAATATAAGGTCAGAACCATTCAAAAAAACATCCTGGGATATCTCAGTCTTTAGAAATGTTATGCTGATAATCGTTAGTTTGATCTAGAATCTAAATCTATTGATATGATATTTATAATAATTTATGTAAAGAATTAGGTTATGAGATTCGAGAAGAAAGGGAAATATATCCCGATATATATTGGTCACATTAAAATTATTGATATAATGGAGATAATAGCATGTCACTCGGTCATTCCACCAAACATATCACATGTACCTAATATTCCCTATGTACCTCCCTTGAAGAAGTACATTATTAACCCTCCCCAGGTACTTCACATAGATGTATTACAGTTGGAGTAAGATATTTCTTATGAGGAACAACTGGTGGATATTCTACATCATATATGTAATGCTCTGCTTATAAAATTACAGTGACCATGTTGATATTTTCTGGTAGAAATACCCATTCGAGGAAGCTATGTGGTAACTTAATGATATTATGAGGTATCATTATCATCATTTGTTTTTTGAAATTCAGTGAAAATATTGAGGGATAAATTATTCTTAATGGGTGTAGAATATAAAACCACTTATTTTTATGAAAGTATTTTTCAAATAATTATTGTTTCATTAGTGGATAGTGATTCATGCTACACCAAGTTATTCTATTGATACATGAAACAGTCGTTAAACTTTTGTTACACACGTAACTAATTTTTAACAAAACAATGATATATTATTAAAATATTTTTTTCAAACTCAAACATTATAAGATATAAATTAAAGAGACTAATATGAATAGTAATAAATAAATTATAAATATAATTGTTTTATAATATGATGTTATATTTATAATAAATACAACCATTTCAGAAATGTGCTTATATGTTTTGAAAATATTGTATTCTAAAAAACAATTTTTCATGATTTCTTTAAACATTAATAAAAATAATTTCAAGAAATTTATGAAATTAGTAAGCTAAAATAAAATTCATTTATTAATTTATATTTTAATAATTATCATATGGTGAAATTTCAACATTTTTCTAAAAAGTTTCTTTTCTTTGATGAATAGTGAAAAATACTATGTTTTAATTTAAAGCTTCATATTTGTTTAATATATTTATAAATAAAAATTATACATTAATTTTTTTTAATGTATAAATTGATAAATTATATTTCTATTATTCCAATTTAGGTAATTTAAAAAAAATCTCATTTAAATTGGATATATATACTTTGTATAAGTTTGATCATTATCACTTTAAAAACACATTTTTTCAACACATATGTGTGATTAATTTTAAATTAATATTCTCAAAATATGAGAATGTAATTTGAATAAATTGATTCTATATTTTGAATCATATTATTTTATAATTATCAATTCAAGAAATCTTCATTTTTATCCAATGTGACCATTTAATGTCATTATAATTATTTATGGTGATTAAGAGAAAAATGAGTTGGCCAAAGGACTAAGCTTCAAACCTAAGGGGAACATGAACTAGAATAATATAAAATCCCATTATATATACATATTTATACATTTTACTATATATTTTTATAATTTTCAAACATTGTATCCATGTGACATGGGAGAAAATTCGTGGAATTTTATATTTTTAAAAAAATTACATTATTTCCACTCAACTCACTTATAAAAGGCCACCCACTCTCCCATATCTTATCTCATTAAAAAACAATATTTTTCATCCAATAACTACCCAAATGAAATATCTACCTCTCTCATGTAATACTATATTATATTCCTTGTTCATAAATATATTTAGGGAATTCTTTTGGTGTAAACACCAAAGGAGATACTCAAAGAAGAGGTATTGTTCATCAAAAAACAATATTGATATATTTCTTCAACAAACACCTTAAATTGTATTTATATAATTATTATAAAATAAAATAAATATATTCCGTATATTTATATATTTTTTATGTCATGTATATGTCCTGAAAAAATAAACACATCCATCAAATGGGTTACAAAATCACTATTCATGTGTAAGGTGGCCCACCGCCTCGAAAATTGTTATAATTAATTTCTCCATTACAATATATAGTGGTTTTGGATAATTGTAGAAATAATATTTATATATAATATTTAATATATTAATGATATTATTATTCTTCTATAATTTATATAAAACCCATTCATTCATTCATTATATTACATGCGAATATGATAATGTCATTCCTGTGTACAGTCGACTACCACCTCACAATGTGATGTGATTTTCTATTTCATTACACAAAATTTGTATGGTATGGGATTGATTAAAAAATTTACATGTATTATATAAAAATTATTCTTCAATGATAATATTTCATAATTTTTTTATTATAATCTAGAATGGAAACATAAATGATTTTTATGCATACATATGGCCAATAGTCTACCTGAATGGTGTATTTCATGTCCTATTTCTATATTTTATATATTATTATAAAGAAATATATACTGAATATATATAATATATATATAATTTTTTATGTGAATATTATGATTACGTTGAAATGATTAATAATATAAAAAAGCAAAACAATTGGTAAAAACAAATAGGTTATTACCCAAAATGTTGCTTTAACGTAGGGTTTTAAATAAACTAGTTATAACACATCATAAGAATAAAAAAGAGATGGTTTCATATATATAATTATTTTTCAATAATATATTTATAATATTATTAAATTTTTTATACACAAATTTTGAATGAGTTTGAAGAGATCCTAAACTAAATGCAAGGGATTTTCATCTAACCTTTTACTTTTGTGTAACACATGCTAAATTCCGCACCAATTTCTTACATGTTGTATATATACATCCCATGAACGAATTTTATTATTATTCCACTTATAAATAATGGTATTTCTATATCCATTGTATGATATCTCTTTAATGATGTAATAGTTTAGATGTTACAAATTCGGTAAATTTTTTGTCTCACTTTTCCTTCATTGAGACGTATGTTATGATATGAACCTATATTCCTTCATGAGGTTTATATACAACCACATTTACATGTAATATCATTATTTTTTATATATAATTTATTTTTTATCTTCCATTTTATTTTATTCATTCTTGGGGATTACGACTCCGGGTTATTAAAGTTTAATGAGTTTTCATAACAATATCATCGTTCATCAGTATTTTTATAATTATCCACAAAATGATAAAATATTATGATATATAACTCTAAAATTACTATTATTTTCTGCCCCATTGTTCATTACTTATGTATTAAATTAATGGAACCATTTTATCACTCTTTTGAACCATGAAAATGAAGAATAGTTTTTTCTTAAAACATAAATTTATTTCGCACTTTTTTTAGAAATTTATTTTTTAAACCGTGTTTTATAAAATGTTTTGGGAAATGATTTCTTTACAAAAATGTGATTTTTAAAATTAATTTTTATGCATTATTGAATTAAAAAAAACGGTTTTTATCTGAATTTTTATGTCTTTATCTAAACAAATTATGTTTAGATTTTACCACTAATGTGATAGAAAATTTTAATTTTTTTGTATGAAATGTAACAATATTTCTAACCACAAGAAATTTTTTTTTTAAATAATCCATTATAAATTTTTAATGTTCTTATCAAATAAAAAAGTTTTCAAAATATTTTATGTTTTAAAAAGTGTTTTAAAATTTGAAAATTATATTTTTTTTAATATGCCACCCCCACTCACTGGCTCGCGAAGTAGTGGATATACAACATGGATTTAGATGAAATCCCCTATAAAGAGATCGGTGGAAATATATTTATAGGGATTCAAATCATTTTTGGGGTGATTTCCCCTTTGAAAATAAATAAACCACAAGATGAGTCCAATAATACCATTATATAATGCATGAGAACAATGAAATATACACAGTGATAAGAAAACAATAAACCAATCAATATCTGAATACAAATAGGTATCCAAAACCAATATTTTAATTCAGAGGAGAAACCAAACCAACAAAACTCAGAGACACAAAATAAGCCTACTTTGAAAATCCAACTACTCTAAGATCCATCTTTATTGGTCGTGGCCATGTTATCAACATGAAAATCTAGTGAAATGTTATTCCTTTACCTTTCTAGTTTTTTGATATACAATATCTCAACATGCACAAAAATTATCAAGTATTGGTTAAGTTTAAAACATAATATATCATTGAAATGGTTTCCCAAATCATTCAACTACTAAAGAAGATGTTAGTTCATTTATATAAAATAGATTACAAAAATTAATTTTTTTATATCAAACCCAAAAACATTTCTACAGGAAAAATATTTCTAAATTAAAATATTTTTTCACGGAAAGTAACCAAACAATAATTTAAAACCACATTACAATACATTTGTAATAACTCATTCCATTCCATAGAACCACACAAGTATTCCCAAGTGATAGTCTCGTGATAATTCATTTTCTATTTTCAAACTACCATATCATCACAATGTAACCATATACAACATTCCTAAATGGAACACGCACCTTCCATAGGTTCACATCAATAAAAATAAACACTATCCTACCATTTATTCCAAATCCCACAGAAAACTAACCATTTCAGTCCATTTAAAAAAAATTATTCATTTAAAGCCATTATATAAAATCATATCAATATATCCAAATATTTCCATGTATTAAAATCATTATTTTTAAATCATGTAACAAATATAATTTCACAAGAACTAGTTTCCCACAATTTCACAAATCATCGCTAAAGACAGATTCCATAAATATATTAACAAATATTTCAAAATTAATTTCAAAAAATTAAATCAACTTCAAATCAATACATAAATTTATAATATTAGTTGTTGATAGTGTGGAAAATTATCACAAAATCATTTGTGAAAATGAAGAATGACATAAAAACCCCTACAAACATATATTAGATCTTACAATACCTTCTCTTGATCATATCACCTATCACACAAACAATAATTTCTCAACATTGTGGAAATTAATCATCAACGATATATCCAAAAATAATTATATCTTTGAATACAAGTGTGTAATAAAAAAGTTGAGGAAAAACCCCCAGAACGAGAACTTAACAAGGAATCTAGCCTCTAGAATTCCATGATTCACCAATGGATAACCCTGGAATCGAATGGAAGTGATTCCACAACATTTAAAATGGGTTTAATTCATGTTATGGTAATGTTAAAGAAAAATGTGTAATTAAGGGTGAAATCTGATTGATATCACAATTTGAGGTTATTATTTTTAACCGGTCATGATTAGGGTGCACGGTTAGGAAAAGCACATGAAAACCATGCACTAGCCAATGCATCAAAACACCCCTCACTTTGTTGGATCGCATCATTAGAAAATACTTTCACAAACCAAGCTCAATCCCTCTACCAACACATTCATGGTATCTCTTGGTTGGATCCATGTATTTGGAAAATCTTTGAGCATAACTGTTTGCCACCTAGTGCCCACTGTTTTACCAGCATAGTTTCTTTGGATGTTCTAAACAGTTTCTAATAATGTTTTCCAAAACATGAACCTCTATAAATGCCCCAAAAAACTTTTCAATGTTCTTCCAAACCACCACAAACCTAGCCAAATTACTTTATTTGTATAAAATAGATACAAAATAGGTTAATTACCTAAAACTGATGTTTCCACATTATCCTCACCATTTTAAATTATGTCCTTAGAATGATGAGATCCACCACTATTCTGATTGATTTTGGGCCATTTCTCGACCATTTCATTTTCACATTCCCAAATTATTGATGATGTCGTCCATGATTTCCTGAAACCTACACTTGACCAATTCTATTATGACCAAACAAATTTTCTTGCATATCCAAAATACTCATTATCACATGAACCAATGTATAATATGGATCTTGGTCAACATGATCCAATCTAACCACATGGTACACATCAGGTGGATACGTCTTCAACTAAGATACATGAATGGAATTTCTCACTAAAATGATCCTCATTGGAAAAACCAAATGATATTCCACATCACCATCTAATTAATCTGTCTCAAAATGGATTATGTATCGAGGAGATAATGTTCCCTTCTTACCAAAATGACAGTTCCTGATCATTCAAATGATTCCCAATAACACAATATCTATCACCTCAAATTAAAATGACCATTGATGATGATCCACATAAAATTTATGAATACTCTAAACCATCTCATTTCTTTTCTTAGTAAACAAAATCTTCATTACATAATAATTCCCAAGTCTTCTTCAAACTAGTGATGTTCCACTTGTGTCCACCCAGCAATGTGGAGAGTGAAAAATACACCCATACAATACTTCAAAAGGATATATATGTATCAAGGTCTGATAACTATGGTTATATATGAACTCCACTAACAATATGTTCTCCCCCCATTAAACAACACAATATATTATAATACCCCTGATCATGTCATTCAATTTTTGTATCATCGTTTTCGATTATTGTTCCATATTAGGATAAAATAACTCATTCATTGTCAATGTTGTCCCATGGGAAAGTAGTTAGGATTTCCCAAAACAAGAGAAAATCCTAAGATCCTATACTGATACTATATATACTATTATTCCATTCCACATCACCAATTCTTCAATATTTATTTTTGAATTGTACTACACCATATGAGATTCAGAATTATGGATAAAATTTGTTGAAATTTTTACCTAATCGACTATCACCCCTAATGATTCATGTTTTAGAACCATCCCTATGATACCAGTCACAAAATCCATGGGTAAATGCTCCCATTTCGAAATAGGAATATGTAAATACTACAATATAACCATATTTTGAGAGAAATATACCTTAACATACTGATAGGTTACGAATATCATAATAAAATCATCCAAATTTATTTTCCTATCAACTAGAAATTTTTTTCAATTATTTATACATCTTTTTGATTCTTGGATAAAGAACCAATCTGGAATGTTGATAAGAATGATGTAGATTTTCCTCACATGGTAATTGTACAACCATGCGATCTCTTAACAATAAAATTGAACTTAAATATAGCTTCTATCACTAAAATTTCTCACAACTATAGTATTTTTAAATCCTTCAAATATATATAGATTCAGATTTTTTTTCCTCATTAAGAATCTCCAAAAAAACATTGAACCAATTAAACTTGGATGAAAACCACAACACTACCAGGGTCTCCATAATAAATGTTCATTTTTTCTATCACACAGATCATCTTACACTAATTTGAAACCTATTTTTCTAACTCACTATATGAATTTATACTAAATGAATCCACCACAAAAATACCTTTTCATGTTTTATTCAATAATTCAAATTCATAAAATTTAATACACAGAATCCATCTTCATTGTCTCAAATTGTAATATTTTTTGTGAGAAAATGTCTTTCAAAATAAAATGATATGTAAATAATATAAATTTTTCACTAAATAGGTAATGGTACAACATCTTCAAATCATGGACCCCAATAGATAATTCCAAATCACTTTTTGGAAATTTCACCTCATGCAACATTAAATATTTCAAGCCGTAAGAAACAATGTGATCACCCTCCATTCAAACAAAAACCAAACCAGTTACCATAGAAACACATTACACCACATAACCCTTTTATGATTCCATAAATATCAATATTAGTTCTAATTAATTGAAATATTTATTCTCTTCAAAAGTCTTGTCACTTTCTCCATTTCATTTAATGAAAAAATATTTATTGTGAAGATGTTATTAATGATACCCGTCATGATAATTTACAAAAAAAACATCGAGAATAACCATCATGTCTAATGAATTGTGTATCATAAATAAATTCATATTAAATTCCATGTTATCACATCTTTGACCATTTCTTGATTAATAGAAAAAACAATTTTAGTTTTTACATGTCCATGGAAAGGTACATCTGGTATCCAAAAACATATATTTAATGTTTTATATACAGATAATGATACTGCGACATACCTAACTCTATTATCAATTGTTTATCATTATCATCTGTTTCCATTAGATACACCAATATGTTATCCAAAAACACCACCAAAAAATTTTATAAATAAATTTTCAATTTTTGTTTAAAAATTTTCATAAATACTGATCATGTATTTTTTAGACTTAAAGGAATAACCACATATTCATAATGGATGTATCTACCCGTCAAATCTTTCTTTGGAATATCATCCTTTTGAACCCATGGTCTATGATATCCTGAAAATAATTATATTTTAGAGAACTATTGGGATACCCTTATTTGATTAAAAAAGATCAAAAATTTGCGGAAGTGGATATTTATTTTTTATCGTAACATTGTCAAACTTAAATTAACCTTGACAAAGACAAATAGATCGGAACAATTTTTTTTAAAAAACATTAGTCATACCCATTAATAAATACTATTCCGAATGAAAAAAAAATTCAAAATCACCACACATTATATATAATTCCCTAAATTCGTTGGGTTCCATTTTATAAGGAAAATGTAAGATTGGAATATTACCTAGTATGATATTAATTGTAAACTACACATCACATTTTTATGGAAATAATGATATATTGTTTTAAAAATACATCAGGAAAATAATGCAAAAAAATTTGGAAAACCCTTATTCATGATCTCATCAACTAATTCCATCTTCAAAGCATCCATATGGTATGACATAGTTCAATCCATTGGTTCAACAAGAATGTGGGACCTTCTTTTACCTTCTAATAACATCAAAAGAGTTTCTTAATGCCATCATCATTTGTAAAAATAACCCTTAAGGTATAATAGTCTCTGTGATATTTACATATTGTCAGCCTATCCATTCCTAGTACTATGTCGTATAAATCCATCTCAAAAACATAGAAGTATCATATAAATTCACCCATTGTGATAGTTATAGAACAATTATTTCAAATAAATTCTTAACATTATCTTTTTCCAAGAGGAGTTATAAGTTTCAAAATAGAATGAATCATATAAACATCAAAACATAGAAGGTCAATAACATGGGTGGGAATAAAAATAGAATTTACCCATATCAAATAAAAACTTCAATAATGGTATAATTTAAAAGAATAGTACCTCTCACCATTGATGGCCTTGATTGATCATCCATATTAAGCGACCCATCTCCATAAAAGGGACCACCCACAATTTTTTTAATTTTTTCCCTACATAGATTTAACTGCATGCATAGTTATGGTATTCTGGGAATCAGCATGGATTACTCGATTCTGCGGATGGGATCTATTCATATACCATTTCCCATAAAATCATATGATTTCTACAAAACATTGGATGTTTCCATTGAACCCGACCCTATAACACATCACCAATAGCACCGAAACTTGCCCTTCTGGTTTCAATATTGAAATTATCAAGGTGGTCCCACAAAATCATGAATCATATGGTCAAAGAACACTCTAAAAACATATATTCATGCTATTTATATAATGACTAAGATTATCCTATCCATATATTTTATTCTGAGTCATACACCTACTATTGAAATAGGTGTCCCTCTTCTGATTATTCATAGCATTAGAGTTCCAAACCATTCACATAGGTATCAACATTATCAATCTACATGTAGTTTGAATAATGTTTCCTTCTACCACTTTCGATCTATTGACCTTATCCATATAATCCATTATATGGAGCATATAATTCTTCTAAAAAATTTATGTCCTCATCCATAAGTCAAAAATTCATTCCATCAAGGATGTAGTTGATGTACGTTTTGGGGAAAAGAAGGATAAATTCATAAATCTATTTACATACTCTATTAATAAGAGATTATCCTTTCTTCAATATGAATAATCAAATTTCTATTTCAACTATGGATGTGGGATGATAGTATTTTTCAGGGAACAATTACTCAAAATCATCCCATGAAATTCCTTGGTATGATTTCGGATAAAGTCTAAATCTCACCACTGGAATGATAAATCCTCTAGAATATATATATATAAATTTAATTTATTTTCAACTAATGTATTTAAGAAATGTAATTATATTTTCATCATATTCATTCAAACTTATGCTATATACGGTTCTGAATAACCCTGATAGATGGGTCGATTCTACTTCTGGAATTGAATGGTGGGGTCCACTTTCCATGGTTCATTAACTTCCTTCCCTGTATCTACAACATGAAAATACTAAAAAATAATTTGAACTAATAGTTGGTTCACCTATGATTCAGGTGAAACCACATTCTCTACATCCTCTTTAAGTATATTTCCACTGCACCTAACTAGTTCAATTTTTCTATAACCAAATGAAACCCCTATTTAGACTGACTCTCAAGAAATATAGGACTTATATAATTCAAATTTACCACATAATTCATTTCACAACACGGATTTCCAAAATTCAATAATATTCCTCTTACAAACCATTTCTGAAAATCCTACTAATAATTGGAATATCAAACCAATTTCAAAATACCACAACCATGCATTCCCAAAATATATCATATAACATTTTAAAAACTTTCAAATCATAAAAATTTTACACCAAATAACTATTCATTAGACGAAATTAATTATTCAATCCTAGTGGGAAGTCATTAATATCATTCCAAGTCCTGCCCTTCCCATCAGCAAAACCTATGGCGATGAGGTAACTACTCCAAGAAGTGTCCTGAAATTTTTCATGTAACCCAACTCCCTAGTAACATGATGTTCAGACAAAATAATTTAGTTATGACTCTTTAAGACCTAAATTTCACATTCCTGTGATCTTAATCCTTGGTAAAAATCCAAATTAGTTACTAAACCATATAAATTTCAGTGTCTTGCTACAAAAAAAACTATTACCATTGTCCCAAAAATGAAAGATGAACTAGCCAAGATTGATAACATTTATTATATCCTGCCCCTCACCCATTATATTGGGAATATAAAGAAGTTATACTACGAATTAAAATACATCCCCAGGACACCAAATGAGTTAAATAAATGATTTGGGATTTATAAAAATTCAGGGAAGATTTTCCGTTGAAAATAGAACCACCGAAAAACACAATTAATACAATAATTCAAAATATAATGAATGTGAAAAAATAAATACAACTCTAACGAAAAAAATCAAATGACTAAACCAACTCATATCTGAGTAAGAATAGAATTAATAAAAACTACTAGAATACTAATAATAAACTAAACCAAAATAAACTCAAAGACTCTGAAGACACCAAATCAAAAACTCCCAACCTTCTCCAAGATCCAAGACCCAGAAGTTTTTTAAAACATGATAGGAAGAATCATTGTAGAAATGAAATACATTTCCATTACATGTGTCTTGATATAAATTATCTACTAATGAAATAAATTTACCAACCATTGGGTGCGTATAAATATCATCAGGGATTCCCCCATTGACATCTAATCTAATGTAGAAAGATAGAAAATGTTATCAATTTTTTACAAATAGTTTAAAATTACATAACGTATTTTATATAAATAACAAACTAATTTCTAAAAAATCGTGTAAATAAAACCATTGTAATTTTAATGAAACCATATATGTATTTGAATCCATTTCACAATTCATTTGGAATAGCCCATTCCAATCTAAAAATATACACATGCATTCCCAGGTGATGGTTTCATACTCATGAAATACGTATCTATTATCATTTATGTCATCACAAGGAAACAATATACCAAGTGACCCAATTTCACACTCCACTTACATTGGGTCCCATCAAAGACAATGAACAGAGACTAGCTGTTGATTAAAAATCCAAATAAAATCCACCCATTTCAAGCCATTTAAATAAATTATATTGTTTTATTCAAAAAAATTCCATCACACCATTTCCAGGACTCAATAAAATGTCATATTGTTAAATAATTATTTCAAAATAATAAATCAAGTCACAATACACAATAACTATTTTTCCACAATTTTCCAAGCCATCATTAAAGATGGGTTCTGTCGAGCATTGATTACAGTTTATAAAATCATTAAACGAAATTAAAAAAATTTCAAATCATTCCTTAATGTTCAAATTAAAATACGTTAGCTTGACTCCACCTAGCTCACAAACATGTGAAAAAATGAATAAATGTATGAAAACATCAACAGAAGTGGATGTTATCTTCCAAACCCTACATTGGATCTAGTAAACTATCTCCCAAATTTTTTTTTCTCAACATGATTGAAATCAAAGAACATGGATATGTCCCCCAATGTATGAGATCTATGACTCAATGAGAAGGGATAATAGTATATATAAGGAAAACAACAAATAAAAAAACATTGATTCTAGCATATAACTCTCCAAAACATTCACCAAAGAATCTATCCCAAATTGAAGGGAAGGGTCTCTCCAACATTTGGAAGTATTGGAGTTCAATATAGGGTCATATTAAGGTGGAAATGAAGAATTAAGGGTGTATTCTATGTGAGATCCAAAATTCTAGTCTTGTTTTTACTGTTTCATTATAAGGTAACTCTATTAGTAAAATTGTGTACGAGTAATGTGCTATTAACTACCTCTAAACACTCATCAAACATGCTCATATGGTTAGAAAAGCCAAGCACAAAACATGACCTGGCCATTTGTCCACACTTTCATAGTTTATCCTCAGTGGCCGCACTATTTGGCCAAATTGTGTGTCTAACCATGCGACTCCCCTGTTCCCACTCTTTCAACCACATTTCTTCTTTGGATATAATCATAGTTTATACTAAAAAGTGTCAAACTGTTGAACATTATAAAATTCATAAAAACATGTTAAAAATCCTCCATGCCATCCCAATAATATCCCAAAAACATTATATAATTAAAATATGTAAATAAATGGTTCATTAACAAAAATCGTTGGTGATACATTTTCATCATGAAATAGTTTATATGAGAATTAAAAATTATTTCCCATTTATTATTTCATATGTTTATGTTACTTATTACTTAATGTTTATATCATATAAGGATATATTTCATATTATTTCTTTGAATAATTTATGTTTATGATGATAGTTTGTTTATAAAACATGTTTCACTTCCCAATGTAACACTATATTGAAATTCACTTCCTTTGGTGGGTTATGGTATGATGAAAATATTATGAAACCTATACATTTTCTAATGGTTATAATTTGATAAAAAAATTTGATACCCATTGAATTTAATGGTTTATTATATGGTAAATTATTTTGTCATTTATATATCATGAGATAGACATGACTAAAACATGGAATGATATTGGTTTCATAAGATAGGGGTTGAAGGGAAAATAAAACAAGTTCAGCAATACGAGGCTGGAATTGGGAGTTTACCCGGTTTAGTAATGGTGTATGTCCTCTGTGGGGATATTGGAAGTGAGCCTTGACAAATATCGAAATATTTTTTTATGCTTATGTGTATGCCACATATTCCTCATCTTATGCTCTCATGGATCATGATCTTTTATTCCCTTATAAATAATGTCTTCTTAACGTCCAATAATATTGAGATGACACATGATTATGATATTTGATATGCATAGTATTGATTTAAAAATATATCTATGTGTTTTAATACACTTATGTTCATGTTTTTCAATCTATTCACCATTTTTTCATTAATAAGAATTTTATATCACTGTTTCTAATTCTTCTTATCCATATGTTGTGAAGATATGTAAAATGTATTGTATTTATAAGAAGGGTTCTAGTTTTGAAGAACATAGTGGAATATGACATAGCTCACTTAGGGACCAGTGTTTATATTTCCACATCACCAAAAGAACTGTAATATTATTGTTCTCATATCTGCGTAACACATTGGTTCACCATATTAATTAATAAGTGTGAGCCTAATATAAATTAGTATCAATTGTAAATTCACATCTATATATAAGTAGTAATAAAAATTATAAGGATGTATCATATTCAAAATCTTGTATGCCATGTATCTATATAATATGGTAGGAAATTCTTGGAAACATGTATCCATTGCAATTAATGTATGAAAATACAAAATTACAAAAAAGAACAATATTTAGATAGAATAACAAGCATATATCAGCATTTTTCCCCCTTGGTCTTAACAAATGATCAAATAAAGAATCATAAAGTGGGAAATATCTCTTTTCCTTAAATGTATCCATTTAGTATTTCTTGGTACCCAATGCTCAATTTTATATGGTGTGGGATAACATTCATTAGGCAACCACTAATGTTTCATATAAAAAACACAGTCTATATATATTTGTATATTCATTATTCAGTGTATTATAGTAATGTAAATGAATTCGAAAGAGTAACACTGTCTAATATGAAAAATATGATCAAACACACACACTAATAATATCATAATATATCTATAAAACATATAATATATCCTATTCCATGAAATCTAGTGTCATGTCCCAATGGTCGGAGCCATGTTATAAAGAACGAAGAATAATCATTATGTCGAGCCTTCATGGGTCAAATACAAGTTATTAATGACTAATGATTCCACATGAGTACTAGGATATTCTCCATATAAATTGGTCGAATACTTGGTTTGTTCCCAAGGAGCATTTCCATGGAGGATATCCATGGAGTTACAAGAATTACAAATCCAAGGAGTGTCAATTTCCTTGGTATCCAAAGTAATCTGGATCCTTGGTGTAGAAATTTTCATTTTATTTAATGATAGAACCAATGGTCCAGATCTATGGAGTAGAAATCAACTTGGAATTATTAATGGCCTATGTTTTGTAATCAGGTGTCGGGTCAAAGTGACCCATATAAAAGAAGTATAATTTTCCTTGTCATCTACATAATTTATCATTTAAATATCCATTTTATAATTATACATCATCAATGATTTCATCCAACTCAATCAAAATTTTCATTTTAAAAAATTTTTATATTTGAAAAACAAGTAATCACATTGAAAGGAAGAATAATCCCTCTTTTACACTGTCATTAATTTAATTAAGACTATCACTATGATGGATAACTCAAAAAACCCCAATAAATTGGTATAAAATGGGTCGGATACAATAACACACCACTGAGAATGTCTAGAATGATGTTTACATCTTCCAACCATCACAACGTACAAAGTAGAGAACATAACCAGGTTATAAAAATTTAATAAATATGAACAATTAATTATAAGAGTAATGTGGAAAGTTATGACTTACAGCACAATGAAAATACGGTATATATGAAACATAACATTAAGAGAATAGTGCAGATCTCCTAGTATATACATATGGTATAATAATAATCTAGTATTGACCTCTAATTTGGCCTGGATTTGTATAAAAAAGGAAATAGATGAAAAACCTAAAAATAAGGATAAATATCTGACACCAATATAGTGATTTTGATATGAAGAATAATGAAAAAGTAAGTCTAATGAATAATTTAATTGTCAATGTAAATCCAATATGATCAAAGGTTCTTGAATAAAATGTAGAATGTTTAATTTAGAGAGAATTCTATGTTATGATTAAATAATAAGCTCTGTATGTGTAGGATTCATAAGAGAAATGAAAATAATATGATGGGGTTATACACATAACAGGATATATAAGGTTATTTACCCTTCACAATCTTGGAAACAATATTTGGCCAAAAGGTTGTTAAAACCATGTTCCAACCTTACATTGAAAACAATATTAATATGAAACCTACATGGTTAATTTTTATGGGTTTGGAATCCATTCCCAATAATGACACATGACACTATCCAAGACACACCTCACACAATCATGGTACCCGATTAGAAATCATATTAATTGATCGTGCAATTTGGACTCAGCTAAACATTGATGGTTCTCATGAAAGAGCGTGTATCCCTTGGATCATAATTAGGAAGAATAGTGAACCCTATGATGCAATATTAAATTTCCCAACACTGTTAGTAGTAAATATGTATCCTAGATGGCATGGTGTTGAATAAGAGTGTGAGTAATCATATTATTCCGAAAAATCATGCCTCTAGGCTCCAAACTACCCCCATAAAACCCTAAACCTCTTGTGACCTCATTAAGCATTCATACTTGATCAAAAAACACATAAACTGAAATTAAAACAAACTAATAATTATATCAGAATCCTAGATTTTATAATCATCTGTACTAAGATATAATTGCCCAAGTTTCCCTTCTAATGGAAGAAAATTCATATATGAGAAAAGATCTACCCACAGGGAATGTACACCAGCTTCCTCTACCAAAAAATAATTATGAAAATTTCTATGCTTCCATAGAAACCATACAAGAGGTACATATATTCGTTGAAGATCCATATTGGTTTGAATAAGAATACATATAGGATGCTCCTCAATGTATTCTTTAGCCTATAGCACATCCTCACGTCATGATACATTGTGTAAAGGGTCTAAGTGATAATAGTGCATCTGAGATAAATGGAAGGAATCAAGAATGGATTGAAAGGTTTTAAATAACTATAATTGATATGTTACTTTCCCCAATGTCTCCAGAATCTCAAACAAAATAACATATCATAGATAAATTTTACCATATCTTGGTATTTGTTTGTTCCCCTACCATGGTGAGATACACAAAAATCATCATCCCATGGCCCCGAAATACAGATTTCACTGATGGAGATCAGCATAATTTGTCTGTATATAATATGTAGTATCCATCTACTTACAAATCATATAGAATTTATATGATTCCTTCAAAACATGATGAGGTCTGAAGGAAGCCACATCCCCCTCTTCTAACTAGCATAGAGGTGATTGACATTGAAAACCAAACAAATTATCATAAGTTACCAAATTTATAATCACATAAAAAATATTATAGTAGGATACCTCAACCCAGTTTATATAAGTCTCCCCTAATCCCCCAAAATAATGGATGTATTCGATAATAATGTCCACTATAACTTGGATCTTGCACTCGTATTGGGATTCAGTCTGAGGTTGGAATGTTGTGCTCAAAATTAATTTTGTAACCAACTACATCATTAATTGAAACCAAAAATGATATATAAATCAGGAATCCCAATCTAATACCATGGAATTAAGAACCTATTATAGCTGATAAATCTCGTGGATATACTATATTCCAAGCTCATTTTCTAATAATATATCCGTAATAGTCTAGATATGGGAATTGTTTGTGGTCCTACCACAATAATGAAAATGGAATAACTACCTCATGGTCACCTAAGATAAACCTTCATAAAATCCATTACGATATATACCCCTTTCCATTAATGAATATGAATCTACTATAAAATCACATCTGGTTTCATGGTCTCCACCTTCACCTAATGATTCGTGGAACAGGTTGTGACAAAACTAGCTAACTCCCATTTCATTCCCATCCTCCAATACTTGTTTCAAAATTATCGGTACATATTTTTAACATTGAGATGTACTTCCCATGATTATGAATAAAACTTGTAACACACGAGACTTTTATGAGAAATATTTTGTTTTTATGTTATATAAATCATCAATGGAATCTTTCACTACACACAACAGTAACTTGGCTTGCTTTACACGCAACTGCAGCCTTCCTCGATAGCTTGTGTCATACGCAATACCTAGTTTCACTAAACAATAATATGCTATTAAAATATTATTAAAACTAGATTTTATGAATAGTACTAACTGAATTTTGAATTTTATGACATTTTAATTCAACTTATACATTTTCTAGAATGAGGTATAAAAGTAAAATCAGTTTTTTTGGATAAAAGAAATATTTTTAAAAAAATACAGTTTTGCCGCCTTTTGATGGTGCACCCACATTAAATCAAGTTTTTGACATGTTTATAAGTTCAATATGACAAAATAAAATTCTTCTTTTAAATCAGGGTATAAAAATTTACTTTGGATAAATTTTTGATATTTTTTCGATAACTTTTATATTTTGATGAATAGTAAAAATATGCTGATTTTTAATTAAAAACAACTTTTTTTATTGAGATAATTTATATGGATAAATTATAATATTTAATGGTTTTAAAGTATAAATAGAATATATTTTTACCATTTAATATAATTTATGTCATTATCATTAATTTCACATTGAATTCATAGATAAAAACATTTCAATCTTTGGCAATATTTTATCTTCTAAAACCCATTTTCTTAACAACGAGATTTATTTTAAATTAATTACTACAACATATATGTTTTGAATTTTAAAAAATGGATTCCATATTCAGAATCAGTGGGTCCAAATTATGTTAATAGGCTACTTTTTATTTTTGGGCATTATGAATAGTAACTACGGTAAATTTTATTTATCATAGTTAAAGGTAAATCGGGTAATTAAGGGTAAATATAAGATTATAAAATTACCCTAACACCTTCCAAAATCATATTGGATAACTAAAAGTCGACCCATATCACCTAAGGGTCGGATTAGATTCATTTAATGGACTTTTGTCCAAGAAAATAATTTAATTATTATTAAACCCAAAGAATGCGACAACATGTCACTTTCTTAAATCTTATAAGTATAATAATTTTAATTTGGTGATAAACATAATGAAACTTCAAACATGAATAGTCTCCAGAAATATAATACAATTATCTACATTATATGAATTTATTTAGAATTTTAGGGATTAAATAATTATCATATATTATGACACAATAGTGATGTTGAAATTATTTTATTAATTAAAATATCAAATAAATGGTTTTAAAAATAATAAAATAAATATTATATAAACTATTTAATGTGCTAAACTAATTTTCTAGAAACATATGACATTTTATGAATCTATTAAAGCTTTTAGTTTTAACATATCTTATGTATATATATTATTTAAATTCAAATAAATGAATAGTGTCAAAATTGACACTATTGTTATTTTATAAAAATAGCATATTATAAAATTGTTTAAAAATCACAAAAATATTTAAAAATTATAAATTAAAATTTATATGGTCGAAAATGTCATAGTTTCAAATTATGGAAAATTCAAAACACATATGTAATTATTTATAATAATTTAAAATTTAGAATATTATTACCACAAATAAAATTAAATTGATAAATAAGGATAAATCAAGTTGATAATGTTTAAAATAAATTCCTAACATGTCTAAATTTTATTGGATGATGATATTACAACCCTATCTCATCTAAGATTCGGATATGAGTCATTTTGAAAGTTTTTAAGTGGGTTTGGGATTTAATATAAACTAATATTTCTTATATTTCCAAAGGTGCCCCTCTCCTCCCTTAGAAAAGGGCACCTCTTCCCTCTCTTCCTCACACCAATTTGAGCATTCAAACTCGGCCAAACCCTGCCCATTTCACTTCCACACTTCCTTAGAAACCTACTAGAGGTACTGGTCTTATCAAAAGACCAACTCTAGGACCTTAAGAGAAAGTTTAAAGGAGGCACTTTGAGAAAGAGGTAATACCATCTACCGTTTTCTTCAAATTCCATTCTTCTTCTACTACCTCGTCATTAGTTGTTTCATTATGATGTAATAACATCAGTATCACTTATATACTGATATGTTATTATAAATATGAAACAACCCTATTTCACCTCTTATCCATCCTATGGAAAATGAAATCACCGCGCGTGCGTACGTACGGAATACCGTCTCCACGCCGTGGTGTAATCTATTTTCCACCACCACCTTACTTGGATGGTTATAAGGGTGAAATTATTGAATATATATGATTATTTTAAAGTGGTATTGATTCTGAAATAGTATACATACACTCCAATACAATTCCACGATCATGGGAACGATATCATCGCTCGTGCGTACGTATAGAATACCGTCTCCACGATGTGATGTGATTTGTTCTACATGATCTTCATTGCATAATGATTATATAAATGAATTGAATGAATGAATACGATATATATTACACTAATACAATTCTGTAAATTTGGTATCTATAACCTAAAGATAAGAATAATAATTTATTCGACAAACACGCATAAGAACAAAAAGTAATAAACACCCGAATAACAAGTAGTAATGAAATATTACTAATAAGAAACTAAGAATATGACCATATATGATATCATAAAAAGAATTATGATTCTTTAATAAGTAAATAACATTATTTAAATCATTATACAGGAGGTTCGGACACTTATGAAGCAAATCGGACCTAAGGTAAGGGAAAATATCACAATCTCATTTTATCCGAGATCGTTTATACTTTGGTATTTACTGGGGTGTATTTTATGTTCCACATCCATGTTTCCTCAATATTTGATATTGATTCCATCCACCTAAAATTTTGTAAATCCAATTTTACCCTTCGGTGAGTTTTTAGTAAAAGATATAAAAGCAATCTTTTGTCGTTTTTCGTACGATTTACTTTTTGACTTTTCCGACAAAAGTACGAAAAGAATGTTTTTTTTAACTTATACGGAATGAATGGATTTTTAAAACATTATTTCCAAGAAGCTTATTTTACAAGTTTTCAAGTTTATTTTTAATCAACTTCTTTTAGTCTATAATTGTATGACATGTTAAGAAAGGAAAAGTGTTTTTGAATTAGAAAGGATATTTTCCTCAAGAATGGAGTTCAAATGTTTTATCAAAATTATTTCCCATCTAAGATAATAAATGTTTATACTTCTATACCTATTATTAAATTGATTTGACTATGTTGTGATGGAATTATTTTTATGAATTCCTTTATCTTATATGAATTGTTTTATGATGTCACGATGTTAAAGATTCCCATTTTTATTGCATGGGTTATGCTATGATGTATGGTTAATGATTTTTTGGCACACATAAGAATGGTATCATTATGAGATGGGTGGGAACTATATCTCCCTCCAATGCATTGGGTAAAGATTTTATATCTCATGAGATATACATGGCTGGAACGGAAGGTTAAACCGGTTCAGTGAAACAGGACTGGAACGAGGAATGAACTCGGTTCAAAAATGGACTTTGTCCATTAAGATAGTCTTGGCCATGAGTCTTGACTAATAAGAAATGATTCTCTATCATTGTGTGTGTGTGCCACAATGTTTCATGTGTTACGTTATGATTATTTTGATTACATTTCACTACCATGATTTATCCCATGTTATTAAATTATGATCTCTTTTACAAGGTAAGATTTCCAAAATGTTATGATGTAATTGATATTTCTTTTGTTTACCCTTACTGAGCATTTGGGCTCACCCTTTTGTATGTTTTCATTCCCCAGGTAAGGAAGTAGGTTATTAAGTAAGATATTCCAAAAAGGACTATATATATGATGAAAAAAATGGGAGACAGTGTAGATTCTTTATGAACCAGTTGTTTATGTTTCCCAGTTTCTAAAGACATTATACCTATACGGTCCTTTCATGGTTTTGTTTTATGTTGTAATAAGTGTGCTTCAATTTTGAAGTAATAACAATGTATGTAAAGTATGGGTCGTTATAGTTGGTATCAGAGGAAAGGTATAGTCAACCTTTGGAAACTATGATGTGAAAGCCTTAGTAAGAACCCCAAGGAAAAGTCTAAGCATAGAACACAATCTTAGTGTTTTAGAAATGACCATGAATAACCAAGGATAAGGCCTTAAGTGTGAAATTTTATTCTTGATTGTGTGGTTTTCCTATTATAATTAGTGTTGCTCACACTATTCTTCTTGGTTTTAGTCAATGACTGGAACCCGAAGGAACCGTGTTAATGCGGAATGCGACGGGCAATTCAATGATTGTCCCCCTGAGCAACCAAACGCTATGGGACATGGAATGAAAAATCTTGTAGCCATGCTCACATAACTTTCTCAAGCTATGAGTCATGCATGTCTTCCAAATGAGCAAATAAAGGAGAAACATTCTGTTGAATCCTTCATGAGGCAGCGTCCACCTTCTTTCAGCAGGTCTACTGATCCATTAGTTGCTGAACAATGGATTAGTACTACTGAAAAGATATTTTCAGTTCTTCAATGTTCTGAACATGATAAAGTCATCATAGCAGTGTATCGTTTGGAAGGAGATGCTGATCAATGATGGAATCTTATAAGAATACGAGGCAAAGGGATGAAATTGAGTCCATGGAATGGGACGAGTTCAAGAACGTATTTTTCAACAAGTACTTCCCTCGTATTCTCCAAACAAAGATAGAGAAATAGTTTCTTGAACTGAAGCAAAAGGATGATGAATCTGTAGGTACCTATGAAGAAAATTTTACAAGACTTGCAAGGTATGCTTCCGGTATTATTATCCAACCTGAGAGTAAGATCGATCGATTCTTTAGTGGCTTAAAACCAAGTCTTCGAAGGGCCTTAGCCATAAGGGACTTCAATAGCTACGAGGATATCGTTTGATGTGATCTCAAAGTTGAGATGGATATTGGAGTAACCCATCAGTCATATGGGTTTGATAAGAAGAGGAAAATGGAATTCAAAGGAAAATCTAAAGAGCACACTGAAAAGAATATGAGCTTTCCCTTATGATCAAAGCGTGGAAAGAAACATGGAGGGAGTTGTCTTAAAGGGACAAGTAAATGTTTCAAATGTGGAAAGGAAGGTCACCGGGCATTTGAATGCCGTAATGATGGGAAGAAGATGTATAATGATGCAAACAAAGGAAGGGATACACAGAATGAACCTACTACCCATCAATGTTTCACGTGCAAGGAGATTGGTCATTATGCCAATAAATGCCCTAATCCAAGGGTTGTTGATGATGATCGACATCAACAAAATCTTAAGGCTAAAGACAAAGGAAAGTCACATGCAATTTCTTTCATCGATGTAGAGTACGGTAACGATGTGGTGAAAGGTACACTTACCATCCACTCTAAAGTAGAAAATGTTTTATTTGATTCTGGATCCACCCACTCTTGTATTTATGAAGATTTTTCTAAGGGTATCATCATATTACCTCAACAATTATATGTTGAGTTAGCTGTGACAACTCCTAATGGCACAACAGTCACATCAAAAGTTTATAATTCTTCCCCGATATACGTTTGTGGGAAAGTGCTTCCTGCAAATCATGTGATCCTTCCTATAGTGGAATTTGATGTGATTCTTGGCAAGGATTGGATTTCTTTATATGGAGCTCATATAAATTTCCAAAGAAGGGAAGTGACATTTCATATTTCAGATCAATCTATGATCGTCTATCGATGTAAGGATGAACATAACATTCCAGTGGAAATTTATTCCATCTTATGGGTCTTGATTCCACTAAATGAGGGTTATTTATATCAAATGGTTGGTGAGAAACTCATGATTAATAATATGGCCATTGTACAGGAGTTTGAGGATGTCTTTATGGAGGAATTGTCAGGTCTTCCACCAAATCGTGAAGTTGAGTTTTCAATAGAACTCGTACTGAGTGCTTTGCCTATTTCAAAGACACCTTATAGAATGGCCCCAATTGAGTTGAAGGAATTGAAGAAGCAAATCCAAGAGAATCTTGATAAGGGATTCATATGCCCTTGTGCATCACCTTGGGGAGCAGCTGTTCTATTTGTTAAGAAGAAAGACGGATCAATGAGACTCTTTATTGATTATCGAGAACTTAACAAGATCACTATCAATAACAAATATCTTCTCCCACGCATTGATGACTTATTTGACCAACTACGCGGAGCTCAATACTTTTCCAAGATTGATCTTCGTTTAGGGTATCATCAATTAAGGGTCAAAATGCATAATATACCAAAGACGGATTTCCGTACAAGGTATGGACCCTATGAATTTATAGTGATTCCAATTGGTCTTACAAATGCCCCTGCTATCTTCATGGATATGATGAATAGAGTCTTTCGAGACTATCTTTATCAGTTTGTGGTAGTCTTTATAGACGATATTCTTTTCTATTCAAAGAGAAAGGAAGAACATGAATATCACTTGAGAATTATATTGAAGTCCCTGATAAAAGAGAAGCATTATGCCAAATTTACCAAGTGTGAATTTTGGCTTCAAAAAGTTTCATTTTTGGGTCACATAATCTCAAAAGAGGGGATATCTGTGGATCTAGCAAAACAGAGGTTATCGAAAGATGGTCGAGACCAACAACAGTAACTAAGATCCAAAGTTTTCTGGGATTGGCTGGATATTATCGACGTTTTGTGAAAGATTTTTCATGATTATCTAATCCACTCACCAGGTTGACTAGGAAAAGAGTAAAGTTTGTTTGGACGGAGGAATGTGAAGAGAATTTCAAGGAGTTGAAAACAAGGTTATCAAGTGCACCTGTTCTCACACTGCCTTGTAGTGGAGAAAGGTTTGTGATCTACAGTGATGCATCCAAGAAGAGGCTAGGGTGTGTTCTTATGAAAAATTATATGGTGATAGCTTATGCCTCATGACAGTTGAAAATCCATGAGCAAAATTACCCAACTCATGATTTGGATTTAGCAACGATAATCTTTGCATTAAAGATTTGGAGGCATTATCTTTATGGAGAAAGGTGTGACATTTATACTGATCATAAAAGTTGAAAGTATATTTTCACACAAAAGGAGCTGAATTGGCGTCAAAAAAGATGGTTGGAGCGGATTAAGGATTACGACTACTCAATTCATTACCACCCTGGGAAATCAAACAAGGTGGTAGATGCATTAAGTCGACAAGACCATGCCAGTTTATCCATGATGAGGATCAAAAAAGATCCAATATTTATTGATTTACAAAGGATGGATCTTGGAATTATAATTGAAGGGGGAAAATCGTATCTTTCTCAAATGAATGTTCAACCGTCTATACATGTGAAGATTAAAGAGGCACAGAAAGAATATGTAGAGTTACAAAAGAAGGTGAAAAATGTTCCTCAATTCAACCTTGATTGTGATGGGATAATAAAGTTCAGGAATTGGGTTTGTGTTCCTCCCCTCCCTGAATTAAAGAAGGAGCTGCTGGATGAGGCTCATTGTTCTTCATTCTCTATTCATCTTGGAAGCACGAAGATGTATAGGGACCTGAAAGGGTACTTCTAGTGGGATGTCATGAAAAGAGATGTTGCGGAATATGTCTCTTGATGCTTGGTTTTTCAGAAAGTTAAAGCTGAGAGACAAAAGACTAAGGGGATGTTACAACCATTACCCATACCTGAATGGAAAAGGGAAAACATCACTATGGACTTTGTCACAGGACTTCCTAAAACATCCAAAGGCAATAATGCTATTTGGTTCATAGTTGATCATCTTACAATGTCTGCACACTTTATTTTTATTAGAGAGGATTTCTCTCTGGACCAGCTTGCCAGGATATATGTAAAGTAAGTGGTAAGATTGAATGGAGTACCACCTTTTATTATATCTGATTGGGATCCGAGATTTACCTCGACGTTCTGGTGAAGTCTTTAGCATACTCTGGATACAGAGTTGAGTTTCAGCACTGCTTATCACCCTCAGACAGACGGTCAGTCTAAGAGAACAATTCAAACTCAAGAAGATATGTTGAGAGCTTGCTCTATGGATTTCAAAGGTTGTTGGGATCAACACATACCATTGGTGGAATTGTTTTATAATAATAGCTTTCACTCCAGTATTCAGATGGCTCCTTATGAAGCTCTCTATGGAAATAAATATAGGACTCCAACTTGCTGGGATGAAGTTGGGGAAAGAAATCTATTAGGACCTGATCTCATTGATGAAATGGCAGAAAAGGTCAGATCTATTCAACAACACATAAGAGCAGCTCAGAGTCAATAGAAAAGTTATGATGATAACCGAAGAAAAGACCTAGAGTTTGAAGTAGGTGATAAAGTGTTCTTACGTAAATCTCCCTGGAATAGAGTCATGAGATTTAGATAGAAGAGGAAGTTGAGCCCTAGATATATTGGTCCTTTCGAAATACTAGATCGTGTCGGGAAGGTAGCTTACTGATTCGCGCTTCCACCGAATCTCTCTCAAGTACACGATGTGTTACATGTATATCTCCTGAGAAAGTACATACCTGATCCTTCACATGTACTCAGATCAGAAGTTGTACCGCTGGAGCAAAATCTTTCTTTTGAAGAACATCCTATAGTGATTCAGGATCGTAGCGAAAAAGTCCTACGAAACAAGACCACTCTCTTGGTGAAAGTTTTATGGAGGAACCACCAATTATAAGAAGCTACATGGGAGCTTGAGGATATGATTAGGGATAGGTATCCTCATCTGTTTGTTACAAAGTGATGAATTTCGAGGGAGATATTTATTTTAAGGGGGTAGAATGTAACACCCGAGACTTTTATGAGAAATATTTTGTATGAATGTTATATAAATCATCAAAGGAATCATTCACTACACACAACACTAGCTTGGCTTTCTTTACATACAACTGCGGCCTTCCTCGATAGCTTGCGTCGTACGCAATACCTAGTTTCACTAAACAACGATATGCTATTAAAATATTATTAAAACTAGTCATTATGAATAGTAATAACTGAATTTTGAATTTTATGACATTTTAATTCAACTTATACATTTTCTAGAATGAGGTTTAAAAGAAAAATCAGTTTTTTTGGATAAAAGAAATATTTTTAAAAAAATACAGTTTTGTCGCCTTTTGATGGCGCACCCACATTAAATCTAGTTTTTGACAAGTTTATAAGATCAATTTGACAAAATAAAATTCTTATTTTGAATTAGGGTATAAAAATTTACTTTGGATTTATTTTTGATATTTTTCTGATAACTTTCATATTTTGATGAATAGTAAAAATACGCTAATTTTTAATTAAAAACAACTTATTTCATTGAGATAATTTATATTGATAAGATATAATATTGAATGGTTTTAAAGTATAAATAGAATATATTTTTACCATTTAATATAATTTATGTCACTACAATTAATTTCACATTGAATTCATAGGTAAAAACATTTCAATCTTTGGCAATGTTTTAACTTCTGAAACCCATTTTCTTAACAACGAGATTTATTTTAAATTAATTTCTGCGACTTATATGTATTGAATTTTTAAAAATGGATTCCATATTCAGAATCATTGGGTCCAAATTATGATAATAGGCTACTTTTTTGGGGCATTATGAATAGTAAGTACGGTAAATTTTATTTATCATAGTTAAAGGTAAATCGGGTAATTAAGGGTAAATATGAGATTATAAAATTACCCTAACACCTGAAAAAATCCTATTGGATGACTAAAGGTCGACCCATATCACCTAAGGGTCGGATTAGATTCATTTAATGGACTTTTTGCAATGAAAATAATTTAATTATTATTAAAACCAAAGAATGCGACAACATGTCACTTTCTTAAATCTTATAAGTATAATAATTTTAATTTGATGATATACTTAATGAAACTTCAAATATGAATAGTCTCCAGAACTCTAATACAATTATCTACATCATATGAATTTTTTTATAATTTTAGGGATTAAATAATTATCATTTATTATGACACAATAGTGATGTTGAAATTACTTTATTAATTAAAATTTCAAATAAATGGTTTTAAAAATAAAAAAATATATATTATATAAACTATTTAATGTGCTACACTAATTTTCTAGATACATATGACATTTTATTAATCTATTAAAGCTTTTAGTTCGAACATATCTTCTATATATATTTTATTTAAATTCAAATAAAATAATAGTGTCAAAATTGACACTATTGTTATTTTATAAAAATAACATATTATAAAATTGTTTAAAAATGACAAAAATATTTAAAAATTAGAAATTAAAATTTATATGGTCTAAAATGTCATAAAGTGTTAAATTATGGAAAATTAACAACACATATGTAATTATTTATAAAAATTTAAAATATAGAATATTATTACAACAAATAAAATTAAATTGATAAATAAGGATAAATCAAGTTGATAATGTTTAAAATAAATTCCTAACATGTCTAAATTTTATTGGTTGATTATATTACAAACCTATCTCATCTAATATTCGGATATGAGTCATTTTGGATGTTTTTAAGTGGTGTTGCGATTTAATATAAACTAATATTTCTTATATTTCCAAAGGTGCCCCTCTCCTCCCTTATAAAAGGGCACCTCCTCCCTCTCTTCCTCACACCAATTTGAACCTTCAAGCTCGTCCAACCCCTTCCCATTTCACTTCCCCACTTCCTTAGAATCCTACTAGAGGTACTGTTCTTATCAAAAGACCATCTCTAGTGCCTTAAGAGAAAGTTTAAAGGAGGCACTTCGAGAAAGAGGTAATACCTTCTACCGTTTTCTTCAAGTTACATTATTCTTCTACTACCTCTTCTTTAGTTGTTTAATTATGAGGTAATAACATCAGTGTCACTTATATACTGATATGTTATTATAAATATGAAAAAACCCTATTTCACCTCTTATCCATCATACAGAAAATGAAATCACCGTGCGTGCGTACGTACAGAATACCGTCTCCACGCCGTGGTGTAATCTATTTTCCACCACCACCATACTTGGATGGGTATAAGGGTGGAAGTAATGAATATATATGATTATTGTAAAGTTTTATTGATTCCGAAATAGTATACATACACTCCAATACAATTCCACGATCATGGGAACGATATCATCACTCGTGCATACGTACGGAATACTGTCTCCACGATGTGATGTGATTCGTTCTACATGATCTTCATTGCATAATGATTATATAAATGAATTTAATGAATGAATATGATATATATTACAGCAATACAATTCTGGAAATGAGGTATCTATAACCTAAACAGAAGAATGAGAATTTATTCGACAAACACGAATAAGAACAAAAAGTAATAAACACCCGAATAACATGTAGTTATGAAATATTACTAATAAGAAGCTAAGAATATGACCATATATGATATCATAACAATAAGTTTGATTCTGTAATATGTTAATAACATTATTTAAATCATTATACATGAGGATCAGACACTTACGAAGAAAATCGGACCTAAGGTAAGGGAAAATATCACAATCTCATTTTATCTGAGATTGTTCATACTTTGGTATTTACTGGGGTGTATTTTATCATCCACATCCATGTTTCCTCAATATGTAATATTTTTTCCATCCACCTACAATTGTGTAAATCCAATTTTACCCTTATGTGAGTTTTTAGTAAAATATATAAAAGGAATCTTTTGTCGTTTTTCGTACGAGGTACTTTTTTACTTTTCCGACAAAAGTAAGAAAAGAATGTTTTTTTAACTTATATGGGATGAATGTATTTTTAAAAAAATATTTCCAAGAAAATTCCTTTACAAGTTTTCAAGTTTATTTTTAATCAACTTCTTTTAGTTTATAATTGTATGACATGTTAATAAAGGAAAAGAGTTTTTGAAGTAGAAAGGATATTTTCCTCAAGAATGGAGTTCAAGTGTTTTATCAAAATTATTTTCCATCTAAGATAAGAAAGGTTTCTATTTCTATCCCTATTATTACATTGATTTGACTATGTTGTGATGGAATTATATTTATGAATTCCTTTATCTTATATGAATTGTTTTGTGATGTCACGATGTTTAAGATTCCCATTTTTATTACATTGGTTATGCTATGATGTATGGTTTGTGATTTTGTGGCACACATAAGAATAATATCATTATGATATGGTTGGGACCTATATCTCCCTCCAATTAATTGGGTAAAGATTTTATATCTCATGAGATAGACATGGCTGGAATGGCAGGTTAAACCGGTTCAGTGAAACAGGACTGGAACGAGGAATGAACTCGGTACAGAAATGGACTTTGTCCACTAAGATAGTCTTGGCCAGGAGTCTTGACTAATAAGAAATGATTCTCTATGATTTTGTGTGTGTTCCACAATGTTTCATGTGTTAAGATATGATTATTGTGATTACATTTCACTACCATGATTTATCCCATGTTATGAAATTATGATCTCTTTTGCAAGGTAAGATTTCCAAAATGTTATGATGTGATTGATATTTCTTTTGTTTACCCTTACTGAGCATTTGAGCTCACCCTTTTGTATGTTTTCTTTCCCAAGGTCAGAAATAATATTATTAAGTAAGATATTCCAAAAGGGACTATTGATATGATGAAATAAATGGGAGAAAGTGTAGATGTTTTATGAACCAGTTGTTTATGTTTCCAAGTTTCTAAAGACACTATACCTATACGGTCCTTTCCTGGTTTTGTTATATGTTGTAATAAGTGTTCTTTAATTTTGAAGTAATAACAATTTATGTAAAGTATGGGTCCTTATAAAACTCCAACCCCATCTCATCACATATGTATATTGGGAATAAAATTAAACAATTTATAAGCACAATATCATCCTCTCCCATGTTCTAACCAGGAGATGGGTCCTCCCCTGCTATGCCATCTCATATGACTATAACCTATGAATTTGATAAATTTATCATCCTAACCATATCCAAATAGTGTATTTCACTACCTTATATGAGATAGAACTATTATCATGACTTCCCAACACCTCCATGGGAATCTCATGAAAAAAAATCTATAAGATTCCACTAGTTACGGCCCTCCTATTCTATATGTAGTTGTATCTCCTCATGTTCATTGAACATGAAATAAAATTCCTTTTATAGTAATATAGGAAAGAATATTTATGAATGGATAAAGGTATCCAACCCACATTAATTTCTTCAAATTTAGATCATATTATTTAATTATATATATGAGGCTGTTGGGGTAAATATACGCCCAAAAACATTATCCAAATAAATAATGCCTCCATCAGCAAAAGGCACGTATGATAGTGAATAATAGAAGATCAGATGTCAGGTACTTCTATTCATGATTCCTCAACTAGTGAAATATGTATTCCTTGACTATATACACAAAATCTAAACTACTCTAAGACTAATAACTGATGCATCACAATAAAATTTATAAATCCTTCTCATCTGTAGCATAATTAGTACTGGTGCTGAATTCAGACTCCCTTTGTTTCTATTGAAAGGATTTCCCAAAGGTATATGAACATATAAACATCACACCCTTCATATTCATGTTGTAAAGTGGTGTCTCTGAGCATGATAATCCATAAAATAAAAGGATACTAATATCCAAATATCCCAAGGCAACTTTATACATCAATGGGATTCTTTGGATAGTCCTAGAAAACTATAGGGTCACCTTCTCAAGGATAGCTGATACTCTTATACCTGGGAGAATATCACCCAATAAGTGAATAATATCCATCAACATGTGTCACTTAATTGAATTGTAATACAACCCATTATCCCTCAAGGTATTCATAATTATTTTAAGGTTTCTTCCAGGATCATATAGTGGCTGGGAATACAAGAATTTCTCTTCCAAAGAAACCACCTCATAAAAATCCAGTCATTGAAGGGAAATCTTGTTCACAAGAGACCTAAAATATATTGGCATGTTTGTTAGAATGAATATAATAACTACATACACATATAGACCATATTTTCTATGATAAGATTTCTGATGTATGTCTTTAGGTCGAACACGCATTTGATGATAGTCTGAACTCAAATTTATTTTTTCAAGAACTTCTACTCCACAAATTTGGTCAAAGAGGTAATTAAGTTTATGTAATGGATTTGATTTCATGACTTAACACTCTTTTAATTTTGATTATTGGTCACAAATTCTAATAGTATGTAACCTTTATGAATAAATTGATACTGGTGATACTCTTATCACTATCTTGATAGAGAAGTCCACCTCTCTCTCACGAGGTTAAATAGGAAATTATCCCATGTAAACATCCTTGAAATGGTCAACCACTATAGAAAAATATTCCTAAAATGATTCTAAATCATCTAGATGTTAGAATGAAATCTATGTTGTTATCCTACTAATCCTAAGATTAAATAGTCCATATCTACCTTCAAGGACATCCCATTCTCCCTTGGGAATAAAAACACCACCCTATGTTGATGTGAATATCACCATCAAGAAATAGAAATCAACACTGGAATGTAAATGGACCATATATTCTATCCTAATTATTATTTAAATCCCTATCATCTTGAGGATGAATAGATTCCATATAAAGTGATACCCACCTATCTCAAGGGGAACTCCATTCCCTAGAATACACTCACTAATATTATCCCCAATGGAGTATCAGGTGTCATAATCCAATCATAATACTAGACAATGAAACTAAATATCACCACAATAGGTATATACATGAATGATTTTTATACTTTTATATCTATGAGAGAAGTGGCGATTGTAGAAAATACTAAGATCATACCTCTCAATGTCCAAGCTCTTACAATTTACTCTAATGTTATAAGATGTTCCCAATATATCAATCTTCATACATGACCCTTTTAAATAGCCTAACTATTCTATGTTGGCCCACTATAATTTTGAGTTCTAACTAGTGTTTGTATTCTACAGTCATCACCACCCCCTCAGACTAATAATCTGGTGGTATGCTCATTACTTGCTTGATGTACATATGTGAATCCTTCTCCTAAACCCAAAGTTAGAGTTGACACCATTCTACCGACCATTGGAGGGAAGATACTATAAATAATGTTCATTTCCCATCCTATATCAATCTTTTCACCTAACTGGGTATCTATCAAACTAACTCCTCACCATTCCCCTCCTCCCACACTATGGATAAAAGATAGATCTACCAGTACCCACAATCTACTCTAATTCCCCTCATGAGAATCCTAAAAACATAATGTCATTCTCTCATTTATGGAACTAATGGTTTGATATGTTGTACAACCCTACTTTGGGCCCCTATCTTCCTTAATGTTACACTCAGTAATTAGTGTCTGATTCACTATCATTGTTATAGTAGTTGTCTGGAAAAAAACATCTACGATCGAATGGAGTAAATAATATCATCCTAAAAGAATATCAACCCAGAAGGATCATCAATAAGATACATGGCCACACATTTTTTTTATTCTCTGTTAAGTCAGGTAAATAATATATAATAGTCATCACACACTAGTCTAGTTTTATTAACTCGTAGAGAAATTTATATCTCATAGTCCCAAGAATAATCTAATTATAAAATCATGACTATAAATCCCACCAAATAATATCAAAAATCCCATCAGTCAGGTCTAGAACATCCCACAATTTCTTGGTGGCTCCCAAAATAAGATTTGTAATGAGCTTCACAATCCACATGGGAGGAGTCTTGAGATAATAAAAAAATGTAAAATTGTACTCAAGCCATAGATCAAAAGTTATTGGATCACCATAATGTGAAAGCATGGGTGGATGTAGCTATTGGATGACATGTGTCATCTCTATTATATAAGATGCAGTATGTGGCTCTCTTGGAATGGTCTACAAAAAGAACATGAAACTCTAACGAATATGGAATCAGCATCCATATTAAGAACAATATCTATGAATTCTTGTGTAATTATTAGAGTTTTTTACTAGGGAATCACAAACAACCACCTTTGTGGAATGTTAAACACCACCCTCTTATAAAAAAACTAGAGGCCGTCATGGTGCAATGTATCTACACGGTTCTAGAGTAAAAGTCATAAAATTTGGATTAACAAGAAGATCATAGATAAAATCATATGAAAATTATGATCATTTCTATGTAATATTCACAAACATATTCTTACTCTTAATGAAAATACATGGTAAAAGTAATAGTTTTAATAAACACCAGGGTCACTACCTAATATACAATTAAAAAAGGGTTTTGGTTCAAGTTCCAAATTTTATATCACAAGTCCTAATATTTGGGCTCTTGAGTTGAATTTAACATCCAATTATTGGTGACCATTCCATTTCCAAAGTAAATAAATTTTAAGATCATATTTTATTTAAATTTTCTCTAAATGTATGAAAAAAATGGATATCCACTTTGAAAATATAATGAAAAAATACCTTATAAATCGAAGTATATAACCCATTTAATCCCATCAACAACTTGTTCTAGTCCACACAACCAAATGGTTCATGGATAAATGTTTTATAACTGACAACATAAGGTATCTATGGTAACCTATATAGGAAGTTTTTTTTTCTGAAATGGGAGGAATTTTGAGAATTAATTAGGTTTCTAAATTCCTTAAAATTTATATTAGATGGAAAAAATTATATTTCACATGTCACATGTAATAAATGTTATGATGTCAAGAAATGAATCCTATATGGAATGGAATATGTATTGGAATATAAATCCTATATTGTTCCTAAAATGATGCATTATCACTGATTCATTTCCATATAAGTACAAGAAAAAATGAAATTCCACAATCATAGTAGTAATAACATCATATATCTTTTTCATCACTCAATAGTGGAATCATGTTAACTATAATAGAAAAAATTCATAACAATAATTTCTTAGTTAATGAAATTTGGATATTTCTTATACATATGTTATCTACTCATATTAATATCTCATTATATATTTCAAATTGATTAAAATTTGTTTGTAAATTATCTCAAAATAATAAGGAAAGAAAATAATTAATTTTGATTTAAATTTGTAATGTCTCGACCATAGAGACACTAAGCGATATCGTAATATAGTAAGTCACATTTCCATAATCACACCTCCACATATGGTAGAGGATAATGATTTTTAGTGATTGAATATAGAGATACAGTGGAGAGAATATTCCCTCATTATTAGAGTAATAATGTGGTTTAACAGATAAATATATAAGTAGAAGCATAATATTAATCCATGAAAGTACTAAATAAACATCTCTGAACAAGGAATAACAAACAAGACATGAAAATATAATATAGAAAATGATTTATTTCATGCCTCCATAAAAAATGGAAGGAAATACATTGAAATGGGAATCCAATACAAAAAATGTAACAAAATAAAAAAATCAAAAATAATTATCTATAGATAGAATCATAATAATAGTTCGGTCAAGTTCGACACCACACATATGTAATGATCAAATAAAGAATCAAAAAGAGTGAATTTAAAAAGTTACTACCTTCTTCCATGAATTATTTTCTGTACTCAGTGGAATCCCAACCAGGTTGTGAGATTACACTTAATAGGTTAGCTGAAATTTTGTTTATAAAAAAATATATTGTGTATATTATATGAAGTAGTGTGAAATATATTATAGTAACATAAATGAATTGGTAGGAGTAATAGTGTCAAGTCTACCAACATTGATCAAACACTCATAGCAGGGCTATCTATATATAATGATAAAACATCCACTATGGCCAATGCTAATAACCCAGTTTCTAAAACCAAAGTGTGCATTCAAGTTTAAAATTCCAAGTCATCCTCATTTTTTCAAACCATGATGGGTCATACACAATATATAAATTACCAAGTCATCCCATCGTGTCTTATGAGTATCTCCAAGAAACTTGAAAATGAGTCTTGTGGATCGCAAGGATCATGTCCATGGAGCATGTAAAAGGTGGTATAACCAAGTCAGATCATAAGAATATAATTTTTTTTCTATACATCCTAATATGGATCCATGGAGTAGAAATTTCCATGAAATCCAATGTCAAATCAATCATGGAAGTTCTAAGGATTAAAACTTACTTGCCATGGTCAATGGAAAATGTCGTATAATCAGTTGTTACACCCAAAAGGGCTGGATCCAAATAGTAGAAATTTCCTTGGAATCAAAATAATTTATCATGTTATAATAAATTTCAAAATCACACGTAATCCATGATTTCATCCAAATAATTCCCAAATTTGCATTTAAATCATTTAATCATTTAAATATCATGTTAAAACTATATAAGTATGCATAATACCTCTCCAAAATTATCATTTAATTTAAATATTTTTCTACTATGATGTCTAGGTCACAAACGCACAATGACATGGGGAATATACAAGAACACACATCATGGGTGGTCTGGGATGATGTATTCAACATCCATCCATCACATTGTATTATGTAGAAAATCATAGTTGGTTAAAAATATTTATTCATGATGATCAATTAATTTAAAGGCAGACTATGGATCCTCTGGCATTTGGAAAAATGGAAACATGTTCTATAAAAAATAAAACCATGAGGGGAAGGAATAGAAAACCTACTACATACTTCTGGTAGAACACTCCTATAGTATCGACCATTAATTTGTTCCAAATAGTAAGGAAAAAGATAAATAGTTGAACCCAATTTAAAGTAGAAAAATCATGCCAAACTAAAATATAATAATTTATATAATGATGAATAAAGAAAAAATCCTAAGGACCAAATTACATACAAGTGGTTATCCAATGAGAAATCCTATTCAGGAATTGGACATTAGATGATGAATCATGATTGATGCCTAGGTTAGACTTAATGAAGAAGATATCAGGGAAGATGATCTATTAGGTAAATTAAAATAAGTAGAGGGTGTCAAACCCATAAGTACTTATAGGGAAAATTTCATTTCCCCTTTAAAATATGGGTTTCATAGTTTACCTGTATAATTGGAAAAACTATTCACCATCTTTTCTCCCCTAGCTTTCTCAATATGGAAATTGTAAGGTTCATATAAATGGTTAAAAACCATGTGAAAATTAAAATACATGTCGCTCTCCATAGAACCCCTTGTAATTTTAAAGATCATGGAAAAAACCATGTTCTGATTATGCATTTGAACACTACAAAAAATAAAATGTGATAATGCATGGGAATTTGGACTTAGGTGCATGGTTTGAGGAACTGTGCACCCTATGCATTTCTCTAAAATGACTCATATGATTATTAGTAATAGTTATACCTAGGTGTGATGGTTTTTACTATCTATGTTACCCAGCTTATTTGTTTAAAAAATTGGGCCTTCATGATATAAAAAATCCCTACACCCACCCACTCCCAAATATTATATGACCTCATTAGGAATTCATACTACATCATAACAAAACAGTATAAATAAAATTAAAAACATCCATGACATAAATAAATACTCGAGATCATAGAATCATGTATGTTTTTTTCTAATGAAAAGATAACCTATTTTTGAATTATAGTTTGAATAATTTGTTTGTGAATGTGAATAATTAACCTATGTATGACATGTATTAAGCATGTGTTACACATACCGTAAATAATTGGAGGTATATCCACATTATAGAAAATTTAAAATCATTCACTAGACATATGTGTTTTTAATATATCTTTTTTATGTGATACTTCAACATAAGAAATGATGAGAGATAGAGAACCATAAATTGTTTTATTTTGACACAGTATGCACAACAGATAAAGGGACTTCTATAGAAGATATTTTAAGAAGATAATTGTATATTGAATTGGTCTGAGAAGTTCATGAAAAATGTTATTTTTTAGAATAATTCTTTATATGTATTTATATTACTTTTTATTTGTTGAGAATGCCAATTTCCTTCTAGTATTTGTTCTTCTAGAATTGATAATTTTTTAAATGAATCTAAAATATTTTATATTGATCATATGACTATTAGTTCATACCTAAACTGTAGAGATACATATGATGTCTAAATTGAAGATGTGAATACCTTCTTGAAACGTCAATATTAAAACATTGTTCCATTTCCTATAAATGAATAGCATATATATGCAAAACACTATTTAAATGGGATATTCATCCCAGTGGTGAAAAAATATACAAGGAGACAAAAGTACATTTCTTGTGGGAAGGTATGAAATGATGGATTTAAGAATATGTCATGAAATTTTTGACATTCCAATATATAAATGATGATCATCATAGACAGAATAGTATGATATAGTCATTTCTTATACCTACATGGATGTGAGAGAAAAATGAGATAAATTGTTTCATAGTCCTATGGGTAACATTGATAAAACAAGATTCTATATGGGTACTAGTGGATATAATTTCTAATTATCAACACATTATACCTATTTGAGAATACTACCTGTTAAATGATAATGAAATATTGTTTATCTGAGATGTAGATAGGTTTTATAGAGTTCTTAGTTTGATTGAACTTATCATAGACCCATGTTTTACTTCTCGATTGTCCTAATTATACAAATATCTCTTGGAAGATAATTGATTAGGAGTACATGATATAATCCATAGAAATATGGGCTAGGATAACACATTATTTAGACATTGGAATATATAAATAGAGAATGTATCATTTTAATTGGTTTCTCATGTGAGGATCACATGTCCTAAGTTGATTTCTCTGTTAACAATAGTTATCAGAATACAGTACAAGTTCTATCATTTGAGGGTTTTTATGGTCATCTGTATCATTATACATTATATTGGGTGGAAAATGTATATATTATTTTGATTTGATAGATATAATTCAATGGAATTATAGATAAAGTATAAATAATATGGAATTGGTTGTATATGGCACAACAAAGATAGATATCATATGCATATAATCATCGCCAACCATTTTGTTTTTATTATTGAAGATGTTTTCCAAAATGTGCCCCCAATACATGGTTATTGAACCATGGGGAATCAAGGGATGTTATATAAAATGAATGTGGGACTATTAAAAGGTATATAATGGATTATAAATATTTTGTACTAGTTAGTGTTATGACCAATATTCAGTGAGATCAACAATTTCTTACACATATCTCAATTATAGAAGTATTATCATAATCCATGACATGTGATCATTTTGAATAATTTTAGTCTATATTGAGATATTTATTTTATGCATGATATTATTTGGTTTCTAGATAGACCTGAAATGATACTATGTTGGAGATCAATTCCCTTGTATTGAGTGTCATGGAAGCATGATCATGTTCATTAGGAAACATAGGAACCTGAATGTTTATGCAGGAGAAATGGACAGACTTGTTAAAGATAATATTTAATATCTAGTTTCTCAAGGATGTAAATAACAATATTGGGGAGATTTTCAAACCCGCTATTTGGGGTGTTCTTTAATATATGTTTCCTTTATGGGTTTTAGGTTATGGGATTGTTTGAGGATTTTTGAAAGATGATAAGAACATGGAGTAGGAAACTCAAAAAATATATAGGGAAACATTTTATTGTATACTATAGTTTGATTATGTAAATAGATATATTTATATTTTCCATAAAAAAATCATGTATTCCATACAAAATTTTTATATTGCGATATTGGTATTCCTAGAAATTTAATCTAGGCGACGTGTATTTTGACATAACTGACCCTCGATGAATTTACAATGTAAATTATCATCTCACAATATAAATTAAGTTGTACTATTTATAATTTTAATACTTATAGGTATTATATTTTTATATGAAGATAAATTGTCTCTTTTAACTACTAGGTTTATCTTATGTGATTTCTAGTAATCAACAACATCCATACTCAATGGAAAGTTTATATATTATAATTTTTGAATCAATGGTTTTGATCACCATATTATTATTCACATATTATCTATTCTTTTAATCTCATGTCAAACTATAAATTGGTGTGTAATACTACATATATGGTTTTATATTTCTTTTGAATAGTGTTTTTTGAGTTCTTTATGGAAAATATATGAAGAGGTTGGTCATTAGAATCATCTCGAAACCATTGTGAAAACAGAATCTACATTGGAGGATTCAGTCCCACTCAAATGTTATAGAATGTATTGTGTTAATATTATATATAGTATTCTTATACATTGATGTGATTATCTTGTGAAATTTGTTTGGAAAACATATAATATATGTTATTACAAAAGTGTGGGTGTTATAAAATGGGATTTTGTTAATGAAATGTTTTAATTTAAAATTCGAAAAAAATATTCATGTCTTTATGTTCATGTTGGATGTGTAGTTGATGGATTTAAACAAATTATATGATGATAAACATGAGATTTTTAATTTTTTTATGTATTGGAATAAAATAAATACAATTATCTTTAGATCACGGTCAAATTTAATACTATCAAATTTGATCACTAAATGATAGTATCAATATTGGATGACTCACCACAGGTGAGTCTAGCGAGGTCTATAGTTAAATTAATTTTTTATGTTGATTTTTGTAGAATTGGAATGATTATGGAACTTACTTTGGAATTCTTTAAAAATAAATATTTACCGTTTTCCTTTAAATTTTCATTTGTTATGGTAAACAATTTTTTGGGTTCTCTTATTTATTATATAAAATATTATATCATATTCTTATCTAATATCATGTTATGGGATATCATTTGTGAAATTATGATGAGATTTATAATCATACTCATCTTCAGAACATTGGTGAATTTTCATATGTCATATACTGATATACTGGATGGATTATGTTTTGTACTTCCTATTGGTGATCTAAAAATTCATGGTGTGGTTGATTATTATGGAGAAGGGGAATGACCATATATAATTTTGGGATGTTATAACATTGATTCGATGAATTTTTTAATTGGTTTATAATATTTTAACCATTATTTATTTTTTTCACTAAAATCATGTATTTATCTATATATATTTTTATTGATTAAATTCATTATTTAGTGAATAATCACGTAGATTGGTTTAGTTTCAACCTTCATTTTCATAAGGCATTTTCTTGTTCAGTTTAAATCATCACAAAATAGTTTACTAATTCCCTATAACTAATTTCAAATATTTCATATCATTGGGACATCACATATGGTAGGTATCAATTCTCTTATTCTTATTCCAATTAGTAGGTTTACCATGTTACAAGATGATTATAAGAATAAAAGGATACCCTTAAATATTGATCATTTCTTATGTTTATGGTTTAACCATTCAATACCTCTCGTTCTAGATATAGTAACTAGATGATTATATGTAATTGATACACATAGGGGTAATTATATAAAAAAGGGTTCGTCATGCATTGACTATATCGTCCCCATGATTCAAAAACTATGGGACTAAGACAATACACATGGTTTGAATCTCAAATGGGATATGATTTTGTTAATCATATAAAATTTATAATTGATTATAATGGATTTATTTTCTTGTTTCATTGTGGTATTATTTTGGGAAGTGTTGGATAGCCCAAAATAATGTAACCTAGATTGAATTAATGTTTATATTATGAGACAATTTTGAAATAATAGAATGGACATTATATCATGTGAGAACTAATGTGTGGTTATATAAGAAATAATTGGTTTGGGTATTGAATTTCATCTAATAACTTACACTGTTTTGATCCTAAAATTTTATGTTGTAGAATATTTTCAGAAACAGATTCATAGAATTGATTTTGTGAAAGGTATGTCCCTATGGACTATTTGGAATCATATTAGTGTAGAAAAACCTCCAATAAATCTTGGATAACTTGTTCGAAATATTATTATTATTATTTATATATTTAGTATAATATGGATCCCTTATCTTATTTCCCTATTAAGTGATAAATAAATAGGTGATAAAATAATTTTTTTATGGGTTTATACTATAACAAACTCATATTTTGGATCCTTTTAAAATTTTATTCTATTATATAAAATGTATCATAGAAAACACTATAAATAAACAACAAAAAATTAATAAGTAAGTAATAGTAAAACTATAATAAACACTATGGTACTAAATCGTTATTGTAATTACCTTTAGAAGGCAAATAAATAATATGAGTTAATATTGAAAAGAATTTTTAAAATAATTATCATTTTATAATTATTATATCATTTAATTTAAAAATTATATATTCAACATACTCATTATTTATATATGTTAAATTAACATTTATTTTATAATTTCTCATAACAAATTTATTTTATAATGTATTTTTTGATATATTTACAAAATGAATGGTGTTATGTGAATAGTAAATCTACAAATTTTTCTAATACCGTTACCTTAATATGAAAGTTGATATTTCTAAAATTTTACTACATAATCATATATTAAAAATTATAATAATTAATATTTAAATATTATTTTTTATTTATCCACCCATTTTCATCAATTTAGATGTTTATATAGAGTTTTAATTTAAACTTGTTTTCAACTCTTTATTTAATTGAATATAAAATAATGAAATGAATTTTGTAAATTATTTTAATGTAAATTAGATTATAATTGTATAATATTATTTAATTTAAATTCTATATAATCAATGAAATTAATAACACTACCTCAATCATAAAACATTTTTCTTATAGTTAATTATTTTATAAAAAAATATGGTACAATGCATTTCATTCGGTGTCACTAAAATTAATTTTTAAAAATATTGAATGTTTATTTCATAAATTTGTTATTATATATGAGATAATAATTTTATTTTTTTAATAGGTAAAATATCATTTTTAGAATTAAAATTATGATTATTTTGATTATTGATAATTACTATGATAATGGAGAAATAATTATTTTACAATTATGTTTTTATTAATATGATGGAATTTATATGAAATAAATTAAATAAAAATACCTTGAATAATTAATATATTATGATTTATAAATAAATAAATTTGTATTTATTTACTAAATAATCTATAAACAATACGATTAGTAATCCATAATGGTAAACATGCCTTTTTTCTACTAAAATAGTTATCAACAGATTATCTATTTTTATATAAATGTTATTTTTTAGTATTAAGAAAATATGAATAAAAATTAATATATTTTAAATTTTGTTCCATAACACTGATATTTGGTTATATTTGTTATTTTATGTGTCTAATAAGACATAAATCACTAATGTAGAAAACTAGTTACCCAGTTTAAATTTAAAAGTGTAAAATGTAAAAAAATTAGAAAAAATATAAAATGTTATAAACATGTTATTAATATAATTTTGGAACATTTATATACCATAAAATCCCCCGAACTCTGTTATTTTGAATCATTTGACTGATTTACCATTTTATTATGTTACACAATTATTAAAATATAATGGGTGTATCAATATGCTCACATTTCCCCTCTTCTAAAAGGGGATAACATACACCCTTTCATAAAATAACATATCTTTATAATTATATAATTAAAATATTACCTTTTAATATCGCTACAACCCTCTCTCAAAAACATATTCCAATTCTTTCACATGGTATGCCTTTGTAGTTCAATTTCGGAGTAACTACTATGTATAATTCAAGTCTCCAACATAAGTAGTATGTCCTTACTATGTTCTTATTTACAGTATTACTATTAAAAAATCATGTTATTATAATAATATGATTAAATAATTATTATTTGAATAAATATACGTTTTTATATTAATTTTACTAACCATATTTATTCATTTCCATCCATGTTGAAAAACCAATTAAGTCAATCATGTGACTGTGTGGGATACCACCTCCATGAAGAATCATTTTTTTATTTTTCTTCTTGGTTTTTATTATTTATCACAAAATAATAAAATAGTGTTCATAAAAATAGAAAATAATTAAATAATATCATTATTCATTTTTTATAATGAAATTATGTTAACAGAAACACCACATTATCCATACTCTACAATAAATGTAATGAGAGTATGTGTTTGTGTCGGTTTGACATCATACATGCATGAGGTCTTAAAATATATTTATATATGACTATGGGAACATGTAAAATAATATTATTATAATATATAATTCATTAATTATAACAATAATTATTTATCTTTTATTTAATATGTTATTTTTCCTCTAAAATTATAAAAATAAACAAATAACAATTCGATTTTCACAAAGCATAACAATGTCTCTTATAGAAAGATAAAATAAAATTTTAAATCTATACATGTTATGTATTATTTAACAGAAAATTATATATACACAATTATCATTATAAAAAATAATGGGTTACGACATCAAAATTAGTTAACATGAACAAAAATGAAAATAATTATTAACACCTAGTGGTCATAATAATATACAACTAATAAATATGCTCATAAAACTTAATGGGGATAATAAATAGGTAATATTTATTTTTAATGTTATATAATTGATTATCTAGTTAGTTATTTATTTTTATATAACTTTAATGTTTCAACACCTACGGAAGAAAAAAGTGAAGTGTTTCGTTGTCTCAAATTTGAATCCCTTGTGACATGATTAATTGGTATATCATGATCTCTTTTAAGTTGTTTAAAAAATCTCTATTTTCATTTTTATCGTGATACTATTATATTTCATGATGTTCAATGTTCGATTTATTTATATCCATCCCTTGGTGTTTGTATCCCAATGTTAAAAAAATTTAAGGTTTTTTTTTGACTCAAATGTTTTCTTTGGGGAATAATAAATTTTCATGGAATATAATTAGTCCAGTTTGGTATAATATAACTTATAATGAAGTTGTGTTTTATATACACACACCATTTTTGGAAAATAATGTTTCACAAAAAATTATTTGGTCTTGATGAATCCATTGTTTCATTATAATTAATTTATTGTTATGAATAATTCCCATTTATTTTAATGGGTCTTTAATCAATGTCTATGTTTTTACTCCTCACCAACGTTTACATTTCCTTTATAGAAAATAAATTTTTTTATCTCCTATAATAACTTTCTTCCATATTATTCTAGGTAAAAAATGTTTTAATATACTTTTAATGATGTGGTATTTAAATTTTTTATTTAAAAATGATAAATATATTTCTATATCCATCAAAAATAAATTTTTTTACCATCTAATCAACATTTTAATTTGATATTTATTTTTATTATTCATGTTTAAACAATTAATGACTATCATTAAGAAATTTTTTCATTATTCTTTCATATTCACTTTTTGAAATAATTACATATTCTTTAAGATTCAAATAATAATTCTTCATTCATTTAGTAACTATTCTAAAAGTACATTTACTCTATCATTTCAAATTCATTGTTTTTTCATGTTTAAATTATAAAATACTAATTTCATAAGAAATAAATTTCAATGTATTTCACTTATACATTATGAATACATTTTTATTTTAAAATATTCTTTATTAGGAATATATTATAATATGGTTTTCAAAAAAAATAACTTTCCCTTCACATAGATATTTTTTTATAACATTTCATAAATTATTTTTTCGAAAATAATTGTGAAAACTATTCTGTTCTAACTTTAATTTATCCTCCATTTTTATTATTTCATGAAATGGGGTATATATCACCTTCTATATTATTTAATGAAATTTCACCTTTTTAAATGAGATTTTGAATATCCTATGATTTTTTTAGATAACATTCTATGATGTTTGTGGAAGGTTTAATAAACACATTATCATTTCATTAGTTTTTTAATATAGGATTATGATTAATTTTTATATAAAAAATATATGTATGGATAATAATGGGTGGGTTTCTATATCTCTCCCCAATTTATCATTAAAAAAATTTATATCATGATACATGTATGTGAAGTTTGAGAAGGTTTTTATTTATAACAGTATGTATGGGAGTTTTATTTATTTCAAAACATTAAGCATGGTTGTTTAGTCTCAAAAACATTCATGGGAACTTTGTTTGATTATAACAAAAAGCATGTATATTTTTAGTTCTCAGAACATGAAGGCTAGGAAATTTGATTGTTTTAAACATGTACAATGCAAAAAATTTCTCAATGATATAATTTCAGTATTTTGTTTTCATGAAATAATCTATTGTTATATGACATGTCATATTTCTATTCTCCCAGTATAATTCTCATTGACTAATGTTTTTTGTCTCTTTATTCAACACATTTTTTTACGTGGTATATTCTTTCTTCATTTGATATTGCATATACTTATATCATGATTTATGGAAAATTCATATTATTCCATGTTATTTTTAATATGAATTTCGTCTAATAACATTGGTTTCTCATATTATTATTAATTAATCCTTGATAACATGATGTGGATATATTCATTACAGTGCATTTGATCTAACCCATTTATTATGATTTACTTTCCATGGGTTATGAATTTATCTTTTATAATGAACAATATAATGGGATATAGATGAATTCAGTTATAGAGAAAATATTATAGCTTGATTTATTTATGTAGTTATTCTCCAATACACTAAAACATTCGATCATTGGGTTGTGAGTCTGTTTAGTTCATGTATTGTTTAAATAATGAGATCAATGTATTATTTATTTTTTTTCTTCTTATGTCTCTAGAAATTGATGGCTTTAAAATTTCCTCTACTTTTCCCTAATAATTTATCTCCACATTTAATAATAAAAAAATTTCAATTCATTATAAGATTAAATAAGAATGCAACAATAATCATCACACTGTGAAATTCATATCATACCATGGGGACTGTGGGGATCCATATTCTCAATATCTTAGTACCAGAAGCCAAATAGAATCTGAATCCATAAAAGTATTCACTAAAACCTCATCAGGTTTGGATTTTATTTTACTATATGTGCTATATAATTTGTTATATAAACACTCCAATTTCACTAAATCACACTCAACATTCTCCTTTTTGATGTGATACATGATATACAATTCCTTCATATTTAGGAATTATGAGGATTTTTTTGAAATTGTATTCCTTCCTTATTTTCAATTTTGATCTTGATTTGAGATATCACATCAACCTCAATATCCTCAAGTTGTGTATTATCCAATATAATTTGATAAAATAAAGAGATTCCACATTATGTTGATAAGGGAACAGGGAAAAGAAATGTTTTTCTTACTAGTCTAAAAAATTCATGATAATCCATGATATAATGCACCACCTAAGGATGAATTTTTATCACCCAGTGAGATGAAACAATAAAAAAAATTATAACCCAATAACATATTCACCAAAATTTAATTATAATGGAATGTAAAATCTAATGTGCCTAAAATATAAAATATTACTCCCAACACTGATATCAGTTACCATTAATTAGGATTACTATGTTACCTTGATGGATGAAATTTGGAAAATATAATGTTGGTTTTTTTATTATGTACACAAGTATCTAAATTATTTTCCTATATATCATGACACTAACTTTATTTATTTCATTATCCTTTGAAAATATCATTCCAATGAAAATAAATAATCTATTTCTCTTGGAATCCTCCCTTCCAAATCGTTTCAAAAATTATCATGAAATAATTATACTGATATATGATTGGACCAGAAATTCCCTGTATCACCTTTAAGCTTTAGAATAGAATGAAATATTTAATCAATGATATCATTAACACACACCTCATGAATTCATAATATTTTGGTAACTATTCTTTGGTTGATCCACCAAATATTATATCAATAATATACCCAATAACTATAAACCATTAATAAATTTCCATCATTTTATATAGGGTATAATCAACTGTTCCATTTCGAAAACCATTATATAGTGACCTAGTCTATAATACAATGATTTTGGTAATTTAGTTGTTCCATGAAACACCTTCATAATCTGAAATACACTCTTCGCATCTTCATGGATATGAATTAAAATTTGATCATCAAAGGGCCCTATTCTTCTAGTAATCCATTTATAAATGTTGATTTGACATCCATTTAGTATATTATGAACCACATATTCACTTATATATCAATGGTAAATTTAATTGGTTTTGACCAAACCATTGGATAAAATGTCTCAACTATATCTAAACCACCAATACAGGAGGATTTATTTAACAGAATTCGTGACTATTAATGATTCACCCTTCCACTACCATGTATTTTGTCCTAGGAAACCCATTTAGACCAGATGATATTCTAATTTGTAATCATTGAAATAATATCTTATGTCTAATGTCATTGAATTATGTCAATATATTAATGAATCACTTAGAAAAAATAGTTATATTTAGTATCTTCTTAATACAATGATGTTTTAAATGATACTAAAATTATGGTTCTTATATATTATTCCTTCAACACATTTGTGTGGATGATGCCTTGTAACATATGATATTCTAATTATCAATTTATTCATTTCTTTTGGATTAATATACAGCTAGTAGTCTACCTTAATTATACTCAACATTAATGTCTCCTTCAGAATAAGTATTTTCATCATATTATTTCAATAATTTTATAAACACTTCATCACTCACTGCAATATTTTTCCCACTAATCAGATATATAATCATATCAATTTGAACTTTTTTTAATACAAAACAATCAAAGAAAATTCAATAAAATTTGTTAAAATAGTTATATTATTTAATCTTGGATGAGTATACCAAAAAAATTACATCATCTAGATAAGACATAATGTTATTCCATGTCACCTTATTAAAAATAAATAAATTAATATCAATGACCATGAATTATTTAAAGGTTGGATTATTACTATACCAAATATCATATGGAATATGTTCATCCCTAGGAATATAAAATTTGTATTGGAGTTATTTAAAAATTTCATGAATTCTTATTTCCAAAACATTTATCATAGGTAAATCTCAGTAAATAAATATGTAAAAAAATTTATAATCACACTCTTCTCATAAACACACCACTTTATTAAGGAGTTATAAATATTGATAGTTACTTCTTTATCCATTGATGTGTGAGATAGTCCTCCCCCAATAAGTTGGTAAAGAACATGTGATTATCGATTAATATTTTTTGTAAACAACTAACTTAGTACCTTTTCAAAATTCCTCTTATTTTGAGTAAAAAAACATTATAAATTATACATGTGGTTGATTAACATTCATCATTTGACTATATTATAATAATCAATAAACCACAATTAGTATCTATTAACATCAAGGGACATAGTTTATATCAGTCCACAGACATTAGCATAAACCAATTCAATAAACATTGATAAATTTAACTCATTTTACAAAAAAGTATTCTAAATAATGTTCCCTATTTAATGAAAAGTTGCTAGTTTACATATGATAACATGTAATTTATGTATATCATGAGTTCAATCATTATTCACCATATCTTTCAATGATAATTATCTCATGTTATTATGCTATTTAGGAAACATTTTATTCACTTCCTATTGGATAATAAAAATATATCCACTTGTCCAATAATGAGTATGAGTTTCCCCATTATATGTTTCCCTATTAACATCACTATTCCATCCTGTCAATTTATTATTCATTTTTTTAGAGAAACTCACTCCATGTCTTATGTCAAATAGTGGACTTACAGTAATCGGGTTGTTAAAATTACTTTAAAACACAAGATATACTCATATATGATATAAAATTCCCCATATTTGGATTTTTACAATCAAATAACTTTATAACCATTTATATATAAAAATTTGATAAAATATTTATTATTATATGTGACATCTATTAGAAGATCCTTGTTTACTGATATATTGGAAGCACATACACAATCAATAATCCATAAACATTAGCAATATAATTATCGTATGATGATACCTAAAACTATTCCCTTCTAAAATCATTCTTTTTTATTCCACATACTTTTCATTACATTTGAACATGATTTTTATATTTTATCTTCCAAAAAATTTGATTGATGAACCCCATATTGATTATTTGAAAACTATTTTATCATTTTTTCCAAACATAATAATTCCTTATAATTCAATACATGAAATTTATGGCTCTTTGTATGAACATTACACAAAACTATTAATGAGAAATACCATCTCATATACCATATTCATAAATTCATAAATAGTTTATTTTTCAAGAATAAATTAAATGTTGAGATATCCCTTGTTTTATTTATTTCTAACATTCTCATAAGTTCCCATTTACTTGTGAACATGTAAATAAAGAAAATCCCACATATCAATTATAATAATAATCAATTTGTTATATATTCATTTGAGTATTTTATAGTACACAAATTTAACACTTCAAAATAATAATATGTCGTTAAATTAAAATCGGTCAAAGTGTTTGATTTCTTTCTCCTCAAAAAAAAACACTAAACATAACCAAAATCTTACTATATTTGGAAAACATAAAAACATATTAATTTTTCGAAAAAACTAGTTATTGAATGATTAATCAAGAATACGGTTATCAAATTCAGCGATTATATGAATATAGAAAATAAATTATTCTTTTAAATTTTATAATGTATAATTTGTTTAACTATAATGACTAATAATATAATTTTATATATAGATTTTTTTTAAAATGACTTTTATTTAAAAGACATTAATATTTACTAAAATCTATACTTAATGATATACTATTTTTTATATTAGAACTTACATAACACAAATTTAGTCGGTATATGGTATTAAATAATAATAATAAATGTAACTATTAGAAAATATAATTGCCAGTTAAAATGGGTTTTTAATTTTTTAACTATTATATTTAAAAAGTGAATTTATAAATTTTGTATTTTTATATTTAAAAAAATGCACTTAATTTATGAAATCATTATATAAAAATATTGTTGGTTATAATTTCTTATCATTTTATAAAAAGGTCAATTTTTAGTCAAAAAATATTCTTACAAAACATGTAATTTTTATGAAATTATTATTATATAAGAATGAACCTAAATTTTATAAAACCTTTCGTGTAATAAAATATTAATTTGAGGAATAAATTTCTTAATTTTAATATATTACTTCATGGTTGAAAGCCTATCAAAAATATTTTTCGGACTAATTTTAATCTTAAATTCATGATTAATAAATATTTTCAGCATTTTCATTTAATCAAGGGGGTTTCAAGGGAAATTTGCTTTTGAATTTCCTTGTAAGCATCATAAAATTTATTTTATATAATAAATAAATTTAATTAAATATAATCCGAACCAAATATAAAATTCCCTAAAATATGATTTAAAATATTTAAAATTTTATTTCTTTAAAACTGGTTTTACACATTTTGGTGTTTATATATTTAAATTAACTCCTCATATATATTGAAATTTTGTTGATAAAATTATTATGATTTTAAAATAATAATGTTCAAATTATTTTATTATTTTAGTTTTAATATATTTCATTAAAATTAATTTCTAAAAATAATAATTATCCATTCTTATAAAAATTAAAAAATACTAAAATGTGTTTTTCTTAAGGTAAAGTGATAAAAATGTCAAAAACATGTTTCCAATTTTATGTTTGAGGTGTGGATCAACCAAAACCCACCATAATTTATTATTTATCCCTTTTCGATGCACTTGTCCATTTAATAGTGAAATTTTATTATTGAAATTCTATTGGTATTTCCAAACCTTCTTGTATCTTTACTTAAAAAATGGTATCATTTTATACACATGAAGACTCAATTATATTTTGAATTTCTCTATTTTACTCTGCCATTTTAATCATTTTAGAACCTTAATCCATGTTCAAAATCTTCTGGTCACCATTTATTTTCATAATGACTTTATTTTAAAAGAGACATCCAATGAAAAATCATGTCCATCATATTATAATTATTTACTACTTCGTTTCCTTCATACCTATATTCTTTCAAATTTATTATATCCATGGTAATTATAAGACATAAATATTTTTGAATGTTTCATTTTTATACTGTATTCCATATGCTACATCATGCTTAATCAAACTGAGGAATATATGAAAATGATAACCATTTAAATTAAATTAGAGTGAATGAATTGGATTACCTAGTTTATGATATATATTTATAAATATATATATTCTAATCAATATACAGTTTTTTATAAATTCATAAAAATAATCACTCGATTTTTAGTAATGTCCCTTCATTCATCCAAAAGATATTCTCTTAAAAATGATTTCTATTACTATTTGGGTGAAAATAATATAATTAGTTGTCATAAAAATTATAAAATTTAGTTTACATATTTAATATAACTTTTGAATCATCAAGTAAAATTTAAGAGAGGATTATATTTTTAGATTTTTCATAAAATATTTATTTTTCACTGAATTTGGAAAAATACAGATTTCTCTACAACTATCATTAAATCAAAATAAATTAAGTATTTTAAATGTATCATCATAATTTTAATTTTATTTAAATTATTATTTTTTAGTAATATTTAATGTAATTAATTACCTTCTTAATTATATTTATACTATATTTTACAATAATTTTATCTTTGTGTTTAAAACACATTATTATGAAATCAATTTTAATGCGAATGATTTTTTTTTAAATTTAAATAAATTTAAAATAACAATGAATGATAAATTAATTAAATTAAATGTATATTATATATATATATATATATATTTTGAATTCATATAATTTTTATTACTATTCATATAGTTAATATAAAATCATCTTATGCTAAAAATATATAATTCTTCAAAAATTTATTTTTTGTTGTATCTACCTGATTACATTTAAATATAATTACACTTATTTTGTGAATATAATTATTTTAAAAAATTTATTCCATATTATAATAATCATAATTCATATTTTAGAATAATTTCAATATAAATTTTTTTTTATAGTGTTGATTAAATGTAGTAAAAACATTTTACCGAGGTTAAAATGAAAACGTGTTTAAAAAAACTGGTAATCAAACAAGATAAAGAAGAAACTACAATAACAACCCACATAAAATATTTAGTTTGTAATTATTTTTTACGTATATCATATACGCAATTATAATGGTCTGTTTTGATCCTTCTTTCTACAAAAAAACATGGCCACAACATTTTCTTTTAGAAAATTCCACGTGTTCCCTATACACCAATTGTAAAAGATCACCCCCTCTCCTATCCACAAAACACCTTCAAAAAAATTCCCTTCCATGACAAAATAAAATAACTTAATTTATTATTTCCACATTTCCTTGATCCCATGCTTTGAATATAAATCCAATCTAGTAAGTCATTATATATTATCATAAAAAAAATTTCAAAAGAAGAGGTGTGGTTCTTAACCATGTTTTTTTTATTTCATATACGAACTATATCAAATATTAAAATAAAAATCGGCTATAGTAACTAAATTATCTAAAATTTAACTATATGTTGTTATGTTAGTGTAATAAACTACATAAATAATGTATTTAATCAAATGGGAAAAGAAAGCATTATTCATGTGTACAACAAACAATGGCCTTACGAATGGATGAAATTCATTATCCATCAATAAATATCAATACTATATATAATGGTGGAATTAATTTATATATTTGAAATTGATGTAAATATATTTTATTATTAAATGATAATATATAATTTACTTTTTATCATTCCATTCACTTTATAATTTAAATAATCTCATTACGTACGTGTTTATATTGTCTCAATGAAGTGAAGTGATTAATTTTCACTACTCTTTCACATAGATGATATATATATGTGTGTGTATATTTAAATAAATATTATGATTTATACTGTATTTTAATCATTAAATAAGGATAAAATAATATTTACCTTTTTACCAAAATGATTATCGAAAAATGGAACTATTGGTCAAGAGTATGTATATCTATCCATCTACAATAATGTAATGTAGTTCATTTTTCTAAAATATTATTAACAGTTGGATTTTAAAGATTAATATATTTATACAAAAAATAATTATATCTATATTGTTACTTTTTTGCTGATATATTCGTGAACACACTGATAGTGGTCTACATTCCAAACTCATTTTCAAAGAATGAACCAAACATACTCAAAACCCCCAATGTGGACATCATAGATTATGTATTTAGATATTTTATTAATAAAATAAAATAAATAATTTTTTTCTAATGAATTAAAATTTTAAATTATCATAATAAAAAAATAATTTACATAATTTTTCTATTTATGTGTTATAGGAGATTCATATAATTTCTAGATTCGAGGTAAGAGTTTTCTCATCTCGAATTTATTTTTGTGAGACATATCTTATATTATACACTCATTTACATTGTGTGGTTTATATGAATAACATTGTTTATATACTATAATGAATATATATATATCATACTTATATTTTATGTTTCATTTATTTGTTTATTTATTGGGGGGATTGATTCAAAATTTATGAAAATAGTAAGTGGTTATAATCTAATTTTTTTTCTATGAGACATATGTTATATTCGTGAATTATTTATATTATTTGTCTTACATATGTCCCATGAATTTAATTTATGAAAAATTCATCAATTTTATTTCTATTTTAAAATTACTAGGATTTGTTCTCCTTCATGAGGTTTCCATACATACATTACTAAAGCGCTAAGGGATTCTATCTCAATTTAATTTCATTGAGGAATGTATTATTATTATACTCTTAATTTCATTTATATGATGTATATATGTTCCATTTTGTATTATATATTATGAATACTTCATAATTAATGTTATTATATGTTACAACCTGAATTAATTTATATGATTATAATTTACATAAAAATTAATAAGTGATAAATTGTATCATCACATAATTTATCTTCATCGGTTTATAACTCCTATTAATTTAATCAATTATAAAATGATTATGTGTTAATTGATCTATATTTTTTTTATTTGTTTTGTGTTTATTTATATTTTTCACACACATTACCTTCATTTATCATCTCTAATTTTATGGATTTGGTCTTTAGAGGTGTTATTCATCTAAAATTCTCTATATTTAGGACATGTGTCTATAATATGAACCAATATTCATTTATGAGTTTTAAATAATCCCTATTATATATTGTATTTAATAAATATCCTTATTATAGTTGTATATATATATTTATATATTAATATTTTGTTATTGTATCATGGGGATTTTGATTGAAGAGTCGCCAATGTGAAAAAATGTTTTATGATACAATCTCATTTCATTTCTGGACAATTTAGGTTCATGGATATATTGGAGGAAATCATGTTCTTTAATTTTCCTAAAACAAATCTATCACTTCAAAACATGTTATTAATTTGTTTAAAATGTTTAATTTCTATTTACTCTATTATTTAATAATGAAACATCAAGATATTAATTTAAGAGACACTGATCAATTATTTTCTTTTAGATCCGATATCATTCTCTTACATATCATTGTTTTCTATTTTTTTGAAAATCGTAATTTATAAAAATAAATTATTTCCTAATTATCTTTTACGTTATATTATAACTTCATTTATATGTTTTTAAAATCAAATATAATAACATTTTTAAAATGGTCACTATTCAACTTCCACTAATATATCATTGAAAATAATGTTAATTTTTAATATTTACGTCATGATTGGATAATATGGTCTACATAGAAATTATTTAATTGGTTAATCTATTACATTTTTTTCATGTTTAATTTAAAATAAACATATTTTTCACAACAAATTGTTAATTTTTGTTTTATTAAAAATTATAATAATGATTAAAAACTCCCTCAAGAATGTTCTTAATGATATTTTTATGGTATTTTTATTTTTCAATGTCAACATCTGATAAAGTTACTCATTCTCCACTATATATATTTTTTAAATTATATCATATTAGTTTTTTCTATTGGTGTATTATGATTGATAAAAATAAAATTTTAAGGGATTTATTCTTTTTCCAAGGGATAATCATGTTATATTAGGAATAGTTCTTTTTTATATGTTTTATAAAAAATGTGAGTTTCTATGTTTTGGGATTATGTTTTGGTTCTTGAAATTTATTATTTTTATAGATGTTTATATTAAAAATAAATATATCTTGTTACATTATAAACCATGAGATGGTGGATCTATGATACACCATGGATAGTTTGGTCTGCAATATCCCTCCAATGCACTTGGTGTGGATGTTTAACATATGATTACTCCATATCATAGAGTGATTGTGTTAGTGATAAGGAATTGAATTCCCAAAGTTACCTTCATGAAATATTTTTTTCCCTTCTTTAGGTTTTTGAGGAATAATTCAATTGAGGTTTACATCACATGGATCTTGATTATTGTACCATATGACTCTTTTATTTATTAAATCCTTAATAAATGTTTCACGATTGAATATATACATATTTATAGGAATAATTTATCTTAATTTAAAATCATTCGCATTAATTGTGTAGTAAATTATTTATTATTTTAGTATTCTTAATAATTAATGTAAATTGTTAATGATTATGTTTACCGTTTCTGTGCATTATAGGTAAACCTTCTAATGATTCTTTTTCCCAAGGTTTGGAAGAATGATGTATCCAAATTTTAGAATAGAAATTATTCAATTATATTGAATTTAGGTGGAGTTGATGATGATTGAATATGGATTATGAAAATATGGGTATAGTTGGCATGATGCTATGATAAAATCATGGATAATGACTATATGATATTTTTCCCAAATTATCCAATAACTCTACACCAAAAGTACCTTTGCATATGAAATTGATATAACAAATGTTATATACTTGTTTCTTTTAGATTGGAAAATATTGAGTCATATTTATTGGTATAATATCAAGAAATGTACATTTTATATTTTTAACAATGGATTTGAAAGTGGATGTTTAGGGTTGATATAGTTTTTATCTGAGTAGGGTTTAGTGAAATTTATAGAATATGATTTTTTCTTGTCAAGTTATTTTCTGATTTATTGATATCATCACAGGTATTCAATATGAATTTTTCTTATATGTTCAATTTCTTAGACCTCCTTTTCCGGTTTAATGTGATGAGATCCTTAAATTATTAATGACGTTTTCGAAAAAATTAATTGGGTTATAATATGTGTAATTATTTGGTTTAACAGGGATAATCCATTAATATTTTCTGAAATAATATTTTAGGTATTAACAGAATTTAGTGTTTATATGATCATAGATAATGAGATAATTATAGGATAATTGTTTTTATTATATAGATGATTGTGGGATTGAAAGAGGATTTGGGTAATAAGTGATTATTTTTATTTTATAAGAATATTTCTATATATATTTGGTATTATATGATTAAAGGAATGATAAAACTATTTAGGTTTAAATAATACTTAATTTAGAGGTTATTATGGTTATTTTGGATATATGGTCATTTATTTGTGGAATAATTTAAATTCAACTTTGGGTATTATAGTTTAGTATAAGAGATTAATTTTAAATTTCTTCATATAAAGGGTTATTAATTTTGGAAATTTTCTTATAAATATTAGTAAGCATTTTTTATTGGTTAGTGTCTAAAAATAAGAGGAATTTTTTGTTATCACTTTTTTGACTATTTGATCCATAATAATTTTATTTTAGTCCCTTTACCATGAAAAATGCATATTGAATACTCATTATTTGGGTAAATATATGATATGATGGAGGAAATTGATTAAATAATGAAATTATACCCATTAAGAAATTACAATCGCTTATTTTCTAATTTTTAATGGTAAATGAATTTCCCAAATCTTGGAAAATGATCTTGAAATAAAATTGTTTTCATATTAAAATAACTTCTAATGGATGTTATGGACTTTTTCACACTTCTTTTGTTTATGGTTTCATAGTTTCTCACATTGTCATGGTTGGTCACTTTCTTATTATCAATTATATTTTTTTATCTCTATCATTATTTGAGACTTAATCATATATTCCATATCTATATTTTCATATTCCAATAATTTTCACCTTTTTTGAAAAAAATTTATATTTTATTTTATATTTCCTTCATTTTTTTTTCTTTTCATGATGAATTTTTATCAATGATTTTTACAAAATTGACTTTCAAAAAATGTATTTAAATATTTCAATACATTCAATAATGAGATAAATTTCTTATTGAGATGATGAAATTTATTTAAAGTGGGGATTTAACACAATGTTCTTTCAAAAGAATAACATTATGATCGAAAGCATATTTGATACGCAATAGCTAGCTTAAAGGACCCATTGAATATATGGCCTTACAACCTTGTAATTAAATTTCTGTGTATGATTTATATTTAATAAATAATGAAATATATATATATATATTTCATAATAATTTTAAATATTTAGATAAAATAAAAGTATATGAATGCTCAAACCTTTAGTAAATTTTTTTTATTTATAAAAAAAAGTTTTTATGAAAAGGGATTTTTAATTATTGTTTTGGAAATGTTTTAAAATTATTTTTTAGATAATTTATATATGTTATTTTATAAAATCAAATTTATTTCTAAAATTATAAAATAAATATTATTATTATGTCAAATTATGCCTTTTTTCAAAAAAAATATTTTCTAGTTAATACTGAATATACAAGTTTTTACAAAACTGCAAATTCATTTTACAAATGTATGAAATTGTTAATACCCTGAATATTCTAAAAGTGTAACATTTATTTGATATCCTCAATAAATGGAAAAAAAACATAGAATGACATATGACCCTAATTAGTTTATGTTTTGATTAATATTTTAAATATAATTTATATGGTCTATCTCTTTCAATGCATGAAATACTGAGTTATCTTGTGTTTCATGCATCAAAGACATTCCCTGACAGCTTCTGCTACATATAAGACAAATTTTTAATAAACAACAATTCATTATTAATATAATAATATATAACATATCCCTAAAATTATTGTTTATGAAATGTATTTAATTTCATTTGAATATTTATTTTTTAAAGAAATGTAAAATTAATTCATAGGTTGCCAATTAATTAGAAACAAATTTAAAAACCAATTGAATATAAAGAAATATTTTTATCTTCATAATGGTTTATTATACTAATAAATTTAATTATTCACTATTTGTTAATTATATTAATGAAATTTATATCTTTTATATTTAATCAAATATTTTTTATATTCATCTAATAGATTTTATAGACAAAAAATAAAAACAATCCCAATTTTTTGCCTAAGAACATATATTCTTCTAATAATAGTTTAAATACCTTTTAAAGGATAACCTACTATAAATAATTTTTTAATGATTTTATAATTTTTATATGTCAAAATAAACAACATTTTTTAAATTTATTCATCTAAATTTTATTAGATTTATTTTTTTCTCATTTTTGGGAATTTTTATTTTTTGATAAATAGTGAAAAATACTGAATTTTAATAGAAAAAAAGATTTAAGACTAATTTATTTGTATGGATAAATTATTTTTTATTGTATAAAAAAATAGATAAATATTATGTAAATTAATCAAAATTATGTCATTTGAGTCGACTTTATGTTTAAATCATATATAAAAATTAGCAAACTTTTGAACATTTTTTCATAAAAACCCATCTTTCTCATTTTGTGAGTGAGATTACTTTTAAATTAGTTTCTTCCACATATATGGTTTGAATTCTGAAAATAGATTACATACTTTTAATCATTATATTATATAATTCATATTATGTTCAAATTATTTTTTAATCAATAATATTAGTGAAACTGATTAAAAAAAGTTTAATGTTTAATAGGAAAAATATCTTAACAAAGTACTAAAAAATTATCTTTGGGCCAATAATGAATAAGAAAATTGTCCAAAATCCTTTGTATATTTCTATTTATACCCTATACTCCCTTTTATCAAATATTTTACATTTTTTATCCACATTAAATTGGAAAAACATTGGTAGAAATTCAATTTTTTAAAATTTACAAGAATATCACTCCTCCACCACTGCAAAATTGAACACACCCCTCCCACTTATTCACACATATATATCCCTTTATGAATCCAAAAATAAGATCAAATAATATGAAACCCTACCACCCATAATCATATACTATAAACATTTGGAATAAATCCTGCCACTGATGTTTTGCGGTATAAACCAAAAGGAGTTGCATGAAAATGAGGTAATATTCTTCAACTATCACATTCATTTTATTTCTTTCTAAACTAACTCAAATATTATTAATCCAATAATATATAATATCCTTTATTTTGATCAATATACTTAAATGTTATAATTCTGTGTATTAGATATACACTTACACAAGAATCACCCTAATAGGGCATGAACATGTCGTTCATGTGTACGGGGATTACTGCCTCATAATTTGATGATTTTTCATTCTTTATTTACCACATATCATATTGGGAATTATGATGAATAAAAATGTTTTTATATTTCATATATTATATTTATAATTTCTACATACTTATTAAATTCTTATATAACACATACCGTTTTTTTGTACTATATTTTGGAGATACGATAACATCGTTTATGTATGTGTATACTTCAGTCTCCTGAAAGAGATGTGATTCATTCATGATATAAATTGAATGTATTAAGAGATAGTTTTAATTAAATCATGTGAAATATGTTATCAAATGATGATAATATAATATATATATATATATATATATCACTTATTTTAAAAATAAGACAATGAAATAGAAGCAGCGTTCATGTGTACTTATGACCTTCTATCTCCACGAACGGGGAATTTCATTTCCTATCTCGAAATAATATGAAATAAATTAAATACATATATATAGAATATATATTATAATTAATGATTTTATTTCATTTTTTAGATTATGTGATCCAGATAAAGTAATAGAAAAGACATATATCAAGTCGAAATATACTTGAAACACTAGGCAATTAACACTTAATACCGAAAAATTAATGAATAATTATTCACCAAAAGGTAATAAAATATTATAATATGGTAATATATTAAATTAAAAATATTGTTATGGTTCTGTTATAATTTAGTGTCATGATTAAAATTATTATAAATCAGAATAAAGGATGTTGTCTTAAAAAGAAATGTAAGGTAATGGATTCTTGTCTCACATTTCATTTATTTAGGCATTCAACAATTTCCCCAATTATTACTTTATTTGAGGTGTATATATTTCTAAAATTTTATTTAATATCATGAATAAAATTATTTTTGTGGAATTTATATTTTCTTCTGAATTTATTTATTTCATGTGGATTATAATTTAGAAATTACCAAGTTGTAAGGCACATCATATCAATTCCCATTATTTGTGGCCAACATTATTTTTTTACACCTATTTTGTTCTCTATGGACAATACTATGAAAATTTCACATGTAATATAATTATTAATTCATTATTAATGGTATTTTAGACTCAATTTTAATTATTTATTCTATGGATATTTGAATTAAAATTTACCAATAGGTAATGAGTTTTATAACACAATTCTTTTTTGTTTGGTTATATTACTTCACCATTATCATAAATATTCAATTATTATGTTTATAATTACATTTAATATCATTTTATTCATTTCCACTTATTTTTTGTGGATTTAAATTGGATTCACGTAATCAATTAATTTATTAATTTTCACTTCAATGTTGTGATCATATTAAGGGTTTATTTCACAATCTCATTCTAATTAAGATTACATATTCATTAATTTCAAATAAATTATTTTATAAAACCATTATTTAAAACTCCTTCCATTTTATTCTTCTCTGTTTAATAATGACCTTGTTCTTGTAATATAACCTTTTTGGACTCTTTTTACACCAATTTTTTTGAAATAGTTTTTCAGAAAACACAACATCATTTCTCTCTTTATTCACAGAATCTATATTCTTCTAAAACACATGTTTTATTAAAATATTATCAAAAAATTTAACCATTTTAGATCGAATTATTAGATACATTTTTACCCTTATTTTTTTAAATTTTTTCCCATGATTCTTCTTTTCACTTTCAAAACTAGACACGTTTCTAACCATTTTACATAGAAAAAGGAATGTTCTTTTTAAATGGTATAGAATTTACAAAATTACCAACCATTGTTTTTTGAGGTATCCTTTTCAATTTTTAAATCATAACTTTTAGATATATTTTTTTAATATTTGATTCTTAATGACATGTATTTCTAATAGTTTTTTCTATATAAAAATGATATTTTCCTCAAGAATTTGTAAAAAATAAAATTTTAAATAATTTTATTCACTAACAATAAAAACATTATATTTTTACTCCACATGGAATATGTTGCATTTATACAGTCCTTATTCTTCCCCTATATGTTTATTGAATGATTTTTCTAAGGATTTCATTTACATTCACTTCCTTGCTTCATTTTTTTCTCCTTGAAATATTCAATTTCCTATGACCAGTAGACATGAAATTACACTAAATTTCTATAATATTTATCCTGGATATGATAATTTCCTAAACCATATTCCATTTTTACATATGGTGTTAACATTAATTGTTATTAGATTATCTGGGGAAATATATAAAAAATTGTATTCTTCATTCAATATTAATATTTGACAATTAGTATTTATTATTAATTGATTACTATATATGAGGAATCCATTGGACTGGTAGTCATGGTTGTATCCTAGAATTTATATAGCCCCTTTATAAATTTATAGGTTCTGATGATTCAAATTAGATGAGAAAATTAAACTCATTTATACATGTAGTAAAAAACCATTCACTAAATGTTTTTGATAGAATAGGTTTTCACGTGCCTCAGACATGGCGTCCAATAATTAAGTATCTTCTTCATTTAGATTCTTTATTTTATATCTTTGGGATATTATATATGAAAAATTATACGGTTTCATTTAATTCATTTTTTATTTATTTAATGGATCATGTTATCATATTTTTACCTTTCCATGTTTATTGTTCCCTATCTAGTTATATATGTTTCATGTGTTTTCGTTGAATTAACTTCCCACTTTGTCTACAAACTTACTTCAAAGTTTGTTGATTACATGCGATGTTTGTTTAGTTATTCACCATGTTATAATGATTATAATCATTTATTTAATTATATATTCTTTTTTATAGACTTATATTGAGAACTTCAGCTTACCCTTATTATGTTTACTTTCCCCATGATTATCTACAGTGTTATAAGAATGATATGGAAATATATTTTAGATAAAATAAATTTCTAATCAGAAAATAATTTTGTTGTAACGTGAATACTCATATGTAATACAAAGAGTCATGTTTGTATCTAGTTTACCAGTACTAATAAACTATTCAATCATCCAGGAAGTGATTTACCTCTATCTTGTGGAAATGTAATTGTATTAGGCACCAAATCAAGGTTTATGGGGTTGGGTTTCTAGAGATGCTATCATATCATGTTTGGTAGAATCATTTGGAACAAAATAGAGGGAAATATAGTTTTATTATGTAACCATAAGGTATTATTTGAGGATATGTATATTATAAAATGTTAATGTTTTGGTTATATAGATATTATATGGGTTCCCTATAAATACATCCATATATCGATATTAAAATTGTACATGGTTTTGGAATACATTTACTATGGATGAAAAGTCTAAAAAGTGAATCAGACCTTACTCAAGTGTAACTTGGTACACCAAAATTTACCTTACTACACACCTGATTTGAATCTCTAAGGGGATATGCTTAGGAAAATTTAAATTTTATTTACAAACAATTATGATTTATTTGAATAGATAATGGAAATGACTGGACTGTGATAAACCATAGACCAAGGAAGGACATATGTGGGAAAAAAATAAAGTATTTATATGTTGAGGCTTTATTGAAAACCTCAGTTAAAAGGATACATATTGAAAAAAAATCAAGGATGCCCATAACATTTTTTGGAAATTGTACTAATATTGTTTTAGAAACAGAAAACATGAATGTTGGGTGACAACCCATCATATCCTGTAAGGTTGTGGGACTGGAAAAAATGATTAAAGGATGATAATAGTTTAAATGAAACCACTTACCTTCGGACTATCCTGCTTAATATTTCAATATTTTTAGTTAAGCAATTTTATGACTTAAAAATATTGATGAACCGGTATTGTTACATTTTTGGTCAAGAGATTAATTTATTATCCATATTAGTTTTTGATAGTTGTTCAATAAAACTAATATGACAAGTTTTACGTATATTATAATCCTATAAATGATTATTTTAGTCCTTAAAATAATTTTTTCATTCTAGGATATCCATTTCATGGAATAATGGATTAATAAAAATTTTATTGAAGAAAAAACAAACGGTGGAATTGTACATATGAAATTGAAATATATCAAGTAAGTATATTTCCTTGTATTCTTAAGATGTAAAATATTTACCTAATAATATGAATATGTTCAAAAGAATGTTATCTTATTACCATACATTATGTTGAACTTATGGTCATTTAAATCATTATAGAATCATGGATTTAAGGCCATAAAAATTACACTGATCATTATATTTTATAATTGATGACCTCATTGAATATTTAAAAATATATACTCATTTCCAATATGTCTATATCTCTGCTTAATTTTTTTATTCTCTTACATAGATACCTAGTAATATATAACTCCATAAGATCTTTGTAAATCTCATTCTATCTTATTAAGAATATATTTTACATATTATTTTACCACATCAGATATTCAACAAGGGAATTTCTAAATATCAACCCCTAGGTTTATAATATTACGTTTAAATTACAATGACTCAGTTTATTTATGCTTGAGAGAGTGTAACACCTAGAACATTCTAAAAGAGTTACTTTTATTCGATATCGTGAATGATACACAACACCAAACATAAAAAGGAATATAACCATTCATACATTATGATATATTTAATATTTTAATAAAATTATGATATTATATATATATTAAGGCATGAAATTCTTATTTATCTTATGTTTCTTGGGATAAAGACTTTCTTTGATAGCTTGTAAAATAAGCATGATGGATTTTTACTAAACAGTAATATAATCTTAAAATAATTACATATAACCTTGATATTACATTTTTATTTATGAATAGTAATAAATAAATTTAAAAAAATATTTATTTCATAAAAATATATAATTAATTCGTATGATACATAGTAATTTGAAATGAATTTAAAACACAATTAAATATAAAAACATGGTTTTATGATCACAATGGTTCATTATCCAAATAAATTGAATTCATTACTATAAGTAAAGGTTATTAATGAAATATATATTTTATATATTCAAAAAAATATTTTTTTATTTTCAGCCAACATATTTCATAGATATAAAATAAATACAACCCCAATTGTATACATAAAAAAAATATTTTTCTAAAGATAGATTTTCCACAATTTAATGTAAATACTATTTTTTAATATAATTTTTTGAAAATTTTATAACTTTTATATTTAAAAATAAACATAATATTTTAAATAATAAATTAAAAAATGAGTTTGGGGTTATTTTATTGTAATTTTAGGGGAATTTTAATTTATTGATGAATTGTAAAAAATACTGGTTTATAATTTAAAACATCTTTTCATATAATTTATTGATAAGGATGAATTAATTTTTTATTTCTTTTAAAATATTATTTTCTCAATTTTATATTAATTAATCCATTTTATTTCATCATAATAAATTTCACATTGAAATTGGATATAAAAGATAAAAAAAACTTTTGAATATTGTTACTTTAAAAACCAGTTTTCTCATTCTGTTTGCAGGATTAATTTTAAATTCATTTTTGTCACTTTTTATCATAATTTTTGAAAAAAAAATATACTTTGGATCATAATATTTTATAATTCCTAATGTGGTAATATTATTTTTTGACCAAAAAAATCAGTCAATGTGATTAAAATTAATTAAAACCATTGAGAGAAAAAGTAGCTTAACAATATACAAAAAAATAAACATAAGACCAAAAATTACATAGACAAATATACAAAATCATTGTTATGTTATTATTTATACCCTATCCTACATTTCATTTAATATGGACCATTATGGGAGAAACTTGACATGGATAAAACGTGGGGGGAATTCTCTTTTCAAAAATTTACAAGAATGCCACTCCCCCTCTACTATAAAAAGGAAATCACCCATCCCGCATATTAAAATATCTATAAATAATTTTATAACCTAATATATACTAAAATAATCTCTAAAAATCCCTCCACTAATCAAAGAATCCAAAACATGGCCATAAATCCAACCATGGAAGAATTTTGGTATGAATTAATTGGAGTTACACAAAAATGTGGTAACCTTCTTCAGTGATCACTATCATTCTATTTCCATCTCCACCCCATAAAAAATGAATATTAAATAATTATATAATAACACCATTATCCTTCATATACTGAGATTTTGTCCAAGTGTTATTTATATACATAAACAAACATCCAACTAATGGGTTACGAACTTACCGTTCGTATGTTTGGAAGACAACCTCCCCGTTAAATAAGAATTATTCATTATTCATTCAATAACTCTCATAGTTAGAATTATGATGTTAAATAAGTATTTATATGAAATTAATAATATTTATAATATATATACTTCATTAATTCTTATAAAATATATACCTTTATGTGTTCTATTTTGTGGAAATGCAATAACATCATTTGTGGAAGTGATGACAACCTCCCCCTCAACACAATTTGATTTGTTCATGCTTTAATTTAATGTATTAGAAGATTTTTTTAGTAAAATAAGTATTCCTATATTATATTAATATGATATTTTAATATAAAAACAAACAAAATCACATACAAATATATCACTTGCTTTTTAAATACAACAATGAAATGGAAGTAGTGTTAATGTGTACATATGGCCTACCGTCTCCCAGAATGGTGAATTTAATTTAAATTCTCCAAATATTATGGATTATTATAAATAAATATGATAAATATATAATGGTTTAAATTCTTGATGTGATGAAATCATCATATAAAAAATAGGAACAACAAGTAACAAGTCCAAACATACAAGAGAAACTACACAATTAAAACACGAAATAGTGAAAATAATGAAGGACTGTAAACAAAATGATAATAATATATTATAACAAGAAAACAAATTATGTTATAAATATTATTATGGTTCTATTATTAGATAGTGAAATATTTAAAAACATTATATAAGATGTTATATGATGTTCTCCTAAAAAGAAACATAATGTACGGGATTCTTGTCTCACTTTTCTTTCCTTGTAGCTTACACCATTTTCACCACTTATTTTTTTCTAGTGTATATACTAACCCTATTGTCTTTTATTTAAATAAATAAATTTATATTAATGGTATTTAGAGTTTTATTTGATGTTATTTATTTCATGGATATTAAAATTCAAAAGTTACAATGTAGTGAGTGACTTCATCTTAATTCCAATTCGTTGAGGAAAACATTATTGGTGTGAACCTTAGTTGTTTTATATGGGGTACATAATTCCCCTATGATAAGTAATATCACGATTCATTAATTATTCATCTAATTTTTTAAATTATAATTATTTATTATAATGGGTTTTAATTTAAATGTTACCAAGTGGTAAATAATTTCTAACCCCAATTAATTTTCCTTGGGTTATATTAGTTCATATCTTTCATTAATATTCTATGATTATGAGTATAATGGATTTGAATATTTTTAGAACCAATCGCAGTGGGGATCATTCCGTCACTCACCAAGAATACCTCTAATAGTCCAGAGGATGGAGACTAGCACTGACAAAAAGTATCACTGACATGGGAGGCCTTAGCCTATGTACAAGTACAAACTCACATATCGAATCCTATTAAATGATGATATGTAATAACAAAACTACTAAAAAATATTCATAAATACATCTTATCCTATAACCATAGAACAGTGGGATGTAATGAAATGTATAAAGGGCCATATATAACCCCACCACAAAGATATTGAAACACAAATGCAACATAAAATTATTTACAGAGACTATTGTCAGAAAGCCAAAGGGACACACCTTGGACTGTCTGGTCATAGTGAGAAAAATCTAGTCCTCATCCTCCTATGACTCTATCAAAAGCTCTGTCGTCTCAACAAGATAAGATAGGTATATGAAAATCATATATTAGGGTGACTATAACAATACATAGTAGTAAACTAAGAAACCCTAAACATTGCAAAAACTGAAAATATATTCATCTCAACACAGTTACAAGTCGAAGCATATATAACAAGAATATCTAGATATACTCAAAAATGACACACATTCTAAAGGAAAGTCATAAACATAGTATACAAGAAAAGGATTTTAGATCAAATATTCCATAATACACTCGTCTGGTAGAACACACTCATATGTCTGATAACATTGATTGAATCCATCTAATAGGTAATTCTCATTGGGTATCATAATTAGAAACAAAATGCTGATAGTTTGAATGGAATATGGCACAAATATGAGGTTCACATCCAATTCTATAAGCTAATACCTATAAATCGATATATATTCACCTATTATTCAGAGTGTCGACACCTGTATAGTATCAGTCATGAAGATACCAAGAGTTCCACCTAGGGGAAGAAGAGGAATAGTGGATCTCACTTTGGGCTACTTGGAAGGATTAAAACAAATCTATCCACAAAGTCCTGCTTAACGGATCTTAGTCCTTGTTTTAATGGAAAATTATATACATTACTTCATGGAAATGATAAGGAAACATAGCCCAATTTAATTTATCTATGATATGGAGGAGAAGATCTATAAGACATATATAAAAGAGAACACATTGTGTAGTAGGGGTAACACAACGTGTCCCTTGACCTCAAGTCCTGTCTAAGTAAATGAATGATTTCATCATGTCATGTCCATGTAAAATTTCATGACATGTAGAAGTCCTTTTAGTCTACCCATGTGCGTGTATAGGGCTCTACCCCACATATATGTTTTCATGTACCAGTACACATCTTACCTCATTCACCTGGTCCATGTTGTGTCCATTTGGAGGAGTACATTGCCTGTAGACATCTCATGTTTTATACCACATGTTAGTATACCTTCGAGGTACATGACGAGTCTCCTGGGAGATACCACATGTTGTCTGATTGTATCACATTTTGTTTCTTACTTATCTTTTATCCAAAGACACTTTTCGATAAAAATGGGTCCCTAAATGATATGTAGACTTGACTTACATGACATGTGGCATGGGACGATCTAGAAATCTTGATCCACACTCTGGTCTTCTAGTCCCTCATTCCATCCTCTAATTCAGCTACACCCTATCATAAAACTCAATGTAATGATTTTTCTGAGCATTTCCACCAAAATAATAACAAATAATTTCCATCTTTATTCCCAAAGAAATGGATCTAATAGTACATCTTCATTGAGTTCCAAAGAACGCTGAAGATCATGAAATCAGGTTTCCACTATCGTCTGATTCTTCATCACTTACACATTCACACCACCTTCATTTCAGTCCAATCTCGGATCTATGATGTCATATTGTGGATCCAAAAAATGAGTGAAAAATAATATATTGATTAGGAGATTCTAAACTATTGGAAAAGTGAAGAGCACCCATGAAGAATGCAAGAAACTAGGGAAAATCAATGGAACAAAATACACAAATGAACCTTTATCAATGTTCATATTGATCGTGATATGTTTCCACTATAATGAAAAATAATTAATCAAGTATAAACCACAAATTATCTCAAAATATCCATGAAATAAACTTATCTTAAAAATAACCGATCTGAAAATATATGCATTCACCAATTTTTTTTTTCTATTCATATAAATTATGAACATGGAAGGAATCCATTCAAAATAATCACCCAACCTCAATACAGATCTCTCAATTATGGAGAATGTGTTTGAGCCATGATTTTTGGTGAGATCCTTTGAATTCAATAAATTTATACTGTCATTCCACAATCTAGTCATCATTCTCTTGAGAGAATTCCTTCAACATTCTCTCCATTGGTTCTCCAATAGATCCAGTGTTATGTCGATAACCCTATGATTTGGACATTGTGGTCTTTTTAATGAGGGAGGATGAGGTAACTGCATCACTACCACTGTAAAAAAATTTAAAAAATTTAATTATTTTTTTATTCATATTAAGCCTACAAAAACTATCCACAAATGACCCATTCAAATAGAGTGTAATTTACTCCCATGATAAATCTCACATTATGAACTCTACAATGTACTCAAAATTATGATATGGGAACCTATTTTAAATTTATTCTAGTTTTTCATGAAAACTGCATATTCATGTTATTTAATATATTTCAACCATTTATTCTAGGCACATCGTGACATAGAATCTCACATTGTATCAGATAATTTTCTTCATAGTAATTCAGATAATGTCAAAAAATAACACATGGAAATCAGATATATTATATTTTTCCCACCACTGGGAAATACATCATCAAAAATCCAAAACAATGGATACTAAAAACAATGTCTGTACAAAGCATGAATCTGGGCCTCTCTCTCCATTGTGCTCTCATGGAGACTCTTATACATCAACTATACACACACAAATGGAATCAATCATCCACCAATGATCCTCTCCTATAGAACCTTGATCCCTATGGGTACACCAAAAAGTTATATCCATCCTTGATATCTAGCTTTCCCATGTCGATAACATTTCATGTTTCATGCACAGACATCCTTAGCTACGATATTTGGAAGCATTTGCATACCTGGTCTAACTATGGTGGAAGATATAAGAGATATGCTACCACACCAACTATATGAAATATCAATATTGGTTCGATGCTCCTCAGAGATAGCTTGTCGACCCAGAAAAATCAATGTAATCCACAATGAGGTGAAACCCATGTGAACACATTGCATCCTTACTCTAACTCAAAATTTCTTCTTCGCTTATTAGTATAAGACTTTTGATGGCTCTATGCAAACTTTGTAACAACGCAATGATTTATAAATAGAAATACCTTCTTATAATCATGCCTTATAGTATAATCACATTAGGAAGCACAATGAGATATCATGACACTAAAAACAATGCGACCAATGAACATAATTAATCCACTTTAGTGTTTTGAATTTCAAAAATCTGACGAACATAGTTGCGTCCAAGATGACAATTTGGGTCTGAGGGGAAAAACATATCTTTTTTAGTGTATAGTATCCTACCCATATCAATAGTAACCTACCATTTTGAATAGTAACCTACCCTTATGAATAGTAACATACCCTTATGAATAGTGATATAATATAATTTACCAAATATGATAAATACATTAATTATAGAGTCATGTATGATGTTTTTCAGATGTAAAACCAATCTTTACGAACTCAAATGTACTTATTACAATTCATGGTCATGTAATGATCACTATTACTTGTCTTGTGGAGAAATAATAAATTAATGAATATAATACTGAGAAAACACATCTCCCCTCCAATATAAATACCATCCTTCACACCCTCATTTCCTCACACCTCTCATGCATCAATACTTGACTAAAATATGATCAAAAGTCTTCCCAAGACCATCCCTTATGTCCAAGATCATCTGGTCTCATCAAAAGACCAATCCAAGGTTCCATAAGGAGGATTCCAAAGGTAATTCCCCTCGCTCTCTTTTCCTTTAAATTCCTTCCAATTTCAAGTTCATTTCTTAATCTCTCACCAGCTATACTCATACACATGGTATGTTAACTCCACTATATTGAATATACATTAATTTTATGATACTAATGGGAAAATATATCATCCAACCCCCTTCTCCAACTCTTTTTTATGAAGGAAAATTTTGTTCGTGATGTGTTAATTTATCACCTTTAAGAATGACATGTTTTCATTTTCCATTTCCGCCTTCAAATCTGGTAATCAACCCATTTTTAGAGTTGAACCAGATTATGTTATATGTATGATATAATGATTAATGTTCTCGAACTAAATGAATAAACAAAACAAGTTGTGGTCAAAAAAACACCCGAATTAACCCAAACGATCATCATTAAATTCTTATCTAATAACTAATTATCATGGTATATAACAATTATCTATATGATCATTTAAAGTTATATATCATCATCAATTAAATATATTTACAATTATTTATGTTTTTCCACATTTTATATGAACTTCCATTCATGAATAAAAGTTAACTGTTCAAGAAAACTATAAAAAGAAATGTCCCCAAACAATGAATTTGAACTCAAAAACTCCTCCAAAATCCTATAAATGAACTTAATACAACGATAATAAATATTACTAATGTATGAAAGGTTTTTAAATTTTTAATTAATTAATCTAATGTGGTTATATAGGACATTAATGTGAAGAGAACGTATTGATACAGGGTAATGGGAAATTCTCGAACCCAACTCTCATACATTGGGTTTTCAATATTTCAACGCATTTTTAGAATGGATATGTATTAAGCATAATATATTCATCCTCATATTACCTATTCTGGGAAATACATTTTTTCTAATTGAGTACATGAAAGACCCAATGTTCTTCCAAAATAAATCTAATTACAAATAAACTCCATCTTTTTATTTCTCAAAGATGGTTTCTATATCACACATCATTGATTTTTCTATGTCAAGAACATTATCCCATATTTATTTTGGGATAAAAATGTTTAGTAACTTATTCCTTATAATTTTAAACCCATTCCATTATATGGATTATTTTATTTTTTATGTTTGACATAATTTCTATGTGGTATGCATGATAATGTAAATTTTTTGTTGTGATGGGTGCACCTAGAATATTATAGTGCAATATGAATGTTATGATGTGATAGGTGTACCTAGAATTATTCATTTCTCTAATATATTGGGTAAAGTGATGAATCTCATGAGTTAAAGGAAAATTTCCACATTTCAAGTCTTTTATTAATGCTTCATCTCATGTTTATGATTATTTTCCTATTTTAGTAATGTGCTCACCCATTGTTATATTTTTCATATCTCTCCTCTTACTAGGATCTTATCTCAACTATTTTTTATGTATATCCTAAGGTGATTATTTGTACTAAATAATTTTCAAAGGACAATAAGAAACTAGAAATAATAGATTAAATAATTGTGTACGTTTTTGGTTTTAAATTTTGTGTATAGTCCATGTTTTCCCAAGACACTAAACATTTGGATCCTCATTGAGTAACACAATTACGTATTTTTTATTCTAAATTTTTTAATTGTACTGTAAAAAAATTCTAGGTCACTATAGTTGGTATCAAAGGCAGGGATTAGTTAATTTGGGAATTAGTATGACTAAACTATAGAGAAAACATCTAGTATGAGACTATGTACTAATATGAATACATGAATTTTTCCTGAATATAGGGATCACATATGATATGATTTTTTTGTAAATTTCACAAATGAATAAGTCATTTTTTCATGAACATTGAATTATGTTTTGGTCAAACATATTATATTTTATAAAATGGTTGAAACCCAGAAACACCTATCTGACAACCCATGTGAAGGCCAATTAAATGATTTCCCAAATGAAATCCCTAGTTTATTGGGAGGAGGTGTTCAAAACTTCATGGAAATTCTTACCCAACTATCTTATGTTATGAACAATACCCATCATAAAATGTAATGTCCTGCTTCACTAAAGAGGGAGAAACTGGCTATCAAGTGTTTTATGCGGCAATGACCAGTGCTGTTTAGTGGATCTTCTGATCCACTAGTTGAGTAACACTGGGTGAAATCCATGGAGAGGGTATTTTATGTGATTCACTATCTTGATATGGAGAAGATGACTCTTGTTGTTTATCATCTAGATGTAAAAAATGACCAATGGTAGGATATGGTTAAGAACACCAATCTGGATGATGAAATTGAAGATATGGAATGGGAAGACATTAAGATCAAGTTTATTACCAGGAATTTCCAATGAAATATTTGTAAAAATATGGAGAGAGAATTCATAGAGCTAATGAAAAGTGAAGGAGAATCAATCAGAACCTACAAATTTAGTTTCACAAGGCTTCCAAGGTACTCTTCGGGTTTTGTTATCAATAATGATAGAGAAATTGATATATTATTTAGTGGATTAAAACGACGCCATCGATAGGATTTTCCAATTTGGGACTTTCGGAGTTTTGAAGATGATGATCGATGTACTCTCAAAGTGGATATGGAGTATGTAGAATGGTGTCATGGCTCTGGTGATATGAAACGAAAGATAGAGTTTCATATGGTGGATCTAATGATAATGGTTAGAAGAAAACTCAACCACTCACAGGCCAAATATGTGGAAAGATATATCATTGGAACAACCAAAAATGGATGGGGAAGTTATTCAATTGTGGGAAAGAATTCAACCATGATCAATAGTGTTGAAAAGATAAGATAAGGAAAGAGAATGTGGTGGAAAAATGAAGAGTACCATCCACGGTCTGATGTTACAACTATAGGGATCAAAGGAACTATGCAATCCAGTGTACTAAACCTAGAGTCCTCGAGGGTAATTAGGGTCAGCAACCACTAAACCCAAAGGATCAGGGGATGGATTTTTCAATAACTACTGTGGAAGTTGATAATGATAATGATTTCATAAAAGGTACACATCATATTCACTCATGAATGGAAAAGTCTTATTTTATTCAGGTTTTATGCACTTCTTTATATTATGCATGTTTTCTATAACTACAGAATAGATAGCTATAAAACTTGTAGTAGAGATATCTGTAAAAACACCATGTGGTGAAATCATTGCAACATAAGTATTTTACTCTTCTCCTACTAGAATATGTGCGATGTTTCTTGTAGTGAATCTTGTAATACATACCTTGGTGGAATTTGAAACTATAATGGGAAATGATTGGATCTTTTTATATATAACACATTTCAAATATCGTGAAAAGAAAATATATTTTCATATTCATAACCATACCATGCTCATCTATAGATGAATGGATGATCATGAATCTCCGTTGAAAAATACGTCAACAGAGTGGGTGTTGATTCCATGTGAAGAGGCATACCTCGCTCAAATGGTTGAGTCAATGGAAAGTGTCAACCCAGTTGAAATACCCATCTTAAGGGAATATAGTGATGTGTTTCTAGAATAGTTACCCAGACTTCCCTGAGATCGTGAGGTAGAGTTCCATATAAAACTCATGCCCGAAGCTACTCCTATATCAAAGTGTTCATATAGGATGTATCTTATCAAACTATAGGAGTGAATGAAGCAGCTGTAAGAGCATTTGGACAAAGTGTTCACATGCCCTAGTGCATCACCTTGGTGTGTGCATATACTATTTATGAAGAATAATGATTGAACAATGTGGTTGTGTATCGACTATTAGGAACTCAACAAGATCACCATAAAGAATAAGTATTCACTTCCAAGGATTGATAACTTGTTTGACTAGTTATGAGGATCTCAATACTTCTTAAAGGTGGATATCCATTCTAGATATCATCATCTAATGTTGAAGAAGGAAGATATTCAGAAGACTGCCTTATGTAAAAATTATCGTCCCAATGAGATTCTGCTGATGCCCTTATGACTTACTAATTCCCCTCTAATCTACATGGATTTTATGAATAGAGTAATTAGACATTACATCGAATAAAATTTGGTAGTTTTCATTGATGATATTCTCATCCACTCCAAGAGAAAACAGGAACATTAAGAACATCTAGGACTAGTGTTGGAGAAATTGAGAAAAGAGAAGTTATACTCCAAGTTCTGAAATTGTGACTTTTGGATTAATCAAGTCATGTTCTTGGGAAATGTGATTAAAATGAGGGAATCTATGTGAAACCTTAAAAAAAGTCGATTGAGGAATGGGAAAGACCCACTGGTGTTACTGAAATCCATAGATTTCATGGATTAGAAGGGTACTACCAATGTTTTTTGAGAAAATTCTCTTGATTGTCAATCCCACTAACTAAGTTATCAAGGAATGTGGTAAAGTATGTTTGGATGGACGAATGTGAGGGAAGATTCGTAGAGCTAATGAGCAGGCTAATAATTGCACCTATACTCACATTAATTAAGAATGGAGAATGTTTTGTGATACACAGTGATGATTCTAAACAAGACTTGTGTTCTTTACTCAGGTAAAGTGATAATGTGATAGCATGCACCTCACAGTAGAAGATGATCCATGAGCATAACTTCCCAACTCATGATCTAGTGTTGTTATCTATTATTTTGGCATTGAAACTTTGGCAGCACTACCTTTACAGTGAGAAGTGTGACATATACACCGACCACAAGAGACTAATGTATATATTCACACAAAATGTGCTCAACATCCATAAAAAAATGTGGTTAGTGCTAATAAAGGACTACAATTTCTCTATTCAGAATCATCCTAGAAACACGAACAAAGTAGATAATTCTCTAAGAAGAAAAAGAACATGGTACTCTATCCATGTTATGGATTGAGAAAGACCATATATTCTTGTATATGCAAATTATGGATTTGTAAATCATAAGGGTAAGGGATACATCCTACCATTCCCAAATAATTGTGAAACCATCTATCCATGAGAAAATTAAAGAGGCACAATCAGATGATCTAGAGTTACAAAATAATGTTAATTCAGTAAAGGAAGAGAAGCTGCAAGAGATCCATATCGATGATGATGGTGTGACTTGGTTTGGAACATGGATTTGTGTGCCTTCACCAACAGGGATAATGGAGGATCTATTGGGAAATTTACATAGCTCGATATTATCTATCCATCCTGGGAGTACCAAGATGTATCGTGATCTTTGAGAAAACATCTGGTGGGACAACATGAAGAAGGAGATTGTAGATTATATCTGAAAGATCTTAACATGTCAGCCTATTAAAGAAGAGAAAAAAAAATCCAAACGGATGATGCATTAATTGCCCATACCCATGGGGAAATAGGAGAATGTCACTATATACAATGTCATGGGTCTCCTGAAGAAATCTAAGGGAAATAATGAGATATGGGTGGTGGTTGACCAACTCAACAAGACATTCCCTTTTATCACTACTTGGGAAGATCTCTTGCTTTAACATCATGCAATTATATATGTGAAGTATGTGGTGAGACAATATGGTGTTCTACACATAATTGTCTCTAATTGTGATCCCAGGTTTACATCTAAATTTTGGAGGAGTCTTCAACATGATTTGAGTTTTGAATTAAATATAGGCATGGCCTATCACTCCCAAAATGATGGCCATTATGAAAGGACTGCATATATTCTTGAATACATGCTAATAACCTTATCATTAAATTAAAAGATGGATGGTATTGGCATCTACCATTGGTTGAGTTCTCGTACAACAATAGCTTCTAATCGAGTATTCATATGGCTCCATATGAATCTCTATATGGAAATCGTTGTAGAACTCTGGCCTTTTTGGATGATGTTGTGGAAAGAAAACTACATGGATTTAATGTTGTGAATGAGATGACAGTGAAGGTTCATGTCATCCAGAAACATATCAAAGCTACTCAGAGTAAGAAAAAGAGCTATGTTGACATCCATCGGAGGGACTTGGAGTTCCACATTCAGATAAGTTATTCCTTTCAATATCACCATGGAAGAGAGTCATCTGTTTTTGGAATGAAGGGAACTTAATACCAAGGTACATTTTCCCCTATGATATCCTTGACTGCATAGTAGTTATGGCATATATGCTTGTACATACACCAAATAGGGCACATGTGCATGATGTGCTTCATGTATCTCTCTTGATGAATTACATACAGATCCCTCACAAGTACTGAACTCAAAGGCGGTACAGTTGGAAGATGATCTCTCTTATGAGGAAAAGTCAATAAAGATTCTGGACTAGAGAGTTAAAGTTATAGGCAACAAGAAAACCCACCTTGTAAAATTGTTGTGAAGGAACCATAAGTTTGAAGAAGCAACTTGGGAACTGATGGAGGTGAGGAAGGAGAAGTACCCCCACTAGTTTGTGTAAAATGAAATTACAAGTGAAAAATTTCATATTTGGGGAAGAAGGTAACGACCAAAATGATTATCGCTGAAAATACCTTCTTATAATCAAGCCTTATAGTATAATCACATTAGGAATCACAATAAAATATCATTACACTAAATAATATATTACCATAAATACAACTTTTTCCACATCCATGTTTTGAATTTTAAAAATTTAACATACACGATTGTATACAAAATGATTTTTGGGGTCTCGTGGAACAAACATAAATCTTTTGTGAATAGTAACCTACACTTATGAATAGTGACATACCCTTACAAATTGTAACATACCCTAATGAATTGTATCATTACATATGGTAGTATATATATATTATGTATGTGATGGTATGATATACTTATATTGTAGAGTAAGTAAATAAATGATATTAAATAGGTATTTTTTGAAAAAACTATTTTTTTATTTAAAAATTTAGTTTAACATATTCAGAAAATTATTTTTAAAAAATAGAGTTAATTTCTCGATTATACCTGTCGAAAAATGGTTAGGTTGAATTTCATCAATTTTTCTAAAATAATTTAATTTTTGATGAATAGTGAAATACTATAATTTAAAAAAAATGCTAAATACATTAATTTTAGAGTCATGTGTGATGTTCTTATGATGTAAACCCATTTTTTTCAAAATCACATTCACTTATTACTATTCATGGTGATGGAATCATCACTATTTCTTGTCTTGGGGAGAACTAATAAAATAATGAATATTATATTGAGAAACCCCCTCTCTCCTCCACTATATATACCACCCTTCACACCATTGTTTCCAAACACCTCTCAATATTCAAGACGTGACTAAAATATTCCCAAACAACATCTCTAGCCCCTATCCCACGTCCATGATCTTATGGTCTCCTTAAAAGACCAATCCAAGGATCCATAAGGAGGATTCAAGAGGCAATTCCCCTCTCTCGTTTCCTTTAATTTCCTTTCAATTTAATGTTATTTTCTTAATCACTCCCCAACAACCCTCAACCACATGGTATGGTAACTCTAGAATAATAAATATAATAGAATGTTATGATACTAAATGGATAATATTTCATCCAACCCCCTTCTACTATTATTTTTTTAGAACAGAAAATGTTGATCCGGAGGTGTTAATTTATCACCTTCCATAACAACATGTTTTCATTTTCCTTTTCGGCCTTCAGATCTAATCATATAACCATTTTTATGGTTGAACCAGATTACTTGATATGTATTATATCCTCTTTAATGTTTTAGAACTAACTTATGTTAATATTACTAAATTACTAAACAAACATGTTTTTTGTGGTCCAAATACAACCCATATTAACTGAAATGATCATCATTAAATTCTTATATAATGACTCATTTTCACGGTGTATAAAACATTTATTTATGAGATCATTAAAAATTCTATAACATCATCAATAACATATATGTACATTTATGGATGTTTATCCATGTTTTAAATGAACTTATATTCAGTAATACAAGTGAGCCGTTCAAGAAAACTATAAAAACGAACATTCATGAACAATGAATTTAAACTATACAACTCATCAAAAATCCCATAAATGAACATAATAAATCCTTAATAAGTCTAAATAATATATAAAATGTTCTTTAATTGTTAATTAATGAAGCTAATGTGGTTATTAATGACATTATAGTGAAGAAGTCGTTCAGATACAAGGTAAGGGGAAATTCTCGAACCCAACTCTAATACACTGGACGTTCCCTCTTTCAGCCCATTTTCAGTGTATATATGCCTTAAGAATAATTTAAACATCCTTATATTATATATTATTGGATATACATGGTTTCTTATTGAGTTTTTTACAATCCTAATTTTCTTCAAAAAGAACACATCTTATAAATAAACACCCTCTTTTTACTCCTCAATGATTGTTTCTACTTCACACATCATTGATTGTTCTATGTCCATAACATTATCCCCTCTTTATTTTGGGATCCATATGTTTATGAATATAATATTTATGATGTGAAACCCATTCTTTTACTTGGGTTTTTTTTGTTTTTGTTTTATATATGTTCTGTGTGTCATGTATGATAATGTAAATGTTATCATGTGACGATTTTAGAAGAAATTATATAGCGCAATATAAATGTTATGATGTGACGAGTGAGCCCATAATTATATAGTGCTCCAGTTCATTGAGAAAAGTGACGAATCTCTTGATTTAATGAGATTTTATCTTTGAACATGATGCTATCATTGTTCACAACTATGTGTGGTAGTTGACTACTAAGACATGATGTTTCATTTTAATGCTTTTCCACATTTCAAGTCTTTTATTTATAAATCCTCTCATGTTTATGATCCTTTACCTATGTTATAATTTTCCTCACCAATTGATTTAATGTTCATATCTATCCTTTTACTAGGATTTTAGATCACCCCATTTTGACTTATATCCTCGAGTGATTTTGTGTACTAAGGACTTTTCAAGGTAAAATAAGTAGCTCTGGAAGAATGGATTAAATAAATGTTTAGAATTTATGATATAAATGTTTTTTAAGGTTCTAGTTTTTTAAAGACACTAAAATAGTGGATAATAAATGTGTAATACTATTCTTTTGTTTATATTCTTAATTATTTAATAGTAGTGTGAGAAAAGGTTGGGTCACTATAGTTGGTATCAGAGGTAGGGTTTAGTTAATTCGGGAATTTGGATTATTGAATCCTCTAGAAAACCAATAGCATGAGACTAAGTACTAATATGAATACATGAAGGTTTTATAAATAGAGGGATCACATATGATATGATTTTAGTGTAAATTTGAAACACCTCAAGCTTCTACGGTACGCTTCTCTTTGAATAATGTGATAGCATGTGTTGTACGCAACACCGAGTTCAAACACACCATAACCAATCAAACTAGACGTTATGAATAGTAATACCTACTTTTTGAAATTATATATATTTTATATTTCAAAATGGACTTCATTTTTGGATTCATAATATCTAATTTAGCCTAAGGTGAAATTTTGGTACTTTTCGGATAACTTTAATATTTTGATGAATATTGAAAATTACTAAATTTTAATTAAAAACAACATTTTTAATCAAAATAATTAATAGTGATAAATTTTTAATTTGAGAGGTTTTAAAGTATATTTAGAATATAGTTTTACCATTTATTACAATGTTGTTCATTGGACATAATTTTACAATTAAACCGGACATAAACAAGTGTCAATCTTTTGATACTTATTATCTCTTAAAAACACGCTTTTTGTTTTAACAACGGGAATTAATTTTAAATTAATTTCTGCCACTTCTGTGTTTTGAATTTGGAAAAATGGATTCCATATTTGGAATCAGGATGTTCAAATTGTGTAAATAGGTAACATTTATTTTTATACATTTTGAATAATTACTGCGGTAAATATTTTATTTACCATGGTTAAGGGTAAATCCGATAAATAATGGTTAAAAAATAATATTATAATAATATTAATTACCCTAAAACATGTCCTAACCTTATTTTTTGATACATTTTCTACCATAGGCATCATTGGGTCTATTTTGGGACCCCATGGAGCCACTTGTAGGTGATACGTACACTTTATTTTAATTAAGTTAAAATGAATACAAAAATGACACAAGCATATATCTTTTAGAAAACCAATTTTTAAATAGTGTTATATATGTTGGATTTTGGACTATATGTATTCATTAGAAAGATAAAAAGATTTACTACATAATTGTATTTTATTTATAATTTTTAGACATTAAATAATTTAATTTAGTTATGAAACAATGATGATATAGTAATTACCATAATAGTGAAAAATTAAAATAATTCATATTATAAATTCAAAAATAAATAGAATTTGAGACTTTTAATGAATTACAATAATTTTATAAGTTACTATGACATGTTAGGAATGCTCTAAGTAAATGTTTTCTAAGTAATCATTCTGTTATGAGTTTCACAAAAATCAACTATTGAATAGTGTCAAAATTGACATAAAAGAGTTTTTTAAAAAAATATTATATTATTAATTGATATTAAATTCCTAGAAATATAATTTTCGGCCAAAAGACTTATATCATGATATGTGTATCATTAATGGACCACTTGGGGGTCGATTGGATGTATATAGTATGTTTATTAACAATATTATATAAAAATACATGGAGACATTATAAAAGTGAAACTAATTAACTAAGAGTTAATACTTAAAGATAAGGTTAATATAAGTACCCAAACCTGTCTAAATTCTATTGGTTGAGTGGTTTTCAACCCATACCCACCTTAAAATTTTAATAATAAACTTTTTATCCATTATAAACTGAATATGAATTTATTATAAATTAATATTTCTAGCTTTTCCAAAGGTTCCCCTCACCCCTCTTATAAAAGGGCACTCCTTATTATCATTTATTAGCACCTTCAAAGCCTTTTGGATCGGCCAAACTCTTCCCAAATACTCTCCCAACTTCCCTCACTACAACTTAGAGGCCTTAGTTTGATCATAAATCCAACCAAAAATCCCTTTTGATCAAATCAAAAGGAAGAACCCGAAGAAGAGGTAATGATTTCACCACCTTTTTCCAAGTTCCTTTCCTCTTCCACTTCTTCTTCATTTGTTGTTACCATTGTAAAATAATAACTCCAGTATCATATATATACTAGGATGTTATTATAAATATGGTACAACAATAATATGTATTCTATCCACCCTTTTAATAACATGTCACCATACGTGCGTACGTACGGCTTACCGTCTCCACGTCGTGGTGTAATTGTTGATCAGTATATTATTTTTTGGATGGGTATAATAATGATATGTAACTCATGTGAATAATAAATATAACATGTTAATGATTCTGTATATATGATATACCATCCATTTATATATTATTTTAATATCAAAATAATGATATTGTCGCTCGTGCGTATGTACGGACTATCATCTCCACGAACGCGATGAGATTCATTCTCCGTCGTATCCATTCAAGTATAATTATCATTTGATGATTTAAAAATGACTTTTAAGGACTTGATATCATTCAGGATATGAATAATATACAACCTATCCATTACAAACATGGCTTATGTAACAAAACATATAAATGAAAATGAGTAAGTTAACACCCGAAACAACGATAATACTAAAATATTATTAACAAAGCAATGTTAAAAGATAATATATGATATCATATGAATGTATATGATTCTTGTATAATTTAATAACTATTATTTCAATATTATACAGGATGTTAACCTACCCCAACAAAGGAAAATTACATGGTAAGGGTTTATTTCACAATCTCTTTATTATTCGAGGTTGTTTATACGTAATAATCTACTGGGATCTGTTTATCATCCACATCCATGTTTCTTAAAAATGTAATTCAAAGAATTTTTACTATTTAAAATAATGTGGGTTAAAGTCATTTATACCCTTGTTTGACTTTTTATAAGAGTTTTATAAAGGAATCTTTCCATCGTTTTCCAAACAAGGTGCTTTTTATCCTTTTCAACAAAATTAAGGTAAGAATGTTTTTTTAACTTATACGGCAGGTGAGGCTATTTTCCGCCATTATAAAATCTTCAAAGCTTCCCTTACAAGCTTATAAGAATATTCTCAATGAAAATGTTTTATTTCATAAATATAAGACTCTTAAATGATTTCAAAATAGAAAGAGATATTTCTCTAAAAAGAGTTTTGATTTCATCTATGTCAACATCCTTTGATGGATTTTGCGCTTATTTGAAGTTGATTTATTATGATACAAAACTTCTATATTGTATTGAAGGTTTTGTGATATGTTTGACTGTGGATGTGCTATTTTTATACCATTCATAGTTTATGATGAAAGTATTGACATTTCGTATGCTAGTTTTAACACGAATGTTTATGTTATGTTTAAACCTTTTCATATGGGAATGCATTGGAATTAATATGTGATGGGTGGAGGCCGCTATAGCTCCTTGATGCATCAGTAGGTCTCATGAGACAAACTAGTGTCTTGGAACAAGTCCTTGGAAAAATCTTATTTGTAGTCTTGGTACGAGGCCTTGGCTATGTGGTTATGATTGTCTGGCATTATGCATTCCATCATTATGAAAGTGGTTATTGATATTGCATGTTATTATTCAATTAGTAGAATATCCATGTGAATAAGTAAATGACATTATTTCATTTTACTTTTTCCATACTATGTTGAAGTTCAAGTTTAAAAGGCTTTTGTTTTAGTAATGCATTGACTTAAATGTTTATGCTTATTTTTGAAAGTTTCCACTATATTGTTATCCTTACTGGGCATTTGTGGTCACCCCTTTTCTATGTTTTATTTTTCCCAGGATGTGAAGAAGTAAGTTATGAATGACCTGCAGGGATTTTATGTGGGGAATGAGTGTGGAATATGGAGACTATGTTGTTTTAGTAGTTTTTCACTTTATGATGTAATGTAAAACTTTATGAATATATCTAGTGTTTCCAAGGCTACTAAACTAATCAGTCTTTCGAGATTTGATCTTTCTTGTGATCATGCCAATGTTATGTAATAATGCACTGACTCTAGGTAACTGGGTTCGGGTCATTACAGTTGGTATCAGAGGAAGTTTAGTATAAACCTTGGAAGCTAGATTTAGATAAACTCTGATTAGATAACGTAGACCTGAGATGAACATTGAGGATTAGTATAGAAGAACTTCCTAGAATTTTGGTATTGTAGAGATTTTGTGAGTTTTCCGAGAAATACATACCTGTCTGGATACGAGCAGGTAGAGGCGGCTCGGGCATAGATGTACCTAGGGGTAAAACCCGAAAACACCGCTTTGAGCTAGACTTGAACGGGAACTGGTGCACGACAACGGGCCTTACTGCACTTTTGGTTAAGACACTCCCGGGGGATATGATTAGGATAACTCTCATTTTATTTACAAATCATTATGAAGGGTTTATGAGTATATACTTCCTCAAAGAAAACATTTTTACGATTATGGATTATATCCATAAATAGTTCAATTTATGTTAAGTGTTTTATAAGTATGGAATTATGTGTTTTGATTCATAAACTGATCTAGTTTATGCCATTGTTTAGAAATGGCGCCTAGTGGAAGAAATGGAAACTGTATCAATGCACACACTCCATGTAGGGATTTCCCTCCTACTCAAGATAATTATAGTGGAGCGGTTGATGAAACTGGTGCCGATCAGCTAATCACCATACTGGGACAACTAACTTAGGTTAAGAATAATAACCTTACCCGTATGGAGCACCCTGGTCTGCAACGTGGAGGATCAATGTTAGATCGATTCATGAGGCAATAACCACCAATATTCAATGGGAGTACAAATCCCTTAGTAGCTGAGAAATGGATAAATTCCCTAGAGAAAATATTTCAGGCTTTGGGGAGTAGTGAAAGGTAAAAAGTTATCATGGCAGTTTACCGCCTCACTGGAGATGCTGATCAATGGTGGTCATTGATTCAAAACATGAAGGAAGATGATGAAGTATCAAATATGGAATGGAGGGAGTTCAAAGATCATTTTTTAGAAAAATACATTCCACGCGACCATTGAGCAGAAATGGAAAGGCAATTTCTGAGTCTGAGACAAAAGGAGGATGAGAATGTCACAAAGTATAAGGATAACTTTACAAGGTTATCAAGGTATGCTGGAGATTATATACGTAACCCAAGAAGTAAGATTGATCGTTTCTTTTATGGGTTAAAACCATTTCTCTATGGATCATTAGTCTCACAATCCTTTTCGTCGTATGAAGACATTGTGTCATGTGCTATCATGACCGAAAAGGAATTCTCTAAGTCTTATGACTCTAAAGAAAAGCAAGAGAAGAGGAGGCCTGCTGATCAATCTGGGAATAGAAATAAGGGGAATAAGGGAAAGGTTGAATATCCATCCTGTGGTAAATGTGGGAAGAAACACCCTGGTACTTTCTTGAAGGGAACGAGAGTCTGTTAAAAGTGTGGTGAAAAAGGCCACTAAGCTCGTGATTGCAAGGGGAAGAAGGAAGCCACCAACGTTCAGTGCTACAATTGCAGGGAGATGGGGCATTATGCAAATTAATGTCCTAAGCGCCAGGAGAACTTACCTCAGAAAAGGAAAAGGGATCAAGGCCAAGCTTATGTTATCACTACTGCTGAGGTAGAAGCTCCGAAAGACGTGGTGGCATGTAATTTAATGGTTTTCTCAAGTTTAGAAAATGCATTATTTGATTCTGGATCATCGCATTGTTTCATATCTTCTTAGTTTGCTAAGAAAATTAGATATTTCCAATTTGATTTAACAAGGGAGTTATCTGTTAAAACTCTTAAGGGAAGTATCATTGCAACAAAGTTTTGTGAATCAGTCCCCATTAGAGCACATAAATGTTCTTTATCTGCTGATCTCATCGTCATACCTATGATTGAGTTTGATATAATCCTCGGTATGGACTGGCTTTCGGACTATGATGCGAAGATTTATTGTAAGAATAAAGAAGTTATGATTCTTTATGATAATGATAAGGAACACCTTATCTTTAGAGTAGAATCGTCACCACCTAATTCTTATTTAGATCCACCCCCAGTAGCTCAACTAAATTCAATTATTGGGGAGGAAGAGAATGAAATAACTGTGGGTGAGGAAAGTAATGTTCAAATAGAGGATGTACCTGTTGTGAATTAATTTTTAGATTTATTTCCAGAAGATTTACCTGGACATCCTCTAGAACGAGAAGTTTAGTTTTCCATTGATTTAATTCCTGGATCAAGGCCTATATCGAATACCCCTTATAGAATGGCCACTGTAGAGTTGGTCAAACTAAAGAAACGACTAGAGGAATTGAGTAATAGTGGATTTATTCGCCCTAGTGTTTCTCTATGGGGAGCCCCAGTTCTTTTTGTTAAAAAGAAAGATGGATCTATGAGATTATGTATCGACTACAGGCAGATCAATGCTATAACGATAAAGAACAAGTATCCCCTACCTCGCATTGATAATTTATTTGACCAACTGCATGGAGCTCAATACTTTTCAAAGATTGACCTTTGATCTGGATACCATCAGTTGTGTGTGAAGAAGGAAGACATTCCGAAGACAGCATTTCGAACTAGGTATGGGCATTACGAGTTTACTGTAATTCTTTTTGGTTTGACTAATTCACCCGCTGTATTCATGGATCTGATGAATAGAGTTTTCAAGGAGTATCTTGATGAATTTGTGGTGGTATTTATTGATGATATCTTGGTATACTCCAAAAGATACTAAGATCATGAAAATCACTTGCGGATTATCCTGAAGACTCTGAGAAGACATGAATTATATGGGAAGTTTAGCAAGTGTGAATTCTGGCTTCATCAGATTTCTTTTCCTGGCCATAGTGTCTCTAAAGATGGAATCTCTATTGATCCTTCTAAGACTAAGGCAATCCAAGAATGGCCAGCACTGACGAGTATAACTGAGGTACATAGTTTTATTGGTTTGGCAGGTTATTATCGACGATTCGTCCAAAATTCTGCCCGATTGGCTCACCCATTAACGAAGCTCGCACGTAAAGGGGTTAAATTTTTTTGGACAAAAGAGTGTGAAGAATGTTTCGAATATATAAAGAGAAGATTAGTCAATGCTCTTATATTGACTCTACCATCGGGGAATGATGGGTTCATTATTTATAGTGATGCATCGAAAAAGGAATTGGTTGTGTCTTTATGCAGAATGATAGGGTTATTGCCTATGCATCACGACAGTTGAAAATTTATGAACAAAACTATCATACTCATGATCTCGAGTTAGCAGTTGTGATCTTTGCATTGAAGATATGGAGGCACTACCTCTATGGTGAAAAATGTGTGATTTATACTGATCACAAGAGTTTGAAGTATATTTTCTCACAAAAAGAACTCAACATGAGGCAAAGGAGATGGCTTGAATTACTCAAGGATTATGATTGCACAATACACTACCACCTAGGGAAAGCAAACAAGGTGGCAGATGCTTTGAGCAGAAAAGACCATGGAGTTTTGAACAATATGTGAATTGAAATGGATCCAATTTTCATGGATCTAGTGAAGATGGACATGGGAATAACCAGGGAAGGCGAAACATCAATTCATTTTCAAATGGTTGCCAAACCATATTTACTAGAAATAATTAAGAGTTCTCAGACCGATGATGAAGAATTTCAAAAGAAGATTAAAGCTATGAATGATGGTAGACTGAGAGACATTGTGTATGAAGATGGAATTTTGAAATTTGGGAAGAGACTTTGTGTTCCCGATATACCTAATCTAAAAAGGGAATTGCTGAATGATGCTCATAGTTCCAATTTCTCTATACACCCTGGGAGCACCAAAATGTATAGAGATTTGAAGGAAGATTTTTGGTGGGACAACATGAAGAGGGAGATTGCTGATTTTGTGTCAAGATGTATGGTTTGTCTACAAGTGAAAGCTGGAAGTCAACAGCCTGGAGGAGTCATGCAACCTCTTCCCATACCGGAGTGGAAATGGGACAATATTACTATGGAATTTGTCATGGGGCTACCAAAGACTCCTAGAAGGAACAATGAAATATGGGTTATTATTGATCGTCTTACCAAGTCAGCACATTTTCTTGCTATAAGAGAAGATCTACCCCTGGAACGTCTAGCAAGTCAATATATTAATGAATTTGTGAGACTTAATGGAGTACCCCTATCGATTGTTTCTGATCGTGATCCCCATTTTACTTCAAGATTCAGGAAAAGTTTTCAGAAATCCCTGGATATTGAACTTCATTTGAGCACTGCTTACCACCCTCAGACAGACGGACAATCAGAACGGACTATTAAAACCTTAGAAGACATGATGAGATCTTGCTCACTTGACTTTCAGGGTATGTGGGATCAATATTTACCTCTAGTAGAATTTTCCTATAACAATATCTTCCATTCGAGTATTCAGATGGCACCATATAAAGCATTATACGGAAATAGATGTCGTACACCAACCTGTTGGGATGACGTTGGTGAAAGAAAATTTGTAGGCCCAGAACTAGTGGAGGAAACGATGGAAAAGGTGAAGGTAATCCAAAATCACATCAAAGCAGCTCAAAGTAGGCATAAGAGCTATGCCGATAATCGAAGGAAGGATTTGGAATTTCAAGTCGGTGATCATTTTTTTCTGATGGTATCTCCGTGGAAGGGAGTCATACGTTTTGGTAAGAAAGGTAAATTGAGTCCCAGGTACATTGGACCTTTCTAAATTCTAGAACGAATTGGTGTTATAGCTTACCGATTGGTAATGTCGCCAAGTCTCTCCAAAGTTCACGATGTGTTCCACGTATCTCTGTTGAGGAAATACATGCCTGACCCAATGCATGTACTCACCTATGAAGAATTAGAACTGGAACCCGATCTGTTTTATTGTGAAGAGCCCTTCAGGATTCTTGATATGAGAGAACAAGTACTGAGAAACCGAACGACGCGTCTGGTAAAAGTCTTGTGGAGAAACCATAAGATGGAAGAGGCAACCTGGGAACCCGAGGAACTTATGATGAAGAACCACCTGAGTCTTTTCATGTGATAAGTATTCTTGAAATTTCAAGGACTAAATTATTTGAATGAGGGGAGAATGTAACACCCCAAGCTTCTACAGTACGCTTCTCTTTGAATAATGTGATAGCGTGTGTTATACGCAACACCGAGTTCTGACACACCATAACCAATCAAACTAGCCGTTATGAATAGTAATGCCTACCTTTTGAAATTATATATATTTTATATTTCAAAATGGACATCATTTTTGGATTCGGATTATCGAATTTAGGCTAAGGTGAAATTTTGGTACTTTTCGGATAACTTTAATATTTTGATGAATAGTGAAAATTACTAAATTTTAATTAAAAACAACTTTTTTAATCAAAATAATTAATAGTGATAAATTAGAAATTTGGGATATTTTAAATTATATTTAGAATATATTTTTACCATTTAATACAATGTTGGTCATTGGACATAATTATACAATTAAACCGGACATAAACAAGTGTCAATCTTTTGATAGTTATTATCTCTTAAAAACATGCTTTTTGTTTTAACAACAGGAATTAATTTTAAATTAATTTCTGCCACTTCTATGTTTTGAATTTGGAAAAATGGATTCCATATTTGGAATAATTATGCTCAAATTGTGTAAATAGGTAATATTTATTTTTAGACATTTTGAATAATTACTGCGGTAAATATTTTATTTACCATGGTTAAGAGTAAATCCGGTAAATAAGGGTTAAAAAATAATATTATAATAATATTAAATTACCCTAAAACGTGTCCTAACCTTATTGGTTGATACATGTTCGACCATAGGCATCTTTGGGTCGATTTTGGGACCCCATTGAGCCACTTGTAGGTGATAGGGACACTTTATTTTAATTAAGTAAAAATGAATAAAAAAATGACACAAGCATATATCTTTTAGCAAAACAATTTTTACATAGGGTAATATATGTTGGAATTTAGACTATAAATATTCATTAGAAATATAAAACGATTTAATACATAATTATATTTTATTTATAATTTTTAGATATTAAATAATTTAATTTATTTATGACAAAATGATGATGCAGTAATTACCATAATAGTGAAAAATTAAACTAATTGATATTATAAATACACAAATAAATATAATTTGAGACTTTTTATGAATTACAATAATTTTATAAGTTAATAGGACATGTTAGGAATTATGTAATTAAATTTTTTCGAAGTAATCATTCTGTTATGAGTTTCACAAAAATCAACTATTGAATAGTGTCAAAATTGACATAAAAGAGTTTTTAAAACAAATATTATATTATTAATTGATATTAAATTCCAAAAAATCTAAGGTTCGGGCAAGAGACTTATATCATGATATTTGATTCATTAATGGACCACTTGGGGGTCTCTGGTATGTATATTGAAAGTTTATTAACAATATTATAGAAAAATACAAACAGACATTGTAAAAGTGAAACTAATTAACTAGGAGTTAATACTTAAAGATAAGGTTAATATAAGTACCCAAACCTGTCTAAATTCTATTGGTTGAGTGGTTTTCAACCCATACCCACCTTAAAATTTAAATAATCAACTTTTGATCCATTATAAACCGAATATGAATTTATTATAAATTAATATTTCTAGCTTTTCCAAAGGTGCCCCTCACCCCTCTTATAAATGGGCACTCCTTCTTCTCATTTCTTCACACCTTCAAAGACTTTTGGTTCGTCCAAACTCGGCCCAAATACTCTTCCAGCTTCCCTCACTACAACCTAGAGGCCTTAGTTTGATCAGAAATCCAACCAAAGAGCCCTTTTGATCATATCAAAATGAAGAACCCGAAGAAGAGGTAATGATTTCACCACCCTTTTCCAAGTTCCTTTCTTCTTCCACTTCTTCTTATTTTGTTGTTACCATTGTAAAATAATAACTCCAGTATCATATATATACTTTGATGTTATTATCAATATGGTACAACCATAATCAGAATTCTATCCACCCTTTGAATAACATGTCACCAGACATGCGTACGTATGGATTACCGTCTCCACGTCGTGGTGTAATGGTTATTCAATATATTATTATTTGGATTGGTATACTAATGATGTTTAACTCATGTAAATAATAAATATAACTTGTTAATGATTCTTTATATATGATATACCTTCCATTTATATATTATTTTAATATCAAAATAATTATATTGTCGCTCGTGCGTACATACAGACTACCATCTCCACGAACGCGATAAGATTCATTCTCCGTCGTATCCATTCAAGTATAATTATCATTTGATGATTTAAAAATGATGTTTAAGGACTTGATATCATTCTGGATATGAATAATATACAACCTATCCATTACAAACATGTCTTACGTAACAAAACTTATAAAAGAAAATGAGTAAGTTAACACCATAAACAACGATAATACTAAGATATTATTAACAAAGCAATGTTAAAAGATCATATATGATATCATATGAATGTATATGATTCTTGTATAATTTAATAACAATAATTTCACTATTATACAGGAGGTTAACCTACCCCATCCATGGAAAAGTATAAGGTAAGGTTTTATTTCACAATCTCTTCATTATCCGAGATTGTTTATACGTAATAATCTATCGGGATCTCTTTATCATCCACATCCATGTTTCTTAAAAATGTATTTCAAAACATTTTTAATATTTAAAATAATATGGGTTAAATTCATTTATACCCTTGTTTAACTTTTTATAAGAGTTGTATAAAGGAATCTTTCCATCGTTTTCCAAACAAGGTGCTTTTTAACCTTTACGACAAAATTAATGTAAGAATGTTTTTTTAACTTATATGGCGGGTGAGGCTATTTTCCGCCATTATAAAATCGTCAAAGCTTCCCTTACAAGCTTATAAGAATATGTTCAAAGAAAATGTTTTATTTCATAAATATAATACTCTTAAATGATTTCAAAATAGAAAGAGATATTTCTCTAAAAAGAGTTTTGATTTCATCTATGTCAACATCCTTTGATTGATTTTATGCTTATTTGAAGTTGATTTATTATGATACAAATCATCTATATTGTATTGAAGGTTTTGTGATATGTTTGACTATGGATGTGCTATTTTTATTCCATTCATAGTTTATGATGAAAGTATTGACATTTCTTATACTAGTTTTAATAAGAATGTTTATGTTATGTTTAAACCTTTTCATATGAGAATGCATTGGACTTAATATGTGACGGGTGGAGCCCGCTATAGCTCCTCGATGCATCGGTAGGTCTCATGAGACAAACTAGTGTCTTGGCACAAGGCCTTGGAAAAATCTTATTTGTAGTCTTTTCACGAGGCTTTGGCTATGTGGTTATGATAGTCTGGCATTATGCATTCCATCCTTATGAAAGTGGTTATTGATATTGCATCTGATTATTCGATTAGTAGAATATCCATGTGAATAAGTAAATGGAATTATTTAATTTTATTTTTTCCATACTATGTTGAAGTTCATGTTTAAAAGGCTTTTGTTTTAGTAATGCATTGCCTTAAATGTTTATGCTTATTTTTGAAAGTTTCCGCTATATTGTTATCCATACTGGGCATTTGAGCTCACCCCTTTTCTATGTTTTATTTTTCCCAGGATGTGAAGAAGTATGTTAGGGATTTTATTTGGGGATATGAGTGTGGAATATGTAGACTATGTTGTTTTAGTAGTTTTTCACTTTATGATGTAATGTAATACTTTATGAATATATCTAGTGTTTCCAAGGCTACTAAACCAATCGGTCTTTCGAGATTTGATATTTCTGGTGATCATGCCAATGTTATGAAATAATGCACTGACTCTAGGTAACTGGGGTCAGGGAATTACAAAATTTCACAAATGAATAAGTTATTTATTCCTAAATAGTTTACTTTTGTTTTGTTCAGACCTTTTATATTTTAGAAAATGGTGAGAACCAGAAAACACCAGGCCAACAGCCCAAGCGAGGTACAATGCAATGATTTACCAAACAACATCCCAAATGCTATTGGTGGTGGAGTTAAAAACATCATGGCGATTATTACCCAACTATCTCAGGTTATGAACAATAACCAGAATAATGGGGAACTTCCTACTTCACCAACGAGTGAGAAACAGTCTATCGAGTGTTTTATGTGGAAATGGCCACCAACGTTTAGTGGATCTTCAAATCCACTAGTTGTGGAACAGTGTGTAAACTCCATGGAGAAGTTATATTCGGTGCTTTATAGTTCTGATATGGATAAGGTTACTCTAGATATTTATCATCAAGATAGAGAGGCTGAAAAATTTTGTGATTTAGTTAATAACACCAAGCTGGCTGAAGAAATTTAATATATGGAATCAGAAGGCTATAAGATCATGTTTCTTAACAAGTATTTCCCACTAACTCTTCATATGAAGTTAGAGATAGAATTCATAGATCAGAATAAAATGGATGGAGAATCTGTCAAAACCTATGATGCTAGTATCAATAGGATTTCAAGGTATGCTTTAGGTTTTGTTATCAACAATGATATAAAACTTGATAGATTCTTTAGTGGACTGAATCCACACCATCGAAAGACTCTTTCAATTAGGGACATTGGGAGTTATGAAGAAGTTGTTCAATGTGATCTCAAAATGGATATAGAGTTTTTAGAATAGCCTCATGGGTGTGGTGATAAGAAACAAAAGATGGATTTTCATTCAAGGGGGTCTAATGATAAAGGTGGGAAGAAAACTCAACCACCCATGTGCCAAAAAATGTGGGAAGATGCATTATGGGAACTACCTCAAAGGGACGAGGAAATTCATTAAGTGTGGGAAGTAAGTCCACCATGCTCAAGTGTGTCAAAAAGACAGGAGAAGGAATACAAATGTGGTGGAAGAATAGAGGGCACCACCCATGGTCTGATGTTACAACTATTGGGAGAAAGGTCACTATGCAAACCAATACACTCAAACTCTAATCCTCGAGGGTAATCGGCATTATCAACCACTAAATACAAATTAACAATTGAATGTTAATGCCATAACTACTACGGAAGTGGAAAAAGATAATGAAGTCATACAAGGTACACATTCTACTCACTCAACAATGGGAAAAGTCTTCTTTGATTCGGGTTCTAAGCACTCTTTTAAATCATGAAAAGTTGCTAGAATTATTGAATTCAATCCCCAAAACCGTGAAGTAGAGATATTTGTAATCACCCCAAGTGGTAAAATCATCTTAACCCAAGTGTCTGACTCTTATCATGTTGGAGTGTGTGGGAAGTTCCTTCCAGTGAATCTCGTAATACATACCTTGGTGATATTTGACACTATAATGGGAATGGATTGGCTCTTGTTATATAGATAACATATCAACTATTGGGAAAATGAAATATATTTTCCTATTTAGAACCATCCCATGATAATCCAAAAATGCAAGTATGATCATGAATTTCTTTTTGAAAATCCTTCAACGCTGTGGATTTTGATTCCATGTGACTTGGAATATCTCAATCAAATTTTTGAGTCAAAGGAATGTGTCAACCTAGATAAAATACCCATCACAAGGGAATTTGCTGATATATTTTTGAAAGTGTTACCCATACGTTTGCCAGTTAATGAGGTAGAGTTCTCCATAGGACTTTTACCCAGAGCTACTCCTATCTCAAAGTGTAGCTATAGGATGGATTCTTTCAAAACCAATGAGTTTTAGAAGCATAGGCAAGATAATTTTCAAAAAGGGTTCATATTCCCTAGTGCATCACCATGGGGTGCGGCAGTGCTCTTAATAATGAATATGTATGGAAATATGAAGTTGTGTATCAATTATCAAGAAATTATAAAGAAAAAAATAAATAAAAATAATCCCCTTACAAGTATTGATGACATATTCTATTATATAATAGGAGGTCAATAATTATCAAAGGTGAACCTTCATGCTAGTTATCATCATCTAAAGGTGAATAATTAAGATATTCAGAAAACTATCTTCCTTACAAAGTATGGGCATTATGATTTTCCGGTTATTCCCTTAGGACTTACTAATTCTATTAAAATATTCATGGATTTTGTGAATATAGTCTCTATAAATTACCTCGACAAATTTTTGGTAGTTTTTATCGATCATATTATCATCTACTCCTAGAGAAAAGAGGAATATTAAGAACATCTAAGACTTGTGTTGGTGACATTGAGAAAGGGGAAGTTGTACGCCATGTTCAACAAGTGTGACTTTTGGATGAAGCATGTAATATTCACGGGACATGTGATCACAGGTAATAGAATTTCTTTGGACCCTAAAAAACTACGGTCATTGAGTAATCTCCAAGACCCACTAGTGTCATAGAAAATCATAGTTTTCTTAGATAATTTTGGTACTACTATTATTTTATGAGAAATTTCTCATGATTTTCAAGTCATCTAACTAATCTTACAAGTAAAGGGGTAAATCATATCTAGATAGAAGAATGTGAGGGAAGAATCATGGTGCTAAAGAGAAGGAAAATCACTACACATTTACTCAAATTAATGAAAAGTGTATAATGTTTTTTGATATAAATTAATGCTTCAAAGAAAGGATTTGGTTTTTTACTCATGAAATTTATAATTTGATAGACTACACCTCATGTCAGTTGAATATCCATAATCTGAACAACCTGATGCATGATCTAGAGCTAGAATATGTGATTTTTGCATTGAAAATAAGGCGGCACCACCATTATGGTGAGAAGTGTGATTTATACACTAACCACAATGTATTAATGTATATATTTACATAAAAGGTTCTCATCATGGGTCAAATGAGATAGTTTGAGCTAATTAAGGACAATGATTTCTCTATTCCCTATCAACCTGGAAAGAAGAACTAGGTAGTTGATGCTCTAAGTAGAAAAGAACCTACTACTCTATCCATGTAACGGATTGAGAAAGACTCAGTATTCTTTTATATACAATGTATGTATTTATAAATCATGATGGAAGAGGATAAAACATACCTTTCCTATATGATTTTGCAGCCATTTATCCAAAAGAATATTAATGAGGCACAAAGGGATGGTCTGGAGTTACAAAATAAGGTGACTGCAGAAAAGGAAGGGAAGCTGTAAGGGTTCAATATTGATGATGATGATGATATGATTCGGCTAATAATGTGGATTTGTGTGACTTCATCACCAGGGATAAAAAAGGTTCTATTGGAAAATGCACATTTCTCAACATTCTCTATCCATATTGAGAGTACCAAGATATACCATGATCTTCGAGAACACTTCAGGTGGGACATCTTGAAGAAGGAGATTGCAGAGTATATCTTAAGGTGCTTAAAAGGACTGAAAGATACAGAAGAGTGAAAAAAGTCCGAAGTTATGATGAAACCATTAACTATACCAACGTGGAAAGGGGATAATTTCATTATGGTATTTTTTGTGGGTCTCCCAAAGACCTCCAAGGGATATAATGCGATATGGGTGGTGGTTGACTAACTCACCATGATTTCCCATTTTATCTCTATTCTTGAAGATTTATCACTTGAACATCATGAAAATATATATGTGGAGGAAGTGGTGATACTGCATGGTGTTCCACTCTCAATTGTCTCTGATCATGATCCCATGTTTATATCTAAATTCTGGAAGAGGCTTCAACTTTCTTTTGGTACTAAATTCAATTTCATTATGGCCTATCACCCCCAAACTGATGGCCATTCTGAATAGACTATTCATATGCATGAAGGCATGCCAAGAGACTGATCTTTAAATTCAAATGTGGATGGGATAAACAACTTCCATTGTTTGAGTTCTCATAAAACATTACCTTTCACTCAAATATTCAGATGGATCCATATGAAGTTTTTTATGGAAAGTGATGTAAAACTCCAACCTATTGGGATGAAGTTGGAGAAAGGAAATTACGTGGACCTGATCTTGTGAAAGACATGACATAGATGGTTAAATTCATCCAAAAACATATCAAATCTACTCCATGTCAGCAAAAAATACATGATGACAACCGTCAAAGGGATGTGGAGTTTGTCATTGGAGATAAATTCTTTCTCAAATTTCATCATGGATGAGAGTCGTGCATTTGGGAAAAAGTGATGTTAAACCCAATGTACATTGGACCCTTTGAGATCCTTAATGGCATAGGAGCTATATTCAGTCAGATTTACCTTCCACTAAATATGGCTCATTTTCATGATGTGTTTCATGTATCAGTATTGAGGAAGTGCATACCAGATACCTCACGTGTATTGAACTCAAACGTGGTAGAATTGGAAGATGATCTCTCCTATGAGGAGGAGCCAGTAACGATTCTGGACAGAATAGGTAAAGTTCTATGTAACAAGACAACCCACCTTGTCAAAGTGTTGTGGAGGAACCATATGTTTGAAGAATAAACATGGGAACTGGAGGAGGTGATGAAGAAAAAGTACCCTCACCTATTTGTGTAAAATAAAATTTTGAGGGTGAAATTTCATATCAGGGTAAGAATGTAATGACACAAAAATTTATAAATAGAAATCCCTTATTATAGTCATGCCTTATAGTATAACCACATTATAAACCACAATAACATATCATTACACTAAATAATATGTGACCATTAAAAATAATTTTTTCACCTTTTGGATTTCAATTTCAAAAATCTAACATACACGGTTTCTTCTAGGAAGATTTTTCTGGCATGATGGACCAAATAAAATTTTTGGGGTATAGTAACGTACCCTTATGAATAATAACTTATCTTTACGAATAGTAATGTACACATAGGAATATTATCATACCTTTACAAATAGTAACATATCCTTATGAATAGTAACATTAAATATGTTAGTATATATATATACGATCTAAGTGAAATAATGATATACATATATCTTGGAGTAAGTAAATAAATGGTTTTATATTGGTATTTTTCTATTAAGAAATTATTTTATATAAAAATTTAATTTATAATATTTATGAAATCATTTTTGAAAAATGGAGTTCATTTTTTTTATTATACACATCAAAAAATGGTTAGGGTGAACATTTTGGATTTTTCTGAAATACATGAATTCTTGATGAATAGTGAAATACTATACTTTACAAAATATGCTAAATATGTAAATTATAGAGTTAGGTATGATGTTACAATGATATAAGCCTAATTGGTTCGAAGTCACATATAATTATTACTTTTATTGGTCATGCAGTCCTAACTATTACATGTCTTGTGGAGAAATAATAAATTAATGAATTTAATATTGAGAAAACCCCTCTCCCCTCCACTATAAATACCATCCTTCACACCCTCATTTACTCACACCTTTAAACCTTCATGTCCTATATAAACTCTTACCAAACATTTTACCTAGACCCTCCCCCGCATCTAAGAGCTTTTGGTCTAATCAAAAGATGAATTCAAGGTGCCCTAAGGAGGATTCCAGAAGAAATTCCCCCCCCCCCCTCTCATTTCCTTTAATTTCCTTTAAATTTTATGTTCATATCTAAATATATCCCCACCAATCCTCATCCACATGGTATGGTAACTCTTTTATAATACATATTATATATTGTTATGATACTAATGGGATAATATATCATTCATCCCCCTTCTCTTTTACTTTTTATTTTATAAAGGAAAACATTGTTTGTGAGGTGTTAATTTAACACCTTCCAGAACAACATGTTTTAATATTCCTTTAACACCTTCAGATCTGGTCATGAAACAATTTTTAAGGTTTATCCAAATTATTTTATATGTATTATATCCTATTTAATTTTTTCTACCTAAATTATGTACATATTACTAATTGATTAAAAAAACATGTTCGTCGTGGTTGAAAAACAAACTGAATTAGCCCAAATGATCATCAATAAATAATTATATAGTGATTAATTCTCATGGTATATAAATAAATTATTTATAAGATAATTTCAAGTTATATAACATTTTATATAACATAAAATTATAATTGTGTTTGCTTATCCATGTTTTAAATGAACTTCCATTCATGAATTCAAGTGAAATATTTGAAAAAACTATAAAAATGAATGTTCCCAAACAATGAATTTAAACTATAAAACACATCCAAAAAACCATAAATGAACATTATAGAACTTTAATGTTAATTATTACTATATATAATGTTCTATAATTTTTAATTAATTAATATAATATGGTTATATAGGACATTAAAGTGAAGAAGGCATTCAGATTCAAGGTAAAGAAGAAATTATTGAACCCAACTCTCATACTTTGGGTTTTCCATCATTCAACACATATTCAGTATGTATATACCTTAACAATCATTTCTTCATCCCCATATTACCTATTATTGGATATACACATTTTTCAGTTGAGTTTCTGATAAGCCCAATTTTCTTCCAAAAGGACTCTTTTTAAAAATATACACCCTATTTTTACATCTCAAAGATTGTTTGTACTTCACTTATTGTTTATTATTCTATGTCACGAATTTTATCCCCTACATACTTTTGGAGACAAATGGTTATGAATTTATTCTTTATGATGTGAAACCCATTCATTTTCATGGGTTATTTTATGTTTATGTTTGACATATGTTCTATGTGGCATTCCTGATAATGTAAATGTTATGATGTGATGGGTGTACCTGGAATTATACAGAACTCTAATTCATTGGGTAAAGTGATGAATCACATGAGTTAAAGGGAAATAATTTGTTACCATGATACATCATTTTTCACAACTATTTGTTGTAGTTTTCCACTAAGACATTATGTTTCATTTTTATGCATTTCCACATTTCAATTCTTTTATTAATGCTTCTTCTCATGTTCATGATCCTTTGTCTATGTTATGATTGTGCTCAACCATTGTTATATTTTTCATATCTACCCTCTTATTGGGCTTCAAGTTCACCCCTTTTTATTTATATCCTCATGTGATTAAGTGTACAAAAGAGTTTTCAAGGGACAATAAAAAGTGCGAGAAGAATGGATTAATTAATTGTTTACATTTTATATTGTAAATTTTATGTATGATCCTAGATTACCCAAGGAAATAATCCTTTGGATCCTCAATTTGAAATACTATTATGTTGATTACATTCAAAATGATGTTATAGTAGTGTATAAAATGGTTGGGTCGCTATAATATTCATTCACTCTAGGATTATCCATACCTTATCTATTGTAGTTCACACCAACTCCGAGCACATGTGTGCTGACTGTTCAGAGCTAGTCCAACATAGTGGTGACCTACTAGCTCTCCCATAAAAAGACGCAAATGGTTCCATAATGATTCAGGAATGGTATCTGTTATTTTATTAAAACTCCACCATGGGTAGGTGATCCTCTCCACTATGGGAAAATTAAAGCATTAAATATCACTTCATTTCTTTTAGAACCTAAATGTTTCACTCAGTATTGCCGTCAATTTTTTGGTGATACATTTTGATCAATAGTAACTAGTTCCTAAAGACCTCATTTAATCCCTTCCACAATTGTGATGAAAAGAGAGCATCCCAATTAGAAATAATCATTGATGGAACTCCATTAAGTCAGATTGTCTCAAGAATGTAGAGACAACATAATATCTCTATTGATCTCTACTTTTGTATATTTAGGAAGTCTTATGACCGATTGAGTCTATCTATGATCACATAGATTAAATCATTCCCCCTGGACATACATGTTAATCCCATCACGATGTCCATAGATATCCCATCTTACTTCCCTTATGGAACCTCAATCTGTTGGTTGAGCGACCCACACATTTCTTACATTGTTATTACATCATTTTATTGATAATAAAAATAATAGTATTACACATAGAGGATCAAATGGTTTAGTGTCTTGGGAAAACAATGACCATACATAACAATTACAACTTCAATCACAAACAATTATTTAATTCCTTCTGTTCTAGCTTCTTATGGAACTTGACCTCTCCTTAGTACATGTAGTCACGTGAGGATATACATAAAAAGGGGTGAGCTAAAATCCCATTAAGAGGATATATATGAACAATATAGAATGGTGTGAGCATAATAATAACCTAGGAAGAAGATCATGACCATGAGAGGAATCATTAATAAAATACCTGAAATGTGGAAATGCATAAAAAGATGAAACATCATCTCTTAGTGGTTAACTACCACACATAATTATGAAAAAATATAGCATCTTTTTAACAAATCACTTCAAATTAAATTATGTGTTTCATCACTTTACCCAATGAATTGGAGTTCTGTATAATTATGGTCACATCCATCATGTTAAAACATTCTTATTACGCTATATAATCCTAGGTGCACCCATCACATCATAAAATTTTAATTCCTCATGCATGCCAAAATTAACATATATAAACAATGAGCATAAAAAAAATGAAATAAAATTGGTTTCATATCATAAGAAAACATTCATAAACATTTTGTTCTCAAAATTAAGTGGGAATAACAATCTTGATACGATATCCATCAACCTTGAGTGAGAAGTAAAAGGAGTGTTTTTGAAAGAAGAGTTCTTTTGGAAAACATCTAATTGACAGAAACGTTTGTAGACAAAATGTATATCCCAAAAAGAGGAAAGATTAATATGAAAAAATGATTTTTAAGGAGTCACCATACCTAAAATGGAGCGAAAGAGGGATAACCAGAAGAAAGAAAGTTGGGTTCAAGATTTTACCCCAACCTTCTATCCAAACTCTTTATCCACTTTAAAGTCATGTATGACCACATTATATTCATTAATTGACAATTCCCAGACCTTTTGTACATGAATATGGTTAATTTTGGTTTATTATGTAATTTTATTGGATTTTTTTAGTAATTAGGTTTAATACATTGTTCGGGAATGTTTGTTTTTATCATTTTTCTTGAGCGGTTCACATGTATTCATAAATGGATGTTTGTTTAGGACATGGAAAAACATCCTAAACTGATATCTAATTTTATCAATGATATTACAGAAAATTAAATTATTATATAATGAATTATATTATATAAAATGGGGATGAATCGTTAGATAAGAATTAAATGTTGGTTGTGTGGGTTAATTTGGGCGGTTTTTCGACCACCTCAAACTTGTTTTGTATAATCAAATAGTAATATGTACATAAGATAGTTACAGAAGATGAAATAGAATATAATACATATAATATAATCTTTTTTAACCATAAAATTAGTATCATGACCAGATATGAAATCTATAATGGAAATTGAAAACATGTAATTCTTGAAGGTGATAAATTAACACATAATGAATGATGTTCTCTATTATAAAATAAAAATAAGAGGATAAGGGGGATGGATGATATAATATCCCATTAGTATAATAAAATTACAATATATGTATGATACTGAAGTTACAATACCATTTGGATGAATATAGGTGGGGAGAGATTAAGAAATGAACAAGAAATTGAAAGGAATTTAAATGAAAGAGAGAGAGAGAGAGAGAAGAATTACCTCTTGAATCCTTTTCTTGAGATCCTCCTTTAAAAAGATAGGCTTGGTCTTTTGATGGTACTAGAAGCTCTTGGATGTGGAGGAGGGGCTATGGAATATTCTTGGGAATATTATAGACTATTATTGAAGCTTGATAGGTGTGAGGAATAGAGGGTGTGAAGGGTGGTATTTATAGTGGAGGGGAGACGCGTTTTCTCAATATAAAATTCATTAGTTTATTATTTCCCCACAAGACAAGGAATAGTGAGTATTCCATGCTTAATAATTGTAATATTATCATGTGAACCATAACATATTGTGGTTACATCTATATAACATTATTCATGACTCCGTAATTAGATTATTTTGTAAATTATGGTATTTTACTATTCATCAAAAATTATAGAATTTCGTAAAATCAATAAAATTCACCACAACCATTTTCAATGTTTAGAATCCAAAAATTATGTCCAATTTTCAAAAATAATTTTCTAAACAATATTAATTTATTATTTAATTAAAATCATATCTTAGTTGAAAAATACTGTTTTTAAAATTAAAACCGATTTTATAATGCTTTCATAAATTAAGTAAGGCCTTGTAAAATTATCTTAAAAATATAAGATATAGATTTTTTAATTTATTAACACATTTTAATTAATTAATTGATTATAATTATTTATTTCTGACTTACAAAAATTCAAATACTTTTACTATGGCCAAATTGTCAATTATAAGATGCCTAAATTTTATTTAATTATTCTTGGGTAAGGTTACTCTTATTTTGGAAAATTTACTATTCATAAGGGTCATATAACTATTCATAAGGGTATGTTACTATTAATAATGGTCGGATACTATTCACCAAAAATTATGTTTTTTCTATCATACTCCAAACATCTTACTGATCACACCCGTGTATGTCAAATTTTCGAAATTCAAAACATAGAAGAGGAAAATTTATGTCTATTGATGACATAGTATTTCATATCATAATAATTCATTGTCAATCCTGATGGGATTATACTATAAGGAATAATTATAAGAAGGTAATTCCATTAGTAAATCTTTGGTTCGTTACATTCTTCCACCCATATGAATTTTCGCCCTCAGAATTTCATTTTACATAAAGAGGTGAGGGTACTTGTCCTTCAACGCCTCTTCTGGTTCCCATGTAGCTTCTTTAAACTTATTCTTCCTCCACAACAAAATGACAAGGTGGGTCTTCCTATTGCATAGAACCTTATCTCTCCTATCCAAAATCATCAATGACTGCTCCTCACAAGAGAGATCATCTTTCAGTTGTACCACCTCGAAGTTCAATACATCTTAGGGATCAGGTATGTACTTCCTCAAGAGTGATACATGAAGAACATCATAAACATAAGCCATATTCATTAGAAGTGCAAGTCGATAGGCCACGTCTCATATGCGGTCAAAGATTTCAAAGGGGCCAATGTACCGTTGAGATTAACTTACCATTCTTTACAAACCATATAACTCTCTTTCATGGTCATATTCAAAGGAAGACTTTATCTCCAATGTGGAACTCCAAGTCCATTTGACAGTTATCACCATAGCATTTTTCCGACTTGGAGAAGCATTGATGTGCTTCTAGATGACTTGAACATTTTCATTCATCTCTTTCACATGATTGGGTCCAAGTTGCTTTCTTTCTCCAACTTCATCCCAACATGATGGAGTTCTACATCGCATTCCATACAAATATTCATTCGAAACCATCTAAATACTCGAGTGGAAGCTATTTTTGTATGAGAACTCAACCAAAGGTAGATGTTTATCCTATCCAACATTGAGTACTAGAGAGAAAGATCTTAACATATATTCAAGTTTCTGAATAGTCCTTTCAGATTGGGCATTCTTTTGGGGGGTGATAGACCATGGTGAAATTTAATTCAGTACTCAAAGCATATTGATGTCTCCTCCAAAAGATATATGTGAAACTTAGATCATTTTCAGAGTCAATCGAGAGTGGATCTCCATGAAGTATCAACACCTCGTTCACAAATATAATTGCCAGTTATTCTAGTGAGAGGTCTTCCTGAATAGCGATAAAATGGGAAGTCTTGGTGAGTTGTTCAACCACAACTCCTATATCATTATCTCCCTTTGACGTCTTCCGGAGACCCATGACAAAGTCCATAGTTACATTCTTTCATTTAAAAATCGGTATAGGCAATGGTTACATCATCCCTTTGGAAATTTTTCTCTCTACATTAACTTTCTGACATACCAAGAACCCTGATATATATTCTACAATCTCCTTCTTCATTTTATCCCACCAAAAGTGTTCATGGAGATCACGGTGCATCTTGGACCTCCTTTGATTTATAGAAAATGTATATCTATGTGCATTTTCCAATAGATCCTCATTTATCCCCGGTGAATACTTCAAACAATGTCGTGTTCAAACTGAATCACACCATCATCATCGATATGGAACTCTTGAAGATTCCCTTACTTTACTATGTTAACCCACTTTTTTATATCCACGTCATCACTTTTTTCTTATTTAATATTCTATTTGATGGATGGTTGAGAAATAATTTTGGCAAGGTAGTATTTATCCCCTGCCCTTAAGGTTTCTAAATCCATCCTTTGCCTGTCCAAGAAGATAGGGTCTTTCGAAATCCGTAACATGGATATATTAGCGGGTTATTTTATGCTTATAACATTTGCTACATTGTTCGCCTTTACTGGAAGATAGTGAATTTATAAATTGTAATAATTGATTATCTCTAACCATCTATTTTGATTCATGTTTATCTCATTTTTTGTGAAAATATACTTTAGGCTCCTGTGGTCGGTGTATATGTCACACTTCACACCATAAAGGTAGTGCCCCCAAATTTTAAATGCAAAAATAATGGCTACAAGCTTTAGATCATGTGTCGGGTAGTTCCGCTCATGGATATTCGATAGCCATGAGGCGTAGAATATCAAATTGTCAATTTTCATGAGTACACAACCCAATATTTTCATTGAATCGTAACTGTATATCGTAAAACATTCTCCACTTTTTGGTAGTGTGAGTACAGGAGAAGTGGTCAGCCTTCTCTTTAGCTCCTTGAAGCTTTCCTCACATTCTTTCATCCAGACATACTTTACCCCTTTCTATGTTAACTTAGTTAATATTCTTGACAATCATGATAAATTTTTCAAAAAATGTCGGAAGTACCTAGCTAATCCAAGAAAACTATTGATTTTTGTGACACTAGAGGTCCTAGGCCATTATTTAATCGTATTTGTTTTATAAGGATCTGCAGAAATTTCCTAACATGTGATCACATTTCTCATGAGCCTGACTGGCTTCATCCAAAATTCACACTTGCTGAACTTGGTGTACAACTTATCTATTCTCAATGTCTCCAACACAAGTCTTATTTGTTCGTCAAGTTCCACCTTTCTCTTGGAGTAGATTATAATATCTTCAATAAACACAAACAAAATTTTTTTAATGCAATGTATAATGAATCGATTCATGAAATCCATGAATATTTCAGGGGCATTTGAAATTGTGAAGGGAATCACCAGAAACTCATAGTGCCAATACCTTGTACGGAAGGTAATCCAATGAATATCTTCATTCTTCACCATTAGCTGATGATATCCAGAATGAAGATCCACCATCAATAAGTATTGATGTCCTCTTAACTGAATGAACAAGTCATCATTCTTTGGAAGATGATATTTTTTTAGTGATCTTTTTGAGTTCCCGATAATAGATACATATCCGCATTGTTCCGACCTTCTTCTTCACAAAGACCACTAGAGCACCCCATGGTGGTTCACTAAGGCGTATGAAACCTTTGCCTAGATTCTCTTGCTGCTGCTTCTTTAACTCCTCCATTTTGATAGGATCCATCGTATAGGGACACTTTGAGATAGGAGTAGCTTTGGGTATTAGTTATATTGAGAACTCTACCTCATGATATGGGGGAATTCTGGGTAACTCTTCAAGAAATACATCACCATATTCACTCATGATGGGAATTCCTACAGGGTTTCTACTATCATTTGAGTCAATCATTTGGGCGAGGTATGCTTCTTCATAGGGAATCAACACCCACACCATTGAAGGATTTTGCAAAGGAGATTCATGATCTTCCTTGAATTTATTTAGAAGCATGGGGTAGTTCAGAATACGAAAATATATTTCCTTTTCCCAATAGTTTATACATGCTCTATATAACGAGAGACAATCCATTCCCATTATAGCGTGAAATTCCACCAAGGGATGTATTATGAGATTCACTTGAAAAATCTTCCCAAATAAGCCAACATGAGAAGATTCAAACACTTTGGTTTCCATGATTTCACCCCTTATTGTTTTTATAGATATCTCTAATTCAATGTGTCAGGGCTTCGATTCTATTGTTCAAGAAAATTTTCAATATATATAGAAATGTGTAGAACCAAAATCAAGTAAGAAATTTTCAATTCTTGGGTAAATAAGATGTGTACCTTACACAACATAATTATATTGCTCCACTTCTGAAGTAGTGATTGCATAAGTATTCCCTTTTTCATTTGTATTTAGTGGCTGCTGACATTAATTACAATCAAAAACTCAAGGTTTAGTACACTTATTTCATAATTCCCTAGCTACCTACAGTTGTAGTATTGAACCTTATGTGGTTCTCTCCTCTGATCTGCTACATTCTCATCCATTTTATTGTATTTTCGACACCCTTGAGAATGGTGTCCTTCATCCCCACAATTAAAGCACATCCCCATCCCTTTGAGGTAGTTCCCATGGTACAACATCCCAAATTTTTGGCATGTGGGTCGTTGTGTTTTCTTCCCACATTTTTCATTAGATCCTCCAACATATAACTCTATCATTTGTTTCATATCTTCATAGACGTGGTAGCATTCTCTAAACTCCATCTCCTCTTTGACAACACACCGAAAAACTTCTTCATAACTCGCAATGTCTCAAATTGCAAGAGCCTTTCGAATGTGTGGTTTTAATCCACAAAATAATCTATTGATTTTTCTATAATTATTGATAACAAAACCTGAAGCATACCTTGAAAGACTTGTGAAATTCACTTCGTAGGTTGTGACAGGTTCCCCTTCTTCTTTCTTGAGCTCTATGAATTCTCTATCCATCATCACGTGAAGATTTATTAGGAAATACTTGTTAAGAAACATTATCTTCACGTATTTCCATTCTATCACATCAATTTCTTCCCATTGCTTGGTGTTCTGAATCAAAGATCACCATTGATTGGCCTCTCCATATAGATGATAAATGGATAATGTCACCTTCTCCATCTCATAATAGTGGATCATATAATATATCTTCTCTATAGATTTGACCCTTTGTTCCAAAACTACTGGATCGGAAGATCCACTAAAAGTCGGTGGTCATTGCTGCATAAAACACTCGATAGCCAGCTTCTCCATCTTTGGTGAAGGAGGATGTTCCCTGTTAATCTGGTTACTATTCATAACATGAGATAGTTGGGTAAGCATATCCAAGAATGTAAAGACTTGGATTTTCCATGTTACCTTTTTAATTATATGGAATTTTTACGAGTCTGTGAAAATTGACTATGTTTGATTCTGAGGCCTGGTCTACATGGAATGAATTTATAAAAAAAATTCGGGTACATTCAGTAAACATGCAAGAATATTTTTTTTAACTTTTGAACTGGTGCTTGGATTAATAATATGTGGGCACTATTGAATCTGTAGTGCAAGGAATCTCTAAATGGAGGATTCACTTCGACTGTAGGAGGTTTGGAGGAAAAGATAAATTTTTTGACTTTTTTAAAGAACAATAAAATAAATTTGTTATTTTTTTAATTTTTTTCCTCTAATGGACAAGAGGTAGTGTGGGACTAATGGCATGTCAAGCCATTAAGTGGTTTGACCCTTACATCCCTATCTAACTATGTCATTCGAATTTAGGAATGTTCATATTAATTGAACCCTCATAAATTCTACTAGCATTGATCACCCTCCCCCTCTCCTATTTATATGGAGCTTGGAGAGAGGTAATGAAACTACTTCACCTAGTAATGAAGTGATGATATAGTGCCATGACGCCAACCTTGTAGGATGGAGCCTGTTCCAGTGGGCGGTAATGGGTGACACCAAATCACGAATCGAAAGATGACGCTTGAGCAGTAACATTGGCATATTGTTGTGGGGACAACAAACACCGACCCACTTTCTCAATTGTGGGTGTTATCCATTGTTATTGAGGTGGGGTTTTATTTTGTAATAATTCCATATGATTATTGAATCCAACCCTTTTTCTATCAAACTAACGCAGAGGGCATGGGCCAAACAAACAAGGCACATATCCTCTACCCTCATTGTAATTTTGGTGTGTTCATCGCAACTTTAACTTCTAGTTGGGGGAGATCCCGGATGACAGATGATGGTGGCGTCCGACACCGGCCAGCCATGATGGAGGCAGCATGTCGATGTGTGCCATAGGAGGAGGCTGCGACACTATGCCATGGTGGTCAACTGAGCGGCCGGCACTAGTCGGCCACGGTTGTGATGTGGTGTGTTGTCACACAAACCCGGTGGTGAAGGGCTACCCATATCTTTCTACAGTGGGGCCAATTAGGTCAGCTGGCAATGGCTGGCCGCAGGTGGGGGTAGTGGTGCCCACTAGAGTACCACCAGAGGAGCCTCACCAGGACCTGTAGCGTGTCCCACTGGTGACCTAGCAATTCCCCTTAGGTGATTCCGCTTCACCTTCCAAATGGGGAGGGTGCTGCTCCCCTTCTTTGCCAGCTCAGGTGGTCCGCGTGAGCCAGCAGGCTGTGCCCCATCCCGGGCCAAGCTGTGCATTCCAACAAGTCGTGCCTCATCACGGGTTGGGCTGCGCACACCCAGCAGGACATGTGACCCTAGCAGGTCGGGCCTTGGTTTAGCGGGTGGTGCCCGCCATGGAGCAATGGTTTACACCTGTCGTGGCCCCGCCCGAGCAGGTCTGACCCGGACCGGACTCAGACCCAATCAGGCCCAGTTTCACTTAATGTGTCATAACATGGATTCTGGGTGTCTGTTTGATGAAATTTCTATGGTGATGGGACCCTTAGAGAGAGTCGGTCCTTTTGGTATACTCCACTTGGGTTTTAGTGATAGTTGGAGTACCGTCGGGTGGGATGGAACCTGAATCCAACAGTACCCTCAAAACATAATCACTTATAACACAAAGACAGTGTGTCCTATTGATGCACCATCTATCACGTAGGAACCCTTATGGCATGGCGGTCCTTTGGTTTACTCCATTTTGGAGCATAGTGAAAGTCGAGGTATGACCGATATCTTAAGGAGTAGATTCTATGGAACTCGAGCACACAAGGTGTGAGGAATCTGGGGGCTGGATATAACATGATGAAAGAACATTGATCCTCAATGACTCAGCATCTGTCAATCCTGTGTCGGTCAGCATCTATTAGATCTTATGTGGGTCAGTACTCATTGATCCTATGTGGGTCAGTGCATACCGATCCAATGTGGGTCAGATCCAGTGTAGGTCTATGGGAGTTATTACCTATAGATCATGTGAGGTTCAGTAGTAGTGCCTCTTAACAAAATAAGATGATCTATTTTATGACTAATCATCAGTATATCTGTACTTAAATTATACCTAGTGTGTGCTGAGTCTTTACCTCCATGGTGTTATCTTCGTGGTGTTACCTATGTGGTATTTCTTACATCATGGTGTTACCTATGTGGTAATTCTACCTTCGTGGTGTTACCTTCGTGGTGTTATCTTCATTGTGTTTTCTATGTTGTACTTCAATATTTGTAGTGTTACCTATGTGGCACGTATACCTTTGTGGTGTTACCTTCATGGTGTTAACTTCATGGGGTTATATTTGTGGTTTTACCTGTGTGGTACTTCTATATTTGTGGTGTTATCTGTGGAGTACTTCTACCTTATTTGTGTTACCTTTATAGTATTCTTCCCTCCAATATGATATTTGTATAACTTGATAAATTAGGTATATGTATGGGAATATACCTATGTTGAGTTGATGTTTATCTCTTCATTCTTGAAATGGAGGTATTTCTTTGTGGTTTTCCTTTGTGGATCTCTTGGAGACCTACGGGGGTCTTGGGGTCCCTAGTGAGTACTGTTATACTGACCCCTACACGGGTTATGCCCACACCTTGTTGTGTCTTGTGCAGACGATAGACAACATTGATCAAGGATGAGGGATCTAGGACTGGACAGTGCTCAGAGGTGGACGATTTAGCATGACTTAAAATACATACTACCATTTAGGAGATGTACATACCCTTCAGGTAGGATCCCTGATGGAAAATACAGGAGCAAGTTTTCACTTTTTAGTTGTATTTTTACTTTTTAGTTATACATTTACTTTTTAGTTGGGCTTTTATTCCAGCCCCTTTACATTCAGCAAACTGTTACTACAACTGTTTACATCATGGATTCTTCTTGTTGTGTTCTAGGACTGTGTGTCTATACAGGTTAAAAGGCAATGCCTTCTTGTTTTAGGGATATTCTTTTCGGGTGCTAGTCGGCATCCCCTATCCTAGGGAATTCGGTCTTGGGGTACTCACAACAAGGGCCACATGTTACGGTTCATGACAAAGATGTATTAGAGGAGTCAGTTCTACAGAAGAACTAGGACTCTAATATTATCTTTGTGGAAACGGTGTTAAGTGTAATGAGTGTGGTTTTTGGGTTGGCAATCCAGGGTTGGTGTGGCAGATGATGTATCCAGACAGCAGAACCCTGAATTATGATTTCTGACTCTGTGTAAGGAAAAACAGATTGTGTGTGTTTTTGAAAAGTTTTTCTTATTATCTCATTGAGTGATATCACCATGTATAACTTAGTGACCATGTCACACCTACCTTCTTTCAGGATTCCGTGATGTAGACAACCATCCAGGATTCCAGAGAGAGTACTTGGTGATGGCCCACTGAGTGATGATGCCTCGGTGTAGGGCCCTCTTACAGCGTTATCACCTTCAGGTGGTGTACCAGCACAACCACTACTCATTGGGAAGATGTTGCCGCCAACCCCACCAGCATAGGATGCCCGTAGACTGAGAACGTTGCACAAGTTTCAGAGGTAGTGTCCTCCAAGGATTCCCGGCGAGAATGAACCACAGGCAGCTGAGGACAGGTAGGATGCTTTTGCTGATTTTTTTTCGCTTAGTTGGAACACCAGCTGGTCTAATGGTGATCCTAGTTTCCAGTCTCTTCTAGGGACCAGCTAGAAGATGGTGGATTCTGACAGTCTAGTTACACGAGGTGGAAACCCTCATCTGGGCGGACTTCAAGGGTCTTCTTAGGGAATAGTTCATCCCAGCAACTCTACGCTCAGTGCGTATGTAGGAGATGATGCACTAATATTAGGGAAGCATGATTGTGGTAATGTACTAGGTGAGGTCCAATTATATCTCCAACTACTCCACCGACATGGTAAGGGACCCTTTCATTAGGGTATGGACCTTTTATCAGGGTCTTCAATGGGAGATCAGAGCATCATTGATATCACTCAGCATTTCGACACAAGATGGGGTGCTAAAGAAGGGACTTTTTGTTGAGAGCTTCCTAGATGACCAGGCACCAACAACGAGAGCCACCACTAGACATCAGGTGGAAGAGTCATATGTATGAGGTTGTAGACGGATGGGTAGGCACCGATAGTGAGATCCACCACCAGACATCAAGTGGAAGAGTCATCTGCAGCAAGTAGAAGACGGATGAGGCAGGGGACCAAGTGGGACAAACCTTGTGGTGGATAACCTCAGGATACTAGGTTGGTAGTGCGGGGCTTGCGGGACAGAGGAGGGAAGATTAGGAGTATGTAGTTCTACTCATACGGCGGGCAGGGTCACATGGTTCCGGACTGCCCAACCCGCCATTCGGATAACCATCAGATGGTCGAGGGACTGTTGATGCATTGGAAGATATTTGATTGGGGAGGTTTATAGGTAGCAGGCAGACATGGAAGATGAGCTGGTCGTACAGTAGGCGGTGGGCGGCGATTCGAGGATTTACCGCCACTAGCTCTAGGTGGTACACCCGGACCACATGGAGTAGGTGGACAGGGATGAGCTCTACTCCATGAAGATGAGGCCTATGACCACATTGCTCTGAATATCATTAAAGGTACGATCGATGTCTTATCCACCTTAGTTGCAGTATATATAGACACATGTTCCATTCTCTCTTTTATTTCCATATCCCTCGTTCAGATCTCGGAGATTATGTTGGAGTCTTTGGCTCAATCCTTATTGCAAGAGACTCTTACGGGAGGGGATTCAATAATTACACATGCGTTCCAGTAGTGTGAGCTAACTCTAGAAGGCGAGAGCTTCGGTTGCGATATTCTAGTAGTGGCGTCGAGGCCTTACGATGTCATCTTGGGTATGGACTAGTTACCCATATTCCATTCTCATATTGACTGTATTAGGTGAAAATCGTAGTGTGTCGGTGAGTATAGGACTAGGGTTTCCTTCACCGGCGAGAAATGATCCTTTGCAGCATAGGATTGAATTACCCAAGGGAGGGTTTAGCTAATCACACATCAGTTGGCCAGACATACCCTCAGAGAAGTTGATGTTGAGAGTATGATCTACCATATAGTGGTGGACCAGTATGATGATGTCTTCTCTAATGATGTTCCAGGACTACCTCTTTGCAAAGAGGTAGACTTTTACATCGACATGTACCCCTGAATGACACCGATATCTACACCAGCATATCAAATGGCTCTTACAGAGCTTCGCGAGTAACTGGTACATTTGGAGGACTTGTAAAGGAAAAAAGATCATAAGTCCCAATGTTCCTCCATGGGAGCCCCATTTTTGTTCTCCAAGAAGGAATATGGGAGTTTGAGACTCTATGTGCACTATAGGTGCCTGAACCAGGTGACTGTGAAGATCAATTATCCACTTTTGGTGATTTATGGTCTTTTCGACTAGCTGAAGGGAGCTCGTTGGTTTTTGGGGATTGACCTCAGATCAATCTACCATCAACTCGGGGTACGAGATCAGAATGTGAAAAAGACGGCCTTAGGATGTTGGTATGGCCACTATGAGTTCTTGGTTATGCCATTCGGTGTGACCAATGCCCCAAAATTGTTCATGGGATTCATGAACAATATCATTCATCCATAGCTCGATAAAATTGTGGTGGGCTTCATCGATGATATCTTGATATACTAGGCATCTGAGGAGGAGCATTCCTACCATCTGCAGAATGTTCTGGACACACTCCGAGAGCACCAACATTATGGTAAGCTCTTGAAGTGCCAGTTCTGGATATGAGAGGTCCACATCCTGGGACACGTTATCTCTGAGGATGGAGTTGCAATGGATCCATTGATGATAGAGGTCGTGCCTTCTTGGGAGCCACCCAAGAGTGTGAATGACGTGTGGAGTATCTTGGGGATAGCTGGAAACTGCCGGAGATTCATTCCTCAATTTTCCAGAGTTACGACACATTTTTCATCGTTGAAGAAAAAGTATCCGACATTCGTACAGATGGAGAGATCCCACCCGTGTTATCAATATTTGTGGAAGAGACTAAAAAGTACCTCCATCTTGAGGCTAACAGAAGAGGGTGTTGAGTATATAGACTACTACGACGCATCAAGGACTAGACTTGGAAGTTCCCTGATGCAGGAGAGAGCTGTGATCTCTTATGGTTCATGACAAGTGAGACAACATGAGTAGGACTATACTACCCATGACCTGGAGTTAGCAGTAGTGGTCTTTTCCTTGAAGATGTGGTGACATTACTTGATGTGCTAACGTTTTAAATTATATTCTAATCATAAAATTCTCAGGTATAACTTCTCTAAAAAAGAACTAATCCTGAGAAAGTGGCGATGGAAGGAGTTCCTTAAGGAATATAACATTAAGATACTCTATACTCCAGGGAAGGGGAACATGGTTGCATATGCACTCAACAGGAGCTACGGTCTGCAGTAGCTAAGTATGGCTACAGAAAAGCTAGCCAAGTTGTAGATATTTTTCCTGGATAGAGATAGAACAACTTACCTCCAGTATATGACTGTCACTCCCCCACTTCGTCAGCGAGTTCAGGAGGCACAACATGGAGATATTGAATGTGAGGATCGACGTGCTCATATATCCTCGGGATAGGAAATTGATTGATTTTATGAAGGTGGGGAACACATCATCCTCTTCAGAGGATGTACCATGGTACCAGTGGTGCTACGGTAGGAGGTGTTGATGGAGTTCCATACGTCCCCTCTAGCGGCGCATCCTGTTGTGGAGAAGATGTACAAAAACCTCGAGCATCAGCACTCATGGCCAGGGATAAATAAAGTAGTGGCATAGTTTTTTTCACAATGACTTATTTTTTAGCACGTAAATTCAGAGCATCTTGTTCTAACAGGATTATCATAGCCACTAGATGTTCCAGAGTGGAAGTGGGATGGAATCTCCATGGAGTTTGTCACAGGGATTCCATGTACATCCAAGGGACATGATTTCATCTGCATGATTTTTGACCAACTCACCAATTCAGCCCACTTTCTACCTCTCTTAGAGCAACGATCAACAGAGGTCTTGGGAAATATCAACAAACAAGAGATTCTGTGACTTCATTGGGTGACCTCAACGATCGTCTCTGACTGTGATGCATGTTTTTTCTTCCCTGTAGTGGAATGAATTACAGTAGGCATTTGGGACTCAGTAATGTTTCAGCACTGCCTTTCATCTGCAGATGGATGGTTAGCTGGAGTAGACCATTTAGACCATGAAGCACTTGCTATGTGCTTGCATCCTAGATTTTGTTGTAGTTGGGAGGATCATTATCCCCTGGTGGAGTTAGCATACAACAATAGTTATCACTCCACCATTGGTACGACACCATTTGAGGCCTTGTACGGTGGACCTTGAATATCATCTCTATGTTGGACAGACCAAGGGGAGTCAGCACTTATGTATCCAGAGTTGGTACAATCTACCACTGAGAAGGTGCAGGTCATCTACGAGTGAATGAAGACTGTACATAGCAGACAAATGTATTATGTTGATAGGAGGCGGAGAACTTTTGAGTTCGAGGATGGAGACAATGTCTTCCTATGGGTCTCACCTCGATGAGGTTTATAGAGATTTGGCCAATGTGGCATGTTATCACAGAGGTTTATCGGTCCATTTATGATATTCCGGGGGATAGTCAAGGTGGAATACCAGTTGTCACTACCACCGCAGTTGGAGAGAGGGCACAATGTCTTCCATGTATCCCATCTGAGGAGATATGTGCATGAACCATATCATTTCATCGAGCATGGAGAGCTAGACATTGATGCTGGGGAGACATTTATGGAGTTTCTAGTGGAGATTTAGGATTGATAGGAGTGAGTCCTTTGTGGATGATTGATATAACTGGAGCGCATTCGCTGGCAGCATGGGAACCTCTCGGAGAGCACTTGGGAGTGCGAGGCTTAGATTCGTGCTCAGTACCCCCATTTTTTTCTTAGTTTCTGTTGTGACTTTTGAGAATAAAAGTCTCTATGGTGGGAAGAATGTAATGTCATAGGTTTTCCCTGTAATTGTTTTAAATATATGGAATTATTATGAGTCTGTGAAAAATAACGGTGCGTGAATCTGAGGCCTGGTGTGTCCGGAATGAATTTTTGAACATTTTTATGTACGTTTAGTAAACGTGCAAGTGAAGTATTTTAACTTTTCAACCGGTGATCAGATTAAAAATCTAAGGGAACCGTTGAATCTGCAGCACCAAGATTCACTTAAGGGATGCATCACTTTGGCCGCAAATAGTTTTGGATAAAAAGTTAGATTTTGGGACTTTTGAAATGAATTATAAAATAACTTTTTTATTTTATTTTCTTCTTTCTTTTCATCTAACGGAAAAGTAGTAGCGGGGGACCAATGGCATTTCAGGCCATTAAATGGATTCACCCTACAAATCTTATGTAATAGTGTTGTTAGAATATAAGAAGTTTCATATTAATTGAACCCTCATAAATTCTACAAGCATTGCTCACCCTCCCCCCTCCTATTTATATGGAGATTGGGAAGAGGTTATGGCATGGCTTCACCAAGAAATGAAGTGATGATAAAGTGGTGTGATTCCAACCATGGAGAATGGATCTAGATCCAGCGAGCGGTAATGGGTGATGTTGAATCACGAACTGAAGGACAATGCTTGACTATTAATGTTGGGAGAATGTTGTGTGGACAAAGAACATCGACCCACTTCTTCAATCGCTGGCACTCTCAATTGTTCCGGAGGTAGGGTTTTATTTTGTTATAATTCCATTTGATTATTGAATCCAACCCTATTTTTATCAAGATATCATGGAGGGCGTGGGCCAAACAAACAAGGCCCGAACCTTCCGCCCTTGTTGGAATTTTGGCGCGTTCGTTGCAAACCTTATCTTCAGGTTGGGCATGAACCTAGACGACAGAAAATGGTAGTGGCCAACACCAGCCGTCCATGATGGAGGCGGAACGTCAATTCGTACTGTAGGAGGAGGTCGTGACACTATGCAGCGGCGATTAATGGAGCAGCCGACACTGGCTAGCCATGGTGGTCATGTGGTGCACCATCACGTGCCGCCGGCAGAGAAGGGACGTGACAGGGCCAAGAAGGGCGGCTGGAAAAGGTTTTCTGTATGTGGAGGAAACAGCACAGAATAGCATACAATCGAAGGATCCACGATAGGGGCACACTTATTGTGTCCCATGGGTTACCTGGTAGTGCCCCTTAGGCACTGCCTCTTCGCCTTCCAAACAGGGAGGGGGTCGCTCCCTTTCTGTGGCATCTTGGGTGGACCACATGAGCTATCCGGTCGTGCCCTTTCATAGGCTGGGTGACACATTCCTGGGGGCCATACCCAGTTCTGGGCTGGTCCACACCTGCCCAGCGGATTGCGCCTCTGCGGGCCGGGCTGCGCGAGCCCAGTGGGTCATACCTCCGCGGGTCAGGCTCCGCGAGGGAAGCGAGCTACCCCCCTTTAGTCCATGCCGCTCCTCCTTGTGTGTTGGGCCTCATCCCAAAGGGCTGAGACCACCATGATACAACACATTTGGGTTAGACCCAGACCAGGTAGGGTGGACCTAAACTAGTTCGGGTCCGCCCAGACCATTCGGGTCAGCCTAACCTTGTCAGACTGGACCTGGACCTAATCTGGCCAGGTTTCCCTTAAAGGGACATAACATGGAATCTAGGAATCCATTTTAAGAACCATCTAAAGCTCTAGGACCCTTGTAGAGAGAGGTTCCTTTTTTTATACTCCACATGGGTTTCAGTGAATGTTGGAATACGACCAGGTAGGATCAAACCCAAATCCAACTCGGTCCGCTAAACTATAGCTCTTATAACTCACAGATCGGGCATCCGATTGACGCTTCTTCTTTCATATTGGAACCCTTACAACATGGATATATATTGGGTTACTCCTTTTTATAGATTAATGGACATTGAGGTATGATCGATATATCAAGGGGAAGATTCTACGGAACTCTAGCGCACCATGTGTGAGGAATCTCGTGGCTAGCTATAACATGATAAAAGAATATTGTTCCCCAATGGGTTATAATCTATCAATCCTATGTAGGTCAACATTTATTTCATCTTGTTTGGTTCAGTGCACAGTGATACTTTGTCGACCAGTGCATACTGATTCTATGTGGGTCAGATCCTATGTGGGTTAGCGGGGGTTATTACCTATCGATCTTGTGTGGGTCAACAAGATTGCCTCTTAACAAAATATGATGATCTAGCTTATGAATAATAATTTTTAATTTTGTGCATGTGTTTAACTGGTGTGAGCTGAGTCTTTAAATTTGTGGTTTTATCTTTGTGGTGTTACCTGTATGGTACTTCTATCTTCGTGGTGTTACCTATGTGGTACTTCTACCTTTGGCATGTTACCTTCAGGGTGTTACCATAGTGGTGTTATATTCATGGTGATACATGTGTGGTACTTATATCTTCATGGGTTTACCTTTGTGGTAATTTTACCTTCGTCGTGTTACATTCGTGGGGTTACCTTCATGGTGTTATCTTTTTGGTGTTACCTCTGTGATACTTCTATCTTTGTGGTGTTATCTGTGTGGTAGTTCTACCTTCATGGTGTTACCTTTGTGTTATTCTTACCTCATGTATGATATGATTATATATTGATAACATAGGTATATTTATGGGAATATTACTAAGTAAATTTGATGTCTATCGGTTCGTGCATGATATGGAGGTCTTTCTTTGTTGTTTTTTCCTTTTTGGAACTCCGGGAGACCGACAGGGGTCTCGGGGTCCCCACTGAGTATTTTTATACTCACCCATGTACGAGCTATGCATTCACCTTGTTGTTTCTTGTGAAGATGACGAAAAACATTGATCGAGGATGAGAGAGCCAAGACTAGACGGTGCTCAGGGGTGGACCATTTGGCGACGTGATAAAGGGACTACTATTCGTGAGTTGCACCTACCCTTCATGTAGGATCCTCGATGGAAGATACAGGAGCTATTTTTCACTTTTTAGTTGAATTTTTACTTTTCAGTTGTACTTTTAATTTTTATCCGGGCATGTATTTTATCCCCTTTACTTTCATAACACTTTTACTACAATAGTTTACTTCATGGTTCCTTCTTTTTGTGTTCGTGAACTGCGTGTATATGGAGGTTAAAAGAAAATTCCTTCCCGTATTAGGGATACTTCTTTCCGGTGCTAGTTTCCAACCCCTGGCCTATGGATTGCAGGATTTAGGTAGTCACAGAATAGGCCCCTAGGGACAGGTCGGGACAGTAATGTTTTGAAATTAACCTCCCATATCATTGGGGATTTCATTCATTCAATCGTTGCATTTACACTCGCATGAGTTTTTTTCATAGTTTCTATTAGTTCCCACCATTTTCTAAAATAGAAAATTATAGAAAAAAACATAAGTCAAAATGTCCTGAATAATTTATTCATTTGAATTATTTTCAATAAAATAATTACTTATGGGATCGCTATATAAATATTCTTGTGTGCATATTTGTACGTAGTCTCATACTAGAGGTTTTATCTAGGGTTTACAAATCCTAATTCCGAAGTTAAATAAAATTGCCTTTGATACCAACTATAACTACCCAGCATTTTCTTACATTACTATTAAATCATTTTAAAGATAAAAAACATAATAGTATTACACATAGACGATCCAGAGGATTAGTTTCTTGAAAAAATTACGACAATACATAACAATTACAACATCAATCATAAACGTTTATTTAATTCGTTCTTCTCTAGATTATTATTGGCACTTGACCTCTCTTTAGTACATGTAGTCACTTGAGGATACACATAAAAAGAGGTTAGATAAAATCCAATTAAGAGGATAGATCAGAACAATATAGAATTTGGTGATAATAATCACAACATTGGAAAAAATCATGAACGTTAGAGGAATCATTAATAATTGATTTGAATTGTGGCAATGCATAAAGAAATGAAACCTCATGTCTTAGTGGTTACCTACCACACAAACTTGTGAAAATATCTAGCATCTTATTCACACGTCATTTCATATTAACTCATTTGATTAATCACTTTTCCTAATTAATTGGACTGTTGTATAATTCCTGGTGCATTTCTCACATTTAAACATTCATATTGCCCTATATAATCCCTGGCGCACCCGTCACATCATAAAATTATCATTAATTAGTCATGAAACAATGAAAATGTATAAAAAATTAACATAACTAACCCATGGAATGTAATGGGATTAATCTCATAATGACACATTCATAAACATTGGGTTCCCAAAATTAAATGGGAATAACATTCTTGGTACGATAACCATCAACCTTGAGTTAGAAGTAAAAGGTGTTTTTTTGTTAGAAGAGTTTTTTGGAAAACATTTGATTGACATAAACATTAGAAGAAAACATATATATCCCTGAAATGGAATTATAATAATGAGAAAATTATAATTAAGGAGTGAAAATACACAAAATGGAGTGAATGAGTGAGAATTGAAGAAAGAAATTTGGGTTTGAGATTTTCCCCTTACCTTGTATCCAAACGCTTTCTTCACTTCAATGTCCTCTATAACAACAATAAGTTCTGTAATTGAAAATTAAAGGACATTTTTTACGTGAAAATGGTCCATTATTGTTTTATTAAGACACTTTTTGGAACTTTTTATGAGTTATATAGTTTAAAAACATTGTTCAGGAATGTTCGTTTTGATGGTTTTCCTTGAGCGGTTTACATGTATTCATAAATGAAAGTTCATTTAGAACATGGGAAACATCCCAAAATGATATTTGATGTTATTAATGATATTAAATAATATTAAATGATCTTATAATGAATAATATTATTTACCATGTGGGAGAATCATTAGATAAGAATTAAATGATGATTATTCGGTTAATTTGGGTGGTTTTTCAACCACAACGAACTTTTTTTGTTTAATCATTTAGTAATATGTAAATAAGTTTGTTCCAGAACATGAAATAGGATATAATACAAATAATATAATATGATTCAACCATAAAAATGGTTTCATGAACATATCTTAAAGCTGTAAAGGAAATGTAAAATAGGTCGTTCTTGATGGTGATAAATTAAGACCTCACGAATGATGTTCCCTTTTATAAAATATAAAGAAGAGGAGAAGGGGGGTGGATGATATAATATTCCATTAGTATCATATCATACCATTATATTTATGATAAAGGAGTTACCATACCATGTGGATGATGGTATGTTGGGAGATACTAATAAATGAACATGAAATTGAAAGGAATTTAAAGGGAAAAGAGAGAGAGAGGAATTACCTCTTGATTCATTCTCTTGAGATCCTCCTTAAGGAAGCTAGGCCTGGTCTTTTAATGAGACCAGAAGCTCTTAGACGTAGTTTATGGGCTTGGGAAGATTATTGGGCATATTTTAGACCAGGATTTAAGCTTGAGAGGTGTGAGGAAAAGAGGGCGTGCAGGGTCGTATTTATAGTGGAGGGGAGAGGGGTTTTCTCAATGTAAAATTAATTGGTTTATTATTCCCCCACTAGACCAGGAATGGTGAGTCTCCCATGACCAATAATAGTAATTTTATCCTGTAAACCCTAAAAAATAAGGCTTACATCATCATAACATCATGCACGAATCTATAATTCTCTTATTTATCTTATTTTGTAAATTATGGTATTTCACTTTTCATCAAAAATTCATGTAATTTAAAAAAATCTACAAAATTCACCCCAACCATCTTTCAATGTTTAGAATCCAAAATTGAAGTCTATTTTTCAAAAATTATTTTCTAAATATGATTAATTAAATATTTATTTATAATCATAATTTACTTAAAAAATACAGTTTATAAAATTAAAACTGATTTTATAATGCTTTAAAAATTTATATAAGGTATTATAAAATTATCTTAAAACTATAATACATAGATTTTTTAATTTATGAACACATTTTAAATAATTAATTAATTATAATAATTTATTTATGACTTACAAAACTTCCAATACTTTTACTTTGGTCAAATTGTCACATATAAGATGCCTAAATTTTATTTCATTATTCATGGGTAAGGTTACTCTTATTTTGGATGATTTACTATTCATAATGGTCATATTACAATTCCTATGTTTAGGTTACTATTCATAATGGTAGGTTACTATTCACCAAAAATTTCATTCTCCCTATCGGACTCCAAACAACTTACTGATGACAACCGTGTATGTCAGATTTTTAAAATTCAAAACATAAAAGTGGAAACATTATGTTTAATGATCAAATAATATTGAGTATCATAATATGACATTGTGGATCCTAATGGTATTATACTATATGGAATAATTATAAAAATGGAATTCCATTAATAAATCTTTGGGTCATTACAGTTGGCTTATACCCATTGGATCTTCTAGCCCAACCTTATTTTGCTTACAATTAGGGCTTTGAGAGAATAATGTAATTAGTTTCTTCTTACATGGCCACCAAACTAGCATCAGAGGGTAGGGTACGTGTCCCCCTTGTCTGGATGTACCAAAAAATAATTCATATGTAACTCTCTTATAATATCATCCCACCGTATCACTGGTACCTTCATGCAGCCTCTAAAAATAATAGCATTCTACCCACCGTTATAAAATCTATTAGAAGCACGCTCTATGGATATATGATTGTGTAGGGTCTCAAATTCGGTATCTCCAAACTATGCCTCATGTACTCATTTAATGAATGGAGGGGTTAAAAACATAGATTGAAGGTATGATTCTTAGTCTTCCTCCACCAACGAAAACTACAATGTAGCTATCTACTCTAATTTCACATTCAACAACTTTTATTTCGATCTCCTTCTGAGAGAATCTACTTCCATGATCCCATTCCCACCAAAATGGACTATTTCAAATTCATAATATGAGAGGAACTCTTTCAATTTCCTCTTTCACATTTTGTTATAATTATGGGAGATAATATAATTATTAATATTTCAATCATAATAGATGTTAAATTCCTCACCCATCAGGTAGTATCACCACATCTTCAAATAGAATATACCACTTCTATTTCAAGATATTGGGTCGCATTGTTCTTCTCATGTGGTCTTAACTAGTGCAAACCATAGTAAATCACTACACTCCATTTCATCAAAACACATCCATGACTGGTTCCTAATGAATTTCAAAAGACCGTGTAATCTACACCCTCCTATGAAAATATCAAGATGAGAGTGGTCATTGTAGGTTCCAGGCATAGTAGAAGCACGTGGGTGGGTTTTCCCAACATTAATTTTAGCTTTAAAAATGATGAAATCGAGATCCATCGTGATAATAAAATGTCGGATATTTGGAATAGAATGAAAAACTAAAAAAATAGTGGAGTCCTGGAAGTAATGATAGTATCATCATATGTTGGTTATAATTAATTTAATTAATTGACCAAAATTACCTTGAAGAAATTATTTTTTTGTTGATGTTTTCATTCACAATCAGATGTGATCCATCATTGCATCGTAGAATCCAAGTGTAATATTCCTCTAGCGGTGATCCAACATGCTCCACATATCTCTAGTTGTCACTGAAGGGATCTCCAGGTGCTAGCACAGAAGAGCCTTTGTTTGCGATGTCCTCCTTTGATCGCCTTGACCCGATGGAGGTGGATCTCTCTCTTGTAGCTTGTGAGCGTTCTTAGTTGAAAATGAATTCTCTCTAGGCTTTAGAGTTTTGTCAAATCCGTTGTGCACAACCCAAAAAATGGATAGGATAATTAGAAATATATAATTAAGATTTTAATTAAATATAATAATAAAACTAAATAATTACCCAAAAGCATTTATTCATTTTATTTAATTCTTTGTAATACCCCATGTCTAATAATATCAGTTGGCTATTATTATTACTTGACATGCAGCCAGTGAATTATAACTAATATTATTTAATTAAATAAATAATATTATTCCTCATAAATTCCCAGAAAAAAAAACACGGCATTTATATTAAATATACACATTGTGTACTTTTATTTTTTCCATTATCCTTTATTTCTTACACCATATTTATTAGACCTTGAATAATGGATACTTATTTCTATAATAAATATTTCTACATTACTTGCTAATAAATATATTATTTCTCCCAAAATATATTTTCTCGAATAATTAGTGTCGAAATAAAAGTGATTAGGCATTCTAGAATAGTTATAAAACCGCAATCGAGAATAATATTTATTCAAATTGTTATATTAATATGTAACGAATATACTTAGACACACTTAGTGTGTGACCCTCTAGGCCTCTTTCTTAGTGGAATTAGGCGGAACATGCCGAAAGTCCATGGTTAGCGTATAGAAACACACCAAGGCACCCATAGAGAAATAAGTTAATTCCTTAATGACGTTTCAACGCCTACAAACGCTTATCATGTAATTTAATCCCTTTGTCTCGATATCTCAAATCAAGTGGGTTGCATGCTAGTGCCACCAACCCATTGCTCGATTATTCTTTCTTTGACTTCCCGGAATTGAACTCTCCCATTTATTATCATGTTCATTATTTTATTTTAGCTATATGAATTCCATCAAAGGGCCTAAGATATCTTCTTCCATTTTGAAATATAAGCGACAAATCCTTTCTCGCATTATCTATTAATGCAGTGTCACTCGTGATGCATCCAACTTATCCTACCTCACTGCAAAAAGTGTGTTGTCACAGATTTCATCAATACACCTAAGTGCGCGAGTTTTAATAACCATTAATAATAATCTTAAAGTATAAGGCCAATACAAATGTCTACAGAGAGAAACATCCAACGACACTATAAAATGTAGATTTCCTACTGGCAGGTCTCATTCTCAAAATATCCTTTGGGATATTACCAAGGGAACATACCAATAGAAGGTTCCCCAAAGTTTTTAGAGTCCTCAGCACTAATGGCCTATATTATTTGTGTCCCTCAAATAACTTCATCCGGACATAGAACATATATTCAACAACAGTGTTATGGAACATCCGGGTTCTCATCATAGTAGGGATCTGCTATGACCCATTAATGAATCAACTGTCCTTAGAACATTATCACATGCATTGTCACGTAGATGAACAATCAATATGTGATAAGGTATTTATTAATGAATAAAGTACAAAGTAGTAGGTTCTAGGCCACTAACTCCAGCAGAAACCCACTTGGACTAGAGCCAACTGCTTTCAACTTTTATCCATGTAGCTCTGACATGATATTCATGCTTTTACAGAGACATGCCTTTAGTCATTGGTTCCACCACATTCTCTTCATTGGACACTCTGCTAACTGCTTCTTCACCCCTTTGATAGAAATCCCACAGGAGGTGATACTTTCGGAGTATGTGCTTTTTTCTTTTGATGTGACCTTGGTTATTTTTCAAGAGTCGCCACTGTAGTATTATCACAATACAATGTGATAGGATATTGACTACTGGGCACCACATCATGCTCCTGGTCAAAGTTCCAAATCCATACGGATTCCTTGGCTACATCAGAAGTTTCTATATATTCAGACTTTGCTGCATAATCAGCCACAACTAGCTAGTTTGAACTCTTCCAGATCAAACCTCCTCCATTGAGATAGAAAACATATCCAAATTGCAACCTTAAGTCATTATGATATATCTAAAAACCCAAATCATTATACCCTCTAATGACAAGCTCCTTGCCTCCTCCATACACCGGAAACATATCCATATTTATTCTTAGAAACTTAAGGATTGTCTTAAAATATTTCCAATTTTTTTCTCATGGATCTTCTTGATATCTGCCTACCATGCTCAGTGCACAGGAAACCTCAAGCCTGGTACATAACATGGCATACATGATGGATCCAATAGAAGAGTCGTATGGGATCTTACTCATTCTATATTTCTCTTATTGTGTTTGTGGAATCATTTTTTTAGAAAGATGTAGGCCATGTGACATTGGAACCAATACCCTCATGGATTGTTCCATACTAAATCTCATTATTATTTGGTCAATGTATTTAACCTATCTTAGTCCAAGAATCCTCTTGGATCTATCACAAATGAATATGATCCCTAGAGTGTATACTTATTCACCCAAGTCCATCCTGGAGAAACACTTGTTCAACCAGTCCTTAACTGACAGTAAGACTAGTACATCATTTCCAATAAGAAATATGTCTTCAACATATACTACTAGGATAACAATCGCATTCCCATTAAAAATATTATAAACATATGTCTCACATTAGTTCTTAATAAAACCAAATTTTTTATGGCTTCATCAAGTCGAATGTTCCATGACCTGGATGCTTGCTTTAATCCACAAATGGATTTCTACAACTTGAAAACCTGTTTGGATTCACCTGGTGTCACAAACCCTTCTGGTTGTGTCATATAGACATCTTCCTGAATGTTCCAATTAAGGAATGTTGTTTTCACATCCATTTTCCAAATCCCGTAGTATTGGAAAGCAGATAAGGCAATTATGATTCTTATGAAGTTAAACATAGAAACTGGTGAGAAGGTTTCATCATAGTCAATTCATTGATGCTATCTGAATCCTTTATCCAATAGCCTTGATTTATAGGTTCTAACATGACCTTCCATGTCCAGTTTCATCTTGAATACCCATTTTCATCCAATAGGCTTTACATCAACTGGCTCATCAACCGGAATCTAGACTTGGTTCTGATACATGGAATCCATCTGATAATTCATTACTTTTATCCATATTGCAACTTCTGATATTTCTATTGCATCCATGTAGGAGAGAGGTTCATCATTCTCCAACAATAATTATTCACCATCCTCGGTGACTAGGAAACCAAATCTCTCTGGTTCCCTTACCTCTCTTGAGGTTCTACGCAGTACTTGTGTTTCAGGAACCTCTTCTATAGGGACTTGTGGAACTTGTTCCTCTACCAACTCTTGTGTATGTTGAGAATCAACTTCACAAGAGTCAATCATTCACCCACTATCCTTTTTGAGGATGTGCTCTCTCTCAAGAAAGATGGATTTTCTAGCGACATTCACTTTTTTTATGAAGGTTTATATAGGTAATATCCTTTCGTATCCTTGGGATATCCTAAAAAGATACACTAGGTGCTCGGGGTTCTAGTTTGTTGCCTTATAATACCTTAACAAATGCATCTCATCCCCATACACGTGTGTACGACCAAATGGATTTCTTTCCATTACATAACTTGGAGGGAAGTCCATTTAACGCTTTAGTTGGTACACAGTTTAATGTGTATGTTGCAGTTTGTCATGAATATCCCCAAAAGGATAATGAAAGATATTCATGACTCATCATCGACCTCCCCATGTCCAACATGGTGTGGTTCCTCCTTTCACTAACACCATCCACTATGGTGTATAAGTAGGAATGAGATGAGATAGAATCCTAGACTCCCGTAGAAGATCTATAAACTCTTGGTTTAGATATTATCCCCCTCGATCTGATCGAAGGTTCTTTATCTTCTTACTAAGCTGATTCTCTACTTCATTCTTGAGTTCAATAAATTTTTCTAAGACTTCTAACTTATTATTCATTATTTAGTCATAACCATATTTACTCAAATCATCAATAAATGAAATGAAGTATGAATATACACCACTATCTTCTACAAGAAATGGTCCACAATCATCAGTGTGCACCAATCCTAGAATCTTTGTGGCCCTTTCACCGTGTCCACCGAAAGGTGTCTTGGTCATTTTACCTTGTAAAAAAGTGTGACATATATCTGAGGTTTTTAGCTTAGTAGAGTCTCAATAACCATCTTGACAGTGCTTTGTCAAGCGCATCATGTTTACATGACCGAGTCAGTGATGCCACAACTGGGTGATGTTTGAGTCATGTGAGTTTGTTTCATTATTGATTACCAACACATGGTTTTCATTATTTAATACATAAAACCCATTATTTAAATGTGTCATACCATAACATATGTTTTTCTTATAAAATATATAACCTTTATTTGCAAACATTAAAATAAATCCATCCATATCTAAAAATGATGCAGAAATTATGTTCTTGGAAGAACTAGGCACATAATAACAGTTATGTAAAACAAAAATCATCCCAGTTGGAAATGAGAGGTGGAAATTGCCAATGGCTAATGTAGCCATCCTCGTGCCATTGGTATATTATAGACACACTTGTACTCTGGAAATTGTTCTAAATCTACCTAGTTGCTGAATTTGAATATAGATGTGAGCTCCAAAAGCATTATCTAATAACCAATGTGTAGAAATAGATAGATTACACTCGATAACGAAGACACATGTAGCATCCCCATGATTCTGGGTGGAGTTCCAATTCAAGTGGCCTTGCTTGACACATAAAAAACATATCACCTCATGTTCCTTTCCATGCCTTTAGATCTTCCCCTTCTTGGAGGGACGACGCGCAGGGGATTCAGACCGTTTATAAGTCCTTGGCCCCTTTTCTGTGTCCTTCCTTTTACTTATTCACCATAAGGACTACGGGTATTTCAAGCCCCATGACCATATCTACATGGAGAATTAAGGTTAGAAGTTCTGATATAATCTTCTCATTTTTTTCTCATGTTATAGTTGACAATAAATCTTGAGAAGGTCATGGGTAGTGATGATAGAATGAGATCTATACGCAAGTCATCATGGAACTTAATCCCTAAGATGTCTTGGGGTTCAATGTAGCCAATAACCATGACTACATGAGGACCAGCTGGTAAAGACTCTCCAAGATTAGAGGTAAAAAAAGCATTGGAGATCTCATATCTCCCTTATCTCATATTCTTTAGGTAGAGATCCTTTTGGTGAGACATCATTCTATACACGTCCATGCATTCATGTTCCTTCAAGAGATTATTAAACATGACTGATAGCATGAAACATTGGACATATGTTGCATTATCCATATGTTTTTCATAGAGAGATAGATCCTCATCATTGGACTCATTTCTAGACGCAATTGGAACATGCTCTTCCAGCACATACAATTTCCTCTCGTGGCGAAGGATGACACATAAACACCTCTATCACTCTTGGAAATTGGTGCTGGTGAGAATGTTTTCCTTCTAGAGTATGATTCTAAATGATATTTTGAAGTCATATTTATTCCCGTTTCAACAATTTAAGATGAGAAATGGTTTAGTAATTCATAATAAAAATTGATACAAATAAATAAGTTAATACATATTAGTCTGCCACTTTTTATCGAAATCTAATAGCCCTCACCATCGACTTCAAAATATTCTGTTGCCTGAATATTCTAGTCTAAAATATCCACATTCCCCTTAGCATTACCGCAACTAGGGTTGGTCCAACAAGTTTAAGGGCTTTAGGTAGGCATTCAAAATTTCAACTACATTAACTCGCAACTCCTTAATCCTCTGAGTGGACTCCCCAATACTGAAACCCTTTTATGTTGGATTTCCTCAACCTTTTGTTATTGGTCACATCATGTCTTATTGTGGTAGTAAACCCTTAATACGAACCAAGTCATGCCAACCCAAAAATTTAAATTATAATTCCCTGATAATTGAAATAACCCCAACTAGGGTGGGTCAAGAACTTTGAACTATGGTTTTATTCTAAACAAGATTATGGAAGGCTATACCGACGTAATATTTCGTTGAAGGGTTTTATCCTTATATGTAAATTGCCAATTTATTATCTCTTATTACATGATTTTTAATATTAAGTGTGATATATAAAAGTGATTAACCATATCTATGATAATATTTACACATAAGCCATTCCTATTTTCGTTCAATCATGTATTCTTGTTTAATTCATTAATTTTGCGATGATGAAAACACACCAACAATAAATAAACGATGAAACTAACAGAAATAAAATAAATTGTATGATCATGAGCTTGTTCTATTTGTTAGTCTATCTAGCGGTTTATAAACTAATCGAAGACCTAGGGGAGAAACACATTGAACCTTTCACTTTTGTGTTTACAGCTTTCCACCTAACCACATTTGTATATCCTTGGATTGGTTTCACCTTGGCTCATGAATTGAGCTACCACCACTAGCTTGGGAGCTCCATCCATTACATATGCATTTATCTCACACATAGGTGAGGGGTAAAAAGGGGTTGTTACATAAATAAATCCTTGGGTGCATAGGACATACATATTAATAAGGAGAAGGATCATAGGCTATCAAATTTAATTTAAATAAATTAATTAAATGAAACCATTCATTTACAATGGTCTTGGTCTAGATCACGATAATCAATGCATGCAACGATATTTACGCATAAATAAAACTGACATTAAATTATTTAATCATTCTTGTTTAAGATAAATCACAATCGAATAAAATAATTTTCTTAAATTTATCAATCCGTTTATCTTAAACCCTTTCATGTGTTTTCTTGAGATTCTCATCCATCATAATTTTAAAAAAATAAATTAATTGGAAATTATCTTTGTACATAGCTTGTACCTTGGAGTCAACCTGGAAAATTCTTGTTCATAACTACCCAATGAGTAGAAATGAACATTATGCAGATTGTTAAATTAAATTCATATATATAAAACACCTATCACATGTTGTGCCTCAGCTTTACTTCTGCACTATGGTACATATCTCAAGGGTTTGTATAATATAATAATAAATTTTAATAAATCTGTGTAATTTGAATGACTACACAATGTTTAGTTCTGACTACACGATGTGGACTTTTTTCACTGTCCATTCGAAATACAGGCTTGAGGACAAGGATTGTAGATGTACTTGAGACATTTTCGGAGTACACAGCGTGTTCATTTGGAAAAATGTCATGTAGTATCCCCGTTACACAGTTTCCAGTCAGGCAAGCCGTGTATGGGGTACACGGTCCAACCCTATCCTAAGGGGACTACACACCATGTTCTGTGGACCACACGGCGTGTAATCTGGAAACCACATTCCAACTGTTCCTGGTCAACAAATGGTGTTATAAATACTTAGAACAGATCCATTTACATGGCCTGATTTGGTGGCCTAGTCTAATGCATTAATCCTAGACTACACGGTGTGTACTTACAAATACATGATGTGTATTCTGGTGTTGTATGGCCAGAAACGTTTGGCACCACCGGCTAAGATCCTCTATTTTATTTTAATCAAAATTAAAATAATGATTTGTCTCTGTAAGGTGAACGATAAACAAGAGAAGGGGAACAGATCTCAAGATTTTTATTTAATGAATGATTAACTTTAATTGAAACTACTAAATTATTAAATGCATAAATCACCAACAAAATACTTAAATAATTATAATCAATGATATGACCCCCTCTGATACCACTGGTAGTTTTTAGGCCCAGTAGAAGCGCGTTGGTGGGTTTTCCCATCTTTATTTTTATCATTAATAGTGATCAATCCATGATCTGTCACGATAATAAAACACAAAATAATTGGAATAGAACAAAGAATGAAAAAGAAATAGGGGGTCTCAGAACTAAAGATAAGATCATCAAATGTTGATTATAAATAATTTAATTAATTGAGAAGAATTACCTTGATGGAATTACTTGACCGTCGATGTTTCCTGTCACGATATGATGTTTTCCATCGTTGTGTCATAGAATCCAAGTGTAGGATTCTTCTAGAGGTGATCCACACGTGCTCCACGTATCTTTGGATGACAAGAAAGGGATCTATGGGTGCAAGTGTGGAAGTGACTTTTCTTGTGATTTCCGCATTCGATTGCCTTTGATCCGGAGGAGGTGGATCACTCTCTCATAGCTAGAGAGCATTCTTGGTTGAAAAAGAATTCTCTCTTGTCTTGAGAGTTTTCACAAATCCATTGTGAAAAACCAAAAAACATTAGCTAGGATAATGAGAAATTTATAATTGGGATTTTAATTACAAAGAATATTCAAATGAATTAATGACCTGAAGTCATTTATTCATTTCATTTAATTCTTAGTAATACACCATATCTAATAATAACAGTTGACCATTATTATTACTTGACATGAACCCGATGAATTATACCTCATATTATTTAATTAAATAAATAATATTATTTCTCATAAATTCCCATAACAAATACATGGCGTGTATATTTAATATACGCAGCCTATAATATTATTTTTTCCTTTTTTCTTTATTTTCTCCACCACATTTATTAGACCATGAAAAATGGCTTTTTATTTCTAAAATAAATATCACTACATTACTCACTAATAAATATATTATTTTTCCCACGATATTTTCTCTCGAATGACTAGTGTCGAAATAAATGCGATCATGAATTCTTGAATAATTATTAATCCATGTTCGGTAATAATACATATTCAACTAGTTAAATTAATATTTAACTCAGATACTTCGACACACTTAGTTTGTGACCCTCTAGGCCTCTTTCTCAGGGGCATTACGTGGAGTCTGCCCAAAGTCTAAGGTTAACATCTAGCAACATGCCAACACACCCATTGAGATATTAGTTAATGCCGTTGTAACACCCTGGCCCCAGCTACCCGGAGTCGGTGCATTACTTCGTAACATTGGCATGATCCCAAACGATCAAGTCTCCAAAGACCGATTAGTTTAGTAGCCTTGGAAACACTAGATACATTCATAAATGTTACATTACATCATAAAGCGAAAAACTAATAACAAAGTCTTCATAGTCCACACTCATATACTCTTCTGACTATCCCTGCAGGTCATTCATAAAATAATTCTTCACATCCTATAAAATATTAAAACATAGAAAGGGGTGAGCTCAGATGCTTAGTAAGGATAACAATATTGTGGAAGTTTTCATAAATAAACATTAACATTTAAGGAAATGTATAAATATAACAAAATCCTTTTAAACATGAACTTAAACATAATATGGAAAAAGTAAAATGAGATAATGCCATTTACTTATTCACATGGATATTCTACTGGTCGAATAATCACATGGAATATCAATAACCAATTTCATAATGATGGAATGCATAATGCAAGACTATCATAACCATGTAGTCAAGGCCTCGTGCCAAGACCACAAATAAGATTTTGTCAAGGCCTCGTGCCAAGATACTAGTTTGTTTAATGAGACCTACCGATGCATCGAGGAGCTATAGCGGGCTCCACCCGTCACTTATTAAGTCCAATGCATTCCTCATATGAATAGGTTTAAACATATCATAAACCATAACATAATTGTATCACATAAAACATGCATAAAGGAAACATAACATTTCCACATTTCAATCACAAGATATCAATACAACACATTGATATAATAAAAACACTTACAAAACCATTTTCAATACCAAAATAAAAGAATGTTAAAACATTGTATTTATTTTTCATTAAAAAAAGTGATGGCTTGTAGAGGAACCCGAAACTCAAATAATGGTCACGGTGGCGGAGAAGTCGTTGTCGCCGCATATGTATGGAAATATAAAAACATTCCCTTTTTGTCATTTAGTAAAACGCTTCGTATAAAAAAGATTCCTTTTTAATAAACGTAAATGTAAAATGGGTTTATACACCGTATAAAAGAAAGTTGTGTATAAAACCAAATATGCCTCAATTTTAGACGAAGCCCTTAAAAAGATCATTTTTTAAAATAAAATAGATCTATTATGTGTATTCAATATAATTACACATAATGAAAGTACAAATACAAGATAGGACATAATAATATCATGACAAAATTTGAAAGTGGGAGATTAACCCAAAGAATGGAAATTGGGTTAAGAAATTCCCTTACCTCGTGTCCGACTTGACTCGATCATTATTTAACCTCCTGAATAATAAACTAGAGTTAATTTATATTTACTTAAGAACCTTTTTCATGTTCATTATTCCTATTATATAACTTATTACCATGTTATGAACATTATGTAATTATTTAAGTTAATAACGGTCATTTTGTCGATCTTAGGTTCTTGAGTCAAAAATAAACTTCTTATAATTACAAGTTGGTCATGGGGTGAAATATTCATTATATCCCGAATTATATTCATGATTTAGATGCCATATATCTCATATATATCCAGTATATACATGCATTTATAATATTCCATAACGTTTAGAGGTAAGAAACGAAATGCACCGTTCATGGAGACGGTAATCCGTACGTACGCATGAACGCTACTTTCATTTATATTTCATATTTAATGGAATGAAGTTATAATTATATAACGGTATAATATAATTCCAGTATAACATAATGTATAATACCATTTTCTCCATCATTTATACATCCCACATATGGCATTAACGATTCAAATCACTTTGAGGGGGCGGTAGTCCGCACTTCCTAAAATGAAATTATCGCGTTTACCCATAATGGAAATCATAAAGTTTGCCACAAATGAGAAATAAATAAGCATAAGGAAAACATAAACATAATACATATATCATATATTAAAATAGTGTCATCAAAATGGCCACCATTAGAGGTGTTATATGAGTGTTGAACAATCATCGTTTCCTGAGGCAGAAATTCGCCATCCACAGAAACTGTATGTTCTTTAACCATTAGATGTAGGTTTGTGTAAGTGTAGCTCGAATAATTCTTATAAAAACATCCTAGTATATTTAGGATACTGGTGTTGTTACAAATGAAATGAATAAAAAGAGTTTAGGGGGTTGGATAAGCAAAATAAAACAAAGTAACAAAAGAGAAGACATTACCTTAAAATTGGGTATCTTATTTTGATTTGAGCCAAAGGCTTCCTTGGGAAGAGTTCTGCCAAAAGTGAGGCTTCTAGGAGTAAGGGAGGGAATTTGGGAGAGTATTTGGGTAGATTTTGGCCAATCCAAATGGCTTGAAAGTGTGAATGAGTTGGTAGAGGTGGGGGCCTTTTATAAGAGGAGAGGAGGGGCACTCTTGGAAAGTAAAGAAAAGTCACTTTATTTTAAAATGGTATTCGGGTTTAAGAGGTACCACATTGATATAATTCAACGATATGGTGATAAGGGTTCTAAATACACCCATACAATAGGTTTTGGACATGTTTAGGTCTTAGATATTACATTATCTTTCCATTTTATTTAAATCGTAAAATAATGAGGTCATCGCTGCATCATCATGATGTCATAAATAATTTAATTTATTTAATGTCTAAAAATTATAAAAAAATACTATGATGTAGGAAATATTTTTAGCTTTCCAATGACAATTTATAGTCAAAAATATGACTTGTATAACCCCATGTAAAAATTGTTTTAGTAAAACATTTCATGTTTGTGTCATTTTTTACTTTAACATTAAATAAAAGGTATTTATGTCATTTTCCAACTAAAGTGGCTCCATGGGATCCCTAAGTTTACCTATGGATTGTCTTGGTCGGCCATTGCACATACAATGAGGTTAGGACATGTGTCAAGCTCATCTCATATTATTAAAACATTATTTTTACCTTAAACTACACTAATTACCTATAATCGCGATTAAAAACTTAAAAGTTACTATTCACCAAAAAATATTTTAATCTCATTGAACCACATTTTACTTCTTTATGACAACCATGTATGTAGGATTTTTGAATTTCAAAACACAGAAGTGGTAAAATTTCATTTAAACGAAAAATCAGTTTTTATAAGTACCTCTTAGTTGTTTCACTATTCATCAAAAATTGAAGTTTTTCAGAAAAATCCCAATTATTCACCCTAAGCTATATTTGATATTCCAATTTCAAAAATGATGTATATTTTACAAAATTCCAAACATATAAGTTGCATTAATTAATTTTATAATTAACTCCCGTTGTCACAACAAATAGCGTTTTTTAAGAAACAATTTATATCAAAAGATTGACAATTGTTCATGCCCAATTTCAATGTTAAATTAATTATAATGACCACCATTGGATAAAATGGTAAAAATATATTCTAATTATACATTAAAACCACTAAATAGTATAATTTATCACAATTAATTATTTTGATTAAAAAAGTTGTTTTAAGTATTTTTCATTATTCATAAAAAATTGGAAGTTCTCAGAAAGTTACAAAAAATTCAACTTTGGATAATTTTGATATTACGAATACAAAAACGAAGTCCATTTGGAAAAATAAAATTTATAAATTTTCAAAAATTAGGTATTACTATTCATAACGGCTACTTTGATTAGTCGCGGTGTTTTAGAACTCGAACATGCATACAATGCAAGCTATTGCATTACTGAAAGAGAGGCGTATCGTGGAAGCTTGGGGTGTTACATTCTCCCCTCCTTCAATAAATTGCATCCTCACAATTTGAAATTTTTCTTTGAAAACAAAAGGTTGAAAATAGAAAATAAATTTGTGGAAAATCCACATCGGAAATAAGGTTAATAAAAATATAACATTAAAAGAAAGCAAGATAAGTACAAAGGTCACTTAAGATAGCCAATTCTAGGATTCTATGAAAATATGGATATGTAGAAGAAACAAACCATCAAGGTCTGATGGAGAGTTGTAGAAAATAGGATTAGGAGAAAGTTAACTATAAGAAAATCACAAACTTGTGATTGGTTAAACGATCATTGAATCCCCAGTTGGAAAAGATAACAGGCAACGTTTTTGTTTTAAGTTACCTTTTATAAAGTTGAGGAATTTATTTAGGTGATTTACTAAGAACGTAAGGTAATATACATACTTGTTATGTATACTTTCATTCTTTAATAAATTTTTACCACAAACCCATCTTTCACTCTAAAAGGTAATACAACTCAGAAATATTCTATTTATCCTAATTGTGTAAGGTTCCAAATTTTAACACATACCATTTAGATTAGTAAAACTATTTTGTAATAACCAGGGACTTCCTGTAGGCTAGTGGTAGGTAATAAAGGCATGTCTCACTATGGTTGTGGGTTCGATTCCTGCAGCTTTTTCCGACGCGACGGGTTATGCCCCACCCTGCAGGTTGTCCTTTTCCTAAAACTATAATATTCCAAAAATAATCTTCATAAATGTTTTACCCTTAATCAATACTATCCAAAGTTCAACTTAATCCATTCCAACCTTTATAGTTATCCAAAATACCTCCGTCCAGACTTTCTCTAAAAGGTCTCTAAATTCCAAAATCAATTGTATCATCAGATTCCTCAAACAAGGTAAAGTTTCGTTTATTTTCACATACAAAAATATGATTACCTTAATCATATTAAAACCTTAATGAAATCAACAAGTACTGCAGTACAATCCTTATATATATATATCACATTATTTTAATAACCAGAATATAATCCATGAGTCCAAAAGCACCAATACATTAATTATTCTGCTTCAACTGTAGTAACAACATAAGATTGTCCTTGATCCCTTGGCCTTTTCTGAGATAAGTTTCCCTAACGCTTAGGACATTCATTTTCATAATGACCCATTTCCCTATAATTGTAGAATTCAAAATTGATAGCCTCTTTCTTTTCCGTACAATCACGAGCCTGGTGACCTTTTTCTCCACATTTGTAACAAACTCCCATTACTTTTTGGCAAGTACCAGGATGATTCTACCCACAATTATCACATAATGGAAAATCCTTCTTTCCCTTTTTCCCTTTATCTGTCTCTTATTCCACCGTTGTCTTCTTGTCGTGGTTTACTTTGTTGTCATAAGACTTAGAGAATTCCTTTTCTGTCTTGAGAGCACATGAGATAATATCTTCGTATGATGAGAAGGTTTGTGGGACTAATGCTCGACAGAGAAATGGTTTTAACCCATCAAAGAAATGATCAATCTTACTTCTTGGTTTACGTATATAATCTGCAGCATGCCTCGCTAACCCTATAATGTTAGCCTCATACTTTGTGACATTCTCATCCTCCTTCTGCCTCAGACTCCGAAATTGCCTTTCCATATATGCTCGATGGTCACGAGGATAGTATTTTTCTAGGAAAATATCTTTGAACTCTCTCCATTCCATACTTGATACTTCTTCATTTTACATTGTATTTTGAATCAATGACCACCATTGATCGTCATCTCCAGTGAGGCGTTAAACTGCCATGATAACCATTTCCCTTTCACTACTCCCCAAGGAATGAAATATTCTCTCTAAGGAGTTTATCCATTGCTCAACTACTAATGGTTTATACCCCCATTAAATGTTAGCGGGTTTTGCCTCATGAAGCAGTCTAACATGGATCCTCCACATTGTGGATCAGGGTGATCCATACGAGTAAGGTTATTATTCATAACTTGAGTGAGTTGTCTCAGTATGGTAATAAGTTTATCAGCACTAGTTGTATCTCCGAATCCACAATAATTATCTTGATCATGAGGGTAATCCCTACACAAAGTGCGTGCATTTATACGGTTTCCATTCCTTCCACTTGGCGCCATTTCTAAACAATGGCATAAAGTAGATTAGTTTGTGAATCAAAATACATAATTCCATACTTGTAAAATACGTAACATAAATTAAACTATTTATGGATATAATCCATAATCATAAAAAGAAATGTTTTCTTTGAGGAAGTATATACTCTTAAACCCTTCATAATGGTCTGTAAAGAAAATGAGAATTATCCTAAGAATATCCACCGGGAGTGTCGTAACCAAGAGTGCCTCAAGGCCCGTTGTCGTGCACCAGTTCCCATTTGAGTCTAGCTCTAAGCGGTGTTTTTGGGTTTTACCCCTAGGTACATCTATGACAGAGCCGCCTCTACCTACTCGTTTCCAGACAGGGATGTATTGCTCAGAAAACTCACAAAATCTCTACAACAACAAAATTCTAGGAAGTTCTTCTATACTAATCCTCAAAGTCTATCTCTGGGCTATGTGCTCTAATCAGATTTTATTTAGATCTAGCTTCCAAGGTTAGTACTAAACTGCCTCTAATAACAACTGTAACACCACGACCCCAGCTACCCAGAGTCGGTGCATTACTTCGTTACATTGGAATGATCACAAAAGATCAAGTCTCGAAAGACCGATTAGGTTAGTAGCCTTGGAAACACTAGATACATTCATAAATGTTACATTACATCATAAAGAGAAAAACTAATAACAAAGTCTTCATAGTCCACACTCATATCCTCTTCTGACTATCCCTGTAGGTCATTCATAAAATACTTCTTCACATCCTGGAAAATATTAAAACATAGAAAGGGGTGAGCTCATATGCTCAGTAAGGATAACAATATTGAGGAAGCTTTCATAAATAAACATTAACATTTAAGGCAATGTATAAGTAAAAAAAAGCAATTTAAAGTTGATCTTCAACATAATATGGAAAAAGTAAAATGAGATAATGCCATTTACTTATTCACATGGATATTCTACTTGTCGAATAATCACATGAAATATCAATAACCACTTTCATAATGATGGAATGCATAATGTTAGACTATCATAACCATGTAGTCAAGGCCTCGTGCCAAGACCACAAATAAGATTTTGTCAAGGCCTCATGCCAAGACACTAGTTTGTCTCATGAGACCTACCGATGCATCGAGGAGCTATAGCGGGCTCCACCCGTCACTTATTAAGTCCAATGCATTCCTCATATGAATAGGTTTAAACATATAATAAACCATAACATAATCGTATCACATAAAACATTCATAAAGGAAACATAACATTTCCACATTTCAATCACAAGATATCAATACAACACATTGATATAATAAAAACACTTTCAAAACCATTTTCAATACCAAAATAAAATAATGTTAAAACTTTGTATTTATTTTTCATTAAAAAAAAGTGATGGCTTGTAGAGGAAGCCAAAACTCAAATAATGGTCACGGCGGCGGAGAAGTCGTTGTCTCCACATATGTACAAAAATAAAAAACATTCCCTTTTTGTCGTTTAGTAAAACGCTTAGTATAAAAAATATTCCTTTTGAATAAATGTAAAAGTCAAAGGGGTTTATACAACGTATAAAAGAAAGTTGTGTATAAAACCAAATATGCCTCAATTTGAGACGAAGTCCTTAAAAAGATCATTTTTTATAATAAAATAGATCTATTATGTGTATTCACTATAAGTACACATAATGAATGTTCAAATACAATATAGGACATAATAATATCATGACATAATTTGAAAGTAGGAGATTAACCCAAAGAATGGAAATTGGGTTAAGAAATTCCCTTACCTCGTGTCCGACTTGACTCGATCGTTCTTCAACCTCCTGCATAATAAACTAGAGTTAATTTATATTTACTTAAGAACCTTTTTCATGTTCATTATTCCTTCTATATCACTTATTACTATGTTATGAACATTATGTAATTATTTAAGTTAATAACGGCCATTTTGTCGATCTTAGGTACTTGAGTCAAAAATAAACTTCTTATAATTACAAGTTGGTCATGTGGTGAAATATTCATTATATCCCAAATTATATTCATGATTTAGATATCATATATCTCATATATATCCATTATATACATGAATTTATAATATTCCATAACGTTTAGAGATAAGAAACGAAATGCACCGTACATGGAGACGGTAAGCCGTACGTACGCATGAACGCTACTTTCATTTCTATTTCATATTTAATGGAATGAAGTTATAATTATATAAAGGTATAATATAATTCCAGTATAATATAATGTATAATACCATTTACTCCATCATTTATACATCGCACATATGGCATTAACGATTCAAATCACTTTGAGGGGGCGGTAGTCCGCACTTCCTAAAATGAAATTATCGCATTTACCCATAATGGAAATTATAAAGTATGCCACAAATGAGAAATAAAGAAGAATAACGAAAACATAAACATAAAAATATATCATATATGAAAATATTGTCATCAAAAGGGCCACAATTAGATGTGTTATATGAGTGTTGAACAGTCATCGTTTCGTTAGGCAGAAATTTGTCATCCACAGAAACGGTATGTTCTTTAACCATTAGATGTAGGTGTGTGTAAGTGTAGCTCGAATAATTCTTATAAAAACATCCTAGTATATTTAGGATACTGGTTTTTTTACAAATGAAAAGAATAAAAAGGGTTTAGGGGGTTGGATAAGCAAAATAAAACAAAATAACATAAGAGAAGACATTACCTTAAAATCGGGTAACTTTTTTTGATTTGAGCCAAAGGCTTCCTTGGCAAGAGTTCTTCCCAAAGTGAGGATTCTAGGAGCAAGGGAGGGAAGTTGGGAGAGTATTTGGGCAGCGTTTGGGCGATCCAAATGGCTTGAAAGTTTGAATGAGGTGGTAGAGGTGGGGGCCTTTTTATAAGAGGAGAGGAGGGGCACTCTTGGAAAGTAACGAAAAGTCACTTTATTTTAACATGATATTCGGATTTAAGAGGTCCCGCATTGATATAATTCGAGGATAAGGTGATAGGGGTTCGAAATCCACCCATCCAATAGGTTTTGGACATGTGTAAGTCTTAGATATTACATTATCTTTCCATTTTATTTAAATCGTTAAATAATGAGGTCATCGCTGCATCATCATGATGTCATAAATAATTTAATTTATTTAATGTCTAAAATTTAAAAAAAATATGATGTAGGAAATATTTTTAGCTTTCTAATGACAATTTATAGTCAAAAATATTACTTGTATAACCCCATGTAAAAATTGTTTTAGTAAAACATTTCATGTTTGTGTCATTTTTTACTTTAACATTAAATAAAAGGTATTTATGTCATTTTCCTACTAAAGTGGCTCCATGGGGTCCCCAAGTTGACCCATGGATTGTCTTGGTCGGCCATTGCACATAAAATGAGGGTAGGGCATGTGTCAAGCTCATCTCATATTATTAAAACATTATTTTAACCTTAAACTAAACTAATTACCTCTAATCGCGATTAAGAACTTAAAAGTTACTATTCACCAAAAATTATTTTAATCTCATTGAACCACATTTTACTTCTTAATGACAACCATGTATGTCAGATTTTTGAAATTCAAAACATAGAAGTTGTAAAATTTCATTTAAACGAAAAATCAGTTTTTATAAGTACCTCTTAGTGGTTTCACTATTCATCAAAAATTGAAGTTTTTCAGAAAATGCTCAAAAAATCACCCTAAGATATATTTGATATTCCAATTTCAAAAATGATGTCTATTTTAAAAAATTCCAAACATATAAGTTGCATTAATTAATTTTATAATTAATTTTCGCTGTCACAATAAATAGCATGTTTTAAGAAACAATTTATATCAAAATATTGACAATTGTTCATGCCCAATTTTAATGTTAAATTAATTCTAATGACCACCATTGGATAAAATGGTAAAAATATATTATAATTATACTTTGAAACCACTAAATAGTATAATTTATCATAATAAATTATTTTGATTAACAAAGTTGTTTTAAGTATTTTTCACTATTCATAAAAAATTGGAAGTTCTCATAATGTTACAAAAAATTCAACTTAGGATAATTTTAATATTACGAATACAAAAACGAAGTCCATTTGGAAAAATAAAATTTATAAAATTTCAAAAATTAGGTATTACTATTCATAACGGCTACTTTGATTAGTCGTAGTGTTTTAGAACTCGAACTTGCGTACAATGCAAGCTATTGCATTATTGAAAGAGAGGCGTATCGTGGAAGATCGGGGTGTTACAGCTGCAATGACATGTCACCTCCTACGAATTCTTACTGTGTAATATAATCCCTTTGTCAGGATATCACAAATCAAGTGGGTTTCATGCTAGTGCCATCAACCCATGTGCTCAATTATTCATTCTTTGACTTCCCAGAATTGAACTTTCCCATTCCCTACCATGAACATGGATTTATTTCGGCTTTATCAATTCCATCAAAGGGCCTAATATATATACTTATGTTATGGAACATAAGGGACAAATCCTTTCTCGTATTATCTATTAATGCAGTATCACTCGTGACGCGCCCAACGTATCTTACCTCACTGCGAACAGTGTGTCATCATAGTTTTTATCAATACATCTAAATGTGTGAGTTGTAATACAAATTAAGAATAATATTAATGTCCTAGGACCAATACACACGTCCGTAGATAGGAAAATCCAATGACACTATGAAATATGGATATCCTACTAGCAGGTCTCGTTTTTATAATATCCTCCCAGGTATTACCAAGGGCGCACACCATGAGAAGGTGCCCCATAGTTTTTTGAGCCCTCACCCATAATGGTCTGTGTTATTTATGTCCCTCCAATAAGATCATCAGGTCATAGAACATATATTCAAGAACAGTGTTATGGCACTTTCGGGTTCTCATCATAGCTAGGATCCCCTATGACCCTTTAATGCAACAGTTATCATTAGGACGTTATCAAATTCATTGTCATGCTGAAGAAAAATCAAGATATGGTAAGGTATTTATTAATGAATAATGTAAAATGTAGTTGGTTCTAGGCCATCAACTCCAACAGTCATCACACTCTACCTCAACTACTAATGAGGCTTATGGAACTTCAATTTCCACATGATATCATTCCCCTTTCGAGTTAAAGTTATCATGGGTGATGATATCCAATAAAATTAATATATGAATCTATAGTAATAGCCTTCCAACCCAAGGAATATAGTCACCTACATTACACTCTTAGGTGTCTCCCACTGTAACACTTCCTCGATCATGGTCGGGTCCACTTAAACTCTATCTGTTGAGATAAGGTGACCTAGAATATGGACCACCTGAATATAGAACATCCACTGCAAGAGATTTCAAGAAAGCTGCTCCTCTCAATGATTTTCCAGGATTTTCCTCAAGCGCCTTTTATTCTTCTTTTCGGATGTATAGTACACAAGGAAATAATCAATGAAGAATACCAAGAAACAGTCTAGGAAATTCTTAATGATTAGGTTCACGAGTCCCATGAACACCACCCGTGTTTTTTCATGCCAAAAGGAAACACCAAGTTCTCATAGTGACCATAGATACATCAAGATGCCATATTTGGTATATCCTTATCTCGTACTCACAACTAGTTATATATTGAACTATGTTCAATCTTCGAGAACCTTAGTAACCCTCTAAACTAAAAATGGGGTCATTTATCCCCTATTGTGGGTACTTGTTCATAAAGGTCACGTGGTTCAAGCTAAATTGGTCTACACAAAACCTCAATATATCATCTACCTTCATGGAAGTAAATACTAGGGATTTCCATGGTGTAAATAATTTTCTAACATATCCCTTATTCTGAATGTCCTCTAATTTTACCCCTAGCTTTTGAAGCTATACAACATCAATCTGATATGCTGGTACAGATATCGATGACGTCATGTGGACTAGATCATTGCAAAAGTATGTCTCTATATAGAGAGACAAATGAGGAACATATTCTAGGACAATGTACTCATACTCTTCCACCTCTATAAGAAATTAGAAACCCTTAAGATACACTACACTGAGGGTCAGACTATCCAACTAATGAGTAATAAGCTACACCCTTGGATGTAAGAGTTCATATCCACTATCTGGGATTTATTTTCACCATCAATGGAAAAAATGGTTCCTTTACTACAAAGACATTGAATCTGTCGCCTAAAATTGTATATTTGGAAATGAACTATAGATAAATAGTCCATAGCAAGGATAAATTCTCAAGGTCTCGATGCTACTAACACGATACCAAAAAAGTAACCCTCTCCTCCAAGAGTGAGTTCACACTTTCGAAACTATTGTGGGATCACTGAGTCCTATCTAGTATGAGTCTCCAAGTGTATGGGTTGAGCTAAAATTTCTTCCAAAATCCCCAAGTCTTGTACAATGTATGTGGAGAAAATGGAATTACTAGAACCTGTGTCAATCAGTACTACGACTTTGGTATAAAAGACAGTTATCATACATTGTATGATTTCCAAATCCACTGAGTCATATGAATTGACCATCTGTATTTTTCCCCACCCATGACCTACAGCTACCTCTGCCTAGTGTAGACCACCTGGGTGGTGGATGTTATAATTAAAAAAGAAACCCACATCCTGCTTCTCTCCCAAATCATCATCCAAATCCACCTCCCTCCAATCCTACCAGCTCCTACCACATTCTCTACCTTGATGGCCTTTACATGGTCTCTATGCCAGCAGTACAATATCTCGAAGAATCTCATATGATATTTCCCCAACCATACCATGAGAACCAACACCTCTCTATGGGCTAAGCTGATAGACGATGTGAGGCATGCACTATAAATCCTCTTTCCTGGGACCTCCCCTTGAAACATCTTACATGTCCTTATCCTTGATACTAACATTGCCTCATTGCAGCCACAGTTTCATCTGCTACTTCCCCATTTCTGAAAACCACAGAATGTATCTTCTTGGTAAAGAAAATCTCAACCACCAATACACTCACTAGCACACCCAAATTGGTTGGAATTCATAGTGGGGTCACACAAGATATGTTTTCTCTAACTATACCTCACTCAATGGTATGAGGCCTAAAGAACTAATTATGAACCATATCTATTGAGTTCGTAGATAGGTTTGGAAACATTGATGAATACTAAAATACTATCATGTTTCCCCTTTGATGATGTAGATGATCATATATATATATGTACAACTTTTAGTGTTTCTCCTGACATCTCATCTTGAAAATAGAACTTTTCATATGTCTATGAATTATTCTCATAATCATATGACTGTCTCACTAACCACCAGCATTTCTTTACTAATCCATATATAAGGCTCTCTCCCAGAACGACCATATTATTTTATGGTGTCCAAATTAGATGTAAAACATGGGTCACCTCCTCAAGTCAGTCCTCGTTCGCATATAGGTTGGGATCTCCTTGGAACCTGAGGGGACTTTGTTCACTGAAACTCATGAAGCATTATAATCACATATATCATGTCTACTCGTACTGCGGGTACCACATGATTCTCTATAGGTGGTTATATGGAGGGTGAATAACTTGGAGGTAACATCTTGGGAACTGGTCCCTACATTGGTGCATCATCACTAAGGGGACCTTTCTCATGATCCTAATACAGGATCATAGATGGCATACATCACAATGGAATTATGAAACAAACAAGATACACCAAAGTCAATGAGTATATATGTGGAACTGTCTCAAGAAGTGTATGGAAACCACAACACATTCCTATGTGATAAATATTTCATTTTTTTTCAAGAACATGTGTTCTCATGTTTTGAGTGGAAAACAAGGTGATCGGAGCCCTCTTGTATGGATACATTGGTCACTGCACCAACATTGGATTCCTTATCCTGATACCCGAACTCAAAACACATAAAACTATTTATCCAAACCAATCGCATAGAATCTGGACCTATTGTTTAACCAACTACTTTGATACCACTTTCTCATTACCTGTACAAGTGGAGCTCATGTCGTGACACCCTAATCCAACCTTCAATAGGTCAGAGGATGGATTCTAGCCCTGAGTAGGCATATCACTGACATGGGAGGCCTTATCCTAAGTACAAGTACACACTCACACATCTCAAATACTATACATTTTTAAGATTAAAAAAATAACTCAGTAAGATTGAATCCACACATATAAAATCCATAAATATAGTTTGATATAACATATTGTAAAGTTAACATGGATATCTGCAAGCCCACCACTAAGAGCCTGAAACACAAGTCCAAACTAAACATATGAATTGTGACCACTATTATAAATCCCTAGGGACACCTTGGTCTATCTAGTCTCACTAAGCACCATCTATTCCTAGTCCACTTAGGAATTTTTCAAAAGGATGATCATCTGCAAAAGGTATAAAATGTACGAGCAAAGCCCATGTATGGGTGAGTACAATAATACTCAATAGGACACCCTATTAACACAAAGCATACAAAAAAGGAAAATACGGCCATATCTAAATAGTATTATGACTACATAATGTATAAAAATATTATTCAAATATAATAAAAAACAGACATTCTAATGGAAAGTCATAACCACAGTATACTTTCCTATGATTCTATCTTTATTATTTCATCAATCACTGGTCTGAGAGAACACACTCCATATTCTAATAAAACTAATGGATTTTTTTCAAAGTGGTATTGCCCTTCTATTTTATAATTATAATTAATATGATGATATTTTTAAATGATAACTATACACAAATGGGGATCACTACCAAATCCATGTGGAGATACTAGAAACTCAGTATAGATTAATATTCTATGTAGAGGATCAGTGCCCACATATTTTTTGTCATAAAAATATAGAGAACTCCAGCAAGGGCATGAAGTTGAAAAGAGGATCTCAATCTGGTCCTCTAAGAGGGATTCCAAAGACATTATCCAAGAATCCATGGTGATGGTATTATATTCCTAGGTGTATGGGATGAAACCATACAAACTATCATGTAATGGATGATGGAAACATACACTGGAATAATTTCGTCAATATATGGAGGAACAGGGCTCAATGAAATGTATAAAAGAGTAAATGATTTGTAGTAGGTGTCACACTCCTTGTCCATTGACTCTATGTCCTTCTTAAGTAAATTTATCATGTCATCATGTGATATCCATGTTGAAATACACAACATATAGGATGTCCATGTATTCTACTCGTGTGATAGTACATGGCTCCAGCTCATGTACATGCGCATATGTACTAGTACACATCTTATAATATGTACCTAGTCCTGGTTATGTCTGTGTGTGGTCATATGTGGCGTGTGGCTAACTTGTGTAGTCCACCCCATCTCCAGGTAACTCTGAGGTAAATTTTAAGTCACCCAAAAGAGACCACATGTGGTGTGATAGTGGAACATGAGAATTGATGCTTACCATTTCTCCTGAAACACAATCCATCTAAAAGGGGTTCCCACAGAGTGTTTACATACAACTTACAAACCATGTCACATGGGATTTCCCAAAAATCTAGACAAATACTGAAGTCCTCTCTTTCATCATTTCGGCCACTAATTTTCCCTCTCATTTCCATAAAGCCCAATGAAATTCCTCATCTGATTCTTTCCATCAACAATCATCATGTTCTTACAATCAATTTACTCATAAAAACTGATCTTGGAATCGTTTTTCATTGCACACTAAATAACACCGATGAATATTAAATCTGGTATCCACCATCATCTAATTTAATGTCACTTATACTTTATCACGACCAGTGATTCATTCTGATCATGTATCTATGATATCATATCATTGTTCCAAGGAACTGGTGCACAATGATGGTTTGATCATAGATTTTAGAACCATGTGGCATGTGATGAATTCCTACGATTAATATAGAATTAGTGGAAAAAAGAAAAAATAGTGGAATGATATTTTCTCAAGCCCCACACCCAGACTGCCCCAAAGCCGGAGCAGTTTTACATAAAACATGATGTGTAATTGTTTATAAAAAGAAGCTGAAAATATACACATCATGTTCCACTAAAGAGGATATTTTTGGTTTATGTCATGGAGAACAAGATATAATTATTTCAATTCCTTCAAAACTGAAAGAGAAAAGAATATCCACAACGCTAAGACCAATCAGTTTAACTCAAATCTAATAAACTTGTAAAATTTAAATTAAGATGTACAGTGATAAAATGAATCCCCAGTAAGGGGTTTTTAGAAAATAAGGTAATATATCAAGTAAAACCTTTTTATGAAATTCCTATAAAATTTTTAATATAAATTTTTATTAAGGAAATATGTATCACATGAATCATAACATAACATTTTTTCTAAGAATGATAAGTGAGAAATTCCTGAAATACTAATAGAGTTACAAGGAAACATGTGCCAAACATATTCATTCCCAAAAAAAATATTTGGTGTGCAGAATATAATGTAAGAGTCGTTCTATCATTAGTAAGTATGATAGGCAAAAATGAAAGTATAGAATTTACAACTAAGAGTAATACAAGATCTAATTTGCGCATAAAATACTAACTTCAATTTCTTTTCTTACTATTGTAAATCATAAACTGGTAGATAAATTTCAGATTTTTTAATATACATTATTCCATAATAATTTACTTCTAACGGTACTCATAAGTAAACACTCTTAACCAATTATATTCTACTAGTTGAATATCCACTTAGTTAATTAATTATCAAAAACATAATGAGGAAAATGTATAATGTCAGACTCTTCCAAGGCCTCATGCCACGACCTAATTTGTCTCATGAAAACTACCGATGCATTGTAGGGATTTCATTAACCGGTCCCCAACCCGTAGGGAATTCATTAAATAGTCCACAACATGTTTCAAACTGAGTTTAAAACATTACACATATTTCAAGTAAGGTCGTATATTCAAAGTGTACCATACCAATTTTAATATTTAATTTATTATATTATTCAAGGTGTCCCATACCACTTCGAATAATTTTATTCTTTAATCCACAAATGGTCGTAACTGTTTAATTACATTCTTTAGTATTTACTTATATATAGTGAATCATCCACTTAAGTGTCAAACAAATCTAATAAAAGCATGGTAATTTAATAAATGACATGTATGGTAGGAATATTATTTCATATGTGATGATATCAATTACACATAAAATACAGGCTCTGTCACATGAAATGATGAATCTGAAATTCCAAAATCCTTATAGTGAAAAAATATTATATTCTAAAATTAATAATGGAATTTTTTTCATGGATTGAATACATAACTAATTTAAAGGTAAAACAAAATATCCATTTGAGGTATTAAACACATAGTTTTATAAACACTTATTACTTGCACGTTTATGTAATAACATACCACAAGGTTATTAACAATTATTTAATTAAAATGTAAAAAATTGAAAAGCATGGCAATTAACCAAACCACCTTCCAAAAACATAACTAATACCATTTCGACTTATGAAAATAAGTATAAAATTTTTCTACACATAACGTGGTTTTAAAGGGTTATATAACTAAAACAATTCTAAAATGATTCTTGAAAACTTTTCACATCTCAAAATTTTTTCTACACTTTTCATTAATCCATTGTGAATATAACGTGGATAAATCAAGACATGACTTAGTATTATTACGGTTCTCAAAAATATATGTGTGTGTTTTAAAAAATATATATATGAATCTATATAAACACCAAGTGTATACATGGTGTTTTCATAGCCGAAACAAAATTTAATAATTCATTATGAATATTTTACAACTCACAACATAACTTAATCACCAAAAATTAATTTTATAAAGACATAATTCGGATTGTGCTTAAAACCCATAGGTATATACATAAATATATATATATAGTCCAATTAAATAAAACAAAATTGAATACATACTTTATTTACATGTATAAGTAAGAGTATATTTTCGGCATTTGAAAAACTAATTAAAAAAGTTTTTTTGTTGAAAATGAGTATAAACATATAACCATGTATACAAAAAGTGTATATATGGGTTTTATATAACAAAACTAAAACTGAAAAATAACTTATAAAATTTCCATGCATTTTTAAAAACATGATTTAAACAATGATAAACAACACTTATAAGCCATAAAATAGATTCAAAAGGGGACTTATATGAACTGTATGATTATATACATATATAACCCTAGATAAAGAGTGTATATTTTTATGTTCTTCACAAAGAAGGCATGGTTTATTTATCCCTTACCCATCTTAAGATCAAGGTGGAGTTGCAGAGAACTTTCTGGAGGCTTGGGAGGAAGAAGACCCGAGGAGTTTTGGGTGAAAACAAGCTTATACCAATTGTATATATAAAATATATTTATATTTCAAGATTCTGAAAGGTGAACTCAAGAATGATAAATAATGACTCAAGAGAAGACTAAGGAATGAGAAAACAACCATCCTGATCAAGGGAAGCTAAAGTGGGTCGACCATTTTATAAAAAACTAAAACTGTAAATATATTTTACAAGACGTACGTGGATCAATGGGGGTGACTTTTCAAACAACACTGAGTGTCATATTTGTGTAATATGCGAGGAAAGAATACTTCAGATGGAGATGGGAAGAGTCACATGCGAGGATGAGTGTAGGAGTAGGTTTGGTTCCACTGGTGCATTGATGGGCGGTAGGAAGAAGAAGACGTGAAGGAGGAGATGCTGAATGAAATGGATAACTCAGATCAACTAGGACTTGATCAGACAGATGAGGAGAGATATTTCATTTTCAAAAATGATGGGCAGGTGAGATTAGATCTGAGGTAGATCAGAAATTTGATAAAATGTGGTGGTGAAATGGCTACTTCTAGGAATCATGGACCGAACCGATGAGACGGCGCAGATCTCGCACGGCGAGATCTGACGGTCTATATGTGATCCCACATTAAAATTCCCATCCCACATCAAAATGGGATGGTTTCACAGCTCCCTTATATGCCTGGGGCTCCTGGAATTTGTCCAGAAATCCCCCTCCCCTCTCCCCGGTACCACCTCGTACCGGGTCACTGCGGGCGCACTTCTTCGTCCACCCCTGCCATTGTGCCACCCCACATGGTAGCACACTCTAGTTCCATTGTGTGTTCTCCAGGCATGTGCACACATGCCCACTCACCCATTGGATGTCTTGTGCTATGTCAAAAGGGCCTAGGCTCGGCCACCTTCTACTGTAGTAGTGCGAGCTGCCTCCTTCGATCCAGCTAGATGGTTGGCCAATAAGGTTTCTATTTTTTTATAAACCAACATTCAAATAAAACATATAACCATAGAAATTTAAAACGAAAATTACCAAAAAAAAAATTAAATATAGAATATCTTTAACTTCCAAAAAAAATGATTTTTTCATAATTTTACAAATTGGAGGATTATAGTACACAAATACTTTGGACATTCAAGACGTTTTTATACTTAAAATACATAGTAAGAATATTATTTCTTATGTTAAAAAAATATATAAATATATCCACATAATGTTAATTTATAAAGTCGAACACTATTAATTTAAAACATCTTTAAAGTATCATTATACAATATTTAAAACATTTGAAACATTTAAAAAGAATTTCAAATAATTACCTATGTTTTGGAATCATACTTAGGTTTATAAAATACACTCTTAAACTAAAAAACATGATTTTAAAGATAAAAATAAGATATGTCGAGAATATCAAAACAATTAAAATGATTATCGAAGTTGTATATGTTTTATGAAAATTTATACAATGTATCTTAAAATTTTCACTGAAATTATTGTTTGATTAATCTAAAGTTCATTTTATTTTAAACTCCATCCTCCCAAAAATGATAACAATGGAATTATGTATCTCCAACAGTCGAAAATACCATTATAAATAAATTTTTCGGGTAATTAAACTTGTAGAAAACTTGGAAAAAATGTCTCTCATCATTCCCCTGATGCTCAGTATGGTTATGATGGTTCTGGATATACTGATATACATTGTGATGGATCTGAAGGACCCCCAGTATTATCATGGGATTTTTTTTGTATTTAGAGGTCTCCCTGTAATTAAAATAGGACTCTAGGTATATATTTTTGGTTAGTTGGATTCTATTTTCCTTGAAAGAATGTATTCATTTTCAGTGTTTGAATTAAATTAAGAATGTCTTCTGTTTATTTTCATGTATTGTTTATCTCAGTATGGAAATTAAATGAGAAAAATCATTCTATATTTTTATTACATAAGAAATATGTTTAGGGTGGCACATTATCCTCCCCTTAAAATAATTGCATCCTTGAAATTCCTTCATTTTAGTAATCTTCCCATTACTTACCCACATATGTCACCCTTGATTCCCCTTCAAAAGGTCCATCATAATCAGAGACATTGTAGGTAGCCTTATATGGTTATATTTATCCCCAAAATGTTCTTAAACTCCTAAATTTCATTCGCCCAGATACACCTCTCACATCTCAAGTCAAACTCATGCGGGTAGCAGTAGGTCATTGAAAGGGTGGAACGAGAGGTATAGAGTTCAGAGATATAAAAATGTACGTGTTTCCGATAGACCAATCAGATGACTTGGTTTTCTTAAAACCATATGTTATAAAGCCCCCCATACCTACTAAAACTCAATACATTTAACATATAGGCTATGCGGAAGTCGCCCGCTACTACAGCTTCACAAAACATCTTTAGTTAAAGATAATCATCAGATACAGTGAAGCAGAAGAAGTGGCTTTCGTAGTACCTTCCTTTGTGTGCATAAAAATCAAGTTGTGCTTGCTACATGAGGTAGTAAACATGACGTGGTCCTTGATAAATTCAAAGGATATTTGGGTTTTTAGACACCTGATAAAGGAGTTTACAGGTTAGACACAGGTTCAAAAATGGATGGTATGTCTCTGAGCATGACTCGACAGTTATACGTTTTAATAATTCGGTGGGGAGAGACAAAAGAATTGTTTTATCTTCCATTTTAATATATTAAGAAAAACAATAATTATTAAAAAATATTAAATTTTTTAATGCTCTTTATATTTTCTAGGTTTTCCTAAACCAATCCTCTGATACCAACTATCACACCCATTACCCAGACTGCCCAGGAGCCGGAGTAGTTTTACCTAAAACATTTTATGTATTTTTTTAAATAGAATCTGAATAATTACACATCATGTTCCACTAAAGTGTATCTTTTTTGTTTAGGTCCAAGAGAATCAGATACAATTATTACAATTCCTTCAAAACTTAAAGATAAAAGAATCTCTACAATACCACCACCAATCAATGTAACTCAAATCTACTAAACCTAAAAAATTTAAGTTAAAACGTTGGGAGAGTATATGAATGCCCAGTAGGGCTTTTTAGAAAATATGGTAATATATAAACTAAATCCTTTTAAGGTATTCCTTTAAAATTATTCTTAGAACATTTTTTAAGGAAAGTTGTATCACATGAATCATAAAATAGCCTTTTATCCATGAATGATAAGTGATCAAATCATGAAATAGAAACCGAGTTACAAGGAAACATGTTCTAAACATAAACATAATCAAACAGAAAATATGGTGCTCAACATACAAAGTAAGATTCGTTCTAACATTAATAAGAATGACATGAAAAAGTGAAACTATAGAATTTACAACTAAGAGTAATACATGATAAGATATGAGCATAAAATGATAACATCTATTTCATTCCTTACTAAAATTAAATCATAAACATTGAGATAAATTTTTGAATGCTGAATAAACATTATTTCATAAGGATTTACTTCTTCTGATACTCATAAGTACAGGCTCTTAACTTTGTATATTCAATTAGTCATATATCCACTTGGTTAATTAATTATTGTAAACATAATGAGGGAAATGTATAATGTCGAACTGTTCCAAGGCCTCGTTCCATGAACTAATTTGCCTCATGGGAATGACCAATGCATCCCAAGGATTTCATTAACCGGTCCCCAACCCATCGGGCTTTCATTAACCGGTCCCTAACCCATTTTATACTGATTCAAATATATTTCTCATATGCCAAGTAAGGTCGTATATTCAATTTCTCTCATACCACTTTGAATTTTTTATTTCTCATATTATATATGGCGTCCCATACCACTTTGAATAATTTAGTTCTTTAATCCACAAATGGTCATAATAGTTTAATTTTTTTTAGAATTTACTTATATATTTTGAATCATGCACTTATGTGTAAAACAAAGCTAATAACTTCATGGAAATTTAATAAATGGAAAGTACGATAGGCAGATTATAGCACATGTGATGATATCTATTGCACATAAAGTACAGGCTTTGTCACATAATATGATGACTGTGAAATTCCAAAATCCATATTATGAAAACATATTATATTCCAAAATTCATAATGTAATTTCTTCATCAATTGAATATATAACTAATTTAAAGTTAAAACAAAATATTCATTTGAGGTATTAAATACATAATAATCTAAACACTTATTACTCACATGTTTATGTATTAACATACCACAATGGGTATTCCCAATTATATAAAAAAATGTTAAAAATTGAATAGCATGACAACTAACAACACCACTTACCAAAATGATAACTAATACCATTCTGAATTATGAAAATAATTATAAAATCCGTATACACATAAAGTGGTTATAAAGGGTTGAATTACTAATACAATTCCAAGTTGATTCTTGAATTCTTTTCACATCTCATAATACTTTCTACAATTTTCATTAATCTTTTGTAAACACAAAGTAGATAAACCAAGACATTCCATTTTATACTTTTTGTTTTCAATCATATATATGTGGGTTTTAAAAAAATATATGAAACTATGTAAACACAATGTGTACACATGGGGGTTTCACAACCTAAACCAAATTTAATAATTCCGTATGAATATTTTACAACTCACAACATAACATAATCACCAAAAATTGGTTTTATAAAAACATATTTCTTCTTATTCTTAAAACCCATAGGTATATACATATAACTATATATATATATAGACCCATTAAAAAAACCAAATTGAATACATACATGAATTACATGTATAAGAAATAGTATATTTCCATCATTTGAAAAACTCATGGGAAAAGTTGGTCTGTTGAACATATGTAAAAACATATAACCATATATAAAAAATTGTATATATGGGTTTATATAAAAACCCAAAACTGATAAATAACGTATACAATTGCTATACTTTTTAAAAAACGTTATTTAACCAATGATAAAAAAACCCATAGAAGTCATAAAACTGATTCGAAGGAGGACTTCTATAAACTGTATGATAATATACATATATAACTATACATAAAAAGTGTATATATTTTGGTTATTCACAAAAAAGACAATGTTTGTTTTACCCTTAACTGGATTAAGATCAAGCTGGAGTTGTAGAGAGCTTTCTGGAGGCTTGAGAAGAATAATATTCAAGGAGTTTTGGGTGAAAATGAGCTTATTCATAATGTATCTATAAACAATATTTATATTTCATGAAGCTGATGGGTGACACTATAAAATTCTAAACAATGACTCGAGAGAAGGCTAAGGCATGAAAAAACAACTATTCTAATAAAGGGAAACTAAAGTGGGTCGACAGTTTTATAAATAGTATATCTATATTTTTAATTTGAGACCTACGTGGATCTACGGGGGTGAATTTTAAAACAAAATAGAGTATTGTATTTCTGTAAGATGAGAGGAAGGAAGACCTAGGAAGGTGATGTGATGATCCATGGGCGAGGATGAATGTATGGGTAGGGTTGGTTCTATTAGTTCGACATTGTACGGGAGGAAGAAGAAGATTTGAAGAAGGAGATGCAGAAAGAAACATGTAGCTCAGATCAACTAGGACACAATCAGATGGATGAGGAGTGATCCATCATTTTTAAAATAGATGGATTTATGAGATTATATTTGAGGTTGATTGGACGGTTGAAAAAAACATGGTGGAGAAACCGCAGATGCTAAGAATCGATGACAAAACTAATCGGACGACTCAGATATCACGTAGTGAGATATGACGTTCTAGATGTGATCTCATTTTAAAATTCCCATCCCACATCGAAACCGGATGGGTTTCGGGGATCCCTTATAATCCTGGGGCTCCATGAATTAGTCATGAAATCCCCTTCCCCCCTCCTCGGTACCGCCCCATACAGGGTCTTTGTGGGCGCGCTTCTGCGCCCACCCCTACTATTGTACTACCCCACTTGGTGACACACTCTAGTTCACTTATGTGTGTTTCAGGCCTGCATGCGCACGCCCACTCACCCATGGGATGGCATGTGTTGTGACTAAAGGTCCTAGTCTCGGCCGCCTACTCCTGCAGTAGTGTGAGCTGCATTCTTTGGCCCAGATAGATGGATACACTATGGGGTTTATATTTTTTAAAATCCAACTTACAAAATAAACATATAACCATTGAAAAGAAAATGAATATTAATAATAATTAAATAAATAAAGAATATCATTAACGTCATAAAACATGATTCCTTTTTAATTTTACACTTTTTAGGACTAAAGTACACAAATACATAGGACGTTCGAGATGTTTTTATACATTACAATACATAGTAAGAATATTATTTCTTATGTTAAAATTTAATATTTAATATATCCATAGAAATTTAATTTATAAATATGAATCCTATTAATTTATAACATATTTAATGTATCATTATAATATTTTTAATAAAATTGAAACATTGAAAAAGTATTTGGAATACTTACCTAAGTTTCAAAATAATACTATATTTTATTAAATACGCTCATAAATTTAAAACCATCATGTTAAAGATAAAACCTATGATATGTTAAACATATCAAAAAATTAAAATTATTTAGGATGTTGTATAGGTTTAATGAAAATTTATACAATTTATCATTAATTTTTCAATTAAATTATTTTTTGGTTGAACAAGATACTAACGATCACATTATTTTAAACTCCAACAGCCCTAAAAGGAAACAAACGGTCATATTTATCTCCAATGGTCAAAAAGACCTTTATAAATACATGTTTATGTAAATTCAACATCTATACAACTTGGAAAAAATGGTGTTCATCAATCCTCTAATGCTCAATACTGTTACGGTGGTTCTGGCTATATTGATTTCCATTGTGACAGATATGAAGGACCCTCGGCATTATCTTTGGATTTTTGTTGTATTTGGTGGTCTCCCTATAATTCTAATAGGTCTATTGGTAGGTATTTTTGGTTTGTTGGATTCTCTTAGCCTTGAATAAATGTAATTATTTTCAAATGTAATATTAAATAAAGAAGGTCTTGTGTTTATTTGATAGTATTTTTTTGATCAGTATGGAAATTAAATGAGTAAAAGAAAACAATATTGTTATTACATAAGAAATAAGTTCAGGGAATCACAACGTTGATCGATGTTCATGTCGATCTGAATCCATTCCCATTAGTGAAAAAAATTAGAATCAATGTTAAACCATATATTCACCCAAAATATTCCAAAAATAAACTATTCCCACAAAGAGACTATTTCAAAAATCAATCCCTTCTTCGATAGACTTATGTTCTTCACAGAAATTACAAACTAGGAAGAAATCTAAAAAATACAACCACACTACCAAGATTCGTATCGATCACTAATGAAGAAAAAGTTTCCACTGTGATCATTTGTGAGAACTATTCAATTGGTTTTGCACCAAATATCGATCCATGATCTAGTTGTCATTCACAAAAGATAATTCTTCAAATTTTATCTCAAACGGTTCACCAATGGATCCGGAGTTATGCAGCTAAACCTAGTATTTTTCTACAGAAGTCTATTTATATAGGTTGTTTTAGGACTCTATGTCACTTCATCAACAACAAAAAAAATAAAAATATTTAATTAATTATTGTACACATTTAACGCCAATGACTTCTTTTCCACAAATTAACCATGTTGACTAATGTTATTTCATGGCTAGGGAAAACCTCATGTTCTAAACTCAACATTTCCCTTATATTTCTGATTCGGGAACCCATTAAATGTTATTCCACCTTTTCAGAAAAATGTATGGGTTTTCTATTTAATACATTTTACATATTTCAACAATTTCTTTCCACATGGGGTGTAGTTTAGGGGTTACATCCTTTTTGTACATATGGTTGTTAGTTGAAGAGGTCATGGTTTATATCCTCAACGTATGCACGTTTTCTTTCCTTTGATTCCCCTCTCGAGATTTCCCATGTATATTTTAAGCATTTATTCTTGGCACACCGGGCCATGAAATCTCACACTGTCTCAGTGCCTAGTCTCAAAAAATAATAAATATAATATCCAAAAATTATAGATATAAAATACGAGACATTCATAATATATATTGTTGTATTTCAACTTATTTTATGTGTATTTAAATTGTAAACACATAATAAATTAATTTATTAATTCTCAATTCAACATTTTGATAAATTTAAAGATTTATTACATTATCTTATTCTAATTAAGATTTCTTATTATTGATATTTTATTATATGAATTTATATGACTATTTTTTAATAAACCTCTTCATTTTGGTCTACTCTAGTAATTAATAAATTTTTTATGTAATCTTACCATCATTCAAGTCTTTGGAACAAAGAATATTTTAGAATTTGTTATTTATAAAACATGAAATTATTTCACTATTTATTCTGAGAACTCGTTTTATTCTAAGAACCCTAATTCATTAATATGTCTTCAAAATGTTTTTAATCATTTCAAAATGATTTTTTATGAAATATTTACCATTTTATTCCTTTTACAAATTTTTTTAAACATTCTACTTCTCTCATTCTGAACAAGGAACTTTTCAAACCTTTTTTCTATGTAAAATGAATTTACATTCTTTCTTGTATGTATATATGAAATTATCAATTGTGATTTCGTAGATAATTCCATTACATGTTTAAAATGTTAATATTTAATTATTATTTAAAAATGATTTTCAAGGAAAAGTACTTTCAATAATATTTTAAAAATAAAAATGTTATTTTTGTCAATAAAGTTTTAAAATGATTTTTTAAAATATATATATTATTAAATAACAACTAATAATTATTTTTACCCTAATTGGAATATGTTTTATTGATTTTATATTATTCTTCCTATGTATGGTTTTTGATTGATTTGGCCCAGGACAATATTGAATTTCGCTTCTTTTATTCCATCTAGTCCCGTTGAAATATTCAATTCCCTCTAATCATTGTATTTTAGATTTCCCATAAATATCCATATTATTTATCAAGTATCAATTTATTACATAAATTTTATAACATTTTTACATAAATTTTTTAATTTGAGAGTTATGTAATTATTGAGGGAAATATTGAAAAATCTGTATTAATCAATTAATACAGATATTTGGTAATTCATATTTTTTATTAATTAATTACTCGATATGAGGAATGCTTTGGATAAGCTATGATGGTTGGGTATAATACATTATATAGCCCCTCGATGAATCAATTAGTTCCCAAGAGACAAATTAGTTTCACAAATTAAATGGATTCAAATAGTAGTATAAATAATCTGGTGAAGGTTCTTGACGGTATTGGTTTTAATGTGACCTAGACATAAAATCCAATAATTATGTATCACCTTCATTTTGATTTCGTTTTTATTATCCATGAGATTTTAACTATAAAAAATATATAAATTCATCTCAATCTTAGTTTATTGATTTAATGTAACATGCATTCAGTTTCATACCTTGACATATTGATTATTCATTATCTAGTTATTTAAATTTCATGTACTTTCATTTATTTACCATTCCATATTGGTTATTCACATCCTTTTTTTTATTAATAACATGGAATGTGTCCTCAGTTATTTATAATTTCATAATTATTATTCTCATTGATTTCATTATTTCATCAATTTTGCATACCCTTACTAAGTATTTTAGCCCACCTTTATTGGGTTTCCTTTACCCAGGATTCAAATATGTGTGCTAAGAATGATATTCCAAGATATGTTAGAGTGAGTAAATTTATTATCTACAAAAATTATTTTGTAATTTGTAAAATAATTTTTAATATAGGACTCGTGTTAGTATCTATTTTACAAATACTACTAAACTATTCTTTAATTTGGGGATTGATTTAGTTTTATCTTATACCAATATAATGGTAGTAGGCACCATCTCTAGGCTTCTCTGGTCAGGTCTCTATATTATTTAATTTTCCGACAATGATTAGTATTTTATATAATTAATATAAAAATATGTAGAGATATTTATTACAATTAATTAAATTATAATCACCTTTATTCTATACTTTTGTATATGATTATTTTAGGTTCTAAAAATCCATATCTTGGGAAAACAATTAATGTTTATAATGATTCTCCATATTAATTAAGAAAAATAAAACATAATGGGTAAATATTTTAATTATATGTATAGATTATATATCTATAAATATTAATTTTAATTCAAATAATTATTTTTACAAGTCATAGAGTTAATATAAAATCATTTTATTCTTGAAAATAACATTTCTTCAAATACTGATCTTCCATCATGTCTGTGGGCTCAATCTTAAAATAAATTCATCTACTTATAAGAGTTTAATTTAGTAAAATTTATTACATATTATTAACTATAATAATTTATATTATATATAATTTTTTACAAATTTTTTTTCATAAATAATAGTAAATGTTGTATGAATATGTTTCCACTATTAAGGTGAAAATATGTTTACCACAGGTTAAAATAAATATATAATTATTAAAACAATATAAAAACTTTTCTATAAAAAATATCATGATCATTTTTTGAAATTATAAAATATAAATAAAGATATTGGTACATTTTGGTGCCTTGTGAGTTGTGAAAAAACATGGGGAACACTTTTCCTATAAAAAGGGTAGAAGTGTGTCCACTCCCACACTTATAAAAAGCCACCCTATATCCACTCCTATTAATGAAACTAAATAATTTTGACTCTATAAATACCTATAATACCTTAATTAACTCCCTAACCATCTTTTTTAGTGTTAAGGATTATCATAAATTAAATCTATGAAGGATTCGTATATATTCCAAAAGAGGTGGTCTAAAGAAGAGGTATCATTCATAGCAAGTTTTTTTCACTAGATTTGTTACAGACCTCCTTAAAATATTATTAAACAATAATAGAATAATAACGCAAGTATCTAACATATACTTAAATTTTATTATGTTAATTTCATAGTCAACAACCAAACCCTCTTCCATCTAAGGGTAAATTAAAGAATAATTATATTGTATGGTGGAGTACTGCCTCGCGAACCAATACAATTCATTATTCATCAATTCCTCTCATGGATTCTTATAATTATATAATTAAATTTTATATATTATTTTTATTACATGTTTATTTTTATGAAAATATAATATACCATTATTTAACTTCCCATTCACTGAGAATTAATAATGTGATTTGTATGTACATCTAAACTACCGCCTCCCCGAAGAAATGTGATTCTCCTTTCATCACCAAATTACATTAATGAAATATATTTATATGTGTATTTATGAAAATAATATTATATTTTTGATATTTTTATCATTTCATAACATTTAATAAATACTTACCTTCATACCATAATGTCCATTGAAAAATGCAATCGTTTCCCCTATATATGTACGTGTACCATCTCTATGATAAAAACATACTGTATTTTTCATAACCATTATTCATGGTTGATTTATAAGTATAATTTATGTTTGAAAATTATATTTATTTCATGATTAGTTTTCTCTATGATGGATCAATGATATCATTGATCTTGGTCAACACTCGGAAGTTGTTTTCAAATAGTGAAATGAACATCCTAAAAAAATTTTATGTAAACATAACCAATTAAGTATATAAATATAACATTAAAAGAAATAAAACAAAATATATTAAGAATAAGGTAATAAATTTATTGAAATTTTCATAAAAAATAAAATATTTTTTATGAGTATATTTTAAATGAGTTAAAGGACGTACATGGAATATTTTGAATTAAGGTAATGGTTTCTCATCTCTATTATCATATATATTATATTTACCCCTTATTTCTTATATTTGGTATATTTATGACCCCATTTTTCTTTTAGGTCATTAATAAATTTATCCTTATTTTATTTTTAGTTTAATTGATCTTTTCTCAATCATGGGGGTCATGATTCATAATTTATGAAAGCAGTATCGTATTTCATTTCAATTTACATTCATTAATTCACGTTTTATTATTATACAACTAATTTATTTTATATGATGTATTTCATGACACCTTTGATTGATATATCATGAATTATTCTGCCTTATTTTAATTCTATATTTCGTATTGAATTATTTCGTCTGATTGGGTTTTAATTTACTGTTTCCAAGTTGTAATGGGTTTCTAAACTCAATTTCTTATTTTGCGTAATAACTCTTATTAATTGAAACTATTATGAAATTGTTATGTTTATGTATAAATTATTTTATTTTATATTTAATCTTTTTTTGAGCATATTTTGTAATTATTACACATAATATATCTATTTAATTACTCTCAATTCAATGATATAATGTTTCTAAATATTATTCATCTCAAATTCTATTTATTTGGGACATATGTTTAGAATAACCATCTATATTTTTTTATGTAGTGTATATACTGACACTTTTACATGTTATATCTGGAATATATTTATTCTTACTCTATATAATGATTAATTTCATATAACTCTTTCATGGGTATAATGATCGAAGGGTTACCAATGTGGTAAAGAATTTATGTTACAATATCCTTTATTTTCATGATTTATTTGTTCAGTGTTCCTTTATATGAAATCATCAAATCCTTCTTTCATGAATCACATAAATTTAATATCTACATGATATAAAGGTTTTAAAATGCCTTATTTCAATTTACTCCCATATTGATAAATGAAACATCGATAATGTTGGTTGTAAGTAATATCAATAATATATTTTATTTTAGGTCAGATATCAATCTCTTCCATATCCATGTTTTGTAAAATGTTTAAAAAATATTATTTTAAAAAAAATTAAAAAGGTATTTTAAATGTTTAATAACATTCATTTATAATTTTTAAAAATGATATTTCAAAAATTATTCTAAATTAGGCACTACTGAATTTTTTTTATAAAATGTTTGAGAAGAATTATTATTTTTAAAATTTATATAATAAATGTATTTTCCCTCCATCAAGAACATTATTTTATTTTATTCTTCCATTATAATTTTACAATGTTCTTTCAATGAAATAAATTTTAAAATATATTTTGAATTTTTTATTTATACAATTTATATTTTATGAAAAAAAAGATTACTTTTTATCAAAGTTTTTAATTATATCTTAATGGTATTTACATTCATAATTATAAACATTATTTTATTTCATTCATGATTAGTTGGGGATATTTTTTAAATGAAATCATCCACATTATTTTTATGGATAGATTATAATTGTTTGTAACGAATTTCCATTGAAAACAAGCAATTTCCACAGGTTCATCAATTTATGAAAGGATTAATTTATTTTAATGAGTTTTCTGATTAAATATGAGCTACCATGTTTTATAATTATGTTCTTGTTATTTTAAATCAATTTTATCGATTGGTGGTTCGATTATAAAACATGGATTGGTGCTTAGGTTATTAAAAAGGATGAGTGGTTTTGTGATTAACCAAGGATTATTGGATCCATGATTTCTGTCAAATACATTGTCAAGAGAGGTTTACTATGTAATATTTCAAATTTAAAGTTTAATTGTAAGATTTGAATAAAAATGATTCCCCAAAATAAATAACATGATTTATTTATGTTTTCTATGGGTTTTTAATGATTACATCAATCAATATTGACATTACATGGATCATGATTATTTAATCCTTTGAATATTGTATTTGTTATATCCATAGTCTATCTCTTATGATTTAATGTCTAGGTATTAAAGGATATGATTTATCTTATGTCATACTTATACACATTAGTTATGTTTTCATAACCTCGACCTTTTATTATTCTCAAGGATGAAAAAAAATTATTAATTCCTTTTCAAAACCATACTTATCATTTTACCTCACCCTTATTATGTTTAATTTTCCATAGGTCAGGAAGAATGGTGTTAAATTATTTGAGTATTGAAAAGTTTATAATGTAATGTATTTTGTAGGAGATATTTATGGAACAATATGGAATTAAAAGACACGGGTATCAATGGAATGACATTATATTAACATCATGGATATTGATAATGAAATATATTTTTCATAATTCTATAAAAATTAAAAAAAATATAAGGTCCTTGGGTGTTTATTTTATCCAATATATCCTCTTATTTTTTAGTCATGGGGTTGAAAAAATTTGGTCACTTTCATCGGTTACAAATCAATTAATGTAATGATTATTTTTACGTCTTCATCCAGAAGAGTTGATTTGGGGCTTTATTACTAATATATCTTAATTATTATCAATTATTTACATTAGTATCACTATATTAAGTATAATATCATTTTTTATTCATATACCTCATCTACTAACAAACAATCATTTGTTCGTCCATTTTGTGAACTACTGCCTCCATGATGTAATGTGTTTCGTTTTAGAAACTATACTACAAGGATAGATATAATAACGTTATTAAATGATAAATATTAGTATTTCTATATCATTATCTTTTTAATTTAATTAATTAAATCACCTTTTAAAAATATGGTCAACAAATTATCATCGTTAATTTAATCATTTTTAATAATCAAACTAAACAGATAACCTTTTATTCAAATTGGTCAATATTTCCATATTTATGAATTTTTCAAATAATTTCATAAAATTCTAATATATAAACTTAATAAACAAAAAATTGTATAATTGTTCCTCAATTTTAATTATATAATAAAAAACGTCGTTGTATTCATTAATTAAATTAGGTTATGTTATTCATTGGGTTAGTTTATCCACCTACTTGAACTATAATAAGAATTTATTAATTGAATAAATATGGGAACATATTTATCATAATGTTATGATATAAATTAGTAAACCATGAAATTCTTGTTTTTTAATATTTTAAAAAAAATTAATTCATTAATAAAGAAACTACACTTTGACTGTTATGAATCATCAAAACGTTTTTCCTATTAATGACTTATTCAATGATAAATAAAAAAACACTTATGAATGTTTTTTGGTCCATAATAATAATTAAAAGACATAACTATAAATATCCATAATGTATTATTAATCATGAGACATGGATGAGGAACGAATAAAGACAATGCCATTATGAAACATGTAAAATGATCAAAACCATAGACATGATATTTCAAAAAATGGATGAGTTTATTTTGACAATGAATATATATGAAATATATAAATTAAAATGAATATGAGTAAAGCTATTAATTATGTGATTATAATTCCTGTGTATTTATATAGGATTTTACATTACATTCATGAAATTAAGGAAAAGTGGTAATAGATTTAATATCAAATTTCTATCATTGAGACATTTTTCATATTATTGACATGATCTCATTTGTGCAGTGTATATAATGTCTATGTTAGATATAAAATCATGAATTATATATTAATAATTGTATTTTATTTAATAGTAACATACTTATATTTCCTGTTTTTTGATTACTATGTTACTCAATACATATTATATTTCATTATTTCAATTATTATTCATTGAGTCACATTTCATGATAAGAACCACATTTCCTTAGTGTGGTTTATTCACTATCCATTGATATGTTTTGTTCAAAATATTTTATTTCATGGGATTTACTATAAAAATCATTTTCTATTATTCAAGTGTGTATTTATGCAAATGTTTTCTAAGTAGAAATGATTTTTGGTAAATCAAATATTCTAAGTGGAGTTATAATGTTTTATCCCAAATATTTTTCTTCCATGAATAGTTTCTACCAACCTAATATTTTATTATAAGATATTTTATAATACTGTTTTTTTAATTATTTTCTTTTGAAATTTGGGTTTTAACACCCTTTTTACAATGTGTTTTTCAAGAAAAATGTAAATTTTAAGCATTAAAAATGTCTATTAGATGAAGATGATATTAGGATATAAATACCAAATATTTCTAAAAGAATATTTCTGGATTATATATCATATAATACATTAAACACAAAATCTAAATCAACACATATAATATATTTCTTTAAATTTAATCTATTCGAAATATTATATAATACACAATCCCGATCCAAATTGAACTACAATATAGTATACAATTATAGCCTAGTCCATAAATTTCTTGGTATTAATATTAAAAACTAAATTAATAAATTAATGGTTATATATTGATTATAAATATGTTAATAATTATTTAATAGACAAAATTATCAAAAAAAACAATATTTTTTTAAAATATGGTTTTCTCACGCATTGGAAAAATATTATACAATTAGTTTTTTGAACATTTATAAAAATATTATGATAAAATTAAAATAATTTATTTAATTATTATGTCAAAATAATAATAATGTGAATCTTTTGTAATTTTTTGTAAATATTAATATATTTATGACTAGTGAAAAATTTTATTTTTAATCAAAACTGCCTTTTTATTAAAATTATTTACAAAGTTAAATTATATTATAAATTTTTCATATGTAATAATTATTTAAATTATATTAAATTTTAACTAATTTAGGTCTGTATATAAAATATCATATTGAATTTTGAGATTAAAACACCACACTTTTTGAGAAGATTCTCTTTGGAAACCCAATTTTATATCTTGTTGGAGGGTATAATTCTAAATTTGATTCATCCAAATATATGAATTAAATTTGTAAAAATGGATTCCATATTTATATTAGTATTCATTTTTGTTTTCTTATATGGTCAATTTAATTTTTTATCTTTATGAATAGTAATATAAGTAAACATTATTTATTGCACATAAGGTAAAAATTGATTTATCAGTGTGTTGATAAAAAAGATAAGTGTTAAAATGACCCAAACAGTCTTCCAAAGCCCATTTTATGGAAATATATATAACCTATAACATCTAGAGTTCTATAATGTTACATTTTTGTGTATATTTAATTATAAAACATGTGTATAATTTATTATTTTTTAAAATTATATAATCTTCTTCTCGTGCAATAATAAAAATCCACACAATATCCAAGAACATATGTGTGAGCAGAACCGTTCACAAGAAAAGATCAGCCTCGTCGAGATCATGGACCAAACCATGTTTTCTGAACCACCCCATGAGCGTCGCACCATCGCACACCATACCCATAGGGAGTTTTATGGTATATTAATGGGATATATATCAATACCATAGAAATATGATTATGAAATTTATTTGGTATATAATAATGAATATATATTCATCTTATTATTATTACTTTAGAAATGATTTTTATTTTGATACAAGAAAACAAATAGTGTATTTCGGGATAACATTCAAATTCAATCTGGGAATTTCTTTCGATGAATAAATGTATTTTTAAAATAATTAATATTTTAATAAAATTTTATTATTAAATATTGTTTTATTAAATATAAATGATTAGGAGATTTTTATGATGTGAAATGTAAATTTTATAAAGGTTCAATAATATTTAATCTCTAAACTACTATCATTTCTTAGTAAATTTCATTATTATTTTATATGAGAAAATTAAAATATTTATAAAAATATTTACATGAAATATATATTATTTCTTTAATTAGAATTTAGAAATTATCCTAAAGTGAATTTTTCAGAATTTTATGTGAAATTTTATTTTTTAGGTATTTATTATATACTATATAAATATACTTTGTCTATTATGACATTAAGATGACCCAAAAGTGATGTAATGGATACTATAGAGGGTATACCAGACTAAATTTATGTTTTTCAATTAAGATAATTTTATTTTCTATTTATTTAATTATTTTTATAAATCCCTTATGAATTCTCCAAAAACATTACAATAATTTAAGGTTATACAAGCATTTCATTTAGAGTATGAATCACATAACCATAATAAAGGCTATTATTTTATTATGTTAGGCCCTTTTCCTTTTAAAATAATTAAAATGTATCCCATTTTGTAGAATCCATGGGAAAAAACCGACGTTTGGTTTGTGTTTTTGGTTCTTTTATTATGTAGAGTCCAAAAAAATAAATAATCATGAAATCCCCCAATTTTCATTTACAAACCTACCCCATATCCAATTTCACAACACTCAAAATCCATAAAGAACTTCCATAATATTTCCTACAATATCATGACTCCAAAAAAGGTGTCAGTATGCTCACACGAATCCCCTCCCAAGCATTTTGAGTCAAACACTCATGTAATGAATTTCTCTTCTCTTGTTTCTACTCAAGAACATATATTATGTTATTTATCTTAAATTTCATTTTATTATATTGGGATATGTTATTATGTATTCCCATTTCATTAAATTTAATGTATAAATTATTATTTAACCATTTTACTCTCATTAAGCCTCCTATGATTCTTTATGTACACATATTACCATGAATCAATATAGTTAAGATAATTTTCATTATTCAAGTACCTTCATTAACATGTTCCATCTATATACAATGTATGATGTTGGGGAATGTTTATTCAATTATCTATCACTTCCAAAAAAATCAATGTGGTGATATTCCCCCTACTATCTCACCAATGAATTTTTTTTAATCTTTAAGTGACACAGTTATGTAACCTAAATGTCAACGTGAGACTCTATTACAAATTAATTATTTCATGAAAACTATATCAATTTTCTTTCAATGGAGTTTACATTTATGATAATATAATTTTTTTTGGGGAATTATATATATTTATTAAGTACTCTATGAACCTGGAATAAATTATTGAAATTGATGAATCCATTTGGTATGATCTATGTATAAAATATAAGAATGGGAATGAAATAAATGTGACATGTGAACACATAATTATAAAACGCTCCAATACTTTAGGTAATATTTAGTCTCAAAAGATTTCATGTTGGTATAGTAAGCGATATTGATTCCTTTTTCGAAATTTTTCCGCCATGATTTACTTATGCTTTATTCTTGACCTATGTTTATGATGCATTTTTTTATATTGTTTCCACATTTCTCATGATATGATTATCATGATATATCATGTATCATTGTTCATTTTTTATGATTAATACTCCTATTATTCTGCAATAATATTCCTATTTCATAACTTGTATCACCTTATTCAATTTTTACACCCTAACTAAGATTTATATCTCATCCCTTTTCTCATGATTTTCCCTAGGCTGCCTCATACTATTTTAAAATCCAAGGAATTTTAGAACCATGTTTAATATGTTTTCAATAAAGATGATTTTTTCCTATTTTAAATTTTTATGTAATTAATCTAATTCCAAAATAGACTGAAAATTTCAATATTCCATGGTCTTCTAATTCTTATCTTATGAAATAAATCATGACATAATTTTTAATAAAGACCATTGTTATTAGAGTTGGTATAAAAGGAAATGTTTCATTATTATTGGTATGTGGATTATAAAACACTAGTGAAAGCCTTAGGAATAAGTCCTTGTATAATAAATCATCCCAAAATTATGTTATGTATATATTTAGAGTTATATCAATGAAATAAATCCATGTTTGGATACTACAAGTTTATGGGGTTCTGGAACAAATGTACTTAGGAGTAATAAATAAGAAAAGGTGTGCCATGCCTAGCTCAGGGAAACCTGGAACATGATAATGGGCCTTACTAAACACCTGGTATGACAATCCTGAGGAGATGATTTTTAAAATTCAAAAGATCATTACTGAACATTGTTAAGCGAATAAAAAATTCCAACCTGTATATATGTTACATAATAGATCCTTGATAACATAGATTGATTCCTAGAAATTAATAAGTTATGGAAATAAATGTATGTTATAGGTTTCCCATTTAATGTCATTAAATTCCAATTTATGATATTAATATATCAAAAATTATCATTCATAATTTTCCTTTTATTCTATCCATTGTCCAGAAATAGGTGGAATTTGGTAGACAATCAATGTGAATGGAAATGTGATGACTTCCGCTATGAGATTCACAACCCGATGGGAGAAGGAATCACAAACTTTATGACTGTACTCTCTAAGAAGACTCTGGTTATGAATATAAACATGGATCATGAGAAGTTCCCAAATCTCCTTATTAAGGAACAATATACAATTGATATCCTTATGTGACAACGACCTTCAAATTTCAATGGATCACTTGATCCCTTAATCAGGAAATAGTGGATCAACTAAATGGGTGAGATTTTATATATCCATTAATTTACATAATAATATAAGGTTCTACTAGTAGTATATCATATAAAGGGAGAAACTGATTAGTGGTGGACATTGATCAACAATATGAATCTTGATTATTGGATTTTAGTGATGGGGTTGAAGGAAATTCAAAAAAAATCATAAATATTTACTTTTTACTAAGCATATTAAAATAGAAAATAATTTCATTTCCCTAAAGAATAATAATGATTAATATGTCAAGGTGTATGATAAAAACATCACAAGACTTTCAAAATACACCTTCGAATTTTTCGTCACACCAGAATGAAATATTTACAGCTTATTTGGTGGGGTAAAATATAGTTTAAAAAATCATTTGTGATATGTTATATTGATAGTATTAATGGAATTCATCGATGTCCCCTAAATGTAGAAATGGAAAATAGTGAATCTCAAGGGTATCACGAGGATAATAAGAGGAAAGAGGAGTTTAATTATGGTGGTCTGATAGTGAAATATAATAGTTCCTTGAAATTTTATCATCCTATATGTGAATGGTGAAGAAAGACACACCCTAGAAATTTGCAATGGGGGATGAAAAAATGCATTATGTGTGTAAAGAAAATGATCCTACCTAGCAATTGTTGACAGGAGAAACCATCTAATGAAGTGGAGGAAATATGTTCTCTAGTTTACCCTCATTGCATTGTTCATTGTTTTGATTTCATGGAACTGGGAAATTTTAAAATCAATGCACTAATAAAAGGGTTTTCAGAGATAACCATCAACCTCCAAGGTAGCATGGGATAGATTTTTTTATCCCAACCGATGAGGTGGATCCCATGAAAAATGTGGTGACAGGTACACTATTTATTAATTCATGAATCAAGAATCCACTCTTGGATTCTGCTTCAATTCATTTCTTCATATAACAAAAGATTATTTGAAATACTGAAAACCCACCATAAATAAATGAAGTGGAGTTATCTGTTATTCTAGAAAATGGGAAAATTATTGTATCCCATTTATATAACTCATCCACTATCAAATTTTGTTGGCTCAACATCTGATTATACTTTATTATACTTTATTTTTTGGAATTTGTTGAAATTATAGGAATGGATTTCCTTTCTGTATATAGAGCCAAAATAAATTAATGGGAGAATTAAATCACTCCTCATATTGGGAATCAATCCCCAATTATGTAAAAGTGTAAGGAGGAGGATGAATCATCTTTTTCACAAATACCACAAAGATGGATATTATTTCCCAATGAGAATGTGTATTTGGATAAAATTATTGAGTTTAATAAATTGATCATCATTGAAAACATTCCCATTGTGAGGGAATACGTTGATGTGTTTGCTGAGGAGTTTCCTAGACATCTTCCAAGCCCATAGGTTTAATATTCAATCGACATTATATCCAGGGAATTTCTATTATCCTAGGCATCATATATAATTGATATTTTGGATCTTGGGGAGAAAAAGAAACAACTATAAGAGATTATGTATAAAGGGGTCATACACCCATGTGATTCACCGTGGGGTGCACCATTCCTTTTTATCCTAAATAAGTACTGATCAACAAAAACCTTTTTTATTCTCATTAGCTCATCAATATCTAAATAAAGAATAATTGTCAATTACCCTAGATTAATGACATGATCATTTATTAATGTAGATAACAATTCTTCACCGAGGTAGATCTACAGTCATGATATTACCAAGATATTTCTATGAAATATTATATCCCCAATATTGTTTTTCATACAAGGTATTAACACTATGAGATCATAGTAATTCCATTTGAACTCACCAATGTTCTATAAATATTCATGGACTTGATGAATATGGTATTTAGACATTACCTCAAAAATTGTTTAGAAGTCATTAATGATGATATTCTAATATAGTCTAAAACCAAGGAGGAGCATGAGAAGAATCTATGCATTGTGATAAAATCCTTACGAAAGGATGTTATTTATGCCATGTGGATAAAATGTTAGTTAAAGTGGAATGAAGTCTCGTTTTTTGTGTAATATCATCATATGAAATGAGGTTTTTTAGTCAATAAAAAGGTAGAATCAATTGAAGAATGAATGAGGCCAACATATGTGATAGATATCAAGTATATATTAACAAATATAAAGATGAATATGAAACAAATAATATGGTTAGAGTTGATCAAGGACAAAGACTTCTCAATTCATTACCATTTTATGAAATAGACTAAATTCTCAATCATTTTATGTATAACAGGCCCAACAATTTTATCAATTAATAAAATTGATAGGGATTTTATCCTCATAAATTTGAAAAGGATGGGAATGGAAATAATAATGGAAATAATATCATCAATCATTTCACAAATAATTTCTCAAGCATCTATTTTGGAAAAAATAAATGACATACAAGGGATGATGTGTGAATTTATTAAAGGTGGAAACTATAAAAAAAGTGGTATCCTTGTTTTTCATTATCAATGAATAAAGAGTTACAATTTTTGGGTCATGATTATGTGTACCATAAAATCATGTGATAATGACTGAATTTTTTGATGAATCACATAATTAAAATTTATCCATTCACTCAGGAAGCACAAAGATGTATCGAGATCTCTAAGACCACTATTGGCGAGACAATATGAGCATACAGATCACTGACTATACATAAAAGTTCCTAAAATTTCATCAAGTGAAGGATGAAAGTTTTTAGTCTATGGGGATGATGTAACCATTTCCCACTCCTACACAGAAATGGTAAAACATGAACATGGACTTTTTAACGGAATTTCTGAACACATCTAGGGGAACAAAACAATCTTGATTGTAGTGTATCATCATAAAAAGACTTCACCTTCATTGATATTCAAGATTATTTCACCCTATATCAAATTGCATGGATATATAATAGAAAAATAGTGAGATTGTAAAGAGTACAAATGACATTTTTTTCTGATCGAGATCTAATATTATCCTTTATGTTTTAAAATATTCACCAACATTCTCTGATTACTGAGTTAAAAGTTAGAACAACTTATCTCTCTTAAAATGATATCCAATCTTCACGTACCATATATAAAATTGAATAAAAGTTTACGGAATTATCATTTTACTTCAAAGGAGGATAGGAAAATCATATTCTATTGGTCTAGTTCTTATACAACTATAGTATCCAATGAATCATCCCTATGTCCCCTTATGAAGCCCTTTATAAGAATAGGTGTCGAACACCTATGTGTTGGGATAATGTTGGGGGATTAAAAAAATAGGTCCTGAAATTGTTTAGTAAATGGTGGAACTGGTTATGACCATTCAAAATCACATCAAGGATACCCAAAGTTGAAAAATGATATATGATGACAATCATCAATGAGGACTACAGTATGATGTTGGAGAAATGGTATTAATCCGTGTATCACCTTGAAATAATGTTTTGATATTTGGGAAGAATGGAATGGTTATTCCAAGATACATAGGCCCCATTGAGATCCTTGATCACATCAGAGCGATGGACAACCAACTTGCTTACCCACCTAACCTATCTCATGTACATGTTGTATTCTATGTATACCTCATTAGAATTTACATTACAAACCACCCACATGGTCTCAATACCTAGGTGGAACTATTAGATAATGGTCTTTTATATGATGAGAAATCGGTGATGATATTAGATCATAGAGAAAATGTTTTATGAAGTTAGAAAATGCACCCTGTTAATATGTTATGGATAATTCACTTGTTTGAAGAATTAATGAAGGAACCAAATGAGGCAATGAAACAGAGTTACCCTCATCTATTTTATAATGGGAAAATATAATTTTTTGTTTCAAATTTCTTGAGGTGTAATGATTGATATGATCGACAATTTAATAAATAAAATTCACCTATTCTAGGTATTTAAATGACTTATTATGTAAAACGTTTAGAATAAAACACATGACCTACATTGGTTTTGTTATATCCTATATAAAATACCATTTATAATCATTAACATTGATATTATTGTCGTGGAAATGTTATCACATGATTAGTATAAATATAGGGTATTAACAAATCCAATTGACACTAAAATATTAAGCAATGGCCTCAACTTGTTGGATAATACCCTATGAATCACATTTATTAGAGAGTATGAGTGATATATAATCATTGGTATTTTCCCTTTACCAAACCCAATTTGAGATCCAACAACTCAAGAATGATAGAAACCATTTATAGATGATGTTCAAGCTCACCGAGATCAAGCACCAAACCATGTTCGCCAAACCACAACATGAAATTCCCACCATCATGCACCATAACCCTGGGGATTTTTCTAGTTTATTAAAGTGATATGTATCAAGACCCTAGAAATATGATTACATAAATTATTTTTTATATAATAATTAATATACTTTCATGCAATTAAAATTATTATATAAATGATTTCTAATTTTATATAATAAAACAAAGAAAATAATTTTTTGTTAATATTCAAGATGAATCAAGGAATTAATTTTGATGAATAAATTTGTTTTTTAAATATAGAATATTTTCATAAAATTTTATTATTAAATAATTATTATCAAAAATGAATTACCATATAATTTTTATAATGTTAAATGTAATATTTATAAGGGGTTGAAAAATATCAGTGTCAAGAAAAACCAAGCATTTCATAAAAAATGTTGATATTATATTAAAAGTGAAAATTAACATATTTCAAAATTTGATTAGATAAAATTAACATGAAAATTATAAAACATTTCACTTTTCATAATTTTCTAAGGCAGTTGAATTTTAAGGTAAAAATTAAATACCATATAATTATACATTGTGTATTGTGACTTGAAAATGATCGAAATTTATGAAATAAACAATATAAATTTCATAAAGGAACAAATACGTTTTTTCCATTAAAATAATATGACTTCATGTTTATATAAATAACTTTCAAAATCCCTTATGAATCCTACAAACCCATTACAGTATTTGAAGACATTAAAACCATTTCATTAAGAGTATGAATCAAATCCACATATGAAAGTGTATTATTTTATTATGTTCATACCTTTTTATTTCAAATAATTATAACCACTCAATTTTTTCAAAAAAACCTGGGAAAACTTCATCAGATGGATTTTAGTTTTTTTTATTATTTAGAGACCAAAACCTAAATAATATAAAATACCCCTCTTTTCCTATAAAATCTGACACAAGAACCCATTTCAAATCACAAAAAATCTTCAAACCACATCCATAATATTTACATAAATCTCTAAAGTCCTCCCAAGGGACCCCTATTCTCTAAAGAATCCCCTCCCATGCATTTGGTGTCCCAAACTAATGTAAGGGATTTCTCTCTTCTAATTTCCATTCAATAACTTCTTTGATGTTATGTCTTATAAATTCTATTTTCATGTGTTTTGATGTGTTCTCATATATTCCCTTTATTGTAAATTTAATTTATAAATTTTCATAACCCCCTTTTAATTCTCATTATGCCTCCAATTATCAATTATGTACACCTGTTACCATGCCAAAAATATAGTTAGGATTATTTTCTTTATCTGTGTTCATTTATTAAATTTTGCCTTCTATTTCCAATTTATAATTTTGGGATATTTTTTTCTATGTTTCAATCACAACCCATTTTATGAAATTATTAGGGGTTTCCCCTAATATCTCATCAACCCATTTTAATGAATTATTTTATGAATTTTTTATGCCACTTAATCATCACCACAATTTTCCTTTCCTAAAAAAATTTCATTAAATACAACACTCAATTCCTATGGATGTTGTCAACAATACTACACATATACTTTTTTATTAGGGACATGAATATATTTATTACACACTCATTGATCATTGAATCAATTTTTATAATGAATTAATCTATGTTGTATGATCTATTTCGAACACATAAGGATGATAATTAATTGAATGTGATGGGTGCCACTAGAATTATATTGCACTATAATGAATTTGGTAGTGTTTAGTCTCATGAAACGTCTTATAAAGATAAAGAGTGAACCTGGTTACTATATGTAACATTTCCCAACATGATTTCTTGGTGGTTAATCCTTGACATAGATTTATGATTCATTGTTTTATGTTGTTTCCAGATTTCCCATATTATTATTATAATGTAATATCATGTATCATTTTTTAATTTTATGATCCTACTACTTTTTTACCCATTTAAACACTAATTGCATTCCATGTATCACATTATGACATGTTTATAAACTTATGAGGCTTTATAGCTCACCGATTTCTTCTGTTTGGCCGTAGGTTACCCTATGTAGTTATAAAATGAATATAATTTCCTATTAATAGTAAGGAATATTCCAATAAAGATGACGTTTTTACTATTTTAAATTGTTATTCAATATATCTAATTCTCAAAGAGACTATAATTCTCAATATTATTGGTTGTTTTAAGATTCATATTATATAATAACTCATGAATTAATTTGTAATAAATATTAGGGTTGGTATAGGTATAGTGGATGAAATAATAAACCGATGAGAATAATCAACCTGAAATAGTAAATAATCGATAACACATTCCATACAGAAAACTATATCAGACAATGTCAATATGGAATGTTATGAAACTTAATTATATTCCATTTAATCAATAAACTGAAAATAAAATGAATTCATAGATATGTCAACATAAAAACATCATGGATGAATAATAATTGAAAATGAATTAGTTAAATGCATAATTTTTGGATTCCTTGTTAGAGGAAAATGAAAACATATACCTTCAATACCATTCACGCAATGGTTAAAACAATTTGGATATGGATAACTTATTTTTCTCATGAGAACCTATCATTACATCGAAGGGATAAATAAAGTATGGGCCCCACCAATGATTTCCTTTCCAAATAAATCCTCACATTAAATAATCGATTTAATTAATAGAAAATATTAATTATCAAATATAATTATTGAATAAATAAAATAAATTTATACATACTTACATAGATATTCAAATAAATTTCAAGTAGAAACCATTTTTAAAATGAAAAACAGTTTAGGAAAAAATAATATCCATTGTATGAGAATATTGATATTCAAGGAAATTTCTAATTAATATTGTTTATAACAAAGTTATTTTTCAATATGAATTCAAAATTCAAAAAAAAAAGAAATGATTTTTCGAAGATAATAATTAAGATCATTGTTGAAAAAAATAATCTTTAAACATTCCAAATTGTCTCATACAACAATAAAAAAATTCATTTATAATTCATATTACGGAAAGAAATTGAATGAATGTTTTGGATACAATAAAGATTAAAGTGTTCATGATATAATATATCTAAATAGGTTTTAAATACACAACAAAAAACAATAAAGTGTTGAATATGGCATTTATCTCATAGATGTAAATATTTAGATGAAAATAACTTACCTTTCATTTTATTTGGTTTGAACTGATTTTAACCTTACATATAATGGTTTTAAGAGTGTTAATAACTTATTATAAACCCTTTTAATATTTATAATATATGAAATTAACTTCATATAATATCTTATTACGTGTTTGTTAATAATAATGCATTATTTTTTCTATTTGGGGTTTCAATTTACCAGTTTGTCGAGTATGTTATAACTTGTAACTTTTTGTTATTTTTAATTGGATCGTGGTTTCATTAGAAAAATAATGTAAAAAATGAAGTAAATTTCATATATATTCACTATATATGTTTTCATAATAATTTATTATATTTGGATATATGGAATAAAATACACCATTCATGGAGACGGTACATCGTACATATGCATGTGTGCCACATTCATTTATTTGTCGCATTAAATGAATGAAAAGTAAATGATATATAAGTATATTATAACTAAATTATTATATTTATATCATATATGTAACTGATGTTTAATAAAAAAATATCTTATATGTTTCACGTATAATTTGAATGAATCACATTTCTTCTTAGGCAGTGATGTCCACACATCCACAAACTATGTTTTCATATTTACACAAAATAGAAAGGATATGGGAAAGTGTTATATAGATTAGAGAGACATAAAAAATTATAAATATGATATATATCATATATAAATCTTGTTCCTATCATAATTCCCACCATGATAGCATGTAAATGAAAAATTATCAATCATCATTTAATGAGGCGGTAGTTCTCGGCAAACATAAACAGTAGTTTCATTACCCATCATATGAGAATGTGTGAAATTTTGGGTATAAATATTAATATAATAGCATACATATATTTTTTTGGAAAAATATATTATTCTATAACATTGGAATACAAATATGTCATACTGTGGAGTATGGAAAAAAACAAAAGAACCTGAGAAAAGATATTACATATTCCTTGTGTAAGTCCTTTGGGTTTCCCCCAAAGGGATTCCATGGATGGATATAATACCTTATTGAAAAACCTAGGAAGACACGATGGATTTTTCAGAGAAATTTTGATAGATTTTGGTCAATACAAAGTGGTTTGGGAGGTGTGAGGATGTAGGAGGGGTGAGTGGCTTTTTTTATTGTATGAGGAGTGTCATTCTTGTAGATTTTAGAATCGAGAATTACCCCCAACGATTTTAAAATGAAATGTAGCTCCAATAAAGTTATAACATAGATTAAAGGTAATATATGGTCAATATATATACATAAAATGGATTTTTGATAAGTTTATAAGCCAATTTGGCTCTTAATGTGATGTTTTAGCCCCTTGTTATGCAAATGTTTCTCTTTATCGTTGTCATTAATTTCAATCACCATTACAATCATTTTTTGTAAAAACCCAAATTGATATTATTATAAATTATAAATTATTATGATTAGAAAAATTATTCCATTTTTTTTCAAAAACAAATAACAAAAGATGAATAAATTATTATAAAATTATTCCCTTATGGGGGAAGATATTGAAGGTTTTTAATGAAAAAACATTCTTACGTTTGCTATGTTTTTATAACAAATTAAATGTTAAATTTATTAAAATGGCCTAAATTAGATAAATTTATTTTTAATTGATATAATTTTACATTAAAAAAAATTAAACTATAATTTAACCTTATAAAAAAACTGATCAAAAAGATTGTTTGAATTAAAAAATAGTAGTTCTTAATATTCATTAAAAAATAAAACTTCATTGAAAAATACCAAAAAATAAACCTAGACTTATTTTGATGTTTGAATTTAAAAAATTATTCTTTTTTGAAATATAAAATTTACAATTTTTTCATAAATTATATTTAAAATTGTTTCACAATTAATAGTCAGTATAAATACCTTTAGAAAGATATTGATTTTTATTTCAAATATTGGTTTTTTTATTATCTTATGCATATAAATTATATTTGATGAATGTATAAAATATATTATTGAATATATATTTTTATTTTACATTAATATCAATCATTAACTATAATTAATTTAATATATTAGGATAAAATTACATTTTAGCATAAAAATAGACTTTTATAAAAATATTTCCATTATATTCAATTGGTTATAATTTTCATTTATAATTAATTTCTAGAAAAAAAAAATTAGTCATATATTTTCTTAATTTTTTTAATAATATTAAAAAATAAATTTAGTGGAGATGTTGTATCTTATTATAATAGATAATAAAATTTTTAATAATACATTATTATTCAGTAAAACAAGATCTTTCATTTTAGGCAACACATCTAAGATAGTTAGTCATCCGTGTAAAACAAGATAATATCACTGTTCCATGTAGGTATTGATAAAAAAATATTTTGTGTGACATAAGATTATCTTGGTATTTCATATAAATAAATCTTGTAAAAAAATAAATTTATTTTAAAAGAAAAATATTTCAATGTACTGTTGTGTTACATTCTCTCATTCTTAAATAAACTGCATCCTTACATTTTAAAAAAAATCTGAGTAATCAATGGATTATTATTTGAAAATAAAAAATTGTTCAGAAACCTAAATCACGAATGGGGTTGACAGAGAATCTTCTTAATAAGAGATAACAAGAAGAACAATAGTCACAAAACTAGAATCCCTTCTAAGAGAACATAGTTGGGAAATGGAATCATAGTTGTGGAAGAAAAATATAACAATAAATTTATTATGGAAAGTGATAGAGAACGTGTTCAGAAGAATTATGATGACCATAAATCCTTAAACCAATGTTATGAAAAAGGTAATTGATATCATCAAAAATGATGACAATAGTAAAAAAAAAATTTCAACACCATTTTTCTTATAGTTGCGGAATAATTTAATTTTACAATAATAGAATTAGAGATATATTTATATTTCATAAACACAATCATACCCATTGGTTGTTCCTTGAAATATTTGTCATATATTTCATAGTATAGGATGCATCATATGGTGAGGTAATACATTAACCTCTAAAATCTCATCAAAAAATAAACATAAATGACTTCATAATTGCCTAAATTTTCCCAAAGATTATGATCCAACACATTATAAGGAAGGTCATAAAAATTCCAAAAATGGGAATGTCAAAAAGCATGAATTGCCTTTGAATCATCACACACCAAACATTTAAATATAGAAATAGCATGAATTACCATAAAACCTTATTGAAAACATGTGTGCTTATTTTTCTTTAAATACTACATAGATTATTCAATATTTTCCTTAAATCCAAAAATGATCTAAACTCCCCCAATAGTAGAATAAAGCACTTTTCAAATAAATCATTACTCAATTCCAATGTATTTTTCACTTATCTGATATAAATTATTAAAAATAGTAATTTATTTATCAAGACATCATTTTCTTGACAATATAAACAGATTAACTCTTATCATTCCCTCATCCATGTATTTTACAAAAATGGTTTTAATTGGTAAGGAATAACTTTTCATCGTAACAATAATCCTATGATCTTAAATCCTTAATAAAAAAGTATTAAAGTACAATCCTTCTATATTTTGTAAATCATATAATGAGAACATAATAAATAAATTACACTTAAAACATATTTCATATGTCCAAAAAAAGCACATTAATTATTCCACATAATTTGTTTCAACAACTTATGTTTCACCTTATAAAATTATCTTCTTATGAGGTATATTATCGTGATTCTTGGGGAATTCATTTGAGTATTACCCTATCTCCTTGTAGTTGTAACACTAAATAGAAATTTTTTTCATTCATCACTTTTCATTCCATTTCCTATTAAACATTTTTTATGCACTTATAAAAACCTCCCCATCATTTAATGAATTTTCAAGGATGATTATTTTTACATTAATCACATGTATGATAATATTTCTTTCCCTTATTCCATTTATCATTCATTTCCTATTCTATTTTCAACTTATCTTTATTCACTTTGAGTCCATATGACTTGGAGAATTATTTCTCTATCTTGATAACACAATATACTATTTAATACTATGAATAAATAGTTTTAGACATAAGGTCCCTACCAAGACATGGATTAAGTCGATAAAATAAATAAGTAATCATTCATTCTGTGTTACATATGAAATCAGTAGAATTCCAGGATAACCTAGTAATGGTAGAATCATACATTACAACACCTTATTCCTCATTTTATTTTCATCTAAGAAACATTATATTTATTTCAGATTTTTTCTAATGAGGGTATTATTTATCTTGAAATGTCTCCATAAAAGTTCTATATTCCATGATTTATATTTGTTCTTCCTCTCATGTATTTTGGATCAATGAACACCATCAACCAGCATCGACATTCTATCAAGACAATAGAAGTGAAAATATTTTCCTTTGGATGACATCATAATGACATTAATAACTTCTCAAAATACATAATCCATCGATGATATTCAATTGGTTAAGTAGTCACATGATATGATAAGGACCAGTTTCGTATAAAGTGATCCAATATCATATAATCTCAATATATAATATGCTACTACATCTGGGAAATTTTATGTTTCATAACCTGATTATTCTTCCCTATTATTTATAAATAATTCTCAGTTCTAAAACCATCTATGTTGGTTTTCTCAATAGAGAAATCTGTACATTTTCTATGATTAAAAATACAATTTTTCCATTCAACCACCATTTATAAACAATTCAATATACTGGATTTGATCATAGTACTATATAACATAATGAATAATCTCAAAATTTGTGAATCATTAATCATATATTTCAAAAAAATTCAATAACTAATCTCATTATAATAAACATAATTTTTTTAGGATATAATTACTTTAAAATCTATCATAATAGTTTTTAAAAAAAACTGAATGATTATAATCATATCATTTAGTATATTCATTCCAGGTGCACAGTAGGGTTTGTTTTCATGTACCAGGTTACTCCATGTTGGGCCTAACACATCGTGTCATATTTTCTACCAATAGTTATATTTTTTCCATGACCACATTCACTTGTACTATCCACACATGGATGTATTACTCAGATGAACAACACAATATCTTCCTTAACAATGTTTTTGGATTATATTCTTTACCTATCCTAAAATTAAATATTAGTGTCATGATCCCAAGTCATTGTTTTCAAAGTCTGTTTTACAAGGTTTCTTCTAAAATTCAATTGATTCCAACTATAATGTTGTGTCCATAGAATCCTGGAGATGGTGTTTTTTTATTATATTTGCATGAATACAAGGAATAAAATATCAAAATATCAATTATTTTGGTAGTATTGAAAACCATATTAAATAAGTGATACCTATAATACATTGAAAATAGAATAAATCATAACATAAGTAAATGATCAACATCCTTGAAACTCATTCAACGGAATCTTATTCATAATCTAAGGAATGTAAACATAATAAGAGTGTGATGAAATGCCCGGTAAGGGTATTTTGAGTATAATTGATAATGAACAGATGAGAACAGTCACCATGGAAATTTAAAAAACTATTACAAAATTCTATTATAATAACAAGATAAGTGAATATTAATATGGAACGTTATAAAACTGAAACCCATTCCAATTAATCAATAATCAGAGATTAAAATGAATCCATAGTTATGTCATTGAGGAAATATAATTGATGAATAATAATGCAATCCTACTAAAGTAAATGCATAAATTTTTGACTTTATTTATGAGTCACATGATATCATATACCATCAATAACTTTAACAATACGGTTAAAAAATTCTAAATTGACTAAATAATTGGTCTCATGAGAACCAGTTGACCCATGGAGGTGATATATAAATTTCGGGCCCTACCCATCATTACATTTTAAAATAATTCCTCAAATTGAATTATTCATTTAATTAATATATAATATTCCTTACCAAATATAGATATTTAATAAAGAATATGAATTTATTAACATATCCCTTTATATTTAAATACCTGTCAATGTAAAGACCCTAAAAAAAGTGATATATAGTTTAGAAAATATGAATATCTAGCATACAAGAAAAAAAATATTGAAAGAAAATTTCTCTGTTAAATGATTAAAATTAATTGAGTGTTTCAATAGAAATATAAAAATCAAATAACTAAGTGATATTGAAAATATAATCATTAAGGACATTCCAAAGGAAAATAATATTTAAACACTAAAAATTGTCTTATATAACTTCGAAAAATGTAAATAATAAATCCCATAAAGTAATATCTTAAAAAAAATTTAGATAACATTAATATAAAAGGTTTCAATAAATAATATATCAAAATAGGAAGGACATACACCATAAAAAATAAGTATGTTGTGAATATGATATTTATTTCATATATGTAAAAAGTGATATGAAAATCCCTTACCTTATGTTTTGTTTTGAGTGAACATCATTTAAACTCAACTAAAACGGATTTAATATTCTTACTAAATTGTGTAAGAAAAATATTAATTTTCATAATATCATATATTATCTTCTTATAATATTCTATAAACCATTTGAAAAAAACATTTATTATTTTCACATTTTAGGGTGTTAACTTCCTAGTTTGTTGAGTGTGTTTGAACATGTATTTTCTTCTTCTTATTAATTATATCATGGATTAATCATCTCAAAAATGAAAAAATTTCTTTAAATATCTCAAATATTCAGTTTATATGAGTTTATAGTAATTCATAATATTTTAATATGTCGAATGAAATGCACTGTTCATGGAAACGATAGGTCGTACTTACGCATGAACACTATATTCGTTTAATTTTCATAATAAAAGAATTAAAATTTAATGATATATATTTATAAGATAATTAAATTATTATATTTATTTCATATATGTCACATATTATTCTTAAGAAATATCCTTTATATATTGCATGTACACTTTGAATGAATCACATCACTTTGAGGGGGTGGTAGTTCTCACATCCCCGAATGATGTTATTATATTTACAAAAAAATATGATGAATAAGTGTGTGTGTTACATAAAAATTAAATAAGAATAAAGAAATTATAAATATCCTATCTAAACATCATTTCCATCATAATTCCCTCCATGGGATGAGGTAAAAAAATGGACAATAATCATTTCATGAGGCAGTAGTTCACCGTACACATGAATGATTAGATTATTACCCATTTTATGGATGGTTTGGTAGGTTCCAGTCAAACCCTTAAAATAAAAACATACTATTAAATTTACTATACTTATTTTATTATATATTTTTGGAATAATAATATTTTTATGTGTATAGAATGAAATGAGAACTAATGAGCGTGATGAAGGATGTTACCTCTTCTTTTCGTAACTCCTTTAGGATTCCACCAAAGGGATTGTATTCATGGATTTCAACCCAATATGGGGCCAGTATATTTGGGGTATGTATTTTGAGGATCTAGTTTGGAAGAGTTTGTTTGAGCCAAAGTTACTTGAGAGATGTGAGGATGTGAGTGCGGTGGGTGACTTTTTATAGAGAGAGAGGAGTGACATTATTATAAATTTTGGAAAAGGGAATTCAACCAAAGTTTTTTCCTTTTAAATATACGTATAATAATTTTTTAATGTTGATAAAATTAACGATAGGATCCATATATTTCCATATACTATATTTTTTTCAATTTTATAAGTCACGTTTTCTCTTTGGTGTAAGGATTAGTCCTCTGTTATGATAATTTTTCTCTTAATTGTTGAAATTAATTTTAATCACATTCACTAGTATTTTTGGTCAAAATATATTTTTTACCTATTTGAAATTATAAATTATTATTATTAAAAATATAGAATCTATTTTTCTAAATTAAAATTATATAATTTGTAGAAATTAATTTAAAATTATTCCCAATGCTGAGTTTACAATGTGGTGTTTAAATGTAAATAATGATCCAAAGTTTTCTATGTTTTTATATCCAATTTCAATGTAAAATTGGTTACAATAAAATAAATAATATTTTATGATATATTATTGATATAATTAATCATTAAAAATAATTTTAAATACAATATAACTTTTTAAAATAAATTATAAGAAAAATTATTTTTCAACTAAAATTCAGTATTTTAAGAGAATTAAAACACCCAGAGAAATTCTAAAAAAATGGAACATCACAGAGAAATTCCAAAAATTGAAATATCACATAAATACTCTAAAAATTAAAAATAACATAATTTTTATGGTCCTATTCATAAAATTATATTTATTTTTACATATAAATCTGTAAATGTGCCTAAAATTGGATTTGAAATGTAATATCCATTAAAAGGAAGTAAAAGTGCCTTTTGAAAAACATTTATTTTTTGGAAAAAATTTGGTTTGTTTTTATATTATGCTTTTAATATCTATTGGATGAGTGTAAAAAATATTTTATTGAATATATAATATATATTTATATATATATGACATTAATATCACTAAATTATTGTAACTAATTTAATTTATTAGGATAAAATGATTTGGTGAGCATACAAATAGTTTTTTATAAAACATTCCCAATCTAAACAACTAGTTATTATATTCATTTAAAATTAAATCATAGATAATTCATTGATCCATATATATTTATAAGTTATATAATAATATTATTTAAAAAATTATCATCTAGGTTGAATATTATTATGTTAAATAATAATATTTGTATTAATATATTGTTATTTGTTAAAACTCGATCTGGCATGTTATGCAAGTCCCCGAGGAAAGATAGTCATGATTATAACACAAGCTAACATCAGTGTTTTTTGTAGAGAAATCTAAAAATAATGTTTTCTGTAACATAATATAAACATGGTGCTTTCTATAATGAAATCATCGAACACAAATTAAATTAAATTGAAAAATAAAATATTTTAATGTCTTGAGGAGTTACATTGAAAGTTTTTATTACACAATTAGTTTTAATTTTGTTTCTTATACATGAATTTACATAAATGGAAATTATTAAAATTGTATAATTAAACACATAAATTTTATTTTACTCTGTTTTGTCAGGATTTTTACATGTAATAGTACCATTTTTCCACAATTTAGTACACAAAATGACATATAAAATGTTTCTAACAATATTTTATTTTATTTCTCTCTTTTGGTATATATTATTTTTTATTTAAAAACATTATTTTATAAAAATGTTTTTAAAATTATACAAATGAATTAATAATTACATTTTTACCAAATTTATAATTTTAAAAAAAATTATGGAATATTCATTTTGTTTTTGTAAATATTTATTGTTTTCCATTTACCGAAAAAGTAAATGAAATGTTTATTATAACTTATACTACATGAATAAATTTTATATCCATCATGGCCACTCAATGTTCTAATAATTCATTTATAATATTGAAAATTTATTTTCAATAAAAATAATTTTCAAAATGTTTCATGATCCTTTATCTTTAAATGGCGATTTCATATTTGAACGAGATATTTTCCAAAAGAATTTTTAAATATCATTTTTCTATGTATTTATTCAGAAATGATTAAAACCATTATTGTAAATATAATAAAATTGAAATATGTTGTATTGATAGAATATTTATTCTTTATAAGGATTATTTATGTTTATTTTGACCACGTAAATTATTGAAATTCATTAATTAAATTGATTATTTAGATATATGAGGAATTTATTGGACATGTAGTGATGGTTATAGCCTGAAATTATAAGGGCCTTAGATATATTGGTAGTTACACAAGTATAATTAGTAGTAATTCAATAAATATAGATAAACCTATAGTTTTAAAAAGTATTTTTAATGTTCTTGATGATTGAGGTATCGTGATTCCTAAGATATTGAAATTCAAAAATTAATAATTTTCTTCATAAAGATTTCTCTTATTATTATCCATGATATTTTCATAAATATATTATCTTTATATGAATTTTATTCATATTATATTGGTTAAATGTTATGTTTTTTTGTTATTTACAATGAAATATTTATTAATACTTTTCTATACATGAAATTCATGTTATTTAAATTGTGTGTGTGTCCAGTTCATTACCTTTCCATATTTGTTATTTTTTATCTAATTAAGATATTCAAGATATTGATTAAATGTAATGGGTTTTCAAATATATACCATGAAACATTGATTAAGAAATAATAATTAACGATATTCATGTTTCTTAAATGCAATTTGTGATTAGTTATTTACCATTCCACATTTTTTATAATTATTTATTCATGATGGTTTTTCCATTACATAACTCTTAATGATTCAAAAATATCACCCATATTTTTTTCCTTTACTAGGAATCATGGAAGTGTAATGTGATTGATATACCATGTTATCCTAGAGGGAATACTGATATTCTTGAAAAAAATGTTGTACATTTATGTTTCAAATGTAATGAAATAATCATGTATTTATCTATTTTACCAATACTGCTAAACTAGTTTTTCCATTGGGATGTGATCCATTTTATCTCTATCCAATATTAACGTAAGAAACTCCTCCAGGTTACGTGTCTCGGAGTTGTTAAAATTAGTATCAGGGGAATTTTATTATAATCCTCTAGAATTTGTTTAAGAAAAATAATTTTAAGGAACAAAACACTACTAAAAACATTGTCAATCTGTATAGAACAATGTCGTAATGTTTGAATAAATTAGATATATTTTGGTATTTTTATGAAATATATACTTTTCTAAAATGAAAGGTGGTTTTTCATCTAGAATTGATTGACCAAGGGTTAAAATCTATGAAAATGGAGTGTTCATGTTTAATTTTTCATCACCTGGTATACAACAATGAGCCTTAATACACGCCTAGTTTGACACTCACATTGGGTATTCTAAAGATAATTTTCATTTTCATTAAAAACCCTTAAGAATGATTTAAATAAATGATGAAAATGAATTACATTGGTTATACATAATGTGTCTTATATTGAATAAAATTTTTCTATAAGGAATGTGAAAATGGTCTATGTCTAGAAAATAAGTCCATAAATCAATATTTTTCCATGTAAAATAAAATGTATGATGAAAATAAATAAATTTAATCCTAGTATATATTTATAGTTTTCCTTCATAGATGTGAGGAACCTTGGATTTATCAAAGTCAATACAGACATTTAATTTTGAACTCAAAAAACAAGAAAAGACATATGCTGTAATAACATGTCTAAAGTATTTATCTAGACTCTAAAAGAATATTATTTCATTATTTTTAACAAGGGTATTTTGGTTATTTGAATCATGAAAAATAAAATGATTATATTATATTTTATAATCACATATGAATTAATTTTCTTAAGATATGTGAATATGATCTTGGGTAAATGATTTTAAGGTTGATCATTTGTTGAAAAATCTTAAAACTACATTTTGGAAAAAATTTCTGTATAAATATATCAAGATTAATGATATTCATGGAATATATTTATGGAAATAAAACAAATTGGTATATTATATGTTATAGTGAAAAAATTATTTAATGAATAAATTCCTATTTTTTTATGGAATAACTCTTAATGTATTGGTGCACATTAGGGTTTGTCCTATAATTGATATTAAGTTAATAATATAAAATCAACGATTGATAATTTTATATGAAATATATCAATATATTTTTTGGAAAAATAGAACATGTTCCATCTATAAAGGCTACAAGGATTGAACTATTAACCAGCAGGTGATAAATGTTTAACTCCTAACACTAGACGATGTGATGTTTTTTGTTTATATTTAATATTTTTACAAAAAATTATCTAATGAATAAAAATATATGATGAACAAGTAGTGTTACTATTGAGTTTTAGAGATTAATTTATTATATTGTACAACACATTATCACTATATTGGTATTGGAAATTTGTCAGATATGGATGGAAAGACACACCACTATTTTATGGATCTTATAATCCATTAAAATTTAGTTTTAGTTATCTATGAATAAAAACCCATATTTGGGTATTCATTTAATTGAGTATATGTTGATGTTTAAATTTATTGAGGCACAACCAAATTATAATATTTTTCTTATCAGATATAATGATGTCAATTAAGTATATTCCCCTATATTCTCAAATAATTACAGAATTCCCCAACTTTAATAAAAAGAACATGAAAAAAAATTATTCTATTAAATTAAAATATGCTTAAAAAATGATCATTTTAATCACTAAAAATTTATTTTTTTTATTTCATTAACATTTCATTGATCATTTACAATATTAGGATGAATTAACTTCATCACTCTCTATAATTATTTACACTTTTCTTACACGTAAATATATAGATAATCCTAAAATTTATCTTATATAGAAACCTTTTTTGTGTTATTCTATATAACCTTTTTACACCCCTTTCCAAGTTATTAATAGGACTTTTTATGAACCCTTTTTATTTTTTGGGTCTTTCAAAAATGACTTTTAAAATAGAAATCCCTTGATCATATGAGAACAATTTTAAATTATATGGATGAAATTATTTCAAGGTAGAAATTTTTGATCTTTTAAAAAAATTTAAAATATGAAATTTTCATTCTATATCATATGTAACATGCGATACCAATATTTTAAAACACATGAGATATATATTTTTAATTATAATCTCAATGATAGCTTGTCGAAAATGCACCCCCTGCCTAAATACAATTTAGTAATGTATACTTTCATAATATTGATGTAAAATATTTAGGAGTTAATAGTAATATATAATTTATGAAAACCATAGCTATATAATGACTTCTTATAAAATAATAATTATTAAAAATATAAAATTATATTTTTTAAAAGCGTGTATTTTTAAAAAGATGATATAACAGAGCCTTCTAAACATAATTTATGATTATATTTTACCACTTTTACAGAATTTATTTCACCAAAATAACTTAAATTTTGGAATCAATATATTATAATTATCATAAGGTGAGTTTCTATTTTTTTAACTTGTTATTTATTTGATTAATAGTGAAAATAATGATTTTTTATGAGAACTCCACTTTAATTTATAGTATTTTCAAGGAAAAATAAAATTTACAGTTTTTTTTAAAGTATAATTCGATCAATAATATTAAAATTCTACTAATATAGTTCATTATAATAAATTTTATAAATATTTTTATTATTAAATAATTGTATAAATGAAAAAATTATCTATTTTGAATACCTATTTTTTGTCACATCTATATGTCAAATATTAAATTGGATTCCTCATCATCTATCAGCTGAATTTTGAAAAAAGGATTGAATATTTTGAATAATAGTAACTATATGTATTATATTATATTTAATACATAATTATTGATATTATGAATACTAAACATAGTAAATATTATTTACTGCAGTTAAGGGAAAAAATGATTTATTCGGGGTAATCTAATAAGATAATGGTTAAAATGACCTTCCAATTTTTCCAAATCCCATTTATAGCCATATTTATAACTCAAAACCAATAAGGTTTGATAATTACTCATTTATTAGGGTTTTTTCATAAAAAATATGGGTTTATCTTATTCATTTTAAAACATCCACATGTGTCCTCTCCCCCATTTATAAAAGGACACCCACTACCCTCACCTATTCAGACATCTAAATCATTTTGGTACTTCCATGACATACAAAATCACTTAATAAAAACAATAACAACATTCTATATCCTTTTTATCATAATTATAATTTATTAAGGATTTTCTTTAAACTAGAAGATGTTCTTCAGATAATAGGTCACATTCTAAAACGTGCAGTTTTATTTGACTTATTCTTGGACAAATTTAAAATATTATTAAACCTTTACTATATAATTACATTAGTATGTTCAATATAGTAATATTTTCTTCAGTAAAGGGTACTATGTATATTCATTTACTCTTTCATCCAATGGGAATCAAAACTGTCGATTGTGTGTAAGGTGGAGTATCGTATCACAAACTATGATAAAGTGTTTCCCATCACCAAAAATAAAAGATAGATATATTGATGGATTTATCAAGTTTATATCATATTTATGATATTTTTATATTTATTTTATTATATTATCCCAAATTCCCTATTACATTCCATGCCTTGTAAAATATGATAATGTCGTGTGTGTTTACGACAACCTAATGCCTCTCAAAGGGATATTATTTATTGTTTCAATTGGGATTTACATAGAATGTAATAAAGTTTAATTTAATGGATAAATTTGATATTTATATGGCATATATGTGGAATGATATTGATTCTTGAAAATTAATATATCACTAACTTCAACACCCTTTCACCAATTAGGGAAATCATAATGTGATCCATTATGATGTAGAATTTTCAATAATGATTATATAAATGAACCTAATGAAAAAATTATATTTATAGATATAATAAAATTATAAATATTATTGAAATATAAAGTATTCACAATAACTCTTATGATAAAAAATACCTTAGAAAATAACATGGTTATCACTTGAAACAATATTAAAAATGAATTATAATTAACAAAATGATGATAAATAATATATGGGGATAATATTCTATATTATAAATATAAATGTGGTTCTGTAAAAAAATGATAAAATTCATTAAACCATTATACAAAGGAAATTAAATAGTCATCAGAAATGGAATGTGGGGAAAGGGACTTCATCTAAATATCCATTCAATAAGGAATATTGTAATGTTTTACACTAAATTTCTATTATTTGGTGTATATGTTTCTTCATTGACATGTAATATAATTATTCAATAATTATTTATGGTATTTTATGTTTAAATATTAATTGCTTAATATTATGGTATTTTAGAAGAAAATTATAATGTTGAACATTATTTCAAAACACAATTTACATTCCATAGGATCAATTGCATCCTTATTTTCATTTACATTTTAGGATAATGTGTGTAAATTATATTGAAAATATGATATTTTATTTCCACTTTTTTATGTGGATTTACATTATATACACATAATAAATTAATTTTTTAATTATAACTTAAACATTATTATCATTTAAAGTTTTTATTATAAAATCACATTTTAATAGATATTTCTTATATTGGAATATATTCTTTAAGAAAATTATTTTTTCATTTTTTATTATATAACATTCATTTTCTTATCCTCTAGTTATTACTGATTTTTTCACACAATATTAACATTTTCCCACTCTTTCATTCATAAATGATTGGGAAAATAATTTTAAGATAATTATATTTCATTTCAATCTTCAGTTGAAAATTCTTTTTCATAAGAATTATTGTTTTCTAAAAATGTCTTCAAATTCATTTTTTAAATTCAGTAAACATTAAATCAATTTTTACACTTAATTGATTTTAGAACAAAAAATTATCTAATTAATATTTATTTCGTATTCCTAAACATGGATCATTTTGATAACTACCAAAATAGTGGAAGAAATATTTTTTTAACGCATCTTGCATGAATAGAATTTCTATCCACCATGACCACTCAATTCCTTAAAAATTATTATATAATATTAAAATGATATTTTAAAATAAAAGTATTTCCAAAATTTTAAGTGGACCTTCATTTTTAAAAGATGATTTTCAAGATGAAAAATATATTTCTCTCAATAATATTATTAATGATATTTTTATGACATTTCTCTTCATCAATGAAAAGAACTATTTATATTATTTATACTCTACTAAGACTATGATGTATTGATACGATATTTATTTTTTATAAGGTTGTTTTATGATCATTTTTACCAATTAATGTAATAATATTCATTTCATTGATTCAATTTTGTTGTCATTAACATTCCATTAAAATATTCACATTCATGGGACCATTGTACATTAAATTTCCCCAAAATACCAATATTAATTGTGATAAATATATTTATTTTATAAATAATATATAATTTACATATATATTGTTCGAAAATTTAAAATTGGTATATATCTTTAGATATATTGATAAGTCTTTATTACTTACTTAATACAAATGATTTATTATAATTCACTTTGTTCGTGAATTAAATTGATTATTGGATATATGAGGAATGGTTTAGAGATATTGTAATGTGTGGAGTTCAGAATTATATATCCCCTTAACGCAAAAAAAAATCTAATTAATAGAATCGGTATGCTATCATTAAATGGTTTTCTACATGATGTTTTTAACCATATTTTGAAATGTATTTATGGTATATGTATCATGATAATTGAAGTCATGACATCAAATAATTAAGTATTTACATCATTGAAAATGTAGTATTTATTATCTATGATAATTTTGCAATGATATTTTATTTAGATGAATTTTATTCAAACTTTATTGTTTGAATGACATCTATTTTCAATTATTTACATTTCTATATTAAATAAACCTTATCTATTCGTGATAATCATGTTATTTAAATAGAATATATGTTCAGTTATTTACCTTTACATATTGATTATTACTTATCTAATTATGATTGTGAAGGAATTTATTAAATATAATTTTTATTAAGATATTTACTGTCCTATTTTGATTAATCGTTATCTATTGATTATAGTTAAGTTAATTAAATTGAATGTGAGTGTAGTTATTTTCATTGAAAAATTGTTTTTCCTTATCAATTCATAATAACATCCACATTACATAAGTCTTACTGATAATCTAATAACTCTTTTATTTAGTTTAATTTACTCAGAATCAATGATTTATATGATTAATGAAATTATAGGTTTTAGAAGATGGAATATTGATACTTTTTTTTGAAATTAATGTTATATTTTAATGTTTTTTATTCAATTATAATGAAATACTGAAGAATGTGTCAGATCTTCAAATAAAACTAGACTATTTCATCCTTTGGGATATGATTCCTTGTACCTTATGAAATTTTAATAAAATAGATACTAGACCTAGGTTATCAGAGTAAAGGTTGTTACTTGGGACTTGTTATTTTATGTTTTTTATAATTTTATAAATCTGTAAACCTAAAAATATCATTTTCATATATGATATTTAAAAATAGTTATTGATTTTTTTATTAGAGAGTCTTAAATTGAGGATTTTATATTCAGTATCAATGTGAGTCTATAATGTATATGCCTATGAGAAATTTATGTGAGAGTGTTTGTATGGGTCATTATAATTGGTATTAGATCAATGGTGTAAATAGCATTGATTATTTAGATTTTTGTTAAGGTTAATTAAATGGATTATATAATATTGGTGCTCAAAATTTTAAATGAATACATAACCAACTATAATATTATATGATCTTCTATTAAGGAATTAATATATATTTTTGTTAGGGATTGTGATTACGATAATTTAGTGAAATCCCAAGTAATATTTTTATATATTGGATAAAATACTTATGATTTTTTAAAATGTAGATTATGTGGTTTTCCAAGTAATAATTCCATAATTATATACTGTAAAATGGTTGGGGTTCTATAATATAAGGACATTAGGGTAATCACTATTAAAGGTTTGTTTAATCATTGAATTAATCCTCACTCTAGTTCATGATGAGTGGTTATATGATTGTGCACCTTGTGAAAGAATCTCAATTATTGTTATTTGATTATTCATTTTATAATTAAGACCCATCTTGAAGGATATAATATTTTTGTTCACTAAGTTGGTTAGATAACCTATAAAAACTCATTACAGATAATTTAACAATGAAGACTAATTATTTTATGAAAATGTATCATATATTAAAAAATATTCACATAAGGAATTAAATATTTTGATTTAGTTTTTTATATACAAATGTTGGAGATCATCACAACAATTTTGTTAATATTTATAAATTACCAAAGAACCATAAGGAAACGGATAAATGTATGTATCTTGAAACCACTATGTATTATAACCAAATAAGGGATGATATATAAATATTTAGGAACATCAATTTATCTTTATAATGATGGAATTTTGTGTTTCAAAGTTATACATATGATTGTGGGGTTAATATCATTATAGAAATTAAATCTTGACACTCTTAGAAATTTTAATCAGTGAATTTATATTTATCAATGAATGTTTTATAAAGTCTAAATGAAATGATAAATTATGTGAAACATTTATGTATTCTATATAATTATATTTAATATTAAGGTTTGGAAACATATAATAATTGGATTAATAACCGTGAAAAATATTTTTATGGAAGGGATATATTTTTTCAAATAACTATTGGAGAACACATTTTTGAGGTTTGGATAACTCTTCAATATAAAATAAATTTGATGTTTTGATAGTAAATTTTGTCTTGATATTGAAGAATTTATATAGATGTTAATTGGTAACCATTGGATTGATAATTTATTCACGGTATTTCTAGAAATTTTCATCTCCTTTATTGGATTTTGAAATGTAGTAACTCATGTGTCACCTGATAAACTAGTAATTAATACCATTTTTTTGGTTAAGGATAATGTTTTCTTTTGCAATAATATATAATATTATTATGGATTTATTTCTAGGAAATTCAAATAGGTTTTTTGAAATGTGTGTTATTATGTGTATATAAATATATGAATTACTACGGTTTTCTTAGGAATTATATATTGGGTATCAAAAACCATGATTTCAATTATTATTATGAAATATCATTGTAATTTGGGGTCTTTATTTTGAGGATTATTTTAATATATTTGATAGTACCAAACCTATAAAACATTGGATAACCAAGATAATATTTGTTAAACTGCGAGTGAAAAAATTTGAGTTGTATGAACTATAGGTGGAGATAATAGTATTATTAATGATATGAATTATGGATAAAGTATAATATAGTTATTTATGATAATTAAATTGTTTTTATCATCATTCATGTAAACTCTTTTAGTTTTAGTAATGACTATAATTAAAGGTAACCATAAGTTTGATGGAAAATTTAGGGATTTCCTATAAGAAACAACCATCATAATTGGAGCATGAATGAGAAACCTTATGATTATATTAAAACATGTATCACAAATTATAACTAAAAATGTTGACATAGTCGATGTCCCAAACACACCAAGAAGAATAATTATGTATTCTCTTGAATTTTCAGGTAATGAAGATGAATAAAGAAAGGATATTCAATTTTCAATATGTAAAATATTTTGGGAAATCATGGGGTAAATTTCAATAAAGGGTTAGTTAAATGGTACAAGTGTAGAGATGAAGGTTGTCATAATAGCATGTGTAAGGGAAATAAATTTGGTAAAAAAAATTCATGGATTCTAAGATAGTTGGGTATTATGAAAAACAAGATCTTAATATAAGGTCCAATAATCGAGATAGTCACTGATGACCATATGAACATGGAAAATTTAAAGAATCCATAACTACTAAAACAAGTAGTAATTTATCACTCAATGTTTTCTAGTTTCCAATGTCATATATGATTTCATAAACTACTATATATTGAGTTTAAAAAATATATAATTGTATGATTATTATTCAAATCATTTTTATGGATTTTGGGAAGTTATTCCATATAGATCAGTATCATCCACACTTTATAGAATTATCTATTAAATTATAAATGGCTTAGCACTCTTTATAAATAATTAATAATAACTATTCACAATGATAAATCTCATTCTTTATCCAAAATAATTCCATGAACATATAGTGTTTTATGGGTTAATTATAAGTTCCATATAGAAATTATAATGGTTTAAAAATAGAGGACCCAATTTATTTAAAGAGATAGAACATAATTCCATGATTATAATATTTTATTACAATTAAATAAGGGAAAAATTTCAATAGTTTTCTCCACAAATAATAGAGAACATAAAAAATAATTATATATTTATATAATATAAAATATTTATGCATAGATATTAATAAAATAACTATTAAATTATTCGAAATGAATATGGGTTACTTATATATAGATTATGTTTATTTTAAAAATAAAGGCTACTTTTAATTTGAATTAAAATCAATTAGTTTACCTAAAATTTATAATAAGATCTTTTATTTTTTTCAAATATTTGTTTTAAAAAAAATTCTTTTATGGGGTCCACCTTTGTCACCAATGAATCGTACGAATAATGATAATTTATTATTTATATTAATAATTGGTTCACACCGATTTACATTTTATAAAATGATTTTTTTTAAAAAGAATTTATATTTGAAAATGTAATTTTCCAATTAAAATAGGTATTTAATTATATTTTATAATATAATTAAACAAACGAAATAATAAATTTTGGAATTTGATATTAATAAAATTGAATAAAATTGAATTCTTTATATAAAAATTGAAATACTATGAATATTTTTTCTTTATCCAAAAAGTTATATTTTTAGTCTGAAAATACAAATTTCATAAAACATGTAATTTTTATTACATTATTAGTTTCAAAAAATGACTTATATATTCAAAAAACATTTTATGTAATAAAATATGAATTTTAGGAATAAAATTACTCTCATTATAATATTTTTTGAACTTATAAAACATATGGAAAATTTTATATAACTAATAAAAATGTTACATAATTATAAAAAAAAATTATTTTTTTTAATCATATTTATTTTAAAGGAGATCTAGATCTAGATTTCCTTTAATGCCTCATATGATTTATTTTTTTTATAAAACATTAATATATGTCAATTTTATTTTTATCCATGATGATCTTAGGATATATATATAGATATAATGATTAAAACTCAATTTCTCAAACATTCTTTTTACATGATATTGTTTTTATTTTTTAAAATTAAATTATCATATAGATTGAAATTTAATTTAAAAAATATATAGATATTAAAACCAATATATTCAAATTTGGTGTGAAATTATTCATTAAAAAAAACTATTGAGGATAAAAATTAGCTTCCACGTAAAAATTAGAAATAATAAAATCTATTCACTAAGGGTAAAGGCCAAAACATGTTATAAACGTGTTACAAAATCAATGGTTGAGGTGTGTCTTAGAAAAAAATTACCCCCTTTAATCATTTTTAAAATTTTCAATCTCTTTACCTTTTATTAATGAAATGTTCTAATTGAAACTAATTGGGTATTTCCAAGACTATTTTCTCTTCACATGTAAATTGGTAAAATCATCTCCCGTTAAATAGTACATCTACAAACCAAATTACACCACATAAAACATTAATATTGTCCCTCATATAACACACTTAAAATTAAAAAAATCCTCTATTCAAAATTATTTTTTATAGGGAATTCATTTCTATGGATAATTCCAAAAAAAAATGTTTATTTCTCGACATGAGTATTATCTACTACATTATTGTCTATTCAGTTATCTTATTTAACATTAATTATATATAGAATAGTATAATTAAGATAGTATAATTCATATAATTTGATTTTATTATATTAAGGGTATTATCCTTTTTATTTAGATACTACGTCCATTAAGGTAAAAAATGTTGTTTGTGCATTATTTGGACTATATATTTCATGGTATAGTTCAGTTTATTCGTTCATCCCCATACATATATTGATATAATGATGGTATTAAAATATAAATAATTTTTTTAATATCATTTATGTTATGTTATGAAAAATCATGGATCCAAAAAAAATCATGATCAATAAATGATTATCATTATTTTAATCATATAAAATAAACAAATTATGAGAATGACCTTCTACTCAAATTATGTAATATTTCAATATGAATTAATTATTCTTATATTTTAATCCAAATAAGATATACTGCACTAGTAAAAAACAAATAAGATCATTATTTTTCTTGTATAACATTATTTTAACCAAAACACCTTTTTATCGTTCATTAAATCAAATTATGTTCTAGTTTAGCTGAATTTAATCTTCTATTTAAATGAAAATAAAAAATTATATCATGAATGACTGTTGGATAAAATTTAGTAATAAATTATGATATAAATGACTAAATAAGGATGTCAATTGTTTTGATTTTATATCAATATTTAATTAATTAGTTAAAAAATAAAAATTATTGTCAAGAATCATTAAAAAGAAGTTCTTATAAATTTCACCTTCAATTATAAATACTAAAACACTCATGATAATATTTTTTTAATATAAGAAGAAATTAACAAAAATCCCTATAAGTAACCATAATAACCTTTTAATTGTGAATCATAGAAGAATAATTTATAGATACCTAGCTATTATGAAATTAGTATAAAATATCCTGACCATAAACTCCCAATGTGGAACTCCAAAAGAATATTTTTAGATACTAAAAATATTTGTAGATAAGATTTTAAATTAAACGATTATGATAAATATTTTTTGATATATTAGGATAACATTTTTTCGTAAATGTTAGCGAAAAATTGAAGGGTTTATGCCTAAAATTTCACTCTTTAGGGATTATTTGATATTATGAACCTAATTTCATTTATTTGGTGATTTTTGTAATAGTATAAAAATATTCCTTAACAATGGTCTTCAAAACAAGTACTGAATATAAGCACATGTATATGACTACCTTTTTTCTATATGACATTATGAATTCCCCAAGTACCAGATCAGTAATATTGATATCCGTTTTATTCATTTGTTGTCTTAGATATTCAATTTTCACAACAAGAGGTTGATTATGGATTACTATTGTCTATGTTTTCTTATCCCAATATTTATTCCATATTTTTTCTTGTTTTATTCAGTTATATGTTTCCATTCCTGAGATATTGATCTCACCCCATTATAATATTTGATATTTCTCAATGTTATGATGAAAAGTAGTTCATATGACATGTTTAGATGGATAACAAAGGTGAAATAATAGTTGGTAGATGATGAATCTTTATCACGAATAATTCTTATATACATATAATTGTAAAGAATAAATTTGTTTTCAGAGACGTCATATTTGTCAGTTTATGTTTTATCTTAATATTCAAAATCACTAACCCTAAATTAATCATTCAGATATAAGAGATTTAACAATAATTGTTTACATTGAAATTAATGATGGTTATATCCATAATTTTTTATCTCATATCAATGTTAGTTTGTAAAGTATGAATATCTAATAACTTTATTTATTAATATTCATATGGAGAAACTCAACAAGTGGTATTATGGGTTGTTTTATTGGTTTATATTTTAATTAAAAAATAATTTAAATTAAGTGTTGCTACTTTTTTCCTCGAATATAACATAACTTCCATATACCTGAGATAAATTGGATAATATTATAACTATAATATTTTACATCCATGCTTCTACTTCACCTTCTATAGGATTTATTCTATCAGAATTAAAACATTAATACTTGAAGTAAAAATGTATTCTCTTATCTTATATTCTTCACCACATAAAGAAAACATTTCCCTTAATATCTATGATATATATCATTTGACTTTTTAACTCATGGATCCTGTTTTTTCATATGGATAATTATATATCTATATATATATATACAATAACACACACACATATATATATGTTGAGATTTTTTAGGATTTTATGTGGTGTTATGGGTATCTGAGGATGCAATAATCTACATATAAAATTTATTAAATTTTATGAATGAATAATTTCAAATTAAATAGTTTTCCAATTAATCAAATTCATATTTGGGAAAATCGTGTCCATTGATGAATCTAGAGAATGGGGTTTACCCAATGCACAATATATGTTTTGAAAATATTGTGTTTTTTATCAATTTGTAGCTGTTGGAGAGGAATAAGTTTAATTAAATTGATTAAATTAATTAATTATTTCATAATAATAAATAACTAATACTTAAATTTAAACAATATTATGGAAAATCATTATGGGTAGCCATAAAACCCTAAGATAATTTCAATTCGAGTGAGAGCCTTAGTGGAGAAATATGTTTTGTTGTTTAACTGAAGGAGGATGGATGTTCAAAATAGAATCACATGTGTCTCTCCATTGATGATGGGATTATTATAATTCTATACTGATAGTTCTGTGAACTAATCCATCCTCAAAAAATGGTCCAATCAGTTTGTAGGGATTCTTTATTTATATATTTTCCCCATTGTTTTTTATTTCCATCATGGATTATTTATCCGATTTGGTTTCTATTTTACAAAGTTTATATAGCCCTCTTAATTTAATATTTTTCATATACCTAGAATAAATTCATTATGCATTGGATTTTCATCGGATTTTTGATTTCAACTATAATGATCGACTTTCATTATAATCATGGCCACTATTGTTTCTCACTTTGTTGATTGTTCCTTCATCTTGTAGTTTATCATGTGTTCCTTTTTTCCAATGGAGGTCCAATGATTATAATTTTATTCATGTTAGATAAGTGATCAAACCCATATTCACATTATTTTGTTCAATCAATGATCGAGGTGATGACTTTATAGAGCATTGAGAATTTTTATCGATCTGATGGAGGATTTAAAGAATGTATATCTTGTCTAAATGAGGTCGATATGTTAGAGTTTGTGTGTGGTGAAGGAATCACAGCCATTAGTGGGAGGATTGATAGAAACCATATACCAGTAAGAATTGATACATTTTTAATGAATATAAAGGATATCATGGTGAATATATAGATGGATTTGGGTATTGAAATGATAATTCATATGGATGAATAACCATATATTAAAAAACTAACTACACTTCGTGTGTGACTCAATAATAGTTAATTTTTTTCCAATATTTAAAAATTTATAATCTCTTACATACTTCTGTAGATAAGAAATCAACATCAAACCCTAGGGAAGGAAAAAATGTGATGATTGGATATTATGTCAGAAAACTCCCACTTTTGAAAAGAGTGGGTGTGTTTTTTTGAGTATAATCTATATTATGAAGAAATAAAAAACATGATAAAATAGATTTTTTTATTTAACTAGATGGTTCAGCATTCATGAATTAAAATTTATTAAAAAAATAATAGGAAAATTGGATACCAAAGGTTTCAAAAATTATCTATAATGATGTTTGGGGAAATCTAATCCAACTTGGATAAAGATAGTTTACACTTAACTTCAATTTACTGAAAAAAACCATTCAAATTGAATCAAAATCTACTTTACAAGGCAATTTAGAAATTAGAAGATTCAATCTTGATATTTACAACTGAAATATCCATCAAGTACGGTGAAATTTTCTAAATAGAATCATTTGGAATTAAAATAACTATTAAATTACATCATCAAAGACATTAAATCATGATAAATATATATTCATGATCAATCTCACCAATTTATATTGATGTTTTGAATTTGATAAAGTTAAGGTCTGATTAAATAAAATGGAAATTATAATCAATCTCCATGATCGATTCTAATTCTTGAATGATGTTATGAATAAAAAAATAAAAATACCCAATAAACATAAAAATCCCCATGTAATGTGGTTTTCCTGAAAATCATATTCTAATTTCGGAAAAGAAATTAAAATCATAAACATAATGAAAAAGAATAAAATTAAGAGAGAAGGTATCTTACCCTCTCCTCCTACGATGCTTCTCTGCTCATTCCATTGTGACTCAAATAAGTTGGAAATATATCATACTCTACCTTTCTTTCTATGATGTGTCAAAAGTCTCCAAGAATGTCCCAAAATAATGAGATACTCCCTCTCATTTTTTCCTTTTTATTTTCAAAAATCTGTTCAATTCTCTTTTGTTCACCCACTAAAATCACCGACTTATCTTGGTCCTCCCTGAGTCACCACACACATTCCTACTTTAACTACTATGCTTTTTTAAATTAGGAGAACCCCGCTAACTAACTGGTACTGGAAGTTGGAATGAATCTAGATGAAATTTTCTTCATTTTTTGATCATTATAACGAATACAAAATTTTAGAAAAATTATTTAATGTTTAGAAAAATTTAAACATTAATAAATATTAATTTTTTTAAATATTTAATTATTAATAAAATTATTATATTAATTTAGATATTCAACTATTACTTTCATTAGTATTTTTATTTCATTAAATTATTATTTATTTAATTTAATTTAATTTTTTTATTATTAATAATTTTTTTAATTATGAAATTTAGTTTTTTTGTTTTGTTTTTATTTTTTATTTCTTTTTATTCTAACCAGTGCCATAGGGTTGGTTGGGATTCCGTCTTCCCAAATTTATGGTTCGCAGCTCCCCTCCTTTATGAAAGGAATCTCCCTCTTACGAAGTTGGTGGTACATGTCAGCATCTTTCATACCTCCACAGCAGCGACCACGAATGGCCACTCTAATCCTTTTTATGGTGGAATGAACAGACGAGGATGATAATAATCCACTTTGGTGTCATTTTCATCTACAGGTGAGGCTTAGTGTACCAGAAGTGAAAAATTCAGTTCACATCTGGTTTGGTTCATTCAATTGGGTTTTATATTTGTACATAGTGAGCGATGGTGGTTCAGTTTCATCTGATGTAGTGTTGGCCATGATCTCATCTTCATCAGCGGTGTGTAGGGGAGGATTTGGTTCAATGTACCAGTTTATTCAAATATAGATTAGTTTATCTAGTTTGAAATGATTTGATTATAAATATGTATTTCCATTCGGGTTCAATCTTTGGTGATAAGAACCCATGTCAGCGGGTCACGAGTTGTTGATAGGTGGTGGGTTTTGTGATCATAAAGATGTGTAGGACTTGAAATGTGTCAATTCTCTACTAGCAGTGTGTAGCTGAAGCAGTGGATGCAGACTTTGCAAATAGTGTTCGAGACATCCTTGCGAAAGATGGTGGTAAAAAGAGGTGGGGGAGGATGTTTTGTGACAGTGGTAGGTATGTCGAAAGAGTGGTGGTGGTGTAAATATCCTGAAGCTAGTGGTGTCTCGAAGAGAGAATAACATATTGACTTTAATGGTGGTAGAATGAAAAGAAGAGGTTGTCAGTGTACCACTGAGTAGGTGGTGTCCTATGATCTATCGCTGGCTCTGACGGTGTGTAATGGAAAGCAATTTGGTGGAATGTAAATGACTCACCGTTGGTAATCCCAACTCTGAGTTGTTTTTTTGTAAAGTCAAAAACCAGTGGTGAATCCTACATGAAAAATTAGCAAACAAATGTTAAAATAAAATAGTAGCTAATTTAAATCTTTTAAGAAAAAAAGAAAATTAAAATTTAATTTCTATGTAAAAAAAATTAAATAAATTAAAATTAAATTAAAAAACTAAATTAATAAAAATTAAAACTAATGAATAATTATTAAATTGAAAATAGATCTCTATGCATTAAAAACAGAAACTAAATTATTTACTTAAATCCATTAAATAACTAAATTGAAACTAAATTTATAAATTTATTGAAAACATTCAATTTTAATTGTAAAATTATATGGTTATATTAAATTAATTAACTAAATTATATTAGGATTACAATAATTAAATAGATATAAATTAAATTAAAGATTAAGTTAATCAAATGAATAAATTAAGAAAAGTATCCAAAATAAAAATAATTAACAAATATAAAAAATAGATGTTCTAAGAATAATAAACAAATCGAATTAGAAGGCATCATATTTAGAAAAGTAATTCATTTAAAAATAATTATTTAAAAAATTAGAAATAGAAAAATTAAAATTTAAAAAAGGATTAAATAAATAATTTAAATATAAAAATGAAAAAATTAAAATAATCTGAAAAAAGTGGAAAATTAATTAATTAAATCGTTACAATCATAATAAAATCATGTGTAAAATCATACATTTTAAGGCCAAGTCGAATTCCCCCACACTAAATTAATTATTATCATCAATAAATTTCATACTTAATTGAATTTTTGAAAAACAAAAACTTTTCTTTTAAGAAAACATAAAATCAATCATTTTAATCAATTTAAAAGTAGAGGAAAAATGGTGAAATGGAATTTTTAAAAGAAATTTTAAAAAAATTGTTGTCTAAATTCAAATACTAGATGATTGGGGAAGGAAATAATCATCTACTTTTAAGGATGTAAGGCCTCGTATATGATTCTACTAATAGAATTACTCCAATTCAAATCCATGTTATAGATCTCAGAGTGATAATAGGTTAAAAATAACTGGAATTAAGAACATATCAAAAGGTTCCTTATATTTTTAATCTCACCTAGTTTCAAAAAAAATAAATATTAAATATTAAAAAAATTAAATCTCTTTATTGAAATAATTTAAATGATTTCATATAAATCTATTTTACCCTTCTTCATCTAGCGTTCAAAATTCCCCTCATCCTAATGAACACTTTTTCGAAAACAATTCTCTTTATTATTATTCTGTTATTTGTTTATAATTTTTCCCAACCATGTAATTTGTGAAATTTATTAAGCATATGGACTTACTGGAATTTTATAGTGGGATTACTCACATACATTATGCATAATATCTTAGAAACTCATTGTGGGTTCCAAAAAGCCCATTTTACACTAGTTTTAAAATATTATATGTGAAAACCATTTAAATTGACTCTCTAAAGTGGTTAACATTTATTATAATTAAAAAGGGATCCCTATAGGATGATGTTAAAACTAACAGTTTTATACGGTAATGGTCATCACGCTACAAATATGTATCATATATCACTCTCAAACTTTGTTTGTAAATAAAAAATTCATAAAAAGGGTAATAAAATTTACTCATCAAACATTCAAATTCAAAAATTTCATATTTAAAGAAACATTTAAAATTTTAGTAAGTAATTTTCCGTAGGTAAGGATGATTTTCAATGAATATAAAATCTAAAAAAACTCAAATTACAAATAATTTTAAAATATTTTACATTTTTTTACAAAAAAATAAATTAAGGGAGAGGTATTTTATGGGGAATCCATTAAGACACATATTATCTTATGATAGCTTGATCCTATCCCCCACGCATAATACCAAATTTTCTATGCAACTTTGAATTCAACATTAGAGAAGAACAATTTGAATTCTAATGCATAGAATATTTTTACAATCTTGTAGAATAATGAAATGGTCATAGTGTTATAGTGAAGTTCAAAAAAATATTGTAACAATATTATAATAGATCACATGCAATTTAATTTAATCAAGTGAATAGAATTTTTCAATTAAATTCAAAAGGTATCATGTGAAAACATATGTATAATGTGAATAAGGTGTAAAAAATATTTCAAATTTGATTCAGTAATATTTTCAATATCACGGTAAAAGGTATACTGGACTCCAAACATAGAAAATAAAACTCTATTCAAAGAAAACAGCCATCCTCATATTACCCCCACACATAATTTCACTAAGTGAGTGAAATTTGAAGCAATGAATAAAAAATTATAGTAACAATATAATATATAGTAGATTTTTCTAGAAGTAGTAAAAAATTAGGGACTCACAGCCACTTACAAACATGTGAATCACCATTGTAATTACTCAATACTAGTTTTCATATTCCTAACATTACTACCCTTGAAACTAACCGTAGTCACTTGGAGGGTTTTCTTTCTTGTACATATACCACCACATGTAATTTCTCATTCATTTATACTAAAATAATTAAATTATTGGGCTCCATGACTGAATAATAAATCAACTAAATTTTCAACAACTAACAAATTCCCTATGAAACACCCTTCAACCTTTAGGAACTTCCTAACGGTGTCCTCTAGTAGAGTAGAAAATTCATCACCCATATTCACTTTTTCAGTGTTTACATGATTTTTAGATTAAGGTAAAAAAAAATTTCTCCCCCTCAACCTCTGTAGATAAACATTTAATCTCATCCACAAAAGAAGGGTTAAAAATCACTCTTCGTAGTAGTTCTCTCCACTTCTTGTATAATCTCATTTTAAAAAAAGTTATAATTTTATTGAAGTAAAAGAAGTGAAAACTGTTCTTATAAAGGTGTTTCATTATATTAAATGTTATCCATCTCATTTATATTCCAATAAATATCGTGTTTATGTTTCCTAGGTGATATGGTCTTCCTAATAAATTCTTTATGAGGAAATCCAAGAGAGAAATGTTTAGTTTCAAAACTATCAATCAACAAGGGTTCATACTACATTTTATTTGTATCCCCACAAAAGGGATAATCACATGACTCAACTAAGTAAGACCAAGAAAATAAAGGAAGTGTTTATTTTTTTTCATCAAGAAACTCAAGATTCACCATGCTAAAAATCTCATACACAAGTTCATCATCATAAAATTTTAAATTATAATCAAATTCTTCAGAACCAAAATTTTTATACATATATCAAATGTATTTTCATCCTCTATTTCATGTGTATAATAAAAATTTTCAGTCTCTATAGCAAATTAATTTAACTATTCTAGAATGTTCTACTTCAGGAAATCAATTTTTCATTCAGCATTAATATATTCAAACTATATAATATTAAAATATAAAATATTTTCCACAATTATGATAAAATTATTCTCGATTTGTTTGAAAAATTTTAGACTGAAAATTAATGTGATTACCGGGAAGTGAAATATTAATAGTTAATATTTCTTCAAAGAACATTCCCCCGTCCTCCTCATCATATTTTATTTAAAAAATTATTTTCCTTAAACAATCAAATTCAGGGAGATCACATTTATTTAATGTTTTATAATTTTATTAATTAATGATTTCAGGTTGTTTGTTCACTTTCAAAATATTCCCAATCTCATATTCTGGTTCATTATTCAGGAAATTAAGAAGAATGATTGATGTTTTATTAACATTCAAGTTATCATTTTTAGAATTCTCCTCAACCATAGAATGATATTCTCAAAACACATTAAATAGTAAACATTTTCAAAACTATAGATCATGAAGAGAATAGGAAACTCATCTTCAATCAAATTTACTAATTTTACAAAATTATCCAACTAAAATCTATATAATTTCATTAAAAAGTTATCTGTATATATATCCTCATTTATGGAGTTGGATATTTCTATACATTTTTATTCTATATATTCAAGTTATTCTTAAAAACAGGTTTTTTTTTAAATTTTTCCTCACTATAATTAAATGATTCATTATCAAAATTTCCATAATAAATTTCCTCATTAATAAATTAAATATTTTATTTAATATTTTTCTATGATTCCACGGTTTTATTTTTTAATTTTTCTATTCAGTGGTTCTGTGTTTTATCATGTTTATCAAAATTTTCAAAAAAACATCAAAATAATTTATTACACATTTCAATAAACATTGGGTTGAGGTTCAAAATAAACAATTATTTCTTCCTATTGATCCAAATAATATTTTTGTTTATCAAAACACTTCAAGTAATATTTCCCATAATTTCCACAAAAGGCACAAAAAATTTCACATTGTTGATTCCATCGCACTTGATATTTCATTATATTAAGTAGAAATAAAAAAAGTGAAATAATGAAAATCACAAAACACAACAATAAAATAACATTACCCAAACAACATAAATATAGTGACTCAAATCAAACACACACATTCATAAAAAACAAAAATAATTTTGAATTTATAGTCAAGAATAAGATTCTTTTAACACGCATTATTTTTTCAAATTTTTATTTAAATTTTTTGATGAATTATCGCATGATTACTTCACAAAAAAATGGAGAATTTTTTTTATAAGGACGAAATTCATAATCTCTATAAAAATAATATTTCTAAACCTACACTAGTAATTTAGTGAGTGTTCAAACCCATATGGAATGTTGTATAGACAATTATTTTTCAAAACAAATATCCACTACAAGAATGGAATGAAAATATATATATTTTTAATGTTTTTAATTTTGAATTGATAAAAACTAATGATACAACTAAATTTATAAGGAAATAGTTTTAAAATGTGTGTTTTAAAGTTATATAAAAACATAAGATTAAAATTGTAGCAAGAAAAGGATCTTAAAAATCAGTCAAGAATGATACTAAAGAAATTTAGCTCTACTATTTCTAAAAGTAATCTACCTCACTTGAATGTTATTTGATTTTGAATCCTTATAATATTAATGGTTTGATTTCACTCAATATTAGAAAAAAAACACACATAAAGATGAAATCTTTGAGCTCTCTACTCAAATAATCATCAAACTATAATTGGGTTTGGAGAATTTATTTTGGAATATATATCACCAAAATATTTCTTGTTTTAGAAATTAATGATTGAAAAATGTATTCCTTATTCATTCACTGAGAATGAATATTGACTTCTGAAATCAAGAAAAAAAATTTTTGAAGCAATTTTAAATTAAATCAAAATCAATCTCAATTATTGATTCTTATTTCTTAAAATAAATGGTGGGAAGAAGTATAGAGTATTAAACTAGTAGAAAAAAATTCCCCAAAAAAATCTTATATCCAAGATGCATTAGAAGAATGAATTATATTGATCAAATTATATTATAGATTATGAAATAAATAAATTTAAAATAATTCCCCATTTAGAATTTTTTCATCAATGTTTCCTACTTGATCTTCCTGGTCTACTTCGATCCCCATGTTCTATTACAATCTCCAGGTCTAGCTCCCCTGCTCATCTCCTCAATTATGTGTCAAATCACCCTTTTTTAAACAACATGGATTGGACTTACCAATGTCCTTCCAGATATTGAATGTATATTACATGTGTCGAGAATCATGATGAATTCCTCTAATATATCTCCACTCAAATTAAGATTCAATATTATTTCACACTATACTTGAGGTTTGTGGATTTGATCTATAGGGATGTTCTATAATAAAAATAAATGGATAATTCCATTAATATGAGCTATGAACCAACCTATTTTACATTATAATACCTTTAACGAACATACCAATTTTTCCTCTTTATTTTCATTCATATTAGCATAAATGATAAACAGAAGTCTGCAACTATCACCTAAAAAATAACATTTATGTTTTTTAGAGAATAGTTCTAACTATAATGTGGGGTATTTTTCACATAACAGAATACTCTTAGGCCTAGGATTACCATGGTATTCAATATGTCTCTTTTATGGAGTTTTAAAGGATTTTAGATTTTGAATTTCTTAACCGGTTACATAATTTCCAACACTATTGTCCAATGTTTAGAACTCACTCTCCATGAATTATAGTTCAGAATTCATGAAATTTAATACATAAGAATCATAAATTTTTTCAATAAACTCTTCCTATATTGAAGAAATTTTTTTCAGAATGGTTATTAATATTATAATCAGCCTCATCATTAATTGAGAAATATCTAGCTTCAGAAATAGATGGAACATCATTAGTTGAAACTGGACTGCTTTCCAGTTTTGGATATTCTTCAAAATGTTTAGTTTGAGAAGATTAATTTGAATATTAATGTTCATATTTAGCTTCCATGATTATTTATTCAATAAGGTATTTATTTTCAGATACTTTAACAATTTCAAATGAGTTTTCAAAACCAAATGGCTCTATCTTATAATAAGTTTCCCAAAAATTTTGTCCACTGAAATTTTTTTACATATTGAATTCTTCATGTTTTACCCAAATTTTTAAAATCTCTTCACCCTTATAGAGATCTATGATAGCTCCTATCTTTTCCATGAAGGGCCTACCCAATGTTATAGTAAACTCAATGTCACACTCCATATATATGACTAAGAAATCATCAGGAAGAAACAGTTTTCCTACACGAACTATAAGATTGTATACCCTTCCAACAAGATATGTTAATGGGAAGTAGGGAAATTTTAGATTGATAGTGGTATTTTATTTTTTGGTAAAACAGTAAACACTTCATTGTGGTTGTGTGTGAAAAATTATTCAAGTGTCTATTATTTGGAAATAATTTTTTATGAGGCTTTTGATATGATATTATTTCAATTAAGGCTAGGATAAAAGGGATAATAACTTGGAGCTTTGTTAAAATTCGAATTAACTAAAGAAGATCATATTTGTTGATAATTTAATATTTTATTTTGTTCATTTTCAATAAATTTTTCAGGATTTTGAGGTTCTTTGTCAAGTATATTTTTGTTCCAAAATTCATTATAATTTCCAATTTAAGAATTTTTAATGTCTTTTATAGGTTCTTCTTCAGTGTTTTGCCTAGTTCTTATTACAAAAACCATTACATTATCAATACGGTAAATTTCAATTGTGTTTGAAATAATTCCCCAATCCTTTAATGTAATCTCTATATCTAGTTGTTCCAACTATGTTTCTATATTTTTCATTATATGATCATATTGAATTTTTCATAACCCTATTGGGAATGTTTTTTATTGAGTTGTGTCAAGAAATTTTCATCTTGAGAGTCTATTCTATTTGTGATTTGATCTAGTTTAGATAATATTTGAGCCTCAAAATATCATTGTGAATTAAAAGACTCACTCATCGGTTGATTTTAATATTATTATCTCTATTAGTTTTAATATCTAGGGGTACTGGGTTTCTTTATCATGCTTTTTTCTTTCTAAGAGTGTTTGGGATGGTTCATATAGCCTTTTTTATATTTATTTGAAAATAGTTCATCTCTAGAATGAATCAATGGACCATTGTTAATAGAATGGGGATTTTATTATTGTTGGGAATGAATTTCAATGTTAAGACAAAAAATTTCAGTCTTCCCAAACATAACCCACTGTGAAAATTTTTCCCTAAGTGATCAGTATATCTTTTGGAATCCAAATTTATTTATAGACTTTTTGGAATTTTGCATCATTAATTATTGTAGTTTATTAATTCTTTCAGCCAATTGAGATTTAGTGTCTATTCTTAAACCAGTGTTGTTTACATTTTAGTTAATCCTTTTCCATCATGAATTTTTGTGATGGGAGTTTATGGAAATGTTGTTAAAAAAATTTCTTAACTCTTCATATATATTATCATTGTAGTTACCCACATCTAATTTATCAACATAGTTTTGTCCATAGAAAGATATTCCTTCATAGAATGTATCATTGATAATATTGGATGGATTTGATGGTGGGGAACATCCGGAGTAGATCCATAAATACACCTTAAGAATCATTAAATGGTTCTCATACTATTGTTAAATACACCTTAAGAATCATTAAATGGTTCTCATACTATTGTTAAAAAAACATCTGTTTTAGTTCCATGTTATCCTTTTATTCTTTAGGGATAAAATTTCATGGTGAAGTAATTATAGATGATGTCCCAATTCTAAAGATATTCTTTTATAGACTCAAAAACTAATTTCTAGAAATCCATTTAAGGAAAAATTAACTAATATCATTCTAAGGCCATTTTATGTGAATCCTAAGGGTGCTAGTTACTGAACTATCTTATATAAATCTATAATGATCTCTAGATAGTCCACATTGACGATTCCATTAAAACATAATAGTTGAGAAAGGTGGGACTATGAGTTCATATTTTCTCGACCTAGGTGAAATTATAATAGATGTCTGGTTGCTTGAAACTTGAGAGAGTTGAAACTACCTTAACCTGGGCATCTCATTTTCTCCTACGTTTTAGGGTGAATTTTTATTATAATATTAAGTATAGGAACAATATCTCATAAGTTTTATCTTTCTTATTTCTTCTATTTTAGATCAATTTAGTGTTTTTATGTTTTATTGTTTAAGGGATCTATGTTATCAACTAAAAACCTTGTTCTGATATAATTCATTGTAAAGACAATGATAAATGATTAGATTACACACAATTAGTGCAAGCTATAATTAATTACAATCACTTAAAAAATAGTAAAAGGGAAAATAGTAGAAAAATAAGAGAAGGAGATTGAACAAAATAACATCAATTGAAAAGTAAAAAAACAAACATAATTGACAGGAAATATTTTTTAGTAGTTTTCAGTTTAATTTTTTTTAAAAAAATATATGATTCCTTTGTTTAGAATGTATTTTCTAGTACTGGAAAACTACGTTCCCTTGAAGCCTTACCTAGAAACGGTTTCAGAAATGTCACTCAATCATCATTATGTTGATGATTATGTTCAAAAATTTATAATCACCAATATAATACTTTATATTGTAATGTAGTATCGAATATAAGGGAAGGAAAACAATTGTGTTGACTGACCAAGATTTCAAAATAAAACCCATTAATGAAAACAGTGGGTGAAGACATATTTTTATATTTTCTATTAATATGTAATACAATAGTTAAAATAGTGGATTTTATTGTATTTAAATTGATTGTGAAATATTCTTTAGATGAAATGTATTAAAAAATAAACCATGGGAAAATAAGAAAACAGAGGTTGAAAACAAATCAAAACCCGTGCATTGGTAATTCTAATCCCACTATCTTAGTGAGGGTTTACACATCAATAAATTTTATTGAAAAAAAACTACACAAATTGATTGACAATATCTTCCACTGGGGGATTTAGCATACAGAATATTGAATCATAAACTTCTCTACTCCAGTATTTATCAACTATGATGAATTTTTTAAAAAAAATAATCAATTGGAATAAAACTCACCATAAAATTCCCATATCTAAAAAATTAAATAATGAAACAAATTCATTCAGGATCATTCTCACGGATTGATCAATATTTTTTTAAATTATACAGAGATGAGGTGTGCTGAAATTTAATGAAAATCATAATAAATCGCACTTATTGGTATTGATTCTTGAAAGAAGTTATGTAGAGAAAAGAAATTTACCAAGTAAAATTACAAATCCCAACATAGAGATAATTTCCCAAAAATCATAATATAATAATAAAAAAAGAAATTACAATCAGAAACTTATTGAAAACGAAAAAAATTATGATAGATGGGATCTCCCCTACTTCTCCCATCATATTGTTTTGTTCCTGCCTTCATGTCTCCAATAAGATGGAAAACTCTCCTTATCTATCATGCACTCCAAGATGTATCAAATGTATCTATGAATTCCCCAAATGAATAAGATCATCCCTTTATTGTGTTACTTTTAATTTTAAAACTAATGTTGAGTTCTTTGTTGGTCACCCACTAACTGCACTAACATATTATGGTCCTCTCTAAGTCACTACATGCATGTCTTCTACTAATTCTATGCATATCAAGTTTGGAGAACCCCTATAACCAATTGGTACCAGCATTCAGGATTAATCTGGATGAACATATATTCATGATTACATCAGCATTTTACTAATAGAGTAATTAATAAATCGTTTAAAATTATGTAACAAAAACTAAACATTAACAAATATTTAATTATTTAATTATTTAAATATTATTAAAATTTTATATTAATATAAACATTAAACTATTTATTTTAATAATTATATTTTCTAAATGGATTAAAATATTATTGAAATTATTTTATTTTATTTATTTTATTATTATTATTATTATTAATTTAGTTCCTCATAATTTTTTGATTTTTTTTTGATTTTGTTGATTTTTTTCATTTATTGTTATTAGTTTTAAATTTCTCTTTGTGCTTAACCACCATTGTAGGGGGTTTGGGTTCATTTTTTCAAGAAGATGTAGTTCAGGGATTATCATCCATTATGAATGGAGGCTACCTCTACGAACGACACTTGCAGGTGTTGGCGGCATCCATAGCTCCACAACAACGACCTAAGATGGTAGTTCTCCTCCTTCTCACGGTGGCATCCAATGATGATAGTGGAAACAATTCCCAGTGGTCTTTCTTCCATCCGGATGGGTGGCTTAGGGTTCAACCAGTGACATAGGAAGATAAGATCTAGTGTAGTTCTTACGATTAGGTTCTAGGTCTATGGATAGAAGGCAGTGGTGGTTTGTATTCACCAGATATGGTGTCGGCTACATCCTCACCATCATCAGCAGTGCATGCAGGAGAATCGGGTTCAATCTACTAGTTTCATCAGATCAATATTTATTTTCAATGGTCGAAATGAGTAATTCAGTAATATCTGTTTCAATTTTGGTTCAATCTATAATGATAAGAACTCCTAATAGTGTGTCGTGAGATGCTGTTAAAAGGTGGTTTCTATATGTATGGAGGTGTGTAGATCCAACAATATGTCATTTTATGGATGAAGGTGTGTAATTTATGAAGTGTAAGTGGAAGTTGTAAATGGTGGTTTTAACTTGTGAATGGATGGTGTTTGTAAGAAGAGGTGGGGGTAGAAGGTATGACGAAAGATTGGTTGTAGTGTGAATCCCCCTAACATAGTGGTTTATTGAAGAAGGAACAGTGTCTTGACTAGATTAGTGTGTTCTATATGAATGAACACCATGTTGTCTATTGTCTTTATTTTCTATGGTTTCTTAGTCGTGTTAAGTATCACAACCCTTGTGATTGGGTACACATACCGTTTAGATATATTTGGGTACTCGATTTATTTATAAGGAGTATAAGAATAATACCATGAGTAGTCCTACATAATATTCCCCCAGATGGATATGTCATCTACTGCCAAATAGATAGTATTTTTCATAAGGCACATGCCTGAGACCCTGAGTGGTATCACAGACCATGTGGCATGGTCAAAATATTGTGTTGTTTCCATATCCACAAGATGATAGAAAAATAAATACATGTCTATGATGGGACCCCTAATTAGACCCTATGTACCCAAAGGAATCACTTTTTCCCTTTAATAATCGGCCACCTTTCACATTTCCTTTTCCTATACACATATTTGGTAATGTAAAATGTCCATTCTAAGAAGAATTTCTCATATGATGCGATTGTGCAATTATTTGTAATCAGAGAGATGTCATGAGATTATGTTGGTGTGAAGATTCTTCTTGGAAATTCTTTATTGTGAAAGTTCTTGTTCATGATCATCTGAGTGATGGGGATTCTGGTATTTCCCTGGTGATTGAGTTTTCTAGGGAATGGGTCCCCAATGTCATATAGACTAGTGTTTTCAGTAATCCCACATGTTTATAATGAATGGTTAATCTATATGAGATTTTGGTCCTCACTTTTCATTGAGCTCTCACCTGGATCATATCCTCCATTGTAGTATATAATCCCTTATCATTGTGTATTAGTGGGGAGTAGGTCCTTAAACTAGATTCAACAATCTAGCCATAGGAAACTCTTATTGTGTGGCATGTTTCCTCTTATATATTTTGATGTGGTTACATTGGATGACTGGATTTTCTATGACACTATATCTAGGAGTTATGTATATAATCGTACATTTTATTTAGCAGTGAAGACTAATATTCCTCTCTTAAATTGGGGTTTCATCATTGTGAGTATATTTTTTAGGTGTTTCCTCCCCACTTTTCTTGTTGGTCAAGCTCATTATTATCTAATTATTAATCCCATGATATTTTTAGGTTCATCATATTGGGGTTTCATAAACTCACCCATAAATAGTCATTCCCCAAACATGGAATGTCTTGTTTCATTAAGAAATGGCCTAGAATAGACCATTGTGGTCTCGAAGTAGGAGGAGAAAATTTATAAAATATTAAAATGACCATATATGGTGTTAATTTCCCAAAAGTGTGAGTCGTGTCCTCTATTTATAGATTATAAAATTTATTTTATTAATTTACATTCCTATATATTGGGAATGTATTCATAATCATTTACAATTGTCTTCTTTAATATAATTTTATTTTTACTTATAGGCCATTTCATGAATTTGTTATACTTTATAGATTTCTAATTTTATTATTTTTATACACGGTTTTATGGATTATTTTATTTTCTATGAGTTCTATTAAATATGTACTCCCATAATATGAGGTAATCATACTCAACACTAGTCTTTTTCCCTTGGAATATTAGGGATGGGTATGGGGTGTCACTCTAAACAAATAGTGGGCCTAGGAAGGCCCATTGTTGGATGATTTGTGGTGGAGTGGTATCATAGAATATCTTTCCTATGGGTGGGGTTAAGAGATATATGTATTTTGGGGGATTATATTGGTGTCATAGGGAAATAGTGTTAATGTGTTTGGAGATCGGATCTCAAATTAGGGAAACTGGTGATGGTGTAGTGGCCAATATAATTATACACCATGGCTTTGAACACCTTCTTGTGGACTCAATATGATATGGAACAGGTTATAAGGAATATATTGATACCACCACCATATAGAAATTTTTATTTGGGATTCCTGTCCTTCTTGAGTCATGTCCCTAGATACGCTCTTATAACCATTGTACATTGTGTTAATTTTCATGATGACAGCTTACAGGATTACTAAGAGAGGTTAATAAGGATGGAAATTTGAGTAAAAAAGCTATAGTATAGGGTCATGTTGATGATGTTTTACCTACAATAGAGAAAATAATAGGAATTAAACCTAAGTATTGGTGTGAAACCCTACCTCTAGTTGTTCTAGATGACATTCATATTCATTTTTGGTATTCAATGGTTCTAATAATATAAGAAAATGATTTTAGAATTAATGTAACCTTATTTTAGATTCAAATACATAAACCAGTATCCTTTCATGGTTAAGATAGGGTTATGTATAAGTTTTTTGTAATGAATATATGGTTATATTCTCTTTATCATGAAAAACTAGACCATTCAAATGGTTTTATTTACGACCAATCATCTCCATAGAGTATTATGATGTTGTTGTAGTTTAGTTATTCATACCCAAGATGAGATAACATCATCATGGTAAGAGATTACAAACTTTTTCCATGATTATTTTTCCCTTTTAACCCTATGCTTTTTTGTAGATGGAATAGATTACAAAGTTGTAGTAGTGTGATATTATTTTTTCAATGTACTAATTAAGGTTCACTAATATCTAAAACTAATATCTCAACAAGGTGACATATGGATACATATAGTCACATAATTCTGGGCATGTAATTTTAAGAGAAATTCATTTTAACATAGTCTCTTTATGTATTCTCAATTATGTGTGGTGTGATAGTGGACTATGGTGATAGTGAACTCTCTAATTGAGGAGAACTAGTATGCTAGAGAAAGTTGTGGACATTATGGTGTAGGGTCATCTATTGTAGGTGAATTGTACCAATCATCAGTTTTCTAGAACATGATTCCCTCATGTGGCATGCTTAATATCAAGGATTAGTTGTATAAGGATTCCAAAATGGATCTAGTCAATTGAGATATAGTTGATGTTCTGTATATGATATGTGGGGGTCGCATTATAAAAACGAAAACCCTAGTAGCCCGGAAGTAGTAGTCTTTTTTATTACCATAGAACTAGAGACATGTGATGTCGTCCAAAAGAACTGAAATGTTTCATATTTTTGGTAATAAAGATACAATTATTAGTATAATATTACAATTTAATACTAAAAGTACAAAATATATATTTTTTATCATGACATTATTCACTCTATAAAATTATTGAAAATCATTTATAGTACACTTACTTGATTCCTCCGAAGGAAAACAAAAAAAAAGATGGCTCAAATTCTGTGTAAGTGTTATGTAAATTAGAATTTATCATGGGTAAATGAATAATGGTCAATATCAAATAGTCAATATGGAAATGTAAATATCTAAACACACATTCCATTTTATTAGTAACATGACCACAACATTTAGATAAGGAATAATCAATATGGATAGGTAAATAACTGAATACACATTCAATTAAATAAAAATTATTATCTTGAATATATAATGAATAATAAATATGGTGAGGGAAATAACTCAACACATAGTCTATTTATATTACATGAATATCATGAAGGGATAAGGAATAATAAATATGGAAATGTAAATAAATACACACAAAATTCCATTTAAATAACATCACTGTGATGAATAGAAAAGAAAGTATTAATATAATAAGGTAGAAAACTGAAAACACATGTCATTCATTCAATAACATTGAATGAAATTCTTCCAGAGACAATGTAATTATGGAAATAACATTTATAATAATTTCTAAATTCATAATAAATGAAATGATTAATTATTTTATTTCATGAATACCGCTTTTATTAATACATTTCATAAGATAGCCAAACAATATCTCTACATCCCCATTGAATGTTATATTATTGGTTCATATCATTAGACTATCAATGCATCTAGGTGATAACCAATTCTAGGACCCATCTATCACTTCATCTCAGAAGCATTCTTTATATTTTTAATAATGGATTTAATACATGACAATGTGACTAATCCTAAAATATCTGTATCAATTAAAAAATATTTATTTCAAAATATTTCCATAGATAAAAAATATATCTCTCAAAATTGATAAACATATTATAAATGATATATGGTTAATAAATAAAAAAAATTCTGAAAAAAATATGGATGTTTAGCATAAATTTAATGTCTACTGATCAAAGGAGTGTGAATATTTCATTGGAATTTAAATGACTAAAAAAGAATCATTAAATTTAACGTAACTACATTCCTAGTTTAAATTTATCATAAAATATATCTATATATATAATAAATTAGAATGGTATTAATACAAAAAATATCGTGTTTATTATTAGTAAAATAAGGTTCCTTTCACGTTGAAGAGTAGAAATACCATTAAAATATCTTTAAAAACATTCTTTAGGAAAAATATTATTTAAATTTTTAAAATATCATTTTAAAATATGGGGCTTGTAAAAAATATTTTTAATAATTTTCAACGAATATTATGTATCAATTGTATAATATATCCTTTAAAACATTTATTGGTCATGATGGATGGATATTAAATTCATGTGGTACATCTTAAAAAAAGATTCCTTTCACATTTTTAGTCAAATCCTAGAAGACATTGTCGTGAAAACGACATGAGTAATCCTTTAAAAAAATAGAAAGTCAAAAAGGGTAGTAATTTCATTTATAAATAATTTTAAAAATGATAAAAAATTCAATAAAAAACATTTTTAAAGACATACCATTAGAAGAAATATTGTTTTCATCAATGGATAGTAATGATGTTTGATTATATTTGAAACAATTTATGAATATTTTTAAGTTAAAAAATAGTTAAAAGATACTAATATTACCTGAAAAAATATTATTTCACATAAGAGAATAAAAAAATTATTTTATTCGAAAAATAAAAGAATTTCCTTCTATGAAAATTCATGCTTAAAAAATTCGAATTAAAATAATATTGGGGAAAAAACATTTACAAATTTCATTAAATAGAAGAAAAATTTACCCAATGAATCGATTATTTATACTAAATAAAAATACACATAAAATAATCGGATATAAATATAATATATTAAAATACCAATACCCAAATAATCATATAATATCAAATAATATGAAGAAGTAATATAACATAATGAAAGGAAATTGATTTATGAATTTATTTACATCTTTATAAAAGTAATGACTAATCCCAGTGGAACTAATTATTCAAACTGAAATTTCAAATTCAAGGAATTATTAATTAATAATTATATAAAATTTCAAATGGTTTGTATATATATCATATAATAGAAATTAGGTGCATAAAATTTCATTTTTCCTCAATGAAGGGAAATTGAGATGAAGTCTCTTGCATCATGCTTCCCTTTAGTAAAACCAAATTTAACTTTCTATATAATGATATCAATAATTTTATTTTGTTGTGAAATAACCATATTCAAAACTATAATATCTTTTATTATCTTGTTACAACATAGTATCACATGATCGTTAATAATATTTCATTATTTTCACTTTTTGTGTGTTAATTGCTTAGTTTTCTCATGAGTGTTTTCTCATGAATGGTTTGATTTAGGAAATATTTATTTTTCATTCATTTAAAAAATTATATTAATATACTAAATATAATTAATGTTCATTATACAAATACATATATTCATTAATAAAATTTTAACATGGATAATGGATCACATCCCTTTATGGAGATGGTAATTCATATAAATTTACGAGCAATGCTTTCATTTCCTTAAAAGGTGAATTGGTAAAGAAGTGGGTGATATATTAATTCTATGTAATAAATATAATTATATATACAATATTCACTAAATTAAACCTTATTACCTTCCATTTAAATCATATTATAAAAAATTACATCTCATTGTGAGGTAGTAGTTCACTATACACACAATCGATATTATAATATTTTAAATATAATCAAACATTGTAAGGTTTATGTGATATTAAAATTTAATTAATTTTAATGATATAATAAATTTTATATAATTATGTTATATACGTCATTATGTAAAACTATGAATGGTGTTGATAGAAAAAATCCCATGGGTTTGACGGGAGGTAGTGTAACACTAATATTTTTAATGAATTAATTGTTTTTGGTAAATTAAATTTCTTTGAATTCATAAATTTCACAATAAATGATTTGAAGACTAATTTATAAGTAATAAATGGTTCTTCACTAACTGTAAAAACATTTATATTATCATCCAAAAAATTAAACACTACGTTTGGATTTTATTAAACACTATTCTGAATCCCCTTGATAGCTTGTGTTATATGAAAAACCATGTTTTACAGAACTACGATATAATAATTATATTATTAATTTAATATTACCATATTTAGCACCTAGAATTTGGAATGTAATATATGATTAATATTAAATATATAATGAAACTATAGTCTAAAATTTCTAATAAAATAAACTCATTGGTGGAAGTCTTTTAGAAATGAAAATAAAAATTTATTGAATAGATAATATGGGTTTTTTATAAAAAAACTATTTTTATGCCCAAAAATAGTTGTTTATTAATAAATTAGGTTGACGATTATTATTGAGAGGAATTAATTAAATTTATATATTAAAACCCAAAAAATAATTTTCATTCTTCCAATATGTTTTATCGGAATGAAATAAGAAGAAAACCATTTTTCAGCCAAAAAGGTTTTAATATTCTAAAAGGAAATTTTAATCCTTTTAATGGAATACATGTTTTAAAAATATTTTTTTACAATTTCAAAATATCAATTTGAAAAATTAAACAGATCTTTCAGAATATGAACATCAAGAAACTTAGGTCTAATTTTTGGTATTTTTAGAAGATGTTTCATTTATTGATGAGTAGTAAAAAAAATATGAATTTTAACTCAAAACTACATTAATAAATTAATGTATTAATATATTTAGATTATATGTAAAATTTTTAAGTATAATTATGTCAAATGTACATAAATATATCAGATTTATGTTCTTTTAAACAATTTCACATAGAAATTTTTTTAAAAAACATTTATAAAATTTAGACATTTTCACTTTAAAAACCTGTTATCTCATCCCGTATGCACGATTAATTTTAAATTAATTTATACCAATTATATTTTTAAAAATATAAAAAAAGAATTCAAAATATATTAACATAATAATTTATAATTTCTATTATGGTCAACATAGTTTTTGAGTAAAAATATTATTGAATGAAATTGAATTTAATAACAATTATTAAGATAGATGTGAGATTTACAAGTGACTAAACATTAACATAAAAATCCAAATGAACTATAAACATTTTAAAACTGCATTTTTTGGATTTTTATAAACCATTTACTAGTATTTATTATAATATTTACCATGATTAGAGAAACATGATGTAGGCAGACCTCTCAATAGTGTTTATATTTTGGTATTAACAAAAAATCCTCCCATCCATGTTTATAAAAGTTTATTACCCCCTCTAACTTTTGGTATAAATTCAAATAAGTATTTCCCTAGGTGTAAAACAAAAGGGGTTACCTGATGAAGAGGTAACATTCTCTGATGATAACTTTTATTTATTTATTTCACCACACATTAAATAAAAATTATATCAAGATTATATAATAATATTAGTATCCTAAATATAATTATAATTTTATATGTTAAGATTAAGAACTACACCTTCAAACACTTCCATCAAATATAAAATACAATTTTCATTCATGTCTATGGTGGACCACCACCCCGCGAGTCGATGTCGTTTATTATTTCATTACCACCTCCTATGGTTGGGATTAATTGTGTAATTAATATTTTATAATCTATATTATATCTATGAATGATTAATTCTTTTTTAATTATTATATAAAAACATTCCTTATTTCAACTTTTTGGTAATATGATAACATCATTTCGGGAAGTGTAGACAATCACCTCCTCAAAGATATGTAACTCATTCACACATTACACGAGATGTCATAAGGCTGGGTTTAATAAAAACAAATTATATTTTTGAAAAAATAATCCTAATATGAATATAATTTGTATATATATATATATAATTTACTTTTCGTTCTTTAAAAATATAAAATGAAAATAGAAACAATGTTAATATATACGTATGGCCTACCGTCTCCAGTAACAGTGAATATTATTTCATATTTATATGTTTTATTGATTATTATAAAAATTTATATACTGAAAATAAAATATATTTATGTCATTTTTCAAATTATGTAAACTTGTAAATCATTATTTTATTAAGAGGAACAAGAATGACAAGTCAAAACACATATGAAAAACAATGAAATTGTTACCTAAAACATAACTTGAATTTTTTATTTTCGATAAACGGGTAATATAAAGTCATAATAAAATAATATATTGTATTATATATAAAAATATGGTTAATTATTATTTATATAATATACATATATTTATTATATAGGATTTTTGAAAATGTGTGAATAAATTCAAGACTTAATGTAAGGGTTTTCTCTTCTCAAATTAATTTATGTGAAACATATTCTATATTCACAACTTATTCATACAATGTGGTGTATGTACATACTATGACAATTTATTTAATGAATTAACTATTTTTAATAATATAGTGTGTGTCAATTTTCGTTATTTTTTCATGGATCTCACAATTTAAAAGTTTCTCATCTAGTGAAGTGATTTGTAGTCTCAGTTTTGTTTCAGCGAGACTTATACCAAATTTACCACTTGATACTTCTATATGTTTTATATAATTAACAAGATTGTATTATATTATTATTATTATATATATGTTTAGTTAAATATCCAATTTATTATATCTTTTTCCATGTGATTACTGTACAAATTTTATGAAATCAGTATGGTAATTTTGTCATAATTTTTTTTCTTAATAGGAAATGTTATGTCAAGAATCAAAATTATTTTAATATATGTATACACTTACCATTTACATGTTGTATACGTAATATAATTATTTTCATGATTTATTGATCTTCGTAAAATATTATTCTCTCGTATGGATTATGATTCATTGTTACCAAAGTGGAAGGTGTTTATTGTTATAATCTCATCGTTTATCAAGAATTTTTATCCATATATTTCCATTGATGAATTATTATGATGTATCCCTCATGGAATATCATGAATTTTATTCTAATATTGATATTTATTTTATATTCACGTAATTGTATTTTTTCCATTATTTGGTACTTAAGATATATAAGAATGTCTTTTATGAAAATATGACAGCATCGGCCACTTCGGTCTGAAATTTGTGTTCTTTCAAAACCTTGCATTCTAATTTTTTTTTTAAATGATATAATATTTTTATATGATATTTAAAATAATTTTTTCCCATTTTTTACCTTTTTAATAAATGTTTTTTAAAAATAGATCATCTCTTCATTTTCCAATTGACATACTTTTCTTTGCTTTATACTGCATTAAAGGGATGTATGGCATGTAAAAATTTATACCACCATCATGAAAATATTATCATTAATGATTTAAATTCATGTTTATAGAATTTATTATTTTAGTAAAAATCTCTCCAAAAATTATGTAATATCATTATTTTTAATGTTGCTTTGAATTAAAAATGTTTCCAAAAACATCTATTCAAGAATAGGTTTAAATGATATTCAAAACATTCATTTTATGTTTTAAAGTTTGTTTTCAAAGTAAAAGGTTTTAAAATATTTTGTGTCATAAAAATAATATTTCAATGAGTAAAGGATATTATCAACCATAAAAATATAAAATAATTTAATATGATTATATAATATGATTAAAAATTGGTGTCAATGAAAAGAATTTTGAAATTATTTTATGTATTAAAAAATGATTTATAAAGAAAGGTTATTTTCTATAAGAAATACCTGAAGTGACCTTTTACAATCATTCCCCATATAAGATTATATACCTTGATATAATTTATTCTTTACCTGGGATATTCTCTAAGGATATAATCATGTTATTTCACTGAATGGTAAATTTTTTATTAGTATGATGTCAATGAAAAAAATATTGTTTTAACAAGTTATATGATTATGAAACCCGCATCTTTTCAATAGTGTTATCCATATGAAAACCAATCCTTTTAATGGGTTTTGATATGATGAAATTATTATAAAACCATTCTGTATTCCAAATGTTATGATATTAAAAAATTCATTTGATAGCCATATCTTTTATTAATTCATGATATGTTGAAACTTTTATGATATGCATCTCTTTTTTTGGGTCATGATATAATTAATTTTTTATTATATTACGGAACATTTATGTATGATTTAATTGTTTCATTATTGTGACTTACATATCCCATCAATGCATTTGGTATACAATTATATATAATGATATGATGATATGAAAAAAAGTCAAAGGGTTTCATCAATAATTGGAAGTTGATGTCTCCTCATACAAAATCGGAAATAGGTTCATCCTGTTCCATAATGAGATATTTTTGTGACTTGATCCATTATGTAAAAGGATTTTATAATGACCCTTTCATTTTAAATATATCATTACATGATTTTAGGAGTAATTAAACCTCAAATTAAAATCCAAGGATTGTAATGTGTGGTCTCTTGGAAGACTAGGTACATAAAACTAAAAACACGGGATTAAATAAAACATGAATTTATTTGTCATCCATTATGATATCATGCCTTCCATTGATCCATGAAATATACACAGGATAACATGGGAATAACATGAAAAAATGGATGAGATAATAATCAAAATAAGGGAATAAAAATTAAAATAAAGCATAGCACATGGGTTAGAAGGAAAAACATAATAATATATAAAGGCATGAAACATTATTATATATGGAGAATAATAACATGGTATCATTATATCAAGGATTAATAGTAATATTGAAGCAACATAAAACATGAAATTAACATGAGTCAAGGCTCGTTATATATAAACGAGCATGAGCCAAGGCCCATTGCACATGGATGAGCTTGAGTCAAGGCTAACCACCCAGACCATTGAACATAACATCTCATGAGACTAAACATTACCCAATTCATTGGATAAATATCAAGGGTAACCCATCATAGAATTTTCATGAATATTTTTTCCACACAAATAGTCATACAAAATAAATCAAACATAAACATAAGGGTTACCCATAGAAAAAACTTGGTATCATAATTATGTCAAAAGGAACATCAAAAGGGAATATCATAGTGGGGTACAAGAAATTATGGATTTAAATAACACATGAAAATTCATACTAGAATATAGATATATATAATTATATGTGATATCTAACCGAAGTGAAAATAGTGTTTATGAAATTCTAGAAATAAATCATTTTAGTACGTCGTAAGGGAAAACATTCAAGATTCTTTAAAATTTAAAAGAAATAGTCGTTTGTATATAAACAGAACTAAAAAAAGTCATATTTTCATGAAAAAATGAATTTTTTCATATAAATATAAGTGGCTTAAAATATATTATATAATGCACATTACATTGGGTAACAATTTGGGGAGTTACCTTTAATCGGGCCTTCTTAACGAGAAGAATTGAGTTTGGATCCTTTTAAAAACATGTATATACCTAAAAAAGATGTTTGAATGGTTCTTGATATATGATATTTAAACATATTAATAGAATTTAGTGTATGTAGATAAAAAATAAAATAGAATATCCTTTTTTTTAAGAGATAAAGAGAATCCCGAAGGAAAAAATGGAGGTTTGGGTAGAATCTCATACCTTATATCTGAAACGATTCTTCACATGATCATACTATTATGAATAATAATATAAAATTCATTAAATAAAATTTATAGAACCATTTATAAATTTATTTGATTTATTAATAATTTATTATGTTCATTTATGTTTTTTAATGGGTTAATTGATTCAATATCATCATTTCGGAGCATTCATTTCCTTGGATTCCATGATCAGTTTACTTGTATAATTATATATAAATTCATGTAGAATGAGGATAGTTTTCTATAAATTAACATATATGATATTAATGAATATATATAGTATTAATATACTGTTTTTATAGAGGTGAGGATGATTTACTATATAAATCATTAATGATAATCGTTGAGATTGATTTAGCATTTTTTTATCACAATGAACTCATTTTGTTTTTTTAATTTATATAATAGGTAAAAAATGATTCCAAAATAATTATTAAGATATAATACATGTATTATAATCTTGTTTAACACTAAAAATTTATTCATTACCAACCTTGAATCGTGAATTGAATGAAGAAAGCATGTCATCCATGAAGATTGTAAATTGGCACCTCATAGACAATGTTTACATTCATAAAGTAAAAGATTGAGGATAATGGCTTTGATGATCTATAATTCCGTAAAAAAGTAAATAAATCTAGTATATTTTTGATGATGGTGTTTTCATTCCATTTGGATGAGTTTAGGTGAGGATATAAAAATAAAATAATAGAACTTTAAAAGAAATTAAAAGAAAACAGAAGAGAGTTTTAGATGTTGATCCCTTCTTCTTGATAATCACCATAGGGAATTAGTTTTGGACTTTTTTTAAGAACAAATACTCATGGACATGCGGGAGAGGTTATTCAAGATTACTTTGTAAAATTTGGGCAAGGATAAAAGCTTTTATGGTGTTAGGAGAAGAGGTGGTGATATGTGGTATTTATAGTGGGTGAGAAGGGTGTTTTCTCATTATTTTAATCATTTTTTTTATTTTTCTAAAGAAAATAAATATTGTTGATTATTGAGACTAAATAAAGTAATAATATCAAGTGAGTTAAAAACAATTGTGATTACCTCAACCATGATTCAATAAATAATGTATTTAACTTATAATATATATAATAAATTATCGTATCTTACTACTACCAAAAAGTTCATGTATTTCATTAAAATCCCAAAATGTTTCCCTAGAAATGTTTTGATTTGTATAATTAATAAATTAACTCCATTTTATGAAAATAATTTTTTAATTAGGGGAAATTTTAATTTTTTTTAAAATCATCATTTACATGGAAAACTACATTTTTTAAAATTAGAGGTGATTTTATAACACATTGTAAAATTAACTAAGGTCTCATAAAATTATATTATAATCATAATCCATTAAAAAAATTATTTATTGATACATTTTCTATAAATAAGTTTTCTTTTAAATAAATTAATTAACCATCAAATTTTAATTAAATATTTCTGACTTATAAAAATTCCAACACTTAATTAATAATTTTTAAAATATTTACTTACATATACTATGATATAATTATATAAATTTTTTACTTCTAAGATGTATAAATTTTATTTATACATTCAATGTTGTGGTTACTATTCAGTTGGATGGTTTACTATTCATAAGGGCCATATTACTCTTCGAAAGGTCCAGTTACTATTTCATCATTATAGGTTCCATAACTTCTAAAAATGCTTCTCATTTCATTAATTCCTGATTTATAAAGATTTTAGTGCATACTCTTATATGTTTATACTATATAAAATATTTATAAGGGAATTCATATTGATAAAACATTCTGTAATTACATTCCTCCCCTGTTAGAAATTTCATCCATGAAATTTCATTTTACATTCTATGGTGAAAGTAGGTGTGGGTTCTTTTCCTTCATCGCTTCCTCTATATCCCATGTTTCCTCTTTGTACTTATGGTTCTTCTATAGTACATTTACTACATGAGTATTCTTGTGGCATCTAAAATTATATCTTCGATCCATGATTTTCTCTGGGTACTCTTCATAAGAAAGACCATTATTCAATTGTACCACCTACAAAGTTAGTATATGTGAAGGATCTAATATTTACTTCCATAATAAGGATATGTGAAATATAACATGTACTTGAGACATTTTTGGTATATGTACTAGTTTATGGGCCATAGATTTGACACAATCAAGGATCACAAAAGGGGATGTGGGCTTGGTACTTAGCATCCCTTCTTCCAGAATCTCATGATCCTCTTCCCTTGAGATATGTAGAGGAATACCATGCCTCCAACTGTTTGAATTGCTATTTTGTAGACTTTGGGATTCCCTGATGGGATGTTTAATGGTTTTCCCCTTCACCACCACCTCTTTAACCATATTAGTTCCAAGAATCATATGTTCACCAACGTCATCCCAACATATGAATGATCTACTCTTTTTCCCTAAATGGCTTCGCATATATCCAATTATATGATCAAGTGGAAACTAATATTGTAGGATAATTCGACCAATGGAAGAGGTGGGCCCCATTCCCCATTGAAATCCATAGAACATGATATCCACATGCCTTATATTTTTTGAATAGTACACTTAGATTGGCCTTGAGTTTGAGGGTGAAAGCAAGTACTGATGTTCATAACATTTCATATATCATGTTGTAGACTTTTCTAGAGCATAGTGGTGAATCTCAGATATCAGTATGATACAATAGATATTTGTACACCATACATCCTTACAAATTCTTTGCTGTTTATCTGTGAAAGTTGATCTACGGATTAGTCCTCTCAAATTGAGATAATTTTAGTTGCCTTTGTAAGACGACCCACAATAACCCATATATAATTATTTCCTCTGCATGCCTTTTCATGTCTAGTGAAAAATTCTGTAGTGATTTTTTCCCATTTCCATGTTGGAATGGGTAATGGTTGCACCATCCCTCATCCTTCAATTTCTTATATATCAGGCACTATGATGTATATTTGGTGATCTCCTATTTCATATTATCGCAAAAAAAACATTCTCCTGGAGATCTCATTACATATTTTTTCTCTAGGGGTGAATAGAGAAATATGAGTTATGTGAAACATTCATAATATCATTATTTACCAATGGATTAGATGGAACACATAATTGAGACCCCAATCTTACAACTCCATATTCATTGATCTTGAACTCGTGGGATCTCTCATTTCAGATAGCTTCTACCTATTTCTGAATTTCCACATCATTTCATTGATCAACCTTCGTTTCCTCTATAAGGGATGGTTGAGAAATCATTTAAGAATGGATTGTTGATTTTCCTCCCTTAATGATCCTCATGTACATCCTTTGTATGTCGAAGATTATTGGATCCTTCCCAATTCTCATCATTGATAAAGATGCAATATCATTTCAACGTAGAGCATCTCCCACCTTATTTTACATACTAGGAAGGTAGTGGATTGAGAATTTGTACATCTTTATGATATCTGACCATTTTCTCAATCATATATTAATCTTCTTATGTGTGAATATATATTTCAGACTCTTGTTATCCTTATATATCTCAAACTTATCCCCATTTAGATAATGCCACCATATTTTTAACGTAGAGATCAGAACTGCCAACTCTAGATCATCCATAGGATAGTTTTGCTAATGAATTTACAACACTGTTGAGGTTAATTATATTAGTTTATAATTTTTTTTTTGTAAATAGAATAAGAATTTCTTTAAAGCATTTATTTATACCCCAAAGAGTTATACACTTTGCAGGAGTGTGAGTACTTGAGTAGTGATAAACCTCTTTTGAGATCCCTAAATCTTTCCTCACATTGTTGAGTGAATAAAAACAGAATTCCATTCTATATCAACATGGTTTTTGGGTTTGAAAATAATTATAATTTTTTCAGAAATCATTGAAAACACATATTTATACCATGAATGATTAGAAACTCCATTACATATGTTGTCCTATTCTACTCATTGATTGCCTTTGTCTTGGATTAGTCCAAGGATATTCCTTTTCTGATGATAAAATTACCCAAGAATGATACATCCTCTATCTAGAACTCCCATTTACTGTACCTTTAATATAGTTTATCCTTTCATGAAAATAATTAGTGTAGTATTCAAATACTCCTCAAGATCCTCTTTTCTCTTGAAATATATCATACTATCATCAATAAATACTAGCAAAAAAATTTCTAGGTAATCTCTAAAGACTCTATTCCTTAAATACATGAATCCTTCTAGAGAATTAGGGAGTAAAAAGGAAGTTTGTCTTTGGAATATCCGCATTATACACCTTTAATTGTGGATATCCTGACTGAAGTTCCAACTTTGAGAAATAAATGGACCCACATAGCTAATTAAAAGATTCATATATTCATGTTAGGGGATAATTTTTCTTTATAATGGTTTTTTTTAGCTCATGGTAATTGATATAGAGGTGCATTGATTTATCCTTATTCATGATTACGATTACTAGTGCACCCCATGGAAAACAACTCAGTCATATAAAACCCTTATCTAGATTATCCTATAACTACATATTTTGTTCTTCTAACTCAATAGTATCTATTCAATAAGGTGTATTTGATATATGTAGAGATCTTAGAATAAGTTCATTTGAGAACTCAGCTTCTCGGTTATGTGGAAACCAGGAAACTCTTCTGGTAATACATCAATGTAATCCCTCGCACGGGGTATATATTCAAGTATGATCATCTCATTTATCTCAAAAATTTCAGTGAGATGTGCTTGCTCATAATGAAATAATATCCAATATTGAGATGATTATTCTTAAGGACACTCATCATCATCCTTATAATTTTAAATAATCAGAGTATACTTTGTGAAGTTAAGAGAGATCTCCCTTTCCCGATAGTTGATGTTGGATTCATATAAATTTAGCCAATCAATTCCCAAAATATCATCAAACTCTAGAAAAGGATTTTTGATGATATTCTCAAGGAGGTTCAATCCACACAAAAAAATTATGGAGGATTTATGTACATTGGATTCAATAATTGATACAATAGTTGTTATCATAGATAAATCAACCTCCAAATTTTGAGGTGTTGTTTGAATAGTTCTAGAAAACATGACAGATATAAAACAATGTTTAGATGTAGGATAAAATAGTACATTAACTATTCTTGAATGAATTACCAGTGTACAAATCACCACATCATTTTCCACCTCCACATTAGCGGTAGTGATGGAATAATACCTTCCTTGTTTCCATGTAGGTTGTTCATTATTCCCTCCAACAACACTTGGCATAGGGAATTGGTTTCCAAAATTCCCATGTTTCTTGTAGTTCAAACACTACAATACTAGTAGATCATTGATGTAAAACATCCTTTATTCTACCACTTTATTGGGATTATTCATATCCCTTCATCAATTCATAGCCATGTTCCCCATTTTTTATATTTGAAGCATTTCTTAGTTCCATTTAGACAGTTCCCAGGATGCTTTATCCCACAATTTTTACACATGGGATATTTGGACCATTTTCCTTCATGGGATTTATTTTCATATCCACCCATATTAGACTCCATTTTCTTCTTTTTGTCACCAATAACACAAGAATATTGAGTTTTAATGGTCTCTATTTCTTCCTTGAAGGAATAGTGTATAAACACCTCATAAATGTCAAAATCTTGAATCTCCAATGATTTTTGTATATTCATCTTTAGTATACTAAAGAAGAAATTCACCTTCCTTTTGATATTAATGATAGAGTTAGTGGAATACCTTTCATGAGTTATAATGTTTTCGGCATACGCCTTTATAGAATCATATTTCCTTATACTTATGTTCATTGACTCTCTTTTCATCCTATGATGGAGGGTTTGGGGAAAATATTTATTTGAAAACATTTTCTTGAATTCCTCTCAATCCATGTAATAAATATCCTCCTTGGACATCGTATATTTTATTAATTTCCACCACTGACTAGCTTCCCCATCAAAATGATTGACTAAAAACACTTCATTCTCTTCTTATGAGCAATGAAGGACAAAAAATGTCATTTCAATGGAGTTAATCCATTGTTTTAGAAGGAGAGGGTTATAAGATACACTAAATAAGGGAGGCCTTTTATGCATAAAGGATTCAAAGACACAATTATCTCTCTTAGTAGAAGTATGGAATTCCACACAATTAAAGTTAGTATTCATAACATGAGTTAGTTGAGAATGTATTATCATGCAGTTTTGAGAACTCATTCCCATCATAATTGGAATTTCATTAGAAAAATTATTCCATTTCATATCAAATTTATTATTTTCATGTGTTCTTATATTTTTTACCATTAACAAAGAAAGGAAAGTGAAATTAAATGGCTTGAATACTTATCTAATAATCATAAATGGGAAACATTAAACATATATAGATAAAATCATAAAGTAAAAGTATATTCTAACTTTTGATTCCCTAGGTTTTAATCTAGGTTTCCATGATCTGGTTCCTAACATATATTCTTATGGGTGATTTTTTTGTTCCCTTAACAATGTTTTTTAATGAGATTATGAGTTTACTCAAACATATCCCTGAGAGTGTCAAACCAGGTGTGCAGTAAGGCATGTAGTCGTATACCGGGTTACACTGAGTTGGGCTCGGAACACCATGTCAAATTTTTTAATCCTATGTACATATGTTCTAGAACCACATCCGCTTGTGGTATCCAGGTAGGGATTTATTTTATTGATAAAATACTTACTCTATACTAAACTAAATGTATGGATGTTTTCATTTACATAGTATTATCTCTAAGGTTCTTAATAAAGGGATCTATTCGTAGTCTCCAAAAATATCTAAACATTTTCTCTAATACCATCTATAGTGACCCTATTCATTTACATGTATCATTAAATTGTTTTAAGAATAATCGGACATCAAATTAAAAGCTATGGATCATAAAGACTAGTTTTTTGGAAGACATGGAACATAAAACATAAAAAATGTGACTAAATAAAACATTTCATTATTTATTATTCATTTTGATCTCCTAAATTCCATTAAGACCTTACATATTCATAGGATAAACTAGGGATAACATGAACATAGGGATGATCTAAAAAGAATAGTAAGGAAATTAATGTTAATTAAATCTTAGAAAATGGGTTATAAGGCTAAATAAAACATTACTAGAAATAGAGGTTTACCCAATGGATATATACCAACGGCTTCTTCAAACCATTGGTATACTGTAAAAAAGGCAACATTTTCCAAGTATTTGTTCAAACTGTTGGAAATGTCTTAATATATATAAGATTTACCATTGGTTTGAATAAACCATTCTTAATGAAAGGATTTCCCAATGGTTTTTAAAAATTTTCTGGAATCCCCCCCCCAATACACAGCACCCCATCTCCCACTCCGCCCAATTTTATACCCTAATCCAAAGCGAATCCCAATGTTTTCACAGCCACAAAACTCCTTCCATTCATAGAACGATCTTCAATACATAAATTTATTATTTTTACACATAATGTTACTTAATATTACCTTAGTTTTAATTTCATCCCTCCATTTTTTCTGTTTTCTATTTTGACTTGGGCAAAATTAGAGTTTGTGAGGTCTATGGCATACCGAACCCTATGATTTGTTTTCTGTTTTTTGTTCTACACTTCAAACACGGTAAAGGGTTTGTTTAGTGTGGTGGTATGGTAGTTTCTATGGACGTTAGTTTAGTTGAAAATTGGATTTGAAATTTGTATTTATAGTTTTAGTTAAAGGAATAATGGGAAGGGTATTGATATTGAGGATGAATTGGATGTTGGTTGGGTGATTCATTCGAATTGTGATGTTGGTTGGACTGTGTATATGTGATTTTTATGGTATTATATGGGTATTACCACCCCTGAACACCCCCCACCCCCTAGACCCCTCTCAACCCATAGATATCCCCCCAACCACCCCCCATGACACCACCCCCTTTAGATAGCCCCCCACACCCCACCCTCATAGAGACCCCACCCCACCCCCCACCCTTTGGACAACCCCCTCCCCTACCCCCATGGACACCCCCAACCCCCCTGGACACCCCAACCCTCCTTGGACACCCCGCACCCCCCATGGACCCCCCCCCCCCACCCTTGGACACCCCCACCACTGTGGACACCCTCGCCCTTTGGATAGCCCCCTCCCCCTCCCAACCCCATGGACACCCCCACCCCCTGGACACCACCACCCCCACCCGCCCTGGAAAACCCTCACCCCCATGGACATCCCCCCTAGACACCCCCACCCCATAGACACCCCACCCCCTAGACACCCTACACCCCTGTGGACACCCCCCCACCCGCTTTGACAGAACCCCTGGACACCACCACACCTCCTAAGTTCATGGCCCAATATTTAAATTGGAATTAACAATGAAGTTGATTTAATCATTCCCCAATGACATTTCCTAAGTGACCCATATATCCTTAAAATTTTAATTTTTGATGTTTTGATAAATTGAATTTTTCATGCCTTGATAAATTGAATTTTTCATGTTTTGATAAGTTGAATTTTTCATGTTTTGATAAATTGAATGGGTTGTTTAGAATGAAATGGATAATACATGATGGTTTTAATTTCGTAATGAATAAAATGATTTTAAATAAAATTACCCAAAGGGGGTTTCAGGAGGGGTAGGGGGGTTGTCCAGGTGTGGGGGTCTTTCCAGGTGGGGTGGGTTGTCCAGGGGGATATGGGATGCATGGGGGTAGGGGAGCAATAGGGATGTTGGGGAGGGGGGTATGAGCTGCCCAAGGAGGGGTGTGGGCTATCCATGCGGGTTAGCGTGTGGTGTCCCGGTGGGGGAGGGGTGTGGCACATCTCAAGGGGTGGGTTGTCTAGGGGTGGGGGCTGTCTACATGGGGGTGGGGGTTGGGTCGATCCAGGTGGCGGTGGTGGGGGTGGTCTATCTGGTTGGGTTTGGGGGTGGGTTGTCTAGGTTGGGGTGGGGGTTGTCCAGCGGGGTGTCTAGGGGGTCCGAGGTGATGTAAGGGAGGTGGTGGGCTTTCCAGGGGGTTATCCAAGTGGGGGAGGGGTATGGACTGTCCAAGGAGGGGGGGGGGGGAAATCCAGTGGGGGTGGGGGCATGGGCTGTCCAGGTGGGGGTGCGGGTGGGATCCAGTTGCTGTAGGGGGGGTAGGACGTAGGGGATACAGGGGAGGGGGTGTGGGCTATCTAGGTGGTGGAGTGGGTGGGGGCTCTCAAGGGGGGGGGGGGCTGTCCAGGTGGGGGTGGGGTTTTGGGTTGTCCAGGGAGGAGGGGATGGGGGTGTGTTGTCCAGGTGTGGTGGGGAGGTGTCCATGTGAGGTGGAGGGGCTATCGAGGTGGGGGTCTGGAAAGGGTAGGGGCTGTAGGGGTGTGGGGGGGGCTCTCCATGGAGGGGATGGGTTTTCCACTCCGATACTCTATAAAAAATAGGAATCACATATAAACAATGTATATTTTCTTTCAAACGACAAGACTTTTCTTGAAGTCCCCTACCAACACTCACTCTTAACCTTCCATGAAGAAGTGATCTATGGAAAGAAATGTCACTCAAGTTATTATCCATATTGATCTCATAAAAATTTAACATTCGTACAACTCCTTATCACCTAATGATATAACAAGTCTCAAACTCCCATGAGTTGTGTCCCATCGAAACATGACTCATATAATTAGATACACTTATGATATTTGGTGGTGTGTTTACAATTGGTTGTGTTGTGATTTATATGTATAATATTAATGGTTTACTCCAAAATCCTTCTCGGGAATCTATAATATTCTTTAAATCTTGATCCTATTGGATAGAGGTTGGATTTTATAACCCTAGTTAGGGGGTGGACAACCCCATCCCCTTGGAGAGCCCCCCCTGGACACCCCCACCCGCTGGATAGCCCCACCACCCCTGTGGATAGCCTGCCCACCCCCCATGGATTTCCAGTCCACCCCACCCCCCCCCCCCTCCCCCCTCGCAGACACCCCATACCCCCTGAATAGCCCTGCCACTCCTGTGGACAGCCAGCCCACCCCTGGACACCCTGTACCCCTGGAAATCCTCCCCACCCCCATGGACATCACTCCCACACCCTAGACAACTCGTACCACCTAGAATTCCCCCACCCCTATAAACCTCCCCCCAGACACTCCGACCCCCCCAGGACAGCCCCACCACCCCCTTGGAGAGCTCATCCGCCCCATGGACACCTCGTACCCCCTAGACAGTGCCCAACCCCGTGGACAGCCGGGCCACCCATGGACACCCTCCCCACCCATACACCCCCACCCCTTGAAATCACCCCCCCCCCCCCCCCCGGACACCCCGTACCCCCCTGGAAAACCCTGCCCACCCCCTAGACACCCCTCCCACCCCTTGGACACCGCGTACCCCACTTGGTCAGCCCCACCCCCTGGACAATGCCGACCCCCCTGGACAGCCCTCCCCCCCATGGACAGCCGTCCCATCCCCCTGGACACCTCATACCCCCTATACACCCCCCCATCAACATCCCTGCCAGATGGAAACCTTAACCCCCTTGACATCCCCACCACCCCCTAGCCACTTCTGACCCCCCTCGATATCCCTACCACCCCTAGACACCCCGTACCCTCCTAAACACCTCCACCCCTTGGACAATGTACGTGATCACTCAAATAACAAACTAAAATGTAAAATTTCATCGATCTAAAATTTACAAAACTCGTGAATAATTCTCCTCCACAAGTGTACATGATATTGTACACTCATGTATAGTTATTCAAATTTATTTTGTTATAAATATAGTATTATGTTTTCTTTTATATTATGATTCTCATATAGAATAGTGTGTCAGTTATGGTTTCATATAAAGTGAACAATTCTTGTTTACATAAATATATTTTCGATGAAACATCAATATTATTGAATTCATTTTGACGAAATGAATTATAAAAAATTATTTTACAGAATTGAAAAATTTTGTATGTATAAAACCGATCGAATTTCAAGAGATTTTCAAAACAATTTAGAGATATTTTTAGATTTTTCATTTCAAAATACTTTAGAAAATGGTAAAATACAATTCCCTTTATACAATTGTGTTAGAAGACCTTGGTTGAGTGGTGAAGCATTCAGGTACCACATAACCAAATATGGTTTTCATGAAAACTATAATGTGTTGTATCAAAATGGGGGGAAAATAAAATCTAAAATTGCTGATGATCCTAATGAGAGGTATGGATTGTAGAATTTTTTATATGACCAGTTTCCGTTTATTCGTCATCTTCATAAATAAATAATTCCAACCCAAGAAGATTTTTATATGAGAACAGATTATGTGTATAATGAAAATGATGATGTCGTTAGGGTGAAAAAATTGAATGATTCCAACATGACTCCAGTATATTAACAATGTGGTAAAATGAAAAGGATTGAATTTTTAATCCAATAGTTTCATGCGAAAACTATGTATGGGATTTATAATACTGACATCGATTATATTCTTACCTTCTTGATGGACTTACTTCCAGATGATGCAGAAATTCCCTCAAACCACTATATGGCATGGAAGTTAGTTGACTAACATTGATTTTCATCAAACAAAATTCATTATTGCCTGAAAGATTTCAATTTATTATGGGAGTAAACTGTGGAATGAAATGATTGTATAAAATGTGTCACAACATTCTAGAAGCCAAAAGCTGATGGAACATTGTCCCGTGTTCCATTAAAAGTAATGTGTCACTTTACATTGATACCCAAACTCCAAAATCTTTTTATGTCGGATGAAATATCAATAAAAATGGTGATGGCATGATACTGACAGAAAGAAGACTAATGGTGAGTTCATTTACCCTACAGATGGATTTGTATGGCAGAGATTTGATGCTCAATATCCTGATTTTTCTACTAATGTGTGTAATGTGAGGATGGGCCTTTCATGTGATGGTTTTAGTCTATTTGGTTATATGATTACATCGCATAGCACATGGCTAGTTTTTATATACATTTACAATCTTCCCCCGTGGTTGTTTATGAAAAAACATTTTACTTTCATCAATATACTCATATCTGGACTTTCTGATCCTGAAAATGATATAGATGTATAGATTCAACCTTTAATAAAAGAGTTGAAACTTTTCTTGGATGTGGGTTTGAGAATATATAATGCATGTTCGAAAGACATATTTCAGATTTGTGCTATGCATATGTGGATGATCAATGATTTTCCTACTTATGCAATGATGTATTGATGGAGCATGAATGAAAAACTATCATGTCCTATTTTTATGAAGAATACACGATCCAGAAGGATGAAACGTCTTTGTAGTTTCGGTTTTATGGGACATCAGTGATTCATGCCAATGGACAATCCATATAGAAGTAGTCATCAAAGATTTGACAATGCCATGGAGACCGATGATCCACCTCAGTGTATGTCTGGAACTGAGGTGCTTAATTAATTGAAAGATTTCGGTTTTTTATTCGGGAAGGGTCAAATGAAATATGGAAAGAGAAAAAATGTTTCCACGGAAAACTGTTACAATTGGAAAAAGATAAGTGTCTTCTTGATATTCCTTATTAGTCAACCAATTTTTTAGGTCATTTCTTAGTTGTAATTCACATTGAAAAATATGTGTGTGAAATGTTGGATTCGATTCTTCTAAATGTTAAGGGAAAGACAAAAGATGATTTACAGTCTCGGAGTGACTTTGTGGATTGGGGCATTAGACTAGAATTGCATCATGTGTGTATCATTGAAAATAAATGGCAAGTACCATGTTCTTCATATGTGGTGACACCTACAAAAAAAAATTCTACAAGTACTAGACACTATTAATGTTTATGATGGCTATTTAAGAAACATATCTAAACGAGTCAACATAAGAGAGTTGAAGATAAACCATTAAAGACTCATGATTATCACATCCTTATGCATAAGTTGATTCTAATAGAAATTCATCATATTTTTTCCAATAATGTAATTGTAGATGTTATTCAGTTGTGCCATTTGTTTAGATATCTTTGCGCTAAGAAGTTGTCCAAGTATTTAATGAAAAAAAATGTTGGCATATGGCCCATTAATTTTTTGTGAGTTAGAGAAAATATTTCTTCCATAAATTTTCACATGAAAGTTTCACCTGACTATCCATATTCCAAATGAAATACTTCTAGGTGGACCTATTTCTTTCATTGGATGTATCCATATGAAAGAAATATGTATACATTAATGTCTTATATTCGTAATAGGAATCATCCAGAAGGTTCTATCATGAACGGTTACTTGGATCATGAATGTATGGATTTATTATCTATGTATTTGTCTGATCTTACTATAAGAATGAACATACCAATGAGAAATGAAGTAGAATTGTGCGATAAAATTGAACCTAGTTTTCTATCACTTCCTCAAATAGGGGGAATTCCTTGATCATATACATTGACGACATTAAACCTTGAAGAGCGGGAGATGGCACATCACAAAGTTTTGTTCAACTCTGATTTCCTCGAGGACTACATCTGGTAAGTAAATTGAATATGTATATCTTATATATATATATATATATATCTATTAAACTATTCCTATTTTTATCTAAAGGGAACATAAAGCGATGATAAATAGAAAGAATCTTTCTTTAACTATGAGAAGGAGGGACACTTTTCATAGCAATGTGTTTTTTTCTTGGATAAAATTAATGGTAATAATATTACAGTTTAAAATAACTAAAACAATATTTAATTATTTTTAATATTCATTTATATTTTAGGTATTGAGTTATCCATCTAACTCTCTCTCTGAGGAAATAAGAGCATTGGATTTTAGTCCTAATACTGTGGTTCGTGACTGTAAATCAATTGTTATCAATGGGTACTGATTTATTATCATTGAACGAGAAAAGAACATGTGAACACAAAATGATGGTGTTATAGTTACTTCCACAATAGACTGTTACGATATGCATTATATAGTAGACTATAATTTGAAAATGTAGGCTATTATGGAGTCATTGAAAAAATAATAACATTGGATTATTTTTCTCATAGACTAGTCGCGATGATGAAATGATAATGGATTTATTTGATGAAGGGGAATGGAAAATTTATTGATTATTGTGGATTTTGAGTAATTAATAGGACTCACACTCTTTCTACCGATGAACCATATGTATTGGCATAAATGGCGAAACAAGTTTTTTATTTCAAAGACCATCTTCGACCTGAATTTGGGGTCATTATTGAAGTAATTCCAAGAAATAATTTTAATGATGATGATGAGGGAATTTACACCATCTCTACTGCCATTGTAAACGATCCATTTATTACTTTTTTTGACATCAATAGCTCAATTGTCAGAGTTGACTGTGAACCTGAAGTTGTGGTGGGAAATATATAAAATTATCCATTCATGTTCTCAATTAATTTGGTTTACCTAGACTTGGGGTGTTATGGTTGGTACTATTTATATTTATTTAATATTTATTACAAATATGTTGTATCCAACTTGACCATTATGTGAATTTTCAATGTTTATTCGCAGTAATTTTATTTGAATTGAATTTTCTAATTTGGAATTGAACTGTATTCAAACCTACAAATCCTACATTTCTAACTTGGTGAACATTTCAATGCTTCAACTATGATTTTTATAAAATTATTATAACTGTAATAACTCTCTTTAACATTTTACCAGGTAATGAACATGATGGTTTGTCTTCTTCTACAAAACTTGCATAGAAATCCGCATCATCTACCTGGGCTAATTTTTTTTAATTTTTCCTTAATTTCGACAACTTCTTTACCACATATGAATCTGGTAGAATCAATATTCCTTGATTTTAGTAGACTAATGAGACTTAGTAAATAACCATCCTACTAATAATTAAATTTCTTTATTATTATATGTTGTACAATTTATTGACTTCATTATATATCTGTTCATACTCACCTAAAACAATGGATATTTATATTATCCATGAATCCCCCTATTCCATATCATTTATTTTGTTTTTTGGGTTACTGATTAGTTATCCTTTTCTAATTACTTCCATATTTGTTTTCAAATGAAGGAAATATGACCAATTGAAGAGAGGTGATGGAAACAGATGATGGACAACAATCATCACACGACTAAGATGGGAATTCCCACTAGTTCCTATAGTGAGTATTTTATTTCAAATACATATATTTAAATAATATATAATGTCATGTGATTAATTTTTTTTTGAACATTTTTTCAGGATCCATCAACTAGGAGACAATTATTTGATGAGTATCCTAGTAGTGGTCCCAATAGTCATGGTGTTCGTATGAGGGGGGTGGTACGAGAGCTAGATGATTTGGTCAACGTACCCGATTAGACTCTACCCCTCCAACTGACATTCCATCCATCCCACATTCTGATTTAGGTGTATGGTTAGGTACACATAGGATATTTATGCCTCCCATGTTTTCACCACTCTTTACATCTGATCCTCCTCACCCATCTATATTATATCCAATGATGATTCCAACTCCCCATCTGGCATTCTGTCAGCCATCCCTGTTATCTTCTAATACTTTTTCTTCCTTCTCTCTGAGCATTAATATTCCATCTTCTTCAGCTCATGATCTGCCAGAGTCTGTCCCAATGGAGTATACATTGGAACCCACTCCACAGCTATAGAGTTTTCCATCTATTTCAATGGATCCAGCGGTGCCCATTGATTAGACTACAGCAGGTATACATATACAACCCTAACAAATTTTTACCTCCATATTTATTTTCATTATAAAATATACAGATATAATTAATTTTTTCTTTCATAACAGATATATATACTGATAGGAGGAGGGGCGGTGGCATACACACATGCATGTGGTGTGGAACCACCGTACGAAGTTGATGGTGGACTACAATAAAGATAGTCAAATGATTGAAAAATCAAGGCATCAATGTTGGAGTTTTTTGGTGATGCTTTCCAAATACTCTGACATCATTCCTCTCAGCCCTCTATCATGGGAACAATTTCCAATTGATGTCGGGGATAAAGAATGGGCATAGATATGGGTAAATAAATCTATTATATTTAATGCAATATATTATATTTTGTATTTATAAGAATTAATATTTCTGTTTCAGCTTTAGTTAAATTTCCCCAATGGTGAGGGTGCATGCCCAACACATCTATATGATTTAAGTGAGCTTTGGAGAGCTTATAAGCATGTGTTGTATATTAGTGGGCATGCTAGAGTTGGCACAGAGTTAGAGGCGGTCCATGTTTTAGATTATTTTCTATTATAATAGTATCGATAGATGATTATTTATTAGATAACATGAAAGTTTAGGGTATTAATCACATTAGTGGTATTTAAATGTAAATTTTCATGTTTTTCGTTAATACTAATTCTTGATTTTTTTTGGGAATCATACAGATGAATTAATCAACATTTATGCTAAAAAATACTTCCACACATTGGGACGTACAATGATTCCAGATCATGAGAGGCAGTAGGTATGACAGTTTATAATTTTTTATTACGACTCACACTTTCTATTGCTTCCTCCATAATTTATTTGATTGCTAAAGTTTTTATATAATTTATGTTATGCAATTAATTATTGGTATAATATTTTTAATTATGGTTTCCTATATTCAATGTCATTGTAGAGGCATAAATTAAATATAGAATGACGTGTGCCTCGAGAAAAACTGTTTTTCTCGAGTAGAAGGAAGAAAGATGGAAGTGCAGTTAATGAACTGAATCAGAAGGAGATTGTAAGTCATACATCATAGATTTAAATATTTAATCTCTATTTTGTAACATAATAATCTATTTATATGTTTAATAGGCTTATTTAGAGGTCCTTGATTCCTAGAGACCTATCAATTTTGGTTCAAATGATCACTTACAACAGGTGATGGGAGAAGAGCACCCTGATAGAGTATGTTGATGACCTGTTAAGAGTATAGTTCCAACACCGTATTTTCCCTCCTATGGTAAGAGTGTTAGTGCCACCATGTTCCAGCTTGTTAAGTCGTAGGAAGAAAATGCTGAAAAAAGGGCTGTAGAGACGGCAAAACAGTCTGCTAGGGTAAAAACTGCATTTATGAAACTGATGGCAGATTTATGTCTAACGAATCCACCAGAGGCCATCATATCTTATGATGAATATATGTTTTTGATTCGTTCTATATATGTATTCAGCCATTTGACCATGCGAAAATGGACCACTTTTTCTTAATCACAAAAATAATAATAAGTTATTAATTTTAATTTTTTTATTAATTAATTATATATTTAAAACGAACCTTGAATTATGGTCATGAAAATTGAATAACATTACAATTATTGAAAAGATAAGTTGTAATGTGCATCAATAATGCTTCTATTTTTTAAACAGCGTACTAGAAAGAATATAAGTATCATTTTCACGTTAAATATTTATTAATATAACATAAAAATCATTTTATATCATTAAATAAACATATATATACCTGTTATGTAATGTACAATGAAAAACAAATCAAATAGTTTCAGGGAGGTGTTAATCTGCAGGTATGAATGAACTATTATATCATTTTTCAATTGATGGAGAGGTATAAAATTAGATATTATATTATATATATATATATTATTATATTTATTCCTTGAGTATCACATAAATATATATATATATATATATATATATTAAATGCATCATTATAACCATATGGGCGTGGTGGTGATGGAAAATGAAATTTATCAGTTTGGAGGTGGTAGTCCTCCAAAAACATGAATGGTGGTATCATTTTACTTTTTACTGAAGACGAGATGGATATAGGATTTAGAATTGACATAATAACATATATTTATTCTTTTGAATTTTATTTTATTATTTCATCATGGGATAAGAATATATTAATGATTTAGAAGTAGAAATAAAACTATAGCATTTTGTTAGATGCAATACCTCTTTTTAGAAAACCTCCATCGGTTTACACATTTATCCCTCTATGGATGGTGTTATTTAAAAACTAAGACAAATTTTATGTGGGGAAGAATTTCACTAAGATACTTTGGTGGGTATTTTCTAAACTAAAAGGTTCTTTGAGTTTCACGGAGAGGAGATAGGGTGTCCATTAATAAGTGAAGGCAGGGTAACTTATAAAAATATATCAAATATTATAACATTATACTTGACTAACTCATTTAAATTTATTCTAAAATTCCAAATATTTTATGATATTGTGTATATTGTATTAATATAATCATAAAATAATATTTTTATTGGTTTATATATAATTTTAATTATTGACTTTTGGATTAACACTTCTGTTAACTATTTTTAAGTATAACAATAGTAAAAAAAATTAATTTATAAAAGGGTTGTAAGTTTTATACTAATTTTAAATTTATTTCACAAATAACCAAGTTATGATTTTTATATACATTTATCATACTACCATTCCTCTTGGAATGTTTTTATGATTTATAATTAATATGTTAATGTTCATTTAATATTAAATTCTAGTAATGTCATATTAATAACTACTCAAATAATTTGACTTTTAAAAGGAAATAAAAGTTACGAAATTATAATATAATAAATTTAACAATAAATAATTCATTATTTTTAACTATAAAATTCTTTTTAAAACATATTTCACAAAAAATGTGTGTTTTTAGGATCATTTATTTTATTTTTCACAATCATGGAGCAAAATATTTCGGAGTTTCATAATCATTTAAGGTAATTATTTGATTTCTATAAATGAAAAATAAATTCATATCTTGAAAATAATAACATTATTTAAAAAATAAAACTTTAATATTTACTCAAAACATATTCTTATCCTAATGTGAACATATGATTGAAATATAAAAGCAAGAGACTAATATTTTTTATTTGCAATTAATTAAAATAATATGTAAGCCATTATCAAAATAAAATGGAATAAAATATCCATAACATACAATCATGGTAGAATATGGTAAAACATCATTCATAAAATATAAAAATTTTATATTTAAGGGTTATTTTGATGATTTATAAAATTATTTTTTTTATAATTACATGGTTTACCATTAACAATGTCAAAAAATATTTATTCAAATTTACATTAATAATAAAAAAAATTCAATCATAATTTTTAGTTAAATTTATCAAACTAAATCCTTATATAAGATCGCCTATTCAAAATTCCATTCTAATATGTGTATGAAATCAATTTGAATATAAATGAGCAAAATAGAGTGAACAATAATTTGAAGAAAAAAGTAATTTTTAATCCAAAATGAACTTATACCAAATCAGGTGTTGTGCTGATTAAAATTTAATTAAATTATTTATATATAATATATAAATACATATTTTACTTATATATCAAAATAAAATTATATTTTAAAATTTTAATGAAGAATGTGATTTTTTACAAACATCTTTATTTCACAATTTTTACTAAAAAACTGAATTTCTAGAAAAATCCAAAAAATTAATAGTATGAAAATTACAAAAAGATGATTTAAAAAATGATTTACGTTTTTATCCAATGAGTTTACGAAAATTTAAAGAGAACCATTATACCACTTATTTAAAATATATAAAATATCATTTTGTGATAATGTATTTTCGAAGCATAAATTGAGTTTACAGCTAATTGAGTTCATAATTCCTATGATTATATCAAAAAATTATATTTATTAGGGCCTCTATATATATTTTATAATTTTATTACTTTTATCCATACCCTCTAATTTAATGGATTTGTTATAATAGTCATAAAATAATAATATTTTGTGATTTTTTCTGTGCTCAGTGTTGCGTGTCATATATGATATAGAACCTAGTGTGCATTTAAAAATTTATGGAGTTATAGAGGCCATTGGTAATTACAAGATTATTTAATTTTCCTCACTCCCATTATTCATTTTTGGATAATAATTCTCTTATAGTATGACAACATTTCAAAATTATGTCTGGTTCAAATCTCCATTAAACCCATAATCATGATTTTTTATAACAGATTATATGGGTGATGGTTTTGGGTAGTGGTTTGGATTCAAGAAGGTTATTAAGTAGGAGTATAGGATTAGATATTTGGTGGAAATAAGAAGGCTTTATGGGGTTATATATGGGAATATGGAATACAATTCCTTAATAAATGGATTATTAGAATCTGACTACCAGTGATCATTCTGGATTGGTCAACACATATCGAAGATTATTCATCATGGATGGATGAAAATACTAGTGTTGTGGTGATTATTAATGAGGATTATTGACCATTTATGAGAAACCCAACAAAAAACAATGTCATTTTAAATAATACATGTTATGTAGTCCACATTTCCAAGCATCTACAAATTCTTGGTTGATATAACTATCATAAATCATATGGTCCAACCAACACCTAAAGTGAAATTACCCTAGTAGATTAGATTTGTTCATGTAGTACATGCCCAGGTTTCCAGATTGGCTTACATTTTTTCCCCTTAATTAAATCACAATGTGGTGCTACTCAAGCCCCTGATCCATGTTCGCATTGTATATTCCTAACACCACTAGTGTTATCACATTATATGTGGATTATAAAACACATTTAAATTGATCTGTTTCCATATGATTAGTAAATATGATGTAAACAACAGGAACATGAAATAAAATTATACCCCATCTACCCCATCTGAAACATCATTTAATTCTTTTATAACATTATACCTTTTAGTTCTCCTCCTTTAGGACTCAGATTTCCTCCCATGAGAATTCAATTATAAATATAATATCACATAAGAAATTTTGGTGTCACTATTAAGATTATAAATATTTTATGAGGTGATACGACAAAGACATTACTTATAGAATTTATATTCCATTTATATGGATCAACTATAATCATCAGAGTGGTTCTAGTGTGGTCACTCCACTAACAATAAAGTTTTATAGGGTTTGGGTCCCCCATATCATTTTAATAGTGGAGTTGGAACACCCCCCTCCCATTATTGAGAAATGAGTCTTTTATATGTGTAGTAGATAATCCCCCTTCATTCATCTTTAGGAAGGTGTAGGTCCTCCACTGGATTCGATACTCCCACATCAATTTGCTTTATTAGGATGTGGGTCCACAATTAGAGTCACTACACCATCGAATGAAGTTCCATGTAGTGGGCACAGGTCTTGTGTTATATTTTATTGATTTATGTTGGGATAAGGAGATTTTTATATCAGTATCTATTGGTCCTACAAACAAAAAAAATCCTTTTTAGCTGACTATGATGATTGGAATTCTTCTATCTCCATCTCTTGTATCTTCATTGTGATAATCTCTATTATTAATTACATCCCCTATTATCTTGTGGGTTTAGCTAACGATATTCTTAATATTTCTATATTTACATTGTTCTGGGAGTCCTAATGGGTATGTATATAATCAACCCTTAACTGGATTTTCCTACATGTTCAATGTTAATAGAAGTTAATGGACAACATGGTTGATATGTTGGGAGACCCAAATTATGCAGAGTTTAGATATACTAGGATACTGTGACTATGTATGTTGGTCAGTTCCTAAGATCACTAGTAGATATCAACATTTTTTCTAATTAGCTTATATAGGATATATTTCATTTCATATTTCTGTCCATGTATTTTTCAATTTATTATACATAGAATCATTTTTTTACATCACTATTTACATAGTGTGTTTTTAATTTTTGTTATAATCTAGAGGTTTTAGATTTCATTTTTATCCTCACAATCATGTATTGAAATAATTGTTTTTGGGTCTATAAGTAATATTGTATAATGACTCTAATCATTATATAAATTCCAAATCAATGCTAACCAACAACCCCTTACCAATTATAGGTTGGAATGTGATGTCACTATCAACTTATCATCGGCTTAGGTGGGTCCCTATTAGGTTTTTTCATAATATTTCACTATATATTTCGAACTACCATAATCAATGTTTTCTATTCATTTTTTAGTTAATACTCAACAACATTATATGATAATTTGGTCTTTACATATTTTATAATTTGACTCATTGCCTTAAAATATGATTTTTCTTCTCCTTATTGTTACATGTATATTTTTAGTCATGAAAAACACTATTTGATTTAATTTTGTTTCTTCTAAAAATAAATATATCATCATTTAATACCTTTAAATCATATTTTAATGTGATCTATTCCTTATATTTATACTTATTCACTACCATTACCATACCTATTCTATGAATTTTCTATAAACCCTACAAGAAACAATTCTTTGAGTTATTTTTTTTACTAAATTTCATTTTATTTAATTATATTTTGAGCTATTATTCAACAGTGAGTGTAGGTTATTATAATTATAAAAATATATCTTAATTATCTACCTACCCTTCAAATTATTGGGGGATATCTTCATCATAATTTGATCATAATCATCATTGTAACAACCGGAACTATTATAAATAAAATTCCCCATTATGATGTATTTAAATGTATTATTTTGTAAAATGGTTATAAAAAAACATACACATATTTGGATTTATTATATCTAATTTAAAATACTGTTACGAATCATTACCATTGGTAATATATCCATTTAATAGTGATCACATTATTGGAATAGGGTTTTATAAATCCAATTGAGATAGACAAAGGATGTGGCGATCTCAACCTGTAGGATCATACCCCATGTTGCAAATTTTTCAAATCTCATGAAAGAGATATAATCATAGGTCTTTTCCCTTAACCTATACCAATATTAGATCAAAAAAATTAAACATGGTGGAATATAGTTACCCTATCCTTTTTCATATATCATTTATTGACTTTAAGAATAATTATATATTATATTATAAGTCAAGGATTGAAATTTCTAGTGTCTTGTAAGACTAGGTACATAAAACTGCTAACATAGAACTAAATAAAAAATATTTTTATTTAATCTTCAAATTGACATCCAAAAATACATTGTGCTCAAGAATATTCATATGGTACCCTAGGGAACACATTAAAAAAGGGATGAGCTAAATAGACCAGTAATGGAATAACAATAAGAACAAATCATTATCACATGGGATAGAAGGAATGAAGATGATATAAAAAGGAATGCAACATATGTAATTATAAAATAAAACATAGAATTATATAAAAATGGAGTCATAGTAATGTGGTAGAAACATAAAAAATGAAATTAGAAGGATTCAAGGCTAACCACCAATACCATTTCACGTGGTAACACAATCCAAGGCTAACCGCCAAGACCGTCACACATGGTGGAACAATCCAAGGATAGCTGCCAAGACCGTCTCACATATCATCTCTTGAGACTCAAATTTACCCAATACATTGGAGCGCTATCTATGCACACCCATCTTAACATGTTCATGAATATTCTTTCCACATAAAAATCATATATAATCAATCAAATGAAAACATAAGGGTTACCCATGGAAGCAATTATGTACCATAATCATGTCATAAAACATAACAAATAGGTGTATCATTAAATATTACCTGAAAAAAAGAAATAAAATATACATGAAAATTGATAATTGGAAATAGTAATTTTTCATGGTAAGTGATCTCAAGTACAAGACACAACATGTAATAAAAGTATTTAAAAAAATTAGCATTAAAACATTTCTGTGTGGTATTAAGAAAAATACTATAGATCCTTTAAAATAGAATAGGGAAAAATCATTTATATAAACCGTAATAGAATCAATAATGTGTTCACTATAAAAATATAAATATTATAATGAAAATTTTGGATTAAAACAATATATATTGTGAACTTTACATGAGTTATGAATTTAGGATGTTCCCTCAAAACATGTTTTCTTTTCGGGAAGTATTGAGGAGGGAATCACATAAAAACAGGTATATCCCAAAATGTTAATGATGAAAGGTTCTTGATAAATGAAGTTGGTACATGTAAATAAAAATTAGAATATGAACATAAAATGATAAGATAACTTTATTTCGGTAAAAGAATGATATGGAAACCCGAAGAAACAATGGTAGTTCGAGTGGAATCCCTTACTAATTATCACCATTGTATCAGGTGTACTTAAGAAGTATTAGTTAGAGAGAAAGGAGTATATCGTCACTTAAAAATAATGAGGGAATTATTGTGGCGGTTCTAAATCATACCCCATCTTTAGAGATAACACATAAAAACAAATTACGTAGAGGACATTCTTGAATAAAAGTGAAATACATAGGATCCCTTACGTTAAGTCTGATGGTGTTCTCTGCCTGATATTAATGACATAAATAATATAATTATGTTAATTAATTAATAATTAAATAACATATTCTATATTCAAAATATTTAGTAAAATTTTATGTTCATTCATGTCCTTTTTTATTGGATATAAGGTGAAACTTCATTGTTTGGTTCCATTTTTTTCCTTGGATTTAATGATCGGTTCACTTATAGTCATATTTGGATATACATGTACGATGAGACTGTTTGTCCATAATTTATGTTATAAGACAATATTGACTAAAAATAATATTACATGGTTATAAAATTCATTTGTTTTTTTTAGTGAAGGTGAATCATTATATAAAACATACCTGACAAATGCTTCGGTTAATTTGGTGATTTTTCTCAGAATTAACTTGTTTTGTATTTTTATTTTACATCATGTTTGAAAAAGGAATTGAGAACAATAAAAAAGTTAAAATAAATATTTAATAGTCTGGTTCAACCATAAAAATGGTTTCATGACCATAATTGAATATGGTAATAGAAATTGATGAATTGTCATCCTTGACTATGATAAATTAGCACATCTCAGATAGTGTTTTCATTTCTTTCGTATAAAAGGATGGGAAAGGTTATATGACAAATAATTATCCCATTTGAATAATATCATTCCTGTAACTGTATGGTACTTAATTTTTCATACCATTTTTATGAGGATAGGTTAGGAAATAAAAGATAACAAAGGAATATGAAAATAAAATGAAAGAAAATAAAAGAGGAATTTATCTCTGAATTTAATCATCCATGAGTGCCTTTTAAGGAAAGAGGATTTGTTATTTGAGGAAACCAAGGGATTATGGACGTGGGGTAGGTGATTGGAGAAAGTTATGGGTATATTTCATGGAAGTAACATGGCATAAGAGGAGTGAGGATAAGAAAGGAGTGGGGGTGGTATTTATAGAGGATATGAGGATGGTTTTCTTAATATTTTAATAATTAGTTTATTATTTTTCCATAAGACATGAAATAGTAATGAATATTATGACCAAAAATAGTAATATGTACATATTATTTCGAAAAAATGTCCATTAATATCACTCATGAAAAAAGCATGTTGAATAAATTCTTGTTTTAGCATTTATCGTGAATTGTCGTATTAGACTATTCATCAAAAATTCATGTATTTTAAAAAAATCACAAAAATACACCCTAACCATTTTTTTCATTTATAATCCAAAAATGACCTCCATTTTTCCAAAATAATTTTCTAAATATGATTAATTTATTTATTTTTATTAAACTAATAATTTACTTGAAAATGCAGATTTTAAAAGTATAACTGATTTTATAATGTGATCAAAAATTATATAAGGTCTTATAAAATTATCATAAAACCAGAAGACATAACATTGTTAATTTTTGAACACCTTTTAGGAAATTATATTTTCTTTTAAATTAATTAGATAATTATAATTAATTATTTATGACTAAAAAAATACCAATACTTTTACAATGACCATATTATCCTTAATAAGATGCCTAAATTTTATTTATTCATTCAAGGGGGAGGTTACTAATCTTTTGAAAGATTTAATATTCATAAGGGTCATATTACTATTTATAAGGGTAGGTTACTGTTCATATGGATAGGTTACTATTCAATAAAAATTAAGTTTGTTTTTTCGGACTCCAAACGTCATACTGATCGCAAACGTGTATGTTAGATTTTTGAAATTCAAATCACCGAAGTGACAATATTATGTTTAAATGTCACATAGTATTTAGTATCATGATATTTCATTCCAAATCTGATTATACAATTCGGAATAAATATAAAAAAGAAATTCAATTGAAAAATCATTTAGTATTTATAGAGAAATTATATACGAGTGAAGTTGAAGCTCATCGAGATCACGGCCAAAACCATGTACACAGAATTGCCTGCAAAAATGTCTCACAATCGCACACCATAAACTTAGGGATTTTTGTGTGTATTATATGGATATGTTTCAAGACCCTAAAATTATGATTATGTATATTATTTTTTATAGAATAATGTATATATTTTATTCCTATTATGGTTAATTTATAAATTATTATATATATATATATAATAGAATTTTTGGGAATTATTCAAATTCAATTAAAAAATTCATTTTTTTGAATTAAGGTATTTTAAACTAAATTATATTTTAATTAAATATTATAATTAAATACTATTTATAAAATATAAATGATCATATGAATTTTATGAAATGAAATGTTATTTTTATAAGGGTTGGAAAACTCTTATTATCAAAAAAACTAAGAATTTCTTAATAACTATTTCTTTTATATTAAATGTAGAAATTCTCATATTAATAAAATTATTTAGATAAAATGAATATTATTTTTGGAATAATAATGTTTAAATTATCCAATGATGAAATTTTCATTATTTTATGAGACAGTCAAATTATAGAGTAAAAATTAAATAATTTATAAATATACTTTGTGTATTATGACATAATAATAACCCAAAAGTGATGTAATAAATAAAATAAAAGGTATCTGGGACCAAATATATGTTTTCCCTATAAATTAATTTCATTTTATGTTTATTTAATTAATTTTATAAGGCCATTATAAATCCTCAAGAAACCATTAATATTTTTTATGGTTTGAAATCATTTCAATAAGAGTATGACTCGCCTCCGCTTAACAATTGGAATTATTTTATTATTTTTGGACCTTTGGCTTATTAAATAATGAAGTCGACTCCTATATTTCAGAAACCATGACCAAACTCAATGATACGGTTTGTGGTATCTGTTATTTTATTATGTGGAGTCCAAAACCTAAATAATAAAGAAATACCCCTCTTTTCCAAAATAAACCCACTCATGCTCCCATTTACCTTCACTAAAACTCATTGTATCACATCTGTTTTATTCCCTACACTATCTTGAGCCCTTCCAAGGGGCACCCAAGATATCAACAAGCCTCTCCCAATAATTTCGTTTCACATACCCATGTAAAGAATTCCCATCTTATCTTTTCCATCCAATAACCTATTTTATGATTTGATTATTTGTTTTGATTTTGGGTTTTTTGGGTTTTTCTTCCAAAAATACACTGAATATCCATTTTATGTCTAAATAATGATATATCCATTTCTCTCCCATTAACGCCTCCCATGAACTATTATGTACACTTGTTATCATTCTGAAATTTTGTAAGGGGTCTTTTCCTTTCTCCCCATTCTTCAAGTATCTCCTACCTTATTTATTTTTTATTCATTTAATTAGTATGGGGTCTATTATTACATGTCCCCATACAATCCAATTTATTCCCAAATGATTATATACCCATCTCTATCTCTCGTCACTCCATTTTAGGAACTTTCTCTAACGCTATTATGATGTTGAAATCTCCCAGCAATTTTTCCATGCCAAAAAAATGTATTGTAAATACCATACATATTTCCTATCAATGGTATAATCTAATATACACTTATGACTATTATAATTGGTACATGGATTTATGTATTTCCAACTCCTTGATCATGGAGGAAAATATGATGATAAATGAATCCTTTTTTATGATCTATGTGTCATGCTTGAGCATGAGAATGAAATGAATGTGGAGGTGCACCCATAATTATATAATCCTCTAATTAATTGGGTAATTTTTGGTCTTATGATACATCATGTTGGGACAGGGAGTTAACCATGTTCTTTTATGGGACTTTGTTCACCATTATGTCTTTGTGGATTAGCCTTAACCTATGATTATGACATAGTTTATTAAGTTGTTACCATTTTTAACAAGTTACCTTTTTGATTATCATGTTATATCATGTCTCATTGTTCATGTTTTTGATTATTACTCTTTGTATTACCCATTAATATACAAATTCTATAACATTTATTATACAATTCATGTTATATATTATTTATTCTCTTAATATTCATTATAGAACACCCCTTTCTAATGTATTTACCTAGGTTATCCCATATAGTTTTAAGAACCTCCATTTTTAGAATCTTTTTAAAGAAGTTTTAAATAATTGTATTATATCCCATTTTCAAAATCTTATATTATGTACCTAATTCCAAAATAAACTATAATAATTGATTTTCAATGTTTTATTATGTGTACATTAATGTATTCAATGATATATTAATGTTAAATAATGAACCAAGTTGTTATTGTTTGTATCAAGGGAATGATTAGTTATTTTTGAGATTCAGATTAGTAAAATATAGAAAAATATTTAGGGATAATACTAAGTGTAATTAAAAATTCTAAAATTTTGGTAATAATAGAGAAAGTGTTTTATTATGAAAATAATTCCTTATATGGATTCTAGAAGTGGATGCCATTATGGACTAGATGTACCAAGGGGTAACAACTCCACAACCTGTGTCGGGCATAACTCAGTTTAACTTGGTACACGGCAACATACATTACTTCACACCTAGTTTGACACACTTGGGATTATTTTTCTAGTAAATTCATAATCTCATTATGAAACATCATTATGTGAAGGAAAAATTCCCTTAAGAGTATATGTTAGAAAACATATCAAGGAGGTCATAGATTGATGCATAGAAATTCATATGTTAAGGAAATAAATTTATATTATAAGATACCCATTTGATATCATTAAATTCAGCTTTATGTGTTTAATAGTTCGATAATGCTCATTCGTAATTTTTGAATTATTCTATAAAATGGCTAGAAATTGGTGTAATCTGGTAAATAATCAATTTGAGTGGAAATTTTTTGACTATCACCAATGGGATTCCTAACCAAATGGGAGTATGGGTTTTAAATTTTGTGAATCTACACACTCATCGTACTCACGATTTGAATCTAAACATGGATCAGGAGGAGAATCCAAATCCCCCTAAGTGAGAGAAAATAGTGATTGATTCCTTTATGCAAAAAATGTCTCTGACTATCCACAAATCATCTAAATCCTTAATTATTGAACAATGGATTGACTCTATTGAGATGATATTCTCCATCATTAAATGTTTCGAAAAAGATAGTGTTATACTAGATGTTTATCATAGCGATTGAGATGATGATCAGTGGTGTAAATTTATAAATAATAAAAATCATAAGGTATATATAGAAGTAATATAATAGAAGGAATTATGAAAAAATTGGATAAATAATTTACTCACACCTTCAATCATAAAATGGAATAGGATTTCATTACCATCATGAAAAATGATGAATAATCTATCTGGGAGTATGAGGAAAACATCACAAGAATTTCAAGATATGCCTCAGGATTTTTTCCCCCTGAATTCTAGGATGACTTCATCTTTTGTGTACTAAATCCTAGTTTATTAATTGACCTGGTGATTCATGATTATTACAACTATTTGGAAATTGTCTGATGTACCATCAAATTTGAAATGTATATAAGAAAATATCAAGAGTATTGTATGGAAAATAATTACAATTTGGGTTATAATTCATTAAGTCTAATGTATAAATACATTAGTGCTAATAAATTTCAACATCCCACTTGTTAATGGTGTGGAAAGAATCACATCAGAAATTGACTAAGAGGAAAAAGTAAAAGCTTTACATGCAGTAAGGAATGATATATATCTAATGATTATTGATAGGTGAAACCCACTAATGTGATGGAGGAATGGAATTATCTAGTATACACTCCACAAATTTTCCATTTCTTCAACAGTAAGGATCCAGGTCACTTCTCAAATTTTTGTACTAATCCAAGGGTTTCTTTAGAAAATAAATAACCTCTAAGCAATCAAGGGAGACCTTTTTCCATCATAACCACATAGGTGGATCCCGAAAACTATATGGTGATAGGTATGCTAGTTATTTATTCAATAATAGTAAATATACTTTTTCATTCTAGTTTTATTAATTTCTGTAATGATGTGAATGTTTAGTATAACTATTAAAACACCACCCTAATTAATATTAGTAGAGTTCTTAATAAATATTTAAAATGGGGAAATCATTTCATCCCAATTATATAACCCCTACCTTGTCACAATTTGTGGTCTAAATTTCATATAAATCCTTATAAAACATCATTTTATGGAATTTGGTTAAATTCATGGAATTGATTATATTTCCCAATATAGATCCAACATAAATTTACATGATATGGAAATCACTCTTTGTATTGAGAATCAACCCCTGATTCTGTATAAGTGTAAGCAAGAGGATGAATAATCTTTAGAACCAACATCTCATGTAGTGATATTATATCCCTTTAAAAAATAATATATGTCTCAAAGGATTTAGTCTAAGGAACGATTAATCCTGGGAGACAAGCTAATTCTGAGGGAATACGTTGATTGGTTTCCTGAGGAATTCACTGATTTTTGTCCTAGCTAAGATGTTGAATTTCCAGTCGATCTTATATCTAGGATTTTACCATTATCAAGTACTCTAAATATAATAACTATTGTCGATCTAGTGGATATCAGTAAAAAACTAAATGATAAACTATAAAAAGGGTTTTTATGCTCAATTTTCTCACCATGAGAAGCACCAGTCCTATTCATCGTAAATAAGGATGGGTCAATTTGTTTCTGTATTGATTATTGTGATCTAAAAAATATCATGATAAAAAAATTATCCTCTTATATGGAATGGTGAATTATTTGATCATCAATGTGGAGAACAATACTTCTCTATCGTAGATCAATGTTTGGGATATTACTAAGTTATGGTGAGGAAGGATGATATCCCCATGATTTATTTTTTGTACAAGGTACTAGTAGTATGAGTTCATAGTGATGACTTCTGGGCTCACTTATTCCCCTTCAATATTTATGGAATTTATTAATAGTATCTTTATAAATATTCATTGAAAATTTTATATAGTATTTAAATATTATATTATAATTTACTATTATCCCAAGGAGAGAAAGGGGAAATTCTGGGCACTATGCTGAAGTCCTTTCTAAAAGAGAAGCTTTATGAAAATTAAAAAAAAAGTATTTTATCTTTGAAGGAAATATCATTCATGGGGTATATCATCACAAGAAACAGAATATATATATATATATCCTTAAATGATAGATGCAATTGAAAGATTGATGAGGTAATCATTTGTGACGTATATCTGTAGTTGATTTAGAATTCTTGGGTATTATGGTCAATTTTTGATAAACATCTCTCTATTGGAAATCCCTCTAACCAAGATAACTCATAATTGAGTATAGTTTTATTGGAATGAATAATTTAAAGAGATATTCAAGGAGATGAAAATAGGGAATATCTTTACGCAAGTTCTCATACTACCCATAAGTGGAGATCATTTCATAGTATTTAATGAACCATTAAAGAACAGATGGGATTTTTGTTAATATAAAATGGAAAAGTCATATCCTATACTTTATGTATGAAATATTATATTTTGGACACTCTCAATTGATGATTAATTTTTACTTCTTCGGTGCAGCTGAGTTGCTAACCAAGGTCGTCTCTCAAAGAGGCAGTAATCAAAAAACATATTAGAGGTATTAGGAAAATAAATATAAAATATATATGTAGTGTAGAAATATAGGGGTGGGATTTTGTTTTCAAAATAAGAAGAAGAATTTTTATGGAATAAGATTTTAATTATTATTATTTATTTGAAGTGAATCTTTATTACCAAAACACATCAGGAGTATGATTTTTTTTAAACTATTCTAAAATGAGTAATCGGTATAACTCTACCTATTCATTTATTTATTAATAATTTTAATTTATGTTAATATTCACATAAATATGATCCCATAATTATCTAAACATCAATCCCTATAGGTGATAGCTTAAATATATTGATGAAATTAATTGAACCCCAGGCTAGCTTCGGAACATGCAATTGTGTCACCCTACGTTGATTGCCATAATAGAATTAGATTATGGTCAGTGGTAAATTAGGGAACATATAAAATCATTAAATTAACATGAATTGATTTTAAGGATTATATTTTAATTCTAAAAATTAATCTCTTGTGGTTTTTTATTGATTAAGGTCATGCTCTCACAATTCAAACAATTGTGGACCTTGCGTATTTGTGTTAATAGTTAAATTGATTTCATAGTTTCATTAAAATTAGAAACTCTATTAATATATCATATTATTTGAATTAAATTATATCATAGATTCAATCTAAATTAATTAATAAGGTAAGAGTTGTATCAATTACTAAAAAGAACTACTCTCCCATGGGTGGTGTAGTCATTAAGGAATTGTTTTTCATTTGAAATGTTTGTGGAAAGGGAATAACCCAATAATGTTACTAATATTGATTTCAAGACCAACGATTATGATTATGAGAATAAGAAAATTTAATTTCATATAATAAATGTGAGAGAAACTAATAGTTACTAAAAGAACTACAATATTATAACAAAGAAGTGGAAGATAAGAGCATTTTAGAGAAGATACTATCTTGATAGCTTCCCTCTTCGAACGGTGAATTGAATTGTAAAGGAACCAATTAATCTCTTCTCAAAATCCTCTATATCACATCCAAACCCCTGAAAATGAGAAAAACACACATTTATAGAGTGTAGGGGATGCTAGGTTACAAGTTCTTTCAAGTGTTAATGGTGAAATTTGGCCAAATATTTTATTCCAAGTTGCATAGCCTATTTGACCTTAAAAATCCATGAACCATCTATCCTTACAAAATTTTTATTAGTGAGAAATTTTTTCCACTAGCTTCTCATCATATTTGGGTTCATTCTAAGATAAGATTACCATGTTATAGCCTAAATACAGAACTGATATCCAATCTGGAGAGTCCAGCCCCACTTTGAATTAATTCCCCTTTTACACCAATCAAATGAATTATTTAGCTCTGATGCCCTGAATTAAAGTTTTATACCATTAATAAAAGAACACATTTAGATAATTATATGTTCAAATAATACTCATAAAACAATTAATTTCTAAATTAGAACATTTTACATTAAAGGGTAAAAGTAGAATTTTCATCAGATTTTCAAATAAACGATATATTCCCAAAAATTTTATAAATAAACATATTTAACAAAATATGTGAAACTTTTATCAGTTATTATCAATAAAAGGGTGCTTTATCAACTCCCCCACACGTACCCTTTTTCACTACCAGGAATAGTGATATATGGTGTATTCTAAAATAATTTCTTAGAAGATTTGTATGTTCGTCTTCCTCATTCCATAGTGACAATATAGGCAAAGTAAGATTCACATAAGGAATGAATATCAATAAATATTAAATTCGTTGTCTCATGAATTATGTTAAGTCAAAATCTAATGATATTAATAACACTAATCATCATGAAAAAATTTCATGGGTCTACCATGCCAACAATTCCCCACATTTGTGTGTCAATCATTTCTAGCTTATCTCTTCACCAATTATATAGTATATTTATGACAATAACAATTTTTATTCTTACCTATTTATATTCCACTAAACTAGTCCAGCATCCTTTGTAGTCAAATTCCAAATCCCCCTATTTATGTATTCCATAAAGTCAAACCCTGAGCTCGTGACCTAAATATCCCCACAAGTTGTACATTTATTCACTTCCCTATTTATTGATTGTTTTATTATTATTATTATTGTGGATTTTTTTAGTGTGTACAACTATCAGATATTATGTACACATACATATTTAAATCTCGTACTGTGATGGAAATGATCAGAAGAGAAATGAATGTATGGAAAAACTATGTTATAAGATGAAAATTATTACATACCTTGAATATAAATTCAATTGGGTAAGAGAAACTCACAAGTATATATTGTGTGAAAATATTTCTAGAGGAATCAATGACACAATTTACCATTAACAAAAATCACAAATAATGGTGTCAAAATAAAAATGGTTTTATTATGATGCAGCCAATCATATCATCGATGAAAATATTTTTTATAAAAATCTACCCTTGATTATGTAATAATTACCATTATTATCATTCCATCAATAAGTTTTGAAAACATTCATTTTATATATATTCCATATCTAAATGATCATGTTACATGATAGGTTTTTATTGACTTTTTGTTGATTTTTTGGTATTTTTTTTATTGTTTTTTGAAAAAAATTACCAAAACATAATAAAAACACACAAATTAAAATCATAAATATCTACCCCAAAATGTTGTCCCTTCCCCAGATAGAAAATATTGTATTTTCCTCAATGAAAACCAATGAGAAAATATGTTCACATGAAATGTATATTTTTAAATAGGATGAGTAATATAAATGTGAAAGGGTTAGGAATAGCCTGATATTTTCACATGGTTATGGGGTTGGGTAGTGGGATGAAATCAACTACATCAATAGGATGACCCTCAATGTTCTTCTTCATACATTTCATATTGACTATAAATCTCATTCTAATGTCAGCTTGTGTGATATATACCGCACCATAAGGAAAAAAATTAGATACAACATAAAGACTAAATCATCTATAATAAAACATACCAGGAATCGTTTTCATTCGTGAACTATAGAGTAGATCTTTATCTCCTACATGAAAATTCCTTTTTTGGATCATTCTATCATAAGATTCTTTGGATACTCCATTTTAGGGCCTTGAGTTCTAATATGATGTCATAATGAATCTCCTAAAGCTCTTGAATTTGATGCATCCTTTGAATTATAGTGTGGTAAAATTCCATGTGGAATTTCATTATAGCCCAAAAATTCTATTGCTCAACTTCCACAAGTAAATAATATGCTTTCCCAAAAACAATATTAAAATGGGAAATACTAATGGGGATCTTTTATACTGACCTACAAGCCCAAAACAAGTCATCTGAGCATTTACACCAATCTTACCTATTCGTCAACATGGTTTTCTCCAAAATTTGATTGAACACATGATTTGAATCCATCACCAGGACATTTTCTTGATGGTGGTATGGTGTCGAGGTTTTGTGTGTCACCCCATACTCTTGAAGGAAGGAATCTAGATTCAGATTTCAATAGTGTGTCCCTTGGTCACTATAATAGCCCAAACCCTCTTGGCCATTACATTGCCAATTTCTAGTGTTTGGGGTGTCCTGAAAACCATCAGTGAGTCAGGAGGGAGTCAGTGTCAGTGGTACGGTGTCATTATACTGTCACATATCGGTGCCACACCAAAACAGTGCCACGGTGGGGAGTCAGGTTTCCATTCCAGTTCCCTCCTGTAACGTCTCTTTTAAGTTTTGACACCTCTTTAAAAGTGGTTTAAGACCGTTTTAAGGCTGATAAAAGATATAATTAATCCCTTAAAGGTGGGGAGACCCTTGAATTACCAAAACATGTTTCCTTTTAATCAGTTTCACACCCTTTTTCGTGTTTCTAGTTATGCCTCTGTTATGCATTTTTCTCAGTTTAAATGTAACCTATAAACTCTTTTCCATGTGATGGTAAGTCTCACTACATCCAAAGGAATTATTAAATCTCAATTAATTCCAACGTGTACAACCGCCCAGTCGGCTTGTCAAACCATGATCTGGTTTTCAAGAACATCAATATTTTACATCATGTAACTCTAGGATCTTGCCTTTTATCACACCAAGATCCTCTTCTCCCTTGGTCTATTTCTTTTACCTTAGTTTGTGTAGAGTCCCTCTTCTAGAATGATTTGTTCCTGCATCAGAACCCTCCCATTCAGTCCTTCTTTGAGTTTACTACCACGTGACCCCAGTTCTTGGCACAATGAGAAAACCTCGATCCATGATCATCTAGGTAGGGGTTCATCCTTCATATCTATTTACTATGAATCATTAGGGGTGGGTATGATGATGATTTATCAGGACGTAGATGAATCCAAATTTAAAGATGATAATAAACATACTTTTATATAGAATGAATGGGTGAGGAGGATGATGATTTAGCTGTATTTTTACCTCCATTTTTATGTAGTGAACGGTATGGGCTCATGTCCATACAAAATTGTGGTCGTTGGTGGTCTGTTCTTGCACACTAATGAAGATCTATTTTCTGGATAATATTTTCATTGAATTATTATAACATGGAAACCTAATATTAATGTAAACATGGTTGATTAAATGGATATCCGATGGATAATACTTGTAATGCCCCAACCCCAGTTTCCCAGAGTCGTTGATTTATTACATAACATTGGCATGATCACAAAAGATCAATTCTCGAAAGGCCGATTAGTTTACTAGCATTAGAAACACTAGATACAATCATAAGTCTTACATTACATGATAAAGTGAAAAACTACAACAATATAGTCTCCATAGTCCACACTCAAATCCCCTCAGACTATCCTGGAAGGTCAGTCATAAAATACTTCTTCACATCCTATGAAAAATAAAACATATAAAGGGGTGAGATCAGTTTCTTATTAAGGATAACAATATAGTGGAACCTTTCATAAAAAAGCATAAACATTTATGTCAATGTATAACTAAAACAAAGTCCTTTTAAACATGAACTTCAATATAATATGGAAAAAATAAAATGAAATAATTCCATTTACTTATTCACATGGATATTCTACTACTTGAATAATCACATGCAATATCAATAACCACTTTCATAAGAATGGAATGCATAATTCCATACTATCATAACCACTTAGTTAAGGCCTTGTGCCAAGACTACAAATAAGATTTTTTCAAGGCCTTGTTCCAAGACACTAGTTTGTCTCATTAGACCTACTAATGCATCGAGGAGCTATAGCGGGCTCCACCCATCACATACTAAGTCCAATGCATTCCACATATGAATAGGATTTATCATAAATTAAACATTCGTATTAAAACTAGAATACGAAATGTCAATACATTATCCATAAACCATGACTGGTATAAAAATAACATATCCATAGTCAATCATATCACAAAACCTTCAATACAATATGGAAGTTTTGTATCATAATAAATCAGCTTCATATAAGCTTAAAATCCATCAGAGGATGTTAACATAGAAGAAAACAATACTATTTGAGTGAAATATCTCTTTTTCGGAAATAATTCAAAGGTCACATAAATATAAAATAAAAATTATTTTGAAAATATTCTTATAAGCTTGTAAGGGAAGCTTCTACTATTTTATAACGGCGGAAAATATCCGCACTTGCCGTATAAGTTAAAAAACAAACGTTCTTACCTTAATTTTATCGAAAAGTTTAAAAGGACCTTGTTTGGAAAATGATGGAAATATTCAATTGTAAACATCTTATAAAAAGTCAAACAAGGGTATAAATGAATTTAACCCATAGTCAATAAAATAGTAAGAATTTTTTGAAATACATTTTTAAGAAGCATGGATTTGGATGATAGAGAGGTCCGAGTAGATAATTACGTATAAATAACCTCAGATAATGTAGAGATTGTGAAATAAACACATACCTTGTACTTTTCCTTGGTCGAAGGTAGGTTAACCTCCTGTATAATTTTGAAATAATTGTTATTAAATTATACAATAATCAAATACATTAATATGATATCATATATGATCTTTTAACATTGTTTTGTTAATAATATCTTAGTATTATGGTCGTTTCGGGTGTTAACGGATTCGTTTTCCTTTAGATTCCTTGTTATGTGAGTCATATTTTTTATGGATGGGCTGTTACTTATTCATATCCAGAATTATATCAAGTCTTTAAATATTATTTTTAATCATCTAATTAAATTAGTCTTGAATTGATATGATGGGGAATAAATCTCATCGTGTTTGTGGAGACGGTAATTCGTATGTACGCACGAGCGATAATATCATTATTTTGATATTAAAATAATATATAATTGGATGTTATATCATATATACAGAATCATTATCATGTTATCTTTAATATTTAATTGAATTACACATCATTATAATATTCATCCAATTAAAAATGTATTGAATAAAAATTACACCACGACGTGGATACAGTAATCCATACATACGCATGTATGGTGATGTGTCATTAAAATGATGGATTGAATAATGAATATTGTTGTACCATATTTATAATAACATTATAGTATATAGAAGATACTGGAGTTATTATTTTATAATGGAAATAAAAAATAAAGAAGAAGTGGAAGAAGAAAAGAACTTGAAAGTGGGTGGTGAAATTATAACCTCGTTTTCGGGTTCTTCCTTTTGATTTGATCAAAAGGGATAATTAAGTCAGCTTTCTTACTAAAGGAAGGCCTCTAGGATGAATTTAGGGAAGTATAGAGGGTATTTGGGAAGATTTTGGCCGTCCCAAATGACTTTGAAGATGTGAATTAGAGAGAAGGGTGAGTGCCCTTTTTTAAGAGGGGTGAGGGGCACCTTAGGAAAAGCTAGAAATATTATTTTATAATAAAATCATTTTAGGTTAATAATGGCCCCAAAATGAATTATTTAAAAGATAAGGTGGGGATGGGTCTTAAATAACTCAACTAATAGATTTTATACAGATTTGGGTCACTATATTAACTTTATCCTTTAGATATAACTCTTAGTTAAATAGATTGACATTTACAATGTCTATTTGTATTTTAATATTATATATTTAATAAACATACTATATAATTCCAAGTGAACCTCAAGTGGTTAATTAATGATACACCTATCATTATATAATTCCTTGGTCAAACCATATATTTTTAGGAATAGAATATCAATTAATAATATAATATTTTTTTAAAAACATTTTTATGTCAATTTTTACACTATTTTGTATTTTGTTTTTGCTAAATTCATAACTGCATTATTACTTCGAAAAAATTCTTATAACCAACCCTAATATGTCTTATTAACAAATAAATTTATTTTAATTCATATAAAGTCTCAAATTAAATTTATTTGGAAATTTATAATATCAATTATTTTAAAATTTTATTAATTAGGTAATTACTGCATCATCATTGTGTCATAAATAAATTAAATAATTTAATGTCTAAAAATTATAAAAAAATTAACGTTATTAGGAAATATTTTTATATTTCTAATAAATATTTATAATCGAATTTATCTTATGTATAACCCTATATTAAAAATGTTTTAGTTAATAAACATTGATTTAAACACTTTTAACTATATTTTGAATTAAATTATAATAAATGTCCTCATCTAATCCAAGTGGGCCAAAGAGGTTCATATTTTCTTCCTAAGGTTTTTTTTGGTTGAATTATACTTAGCCAAAATAATTAGTACATGTGGTAGAACTCGATGTTGCGTACAACAAACGCTACTGTATTATTCAAAGAGAAGCATACCGTAGAATCTTGGGGTGTTACATTCTCCCCTCCTTCAAATAATTTCATCCTTGAAATTTCTAGGATATTACTGCATAAAAAGACTTTGGTGGTTCTTCATCATTTGTTCCTCGGGTTCCCACATTGACTCTTCCTTCTTATAGTTTCTCCATAGAACTTTTACCAGATGAGTCTTCCTGTTTCTCAACACATGTTATCTTGTATCAGGAATCCTGACGGGATCTTCACATTAAGACAGATCAGGTTCCAGTTCTACTTCCACATAGGTGATTACATGTGTTGGGTCAGGCATGTATTTTCTCAACAGTGATATGTGGAACACATCGTGAACTTGGGAGATATTTGGTGGCATTTCCAAATGATAAGCTACATCCCCAATTCGTTCTAGAAATTTGAAAGGTCCTATGTTCATGGGACTCAATTTACCTTTCATACTGAAACATATAACTCCCTTCCAGGGAGATACCTACAAGAAAACATGATCTCCTACCTGAAATTATAAATCCTACATTCGGTTATCATCATACCTCTTCTGCCACCTTATTTTCCTTCCTCGGGTGGTAGTGTATCATGCAATCATAATCCTTGAGTAGTACAAGCCATCGCCTTTTCTCATGTTGAGTTCTTTCATTGAGAAAATATACTTCAAACTATTGTGATTGGTATATATCTCACATGTTTCACTATAAAGATAATGTCTCCATATATTCAAATAAGAGATTACAATATCTATCTAAAGATCATGAGTAGGATATTTTTTCAAATGAATATTTAGCTGTCATGATGTATAGGCAATAACACTATCATTCTATATAAAGACACAACCAAGTCCTTTCTTTGAAGCATCCCTATATATAACAAACCCATCATTCCCCGATGGTAGAGTCAATATAAAAGAATTGACTAATCTTCTATTCAGTTCTTCGAAACATTCTTTACAATTTTTTGTCCAAAAAAATTTAACCACTTTACATGTGAGCATCGTTAATGTGTTATCCAATCGGGCAAAATTCGGGACGAACCATCGATAATAACTTGCTAAACCAATAAAACTGTGTACCTTGGTTATATTTTTTGGTGAGGTCCATTCTTGGATTGCTATTGTCTTAGAAGGATCCTCATACATTCCATCCTTAGGGACAATATGGCCAAGAAAAAAAATCTCTTGAAGCCAAAATTCAAACTTTCTAAACATCCCATATAATTCATGTCTTCTCAGAGTCTTTAAGATAATGCGAAAGTGATTTTCATGATATTAATAGCTTTTTTATTACACCAAGATATCATTAATAAATACCACTACAAGTTCATCAAAATATTCCTTGAAAACTCTGTTCATTAGATCCATGATAACATAGGGTGCATTAGTCAGCCCAAAAGTAATTACTCTAAACTTGTAATTCCCATACCTAGTTCAAAATTCTGTTTTGGAAATGTCTTCCTTCATCACATGAAACTGATGATATCCAGATCGAAGGTAAATCTTTGAAAAATATTTATCTCCCAAAAGTCGGTCGAATAAATCATCAATGTGAGGTAGGGGATACTTGTTCGTTATTTTTAAGCATTGATCTCCCTGTAGACAATGCACAACCTCATAGATCCATTTTCTTCTTAACAAAAAGAACAGGGGCTCCCCATAGAGAAACACTAGGGAGAATAAATTCATTATTACTCAATTCCTCTAGTTGTTTCTTTAGTTCGATTAATTCCAAAGTGGCCATTCTATAAGGGGTCTTTTATATAGGCCTTGAACCAGGAATTAAATCAATGTAAAACTCAATTTATCGTTCTATAGGTTGTCCAGGTAAATATTTTGGAAACACATCAACCTATTATCTCACAATAGGTACATATTCTATTTGAACGTTCCATTCCTAACCCAGAGTCATTTAATTCTCTTACTCCCCAATAATTGAATTTAGTTGAGCTACTAGGATGGATCTAGATAAGAATTAGGTGGTGACGATTCTGATCTAAAGATAAGGTATTCTTTATCATCATCATCAAAAATATTATCCTCCTTCTTCTTACAATAAATCTTCACATCATGGTCTAAAATCCAATTCATACCGAGGATTATATCAAATTCAATCATGGGTATGACGATGAGATCAGCTGACAAAGGACATTTATATGTCCTAATGGGAGCTGATTCACAGAACATTCTACAATGATACTTCCCTTAATAGTGTTGACTGACAACTCCCTCGTTATATCAAATTGGAAATATCTAATTTTCATAGAAAACTAGGAAGATATGAAACCATGCGATGATCCAGAATCAAAAAAAATCATTGGCTAATCTTGAGGAAACCATTAAATTACTTGCCAGCACATCTTTTAGAGCTTCAACCTCAACAGTAGTGATAGCATAAGCTTGGCCTTGATCCCTTGGGCTTTTTTGTGGTAAGTTTTCCTAACACTTAGTAAATTCATTCACATAATGTCCCATCTCCCTTCAATTGTAGCATTGAAAATCGGTAGCTTCTTTATTCCCCGTGAAATCATGAGCTTGGTGGCCTTTTTCACCACAATTGTTACAGACTCCCATTCCCTTAAAGGAAGTACCAGGCTGTTTCTTCCCAAATTTACTGTAGGATGTATATTCAAATTTTCCCTTCTTCCACTTATTTAAATTTACAGAGTGATCAGCAGATCTCTTCTTCTCTTACATTGCTTTATTGTCGTAAGACTTAGGGAATTCCTTTTTTGTCTTGATAAAACATGAGACAATATCTTCGTATGATGAGAAGGATTTTGAGACTAATGCTCAACATAGAAATGGTTTTAACCCATAATAGAAACAATCAATCTTACTTCTTGGGTTATGTATATAATCTGTAGCATTCCTTGCTAACCTTGTAATGTTAGACTCATACATTGCAACATTCTCGTCCACCTTTTTCCTCAGACTCAAAAATTCTCTTTCTATATCTCCTCGATGGTTATGAGGAAAGTATTTTTCAAAGAAAATATCTTCAAACTCCCACCATTCCATATTTGATACTTCATCATCTTTCTTCGTGTTTTGAATCAATGACCACCATTGATCAACATCTTCAGTGAGGCAGTAAACTGCGATGATAACTTTTTCGGTTTTGCTACTCACCAAAGTGTGGAATATTTTCTATAAGTAATTTATCCATTTCTCATCTAATAGTGGATTTTTATCCCCAATTAATGTTGGAGGTTGTTTCCTCATGAAGAAATCTAACATTGATCCTCCATGCTGCGGATCTGGGTGCTTCATATGGGTAAAGATATTATTCATAACCTGAGTGAGTTGTCCCAGTATGGTGATTAGCTGATCAGCACTAGTTGTATCACCAGCTCCAATATAATTATCTTAAGTAGGAGGTAAATCCCTACATGAAGTGTGTGCATTGATATGATTTCCATTCCTTCCACTAGGTGTCATTTCTAAACAATGGCCTACACTAGATTAGTTTATGAATTGCAATACAAAAATCCAAACTTGTAAATCACTTAACATAAATTGAACAATTCATGGATATAATCCATAATCATAAAAATGTTTTCATTGAGGAAGTATAAACTCCTAAACCCATCATAATGGTTTGTAATGAAAATGAAAATTATCCTAAGCATATCCTCTGGGAGTGTCGTAACCAAGAGTGCAGCAACTTCCATTGTTGTGCACTAGTTCTCATTCAAGTCTAGCTCAAAGAGGTGTTGTTAGGTTTTACCCCTAGGTGCATCTGTGCCAAATCCTCCTTTACCTACTCATATCCAGAAAGGGATTTATTTCTCAAAAAACTCATAAAATCTCTACAATACCAAAATTCTAGAATGTTCTTCTATACTAATTTTCAAAGTCCATCTTCGGTCTATGTGCTCTAATCAAAGTTTATCTAAATCTGGCTTCCAGAGATTTTACTAATCTTCCTTTGATACCAACTGTAACACCCTGACCCCAGTTACCTATAGTTGGTTCATTATTACATAACATTGGCATGATCACAAAAGATCATGTCTCGAAAAACCGATTAGTTAGTAGTCTTAGAAACACTAGATACATTCATAAGTCTTACATTGCATGATAAAGTGGAAACCTACCACAACATAGTATCCATAGTCCGCACTCATATCCCCTCAAACTATCCTTACAGGTTAGTCATAAAATACTTCTTCACATCCTGGGAAAAATAATACATAGAAATGGGTGAGCTCAAATGCTCAGTAAGGATAACAATATTGTGATAACTTTCATAAATAAGCATAAACATCTAAGGCAATGTATAACTAAAACAAAAAGCCTTTTAAACATGAACTTCAGCATAATATGACAAAAATAAAATGAAATAACTCAATTTACTTATTCACATTGATATTCTACTAGTCGAATAAACACATGAAATATCAATAACCACTTTTATAATGATATAATGCATAGTGCCAGACTATAATAACCTTATAGTCAAGGCCTTGTGCTAAGAATACAAATAAGATTTTGTCAAGGCCTTGTTCCAAGACACTATTTTGTCTCATGAGACCTACTGATGCATCGAGGAGTTATAGTAGGCTCCACCTGTCACTTACTAAGTCCAATGCATTTCTCATATGAACGGGTTTAAACATAACATAAACAATCTTATTAAAACTAGCATAAGAAATGTCAATACTTTCTCCATAAACCATGAATGGTATAAAAATAACACATCCACAGTCAAACATATCACAATACCTTTAATACAATATGGAAGTTTTTTATCATAAAAAATCAACTTCAAATAACCTTAAAATCCATCAATGGATGTTGACATAGATGAAAACAAATCTATTTGAGAGAAATGTCTATTTTTTTTTGAAAACATTTAAAATTCACATAATTATATAAGAAAACATTTAATTTGAAAATATTTTTATATGCCTGTAAGGGAAGCTTCGACTATTTTATAATGGCAAAAAATAGAAGCACCTTCTGTAAATGTATAAAAAAACATTCTTACCTTAATTTCTTCGAAAAGGTTAAAAGGACCTTGTGTGGAAGATGACGGGAAGATTCCTTTATAAACATATTATAAAAAGTAAAACAAGGGTATAAATGAATTCAACCCATAGTCTATAAAATATTAACAATGTTTGAAATACATTTTTATGAATCATATATGTGGATGATAAAGAGGTCCCAGTAGATAATTATGTATAAACAACCTCAGATAATGAAAAGATTGTGATATAAACCCTTACCTTGTACTTTTCCTTGGCATATGGTAGGCTAACCTCCTTTATAATGGTGAAATAATTTTTATTAAATTATACTTGAATCATATACATTAATATGATATCAGATATGATCTTTTAACATTGTTTTGTTAATGATATATTAGTATTATCGTCGTTTCTAGTGTTAATGGATTCATTTTCCTTTATATTCTTTGTTATGTGAGACATATTTGTTATGGATTGGATGTATCTTATTCATATCCAGAATTATATCAAGTCTTTAAACATTATTTTTAATCATATAATGAAAATAAGTCTTGAATGGATACGATGGGGAATGAATCTCATCGCGTTCGTGGAGACGGTAATCCGTACGTATGCACGAGCGACAATATCATTATTTTGAAATTAAAATAATATATAATTGGATGTTATATCATATATACAGAATCATTATCATGTTATATTTATTATTTACATGAATTACATATCATTATTATAACCATACAAGTAATAATGTATTGAATAACAATTATACCACGATGTGGAGACGGTAATTCGTATGTACGCTCGTATGGCGACATGTCATTCAAAGGATGGATAGAATAATGGATATTGTTGTACCATATTTATAATTACATCACAATATATAGAAGATTTTGTAGTTCTTATTTTAGAATGAAAATAAAAAAGAAAGAATAAGTGGAAGAAGAAAAGAACTTGAAAGAGGGTGGTGAAATTATTACCTCTTCTTCAGGTACTTCCTTTTGATTTGATCAAAAGGGCTCCTTAATATGGCTTTGTTACTAAAGTAAGGTCTCTATGATTAATTTATGGATTTTTATAAGGTATTTGGGACGAGTTTGACCAAACCAAATGGATTCGAAGGTGTGAATTATAGATAAGGGGGAGTTCCCTTTTATAAGAGGGGTGAGGGACACATTAGGAAAATCTAGAAATATTATATTATAATAAAATAATTTTCGGTTTATAATGGATTAAAAATTGATTATTTAAAGTATAAGGTAGGTATGGGTCTAAAACCACTCAACCAATAAGTTTTAGACTGGTTTGGGTCACTATATTAACTTTATCTTTTAGATTTAACTCTTAGTTAAATAGATTGACCTTTACCATGTCTCTGTGTATGTTTATATTATAAGGTTAATAAACATACTATATACCTCCAAGAGAACCCCAAGTGGTTCATTAATGATACACCTATAATTATATATGTCCTTTTTCAGAACCATAGATTTTTAAGAATAGAATATCAAATAACAATATAATATTTGTTTTAAAAACTCTTTTTTGTCAATTTTGACACTATTTGGGATTTTCTTTTTAATAAATTCATAACAACATTATTACTTCGAAAACAATTCATATAACCAACCCTAATATGTCATATTAACCTATAAAAGTTTTTGAATTCATAAAAAGTCTCAAATTACATTTATTTGGATATTTATAATATTAATTATTTTAATATTTCATTAATTAGTTAATTATTGCATCACCAATGTGTAATAAATAAAATAAATTATATAAAGTCTAAAAATTATAAATAAAATACCATTATGTAATAAATCTCTTTATCTTTCTAATGAATATTTATAATTGAATTTATATTATGTATAACCCTATATTAAAAATATTTTAGTTATTAAACTTTGATTTTAACTCTTTTAACTCTTCTTTGAATTCAATAATAATAAATGTACTAATATAATCCATGTGGAAAAAAGTGGTTAATATATTATTAATAATGTTTTTTTGTTAGAATTATAATAAACCAATAGAATTAAGACATGTGTTAGGGTAATAATATTATTATTTTTACCCTTAATTACCCAATTTACTTTTAACCGTGGTAAATAAACATAAAACCTTACTATTCACAAAAAAATATTTTTATCTTATTGAACCACATTTTACTCCTTGATATTAAACATGTCTCTCGGATTTTCTAAATTTTTCTCACTGAAGCGGTAAAAGTATGTTTTATGTGAATTTGAAAATTCTCCTAGGAGATTGGTAAAAGACTGTGAAAAATTCAATAACATTTTTATATATCTAGAATTATTATAAAATGACTCTAATAAGTTAATATGAACATATATAAGTATTATGTATCTATTTTGACCTAAAACAAATTTAAATAAAATAAATAAATATTTAAATAAAAATTCGGTTTAAAACTATTACTCAGTGTTTTTCAGTATTAATCAAAAATTGAAAGTTGTCAGAAAAATACCAAAAATTCCCCCGAAGCTAATTTCGATATTCCAAATCAAAAAATGAAGTCTATTTTGAATGATAAAATTTATAAAATTTCCAAAAGTTGGTATTTCTATTTATAATAGCTATTTTGATTGGAGGTGGTGTGTGTTAGAACTCGAAGTTGTGTACAACACACTCTACTATATTACTCAAAGAGAAGTGTACCATGGAAGCTTGGGGTGTTACAACACCCCTTCTTTGATCACCAAATTTAACCAAATGGAAATACTGAACTTAATTAATAGTGTGAGCTAGATCTGAAAACATACATTCTCTGTTCTAGTGATATGCATAGTTGTTCGGTTTGATTTTGTGTGGTGGCTTAAAAGGGAAGGAAATATCTGGATGAGAGGTTGTTGGTTTTTGAATCAGAGTCCATGTGGATATGGTGGTAAAATGTTATGGACCTGGTAGGTTGGGGATTGTTTTGGATCCAGTACTTGGATTGATCTCACAGGATCCCATTTTGATGGTATCATTTACCAGAGAGCTGGGAGTGAATGCTTAAACACCTACTTTGCAATTTCCTTTCTATTGTTGTTTTGGATTTTTGTCATTCCTTTCAGTTGAACGGTAGTGAAGGAATATCTAAATGGATAACCTGAACGTGATAATGAGAATAGGTACGATGAGGAAACGGTTTACCAAATATGGGTTCTTCTTTGGTTGTGATTTTGGTTTTTCTGCTCTAGTTATGGTTGTTGTGTACTTGTGCATGTAGGGGTAACAACAATAGTGGTTGTGTGTGAGCTATTTGTTGGTTTGGAGACCCTTAATTCAGGATAAGTTCTTGATTACCTATATAAATAAAATTTAGTTATTTTTTTCTTATATGGACCCCACGAATGTTTAGAACTTCATGCTGAACACCACCATTTATTAGAGGAGGATGTTTTTTCCAACATTACTATGAGTGGCTGGTTATTAGCTTCTTTCTGCTCTCTCTCATTGGTTTCTAAAGTCTCTTTGGGCAGGCTGTGATGGCCTAAGGTTCATTATATCCCATGAATCATTGGGAAGTTTGTGTTGTGGTGGGTTGGCATAGGTGTGTCTGGGAAAGTTTGTTCTCCGTATGAGTTTGGGATGAGGCCGATGTGTCCGCGGGAGGAAGTGTAGTTGTGGTGGCTCGGGTGTTTGCTGGAGGAAGGGTGGTTGTGATGAATTAGTTGTCTGTAAGAAGGATGTGTAGTTGTGACAGCCCATGTGCCTATGGGTAGTATATGTAGTTGTAATGACCTAGAAATTTCTAGATGGGATAAACATGGGGTTGGGATTGACCATATGGTTCTTGTTTGGGGTAGCAGTGGGACTGTAGTGAGTTCTGTGGGGGTAAGATTGATGCACAGGATGTTCAACAAAACTTGTGGGAAAGTGTTGCATGGTACCCAAATATTTATATTCTATTACTATTATTTTTATCTAACATACATTATTTCGAGATTTTTCCATGGTGAGGTTGGGTGGATAGTTTTCCTTGCTATGTGTTTTGGTTACCTCTATTTTCTCACGGGGCATTAGAATGTCCCCCACTTGTGCACGAAATCATTTAGTTTACCTACTGTGTATTCATGTATACTAACCATACATATATAAAATTTATTTCAGGTTTCCTGGATGAATTTGAGGACCGTATCAGACCTTACTAGCTCGGGAATCCGGATAGTTTTTGTTACTACATTTCTTTCTTTTGGTACTTTTTTTCAGAGTTTTCTTGTACATTATATTAGTTTTTTTAACATGAATGTAGGAATTGATTCTTGTATTTAGTTTTATCTACATTTCTTTGTGTTGTTGGAATTTACCATCTTATCTCTCGATATTTCTCTGTAAAAAGGTTAATACCTTCTATTTATGTGAGATTCTACAACCATGGTTCTAGTCACCACTCCATGGTCTATTGAAGGCAGGAAATTGGGGACATTATCTCTCCTTCACATTGAAAAAGGATGAAAAGAGAATCTTTCCTTCATTTCCCTCATCTTGGAGAAGGCGGGTTGTGACTTAAAGGGATTATTGGATTTACTTTTGTCTTTAGTTCTTAGTGTTGCGGGTATATACCATATTTTCTCTTGATATTGTTGTATTAAAAGGTCAATGCCTTCCATTTATGTGAGATTATAAACCCTTGGTGATAGTCTCCACTCCGGGGCCTACTAACAGTGGGTCTCGGGGGTTATTATCTCTCCTTCACATTGAAGAAGGAAGGGTACGACATCTTGTCATCCTTTCCCTTATCATGGAGAAAGAGGGTCATGAAAAAATGGTATCAGAGGTGATGGTTGATAAATTGGATGGAGTTTGAGTTAGGAACAGTGACGATTACATGGGGTGATAGGGAAATAGTGTGAGGCAATATTGTTGTGGGAAATAGGTCTGGGAATACCAACTAGGACACTAGATTTTAGGCCCCCCTGATCTGACACAAGGACTCTGAGCCTACCGAATTACCAAGTGAGGCTACATTGATTTCAAGGTAGAGACCCAAGGAAAGGTACATGCATCATAATGATTTTTTTTCCTGCATGAATTGGGATGTCTTGTGAAAATCCAAATAAATAAAAATTAGGACCCTAAGTAAATTCCTTACTAATCGGGCATTGAAATTACTTGTTTATCTTGTAGTTATGGAACCTGCATGATGTCCACAAGTAGTTCGGGCAGTCAAGGTCTAGTAGGTTGATCTAGTTGATCAGTGGAAATCTGATCAAGCATAGGAGGATGAACAGTAGTAGAAAAACCTTCATGCCTTCCAGTCGTAGACTCTCAGAAAGTATGAGGGTAGAATCTTGGACATGGAGACAGATAACTGGATCATGGAGGTGGTGATTTCTTTTTGCATGATCCGGGATCCAATATAGTATTTTTTTTCCTCTAGTCAAAAACTAGATTTGGGGAGCAGTCTGTTAGTGGTATACTCTTTAACATGGTGAGAAGAAAAAACTAATGTTTCGTGGGATGAATTTAAAAAGGAGTCCTGGGCATAATTCCATTCATTCACTATGAAGGCCGAGAAGAGATAGGAGTTACTCTCCCTTCAGTAAGGGAGTATGTCGGTAATGGAGTTGGGATCAAGTTCAAGGATTTCCTTCATTTTTTTCTGGGCCTATTCCCATATGTGGATTTGTGGGAAAGATGCTTGGAGAATGGACTCTGACCTTCTCTTCAGTATTCTATTACATCCTTCACACTACCGATGTACTGGAGGTTCAAAAGAAGGATAAATTAGTGGAGTGGATTCACACATTGGGAGGTGTTCCAGGAGAGGGGATCCAGTTGAGTTCATCGAAGGGGAAGGACATCAGCAGCAGGTCTCCAGCATTAGGGACTTGCGTGTTTCACCTGGTAGGTAGCAGGCTTTCACAGTTCCAGTTCTGATATCCTGATCCTCACCCTTTAAAAATGAGCCTGGGGAAAAGGTGCATTACTTTTGGTATTCATGGGTGTCTTTGGAATTATTTCCCTATCTGAGTGCAGTACGGTGGGGGTGGGAAGGTTCAACGCCTACCTCAGCAGCACTAGTTGTTAGCCAGACCATTCTTTCAATAGCAGCAGCCTCCAAGAGAAAACATTGTAGGGGGATGCTGACCTCAGGGATCTCCTCAGGGACCGTGACTGGGGAATGGTCGGGGAATCAGTCAATAGCTGAGGGGTAGAGGATCTGGGAGTGGGTAGTTGCACGTTTCAGAGTTAGTAGTTCTCGATGGTCCAGAGGTCATTCGCGGTACGATTAGTCTATTTAGTAAACTTGCATGTTCTTTATTTTATTCGAGAGCATCGCACTTTATTGTTTCAACCATTCTAGCTTATGCATTGGGTCTAGACGTAGAGAGACATTCTGTTCCCCTGGGGTTGAGTACGCCAGTTGGAAGTCAGACCAACCAATTTGATGTTTTTTGAGGATATAAGTTGTTGTTGGGGCTGCATCAGTCAAGTGGGGATCTATTTCTACTGAAAATGCTGCAATACGAAGTCTTCATGGGTATTGAATGGCTGTTTTCCATGAAATCTATTATCAACTTCTTCCGTAGATGGTTCATATTCTCATATACGTGCATCCATCATGTAGCTTTTATGGGAAAGAAGGGTTTCTAGGAGGGAAGCTGACGTGTAGATCCCCTTATTTCCTTGTTAGCCGAGATGTTATTGGAATAATCAGACTCAGAGGCAGTGGATGTTCCGGGTATTTTTAGTGAGTTCCGGGATGTCTTCCCCAAATATTTCATAACTCTACCCCGTCAACATGATTTTCAGTTAGGGATAGACTTACCACCCGAAGCCTGTTCGATTTGGATGGCTCCCAATCAGATGGAGCCTTTTGTGTTTTAGGAGTTATGGATTCAGGTTGATGACATGATGAATAATGGTTTTATCCGACCATGTGTGTTTCTATGGGGTGATTCAGCCTTGTTTGTAAAGAAAGAAGACAGTGGTCTCAGGCTATGAATAGACTACCCAAGACTGAATCAGGTGATTGTCAAGAACTGTTACACCCTCCAATGGATTGACAACCTTTTTGACCAGTTGAAGGGAGCAGTTCAGTCTTTTTGATAGACCTATGGTCTGGATATCGTCAGTTTTGGGTGATGGAGGGTGACATAGTGAATACTTATTTTTGGTGAAGATATTGGAACTTCGAGTTTGTAGTCATGTCGTCCGGTGATATGAACGCACTAGCTATGTTCCTGGGGCTTGTGAACTAAAATTTCCACAAGTATTTAGACATGTTCTTGGTCGTGTTCATCGACGACATCATGATCTACTCAAGATCAAAGGAGGATCACACCAACCATCTAAGGATAGTTTTTGAGATCCTCCAACCCCACCAACTATACGGGATGTTTTTGTAGTGAATGTTCTGGACATGAGAGGTGCACTTCTTTGGACACGTGGTGTCCCAGTACGGAATAGCATTAGACCCGTCTAAGGTCAAAGCAGTTGTTTCTTGGGCATCACCCAATAACGTGGTAGTGGTTTGTAGTTTCTTGGGTAAAGTTGGTTTACTACCATAGGTTTTTACCTAACTTCTCTCGAGTTGCACCGCCTTTGATAGCTTTGACTAAGAAAGGCCATGCCTTCGTATGGAGCATGAAGTGCTAGGTAGCTTTCACTTATCTGCAAGGGATTCAAGTCAGTGTCCCAGTGCTGAGGTTTCCAGAGGAATGCGTAACATTTGAACTATTCTGTGATGCTTCCATTTTAGGCTTGGGGTGTTTGCAGATGCAGCAGCATGGAGTGATCTCTTATGGTGCTTGGCAATTACGTCCTCACAAACATAACTATTCCACCCATAACCTAGAACTTGCAGCGGTGATGTTCACACTGAAGTGGTGGCAGAATTTCCTCCTCGAGGAATGCTTCGTGGTCTTTATAGATCACATGAGCCTGAGGTATGTCTTCTCCTAGGGAGACCAGAACTTGTGGCAGTAGAGGTGGATAGAGTTTCTTTAGTACTACCCAAGGATGAGGGAGGCTGTGATTCCATCTAGGTTGTGATGGACCGAATGACAAAATCGTCTCACTTCTTAGTAGTTAAGGAGTCGAGCGTAGTGGATGCCTTAGCACAGAGGTACGTTGGTGAAGTTGTGTGGTTGCATGGAGTTACCAGAACCACAGTTTGGTATTGGGTTAAATACTTTACTTCATGAGACTGGAAGGTATTATAAGGTTCTTTTGGAAACCAGCTATTTCATATCACTAATTTCCACCCTCAGACGGATGGGTAGTCAGAGATGAGCATCCAACCATTAGAAGATATTCTGCGAGGATCTGTTTTGGATTTCAGATGATCATGGGTACGACACTTTACCCTGGTAGAGTTTTCCTAAAAAAATATCTATCATTCCACCATTGGAATGGAACTATTACACGCCTTTTATGGAATACCATGTTGCCCACCTGTATGCCAGACATAGGTTGGGGAGGCAACTGTTCTTGGCCCAGAGGTGGTGCGGAGCTTGAATGGCCCAGAGGCTATCATTTTTATTGATTTTTTATAACACCCCTTTCTTGGGATGAGGGGGAACCCTTACAAGTCCCATAGTCATAGTGATTACATGATCCATTGGATTATGAAACATTACATGACCTGAAGGTCTTAGTGAATTCAACCAGACTATAACTACAAGGAACATCCCCTCCCCAACATATGTATCGTGATGGTAGTTCTACACCTTTTCATGGTCGTCTGTCTAAGATTATCGTGCAAGTAAAGGCTGGTCCTAATGGCTTACCCATACCCTCTCATTCTTCCAAATTCATTGGTTCTGCTCTGGTGAGTGTGTCTTCTCTGAATCCTCCTATAGGGCTACTCTTTTTTGTAGATTTTGTCCAAGGAAACTGCATGTGGCCTGAAGGCTTTAATGGTGGACGCCCATTGATTTTGAGGATAGATATTATGTTTTCTTGATGGTTTCCCCTCAACGTGGGATTCAGGAGGTTTGGAAGGGCAAGTAAGATTTCTGCCAGGTTCATCGGACCCTTTGAGGTGTTGGAACAAGTCGGTGAGGGGGAATATCATTTGGTGTTACCACCATGGTTAGAGAGGATCCACAATGTATTTCATATATCTCTGATCCATTAGTGACTACAAAATGACTCACATTTCCTTGGCTAGGGAGAGTTGGATATCGAGGATGATCCAATGTTCATGGAGCGACCCGTGATAATCATGGATTATAAGGAAAAGGTCCTTCATGGACAGACCATTCCCTTAGTTCGTGTGTTGTGGAGGAATTAGAGGCATAGATGCATTACTAGTACCTAGAGTTATTCTGAGTTTTGATCATGTGTTTTCATTATGCCTAGCTTATGATGTAATGCTTGACATCACTTGTTTTATGATAAGTTGTTTTCCCAATACTGAAAATGTGTTTGAAATGTACTGACTATGGGGAGGGGAGAACCTGATCCCTAATAAAGATACATTGATATGGGTGCAATTAAACCATTTAGGGTGAGTCAGAGCCACCCAAAGTGGATATTGTTGTGATATAGAGGAAGTAACCCCCTAATCCATATGTCTGGACGATGTGACTTTTTGTGTTTGAGTGGTTACATAGTGTTTCTATAATTTTTCAGGAGGTATATGAGAGTGGTGTTCCTAGATTTTGAGGTTTTATTGCATATTTTAAACAACCATATGGTGGTTTTTCCATATGAGGTATCTTACGAGGTGGTTTTTCAAACTCCTCTCTTTTCTTCGGAAGTACTCATGAATTCTCGAGGGCGAGAATAGTTTCAAAGGTGTATGATGTAATGGCCTGGACCCTCCTGGTCTATTACATTGCCAAATTCGGGTGCTTGGGGTGTCCTGGGAATCATCGGTGAGTCAAGAGGACCTCAGTGTCAGTGGTTGGGTGTCACCATGGTGTCACCTATTGGTGCCACCGGTCGGTCTCGCCAATCGGTCTCCCCGATCAGTGTCGCACCCAAACGGTTCCACTGTGGGGTGTTATGTTTCCTTTCTATATCCCTCATATAATGTATCTTTTATGTTTTAGCACCTCTTTTAAATCAGTTTAAGACCATTTTGAGGCCATACGAAGATATCTTAAATCCCATATGAGTGGGAGATCCATGACTTACCAAAATGTGTAGCATTTTAATAAGTTTCAAACCCTTTTCCATGATTCCAATTACACCCCAACTATGAATTTTTCTAGGTTTAATTGTAACTTCTAAAATCTATAATTTGTTATGATCTATCTCACTATATTCAAGGGAATTATTAAATCTCAATTAATTCCAATGTGTGCAACCGCTCAGCCGCATGGTCAAACCACAATCTTCTTTTCAAGTACTTCATGATTTCACATCCTATAACTCTAGGATCGGGCCATTTATAACACTAATATCTTCTTGTTATTTGGTATATTTCTTTTCCATTGGTTCACTTGGAGTCCCTCTTCCTAAACGAGTCATTCTGGAGTGAGATCCCTCATGTTCGGTTCTTCATGGATTTTCCTATCGCGTGACCCTAGTTCATAGCCTAATGAGAAAACTTCGATCTTTGAGCAACCAGGTAGGGGTTATTCTGTTATCTCTCTTTACTATGCATTGTGCAGGGTGGTATGATGATGTTACCTTGGGATGTATATGATACCAACATTAAAAAAGATAATAAATGGACTTTTAAATAATTAAGGGGTTAGAAGGATGATGATTTTGTTCTATTTTTAACTTTGTTTTTAAGTAGTGAATGGTATGGGATAATTTCCACTAAAAATCATGGTCATTGGTGGTCTATTCTTGTACAATAATGAAGATATATTTTCTAGATAATCTTGTGATTAAATGTCTATAACATTTAAACTGATTAATAACAAAAACATGGTTGATTAAATGTATTCCCAATGGATAAGAACCCTTGTGTGATTACCCTGATTAACCAAACAAAAATAATGAACATAATGAATGTTTTTGGCTTGATTTTAAAACTTCTAAGCTCTATTTTGGTTATATTCATGGTTATTTTGTTTGATTTTTTTGGGGTGTCTTAGAGTGGAATGGAATATATGGTTGAGAGGTTGTTGGTTTCTGAATCTATGGATATGTGGATTTGGCAGTAAAATGTTTTGGAGTCATTTGGTTGGGGATTTATTTGGTTTTAGTACTTCAAGGGATCTTATGGGATCCCATTTTGATGTTATCATTTATAAGAGAGACAAGAGTTAATGCTAAAACACTTGCTTGGTCGTTTCATTTCATTTTTTGTCTTGGATTGTAGTTATACATGTTTGTATCCTGGTAGTGAAGGAATATTTAAATGGGATCACTTGAAAATGATAACGAGAATGGGTACAATGGGGAAATAGTTTTCCAAAAATGTTTTGTGCCCGATTTATGCTTTTAGTTGTTATGCTCTGGTTATGGTGGATGTGTACTTGTGCATGTTGGAGTAACAGTAAGAGTGGTTGTGTTTGGGATAGTTGTTCATTTTGGGACCCTTTGGTCAGGATGAGTGCTTGATTACCTATATGTATAAAATTTATTTCTTTTGTTTCTTATATTCCCCCCACCCATGTTGAGAACATCGGCCAAACTCCCCCATTTCATGGGGGAGTGTGTTTTTTCCAACATTCCTATGAGTGTCAGGTCATTAGCACATTTCTGCTCCCTCTCATAGGTATCCCAAGACTCTTCGGGGTAGGATGTGATGGCTTGAGGTTCAATATAGCCCAATACTATTTTGGAAAGTTATTTTGTGGTGGGTTGGCCCCAATGTGTGCAGGTAGGTTTTTTTCCCATGTGTCTTCGGAATGAGACCCAAGTGTCTATGGTTAGGTAGTGTGGATGTGGTTGCATAGGTGTTTGTGTGTTGTAAGTGTGTTTGTGATAGCCTAGGTGTCTACTGGTGGGATGGGAAGTTGTGATGGCCCAGGTTTCTAGAGGCATGATGTGTAGTTTTGATGGCCCATGTGATTGCGGGCGTGATAAACGTGCGGTTGGGATGACCCATATGGTTGTTGTGGGGGGTGGAAGTGGGACTGTAATGAGACTTATGTGTGAGTTCTAATGCGTAGGTTGTTCTAAATAACTAGTGGGAAAGTGGTGTGGGGGACCCAAATATCGATTTTCTATTACTATTATTTGTATCTCACTTGTATTTTTTGGGGAGTGTTCCTTGGTGAGGCTAGGTGGATAGGTTCCCTTGCTATATGTTTTGGTTACCTCAATTTTCTAATGGGGCATTATAATTTCCCCCCAGTTTTGCACAAGATATTTTGGTTTCCATACTCTTTACACATGTATACTCACCATACATATATATAAATACTTTCAATTTTCCTGGATTACTTTGGACCGTGTCAGGCCGTACTAGCTCAGGCATCTGGACAATTGTCATTGCTGTTTTTTTTCTTTTGGTACATTTCTTCAAGGTTTTCTTATTCTTTGTATCAGTTTATTTTGAACATAAATATGGTAATGGATTCTTGTATTTACTTTTATCTTTATCTCTTGGTGCTGCTGGGATTTACCATCTTATCTCCCGATCTTGTTCGATAAAAAGGGTAATGCCTTCTATTTATGTGAGATTCCACACACTTGGTGTTAGTTGCCACTCCAGAGCCTACTGAAGGCAGGACTCATGGTCATTATCTCTCCTTCCCCTTGAATAAGGAAAGGCATGGAATCTTTCCATTCTTTCTCTCATATTGGTGAAGGCGGGTCATGATAGTCACTAGTGATGGCCTTTGGTACTTCAAACCTACAAAAAATATGTGCTTTGATATAGTCCACTACAACATGAGAATAAATAGTCCTGGTGGCCTTGGCCTCCTACCATTTTCTAACATAATAAATAGTGACCAAAATGTACAATAATCCAAGATAACATTGAAATCTATGAAAAATAAATTCCCCAAACCTCAAAAATATCACGGAATAATATTGGTTGTTGGGGCATGTCCTATCTCCTTGAAATATTTCCATTGTGTTGGAAACATGAGCATGACTTAAAAAACACATGATCATCATGGAATAATCTAGGACAATAAAATATAGAGTTTAACACATTCATTTCTATTTTTTGGGGTCCAAATTTTCCTCCACATGAATGAATATGACATAAATACCAAACAGACTCAATCTGATGATCTTGAACACACCTTGTAGAGACCCGTATCCTGACGTACATGGACATTACATTACATTTGCGGAAAACTTAGTACATAACAAAAACACACACTAAAGGATCGTAATAGTTTAGTGTCTTTGGAAACTCGGAACATAAACTTCTAATCCTGGTGAAAGATCTTCAATATCTCCTGTAAAGATCTTCCATTTTTTTTACCTAAAACCTTTCTTTATATCCTGGGGAAAAGAAAACATAAAAGGGTGAGCTCAAATGCTCAGTAAGGGTATACAAAAGAAATAAAAATCATATCATATCTTTTTGAAAATCACAACCTGCAAAAGAGATCATAATATCTTAACATGGAACAAATCATAGAAGTGAAAATGAGATCATCATAATCATAACATGAAACTTGAAACTTTTTGGCATGCACACATAATCATGGAAAATCATTTCTTGTTAGTCATGACTCATTGCCAAGACTATCTTAGTGGACAAAGTCCCTTTCTGAACCGAGTTCACTCCTCGTTTCAGTCCTGTATCACTGAACCGAAATAACCTTCCGTTCCAGCCATGTCTATCTCATGAGATATAAAATCATTACCCAATGCATTGGAGGGAGATATAGGTCCCACCCATCTTATAATGAATCCTTTCTTATGTGTGCCACATAATCATAAAACATACATCATCGCATAACACATGTAACAAAAATGGGATTCTTGAAACATCATGACATCATAAATTAATTCATATAAGATAAAGGAATTCATAAAAATAATTCCATCACAACATGATCAAATCAATTTAATAATAGGGATAAAAAATATAACCCTTTATTATCTTAGATGGAAAATAATTTTGATAAAACACTTGAATTGAATTCTTTAGGAAAATATCCTTTCTTCTTCAAAATCAATTTCTTTTCACAAAACATCATGCAATTTTAAAAGAAAGAGATTTTATTGAAAATAGTCATGAAATCTTTTAGAGGAAGCTTCATGAAAATAAGGCTTTATAAAACAGTAGAAATCCGTTCGTGCCGTATAAGTTAAAAAAAACATTCTTCGTACTTTTGTTGGAAAAGTCAAAAAGTACCTCGTACGAAAAACGACAAAAGATTCCTTTCATACGTATTACTAAAAACTCACCGAAGGGTAAAAATGGATTTAAACAATTTTAGGTGGATGGAAATAATATTACATATTGAGTAAACATGGATGTGGATGATAAAATACACCCCAATAAATACTTACGAATAAACAATCTCGGATAAAAATGAGATTGTGATATTTCCCTTACCTTAGGTCCGATTAGCTTTGTACGTGTCCGAAGCTCCTGTATAATGGTTTAAATAATGTTATTGACTTATTCCAGAATCATACATATTGATATGATATCATATATGGTCATATTATTAGCTTCTTGTTAGTAATATTTCATTGTTACTTGTTACTCGGGTCTTTATAACTTTTTGTTCTTATGCGTGTTTTGTCGAATAAATTCTTATTCTTATCTTTAGGTTATATATAATTCATTTACAGAATGGTATTAGTGTATTATATACCATATTCATTCATTCAATTCATTTATATAATCATTATGAAATGAAGATCATGTAGAACGAGTCGCATCACATCGTGGAGACGGTATTCCGTACGTACGCACGAGTGATGATATCGTTCCTATGATCGTGGAATTGTATTGGAGTATATATATATTATTTCAGTATCAATATTACTTCATAATAATCATATGTAGTTACTCATTACACCATTATACCCATCCTTGTAAGGTGATGGTGGAAAATAGATTACACCACGGCGTGGAGACGGTATTCCGTACGTACGCACGCGCGGTGATTTCATTTTTCCGTAGGATGGATAGAAGGTGAATTAGGGTTGTTTCATATTTATAATAACATATCAGTATGTAAGTAATACTGATGTTATTACTTTATCATGAAACAACTAAAGAAGAAGAAGTTGAAGAAGAAAGAAATTGAAAAGATCGGTAATGGATATTACCTCTTCTTTGGAACGCCTCTTTGAATCCTCCACTTAAGGAACTAAGATTGGTCTTTGGAGAAGACCAGAACCTCTAGGATTATTCTAGGAAAGTGGAGAGGAGAAAATGGCAGGGGTTGGCCGAGCTTGAGTGCTCAAAATTGGTGTGAGGAGGAGGGGGAGGAGGTGCCCTTTTATAAGGGAGGAGAGGGGCACCTTAGGAATTCTTAAAAATATTAATTTATAATAAATCTAACCCCACTTAAAAACCTCCAAAAATGACTCATATTCGAAGATTAGATGAGATAGGGTTGTAATCTCATCACCCAATCAAATTTAGACATGTTTGGATATTATTTTAAACCTTATCAATTATATTTAACTCTAAGTTAAATAATTTAACTTTTACCGTGTCTTTTTGTTTTCTTTCACTATATGGTTAATAAACTTACTATAACATGCCAAACGAACCAAAAATTGTTTATTATTAATATATATATCCTTATCTAAGTCATTTGGCCGAACCTTAGATTTTTAGGAATAAAATAACAATTAATAATATAATATTTGATTTAAAAACTATTTTGTGTCAATTTTGACACTATTTGATATATGATTTTTGTGAAAGTCATAACAGAATTATATGTTCGAACCAAGTTGATTAAATCAACATTAATATATCATAGTAACCTAGAAAATTAGTGTAATTCATAAAAAACCTCAAATTACATTTATTGTGGTGTTTATAACATCAATTATGTCAATATTTCATTAATAAGATAATTACTGCATCATCGTTGTGTCATAAATAAATTAAATTATTTGATGTCTAAAAATTACAAATAAAATACCATCATGTAGTAAATCTTTTTATCTTTCTAATGAATATTTACAATCGAATTTATCTTATGTATAACCCCATATTAAAAATGATTTACTTATTAAACTTTGATTTTAACTATTTTAACCCTTCTTTAAATAAATTCATAATAAATGTCCTAATCTAATCCAAGTGGGCCTAAATGGTCATATTTTATTCCTAAGTTTGTTTTTGGTCGAATTACACTTGTCCAATAGAATTAGGACATGTGTTAGGGTAATAGTAATATCATATTTACCCTTAGTTACCCTATTTACTATTAACCGCGGTAAAAAAAAGTAAAAAGTTACTATTCACCAAAAATTATTTTCATCTCATTGAACCACATTTTAGTCCTTGATATTAACCGTGTCTCTCGGATTTTCGAAATTCCATTCAAAGAAGTGGTAAAATTAAGTTTTATGCAAAATTCAGTTTTTAACCTACCACTTAGTGGTTTCACTATTCATCAAAAATTGAAAGTTTTCAGAAAAATGCCAAAATTTCATCCTAAGCTATATTTCATATTCCGAATTCAAAAATGAAGTCTATTTTACCAAATTCATAACATATAAGTTGAATTAATTAATTTTATAATTAAATCCCGCTATTAAAACAAATAGCCTGTTTTTACGAAACAATATCTATCAAAAGATTGACACTTGTTTATGTCAGGTTTAAATGTGAAATTACGTCCAATGACCAACATTGTATTAAATTGTAAAAATATATTCTAAATATACTTTAAAACCACTCAAATTAATAATTTATCACTATTAATTATTTCGATTAAAAAAGTTGTTTTTAATTATAATTTAGTAATTTTCACTATTCATCAGAATATGAAAGTTATCCGAAATGTACCAAAATTTCACCTTAGGCTAAATTCGATACTCCGAATCCAAAAATGAAATCCATTTTGAAAAATAAAATTTACAAAATTTCAAAAAGTGGTTATTACTATTCATAACGGCTAGTTTTAATAGCATATCGCTGTTTAGTGAAACTCGTTATTGCGTACTACACACACTATCGAGGAAGGTTGCGATTGCGTGTAATGCAAGGCAAGTCAAGGATGCGTGTTGTGCAAGCTCCTTTTGGTGTAGCGTACAACACAAGACATTAATAAAATTAAAAAGAATATTTTTCATAAAATCTTGGGCTGTTACATTCTACCCCCCTTAAAATGAATTTCGCCCTCGAAATTCGTCGGGGTTATAAATGGTTTTCTATTCGAAAGTTTCCCACATCGTAAAAAGGAATACCAAAACTTGGCTTTAAAAACTAAAGTATGAAATGTAACGATTACCCAAATAAACTAATTGTTGGGTTTCCACATAGGTAAAAATATGGATATGGAAGAAAAATCTAACCATCATGTTCTGATGGAGAGTGGTAGAGAACATGGCTATGGAAAATCCAAAAATCACAAATCCATAAATTTGTGATGATATAAGGTACCATCTGATTCCTCAGGTATAAGATCACTAGGACAACATTTTTGGTTTTCAAGATCATTTCCCTAAAGTTGAAAATTTGAATTAGAATAAATACTTACTTTATTTTGGTACAATCTCACTGTTGTTCGTGCCTTGAACAATTTCCACTTCATCTCTTAAATAAATGAAGTTGAATTTGTTATTCGTGAAGTGTTAGCAGATAATGTGATAGAATGACGGGTCATTCCATCTGTCTCAAACAAAAGGTTAGCAAAAATTATATGCATAAATCGATCTATATTGAGATTAATCATATATGGTTCCTAAAATGGACTTATACTTCATATATCATACTGCTTAATATAATAAAACTAGTTTCTACTAAATAGGGACTTCCTGTAGGTCAGTGGTAGGCGATAAAGGCCAGTCGCACTTCGGTTGTGGGTTCGATTCCTACAGCCTTGTCCGAAGCGATGGGCTGTCGCCCGTCCTGCAGGTTGTCCTTTTTCTAAAACTATATTACTATAACATCCCATCAATAATATCGAGAAAACTTCGATCCTTAAACAATACTCACTTATTTCCAACATAATCCATTTCAATCTTTAGGCTTATCCATAATACTGCAGTCCACTCTCATAATATAGTGACAACGATTACCAGAGATTTAATACTGTCATTGATCCCCACATATCATAAGATATGTTTTGTTGGTCACATTCTAAACATTCAAAGTCCTTAATCATGTATTCTCTTGAATACCTTAGTGAAAACATGAATGCAGTTAAAAGTTAACACTTTCCACATACCAAAATCCTCAAAATTCTATATACTCAATCCATGATATCACTTAGTCCTTATATCAATCATGAGCTCATGAATATTGTTAAACATTTAATTTTCTTATTTTCCCTTCATTATGCGCATATCATCTTATTTCCAAAAATATCTCAATCACTTTGAATACCACATTAAACCAATACATAAATATTCCAATACTCCATGATACAACATTATTTTGGAATCCCATTACATAAACACTTAATCATTCCACCACATCGTTATCATATTCAACATTGCCAATAGTGATCGCATGTGATTTCCCTTTGTCCTTTGCCTTCAGTGGTTGCTCATGTTGATCATCACTAACCCTTGGATTAGGGCAATTATTAGCATAATGCCCCATTTCCTTGCACTTGAAGCATTGAAGTGTTGGCGGTGCGTTCTCTGCAGTGTTTGCTTTATTCACATCATTAGAAACCCTTTTTCCATTACTTCGACACTCAGCTGCTCGATGACCTTCTTTTCCACACTTAAAACATTTTCTAGTTCCTTTAAGACAATCTCCACCATGCTTCTTTCCACACTTTGTGCATAAGGAAACATTCATCTTCTTTTCACCATTATTATGAGATTTCTCCTTGAACTCCATCTTTCGTTTCTTGTCAAAACCATGAGATGGATATGTAACACCAACTTCCATTTCTACCTTGATAGCACAACGCACAATTTCTTCATAGCTACTGAAGTCTCTTATAGCTAATGCCCTTCGAAGACTTGGTTTTAAGCCACTGAAAAATCGATCAACTTTACTTTCAGGTTGGATGATAATGCCAGATGCATACCTTGCAAGTCTTGTAAAATTCGCTTCATATATACCAACAGATTCATCATCCTTCTGCTTCAGCTCAATAAACTCCTTTTCCATCTTTGTTCGAAGAATACGAGGGAAGTACTTACTGAAAAACAAGTTCTTGAACTCGTCCCATTCCATGGACTCAATTTCATCCCTTGGCCTCGTATTCTTGATAATATTCCACCATTGATCAGCTTCACCTTCCAAACGATATACTGCTAAGATGACTTTATCATGTTCAGAACATTGAAGAACTGAAAATATCTTTTCAGTGGTACTGATCCATTGTTCAGCAACAAGTGGATCGGAAGTCCCACTGAAAGAAGGTGGACGTTGCCTCATGAAGGACTCAATAGAATATTGTTCCCTTCTCTGCTCATTTGGAAGTCCAGAATGATTCATAGCTTGTGTAAGTATAGCAATATGATTTTGCACTCCATCTCCCATAACATTTGTTTGTTCAGGAGGGAAATCATTGCATTGTCCATTGCATTGATCAACACGGTTCCTTCGGGTTCCAGCCATCGTCTAAAACCCAAAAAGAATAGTGTGAGAGGCAAAAATCATGCTAGGGAAAACAACATAATAAAGGGGGAGTACCTTCAATATCCAACATCTTAGGTTTAATTCTATGATCATTAGCGTAATTCTATTACTACAACCTATACGTATACTTATCCCTAGGGACATCCCTAGACATACCTTAGAAATATCTCTAGGGATCTCACTAACGTTTTCGCATCCTAGTTTCCAAAGGTTGACTAAACCTTTCCTCTGATACCAACTGTAGAGACCCGTATCCTGACGTACATGGACATTACATTACATTTGCGGAATACTTAGTACATAACAAAAACACACACTAAAGGATCGTAATAGTTTAGTGTCTTTGGAAACTCGGAACATAAACTTCTAATCCTGGTGAAAGATCTTCAATATCTCCTGTAAAGATCTTCCATTTTTTTACCTAAAACCTTTCTTTATATCCTGGGGAAAAGAAAACATAAAAGGGTGAGCTCAAATGCTCAGTAAGGGTATACAAAAGAAATAAAAATCGTATCATATCTTTTTGAAAATCACAACCTGCAAAAGAGATCATAATATCTTAACATGGAACAAATCATAGAAGTGAAAATGAGATCATCATAATCATAACATGAAACTTGAAACTTTTTGGCATGCACACATAATCATGGAAAATCATTTCTTGTTAGTCATGACTCATTGCCAAGACTATCTTAGTGGACAAAGTCCCTTTCTGAACCGAGTTCACTCCTCGTTTCAGTCCTGTATCACTGAACCGAAATAACCTTCCGTTCCAGCCATGTCTATCTCATGAGATATAAAATCATTACCCAATGCATTGGAGGGAGATATAGGTCCCACCCATCTTATAATGAATCCTTTCTTATGTGTGCCACATAATCATAAAACATACATCATCGCATAACACATGTAACAAAAATGGGATTCTTGAAACATCATGACATCATAAATTAATTCATATAAGATAAAGGAATTCATAAAAAAAATTCCATCACAACATGATCAAATCAATTTAATAATAGGGATAAAAAATATAACCCTTTATTATCTTAGATGGAAAATAATTTTGATAAAACACTTGAATTGCATTCTTGAGGAAAATATCCTTTCTTCTTCAAAATCAATTTCTTTTCACAAAACATCATGCAATTTTAAAAGAAAGAGATTTTATTGAAAATAGTCATGAAATCTTTTAGAGGAAGCTTCATGAAAATAAGGCTTTATAAAACAGTAGAAATCCGTTCGTGCCGTATAAGTTAAAAAAAACATTCTTCGTACTTTTGTCGGAAAAGTCAAAAAGTACCTCGTACGAAAAACGACAAAAGATTCCTTTCATACGTATTACTAAAAACTCACCGAAGGGTAAAAATGGATTTAAACAATTTTAGGTGGATGGAAATAATATTACATATTGATTAAACATGGATGTGGATGATAAAATACACCCCAATAAATACTTACGAATAAACAATCTCGGATAAAAATGAGATTGTGATATTTCCCTTACCTTAGGTCCGATTAGCTTTGTACGTGTCCGAAGCTCCTGTATAATGGTTTAAATAATTTTATTGACTTATTCCAGAATCATACATATTGATATGATATCATATATGGTCATATTATTAGCTTCTTGTTAGTAATATTTCATTGTTACTTGTTACTCGGGTCTTTATAACTTTTTGTTCTTATGCGTGTTTTGTCGAATAAATTCTTATTCTTATCTTTAGGTTATATATAATTCATTTCCAGAATGGTATTAGTGTATTATATACCATATTCATTCATTCAATTCATTTATATAATCATTATGAAATGAAGATCATGTAGAACGAGTCGCATCACATCGTGGAGACGGTATTCCGTACGTACGCACGAGTGATGATATCGTTCCTATGATCGTGGAATTGTATTGGAGTATATATATATTATTTCAGTATCAATATTACTTCATAATAATCATATGTAGTTACTCATTACACCATTATACCCATCCTTGTAAGGTGATGGTGGAAAATAGATTACACCACGGCGTGGAGACGGTATTCCGTACGTACGCACACGCGGTGATTTCATTTTTCCGTAGGATGGATAGAAGGTGAATTAGGGTTGTTTCATATTTATAATAACATATCAGTATGTAAGTAATACTTATGTTATTACTTTATCATGAAACAACTAAAGAAGAAGAAGTTGAAGAAGAAAGAAATTGAAAAGATCGGTAATGGATATTACCTCTTCTTTGGAACGCCTCTTTGAATCCTCCACTTAAGGAACTAAGATTGGTCTTTGGAGAAGACCAGAACCTCTAGGATTATTCTAGGAAAGTGGAGAGGAGAAAATTGCAGGGGTTGGCCGAGCTTGAGTGCTCAAAATTGGTGTGAGGAGGAGGGGGAGGAGGTGCCCTTTTATAAGGGAGGAGAGGGGCACCTTAGGAATTCTTAAAAATATTAATTTATAATAAATCTAACCCCACTTAAAAACCTCCAAAAATGACTCATATTCGAAGATTAGATGAGATAGGGTTGTAATCTCATCAACCAATCAAATTTAGACATGTTTGGATATTATTTTAAACCTTATCAATTATATTTAACTCTAAGTTAAATAATTTAACTTTTACCGTGTCTTTTTGTTTGCTTTCACTATATGGTTAATAAACTTACTATAACATGCCAAACGAACCAAAAATTGTTTATTATTAATATATATATCCTTATCTAAGTCATTTGGCCGAACCTTAGATTTTTAGGAATAAAATAACAATTAATAATATAATATTTGATTTAAAAACTATTTTGTGTCAATTTTGACACTATTTGATATATGATTTTTGTGAAAGTCATAACAGAATTATATGTTCGAACCAAGTTGATTAAATCAACATTAATATATCATAGTAACCTAGAAAATTAGTGTAATTCATAAAAAATCTCAAATTACATTTATTTTGGTGTTTATAACATCAATTATGTCAATATTTCATTAATAAGATAATTACTGCATCATCGTTGTGTCATAAATAAATTAAATTATTTGATGTCTAAAAATTACAAATAAAATACCATCATGTAGTAAATCTTTTTAGCTTTCTAATTAATATTTACAATCGAATTTATCTTATGTATAACCCCATATTAAAAATGATTTACTTATTAAACTTTGATTTTAACTATTTTAACCCTTCTTTAAATAAATTCATAATAAATGTCCTAATCTAATCCAAGTGGGCCTAAATGGTCATATTTTATTCCTAAGTTTGTTTTTGGTCGAATTACACTTGTCCAATAGAATTAGGACATGTGTTAGGGTAATAGTAATATCATATTTACCCTTAGTTACCCTATTTACTATTAACCGCGGTAAAAAAAAGTAAAAAGTTACTATTCACCAAAAATTATTTTCATCTCATTGAACCACATTTTAGTCCTTGATATTAACCGTGTCTCTCGGATTTTCGAAATTCCATTCAAAGAAGTGGTAAAATTAAGTTTTATGCAAAATTCAGTTTTTAACCTACCACTTAGTGGTTTCACTATTCATCAAAAATTGAAAGTTTTCAGAAAAATGCCAAAATTTCATCCTAAGCTATATTTCATATTCCGAATTCAAAAATGAAGTCTATTTTACCAAATTCATAACATATAAGTTGAATTAATTAATTTTATAATTAAATCCCGCTATTAAAACAAATAGCGTGTTTTTACGAAACAATATCTATCAAAAGATTGACACTTGTTTATGTCAGGTTTAAATGTGAAATTACGTCCAATGACCAACATTGTATTAAATTGTAAAAATATATTCTATATATACTTTAAAACCACTCAAATTAATAATTTATCACTATTAATTATTTCGATTAAAAAAGTTGTTTTTAATTATAATTTAGTAATTTTCACTATTCATCAGAATATGAAAGTTATCCGAAATGTACCAAAATTTCACCTTAGGCTAAATTCGATACTCCGAATCCAAAAATGAAATCCATTTTGAAAAATAAAATTTACAAAATTTCAAAAAGTGGTTATTACTATTCATAACGGCTAGTTTTAATAGCATATCGCTGTTTAGTGAAACTCGTTATTGCGTACTACACACACTATCGAGGAAGGTTGCGATTGCGTGTAATGCAAGGCAAGTCAAGGATGCGTGTTGTGCAAGCTCCTTTTGGTGTAGCGTACAACACAAGACATTAATAAAATTAAAAAAAATATTTTTCATAAAATCTTGGGCTGTTACACACCTCGTGATAACTTAATTAATAAACATGCACCAGAGGTACGGACCATCCCAAACATAAAATCTTGACTCACTAATTTGATTTTGGACTTGATGTTTCATTAAATTATAGGTAATTTTATAGGAAACATGGTAGTTAACTAAATCAACATACTAAGGATGTGTTCCTGATATGGAATAAAGATTCTCATTGGCGAAAGTGTCCCGAAGTGGTACGTAGTCCAAGGTGTAATCCACTAATGTGTGAGTAGTCCTAATCATGTGGTCCACCAAAATGTTTTCTAAACCCTTCTTATCCATTATATCAATATCAAATTCTTGAAGGAGGAGCATCCATTATATAATCACGGGCATCATTTATTTCTTCTTAAAGACGTACCTCAGAGCTACATCATCTAAAAATACTACTTTATATCCCAATAAACATGCACAGAATTTATCAAAATAAAAAATTATGGAAAGAATCTCCTTTTACAAGTTTGTTTACATTGATTTGGCCGAATCCAATTTCTTAAAAGCATAGGCAATATCAATTGAAGGCCCCTCCACACTCTCTGATAAGACAACTCCAACTGCGATTTTTGAAGCATCACACATAAGCTAAAATGGAATGTACCACCATTGGGGTTGTATGATCGATGGAGTGGTCATACAATTCTTGAGCTCATCAAAAAAATCAGAATCCTTGTGAATCAATCATGAAATAGGAAGATAAATCTTACTAAAATCATCGATAAATCACCGATAAAATTATGTATTCCCTAAAAAATATCTAACATCATGCACATAAGATTGATTAGGTAAGAATAAAATAAAATATACATTACATCTATCAATATCTATCGCATTTTTTTGAAAATTCATGCCCTATGACAATTCCATGCTTTTACCATGAAATTAATCTTTTCAATGTTCAAGTCCTGATTCATCTCAATACGACAATTCAACACCATTTTTAAACTAAAGAAACATTCATCAAATGAATATCCATATACTATAAAATCATCTATAATACCTCCATATGTGTCTCAATGATATAAAAAAAATACTCACCATGCATCTCTAAAAGTTACCTGGGGCATTGCATAGTCCAAATGGAATCCTTCGATAGGAAATTTTACTAAATGGACATGTGAATTTTGTCTTCTCCTGATCCTATAGATCTATAGAAACCTAAAAATATCCATGAAATATATCCATGAGGCAATAGTTTGTTTTTCTAACTAGTCTATCAACAATTTGATCAATAAATAGGGGGGAAAGGGTCTTGGTGAGTGGATTGATTTAGTTCCCTATAATCAATACACACACAACAAATGTTTTCCCCCTCATTGGAACTAATTCCTCTCCCTCATTTCTAACAATAATAACACCACTTTCCTTTGGAACAACTTGAATAGGACTCACTCACAGGGAATCTGAAATGGGATAAATTATACCTACCTAGAATTGTTTTTCAACTTCATTTTTAACAGCATCTAGAAGATTTTGATTTAGCCTCCTATGTGGTTACATAACCGGTTTATGTCCTTCCTCTAAAAGATTCATGTACATGAAAATGGATGGTATAATACCTAATATGTCGGCCATGGTCCACACAATTTACCTAATGTTCTCCCTCAAAAGATTCAAAATATTTTCTTCATGTTCAAAAGGGATATTGTTATCATTGATAATAGGTAATTTCTCTCCACTTTATAAGTATGACTATTTGCGATTTTGTGGCAATGGATTGAGTTCTATAGAGGGGGTTGTAGTATGGATGTATACATTGAAGGAACTGAAATATGTACACAATGAATATCAATACCAAAGTAAACATCATCAAAACTTGAGAATAATGAACCATTTTCATCAGTATACTCAACAACCATGTCAAAATTAGAGTGAACATGATCAAAATCAGAATATGAATCCATTTCAAACTCAAATCTAAGAGAGGATTTTGCATTATAAATATGTGTTTGTGTTCTCTTAGACATAAAATTACAACCAATACTCATAATCTCCATAAGAATAGAAAAGTATAATTAAATTGGGTTTTTATTTGGTGGTTTCAAATGAGAGATAAAAAAAGCATAATGGTCCCCTGAGGGGTACTTCATGGATTTCATAACTATAAATATCACAAATTCATATCCAAACATAATGTAATGTATACCATCATGGACAATTATGATCATTTTTGTAGTTTTGAATATGGGATTATATAATATAATGATATCTAGAGAACTGACATGATCATCCTCCATGTTAACCATGTGTAATTTTTCTAAAAAGATCATGTCTCCTACCAAAACAAATACATACTCAAGGACTCCTACTAGATATAGTGTAACTCTATTTTCCAACTGCACCACTACTCTTGTCAACCTCAACTCACCAACCAGTAAAGATTAGAATATTGGTGGAGACATCACATTTATTGAAGTTCCCAAATTACATAAATCATCAGAAAAGTGTAAATCCCCTATGGTGCATGAGATTGTGAATGTCCCTAAATCCATGCACTTTGATGGAATTGCTTTAGTTAGCATGATGATTGTTGATACATAACTTCTAAGAATGATCCTCTCATTTCCCATGAAACTTCTTTGATTATTAAAACATTATTTTAGGAATTTTTCATACATTGGGATTTTATTAATGGATTTAATAAGGGGGTGGTTATCTCTACATACTTGAATGTGTCAAAAACCTCTATTTTCATCACCTATCAAGAAATATTATTGGTTTGTACAACTCTATTTGGAAATGGAAGGGTTTTATGAGGAAAATCATCAATATTTTGTTTCCTTTATCATTACCTTTGGGGTTCTAATCTGTTGTTATGGAATGGGGCTATTCTAGGGTTGAGTTGAATCCAGATGGAACGATAGGTGCAGATGTATTAGTCATTTTCTTACCACATCTCAATGTGATGGCACAAAAATCCCTCCTGGGATTTAGAGTCGGTTGGGAAAGAATATTTACAGAGTTCATACTTTCCTATTCATAGAGGTTGGTGTAAATATGGATCATTTGTGTCTTCAACTCCCTCAACATAGAACCTCAACTCTTTAGCTCATTCAGTTGATTAAGAACATTTTTTTTTCAAAAGACAATATGAATTAGAATCTACATATGTTTGATAATTATCTATTTGTCGAATTATTTAATATTGATCTTCAAATTGATTTTGGGGTTTTTGGAAACACCATTGGTAAAGAAGAGGCTCCTGATTTTTTTTTGAAAAGGGAGCCTTTATTGTTGTCTAGAGACATACCTCATGTCCGACTGATCCTTTCCCCTTGGTTGTATCATGGAGAAAATGGATCACAAATCTTTTGGGGATGTGGTTGTTATTACTGTAGATAATGTCTCCAAAGTAATACTACTACACAATCATTCATCTCTTGTAGTTATGGGCAACAATCAGTTGGGTGGTGTGTTTTAGTGAAAATTTCACAAGTCCTCATTGGAGTGGGTTGGGATGTATTTTGGGTCAAATAAATCATCCTCAACATTGAGGTCATTTCATCCGAAATGATTTCAATAAAATGACTTCCAAGATAATATTGACTTACATTATGTTCTTCACCAACATGTATGGTACCTTGATCCCCAAATTTTTTGGGAGATTTGTTCAATCATGTCGATCAATGCACGTGCAACTGCTAGTGTTTTATTGACCAATTCCCCTCCATGTGTGTCATCCACCATGATTCCCTCTATAGGTGTGAGTCCATAATAGAATTTTATGATGAGTTTTTTCTCACTTATTTGGTGATATAGGAATGTGGAGCACAACTTCTTGAGTCTCTCACATTAATCGAATATTGACTCCCCTTGGGATTGCATGACTCCAGAGATCTCATTGTGAATGGTAGTGGTCCTTGATGTAGGAAAAAATATCTTCATAAAAAGATGTTTTAAATCATTCCAACAAGATAAATATTCAGGATATAAGTAATACATCTAGTCTATTTTTGTTCCATAAAGTTATAATGGTAATAATATTAGTTTTATCTAATACTCATATAAATTTCTTGGTTTTAGAATTTTGAAAACCACATAAAATTATTTTACATTTTTATTTGGATCCTCACCATATAATCCATAAAATTTTTTATGTATGTGAATTAACCCATATTTTAGTTCAAAGTTTGATTCAAGGTTTGGATATGAAATTCAATTTGGTAAATAGTTAATGTAAGGTGAATCCAATTTTCAAATGGTTATTTTAAATAAATTACTATTTTTTGTATCCATTGATTCTTGTATTATGGTTGAATTATAATTTCTTACAACTTCAATGTTACCATAATGAAGGAATTATCCAACTCTTATAATGTTGAAACTTTTAGCAGACTGACACTGTTGGATTTGAGCCCTAAGGTTGCCCTCAATATTAGGGTTAAGATCAAAGAGGTCTTTCGAGGTGGTTGTTAATTACACCCCTCGTTTCTTTGGGTTCACTCTTGAATTCTCGAGGATAATAATAGTTTGATAGGTATCTGATGTAATGGACCGGAACCTCATGGTCAATTTCTTTTCAAACTTATGGTGTTTGGGGTATCCTGGGTACCATCAATGACTCATTAAAAAGTTTTCCAAGATTCAGGTTGAATGAATGGTGTTACCGATGAGCGTCAGTGGCACTGATGGGTGTTAGAGGCATTGATTGGCATCAGTGGCACTGATGAGCATCAGTGGAACTGATGTTTATCGATGGAAATGATGAGCACCGGTGGTACTGATGGTTATCTGTGGCACCGATGGGTCATCCATTTCACAAATCGACATCAATTTCAGGGTGACAGTGCCAGGGCGATGGTGTAAGGGTGACAGTTCCAGGGGAATGGTTCCAGGGCAATGGTGCCAAGGTGACCGTTCCAGGGCGACAGTGAAAGGGCAACGGTGTCAGGGCAATGGTGCTAGGGTTACTGTGACTCACCTAATGGTGAGTCCTTCCATGTTTTTCCAGGACCTTCCAGTTTTCCCCCTGTAACATATCTTTTGATGTAAAAATGTTTTCATACCCCATTAAAATCCATTTATAAATATTAAAAGATGTTTTAAACACCCAATATTTGAGAGACCCTTGAGTTACAAAAACATGTTCCCTTTTTCCACGGTGTCACTCCTTTTTCATGTTTTACAGTTTCACCCATGTTACAAGTTTTTTCTCTTTTTAAATAAAATTTATTAAATCTCAGTTACTATCTCCACCATCAACAAGGTGAATTATTAAATAAAAATTAATATGAACTTGTTAAACCACCCAACTATGTGGTCAATCAATGGCCCCACATTTATGTACTTCGAAACCGACTCTTGAATTATAGGATCTAGCCACTTCTTAAGCTGAAATCCTCTCTTATTTTTCCTTTCAATTTCTCTTATTACTCTTAGAGACTTACTTCTTAGTCAAATCACGTGCCCATGCTGCAGCACTTCCGGATCATTCTTGGAGTCCTCAATGTTCTTCCTTTGCAAGTGGCGCATCCCCAGTTTTTTCCTGGATGAGAAAACATTGATTTTTATTCATCCAAGTAGAGTTTTCCTTCGTCTATCATTATTATGAATCATACGGGGTGGGTATGATAATGGTTCCCTCGAGATGTGGAAGAAACAAAACCTTAATGATGATAATAAACAAACTCTAAATAATGAAGGGGTGGGTTTGGTGATGAATTTTTTTATTTATTTTTTCTTCATTATTATGTTGTTACTTTTATGGTTTTATACCTAGTGAAAAGAGTGGTTTTTGGTGTTCCATTCTTTCATACTAATGATCATATTTTTTTATGGATAATTATATGATTGAATGGATGTAACATGGAAAGTGGTTAATCAAGTAAACTTGGTCGATAAAATGGATTCCCAATGAAAAATAATCCTTCTGTGATCACCATGGTTAACCAAATAGAGAGAAGGAACTTGATAAATGGTGTGGTAAAAATATAAAAACTATTTTTCTTTGTTCTTCTAATACACTTGGTTGTTCTGCTTGATGCTTGAAGGGTGATGTGGATGGGGATGGAATCTCATGTTTTTTGATTGTTTTTTATGGATATGAGGCCTTGTGGGGCCATCTTTTGGGGCTTGTTTTAGTTCAAATACTTCGAGGGATCTCACTTGTCCCTTTTGGTTTAGTGACATTGCAAGAGAACCGAATGTGAATGATTATATTGTTTCTTGTTTATTTCCCTTCAATTGATGTCTTGGCTTGTGGATATGCCTATTATTTTCCCATAAGTGAAGGAATATTTAAATAGAATAACTTGAATATGATAACAGGAATGGTTTCAAGGGGGAACTATTTTCCAGAAATTTATTGTGCTCTTGTTATGGTAATTTTGTATTAGTGCATGTAGGAATAGTAATGAGGGTGTTTGTGTATGGGCTGGTTTCGGAACCCTTAGGATGGGATGAGTTCTTGTTCAACTATAAAAATGAATTTATTTCTTTTCCGTCTAATTCTTACCCCAACCATGTTGATCACTTCGTGTCAAGAACCCCTATTTCATGGGGGAGGGTGTTTTTCCCCAACATTATTAGGAGTGGATGGTTATTAGCTCCTTTCTTCTCCCACTTCTAGGTATCCTAACACTATTTTGGTAGGCTGTGATAAGGTATATTATGGCCCATGGATCAATAGGCATGGTGTGTTGTATTGGTTTTCCCAGGTGTGTGTGGACATGTTTTTTCCCAAGTGTCTTCCGGATGAAGCCCATGTGTCTTATGGCATGAAAGTTGCTATTCTGGCCTAGGTATCTTCAGAAATGGTAGTGGTTATGGTGGCCTAGGTATTTTTAAGAATGGTTTTGTGTGGTTGTGGTGGCCCCGGTGTCTGTAGGCAGGATTTGTGGTTGTTATAGCTCATAAGGTTGTTGTTGGGGCAGCATTGATACTGTAGTGGAACTTGTGGGGGAGGTCTGACATGTAGTATGTCCTAAATAACTAGTGGGAAAGCGGTGTGGGTTACCGAAATATCAATTTTATATTACTATTAGTTTACTTGACTTGCGTTATTTGGGGAGTGTGCCTTGGTGACGCTAAGTGGATAGTTTCATTGCTAGGTGCTTTGGTTATCTCTATTTTCTCACAGGGAATTAGAATACATCCCCACTTGTGCTTGAGAGCTTTTGGTTTTCCCTACTAAGTTTACCTCTATATTCACGCTATATATATTAAACTGCTTTCATGTTTTTAGGGGGACTTTAAGGACTGTTCTGGTCTTTACTTGCTCAAGCTTCGGGAGTTTCCTTTTCTACTTTTCTTTATTTTGGTACTTCCCTTTGGAGTTTACTTGTACTATGTATCAGTTTGTTTTGAACATGTATATGAAAATGGATTTTGTATTTACCTTTACTTTCATTGTTTGGATTAGTTTTGGATTTACCATCTTATCTCCTGGTATTTTTCTATAAAAGGGTAATTCCTTCCATATTATGTGTAATTCATATACCCATGGTTCTAATAACCACTTTTGTGCCTACTGAAGGCGGGACTCGGGGGTCATTATATCTCCATCAACTTGAAGTAGGAAGGGTATCATAGTTTTTTGTCCCTTTCCTCATCACGGTGATGGTGAGTCGTGATAGAATGGTATCAAAGGGATTGTTGAGATATATGATGGATTTCGGGGTTATGAATAGTAAGGACTGCATGGTATAGTAGGGAAACAATGTTTTGAAAACTTGTTGCGTGAAATATTCCTGGGAATACTGGCCAAGAGAGGAAATTTTAGGGCCCCTCGTGATCCAAATCAAGAACTCTGGGCCTACAAACATCCATGTGATCCAACACAGATTGTAGAGTAGAGGCCCTAGGAAAGGTACATCCAACATGATGACTTGTGTTCTTCTATGTTTTTAATGTTCTTGGTAATTTAAAATGAATATAAAGTTTAAGAAAAACTTAAAATAGATCGTCTACAATACTCAGTATTAGGCATTCCTTGTTTACCTTGTAGGTATGGCACCTGGACGGCATTCATGATTAGTGAGGGTGATCAGGGTCTAAGAGGCTGATTTGTGTAACGACCCGAGATTTTGAATAAATTTTGTTTCCTAACTTTGTGTGTTATTTTATTTTATACTCAAAAAAATATTTCATTTAATAAAATGAGTATAATTAAAATGAGACCGTTGGGTTTCAACTATTATATGACCATTGGTCAATAAGACTGTTGGAAACTAAATGTTACAATTATTGTCTATAAATACAAGTGATCTTGATTAATTAATATAGAAAGAAGACTTGATGGCCCCATCCAGTAGTCTCGGGCCGATCAAACCCATATGATGGAACTTGGGAAGGAGGTAGCACCTTTGGGCTTTTCTCTGGACCAAACCCAAGCCGAACTTCATCATGTGAAGCTGGAACAGAATCACCTTCACAAGAAGTTCAAGCTGATAGAAATCACTACTCAGGCAATGTTGGCCGAGCCGCCCCAATATTCTATCAAGCTAGCACACCATACTCTTATGTCATATGCTGGTGTTATAATGGTCTGTGTAATGAGACCGTAACTGCCTTGTGTAATCCTTTCATTCAAATAAAAAATTTGATTTTTCTTATGGTGAATTTTGTGAATTTTCAAATGCCCGGATAAATATAGTATGCATATTATTGATTAATTTTAGAAGGATATTTTTAAATAATATTTATGTAAAACATTAATAATTAATAATGTGTAATGATTTCCAAAAAAGAGTCTTCTATAGTTATGTTCATTAATAAATTTAGATTCTAATTAGATCAACTTAATTTTTGATGAATATTAATTTATGAATAGTGATTTTTTGCTTAGGATTAGTAATGAGACCAAATGGATTAGTAATATAATTTATGGAAAGTATTATTATAATTTAGGCACCTTGATTAAGTAATGTCATTCAATAAAATAGGTAAATAACTGTTTCAGAAATTATTAGACAAGTATTAGTTTTTTCTTCTGAATAGTGTTTTTTAATAAAAAAATTAAATAAAAAATGTTAATAATTTTTTTTATAAAATGGAGTTCTTTTTTGAATTCATAGCATCGAAATTAGGTTGTGGTGATTTTTGGGGATTTTTCTGAATAGAATGAATTTTCAGTGAATAGTTTTTTTATGTAAAAACTAAATTAAAAATATTTGGAAAATTATTTTCATAAAATGGAGTTCATTTTTGAAATCAGAGAACCGATATTTGGTTAAGGTGAATGTTTGGTATTTTTTTAAAATGTTGAATTATGGGTGAATAATGAATTTTCAGTTTAGAGTTTCGGGTGTTTAATGACATCATTAAGGGTGTAATAATTATGTAATAATTATGTTCGACTTATGAATAGTAAGATAAGTTATGATGTCTACCAATTGATGAATACCATGGGAAAATACCATGGGCAGGCCCATGGTTTTTCCAATACCACCAATGAGGTGTCCCTTGGCCATTAATGCATTGTCCCCTCACTTCCCCTATAAATACCAAGCAATTCCCTCATCCTTTCCATTCCAAAATCCTCCTCAACGAAGTTATGGTCTCTTTACCTCCCAAGTAGTCATCCCAAGGTTCCCTAGAGCCTCCCAAGGTCCCAAACATCAAGATTTCGAAGTTACTCTTCAAGGTAAGGGATCATACATCTCTCTTTCTTTTCATGTATTCTCCTTTATGTCGTTTATTTTAAGCTCCATTTTCATATGTTGGGGATGTTCTTTTATATTCATCCTACTATCCTTTTCATGTTAACATGATTAGAGACCCCCTATTTCCTTCATCAATTCATTTTAAGAATGTTTAAGTGGAGCCGTTAGGCTGCCGAATTTTTGTAAGGGATTCTTTCACCATTCTCACTTTCAAGTTCTATTTTCATGTCAATTATTTCAAGTTCCTTTTTATTATGTTGGGGTATGATCTCTATATTAATCATACTGTTCTTTTATATTCACATTATGAGAGACCCTATTTAATCTCATCAATTAATTTTTTTAAGTGACGTCGTTAGGCTACCGAATTTCTCATAAGAGAAATCTTATTTTTGTCTTTCTTTCACATTTTTCATTTCACATGGTATGTCCTTAAAATTTCATTACCATGTTCTTATATCCATTATATTCTGTCCCTTAACTATTGTATGGATCATTTATGAGTGGGTGACCCATGTCCCCTCTCTTTTCAATGTTTTCTAAAACCCTGCAACATAGTCATTATGTTGCCGAATTTTCGTCTCAAAATGTATCTCTCTTTCTCTCAAATTCATTTATTTTATTAAGTGAATACTCAAAACTATTTTTTCTACAGGTTTATTCACATATATATCAAAATGTTTATTTTAAATTCTGGGATTTACATACATGAGACTCGCTTTCCTTTTGTGTGGGTTTAAATTGACATAAAGATAATGTCTTTAAAGAAGTTTTTAAAATGTTATGATTATGAAATGAAACCCATTTATTTTATTCTATATGGGTTATTTATGAAATGTTTGATTTGGATATATGTGGCTCACATGATAATAAAGACAAATTTAAGTGTGCGCCCTAATAGTTCTCCAATGCTTTGGGTAATGATGTAATCTCTAGGGATTACAATTTTAACGATACCTTGGTGGATAACCTTGGTAATGTTTTTTAAATGACACCATAGGGATGGACCATGGTGATATGTTCATGATTGTCTCAGTTAAATGTTGTAGCCACATCATCAAGTTACGAATCATGTTCTTTTTATTATTACATGCCTCATGATCTGTTTCTCAAGCCTTAAAGTTATTTATCAAGACTTTATTGATGTATCTCAAGTTCACATATAAAATGATTCCCTTGTTTCTCTTACTAAGTCTTCTTCTCACCCTTTCCATTGATGTATGTTCCCAGGTTATGAGATATAGTAGTGAACTTAGGATTAACAAATGAAGAATCATTACAAGTGTTTAAGAATAATTTTTTTATGTTTTCATGTATTAAGTTCCTGTATTCCAAGACACTAAACCTTAAAGATCCTCAGTTTTGTATAATGTAATGAATGTTTATGTGATAAAAAGGCGAGATGATATAACTTGGATGAAAAATAGAGGAATGATCGTGAAGTGGAGGATTACTAGTAGTAGAAGTCGCTTTACGCCTTTCAGTAGTAGACCCTCTAGAAGTATGAGGGAGCATCTCAAACATGCAGATGGAGAACTGGATCAAGGACTTGGTGATAGCTTTCATCTAGATCTGGGCACTGACAGAGTACCAGGTTCTTCTATCCATGAGCCAGATTCATGGAGTGGCATGTCAGTGGTGGATTCTCTATCTCATGGAGAAGAAGGAAGCTGTTGTTTTGTGGACGGACATCGATAGGGAGTTTCGGGAGGAATTCATTTCTTCTATAATGAAGGATTTGAAGAGGAAGGATATAATCTACCCACAAAAGGGGATTATGTAATTATGGGATTTTTGGATCATGTTCAAGGATCTCCTTTGTTTAACTCCATTCCTCCTTCCAGATGAGGAATAACGGGCAAGGCTCTTAGGGGAGGCACTTCAACTTTCCCTATAGTACACTGTTACTTCCTTCACTCTACCGATGTACTAGGAGATCCAGAAGTTGGATGAAGTGGTGGAGAAGATGCACACACTGGTAGGTGTGCTGCGATAGGGGAGTTTTTTGAGCTCATCGAAGGGGAATGTTGTTAGCAGCAGGCCTCTAGCATCAGGGCCTTCCAGGTTTCAGCCAACGGGGAGCTGACCTCAGCAGTTCTAGTTTTGATCTCTGGGTAATCACCCATTATCCACAAGAGTAGGAATGAGGTTTTTTATCTGTGGAATTTGTGTGAATCTTGGGAATCATTGCCCATACTGAGTGTAGTATGGTGGAGGTGTGAAGGTTTAGCACCCACCTCAGCAGCATCAGTTTCCAGCCAGACCTTTTTAGCAGCAGTAGCAGGGGCAGCGATCTCCCGCTCCACCAAGGGTGGAAGTTGCAGGAGGAGTATGAGCATAGGGCACTCCTCAAGGACCTTGACCGGGGTGTGGTCAGGGAGGTAGCCAAAAATCAAGGGGTAGAGGATCTGGGTGTGGGAAGTTTCATGCCGTAGAAAAAACACTTATAGTAGGGCTAGAAGTTGTTCAAGGTATGAACATCTTATTTAGTATTCTTGCATCTACCATTTTTGATTCAGGAGATTTTCACTCCTTTGTTACACCCATCCAAGCTCATGATCTGGGTCTAGACGAGGAGTGACTTCTCATGCACCTGGTATTGAGTATTCCAGTAGGAGGTCAGACCAGCTTGTCTTACATTTGTCGAGGATGCAGACAGATGCTAGGGCCACATCAGTCTAGTGGGGATTTCTTTTTGATACAGATGTAGTAATATGATGCCATTTTAGGCATCAACTGGTTGTTCTATTTTTGTACTGTTACTGGTACTTATGGGGAAGGGTCGTGTTCTACGATATGGGCAGCTAGCGTGTAGCTTTCATCAGGGAGAGGGGTTTTTGTGAGGGCAGCCAATGTGTGGAGCGCCTTCTTTCTTTATTAGCTGAGCTATGAGGGGAGTCGGCAAACATAGAGATGGTGGAAGTCTTGGGAATCATCAGTGAGTTCCTGGATGTCTTATCTAGATAGGTGGTTAATCTACCCCCTCTACATGATGTTGAGTTCGGGATAGACTTGCAACTTGGTGCTCGTCCGATTTTGATGGCTCCCTATCATACGGAACCATTTCAGTTGCGAGAGTTACAGATCCAGGTTGATTACTTGATGAAGAAGGGTTTTATCTGACTAATCATGTCACAATGGGGTGATCTTGTCTTTTTTACCAAGAGGGCAGACGATGGTCCTAGTCCGTGTATAGACTACAAAAGGATAAATCAGGCGATGGTCAAGAATTGTTAACCCCTCTCGAGGATTGACGACCTTTTTGACTACTTTAAGGGAACAAGTTGGTTCTATAAGATCGACCTATGGTCGGGATATCACCTATTTTGGGTGAAAGAGGGAGACATCTCAAATACTTCTTTCACATGAAGATATGGGCACATTGAGTTCGAGATATCCTTCACCTAAATAAAGGGGAATGTGGTGGTCGATACCTTGAACAAGAATTCATAAAGGGATGTGGTTCAGAAGTCCGTAGATTCTTGTAATGTAATGGAGGAGTTGATTTCATTGCAATTGGAAACAATGGTGGAGGATGGTAGGGGTTATTTGTTTCAGATGACTGTACAGTCTTCCTTAGTGTAGTAGGTGGAGGAGTCTCTTTGGGGAGACTTAGAGGATTAAGTGATTTTTTTCGTGTTAGCCCGGGCAATGCTCTAGAAGGATGGTCAGAAGATGGTCAGAATCAGATGGTGTTTCATGGAAAAATGTTTGATATGGTGGCAATGCATTATAGATTTCTCAATGGGTTCTAGAACTCACTCTTGACGGTAGAACAAGATGTTTATAAGATGTATCAGAGCTTAAGATGTCATTTTTGGTGCCCTAGATTGAATTGGGCAGTGGCATATTTTTTGGAAGAGTGCCTCGTGTGTCAGCAAGTGAAGGCAGAGCACAATTTTTCGGGCAGTCTGTTGCAGCCCTTAGATGTTCCCGAGTGGAAGTGGGATGACATTTCAATTGATTTTGTCCTGGGACTACCCAGATCTGAGGGATTCATTTATTCCTTCTAGGTAGTGGTTTATCAGTTGAAAAAATCAGCTCACTTCTTAGCAATTAAGGAGTCGAGCATAGTGGATGCCTTAGTGCAAAAGAACATTGGTGAAGTTGTGTGGTTACACGGAGATCCTGAAACCATAGTTTTAGTTTGGGATACACAATTTAAATCCTGATACTTTATGGGATTAAATCAAGCTTTTGGAACCCATCTATGACTTAGCACTTCATTCTAACCTCATACAGATGGCTAGACAGAGAGGATCATCCAGATGTTGGAGGATATGCTGAGTGCAAGAATTATAGAATTTCGAGGTTCATAGGTATGACACCTTCCAATGGTAGTATTTAACTACCACAATTGATATCACTCTACCATTTTCAAGGCTCTATTCCAAGCCTTTTATGGAAGGCCATGTCATTTGCTCATGTGCTGGACTAAGTTTGGGGAAGTAGGTGTTCATGGCCAATAGGTTTTGCGGAAAATGAAAGAAAGGGTTCATCTAGTGCGTGAGAGGATGTAGGAGGATCGTGAATTAATGGTCACTCTACCATTAGCATGGATTCGTTTGAAGCCTTGTATGGAAGGTTGGGTCATTCTCCAATTTGTTGGACCGAGGTTTGGGAAGTAGGTTTTCATGGACCAAAGGTAGTTTACAGCAGAACAGAAAAGGTTCAGCTTGAGCATGAGACGATGAAGGTGACTTTAGACCAGCTGACATATGCTGATAAAAGTAGTGGACCCTTGGATTTTCGAGTTTAGGAACCATGTGTTCATAAAGGTCTACCCTCAGTGTGGTAAGTGAAGGTTAGGTAGGGTGTGTAAGCTTTCTCCAAGGTTTATTGGCCACATACTGGTGTTTTGGCTGGTTGGAAAAGTAGATTATCAGCTGGCACTACCACCACCGCTACAGAGGGTCCACAACATCTTCTATGTCCCTCATTTATGTCAGTATCTACACAATTAATCACACTTCCTTGACTGGGAGGAGTTTTCATTAAGGACTATGGTACGTTCGTGGAGTGACTAGTGAAAATCATGGGATATCAGGAGAAGGTGCTTCTTGGATTATCCATTCATTTGGTTCATGTGTTGTGGTGGTGTGGTGGCCTCAAGGAGAGTACCAGGGAGCAAGAGGCATAGATGTGTTCCTAGTACCTGAAGCAGTTTTGAGTTTTATTTTGTGTTTGTTTTATACATGGGTGTGATGTAGTGCTTGACCTTGTTAACTATGATATGTGCTATCTATCTTATTCTATGAATGTTATAGAAAAGTTCACACCATGGGGAGGGGGGACCTGATCCCTAATAAAGATGCATTATGGTGGATGCGATAAAACCCATGCGGGTGAGTCAGTGCTGCCCAAAGAGAACAATATATTGACATGGAATAAGGGACACCCGGACCTATATGTCTGGATGGTGTGACCTTTTTATGTTTTTGTAGTTACAATGGGACAAGGGTTATAGTGTATTTGTAGTTGATTAACGGATAGATGAGGGAGAGGTGTTCCTACATATCATGGTTTGTTTTGGTTTTTGAATAACCCTAGTTTAGTTTTCCATAAGTGATATCTTTCGTGGTGGTTGGTCATACCCGCCCCCCCCCCTCTTTTCTTTGGGTTTAATCTTGAATTATTGCGGACCAGAATAGTTTGAGAGGTATCTGATGTAATGTCACATACCCTCATGGTCCATTACTTTGCCAAATTCTGGTTTTTGCGGTATCTTAGGGACCATCGGTGACTCATTAAAGAGTATACCAAATTTGAGGTTTAATGAACGGTGGCACTGATGAGTGTCGGTGGAACTGATGGTAATCGGTGGCACCGATGGGTCATCCCTTGAACTAATCGGCATCAGTTCCAGGGAGATGGTCCCACTGCAACGGTGCCATGGTGACAGTGTTCGAGTGACGGTGTTATGGTGATGGTGCCAGGGAAATGGTGTTAGGGCGACGGTGCTAGGGCGATGGTGCACAGGCGATGGTGACTCACCTAATGGTTATTCCTTCCCTGTTTTTCGAGGACCTTCCAATTTTTCCTCATTAACATAACATTTGATGTAAAAGTGTTTTAATAACACTTCCAAATCTGTTTAAATCCAGTAAAATATGTTCTAAACCCCCAATAGTCGGGAAACCCTTGAGTTGCCAAAACATGTGGCCTTTTTCTCAGTGTCACGCCTTTGTCGTTTTTTACAGTTCCTTTCATGTTATGTGTTTTTCTCCATTAAAAAGAAATCTATTAACTCTCTTCTATTATCTCCATCATATCCTTGGATAATTATTAACTAACAATTAATTCTAACATGTGAAACTTCCCAACCACTTTGTCAAGCCAATACCCAACTTTTAAGTACTTTGAAATATTCTCCCTAATTTTATGATATGTCTCTTCTTATGATGAAATCCTCTCTTATTTTTTTCATCCGGTTTCACTTAGTGCACCTAGAGGCTTCCTTCAAAGACAAATCATGCGCCCATTCTGGAGCTCTTCCTACTAAGCCTTGGAGTCCTTAGATTTCTTCCTCTATAAGTAGTGCATCCCAAATTCTTAGCGCCAGGAGAGAACTTTGATCATTAATCATCAAATTAGGGTTTTCTTTCATCTCTCTTTACTTTTTATCATACAGGGCTGGTATGATAATTCTTCCCTCAAGAGGTGGAGGAAACAAAACCTTAAAAAAGATAATAAACGGAATATAAATAACGAATGGGTGTGTTTGATGATGATGTTTCCATATTTCATTTAACTTATTTTTTATTTTGTGAATTGTACAGGCTTACTCCTACTAAAAATGGTGGTCTTTGGTGGTCCCTTCTTGGGGAATATTGATCCTCTATTTTTTGGATAATTTTGTATTTAAATTTTTGTAACATGGAAACTTTTTAATCACGTAAATTTGGTTGATAAAAGGGATTCCCAATGAATAATATATCTTCGATGATCACCCCGATTAACCAAATAGAAATAAGTAACTTGATAAATGGTGTGGTTAAAATCTGAAAACTCCCTTGCTCTATTCTACTAATACATGAGGTTGTTCGACTTGATGCTTATGGGGTGACATGGATAGGGATTGGATATCCTCTACTTAGATTGTTGTTTTTGAATATGAGGCCATGTGGGCCATATTTTGGCACTTGGTTTTGTTCTACAACTTCAATGTATCATACTTATTTCTTTTGGTGTTGTTACTTTACAAGAGAACAGGATGTGAATTTTTAAATGGATGCTTGGGTGTTTTCCTTCAGTTGTTGTCTTGGCTTGTTTCTATTCCTATTAGTTTCCCGTTAGTAAAGGAATATTTAAATGGAATTAATTGAACATGATAATGGGAATGGGTTCAATGGGGAATTTTTTCCAGGAATGGGTTATGCGGTGGTTGTGGTTGTTTTGTATTTGTGCATGTTTTAACAGTAATGGGGGTGTTTGTGTATGGGATGGTTTCATAACCATTATTTTGGGATAAGTTCTTGGTCAAATATATGTTTTAATTTAGTTATGATGTTTCTTTTTCTCACCCCACCCATTTTGATCACTTCATGAAGAACTCCCTAATTTCATGGTGGATGGTGTTTTTTCCCACATTATTAGGAGTGTATTGTAATTAGCTCCTTTATTATCTCTCTCCCATGTATACCAAGTCTCATCGAGAAGGCTGTGACCACCTAAGGAATATTTTGGCCTAAGACTCTATGGGAATGGTGTGTTGTGGTTGTTGGCCCAGGTGTGTGTGGGTAGGTTTGTTCACAAGTTTCTTTCGGATGAGTCGCATGTGCCTTCAGTTATGACATTAGTTGTTTGGGACCAGGTGATTTCGAGCATGGAAGTGGTTGGGGGAGGCCCAGGTATTTTCGGTCATGGTTATGTGTGGTTTTGGTGGTCTAGATGTTAACAGGTGGGATGCATGGTTGTGATAGCCCATAAAGTTTTTGTTAGTGTGAAAATGGGATAGTAGTTGAACTTGTGGGGGAGGTTTGATGCATAGGATGTCCTAAATGACTAGTTGGAAAGCAGTGTAGGATACCCAAATATTGATGTGTTGTTACTATTACATTACCTACCTTGCGATATTTGGGGAGTGTGCCTTAGTGAGGCTGGGTGGATAGTTTCTTTTTTAGGTGCTTTGGTTATCTCTATTTTCTCACATGTCATTAGAATTCCTCACCACTTGTGCACAAGATATTTTGGTTTCCCCTACTCAGTATACATGTATACTCACCCTACATATATAAAACTGAATTCAGGTTTCTAGGAGGACTTTGAGGACCGTGTTAGACATTACTAGCTCAGGATTTAGGAGTTTTCTTTGCTACTTTTATTTCATTTGTTACTTCCCATTGGAGTTTTCTTGTACTATTTATCAATTTGTTTTGGACATGCATATGGGAATGGATTTTTTATTCACCTTTACTTTCATCATTTGGAGTTGATTGGGATTTACAATTTTATCCCCTGATATTTTTTTTGTAAAAAGGGTAATGCCTTCAATATTACATGTAATTATATACCCTTGGTGTTATTCACCACACCGGGGCCTACTGAAGGTGGGTATCATTGGTTCATATCTCTCCTTTAACATGAAAAAGGAAGTTTTTGGTAGTTTTTTGTCCCTTTCCTCATCTTAGTGAAGACAAGTCGGGACATGTTCAAAAAACTTACCCAACAGATGATATAGAGTTGGATGAGTGATCTTCACCTTAAAAATGTGGAGGCATTATATCATTGGGGAGATGTGTGAAATATGTATGGATCACAAAATCCACAAATATATATTCACACGGAAAGAGTGGAGTAGGCACCAACAAACACAAATGGGGAAAATTGAGCTGGAAATTATATTTTGATTGTGGATTGTATTAGTTTGATAAATGTAATTATAAATTTTTAACATAGAATATTAGAATATGAAAATTAAATTATATGTTCGGTTCTTGAATGTATTTAAAAACATTTGAATTCTACAAATAATGAAAATCATAAACTAGAAATTAATAAAATGGCCATAGATTTCTCATGAAATTTAAGGTTAGTGTCGAAAATAAATTAAATAAAAAACATAAACTTGAACTAAAAACACATTGTTGAATGATCAATAGAACAAATGTTTATCTATTTTTAAAATGATGGAATTTATCTGGTTAGATTTTTTACTATTAAAATAATAACATTATATTTTATCCACGTAAAATATGTGAATGATAATATAACAATGTCATTGTTAGTGAAATGGTTGATGATTCTCAGGAATATTTATATACATAATATAGGTATAAAGGGACTCTTTTGTCCTAATGTATTTCATGTCTCATAAAGAATTTATATCTAACATTTTATTCTTATACCATTGTGAAAGTATCAACGTCATCGGGGTTAATACAATTTAGTGTGCATATATAAAACTATAGATATGAAAATAATGGTATTTATTTTTATGTTAATCGTTTTACATATGGTTTTTATTATATAAATTCAAAAATATAACCAGGCTATTTTTGGGAAAATTCCATGGTTCTTTAATTTAAAATAATATAATATATTAAATTCTATCCATTTCTCTCAAGGGATATAATAATTCACGGAATATTATATTGAATTTATATTTTCCTAAAATAAACCATTCCATTCTAAAAATTAGAATTATATTTTTTAGCAGGAAAATAAATATATTCGTTACTATTTTAATAGATATTTTAACAATTCACCCCATCGGGTATTAATTGAACTGGGGGACATCATATTTTATTAAAGTGGACTCTGTATGAAATTTTATTTTTAAATTCATATCATAGAAAAGATAATTTCGATATCTATCATGTTCTTAAATATGGGTTTCTTGTATGGATTGATTCATGGAAAATCCCTTTGGCAGATATACATCGCCATACAAAATAACCATGTTTTATGGGTTATACTAGAATCCCATTAGAATCCTGGTGGGATAACACCAGTGTATTTGTATACATAAAATTTTTATAAACCACAACAATAGGAGGATAGTAATGTGTACAAAGGAACTAATTGACAACTAAATCTATGGTTATGGCTATCAACGTAATGGTGGTTGGGGACAGTTTTCTCATTAACTGTGATACATTTATTTTATCTTATTGTTTCATCGGAACCACTTTAAGTTTCTTATATATTGGTTTAAAATATGATAAAGATTGTGGATCCCATTTCTTTCCCATACCCTATTTCACTATTAATAATCTTATGTGGTTCATAAATGAGGCTTCATTCTATTGAGGTGAGTATCTCCCAACTAGTCGTTCCATTTCTCATTTCTCTTCATTTCCTCTGATTCGTACTAGTTATAATTAGATATATATGTTATATTTAAAACTTTTATACTGAAATAAAAATAATATGTAATTTATTTTACATATAATAATAATTGGAGGTTGGGATATGATTATTCTGATTTATTTCACAAAGCTTCATTTGATGTAAGTCTCACAAATATATAAGATTTGTTTTAATAAATTGATATGAAAATCGACTGATGAATGGGATAAGTAATTTTTTTATTATATTTATATAGTGATCATAAGGCATCTACGATTCATATAAACTTGGTTCCATGGGAATATAATGATGGAGAACCTCTCATATAGTTATATTTTATAATACCATGGGATAATATACAATTTAATTATTAATAATTATTTTTTGTTATTTAATTGTGTCTTTGGATGTGATTGGGGGTGATTAGTTTATATATGTTGGATAAATATTGGATGAAAAGAATAAAAAATATATAATTTGGTAATCTTATTAAAGTGGTTGTCAGACCCAAATATTTTCTGGTTTTATATGTAATTTCATATTTCTTGTGATGTGTAAGTGTCAGTACATAGGTGTTATTGATCTATGCGAGATCAGATAGATCTTAAAGGGATATAGTAAAATTAGAGAAACTAATTATGGAAATAAAAAGTGATCAATGAGAAATACCATGAAATTTAGAGTCACCCCATGTCTATTTTAGAGAAGAACGCATGGATAGAAAAGTGGGGGACCCATTTTATATTGTCAAGAATTAGGTACTTTATTAAGTATCCAGAAGGGATCTCATGTATTAGTATACAATAATCCATTTAAATTGGTGATATTTTAGTGAGTGTGTGCATGTTTATATTTAGAAATATTTTTAGTCAAGAATTCATTGAGAATACAGGTTCACTAAGAGTGGAAAACCTATAATAGGGACTGAGATTATACTGAGAGGTTTTGTAATAAATTGGAAGATTGTAAGAGAGTATCCATTGAGAGTATATTAGTGGTTTAAACACTCATTAGCTTCTTATATTATTGATCTAGTAACATTAATAGTTATAAATTTTAGGAATAATCAACATAAGAAGTGTGTAATGATTAATGTTGGGCTTAGTAAAATATAAAAAGGGTGATCTCATGTGATTATGAGTGATGAACTACAGAGGATAGATAGAATTTTTCAGAAGATAATGAGTCTATATTGATTTTTTGGACATGGAAAATTTTATTTATGACCTAAGGGGTCATAGGGGAGATTATTGAGAGTTATAGCTTGAACCTAGGATGGTTTACCCCTCATGAACCAAACCAGGATACCGCTGATACGGGAAACTATGTTGTTATATAGAATTTCCCATAACATGTTCAATATCTCCATGAGATGGAGAATAGTTCATTGGGATCCATGTTTACATAATTAATAATTATTTATCATGCTAAAGTAAATAATATAATGGGATATTTCAATGAGGAGTCTACAATTATCATTCTTTATATATAGTGTCTATAAATATCAAATAAAAAAGTTCCAAAAAATAATCAAAACAAGACAATGAATATGAATAATAAAATAACTCATCAACCATATTTTTTAACTAGTTATATACATATAATATTCCAACATAAAACAAATATGATATGAGATAAGATAAGTTAAAATGGTTTCTACAATTATATTCAAAATATAATTCCAAAGACAAACAAATGCATAATCTACTACCAATATCCATGTTTCGTGAAATAATTTCCTTTTCCAATAAATAACACCATACAAAAAAATAGAATCTTAAAAATTACTGATATCCAAGGAAAATTTTAAAAAAATTAATGTAAACAAGCATGGTCACATGTTTCTTAGTATATATCCTCCCTAATAGCTATGAAAAACCACGAAAATAAAATCTATTTCATACTAGTTTGGGGAAATAATAATGAATGTAAATAGTTCGTTTATTTTTAAGAAAAGTAACTTGATACCATCAAATAAAAAAATTTATTATAATATTTTAGATAACCTTTCAGAACAATTATTTCAAGATACCCAATCTTATTATGTATGGATAACATCTCAACTTTAATATGCCTTTTATGTTTTATAAATAAAATAATTGTGAGATACATCTAAAACATTTAGATAAAATTATCATTCAACAACATAAAATGAACAAGTAACTATGAAGTTATCAATGGAACAAAAAATTTACATATTTAAAGTATATCCATTTTTTACAAAAAAGAGGATGAACTTTGTCACTCTTTTTTTGAGTGAATAATAACATATATACCAAAATAAGATGTAAAACATGGAAAATTTGAATATTATTATAATCATAATCAAGAATGTATTAGTAAGAAACATTCATGAAATTATGCAGTTATTAACTATCATTGGAGTAGTCACACCATAGATATCATGATGTAATCATAGTTTAATAAACCATATTTATAATGGTAACACACTGACAGCTTGATAAAAACATGGAATATTTATATTAATAATCGATATAATTAGAACCTAAAGAAATTAAAATTTCCAAACAGTCAGTTTTAACCTACATGGTCGAAATAAAGAGATAAATCACCTAGGTAGGGGAGGATCCTCACCTATTTATACAATACAGATAGGTACCTTATTTTTTAAAATACTCATACCCAATTTTTCCTCTTAGATACAAGTTCTTTCCTATTAAACAAAATGGAGTTAGCCTATTAACATAACCTAAATCATATATATAACAACTAATATTTATAACACTTCATCGCCATTGATAACCCTTCATATAATCATCCCCCTTTATGAATAATAACACAATATCTCTATTCTCTATCCAGGATAAATTATTCAATTTCATATAAAATCACTTTTATCATTAGATTTTTCTTATATGGCATTAATGGGATCACATTATGAATATTACATTGATATTATCAATGTTAACATTGATTTTTCATAAAATCAATTTTATCATTATATTTTTCAAGGGAATTTATTTTATAAATATCTAATCGGTCCTTTAGAACACCATTAGATAATATCAAGTTATATAACAATCTTTGGAAATATGACCCATGAAAATATCATAAGGAAGTAATTCATGAAGATCTACTTAGATTAAATTATCATATAATAAAAACCAATTCCATGTAGCATACTAATATTATTATCACTTATTCAGTAGTTAAATAAAAATGGAATATTTTCAAAAATTAATATGCATTCTTAGATTGTGAAAAATTATTTAAAATAGTTTGTTATATTCTTTAAAACCGATTAAGATTCAAAGCCAGTCCTTGGATTCTAAAATTAATTAAAAAACATCCTCTTAGGTATTTCTAAAAACACATTTAATAAATAGTAAAAATAATTAGACATCAAATAATAAAAATTACGAATAACCCTTCATACCAAATAAGATTGATGAGAAAAATATACACCTATAATGAGAAATAAATGGAGAAACGTATTATAAGATTCAAATAGTTCAAAAATGGAATTAAAAAAATAAATATTACAAAGAATTAAGATTAATGGAATGTTCATGGTGAAAAATACCTCAAATTGATGAATCCATAAGAAATGTTTTTATTATATCATAATAAGGAAATAACCCTTATAATCACTTAACAAACCCTAAATTTAGAGAAGTCCCAAATCATAATTGAGAAACACCAACCCTAGGTCTAAATGACCATGATAGGAAAAAATAATAATTAAAAGGAAGAATAATATTAGACATGGATATTTTGATAATTGTTTCATGAAAAATATTCCTCAAAGAAAGAATAAATCCATAAAGAATCCATAGAAGAAGATGAAACTAATGAGGGAGAAGAGGGATTATCCATTGGTTAACTTAATGAAATGAGTAATACACCTATTTTTAAATTTATTGTAATCTATTTATTAATTATTTTGGAAAAAATTGATAAATTCTCATCACACTAACTTTTTTATAAACTCTAGGTCTGACCATATTATACAGGTAACCCGAACATGCCACCCAAGGAAAACCAACACATATTCAATATATTACCTTTTTTCTAACTCTAATATATCATAGTGGAACTTAAATACCATAATACCTCCACATGTAAGGTATATTCCTTATATATTATATATTTCAAACATAATATATCTTTTGTATCCCTCACATATCACAAGGATGATATTTATCTCCAAGTTAAAATATTTACATATAATCTTGGAATATCCATACATTTCAAATAATTTACCTTATAGTGTATCTTAAAAAACACAATTATTAGATTAAACCATATGTAGCATAATTCCCATTGATTGAAAATCAATATGTATGTTACTGATAATATGTAAGATTGTCCATGTTAACAAATATCAAACATGGAATATATTTCCTTTAATACATAATATAAATAATTATACATAATATATTACATAAATGTGTAATATATTATATCAATACATTGTAATATATACAATTTATGACTTAAATAGATTAAAAAAACTAATATATTCGTTTGGTCTAGAATTGATGGAAATAATGGACTGATGGGGGTGGATAGTCCATTAAAACATTTAAAGAAAAAAATAAATTATAATTTATTATTATATAAATAAATAGTGTATGCATTGTTTCGAATATAATATAGTGGAAAAAATTGATCATACTTTATTTATAGTATTCTGAATCACCATGTCTTGTTCTACTCTTCATTCTTCTCTACATGGAAAGAAGATCGGTACCCACTTAGAAATATCAATTTTAAGGAAATAATAAGTTATTTTCTGATACTGATTATTTACATTAGGTATAGGAACTACAAATATCGTCTTTTATATGAGAAATAACCTAATTTTACTTGATATTTTTTCATGGGTCACAACCCAAGAACCTTCTTCTTCATTAGTAAATTAACCCATACTAGACTTCATGTTGATTAATAAAATCATAAACTAATTTATTTTTAACAAATAAAAGATGAAAGGTTTTAATAAAGATAACCCCAAAAACAATGATGATTACCAAAGAGCATAATATTTAAAAATCGATGTAGCTCAAAAACAATGATCACTTCAGTAAAAATGAATGGAACATTTGAAGTTCCTTTTTGATATAACCAAATGAAATAATAGTAAATAAATATTTAAGTATGTGAGTATGAAATAGTAGTTAATTTTCTTAACTGTATCCATTTATATTTATTCATTAATAGAATAATAATGCTTATCTAGTTTTCTCCTGCAAGTCTTACTGAGTTGTAGTTTCCAAAAAACTCACCACCTCAATTCAATATTTATAAAAATTAAAAAAAATATTGAATATTTTTTTTACCTCTTTGATTGGTTCTCTTAATTCCTTCATTGAATGTATTAAAAAAAGTTTTAAATATTTTTATTAGTAAATATGGGAATCATATAAATTAATTAATCTATAAAATTATTCTCACGGGATTGCAATAAATTTATCAACATGTGAATCATTATTAATTCCATGTAGGTGTGATCAAATTATAATTTTATTTGTAAACCAACTTGAACTATTATGAAGGTATTTAGAATAGTATAAGTTTGAGGAAAACCCTGTAGGTAGGCAATAACATTGATTGAGATCTCGGGATTAGAACCTATAATGGATTTATCTTGTGAATCTGGTGTAGTTTTATTTTAAACTACAAATTGAATAGACTATAGTTTATGAAATAAGGATTCATGATCAATTTTCATGAACCTATTAAAAGGATATCCCAAAATATAACAAGGTAATGCTTACTGGATTAGAAAATATATTTGTTTAAGATTCTCCAAGATGAGTTTGGTCAGTAAAAATGGATCTACCCAAGTTGAAAACCACTCTTTGGCATTAACATGGTTGTTTTCCTAGATTCTTTATGTGTAATTTCAATGGAAAAAATTAAAAAAATGGTCCTAGTGTTTTTCATTCTAATTAGGTTGTGTTCCACCCTTAAATTCCCTCATATCTCATTAATCTAAGGGAATGAAATAATAATTTATTTATTAACCTAAATATTATCCAATAAAATAACCAAGCATTTATTTAGATATACATTTAAGGTATCACTACACCTACTCTCGATCTCTATTCCTATGTGATTAGTCTTTCATGGAAATAGAATAATTTGGCATGTGAATCAATAGAAAATTTAAAGAATAAATTATTATATCAAAATATTCAATAACTCAGTTGAAAATGAAAAATTACTAGAATGAAAGAAAAATATGCACCAAAAATTATTATGGGGGAAGAAAAAGAAAATCAAAAAATGTAAAATAATTAAAAACATATTCAATGTTAATAAAAATAGTAGAAAAAGAGTATAATTTAGATAAAAACCCGATAAAATAATGTTAAAAATCAATAATGAGGAATGTCTCATAAAATTTTTGGCACATAAAATATAAATAGGTTTGATAACATATAACTTAAATGGTTTTTATATCATAAGTCTTCATGAGTTTTTCTCTACTAAGAACTTTTATCGAATTAGTATGGATTTTACATTACGAATGAAATATTCGCAGTCTTCATTATTATGCATCTATTCTTTTATGATTCTAATAAAATTTTAAGTGTCATTATGCCCAAGGTATTTATGGTATAATTATTCGTATTATTCAGAAAATGGTCTTTATCAGGAAATATATCTAGATTAAACTAGACTTACAACATTGGTATAAACTTAGACAGAACTTTTTGCTAAAGGTATTTACATAATAAACATAATTTTTAAATGTAAACTGTCAAAAAATGCATAATTTAACAATTATAACACCTTTTCAATAACATCCCTAATTTCATTCTAAATTCAATAAAATAACATAAGAAAACGAGAAAAAACTTGTGTAAATAAAAATGAATTGAATACAATTTATATATTCAAAATAATTTTATTAAATTCCCCCTAAATTGAATTATTAATTATCCTCAAGCATAAAGAATATCAATATGGATTTTGAAGTGAACAATTTTTAATAGAAAACATGCATTAAATCAAGTAAAATGAAACCAAGTGTTGTGAAAAAAGTTATATTCCTCTAAAATCATCCCTATAAAGAAAATTATTCATGAATTATAATTACGTTATTTTTTGAATCCCACCTTCTTTTAGTTTCTTTTTTTCATCTATTCCTTATGTAGATATACCAATGTTTCAATTTACCTCATAGTTAATCTTCTCTCATCGCTTAGGGTAAAATAAAACTATAGTTATGCACATACCCTAAATATATGGTCTAAAACCAAAGTCCTTCACTTGATATAACCTATCCACTCTTTAAATAAAAAAATTAATTATTACGGGTTTAACATTAAGGATCAAAAAACTCTGAGGCTAAGAGTAGAAGGGTAGATGAAAAAAAATACTGCTCCAAAAGTTGATTAAACTCTAATGTATAATGCATGGTAATCAGGAATTGTGTAATGATGAACAAACAATAGAAAATAGTATCTCTACATTAAAAAATATCAAGGAAGGTCTATGAATATGGTATGAAATTATGATGAAGGTATCATGTTTCTTCTGTTTCACATTTTATTTTCTTTAGAAGTAATGTTAGGGATATATATCACATCTACCACCTAACCACATATGATATAATATGTGATTAATTTCTCTGTTAATGGTGGTTTTTGACCTTCCAAATACACATTCTAGTATTTTTTGAGAAACATGATAATCTTAAAGGAACATCATATGTAACCATGGACCACGTCTTGAATATGTGGTGAAAATACCATCAAAATTATCATTCATAACAAGAATACCATGTCTAGTAGAAACTACTATTCCCCCACACATATTTAAGTGAATTCCATGAAATAATTCTAAATAGTAGAGTAGAAAAGAATAAAATGCGCTTGAAACGTGGCTCAATTCCAAACAAAAAGGAATTTATTGAAACTGTCGTAAAATTACGGATCATTTATAGGTGTATCTTTGGAAAAAATTATGAATCAATATAAATTAATCAATCAATTTTAAAGAAATATTCACAGACTTTATAGGACTCTAACATATGTTTCGATAGGTTTACAAACCCTGAGTATCTCTTGAGAAATATGCTCCAAAAAAATGGAAAATTTTGATATATAATCCTCTCTTGAATAAGAATAAATATAAAAAGGGGAAATTCCTTTGACCATAGTGACTAGTAATAATTCAATTGATAACAATTTTATGAATTTAGAATCAAAATTAAATTACTCAACTCATAAATCATTCTAAACTACTAATAAATAATAAGAAATAGATATTAAGTTTTTATATCTAATATTTTTTTATTTGCATGGGTATAATGATATTTCATGTTAAAGAACGATTCTAATGGAAAATGTCTCCATGAATAATGAGAAAATGAAAAAATCAAAGTGTAATTGAAATATATCTCAAGAATGACCCGCCCCCCCAACACATTTAAAATGAAATAGTGGCTGAAAATGTTGAAAGTGATATGTTATGAAAAAATGATAGGGGATGGAAATCAAGGTATACTAGTAAATGATCTTTTTTCATAAGAGAAAATTTTGGACGTTGAAGCGAACAAAGCTAGAGGTTATCCATGTGAAGAAAGGTTGTGGTTTAATTTATGGAGTATGGTTAGTGACATAGAAGAAGGAATATATAGAGGCTCAATGAATTAAAATTCAATGTGATCGCTTATCCACCTCTGGTTCTCTAGAATGAACTGGATAACGTTTTCATTGGTTCATACAAATTTTTACATTAACATCATAACTTGGATATGATTATATAAAACAATAACCTCAATTCTATAAGCTCCAATATATTTTGTACCAACAAAAGCATATATGGAGGTATCAGGGGAAGGAGATTCTTCAGTGGAATTTTCAGAGTCATGTTCCAAGTTATAATTATCATCCCTCTTCTAGAGGAACCCCATCATATGTAGCAAGACAAGGTCGAAAGACTTCACTGGTCCAAGAGAAGAAAGTGGTCCAAAGGAATATAAACTCCCAATATCTTATTCAAATTCATGATGAAGGATTATCCCATTAGGGTACCTCATTTATTCCAGGTCTGACCCTGATAATAAAATGAGAAACTAGTGGTCCATGTTCATCATGGGGGCACCCAAGCTCATTGTGAGAATCGAAACCTCATTCTGATTAATGACCACATCAGAGTCACCTCAAGATATCCAATCATAAGTTAAATCAATATGGATGATCATTAGATTGGAACCCGTCATCTAGGATCTCTTCATAGTAGGTTGCTCATGTTTTATTAGGGGGTCAAGGACTGTCTCTAACCATATCTTCAGTGTATCATACTTGTTTAGGTCTATGTGTAAGGATACATAATTGTTCTTGGCTACAAAATTGGAGGGATAGATACCCAGGCCCACCCAGAACACACCTATCATGATTTCCTAATCCTCATCTCCAATATCTAAGGAGACGTGAATGGTTTCCAAATAGATTATAGTTTGAAACTCATGGAAGATCTCCTGGTACTTCTCCTCTCAAACCTCGATGATACACAAGATGTTCATTAGATTGAGTGTAACGACCAAATGTTTTATCAATGGAATTCCCTTATAATAATTATTTCAAATAGTATAATCATATAATATTATAAATAGAACATAATTAAAACCTTAGAAATAAATATGGGGGGAAATAAAAGGTATCTATTGATGTTGAGGAATATATAATGATTGAATAGAAACTTGACCTTATGAATATTAAATAGACCCTTACGAATAGTAAAACATCCAATTTAATAGCAACCTCACCCATTAAATTATAGATAAAATTTATCCATATTATAAGTGACATAATGATATAATTATATAATAGTATAAATAAAAAATTCTTTAAAAAATTATTAACCAAGTGTTGTTATTTTTCTAATTCATGTATATTTAATTGGAATTTTTTGATTAATTAAATAATTTAAATAAAATATTATTTTCATTAAATGTAATCATAAAATAATATTTTGATTTAATTGAAACTTACGGCTAATTGTCTCCTATTGACCGGTCGTGCTTTCGGTGCTCTGCTAATGTGTATAGCAGCACTGGGGTCGAATCCTCGGTGATGATACTTTGTAATAGTTGTTTGTTTTTAGTTAATTGTATTTTGATTAGGGGGGTTTGTTTGCAGTGCTTAATTGAAATGATTGATTGACTATAATCGATTTAACAAATTGATAAAGATTGTGGTTAGTTAATTATTACGGAGTTAAGCTTGTGATATCCTTAAGCCTTGCTTTGTATTGCATTAAATTAACACCCATGTCATAAGTTGATGTTGATTGGAATTCCTAAGTGTTAAGACTTTAATCCAAGTATTAACTTAACATAGGGTTCTAATCTCAATCAAAACTTATTTATGGTATTGTATTTATGGTTCCAATAATCCATGTAAACCACTTGTTAAACAAAACATATCATTAATCATTGACATATTAAGTTTGACATAAACAATATTAATTTAAAGATTACTTATCGAGCAAAAACTTTCAATAACATAACATCCCTGAATTATAACTCACCCAATGGTAGATTTACTTAGCCATTAAGAATATTGATAATCTGGGTTTAATGTTTATGGTGATGATTTAAAAATATTATAAAGAGAAAGGGATAAGAAAAGAGTAGTGTGCCGAACACACACACGAAAGATTTTGAGAATCAAAAAAACAATTTCGATTGAATGAGGAAGAAAAAGAAGGTAAGGGGATTCAACTTAATTTAAACTATTTTAAGAACATTAATATTAAACTAGAGAAGGAGGATGAGAATAAGATATATTGAAGAATAATCTTGCATTAAAACAGAATTACAAAGGAAAGGAATTACAAAATTACAACAATGAAGAACATAAAAGTAAATGAAAACAAAGAGAGGAGGAAATGTCTCTCAAGTGAAAAATTGATAATGGAAGGTCCTCCCAAGAATTTGGAAATGCTTTGGTCATACCAATATGATCTCCTCTCTTCTGAAATTCCATCCACTCTTAAGGAGAGAAGGGGAGAGTATTTATAACTCAAGGAGTGGACTGTTTGCATTCCCAATCTGTCCCTCCACTTGCATCACCTATTTGGCTACTTAGCCAACCGAATCATGAAAAATACCCTTCTTTAAAGTGGTAGATAATAATTTTCGACGAATACTCTCAAATTTTGGAGTCATTTGGACCTATTAAGCCAATGATATGGCCAGTTGATTAAACAATTTTTATCTGTACATTTCAATCTAGTATTTTTAAAGTCCAAAATGTGAAAGGGTTTTTGAAAAGGAAGATGCCTTCAACACTGAATTATTTCTTCAACAAAGTTGTCTGCCTATATCTCCTCCTTCACACTGCAAAATCTCAGATGATTGGATGCATACATCATGAGATATGTCATGAATACTATACTGATTTGAATTCACGGACAGAATGGTGGGTCGACTGGAGAAGTTGGGGATCCAGTGGAAGTCGATGAGGATTCCAGGACTATGGGAAGTTAACTAAAAAAAATTCATTATTCATCTAATTAAAAACAAAAAATAAATTAAAATTTCATAAAAGTAAAAGAAAATATGGGTTGCTTCCCAAGAAGCGTTGTATTTATTTGTTTACTGCTGGACAGTTGCAATGGACTACATATAGTCTCACGGTGGCCATTGTGTCTTCTCAACTCCAGTTTGCATCCAAAAAACATTTCCTTTGGGAGGCTTAGTGATTCATTGGATAATTTCATCCCTTTCTTGTTTCTCTTGCAATTCCATGGGGTTGGAAAGAGAATATGACTATCCTCCATTTGGTCTTCAATGTGAGGAATGATTTTATACACAAAGTGATGATTTTCTATTCTTGGAAATTCAGGAAGATGTCTCAATTCTGATGGTTCATTTATGTAAGGTTCATATAACACGAAAGAAGAGTATGAGATCTCAATTGTTTTTGACTCATTTATTTCATCAATTATCGATGTAGATTAATGAGGATCAGTCTCGTCATAAGACTGAATAAAATTTTCTATATCCTTTATTTCAATATTTCTCGCCAAAGAACGGTCAATTTTAACCTCAATAGTGATCACTTTATTAATTAGGGAACAAATCGCACAACCTTCACTCTCATTGGGACAAGATAGACACATTTTCTTAGGGTTAACATCACATATAATAGAATTTTCATAATCATGGATATGAAATGATGAATGATGGATAATCAGATTTGAATAAACAAATGAGCATTAATGTTCATTTTCTTTGTTACCATTCATGTTGGAGAATTGGAGGTTAGGGGTGAGATGAGATTCCAAAGAGTTTTCAAGATCCTTTAGGTCAATGGAGTCTATATTTGTAATGTCAACATCAACTTCTCCATTTATGAATTGGTTAATCAGGATACAATATTCACAAACTCTTCTATTGGTTGAACATGAAGAACATGACGGATTGGGATTTGATACCCTCTCAAGGAGAGTTTCATAAGAATGGATAGAGAATACTGATTCATTCTCTGATGGGTATCGCATGGATTAAAAAATATTGAACTTAACTAGTTGGTCACCAAATTCCATGGATAAGATTCCAGCATGGACATCAATTTTGGTTTTAGATGTCATGATGAAAGGTCATCCTAGAATTAAGGGATATCGAGAAGAGTTTGTCTCACCTTCCATGTCAAGGACATAAAAATCCGCTGGGAAGATAAAATCATTCACAAGAACAAGGACAACTTCAATGATTCTCTCAGGACTTGATGTTATTCGATTGTCTAACTGAATGAAAACACTCATTGGATGTAAGGGACCTAGACCCAGGTTTGAGAATATGGATTTGGGAATGACATTAATTGAGGCTCATAGGTCTATGAGTGCATCACCAAGTTGGAACTTCTAATTTGGAATGGAACTGTAATGGTCCTTGTATCCTTTAACTTTATGGGAATAGACTTCTGGGTGGAAACATTTTCAAAGGTCCTAAGTTGCATCTTGTGGGTGCACAACTCCTTGAGAAACTAGGAATACTAAGGAATTTGTTTATTGCATCTAAGAGGGGAATGTTGACTTGAACATGTCTAAACATGTTGAGAATTTCGACATCAGGTTCAATGGACTTCTTTGGCTTAGAAACAGCTTGAGGAAAAGGAATTGGGTTCCTAAGTTGAATGGAAGGAGGTGAGGGAATGGATCCAGGTTCCCTTTCAAGTTTCTTTTTCTTTTCATTTTCTAGGTCAAAATTCAAAGGAGGGTTGGAGGACGTATCTTGAGGCATAGAAATTTCCTTTCCCGATCTAAGTGGAATTGCACTTACATTACCCATGGGGTTGGGTAATGGTTGAGTTGGGAGTTTGGAAGAATTGGATGGTTGCTGCTGACTATGGTGGGATGCAAGTTGACCAATTTGGGTATCAATGTTATTGAGGCTAGAACGGGTGAATGAGGAAAGATCTTCCACTGCACTTTCCCATAGTTTCTTAGAAGAAGGGGATTGTCCTGAATTGGGATTAATTTGATTTTGGTTCTTGGAAAATCGATTGTATTGGTTTTTGATTTGGGAATGCTCACTAGGATAATGGAATCTAGGAGAAGGATTGTTCCTTTGTGGTTGAGGAAGAAAATGATAAGGTTGTTGGATGTTAACAACACCTTGACCATATTAAAACTGATTTGGGTTTTAAAGAGGGAGTTGAGGGGGATTAGATCTGGGATTACCATACCTATGTCCTTGGTTATAGGAAGAAGAGAAGGGCTCAGAGTGAGGTTGGTTGAAGTTTCTAACAAACTGACCTGATAGTTGAGGATTGGAGTTCCGCTGAGCATATGATGCATTGAGCTCAATTTTTGCAGATGAATCTGATTGATCCTATTTTAGTTGTGGAAATGTGTCAGTTGGATGAGAAAGAGAGTAGCAAATTCCACAGTTTTTGACAGGTCCAGGAAACATTGATTGTGTAGAAGACGATGTTGGAGATTTGGTAGCCACAGCTAGTTGTCGCACAAGACCTGTAAGTTCACTCATCCACTCAGTCATCTTGTTCGGCTCAATAGATTGATTATTTTGGGCTTGTTTTACTTGAGAATGTGATCGAGTATGGAATTTCTGCGTGTTTGCAGCCATGTTACTTATGAGATCTCTTGAAACTACAGGAGTTTTATCAACAAGAGCACCGCCACATGCGGCATCAATGAGTGTTCTCTCCATAGCCAATAACCCCTCATAGAATTATTGGATCAAGAGTTTGTCAGGTATTTGATGGTGTGGACAGGTTTCCACAAGCTTTCTGAATCTCTCCTAGTACTCATGGAGTGATTCACTTGGGAATTGACGTATACCACTAATTTCCTTTTGGATAAAAGCAGTACGAGAAGCAGGAAAGAATTTCTCTAAGAAGAGTCGCTTCATGTCATTCCATATGGTTATGGAACCAGGAGGTAGGTAGTGAAGACATGACATAGAAGTGTCATCTTGGGAGAAAGGGAATACTCGAAGCTTAATTTTTTCTTCAGAAACCCCTTGAGGCTTCAAGGTAGAGCACACTACTTGAAACTCTTTAAGGTGGAGATGTGGATCCTCGCTGGCTAGCCCATGGGAATGAGGGAGAAGATGAATCAAGCCCGATTTGAGTTCAAAGTTAGCCTTTATGTTTTGATATTGAATACTAAGAGGTTGGTAATACATTTCAGGGGCAGCAGGTTCTTTAAGTGTTTGTTCCCTAGGATTGGACATATCTAATTCAATTTGTTGGACAAGGACTGGTTCTTGAATTATTTGATTATCTCTTATGTTCCTCCTAAGTTGGGGAACAGTTCACTCAATATCAGGGTCAAACAAATCTGAGTGATTTTTAGGGAGGATACGGGGCATTCAGAGAGATTTTGGAAGAATGAGGAAGACGGGTTATTCTTTGTATTTTTTCAGTTTATGATTTTTATGAGAACACGAGTTTTTCTTTGTGTTTTTTTAATTTTATTTTAAAATTTTTGTTTTTTGGGTTTTTTATTACAATAACCATAAACTAATGACTACTTAAAGCACCATCCCTGACAATGGCGCAATTTAAAATGCACGGCTGATTGTCGCCTATCAACCAGTCAAGGTTCTGGTGCTCTGCTAATGTGTATAGAAGCACTCTATTTGAATCCTCGGCGATGATAAATTGTAATAGTCGTTTGTTTTTAGTTGATTGTATTTTTATTAGGGGGTTCGTTTGCAGAGCATAATTGAAATGATTCATTGACTATAATTGATTTAACAAATTGATAAATATTGGGGTGAGTTCATTATTAGGGAGTTAAGCTTGTGATATCATTTAGCCTTTCTTTGTATAGAATTAAATTAACACCCATGTCATAAGTTGACGTTGATTGGAATTCCTAAGTGTTAAGACATTAATCCAAGGATTAACTTGACTTTGGGTTCTAATATCAATCAAAACTTATTTATGGTAGTGTATTTATGGTTTCAATGATCCATGTAAACCACTTGTTAAACAAAACATATCATTAATCCATGACATATTAAGTTTAACATACACAATATTAATTTAAAGAATAATCATCGAGAAAAAACTCTCAATCGCTTAACATCCCCGAATTATAACTCACCCAAATGGTATATTTACTCAGCCATTTGGATTTTTGATAATCTGGGTTTAATTTTTATGGTGATGATTAAAAAATATTAGATATAGAAAGGGATAATAGAAGAGTAGTGTGTCGAACACACACACGAAAGATTTTTAGAATCAATAATGGAATTTCGATTGAATGAGGAAGCAAAAGAAGGGAAGAGTATTCAACTGAATTTAAACTATTTTAAGAAAATTAATATTAAACTATATAAGGTGGATGATAATAAGATAAATTGAAGAAGAAACTTGCATTAAAACAGAATTACAAAGGTAATGACTTACAAAATTACAATAATGAAGAACATAAAAGTAAATGAAAACAGAGAGAGGAGGAAAGGACTCTCAAGTGCAAACATGAGAATGGAAGGTCCTCCCGAGCCTTTGTAAAAGCTTTGGTCGTGCCAATATGATCTTCTCTCTTCTGAAATTCCAACCCCTCTCAAGGAGAAAAGGGGGGAGTATTTATAACCCAAGGAGTGGATTGTTTGCATTTCCAATCTGTCCCTCCACTTGCATCGCCATGTTGGCTATTCACACAGCCAAATATAGAGAAATACCCTACTTTAATGTTTTAGATAATAAAATTTTATGACTACTCACAAAATTTGTAGTCATTTGGACCTATTTAACCAATGTTATGGTCAGTTGATTAAACAATTTTAATCTGTCCATTTCAATCCAATCTTTTTAAAGTCCAAATTGTGAAAGGGTTTTTGAATAGGAAGATTCCTTCAAAACCGAATTATTTCTTCAACAAAGTCGACAGCATATATCTCTTCTTTCACACTGAAAAGTCTCAGCCTGATTGGATGCTTACATCATGATATATGTCATGAATACTATACTTATTTTGATTCTCGGACAAAATTGTGGGCTGGATTTCAATGCCTCATTTGGGCCCCTTGTTCTTAGAGTAGGGACTTGATATTTTGATCCAATAGTCCTTTAATTATCCCCAGAACATTGGAGGATAATAAGGTAATTTTGACTTCCTTATTGAACCCAACAATTGAATCTTCATGGATGGTTTAGTTTCATCACAGATTTGGTAGGTCATCTTGTGTGGGTAATGTGATCCTTCAAATGCAGAATTGGCCCATGATCCCTTCTAATGAAATGTTTTATATTTAATTAGGAATCCCAAAAAACAATAACCAAACAATTTTAATCAGTAGGTGGAGAGTTATTAATAAAATAGTAAACTTACTCAATTAACTACTTCTAAAAATTCTCAAAAATTATACCTAGTATTAAAACATTAATATTTCGCAAAAATTATGCACATTTCATATAAAATTAGTAAAGGGGGTATATAATAAGTCATGAATATATTAATAAGATAATCTCCCCCACACTTAGTCTTGTTCATGTCCTCATGTGAAACAAATATAAAAACATCACAAAATCATTTTCACTCACCAAAAAATATTAAAATATTGTTTTCTTCAATCAGTGAAGGTTTAGACTGTTTTACTCACCAATTTTGAATTCCACCACAGGTTGTTAAAGAAAAAATGTTCCAAAACTAATTCATTTTTTATGCTCAAATTTACAAATGGAAAATGTGGACACTCAAAACTCACACCTCTCGAGATGATAAAATTCATATGTGGAGGTTCACTATTTCACCAACCAAAAGTAAAAATCTTAGTGTTTGAAAGAGGTATCATCTTCCAATACCTATCCAAAGTGCACAAAAATCAAGAGGTCTTTTAAGGTGTTTTTCTGTGGCTATGGGACCGTAGGATGATGATATCCAATAGATAGAAAAAGGGGGTAAAACACCAATATAGAAAAATCTATGTACATTTTTTTTAAATAAAACATGGAAGGAAATGAAAAAACATATTTAAAAGGGAATGATTATGTGAAGAAAGACAAAATAGAGGAAAAATTTTGAAGGTAAAGAGAAGATGAAATATTTACAAACCACAAAACTTCGCCAAATGACATATGAATTTAATGCAAGTGTTCCTTTTTTTCTTTTCCTTTTTTTCATTGTTTTTTCGAAAGTTGACCTTGAAACAGATCTCACAATCATATCCCAACCCATGTTTGATCTTCTCACGACACTAATTGTAATATTAATAACAAGATCAAAGGTTGAGGAAGAGTGATTTTTGACTTACCCAAGACACAACCCATTTTTTCAAATATTTTTTTTGAATTTTTTAATCATTTCTTTTGAACACTTGTCAATAACATTTACAAAATAACATAAATAGAATTACATTAAATTCCCCAAAACACACTTAATGACAACATATCCCCCACACTGAAATGGATGCTTTCTCTCAAGCAGATGATAACTTGTTGAAAATCAATAATAGGGTACCCAAACAATGAAATCCATCCCCACAAACTTATATTTTAAAAAAAATATGCAATGAAAATTCATGTTGATATTGGGTGGGAAAATCTATTGGGCTTGTAATTTTTCTATCAAAGTAAAGGTTTTCATAGGATCAATGGGGCTTTCAAAAGGAGGATTAATGTAAGGGAAATGGGAGGCTATTTGGCTATTGTGATTCTCATGTGGTTTAGAAAATGCCTCTATCATATTAATGCACACTGAAGTAAGAAATTAAGCTCGAAGGTCCAAAAACTCAAGACTCACAAATGGGGGTGAAAACACACATTTTGAAAAGATGGCCATAGGTGGCCTTGGTATGAAAGAAAATTTTGTTCCTCATGGTTTGGGAAAATCATTATCCAAATCAAAAATTGAGCATTCAAAATTTGTTAATTTTGACACAAAATTATTTATCCAAATTTATGATGAAAATAAAAAAAAATTGAGATGAAAACATGTCTGTTAACTCCCCAAAATGGTTGGAAAAATTTTAAAAACTCGATGGTGAGTAAGCATGACTCTTGATTTTTTTGTATTTTTTTATGTGATTGTTTTTTTTTTTGCTTTTTTATTTATTTGGGTTTTAGTTTTTTGTTTTTTATAATGATACACCCACACAAAAGAGAATGTGAAAAATAAAGGTTTTGATAAATAAATTGGTAAAAAAATGAAAGATATAGGAGGAAGAAGAGAGAGGTAGAGGGAGGAAGAGAGAGAGAGAGCTAAAGGGAAAGAGGTTCCCCCTTGTTTGGATTTGGCGGGTTGTCATCTCCATCCAGTGGTGGGTCGAATGGAGAAGTTGGGGATCCAGTGGAAGTCGATGTTGATTGCATGACTGTGGGAAGTTACCTGAAAAACAAAATTCATTATTCATCTAATGAAAAACTATTAATAAATTAAAAGTTCAGAAAAGTACAAGAAAACATGGGTTTCCTCCCAAGAAGCGCTGCATTTATTTGTCTATAGCTGGACAGTTTCATTGGACTACCCATAGTCTCACGGTGGCCATTGTGTCTTCTCAACACTAGTGTGCTTCCAAATAAACATTTCCTTTGGGAGGATCGATGATTCATTGGATAATTTCATCCCTTCCATATTTCTCTTGCAATTCAATGGTGTAGGAAAGAGAATATGACTATCCTCCATTTGGTCTTCAATGTGAGGAATGGTTTTATACACCAAGTGGTGATTTTCTATTCATGGAAATTCAGGATGATGTATCAATTTTAATGGTTCATTTATGTAATTTTCAGATAACATGAAAGCAGAGTATGAGATAACAATAGTTTTTGACTCATTTATTTCATCACTTATCGATGTAGAGTAATGCAGTGGAGTCATAGGACTGAATAAATTTTTCAATATAATTTATTTCAATATTTTTCACCAAAGAATGTTCAATTTTAACCTCACTAGTGATCACTTTATTAATTAGGGAACAAATCGCACAACCTTCACTCTCATTGGGACAAGATAAACACATTTGTTTAGGGTTCACCTCACATATAACAGAATTTTTAGAATCATGGATAGGAAATGATGAATGTGGGATAATCAGATTTGAATCAACAAATGAGCATTCAAGTTCATTTTCTTTATTAAAATTCATGTTGGAGAATTGGAGGTCAGGGGTGAGATGAGATTCCAAAGAGTTTTCAAGATACTTTAGGTCAATGGACTCTAAACTTCTAATTTCAACATCAACTTCTCCATTTATGACTTGGTTAATGAGGATACAATATTTACAAACACCTCTATTTGTAGAACATGAAGAACGTGATGGATTGGTTTCGATACCCTCTCAAAGAGTGTTTCATAAGAATGGATAGAGAATGCAGATTCATTCTCTGATTGGTATCGCATGGATGGAAAAATATTGAATTGACCAGTTGGTCACAAAATTCCATGGATAAGATGCCAGCATGGACATCAATTTTGGTTTTAGATGTCATGAGGAAAGGTCTTCCTAGAATTAAGGGAGATCGAGAAGATTTTGTCTCACATTCTATGTCAAGGACATAGAAATCCTTAGGGAAGATAAGAACATTCACACGAACCAGGACATCTTTAATTATTCCCTCAAAACTAGTTGTGCTTTGATTAGCTAATAGAATGAAAACACTCGTTAGATGTAAGGGACCTAGACCAAGGTTGGAGAATATGGATTTGGGCATGACATTAATTGAGGCTCCTAGGTCTATGAGTGCATCATCAAAGTTGGAACTTCCAATTTGGCATAGAACCGTAAAGGTCCCTAGATCTTTTCACTTTATGTGAATAGAATGTTGGGTGGAAACATTTTCAATGGTCCAAAGTTTCCTCTTGTGGGTGCACAATTTTTTGAGAAACTTGGCATACATAATAATTTTTTTTATGGAATCTAAGATGGGAATGTTGACTGAAACATGTCTAAACTTGTCTTGAATTTCAGGATCAAGTTCGAAGGACTTCTTTGGCTTAGGAACAGCTTGAGTAAAAGGAATTGGGTTCCTAAGTGGAATGGAAGGAGGTTATGGAATGGATGCAGGTTCCTTTTCATGTTTCTTTTTCTTTTAATTTTCTAGGTCAACATTCAAAGGAGGGTTGGAGGAATTATCTTGAGTCAGAGAAATTTTCTTTCACAAACTAAGTGCAATTGCACATACATTACCCTTGGGGTTGGGTAATGGTTGAGATAGGAGTAGGGATGAATTGGATGGTTGTTGCTGACTAAGGTGGGATGCAAGTTGAACAATTTGGGTTACAATGTTATTGAGGCTAGAATGGGTGAAGGAGGCAAGATCTTCCACTTCACTTTACCATGGTTACTTAGAAGAAGAGGCTTGTCCTGATTTGGTATTACATTGATTTTAGTTCTTGGGAAAGCGATTTTATTTGTTTTGGAATTGTGAAGGCTCACTAGGATAATAGAATCCAGGAAGTGTATTATTCCTTTGAGGTTGAGGAAGAAAAGGATAAGGTTGTTGGAAGTTACCAACACCTTAACCATATTGAAACTGGTTTGGGTATTGAAGAGGGAATTGATGGGGACGAGATATGGGATTACCATACCTAAGGCCATTATTATAGGAAGAAGAGAAGGTCTTAGAGTGAGTTTGGTTAATGTTTCAATCAAACTGACCTGATAGTTGAGGATTGGTGTTCTGCTAGGCATTTGTTGCATTGAGCTCCACTTGTCCAGATGAATCGGATTGATCCTCTTGAAGTTGTGGACATGTGTCAGTTGGATGAGATGGAGAGTTGCAGATTCCACAGTTTTTGATAGGTCTAGGAAACATTGATTGTGGAGAAGATAAGGTTGGAGATTTGGTAGCCACAGGTAGTTGTCGCACAAGACCTATAAGTTCACTCATCCACTTGGTCATCTTGTTCAGCTCAATTGATTGATTATCTTGGGCTTGTTTAAATTGATCATGTGCTTGAGTATGTATTTGTTGTGTGTTTGTAGCCATGTTACTTATGAGATCTCTTGCAGATGAAGAAGTTTTATCAACAAGAGCACCGCCACTTGCGGCATCATTGAGAGTTCTCTCCATATCCAATAACCCCTCATAGAAGTATTGTTCAATAGTTTTTCCGGGATTTGATGGTGTCGACAGGTTTCCACAATCATTTTGAACCTCTACCAGTACTCATGGAGTGATTCACTTGGAAATTGGCGTATACCACTTATTTCCTTTCGGATAGAAGCAGTACGAGAAGTAGGAAAGAATTTCTCTAAGAAGAGTCGCTTCATGTCATTCCATGTGGTTAGGGAACCAGGATGTAGGTAGTAAATCCATGACTTAGTAGTGTAAGTTAGGGAGAAAGGGAATTCTCAATGCTTGATTTGTTTTTCAGAAACCCCTTGAGGCTTCATGGTAGAGCACACAACTTGAAACTCTTTAAGGTGGAGATGTAGATCCTTACCGGCTAGCCTGTGGAAATGAGGGAGAAGTTGAATCAAACCCAATTAGAGTTCAAAGTAAGCCTCTATGTTTGGATATTGAATACCAATAGGTTGGTAATTTATATCATGGGAAGTGAGTTCTTTACGTGTTTGTTCCCTAGGATTGGACATATCTAATTCAATTGGTTGGACAAGGACTGGTTCTTTAATTATTTGATTATCTCTTATGTTCCTCCTTTGTTGGGGAAGTTTTCGCTCAATTTCAGGGTCAAAAAAATCCAAGTGATTATTTGGGAGGCTACGGGGCATTTAAAGAGATTTTGGAAGAAAGAGTAAGATGTGTTTTTTTTGTATTTTTTCAATTTATGATTTTTATGAGAAGACGGGTTTTTCATAGTGTTTTTTATCAATTTTTTTTTCAATTTTTTTTGTGGGTTTTTATTACAATTACCATAAACTAATGACTACATAAATCACCATCCCCGGAAACGGCTCCATTTGAAACGCACGGCCGATTGTTTCCTATTGACCAGTCAGGGTTCCGGTGCGCTGCTAATGTGTATAGCAGCACTCGGGTCGAATCCTCAGTGATGGTACTTTGTAATAGTCTTTTGTTCTTAGTTGATTGTATTTTGATTAGGTGGTTTTGTTTGCAGATCCTAATTGAACTGATTGATTAAATATAATTGATTTAACAAATTTATAATTATTGGGGTGAGTTTATTATTAGGTAGTTAAGCTTGTGATATCCTTGAGCCTTTCTTTGTATTACATTAAATTAACACTCATGTCATAAGTTGATGTTGATTAAAATTCCTATGTGTTAAAACTTTAATCCAAGGATTAACATAACATAGGGTTCTAATCTCAATCAAAACATATTTATGGTAGTGTATTTATGGTTCCAATAATCCATGAAAACCACTTGTTAAACAAAAGATATCATTAATCCATGAAATACTAAGTTTAACATACACAATTTTAATTTAAAGAATACTCATCGAGCAAAAACTCTCAATCACTTAACATCCCTGAATTATAACTCACCCCAATGGTAGATTTACCCATCCATTAGTATTGTTGATAATTTGGGTTTAATGTTAACGGTGATGATTTAAAAATATTAGAAAGAGAATGGGATAAGAAAAGAGTAGTGTACCGAACACACACACTATAGATTTTGAGAATCAAAAATGGAATTTCGTTTAAATGAGGAAGAAAAAGAAGGGAAGAGGATTCAAATTAATTTAAACTATTTTAAGAACGTTAATATTAAACTATAAAATTAGGATGATAATAAGATATATTGAAGAAGAAACTTGCATTAAAACAGAATTACGAAGGAAATGACTTACAAAATTACAACAATGAAGAACATAAAAGTAAATTAAAACAAATAGAGGAGGAAAGGTCATTCAAGTGAAAACATGAATATAGAAGGTCCTCCCAAGGCTTTGGAAAAGATTTTTTTGTGCCAATATGATATCCTCTCTTCTGAAATTCCAACCCCTCTCAATGAGAGAAGGGGAGAGTATTTATAACCCAAGGAGTGGACTATTTGAATTCACAATATGTCCCTCCACTTGCATCTCCATGTTGGATATTCACACAACCTAATCTAGAGAAATCTCCTTATTTAAAGTTGTAGATAATAAAGTTATCCGACTACCCTCAATATTTGGGGTCGTTTGGACATATGTTGACAATGTTATGGCGAGTTGATTAAACACTTTTAATCTGTCCATTTCAATCCAGTCTTTTTAATGTCTAAAATGTGAAAGGGTTTTTGAATAGGAATATGCCTTCAAAACCGAATTATTTCTTCAACAAGGTCGGCCACCTATATCCCCTCTTTCACACTGAAAAATATCAGCTTGATTGGATGCTTACATAATGATATATGTCATGAATACTATACTGATTTTAATTCACGTACAGAATGGTGGGCTGGATTTCAATGCTTCATTTGGGACCCTTGTTCATAGATTTGGGCCTTGATATGTTTATATGATACCCTTTTAATTATCCCCCGAACATTGGAGGAGAATAAAAGAATTTGCACTTCCTGATTTATCCCAGCAATTGAATCTTCATGGCTGGTCCAGTTTCATCACAGATTTGGTAGGTCATCTTGTCTGGTAAATGTGATCGTTAAAATGGAAGAATTGGCCCATGATCCTTTCTAATGAAATGTTTTATAATGAATTAGGAATTCTACAAAAGAATAACTACACAATTTGAATCAGTAGGGTGAGAGTTATTACTAAAATAGTAAACTGACGCAATTGGACTACTTCTAAAAATGCTCAAAATTATACATAGTATTAAAACATTAATATTTCACACAAATTATGCACATTTCATATAAAATCAGTAATGGGGGTATATAATAAGTCATGAAAATATTAATAAAATTAGTCTTATGAATATAAAATAATTTTATGATACCTTAATTAATTTTTCAAAGTGTTATAAAAGTAGATTTAATTTTAAAATTTCCATTTCTCAAGTAAATTATGATTTTAGTTAAAAAATTAAATTTCTCATATTTCAAAAATTATTTTTGAAAAATGGAGTTCATTATTTAATTTAAAATGTCAAAAAAATTAGGGTTACCTTTTGTAATTTTTCTAAAATTATTGAATTTTTTATGAATTGTGAAATACAATAATTTATCGTATATATACATTATGAGTTAAATGCACTATTACTAGAATCATTAATGATTTAAGCACCCTAGGTTCGAATTTAATTAATCTATTTAAAATTTTTGGCCTCCAAAATCATCAATATTTATTTTCTTGTGAAAAATAATAATCTAATGAATTAAATATTAAAGAACCTCTCTTGTCCACCATTATAAAAACCACACTCAACCCCCTCTTCTCTCCACTCCTCTCAAGCCTTATGCCGAATCCAAAATCTACTAAAATATCTCCCTAATCCCTTATCCCATGTCCATAATCCCTTGGTCTCTTCCAAAGTCAAAATCATAATCTTTAAATAAGTTCTCAAGGAATACATATCCAATAGGTAAATTCCACTTTTCATTTCTTTTATTTTCTTTCAAGTTTATTTCTTTTTCTTTAACAACCTCTTTTCCTCCAAATGTTTTGATAACTCCAGAAACATACATGTACTAGAATTTGGTTATGATAATTGAAAAATTCATCATCATCTATCATTTCCCATCCATTTATACTAGAAATGAAAACACAATCTGAGATGTGCTAATTTATCACATTCAAGGACGATAGGTTTTCAATTTCTATTACTATATTAAATTATGGTCATTAAACCATTTTTATGGTTGAACCATATTATAAATTTTCTATTTTGTATTATTTAAGGTTATGGAATCTTTTTTAGAACATGGTTTCAATTTATAATGTAAAATGAGTTTGTTGTGATAAAAACTGCCAATTAACCAAAATAGTTATCATTAAAGTTTTCTATAATGATTCATCTCCTCTCTAAATAACCAAATGAATGTTATAACCATGTAATCCTCTTGAAGTTCAATAATAACATAAAAAATCAATTTAGGACAACTGTTCTCAACTTACATGTCTATCCTTACATGTATATAAGTAAACCAATCATGAAAACCAAGGAAACAAATGCTCCCAAACAATGAAATTGAACCTCTTAACCCATCAAAAAGGTTAATGAATGAACATAATATGGTTATAAAAAATTACATGAATAATAGGTTATGTAAATATTAATTAATGAATTTAATTTTCTTATCCAATACATTGAGATCAAGTGAAGGACATCTTTGGACTTAAGATAAGGCATTCTACCCGAACCTCCATTATTCATTCAGGTTGATCACACTTTCTTTTTACACAACTAAAGTAATCATTTATTTTTTATGTATATATTATAAATTCTATGTATATATTAAAAAATCTTGTATCAAGATCCATTAATAATTCTCTTTTAGGATATATATATATATATATTTAAGTGGTTCCCTTTTCAATTCTTCCCGACAAGCAAGCCTATTTTAAGGGAAATTTTTGAATTCAAACCCTAATTCAAGTGCACTATATAATATTTTTTAAGAAATAATTTCTTTTATAAAAACACTATTTTTAATATTAAAACCTTCTCGGTTTAATTATGGATTTATATAAAAGATTTTTCCCTCTTTTGTTTAAAATAATATTTTCTATTTTCCTTAAACCACACTAAATTTTTTTAATTCTACAGTTTCATATATAATATTTACATGTTATCCATTCTATTTGACATAAATTGTGATGATATATTCCTATTCTAACTTATTTTCCATGAATGATCTAATTCCTTTCTTTCATGGACACTTTTATGATACTCCCATTTTTTATGCTCTATAACATGATTATGATACACTATTATTTCCATGGGTAACCCTTTTGTATTTATATTATTGATTATGTGTGATTATTTATGTGTCAATAATATTCATGAACATGTTATGGTGGATTAGCACAGATAGAACTCCATTAAATTGGGTAATGTTGAGTCTCATGTGGCATTATGTGCAATGGTCCTGGTGGTTAGCCATGACACTTTCTACGATGTGAAATGGTCTTGGCGGTTAACGTCGACTTTTGATACTCTATGTGAAATGGGCCTTGACTCATGATAAAGACATGTTTTATGTTTTTTCCACAATCCTATGACTCCATGTTTATTTTCCTCCATGTTAATATGTTATGATTCCATATGTTCTATTTCTTTTATAGCATTATATCATGCCTTCTTACCCATGTGATAAAGCTTTATTCTTATATTATTCCCTTACTGGGATTTTTAGCTCATCCCTTTGTTCATGTTATCCCTTTGTAATCCTATGAAGATGTATGATCACAATAAAAGTTAGGATCTCTTTATGAAGACTAAATAAATAAATATTTTATTTAGTCCCATGTTTTCAGGTTTATGCTCCTTGTCTTCCAAGACTCTAGACATTATGATCCTTGGATTGTAATATGATGTTTTATCATTCTTAAAATAAAGTAATGATATGTGTAAAAGTATAGGGTCTCTAATGTTGGAATCAGAGGATTTTCTAGTTATTTTGTTCATTTGTAATAGAGCACTTTTGTAAGAACCTTAGGGATGAAACTAAGTATAAGAAAACATCCCTAAAATATTGGAAGTATAGAGAAAGTGGTTTATAAAGAAAATAAATCGTTTATTGGATACAAACAAGTGGAGGTGGCTCTGAAACATATTAATCTTGGGGTAAAACCAGAAAACACCGCTTTGATCTGGAATTGAATGGGAACTACTGCACGACAACGGGTCGGGCTGCAATCAAGGTTTGACACTCCTAGGGGATATTCTTTGGTAAATTCATAATCTTATTATGAACCATTATTATGGAAATAGTAAAATAATCACATGAGAATAAAAATATAATTTTTGGATACCTTAATTAATTTTTCAAAGTGGTAGAAAAGCATATTAATTTTTAAGAAATTTATATTTCATGTAAATTATGATTTTAATTAAAAATTAAATTTATCATACTTAGATTGTTATTTTTGAAATATGGAGTTCATTTTTTAATTATTATCTTCAGAAAATTTCTAGTAATGTTTATTAGTATTTTTCTAAAATAAATGAATTTTGAAGAATAGTTAAATATAATAATTTACAATATATATATACAGTATGTGTTAAATGTACTGTTACAAGTATAATTTTATATGTAGTAACCCCTGGTTCTAATTAAAATGACAGGTTTACTATTTTTAGTCTCAAGAATCAGAACAATTTATGTTCTTGAGAAAAACTAAACTAATTAATTAAATATTGAGAAAACCCTCCTCTCCACCACTATATAAAACACCCTCTCCCTCCCCCTTCTCTTTACTCCTATAAAGCCTTGTGACTAGTACGAATTATACTAACATTTCTACATAATATCACATCCCATGAACATAATCTCTTGGCCTATTTAAAATAAAAAATCCTCACCTCTAAAGAGGTTCTCATGGAAGATATATTCAAGTGGTAAATTCCTCTTTTCATTTCATAAATTTTTTTTCTAGTTCCTCTCATTCTTTTTCAATCTTCGTCTCCATTAATCCACATTTTATGATAAATCCATTAATGTACATGTACTAGAATTATGTTATGATAGTTTAACAATTCATAATAATCTCTCCTTTCCCCTCCTTTCATACTACAAATGAAAACATCATCGGAGATGTTTTAATTTATCACAATCAAGAATGACTGGTTTTTAATTTCTATTACCATCTTCAATTATAGTCCTGAAACCATTTTTTGTTAAAAATTACTATAATATATGTATTATTTATTATTTAATGACATATAATCCTTTTTACAACATTATATTAATTTATAAAGTAAAATTAATTCATTGTGATAAAAAAACACCAATTTAGAAAAATGGTTTTCATTAATGTTTTATAGAATGATTCATCTTCACTAGAAATAAGAAAATGATTTTTATAACCATTTAATCTTATATATGCTCCTTAATAACATAAAAATTCAATTATATACAACCATTCTCATATTCTTTGTTTATCCATACATCTATATAAGAAAAAAAATCATGAAAACCAAGGAATCAAATGCTCCCAAACAATGAAATTAAACCTCTTTACTCAGCTAAAGGTTGATGACCAAACATAATAAGGTTATAATAAATAATTTAAGTGAATAAGAGGTTATAAAAATATTTTTTAATGAATTTAATTTGGTTTTCCATTACATTAATATCAAGTGATAGACACATTCGGACATAAGGTAAGGGATTCTACCCAAACCTCCATTATTCCTTGAGCTTACTCTCTCTTTTTTTACCCAAATGATGTTATCCATTATTTTTATGTAAATATTAGAAATTATATGTATATGTTCCAAAATAGTTTATCAATATCCATTAATAATTCTATTTTTGGGATATAAATGTTTTTATGTGGTTCCCCTTTCAATTCTTCCTAAAAAGCAAGCCCGTTTTAAGGGAAATTTCCAAATTCATATCCAATTTCAAGTGCACTCCACGAACTATTTTTATCCACAATATATTTTATAAAACATATATTTTTATTATGAAAACATTCTTGGTTAAATTCTAGATTTATATAAAATATTATTCCTTTTTTCTATTTTGAATGATCTTTGATATTTTCCTTAAACCACACTAAAATGTTTTGATTATAATGTATCGTAAATACTATTTTTAAATGTTATAACTTCAATTTTACATCACTTATCAGGATATATTCTTATTATAACTTATATTTTTTCATAAATGATCTAATTCCTTTCCTTCATGGACACTGTTATGGTATGCCTATTTTTTATTCTCTATAACATGATTATGATACCTAATTATTTCCTTGGGTAACCATTCTTTTTTATGAATGATTGATTATGTTTGATTATATATGTGGAAATAATATTCATGAACTAGTTTTTATGGTTTCACTTAGATAGTGATACTATGAATCAGGTAATGTTGAGCCTTATGAGACGTTATGTGTAATAGTCTTGGCGGTTTGTCGTGACTCATGCTACCATCTGCAACAGTCTTTATGGTTAACCTTGACTTGTGATCCTCTATGTGAAATGAGCAATGACTCATGATAAAGTAATGTTTTATGTTTCTTACACATTATTATGAATCCATGTTTAAATTAATCCATGTTTATATTTCATTATTCCATATGTTCCATTACTTTTTATATCATTTTGTCATGCTTTCTAAACCTTGTGCAAAAGCCTTATTCTTTTATTGTTTCACTTACTAGGATTTTTAGCTCATCCAATTATTTGTGTTATCCCCAGGATAACCAATGAATGTTTGTGAGCATAATGAAATATAGGATCTCCTAATGAATATTAAATAATTTAATATTATATTTACTCCCATGTTTTTATTTTTACGTACTTAGTTTTCCAAGACACTAGTCATTATGATCCTTAGCATGTAATATGGTGTTTTGTATCATTAAATTCATGTAATGATATTTTTAAAAGTGAAGGGTTTCTATATTGAGGGTCTATATAACATTCAAATCAATGAAGATATTATAAAATATAGACAAAACCAACATCTTGTTTATTTCTATATGATTTTCCTGGAAATAACCCAACAGTACCCAACACTTTGGGTCTGTAATGTATAAGAAGGGGTGAATTTGAGTAGATAAGGAGTCGGCCTATGAAAAAATGGAAGCGTATAGTAAATTTAAACCTTTTGGGGTGTAATTGTGGGTGGTATATTCAAGTGGTGGTGGTGAAGTAGAAGCCTTTGTTGGATGTTTGTCCATGGGTGGTTTCTCTTTATTCCATGTACTCTTGAACTGGGGAAGACCCCCACATTTGGGGTGACACATCACCAAAATAACTCAATGAGGATTATGTGAATGAATAGGAGGTGTAAACTACTAATGGTGGAATAGAATACAATTGATGTTGATAAAATAGTTGGAGTGGCAGGGGGAGGAGGAAGGGTGACGGCTTGGGGAGTCTAATGGACAACCCAGAAAGACATACTCTTATAGGTTAAATTAGTTGGATGAAACTTATGATGTAATTTTTAAAATTATTATATAATTTTTAAGATTGGGTATTTTTGAATCCTTGAGATTTATGATTTAAAATATTCATTTTGTCTATAAATACATGTTTTTTATTGAAATAATTCTCAATACTCATCTAATGATAGTTAACCATCCAAAAATAAATTATAATATCTACCCAAATGGGAATACCATGGGTTTCTTCTTTGTGAGTGCTTCATTTTAAGTAAACAGCTAAGAATATACTTAAATAGAGTTAATTTGAAATATAATACAAGTGATTCATAAAACTATTCTTGGTAAATTTTTATATTATGTTTCATTGACCTTAAAGTATTGTTTTCACCACATCTTATTTCTATAGATCAACTAGGGAAGACTTTGATGACTTTAAACAGTCCCAAGCATTGGTATTTCAATTTATCAGTGAATAAATTTAAGTTGTAGTTGAACAAAAGAACCTTTCCCCTAGTGTGAATATCCTTCATGTTATGTTTCTATCACTCCATTAATTTTTTTTATCGTTAGAAATTTTTTTATTTTTTTCAGATTCGTTCCTTAGTTCCTCCAACTCATCTTTCCGAAACAACCTTTTTTCTAGATTTTTTATTTTCTAGGTAAATGTTTTTTATTAACCAGGATGTGATATGTTCTAATTCAACTTGTATATGAAATGGTTTTCTATAGACAGTTCAGAAAGAAGTTGTGATGATGGGTGTTTTTTAAGCCCTGTGACATGACCAAATTCTGCCATCATGTTTTTTACTCCAATCCTTATGAAATATATTGATTTTATTATCCAGGATATATTTAATTTTAATTTTTGAAAGTTCCACCTTCCCATTAGTTTTTGATGGCAAAGCGTTCAGTATTATATCTAATTACATACTATTCATGAATTGATTTCATGGAATTATTGATGGAGTACATCCATATATTACAAATGATTAATTTAGGAAACAAAAAATGGGAAAAAAAATATCCATCAAAAATTGCTTTAGCACTTTGGTTGTGTCCATGGTGGTATATTCTAATAGTAACCCCCATAAAATGTGGTCCACACAAACCAACATATATTTATTTCCATGAAAATTGGGAAATGAGACCATGAAATCATTCCCCCAAACATCAAATATTTTGACTTCAATAGTTTATTTTTGAGGTATTTAATTTTTCCAATTTTTCATATGGATGGTAGTGATCAAAACTTTACAAGAAGATCCCTATATCCAAATTTAGTGTGGGAAAAATGAATCCACTCTGAATACTTTTATATATTTTATGGTCAAACCCATGGTGTCCACCAATTAATAACAATTAGTAAGACTATAATAAACTTTTAATTTTATCTTCATGGATGCAATATCACATTAAACTATTAGTGTAGTCATTGAAATATAGTTTCTAATACTAATAATAGTTTGATGTATATGAATGAAATTTCATATTTTTTAAGAAAAAAGAGCAGATCGAGGGTTCTAGTGGCCATATAGTTTTTTATATTATCAAGTTGTGGCCATGCTTGCACATCCAAAATGAATAGTGTTTCATCAAGGAAGTCGTACACAATTCTTATCTCATTATCATATGTAATTTGGGGTAGATAATGTATCAAAATATTATGATGAATGACATTCTTGATCCTATTTTTACCGTTGATGACGATGTAAAACTCTTTCAGAAGTAGTATACATTGTGTCATCTTGGTTTGGTATAATTTTTATTCAAATGATATATTGAAGATGTATGATCAGTGAAGACAATAACTCTCAAGAGAATGAGATATGAATATAATTTATACACTAAAAATAATACCATTGGAATATCTTTCTTCAGGGTTTTATAATTTTTATAGAATTATTTACATTATGGATACTATAGTAGATTGGATGAAAAATATCCCATCTTTCTCTCCTAAAATATCTCCAACATCAATTTCATTAGAATCACATATTATCTCCAACTCATTGTCCATGTCAATGGAAAAAATAATCGGATCCTCCAATAGGTTGTGTTTCAAAGCATCATAGGCTTCAAGAAATTATTAACTGAATTCAAAAGGTATATCCTTAGATAGAATAAGTGTTATTGGTCAACTTGTCAGTGAAAAGTATCTAAAAATCCTATAAAAAATTTTGTGTGGGCCTGATAACTCCTTATTCCTTTCACTTTGGTAGGTTCTAGAAACATCTTGTGGAATTTGATTTTATATGGATCACCATATGTGCCATAATTTTAATCATTATTCCCAATAACTGCACCTCATACCATAAAATGGATTTTATCCTAATTTAAAACCATAATTTTTTATCAATAGAATTGTAACATAACATCTAAATTACTCAAACACATTTCAAAATATTGTCTTTATATGAATAAATCATACACAAATATCTCTAAAAACTCCACTTCCATATCATGGAATGATTTTTCCATTCACTGTTGGAATGTTTTTGGAAGATTAAACATACGTAATGACATTCTGTGATAAAACTTTCTTCTAAATATACATGGGAATGTCTTTTTTGAATGAATAGAAAGGTCAATAGGGATTTGATTATAACCTAAATATCCATATATGAAGTAGTTTAATTAATTCCCAAATAATATCTTTATAATATAATCCAAAAATTGGAACATAAAATGATCCTACAAGGATTCATATTTTGGGTTTTTATATTCTACACATACTCATCATCTAGTAATGGTCGAAGTTTGAATCAATCCAATTTCATTGTTTTCTAATATTATATTCCCTCTGTACTTTTGAACCAGTTGTAATGGGATCACCCATTCACTATCTTCTATCGATAAAAAAATATCCCAGTATCTATAAGTTTATGAATTTTCTTTTTAATCACTTCATTCATTACTAGAATGAGTCGCCTTTAAGGTTGAAATTTTGGATTTGATCCTTCTTCCATTGTAATTTTGTGAGTAAAAATCATGGTTCTAGTTCCCTTAATATCAGCTACACTCTAAGATATTTATTCTTATTGACATTTAACTACCCATATCAATTAAACCTCTTACACATTTTTCTTCAAATAGATTATGACACAAATTTTGTAATTAATTTATATGAAAGAATAATTGGGCTTTCTCAATAGAGGCTTCAGTTTCAATGTTGGTAGCTTAATGATCAATAATGTGAACTCTAGAAAGGTGTCTCTCATCAAGGGATTGAATATTTTCACGTCCTCATACTCAATTTCTTTTTATTAATCATGTGATAGGGTATATTACTCCTTTTCTTTTTCTATAATATCATCTTATTTGTCGGTGAAATTTTTTTTTGACACTCTAGTGAATCACCTCTTTCCGTGGCTACTTAGACCTAATCAAAAACTACTTATTCTTCATCAACATGGAAAATAAATACCCCTTGATTTACATGAATGATAACATTTTCATTCGTGATAAATTGTGTCTCTAGAATGATGGTGAAATCACCATCATCTCCATTGCTTGGATGAGAAATTTTGTAGGAAAAATGATCATGCGATCCTTAAATAAAATTTAATAGAGAAGGACCCAATGGTGTGTGATGGATATATCAAAAAAATATTGTGATGACATCATCCATTTTAGTTTTTCTTCTTCTAGTATTTAGAATACAATCATTGGCATGACATTTATACTCACATTAAGATCACATTGAGCTATTCCAAAATTTCACACCCATATTGTGAAGGGGGTAAAGAAACTAACGAGGACCCTCACTTTTTTTGTAAGATTCCTCAAAAAACTAAATAACACTCTTAATTTTTTGATGAAACTCCCATTTCATTCATATTCCACTTATTTTAGAGAAAATAATTTTATAATTTAGCATAAGATGACATCAAGGAAATGGGTTCAGTAAAGGGAATATTAATGTGGAGTTGTATCAAAATCTCTGTAAACACTATTTATCGACCTTTTTTCTTCCCTTGTATCATTCTATACGGTAATGTAAGAGGTGGTTTGTGTGGGGGTGGATCCACATATACATATTCTTCAATGACATTTTCATTTGGCTAAGATATGTCTCCAACATCAGTTTTGGATTCATGTTTTTGTTCCTGTCTTTATTTGTCTTATTCAACTATTACGGCATGTTACATTGACTCATATTTCATCCACTCATAATTTTTGAAGGTATATTAAAAATTCATCACTTTCTTACTTCTATGGACTACTTGTTATTCCTAATCTAAAACACCCATAGATTTTATGAGATAAATTTTTTAAATTTCATTGATGTCATTTGTTCTATGCTACGCCATGATTATCTTTCAGTATATGTAACACCATATTAGCATGCAGTATACACAACACTATACTAGGCTTATGTTACACACAATTTCAAGTTCTTTAAATTGAATTCATTTCACACAACACTGAGTATATATTTTGTTCAATATATAAAAGAACTATGTTTAGATTATGTTATATGCAACACCAATGGAATATTCCACTAAATGAAACACTAACATGGCTGGAATTACACGCAAGAGCGGCCTTCTTGGATAGCTTGTGTTGTACACAATACTGAGTTTCACAAAACCATGATATATTATTAAAATATTATTATTATAATAGGATATAAACTACCTGTTATAAATATTATTAACCACAATTTGATTTTTATATAACATTAAAATAAATCTATGTATTTTCTTGACATGATATAAGAAAAAATTCAATTTTTCAGATAAAAGAATTATTTTTTAAAAAATGTTATTTTTACACCTTTTGATGGAGAAACCATTTCAAATCTAGTTTTTAACACTATTATATATTCTATTTGACAAAAGAAACTTATCATTTGGAATAGGGACATAAAAATTTACTTCTGTATCATTTTTGGTATTTTTATGAAAAAAATCATATGTTAATGAATAGTGAAAATACTGCATTTTATTTCAAAACTGTCTTTTATTCTAAATTATTAATATAGATAGAATATATTTATAATTTGTTTTAAAGTGTAATTGAATTATGTTTCTATCATTTAATCTAATTTTGTTCATTGGAATTAATTTCACTTTTAAATTGGACATAAACACATGTCAATCTTTTAATAGTTTTTACTTCTTAAAAATCTGCATTGTGGTTTTGACAAGAGAAATTAATTTTAAATTAATTTATACAACTTCTTTTATTTGAATTTGGAAAAAATGATTATATATCTGGAATCAGAAGCTTGTAATTTTTTAAATAGTTACCTTTAATTTTTGGACATTATGAATAGTAAATTCAGTAATTATTTTTATTTACCATGGTTAAAGGGTAATGCTGGAAAATAAGGATAAAAAATAATGTTATAATAATATTAAACTACTCTAAAACATGTCCTAATATTATTTTATGAGATAGGCCCGACTATGGGCATCCTTGGGTCGATTTTGGGACCTCTTGGAGCCACTTCGGTGTAATAGTGACATGTTATAATAATTAATTTAATGTAATGTGAAATATAACATAAACATGTATCTTTTACTAAACAAATTTAATATAGGGTTATATAAATGATATCTTTGACAATAATTATTAATTTTAAATCTAAAAATAATCTTATATCATATTTTTGTATTTATAATATTTAGACATTAAATAAATAAATTTTTTTATGCCCCAATGATGATTCATTGATTACCTTATAAATGAAAGATTCAAATAAATGATATTATAAATATTAAAATAAGCATAATTTGAACATTTGGATACCATATATGAATTTTATGGATGATTTTTACATATTATATTTGATTTAATTCCTTTGTTTCTAAAAATTAAAATTTTATGACTTTATCAAAAATCAATTACCAAATAGTGTCAAAATGGTCATAAATGGGTTGTTATAAGAAATACCATTTTATTAAATGATATAACAGTCCTAAAAAATATAATATTTGACCAAATGAAATATATTATTTTAAAATTTTCATTTATGATACACTTTTGGTTCTATTGGAAATTTATAGTAACTATAGAAACAAAATGTTATGAATATTCAAGAAGACATGGTAAGTGTTAATGTTTTTAAGTAAGGGTTAAAGAAAAAAATATATGGTTAATTTTTTGTTGTAAACTTGTCTAAAACCTATTGGTTGAGAACATTTAGACCCAAAATCATATTATCTTATAAATAAATGATTTATGGACCATTATTAACCAAAATCAATTTATAATAAATTAATATTTAAAGACTATTCTAAAGTTCCTCTCACCTCTGATATAAATGGGAAACTTATCCATTTCTTTTAATAACACCTCCAAGTCTCTTTGTATCAGCCAAACCGTGACCAAATCTATCCCAAACGTTCCTAAACTCATCCAAGAGTCAGTAGTTTGGGCATAAAGTCGTCCCAGGGAGGCCGTTTGATCAAATCGAAAGAAGATACATGAAAAGGAGGTAATTGTTTTATCACCTCTTTCAAAATTATTTTTTTTCTACTTCCTTTTCTTATTTTTTACCATAATAATGTAATAAATACAGTATATTGTAAATTATTATATTTTATTATAATAATGATAAAACATTATACCTTATTTTATCCATCCTATGACTAATAATATCACTCCGTGTGCGTACGTATGGCTTACCATCTCTACACTGTTGTGTAATTTGTTATTCAAAAATACTTAAATTGGATAGAAATAATGATGAGTATAATGGATTTAAATAAAAAATATAACATGATAATTATTATTTATAATTATTATAACATCCAATTCTATAGTGTTTAACCATTAAGTAAATGATATCGTCACTCGTGCATACGTAGGACTTACCGTCTCAACAACGCATTAAGAATCGTTCTCCACGTAAACCATTCAAGAATGATTATAAAGTATATATATTAAATAATAATGAAATATATGAAATATTAATTCTACTAGTATTATATATATATATATATATATCATTTTCTTTCTTCCCTTCAATTCAATAAATATAAGGAAACAACGTTCATGCGTACGTACGGCCTAACGTCTCCATGAACGGTGTATTGCATATCATTTATCTATCTATTATATACATTTCTATATAGAATATTTATGATATATAAAACATTTTATACATTATAAAAGTAATTAAATAATGATATTTGAAACAAGATCTAGAATAACAAGTCAGAATATGTATAATAAATAAAACAATTATTACCCAAAATGTTTCTTTAACATGGAATTGATAAACAAATGGGAAATATAAAGTCATGAGTGAATCATATATGATATCATAAATATTATTATGGTTCATTTAAAATTTAATAATATTCATAAACCCATTATACATTAGTTTTAGAGACATACGGAATAAATCATACATAATTTAAAGGATTATTTTGTCTTAGTTTTATTTTTGTAGGACATATGCCTATTACACAACTTATTTATATTGGGTGGTGCTTATGCTTATGATGAATGTTTTTATGATTATTATTAAGAGTGTTATTATATTTACATATGAATATATTTTTCTATAATTTATGATTCATACAACTCGATTGATTATAAATTGGTATGGGATAATTTTTCTGTCTCATTATTATCCGAGATTGTTTAGTCGTAAGTATTTAATGGGGTATAATTATCACCAAATACATGTTTCTAAAATATATAATATTATTTTATTATTTTACTGTTTAAATACAGTTTTACACATTGGTTAATTTTTATTAAATGGTATGGATGGAATATTTCTTTCATTTTTTATATGAGGTACTTTTTGACTTTTCTGGAAAGTGTACGAGAATAAAGTTTTTTTATCTTATGTTGCATGAACAGATTTTTACGACTTCTTAACATCTTAATTACATGAGGATTACTCTGAAAATATTCATGATTATTTCCAAATAAATTATTTTCTTTTAAGATTTCGTAAAATTTTTAAAAAACAAAACGTTTTTGAAGAAGAAAGTATATTTTCCTCAAGAATTAAGTTCAATTGTATTATCAAAATCATCTTCCACCATAAAAGATTATTTTTAAATATGGTAAACATTATATCCCTATTATTAATATGATTTTATTGTGTTAATGATGGAATGATATTTTATATATATTATGTTATGATTTATTTATGTTTAAGAAACCCATTTTATTTCATGGGTTATGGTATGATAAATAATTTATGTTTTTATGGAACATGTAAGAATGGTTTCACTATGAGATGGGTGGGACCTATATCTCCCTCCAATGCATTTTGTATATCTTTATTTATCATGTGATATAAATTAATGGAATGGAAAGTAAATAAGGTTCAGTAATACAGGGATGGAATGATAAGTAAATACAGTTCAGTAATGCATGGTTGGAATGTGAAGTAAACCCAATTCAGTGATGAAATTCGCCCACTATAAAGGTCAAAGAGGTAATTCCTTGGATACTACGTAAATCATATTATGTGCTTATTTTTTTACCACAGTTCCATTTTTTATTCCAATGCAATTTTATCATGGTTAATGTTTCTTTATGATCCGCACCTTACGTACTACCAAGATTTATTTCACAACTAAAGATTTTGATATTTAAACATTATGTTCATTTTTTTATATAGTAGGTTTATGGTTTGTTTTATGTTCTCCATGTTTACCCTTACCTAGAATTTGAGCTCACCCTTTTTATTGTTTCATTTCCCCAGCATATAAAGAAAGGTTTTAGGTAGCAAAACAAAAAGGGGAAGATCATTATGAAAGATGTTGAAGATCTTTCATCAAGTTAAAAGATTATAGTCCATGTTTCCAACGACACTAAACTAATAGGGTCATTGGGATTATATTGGTGTAATGTATTATGTTTTCCTAAAAAATGAAGGTAATGTCCATCTACATCATGCTTGGGTCGTTAGAGTTGGTATTCGAGAAAATGTTTAGTAAAACTTTGGAAACTAGGATGCAAAAACATTAAGAATATTCCAAGAGATATTTCTAACCTATGCATAGGGATTCCCCTAAGGGTAAGTAAAAAAATTTGTTATAGTCTTATAATTATGGTAATAGTCATTAATAACCCAGTATTAAACCTAATATGTTACATATTGAATGTACCCCCGCTTGATTATATTGTTTTCCATGTATTAGTTTTCCTTATCACACTATTCTTATCAGGTTTTAGATAATGGATGGAACATAAAAGAACTACATTAATAATGGATATGATGGAAAATGAAATGATTGTCCTCTTAAAAAACCAAATTTTATGTGATCCTCAATAAAGAATCTTGTTTCTATGACCGCAAATCCCGGTATGTTTTTGTAACGCCCCGACCCGGCTCACCTCTAAGAAGGTGGAAGGACTGGTGGGTCACATAACCTCAAGCGCATCTCCCAAAATTCCAGAGGCTACCGAATAGCATAGAGGGACCTTTTTGTGTCTGTGGGGGAGACTATGCCCTCATAGGTAACAGATAATATCACAATGGAAGTAAACAGCAAAAAAATAATAAGTAGAGGAAGCATGTGAATAAATAAACTATAGTAAAATCAATATAAATAAATCATATTGAAAGATAAAAACCATGTACAGAAACTCCCAAAAGAGCTACATGAGAAGATATTAGTCTAAACTGAATGTATGGAAAACAGAACAAAAATTCCTAGTCTACTAAAAGAAAAGACACAAGTAGCAACTGCAATGCGAGCAAGGCCAGGTCCTCTGCCCCAGTCTCCATCCAAAGCAGAAATGAACAGTCAAGTATTGGATGCAGAACGCTTCCCCATGTCTATACCGGTGAGCATGTAATCTACTCGGGTGTTAATGATGCATGAACAGGGTGTAAGATAAAATTCACAGTATGCCGGCACCCACGGTGTCTACACCTTTCAATTTCTTGCAATGATAAAAATACATTGTGTCATTATGTAATAATTCCAGATAATCAATTTTAAGAGCAATCCAATAAATAAGTCAACCTAGGTCCCAGACAGCACCCATGCCTAATAACCTACTTCAATCTATGCTGCTAGTCTGAAAGGGAACCTATCAGCAGAATGCATGAACACGTATATATATATAAACCCAGAAAAGAAAGGTAAATAAGAAAGAGGTATACCCCAATCTTGTTCTTTGACTTGGGGGCTAATTCCAGTGTGAACTAGGTGCACCATCCCATATCAGAAGGATATCTCAATTCTTAAGAAAACACAAATGGAAATAATATAAACCTTAAGGTTATCATTATTAAGGTTCATGTTGAGAGTTGGAGTCAGAGCCCATGCAGAAGGTATTTCTACAGAACATCCATCAATTTATCCAATGCCACTGAGCCCTTTCAAGGCAATCTTTTGAAATACCAAGTATCACACGAGGTATGGATTTACCCTGAGTCCCTCCAGATCTCCCAAAAAGGGGTGGGGTTTCATCTGAGGATGGATTAGCCACATTTCCTATGGATCCATCCTGAAGGGCCCTTTTGGAACCGGTTTCACTCAAAAGTATTAGAAAGCACGGGGAAGTCTCGGTCCGGTAAAGCCAATGACACCACCCCGTTGCACATAGAGGTAACCCTTCAGGAATGGAGGATCTAAGTGTGGCCCCTAATATGGGACCGACCTCCTTTCCCTACCCCAAATGTAATTAATGTTTTCACAGCAGCAGATATTACATAATCAGCATATAAAGTTGTAGCTTGAAAACTAACCAGATACACTCGTGCATCACAGGGCCTAAATTTAACAGTACAACGTAACAACTTCCAAATAAATATACATATCATATCAACCTCATAAAATAATGAATATTTAAAATAACAAATAGTTCAGAAAAACAAGTTCCAATGATCCAACTGTTGATGTTCATGTTCAAGAAACTATTTATTTAATTCAATCATAATAAAAAGTTGCTTCGCAACCCATGAAATTAATAAAAAAATAAACTCAGGTAATGGAAGAATACATGGATCATACTGAAACTCCCAAAGGGGTGTCCAACTTTGTTGCAATAATTCAAAAAAATATTCATTTAATTTAAAATAGTAAAATGGAATGGGTAATACCCACAGCTAATTAAATTAATAACCCAGCTAATGGAAAAATACACTGACTATGTCGGCACACCCAAAGGGGTGTTGGATCTTGTTGCAACCATTCAAACAAATTAATTTATTATTAATAAGGATGCAACAATTAAATAGAACCATTAAAGTAATTAAAATGGGTCAAATTGCACAAAGCTGGTAGGCGCCAACTAACGGCCCAACTGTGCATTTTTATAAATTGCAATGAAATGGAGGGAAAGCGAGTAGGCACCCTACCTTATTGTCGTAGATGAATCTAAGATCTACGGTAGGATTTGATTTGAAATAAAACAGATGAAATCAAAGGATTTTAGAATAACCCCAAAATAGGGTAACAATCTTCTAGGACGAACTGCTCGCAGATTACTCAACGAAAACTCACGATTCCAATTGCGCAATGTTCGCCTTTCACAAAGTTTTACTGTGCAACAAACATCAATGGAATTGTCTGGAGTATGGAGGACCGGCAGCCTTCCGAAGGGGATGCTATTTGGTGTGACGGGAATGAGGGGTGCAACGTGATGAGTGGGAGAGGGAGAGATGAGAGGAAGAAAAGAAAAGCGTGAACAGAAAGAAAAAGAAAAAAAAAGAAAAATATGAGAAATATAAAAGATAAAGAAGAAAGGAAATAAAAGATAAAGATAAAATAAAACAAAATAATGGAAAAAAAATAATAAAAATAATTAAAAATGGGAGTCCCCCATTTTAATTATTTTCATTTTTTCCGTAACCCCCTCTTTATTTTATTTCAGAATTTCTTTTTATCATTTATTACTTTATTTTAAATATTATTTAAGTCTCTTATTACTATTTTCCAATCCTTAATTAATTATTTAAAACCCGAACACTGTGCCAAAGCACAATGTGACATTTTTCATGAAATGTTTGTATTTATTAGAATTAAATAAAATGTCGACCAGGACCCGAAGTGTGGTGTGCAGGCACGTGCCTCAGGTCGCTTAATTAATTAGAATGAAATCATTAAAAATGGTTCGTACATGGTTAAGTCCAAGACATTACAACCTCCCCTCCTTAAGGCAACTCGTCCCAAATTTTCCCTTCCGAGGGTAGTGGAATGTCACCATAGAAGTGTGTCGGCTACTGCGCACGTACATCCGTCTCTCGCTCCCAGGTCTCGTCCTTAGAGCGTCTGTATTTCGAAAACACCCGGACAAGTGGGACTAAATTTCCTCGGAGGACATTCATGCTACGGTCGATGATACAGATCGGATTCTCCGCAAAGGATGCATTAACATCAATCTCTATGTCATCAGGGTAAAAAGAATGAGACGAGTCTGGATGATATTATAGAAGCTGAGATACATGAAAAATGGCATGCGTGGAATGGTACCTCTGAGTTAATATTAACAGATAGGCTACCGTCCCAACTCTTTCTTCTATCTTGAATGGCCTAACGTATCTCAGTGATAACTTCCCCTGCCTCCTTATCTGCATGTGACCCAACCTCAGAGAAACACCCAGAAAGACTCGATGTCCCACCTCGAACTCCAGAGGTCTATGATGAAGATTGGTATAAGACTTTTCCTAGACTGAGATATAGGCATATAATTCTGAATCATCTGAACATGATCATAAATCTCCTGAATGAGATGAGGACCCAACAGAGCTGCCTCACCTGCTTCGAGCCAGCACAAAGGTGAACAACACGGTCTACCATAGAGACCCTTATATGGAGCCATTTTAATTTTTTCATGGAATCTATTATTATAGGTAAACTCAACAAGAGGTAAATGCTTTTCCCAGGAACTTCCAGAATCTAGTTTACAAGCCTGTAACATATCCCCTAACACTCGTATAGTTATCTTGGATAGCCCATCGGTATGAGGGTGATATGCAGTACTCAAAAGTACATGTGAACCCAGTTTCTTTTTCAACCCTTTTCAGTAGCATGATGTAAAGTGGGAATCCCTGTCCGAGACAATAGAACGAGGTACCCCCATGAAGTCGCACTATCTCCCGGATATACAGCCTTCCCAACTCATATATCATAAAGTTCTCTTGTATAGGCAAGAATTGTGCCACCATGGTCAAATTATCTACAACCACCCATACTGCATCGCTGCCTCAATGAGATCTTGGAAAGCCTATAAAGAAATCCATGGTGATGTCATTCCATTTCCATTTAGGAATGGATAGAGGCTGTAGGAGTCTAGTAGTTCATTGGTGCTCTGCCTTCACCTGTTGGCAGGTGGAGAACCGATTGATGAAACCCGCTATCTACTTTTTCATACCAGACCACCACTACTACCGACACATGTCTTTGTACATCATAGACAGCCCAGGGTTAACTGCCCAAATGGAGGTGCGAGATTTCTTCATAATCTCTTCATGTATTCTTGAAGTTACCCATACACGGCCATAGTAAAGGATAGTTTCACTTCCATAAACAAACCAACTAGGAGGTGGGTTCCCTCCTGTAACACTTTCCATAAAAAAGAGTCCCTCAGGATCAGTGAACTATTTCCAGTAGACTTCTCCCAAAAGAGAGGACATCACTGTAAGAGAAGCTAGAACTCGTTGTCCACTCTACTTCTGAACCTCTAGATGCATCTTTGAAAACAAGGCCATCATATGTCGCTCACTGCTGGCTACCTGCATGGCCAATGTCTGTGTCTTGTGGATTAAAATATCGGCCATAGCATTACCCTTACCAGGGGTATAATAAACCTCAAAGTCGAATGACAAAAAGTATTCGACCCACCTATGTTGCCTTAGTTTTAAGTATTGTTGAGTGGAGATATATTTAAAGCTTTTATGAACTGTGTAAACAACTAATCTCTCACCCAAAAAATAGTGTCTCCAATAGCGTAGTTCATGAACCACAGCTGCCAACTCAAGGTCGTGTGTAGGATATCTCCACTCGTGAGGTCTCAGCTAGCAGGATCCATAAGCCACGACTCGATCACCCTGCATCAAAACTACACCCAGTCCAATTTCTAAAGCATCAAAATATACTATATAGCTCTTACCAGGCTCAGGCAGAATCAGGATTAGGGCTGAGGTTTTTCGTCCTTTTAATTTTTAAAAGGCCTTTTCATAAGCTTTTGAGCAGAAGAACAGTACACCTTTCTTAGTCATGGTCATGAGAGGTGCTTTTTAAGTGGGAGAAATCCAAGATGAATCACTTTTAATAGCCAGTGAGTCCCAAGAAACTGGGGATGTCTAAGACACTCTTGGGATGCTCCCTTGAAACCATGACACTCAATTTTTTGGGTCAACCAATACCCCTGCATCAAATATAATATGACCAAAGAAGTGCACTTTATCAATCTAGAAGTGGCATTTTAAGGAGCTTAGCGTATAGATGGTTCTCTCTCAGTGTACTCTGCACGATCTCAAGATGGGTTGCATGGTCGTGTCTGGAACGTGAATACACTAAGATGACATCCACGAATACTACCACAAAATAATCAAGATACATATGAAAACCCCAGTTCATCTGGGCCACGAAGACTGTCGTCACATTCATGAGGCCGAATGGAATAATCAGATACTTGTAAAAGCCATACCTGGTTTGGAATGTTGTACGTGGTATGTCAGATGGTCGCACACACACCTGGTGATATCTGGACCTTAGATCAATCATGGAGGAAACAGTTTCTCCCCAGATCTGGTCAAAAATATCATCTATACGAGGCAATGGATATTGATTCTTTACCATGAGCTGGTTGAGTCAACGATAATCCACACACAACCTGAGGGTATTATCTGTCTTCTTGGAAAAAAGGACAGGTGAACCCCATGGAAATGTGCTAGGTGTGATTAATCCCATAGCCTCATGGTCTTCAAGCTTCTTTTTGAGTTATTCTATCTCTATTGATCCCTTCCTATAAGGAGGAATAGACACTACTGCTGCAACTGTCATGCGCTCAATAGTGAACTCTAAGTCTCTCATAGGAGGTAATATAGAGAAATCATCTGGGAAGACGTCCTTGAAGAGGTCCACAATAGGAGGGAATTCAACTAGATGTGTTCCCTAGTCACTCATGAATAGACTTTCCAATTGAGCTGTCACTCCGCCCAACCCTGTGTATTTTGGCATAGCATGGTTTGCCTGCATATCCCATTCTCCTTTGTGAAGATATGGGTCACCATTAAGAGATGTAAAAGTCACCTGAAAGCGATATAAATCCACATGGGAATGGTAATATGAAAGCCAGTTCAAACCAAGATTGAATTCGATTCCAAACATATCGAGGATATAGAAATTCCAAACAAAGTGGTACCCACCTATCTCGAGGGAGCACTCTTGGCACTGTCGTATGCCCTCTGTCCTGACCCCAAGTGGAGTGTCAGGAGACATGACGTTATAGTGATACCCAATTGGAAAACAAAGGATTTCAACAAAATCAATAGATATAAAAGACTGTGATAATCCAGTATCAAAAAGAAAAGAAACTAAGATAGAGGCTATGAGAATAGTAACTCTCCCTATTGATGGTCCAGCACTCTGCTCCTCTGGTGATGATTGCACTGCATACATGGGACCTGATCCACGACCCTAATACGCTGCCCGGTTGTCCTGAGAAGGTCCACTCTACTAACACTGATAATCTGGGTCATGATTTCCTCGACCACCACCTCATCCATTACCTCGACCTGATTGGCCGGTGGAAAAAGAACTTCTAGCCTGCTATGGAGTAATAGATCCCATATCTGAAGGAGGTGCATGTGAGGATCCTCTACCACTGGATGCTGAAGAGAAGTAATGGCAGAAATTATAAAGGTGACCCATCCTGCCACACACTCGACACTCCTTCGGATCCCTCGTGCACTACGGCTTCTTGTGAACATCCCTATTGCACTGATAACAAGTGACAGAGCTATCAAGATGTGCTGTTTGGCTAGGGTTTTCACCACATACACTTTCCAAATGATGTTTCCTACTGCCAGAAGAGCCATCCACCAGTCTCAGAACTGAACCACCCTAGCTCATTGGTTTAGCTTTTTGACATTTCATTAGGAGATGAGAGCCTGATTTATGATCTCTGTAACTGTGGTCAAACAAAAGACGTTCACTAGCGAGGGATAGAATACTCAAGTTTTTGCACAAAATGCCTTGTAGTAGTCTGCGATTCACCAGTCAGAGATGGAGAAAAATGACGAAGTTTCGTGAAAAGAGTAGAATACTCTTATACTGTCATATATCCATGCTAAATATGTTGGAACACCCGTGCACAGTCATCTCTTAGAGCCTGCAAAAAAATGTAATTATAGAAGGTTGTTGGGAAATCAGCCCATTCCATGTCACTAGCCTGCCCAGGCTGAGAAAAAATGTCCCACCAGTGTTTGGTGGTGTCACAATGCATTTAGACTTCAAGATTGACCCTTTGCTCTGGAGTTGTATCAAGGTGGTCCAAGATAGATCGTACAACTTCTACCAATGATTCTACAGAAAGAGCGCTGCCACTCCACGAGAAGGTGGGGGAGCTGCTGTAGAAAGTCATATAAGGTCTGCCACTGAAGGGGTAGGTCTGGGAATATTTTGAACCGACTTCATAAACCTAAGGAGATTATCCCTGAACCGAGCGTCAGGGTCCCTCGAAAAATCAACAAGAGGTAGTTCCACTGGATTCTCTACGAGAGGAATCACTGGTGGTTCAAGACCCGCCATATCTAGAATTCTCTCATTTCCACTCTCCTGAGGCACAACACGAAGACATCGTGGCATCATTTTTCTCTGATCACTAAACAATATACAACCCACCTCAAGAGCTGGGTATTGATATAGAGGAGACAACTAAAAAGGATTACTAAACATGTTATATAGTCCAATCCTAAGTTAATTCAAACTAACATATGATAGACTATCACAACGTTACAATAAAAAACCAGCAATTCAAAATTTTACCACTAGGCACAATAGCACTCACATGAAAATAGGAAAATGCATGCTGAAAGTAGATATGGCATGGCAATATGCATGGAATTTAAATCCTATAGTGCCTATTATGATGTTTGGAATGTATTTCCCTCGTATCATCATGCTACAATGGTAAACCCTTTATTTCAATAATACCAGCACAATAACAACGCAATAAAAGTGAGTCACCCAAGGTGAAATTATATCAACAGTAACTTTCATAATCAATTACTGCAATCCCAACCCAGGAATTTGATTTTTCCCCTATACATGGGTTTGTTATCTCCAAGAACAGAGAACATCCCAAATACCTATATCCTAGTCTCCTATCTATCACAACTGTAAGACAAAAGGAAAAACTACCTATGATACCACTTTGTAATGCCCTGACCCGGCTCACCTCTAAGGTGGTGCCCAGACCGGTGGGTCACATATCCTCAAGTGCATCTCCCCGAACACAAGAGGTTGTTGACTAGAAGCGGGGGACCTTTCTGTGTCCATGGGGGAGACAATTCCCTCATAGGTAACAGATAATAGCACAAGGAAGGTAAACAACAAAAAATAATAAGTAGTGGAAGCATGTGAATAAATAAACTGCAGTAGAATCAATATAAATAAATCCAACAGAAAGATAAAACCCATGTGCGGAAACTCACAAAAGAGTGTCATGCCATGATTTGATTCTAAACTGAATGTATGGAAAACATAACTCAAATACACATTCAACTAAAACAAAAGACACAAACAACAACTGCATCGCGAGCATGGCATATCCCTCTACCCCAGTCTCAATCCTATGTCGTAATGAACAATCAAGAATCAGTAGCAGCACTATTCCCCTTGTCATTACCTATGAGCATGTAATCAACTCAGGTGTCAATGACAGCCGAGCAGGGTGTGAGATAAAAATCCAAGTAGTATGGCACCTTTGGTGTCTAATCCTTTCCATTTTTTGCAGTGATAAAAATGCATTGTGTCATTATATAATAATTTAAGATAATTAATTTTAAGTGCAATGAAAGAAATAAGTCAGCCTGAATCCCAAACGGCACTTGTGCCTAATCAAATGCTTAAACCTAAGCAGGTAGTCTGAAAGGGAACATGTCAACAGAATTCATGAACACGTATATATATAAACCTAGAAAATCATGGTAAACAAGAAAGAGGTATACACCAAGCTTGTTCTTTGACTTGGGGTCAATGTCCAGTGCCAACCAGGTGGACTTTCCCATATTAAAAGGATATCTCAATTCTCAAGAAAACTCAAATGGAAATAGTATAATCTTTAAGTTCATCATTATTAAGGTTCAAGTTGAGTGTTGGGGTCAGATCCCATCGCGATGGTATCGCAACGGAACATCCATCAATTTATCGAATGCCACCGAGCCCATCCAAGGCAATATTTCGAAAGACAAAGTATCTCCCGAGGTATGGAGTTACCCTGAGTCTATCCTGATCTCGCAAAAATGGGTCGGGTGTCATCTTAGGCTAGCTTAGCCACATTTCCAATGGATCCATCCCGATGGGCCCGTTTGGAACTTCTATCAATCAAAAGTATTAGAATGTCGAGGGAAGTACCGGTCCAGCAAAGAGAATGACACTGCCCCTCGGAACATAGAGGTAACCTATCAGGAACAGATGATCTTAGTGTGGCCCTTAATATGGGACACACCACCTTTCCCTACCTTGAATTTAATTAAATTTTTTACAACAACAGATATAACATAATCAACATATTATGTCACAGCTTTAAAACTAACCAGATACACCCGTGCATCACAAGTCATAAATTTCACAGTACAACACAACAACAAGCATGAAAATATACATATCAAATCAACATCAGTGGATAATTCATATTTAAAATAATAAACAGTTCAGCAAAATAGGTGGCAATGATCCAACAATTGAATTTAATGTTCACGAAACTATTTATTTAATTTAATTACAATAAAAATTTGCTTCCCAACACATGAACTTTATCAAACAATAAACTAGAATAATGGAAGAATACACTGATCATGTCGGCACACCCAAAGGGGTGACCAACTTTGTTGAAATAATTCAAACAACTATTCATTTAATTTAAAAACAATAAAAAGGGGGTTGCACAATACTCGCATCTAATTAAATTAATAAACTGGCTAACAAAAAAATACACCAACTATGTCGGCACACCCAAAGGGGAGTCTGATCTTGTTGAAACCATTCAAAAAAATTAATTTAAAAGATTAAGGTTAAAAAAATTATACAGAACCATTAAAGTAATTAAAATGGATGAAATTGCACAATGTCTGTCAGCACAGACTAACGGCACAATGATGCATTTAATAAATTGCAACTAAACAGAGGGAAAGCGGGTAGGAACCCTACCTTATAGCCTTAGATTTCTCTAAGATCTGTGGTAGGCTATGATTTGACCTAAAACGAATTAAAATGAAGAATTTTAGAAAAACCCCAAAATAGGGTAACAATCTTCCGTGAGGAACTACGTGAAGATTACTCAATGAAAACTCACGATTCCAATTTTTCAACATTAGCATTTCCCGAAGGTTTACTGCGCACCTGATGGAGAAGGAATCAAATGTCGGACAGTGGATCATTGGCCTTCTGAAGGGGCTGTAGGTTGGTGTGATGGGAATGAGGGGTGCAATGTGATGAGTGGAGGAGGGAGAGAGGAGAGGAAAAAACGAAAAGGGAGAAAAGAAAGAAAAATAAAAGAAAAGAAAAATAAGAGAGAAATAAAAGATAAGGAAAAAAGGAAATAAAATAAAAATATGAAATAAAACAGAAGAATGGAAAGGAAAATAGTAAAATTCATTAAAAATGGGAATCCCCTATTCTAATTATTTTCAATTTTCCCATAACCCCCTCTTTATTTTATTTTAGAATTTCTTTTTATTCTTTCTTTCTTTCATTTAAATATTCTCCAAATATCATATAACTCTTTTCCAATCCTTAATTAATTATTTAAAACCCGAAAACCATGCCAAACCGTGATGTGACATTTTTCATGAAATGTCTGGAATTATTTAAATTAAATAAAAACCTTCCCGAGACCCACAGTAAGGTGCACAGGTGAGCACCCCGGTCGGTTAATTAATTAGACTACAATAATTAAAAACGGTCCTTACCTGGTTATGGTCGTGACGTTATGGTTTTCAAATGAAAAAAGGTGGGAACAACATTCTCTTGAATCTTTCTTAAGGAAACATCCACCTTATTTTAGTTGAACGATCAATCCACTAGTTGTTGAGAGATCTATTTGTAACTTAGAAAAGATATTCCTCCTTCTCCATTGTTCTTAATGTGAAGAGGTTATATTGTTATCTTATTGATTGGATGGTATAGTGAATATGTGGTAGAACTTTATCAAGAATATTTTGCAACAAGATAATATTCACTCCATGGATTGGGATGAGTTCAAGAACTTATTTTCAATTTGTACCTTCCTCTTATTCTTCTTTCAAATAGGGATATTACAGTTCCTAATATATCTCATTGTTATGATAAGTAAATAAGGAGAGAATTCAAAAGAAACTACATAAATTTTGGAGAAAAGAATCTTACATTTTATTTATCCTCAATGTGTGGAAGGGGACATAGACGAAATTGTCTTAAGGAAACTGATAAATGTTTAATGTGTGGGAAAGAATTTCATTGAGCATTTTACTACCAAAGTAATCAGAATAAACAGAAAGCTCCAAAGAGTTCACCTCCCAAAAAGCTAGGTAACAAGTGCAAGGAAATGGGGAATTATTCAAACCAATTACCTAATCCAATGTTTATGGATGATTATCAAGGACAACAACCTCTTAAGGAAAAAGAAAAGGGGAAATCCCATGAGATCACTATTAGAGATGTTATGTATACCAATAACGGGGTTTAATGATTTAGTGTTTATGTAATGGGAATCCAAAATTGTGTTGTAGAATATCTTTTATAGTATTATGAAATATTTTAATATCTATGTATTCTTACATTATGGTTTTCAATAAGTATATGGTATCGGTAACCATGAAAAGTGATTGAAATATTTTGGGAAATCACATGATTTACACATAATTATGGGATAAATAGATAATGATATATTTTATAGTATTAATGACCTCATGAATGATATAAGGACAAAGTGATATCATGGTTGGAGTATATAGAATATTTGGTAATTTGTGTGTGTGGAATGAGTTAATTTTTACAGAATGCGGGTATTCACTAAGGTTCTATGATAATTCTTGTTATTACCATGTTTCAGGAGAATACATGGTTAAGATATTCACATTTTTGGAATGTGACAATGAAGAACTTCCATATGAGATATGGGAGATAAATGTTATGTCTATTTAGTTCACCTCTTTCTAAATTTTTATATTTTTAGTTTTTGGAAGGATTGTAATGTTATCCATTTATGGATAGTATAATTTACATTCCTTTTAAATAAATTTAGATTAATGTATTATCTCACTATAGGTGGACTTATGCATATTTTATTACTTGTTCGATATTTTTTGTTGAGACAGATGTAATGAACTATCGTTCTATCACATGATCTTCTAACACTTCATAAATGAAAAATTCTACTTCATTTCCTTAAATAAGAAATGAAGTGGAAATTGTTTAAGGCACAAACAACGGTGAGATAGTACCAAAATCATGTATGAATTTTTTATCATGCAATATTTTTCAACTTTAGGGAATGGATCATGAAAACTAAAAATGTTATCATAGTGCATTATTATTCAATTAATCATATTGTCCCTTAAATCATCGTAAATTTATGGCTTTTGAGTTGTTAACTTTCTCCAAACATTTCACTCTATCACTATCCATCAGAACTTGATGGTTATACTTTTTCCCATATTCAAATTTTCACTTCCCACCTATGTTATCCTATGTAAAAAAATGGTTATCAGTTACTTTGGGTAACCTTTATGTTTCTAAATTTCCTTTTTTAAATTATGTTTTAGTATTTATTTTTACGATGTGGGTTTCAATGAAAAAATAATAATTCTGGAAGTAAACCTTTTATAACCCCGACAAATATTGAGGGAGAAATTAATTTTAAGGGGGTATAATGTAACACAAAGTGATTTTATGAGATATATTCTTTTCAATTTCAATGATGTATTTTGTTTTAAGCTACACCAAGATTATCTTGCACTATATGAAACACTCTATTAGCATGTAGTATACGCCACACTATACTTGGCATATGTCACACACAATTTCAAGTTCTTTTGATAGAATTAATTTTATAAAACACTGAGTACAGATTTTTTTCAATGTATAAAAGAAATATGTTTGGATTATGTTATACACAAATCAAAATTAATATTTCACTAAGTGAAACACCGACTTTTCTTTCATTACACACAAGAGTGACCTTCCTGGATAACTTGCATTGTACGCAATACCAAGTTTCAGTAAAAACAATATATTATTAAAATATTATTATTTTATGGGATATAAACTAGCTGTTATGAATGGTATTAACAACATTTTTAATTTTATATAACATTTAAATTTTATCTTATGCATTTTCTTGATATGATATAAGAACAAAATCTGTTTTTCAGATAAAAGTTGTATATTTCAAAAAATACAGTTTTGTCATCTTTTTATGGCGCAACCATTTCAAAAATTGTTTTTACCACTTTTATATATTCTATATGAAAATATAATATTTATCTTTAGAAATGTGTCATCAATATTTACATCGGTTTAATTTTTCAATTTTTCTGATAAAATTCATATTTTAATGAATACTGAAAATACTACATTTTAGTTCAAAACTGTCTTTTCATTTAATTTATTTATAAATTAAGACTATCTTTTTTATTGGTTTTAATGTTTAATAGGATTATTATTTTATCATTTATTCCAATTTAGGTCATTTTAAGTAATTTCAATTTTGAATTTGACATAAACACATGTCAATATTTTGATATATTTTACTTCTTAAAAACCCGCTTTTTTGTTTTGATAACATGAAATAATTTTCAATTAATTTATGAAACATATTTTTTTTGAATTTTGAAAATTGGATTATATATTTGGAATCATAAGGTTCAAATTGTGTAAAAAGGTACCTTTTATTTTTGGGCATTATGAATAGTATCTTCTGTAATTATTATTTTTACCATAGTTAAAGTTTAAATCTAGTAAAGAATGGTAATAAAATAATATTATAAAAATATTAAAAAAAACCTAAGACATGTCTTAATACTATTGTGTGAGATATTTCTGACCATGGGCATACTTGGGTCTATTTTAGGACTTCATGGAGCCACATGGGTGTGATAATGATGTGTTATAATAATTAATTTAATGTAAAGAGAAATATAACATAAATATTTATCTTTTAATAAGATAATTTTAATATAGTGTTATATAACTGTTCTATTTACCCATAAATATTAATTATAAATATGAAAATATTTCCTACATATATTATTTTATTTCTAATTTTTATACGTTAAATAAATATATTTATTTATGACAAAATGATGATGTAGTGATTATCTTATTTATAAAAGATTCAAATAAATGAAATTATAAATATTAAAATAAAAAAATTTGATCATTTTGATTATATCCATGAATTAAATGGATGGTATTGACATATTATCATTGAGTTAATGCCTTTGGTTCTATGAAATCAAGTTGTTATGACTGTAACACAAAATCAATTACTAAAATGTGTCAAAATTGACATAAATGAGTTTTAAAAGAAATACTATTTTATTAAATGAAATAATAGTCCTAAAAATATAATATTCAACTAGATGACTTATATAATGTTAAAAATGTCATTCAAGATCAAATTTTGGTTCTATTGTCATTTTATAGTAACTATTTAGACCATATATTATGATAATATAAGAAGACATGGTAAGAGTTAATGTTTTTATCTAAGGATTAAATCTAAAAGATAAGGTTACATTTTTGACATAAATGTTAGAACCCATATCTTATTTTCAGGTATTTTTTTATCTTTTCTGGTGTTTTTGAAAAAAGAGGAGTTTTTGGAAATTTTTGGAGAACACATCGTGTACTCAGTTGCTGCACATAGCCGTGTGTTGGTTGTGTAACGGCCAAGCACATAATCATGTGTGGTAACCTGGATGCCACCTAAAGTGGGGCCCGATAAGGGTAAGTACACACCGTGTACATCTAAAGTACACACCCTGTACTTTCTATTTTTGATTTAAGTGGACAGGGGTCGTGTCTAATGGACATAACACACTTATTCTTTTCCTTCTTCATCAGAGAGCATCTGTATAGCACGGATCTTCGCCGAGCCCCCGATCAAGCATCTGTACTCTGAATCGACCGTCATCGATTTCATTGGGATCTCCATAGTAATCTCTTCCTTCTTCTAGAGCTTCATTTCCTATTTCCCCATCTTTCAATAGTTATCCTTGGTTGAACATTTGGAGAATGTATGTAGGTCAACGGCGTTCTAGGGCGATTCAAGGACTGAGGTTCATGTATATCGATCTCATGACATTGAGGTAGCTGTTTTGTGCATTTCTATAGATAGTATTTGAGTTATATGTGCAAAAGTGCCCAATACCATTGAACGGGGTATTGTGTGTTTATGGTTGTAACACTGTAAATTTATTGATATGCATTGATTGTTTGTATAGAGGTTAATTGGTTCTAAATACTGTTATCTTGCTATGTTATGGAGGTTTTTCCCATGTTTTCTTATTTTTACCATTAGTTCAAGCTTTAGCTATCAGGCTACTGCTTTGTTTCCATTCCTAGTATTGTAGGATGGATTGATTATTAACTGACATGTTGTTATACTGTAGATGGTTTAGGAAATTAGTTCATGATGTTTATTTTGTCCAATATGCATTGTGGTGCACGATTGACTTACACGGGGCCATGAGAACCTGGTGTAGAAGACCATAGGGAGAATGGGCGTTGACGGCTTCTCTGGAGTGTTTTTTTTAATATTATGATGTCAGACCATAGTGGTAATTGACGTGAGTGATTCCTTAGAGTGTCTATAGTTCCTCGATGTGGGCCACAGGGGAATTGGGACGTTGGGTGCTTCCCCAGAGTGCCTTTTAGTTACCAATTCAACACTATAGGGAGAATTGATGTTGACTGGTTCCTCAGAGAGTCTATGCTTAAGCTCAACCAAAGGGGTAAGATTGTGTGTACTTTCGAGAGGCTTACATGTACTGGTTTGGATAAACTAGAGGGGTTAGGGTGTGATTAATCCCAGATGGTTACCCACATTTATTGTCTTCATACCTGATATATGGAATTGAATGAAATTCAATTGTAGGAATGTTGTTGTTGTGTACTTCCTTATTTACTGCTTCTTTTTTACTTATTTTAAGCCATATATATTCACTAAATGTTAGGCATAGATCATTGGGTGGTTTCCTACTGAGATTAGTCTCAAAACCTATTGGGTCATGCTTTTAGGCCCAAACAGATTATATTGTTATAGTTATAGATAAGGTCAAGAGCCCTTCTACTTCAGGTACATGATTGCTGAGGAGATAGGGAGCATGGGACCAAGCTGAAGCTTGTGATTATGAGGAGTTTTTTACTTATTTTCCTTTCGTACTTTGGTTTAGTACTATATTCCAGCATTGTGATCTGTTTTTCTATTTTTCTGCACATATGTATCATGCATCTTTATATATATGTTCTCTAGTAGTTTATTTATTTTCAATCTTTTGTTTTTTACAGTTGTATGGTTTTATTACTACTCCCACTATTGTATATATGTTTACTTCTTCTATGTTACTCTACCATGAGAGAATAGTTTCCCCACTATCACATTTAAGGACCTCGCTACTAGTCAGCATCCTCTGGCATTCGGGGAAATGCGCTTGAAGCCATGTGACCAACCGGGAATGGGGCACCTCTCTGCAGCTTTTGGAACCGGGATGTTACAAAGTGGTATCAGAGGTACTCTTTTCGTCTTGTCTTACTGTATGGAGCCTATAGCCAGGGATAAGATGGAATAGGAACTTGGTAATAAGATGTTCCCAGGAGTAGCTAACCCGTGTACAGTGAAAATCTAATCTACCTCATATGTTTTGGTTCTTTTGGTTTTGAATTTTTACAGTTTATTTGATTTCATCGTTTAGTGATTCACATGTTTTTTGTTGTTATTTTTGATGTTATTGGGGTTTTATTTCTCTTGCAACCTGATGAGATGAGGTTTTTCTATCTCAGGAATCATATATGCACTTCCTAGAAATCACATGTCATGCATTCTTTCCATGCCATTTAGGGTGAATTAGCGATTGCATGTTGTTGTGATAGATGTTCTTCTAGATATGCATGTAGTTGTGATAAATGCCTTGATAAAATACCTACTTTTTGATAGAGTTTTGATTGTGTATGGTTTGGTTTTAATGAATTCCAAACTTTGGTTCTTGAGGTGTTATGGGCCCACATGGATCAGTATTTGGTGGATCATTGATTTTTTATCCTTGTATATGACATGTATAAGATGCCAAGAATTGATCCGCATGGAGTATGGGCCCTTATAGAGTAGAATTGGGAACTTTGATGTTTGTTTCAGTGTTTTCTGGGCTTTTAGAGTAGATTCTTAGGATTACTGTCTAGAAAAATATAGATTACATGGCGTGTAATGATAAATATATGCCATGTGTTCTTATGTTCTAGAAGAAACTGTTTTTACGAAGTACACGTCGTGCACTATATGTACACGTCGTGTAGTCTCTAACTTTTTCACTGGTTGTGTGGGTAGAGACATGGGGTTGGGAAATCATTGGGGGAACACACCATGTACCAGTTTTATAGGGTGTGTTGTGTATTCCATGTGTCCACTAGTGTGACTAACGATACAGATGGATAAAAATTAGGTTATAAACATCATGTCAAGACCGAACACGCAATGTAGTGTAACCCATGTATCCGATCGTGTAGTGAACAACAAGGGATGGTGGAATCCTTCTAGTGCACACTGTGTCTGGAATGAACACGTAGTGTACTTCTAGCCGTGTATCAATAGTGTGACAAACAACATTGGTAGTTGAAACCTAAGAAGTAACCATCATTTCCATCTAGAACACGCCGTGTAGAGTGATCCATGTAACCGGTCGTGTAACTAACAACACGGTTCGGTGAAGTTCTTATTATACACTCCGTGTTTAGTACTAACACGCTATGTAGTCTTGTTCTAAGGGAACTGTGTGGCTTAGTCTTGTAGAAGAACTCAGGAAGGGTAAGAGGATTCAAGTACATGTTGTGTGTTAGGACAAGACTCTGTGTGTTTTGGGGTGTTACATGACCAATTGTGGTAGAAGTACATTCCCATGTGATGGATTAAGGGAACATGTTGTGTAAGAATTATACATGCAGTGTAGTCATGTTATGAAAATAACTTGAATGCTTTCCTTCTCCTTTACCATTCTTACAGTTCTAGATCTCAGTCCCTGATAATCTTGATCTAAGGTGTGTGCTTGACCCTACAGAGTCATTCCAACGAGATGACCTCCTGTTGTCTTCTAGATATAGGGTAGTCATGAGGCACCAGACATGGCTGTTCAGGGGCTACCAGAAGGTCCTCCAGTTGTGTCAGTCTTGGCACTAGCTGACATTCCAGAAACTGGTCCTGATGGAAAGTTTTGAGAGAGATTTATGAGGTTCATGTAGACATTCCACGAAGTACCACATCCTGCCCCTTCTATGGAAGAGCTGACACGGGTTTTTCGGCAGCAACATCTTACAACCTTCACAGGGGAAGGAGGACCTCAGTCTGTAGAGTCAGGGTTAGAAGCCATTCTTTCTATATTTTATCATTTAGTGACGCCTCCAGAGAGGAGGGTAAATCTTGTGACGTACATGCTTCGGGACTCCGCCAAGAGATGGTGGGATGTTATCTCACAGGCAAGACCCTAGCAAGTCATGGCTTTGGATGAGTTTCAGCATGCCCTCTACAACTACTTCAATCTAGAGACTTTGAGGAATGATCGAGCCCGGGAGTTCATGAGTCTGTAGTAGGGGACTCTTTCTGTTATAGAGTATTCCTCTCATTTGACAGATCTTCAGTGCTTCATGCCCATTCTAGGAGGTGATGAGTTATTCCTAGTAAAGAAAGATTAAGGATGGTCTTAGGTATGACATCCGATCATAGGTGAACATCTTCAGGTTGAATTACAACACTTCTATAGTCATCCAGGAGCTGATCACGGAGCATAACCTAATAGATTCTGGAGTTGTGAGCCAGGGCAGTTCGACATCCGATTTTTTTCCTTCTATTAACTGCAGGAAGTGCCATACGGAGTCTACGTGCAGGGATCCAAGGAGGGGGGACACGTATTATGGAATGAAAGTTGTGTGCTACCAGTGTGGGAAGAGTGGGAATATGAGGCCACATTACCTGAGAGACACAGCAGAGTGCCGATATTGCAGTAAGATGCGTTATACTCATCACTTCTATCAGATCTTCTCACCAGCAGCTGGTGACAGGGGTTCTTCTATGACACTTCATTCTGGAGAAACACCCCCAGTTTCTCACTAGTCTGGGAACTGAAGTTCTTCTGGCCATTCACTCCGGAGTGGCGGTCGCAACCATGGTAGTATGTCGCTAGGCTTTCAGAGACAGCAGGGTGCATCAGCTTAGAGTGGTTAGGCAGGGTCACAGGGCCACGGTATAGGCCAGGCTTTTTCAATAGAGCAGACCTAGCAGTAGTAAGATCTTGACCCCTCTATTGTTCAAGGTATGATCATAGTTGCCTCAGTTTTATCTTATGCTCTTTTTGATACAAGGGTTTCCCATTGATTTATATCTATTTCTTTTGTGGAGAGCCTTAGGATCTGTATCTTTTCTTCTGTCGATATCGTTACGTTAGACACTCTGTTGGGGATTAGAACGGCATGTGTACATCAGTGAAAGGAGTTCCCTCTAGAGGTTAATGGGAGTCACTTTTTATGGTACCTCTATGTCTTAGAGATAACAAGATATGATGTCATTCTTGGAATGCACTAGTTAGTCCCCATCCAGGCTGTTGTTGATTTCTATCGCCATAGTGTGAGTTTCACATCAGTAGAGGGTGGATCGTTTCTTCGTAATGGTGAATGGGATGTCCAGGCAATCAGAGAGGGACCCGCGCATCATAGGTTAGGAGGGGTAACATCCCAGATTTATATTCTATATCTGGATGAATAGGGAACTTCATAGATATACTTTCCTCCAGTGGTGGACCATTTCTGGGACATCTTCTAAGAGGAAATTTTATGTTTTCCACCAGAGAGAGAGTTGTCTATTTCTATTGAGCCTGAGCCAGGAGTGGCACCAGTGACCATTCCACCTTATAGGATGGCTTCACGAGAGTTACATGAGCTCAAGAAGCAGTTGGAGGAGTTTCATGCAAAGGGATTCATCTAACCCAGTACTTCTCCTTGGGGTTCACCTGTTCTGTTTGCGAAGAAGGCAGATGGTACCCTCATACATAGTGTGGATTATCGGTAGTTGAACCAGTTGGTGGTCAAGAATCGATATCCCTTGTCGAGGATTGATGATCACTTTGATCAGCTTTGAGGAGCCCTGTTGTTCTCAATGATTGTCTTGAGGTCAGATTACAATCAATTGAGCATTAGACCATATAATATACCTCTTATATCCTTCCAGAGTAGTTATGGTCTATACGAGTATGTTGTTATTTCTTTCAGTCTCATGAGCCCACCTGTAGTCTTCATGGAACTGATGAACCGTGTTTTCCATCCATACTTAGATTTTTTTCATGGTAGTCTTCATGGATGATATCTTGGTGTACACTCACACTCGACATGACTATTCCACACATTATGAGGTCATTTTGAGTATACTGTGAGAGAATCAGTTATATGCTATGCTCTCAAAATGCCAGTTTTGTATGGGCCACATTCACATCATGGGACATTTTATATCAGAGACAGGAGTATCAGTAGACCCAGAGAATGTGAGAAAAGTAGTTTCCTCGGAGAATACGAAGAAAATATTTGAGGTATGGAGTTTTCTAGGTCTAGCTGGATGCTACAGACGTGTCATACATGACTTTTCAAGCTTAGCAGCACCACTGAGGGGCCTGACTAAGAAGGATGAAAAGTTCTTGTTGTTTTATTCTTGTGAGTCTGCCTTTCAAGTGCTTAAAGGGAAGATAACCTCATCACCAATACTAGTATTTCCAAATAAATGAATAAGCTATACTATTTACTATGATACAAAAGGTATCGGTCTTGGAGTTGTGCTTATGTAGGGATAAAGAGTCGTTGCGTATGAATCTCAAAAGTTGTGGCCACATGAGAAGAATTACCTGACACATGATCTTGGGTTGGCTGGAGTTTTTCATGCTTTACGTTGTTGGAGGAATTATCTTCTGGAAGATCATTTTTGTTTGTTCACTGACCAAAAAAGTCTCAAGTATATCTTCACTAAGCATGACCATAATTTGAGATAGTGAAGGTGGGTTGAGTACCATCAGTACTTTGAATTTGTGCTTGCCTATATTCCTGGGAAAGACAACGCGGTGACAGATGAACTGAGAATGTGGACTTAGATACATGCAGTTTAGGAGGCCAGTAGTGTGTGGTAGTTTATTTCTCTCTTATTTGAGATGCATTTGGAGGTGCATGACAAACCGAGGCATATGTTTCTTTCTTATGTAGTCGTTACCTCTACTCATATTGATCAAGTAAGAATGAGGCAACTATTAGATTCAGAAGGCCTAGTCATGTGGGAGAGTGTTTCAATAGAGGACCATATTCCTAGATGGACCTTAGGTGAGGATGAGAGCGTATGTTTTCATGCGTTAGTATGAGAGTAAGCTGACATATGCAAAAAGCCGATGTGGGACTTTCATTCCTTATTTTGGGCAGTTCATCCTAGTGTCACCAAGATGTATCGTGATCTACACCATCGGTATTGGTGACCAGGTATGAAAATATATGTCACTGGTTTCATCATGAGGTGTTCCACCTGTAGAGACCCAAAGCTTGATGTACATGGACATTACATTACTTTTGGGGAATACTTAATACATAACAAAAACAGACACACAGGGACCATAATAGTTTAGTGTCTTTGGAAACTCGAAACGTAATCTTCTAATCATGGTGAAAGATATTCAAAATCTCCCATAAAGATCTTCCCCTTTTGTTTTTTTACCTAAAACCATTTTCTATATCCTGGGGAAAAGAAAACATATAAAGGGTGAGCTCAAATGCTCAGTAAGGGTAAGCATGGATAAAATAAAACAAATCATATACATTTGAACTTAAAAACATGAACATAATGTTTAAACAAAAAAATCTTCAGCAATGACATAAAACATGGAAGAACATAAGGCATAGATCATAAAGAAACATTAATCATGATAAAAAAGCTTGGGAATAAAACATTTGATTGTGGAAACCATTAAGCACATGATATGATTTCCATAGTAGCCAACGCATTGCTGCCAAGACCATCTTAGTGGACAAAGTCCCTTTATGAATCAAGTTCACTCCTCGTTCCAGTCCTGTATTACTGAACCAGATTAACTTACCATTCCATCCATGTCTATCTCATGAGATATAAATCTTTACCCAATGCATTGGAGGGAGATATAGGTCCCACCCATCTCATAATGACATCATTCTTACCTGTTCCACAAAATAAACATACATCATTCATAATAACTCAATGAATAAAATTGGTTTCACAAACATCATCCCATCATCACATAATCCATATAAAAGAAATGGATATTTCATCATAAGAAAATTAAAACCATGTAAATCAATGAGACATTATAATTGAAACATACACATATGAAATAATGTCATCTTAGATGTAATATGATTTTGATAAAACACTTGAAATGAATTCTTGAGGAAAATATCCTTTCTTCTTCAAAATCAACTTCTTTTCACAAAAATTCATGAACTTTTAAAAGAAAAGGATTTTGTTGAAAATAGTCATGAAATTTTTTGGAGGAAGCTTCATGAAAATAATTCTTTATAAAACTGTAAAAATCCTTTCATGCTGTATACGTTAAAAAAACATTCTTCTCGTACTTTTTTCGGAAAAGTCAAAAAAGTACCTTGTAACGTAAACAAAAGAAATATTCCTTACATACCATGTAGTAAAATTCAAAAAATGGGTAAAAAGGACATTAAACATACATGAAAACACTTTTATAAAAAATGGACATATATGATATAAATAACCCCAGTAAATACTTACGAATAAGCAATCTCGGAAAAAAATGAGATTTGCAAAATTATCCATTACCTTAGGTCCGATATGCTTTGTACGTATCTGAACCGCCTGTATAATGATTTAAATAATGTTATTGACTTATTACAGAATCATATTAATTGTTATGATATCATATATGTTTCACTTATGACTTTATATTACCCGTTCTTTTGTAAATTCCATGTTAAAGCTACATTTTGGGTAAAATCCTTTCATTTATCGTATGTGTTTTGACTTGTCGTTATTGATATTATTACTTATATCCTGATTTACATAATTCCAGAATGTAAAACATGATTTATATTTAATATATATTCATCATATACATATGTATATTATGTATCAATAAATGGAATGAAATTCACCATTCATGGAGACGGTAGGCCGTACGTACGCATGAACGCTGTTTTCGTTTCCTTATTGAATTGAATGAAACTAAATAGATGACATACACATATATATATATATACATAAATCATGTAGAATTATTATTTCATATATTTCATTATTATTCATTATATAAACTATATGATCATTCATGTATGGTTAACCTGGAGAATGAATCTCATCGCGTCGTGGAGACGGTAGACTGTACGTACGCACGAGCGATGATATCGTTCCCATAATTATTGAATAAAATTGGAGTGGATGGTATAATATATCAGAATCATTATTATGTTATAATAACCATATATAGTTATTCTTTACACCATTGTACCCATCCATGTACGGTGTCGGTGGAAAAACAAATTTCACCACGGCATAGAGACGGTATTCCGTACGTACACACGCGTGGTGCTTTCGTTTTTTGTAGGATGGATAGATGGTGAAATAGGGTAGTTTCATACTTATAATAAAATATCATTATATTATTTATACATATGTTATTACTTAATAATGAAACAACTAAATAAGAATATGTGGGAGAATAAATAAAGTTGAAAGAATCGGTAACGGACATTACCTCTTCTTTGAAGCGCCTCTTTGAGAACTCCTATTAGGGCACTAAAATTGGTATTTAAAGAAGACCAGGACCTCTAGGATGTTTCTAGGGAAGTTGGGAGGAGAAATTGTCAGGGGTTGGCTGAGCCTGAATGCTCAAAGTGTTGTGAGGAAGAGGGGGAGGATGTTCCCTTTTATAAGGGAGGAGAGGGGAACCTTTAGAAAAACTAAAAATATTATTTTATTATAAAGCCATATTCAGTTTTAAATAGCTCCAAATTAATTTCTTTCGAAGATAAGGTGGGTATGGGTAGAAATACTCTCATACAATATAATTTGGACATGTTTAGTTTACTATTTTGACCTTATCATTTCGATTTAACTTTAAGTTAGATAATTTTACTTTTACCGTGTATTTTTGTGTTCTTACACTATAAGGTTAATAAACTTACTATAACAAGCCAAACGAACCCCAAGTTGTTTATTATTAATATATATAACCTTATCTAAGTCATTTGGTCGAACCATAGATTTTTAAGAATAAAATAACAATTAATAATATAATATTTTCTTTAAAAACTATTTTATGTCAATTTTGACACTATTTAGTAATTGATTTTTTTGAAAATTATAGCAGAATTATTAGTTCAAAAAAAGTTAATTAAATCAATAATAAAATGACATAGTAACCTATAAAATTATTTTAATTCATAAAAAGTCTCAAATTACATTTATTTGGGTTTTTATAACATCAATTATGTCAATATTTCATTAATAAGATAATTACTACATCATCATTGTGTCAAAAATAAAATAAATTATATAATGTCTAAAAATTACAAATAAAATACCATTATGTAGGAAATATTTTTAGATTTATATTTAATTTTTATAGTAGATTTTATCTTTTGTATAACCCTCTATTAAAAATTATTTACTTATTAAACATTGATTTTAACTATTTTAACCCTTCTTTAAATAAATTAATAATAAATGTCCTAATCTAATCCAAGTGGGCCTAAATGGCCATATTTTATTCCTAAGGATGTTTTTGGTCGAATTACACTTATCCAACAGAATTAGGACATGTGTTATCGTAATAATAATATCATTTTTACCCTTAATTACCCTATTTACTTTTATCAGTGGTAAATAAAAGTAAAAAGTTACTATTCACCAAAAATTATTTTCATCACATTGAACGACATTATACTTACTGAAATAAACCGTGTCTCTCGGATTTTTGAAATTCCACTCATAGAAGTGGTAAAATTATGTTTTATGTAAATTTTCAAATTCTCCTAGGAGGTGGGTAAAAGACGGTGAAAAGTTCAATAAACTTTTTATATATCTATAATTATTATAAAATTACTCCAATGAATTTTGTTGAACTTATATAGGTATTATGTATCAATTTCGACCTAAAATAAATTTAAATAAAATAAATAATTATTTAAATAAAAAGCCTGTTTTTAAATAGTAACCTAGTGTTTTCACTATTCCTCAAAAATTGAAAGTTTTCAGAAAAATACCAAAATTTCACTATAGGCTAATTTCTATATTCCAAATATAGAAATGAAGTCCATTTTGAAAGACGAAATTTACAAAATTTCAAAAAGTTCTTATTACTATTCATAATGGCTAGTTTTAATAATATTTTAATAGCATATCATTGTTTAGTGAAACTTGGTATTGCGTACAACACACGCTATCGAGGAAGGTCGTGATTGCGTGTAATGCAGCCAAGTTAGGCTTTCATGTTGTGCAAGACTCCATTGTTGTAACGTACAACACAAGACATCAATAAAATTAAAAAGAATATTTTTCATAAAATCTTGGGGTGCTACATTCTACCCCCCCCCCCCTTAAAATGAATTTCGCCCTCGAAATTCGTCGGGGTTATAAATGGTTTACTACTCGAAATTTTCATTAATAGAAACCCACATCGTAAAAAGAAATACCAAAACCTATATTTAAAAACTAAAGTATGAAACATAACGGTTACCCAAATTTACTAATCATTGGGTTTCCACATATGAGAACATAGGTGAAAATATGGATATTGAAGAGAAACCTAACCATCATGTTCTGATGGAGAGTGGTAGAGAACATGGCTATGAAAAATCCAACAATCACAAAGCTATAGATTTGTTATGATCTAAGGTACCATCTGAATCATCAGATATAAGAGAACTAGGACAACATTTTTGGTTTTCAAGATCATTTCCCTAAAGTTGATGAATTAAAAGAAATACTTACATGATTTTGGTACAATATCACTATTGTCTGTGAATTGAACAATTTCCACTTCATCCATTAATTAAATGAAGTTGAATTTGTTATTCGTGATGTGTTAGCATATCATGTGATAGAATGATGGGTCATTCCATCTGTTTCAAACAAAAGGTTATCAAAAGTTATAAGTCCATCTTATGGTTAGATTAATCTTATATGATTCCAAAAATGAATTTATACTTCATATATCATATCGCATAATAAAATATAACTATTTTCTACTAACCAGGGACTTCCTGTAGGCCAGCGGTAGGCGATAAAGGCCAGTCACACTTCGATTGTGGGTTCGATTCCCACAGCCTTGTTTGACGCGATGGGATATCGTCCATCCTGCAGGTTGTCCTTTTTTAAAACTATATTACTATAACATCCCATCAATAATATCAAAAAAAAACTTCTATCCTTAAACAATACTAACTTAGGCCCAACATAATCCATTCCAATCTTTAGGCTTATCCATAATATTGCAGTCCACTCTCATAATATAGTGAAAATGATTACAAGAGATTTCATATAACAACCATGTTAATACCATCTTTGATCCCCATATATCATAACATATGTCTTGTTGGTCACATTCCAAACATTCGTAGGCCTTAATCATGTATTCTCTTGAAAAATGAATACCCATTGAACCTTAGTGAAAACATGAATGCAGTTAAAAGTTAACACTTTCCACAAACAAAAATCCACAAAATTCTATATACTCAAACCATGATATCACTTAGTCCTTATATCAATCATGAGCTCATGAATACAATCAAGCATCTCATTATCTTCTTATTCATTCATTATGCTCATATCATCTACTTTCCAAAAATATCTGAATAACCTTCCATGGTTACTAGTACAATTCAACATATACTTTCAAATACTTTAAGAAAAACAATAGTGTACCAATCATTAGATGATTCTTTATTCCATAGTACCATTAACTATACAACATAACTCTCGATAAACATACAATCATTCCCCTACCTTCTAAAACAACTGACTAAGCTTCAACACTTCTTTCAGCTCATATATCATTTATAGTCTCCCCATCATCATCCACATAAATACTACCCATATGACCATGCTGATTCTCTTCATGCGATTTTCCCTTAGGGCATTGGTTTGCATAATGCCCGTACATTCCACATTTAAAACATCTAATCATTGTTGATGTCATAGCAATACCAATATCCTTGTCCATGGTGTTAAATGATCCTTTTCCTTTGCACTTAATGGATTTGTGTCCTTCATTTCCACACCCAAAGCATATTCTAGTTCCTTTGAAACAATCTCCCTGATGCCTCTTCCCACATGATTTACATGATGGAAATTGAACTTTCTTTCCTATATGATCATCATGAAACTCCATCGTTCTCTTATTATTAGAGTCTGGAAACTTACCACAGTTGAGATTATTGATCATATTATGAGATTGCTGATTAGGCATAATAAAGATGTTTGGACTTCCAAATCCCGTTTCATTTGGTTGCTAATGAAGAATATCATTCCATTTCCTGTCATATCCTCCATTATAGTGAATCTTCCTATTTCCAGCCATTTTCTAAAACCCAAAAAGAATAGAGTGAGAGGCAAAAATCATGCTAGGGAAAACAAAATTGTAACGGGGGAGTTCCCTCAATATCTACCATCTTAGGTTAAATTCTACGATAGTTACCGTAGTTCTAGGACTATATCCTATACGTATACTTATCCATAGGGACATCCCTAGACACACCTTAGAAATATCTCTAGGGATCTCACTAATGTTTTCGCATCCTTGTTTCCAAAGGTTGACTATACCTTTCCTTTGATACCAACTGTAAAGACCCAAAGCTTGACATACATGGACATTACATTACTTTTTCGGAATTCTAAATACATAACAAACACAGAAACACAAGGACCATAATAGTTTAGTGTCTTTGGAAACTCGGAACATAATCTTCTAATCGTGGTGAAAGATCTTCAACATCTCCCATAAAGATCTTCCCCTTTTGTTTTCTTACCTAAAACCTTTCCCTATATCCTGGGGAAAAGAAAACATATAAAGGGTGAGCTCAAATGCTCAGTAAAGGTAAGCATGGATAAAATAAAATAAATCATATACATTTGAACTTAAAAACATTAACATAATGTTTAAACAACAAAATCTTGAGAAATGACATAAAACATGGAAGAACATAAGGAATAGATCATAAAGAAACATTAATCATGATAAAATATCATGGGAATAAAACATGTGATTGTGGAAACCATTAAGCACCTGATATGATTTCCATAGTAGCCAAGGCATTTCTGCCAAGACCATCTTAGTGGACAAAGTCCTTTTCTGAATCTAGTTCACTCCTCGTTCCAGTCCTGTATTACTGAACCAGATTAACTTACCATTCCAGAAATGTCTATATCATGAGATATAAATCTTTACCCAATGTATTGGAGGGAGATATAGGTCCCACCCATCTCACAATGAAATCATTTTTACTTGTGCCACAAAATAAACATACATAATTCATAATAACTCAATGAATAAAATGGGTTTCATAAACATCATCCCATCATCACATAATCCATATAAAAGAAATGGATATTTCATCATAAAAAAAGTGAAACCATGTAACTCATAGAGACATTATACTTGAAACATACACATATGAAATAATGTAATCTTAGATGTAAATTGATTTTGATAGAACACTTGAAATGAATTCCTGAGGAAAATATCCTTTCTTCTTCAAAATAAACATCTTTTCAGAAAAAGTCATGCACTTTCAAAAGAAAATGATTTTTTGGAAAATAGTCAAGAAATATTTTGGAGGAAGCTTCATGAAAATAAGGCTTTATAAAACTGTAAAAATCATTTCATGCCGTATACGTTAAAAACATTCTTCTCATACTTTTTTCGGAAAAGTCAAAACAGTACCTTGTAACATAATCAAAAGAAAGATTCCTAAAATACCATGTATTAAAAGTCAAAAATGGGTAAAAAGGTCTTTAAACATACATCAAAACACTTTTATAAAACATGGACATGGATGATATAAATAACCCCAGCAAATACTTACGAATAAGAAATCTCAGATAAAAATGAGATTTTCAAAATTATCCCTTACCTTAGGTCCGATATGCTTCGTACGTATCCGAACCTCCTGTATAATGATTTAAATAATGTCATTGACTTATTACAGAATCATATTAATTGTTATGATATCATATATGTTTCACTTATGACTTTATATTACCTGTTCTTTTGTAAATTTCATGTTAAAGCATCATTTTGGGTAAAATCATTTTATTTATCGAATGTGTTTTGAATTTTCATTCTTGATATTATTACTTATATCCTAATTTACATAATTCCAGAATGTAATACATGATTTATATATAATATATATTCATCATATACATATTTATATTATAGATCGATAAAAGGAATGAAATACACCGTTCATGAAGACGGTAGGCCGTACGTGCGCATGAACGCTGTTTTCGTTTCCTTATTTAATTGAATGAAACTAAATAGATGACATATATATATATACATAAATCCAGTACCATTATTATTTCATATATTTCATTATTATTCATTATATAAACTATATGATCATTCATGTATGGTTAACATGTAGAATGAATCTCATTGCGTCGTGGAGACGGTAGTCCGTACGTACGCATGAGCGATTATATCGTTCCCATAATTATTGAATAAAATTGGAGTGGATGGTATAATATATAATAATCGGTATGATTATATAATAACCATATATAGTTATTCTTTACACCATTATACCCATCATTGTAAGGTGTTGGTGGAAAAATAGATTTCACCACGGCGTGGAGACGGTATTTCGTACGTACGCACGCATGGTGCTTTCATTTTCCATAGGATGGATAGATGGTTAAATAGGGTAGTTTCATACTTATAATAACATATAATTATATTATATATACTTATGTTATTACTTCATAATGAAACAACTAAAGAAGAAGAAGTGGAAGAAGAAATAAAGTTGAAAGAATCAGTAACAGACATTCCCTCTTCTTTGAAGCGCCTCTTTGAGAACTCCTCTTAGGGAACTAAAATTGGACTTTGAAGAAGACCAGGACCTCTATAATATTTCTATGGAAGTGGATAGGAAGAATTGGCTGGGTTTGGCCGAGCATTAAGGCTCAAAGTGGTGTGAGGAAGAGAGGGAGGAGGTTCCCTTTTATAAGGGAGGAGAGGGGCACCTTTGGAAAAACTAAATATATTATTTTATTAGAAAGCCATATTCGGTTTTAAATAGCACCAAATTGATTTATTTCTAAAATAAGGTGGGGATGGATCTAAATACTCTGATACAATAGAATTTGGACAAGTTTAGTTTACTATTTTAACCTTATCATTTAGATTTAACTTTAAGTTAGATAATTTTACTTTTACCGTGTCTTTTTGTGTTCTTACACTATAAGGTTAATAATCTTACTATAACAAGCCAAAAAAAACCCCAAGTTGTTTATTATTAAAATATATAACCTTATCTAAGTCATTTGGACGAAACATATATTTTTAAGAATAAAATAACAATTAATAATATAATATTTGTTTTAAAAACAATTTTCTGTCAATTTTGACACTATTTAGTAATTGATTTTTGTGAAAATCATAACAGAATGATTAGTTCTAAAAAAGATAATTAAATCAATAATAACATGTCATATTAACCTATAAAATTATTGTAATTCATAAAAAGTATAAAATTACATTTATTTGGGTATTTATAACATCAATTATTTCAATATTTCATTAATAAGATAATTACTGCATCATCTTTGTGTCAAAAATAAATTAAATTATATAATGTCTAAAAATTAAAAATAAATTACCATTATGTAGGAAATATTTTTAGATTTATAATGAATATTTATATTAGAATTTATCTTTTGTATAACCCTATATTAAAAATTATTTACTTATTAAACTTTGATTTTAACTATTTTAACCCTTCTTTAAATAAATTAATAATAAATGTCCTAATCTAATCCATGTGGGCCTAAATGGTCATATTTTATTCCAAAGGTTATTTTTGGTCGAATTAAACTTATTCAATAGAATTATTACATGTGTTAGGGTAATAATAATATCATTTTTACCCTTAATTACCCTATTTACTTTTAACCGTGGTAAATAAAAGTAAAAAGTTACTATTCACCAAAAATTATTTTCATCTCATTGAACCAAATTTAACTTACTGACATCAACCTTATCTCTAGGATTTTTGAAATTACACTCACAGAAGCGGTAAAATTATGTTTTATGTAAATTTTCAAATTCTCCTAGGAGGTTGGTAAAAGACGGTGAAAAGTTCGATAAAATTTTTATATATCTAAAATTTTTATAAAATTACTCCAATTAATTACATTGAAATTATATAGGTATTATGTATCAATTTTTACCTAAAATAACTTTAAATAAAATAAATAATTATTTAAATAAAAAGTCGGTTTTTAAATAGTAACCCAGTGTTTTCACTATTCATAAAAAATTGAAAGTTTCCAGAAAAATACCAAACTTTTACCCTAGGCTAATTTCAAAATTCCGAATCCAAAAATGAAGTCCATTTTGTAAGATGAAATTTACAAAATTTCAAAAAGTGGTCATTACTATTAATAACGGCTAGTTTTAATAATATTTTAATAGCATATCGTTGTTTAATGAAAATCGGTATTGCGTACAACACACGCTATCGGGGAAGGTCGCGATTGCGTGTAATGCGGCCAATTTAGGGTTGCATGTTGTGCAGGACTCCTTTGTTGTGACATACAAAACAAGACATCAATAAAATTAAAAAATATATATTTTTCATAAAATCTCGGGGTGTTACACCACCTGTCTCCCGGTGAAGCGAAAACATCAACGAACAACAGGGATTTTGTAGTAGTTACCCATTCCTGAGAGGAAATGGAATGAATCCATGATAGATTTTGTGATAGGTTTTCCAAAGTCACCTTGAATGAATGTTGCAGTTTGGGTTGCCATTGACAGACTCACGGAGGTTACTCACTTCTTGCCGATCAAGGAGACCTTCATTGTTGATGTGCTGGGATGGTTGTACATCTAAGAGATTGTACGTTTACATGGGGTTCCACACTCCATTGTGTCAAATAGGGATGAAAGTTTTACTTCTCAGGTCTTCAGGGGATTTAGAAGATTTTGGGAACATAGGTACTTTTGAGTACAACTTACCATCCCCAGACAGATGTTCAGTTCGAGCGTACGATTCAAGTGCTTGAGGACATGATTCGAGAACGAATTTTGGATTTGGAGGTTCTTCAGAGAATCACATACCTCTTGTGAAGTTTTCCTACAATAATATTTTTCAAGCATCTATTCAGTTGGCGCCATAGGAGTCTTTGTACGGTAGGCCATGCCGATCACCCTTATGCTAGCTGGAGGCAGGAGAGGAAGCAATGTTGGGACCTCATCTTGTCTAGGACACCACATAGAAAATAGAGTTGATTCAAAATAGGATGGCTACTGCACAGTCTTGACAAAATTCTTATGCTAATTGACAGAGATGACCTCTGGAATTGGAGGTTGGAGATCAGGTTTTCCTACATGTCACACCGTGTTTGGGACACTAGAGAATTAAGAGGCAGGGTAAGCTTTCATCGAGGTTCGTCGGGCCGTTTGAGTTGTTGAAGAGAGTTGGGATGGTTGCCTATCATTTGCAGTTACCTCAGAGGTACTGGGCTACGCATGATGTCTTCCACATTTCTTAGCTATTACATTACTCATCAAACGCATCTCATGTTTTCCAACCTGAGGAGGTTTGAGCTAGATGTGGATGCCTCATTTGAGGAGCATCCTATCTGGATTGTTGATCAATGTTTGAAGGTTCTCTCTAGCTGGTCTGTTCCCCTGGTGCGAGTGCTACGGCAGCACTGGCGAGTATAGGACGAGACCTGGGAGAGGGAGGAAAATTTACAATTGCAGTGGTTGGATCTTTTCGAGGATTCTTCATCTCCGCCACCTTGATAGGAAATTTGGGGACAAATATCATCAAGGGGGGATGTTTGTAAGAACTGAGATCTTTATTTCATGTTTGTTTCGCTTTTCTGGTTTTTTTGAAAAAAAGATGAGTTTTTTCAATTTTTTGAGTACACGCCATGTACTTATATGTACACGTCGTGTACACAGTTGTTGCATGTAGCCATGTGCAGGCCGTGTAACGGCTGAGCACACAGCTGTGTGTAGGGAGCTGAAGGCCGCCTAATGCGAGGATCGGTATGTGAAAGTACACGCGGTGTACTTTCTTTTTTTCATTAAAGGGACTGAAGACGCGTCTAATGGACAAAATGAAAATCTTCTTTTCCTTCTTCATCCTAGAGCGTCCGTAAAGCATGGATCTTCACAGAGCCCCCGATAGAGCATCCGTTCTCTAAATCAAACGTCGTCGATTGTGATAGGATTCCCATGGTTAGCTCTTCCTTCTTCTAGATCTTCATTTCCCATTTCTTCCTCTTTCGAGAGTTATCCTCTGATGAAAATTTTGAGATTTTTTTGTAGATCTATGGTGTTATAGGGAAATTCAAAGCCTGAGGATCATGTAAATCTATCTTACAACACTGAGTTAGGTGGTTTGTGCCTTTCCGTAGATAGTCCTTGAGCTATATGTGCAAAAGTTCCCAATACCCTTGATTGGGGTATTGCATGTTAATGGTTGTTGCCCTGTAAATTACCTATTATTCCTTGGTTGTTTGAATAGAAGTTAATTTGTTATATATAGGGTTATCTTTCTTTTCTATGGAGGTTTTTCCCATGTTTTCTTATTTTGACCGTTTGGTCTAGCTTTGCCTGTTAGGGTACTACTTTGTTTCCATGCCAAGTATTGCAGGATGGAGTGATTATTATATAACATGCTATTATGCTATAGACTATTTATCAATATAGTTATTGAGGTTTACTTTAGATAATATTCATTGTATTCCTCGATTGACTTACATTAGGCCGTGAGAACCTGGTGTAGAAAACCATAGGGAGAATGCACATTGAGGGCTTCTTCGGAGTGTCTGTTTTTACTATTCTGATGTGAGACCATATGGGGAATTGATGTAATTGCTTCCTTAGAGTGTTTTTAGTTCCTTTATGTGGGCCACATGGGGAATGGGATGTTTAGTTCTTCCACAGAGTGCCTTTTAGTTTCTGATACGAGACTATAGGGGGAATTGATAGTGAGTTCTTCCTTAGAGAGTCTATGCTTAAGTTGAACTAGATGGGATAGACTGTGTGTAATTCTTAGAGGGTTGCATGTACATGTTTGGTTGAACTAGAGAGGTTAGGCTGTGAGTTCTCCCATAGGGTTACCTGTGTTGATTTTTTGTTGACATGACATATGGAATTGAATGCAATTTAACTGTAGGAATGTTGTTGTTGTGTACTTCCATGTTTACTAATTATTTTTATTTATTACCTGCCATATATATTCACTGAATGTCAGGGAAAGATCCTTGGGTGGTTGACTACAGGGATTAGTCTCACACCCTGTTTGGGTCATTCTTTTTGGCCCAAACAAATTATATTATTGTAGGTAGAGATAAGGTCAAGCACTCTTCTACTTCTGGTACATGATTGCTAAGGATCTTGAGAGCACGGGACCAAGATGGGGGTTGCGATACTCAGGATTTTTTTTACTTATTTTCCTTTCATAATTTGGTTTAGTAATATATTCCAGCATTGTGATCTATTTGGTTGTTTTCCTCGATTTATGTATCATGCATCATTATATATATGTTCTGTGGTTGTTTATTTATTTTTCGTCTTCCACTGTATACTATTGTATAGTTTTATTACTACTTCCGCTATTGTGTATCTGATTTCTTCTACTTTGTTACTCAGCCAGTGAGGGAATAGTTTCCCCACTATAACACCCAAGGTCCTCGCTGCTAGTCGGTAGCTTCTGGAATTTTTGAAAATTCACTTGAGGCCGTGTGACTAACCCGGTACGAGGCGCCTATAGACGGCTCCCGGAACTGGAAAGTTATAATAAACTTGTCTAAAACCTATTGGTTGAGAGTATTTCAACACATCCTCATCTTATGTTTGAAATAAATAACTTTTGTACCATTAGAAACTAAAAAAGTAATATTTAAAAACATTTTTAAAGTTCCTCTAACCTCTCCTATAAAAGATAACTTCTCCTTCTCTTTTAGTAACACCTCCAATTCCCTTTGAATCTGCCAAACACTACCTAACTCTCCTCCAAAAATCCCTCAATTCATCTTATAATCCACAATTTTGCCAGAAATCCATCTTAGGGAGACTTTTTTTCAAATGAAAAGAAGATACTTGAAAAGGAGGTAATTGTTTTATCACCGCCTTCAAAATTATTTTTTTCATCTAATTCGACTTAAAATTTTGTTCCTGTAATAATGTACTGATTCTAGTATATAATAAATTCTTAGATGTTATTTTAATTACGGGAAAAACTTATACCTCCTTTTATCTATCCTATGAATAATAATATCACTATGAGTGCGTACATACGGCTTATCATCTCCACACCATGGTGTAATTTTATATTCAAAAGATACTTAATTTGGATGGGTATAATGAGGAGTGAAATCAATTTAAATAATTAATATAACATGATAATTATTTTTTATAATTAATATACCATCCAATTCTATAACTTTTCTCCATAAAGTGATTGATATCATTGCTTCTGCATACGTACGACCTACCGTCTCCACGACGCGATAAGATTCATTCTCCACATTAACCATTCAAGAATGATTATAAAGTATATATAATAAATAATAATTAAATATATCACATAAAAATTCTTCTGGATATATATTTATTTATATATATCATTTACTTTCTTCCAGTCAATTCAATAAGTAAACAAAAATAGCGTTCAAGCGTACATACAGCCTACCGTTTCCATGGACGGTGTATTCCATTTAATTTATGTATCTATTATATAAATTTATATACTAAATATTAATGATATATAAATCATGTTTTACATTATGGATGTAATTAAATAATTATATTAGTACTAATATCCATAAGAACAAGTCAAAATGTGTATGATAAATAAAACGATTATTACCCAAAATGTTTCTTCAACAAAGAATTTATAAACAAATATGTAATATAATTTCATAAGTGAATCATATATGAAATAATAAATATCATTATGGTTCTTTGGAATATGTTAATTATATTTTAAAACCCACTATACAAGAGTATCAGAGGAATATAGAAGAAATCAGACCTAAGGTAAAGGATTATTTTATCACACTTTTATTTTTGTGGGACATATGCGTATTACACTACCTATTTCTTTTGTGTAGTGTTTATGCTCTCCATTAATTTTTTTTAATATTATTATGAATGTTATGATATTTAAATATTCATTTAATTTTATGTATTTTATGATTCATGTGATTTGACTAATTATAAATAGGTAACGGATAATTTTTCAATCAAATTATTATCTAAGATTGTTTATTCGTAAGTATTTAGTAGGGTATATTTATCATTCACGTCCAAGTTTACAAAATGTATAACATTATTTCTCTTAATTTAATTTTTAAAAGTCATTTTTACCCATTAGTGAATTTTTATTCAATGGTATGGGTGTAATCTTTCTTTGATTTTCCATACGAGGTACTTTTTGACATTTCTTGCAATAGTACAAGAAAAAAAACTATCTTATACTACATGAATGGATTTTTAAGTCATCTTAATGCCTTGTTTGAGGAAATATTCCTCTACAATATTTTGTGTTTTTTTTAAATTAAATAATTTTCTTTTTATATTGAATGGAATTTTGAGAAAAGAAAATCTTTTTGAAGAAAAATGTATATTATCCTCCAGAATTATGTTCAACAGTTTTATCAAAATGTATTTCCATATAAGATGATTCTTTTTAAGTAGGGTTATATTATAATACCTATTATTAGTATGATTTGAATGTATTAATGATGGATGGTATTTTATTTGTATTATGTTTTGATGGATTGATGTTTAAGAAACCCATTTACTTCTTGGGTTATTCTTTGATTAATGATTTATTTTTTTGTGGAACATGTAAGAATGATTTCACTATGATATGGGTGTGACCTTTATATCACTCCAATGCATTGGGTAAATATATATTCATAATGATATAGAAATGAATGGAAGGTAAAGTAAATCTGGTTTAGTAATACAAGGTTGGAATAGCATGTAAATATGGTTCAGTAATACATGGTTGGAATGGCATGGAAACCAGGTTTAGTAATAAACTTTGTCCTCTATGGTGATCTTGCCCGCAATTCCATGGATACTATAGGAATAATATTTTGAGATTATTTTTTCCCACAATTCCATATTTTATTCCAATTCTATTTTATCATGGTTAATGTCCCTTTATGATATATTCTTTGTGTACTACCATGATTTATTTCTTGACTAAGGATTTGGATATTTAATCTTTATGATCATGTTTTTACATTCTTATGTTTATGGTTTGTGTTATGTTCTCCATGTTTACCCTTACTGAGAAATTGATGTCACCCTTTTTATGTTTTCCTACCCACATGATATAAAGAAAGGCTTTATATAGGAAAAGTAAAATGGGAAGATCTTTATGAAAGATGTTGAAGATCTTTCGCTAAGTTAGAAGATTATGTTCCATGTTTCCAAAGACACTAAAGTATAACGGTATTTGGACATATATTTGTGTAATTTACTAAGTATTATGAAAAAATGTAATGTCCATGTACATCAAGCTTGGTTCATTATATAATCTCTTAAATGAGTCTCAAAATTACCTAGAAGTATACCCAGTATTCGATAAGGGGGATTCTTGTGAATCTGGAAAACATGGTGCTCTAGGTTATCGAGAGAAGCCCATTGATTTTTCATTTATGTTTCTTATGTAGTTATTTTATATTATTTATTATTGAATAAGTTATATATGTATATTTTATAACTTCAATTGTGGAGGTTTGGATAATTATTTCTCTCTATGTAGTACCTATTGAAATTATTATTGATGGGGTGAATACTACTAACCCCTAAGGGAAATGGTTGTTAGGATAATGGTTGTTGAAGTCGAGTAATTTGGTTTTGTTGTGGGTTCCATGGAGGTTATAGATTTCATAGAAGATATTGACCACTCTAGTCATGACCCCCACACTCCAAAGATACCCCTATTAGGTGGTAAATGCAGAAAAGGGGATAATGACCCCCAAGTCCTGCCTCCAGTAGGCCTGGGTTTGGAAACTAGCACCAAGGGTGTACAATTATCATAATATTGGGAGATAGAATAAATCATCCACAATAACATTAAGGAATAAAATATTATAAAAATCCAGAACTCATCCCACATGTATGGAAAAGTATACCTAGTACAATAAAGGTCTCCAAAGTAAATACCCAAAAGTAAATCTAAGAAGCAACACAATAACTGTCCAAAGGTATGAGCAAGTAACTCACATCATGATCCATTAAATCCTCCTAGAAACTTGAAATAAGTTGTGTATATATATATATGTTGATCTTGAAGGTATAATTAGTATGAAAACAAATTCCTATTGTGCACATGTTAAATAAGTATACTAATTCCCTTGTGAGAAAATTGTTGAATCAAAAAACTACTAAATAGGTATACTAGCCAAACCCAACCTCACCAAGTCACACTCACCAAGTTATGAAATTCATGTAATATAATATGTTATAAATGAAATTGATGATAGGGTAACCCTCACCACTTTCCCACTGGTATGATTCTATCACCGAATGTCGCACATCCAAGTACTCACATCCCTTCTGTATACAACATCACATCCCACCCGCATACACCTGGGCCTCACAACAAATATCCCACCTGCACACACATGGGCCTCACAACACATCCCCCCCCCACAAAACATTCCCTTGGGCCTCATAACACATATTATTTTCACACACCTATGCCTGATAACACATCATGTCATATCTCATCTTGATTACACCTCGGAAAGCACATCACTGCAAACCCCAATGACACTTGGGACATCACAAACCACCTCGCCCGCAATCACCTGGGCTATCACATCTCAACCGAAGAAACTTGGTCCATCAAAAATACAATCTAAAGAACTAAAATACATACTATCATCACATCATGTGCCATATCTATCTCACGTAGATGAGAGAGTAGAAAAAAGAGGGTACCCATCTATCTATTCCCCTCATCGGATGTTTGGGAAAGCACCCCCCGCGGGGCAATACGGATGTTCATAACATTGTTCTCAACATGGGTAGGGTATAAATAGAAATAATGAAGAATATATAAATATATGTATTGTAACAAACACTCCATCCCAACCTATGTGTTCTCAAAATAACAACCAACACAATACATTGTCACATTTTCTACCACCTATAAATGCATTTATTAATAACTCTAATAGTCATTTTTGATGGTGAATATCCATGATAAATCAAAGAAGCTACCAATTTCCTCTACGTTCAACACCCATTCATTTAAACATTTATCATCAACCATATTTAATCACACAACCATCATTTTTATATTTCATTAACCACTTCAATCTCATTAATCAAACCAAACAAGTCACTCCAATCTTTATCAAACAATCGTTTGTTTATCCAATCACTACTCAAGGAAACTAGGATGTGTCGAACACATCAAGAAACATAGTAAAAAATAATTCATAATCATCGAAGTGATTAAAATCCATGGTAAATTAACGCACTTCGCATTAATGACACATTATACCAGGACCTCTAGATATGGGGTGAAACATTCAACATGTTATTAATAGAGAAACTCTGGGAAAATTACCTATACCAATCACTATATTCATCATTCAAACTCATCCGCCCAATTCATCAAAATAATAGAACCAACCCATTACTCACAACCACATCTAATAACACACTAAATCATAACCAAAATCAATATCCATGCTTCATAATCATACCACATCCATCACATCCCCACTACACATCCACATGTCATCCACTTTCTACCAAATACACAAACCACACCAATTCCATGCATTAGATCACCTCACATACCATGGAAAAACACATTTTGATATTTAATATGGAATCCCTTATTTAATTCCACTTTGTTAATCTATGGGTTATCATAGAAAATATATGATCCTAGGGAATCCATTTATTAACCAAATATACATGTTTAACTAACTTTTATATATAATCATTCAATAAAAACAAAACAAAATACATTCCATAAACCATTTAGTGTTAAAACAAAGACCTTTAATGGTCATGATTTCAAGTGGGTAGTTATCCCATAAATTCACAAGAATTAATGAAATCAAACATACAGTATCATCTTGTGTCACTTTTCCCTAGCCCCTGTATATTAATTTTTAAAGAAATTAATTTATACTAATTAGTCAGGAATCAACTATCCTTACAATCAAACATCTATATAACCATCATGCATAATTCACTATTAAGAAAGATGAAGGAAAACTGCTGGGAATAAAAAATGATTGGCACTTCCTAGTTTCACCAAAATAGGTGCGCTCTTGCAGGAAGGAGTTATCCTAGGAATCACAAACCAATTGCTACAATGGCTTACTTGAATCCTATATGAATAACGATTTAAGTTATCCCATAGGAAGAGAAATAAATACGGGTGAGAAAGAAGAAAGATATCTCAGATTTAGGATGAATGATATGGATCCACAGGTTTATATACCATTTTGATTTTTTAATAAAGGCGGATATGGTAAAGACTTCATGTTTTGACCAATTAAATGCCCCCAAACACTTAGGGAATTAAATATAGGATTTAATGACTATGAATTGGTCTTAAATACAGTCAAATAATTCTTTAAAGACCATTTCTGTCAAATAATGATGCCAAAAGGGAAAAATTAGAATAACTAGAAACACTGATCATGAGGCACTACTGGATGGGTGCCATTTGGAAGGCACTACCAGACAATGCACTGCTGAACAAGGAACCACTTGATGAGGCACTACTGGATGAGGAATTACTGGATTAGTCGCTATCCAGGAAAACCGCACTCCACGGTTAGTGAGTCACCTCTCTGAGAAATACTTCTAGGTGAGACACTACCAGATGAGTCACTACTAGACAAGGCACCGCTGGATGAGAGACCTAGAGTGAGCCACCACCAACAATCCACCACCATTAATCCTCCACTAGAGATCCAATACCTGCATGTGACCACCAAGGTGATATACCATCAGTGTGGCACCTCCATGGTGAAACTTCCATGGCGAGACACCATTTGGAAATTTTGAAAAATGTAGCAAGGAGTCAAATTGACCTACTAGGACACATCAAACACCATATTTATCCGGAAGTAATTGACTATACTGGTCTTGACCATTACATCAAATACCTATCAAACTATTTTCATCCTTTATATTTTCAAAACTAACTTATAAGTAAAGAGAGGAAGGGTCTGAGTAACTATCCCTCAAGATACTTCTCAAGATACCCATGACACTTGAAACTATGTTATCATCTAAACGCATAAAAGATAACCACCCTGTGTTCTTTGAAAGCTCAAGTGGAAACCTCTACACCCATCAAGACCTCTTCAAAAATCTACTAACCAAGACATATCATCATAGTTGTCTACACATCAACCCAATTGTCAACAAATAACACTACATAATCACAACAACCACATCATAACGGACACAAGAATCATGAAATTTTTTCCACCATGATACGATATTATCTTCTCTTGATATAACTGCCTCTCCCTCATAGGTTCAATCATGTCATATTTAATGAATCTTGATAAGAAATCAAGTCCTCCCCTTTTCATATGTCAAGAATTTGTCACACATCACAAAACAAGGGAAAATAACTCATCTTATATTCAACATGGTTTAAACATCACATCACAAAGAAAAACAGTGAAAAGAATAACTCAAAACCACTAGGTATTGTGCATTAATCTATGTATCTTGCTCCAAAGTACTCTCATCTTTTCCACCATGCCTCTAATACACATGAAACAGAGCAATGGTACATCCATGAAAGACCTTCTCTCGATGATCCTGGATCAATACCGGTTACTCTAAAAATTTTGCAACATCCCCAATATCTAACTCTCCCAAGTCAATGAAATGGGGTAATCTCTAAAATATCAATGAAGATGATATACATGAAATAAACTATGGATCTTATCCATATGTAATGGAAACACCAACGGGTATGCCACCATATCAACTCGCCCCAACCCCTCAAACCGCCAACCAAACCTAGGATAAATCTTACTCCCTCTGCCAAACCTACATTGTGCACCTCGATGGGAAACCTTCAAGAACACATGATCCCCAACCTCATCCTCCAAGGGCCTACATCTGGGATCAATATAATACTTTTTCCATTCATGTGCTGCTTTTATCCTCACAAAAATAATCTGAACCTTTTTTTTATTCTCTTTACCACATCAAGACACAGAATTGGTGTCTTCCAAACCTTAATCTATCACAACATAAAATGAAATGATCTCCCATACAAATACTCAAATGGGATCATTCCAATATAAGAGTGATAGATATTATTATAATAAAACTCTACCAAATTAAGGTGTCAAACCAAAGATCCACCAACATCCAAGATGCACGCTTGCAGCATATCCTCCAACATCTGAATAGTCTATCCCATCTGCCCATTTTTCTGAGAGTGGAAAGCACTATTGAGGCATAACTGAGTTCTAAGAGCATGTTGTAATCCTTTCTAGACTCATGATGTAAAACGTGTATCCTTATCCGAGACAATGGACCTTCAAAATCCATGAAAATATATTACTTTATCCACATACTTCTTTTCTAAAGCATCATCTACACCTGACTCTTTGATTTCTAAGAAGATGTCTGATTTCATCGACCAATCTACTATCACACAGATAGTATCACAAAATACCTAAGCTCTAGGTAACCCTATAAAAAAATCCATTGATATTTCATCCCATTTACACTCAAAACATCCAAGGGCTGCAACACACCAATAATAACATAATGCTCAAATGTTACTTGTTGGAAAACCAAGTACTCCTCTAGAAAATGTTCCACTTCTAGTTTCATCTCGAACCACCAAAACTGTCTCCCTAAGAAATTTTACATTTTGTAAACTCCAAGTTGTACCTCCAAATGTGAGTTATGAAACTCATGGAGGACTCCCTCATGCATCTCCGTAGGAACAAACCACTTTTGATGAAACAACATCCTATTCTAAGCACTCTTTAACCATCCCTCTGAAGCACCACTATGGCCAGCATGATTGTGAGTCATCTCTTCCTCTGAGTCTCCCCACTAAGACCTTTGTACATGTTTCATCATAGAAGACTGGACCTTCATCTGAAACAAATATCCTTTACCACCATCCACTCTTTCATTTAAGTACAAGGAATTAAACTCCTCTATCACTCTCCAATATTCCACTAATTCATGAATAACCTCCTTATATAAATTTATACTCAAAGTATCAGCAATGAAATTACCCTTTCCTAAGGTATAGGAGATCTAAAAATCAACATGAAAAAAATAAATCAATCTATACTATCATATATTCAGGTTATGTTGGGAATATATATACCTCAAAATCTTATGATCTGTGAAGACCAAACGTGCTCCCCAATGGGGTACTTTTGCAAAAACATCAGTGCAAAAACACACACACTACTAGTTCTAGATCATGGGTATCATAGTTATGATAATGTGGATTTAACATCCAAGTCCTATAAGAGATCACTGCTCACTGTTACATCAGCATACATCCCAAACCTAGATGAAAAGCACAACAAAACACCTCAATCATTACCCCTTAGAAAACTAGAGAACTAGGGTATTGACCATCTTCCACTTCATGAAACCAAACATTTCCAAGAACTTAATAATTATCACATTATCTTGATCCTTCCTTATCAAAGTTTTTAACACAGCTAAAAATCTAGATAAATCAGGTACAAACCTCCAATAATAGCCTATGAGATATAGGAAATAGTGATCTTCTGCCACATTCTTATGTTCTTCCCAAGAAACAACATCATCAACCTTCAATGTGTCTACTTCCACACCATGATAAGAAATTGAATTCTTGGTGATATAAACCTCCTACGTTAAAAAAATACACAGGGAAAAATTTATATAGAGCTTGTGGAATTATAGAAAATGTAAGACAGTTATGAGATTCTCGACATGATCTTTATCTATATTTGATTAGATAAAGATATCATTTATGAATACAATGAAAAAAAATAAAGAAACTCAGGGAACAAAGATTTCATAAGCCCCATGAACATGGCTGTTGCATTCGTAACACCAAATGGCATGACTGCAAACATGAAGTTCACATTCCTACATCTAAAGGTAGTATTTGAGATATCACCCTCCTTAAACCTTAAATTATGATATCCAGACCACATATCAATATTATGCAAATAAGTATTTCCACACAAGATGTTAGTGTGATCATTTATTTTTGGATGAGGGTAAGATTTTTTTACTGTCACCTAATTTGACATTTGGTAGTCAATGCACAACCAGAGACCACAATCTTCCTACTTTCCAAATAACACTAAGAAACCCCACAATGACACATGAGGGTATTTAAAACCCTTATTCATCATATAATCTATTAGATCCTCAGAAACCACATCTCAAAAGGTGTATTCTGATAGGGATCCATTCAAATCGAAGAACCATTGGGCTACATGTCTATCTCAAACTCAAAATCAGGTCAAGGGGGTAGTGTAACGCCCCGAGATTTTATGAAAAATATTATTTTAATTTTATTTATGTCTTGTGTTGTACACTACACCAAAATTACCTTGCACTATACGCAACACCGTATTAGCTTGCCGTATACGCAACACTATTCTTGGATCATGTTACACACAATTCTGATAGTAGTTATTCTACGCAACATTGAGTGTATATATATCTATATATATTCAATGAATAAATGAAATATGGTTGGATTATATTATTCTAAACAATGAAGGAGTCTTTCACCACTCGCAACCCTGACTTGGCTTGCATTACACGCAATCGTGACCTTCCTCGACAGCATGTGTTGTACGCAATATCAGGTTTCACTAACCAACGATATATGGTTTTAATATTATCATAAACTAGCCGTTATGAATAGTATAAACTAAATTTCGAATTTTATAACATTATTATTCATCTTACATATTTTCTACAACATGGTATAAGAACAAAATAAATGTTTCAGGTAAAATAAGTATTTTTCAAAAAATGCAGTTTTTCCGCCTTTTGATGGTCCACCGACATTAAATATTGTTTTTGACATGTTTTTAAGTTCAATTTTACAAGATAAAATTCATATTTGGAATGAGGATATAAAAATTTACTTTGGATATATTTTTCATATTATTCTGATAACTATCATTTTTTAATGAATAGTAAAAACACGCTATATTTTCATTAAAAACAACATTTTTCATCCCAATAATTTATATGGTTGGATTATATTTTTAATTGGTTTTAAAGTTTAATTAGAATATATTTTTACAATTTAATTCAATGTTGTTCATTGTAATTAATTTCACTTTGAAATTGGATATAAACAAGTATCAATCTTTTGATAGTTTTTGTTTCTTAAAAACACGCTATTTGTTTTGATAGTGGGAATTAATTTTAAAATTAATTAATTCCACTTCAAGGTTTTGAATTTGGAAAAATAGACATCAATTTTTAATTCGGTATATCAAATAATGCTTAGGCTGAATATTTGGTATTTTTTTGAAAAACTTCAATTTTCGATGAATAGTGAAACCACTTAGTGGTAGTTAAAAAAAACTGACTTTTTCATTTAAATGAAATTTTACCACTTCTATGAATTGAATTTAAAAAATCCAAGAGACACGTTTAATATCAAGGACTAGAATGTGGTTCAATGAGATGAAAATAATTTTTGGTGAATCGTAACTTTTTACTTTTATTTACCACGGTTAAAAGTTAATAGGGTAACTAAAGGTACAAATGATATTAATATTACCCTAACACATGTCATAATTCTATTTTATAAGTATAATTCGACCAAAAACAACCTTAGGAATAAAATATGACCATTTAGGTCCACTTGGATTAGATTAGGACATTTATTATTAATTTACTTAAAGAAGGGTTAAATTAGTTAAAATCAAAGTTTAATACTAATCCATTTTTAATATAGGGTTATACATAATATAAATTAGACTATAAATATTCATTAAAAATTTGAATATATTTCCTACCTAATAGTATTTTATTTATAATTTTTAGACATTAAATAATTTAATTTAATTATGACACAATGATGATGAAGTAATTATATCATTATTAAAATATTGACATAATGGATGTTATAAAAACTCAAATAAATGTAATTTGAGAAATTTTATTAATTAAACTAATTTATTAGGTTAATATGTCATTTAATTATTTATTTAATTCACTTTTATCGAAATAATCATTCTGTTATAATTTTCACAAAAATCAATTACCAAAAAGTGTCAAAATTGACATAAAATAGTTTTCAAAACAAATATTATATTATTAATTGTCATTTTATTCCTAAAAATCTAAGTTCTGAAAAATGACTTATATAAGGTTATATATATTAATAATAAACAAATTGGGGTTCGTTTGGCTTTTTATAGTATATTTATTAACCTTATACTATAAGAAAATAAGAAGACACTGTAAAAGTAAACTTATTTAACTTAAAGTTAAATCTAAATGATAAGGTTAAAATAGGAACCTAAACTTATATAAATTCTATTGTATGAAATTATTTATACCCATCCCCACCTTATCCTAGAAATAAATCAATTTGAAGCTATTAAAAACCGAATATGACTTTTTAATAAAATAATATTTTTAGTTTTTCCAAAGGTGCCCCTCTCCTCCCTTATAAAAGGGCACCCCTTAACTCTTATCTTAACACCATTTTGAGCCTTGATGCTCGGCCAACCAGTGCCAATTTCTCATCTCCACTTCCCTAGAAACATCCTAGATGTTCTGGTCTTCTTAAAAGACCATCATTAGTGCCCTAAGATGAGGTTAAGAAGAGGTGCTTCAAAGAAGAGGTAATGTCCGTTACTGATTCTTTAAACTTTATTTCTTATTCTAATTCTTCTTCTTTAGTTGTTTCATTGTGAAGTAATAAAATAAGTATCACTCATATACTTATATGTTATTATAATTATGAAAAAACCCCTTTTCACTATCTATCCATCCTATGGAAAACGAAATCATCGTGCGTGCGTACGTACGGAATACCGTCTCCACGCCGTGGTGTAATCTATTTCCGACCACCACCTTACTTGGATGTGTATAATGGTGTAAATAAATACCAATATATGATTATTGTAAAGTTATATTGATTATAAAATATTATACATATACTTCAATACAATTCCACGATCATGGGAATGATATAATCGCTCGTGCGTACGTACGGACTACCGTCTCCACGACGCGATAAGATTGATTCTCCATGTGAACCATTCATGAATGATTATAAAAAATATATAATGAATAATAATGAAATATATGACATAATAATGATACTGGATTTATGTATATATATATTTATGTAATTTAATTAATTCCATTCAATTCTATAAGGAAACGAAAATCGCGTTCATGAGTACGTACGGCCTACCGTCTCCATGAATGGTGTATTTCATTCCATTTATCGATATAGCATATATATATGTATATGCTTAATATATGTTATATATAAATCATGTATTACATTATGGAATCATTTAAATCAGTATATAATTAAAAATATCAATAACAACAAGTCGAAACATGTATGATAAATGAAACGATTTTACCCAAAATGACGATTTAACATGGAATTTACCAAAGAACGGGTAATATAAAGTCATAAGTGAAACATATATGATATCATAACAGTGAATATGATTCTTTAATAAGTCATTTAAATAATTTAAATCATTATACAGGAGGTTTGGATACGTACGAAGCACATCAGACCTAAGGTAAGGGATAATGTTGCAATCTCGATTGTTTTGTATCCGAGATTGCTTATATGTAATAATTTACTGGGGTTATATTTATCTTCCATGTCCAAGTTTTATAAAAAAAATTCATGTATGTTTAAATCCCTTTTTACCCATTTTTTACTTTTACTACATGGTATGTAAGGAATCTTTTTTTTTGTTTACCATACGAGGTACTTTTTGACTTTTCTGGAAAAAGAATGAGAAGAATGTTTTTTTAAATTATACAGCATGAACGGATTTTTACGGTTTTATAAAGCCATATTTTCATAAAGATTACTCCAAAATATTTCATTACTATTTTCAACAAAATCTATTTCTTTTAAAATTGCATGATGTTTTGTGAAAAGAAATTAATTTTGAAAAAGAAAGGATATTTTCTTCAAGAATTCATTTCAAGTGTTTTATCAAAACCATTTTCCATCTAAGATGTCATTATTTCATATGTGTATGTTTCAAGTATAATGTCTCTATTATTTACATGGTTTCACTTTTCTTATGATGAAATGATATCCATTTGTTTTATATGGATTATGTTATGATGGGATGATATTTATTAAACCCATTTTTATTCTTTGGGTGATGATGAATGATTTATGTTTATGTTGTGGAACAAGTAAGAATGATTTCATTTTGAGATGGGTGGGACCTATATCTCCCTCCAATAAATTGGGAAAAGATTTATATCTCATGAGATAGACATGGCTGGAACAGTAATTTAATCTGGTTCAGTGTTACAGGGCTGAAACGAGGAGTGAACTTGATTCAGAAAGGGACTTTGTCCACTAAGATGGTCTTGGAGGCAATGCCTTGGATACTATAGAAATCATAACAATTGTTGAATGGTTTCCAAAATTACATGATTTATTCCCAGGCTATGTTATCAAGATTGATGTTCCTTTATGATATATTCCTTATGTACATCCATGATTTATGTCCTTAGTCAAGATTTTGATGTTTAGATTTTATTTTCAAGCTTTTTCATTCAAATGTTTATGGATTGTTTTATGTTCTTTATGCTTACCCTTACTGAGAATTTGATCTCACCCTTTTTATGTTTTCTTTTTCCCAGGAGATAAAGAATGGATTTAGGTAAGAAAAAAGGGGAAGATCTTTATGGGAGAAGTTAAAGATCTTTCACTACAATTAGAAGATTATGTTCCACATTTCCAAAGACACTAAAATATTACAGTCCTTCTGTGTCTGTTTTTGTTATGTACTATGTATTCTGCAAAAGTAATGTAATGTCCATGTACGTCAACCTTTGGGTCTCTACAGTTGATGTTAGAGGAAAGGTTTAGTCAACCTTTGGAAACTAGGATGTGAGAACTTTAGTGAGATCCCTAGAGATATTTCTTAGGTATGTCTAGGGATGTCCCTAAGGATAAGTATAAGTATAGGTTATAATCCTAGAATTATGGTAACAATCTTAGAATTAAACCTAAGATGTCAGATATTGAAGGTACTCTCCCTTTATTATGTTGTTTTCCCTAGCATGATTTTTGCCTCGTACACTATTCGTTGTAGGTTTTAGATGATGGTTGGAACTCGAAGGAACCGTGTTGATCAATGTAATGGACAACGCAATGATTTTCCTCCTGAACAAACAAATGTTATGGGAGATGGAGTGAAAAATCTTATTTCTATACTTACACAAGCTATGAATCATTATGGACTTCCAAATGAGTAGATAAGGGAACAATATTCTATTGAGTGCTTCATGAGGCAACGTCCACCTTCTATCAGTGGGTCTTCTGATCCACTTGTTGCTGAACAATGGATTAGTACCACTGAAAATATATTTTCAGTTCTTCAATGTTTTTAACAAGATAATGTCATCTTAGTAGTATATCGTTTGGAAGGTGAAGCCGATCAATGGTAGAATCTTATCAAGAATACGAGGCCAAGAGATGAAATTGAGTCCATGAAATGGGACGAGTTCAAGAACTTATTTTTCAATAAGTACTTCCCTCATATTCTTCGAACATAGATGGATAAGGAGTTTATTGATCTAAAGAAAAATGATGATGAATCTTTTGGTATATACGAAGTGAATTTTACAAGGCTTGCAAGGTATGCATCTCTCTTTATCATCCAACCTGAAAGTAAAGTTGATCAATTCTTTAGTGGCTTAAAACCAAATCTTTGAAGGACATTAGCTATAAGAGACCTCAGTAGCTATGAAGAAATTGTGTGTTGTGCTATCAAGGTAGAAATGGAAGTTGGTGTTACTTATCCATCTCATGGTTTTGACAAGAAACGAAAGATGGAGTTCAAGGAGAAATCTCAGAATAATGGTTAAAAGAATATGAATGTTTCCTTATGCTCAAAGTGTGGAAAGAAGAATGGCAGAGATTGTCTTAAAGGGACTAGAAAATGTTTTAAGTGTGGAAAAGAAGGTCATCGAGCTACTGAGTGTTGATGTAATGGAAAAAAGGGTTGTTAAAGATGTGAATAAATAAAAGACTGCAGAGAACGCACCACCAACACTTCAATGAGTCAAGTGCAAGGAAATGGGGAATTATGATAATAAATTCCCTAATCCAAGGGTTAGTGATGATCGACATGAGCATCCACTTAAGGAAAAGGACAAAGGGAAGTAACATGCGATCACTATTGGTGATGTTGAATATGAAAACAATGTGGTGGAATGATTAAGTGTTTATGTAATGGGATTCCAAAATAATGTTGTATATAGTATCGTGGAATATTGGAATATTTATGTATTTGTCTATTGTGGTTTTCAATAATTTTATGGTACTGGTAACCATGGAAAGTGATTGAGATATTTTTGGAAAGAAGATGATATGCGCATAATGAAGGGATAAGGATAAAATGAAATGTTTGACAGTATTCATGAGCACATGACTGATATAAAAAAATAGTTATATCATGGTTTGAGTGTGTAGAATTTTGGGGTTTTGGTATGTGGAAAGAGTTAACTTTTTACAGCACTCATGTTTTCACTAAGATTGAATGGGTATTATTTTTTCAAGAGAATGCATGATTAAGGCCTTCGAATGTTTAGAATGTGACCAACAAGACATATCTTATGATATATGGGGATCAATGATGGTATTAACATGCTTGTTATATGAAATCTCTGGTAATCGTTTTCACTATAATATGAGAATGGACTATAATATCATGGATAAGCCCAAAGATTGGAATGGATTTTGTTGGACATAAGTTAGTATTGTATTTTTAGAAAAAAAAATGTCAACCTGCAGGACGGGCGACATCCCATCGCATTGGACAAGGTTGTGGGAATCGAACCCACAACCGAAGTGCGACTGGAATTTATCACCTACCAATAGCCTACAGGAAGTCCCTAGTTAGTAGAAACTAGTTTTATTATATTAAGAGGTATGATAGATGAAGTATAAGTCCATTTTTGGAACCATATACTATTAATCTCCCCATAGATGGAATTATATATATATTTATCATTTTCTAACCTTATGTTTGAGACAGATGGAATGACCTATCATTCTATCACATGATCTGCTAACACTTCACGGAAGACAAATTCAACTTCATTTCTTTATGAGATGAAGTGGAAATTGTTTAAGGCACAAACAACGGTGAGATTGTACCGAAATAAAGTAAGTATTCTTCTAATTCAAATTCTTTAACATTAGGTAAATTATCTTGAAAGCCAAAAATGTTGTCCTTGTGACCTCATATCCGATGAATCAGATGGTACCTTAGATCATCAAAAATTTATGGCTTTGTGATTGTTGGATTTTTCATAGCAATGTTTTCTACCACACTCTATCATAATTTAATGGTTAGATTTCTCCTCCATATACATATTTTTACCTATGATCTCCTATATGGAAACCTAGTGATGAGTTAATTTGGGTAACCGTTATGTTTCATACTTCACTTTTTAAAAAATAAGTTTTAGTATTCCTTTTTACGATGTGTGTTTCTATGAAAGAAACTTTCAAGTATTAAACCATTTATAACCCCGACGAATTTCATGGGAGAAATTCATTTTAAGGGGGGTAGAATATAACACCCCAAGATTTTATGAAAAATATTCTTTTAATTTAATTTATGTCTTGTGATGTACAGTACAGCAAAATTACCTTGCGCTATACGCAACACTGTATTAGCTTGCAGTATACGCAAAACTATTCTTGTATAATGTTACACACAATTTTGATAGTTGTTATTCTATGCAACATTGAGTATATATATATATATATTCAATTCTTTCCCTTGGAATTTGGGGATGACCTCCTTGATGGGAGGTTCAAACATTCCAATCGGTTTCTAATGGGTTTGTTCATAGAACTGGAAACATCCAATGATTCCACATCCATTTGGACCTACTTTCCAATGGTAGGTGCTCATTAGTTTGTGGACTGATGAGGCATAAGAATTTTCATTGGTCAAAAGGATGGGAGGTCGGACTCACGACACCTTTTTGAGGGGAATTATTTTCTACTCCAGGACTCTCTTTATAGATTTATGTTATGTTCGTGAATCCTTATTACATTACCACGTATAAAATGATCTTTCCTTCAGATCTGACAATGAATGATTAAATATGTAGTAAATTTAGAGAATCTTTTATATGTATTTGAGGTTCTTCATTGATAGAGAATTATCTGTATTTATTAGAGATTCTTGGTCAATGGTATCCTTCGTCACATTTATATAGAAGTCTCTTGGTCATTATGATGACCATACTGGTTTTAAAGCCACTTAGTGGGGCATTTGATGTTTATTGTCATTCAGAAGGACATATATTATTTCATAGTTGGGATCGAACCTGCAGATGGGCTACCTACGTATCCTTTGTTTAGAAAAGGAATCAGAACCCACGTATTTCAAGTAAGGGAGTATGATGTTTATGATTTATGGCTCAAAGAAGGATGTCATAATTAATTTTACACTCTAGGATCACGTGAGTCATGCTCGGTGTGAGAAACAACAGGTATTGGTAAAAACCATACAATTGTTCCATGAAATATGCCATCATAAGAAATAATGTGGGGCTTATATATGTATGACTGCCCAGATAAATGAAGATTAGGATTTAATTCAGGGAAGAAATACAGGAACATGGTCTATAAAGGTATAGGTGTTTCATGGAGATTTGAATACTCTAACTTGGGGCTTACTCCTGAAAAGGAGGCCCAAATTAGGAGAGGACTTATGATTGGGTTTTACTCCTGAGAAGGAATCCCATATCAAAGGAAAATTAGGACTGGTTAAGAGAAATTAAGACTAGGGCTTGCTCCTGAAAGGGAGGCCTAGGTTAAGGGAATTAAGGTATGGGGATTACTCCTAAGAAGGATGCCCAGATTGGGGAACATTAAGAATTGGGGCTTACTCCTAAAGAGGATGCCCAAATTAGGGGACAGGGGCTTACTCCTAAGGAGGATGCCCAGATTTGAGAATTATGACTGGGAATTACCCCTGAAAAGGAGTCCCCAGTCAATTGAGTTATCTCATCTTTAAAGGATGAGGTTAAATGAATGAAATCTCAATGTTTAGTGACATAAAGATGTGTAAATCACTAGGTTTTGAGAGATATTCCACAGAATTCCTTTCAGATAAGGAATTCGAATCAAGAAACCATGCCTTAAATGACTTTGAAGAGTGTCTTTAAGACTGAATCTTGAATAGGAGAAGTGGAATGGCTTAAGAGGGGTGAAATGGGCAAGAAGGGAACCCAAAAAGGCAGGGGCGCGCAAGTCCTGGAAGGCGCACAGGTACTGCGTGGGCGCGCAAGTCCTGGTCACGTAGGTATACCTGCGCTACACATGGGTGCTTGTGCGACGATTAACCAGTAAGGAAATACTTGAGCGACTCTTTATTAAAGCCTTTAGAATCATCTTGAGGTTCTTCCAGAAGAGTGTCACACAAGTTTTTAATGAAGGAGTAAGGCGGCGCACAAGTGTGGCCATTTCCCTTTAGGACTGGCCACTCAGGCGCACAAGTGTTCATGAGTTTCAACACTTAGGCCTTCCTCACCCTCTTTAGAACTTCTGTTCTAGGTAAGAAATTACCTTAGAAGTGTTTTGGAAGCTTTGAGAAGAGAGTAGGGCGCCGGGAGCTCAAATCTGAATTCAGAAAAAAAAAATCCCTTGAATGGGGGGCCCACATGGTCTATTTATAGGCTGGAGAAGACCCGGATGGTTATCACTTAGGTCGCGCAAGTAAAGTGTGTGACCATTAGGCGGCACGCAAATGTACCTTTGTGACCATGAGGGAACTTGCGTGACCTATGGGCAATGTTTTCTTTGTTCATCCCTTTGTAGATTTTTTGATGTTTCATCAATGGATAAATCAATTTGGTCTAAGGTATTTTCCTTTTCCAATCTTTAGACTCTGTTTCGAAAAGAAGCGTCAAAAAAAGTCCCCCCTCAGAGTTGGATCCAAAAGAAATGAGTATTTGACTCTGAGGAAAAGAAGAAAATTAAAGGAAAAGAGGCGCGCAAGTATTTTAGTGCGTAACACTTGGCACGCAGGTGGGAGTCGCGCCGGGCTGGAGCGCGCTGGATGTAGGCGCGCAGGTGGGCCGCCTGGCCTATAAATACGCGGTCATTTTCCGTGCATAGCATCTGATTTCCGGATTATCGAGCTCTCACCGTGATATTCACCTTTGCTGCAGAAGTCTCTCATTTTCCATTGTTTCTTTTCTATCGCGCTACTGTCAAGGTAATAGGACTTGCGCGGTGATACTTGCACGACAGAAACTTGCGCGGCACATTAACACTTGCGCGACACATCCGTACTTGCGCGCCTTAATGCCATAGCCATTTTATTTTGAATTATTTCACAAATTTTATGAAAAATCAACTTACTTAAAAGTAAATTTATTCAACTTTTGTGCAGAATCAGTGGCTCTTAGACCCGGAATAGTTAATGAACTGGCTAGCAAGCGGATTGATGATATGATGAACATCATTGGCCATGATTATTATACTGTCAAAGACAGCACTCTTTTGGATTTGGCTAAGTATCTGAAGAAATATCATCGTGAATTACCACATTGCAGTTATCTGCCTTTGTATGGCTATGGTCATCTGCGAGAAGTCACCATTCCAAAAGCAAAGAACTATATTCCATTTTCGTGGTTTCAAAATTACACCAACTTTGGTTCAACAAATATCTCAAGTGGAGGATTATTTCTAAATGCTGGAATAGTGGAGAAGGCCCGCATGATGCATCATAGCCCTTGTACACCAGATCTGAATGATCATACACATGAGCTGCAACCACATTGTCATCCTTTAATCTTCCAAAATGCTCAGATGGATCAATCCAAAGGCTGGAAAAAAGTTGGGACTTATGTCCCGGGGGAGGCGTGAAGCCAACTTGGATATGGGCATACTGGGTGTGACAAACCTGTGTAGATTTTGACGAGGATCTGAAAGGAGTGGCGATATACGAATTTGTCTGGGTTGGGAAAACATATGTTTACAGACATGATAACTTCATGCTGGAGATACTCAGCTACTGGTGTCCAAAAACTAATTCTTTCCATCTGACTCATGGAGAAGTAGGCATCAATCTGTGGGATGTCCACAAGATCTTAGGGGCTCCAATTTTGGGTGACATGTATGATGAATTCATTCCACCCAAGGTGACTTGGAATGATTCAGAGAAGACTCCTGCTTTAGCTTGGGAATTATTTAAGATCTTCCACAGGCTCAAGAGTTTAGAGACCTCGTTAACTCATTCTAGAAAGGATATTCATCTGGAGGAGTGGATGAATATATTTCTTATTGAGAAGAAAGAAAAGGAGCCAAAGGAGAAGGAGCTGAAGGAGAAAGTATCCAAGAAAAAGTAATCCAAGGATAAGAGTCCCAAACCACCTACCACCTGCCCAAAACCTGAGAAGAGGGGTGCTCCTGGCACAGTCTAGCCAACTCTAGAAGCAGGAGAGTTAGAGAAGTGGGGAAATGAGGTGAATCAAAGGATCCCAAAGAAGACTACTCTGGCGGGCTTCTTGGCAATGTGTCTCAGCGTTTATCTCTTTCCAGTCAGGGATTTGGAGGGAGGCGTCAGGCCAGGGACCTTCGTCATTGCAGCAAAGTTAACTGAGGGGAAAATGGTTGAGCTGGATACCCCAATTTTAGCAAAGATTCATAGAAGTTTACTTCATGTATTCATCGGTAAATCTCCATTCAGAATAGTGGGAATATTTCAAGTTTTATGGGGATGGATTTCTACACACTTCAAGACTTAAAATTTACATAATAGATTACATATTCCTGGAAGTTCTTTCAGGCCGTCAGTGCAGGAATTCTCTCGTGTTGCCCCATTAGATGTTAATGCCTATGACATTAAAGTGAGGATGATCATGTTTAAGTAATTCAACTTCTTTCCCTATGGAATTCCGCCAATCGAGCGGTTTGTTGATGATGGAACATCACATTTGGATTTGAGGGCATACATGCTAGCTTGCAGGGATGGTGTGCTAGTTTCCAGGATTGACGGAGAAATTATATGTGAGGTCTATGCTCCATATAGATTTGCACATCAATTCAAATGTCTGCAACAGATTGTTGTATCTCCTCCAGTACATGTCAGGCTAGAGAAACATCTGATGGTTTCTCAACAACTATGGTTGCTGACGTCAAGGGAGAAGACTGGGGCAGTATTTGATCTACCAGTTGAAAAAGTAGCACATAATTTGACTACATATTATGATGAACACTGTATAGCATCATACCCCAAAGGTATATTGAATCACCCAGTTTATCAGGTGGGGAAAAGGAAGAGGGTTGTAGAGAAAGAAACCCTTCATCATGAAGGTGATTCTTCCCCACCTGAAGTTGATTCGATAGACTCCTCCTCTAGAACTGATTCACCAGATTCCCATGATGGGGATGATGAAGCACAATTGATGGAAAAAAGGTTTTGTGCCTGATATAATCCTCCAGCCAAAATTAAAATAATAACTCCATCAACTTCTAGTGAGTTACTTCATTGTAGTAATTTAATCACTGCTACTTTATAAAGCAATATGTCTTACTTTATTATTCTCTGTCTGTAGTTGCAGGAGCTGGGAAGAAATTGAAGTCAAAGATTGTAGGACCTTCTTTGTAGCCTTCATATGTAAGACCAGAGGTTGTCCAGTTATGGCAGAGTTTGTACTGTGGTACTGAGACCGCTTGGCTGGATTTATGTGAGGGCCTACAACTTCTTGGAATAGGAAATCTTCTAGCTTCTACAGATATTAAATATGAGGTTAAACACAATGAAGTGCGGGCGTACATCAGAGAGCTGGAAATGCTCATATATTCCACTGATGAGTCTGTTCTTGTCACCAGGTGGGTGAAATAAATGATTGATTGTGGTGCCAATGAGGGGGCTGGTGGTTCTGGAGATGAGGAGTGGCATGAGTATGTGGCTCCTGAAGATGTATGTTTTCTTTCCATCTTTGCATTGAAACTTGATTACAGTAAAAGCTTTGTTACTTAAGGAAGTTATTTTCTTCATCTTACATCTTCAAAAGAAAGGAATTGAGATTCCTTCACCACAGTATAGCCCTGGTGGTACTGCCATTAATGCTGCTGCTGATTCTTCTCGTGAACCAGGCGAGATATCTCCAGGCCAGCAGGTCATGAATGTGGCGTTGGACATAGCCTTCCATTCGCCAATCCAAGAGCCAATAAGGGACACTGCCGATACTCCCAAAAAACCAATGAATCAAAGGCAACGAAGGAGGAAGTCCACAGCTAAACGCTTCATTAGTAGCTGTAAGTCCTTTGGATAATCATGAGTTTATACCCATGACCACATGGTTACTCATATTTTTTGGGATTTTAGGGGCTTCATCAATTTCCCCACTGATGGAAAGGACTGATCCTCCTTCAAAGACCATAGAGGGTGTTGTGGAACAATCACAGATCCAAGCTGACTTGGCTGCTCTTGGAGAAGATCTAGCATCTATTCCCAGTATCCCTCCTGTTTCTGTTGCAAGAAGAGAAGAAACTGTTTCTGGTAAGTCAACAATGCTTCATAAAAATGTTGAATGAAACACCGACTGACTTCGATACTGTGATACTTCAGGTTCAACTCCTGCATTAGATATTCTAGCGACTGTTGCAACTGACACTGTGATTTTATCCGAAGATGTTGTCCTGGGTCAGGGGAAGCAGGACGTAAGTCTTCAAGAAGACATATAAAATTCTCCCACTGGTGAGACTAACCAGGATTCTGAAATATCATTGAATGAAATGATGAATCATGGCATGTATTTTGAAGAATTTTATGATCATGATAAGTTGTCATGTGATTTATAAGACCTTGGGCATGAGTTTTATCCTTCGCCCAGTAAATTTTCTTATAATTTACACTTCTAATCATGACTGAAAATGATATGCAGTTCCATCCATAGAAACTGCTGAACTGCCAATGCCTGAAGAGGGTGTGGACGTTGATGTCAACCCTGCCATTGTAGAAACATTAGCTCATGTAGAGCTAAACCCAGTAAACCCTCCTTAGACCCATATTGAAGATCCTGTTGAGGTTGGGAAAGATGGGGAGGAGTCTTCTCAGGTTTCTGATCCACCATCGGGTAAGGGATAACAATATTTGTGATTGTACTTAATTTGCAAGACAATCGATTCGTTTGTTATCCTTTGAAGCTAACCAAAGATTTCAATTAATCATGCAAGGCCATCAACTGCAGTGGCTAGATCTAGAGGTAAGGCCTCATCCTCTGCCCCAACGGGAATTGAAAGTGAAGAAGCACAGGTCAGGGGGGGAGGATCAGAACATGGAACTTCCTTAAGTGTATTAATCCCATATTACAAGCCCCCCTGTGATGATGATGTTGAATCAGAACCAGAGGTGCTTAAAGCATTCAGCATTTCATGACGCAAGGCATGGAACAATATATGGAAAATCATATCTGAGGTGCCTTTAGAAGAGATATCATCGAAGATCCCTATATTTTCATCCCATTTTGTCATGCTAGGACATGGCGGTTTTGGATATGAAAAGATCCATGCTGCTGTGAAACAGGTCATCTTCAGGAGGGAGCAGGAGAAAAAGTGTCTCGAAGAGCTGACCAGGGTGAAACTATCAGTTAACATTGGTGAATTTGAGGCTGATTTATCCCAAGCTGAGGCTGATTACGCTACCAAGATGAAGGATCTGAAGTATAAAATTAAAGAAAAACTCGTCCAGCAGGTGCAACTCCAGCAACAGTTAGATGCTGTTACTGGGGAACTTGACCAACTCAATAATTCACTGGAGGGAGTTCAAACGAATGGTATGAAGAACATTGGGGATGCCAAGAAAGCACTCCATAGGGCTGAAAAGAGTGAATTTGGTCAAGTGCATGAGCTTCAAGTAGCTGCTGATGAAGCTCGTGATGTGGTTCATCAATTGAAGACTTATATTGATGGTGTTTTGTAATTCCTTGGAAAAGAGAAGAGACTCCAATCTGTGGATGTCCTTCTAACTCCTATGCATCAATGAGAAAACACTTTCACCTTCACTAATTTGTACCTACATTCTCATTTTCTACATGATTTAGATTTTACCTAAGCCAATGGGCCTAGTAAGCATAGTTTGATTTTTACTTGGACTAATGTAAATAACCCTACAAACATAGAACCTTTTAATTGCTCAATATTACCTAAATCATACAAAATATATGTTTAGTGAGCTAGAACTTGACTTTTCTTCAGAGTTCCCTTGTCTTTTGTGGGTAGTTTAAAGTCATTCATGTTGGACATAAAGAGGCTAATGTTTAAGGTCGAAATAGCTTTGACAGAATGAATTAGAATTGACTCAATTCCTTGACAATTCATCTGAAAACATAGTACCATACTCAAGTATAAGGGGGGGAGAAATGAAAACTATGACTTAAGAATATTTGAATCTGAGGAATGATATGAAAAAGAGCTAAAAAGGCATTAGAAGAAGTAGTTCCCAATAATAAAGTTACCATTATTTAACAATCCCGTTAGGGGTTGAATTATGTAGGGCCACCTAAGGGCATTGGCTGCATAGTTAAATAAAATATTATCTTTTGGATAACAAGTCTATTATGTAGACTACTTATGCAAGGCCTCCTATGGGCACGTGCTGCATATTCAGGTAAAAGAACTCTCAGAAATTTACTTTCCTAGGGCTAAAAGCCAGTGAAAGTTTATGGAGATACAAATTTTACAAAGTATAGATTTTGCTGTATGGAAAGAGGTACTTGAAATGTGGAAAAGATATTTCCAAACAATATTATCGAAGAACTGGATGGATATTACTCCTACGTAGGTATGACCCAAATGTAGGGAAGGAGAATATAAACCACATACTTGAATACTTTCAGATTATGAAAAAGGATATGAGAAAAATATGTTAAGGATGGCTGCTTTTGTGGATCCCTACATACTATCATTTAAGACAAATAAGGAAAAAGAGGCATTCTTCCCAAGAATAAAGTTAACACTATCCGACAAACCTGTTAAGGGGTTGAATTATTTAGGGCCACCCAAGGTAATTGGATGCATAGTCAAATAATAGTATCTTTTGGCTGACAAATCTGTTATGTAGACTGTTTATGCAAGGCCGCCTATGGGCACGTGTAGCATAGTCAGGCAAAAGAACTCTCAGAAATTTGACATTTTTGTGACTAGAAGTCATGAAATGGGTTATTAAGATCTGAAAATATTTAAGGATAGGATTATGACGCATAAAGATGGGTATTGTCCAATGTATACAGAGATACACAAATCAATGATAACCATATTCATGTTGTGGCTGGGTCCTGAATTGAAATGTTGGACTTCACTACGTATCCCATATAAATGGGAATCAAGCCATACATAGTTCTTGAACTACAGTTTAACTTTGTATGGGAAAAGGATTAGAGATCTTAGTTTAGGGTCATAGAGCTTGGAATATTAAAAGAAATACACTGTGTGTGCTTTCATGGGGACTTTTCAGCCAAGGGACTGAAAGCGGAATTTGGGGTTAGGCCCAAAGACTTGGGGCTAGATTCGAGGGACACCCGAATGTTCCTATGTATCCCATAAGGATGGGAATCAAGCCCACGTAGTTCTAGAAATACCCTCTGTACAAATTTGGTTTGTACATGTGAAGGTTGAAAGGGGACTTTAGTACAATGATGGTTTAACACAACATAAAAGGTTTGGGCATTGCCATGTATGCACGTAGTCTTTTAAATGAAACATGATTTAAAATCAATGTAAATAATGATTCCCTCTCAAGTGAGGGTATAAATGAATATTGTAGTTTATAGTCATACTGGAAAAAAGTGTTGTATAGTTTAACGTCGTATAACAAGGACGAAAGTGAACCAATGTAATGATATTGATTCTAGGGGCGGTTTAACAAATCAACATCATATGAGATGGAGGTGAACCAATGTGAAGAGATTGGTTTTGGGCTTAATCCTTGGGAGGTTTCCTACGTACCCAGCCTGGAAGGAAAGGATCAAAGCCCGCGTAGTTCAATTAAAGAATGAATTAATGATCAAGTTGATCATGGGGACAATGACCTAAAAAATGATGTTGGGACTTACACATGGTTAGTAGCCCAGAGAGAGTGTTATGGTTGAGGTTTTCTCTAAGCTCACGTGAGTCACACTCAGTGTGAGAAATAAGAGGTAACAACAACCTTAACGATGCACAGGTTAATGTCATGTAGGACATATGAAGGGACTATGCAGTTTAAAGTCTTTCAGTTAGGACTATTGGCGTTGTACAGTTTAATGTCATGTAGTGGGGACAAAGTACAGTTTAATGTCATGTAGGACGTATCACGGACATCCTGTACAGTTTAATGTCATGTAGTTTTGACGATGGGGACAATATAGTTTAACGTTATGTTGGACGAAAGGGGGATTGTGCAGTTTAATGCCATGCAGTGAGGACAAAAGAGTACACCATTTAACATCATGTTGGACGTATTAGGGATTTTTTCATAGTTTAGCATCATGTTGGACGAAAGTGTGAATATTTTAAGGTCATATTCATGGACCGTTGATGATGCAGTTTAACGTCTTACTAGATGGTGGTGTATTTTAAGGTCATACAGGACCATTGATGATTATGTAGTTTAATGTCTTTCCAAACGTGAAGGACTTTTATACAGTTTAGCATCATGTAGTTAGGACGTCACAGCTTAATGTCTTTCTGGACGTAAGGGACTTGCAAATAGTTTAGGGTCATATGCATGGACCATTGATGATGCAGTTTAAGGTCATACAGGAACTAGTTGCAGTTCAAGGTCATACTGGACCTTGGTGCTGTTTAAGGTCATACAAGACCATTTAGGGAACTTTTTCACAGTTTAACATTGTGTGGGACGAAAGTACAAATAGTTTAAGGTCATATGTATGGACCATTGGTTATGCAGTTTAACGTCTTGTTGGACGGTTGTGCAGTTTAAAGTCATACCAGACCATTGATGATGTATTTTGTGTTTATACTAAATACTTCTTCAAAAATCTGGCATTGGTTAGAGTAGTGATGAATTCTCCATTCATCGAGATTAAGGAATAAGCTCAATTGAAGTAGATCCTATGTATTAAGTAAGGTCCTTCCCATTTTGGCTCAAGCTTGGGAGGATTCTTCCTGGTATCATTGGAGTTTTGAGAACTAATATCAATTATCCCTGAGTGAATGAACTAAGATGAACTTTTTTGTTAAAAGGTCGTGCTATTCGATTATGATAGACTTCCAAGTGGTGAAAAGTGCACAATCTTTTCCCATCTAACCATTCCAATTCATTCAATCACTTTTGAGATTGTTCATCTGTATATGATTGATCACAAATGGAAACTCTGAGCGAGGGTAGTTGAATTTCAATTGGCAAGACTACATCCATTCCATATACCAATGAATATGGAGTTGACCGAGTTGCAGTACGGGTGGTAGTCTTATAAGCCCATAAAGCATGAAAGAGTTTATCAGGCCATGACTTCTTATCTTTATCCACCATATTTTGCAGTATATTTGACATTGTCTTATTGAAAGCTTCTATCTAGCTATTGGCGGCTGTATGATACCAAGATGAATGGTTGGATTTAGATGTTGTATTCTTGATACAACTTCTTCACCTCGGATGAACAGAAGTTGGTACCATTGTCCGTCAATATGGTATGAGGGACACCAAATCTGGTAATGATGTTAGACATGATGAAGCTATCAACGCATTTAGAACTGACTTCCTTGAGAGGTATTGCCTCTGCCCATTTGGAAAAGAAGTCAGTAGTAGTAAGAATGTACTTAAACAGCTTGGCCGTAGCCGAAGGGTAAGGTCCCACCACATCCATTCTCCATGTGGAAAATGGCCATGAGTATTTAGCTATATGAAGCAACTCTGGAGGTTGAAGAATGAAGTTGGAATGTACTTGGCCTGAATGACACTTCTTTGTGAAATCGACTCAATCTTGTATCATTGAAGGCCAAAAGTATCCAAGCCTTTGAATCTGATCAGACGGTCTATGTCCAGACTTGTGGGCACCACAGACTCCTGCATGTACTTCTTTCAGGACAGCCACTGTCTCTTCACCATCAATGCATCTAAAGATAACTCCATCAAAACCATATTTGTAGAGAATTTTCTCTAGGTGATCTAGTCTATCATAAAGAGTAAAATTGACCATATGTTGCCAGATTTGTTCTTTCTCAGCTCTATCAGGTGAAAGTGTTCTATTTTGAAGGTATTTTTTGATAGGTGACATACATCCTGTATTATGACCATACGGTTCAGGAATGGAACTAATTTCACTAATTTTTTCTATTCTTATTCGAACATAAGGTGAAATTGCACGACGGTGGGCAATACTGATGGTTGTCTCATCCCAATTTGGATCTTCCAGAGCTGTGGCTATATTAGCCAGTGCATCAGCTTGAGCATTTTGTGATCTTGGGACAAAAGAAAATGTTTGTTCCGAAGGTAATTCCGCCATTAACTCTCTAACGTAATCATACAAAGGGATTAGTTCTTCTTTTCTGATGGCTTAATCCCCATTGACTTGTTTGATTACCAGGTCTGAATCACCTTTCACCTTTAAGTGATTCACCTTTGCTTGAAGCGTTAATTCCAAGCCTGTGATAAGAGCTTGGTATTCAGCTTCATTATTGGTACCACCTTTCCACAATAAGAAGGAATAAGGTAACACTGCCTTTTCTAGAGAAATGAGCACAATTCCTAATCCAACTTTGTTTAATTTAGGATTTTCCATTTTCCTTTCTGTTGGACTTCTGTAAGCACCACCAAAATAAATTTCCCATGCCTGGGGACTTTCTTGAATAGAGAAGACTTCCTCATCATAGAGTTCAATATCTAAAGATGTGTCTTCCACTAAAGGTTGTTCATCCAGGATATCAGCCAGAGCTTGGCCCCTTATCTCCTTTTGAGACACATACTGAATGTCAAATTGCTACAAAATAACTTCCCACCTTTCTAGACGCCCTGTAAGCATTGGACGACTAAGGATGAATTTGAGCGGGTTATTGCGAGATACCAATTGGACCTCGTGATGTTGCAGGTAATGTCTCAACTTATGAACTACAATTATTAATGCCATGCAGCACTTCTCAATACATGAATACTAGGTTTCTTCTTCAAGCATAGTTCCACTGAGATAGCATAGGCTGTTTTCATTCCCAGGATCGTTCTTTTGAGCAAGAAAGGCACCCAATGATCGCTCTAGAGCTGTCACGTAGAGCATAAGTGGTCTTCCTTCCATAGGTGGCATGAGTACCGGTGGACTCAAGAGGTATATCATGAGAATATCGAATGCTTCTTGACATTGTTCATTCCATTGGTAAGTGAATCCCTTCTTCATTAATTAGGCGAAGGGTAAACTTTTTCCTGCCAAATTGGCGATGAAACACCGAATATAGGCTATGTTTCCTTGAAGTCCGCTTAATTATTTCAAATTTCGAGGAGGTGAAATACCAAGGATTGACTTGGTCTTATAAGGATCGACTTCAATACCATGATGGCATACAACAATGCCGAGAAATTTTCCAGAGGTTACCCCAAAAGAACATTTTAAGGGGTTCATCTTCAAATTATGTTGTCGAAGCTTGCGGAATATGACTTCCAAATCAGCCAAGTGATTATAACGTTGTTTGTATTTAACCACCAAATTTTCTACATAGAATTCAACAAACTTCCCTAAGAAGGGTTTGAAGATATGATGCATGGCACACTGATATGTTGCCTCTGCATTCTTTAAGCCAAAGGGAATTACCCGGTAGAAAAACACACCCTGAGGGGATCTGAAGGCTGTAGATTCTTATCCTTCTGAGGCCATTCAGATCTAATTATATCCAGAATATCCATCCATGAAGGAAAGTGCTTCATAGCTAGCTATTGCATCAATTAAAAGTTCTGTAATCGGAACTGGTAAATCATCCTTAGGACAATGCCGATTAAGATCTCTGAAATCAATGAAAACTCTAATTTGTCCATTCTTCTTTTTTATGAGGACAATATTAGCCAACCACTTGGGATATTGAACTTCTCTGACGAAGTTAGCTTTGATAAGCTTATCCACTTCAGGATCAATTTTAGAAGCATAAGTTGGGTGTGTTCTTCTCGCAGCTTGCTTAAATCCTTGATGTTCTTCTGGTAAACCCAAATGATGAGTAGCAACATCAGGATCAAGCCCGGGCATTTCTGTATAGTTCCAAGCAAATATATCTCTATTTTTCGTTAGAAAAGAAATATACATCTCTTTCTCTTCAAGAGTAATGGACACACTGATTAAAGTGGGGCGTGGATCTTCTTTTGTACCAAGATTTATTTCTCTGAGTTCATCCAAAGTGGTAAAGATACCCTCTTCAAATGTTGGAACAGCATCTCTGAGATCTTCCTCTTCTTCTTCATCATGTGTTATTTATTCCGTTTCTACTTTCATAGTAGATGATAAAGCGTAATTTTCATGATCATAATATATGTCAAAATTTACACATCTTAAAGAAGAAGCTTACATTTCCGACCCAATTGATGATGAAGGGTCTTCTTTGGGTGATAAAGAGAAGATGATAGATTGAGAATTGAAATCATTGTTCACATATGATGTTGATATAACTTCTTCTATCCTAATTAGTGAAGTATAGACTTGTTGGATTTTAGAAGATGAAATGAAGACGTCACCATTTGTGCTTTCATCACTGCTTGATGGGTTACCAATTTCTCTCATGTTGTCTGGCTCGATTGCCGTAATTGACAATATGGATCTTTCCATAAGAGTATTTTTATTTGGGTTTATCTTGATAATTTGACTGATGGTGAACACATAATATGTACTCACATGTGTAAATGGATTTATTGGAATCTTCTCCAACCCATATGGAGCATTAACTTTGGTAATCTCTTTTGTTGTGGATTTTTTCCTCCCCTTCATGTGATAGATTTCCGCCTCAATGTATTGAGACTCACATGTCTTGAACGGGGCCTTACCACCATACAATGTCCCAACTTGACCATCGAAACAATATTTGAGACATCTATGGTATGATGAAGGGATAGCCGCATGTTGATGTAGCCAGGGTCTTCCAAGTAAGATGTTGAAAGATGAGTCTTGATCAACAACATGAAATCCGAATTGGATACAAGATCTCCAAACTGAGTTCTGAGTGTAACTTCACCCAGTGGTTCTTGTTCATTTTTTTCATATCCTTGTAACATCATGGTAGAAGGAGATAAATAAGATTCTGTGAGGCCCAATCAACGAAGTGTACGAATGAGCATGAGGTTGACTCCTGAACCATTATCAATGAAAGCTCTTCGGACATCTACGCCATTGACCATGCCAGATCTGTACAAAGGTCTAATATTCCCATGAACAACATCATCTTAATCTTCATCATTAAAAGATATTATTGCATGGAATTCTGTAGGATTATTCTCTATGTGATAGACTTCAGCAGCAGCAATTTCAGTTTCAAACTCCTGAGGACTCGACAAAGCCTCGATGAGTGCTTCTCGAAGATCTTTTGACAGATTCAGAGCATCCAGAATTGATAACTTGGATGGTACTTGGGCCAAGTGTTTCAATACATCATACTTTTGATCCAGAGGTCTACGTTTCCCAACAGGAATATGTGGTTTAGCAGATGCTTTGGAAGTTGATGCATCTTGTATCGGGATAGGAGTTGGCAATATCCTTGGTTTTGGAACATTAGACCGATTAGATCCATTTACTTGCTGAGTGGAAGAAGATGGAACCTTCAACTGGTCTTCCAAAATAACTGTGCCAGGACTGAATTTGTTATTGGTAAAAGAACTTGCTTGTTCTTGCTGAGCTCGCTGGAGGGCTCTACCACGAGTTTCTGCTGCGTACACAGTTCTAGCAGGGGTAGAATTGGAATAGTGGCTTCTGAAAGATCCACGTCTTCCCCTGTATCCTGAGCCTCTAAAACTTCCTCTGATTCCCCCGTTTGATACGGGTAATTCAGGCTCGTCTAAATTGAAACTACGACTGGCATATGGATCTGTTAATTGAATCATATTAACAGAACCAAAGATTAATTCTTCGTCTAATGAAGACTCTACCTGATTAGCCTATTTAGGTTGTGCCTTTTGGTGGGGTGGTGCCCATGGCTTTGAAGTAGATGGCTTGAAGTCTTACAGAGTCAAAGACAACTTAGGCTTTGACACATACTCATCTTCTTCTGATTCTTTTTCTTTCTTTGAATCATGCCGTTTATTTGAGGAATTTCCCTCTGATGAAGAGGGTTTTGCAGCAACATTCATGGCAGAAGACACAATCGGTTTCTTTAATTGTGTTCGCAAAATAGAATGGGTTCGGTTGATTGTCTTTCTGACCATCCAATCATCATACTTCTGTGCATTTTTGATTTTGACTTCTTTCCATTCGCCTACCTGCTCTAGAACTATAGCAATGACACATGCTACCTGGGCTGAAGAGCCTTTCAATGTGAATTCTCCTGATTCGGCCATCTTTTGCAGGAGGTCTTTGAAGACAAAACACTCCTGGATGGGATGCCCCAACATTTGATGAAAGGGGCAACAATTGGAACGTTCTTAAACTCCTTCCTTGTTTGGACTCTTGTGCTTTAGCAGGTGAACTAAATTATTCTCTAGGGCCGAAATGAAGTAACCAGGAACTTGTTCATTTCAGAAAGAGTATGTTTTGCTTTTCAGATCCTCAAATTGTTTTCGTCTTTGATCTATTTTATTATCTGGAAAAAATGTCATTTGTTGTTGGCACTCAGAAGGTGGATCCCTTCGAAAAGATGATGGTTTTGAGGTATAAAAAGGTACAGGTGCTTGGTTAAGCATAACTGTAGCAGTTTCTGCTTTACCCATTCTCCTTCCTAGAGCTGATGGAATTACATGAAATTTAGCCTTAGCCTATATAAGGGAATCTTCAATCTGCTGAGCAATTGAAGTAAGGTCTTGAAACCCTCCTGTGTATTTCATAGGGATCAGCGGCGTGCGTAATTTGTCACGCAGATTTGCCACATGGATTGGCAATAGTTCCTCTTGAGGGAGTGCTAGGCTCAGGGAATAAGTTAACCCCTTCCAGCAAGCAATGAAATCAGAGACTCTTTCATTATCCCTTTGCTTACAGTTTGTACGATCAAAAACTGTTGTATTTGGCAAAGTTCAGCTGAATTGAAGAAGAAATCATTGATGGAGATCTTCCCATCCGGTAATTGATCTGGATTTCAAGCTTGTATACCAGAAAAAAGCTGGTCCTCGCAAGGTTTTCACGATGCATATGAGTTTCACTGCTTCTTTCTAATCCGGAGTTCCCATCATAGGATCGCAACAAGACATGTAATGCATTAAATGCTGTTCAGGGTCGCCTGATCCATTGAAAATAGGTAATATAGGGTTTCCAAAACTGGATGGGGGAGAGACTGAATCTACCCATTCAGGATAAGCTCTCTTTTCTGGTTGAACCTTTGCACAATTCCCTTCCATAGTTTCTAACCGAGCTGTTATTGACTCAATGGTAGTTATTAAATTTTGAGAAACATCTGGTTGTACTTGGACTTGGGTAGGTGCAATGACTGGATCTTGGACAGATGTGGTGGTTGGTGCTGCAACTGATGGTAGCACTACCACCTGTTGTTGCACTTGACCCTTAATATTAGACCTATGAGGGTGTACTGATAGAGGAGGATATTATTGACCCATCTCAGTAGCTGTAACAAATTCCCTTGGCTGACTGACTCCAGCACGCTTAAGAAGAAGACTACTCTGATGTAGTCCTGCATTTAACCTCTTTAATTCCTTCATTTCTTCCTCCTATTGTGCAAACCTTTTCTCTAGTGAGAGTTATTGGACTTCTCTAGAGGAAGGATATGTAACCTGATTATTTCTCCTCCCTTTTTTGGATCCTTTTCGGAGAGGGGGGTGTGGGTTACATGAAGGATTACCTAGGTTCTGAGTAACCCTTTGATTTCTTGTACGCACACCTTCTTCATTTGTGTCGGTGCGTACATCTTCTTGAGCAGGAACCTCTTCATCTGAGTACCATGAGTGAGCCTCATTTGGTGGATCAGCAACAACAGCATTGATTACATTGATTGATGCATAACGCATCGCATCCCTTCTATCAGCATTTCTGTGATATTGTATTCTTTCATGTCTTTGATGAGACATTGCCTTTTGTTGATTCGATCCCTCAGGAACTTCTTGACGAACCGTAATTTGGAGGGGATCTCCTTATAATTTGGCTCTTCTTTCCTCTTGAGGATTCTTCCCCAATCGGGAAAAGACCTACATTCTCTGAGGAGGGGATTGATGATTTCAAAAAGTCCCCAGTCCGGTGGACTGGGGCTGTTCCTGCTATTCCTGCTCAACTCCTCGAATCATGTTTTTTGATTCCGAGGGTTGATTTAAAAGAGTCCCTAGTCTGGTGAGATGGGGTGGCTCTTGACAAGCTATGTCTGAGACTTTCATAAAATCTCTCCTGATCTGGCGAACATTAGTCCATAAATGAGCAAGATGCATTAACCTGTATCCACTTTTATCACCTAGTTCAAAAGACCGTTGGATGATTTCCGACACTTCTATCACTTGATTATGTGCTTGCTCCATACGAGAGGCATGTTCAATATTCTCATTTTCATTATGCAGGAGTAATTCAACAACTTTTTCTTTGTATGCTTGATTTTGAGAGGAACTAGTTGAAGCCTGTTCTTGGGAAAGCTTTTGATTACAAGCAAATCCCATTGACTATGGCCGTCCATGGGCAATAACATTGCATGAGACCATTTTCAGCTAGCTTTGCTGACTGGAGAGCACCGGGAAATGCAGTGCTCCATGAACACCCCATCCTCTAACACGAATACCAGATGGGGCATTGGAAATTAACTGACTCAATTTTCTTAGTGTGATAAGGAATGAACGTTGAAGGGCTCTCTGCTACTTTTCAGCCTTCGGATATCGAGATACTGATAGAGATTCCAAATAAATCTGACGTTGTAACCCTTCTATTATCTTCCGATGATTTTCATATTCATAATAAGACAATACATTCTTCTTCAACTAAAAAAGAGTTTTCCATATGTTGAGACAAATATCACGATTTCCATCTTCCGTCAACATTTCTAGAATGTCATACTGAGAATCATCCAGAGGCCAACACATGACTGGCACTTCACCTTTCGCCAGTTGTTTTCTCATGTTCAGCATTTCCTCTTTATCATTTGATGAAGATTATTCTACCTTTTTGACCAGAGCTGGTGCTTCTTTGTTGCTTCATTGGATTCAATAGGATTGTTAGAGAAATCATCGATCAAACTAGAAGATGCATGACTTAGGGGTGGTTCGGAGAATGACCTACACCCTGGGCTATCTTCTGATTGAAAAAAGTATTTCACCTGCTAGCGATGAAGCATCAGACATGACTGGTTTTTCATTTTCAAGTGCCTCAAGATAAGAGGGATTTTTCGGCACTACATCATCCACTAGATCATTTTCCGAGCAATGTGCATCACTACTGTGGAGATGACTTTCGCATCGAAATTCATCAACACGAGGAGGACCACTATAATGGGTTACAGAAAAAGATGATATCTCTTACTCCTTGGTCTTCTGACCACACAGAGGGTTCCTGTGGATCTCATCTGAAGATGAAACTTCGAGATCGACCGAATTTTCATGAATAAAGCCTTCATAAGGAAGTGTCTGTTGAAGACCTTCAGAATTAATGTTCCCACTATTGGGAAATGAGGGAGTAGAATCTTTAATTCCAACAGATAACTGTCTGCGGGCTTCGTGAACTCCAGCATTGAGCAAGGCCTTGTTATAGATTGGCTCTTGATCTCCTGACTGTGATGGGTGGGTCTTTTTCTTAGACGCCTTCTTACTCTCTTTGGAAACCACTTGTTGACGAAAGTGGCCACTCTGAGCCGGTGTATGTGCCTGATCAGGAAAGATGGTCAGGTTAGGCTGATGATCTCCACTCAAATTGGGTGTATGTGCCTGACTTGGTTTTCTGTATGATATGGGGGAGTATCCCCCACAACCCTCTTGGACTGGAATAGACGTGTGTGTCTGTTCCGAAGTGAATTGTTGATGTGTCACTCCACTGGTAGGGGTAGTTTTATGTGTCTTTCCCTGAGATGCTGCTGAAGCTGTTATAATATCCTGGCAGGCATCCAGAATATGAGCAGGAATTTTCTTCTGCTCTTTCACCATTGATAGGATATGCTTGGTGACTTCAGCTGCCGGAACGGTGATATATGTCCATTCCGGGCTTGGAGTAGGTGTATGTGCATGCTCCTATCCTCTTTTTCATGTCAGTGAATCTTGACACTACTCATGTGTGGGGGAAGAGAGTTGTGTCTGCCTCCTATTTGTTGTCGGGGATTTCCGACTAACTTCTCCGAATGCTACCAAGCAAGACTGTTGGTAGGCTTGATTAATACTAACAGGTGTCTGTGCCTGCTGATTGCACTTCGCTGAACATATTTGATGAGATCCATCATATGTAGTCAGACGATCCTACTGACTAGTTGATGATGTATAAACAGGTGTATGTTCTTGCCTATAGTACTCCTCTAGAATTTTTTGTCGGGATTGACGTGATGCTTCCAAACGAGTCTCCTGGACAGCGGAATAAAAACAGGCTGGTGTGTGTGCCTTCTCGTTTCTTGCCACCAATTTAGGTTGGTGGACTTATCTGGAGATGTCATAGATGAGAACCTGCTCACTGGTAACTGGATTTCTCCTCTGGAGATTCATCTTGCCTGCTTGGGTTCGAGGAACCTGAGCTGAACACCTGGAGTCGGTACCCTCATCATGTTGAGGGTGCACTGCCGCACGAGTCTGGCGGCGATTGTTGGTGGGAGCCATCGGGAAGTACTCCTGTCTGGTTGAATTTAGGCACTGAGGGACCTGCTCATTCACCTCCCCATAATAAGGGAGTGAATGGTGATTGCGTTCCGGGGATAATGACCCGAAACGGTTGGAGACGGTAGTCATCACCGCCTGCTTCATGATCACTATTCATCGTTGTCCGGACGACCGGTGTGAGTTGTTCACTTGGAGGGATTGTCGGGTAGCCTCCAGAGTTGGGTTGGTACCGTGATGATGGTACTCCTAAACCAGTGCATTTGATACCTAGCGTTGAAGATGCTGAGTAGGTGATGTTATCCTCAGATCAGACGACGATCCAGTAGGAGTAGCAGTAGTGGCATCTGTAGCAGCAGTATTCACAGGTGTGAACATAAGAGCATCCATTCTGGAAATGCATAAGATCTTGGAAATGAGTTCATGTTTGATATAACACACGTAATCAAGATAAATTCAGCCACTACATCTTTTGGATGAGCACATATGTCAATGATTGTTTTTTTGGCCCTCTCATTTAGTTTTAAATAGGGGCCTAACAACTAGGTAAAACATCATTTTTTACTTGGTTAAGGATTCACGTCGGGTTCCCCATTTTTTGTTTCCCTCAGAATTTGGGGACGACCTCCTTGATGGGAGGTTCAAACATTCTGATCTGTTTCTAACGGGTTTTTTTGTAGAACTGGAAACATCCAATGATTCCACATGCATTTGGACCTACTTTCCAAAGGTAGGTGCTCATTAGTTTGTGGACTAATGAGTCTTAGGAATTTTCATTGGTCGAGAGGATGGGAGGTCGGACTCATTAGACCTTTTTTAGGGGAATTGTTTTCTACTCCGGAACTCTATTTATCGATTTAAGTTAGGTTCGTGAATCCTTATTACATCACCAAGTACAAAATGAGCTTTCCTTCATATCTAACAATCAATGGTTAAATATATAAGAAATTTAGTGAATCTTTTATATGTATTCGAGGTTCTTCATCGATAGAGAATCATCTGTATTTATTAGAGATTCTTGGTCAATGGTATCCTTCAACACATTTATATAGAAGTCGTTTGGTCATTATGATGACTATGATCGTTTTAAAGCCACCCAGTGGGGTATTTTAAGTTTATTGTCATTCAGAAGGACAAAGATAATTTTAGAGTTGGGATCGAACCCGCAGATGGGCAACCTACGTATCCTTTGTTTAGAAAAGGAATCAGAACCCACGTAGTTTGAGTAAGGGAGTATGATGTTTATGATTGATGGCTCAAAGAAGGACGTCATAATTACTTTTACACTCTAGTCTCACGTGAGTCATGCTCAGTGTGAGAAACAATAGGTATTGGTAAGAACCAGACAATTGTTCCACGAAAGATGCAACCATAAGAAATAATGTAGTGCTTATGTATGTATGACTGCCCAGATAAATGAAGATTAGGATTTACTTCAGGGAAGAAATCCAGGAACATGGTCTATAAAGGTATAGGTGTTTCATGGAGATTTGAATACTCTAACTTGGGTCTTACTCCTAAAAAGGAGGCCCAAATTAGGAGAGGACTTATGATGTGGTTTTACTCCTGAGAAGGAATCCCATATCAAAGGTAAATTAGGACTGGTTAAGAGAAATTAAGACTGGGGCTTTCTCTTAAAAAGGAGACATGGGTTAAGGGTATTAAGGTTTGGGGCCTACTCCTAAGAAGGATGCCCAGATTTGGGACCTTTAAGAATATGGGCTTACTCCTGAGGAGGATGCCCAAATTATGGGACATGGGCTTACTCCTAAGGAGGATGCCCAGATTTGAGAATTATGACCGGGAATTACTCCTGAAAAGGAGTCCCCATTCAATTGAGTTCTCTCATCTTTAAAGGATGTGGTTAAATGAATGAAATCTCAATATTTATTGACATAAAGATGTGTAAATCACTAGGTTTTGAGAGATATTCTACAGAGTTTCTTTCAGATAAGGAATTCAAATCAAGAAACCATTCCATAAATGACTTTGAAGAGTGTCTTGAAGAAAGAATCTTGAATAGGAGAAGTGTAATGGCTTAAGAGGGGTGAAATGGGAAAGAAGGGAAATGAAAAAGGCAGGGGCGGGCAAGTCTTGGCAGGCGCACAGGTACTGCGTGGGCGCGCAAGTCCTGGTCATGCAGGTATACCTACGTGACACAAGGGTGCTTGTGCGATGGTTAACCAGCAAGGAAATACTTGAGCGACTCTTGATTAAAGCCTTTAGAATCTTCTTTAGGTTCTTCCAGAAGAGTGGCGCGCAAGTTTTAATGAAGAAGTAAGGCGACGCACAAGTGTGGCCATTTCCCTTAAGGGCTGGCCACTCAGGCACACAAGTGTTGATGAGTTTCAACACTTAGGCCTTCCTCCCCCTCTTTAAATCTTCCGTTCTAGGTAATAAATTACCTTAGAAGTGTTTCGGAGGCTTTGATAAGAGACTAGGGTGTCGGGAGCTCAAATCTGAATTCTGAAAAAAAAATTCCCCCGAATGGGGGGCCCACAGGGTCTATTTATAGGCTGGAGAAGACTTGGGCGGTTATCACTTAGGTCGTGCAAGTCACTTGTGCGAAAATTAGGCGACGCGCAAGTGTACCTTCGCGACCATGAGAAAAATTGTGCGACCTACGGGCAATGTTCCCTTTGTTCATCCCTCTGTCGATTTTTTGATGTTTCTTCAAAGGATGAATCAATTTGGACTAAGGTATTCCCCTTTTCCAATCATTAGACTCTGTGATGAAAAGGAGCGTCAACAAATGTATAAATGAAATATGGTTGGATTCTATTATATGAAACAATGAAGAAGTCTTGCACCACTCGCAACCCTGACTTGGCTTGCATTACACACAATCACGACCTTCCTCGATAGCGTGTGTTGTATGCAATATCAGGTTTCACTAAACAATGATATATGGTTATAATATTATTATAAACTATCCGTTATGAATGGTATTAACTGAATTGTGAATTTTATAACATTATTATTCATCTTACATATTATCTAGAACATGGTATAAGAACAAAATATATTTTTCGGGTAAAATAAGTATTTTTCAAAAAATGCAGTTTTGCGGCCTTTTGATGGAGAACCCACTTTAAATCTAGTTTTGACCTGTTTATAAGTTTAATTTTACAAAATAAGATTCTTCTTTGGAATCAGGATATAAATATTTACTTTGGATAAAATTTTCATATTATTCTGATAACTTTCATTTTTTTAATGAATAGTAAAAACAAGCTATATTTTCATTAAAAACAACTTTTTTCATCGCAATAATTTATATGTTTGGATTATATTTTTAATTGTTTTTAAAGTTTAATTAGAATATATTTTTACCATTTAATCCAATGTTGTTCATTGTAATTAATTTCACTTTGAAATTGGATATAAACAAGTATCAATCTTTTGATCGTTTTTGTTTCATAAAAACATGCTATTTGTTTTGATAGCGGGAATTAATTTTAAAATTAATTAATGCCACTTATAGGTTTTGAATTTGTAAAAATAGACAGCAATTTTGAATTCCGAATATCAAATAATTCTTATGCTGAATTTTTGGTATTTTTCTAAAAAAACTTCAATTTTCGATGAATAGTGAAACCACTTAGTGGTAGTTAAAAAAACTGACTTTTTCATTTAAATGAAATTTTACCACTTCTGTGAATTGAATTTCGAAAATCCGAGTGTCACGGTTAATATCAAGGACTAAAATGTGGTTCGATGAGATTAAAATAATTTTTGGTGAATATTAACTTTTTACTTTTATTTACCACGGTTTAAAGTAAATTGGGTAATTAAGGGTACAAATGATATTAATATTACCCTAACACATGTCCTAATTATATTGTATAAGTATAATTGGATCAAAAACAACCTTAGGAATAAAATATGACCATTTAAGGACACTTAGATTAGATTAGGACATTTACTATTAATTTATTTAAAGAAGGGTTAAAATAGTTAAAATCAAAGTTTAATAACTAATTCATTTTTAATATAGGGTTATACATAAGATAAATTCGACTATAAATATCCATTACAAAGATAAATATATTTCATACCTAATGGTATTTTATTTATAATTTTTAGACATTAAATAGTATAATTTATTTAGGACACAATGATGATGCAGTTATTATCTCATAAATGAAATATTGACATAATTGATGTTATAAATACTAAAATAATGTAATTTTAGACTTTTTATGAATTAAAATAATTTTATAGGTTAATATGACATGTTATTATTAATTTAATTAAATTTTTTCGAACTAATCATTCTTTTATTATTTTCACAAAAATCAATTACCAAATAGTGTCAAAATTGACATAAAATAGTTTTTAAAACAAATATTATATTATTAATTGTTATTTTATTCCTAAAAATCTATGGTTAGGCCATATGACTTATATAAGGTTATATATGTTAATAAAAAACAACTTTGGGTTCTTTTGGCTTTTTATAGTACGTTTATTAACCTTATAGTGTAAGAAAACAAGAAGACATGGTAAAAGTACACTTATTTAACTTAAAGTCAAATCAAAATGATGAGGTTAAAATAGAAACCTAAACATGTCTAAATTCTATTTTATGAATGGATTTCGACCCATCCCCACCTTATCTTCGAAATAAATCAATTTGGAGTTATTAAAAACCGAATATGACTTTATAATAAAATAATATATTTAGTTTTTTCAAAGGTGCCCCTCTCGTCCCTTATATAAGGGCACCCCTTACCTCTTCTATTCACACCATCTTGGGCCTTTATGCTCGGCCCACCCCTACCAATTTCTCTTCTCCACTTCCATAGAAACATCCTAGAGGTTCTGGTATTCTTAAAAGACCATCTTTAGTGCCCTAAGTGGAGGTTAAAAAGAGGCGCTTCATAGAAGAGGTAATGCCTGTTACCGATTCTTTCAACTTTATTTCTTCTTCTAATTCTTATTATTTAGTTGTTTCATTATGAAGTAATACCATCTGTATAACTCATATACTTATATGTTATTATAATTATGAAAAAACCCTTTTTCACCATCTATCCATCCTATGGAAAATGAAATCACCGCGCGTGCGTACGTATGGAATACCGTCTCCACGCCGTGCTGTAATCTATTTCTAACCACCACCATACTTGGATGGGTATAATGGTGTAAATAAATGACTATATATAATTATTGTAAAGTGATATTGATTACGAAATATTATACATACACTTCAATACAATTCCACAATCCTGAGAATGAAATCATCGCTCGTGCGTACGTACGGACTACCGTCTCCACGACGCGATGAGATTCATTCTCCATGTTTACCATTCATGAATGATTATAAAGTATATATAATGAATAATAATGAAATATATGAAATAATAATGATACATGATTTATTTATATATATATGTATGTAATTTAATTAATTCCATTCAATTCAATAAGGAAACGAAAACAGCATTCATGCGTACGTACGGCCTACCGTCTCTATGAACGGTGTATTTATTTTCATTTATCGATATATCATATATATATGTATATGATGAATATATGTTATATATAAATCATGTTTTAAATTCTGTAATTATTTAAATCATTATATAATTTATAATATCAAGAACAACAAGTCGAAATATGTACGATAAATGAAACAATTTTACCCAAAATGATGCTTTAACATGGAATTTACAAAAGAATGGGTAATATAAAGTCATAAGTGAACCATATATGATATCATAACAATGAATATGATTCTTTAATATGTCAATGACATTATTTAAATCATTATACAGGATGTTTGGATACGTACAAATCACATCAGACCTAAGGTAAGGGATAATGTTGCAATCTCAATTGTTTTCTATCCGAGATTGCTTATATGCTAGTATTTACTGGGGTTATATTTATCATCCATGTCCAAGTTTTATAAAAATGTTTTCATGTATGTTTAAAGTCTTTTTTACACATTTTTTTACTTTTACTACATTGTATGTAAGGAATGTTTTTTTTACCATACGAGGTACTTTTTGACTTTTTCGGAAAAAGTACGAGAAGAATGTTTTTTTAAATTATACGGCATGAATAGATTTTCATGGTTTTATAAAGCCATATTTTAATGATGATTACTCCAAAATATTTCATGACTATTTAAAAAAAATATCATTCTTTTATAATTTCCTGACGTTTTGTGAAATGAAATTGATTTTGAAGAAGAAATGATATTTTCCTCAAGAATTCATTTTAAGTGTTTTATCAAAACCATTTTTCCATCTAAGATGTCATTATTTAATATGTGTATGTTTCAAGTAAAATGTCTCTATGATTTACATGGTTTCACTTTTCTTATGATGAAATGATATCCATTTGTTTTATATGGATTATGTTATGATGGGATGATGTTTATTAAACTCATTTTTATTATTTGGGTTATGATGAATGATTTATGTTTATGTTATGGAACAAGTAAGAATGATTTCATTATGAGATGGGTGGGACCTATATCTCCCTCCAATGCATTGGGTAAAGATTTATATCTCATGATATAGACATGGCTGGAAAGGTAAGTTAATCCAGTTCAGTGTTACAAGACTGAAACGAGGAGTGAACTTAATTCAGAAAGAGACTTTGTCCACTAAGATGGTCTTTGCAGCAATGCCTTGGATACTATGGAAATCATAACAAGTGCTGAATGGTATCCACAATTACATGATTTATTCCCATGCTATTAGATCAAGTTTGATTTTCCTTTATGATATATTCCTTACGTACTTCCGTGATTTATGTCCTTACTCAATATTTTGATGTTTAGATTTTATTTTCAAGCTTTTGCATTCAAATGTTTATGGATTGTTTTATGTTCTCTATGCTTACCCTTACTGAGCATTTGAGCTCACCCTTTTTAATTTTTCTTTTCCCGAGGATATAAAGAAAGGTTTTAGGTAAGAAAACAAAAGGGGAATTTCTTTATTGGAGAAGTTGAAGATCTTTCACTACAATTAGAATATTACGATCCAAGTTTCCAAAGACACTAAACTATTACGGTCCTTGTGTGTCTTTTTTTTTATGTACTATGTATTCCTCAAAAGTAATGTAATGTCCATGTACGTCAAGCTTTGGGTCTCTACAGATAGTTTCAAAACCTCTTCGAGAAAAACATTCATAAACTCCCCAACTACCCTATGAACATTTACTATCTTAGAATCCATTGGTTACATTGAAAAATTAGCCAACATGGAAAGAACTAGATCCACATGATGACTTCTCACCGGAAATCTCTTCTCACCAACAAAAACCGCACAACTTCTATTGAAATCCTAAACAATGACTCTCCTCCAATGGAAGTCGATAATAGAATGTACATAATAAAAACAACCGATGTTGATAATGAAATCATATGACTACATCAATAATAAAAAGAGATCCCCATAGGACTAATGTGGTCACATCATCAGTCTACACCCCTAGCACACATCAAACAATATGGTCTAGAATCTGACTGGCATAATCAACATAAGGGGAACAAGATGCTTCTCTATTTTTAGTCCAATATCATGGTCTATGGCTAGTGAAAAAATGAAATGAAAACCTTCTAAATCAAATAGGGCACAAAAAAGGGTACCAAACATACTGATCACTCATCTGATAATCTATTAACCCTCTGGAACTTATGCCTCCGCTAAGTGCAATTGATCATGCCTAACTCCTCTACCAATTTGATGATGAACACCCACATGGACACGCTTGGGTTACATAACCTTAATGCAAGTAACGTCCTGATGTCGCCCTCCACTTGCACTATCTCCCCTTGGAAAACTGAAAGCCTATTATCCCTATTTTTGAAACAATTTCCATAGAAACTGCTATTGAGGATGGAACTGAATATATCCACCCCCACCAAACTGAGCTTGGGGAACTATTGGGTACTATATTTGGATATGACCACGAACCAAACAACCAAAACACATTTGTAAGAGCCTCCAAAGAAAAGCATGTAATCCACTGGAACTCGAAGGTCGGAAAGGAAGTTGTTGAGGTCGACTCCCTATGGGTAAAAACATCAAAGGTCCCAGAGACTTAGATAATTCACTAAAAATTCTGCCTCTCAAAGAAATATGTTGGATCCTCTCTCACGGTACACCTCCTCATGATTTCATCATCTTGATCACCTCCACATTCTCCTAACCCCAAAATATTATTGTAATGTAAAAGGAGTCAAACTCTAATGGATAGAAGGATGAAGTTCCTCTTCAAGATGTATCACATTAGTATATTCATCTGGAAAATGGATTGGGTAAAATGTAGAAGGTCCTTGAACCTGATTCCCAACTCCCACACCGACATACTCTCTTACTGAAGGGATTGTAGCTCTTGCCGCTTCTCATCCTTCATGTTCGATGAAAGGAACTTTGACTGGAACTCCTTATATAAGTCAACCAACAAAACATATACCTCCTTCCGCTCCCCTAGATATACCGTCCACCACATACGTGCAGCTCCCCGCATCTAAATGACTTCTAAAGGGACCCAATACTTCATAGAGGCACAGATCGAACTGAAAGTGATCTCAGGATCCTATATCCATATCTCTGTCTACACATATAAAACACTACATTCATACTTCCCCGAATCCAACCACATGAAGTTGTGAAATTTTCTCTACCACTGATAATCCTCCTAAAATGGACCAACCTTATAGCAATCAATCAAATCAGCCTATTTAACCTCAACTTCTTGAGCCACATGAATATGACGACCAGGAGCCATAGCTGAAAGGAAAACAAGGATTTCCTAATCATTATTTGTATGTAATTTTCCTTAATATTTATTTTAATTTATTTTATTGATTTTATCCTTCCCAAAACAAACAAATTCAAACAAGAATACAAGTAATTATTATGAATGTACCTCTTCTATTTCTCTACCCTGAAAGAAAGTCCATCTCCCTTGGTCATTCAGTAAGATCAGAGTCGATGCACAAGATCACTGGGGGCCTCAAAATCTTGAATCCCATCCAGTCTCCTTAGCCTATATCACACACCAAGTTCAACAAGAACTATTTCCATACCATCCCATGAAATCCTCACTATGATTAATGTAAAACTCCATCCTATCTCTCAAACATCATCATATTATTCCACTATTCCATAATCCCCTCCCTCAAAAAGATACACCATCTGGGCTGGTAATGAAGAAAGGGGGACAATGACCCCCCAAGTCTCACATCCAGTAGGCCCTCGGTTACCACTAGCACCAAGGGTGTTCTAAACTCACAATATGGGAGGTATTACCCTTTATACAAAATATGACCAGGATATAGAATGAATCATACACAAAAACTCCATGAATAAATATAATAGAAAAATACAAAAACCATACCACATGTATGAACAAGTATAACTAATATAATAAAAGTCTCCAATGTAAATACCCAAAAGTAAAACTGAGTACCGCAAAAGAAAATTTCCAATGGTCTAAGCTATTAATTCCAAGAATGGTCCACAAAATCATCCTGGAAACCTGAAAGCATTTTTATATATATATGATAAGAATACAATTACACTCAGAAGGAAAACCAAATTCTCTCGTGCACAATTGAAAGAATCCTACTGATTCCCCTATGAGGAAAGTACATAACCAAACAACACCAGAATAGGTATACTAACCAAACCCAACCTCACTATGTAATGAAAGTTAAGTAAGATAATATGTTATAAATCACATCGATGATAGGGTACCCCATTCGAATTTCCCACTGGTATACTACTCTATCCCAACAACATATATCTGGTAGATCACATCCCTTCCATATACCACTTCACATGCTTCCCAAAAACTCCTAGACCTCATAACAAACATCCCACCCACGCACAACTTGGCCTCACAACACATCCATCGTGTACACACCAGGGACTCACAACACATCCCTTCTGCATATAGAAGGTTATCACAACACATCGCATCATATCCCATCCCAAAGAAACCAGGGAAATCACATCACATCTCATCTTGGAGACACATGGGATAGCACAAACCATCCTGCTCGCAAACACCTAGGTTATCACTTCTCACTTGAAGACACCTGGGCCATAACAAGCACTATATAATGAACTAAGAGTCCTCTAGACACAACAACCTATGTCATTTCTACCTCAATTGGATGAGAGGTCAGCAAAGAGTGCTTACCCATCCATATGTTTTGATTAGTATATTTTGGGAAAACACCCACTGTGTGACGATGTCATTGTTCATCACATAGTTCTCAACATGGGTGGGTTGCATATAGAAATCAAAATAATATAAAAATATGTGTATGGTATCAAACACTCTATTCCAACCTATGGGTTCTCAAACAAACAACCAACTCACAATAGTATCACCTTTGTTTCCTCTTATTAATTAAATTATTAAGAACTATAATAGTCATTTTAGAAGGTGAAGAGCCCTAATAAATTAAGGTAGCTTCAAATTTCTTCTATGTTCAATGCCCATTCATTTTATCATTTATCATCAACCATATTTAATCACACAACTATCATTTTAATCATTCGTTAAACACTTCCATCTCATTAATCAAACAAACCCAAGTCACTCCAAACGTTTTAAAACAATCCTTTACTTATTCCACCACTTTACAGGAAACTGGTAAGCAAGACACACATCAAGAAACATAATAACGGTCAATAAAATTCTTCAAATAGATGAAGATCCATGGTAAATAAATGCACATCACATTAATGAGACATCATACCACAACCTATGTATATGGGGTGATGTTTTCTCCAAGTTATTAATGGTGCAACTATAGGAGAATTACCCATACTAATCAATATTTTCCTCTTTCAAACTCCCAATACATCATATTAACTGAAACAACCCTTAACTCGCAACCACATCCAAAAACACATTAAAGCACAACCAAAATATGTTTCCCTGGTGCATAATTATACCACACCCATCACAACCCCACTACATAGCCACATGTCAACCACTTTCTCCCACATACACAAACCACATGAATTCCACACATCACAACACCTCACATACAAAGGAAAAACACATTTTCAGATTAAAAATTGTATCCCTTTTTTAATTCCAATTTTTAATCTAGGGGTTATCACACAAACAGTATGATCATGGGGAATCCATATATTAGCCGAATATACATGGTTAACCAAATTTTATATATAATAATTCAACAAAAACATAAAAATATGAATTCAAAAAACCTTTTAGTAGGAAAACATGGACCCCCAATGACCATGATTTTCAATTCGTATTTAGCCCATACAAATCACAAGAATTAAAAATATCAAACATAAAGCAAGATCATGCATCAATATTCCCCATCCCTTAAATATTGATTCTTAAACCAATTTTATTGTATTTAATAAATCTAGAATCAATTATCTTCACAATGAGAAGATCAATATACCCATCCCATAAGATTCACAATTAATAAGGACAAAGGAAAACCTACTTGGATGAAAAGATGATCGAGAATTCCTTGTTCTGCCAAAATAGGGGTGTGCCTGCAGCAAGGAATTATCAAGGGAATCATGAACAAACTACTGAGGCAGTTTACTCAACTCTTATGGGAAGAAGGAATCAATGTGTATTGTATCAAGAGACTTCAATATTAAAGAATAAGGGGAAATATATCACTGCTTTAGTATGGTTGAAATAGATCCACGTGTTTAGATACTATATTGATTTTCCAACAATTGTTTACCTTGTCAAGAACATTTTTTGACCAGTAAAAACTTACTGGACCCTTAGGAAATTAAAAATAGGTTTTAAGGACTTTCAATCAGTCTAAAATCCTTTCAAATAAGGCATTAAACTCATTTTACATCTAATAAATATGTCAAAATGGAAAAAATGGATGAACTAGAAACACTACTCATGAGGCACCGCCAGACAAGTCACCATTGCACGATACATCACTAGATGAGGCACCATCTAGTTGAACCTCCTACCCCCATTAGTGAGTCTCCATTAAGAGAGATACTTCTATGTGAGGCACTACAAAATGGAGAACCATTGGACGAGCCATCGCCCGTGAGAGAGTTCCAACGAGCCACCGCTAGAGAGCGACTGCCAATGTGAAACTTCCAGTGGTCCACCACCAGTGAGCGACTTCTAGGGTGAGCTACCATTAGTGAGGCACTACAAGGGTGAAACCTCTAGGGTGAGACACCATTGGGAATCTTGGGAAACATGGAATTTTGAAATTTTCCGAAGAGAATTACCTTGACATCCATAGACACCTCAAACACTAGATTTCTCATAGAGTAATGGAATATAAAGATATGGGCCATTAAAACACCTCTATTGATAATACCCATGATAAGTTTGTTGTTCGATAGGTTTTTACTGGTAATAGGGTTGTTGGTTTGGTTGTGTATGTTGATTATGGTCCACATAATTACATTATTTTCACAGATAAATATCTTTTACTACTTGAAATTATTGATATTGATTTTGGCCTCCACACAATTCACATGCTTGAATATCCATAATATGAGAAGCTGGTTCTATTTAGGGTAGATCCAACTGATATTTTTGTATATTTTTAGTAATTTGTTTTACCTGGTTTATAAGGCGGGTGGATTCATCTACTTGGAGGATCTTAGGTCTCGATGTTCCTCTTTAATTTTTACAAAGGCTTATATTGTGTGAGAACGTATCTAAAATAAATTTAATGACTTTAGGTGGCTTAATCATAAGTCTAACATCTGTAACAAAATCCACAAGGGTGTTAGTGTCAGGTTGTAAAGAACAAAAAAATGTTTACTGTTTGAGCCATATAGTGAGCTCATGGTAACCTCACTTACGTGTAAATTCTAAAAAGAGTTCTCATTCCTCCTAAGCTAATTCAACATCTTCCTAACCGAAAATATGAATGAAATTCCTTATTTTATGGGTTCTTATGGGATATATGTAATTGTCAATGAATTTTTTAGATATGTTGTAACACCTGGCTATTTTTATGAAGCCTTTTCTCTAAATAATATTAATTCTTATATAGTTTTCATTGCACATAATCATGAGTTTAAACTAACCACAAGATTCCCTTGTTATAAAATTACCATTTAAACATAGAAATTATATTATTATGAATAAATATAAATAACTTATGAAAATGTATGGTGAAATCATTCACAACATATTATTTATGAAAAATATAGATCAATTATATATTAGAATTTTTGTATTAATAAATTGAGGTAATTACTATTATTAATTTAAAATAATAAAACATATATGATATATAGAAAATAAAATATTTTTTCATATTCATCCAATATAAACTTTTTTAATAGGGTATGAATAAACCCTATTTGATTTATAAAAACCTATTTTTTTCAAAATGGTAATTTTACACCTTTGTATGGAAAACCCTTTTAAATTAATATTTTAAAACAATAAAAATTATTATATAACAAAATAAACATTTTCTTTGGAATAGAGATATAAAAATTTAATCCGGATGAATTTTTAATATTTTTCTAATAACATCCATATTTTGATGAATAATAAAAATATACTAATTTCTAATTGAAAACAATTTTTTCATAAAAATAATTTGTACTGATAAATTATAATATTGAGTTGTTTTAAATTATAAATAGAATATATTTTTATTATTTATTATAATTTATTTAATTAGAATTAACTTTACATTGAATTCAGATGTAAAAAAATTTCAATCTTTTTCAATGTTTTAACTTTTAAAACTTGTTTTCTCTTTCAGACAACATGACTAATGATAAATTAATTACAAAAAAAAATTTGTTTTAAATTTTGAATTATAGATTTAATATTTAGAACTAATGGGATCAAATTATGTAAATATATTTATTTTATTTTTGGGCATTGTGAATAGTTACTTCAGTAATTTTTATTGACACCATGAAATGGTAAATATGGTAATAAAGGGTAAGAATAATATTATAAATTTATCCTAAAACATGTATTAATATAATTGAATGTGTATGTTTCAATCTAAATAATCTTTATGTCAAAATTTTATCCATTAGAATCTACTTGGATGAGACTACAACATGTAATTTATTTTATTTAATGAAAAGTTTAACATGTACCACTAAAATTTTAATAAATATATCCTTTTTAATGTTAGGTTATACAGAAAATAAATTATATTATAAAAAATCATTTTAAAATTTAATTTTTTTCTTTATCATGATAATTTTTTTTAATTTTTAGGGAATGAATAATTAGCTTAAATACGTATACTTTAAAGATGTAAACATTAATTAATTGATGAGAAATCAATAAACCAATTTTTATTAAAATACTAATTTTCATAAAAAGACCCAAACACATGACCAAATATTATTGGTCGAGTATAGATCGACCATAACCATCCTTGGGTCAGGTTAGGGACCATTTGGGTCCTTATAGAAGAGATTGTGACAATTGTATTATTTTATTTAATGTGATGTCAAAGTTGTCACATTCATAATTTAATAATTATAAAATTTTAAATGATGGATTTTTTTCAGAAGATAAATTTGAATACATATATTATTTTCAACTCTAGTTTATTTATCTTAATCATAGTATTTTATTTTTATATTTTATTCAAAAATAAGTATATTATATATTTACAAAAAAATTGATATAGTAATTATTCTATTAATAGTGATAACAAATAAACGTTATTAATAATGTTAAAATAAATTTAATCTGGTCTATTTAATTTTTTTTAATGAATTTTATTGACGACCATGACCTCATAGGAATATAATAAATTATTTGGTTCGAAGTTAGCTTGTTATCTTAATATTTTTAAGAAGTAATGAACTTAATAGTTCCAGAAATGACACCATTGATTGTTTATCAACATAATGTTTTTTTCAATTATTTAAAAATCATAATACATTTTTTAGAAAAATAAAATAATTATTATATGGTATATAATGTTATAAGGTATTTATTTATGGTCTAATTGACATAAAATAAGTAAATATTACACCATTTATATGTCAAAATATTTGTAACCCTAGTTGAAAATTAAATAGAATAACTAAGTGTTAATTAAAATTAAATGGTTTAAATTGATAGAAACAAATATTTAAAATATAATGGAATAAGAGATTACAACCATATATCATACAATATTATAAATTTGGACATTTTTTTTTCTTGATGGGGTTTTTTTATTATGAATTGATATTTTTGGAGATCTCAAAAGTACCCCTCACCTTAATTATAAAAGGGCACATCCTCCATCACATCTTCACTTCACTATGAGATTTAAATCTCAGTTATACCCTATCCTTTTCCTTCTCATCTTCACTAGTTACATTCTATTGGTTCTATACTTATTCAAAGACTAAATCTTGTGCTCAAAGAAGAAATTTATAGGAAGCACATCGAAGAAGATGTAATCTCTTCTACCAATTCTTTCAAACAATATTATTCTTCTACTTCATATTCGTGAGTTGTTTCATTATAAAGTAAAAAATAATTTATAAAAAATATATTGATATGTTATTATAATTATAGAACTACATTATTCCACTTTCAATTCATCCTATAAAAAATGAAACCACCACACATGTGTACGTCTGGCATATCCTCTCCAGGTCGTGGTGTAATATGTTTTTCACACCCACATTACGTGGATGGGTATAATGATGGAAATAATTACTATATATTATAAATATAACATTATATTGATTCTCAGATTTTATAAACCATTCTCTTCCATGCCATTCAATAATTACTATAATGATATCGTCACTTGTACGTATGTAAGGGCTACCATCTCCACGATGTGATGCTATTTATTCTACATGAACATTATTAAAGCATGATTACAAAAATGTATAGAATGAATAAATATGATATATAAAATTTTAGTATCATTTCTGAACAATATAAATATGATCTATGATGGATAACTAGAATTTATTCGACAAAACATGCATAAGAAAATGAAGCATTTAATACCCGAATAAAAAGTAATAATGACATGTTATTAAAAAATAGATGATAATATGATTATAAATGATATATAAAAATGAATATGACTCTAAAATAAGTCAATGAAATTATTTAATTCATTATATAGGATGTTCATATATATACAAAGGAAATTATACATAAAATGCAATCGATTATTTCGCAATATCATTATTATATGAGATTGTTTATACGTAAGTATTTTCTAGGGTATATTTGTCATCCACGTCCTTGTTTCCTAAATATGTAATATCATTTCTGTTCATCTAATATTTTTAAATGAAAATTCCCATTGGTGAATTTTTATTAAATGGTATGAAAGGAATATTTTTTCATTATTTGATACGAGGTACTTTTTGACTTTTCCCGCAAAAGTATACGGATAATGTTTTTTAACATATATGGAATGAACAGATTTTTATTTCTTCTTAATGCCTTACTTTCTTGAATCTTACTATATAATATCTCATTTATATTTTCAAATAAATTATTTTCGTTTAAAATTTTATGGATTTTTTAGAAAATAAAATATTTTTGAATAAGAAATGATATTTTCCTCAAGAATTAATTTCAAGTGTTATATCAAAGTTATTTTACATCTAAGATGTGATTCCTAAATGGGGTAATGATTCATGTATAATATACTTATGTTCACTAAGATTTTATTGTGTTTATGAAGGGATGGTATTTTTGAAATCCATTTGTTTTATATTGATTGTGTTATGGGTGAATGATGTTTAATGTAACCCATATTATTCCTTGTGTTGTGATGAATGATTTATATTATTGTAGAACACATAAGAATGATTTTATAATGAGATTTATGGGACCTATATATCCCTACAATTCATTGGATAATGATTTATATCTCATGAAATAGTTATGGTAAGAATGGGAAATGATCTCAGTTAATTAATATAGGGCTGAAACGAGGAGTGAACATAGTTCAGTAATGGACTTTTTCCATTATAATGGTTTTGGAAATGAGCCTTGAGTAATATTAAATGATTTTATATACTTATGTTAATGTCAAAAAACTTCATTACTTATTTTATAACTTTAGGGATTATTTTCATTTGTTCTTATGAACCTTTATGGTTTATCCCCTGGAATAATATCATTATCTTTCATATACAGGATAAGATTTTCAAAAGATATGTTCTTATATATAATGATTATGATAAGATTGATCTCTCCCTTGTTTATCCTTTCGGATAATTTTATCTCTCCCTTTCATATTTTTCTTTTCCCCATTCAATAAAAAAGGTTATTATTTTTGATATGTCAATAAGTGTCTAGTTATAACAAAATAAGTGGGAGAAAATGAATATGTCCTATGAACGAGTTGTTTATGATTCCTAGTTTCTAAATACACTATACATATATGGTCCTATCATGTCATTGAAATATTTTGTAATGAATATTCATCAACTACGAAGTAATATCTATGTTTGAAAATTATAGGGAGTTATAGTTGGTATCAGAGGACTGTTATGTTTATCCTTTGGAAACTAGGATGAGAAAACCTTAGTAAGAACCTAATGGATATGTAAAAGTATATGTTACAATCCATGTGTTTCAAAAATGATCATGAATAACCTAGGATAAAACATAAAGTATCCTAAATTGAAATTTCATTTTGGACTATGTGGTTTTCCTATTATAATTTGTGTTTCTTACACAATGCTTCTTTGTTTTAGTCAGTGGCTCGAACTTAGCGGAACCTTGTTAATGCTTAATGAAATGGGAAACTAAATGATTGTACTCCTGAGAAACCAAAGGGTTTGGTAACAGAAATTAAACATCTTGTAACTATGCTCACACAACTTTCTCAAGATATAAATCATGAAGGACTTCCAAACGATCAAGGTAGGGAACAACATTCTGTACTGTCCTTTATGATGCAGTGTCCACCTTATTTCAGTGATACTTACGATCGATTAGTGGATGAATAATTGATTTGTGCCACTAAAAATATATTTTCAGTACTCTAATGTTTATGACATGATAAATTCATCTTACCCATCTATCTTTTGGAAGGTTAATTTGATCAATGGTGGAACCTTATCAAGAATTTGAGAAAAAAGAGATGAAATTGAATCCACTGAATTGGATGAGTTCAAGAACATATTTTTCAATAATAACTTTCCTTATATTCTTAAAACAAAGATGGAGAAAGAGGTCTTTGAACTTAAGCAGAATGATGATGAATATTTTGGAAGCTACGAAGAAAAGTTTACAAGACATGCATGGTATACTTCTAGAATTATTATTCAAACTAAGAGTAAAATTGATTGATTCCTTAGTGGCCTAAAACCGGGTCTCTGAAAAGAATTATCCATAAGGGTCTACAATATGTATGAAGAAATATTTCAATGTCATCCCAAGGATGATAAGGATATTTGAGTAACAAATAAGTCCTATGGGTTTGATAAGAAGATAAAAGTGGAATTCAAGGGAAAATCTAAACACCACAAGAAAAAGAATATTAGTTTTCCCTTATTCTAAAATTGTGTAAAGAAACATGGATGAAATTTTCATGAAGGCACTAGTAAATGTTTTATTTGTGGAAAAGAAGTTCATTGGGTTTTTTAATACTTAAGTGATAGGAAAATATGTCTAATGATGCTAATAGATAAAATATCATACATAAAGCACCTCTTACACTTCATTGATACAAGTGCAAGGAAATGGGGAATTATGCCAATCAATTTTATAATCCAAGGATTATTAATGATAATCGAAATTAGAAAACTCTTAATTCTAAATACAAGTCTAGTAACATGAAATCATTATCGGTGATGTGGAGTGTGATAATGAAGTGGAAAAATGTACACATATAATCCACTCTAAAGTATATGATGTTTTATTTTATCCTAGATCCACCCAATATTTTATTATTGAATAATTTTCTAAGGGTATCACTATATTAACTCAACAATTAGATGTTGAGTTTTCTTTGATAACTCCTAATGAAAAAATGGTCACATAAAAAGTTTACAATGCTTCTCTAGTTATAGTTTGTGGGAAGGAGGAATGTGAAGTAAATTCAAAAATCTCAAAAGAAGGTTATCTAGTACACTTGTACTCACACTCCCTTGAAGTGGAGAAAATTTAGTGTTCTATAATGATACATCCAAAAATGGGCTAGGATGTGTTCTCATGAAAAATAATACAGTGATAGCTTATGCCTCGTGGCAATTGAAAATCCAAGATAAAAAGTACCCATCTCATGATTTGGAGTTAGCATCAGAAATCTTTTCATTAATGTTATAGATGAATTCTCTTTATTGTGAAAGGTGTGATATTTATAAAGATCATAAATTTTTAAAGTATATTTTCACACAAAAGGAGATGAAAATTTTCTAAATAATATGGTTGGAGTTGATTAAATATTACGACTAATCAATACATACCTCCATTAGAAAGAGAACAAGGTGACATATGCATTGTGTAAAATGGACCATGCAAGCCTATACATGATTAGGATCACAAAAAATCCAATAGTTATGGATTTGAAAAGAATATATCTTGAAAATTTAAAGGAAAGGGAGAAGTATTATCTTTCTCAAATGAATGTTCAACCATATATACAATTTAGGATTATGGACGCGCATAAGAAAGTTGTAGAGCTACAAAAGAATGTGAGAGATGTTCTTGAATTCAACCTTGATTTCGAATAATAATATTCAGGAATTAGGTTTGTATCCATCCCATAACAGGATTAAAGAAGAATATATTTTATGATGATCATAGTTCTTCATTCTCTATTCACCCTAGAAGCACAAAGCTGTACAGGGACTTGAAGGAGTATTTCTGGTGGGATGGAATGAAAAGAGATGTTGTCGAATATGTCTCTTAGTGCTTGGTTTATCAGCAAGTTGAGGAAAATAAATAGAATTATAATGGGAAGTTACAACCATAACCCATACCAGAATGGAAATGTGAAAACATCACTATAGAATTTTTCATCATACTTCCCAAAACAACTAATGGCCTTAATTTTATATGGTTTATAGCTGATCACCTTAAAAATTCAACACACTTCATTTTTATTATATATGATTTATCTCTTGATCGTATTTACAATATATATGTAAATGAAGTTGTATGATTTCATAGGGTGCCACTTTCCATTAAATCTGACTGGGATCCATGGTTTACTTCGACGTTTTGGTAAAGTCTATAGTACGCTCTGTATACAGATTTATGTTTCAAAAATACCTATCATCCCAGACAAAAAATCATTCAATGATGACAATTATAACTCTAGAAGACATGGTTAGATCTTTCTCAATGTATTTTAATGGTTTTTGGGATCAACAACTACATTTGGTGGAATTTTCATACAACAATAGCTTTCAGTCAAGTTTGCAGATGGGTCCTTATGAATCCCTCTATGTAAATAAGTGTATAACTCCAAAATGATGGGTTGAACTTGTGGAATTAAAGTTTTTAAGACAATATTTTTTTGATGAAATGGGTGAAAAAATCGGATCTATTCAACAAAATATTAGAGAAGCTCAATTTTGACAACAAATTTATGCTTCTAACTGAAGAAAATACCTAGAGAATGAATTGGGTTACAAGGTGTTTCTTGTAATATCTCCTTGTAAGAGAGTAATGATATTTGGATGGAATGGAAAGCTAAGACATAGTTATATCGGTCATTTTGAAATTCAAGATCAATTGTGAAGGTAGATTAACGATTGGAACTACCATAAAATATCTCTAAAGTTAATGATGTGTTCCATGTATCTCTCTTGAGAAAATAAAAACATAAACCTATACATAAACAGAATATAGAAGTCGTACCGCTGAATAAATATATTTTTTATGAAGAACAACTGATAGAGATTATTTATCATAGTGAAAAAGTTCGGAGAAACAAGACCACTCACATGGATAATGTTTTGTGAGAGGACCACCAATTTGAGGAAGCTACGTGGGATCCTGAGAATATGATGATAAATAGATATACTTATCTTTTTGTATCCATGTGATGAATTTCATGGGAAACTTCAGTTTAAAGGGGGTTTAAGGTAACACCCAGATATTTTTATGAAATATATTCTCTAAATAATTTTAATTCTTGAATAGCTTTCATTTCACGCAATCCTAATGTTAAATAAACTATGAGATGCCAATAGAATAAAATGACCATTTTAACCTAGATTTTAGGTTAGGGGGAATAAATATAAAAATCTTATGAAAATGTTTTGTGAAGTCATTATCTACTAATTATTTATGAAAAATATAAATCAATTATATATGTGTATTATTGTATTAATATATTTATTGAATTACTGTTAGTAACTGAAATTCTAGAAATTTATGTGTTATATAATTAATAAAATATTTTCTATATTCATCCAATAGTTATTTTTGTCATTGGGTATGAATAAACCCTATTTGGTGTATAAAATACTATATTTTTTAAAAGATTAATTTTCCGCCTTTTAATGGTGAGACCCTATTAATTTGAGATTTTGACACATTAGAAAATTAATTTATGACAAAATAAATATTTTTATTAGAAGTGGGAAATAAAAATTTACTTTGGATGAATTTTTGATATTTTTCTGATAAATTTCAAATTTTCATGAAGAGTAAAAATACAGTACATTTTAATTAAAAACAAATTCTTTCATCTAAATAATTTATATTGATAAATTATAATATTTAATGTTTTCAAAATATTGCATATAATATATTTTTATCTTCCAAAATAATTTATTTCATTAGCATTATTTTTTTACTCAGAATGCTTAGAGAAGAGCCCTATTTATTAAGAGAAAATCAAGGAGCCCTTTTTAATTGGGAAAGGGTAACCCATTATTTCCCATAAGGCAAGAGGCAAACTGCCAAATTTCTAGGGACAAAAAGTCCAAAGAGACACCGTTCAAAACAAAAATCCAGAAAATCAATTTCAAATGGCCATAAACCAACAAAAACAAACACCATAGTAAACCCTAGTCGCCTCCATGGATTTGGACTAGCCACCAAGGGCCACTATGAGCCGTCGTTTCATTCATAGTCACCACCAAGCCAATAGATGTAAAAGCCACCACTAGTGCAGACAGAAGCCGAAGAATGCGACCGCAACTCACACCATAGCTAAAACCGCACATCTGCATAAAAGTACTTCGATGCCACCTAGGACCCGATGAAATCATCATCTGCAACCATGTGGAGCCTTATAAAAAATATTTTGACACTTATTTTATTTTATTTTACGTGATATTAAAGTTGTCACATTCACAATTTAATATGTATAACACTTTAAATATTAGGTTTTCGAGAAGATAAATTAGACTAAATATATTATTCCGAAATATATTATAATAATATTAATCATAGTATTATATTTTTAATTTTTATTCAACAAATAATTATATTAAATAATTACAAAAAATTGATTTAGTAATTATTTTATTAATAAAGATAAAAAATATAATTTATTAAAAATATAAAAATAAATATAATTTCGAATAATTAATATGTATAATGAATTTTATATATGTCCTTGACCTTTGAGTAATATAATAAAATATTTGGTTCGAAGTGAACTTGTTATCTTAATTTTTTTTAAACCAGTGATTTGAATAGTGGCAGAATTGACACCACCGATTGTTTATCTAAATAATATATTATTAAATTATTTAAAAATCGTAAATAATTTTTTTAATAAAAGAATTATTATATGGAATAAAATTTATAACGTATTTATTTATGGTATAATTTATATAAAATAATTAAGTATTTCCCCATTTTAATATTGAAATATTTGTTACCCTAGTTAGAAAATTAAAGAGAATAACTATGGGTTAATTAAAATGATAAGGTTTAAATTGATAAATAAAACTTGTATAAAATATACTTGATGATGATATTAAAACAATATATTATCTCATATTCTAAATTGGGACATTTTGGATGTTTTTTGGATGGGTATTTATTTTATTATAAATTAATATTTTTGGAGGTCCCAAAGTACCACTCACCTCAATTTTAAAAGGGAACCTCCTCCCTCAACTCTTCACTTAAATTTTAGCCTTGAATATCAGACATACTTGAACCTTTTCCTTTCCTAAAATCCCGAGATACATTCTAGATGTTCTTGGCTTATTCAAAACCCAACTACAGTGTTGTAAAAGGATATAGAAAGGTAGTATGTCGAAGAAGAGGTAATCCCCTCTATCGATTCTTTCAAAGTTTTTTCTTCTTCTAATTCATATTAATGATTTGTTTTATTATAAAGTAATAAATAAATAATAAATTATATAATGAGATGTTATTATGATTATGTAAATACAACATTCCACTTTTTATCCATGTTATGAAAAATAATATCATTAGGCGTGCTTACATACAACTTATCATCTCCACACCGTGGAGTAATTTATTTTTCACCACCACGATACTTGTAAGGTTTTAATGGTATAAGTAATAACTGTATATGATTATTATAACATGATATTTATTGTAAAATATTATATCCATTCACTTCAATACCATTAAACAAATATGGGAATACTATCATTGCTCGTGCGTACGTATGGCCTGTTGTCTCCACGATACGATGTGATTCATTCTACATGACATTCATTAAAGAATGATTATGTAAATTTATATAATTAATAAATTTGATATATATAATTATAATTATAATATAATTTTGTTCTGATATAAATATGAACTATGATAGTAAATCAGATCTTATTCGAAAGAACATGCAAAAGAAAACGAAGCAGTTAATACGCTGATAACAAGTAATGACGGAAAATTATTAACAAATAAATGTTAATATGATCAAACATGATATAATAAAAAATAATATTATTTATAAATAATCCAATGAAATAGTTTGAATAATTACACATTAGGTTCAGATACATACAATGTAAATTGGACCAAAAAGGTAAGGGATAATTTCAAAATCACGTTATTATCTCAGATTGTTTATACGTAAGTATTTACTAGGGTATATTTATCATCCATGTCAATTTTTTTAAAACAAATAACATTACTTTTATTAATATACAATTTTTTAAAATCAATTTTACACATTGGGGAATTTTTCTTAAATTGTATGAAAGATATGTTTTATTGTAATTCGATACGAGGTACTTTTTGACTTTTCCGGAAAAAGAAGTTGAAGAATGTTTTTTTAAAATATAAGGCATGAACATATTTTTATGTATTAATGATTCCTTATATACATGAACCTTAATCTATATTATTCATGTTTATTTTCAAATAAAATCATTTCTTTAAAAATTTGACGGTATTTTGAGAAAAGAAAACATGTTTGATGAAGAAAGGATATTTTCCTCAAAAATTAATTTCAAGTGTTATATCAAAATTAGTTTCAATATAAGATGGAATTATTTAATAGGGTTATGTTTCAAGTATAATATCATTATTGATCCTATGATTTTTTTGTGTTTATGATGGACTTATATTAATGAAATCCATTTGTTTGACATGCATTATGTTTTAGTGGAATGATATTTAAAGAAACCCATTTTCTTCCTTTGGTTATGATGAAAGATTTATGTTATTATAGACCACGTAATAATGTTTTCATTATGATATGAGTGGGATCTATATCTCCCTCTAATACATTGGGTAAAGATTTATATCTCATGAGATAGTCATGGATGGAATGCGAAATGATCTCGGTTCTGTAAAACAAGGCTGGAATGAGGTGTGAACTTGGTTCAGTAATGGACATTGTTTGCTATGAGGATCTTGGAAATGAACATTGTCTAATATGAAATAATTATATATTCCTATCTGAATTAAAAAATACATAATTTCTTATGTTTTGACTCTTAGTATTATGATCATTGATTCTTATGAACTTTTATGATTTATCCCATGGCATGATATGATGATCTTTCATATACAGCATATGATTTTCAAATGTTATGTTATTAGGAAAACTAATTATGATATGATTGATATCTTCCTTGTTTACCCTTATTGAGCATTTGAGCTCGTCCTTTCACATGATTCTTTTCCCTAGATCATGATGAAGGGTATTATGTATCATATGTCAAAAAGGGTCTCGTTATGATGAAATAAGTAGGAGAAAAGGAAGATGTATTATGAACTAGTTTTTTATGTTTCCAAGTTTATAAAGACAGTATACCTATAAAGTGATATCATGGATTTGTTATATTTTTTTAATGACTATTCCTCAACATTGAAGTAATATCTATGTATGTAATGTATGGGTCATTATATAGGCCATCCCATCCCATTATTTATATTGGATCCTGAATCCTCATCTAATCGTCGTCTATATTGCACTATTAAAAGAGGAACAACCTATGACCTATTACCACATAAAATAAATTGTGGTTTATAAAGGCATCATAGAATTTGAGTAAATTTGAATGATTCTCATTTGGCTCCTTGATCTGATTCCTACTAAATTCAACTATGTTGTGTATCATAAAACTGAGTCTAGGATGTGTCGTGGTTTTAGGTACATGGATGGGAGGGATAGTGATTATGGATGTATAACTACTAATTTATAGAAATCCATAGTATACTATGGTTCTCTCTAGAATAAGAGTTTGGAATCACTGCTATTCAAGACATTCATATTGGAAATTTTGAGGATTGGGAGCCATAATTTTATTCAACTTCTTTGTGTTTGAAATACATAAAGAATATATATATCTTTAGATTTTAGGATTGAAAGAGAGATGTTATTAATTTTCTAGTTTCTATGAACTAGTTAAAGTGTCCTCGATTATGCACCAATTCTCAGCCCATATGTAATAGAAATGGATTAATAAGGTAAATAGTTAAATCTCAAAGATCAAAACAGAGGTCACCATGCCGATGTGACCTGCTACAATGAATCCAAAATTTGAATGGCATGCATAGTGTTATTAATTCCACATTGGCCAGATCAGATTACAAATTTATTTGTAGCCCCACTACCACTACTATGATGGTCCAAAAATTAGTGTATGTCTGGGGTCAAACCCACAGGGTGGTGACAATAAGGTTTTTGATCTAGGTATAAGGTCCTAGAATATATTCCTCATGAAAATATCTGTGAGTTTCATTTTAAACTAACAAATTGATTAGAATATAGTTTATGGAAGAAGGATTTTTGACAAATTTTTGGGTGCATATGCTGTTGATATCCCCAAATATTACAAGGTAAGACCTATTTGATTACACCACATAGCTATTCAAGATTCAAAAAATTTGATTTTAGTCTTAAATAATGTATCTTTACAAGATATTAATGAATCATTTTTAATGTGGTGGTTTTCATCCTGAATGAATTAGGTTAAACTAAAAAGGCGGAAAATAAAATAAACTATTGTTCATAGTTTGGTTCTTTAAAATTTTTTAGGGTCATTCCATTACAATCCCAATGATCTAGTTCATGAAATGGAATGAAATATGATTTTATTTGTTAACGAAATCTATATCCAGTAAAATACAACAGCTTTTATTTATAGATTCATTTATGGGGCTTCTAGCACTACTCTCGAATCATAACACTATATGGATTATTCATGCATCGAAATATAAAATTTAACCAAGAAAATCCATAATGTAATTGAATTAGACATTATTTCATCATAATATTCAATAACGCACCTAAAAATGGAATCTTTCTTGAATAAAAAAAATACGCACCGGGGTAGTTGAGGTAAGAAGAAAAAAGTTCAAACAATGAAAATAATTCACGTCTTCAAACGTAATCATAGTAGAAATAGAAGAGTGAAAAAAATAAGAAAATTCATATCAACAGAATGTGGAAACTGAAAAATAATAAATCTCTTCAAAAGTAAGAGTCCCTGAAACCTAAATACATTGTATAACTTATGATATAAATGATTCTTAAATTGAAAGTATGCATGATTTTCTCTCAAAAATTAAATTTCATGTTGTATCTCAAGATTTTACATCATGAATAACAAATTTACAATCTCTAGTATTTTGTACCTCTTCTTATTACGGTTTCAATGAGAATTGTTGGGACATTGTGCTTGAGGGTTTTAAGGTCTAAGTATTCCTCCTACACTATAAGTGGTCTTCATCTTGATACATTTATGGATTAAATAGGATTTATTTCTTGGGTATGTAGTTGGAGAAAACATTGTGTTTCATGGATTTATTCCATAATTTATATTTTACGGGGTAAGATGTCTAAAACTGGAGACTTTTACAATCAGCACCCCTTTTCTATAACAACTCCAATTTCCCATAAAGTTCGATCAAATAAGGCAATTACAAGGCCTAAAACATATAAAAGTTCCAATAAATTAAATCCAAATTATATATAATAATTAATCTTGTATTATTATTCAAGCAAATATGATATTTCCATGTCTTCATGCAATATTCTACATGATTTATTTTGGATATGTAGAAATTTCTCTACATTTCACAATTGGTTACATGGATCACATTATACATCTCCTAAATTGTTGAAACATCTATATGGTTCAAAAAACTCCTACATATCATGTTCACATATGCGATTAAGCTATATTGGAAGTTCCAAACAACTCTAAAATAAAAAAATATATTTTTTGAGTTCTATGATGTACGATCATGAGTCAATGAAGAAAAACCGTTAATAATCATATAAATATGTCTAAAACACTATAAAAATACTTAGCATTGGTTATCTATAATTAATATGAATTTATAGAATCATTAGAATAATTTTATCATTTGAAACAAACATGAAGAAAATTAAAATACCCTAAAAATCATGAAAATAGTGTAATCTGGAAAAACCAGGTTTTGATGCCTATATAGGTGTATGTTTAAATTCATGAGTAAAAGTAAAATGAAACTTTAGCATACTCCCTAGGGGTGAAAATAGTTTTACATAGGCATTGTAAGGTTAAAAATATTTTTTCATAAATTCTATAAGGTTAACTACACACTACCTTAGGGTAAGAAATAATTAAGAAAATATTCACAACTTATGATAGCTTTCTACATATGGGTAAACATAAAATTATAAATATTGTGTAAGTTTAACATTACAGTTGCATAAAGGTAAATTAAATTGTATGTTAGGGTAATTCACATTTGGTAAATTAAACATAATGGTAAAAACACATTTAAACGTAAGATGAATTTTTAAAAGCTTTGTAAAGGTAAGCTTCATGATACAATGTCTATTTAAGGGTAAGTGAAATTCTATTTAAGGTAAATATGAGTTCATATGTGATACACATATATAAATAAATATAAATGTTTTGTAATGGAAATATCTGAAGCTCCATAAAGGTAAAGGAGTTCATGTGTAAGGGTATTGTGTAAATTATAATACTCATGTAAGGGTAACACAAAACATTCATGGATTTTGTATAGGTAAAATCAAATTTCAAAAACATTTATAAGGGTAAAAAAATTAACATAAGAAACAAAAGGTTAAATAAAAAAACATATAAAATTAATTTCTCACAATATTTAACCAAAATTAATTATATGAATAACATTAAAAAATTATTAATAGAAAATTAAATATCATATAATTAAATAAAAAATTTGAGAGTCATGAGTAAAAAATTAAAAAATATTTTTTTATGAGAAAAAAATAAAAAATGATAATGAAAAGAATTTTTAATATTCAAAAAATGATGAAAATAAGTAACATATATATACTCCAAAATTAGATAAACAGCCATCCCATCTTTAACAATGTCCCAATTTTGGAAATTAAAAAATATAACAATATTTTTCAAAAAATATCCCCCTATTTTAAATTTATCAAAAATATATATAGGAATGATTTAAATAAAATAACAGAATTTCTCCCCTCAATAAAATAAAAAATAAAATTTCGTTTTAAAACTAAATTTTCATCATTAAAATTTCAAATTTTATTGTTTCAAATCTAGAAAAATAAAATAATTTAATAAATATGTCATCAGGTTATTTTTTATTTAGAAGAAACACTAAATCAATATGACCTTTAATCACATGATCCTTTAGAAAATGAAATCTAATATATACATATGTATTTTTACAGTATTGAAAATGAATTTTAGAAATATTAATATCAATATATTTATAAAAAAAAGAATTTTATATAAGGTAATATTAAAATCACATATTTTTTTTAATACAAATAATTTTTGAACAAAAACAATAGAAGAAATTAACTATAGATAACGCAAAAGTATGTTGTTTTATATAAATCCTTGAAATTAAATTCATTCCATGAAAATGGCCCATTCCTGTTGTGATTTTCTACTCATTCCTAAAACTACGAAAATCAAAGTCTGAATATAATAATAAATAACAATAATTTTGATTTCAGTAAAATAATCTAGTATTAATAATTTCTCTAATATATATAAGAACCCACTTAATTTCTTTAAATTAAAATTACATAGGATTTTAATAAAAGCTACCACATAGAAAAACTAAAAACATTATATATGGTCAAGATGCAATAAAATAAAGTATGATGCATATCATGCCTCAATACACTTTAACATCAACACACTTTACAGAGTCATCTAAATCCAATTTAGAATTTCTACTCATCTATATATTAATAGACATTAATGAATCAAGGACAAAATATGTATCAAATTCTTTAGCATATTTTTCTAATTTTAATAAAATAAAATCTTTTCTTTAATTAATTTGTATGAATTGAGAAAAATTATATTTTCCCATTAATATCATACAAAAATTACTTTTCATTAATTTCGAAAAATTAATACAATGTATATCATTTGTCAAATCAAATATTATGTCATAAATATATATATAACTACAATAAAGACATCATTTTAAATATTATTTATAAACAATACAGTATTAAAATTTCCATTAAAACGTTGTTTCTTTATAAATTGAGTTAGTCTGTCATACAAAGATCTTGGAGATTTTCTCAGACTATATCATGATTTATTATGTTTGAAAACATGATTTAATTTTTTTTCAAATATAAGGGGTTCTTTAATAAATAATTATCTATGAATAAATCCATTAGAAATTGTAGTCTGTACATCCATTTGAAATAATTTTATATTATGAAAATATGAAAATTAAAATAAAATTCCAACAGCCTCTGTAACATCCCACCCCAACGCATTTGTTTGATAAACGATATATTTTCACTAACTTTATGTGAAATCCCTAAGACACTAATAAGATATAATAAATAGAAATTAATAAGGATAACCTTGGGGGATTAGTTTTTCATTTTGAAATAAAAAAACATAAAAAAAATAACACAAAAACCATCTAAATGACGCCTGAGAATATTCAATACTTCTTAAAGGGAACCAAAAAAACCAAAAAATCATAGTAGTATTGATAAGGTGATAATAAATATTTAAGAATGAAAAATACATCCAAGGACAGTGACACCAATTTTTCTCACTGTAATGACACTAAGAGTTATCTCTAATAATCAAACACCAAACTGATGAGGAAGCATCATATTGTTCCACCAGATAAATGTGACACCTTCCATTTACCAGAATCTTGGAATACAATATCTACAAACACATGAAATTTATCAAACAAGGGGGGAATGTAAACTCAGTTGGAATTCCCCAAATACATTCCAATATACACCACTTGAAGAAAAAAAGTTCAAACATTATATAAAAATATATTTTTATAAACAAAATAGTGTAATAAATAATCAAAACTGAGAATCTCAAAACAATTTTATTACAATAAATACAATTAATCAATATGATTATTCTAAATAAATTATTATATTCCTTCCTTCCCACTTGGAATGACCAACCATGTTAATCTCTCTCACACACACATTAATGTTATGTGATAGTTCCATACTCATGATAGGTTACTCATTGATCTTCCAAATAATCCCTGGGTTGAAAATCCCCAAGTGACCCAACAGAACACACCCCTTATTTAGGGTCATGTCTAATGAAGATAAACTCACATGAGCCATTTATTCCCAAACCATATACCATATCAATTTATTTCCACATAAAGAAATTATTCCATTTAAATAAATTCAATAATCATCTCACTTGCTTCAAAACAAACAATAATTTTAAACCCACAATTTAAAATTAAAAAAAACTAATGTTTCCAAAAACCATTTCAAATTCCAATTTCCAAAACAATATATCACTGAGTTTTCCTGAATAACTTGATTAAAATTTTATATTTAAATAAAAATTCAAATAAACTAAGAAATAAATTTATATAATAAGTTGAGAATAGATAGAATCCACCAACCTCTCAAAGGGTTAATGAAATGAACAAAAACACTATAGAATTATGGATTAAATATCACAATATCTCCCCTTAAATATATAAAAAATATCCCATAAATATTAACATTCTATCACATAGATATATCTATTTGAAATTATATTTATGGATTCAAGAGAGTGGATAGAGGTTGATCTTGAAATAACAAGTAGACCAAGGGCAGACCACTGATATTGGATCTCTAATGCACATTCATTCATCCAAAAGTAACTTATGTTTCAATGTTACCTGAGAGGCTATGATTGGATTGATGATTGATATCATTTAAGAAAATGAGATTAATAAGGATTTTTGTTGATTAAGTTAATTTTTAACTTACAAAAATTAGAGAATTAAATGTCTGTTAGATGGTTAGGTCGCATAGTTTATCAAACTATAACAAACCGTGTAAACTCTATTTGAAATAACCCTAATAAACACATGGTTAGGTCACTGATTTTGGAAATACATGCGCCAAACATGTGGTCATACTATCTCAAGTTCGTCCCCTCAAACTGTTGGCTCACATGGTTTGGGAAACCATGAACCAACGACTCATCTCCCACTATCTCCTCCCGAACTCTTTCCCCTGCCATGCATAGGGTTTGAACCAACTATGATATAACTATGTTCTTACCCAATGAATTATAGATACACCTTTAATGGATTCTTATATAATTAGGATGGTTTATAAAAATCTTCTTGAAATTGGGTATCTCTAAAAACACTTTCAAAACACTCCAAAACCCAATAAACACTCTCAATTCATACCACAATCATTAATTAACTTAAAAAAACACACAAAAAATTTCTTTTACCTTACTGATGGTGTAATAAATCCTCCCCACTATTTTTATTTACATCATCTTATAGTGGGGGACTAGTGTTGTTTTGGAAGAGATTTGTCCACAACTCTAACATTTCCTTTTAACATTCCCATGTCTCTTCTGAAATTTGATCATGAGACCATAAAACCAATATTAAACTGATAATTTTCTAATATAAGAGATAATATATCCTATCCACAAATATGTATTGAAATATGAATCAATTTATAATCTGGTTCAATATCATCATGGTCAAATATAATAGCTTGGTCAGGATCCGGAATTCTCTTCTTCAATTGAGATATATAAAATACATTGTTCCCATAAATAAATATTGTTATTAAAGACAACTGAAAATAAAAAGGACTAAATCAATCATGTATATGAAAATGGTAAAAAATTAGGATACAACTTGACTTTATTACCAAAAAATTGATTCCCTGTCCTTCTAGATATTCTCAAGAAAATATGATTAGCCAGATCAAACAATATAGGTCATTGATGACAATTCTTCTCCGATTTATGTAGACTCTGAGCCATATAAATATTATTTAAAATCTTATAAATATTATTTTTTTAATCATTAACAATTCTAGAAATGATAAGAGAAGTCTAACACATTTTCACCCAATATAGCAGAGAATGAAAATAAAGGAAATAGAATTCTTAGAAATGAGCCTTATGTATAGAGATTTGATAACTATGGTTTTATGGGAACTCCAATAATGGTATGTTATCCTGTAACACCCCAGGTAAATAAGGAATATGACATTTTTATATTTATTCATATTTTTGAATAAAATATTAATGTTACTTTAAAGGGGACGCTATGCTTGATGGCGTACCCAATACGCCACAACGAGATTCTTGGGAATCTTATGTTGCACTCTAATAATAAAATAATATTATTTTAAATGGTAGTTAACGCCTAGCCATTGTAATGGTGGAAATGAATAGAACTAACTAAAATATGATAATATATGTTTGTAAAATATTTTTACTCCTTACAATAAATTTTAGAGGATTAAAAATGCGAATGAATCCAATTTTTAAGCATAAACATTCTAATATTCTTTAAAAGGTCGATTAACCGCCTTTCGATGGAGAACCTATTTTAAATACACTTTTTAACAATTTTATGTGTTGTATTTGACAAAATAAAATTCTTCTTTAGAATCAGGACATCAAAATTTACTTTGTCTAAATTTTTGGTATTTTTCCGATCAAGTTCATTTTTTATTGAATCGTGAAAAATGTTGTATTTTAATTCAAACCCACTTTTTAATCTAATCTATTTGTATGATTAGATAATCTTTTTAATTGGTTTTAAAGTTCAATTAGAATATATTTTTACCATTTAATCCAATAGTGGTCGTTGGAATTAATTTCATCTTGAAATTGGACTTAAACTAGAGTCAATCTTTTGATAATTATTATTTCTTAAAAACACGCTATTTGTTTTGACAGTGGGAATTAATTATTATATTAATTAATTCAACTTATATGTTTTGAATTTTGTAAAATATACTTCATTTTTGAATTCGTAATATGAAATATAGCTTAGGGGGAATTTTTGGTATTTTTCTGAAAAACATCAATTTTTGATGAATAGTGAAACCACTAAGTGGTAGTTAAAGAAACTAATTTTCTGTTTAAATGAAACTTTGTCACCTCTGTGTTTTGAATTTCAAAAATCCGACATACATGGTTGTCATTAAGAAGTAAAATGTGGTTCAATGGAATTAAAATAATTTTTTGGTGAATAGTAACTTTTAAGTTTTTAATCGCGATTAGAGGTAATTAGTGTAGTTTAAGGTAAAAATAATGTTTTAATAATATTAGATGAGCTTGACACATGTCCTATCCTTATTGGATGTGTCATGGCCGACCAAGACAATTCATGGGTCAACTTGGGGACCCTATGGAGCCACATTGGTTGGGAAATGACATAAATAACTTTTTATTTAATGTAAAAGTAAAAATGGCACAAACATGAGTTGTTTTACTAAAACAATTTTTACATGGGGTTATACAAGTCAGAGTTTTGACTATAAATTGTTATTGGAAATATAAAAAGATTTCATACATCATGATATTTTTTTTATAATTTTTAGACATTAAATAAATAAATTTATTTATGACATCATAATGACGCACCGATTACCTCATTAATAAAAAATTTAAATAAAATGAAAAGATAATGTAAAATCTATGACCTAAACATGTCCAAAACCTATTGGATGAGATTATTTCGTACCCTTATCACCTTATCCTCGAAACACAACAATGTGGGACCATTAAAATCCGAAACTCATTCTAAAATAAAGTAAAATTTCTTTACTTTCCAAGAGTTCCCCTCCTCTCCTCATATAAAAGGCCCCCACCTCTACCTCCTTACCCACACTTCCAAGACCTTTGGATCGGCCAAACCCTGCCCATTTTGTCTCTTCACATCCCTCTATTACTCCTAGAAGCCTCACTTCGGGCAGAAGTCTTCCAAAGGAAGCGTTTGAGCTGAAATCAAAAAGAGTTACCCGATTTTAGGGTAATGTCTTCACTTGTGTTCTTTTGTTTTATTTTGCTTCACCAACCCCCTAAAATATTTTTATTATTTTCTATTGTAACAACACCAGTATCCTAAATATACTAGGATGTTTTTATGTGAATGGTTCGAGCTACACTTACACACACCTTCATTTAATGGTTAAAGAACATATTGTTTCTGTGGTTGGAGAATTACAGCCTCACGAAACGATGATTGTTCAATATTTTTTTAACACCTTCAAAGGTGGACATTAAGATGTCCCTATATTAATATACGATATATAATATGTTTACGTTTTCCTTAAGATTCTGAATTTTTCATTTATGTCATACCTTTATAGTTTCCATTATGGGTAAACCCGATATCTTCATTTTAGGAAGTGCGGACTACCGCCCCCTCAAAGTGATTTGATTCGTTAATGCCATATGTGGGATGTATAAAAAATGGATTCAAAGTTATTATATATGATGTATGTTACATATAAATGATTAATATAACTCTGGAATTAAAATATACATACCTCTCATTTGGTTTTAATTCCATTAATATGACATAGAAATGAAAGTAGCGTTCATGCGTACGTACGGCTTACCGTCTCCATGAACGGTGCATTTCATTTCTTACCTCTAAATGATTATGTAATATTATAAATACTTATATATTATGGATATATATGATATATATTATATCCAAATCATGAATATCATTCTGGATATAATGAACCTTTTACCATACGAACAACATGTAATTATAAGAAGTCCACTTTCGACTTAAGAACCAAATATCGACAAAAGAAACATTATTAACTTAAATGATTACATAATGTTTATAACATGGAAATAAGTGATATAAATGGGATAATGAACTTTAAATAAGGTTCTTAAGAAATTATAAATTAACTCAAGTTTATTATTCAGGACGTTAAAGAATGATCGAGTCAAGTCGGACCCGAGGTAAGGGATCCTACTCCTCTCTTTCTTTTTAAGTACACTCTTTTATGTCATTAATTTTAAGATAATCTTTATTATGATTGGGTTGTTATTTTATATTACTCATACTGTACTTTTTATGTTCATATGATTAGAGACCCTATTTTCTCTCATCAATCCATTTTACAAGTTTTGAGTGGCAACGTTAGGCTGCCGAATTTTCGTAAGAGATCTAACCTCTCTTTTTTTTAAGTACTCTTATTTAAGAAACTTCTTTTAATCTCACCTTTGTTATTATGGGGGATGTTCTTTTATATTAATCATTCTTTAAATTTTATTTTAATATGATTAGATAATCTATTTGATCTCATCAATCCATTTTTGGAAGTTTTAAGTGGCGCTGTTAGGCTGCCGAGTTTTCGTATGGTATTTTTTATCTCACTTTTATTACTGTGATATTTATGCTATATTTGCCACCATTTCCTTTGAGTGGTGTATGTAAATCCCATTATTATACTCTATGTGTAATATAATTTCATTTATGGGTACTTACATATTCATTTTATGACCCTTCTTCAATGGGGTGTACGTTTCGAAAGTTACCCAAGTCGGTAAGGGAACATTTCACCCTCCTCTTTTTAAAAGACTTCTTTTGTTATGTATTTTAATTCACATACTATTATGTGGGGATGTGTTCTTATATATCCTTATTAATGTAAATTTTATGTCCAAGTGATGAGATACCCTTTTATCTCTCATCAACTCATTTTATGAGTTTTGAAGTGACGCTGTTAGGCTGTCGAATTTCTGTAAGGGAACTTCTTAACCCACTTTCAATTCTTTGGGTTAAACCTCTAATTCTTGATTTTATTATTCCAAGAATATGTGTGGGATCTCAATGTTTTATTTTCCACAATCCTTTGTGTGGATATACTATTTCTACACATAATCATCTCATTGATAAATTCTTATGTCCTTTAGACGGACTAGTATCGGAAATCATAACTCAATCTCATTTCATTGTGTTAAATATCTATGTCATTGGTTTTGTTTCTCCGTGATTATGTGTGAATGTCCTATGATTGTTTTACACTTAATATCCACTTATATTTTGTGTATTTGTATTTGTCACACATAATCATTTAATTGATTTATCCTTAATCTAAGGATACCGACTTTGTAAGGGACTTCATCTCAATCTCCTTTCATTGAGGCATATTTGGTTTTACAAACAACTTTCTTTTATAAGGTGTATAAACCCCTTTGAATTTTAATTTTATTCAAAAGTAATCTTTTTATATGAAGCGCTTTACTAAGCGACAGAAATGAATGTTTCTTTTAACGAACACGGTGACAACGACCTTTTCCGCCGCCGCGAGTATTATTTGGTCTTTGGCTCCTCAAAAAGGAGTAATGTTTTTTAAAATGAAATAAATACCATATACTCTTTTATGTATGTTGGTATTGAAAATGGTTTTTATAAAGGATTTGTTATGTTGATATATTTATGAAATATATTGTGATCGAAATGTGGAAATGTTTTCTTTCCATTATATTTGTTTAATGTCTTATGATTTTATAATGGTACTTGGACATTATGATGGGTGGTGCCGTGAATACCAGGATGGGTGGTTACGTTATAACCTCCAATGCATTGGGTATGGAAGTCGGCCGTATGGCTATTCCATTAAGTATGTGTGGAAGTCGGATGTATGGCTATTCCATTAAGTATGTGTGGAAGTCGACCATATGCTTATTCCATTTATGTATGTTTATGTCCCATGTTACCTTTTTATGTTATGTGTTCTTTATATGGGTTTTATGGTAATCTTTTGGTTACAAAAGGGTAATTAATGATCCTTTATTCATTGAAGAGCTTTTTTACTACTTCGAAAAGGTGAAAGGTATTATTTTGATAAAGTATACATTGTTTATTGGTTGTTTTGAAAAACTAACATTTTTCATTATTTGTGTATCCCTTACTGAGCTTTTTATGCTCATCCCAGGTTTTTGAAATGTTTTTCACAGGAAATAACACGGAATAGGGTCAAGGATGGGATCAAGGGAAATTCATGCTACCTAAAACATGGAACTAGACATGTTTCTTTTTAAGAGTTTTTATTTTATGGAAACTTAGTAGAAGTTTCTACTTTGTAATCTTTTGAGATGTAATAGTCATGTCCTAATTCTCTAAAACTCTAAACCTGAAAAGATCCTCAATGTGAATTATTCATTTAATTCAATATTAAGTAAGGTTTAAGGATGGGGCCTTATATATCCTCCCATGATCCACCAATATAAATCTCATAATGTCTATTCTTTTTTCAACATTATTCTCATTATCTTAGATTTTATATATTTTTAAGGATGATAAGCCTTTCTCAAGTTAAATTTGGTTCTAAGAGCATGCATTAAGGACCTAAAAAACTGATATGTATACCACAATTCCCAATCATACACAATTGAAACTAGAATTACATGAATATTTATGAATTACATAATTTATATTTTGGAAAACTACTCCACTATATTACATTTACAAATAGGGATGGAGTGAGCTAAATTCACGAGCTTATCCTCAATGACCCATATGGTATCATGTTTTCTAACCATCATTGGAAGATATATGATATTGTTAATATCTATTTACTACCATTTCCACACCAGAATCTATAAAGAATACAAAATACTAACTGGCAGTTAGTTCACCACCTTTCCCCACTAACAAGTGAGGCATATCAATTCAAACTCAAGAACCCTACTCTACATGAATGTCCACAAAAAAATTCTCTTAGTCATATATATATCTTCTAAATTCCAAGATAAATATCCCATCTTAAATGATGGTACATGGAAATATGTTATTCATGATAAGAAATATGTTCGATGATTTGATCTATAAAATTAATCATTGAACTCCCATCTAGCTTCAATCTCCAAGAAATCATCTTCCCCATTGAGTTTTTACATCATAGAGATGCATTTTCGATCAAATATTTGGTCTTTTATCACATGCACAACCAAATTAAGTACAATTGTGACTAGAAGGAAACCCATATTAGGACCTTTCCTAATGAAATACATATTCATTTATTCAATAATAGACATTCATTTTCATTGATCTGACGCCTCTTTATCCTTCTAATAATTTTACTTTTAATCAATTCATAAACTATGAAATTTTCATTACCTAGTATAAACATTAATTCAAATTCAATCATATATATATGTTCCATCCATTTTGGTTTCCTTAGATTCAATTACCATTTTGAAGAAATGTTTTACCATATCTTATGATTAGTGAACACCATGAATTTCTCAACAAAAATATAATGACACTATGTTTTTAAGGCACAAACTATATCATTTAATTCCCACAACTAGAAAAGAAACCTAAACCAATGGTTTGGAACCATTGTTACTAGTCTCCAAGCCATTGGAATAGCTCATTTCAATGATATGGAGATCCATTGTTTATTATGGTATAGGTATGGACATATACCAACCGTTTTTTGTAAAATGTTTTTATAGACCTATAACAATGGTTTTTAAAATCATTGGTATAGGTCATATTAAAAACCTATTCCATTGGTTTTTTAAAACCTTTGGTATAGGAAATGTTAAAAATAAATCCTAACATGGTTTTGATCACATAACCTCCCGTTTATAATCTAAAGACCTAAACACTAACCTAACATGACTTTTTTGAACATAATTTCATAAATATATATATTTATAATTATAATTATTTTAGGTTTTTATTCTTTTATTGTTATTTGAAAAAATAATCCATAAAAAATATTGTTACATATACCAATGGTTCTCAAAACTGTTTGTATATATACCTTGATTTTTTGAGATATACAAACTATTTTTAGAAACCTATTTGTATTTGGTGGACCAATACCCACAGTTTTTCCAAAACTAGTGGTGTAGGGTCTCTTTAAGGTATATTAACTAACGATTTTTTTCTAAATAGTTGGTATAGGTAGCCTATACCAATGGTTTTCCAAAATTATGGTATAGGTCCATTGGTATAGCTCCAATATCTAGTTGTGTACAAATATTTTTTGGGTAATTATTCCCATGAACCTACACCTATCCTAATCTATAAGCTATAATATGTTCTCATTTCATCATAACACATCCCAAACTAGATGTAGATACATCACAATAAACCTGATACCCTGGTCATGACTCAAGAAACATATGGATAAGTGATGATGTAAGTCAAACAATAAGTTCTAGAAATGATTTCTATAACTCATCACTCCATTAGAAAGGATTAATTTTAATTGTAAAATATATCATCAGTGAGGAAAGTCATGAATAATCATGAAACAATCATGAATAATATCTGATTGATACAATGAAACTGTGTAACTCAAAAACACTCCTCGCTGGTTTCTAAGTGATAACATCTTCTACATTTTCAGGATCTATAGGAACTTTTATTTTGGAGATAACTTGGTCGATATAATTTAAATGTTTTATCATAAATAAATACACTTTAAAATGTTATAACAAAGGGAATGTACTCACATGATACCCAAAATTATATCAAATTCATGCTCATAGTGATCCTTTCCCCAAAAATTCAATATAATATCATCAACGAACACCAATAAAAGCATTTTAATAATACGTATAAAATATTCAATTAATTAATTACATAAAAATTGATGGTGAATTTGTAATACATAATTGAATAACCACTTATTTATAATGTCCATAACAACTCCATAAAGTTATATTCTAAATACCCACCTTATGAACTCATAATTGGTGATACCTTTAACATAAATATTTGTTATAGAACCAGTGGGATAACATAAATTGATCAAATGTATAAGCAATTAATGGAATTGGATATCATTTATTTATCATAACCTAGTTGAGCACATGGAAATCTATAAAATTCTAAGGACTTCATCCACCTTTGTTATAAAATGAACTAGTACTTCCCATAGAGATATAATAGGTTAGAAGAACCATTTTCTGTCCAACTCTTCTAACTAGAATTTCAGTAACTTAAATTCTATTATTTATATCGTATAAGATGATGGTGAAATAGGACCAGCCCCTAGAATGATGTTAATCATAAATTTAAATTCTCATTCAAGTTGAAACCTATAGAAACAATGGGGAATAAAATCAATAAATTGTTCAATGATGGTTGCAATATATGTATTTCTGATTTAATCAATATATGTTAAAGTAAAATCCTTAACGTGTAATATATTAGTCTAAACACTACCACCAAAGGCCTTTCCTATATCCATTAATTTACCAATATCCTTTAACGAGATGTTTAACCCCATTAGTACGTGTGAAACTAAAATGTCTGGTATAAGAGTTGTTGTGGTCCTTAAAAGATATATTCTGATCCATATCCATATCAATAATAGATAAAACCCAAACCAATTTATCCCCATCAGTCATTATAAATCATTCTTCTCACACAGAGGCTATATTCTCCCATTATCCCAAAGGGTTTTTATGTTTCAAGACATGAGGCATCATTACATCATGAAAATCCATATGATTATATACATGAGAACCAATAAAACGGTTCAGTTATTCAGAATCAAATATATCATTCATGAAAGTATAATTTGAAAAAATAACACCACATACCGTTGAAGGAACTGTTTGATCCTATGTAATAATCTTCTTGGTACAATAGAGTTTTTTACTCAATCCTCATTGATCCTTGCGTCCTTATTATGGTTGCATTAACTCAAGACTAAAGGTTCTCTTAGAATCATCCTAACTCACTCAGTTCTAAATATGAGATCCATTCCAACATAATCATCTAGTTGGAACATGTTGAGAATTGTGTTTCATTTGTTGTCAATAAGATTTCAATATGGTGTCATGTGTTAATATGTTTATATAAAAAATTTGTTAATGATGATTGAATATGGGAAGTTGTTCCAATGAAAATAGGGGAAGTTGTTCCAAAGAAAATGCCACATATATTTTGAGAATCACTATTTGATATTGAATGTCAATCTTGGACATTCTCCAGTTCGATTTTGACAATTTTTGAGCTGATACAAAGTTCCAAATACTTTTATCAAAGTGATAAATGTTTACACCATCATAAAGAAGACCATGAAATACTCAATTCCATGAGGATAAAAAAGATCCATCCAATTGATTCTACTTGGATGAAGGTTGTGAATTATATCAGATGATTGATTGACCTAGTCCTCAAAGTCCAAGATATGTGTTAATGGAAAACACATCAATCACAACATGGAGAATTAGTGAAATATGCCTCAATGCATGAGGAATGAAGAAATTATCCATGCATCATCCATGATTGGATCAAAACAACATATTGAAGATCTTTTGAATTTATGATTTAAGAAGTATAAAAAGAAGATGTTTTAGAGAAGATATTTGTAATTATCACTCCAAATAGATTAGAAGAAGAAAAAATGTGGAATGGTGGCTAAGAATTTTATATTTTTGAATACATTGTTTTACACTAAGTAGTTATTTTTTATATGCCTTTATTCCAAAAAAATGGTCCAACCAAGGAGGCCAACTAAGGTCCTCATCCATAAGCACATTCAGGTCCTAAGGGTCAACCACACCTGAGGGAATCCCTCATGGTCAATCATGCCTAATGCAGGAGTGTGGGACGTGTATAAGACCACCGGTGCACGAACTATGGTGAAACCGTGCAGTGTGAGCATAGTGGGCGCCAGGAGGGCGCCTGAGAAGGTAAGAGTTGGCGCAGAAGAATTCTTACAGAACACCGGTGCGAGGAGGCACCAGGAGAGGGGGAAGGAGAATTCTAGGATAGGATTTTCACGGCTTTTTATTTAATGAAGCTACAAACCATGGAACATTCTGATGTGGGATGGCATTTTAAAAAGGTGGAAGCGATTTCTGTCATCCATTTAATCCAGCATACACTATCATCCGCACATCTAATCTGTGGTAAGCGTTCTAATTGGGACCACTCTTCTCATCTCATGTCTCACAGAGTGAACCATGGCTATATGATCTCCTTCACTGAGTTATCTTCAACCTTCGTCCACCCCCAATGCACCCTCATACTAGTGATGATCCTAGACACTGATATTATCACTCTGGACACTGTTTGAGCTCATTCCAAGCTCGTATGGATTGTTTAAAGAGAATGAAACACATGCATGCATTAACATTCACTTGCAAGCACCAACCTGAAGAAACACATATTGGACAAGAAAATTCAAGTCTACTGAGGCCATGAAATTCGATGTTCGTGAAGAGGGTGATTTGCATGCATTTGAAAACATATTCATGTGAGGAATTTACTCACCGAAAAAGAAAGAGTCGCATTGAACAAAAATAAATTGAGAGACTCATCATATCTATATCTTATGTTTGAATATTTCAATATCATAGATCATGAAAATTCAATGATTTGAAACCTGTAGCATATCGCACGGGATTTGAACTCAGTGAAACATGCTACATTTGCCAATAAAAGTAAGAACATGTCGGCTCATTTTTGTTCTTTAAAATCATGAGATAGCTCTTATTTTTTGAAAAACAAAGCTTCGGAAAAAATTGTTTCTGCGTAGTTATATTATGCGAAAAAGAATAACTGCATGGATTCAACATGTGATACACACTTTTTAATAATCCATGTGAAGGAAGAAGGTTTTGGAACCACCTGTGCAAATAAACCTTGTGACACGCGATATGTTATTTTGGACCCTCGTTGTGTCATCTTGAGGGTCATCCTGTGTGTACTCATCTGGTGAAATTTCACCCTTGTTATACTTTGCAAAGATAGAACCCATGAACCATTCTTTTGTTCTTTGAAGAATATTCACGTGTAACTTGTGCCTGAATAAAAATAAATCATTATCCCTGGTTTGTATGAAGAGTGAAAACTCGTGATTCTTGTATTTCACGAAGGAGAAGAATGATAGAACTCCCACCTATCTGCACGATCCATCTGAGAACCCACACACAAACCATATACCCATTCCTATTTTTTGGGCTTGATGAAAAATGAAGAAGTTTTCATATGAACCCGGGGATTCATATTCTCACATGGGAGATATGAAAGTGAATGCGTGATGCACATGCATGCATATGCCTGAATTGAGACACCCAAGTGTTCAAGAACAATCCATGCATTGAATATACCATTCAAGTTTGAAAAAGAGCACAAATCATGAAAGTATTGTATTTTCACATTTAAAGAAAGAGGAAGAAATTGGATGATAACACACATGAACTCATCGCATTCAGGTTTGAATAAACACACACTTATATTAAACCTAAACTAAATCATAAGTATTTTTGTGCAAAGCACCAAAGAAAAAAAGTGTGTGTGATATTAAGTAATAATAATAAAGAGGAAGTGTGTGTGTGATTAAAAGGTTATACCCATTGGGGTTTTTACATAATGAAGAAAAGGATTGTGCATGCATGCACATGCACACGTGAAAACACTTTAAAGAAGAACGAAGATTTTATGTGCATTTTTGTAAACAAGATAAATAAATGACTTGAAACTCATGAATGAATCATAATTAATTGATATATTCAAATACAAGAGGTATTGGATCCCATGCAATCCATGCATTAAGCAAAAAAGATCTGAGACTGAACCCAGACTGAATTAAATAAGATCTTCTATCTAAGTTTATAGTATCTGAGAATCAAATATGGAAAAGAGAGATGATATTGTTCAGAATTATTCTTACAATCTTGAAGAGGTTTTGTGCACCATTTTCAAACAAATTAGTGAGGCATGGTCAAAACTAGAACAATAAATAATTACCTGAGATTTGTTGAGATTGAAGACTGATCAGAAAAGTAATTAGATTTATTGAATGAGGCTAACGTACCTTACCAATGGTTGTTGAAGATTCTTGAAGAGATTTAAAAGAAAGTGTGATTATAAAAGCTCATGAGGGATGATCAGAAGATCCATCCTTAGTGAATCATGAAGCATGTCTTGTGAAATCCAGGAGGAAGAAGTCTTCTATGGGACTCTGAAGCAAGCCAGTGGGATTCTGTTAACACTATGGGAAGCAGGATAAAGAACATTCAATGGGACTCAGGAGTGATATAGTGTGACTCTGTATTGACCATTGAAATTACTCAAGGAATTATAGTGGAGAATCATTGTTGGGGAGAATAACAAACACAACAAGGATTAGGTCATTGAACTGAACTTTCTAAATCCTTATGTTCAGTGCATTTAAATTTACATTATCACTCGAGTTAAGGCTGAGAGATAGAAGAAGATTGTTTTTAGTATTTAACCATACATAGAGGTTTAATTGAAAAAAATCTATTAGTAAATTTTTTAAAAATATTACTGATTTACCCCTCCCCCTCACGGTGATTCACTCTGATTTGGGAACTTCAATTGGCTTCAGAGCGAGGTTACCTCTAAAAGATCAAAGGGAGTCTTTATGAAGTGTATATTTTAGGAGATGAGTTAGAAACCTCAAATGATGATATATTCCTAGACTCAAAATAATAGAAAGAAGAAACAAGAAAGTAATATGAAGAAGAATCTTACTACTAATAGGGATACACCTTCTATTGAAGGTGATTTGTAAGGTACAACATGTGATAATACATATTATTCTTCTAATGAAGCATGTTCTAGCTATGATGATGATAGATCAATTAGTGTTCTTTAGACTTCACTTGAATATCATCTGAATAAAGTCCCTAAAGAAGTGGCCAGACACATTGCCTCAAGCATTAGTACTCTTTGGGAAGAAAAATTACATCTATAAGAAGAATTTAATGCTATGGAAGAGGCATTGGATAAAAGGGTTGGCATATCCAACACTCTCACAAAACGAGTGAAGGAAAAGGAAGAAACAATTTATCATTGAAATGAAAGACATTCTCAAGTTACAGAATAATTTCAGGGATGTATTTGTGTGAAATAATTCTATGAAATGGTATTTGCAGAAGCCTTCCCTGAATTTGAAAATTTTCACAAATTTTTTATCATTTTCAAAGCTTCTGAACTAGAATACAAATACAAAAAGATAAAATAGCTTTACATCTATCTTCAAAAATTAAAAACTGTGCATGAAGAACAAATAAAAAATCTGAAGGATAATTAGGAAAGTTAGATGAGATCATTTGAGGATGAGAAGAACTCCATCAACATGAAGTGTTTAGAGCTGGAGGTAAAATTGTTGAATCAGCAATCACTCCAATCTAGAACATCCCAAATAGATGAAATAATAAATGTTTCAACTCATGTTTTTATTGAGGAATATGATTCCAAAAGGAACATTGGATCATCCTCTAATACAATGGAAAATCCTCCAAGAAGAAGGTATCTTATAACCTAGTTATTTCTGTTTCTGCTAATGCATCTGTATCTACAAGTACATGTTAAATGGTAAAAGCTGGGAAGATGTGGATTGATAAAAATTTTGATACATCCATAAAAATTTCAAGGATGGATGTTAGGATTATTAAGAAGAACAACTCCCAAATGGATGCTCCAAAGAATGAAATAAAATTCCAGAAAAAACAAAGCACTGAATCTAGACAGACTGATACTACATGAAAAAGAAGGATATTTATTGGATACTATTGGTGTTGCTAGAATTTTGGGCTTCAAGAAAATTATTACTCGAATAAATTGTTAGAACATTAAAATAATGAAAGGCATACATTTGGGGAAATTAGATATAAAGAAATAAAGAAACCTGCAAAGAAAAGGCATAATTCACAGATGAAGAAAAATATGCCTATTAAGAAAATATTTGAATATCATGAAAAGATGCTTTTATTGTGGAAAAAAATGTCAGCTGAAATTACATCAATGAAATCCCAACACACTCGAATAAGAAATAACATTTCAGAAAATTCTATAAAAAGTAGTTTTTATAAACAAAGAGGGAAATAAATAAACAGATGTTAGAATCTGAAAATATGTTTTATCATAAGAAATATAGTTAAGAAAAATAAATAAACTAATTCAATTTATCCATTATTTCCTTTCCATTTTTTATACCCATATGTTAGAAATATCTTTATATTAGTGTTAGATTTTTGCAGAAAAATATTGCTAAATATTAATTAATGAAATCAAGATAAGTGGTGGAATATCAATTAAGGAAGCTATATTTATTAGAAATGGAATTTTTTACAACACATGTTAAGGATTTTTATAGTATTTATTAGTATATTGGTTGATACAAACATGATGGCCATGGTATTTTGATGACATTGAGATTTATAGACATTTAATTATTAATAAGAGTTGATACATTCTGAGCATGATTTCACATGTATGGTTGTTTATGGACAAAATTGAATACCTTGGTCATATATCACTTGTTTTATACACCGAGTTATCCAAAGGAGACTTAGAGTTGATTTACTAATGTACCATTACTATTTGATCTTTATCACATCATCCCTCTCTTAGAAATATTTTTGAATATAATACTTAAATATAGGAGGACATGTTTTGAAATGACCCTACTACACCTTTTCATTTGGTTTCCAATAAGGGGGAGAAAATATTTTCATGCATATTGACCCATTTAAAGTGTTCATATGTGATATTGGAAACAAAATAAAAAGGTCGGATTGTTTAGCTTGGTTTTCCATTGGTATTCAATAATAATTCAATAGTGTTTCAAGTGTCAATATGTGTATGGAAAAGTGGTGGTGATGATGATTGAATAGGGGAATTTGATCCAAATAAAATAGGGGAAGTTGTTCCAAATAAAATGCCAATTATATTTGGAGAAGCACTATTTGTCATTGAATGGCATAATTGGGTATTCACCAAATCATTTCTGACAATTTTTGAGTTGATCCAAAGTTCTAAAAACTTGTATCAAAGTGATACATATTTACACCATCATAAAGAAGACCGTGAAATAATCAATTACATGGGGAGAAAGAAAATCCATCCAATGGATTATAATTTGATGAAGTTTTTGAAAAATATCATATCATTGTTTGAGCTAGTCCTCAACGTCCATGATAGGTGTTAATGGAGAACACATCCCTCATAACAAGGAGAATCCATTCATTATACCTTAATGCATGAGGAGTGATGAAATGATCCATGCATCATCCATGATTGGATCAAAACAACAAATTAAAGATATTTTGAATTCATGATCTAGAAAGAAAATAAAGATGCTGTTTTGGGGAAGATCATTGGAATTCTCATTCTAAATTGAATAGAAGGATTAGAAAGGTTGAATGGTGTCTTGGAATTTCATATTTGTGAATACGTTTTTTTACACTAAGTAGTTATTTTTTATATTCATTTCTTCCAAAAAAATAGGCCAACCAAAAAGGCTAGCTGAGGTCCTCATCCCCAAGAACATGCGAGACTCGAGGGTCAACCAAGCCTGAGAGGAGACCTAAAGAACAGCTCTGCATGAGGTAGGATCACCGGATGTGTATAAGCCCATAGGTTCACGCACAGTGGTGAACTCATGTGGGTGTGCATAGTGGGCACCAGGAGCACACCCGATGAGGCAAGAGTGGGTGCAGAAGCACACCCGTAGAACACCAGTGCGGGGTGGCATAGAGAGTGGATAAAGGATAATTATGAGTCAAGATTTATGTGGAGTTTTATTTAAAGAAGCTGCAAATTGCGGCACGTTTCGATATGGGATGACATTTTAAAAATGCGGAAGAGATCTCCACCAACCATCTAATCCTGTATATGCTCTCAGCCACACATCTAATTCGTGGTAAGAAATCTAATCGGGACCTCTCACCTCATCCTGTGTCTCCCTGATTGAACCATGGTCGTACGATCTCCTTCCCCAAGTTATCTTCAACCTCTGGCCACCCCCAATGCACCTGCGAACTAGTGATGATACTGGACACAGATATCATCACTTTGTCCATTGTTTGATCTCATTCTAAGCTCGTATGGATCCTATGAAGAGAAAGAAACACATGCATGAATTAACATTCACATGACTGAATTTATCTGAAGAAAAACATATTGGTTGAGGCAATGAAAGGATGTTGAGGCTGTGTGATTCGATGTTCATGAAGAAAGTGATTTTCATGCATTAAAAAATTCATGCAAATGAGGAATATACTCACTGAAAAAGAAAGAGCCACGTTGAGGAAAAATAAACTAAGAGAATCGTCATATCTTTGTCCCTCATTTGAGTCTTTCAATTCCATATAAAATAGAAATTCAATGATTTGAAACCCACGGAATATCTCACAAGATTTTAACTCAGTGCAATGCATTACCTTTTCATATAATAGGAAGAACACCCCGACTCATTTTTATTATTGAAAATCTTGAGAGAGATCATGTTTTCTAAAAAAACAGAGCATTGGGATAAAAAGGATTCCACACAGCTCTACTACATGAATAAGAAGAAGAACCAAAGGAATTCAACAGGTGCAACACACTCTTGAATCATCCTTGCAAAGGAGGAAGGCATCCAAACCCCCTGTGTGAAGAAACCCAAGAGGACATGATACGTTTCTTTGAACCCTCGTTGTGTCTTCATGAGGAGAATCCTAGGTATACACAACTTTTTCACCTACACCCTTGCTGTAATCCATGAATATAGAACCCATGAACCTTTCCTGCATTCTCTGAAGACAATTCTCATGTACCTTGTCTATGAAGAAGAAGAACATGTGCTACCTGGTTTTCACGAAGAAGGATAACTTGTGCTTCATGTTTTTTATGATGCAGAAGAAGGTGAGAAATCTAACCTATGTGCATGATCCATCTAAGAACCCACAAAAAAAACATATAACCATTCATATTTTGTGGGAAATCAGAAAAATAGAGAAGTTTTCATATGAACCTAATGCTTCATGTTCTCATAAGAGAGAGAGGAAAGTGCATGCCTGATGAACATGCATGCATATGGATAAATTAAGACACCCAAGTGTGAAAGAACATTTCGTACATTTAATATACCATTCTGGTTTTTAAAAAAAGCACAAATCCTGAAAGGGTTGTGTGTGCACATTTGGAGAAGGAGGAAGAAAGAGGAACATAACACACATGAACTAGTTCTATTCGGGTTTGAATAAACACAAACTTATAATTAACCTAAACTAAATAATTAGTATGTGTGTGAAATGAACAAGGGGCAAAAATTGTGTGTGATATTAAGTAAGAAAAAGAAATAGGATGTTTTTTTTCAAAATTTTATACCCATTGGGGTTTTCACACAAAGAAGCGAAGGGTTTTGCATGTATGCATGCATGCACATGCACACATGAAGACACTTAAAAGAAGCATCAAGAATGTAAGTGCACGTGTGTAAAAAGAAAAAGCAATTCCATAAAACTCATTCATGAAGCATAATTAATTTAGTTATCCAAATAAAAGAGGTATTAGATCCCATGAAATCCATGTATGAAGGGTATGAAAATTGAGACTGAATCCCGAACGAATTAATGAAGATCTTCCATATGAGTTTACAGTTTTTGAGAATCCAAGAAGGCAGACTGAGATAATATTGATCAGAAGTATTCATGAATTCTTTAAGAGGTTGTGTACACCATTTTCACACCCATTTGTGAGGCTAGGTCCTCATTAGAAGAAGAAAGAATTACCTAAGAATTGTTGAGACTCAGGACTGATTAGAAAAGTGACCAGATTTATTGAGCAAGGCCAACAGACCATACCAAATCATATTGAAGATTTTTGAAGAGATTCATGAGAATGTTTGATTCAGAAAGCTCGTGAGAGAAGACCATAAGATCCATCCACAGTGAATCAAGAAGCATCTATTTTGAAATCTAGGAGGAAGTAGTCTTTAGTTGGACTCTGAAGTAGGATAGTGGGACACTAGTAACACTGTGGGAAGTAGTATAAAGAATCTTCTTTGGGACTCATGAGAGATACAATGTGACTCCGTATTGGGCATTGTAATTACTAACTCAATTTTAGTGGAGATTGTATGTTGGGGAGAATAACCAACACTACAAGGAGTATGTATTTGAACTAAACCTTGTAAATCCTTGTGTTCAGTGCTTTTACATTGACAACATCACTTGAGGTATGGCTGAGAGACACAAGAAGAGTGGATAATTGCTTTAACCAGCCATAGGGTTTTAATTGAAAACTACCAATTAGTAAAAAAAAATTAAAGGATCACTGATTGACCCCCCCCCCCCCCCCCCCACGCTCTTAGTGACTCACACTGGTCTGGGAACTTCAGAGAAATACAATAATAACACCATATATGTATCATCTTATTATAGTTGTGACATTCTCTAGGTGAGGTTGTGAAATCGAGGTTAATATGTGAAGAAAACCCACCTTGGAAGTAGAAGAGATTAATATTAGGTCATGGAGAAAAGTTAAATGATCAAATGGTAAAATTTTGAGATGCTCCACCACCTTGTAAGTATGTTTCCTCCATCTAATTATTCATAGTATTTGATTTGACACTCATTCGTAGAGAGTTAAACATAATTCCTCTAGTACAATTTACAGTGATAACCATTTACACCATGATTTCTCTATCTAACATATCTTTATAGTTAGTAATAAATATAATATTTATCTAATAATGAGTATCAATTTATACTACAAACTCAAAATCATGTAAATACTATGAAAATTGTTTAATAATCTATGAATTCATATTTTGATTAGGTGAAACATTATTTCCCACAACCTCTTATTTCTAATTTATGTAATGTCCACCAACATTCATTCTCTATTTCAAGCATAATACACCATTTAGTTATCACTCTCTAGTAATTGAAGTCCTATAAAATTCAAAATCACCATAAGAAATAAAAAATAAACATTTTTTTTCAAAATCTAACCCTTTTAACCATTATATTAAAATAATCAAGCACCAAATGAAAAATAAAGTCCTATTGGGAAGTATCACTAACAATTTAAGATATGTAAAAATTATTACTAAACTCATGATGATGAGGTGATAAAACACTTCTATGTTTCTTCAAGCACAATTGTACACAAACAACTTGCTAACCTGAAGTTGTACATAGAAAGGTTAGTTATGTATTTTTAATCTATAAATTTCATGTTCTCACCTTTCCTTCAACTTTCTACGACCCAAGATATATATGGGATGACATAGAATAATTCTTATTTTAACATCCTCCTTAACTCATTTGAATTAAAAGATATTGAGTGCCACAATCCTTAGGTGACATTCCAAAAACACCAATGGACAACAGCAATTTCCCAAGGATTGGGAGATACATTGGGTAATGATCTTCACTTTTTAGAATAATTTAACCAAACAACACAAAATATAAACATATAAAGCATCTATATAATGTAGTATTACAAGAAATATAATTAAAAGGAACCCAAAAAACCAAAACATCAGAGTAGAAATGACATGTTGACAATATCGATACAAGAAACAAAAATACAAGAACCCATATAGACACCAATGTGGAATCACCATAATTAAACCAAGAGATATCAATAATTTCCAAACAAAAATATGAGTAGGAAGCATCTTGTTTTATCACTAGAGAAATGTGACCTGGTATATTATATATGAAAATGTATGAAAGTGGCCAAGAAGGGGTTAAGTATAATCCTAGCTGAAATTCCAACAACAAAATCCCAGGACACTCCAATAAGAAAGAACATGTTAGAAAATTCTATAAAAATATAGTTGTTGTAAACAAAGAGAGAAATAAATAATCAAAAGTTAGAATATCAAATTATTTTTAAACAAAAGAAATATAGTTAATAAAAATAAATAAACTAAATCAATTTATTTATTATTTCCTTTCCATTTTGTATACCCATACGTAAGAAATATCTTTAAATTAGGGTTATACTTTTGGACAAAAATATAAATAAATATTAATGACCAAAATGAATATAAGTGGTCGAATATCAATGAAGGAAGCTATATTTTTTGGAAATGGAATTTTTGACAACACATGTTCATGATTTTCATAGTGTTTATTGGTAGATAGGTTGATTCCAACATGTTGGCCATGTTTTTTTGATGACATTGAGATTTATAGACATTTAATTTTAAAAAATATGATGTGTGGTAATGTTTTCGATTCCTATAATCATTCCGGAATTGATGTGTGTTGCACAAGAGTGAAATTTTTCTTATTACAAGAAATACCATACCAAAGTGGTGGTCGTAGCCTTAAACCTACACTTCAGAACATATTTCCACACTCTAGTAAAAATGTTGTAGGTTGATGATATGTCATAGTGATGGCCAAAAATGTGATGTTTTAGAGAGTCCATGTCATAGTATGATTACTACCCACATCCTTCTTGGTTGTGATAAAAAAGAAATCCAATAGGGCAAGAAATTCCTGCTGGATTTACCCCACATTTATGGGAGTACACTTTATCACACATAGGAACCAACCAAGCCATATATCCACATTAGAACTCAAGAGAAGGCAAGAAAACATTTTGGTTTGTGTGATCAATGATATGTGGAACATGTTGTGGGGGTTTCAACATGGAGGTAATGGTCCATGGTGTAGGCCAGCACCAGTGGGGAGGCTGGCAGCTGACCCTATTACTCATATGTAGACAGTCTATAGAACATATTTACTGATATAATATGATCTTTATAGAGTAATTTCAAATGTGGGATAAGTAGTTTTCATAGTATTCCACATGAAATAACACCATCACATATGGAAAGATTCAGAGGAATTTTGTGACTTTGGATATTTCATGGTATCCACACTATAGATAGTCAACAATACCATAGAGAGTTATTAAAAGGGATTTAGTACCTATGGAAATTTTATTGTGTTCAAGTCACATAAAATATTTTATTCCACATCCCCCATTGGAGATGACAGTGTTTACACCACAACTATTTCATACAATTTGTAGTATCTAGAATAGGAATAAGTAATATTGTGAGATTTTTCCGATTATATTAGAGGCCACACCATAGAAGGTATGTCCATTCCAATGAAATTTCATCCTGATATGTTGTTGGAGGAGAAAATTCTTAAAATCACACTGGTATAATGGCTGAATTAAGGGATTATTTTTCTAGATTCGGTCAAAAAATAAGACAGTACTAAATTATGAAAGACTCTCCTAGTGAATCATATAGGGTTGGTAGATAAGAACACACTGCAGAGGTGTAAAAAATGGATATGGCTACACTATTGTATGTTATACCATTTTGCATCCATATGTTTTATAGGTGTCCATGAACAGTTACATATTTTCATTTATGGATAATGTTTTGGGTCATTATGGGTAGTTAATGTTCCCAATTGTGTGTAAATAAATATATTGTTTTGAATATTATTTCATATTTATTATAAAAATTTTTAAAGGAAAAAATATAGAGATATTAACCATATGAAAGAGGAATAAAGATTCATCTCTATGCACATCCTGTATATCCAAAAAAATAGAAACATCATCTGAATGTATACCATATTAGACATCATATTTTTAGTAGAAGAAAGATGGTGTTATTATAAGAAAGGATTGTAAATTAATGAGGGATTAATAAGAATCCATTGGATACCTTGACAAAGTTAAATAATGTGGTTTAAGTTTATGTAAAAATTTTGGTATATTCAAGGTATTCTAGAATGATCAGGCACTAAAAAGGTATTTTCATAGATTGTGAAGGAATAGTAAAAGGGTCTTTAATAGAGAATATACCTACCCATGAAGATTCATTTTGAGATACTTATATGGAACCTACATATCCATAAATATCAGGTGGATCTTTTCTAGAGAAGTGAGGAACGTACGAGGAAGAATTTGACTCTTTCCACCAGTAGTCAGCCAATGAAAGAAGGTTCTACATAGTGACACTTGGGAAGTACTGAGTTATCCCTAAACTTATAATTTAGAGATATTGGTCATAGGAATTAATTATACCAAACAAATAAGTATTGATTGTTGTTTGTTTGGTGAACCAAAAAAAGGTAGTATAATGATTCAGAGATAAGACATTTTTGGTGAACCATGTTATTACTCAGGTACATATTTGCATTTTTAATGCACCCTAAAATAGATCAATAAATCAAAAGAATATCCAATTAAAGAGAATAAAAAGTTTCCCTCAAGGTTTATAAATCAATATCATTAAATTAATGTGATACATTTTAAGAAGAAATATTTCTTTTTTTCAATGACATTTCATACATTTTATAATTATAAAAAGTAGCATTAAGGTGTAGTTTTCTTTATTTTATTTTTTTCTCTGATCATGTTCGTCTGTCTATGGATTTTGAAGATATAATTTGAACCTATATTGTGGTGGTGATATGAAAAAAGTAATAAAATAAAAGAAGAATCCCCATTCAACTGGAATATGTTGGTATGGAATTATTTTTTGGAAATATGAGATTCAATTATATGATTCAAAAATCATCCAAAATTAAGTTATGGATTTTTCAGATTGTGCATCTCTTTGTAAAAATATTACTGGAATTAATGATGATCATGATGTTCCAAGTGATTATTGAACTACTAATAATGAAGAGACCATAAGAAATAAAAAAATGTATTTTATCCACTGATAAAAGGTTATGGATTAGAAATCAAAAAAAGAGAATATGAATTTCAGGGAGAAGAATAGGTCTTGAGATATCTAGATTCCAATGCTGGAAAATGAGGTAGTGAAAATAGAGACCTTAAAAAAATGGTAATTGATTTTGAAACTAACTTCATGTAAATAAATGATTCTCAAATAGAATATTTAAATAATTTATTCAAAAAGGTGAAATAACGCAATGAAAACTCAAGATAAAATAATATAAACTCTAATGATTTCTAGAATCTAAATGAAGTGAATGATTTGTTGGCATCTCATTTAACAAAATTGGTTGATGATGATAGAAATCTGCAATAATAAAAAGTATGTTTTAGAGACTCTATTATTCAAATGAAGCCTAAAATGAAGGTTTAAGAAGACATAATTGATAATCTTTACCAATCCTTAAAGAATGAGAAGTCTTTTGGGAGGACTCTCAAGATATAATTTAGTGCTCGACTTGAATCAAGGATTATGATTATCCAAATGTTGGAATAAGTATTAGTTTCATAGAGGAACTGTTTAGATTAAAATGGTAAGTCAAATCTAAATAATTATTTACATTTTTTATTTTGAAACCCTTAAATTGGTGATTATAAAAAAAATTACTTTATCAGAGAGGAGAAACCAAAAAAGATTCTCATATCACCAAAATTATTCTTAATGGACAAATCTAGTCTTGGAAATAAAAAAACTCCACCATGGCATGAAAGGAATGTAATTATGAATACTCCAAAGAAAATGGAAATTTGTGAAAGAGTAAGAAGTGGAAATAATAGGGACCCCATAATGGTTAAAATCTACTAGATGGGGACTCAAAGAAGACATGGTGACATGGGTTAAATTTTTGTAATACCTATACACACATTCTATTTTTACATTAAGACTTGGTGATATATCAAAATCTATGATGTTCTTGGAAAACCTAAAAATTGTGTCACCGTGAACAATAAAAAAATGTCTATTATCAAAATAATTTTTACCTTTATTACCATGTATCAAGTAGATGTTTAGAATGAAATGCATTTCAGGTTAAAATAATATTATGGGATTCATGCATGGGAAAAATTGATTCCTTATTAAAAGAATTTAATTATTATATGAAGAAGACTCTTTTAATGAAACAAATATAAATTAAATCCGAAAATCTATCTCAAAACCTTAAACATATTATAGAGATAATAAAATTATTGAAACCAATAAAGGAGATCTCTTAATGATTAATTCAAGAAGACCTATGGTATAGGTAAATCCCAAAGAAATAAAATCATTGTAAATAATGAAAACACATCAAGGTATAGTCAAGGAAACATGAGTTTTTGAGAAATAAAATTCATTCTATTCTTAGAAAAGATTCCCTTTTTTATTAGTCTTCCCAAGAAAGAACATATTGTGTGATAGAAAAAAATCCTAAATATTATGAAAGGTAGAAAAATTCCATCAAATCCTTTGTAGATATAAAGTGATATTCTAACGTGAAATATAAAGGAAAATAATTTTGTTCATTAGTGACTCACCATAATCTTCAACATAAGTAAGTTAGAGTTACCACTCTCCTAATACGCTTTATTATTTTAGAAACTTTGTGAAGAAGTATAGAATTTAGGGGGGATGTGATCTATGTGGTGAGTGTAATTGAAAATCAAAAGTTTTATAATGCTTTAAATGAAAATGGTTTTTTATGATATAAAATCATATATGGATGGGGTTGAATTAAAATACGAACAAGAATAAATTTTCATGAAAATAGTTATTTTAGTTTCATTCCAAAGAACAATTGAAATTTCATTATTTCAATTTGTTTCACGACTAAAGATCCATAACATTGTAAGATTTAAATGATGAAATTACAAGTAAATAAGTTTTCAATAGTGTACAAAATTTTTTGCATTAGTCTAAAAATCATATGATTTTTTTTCTATTAAATTTCATCGAATGGGAATCAAAATAAGCTAAAAATTAATTTGATATTCATAAAACAAATTTAATATAAAAATTTTTTTGTAGTTTGGTATTAGATATCAAAATTATATAGGATTCCAAAAGCTAATATAATATGTTACATCCCAAACTAGTGTTTAACTATTATTGAATAAAAATAAGTGGAATAAATGAGTGGTGTCTACAAATAAAGACTCGGGGGGTTGTGTTTTAAATCAAATACTAATAATCCTCATCAAAAGTATTATTTAAGGATGTGAATATTTAAAATTAATGGAGTTCAAATGATATAATTTTTTATAGTTGAACCAATTTTCCCAAAAGTGGTAAATTTTAGTCATGAGATATCAATTACATAGTCATTTGGAATATCTCTCAGAACCCATTACATATTTACGTACCAATTTTTTGATGTGAAGTGATACAGATCATAGTATATCTTTTTATAATAGAAATCAAAAACACTAATGTGTTTCTTGTAATTCATGAGTAAAATGGACAAAAAAGTCGATTGCCTATAAAAAATATTATTTCCTACATTGAGTACCAATTTAGTAGTCCTGGTGGATTTATATGACTTCTCCAGTGCCAAGTATTAATTTCATATAATGAATTTCTTGTGAATATTTTTAGGAAATAATATTGGCTATTAATAATTTATAGAGATGATAATTATAACTATAAATTTCTTTCAATACCATTCAATAGATTCTTATGGTCAAAAAGTTGTTGATTCCAAAAAAATAAACTATAATATATGGATAATAAATCCCCAAATGGGGGTATATAATTCTTGGATTATTCCAATAAACTAAGGGGGAGAATGAATTGAAAATAAAAGTTGTAGAATCGATTTTTCATAGAAAGGGAAATTTCTTACATCAATTGATTGGTTCCTATGAACATTAAATTTCTAGTGGATGTATAAGAATAAATATTAATCAATTTGTATTTTTATTGAAATTAATGGGGAGAAGTGAAAATAAATTCTGGTTCACTTGATATCAATGTGATATTTTCAAAGGGATATGGGTGAAGTAAAAAAATTGATTTTGGTTCACCTGATATCAATGGGACAAGAGGTTATTTTCAACTAAAACTAAAGGGGGATATTTTTGTAAATCATGGAGAATTGATGCAAGATTTTTTTTTAAATAATATTGGTCATGTTTGATGACAAAAATAAAGATCAATACTGGTATCTCAATGAATAAATATGGATTTCTTTTATTAATTTAGATGTTGAAAACACATGTTGAAAATTTCCAAAGTATTTCTGGGAATATTGGTTGATCCCAATGTTATGGCCATGGTATTTTGTTGACATCATGTATCATAGATGTTGATGTTTATAAAAAATGATGATTGGTCAAGTGGGAGATGTTTGGAATCATGTCAGAAGTGTAGTGTGTTGAAAAAGAGTGAACATTTTCCAAATCTGGAAAGACCACGCCATAATGTTGGGTGTTTCCTTAAATCTATGATGCAGAACATATTTCTATGGTGTGGTAGATGTGTTACTTGTTTTATTTTTTCTACATTTGTGGCACATAGGTGATGTTTTAGAGAGGCCATGTCATAGTCTGATTATTATGCCACATCCTTCTTTATTGTTCACAAAAAATGAAGCACAACTAAAAAAGGCATCCCATCATGCTTAAACCTTTATTTGTGGGAGAAACCTCGACTACATAGAATAACTAGTCGGGACAGCTAGCTGTTAGAACACTAGAGAGGAGGGAAGTGTGGATGTAGGATTTTTTTCACAAGGAGTGTTCCATGCCATAGGGGTTGTAGAATGAAGGGAGTGGTCCACCAAATGGGGAAGCACCAGAGAGGAAGCCTAGATAGAAACCTATTACACACATATGGATAGTCTATGGAACATGTTGACTTATATATTTTTATATTTATGGAGGAATTTCTGATGTGGGGGCATAATTTTTTATGTTATTCGGTATCCCAAAATAACATGGAACAAATAATATTTTAGAGGAGTTTTATTCCTCATGAAATATTACTGTGTTCATGTCATAGAGAGTAGACCATGGAATAGATGTATTTTCATAGGACTTTATTGTCTCTTGAATTTTTTTTCTATCCAAACCATAACACATAGGGTACTCCAGACCCTTGTTGGATAAGAAGGTGTCCACAAAGTAGACATGTATTGCAATGTGGAGTGACTAAAATAGGAGGATGAAATGTTTTGGGATATCATATTCTATAGAAGGAAACACCATATCAGTTATGTACACATCGTGGATAGTTTAGTGTTAGAAGCGGTTAAAGTACATCACACCTAAAATCATGACGGTATAATAGTGGAGTTAATTACTGGGTTTTGTGGATCTAGTAAGACAGAATACTCCGTTTTAGTGTTAAATATTGTGACATAGTGAAGCATAGGGATTAGAAGGATTCACAGTTGTAGATGAGACCATGTTTTAGAAGTGTGAAAAATTGATCTGGTTATGAAGTTTTCTGTTAGACCATACTACAGCAATATATTTTCTGGGTTACCATGAGCTGTTACTTCTAATAATTTGTAGAGAAATTCATGGGTTTATATTGGATATTTTAATATCTCAATTATGTGAAAATAGGTCGATATTTTTTGGCACATTATTTTCAATTTATTAAAGAATATTGTAAAGACTAAAAGTTACAGACAGCAACTTGATGAAAGAGGATGAGAGATTCATCTCTGTGTATATCCTATATATCTAGAAAATAGATATATCATATGAATAGAGAACATGTTGAACATCAATATTTCATAGGTATAATGAAGGTGTTGATCCAATGAGGTAATGTAAATTAAGGAAGGGGGAATTGGAATCCATTATAAACCTTTCCAAATTGAAGAAGGTGGTGGTTGTTTCTACATCAATGTTGGTTTATTCCTAGTATTATGGAAAGTTCAAGTGTGGCTAAGTTATATTCATGTATTGTAAAGGAGGAGAAAAAGGGACTTCAAAAAAGTATCTATATATACTTGATGATGCATTCAAATATATTAATGTTGTGACCTGTATTCTTACAAACCAGGTATGGATCAATTTTGTAGCAATGTGCAAAGGATGGAAAAGATTTTGAATCTTTCCATTAGCAGTGATCCGAAGAATGATGGTTCGAGGGAGTAAAAATTAGAAATAATTGATTATCCTCAGACTTGTAAGGTAGTGATCCTAGACAAAGGAGTGACCTATCCTGAACTAGTAATAATTAAATATACATTTATTGGTACACCAACTCATTGTTGGAAGCATGATCCTTATTTTAGCACATTGTGGTGAAACAAATAAATACCCATTTAAATATTTACATTATACATGAATACTAATTGAAATCAAGATATATAAAGATTATATAGATAAATATTATATTCAGAGACCCTCAAGGTTGTGAGGTCAATGTCATTATGGTCCGGTGAGGCATTTTAACAATAAATTGTTTTATTTTTCACAGATAATGAATACCCAAATAACCCCCACCACCTTCTCAACGTAATAATACTACAATTACATCATTTAATACTATAACCAACCATGATATACACATACACACACATACATAGACACACATAAATTCATGTTTAGATTTTCATAGTCATGAGTGGTAACTCACTAAGCCACTAAGTCATCACTAGGTTACCAATCCCCAGGTTCCCCAATGGCACATGTGCCTAATTCATGGAAATTTCTATTCCAAATGAATCACACCAACCATGTATGAAAATAATATATGTATAATAAATTTATATCCACATTAATAATCTCTTCCCTTTTATGTGTTTCACAAAACATCACGCTTGAAGCGCCCTGAACGATAATTTTAATAACACAATTAACAATTATAAAAAATAGGGTTTTCCAAAAACAATTTTAAATTCCATGCTCACAAATTATAAAGAAAATATTTTAATTAACTAATTAATTCCACATTTTCATTCAATATCTATGAAAAATTTCAGAAAACTAAACCCCCACACCCAAGAAAAATTGGATAATATAGAGAATCCACCTATCTCTCAATGGGTTAAGAAAATGAAGAAATACATAATGAACATATATATATGGTTTCAAAAAACTGTCCCATAAATATATCCAACAACATCTAATAAATATTCAAATCATATCAAATATATATCCAGAGTAAATTAGATATATGGATTTTTAGAGTTATGAGAGATGGGTAGATATAGGATGAACAAGGACTTATCATTGATTATAGATCTCCAATGCATTTGATTAATCCAAAAAAAATTTGGATCAAGAGGATTCACCTCAGGATCCTAGGAGAGGGGGAGTTTAAGAACCTAGAATAATAGAATAATAATGAGGGTTATAGGGCCTTAAACTGGATTTTAAAATAATTTTCAATGCATTAAATTTAGGTGACATGGTAAGGATGCACAGTTTAACAAATCAGGTTCCAACCATGTACAAGGAACTAGAAATCACCCTAGTAGACGCATGGTTTTACCATGTAGTTTTTAAATATATGTTCCAACATTGAGGTTCTATTATCTCTTGCACAACACCTCAATTGATTTATTCACATAGTTATACAAACCATCTATCAAACATTATTCTCCCATTATCTCTACCCATACACTTTCTACTAGCATGTGCACAATTTGTAAAAACCATGATCTAACCATGAACCTACCCAATAGCTACTAGAATCACCATATATGGACTTCTAGATATATTTCATTATTTTTACTATCCTTTTTGAAACCATCCACCTACTGAAAAAATTCCAAAATACTCCCAAACCAACTAAAAACTCACAAAACATAACCCAAGCATTTATTAACATAAAAATACAACATAAAAGGGTCAATTACCTAAAGTATGGGGTTATTTATTATATCATATAAATGGGGGGAAAATAAGGTTCAAATTTCAATCCATATTCATGAGAATTACCTTTATCTACTAGTCTCAATTATTTCTAATCTATGTTATCATCCTAATCGTGTTTATTATGAAAAATCAAATTAGTTCCTATTATTTTTTTATCTTTTGGTAATTCAACCGAATTACTGACATTTTTTCATTAAAATTGATTTAATTAAACATGAATAGAATTAATATAGTTTGAATTATTTAAATAATTAACAATATTCACAGGAACGAAGGTAGTAACAAATGCCTCAATTCTATAGTAATTTAAAACATATTTCTTGGTTTGTATTAGAGACTCAATATTTAATTTATTATCAATATGAAGATAATTAATATTTTTCCACTCTTTAGGACCAATTTTAGAAGAAAATTTATCCCCCTTAATGGAAGAATTATTATTCTCTTGATCATTATCTTTAAAAAAACAAAATTCCCTAAATTCCTCATCATCCTTATTTAAATATGAATTCTTCTTTATCATTGTAATTTTCTTCAAATTTAATATGGATAGAATATTCTGAACCTAATTTATATTATTGAAAATTCTAAATTCCTGACTAATATTAGAATAACCTGAAAATAATCCTTCATCTCATTCATAATCAAACTTTTCCAAATTATCTTTTTTATTCGGAATATAGACCTTGGAACCAAAAACTTAAAAATATCCAACATTATGTTTGAAACATTTAAAAATTCATAAGGGATTTTATTTAAATATATTTTAATAGATAATATATTTAAAATTTGATAAGATTCATTAATATCATCAACCAAAAAATATTTAGTAAATTTATACTTAGTAAGAATTGTTCGAGTAATGGTATGATATTAAACATTTCTATCATTAAATCATGATGTTTTTTTTCCTTAGGAAATAAAAAATTATATCCATTATCTTCAAAAGATTTATTAAATTTAAAATTACAAAATTCAAGACCTCCATCACTTATTATAGTCACAATTGTATAATTTTTAAAAAATGTAATAATTTTATGAAATGCACAAAACTTGGTTAGAGTTTCAATTTTATGGGGTAACAAATAAATCCTACTAAATATGATATTGTAATAAACTATTAAAAATATATACTTCCTTAAAAATAAAGTAGTACATTTTATAAGACTCAATATGTCAAGATTTAGTAATTTAATAAATTTAATAGTACTAACTTCATTCAAATATTTAAACCTTTATTTATGTTTCTTTCCATTTAAACTCAAATCACACATACAATGGATACTTGAATTTAACATTGGAAATTGTAGAACCTATTAAAGATTTATAATCATATGAAATAGTTTTAGGTTTTAAATTCCAAGTATCATATTCCAGAAAATATCTTATTCTTATAAATTATTTAATCACTTAACTATTTATCCTGTTAGATTAGAAAAATCAATTCTGTACACATCATTTTTTCAATTTTCAAAAAAGAAAAATGATTTATGTTTCAAAACATTATATTGTTAATTTTCAAGTATTAAATTTCAGACATCATCACATACCTATGATATAATTATTAAATTGTGTTTTTAAACTTCTACAAATATACTTCTAAAATTAAAAAAATTAGAATAACTTACATTTGTAATCCATTTAAACTGAACAATGGAATTGTCTCCAACTATCACAAAGCCTCCATCACATGAATTAAAAGATAAAAAAATCACATTTCTTGTGTTTGGAGAAACTAATTTCTAAATAAAATTAATCGTAGAGTCTTATAATAAATATATAATTAAATGAATCATTCCAGTGTAATGTATTGGTACCCATGATAACATTATTACAATTATATTAGTACTAGAATGTTTTCGAATCTAAATAGATTTTTGGAATTTTTTTTAAATATATCATTATCAAATAAAATTATCACTATAGAAAAATGAAAACATTAGAGGGGTTATTTTTTTACATTAAAAGGGGTTATAAACCCTTATAAAGACATTAGTGGTGATTATGAGGAACTGCAGCTAATGAATCCACCTACTGTCGTTATAGGGGGTTTTGAGGAACCCCTGGTAATATCATGGGGACTTTTGGAGCAGTTACATTAGATGGGGTTTAAACCCCATTTAATGTTGACTAAAATCCACTAGAATGACTTGTACTAGAGGAGTTTATAACTAAAATGGCCTCTAATTAAGCTCTTTAGGGGTGGTTCAAACCGCTCCAAATCATTGATTAATTTAGGGGCAGTTTTCAGAACCTCCCCAAAAGGTACTCTTTTATTTATATTTTATCAATATTCCATCCCCACACCCCACTCTGCTAGTTCTCCCACATCACCTAGTCAAATTCCTAGTACTATCCCGTTCTCCAGGGACTCCCTCCCCCTTTCATTCTCAAAGGACCCCCCCTGCCCTGCCAACTCTCGTTCCTTCGGCTGCCACCCCTCCAATTCCCTGCGGTGCCTTGCCTGCTCCAAAACTTCCTCGGTCCAATTCCATGTGATTTACCATCCCCTGAAGGTCGCTCACCAAGACCTCTCTATCGGGGCTATTTTAAAAAACAGGCTTGGTGGGAATCAGACATCATACCTACTGCATAACACCACCACGCGCCTATCACAATGCCAACCTAATTTAATTAATTTATATACACATGAATTTATTTATATATTTGATTAATCTTATTTATATAAAAAATTATGGAATGAATATTTAAATATAGATAAATATATAACCTATATTTATATATAAATTAATAGGTATATTTTTATATTATGTAATTATTTATTTCTGTTATATTCCATTTATACATTTATATAAATTATATATTTTATATGTGATTATACAATCATTTGAGGAAATATATATTACAATAAAATTTGTATTATGTATATACCCATATATTCATATTTTTATAAATATATTTATGTATATTTTTTATATACTGAAATTGAAATTTATATATTATATACATGTTTACTTTTATAATATATTCATATATATTATTTTATTTAATGTATTTATATAATATTTTCAAAAATATATTTCTATAATGGTATTTCAATACATATATTTAGTATTACGAGCATTGACATATATTTTTTTTCCTAATTGTATAATATTATATATAATTAATGTTATATGAAATACATAAATATGAAATACAATTTATACAAATATTTCACATGGAAAAAATTTATACAAATATTTATATAATGTTATATGAAATACAATTTTATATTATATATAATCAATATGTATATTATATATAATTAATAATATATGAAGTACAATTTATTAAAATGTTTATATAATGTCTTTCAAAACATATATTTATTACTGTGCATATTAATATATATGTATTTTATTACATAAAATTTTATAATATTGTGTACATTATTATATATTTATTTTTATAAATTATGTTACATAAAATAATAATTATATATAATATAAAATCAAAAACATATTATTTTTAAATATATTTTTATTATTATAATATAAATTATAAAAAACATAAACATGGGTTTTTATATCATATATTTTTTAAATAAAATATATTTATGTATATATTTATATAATATGTTTATGATTTTATATTATAGATAATTAATATTGTATGAAATACAATTTATACAAATAAATATATATTAATTCACAGAATATTATACAATTATATTTATGTATACATATAAATATAATTAAATATAATCATATAAATATTTTATATAATATGTTCATATAATGTATTTAACACATTTATATATTGTCTTTTAATTATATATATAGATATTATGGAAGATTATTTTTTTAAAAATAGTGGGGGTTCACAACCCCCTTTAATCATTGAAATTAAAGGTGGTTTTGAACCCCCTCTAATTTGAAGACATTATATGGGGTTTTGACCACCTCTAATGTGAGAAATTATGAGGGGTTGAACTTTCTCTACTTTAGAAATATAAAAGAGGTTATTAAACCCCTCTGATTTAGAATTTTAGAGGGGGGTTTACCCCCCTCTAAAATCCTACTGTATATTAAAAAATAATATTAAAAAATTATAGGGGGTCTATAACACCTAATAAATTCAATGATTAGTGAGGGTTTTACATAACCCCCTCTATTTTTTATTCAAAATTAATTTAGGGGGGGTTCATAACCCCCCCCAGATTCAATGATTAAAGGGGGTTGTGTAGAACCCCCACTAATTGTACACAAATTCAATTTAGAGGTGGTTGTATATAACACCCTCTAAATAACCCATGTAATGTACTATTTTTTGTAGTGTATTATGAAAAAATAAATGAGAAAATAAAAAATCCCATTCATTTTGAAAACTTCCTTCTATTATACATTTAAATCATTTTACACTTGAAATACAACCACTATAGATTTTAACAAAAGTAGACTAATTCATCCTAGGATAAAATCTGTTATAAAAAACATTCAAGTTATAGTGTGGTTTCATAATAGATTTCATATTATCATATTTTTATTTTTCTTGAAAATAATACAAATTCCTTTATGATTTAAATCCTTCTTTTTTCAAATCTACATTCCATTTTTGAGTGACATCTATATCAGTATGGAATTTTTCATTAGAACTAGAAGTTTTATTTATTAATTTTTTATTTTCCTATGTGATATTCTTAAATACATTTTCAAATTTATTCAATTACTCCAAAACTAAACTGAATATTATATTATGATATATATTATTATCTTCCAAAAAGTATTTAATACATTAATTTTCATAATTTTGTTTCAATGTCACAAAATCACAACTGTTTTTATACTCTTCATTATAACAAACACTATTATTCATATTTTCACATTCAATTTTATGTTTCTCATTTTAATTGAATAGTTTCTTATTTTTAGTATTTATATCATCATATGTTTCAATAATCCAAAAATAATAATACCATACTTCCTAATTCACTTTATATAGTTATTTGACAATAGAATTCATTTAATTAGATCAAAAAAAGAAATTGAATTAATTTACCTTTAATAATTAGTTATTTAATTATGATCATCATTATGAGAATTTATTTACAGAGTACAAAATGAATTAGGCAGCTAAAAATGTGTATGAATAAAATCAATATCTTGATTCACTTGTTCAATTCATGTATCACTCCACGAATATAAACTATCTAAAAAATCCCATCCTCCAAACAATGATGGATTTTATTTCCACATTTTTTTCTTTATATTTAGTTGAATTATTGTGTCTGGGAAAATTATTCATGATGTTCACATTATTTCTACACTAATCATAGGTTAATTATAAATCATCACTATTATATATTATATTATCTTTCTTGTAATCCTTTTTGAACTTCTATTTGAGTAGCCTCTTACCACATATGTTTTTCAAATACTTGTAAATCTTCTTGATAAAAAGTTTCAAATTCTTATCACATTATTAGAACTCGTGTTAAAAAGAGTAATAGGATTCGTTAACATTATATTTAAAAACAAAACCTTTCATATTTTTATAATCCACATCGATGATATTTTTATATTTAATTTTATAATACAAGAACAAACTGATCACAAAATCTAATGTATGCTATTTAAAATTATTTCATTCATCAATTTCCAAGTAATTTTCATTTCCTGTTTATGGAAATACTCTATGAACCCATTTTTATAAGACTATTATAATCTAGTTCTTTATCTGATTCACTCATATCATTTTTAGTACTTATAAACTAGTGAGACATCTAGTTTACTAATTCATCTTTTTCAATCCTGAAATAATAGCATTCTGCTCAAAGTTTTCATAGATTTGTTATTTTAATATTTTCTTCCATATAATGAGCAACATGTAGAATTCTATAAATGTATTGGGATATATTACATTCTGAGACATGTCTATAAACACATCAACATATGGCACAATAAAAAATATTTTTACTTTATAATTCAAAACACACATTACAATATCAATACTTTAAAGTTCATCTGGATTAGGTTCTAGTGATATATATGGTTTCTCACTGCTAGTCTATTTATCCAAGCATAACTAATTTAATTAAGATTCAATTTGGTCTTACCAATAACCATGATCACTTCTATTAAAAAATGGAGGGTTTTAAGGTATCCAACTATAATTTTAATTAATAATAACCATCTTTTTGAAATGATAATTATTTCTTATATTGTTATTTATTTGATAATCATTTTAGTATAATATAATAATACTAAAATGACCAAATATCCAAAATAAAAAACTTCTTATACCATTTTTTTAGACAATAATAAATAGAAATAATAAACTATTGGGGTGAATTTTCCTTTATAAATTTTAATACAAAATAATAAATCAAATGTTACTATTGTATGAAAAAATAGTGTAATTAGGTTTTTATAATATAATTAAGTGAAAATAAAATATGCAGAAGGTATTTTTATAGTAATTTGGATCACCAAGATCCTACACTACTCTTCAATATTCTATACTCTTTGGGAAGATCAGTACCCACTAAGAATTATAAATATTAAAGTAGTGATAACATATTTAAAGATATTACATTTTACTATACTCTAAGATCCATCCAGTAAATGATAGTTAATAAGAGACACAACCTGATCTTACATGATTTGGGGGGGTACAACATTGAGGACCTATCCTTTTGGTTGGTAGACTAACCAATACAAGACATTCTTTTAATTGGTAAAAGAATAAATCAACTTCATTAAAAAAATAAATGAAAAAAATATGTATAAAATAAAAAACAAGAATACAATAAATATTAGTAGTGAGTAGAATATGTGAAATTCTATGCAACTTGTGGAAAATTTATCACTTCAAAAACGATTAATGGAACATTTGATGTTCCATTATGGTTTCTTAATTGAAACAATAGTCATAGAATAAATTAGCACCTGTTTTTGATGTATTAGTTTGTTGTCTACATTGAATCCCTTGATCATTATTTATTGATAGATCAATAACAGTCATCTATCTCCCTCATTGTATTTTATTTGAGTTTGAGTTTCCAAAAAAAAACTCATCACTTCCAACAATTGGTTAGAAATATTTTAAAATATGGATACTTTTCATTGCCCTTTATATTTCATCGTGCTCTTAATTCATGTATGGAAAACATTAAAAACACATTAAAGTTTGTTCTTGGGAAAAAATAGGGATTTTTCAAGTATATAAAACAATAAAAATTATTCTCAAATAATTACCATAAATCATCAAAGTTATCTGATATCACCATGTCTTCATGAAATTTGGCTGGGTGATTTATTTTTGCTGTTTATAAATTTAGACATGTTTCCCAATTGGTTATAAGGAAGAAATTTTACTTTTCCAACATTTCTGAAATAGATACATGTTTCCAACCAAAATTCCTACATGGCATATTCACTAACATGATTTAGCTCTGTTGTAAGTTTAAAACAGATCCAAAATACTAAAATCAATTTTTGGAGTATCGTGATATAAGTTTAAGATTAAATTTAGAACATACAATGATCATTAAATAAATATCTCTAAATAACTATAAAAATACATCTCATGGGGTTCTTATATAATTAATATGAATTTATATAAAATTTAGAAAAAAATTAGACATTTTAAATAAACAAGAAGAAATGAGAGGACAATGAAAATCAAGAAAAAATAGCACTATAGAAAAACCATGTTTTCATACATATATAAGGGTATCTTTACAAGAATAAATAAGGGTAAAATAGAATTTTATCATACCAAATAAGGGTAAAATGAGTTTTACATAAGTTTTGTAAGGGTAACAAGAGTTTGTCATAACTTTTGTAAGGGTGCTAATATTTTTTCATAACATATGTAAGGGTAACTATGCATTGTGTAAGGGTAATGTGAATTTAATAAATGTTTCATAATGATATGTTAGCTAGATATGTAAAGGTAAATTAACCATTTTATATATTTTATAATGGTAAAACAGGGGTTGTGTAAAGGTAAAATAAAAAGAGCGTAAGGGAAACTCACATTTTGTAAAGAAAACATATGGTTAGAAATAAGACACGTAAAGTTAAGAGGACTTTTATAAAATATTTCTAAAGGTAATATTCATGTTATATTATAATGTCTTAGAAATTCCATGTAATAATTTTTATTATATTTAATTATTTTGAGTGCAGATGCTGAGACATTCATAGATTTTGAGGCCTGGAGTGCCCGGAATGATCCTTCAAAAAATGTTAAAAATTAAATAGAGTGCATGAATTATTTTCCTGAAAAAGTGGAATAACTCTTAAGTAGGTACTCGAAATAGAAATTTAAAGGTGTCTTTTCATTCATGATGGCAGGTTTACTTCAGGCATGAAAAAAATTTAGTCGGCACATGCCTCTAGTGAGAAACCCCAAAAATGGCATAACCTTAAATAAAATAATTATTTTATTTTATTTTATTTTCAAAATGCTTATAACTCGCAAATGGTGCCTCAGATTGAAAATATGAGACCACTATTGATCTTGTGATGGTAAGATTTCTTTAGTCACATCCTTACATTGCACGGCATGGGCCAATAGTGGAGGTTAGTTTTTGGACGTAAATAAAATAATTAAGTGACAATTGTTTTATTTTAAAATCATTATAACTCTTATACAATAACATGGATTGGAAATCTAAGAGAACTGTTGAGCTCATGAGGTTGTGTTCCCCATAGGCCGAGCCTAGCCTCAAACGGTGCGGATCAAGGGTGAAAGTTAATTTTTGAACTATTTTTTAGGTTCTTTGTCCGAGAGGGTTTTTCTAACTATTAAACTACTGTTCAGATCAAAAATATGAGGGAAATTTTTAACTAAGAACAAAAGGAATCACTTAGAATGGACTGAACCTTGACCATCATGGCTTGAGAGAAAATGTTTTTTTCATAATTTTTTTTAAAAAAAGATAAAAATAAAATAAACATGTTTTATTTTATTTTACTGGATTTTCAAACCGTGGAAGCTCAACGGTTTTACAACTAGATGAAACTGAAAATGTTGATTAATTAAATGAAACAGTGTAACAAATTCCTAATAGAAACAAAACAAAAACGCTGATTCAGTTATTATCCTTTAATGGCCAAGTAGACAACGCAGGATTATTAGCACAATCCATGTTCTACTCCAAAGCTCTCATGGGTGACGACAAATGTAACGCCCCGACCCCAGCTACCCAGAGTCGGTGCATTACATCGTAACATTGGCATGATCACAAAAGATCAAGTCTCGAAATACCGATTAGTTTAGTAGCCTTGGAACACTAGATACATTCATAAGTTTTACATTACATCATAAAGTAATACAAAACTACAAAAACATATTGTCTTCATATCCCCTCATACTATCCCTGTAGGTCATTCAAAATATACTTCTTCACATCTTGGAAAAATTAAAACATTAGAAGGGGTGAGCTCAGATGATTAGTAAGGATAACAATATAGCGGAAGCTTTCATAAATAAACCTAAACATTTAAGGCAATGTATAACTAAAACAAAAGCCTTTTTAAACTTTATCTTTAACATAATATGGCAAAAGTAAAATGATATAATGCCATTTACTTATTCACATGGATATTCTACTGGTCGAGTAATCACATGAAATATCAATAACCACTTTCATAATGATGGAATGCATAATGCCAGACTATCATAACCACGTAGTCAAGGCCTCGTGCCAAGACCACAAATATGATTTTGTCAAAGCCTTGTGCCAAAACACTAGTTTGTCTCATGAGACCTACCAATGCATCGAGGAGCTATAGCGGGCTCCACCCGTCACTTATTAAGTCCAATGCATTCCTCATATGAACAAGTTTAAACATATCATAAACCATAACATAATCGTATCACATAAAACATGCATAACGGAAAAATAACATTTCCAAATTTCAATCACAAGATATCAATACAACACATTGATATAATAAAAACGCTTTCAAAACCATTTTCAATACCAAAATTGAAGAAAGTTAAAATGTTGTATTTATTTTTCATAAAAAAAAGTGATGGCTTATAGAGGAAGCCAAAACTCAAATAATGGTCATGGAGGTGGAGAAGTCGTTGTCTACGCATAAGTACGGAAAGAAAAACATTCCCTTTTTGTCGTTCAGTAAAACGCTTCGTATAAAAAAGATTCCTTTTGAATAAACATAAATGTCAAAGGGGTTTATACATCGTATAGAAGAAAGTTGTGTATAAAACCAAATATGCCTCAATGAAAGGAGATTGAGACGAAGTCCTTAAAAAGATAATTTTTAAAATAAAATAGATTTATTATGTGTATTCACTATAAGTACACACATAATAAAGTACAAATACAAGATAGGACATAATAATATCATGACATAATTTGAAAGTAGGAGATTAACCCAAAGAATGGAAATTGGGTTAAGAAATTCCCTTACCTCATGTCTGACTTGACTCGACCGCTCTTTAACCTCCTGAATAATAAACTAGAGTTAATTTATAATTTCTTAAGAACATTTTTCATGTTTATTATTCCTTTTATATCACTTATTACCATGTTATGAACATTATGTAATTATTTATGTTAATAATGGTCGTTTTGTCGATCTTTGGTACTTGAGTCAAAAATAAACTTCTTAAAATTACAACTTATTCATGTGGTAAAATATCCGTTATAACCATAATTATATTCATGATTTAGATATCATATACATCATATATTTCCAGTATATACATTCATTTATAATAATGTATAACATTTAGAGGTATGAAATGAAATGCACAGTTCATGGAGACGGTAAGCCGTACGTACGCATGAACACTACTTTCATTTATATTTCATATTTAATGGAATGAAATTATAATTATATAACGGTATACTATAATTACAGTATAATATAATGTATAATAACATTTACTCCATCCTTTATACATCCCACATATGGCATTAATGATTCAAATCACTTTGAGGGGGCGGTAGTCCGCACTTCCGAAAATGAAAATATTGCGTTTACCCATAATGGAAACAATAAAGGTATGCCATAAATAAAAAATAAATAACCTTAAGTAAAACATAAACATATTATATATCATATATAAATATATTGACATCTTAATGGCCACCTTTGAAGATGTTATATGAGTGTTGAACAATCATCATTTCCTGAGACAGAAATTTGTCATCCATAGAAATAGTATGTTATTTTACCATTAGATGTAGGTGTGTGTAAGTGTATCTAGAATAATTATTGTAACAACATCCTAGTATATTAAGGATTCTTGTGTTGTTACAAAAGAAAGGAATAAAATTAGTTTAAGGGGTTGGAGAAGCAAAATAAAACAAAACAACATTAGAGAAGACATTACCTTAAAATCGGGTAACTCTTTTGATTTGAGCCAAAGGCTTCCTTGGGAAGAATTATGCCCAAAGTGAGGCTTCTATGAGTAAGGGAGGAAAGTTTGGAGATTATTTTGGAATATTTTGGCGGAGCCAAAAGGCTTTGAAATTGTGAGTAAGGTGGTAGAGTTAGTGGCCTTTTATAAGTTGAGAGGAGGGGCACTCTTGGAAAGTAATGAAATGTTACTTTATTATACAATGGTTTTCGGATTCTAAAGGTACCAAACTTATAAAATTCAAGGATAAGGTGATAAGGGTTATAAATATACTCATCCAATAGGATTTTTACAAGTGTAATGCTTATATTTTATATTATCCATCCATTTTATTAAAATCGTTAATTAATGAGGAAATCAATGTATCATCATGTTGTCATAAATAATTTAATTTATTTAATGTCTAAAAATCATTAAAAAATTATCATGATATAGGAAATCTTTTTATATTTCTAATGAATATTTATAGTCAAAAATATGAATTGTATAACCCCATTTAAAAATTGTTTTAGTAAAACAACTTATGTTTTTGACATTTTTATTTTAACTCTAAATAAAAGTTATTTATGTCATTTTCCTAGAAAAGTGGCTCCATGGGGTCCCCAAGTTGACCCATGGATTGTCTTGGTCGGCCATGACACATCCAATAGGGGTAGGACAACTGTAATGGTATTTTCATATTTTTATAATATCATTTTTACCTTAAATTTCACTAATTACCTTTAATCGCGATTAATTAAACTTAAAAGTTACTATTCACCAAAAAATTATTTTAATCCCATTGAACCACATTTTACTTCCTAATGGCAACCATGTATATCAGATTTTTGAAAATCAAATCACAGAAGTGGTAATATTTCATTTAAATGAAAAAATCAGTTATTTAACTACCACTTAGTGGTTTCACTATTCATCAAAAATTCAAGTTTTTCAGAATAGTGCCAAAATTTCACCCTAAGTTATAATTGATATTCCAAATTCAAAAATGATGTCTGTTTTACAAAATTCCAATCCTATAAGTTGAATTAATTAATTTTATAATTAATTCCTGCTGTCACAACAAATAGCGTGTTTTTAAGAAACAATATATATCAAAAGATTGACAATTGTTTATGTCCAATTTCAAAGTGAATTTAATTATAATGTCCACCATAGGATAAATTGGTAAAAATATATTCTAATTATACTTTAAAACCAATAAATAGTATTATTTATCACTATAAATTAATTTGATTAAAAAAGTTGTTTTTAATAATTTTTCACTATTTATAAAAATTTGGAAGTTCTCAGAAAATTACAAAAAATTCAACATAGGCTAATTTTGACATTTCGAATCCAAAAATGAAGTCCATTTTGATATATAATATATATATAATTTCAAAAAGTGGGTATTAATATTCATAATGGCTATTTTGATTAATCGCGGTGTGTTAGAATCTCGAACATGCGTACAATGCAAGCTATTGCATTGTTGAGAGAGAGGTGTATCATGAAAGCTTGAGGTGTTACATTCTCCCCTACTTTAATAAATTTCATCCTCGCAGTTGGAATATGTTTTTCGAAAATAAAAGGATGAAAATAGAAAATAACTTTGTGGAAAACCCACATCGGAGATAGGGTTAATAAGAATATAACATTAAAAGAAATAAAGAGAAGTACAAAGGTCTCCCGAGATAGCCCATACTAGGATTCTATGAAAATATGGATATGGAAGAAAAACAAACCCGCAGGGTCTGATGGAGAGTTCCGGAATACAGAATTAGGAGAAAGTTAACAATAAAAAAATCACAAACTTGTGATTGGTTAAACAGTCATTGAATCCCCAGTTGGAAAAGTTAACCGGAAACGTTTTTGTTTTACGTTACCTTTTATAAAGTTGAGGAATTTATTTTTTGATATTTACTAAGAATGTAAGGGAATATACATACTTGTAATGTAGACTTTCATTATTTAATAAATGTTTACCACAAATCCATCTTTCACTCTAAAAGGTAATAGAACTCAAAAATATTCTATTTATCCTAATTGTATAAGGTTCCAAATATTAACACATACCATTTAGATTAGTAAAACTATTTTGTAATAACCAGGGACTTCCTGTAGGCTAGTGGTAGGTAATAAAGGCCTGTCGCACTATGGTTGTGGGTTCGATTCCTGCTGCTTTGTCCGATCCGACGGGTTATGCCCCACCCTGCAGGTTGTCCTCTTCCTAAAACTATAGTATTATATATTCCAAAAAAAATCTTCCTAAATGTTTTAACCTTAAACAATACTATCCAAAGTTCAACTTAATCCATTCTAACCAATATAGTTGTCCAAAATACCTCCGTCCAGACTTTCTCTAAAAGGTCCTTAAATTCCAAAATCAATTGTAATATTAGATTCCCCAAACAAAATAAAGTTCCTCTTATTGTCACATAATAAAAATTTGATAACCTTCATCATATTAAAACCTTATTGAAAACAACAAGTACTACAGTACAATCCTTATATATATCACATTATTCTTATAACCATAATCTAGTTCATGAGTCCAAAAACACAAATACAATAATTATTCAACTTCATCTGTAGTAACAGCATAAGTTTGGCCTTGATCCCTTGGCCTTTTCTGAGGTAAGTTTCCCTGACGCTTAGGACAATCATTTGCATAATGACCCATTTCCCAACAATTATAGCATTCCACATTGATAGCAACTTTCTTTCCCTTGCAATCATGAGCTTGGTGGCCTTTTTCACCACACTTGTAACAGACTCCCATTCCCTTCAAGCAAGTACCGGGGTGTTTCTTTCCACATTTACTGCAGGACTGATATTCAACTCTTCCCTTCTTCCCCTTATTTCCATTTCCATATTGATCATAAGATCTCTTCTTTTCTTTATTTGCTTTAAAGTCATAGGACTTAGAGAATTCCTTTTCCGTCTTGATAGCACACGAGACAATATCTTCGTATGACGAGAAGGTTTGTGAGACTAATGCTCGACAGAGAAATGGTTTTTACCCATCAAAGAAACAATCAAACTTACTTCTTGGGTTACGTATATAATCTGCACCATGTCTCGGTAACCTTGTAAAGTTGGCCTCATACTTTGTGACATTCTCATCCTCTTTTTGTCTCAGACTCAGAAATTGCCTTTCCATATCTTCTCGATGGTAACGAGGAAAATATTTTTCTAAGAAAAGCTCTTTGAACTCCCTCTATTCCATATTCGATACTTCATCATCTTCCTTTGTGTTTTGAATCAGCGACCACCACTGATTGGCATCTCCAGTGAGGCGGTAGACTACCATGACAACCTTCTCCCTTTCACTACTCCCCAAGGCGTGAAATATTTTCTCTAATGATTTTATCCATTGCTCAGCTACTAATGGATTTGTACCCCCAATAAATGTTGGTGGTTGTTGCCTCATGAAGCGGTCTAACATTGATCCTCCATGTTGCAGATCAGGGCGCTCCATACGAGTAAGGTTATTATTCATAACCTGAGTGAGTTGTCCCAGTATGGTAATAAGTTGATCAGCACCAGTTGTATCTCTAGCTCCATAATAATTATCTTGAGCAGGAGGGAAATCCCTACACGGAGTGCGTGAATTGATACGGTTTCCATTCCTTCCACTAGCCGCCACTTCTAAACAATGGCATAAACTAGATTAGTTTATGAATCAAAATATATAATTCCATACTTGTAAAATACTTAACATAAATTGAACTATTTATGGATATAATCCATAATCATAAAAAAAATTTCTTTGAGAAACTATATACTCATAACCCTTCATAGTGGTTTGTAAATAAAACAAGAATTATCCTAAGCATATCCCCCGGGAGTGTCGTAACCAAGAGTGCAGCAAGGCCCGTTGTCGTGCACCAGTTCCCGTTCGAGTCTATCTCAAAGCGGTGTTTTCGGGTTTTACCCCTAGGTACATCTGTGCCAGATCCACCTCTACCAGATCGTATCCAGACAGGGATGTATTGCTCGGAAAACTCACAAAATATCTATAATACCAAAATTCCAGGAAGTTATTCTATACTAATCCTCAAACTCTATCTTTGGGCTATGTGCTCTAATTAGAGTTTATCTAAATCTAGCATCCAAGGTTATTACTAAACTACCTCTGATACCACTTGTAACGCTCCGACCCCAGCTACCCAGAGTCAGTGCATTACTTCGTAACATTGGCATGATCACAAAAGATCAAGTCTCGAAAGACCGATTAGTTTAGTAGCCTTGGAACACTAGATACATTCATAAGTTTTACATTACATCATAAAGTAATACAAAACTACAAAAACATCTTGTCTTCATATCCCCTCATACTATCCCTGCAGGTCATTCATAATATACTTCTTCACATCCTGGAAAAATTAAAACATTGGAAGGGGTGAGCTCAGATGCTCAGTAAGGATAACAATATAGCGGAAGCTTTCATAAATAAACATAAACATTTAAGGCAATGTATAACTAAAACAAAAGCCTTTTTAAACATGATCTTCAACATAATATGGAAAAAGTAAAATTAGATAATTCCATTTACTTATTCACATGGATATTCTACTGGTTGAATAATCACATGCAATATCAATAACCACTTTCATAATGATGGAATGCATAATTCCAGACTATCATAACCACGTAGTCAAGGCCTCGTGCCAAGACCACAAATAAGATTTTGTCAAGGCCTTGTGCCAAAACACTAGTTTGTCTCATGAGACGTACCGATGCATTGAGGAGCTATAGCGGGCTCCACCCATCACTTATTAAGTCCAATGCATTCCTCATATGAATAGCTTTAAAAATATCATAAACCATAACATAATTGTATCACATAAAAAATGCATAAAGGAAACATAAAATTTCCACATTTCAATCACATGATATCAATACAACACATTGATATAATAAAAATGCTTTCAAAACCATTTTCAATACCAAAATAGAAGAAAGTTAAAAGATTGTATTTATTTTTCATAAAAAAAGTGATGACTTGTAGAGGAAGCCGAAACTCAAATAATGGTCACGGCGGCAGAGAAGTCGTTGTCCGCACATATGTACAGAAAGAAAAACATTCCCTTTTTTTCATTCAGTAAAAAGCTTCGTATAAAAAAGATTCCTTTTGAATAAACGTAAAAGTCAAAGGGGATTATACACCGTATAAAAGAAAGTTGTGTATAAAACCAAATATGCATCAATGAAAGGAGATTGAGACGAAGTGCTTAAAAAGATCATTTTTAAAATAAAATAGGTTTATTATGTGTATTCACTATAAGTACACACATAAGAAAGTACAAATACAAGATAGGACATAATAATATCATGACATAATTTCAAAGTAGGAGATTAACCCAATGAATGGAAATTGGGTTAAGAAATTCCCTTACCTCGTGTCCGACTTGACTTGACCGCTCTTTAACCTCCTGAATAATAAACTAGAGTTAATTTATAATTTCTTAAGAACATTTTTCATGTTTATTATTCCTTTTATATCACTTATTACCATGTTATGAACATTATGTAATTATTTATGTTAATAACGGTCATTTTGTCGATCATTGGTACTTGAGTCAAAAATAAACTTCTTAAAATTATAAGTTGTTCATGTGGTAAAATATCCATTATAACCATAATTATATTCATGATTTAGATATCATATACATCATATATATCCAGTATATACATTCATTTATAATATTACATAACATTTAGAGGTAAGAAATGAAATGCACCGTTCATGGAGACGGTAAGCCGTACGTACGCATGAACGCTACTTTCATTTCTGTTTCATATTTAATGGGATAAAATTATAATTATATAAAGGTATAATATAATTACAGTATAATATAATGTATAATAACATTTACTCCATCCTTTATACATCCCACATATGGCATTAACGATTCAAATCACTTTGAGGGGGCGGTAGTCCGCACTTCCTAAAATGAAAATATCGCCTTTACCCATAATGGAAACAATAATGGTATTCCATAAATGAAAAATACAGAACCTTAAGTAAAACATAAACATATTATATATCAAATATAAATAGAGTGATATCTTAATGGCCACCTTTTAAGGTGTTATATGAGTGTTGAACAATTATCGTTTCGTGAGACAGAAATTCGTCATCCACAGAAACAATATGTTCTTTAACCATTAGATGTAGGTGTATGTAAGTGTAGCCCGAATAATTCTTCTAACAACATCCTAGTGTATTGAGGATACTGGTGATGTTACAAAAGAAAGGAATAAAAAGATTTTAAGGGGTTGGAGAAGCAAAATAAAACAAAACAATGTAAAGACCCGGAAATTTCAAGGAAATTTTTTTTCTTAATTTTCTTTGGAATTTTACAAGAACACAGTTTCTGACAGCGCCTGATTCCGAGGCCCGGTGTTCCCATAATCAATTTCCAAAGTTTGGCTCGGGTACGTTCAGTGAACGAACGAGCGGGAATTTCTAACTTTTGAACCGGTGCCCGGAATCAAATTCTGAGGGCACCGATGGAACCGTAGCAACAGTTTTTGCTTAGGAATACCTTTCCTGGAGTTGCGTTTTCTTGGGAGCAGTTGTTTATTAAGGTTGTGGTTTAAGTGTAAAGAAAAATAAAATTTGTGTTACAAATTTTATTTATCTTCTTATGTGGTTATATCCTAAGTGTGGAAGTTGGGGTGGAATCACAAGTTCCTAACTAACCAAGTGAGGATTAAGGTGAGGTGGGGCCCACACGAGCCCCAACCCTTCACCTTCCCCTTAACTCTCTTCTACCCCCCTTAAACTCCCTTGCACTTAATGTGCCAAAACCCCTCAAATTCCTAACTCCTTAAACTCCTTAACTCCCTTGAACCCCCCCCCCCCCAATTAAATGTGACTCTTCACTTCCACCTTCATTAATTTTGGAGCCTCTACACCCATTAATGAATGATGTAACTTAATGAATTTGAATTATTTTGAATTCATTAAGCTAACACTATAATAAGGTGTGTTGTTTTATTGTTTGGGGTTGGCTAAATCTTTGTGATAGAGTCATGGAAGGATTGAAGAGAATTCCACCCTCGACGAAGAACACGAAGGACATCTCCAAACATGGAACAACGTCTTCTCGATGAAAAATGCCTTTTCCAAAGAAGAACGTGAAGTTTCCAACGTCGATCCCTTCTTGGATGCCTCCTTCCCAATCCTTCCGGAATAAAGAAGGGAGCGCCTTTCACGAAGAATGCTGACGTCGTCAACGACTTCTCTTTTCCGATGTCGACGAATCGCCGCCGCCTTTCCGCGACTTCTTCAATACATAACGAAAAGCGAAGTAGGGGTTTGTTGTTGCTTTATTTAATTATTTTCCGTTCTTGGTTCTAGCATGACAAACTTGAGGATGAACGTTTAAGTGTTATCGTCTAACGAGAGGGGGACCAGACCGCACAAACACGGCCGAAACCCCCTCCTTTGTTCTTGAATGTTTCTTGCGGATGAAACGAGATAGCGTGGTGTCGTCGCACCACGCGAGAATCACACGGAAATTATTGCGCGGAGCCGTCGCGCCGCACCGTGGAAAGAATTATCATGAACGCGACGCCATCGCGCCGCGTCGAAGGAAACCGAAGACGCCGCGGCCGGAGCGGGGCCGCGGCGGAGGGGAGCGGTGCCGTCGCACCGCGCCAGATGACGAAGGCCGCAGCCGGTTCCGGGCCGCGGCGGATCGTGATGACCGGCGGCCAGCCGGGCCGCCGGTGCCGGAAGACAGAAGACGACCGGCCCTTGCCGGTCCTGTTGACAAGAAGCCGGCCGGCCAGGTCGGGCCGGCCGGGTTGGTGGAAACCGGGGGAATTTAATTCCCCCGGGCAGTTATTTGGCCCCCCATTATGAGGGGGGCCAGTTTCACAAAGGGGGGGCAGGCGGCCCCTCGTTTCCAGCAAGCTCGGCCTTCGGCCAAGCTGGCAGCGCGCCCAGCGCGCTGCCTTGCGCCGGACCGGCGCGCCGGGCCGGTTCGCCGCGCAGCGCCGGGCTGCGCCGCGCCGGGCCGGGCTGTGTTGGGCCGGGTCGACCTCATCCGGGGCTGGTCGACCCTGTTCGGGCCATCCGGGGGGTCTCGGGCCGGGACGGCCCGGGCCTGAAACCCCCGTTACCGAGCGGTTTGGTCAAATGCCCATATCTTGGGCTACGGGCCTCCAAACGACTCGTCGTCAGCGGCAACGCGATCCTTGGATCGAGACGGTGGTTTCGGCATACTATACTCAAGGTGCACCTTCCTTTTCGGGTGCCTACGTGGTTAAAACTCCATAGTTAAGCGTGCATGGTCTAGAGTAGTGATCAGGATGGGTGACCTCCTGGGAAGATTCCCAAGGTGAGTGTGAGACGAAAAAGCCAATAACTCTCAGACCGGGCGTCCGATTGACGCGCCGTCTGTTGAGTTGAGTTCATGTTGAGGATACAGAACTTTTGGCATCCCCCGCCCGAGTTTTGGATGCAGATGGATAGTGGCCGGGTTGGATCACAACGAAATCCAACCGGGCCCCTGGAACGGAAAAGCTGATATCTTTCTGATAGAACATCCGTTTGACGAACCGTCAGCAGCGTTGGTGATCGCGTTGAGAAACGGTCCCTATGAGTTTACCCTATGAGAGTTCGGGGTACATTTGAGATACGGCCGGGTTTGGTTTGCTCACGAAACCAACCGGGCCCCTGGGACGAAAAGGCTAATAACTCACAGACCGGGCGTCCGATTGACGCGCCGTCTGTTGCATTGAGACCCCTATGACATGGCAGTCCTTTGAGATACTTCTTCATGGGACTTTGAGATACTTGGAGTATCGACCTGTAGCTCGTGGAGCAGACCCTCCCAGTGACGAGCGTGCGGAGTACGAAGACCATGTAGCTGGCTGAGACCCGACGACTACTGATCGAACAACTCGGAGTGTTACAGAGGTGCGCTTGGTTGTAGTGGCACATGGGAGTGCTTGGTTGTAGCGGCAGACCCACGATAGAGTTGCGCTTGGTTGTAGCGGCACATGGGAGCGCTTGGTTGTAGCGGCATACCCACAACAGAGGTGCGCTTGGTTGTAGCGGCACATGGGAGTGCTTGGTTGTAGCGGCAGACCCACGACAGAGTTGCGTTTGTTTGTAGCGGCACATGGGAGCGCTTGGTTGTAGCGGCATACCCACGACAGAGGTGCGCTTGGTTGTAGCGGCACATGGGAGCGCTTGGTTGTAGCGGCAGACCCACGGCAGAGGTGCGCTTGGTTGTAGCGGCACATGGGAGTGCTTGGTTGTAGCAGCTGGCCCGCAGTACTCGATGGGTGGAGTTCTTCAGCAGTCTTAGGTTCGTGAGCAGTACCTCGGAGTCGTGACAGGACCACTGTACACTCCAGAGATGGAGCTCTTCAGCAGTTACGGTTTCGATAATGAAAATCCTGGTTTGAGCTGAGACTTTTGACCTTGTGTTTACCTCATGATTGAGATGGGTCACTTTCTAACTTAGGTATATGTATGGGCATATACCCGGGTAGTGGTTATCCGTTGATTTCACAATCCTTGTGTTTCCTCATGATTGAGATGGGTTACTTGATAACTTAGGTATATGTATGGGCATATATCTAAGTAGAGGTTATCTGTTGAGATCTTCTTTGTGGTTATCCTTGTTGGTTTAGTGAGACCTTGAGGGTCTCGGGGTCCCTACTAAGTATCGTTATACTCACCCCTGCACGGGCTATGCCCGCACCTCGTTGTGTTGGTTGCAGACGACGGGCAGTGCTGACAGTAGCCGAGTGTTCAAGGACTGGGCAGTACCTGGAGGTGGACTATACGAAGAGATGGTACCCGGAGGAGGACCTCACGACGAGGCGGTACCCAAAGGTGGACGTGACGACGAGGCGGTACCCGGAGGTGGACCACTGGGCGAGACATACTCGGAGCGGACGGTGGGACCTGTGGAGCAGAGGAGCTATCTGTACCCACCCTTCAGGTGGGATTTCCAGTGGACAGCTCGGCGTAGCAGCTTTACTTTTCAGTTGCTGTTTTCCCTTTCGAGTTGTACTTTACAGTTGGGCTTGTATTTTCGGCCCCTTTTTACTTTCCTCACTTACTGTTGTACTCAGTTTTTACTTAGTGTTTACTTCTTCCGCTTGTACTTTGTGGTGCTTGTTTTCTTTTATAAAGGCAATGCCTTCCCAGTTATTGGGATTTTACGCCTTTGGTGCTAGTTGCCAGCCCCTGGCCTATGGAAGGCGGGCTTGGGGTAGTCACGGCACGGGCCCCGAGGACAGGTCGTGACAAATTGGTATCAGAGAAGACATTACCTTAAAATCGGGTAACTCTATTGATTTGAGCCAAAGGCTTCCTTGGGAAGAATTATGCCCAAAGTGAGGCTTCTAGGAGTAAGGGAGGGAATTTGGGAGAGTATTTGGGCAGAGGTTGGCCGATCCAAAAGGCTTTTAAAGTGTGATTAAGGTGGTAGAGGTGGGGGCCTTTTATAAGTGGAGAGGAGGGCCACTCTTGGAAAGTAATGAAATGTTACTTTATTATACAATGGTTTTCGGATTCTAAAGGTCCCAAACTTATATATTTCGAGGATAAGGTGAAAATGGTTCTAAAAATACTCATCCAATAGTCTTTGGACAAGTTTAATGCTTAGAGTTTACATTATCCTTCCATTTTATTAAAATCGTTAATTAATGAGGTAATCTATGCATCATCATGGTGTCATAAATAATTTAATTTATTTAATGTCTAAAAATCATTGAAAAATTATCATGATGTAGGAAATCTTTTTAGCTTTCTAATTAATATTTATAGTCAAAAATATGAATTGTATAACCCCACTTAAAAATTAGTTTAGTAAAACAACTTATGTTTTTGACATTTTTATTTTAACTCTAAATAAAAGTTATTTATGTCATTTTCCTAGAAAAGTGGCACCATGGGGTCCCCAAGTTGACCCATGGATTGTATTGGTCGGCCATGACACATCCAATAGGGGTAGGACAAGTGTAAAGGTATTTTCATATTTTTATAATATCATTTTTACCTTAAATTTCACTAATTACCTATAATCGCGATTAATTAAACCTAAAAGTTACTATTCACCAAATAATTATTTTAATCCCATTGAACCACATTTTACTCCCTAATGACAACCATTTATGTCAGATTTTTGAAAATCAAATCACAGAAGTGGTAATATTTCATTTAAATGAAAAATCATTTATTTAACTACCACTTAGTGGTTTCACTATTGATCAAAAATTGAATTTTTTCAGAATAGTGCCAAAATTTCACCCTAAGCTATAATTGATATTAAAAATTCAAAAATGATTTCTGTTTTACAAAATTCCAATCATATAAGTTGCATTAATTAATTTTATAATTAATTCCCGCTGTCACAACAAATAGCGTGTTTTTAAGAAATAATATATATCAAAAGATTGACAATTGTTTATGTCCAATTTCAATGTGAATTTAATTCTAATGACCGCCATTGGATAAATTGGTAAAAATATATTATAATTATACTTTAAAACCAATAAATAGTATAATTTATCACTATAAATTAATTTTATTAAAAAATTTGTTTTTAAGTATTTTTCACTATTCATAAAAATTTGGAAGTTCTCGGAAAATTACAAAAAATTCAACATAGGCTAATTTCGACATTCCGAATCCAAAAATGAAGTCCATTTTCAAATATAATATATATATAATTTCAAAAAGTGGGTATTACTATTCATAATGGCTATTTTGATTAGTCGTAGTGTGTTAGAATCTCGAACATGCGTACAATGCAAGCTATTGCATTATTGAAAGAGAGGTGTATCCTGAAAACTTGGGGTGTTACAATAAAGAATGCAACCACACTTCAAATGGATCATCACGAATGATGATTGACCAATGAAATTAATCATAGGATTGAAAAACGACAAATGTAGTGACACCGTTCGTCATAAATGAAGGATCCATCCAAGGTAAGGGTTATGTGCTTTCTCAATGATTTCTTATTCTCATTCATCTTTTCAAACAACGAACGTGGATCAACCGATGAATAGGTTGACCCATGTCTTGGTTGTTCTTGTGGGATGGGAAATGATATTTTGGGGAGTTATGTGTTTTGAAATCTGTGTTAGAATTTTCAAATCCCCATTTATATCAGTTTGCAAGTACTTATGCGGAGGGTTCAAGCCGACATGAACAAGGCATGGATCCCTCCACAACGGGCATTTGTGTTCTTCATGAATGAATGATATAATATATAAACAAGTGTCCTTGAGGTTGTGGTAGTGATGGCGGAGACCCGAGAGGCCCGAGGGTGCAAACAGATCTGATATCGGACCACCAAAGGGGACACGATGGCCCGTGAAAGGTGTCGTTGGTGCGACACCACCATCGCGGAAGTGACCACGGCCAAGAGGTGGCACTATCTGGAGCAGCATGTGGGACATGGTGGCTGGCCCTCGCTGATTGCACAAAAAGAGGCAGCGCGCCTACCACATGACGCAATGGAGGAAGGCTATGGCCCGTCTGGCGCGGTGGTATGCTGGACGCTGCTCCAGTGGGGCACCACGTAGGGGGAGCATCTTTCTCCTCGTGGGTCATGTGTTGACTAAGGTGGGTGGCTGAATGACCAGCTACGTGCACCCCAACCGGACCTGATATGCCAGTTCATGCAGAATCGGACTATTCGGGTCATGCGGGCAAGTAGACCGGGCCGCCCGAGTGGCCTAGTTAATTATTCAAGCTGATCTAATTTAGAAGATCATGCTAACAAGATAAATCTAGGTTTCAGGGTAGCCTGGGCTGGAAAAAGAGACCGGCCCACCAGTGTGGGTTGGGCTGGATGAATTCGGGTAACTGGGTGACTGAGTGGACTAGACTTGTAGCCAACCTCGTTCAGGTCCAGTGTGGCCCAATGGGCTAGGACAATGGGCCGGATGGAAAGGATCAGGTCATGCGAGACCCAGGGCCGGGTTGGTCATGTCAGTCTGAACCATTCGGACCGGGCCCAGACGCCATCGGCCCCTGTTTACAAAATGGGACATATCTCTCAGATCGGGCATCTGATTGACGCGCCATTTATATCACTGGGAAACACAAGACGGGGTGGTCCTTATTAAATCCACTAGGTATGATTTCATGGAAGTTGACCCAATGATGCTATGTGACTTAGATATTAGCGAGGCTTCATGAATCTGCTACCCAGTGAGGCAGTGTGACTAAGCTACCTAGTAAGGATCTGTGACTCAGCTATCAGCAAGGTCTCGTGACTCATCTACCTAAAGAGACTGTGTAACTCATCTACCCAGTGAGGCACCATGACTTAGGTATTATTAAGGCTTCATGAATCAGCTACCCAGTAAGGCTTCCTAACTCAACTTCCCAGTGAGGCTTAATGACATAGCTACTAAATTGGTCTAGGTGACCTAGCTAGCATAAAGGACTCATTCGGGAAGAGTGTCTTTGCAGTGATTGATGTTCAGTGTTTTCAACTATTCGTTTATCTATCAAAACATTAAGTTATACCTATGTCGAGCTTAATCTAGGGATTCTAATCTTTATTCATTATTTTGTGATTTCCTTTGTGTATTTTTTTGAGACCCCAGTTTGTTTTGGGATCTCTCTTGAGTATTCTTATGCACACTCTTATACAGGATTCTCCTGCACGTGTCGTGTCTGGTGCAGATGACCAACGACTAGGAAGAGAACCTGTTGTCCTAGGACCAGGTGCTTCCCCGTGAGTTCAGGTAGGAGGAATGTTCTTCAATGGCTTTTGGAAGCTACTCTATACCTACCCCTCAGGTGGCGTCTCCGGTAGAAGGATATTAGTGTTTCCAAGTACTTTTCTGTTTTTAGTTCCTCCTTTATTGGGTTTGTATTCTGGTCTATTTGACCAACAATTTTTACTTTTACTCAGTGGTTATTTAGTGGCATTAACATTTAGTTTTCCAGCTTTGGGGTGGTTGTGTGTGCATTCCTAAAGGTACTCTTGAAAATGCCTCCCATTTTCTGTTTTATGCCTTCGACGCTAGTCTCCAACCCCTGGCCTTCGGGAGGCGGGCCTAGGTTATGTCACGACACTGGCCCTGAGGGGGTTCATGAAAAAGTGGCATAAAAGGTGGTCAGTTCTACTAGAAGAACTAAGAGTCTATATATTTGGATGAGAAAATAGTGTTATGTGTTTTGAGTTCAACATTTAGGCCAGGGAGTCCAGTGTTGGTGCAGTGGCTAACGTATCCATACACCAGGACCCTGGATTCTGTTTTCTGACCTAGTACATGAAAAAACTAGTTTCATGACTCTTTTGATGTTTTTTCATGGTCTTTTTGAGTCGGAGTCAGCTCACTCGGTATAATAAATTGACGATAGTTCTTCTTGATTCTCTTTCAATATTTTTCCATGCAGACAGCTATACAGGATTGTAGTGTGTGGCCAGGAGGATAGTCCACAGAGTTGTGAGGCTTTGGAATATGGATCGCTACCCGATATGGTGCCTTAGGGTGGTGTCCCACTGATACCATTGCTCTTTGTTCAATAGTTACTATCAGCACTATTAGTAGATGACACATGTAGGCTCAGTTCCTTACATGAGTTTCAGTGATAGAGACCCCTCAGGTTCTGTGGAGAGTCCGACTCACAGGAAACTAAGGACTGGTTTGAGGTGGTGACCAAGTTTAAATCTAGCCAAGGCACCATTAGATTAGATGACAGGATTTTTAGTGAGCCTTCTATGTCGTTAAGAAATGAAATTAAAGGGTTTAGATAAACCGATCTTATGATGAGGTGACTTTTCTGTGGAAAGATCTTGAGAACCATTCTCATAGAATGATATATTGTTTTAAAAGATAAGTGGTATGTGGGACCAAGAGATTCTATAGTATGACAAGTCGATAACTGAGTTTCAATAGGGCATTCCAAATTTTCCACGTACTCGATAAATATGATATGACCAGTGATTTAGGTATCGGACCTCCGAGTAAGGTGTTTTTAGGGACATTCAAGACAACATTACCCTATTTTCATTCCTACTTATCTGAGGGTGATATAGATAACCATTATGGTTTGAAGTCCTTTGGCTCAGTAGATATAGCTTGTGGATGTCAGTAGTGGGAAATCAAGTAGCTGATGTTAGTCTCAGATACTTATACGTGTGAGACATTCCGAGAAGATGTCCCAATGCATGGTTTCTACAGATCAGGGCTCATAGGTTGAGTCCTATAATCCTAAGAAGACGTAATTCTTTTCAAAAGATGGTAGGGTACATCTCTATAGAGATTATATATCATGTTGTGATGACAGTGAAATGGTGGATGGTCCCCTGGTGTAGAGGAAGTGATAAGAACATTTAATCTACAAGGAGACAGACGTGGAAGAGGCGATATGAGAGCATTAGGTGGTGGTATACATTTCTAAATGTTACAAACACCACCTCCAATGTGGTCTACACCATACTCAGAGAGCTAGAGAACATGGGAATGGAGTTTCAATATGCGGTCGAGGAGTATGACCCGAGGGCTCCAGGAATGATTCGAGGTACATTGTGTGTCTACTACTAGCTGATGTATTAATAGGCATAGGTTCTAATAATTCCTTCTTGTCACGAATATTATTCAAGATCTATATTTTATGTATAAATAATAGACTTGATCTTTATGTATGGAGATACCAATGGGAGGAGACTCAATAATCACAGTTATACCGATAGTGTGATCTTACCCTTGAGGAAAGAGTTTGGGTTAGAACCTCTTGGTGGCAGCATTAGGGCCTTACAAGATTAGTTTTGGTATAGACTGGTCCTCCATAGAAAATTTATAGATTTACTATTTTAGGAAAAAGGATTCATATATCAGCAACATTGGAATGGGGTTTTCCTTGGTCGGTGAAAAAGGAAACCCAGGGAGCACAGGATAAACTCATGTATAGGAGGGTTCAGCCGATCACCCTTGAGTCAGCCATCCTTACCCTCAAGGTAGTGGATGTTTTTTGTTTTAACTTCAAAATAATAGTGGGATAATGTAGTAATTTCCTTTCAAAGGATGTTTCCAGGATTACCTCCCCATAGGGAGGGGGACTTCTGGATCATTCTACACCCTTAGATGGCACCAATATTTGCATCAGTATATCGGAGGGCTTTTGTAGTGCTTCGTGAGTAGGGGAATATGTGGGGGACTTGCAGAGGAAGGGATTAGTAATACCCATTGTTCAAAGTCATGTGTGGATTACTGTATCTTTAACCATGTTTTCATCGAGAATAGGTACCCACTACCAATGGGTCGATGGGTGCATCAATCGGTTAAAAGGGGTAGCAATTCTCATGGATGGAAAGGTGCTCATAGGATTTTCAGAAGTTCTGACAGGGGCGATGGGTGAAGTTTCTCTAGGAATATGACTTCAATGTATTCTATAATCTTGGAAAGGGAAACACAGTAGAGGATTATATTAGTAGAATACCTCGTTAACATCTACTGAATGAGGCCTCAGATCAGTTGTCCTTGCTTCAAAATCCTTCATGGATAGAGAGGAGACAATTTTCGTCAGTCGATGGTGGTTTCCCCAATATTCTTGAAGTGATTAAGGCAGGTGAAACTAAGAGATGCATGTTTCAAGGCCCAACAAGCTATGTTATCCTCAGGAAAGGCACCTGATGGGTTTTCAATGGGTGGAGAGCACGCCACCCATTCCAAAGGGCAGATAGTAGTACCATTGGTGTTGATAGATGAGATTTTGAGGGAGCTCCATACCTCCCACTAGAAGGTACACCCTACAATGGTAAAGATGTACTAGGATCTCTGACGTCAGTATTGGTGGCTATGTATTAAGGAAGCGATGGCCAAGCTCATTTCATGATGCCTCACTTGTCAGCAATGAAGGCTAAGCACCAGGTTCGAGCAAGTTTGACACAACCCCATGAGATACCAGAGTATAAATGGTATGGTGTATCAATGGAATTCATGATGGGACTACGACACACATCTAGGGTCCATGATTATATTGGGGTGATCATTGACTGACACACCAAGTTGGCTAAATTTTTACCCATTCGAGAGAAGAGTTCAGTATAGGGCTTGGGACACCTCTATGTGCATGAGATGGTTCAACTCCATGGATTCCCATATATGATTGCCTCAGATCATGATGAATATCTTGCATCTCGATCGTGGATGGGATTTTTGGAGGTGTTTGGAACTCATCTATGCTTGAGCATAGGATTTCACCCATAAACTGATTGTAATATGGAGCAGACAATATAGACCTTGGAGGACAGGTTTCATTCTTGCGTTATGGATTTTGGTTGCAGTTGGGAGGACCACCGACCACTGGTGGAGTTTGCATAAAATAAAAGCTATCACTCCACCATTGGCATGGCACTATTTGAAGCCTTGTACTGGTGATATTGAAGACCACCTCTATACTAGACATACCTAGGGGAGTAATCTCTCACGGGTCTAGAGTTGGTGCGGGCTACCACTAAGAAGGTGAAGACCATCTAAGAGTGGATGCATATGGTACAAGAGAAGACATAAATCATATGTGGATAGGATATAGGGCCCTTGGAGTTTGAGAATGGAGACCATGTTTTATTTTGGGTGTCACTGTGATGGGGATTGCAGAGATTTGGCTGGGGAAACAAGTTTTCTCTAAGGTTCATCAGACCTTTTCAGATTTTGCGTAGAGTAGACAAGGTGGCGTACCTATTAGCTCTACCACCATAGTTGGAGAAGGTTCACAACGTCTTCCATGTATCTTAGCTGAGGAGATGTGTGCATGACCCTTCTCATGTCACCAACCATGAAGATATAATGATCGATTATAGGGAAACCTTCACAGAGTACCTGGCAGAGATAGAGGATCGAAAGAAGAGGATCTTTTATGGATGGTCGATTCCTATGGGGCACGATTAGTGCCAGCACAGGAACCTCTAGGAGAGAACATGGGAGCGGGAGGCTCATATTTGTGCACAGTACCCCCATTTGTTTATTTAGCCTTGTTTTGACTAATAAGGATTTGAATCCCAAAAGGCAAGAGTGATGTAATGTCCTGGAAATTCCATGTATTTTTTATGGATTTATTTTGAGACGAAGAGTTGAGAGGAGGAGAGATTTTGTAGCCCAGAGTGCCACGAATGACAGGTCAAAAAATGTTTAGCTTTAAATAGTGTACATCAATGGTTTTCATGAAAAAGTGGAATAAATATTAAACTGGTTCCTAGATCAAGAATACGAGGGCACTGTTGTGTTCAAGATGGAGGGTTTACCTTAGGCGTAGCTTATGTTTAGTTGGCGCAGGCCTCCAGTAAGTAAACTCAAAAAATGAATAACCATATATGAAATTATTAAATAAAATTATTTTATTTTTAAAAAACATATAACTCACGCATGCTGACTCAGATTGAAAATTTGAGACCACCATTGAGCTTGTGAGGGTATTATTTATTTAGGAAGATCTTAACAAAATCCAGCCCGGTCCAATAATGGAAGTTAGTTTTGTCCATAAATAAAATAATTAACAATTATTTTATTTTCAAATTCTTATAACTCCTAAACGGTAACTCAGATTGGAAATAAATGAGTACTGTTGAGCTTGTGAGGGTGGGTTCCACATAGGTGGAGCATAACCCCAATCGGCGTGGGTTGAGGGTGAAAGTTAATTTTTGAATTATTTTTAATGTTTATTTAAGTAAACATGAAAGCGAGTTTATATTACTTTTAAAAATATTCTCGGATAAAAAATATGAGGGTACCGTTGAACTCAGAATGATGAGACCTTCCTAGAGTTGACCAAACCTCGACCTGATTGGGTCGAAAGAAAATGTTTTTTGGGTTTTTTTTTTCAAAAAATATATTACTAAAATAAAATTGTTTTATTTTATTTTATTGGATATTCAAATCATTGCAGCTCAATGGTTTTCCAACCAAGTGAAACTAAATACATTTTTTAATTAAATGAAACATAGTAACAACTTCATAACAGAAGCATAACAGAAACACTGGTTCATGTTTCGTGCATTGATGGCCAAGCAGACAACGCAGGATTGTTGGCACAGTCCGGGTTCAGCTCCAATGGTCTGGTGGGTGATGATGATGAACACCAAACCACATTATAATGGATCATCACCGAAGACGATCGACCAAAGACCATAAATAGAGGATTGTATAATGGCAAATGCAATGACACCGTTCATCACCAACGAACGATCTGACCTATGTAGGGGTTATTTGCTTTCTCTATGATTACTTCTTCCCATTCGTCATTTAAAATGACTAATTTAAATACACCCATGAATAGGTTTACCCACGGTTCAACCATTATTATGGGTTGGGTAATGATATTTCGGGGAGTTATGAGATTAGAAATCTGTGTTATAATTCTAAAAACTCCATTGATATCATTTTGTAAATTCTAACGCGGAGGGATTAGGACGACACGAACAAGGACCAAATCCCTCCATAGTGGATGTTTTTGTTATTTGTGACTGAATGATGACATCAAAAAACTAGTGGACTCGAGGTCTTGGTAGTGATGAAGGAGACCCGAGAGGCCCAAGGGTGTAGACTAATATGAGATCGAATCACCATAACGGACTTGGTGGCCCGTGGAAGGTGTCGTCAGTGCGGCACCACCTGCGCGGTGGCTGCGGCAACCAGCAGCGGTCGCAGGCAGGAGGCAACGCCATCTGGAACCACGAGTAGGACATGGAGGTCGGCCCTTGATGATGGCACTGGATACGGAGGTGCACCCATCATGTGCCACAGTGGAGGAAGGTAGTGGCTCATCATTTGCAGTGGCTTATTGGACACGACAACAGTGTGGTGCGGCATAGGGGGAGTGGCCCGCTATGCACATGCTACATTTTTACCAAGAGGGGCGACCAGCTAAACAGCCATGTGCACCCCAACAGGACTGGCTAAGGTGGGCTAAGCCAACAGCCCGACTAATCAGCGAGGCATCATGACTCAACTACATAATGAGGCTTCGTGAGACAGCCTCCCAGTATGGCTCCATGACTCAGCTATCAGCGAGGCTTCTAGACTTAGCTACCCAATGAGGCTTCATGATTCATCTACCCAGTGAGGCTCTATGACTTAGCAACCCAATGAGGTTTCATGACTCAACAATTAGTGAGGCTTCATGACTTAGCTACCCAATGAGGCTTTGTTACGCGGCTACCCATCGAGGCTTCATGACTCAGCTACGGAGCGAGGCTTCATGACTCACCTATTGAAAAGGTCTAGGTGACCTAGCTAGCCTAAAGGACTCAATGGGGATGATTTCCTTTTTATTTATTGATGTTCAGTGTTTGAAACCATTAGTTTTTCTATCAACACATTATGTTATACATGTTCTGACATGACACCACTCTCTCTAATATTTTTTCATTATTTTTTGATTCTCTTGGTGGATTTATATGAGACCTGAGTTGGTTTCTGGGACCCTACTGAGTATTCTTATGCTCACCCCTACACTCGCTTCTCCCGTACATGTTGTGTCTGGTGTAGGGGACTGACGACTTGGAGGAGGACTTTGTGGCCCAGGACCCAATGGTTCCCAGTGAGGTCAACAAGGAGGGATGTGCTTCTACGGCTTCCATATGCTACTCTCTACATAACCATCAGGTGGGGTTTCTAGCAGATGACTATTATAGTTTCCTATTTTTTACTTTAACTAGTTCATCCTTTGTTGGTTTTGTATTCTGGCCCCTTTGACCTACAATTTGTACTTTTACTCAGTTCTTTTTTAGTGGCATGCATGTTTACTTTTCCAGCTTTGGGGCGTGGTTTTTTGTGCATGCATACTTTTACTCAGGAAAATGCCTCCCATTTGTAGTTTAATGCCTTCGGAACTAGTCACCAACCCCTATCCTTCATGAGCTGGGTTTGGGGTATGTAATGGCAGGAGCCCTAGGGGACGGGTCGTGACCTATATATTCTATAAAATGATAATTGAACACATTACATATGGCTAATTAGATTTAATTTGTGCTACTTAAATATAAACAAAAAAATACATATGTTGTGTAAGGGTAACATCTTAAGTTGTGTAAAGGTAAAGGCAGCCATGAGTAGGGGTAAAGAGTAAATTTTTATCCTCATGTAGCGGTAACATGAAACATAAATGGATTATATAATGTTAAAAACTAATTTGTCAAAAAATTTTATGGGTAAAAATATTAACATTAGAAACCTAAGGGTAATGAGAAAATCATGGAAAATTAATTTTACAAAATATTTAACCAAAAATGGAAATAAGAAAAACAATAAAAATTTATGAATAAAATTAATAAAATATAATATAATTAAATAAAAATATTCATAGAAAAAAAATATAATTAAAAAATATTTATTTTAGTGAATAAATAATAAATTTACAATATATCTGTAATATTAAAAACATTATTAAAATAAATAATGCATATATACTCTAAAATTAGACAAAAATGCACCCCATCACAAAACTATTCTTCATATGTAAGTTTTTTAACATGGATATACAAATCTATATGTAAAATACTGGTAAAAAACATCAATGTTAGTTTTATTCCATTTAACATTGGTTAAAAGGAAATGTTAATGTGCCCGATGTGAAATTTAGGTCATTCGAAATCAGTTTTTTGTTAAACTAATATTGAACGCTCTTTTAAAAAATTACATATTGAGGTATTTCAATGTAACGCCCCAACCCCAGCTACCAGAGTCGGTGCATTACTTCGTAACATTGGCATGATCACAAAAGATCAAGTCTCGAAAGACCGATTAGTTTAATAGCCCTGGAAACACTAGATACATTCATAAATGTTACATTACATCATAAAGTGAAAAACTAATAACAAAGTCTTCATAGTCAACACTCATATCCTCTTCTGACTATGCCTGCAGGTCATTCATAAAATACTTCTTCACATCCTGGAAAATATTAAAACATTGAAAGGGGTGAGCTCAGATGCTCAGTAAGGATAACAATATAGCAGAAGCTTTCATCAATAAACAGAAACATTTAAGGCAATGTATAACTAAAACAAAAGCCTTATAAACATGAACTTCAACATAATACGGCAAAAGTAAAATGAGATAATTCCATTCACTTCTTCACATGGATATTCTACTGGTCGAATAATCACATGCAATATCAATAACCACTTTCATAATGAGGGAATGTATAATGCCAGACATTCTGAAACAATTTGTCAAGGCCTCAGGCAAGACGTCTAAAATGATTAAGGCCTCGGCCAAAACCATAAATCAAGTTGGGAAAGGGCCTCGGCCAATTCCACGTCTAGTTGTCTCATGAGACCTACCGATTCATCAAGGAGCTATAGCGGGCTCCACCCGTCACTTATTAAGTCCAATACATTCCTCATATGAATAGGTTTAAACATATCATAAACCATAACATAATCATATCACATAAAACATGCATAAAGGAAACATAACATTTCCACATTTCAATCACAAGATATCAATACAACACATTGATATAATAAAAACGCTTTCAAAACCATTTTCAATACCAAAATAAAAGAAAGTTAAAACTTTGTATTTATTTTTCATTAAAAAAAAGTTACGGCTTGTAGAGGAAGCCGAAACACAAATAATGGACACGGCGGCAGAGAAGTCATTGTCGCTGCATATGTACGGAAAGAAAAACATTCCCTTTTGTCGTTTAGAAAAATGCTTCGTATAAAAAAGATTCCTTTTGAATAAACGTAAAAGTCAAAGGGGTTTATACACCGTATAAAAGAAAGTTGTGTATAAAACCAAATATGCCTCAATGAAAGGGGGTCGAGACGGAGTACTTAAAAAGATAATTTTTTTAAATAATGTACATCTATAATGTGTATTAACTATAAGTACACATAAATAAAGTACAAATACAAGATAGGACATAATAATATCATGACATAATTTGAAAGTAGGAGATTATCCCAAAGAATAGAAATTGGGTTAAGAAGTTCCCTTACCTCGTGTCTGACTTGACTCAACCGTTATTTAACCTCATGAATAATAAACTAGAGTAAATATATACCTTATTAAGAACCATTTTTAATTTCATTATCCTTTTTATATCACTTATTACAATTTTATGAACATTATGTAATTATTTAAGTTAATAATGGTCGTTTTGTCGATCTTTGGTACTTGAGTCAACAATAAATTTCTTATAATTACAAGTTGTTTATGTGGTAAAATATCCATTATCTCCAGAATTATATTCCTGATTTAGATGTCATATATATCATATATATCCAGTATATACATTCATTAATAATATTACGTAACATTTAGAGGTAAGAAATGAAATGCACCATTCATGGAGACGGTAAGTCGTACGTACGCATGAACGCTACTTTCATTTCTATTTCGTATTTAATGGAATGAAATCATAATGATATAAATGTATAATATAATTCCAGTATAATATAGTGTATAATACCATTTACTCCATCCTTTATACATCCCACATATGGCATTAACGATTCAAATCACTTTGAGGGGGCGGTAGTCCGCACTTCCTAAAATGAAATTATCGCGTTTTACCCATAATGGAAATCATAAAGTATGCCATAAATGAGAAATACAGAAGCATAAGTAAAACATAAACATATTATATATCATATATAAATATAGTGACATCTTAATGGCCACCTTTGAAGGTGTTATATGAGTGTTGAACAATCATCGTTTCGTGAGGCAGAAATTCGCCATCCACAGAAACCGTATGTTCTTTAACCATTAGATGTAGGTGTGTGTTAGTGTAGCTCGAATACTTCTAATAAAAACAGCCTAGTATATTTAGGATACTGGTTTTGTTACAAAAGAAATGAATAAAAAGATTTTAGGGGGTTGGAGAAGAAAAATAAAACAAAACAACATTAGAGAAGACATTACCTCAAAATCGGGTAACTCTTTTTGATTTGAGCCAAAGGCTTCCTTGGGAAGAGTTATGCCCAAAGTGAGGCTTATAGTAGTAAGAGGGGGAAGTTGGGAGAGTATTTTGGCAGAGGTTGGCCAAACCAAATTGCTTGATAGTGTGAATGAGGTGGTAGAGGTGGGGGACTTTTATAAGAGGAGAGGAGGGGCTCTTTTGGAAAGATTGAAATGTTACATTATTATACAATTCTTTTCGGATTCTAAAGGTCCCACACTTATATAATTCGTGGATAAGGTGATAAGGGTTCGAAATCTCCTCATCCAATAGGCTTTGGACAAGTGTATGCCTTGGATTTTACATTATCTTCTCATTTTATTTAAATTGTTAAATAATGAGGTCATCGCTGCATCATAATTATGTCATAAATAATTTAATTTATTTAATGTCTAAAAATTATAAAAAAAAATACTATGATGTAGGAAATCTTTTTATCTTTCCAATGACAATTTATATCCAAAAATATGACTTCAATAACCCCATGTAAAAAATGTTTTAGTAAAACATTTTATGTTTGTGTTTTTTTTTACTTTAACATTAAATAAAAGGTATTTATGTCATTTTCCAACTAAAGTGGCTCAATGGGGTCCCCAAGATGACCCATGGATTGTCTTGGTCGGCCATGACTCATCCAATAGGAGTAGGACAAGTGTCAAGATCATATCATATTATTAAAACAATATTTTTACCTTAAACTACACTAATTACCTCTAATCGCGATTAAGAACTTAAAAGATACTATTCACCAAAAAATTATTTTAATCTCATTGAACCACATTTTACTTCTTAATGACAACCATGTATGTTGGATTTTTGAAAAACAAATCACAGAAGTGGTAATATTTCATTTAAATGAAAAATCAGTTATTTAACTACCACTTAGTGGTTTCACTATTCATCAAAAATTGAAGTTTTTCAGAACAATGCCAAAATTTCACCCTAAGATATAATTGATATTCCGAATTCAGAAATGATGTCTATTTTACAAAATTCCAAACATATAATTTTCATTAATTAATTTTATAATTAATTCCCGCTGTCACAACAAATAGCGTGTTTTTAAGAAACAATTTATATCAAAAGATTGGCAATTGTTTATGTCCAATTTCAATGTTAAATTAATTCTAATGACCAAAATTGGATAAAATGGTAAAAATATATTCTAATTATACTTTAAAACCACTAAATAGTATAATTTATCACTATAAATTATTTTGATTAAAAAGGCTGTTTTTAAGTATTTTTCACTATTCATAAAAAATTAGAAGTTCTCAGAAAAATACCAAAAATTCAACATAGGCTAATTTCGATATTCCGAATCCAAAAATGAAGTCCATTTTGAAATATAAAATTTATATAATTTTAAAAGGTGGTTATTACTATTCATAACGGCTACTTTGATTAGTCGCGGTGTTTTAGAACTCGAAGTTGCGTACAATGCAAGCCATTGCATTATTGAATGAGAAGTGTATCATGCAAGCTCGGGGTGTTACATTCTCCCCTCCTTTAATAAATTGCGTCCTTGCAATTTGAAATTATTCTTTGAAAATAAAATGTTGAAAAGAGAAAATACCTTTGAGGAAAACCCACATCGGAAATAAGATTAATAAATTTTAGCCTTAATAAGAGGGAAAGGGAAATGAAAAAGTCACCACCCAATTATGATCTCGATTAGGAGAACATTGGTGGAAATTAGAGACATATAATTGGAGGGAAAACGTAAATATTTGTAGGGAGTGATTGAGGTCATCAATTACAATCAACTGTCAAATTGAGGGCCTCAAAGCCTTCAATCTATGTTGATTTAAAATATCATCAGTTCAACAAGACATAAGGTATTAGGATAACACATTTTTTTTGTTTTAATATCCATTTACTAAAGTTTAAGAATTAATTTATTCATTGAATAAGAGATAGGTATATATATATTTATGCTTGACAATTAGAGTTTCAACCTTCAACTCATTTTTCACTCAAAAAGATAATAGAACTCAAAAATATTATACTTATCCTAATTCTATAAGGTTCCAAATGTTAACACATACCATTTAGATTAGTAAAATTATTTTTTAATAACCAGGGACTTCCTGTAGGCTAGTTATAGGAAATAAAGGCCTGTCGCACTATGATTGTGGGTTCGATTCCTGCAGCTTTGTCCGATGTGACGGGTTATGCCCCACCCTGCAGGTTGTCCTTTTCCTAAAACTATTGTATCATAATATTCCAAAGATAATCTTCATAAATTTTTTAACCTTAAACAATACTATCCAAAGGTCAACTTAATCCACTCCAACCTTTATAGTTATCCAAAATACCTCTGTCCAGACTTTCTCTAAAAGGTCTCTTAATTCCAAAATCAATTTATCAGATTCCCCAAACAAAGTAAAGTTTCTCTTATTGTCACATATTAAAAATATAATTAGCTTCATTATATTAAAACCTTACTGAAATCAACAAGTACTGCAGTACAATCCTTATATATATATCACATTATTCTAATAACCAGAATATAATCCATGAGTCCAAAAGCACTAATACATTAGTTATTCTGCTTCAACTGTAGTAACAGAATAAGATTTTCCTTGATCCCTTGGCCTTTTCTGAGATAAGTTTCCCTGACGCTTAGGACATTCATTTGCATAATGACCCATTTCTCTACAATTGTAGCATTCAACGTTGATAGCCTCTTTCTTTCCCTTTCAATCACGAGCCTGGTGACCCTTTTCTCCACATTTAAAACAAACTCCCATTCCTTTTAGGCAAGTAATAGGGTGATTCTTCCCACAATTATCACATAATGGAAAATCCATCTTTCCCTTTTTCCCTTTATCTGTCTCTTGTTCCACCGTTCTCTTCTTCTCTTGCTTTACTTTGTTGTCATAAGACTTAGAGAATTCCTTTTCTGTCTTGATAGCACACGAGACAATATCTTCGTATGATGAGAAGGATTGTGATACTAAAGCTCGACGGAGAAATGGTTTTAACCCATCAAAGAAACGATCAATCTTACTCCTTGGGTTACGTATATAATCGGCAGCATGCCTCGCTAACCTTGTAAAGTTAGCCTCATACTTTGCGACATTCTCATCCTCCTTCTGCCTCAGACTCAGAAATTGCCTTTCCATATCCACTCGATGGTCTCGAGGAAAGTATTTTTCTATGAAAAGCTTTTTGAACTCCCTCCATTCCATATTCGATACGTCATCATCTTCCTTTGTATTTTGAATCAATGAGCACAATTGATCGGCATCTCCAGTGAGGCGGTAAACTGCCATGATAACCTTCTCCCTTTCGCTACTTCCCAAGGCGTGGAATATTTTCTCTAAGGAGTTTATCCATTGCTCAGCTAGTAACGGATTTGTACCCCCATTAAATGTTGGCGGTTGTTGCCTCATGAAGCGGTCTAACATTGATCCTCCACGTTGCGGATCAGGGTGCTCCATACGAGTAAGGTTATTATTCATAACCTGAGTGAGTTGTCATAGTATGGTAATAAGTTGATCAGCACCAGTTGTATCTCCAGATCCACAATAATTATCTTGAGAAGGAGGGAAATCCCTACACGGAGTGCGTGCATTGATACGGTTTCCATTCCTTCCACTATGCGCCATTTCTAAACGATGGCATAAACTAGATTAGTTTATGAATTAAAATACATAATTCCATATTTGTAAAACACTTTACATAAATTGAACTAATTATGGATATAATCCATAATTATAAAAATGTTTTCTTTGAGGAAGTATATACTCGTAACCCTTCATAGTGGTTTCTAAAGAAAATGGGAATTATCCTAAGCATATCCCCCGGGAGTGTCGTAACCAAGAGTGCAGCAAGGCCCGTCTTCGGGCACCAGTTCTCGTTCGAGTCTCGCTCAAAGCGGTGTTTTCGGGTGTTACCCCTAGTTACATCTGTGCCAGAGCCACCTCTACCTGCTCGTATCCAGACAGGGATGTATTGCTCGGAAAACTCACAAAATCTCTACAATACCAAAATTTTTAGGAAGTTCTTCTATACTAATCCTCAATGTTCATCTTAGGTCTACGTGCTTTAATAAGAGTTTGTCTAAATCTAGCTTCCAAGGTTAGTACTAAAATGCCTCTAATACCAACTATAACACCCCAACCCCAGCTACCCAGAGTCGGTGCATTACTTTGTAACATTGGCATGATCACAAAAGCTGAAGTCTCGAAAGACCGATTAGTTTAGTAGCCTTGGAAACACTAGATATATTCATAAATGTTACATTACATCATAAAGTGAAAAACTAATAACAAAGTCTTCATAGTCCACACTCATATCCACTTCTGACTATCCCTATAGTTCATTCATAAAATACTTCTTCACATCCTGGAAAATATTAAAACATTGAAAGGGGTGAGCTCAGATGCTCACTAAGGATAACAATATAGCAGAAGCTTTCATCAATAAACATAAACATTTAAGGCAATTTATAACTAAAACAAAATCCTTATAAACATGAACTTCAACATAATACGGCAGAAGTAAAATGAGATAATGCCATTCACTTCTTCACATGGATATTCTACTGGTCGAATAATCACATGCAATATCAATAACCACTTTCATAATGAGGGAATGTATAATTCCAGACATTCTGAAACACTTTGTCAAGGCCTCAACCAAGACGTCTAAAATGATTAAGGCCTCGGCCAAAACCATAAATCAAATTGGGAAAGGGCCTCGGCCAATTCCACGTCTAGTTGTCTCATGAGACCTACCGATGCATCGAGGAGCTATAGCGGGCTCCACCCGTCACTTATTAAGTCCAATACATTCCTCTTATGAATAGGTTTAAACATATCATAAACCATAACATAATCGTATCTCTTAAAACATGCATAAAGGAAACATAACATTTCCACATTTCAATAACAAGATATCAATACAACACATTGATATAATAAAAACGCTTTCAAAACCATTTTCAATACCAAAATAAAAGAAAGTTAAAACTTTGTATTTATTTTTCATTAAAAAAAAGTTACGGCTTGTAGAGGAAGCCGAAACTCAAATAATGGTCACAACGGCGGAGAAGTCGTTGTCGCCGCATATGTATGGAAAGAAAAACATTCCCTTTTGTCGTTTAGCAAAATGCTTCGTATAAAAAATATTCCTTTTGAATAAACGTAAAATTCAAAGGGGTTTATACACCATATAAAAGAAAGTTGTGTATAAAACCAAATATGCCTCAATGAAAGGGGATTGAGACGAAGTACTTAAAAAGATAATTTTTTTAAATAAAGTACTCTATAATGTATATTCACTATAAGTACACATAAATAAGGTACAAATACAAGATAGGACATAATAATATCATGACATAATTTGAAAGTAGGAGATTAACCAAAAGAATAGAAATTAGGTTATGAAGTCCCCTTACCTCGTGTCTGACTTGACTCAACCGTTCTTTAACCTCCTGAATAATAAACTAGAGTTAATATATACCTTATTAAGAACCATTTTTAATTTCATTATCCATTTTATATCACTTATTACAATGTTATGAACATTATGTAATTATTTAAGTTAATAACGGTCGTTTTTGTCGATCTTTGGTACTTGAGTCAACAATAAATTTCTTATAATTACAAGTTGTTTATGTGGCAGAATATCCATTATATCCAGAATTATATTCATGATTTAGATGTCATGTATATCATATATATCCAGTATATACATTAATTTATAATATTACGTAACATTTAGAGGTAAGAAATGAAATGCACCGTTCATGGAGACGGGAAGCCGTACGTACGCATGAACGCTACTTTCATTTCTATTTCGTATTTAATGGAATGAAATAATAATGATATAAATGTATAATATAATTCCAGTATAATATAGTGTATAATACCATTTACTCCATCCTTTATACATCCCACATATGGCATTAACGATTCAAATCACTTTGAGGGGGCGGTAGTCCGCACTTCCTAAAATGAAATTATCGCGTTTTACCCATAATGGAAATCATAAATTATGCCATAAATAAGAAATACAGAAGCATAAGTAAAACATAAACATATTATATATCATATATAAATATAGTGACATCATAATGGCCACCTTTGAAGGTGTTATATGAGTGTTTAACAATCATCGTTTCGTGAGGCAGAAATTCGCCATCCACAGAAACCGTATGTTCTTTAACCATTAGATGTTGGTGTGTGTAAGTGTAGCTCGAATCCTTCTTATGACAACATCCTAGTATATTTAGGATACTGGTGTTGTTACAAGAGAAATGAATAAAAAGAGTTTAGGGGGTTGGAGAAGAAAAATAAAACAAAACAACATTAGAGAAGACATTACCTCAAAATCGGGTAACTCTTTTTGATTGGAGCCAAAGGCTTCCTTGGGAAGAGTTATGCCCAAAGTGAGGCATCTGGGAGTAAGAGGGGGAAGTTGGGAGAGTATTTGGGCAGAGGTTGTCCGAACCAAATGGCTTGAAAGTGTGAATGAGGTGGTAGAGGTGGGGGCCTTTTATAAGAGGAGAGGAGGGGGTCTTTTGGAAAGATTGAAATGTTACATTATTATACAATGCTTTTCGGATTCTAAAGGTCCCACACTTATATAATTCGTGGATAAGTTGATAAGGGTTCAAAATATCCTCATCCAATAGGCTTTGGACAAGTGTATGCCTTGGAGTTTACATTATCGTCTCATTTTATTTAAATCGTTAAATAATGAGGTCATCGCTGCATCATAATTGTGTCATAAATAATTTAATTTATTTAATGTCTAAAAATTATAAAAAAATAATATGATTTAGGAAATCTATTTATCATTCCAATGACTATTTATAGTAAAAAAATATGACTTGTATAACCCCATGTAAAAATTGTTTTAGTTAAACATTTTATGTTTGTGTCTTTTTTTACTTTAACATTAAATAAAAGGTATTTATGTCATTTTCCAACTAAAGTGGCTCAATGGGGTCCCCAAGTTGACCCATGGATTGTCTTGGTCGGCCATGACTCATCCAATAGGAGTAGTACAAGTCTCAAGCTCATCTCATATTATTCAAACATTATTTTTACCTTAAACTACACTAATTACCTCTAATCGCGATTAAGAACCTAAAAGATACTATTCACCAAAAAATTATTTTAATCTCATTGAACCACATTTTACTTCTTAATGACAACCATGTCTGTAGGATTTTTGAAAAAAAATCAACGATGTGGTAATATTTCATTTAAATGAAAAATCAGTTATTTAACTACCGCTTAGTGGTTTCACTATTAATCAAAAATTTAAGTTTTTCAGAACAATGCCAAAATTTCACCCTAATCTATAATTGATATTCAGAATTCAAAAATGATGTCTATTTTACAAAATTCCAAACATATAAGTTTAATTAATTAATTTTATAGTTAATTCCCGCTGTCACAACAAATAGCGTGTTTTTAAGAAACAATTTATATCAAAAGATTGGCAATTGTTTATGTCCAATTTCAATGTTAAATTAATTCTAATGACCAACATTGGATAAAATGTTAAAAATATATTATAATTATACTTTAAAACCACTAAATAGTATAATTTATCACTATAAATTATTTTGATTAAAAAGGTTGTTTTTAAGTATTTTTCACTATTCATAAAAAATTAGAAGTTCTCAGAAAAATACCAAAAATTCAACATAGGCTAATTTCGATATTCCGAATCCAAAAATGAAGTCCATTTTGAAATATAAAATTTCTATAATTTTAAAAAATGGTTATTACTATTCATAACGGCTACTTTGATTAGTCGCGGTGTTTTAGAACTCGAAGTTGCGTACAATGCAAGCCATTTCATTATTGAATGAGAAGCGTATCGTGGAAGCTCGGGGTGTTACATTCAATGTCATATTTTATAAAAAAACTCATCCTTGAATGCCAACATACTCATCATTACAAATAAATTTTCAATAAACCCAACTTTGAAGAAACATCTAGTATCAATTTTAATTAAAACTAATTTTGAAAGCCTAGCTGAAAATGATTCAATGAATTTTTTCTGATAAATGATTTTCAATGTTAATAATATAAATATATTCTAAAATACTATATTCTGAACCTCTACAACACAAACTGTAACATAAAAAATGACAAAAATAGAATAAACCGCAGTTCCAAAACACATTAAAAACCATCATAATCACTTTTACAAATAATATAAACCTAATTTGAACTATACTTATATATAAGAAAAAAATAAAATAGGGTGGAAATATATTTTGATGTTGATTAAATACTTTTTCCTATATAGAGAAGCATCATAAAAACCCAATAGCATAAACTATTCTGAATTTAAAAATACAACATATTTTTCGAAATCGTAACTGTTATAATGAAACAATCCATTCAAAAATAAAATGTTTTTTGAATGTTATTATCTCATAAAAGAATTATAAAACATAGTACATGTGTTCAAACCTACATTTTTCATGATGAAACAATATTTATATGACTATATTTTTAAAATATAAACGTTGTATATTTATTAAAAATATATAATCACTTATAAAAAATTTATCTACCGGATCTTTCACATATTCAATTTTTTTTTTAATTTTTGAAAAGTGATTTTTATTGAAATTATTTCATGACCTATTTTAATTATGAATATTAATTTTCAAAAAATATGTAAAATTAATATAATAATATTAATGATCTATAATAGTAAAATAAGACTTCTAATTTTACAACCTTTTAAATATTCTTTGAATTCCACTTAGCAATGTGCATAACTAATATAACTTGTGGTTGAAACCTCAAAACGGGTCTTCAAGGTATAAAAAATGGTCCCATAAATGATCTAAGAACATAGACCATTTCTAAATCTTAGATTTTACTGGTCGTAGAGACCAAACGGAGTTACAGATTAGGAGTTATGGATATTCGAATTTGGGATGGAAAATGGGTTTGTAGAGCCCATTCGTGAAGCTCCCTCCACGATCGCGGAGCATAGGAACTTGACGGAAGCCTTCACAAGCGCCGAAAAGAACTTGAATGTAGCCTTTGTGATGGATTATATGGCAAAAATTAGATACCTAATGCCATGATTATAGTGGTGTGATTTGAAGAGAGTTAGATTATGTTCAAACATTCCATCACTCCACCTCATGCTTCATGTGTCCAACATTCATATCCCCATCCTCTTTCATGCATGAAGGGACCCCCAAATGGCTTGGTCCCATGTCATATCTGCTCTCCTGCCATCTGGGGATAACACCCCAGTAGACTTTGGACAACACTTTGAGTTGGGCCCTTTGTTTCGAATACACTCAGCAGTTGTCCCTCATTTCTTTGTTTCCATATCAGGATAATGCGATATGGATGATGTGATTAGAATATGATTCGCAGTTATCTCCCTTCTTCATGTTTCCCCCATTGTGTTCTGAATGTTGGACATGTGATTCACACTTTTCATCTCCCATTATTTGACCTTATTCCAATGCCCTTGGCATTATCCCACTTGTCCATTAGCGCATAGGTGTAGGACTCAATTATATGCCTCAACCAAGGAGTGAGTTGGGATTCCCTCATGGATATACATGAGAATGACCTTACAGGATGCTTCCATGCATAATACCCATTCACTATTTCCGCTCCATAGCCTCACTCGACCAGCTTCTATGAATAAGCCCTATCCACCATCACCCCTCCTTGTGTGCTCGATGTGTCATCCTTTAACTAAGGAACCATGTTTGAGCCCCTCTTATGTGAAACACCATTTTCTCATGTTTACTTATCCCGTTAGGCTCTCCAGGCTTGTACGAAGTGATTTCATGGTCCCTTGGGTGGTGCTTCATGTTGCATTGCATAGCCTTATACTTCTTCGCATATGCATGCTAACAGGTATTGATTCTTTTTATAGCCACTCTAATGTGAGCCCCTTAGTGGATCACTCCATAACACCACCTCACCATGGAATTGTTGATACCTTCCCTTCCCCAAGGGTGGGTGGGTATCATTATGTAATTTCTAGGTGTGTGGAGTGAACTCGCATTGAATGTGCTAGAGTACGTTAAAATTTCAAGCACCATCATCCTTAGCACATCACCTTAAACTATGGCCTCGCCCCATGCAATACATGTGGGCCACCCCACCTTCAACTTTCTCCACACCCACTGGTCTCCACGAGAGTGAAATATTCTACACATGGAATGATATATTCTTTTTTGGAGTGGAGTCTATCTGCGAGGAAGTACAACCATCCTGGTGTAATCCACTATCCTTTCTTGTAGGTGGTAGAATCCAGGCTCCTCCTCTATTCTTCTGTGCCAAAGACCAGAGGATATATGGGAACTGGGACCTTCATTACCACGTCCCTCTCCCTATAGGCTTTGTCTCCATCGAGACTCCATTCTGGAGTATGACCCAATCTCCAACTCCCTGGGCTGATAACCATGAATAAGACCATGTTACCTCTTTGGGCCTTTAACCATGATTAAGTCCCACTACATTCCCTGTGTAAGCACCTTTCACCACGTGATCATCAGGTATTTTCTACGTCATTTTTCTCAGACTGAGAAAAACTCACTTGGTCTTAGAGTAGGCATTGACCATGGAATCCTTCCTAGGCCACCCTAGCATATGTACCAGGCCAACATCCTGAAATATGTGGACTTCGATCTGTGCCCCTATACGGTAAAGGTATGTAGGAAGCCTCCTTGAGGTTAACGCTCAACACCTAATTTCCCTGACCCCTTCGTGATGGTTCACACTCATCCCTCGTGACATTAAAATGTATCATACCAAACTATGTGGACATTGATCTATGCCCCCATTCGATCATGGTAAGTTGGAAGTCTCATTGAGGTTCAATCCCAACACTTACTGGTACTGACCCCTTCGCATCGGTTCACACTCGTCTCCCATGACTTTAAACTCTATCATCCCAAACAATGTGGGCTTTGATCCTTTCCCTCTCTGAGCAGGGTATGTAAGAAGCCTCCTTGAGGTTCAATCCAAACACATACTTGTCCATACCCCTTCGCGTCGGTTAATACTCGTTTATCATGACTTTATATAGTATCATTGGAAAGTATGTGGACTTTGATCCTTTCCCCTATCCGAGAAAGGTACGTTGGAAGCCTCTATAAGGGTGAATCCCAACACCTATTTGTCCTAACCCCTTTGCGTCGGTTCACACTCATCCCACATGATGTTAAACTATATCATCCCAAACTACGTGGACATTGATCCATTCCCCTATCTAATAAAGGTACATAAGAAGCCTCCTTGAGGTTCAATCCCTACACCTACATGTCTTGACCCCTTCGCATCCATTCACACTCATCCCACATGATGTTAAACTATATCATCCCAAACTACGTAGAATTTTATCCTTGACCTTTCCAAGAAAGGTACGTACAAAGAGTCCCTAAAGTTTAATCCCAACACCCATTGATCCCAACCACTTCACATCGGTCTACCCCCATCCAACATAATGTTAAACTGTACGCCCCCTTTTCATCCTCCATTATGCTAAAATATTCCTGTTAAAACTACGTGGGATTTGATCCCTATATCCTAGAATGTTTAAATATTAATCCTTCATGAGGTTAAACCCCGACCAGCAGTAAGCTGTTGTCAACCCTGACCAGTGGTAAACAATTTTCAACCCCAACATACAGTAATTCGTTGTAACCCCAACCAAAAGTAAGCCATTATAACCTAAACCAGTGGTAACCTGTTGTATCCCCCAACCGGCAATAATCCATTGTAACCCCCAACCATCGGTAATACATTGTAGTCCATAATCGATGGTAGTTCATTGTATTCCCCTTTGTTGGGACCCATATCTCTGGTCCTCCCCTCAGGCATCAGACCAACTCGGGCTGCTAACCACGCGTAAGCTCCAGCATGTATTTAGGTCGCTATCCTCTGTGAACACCCTGATTCTATGCCCCCATCATGAACTATGTTGAAATTGATTTCCAAGAAAAGGGATACATAGGAATCCTCTCTGAGGTTCAAGCCCAAAACCCATTTCCTATTGTGGTCTCTCCCTTGAGCCCTCCTAAGTTATAGGAAGGTCATGCCCCACCCCGGAGGCTCCATTTCCTCTAGATCCCATCCATGAATCCATTATTATGTGCCGCCTCCTCAGGTGTCCCATCACCCCAGCAAACTCTGTGGAAATTGATTCCCTACCAAGAGGATACATAGGAATTCTCTTCGAGGCTCAATCCCAACATCATTGTCGTCCTCATGTCGGTTCAATATCATTCTCTATCCTCTTCTCTCAACAATCCATATCCATAAATATTTTTTCCCAGGACGCCACATCCTGATGAGATCATGTCTTCCACCTCCTCACTTCCCCTAGTAGTACCTGGGTTATTAACCACGCTTAATCCCCACCGTGTATTCGGGTCGCTGTCCTTTGTACACACCCTAATTTATCACCCCTTTGAACTGTGCGGGTTTTCATCCATGTCTCTCAATATAGGGTACGTAGGAAACCTCCCTGAGGTGAAATCGCATCTAGCGGTAAACCATGTTGTCTCCTTTGTAAGTACCCATGCACCATTAGACCCATATTCAATAGACATTGTGATTCACCAATATAATAGGACTCTTAGGTGTTCCCTCTTAGGGCTACACCCATTTGATCCACTCATATCGTTGTTCCAATCAGTATGATATGTCTCCGTAAGACGTTAAAATCATGGCATACCCTGTGTTACATGTGGGAAGAAGAGGAAATCCTCAGAGACATACCTATGGAATACGATTCCCAACAATCAATGGGGGATGCCCCATGCTTCCTTGCTCTCGAGAATCCCTATCATAAGGGGAAAACCCAGACGCATCAGTGTTCCAGCAACCAGACACACCAGCGATGTCCAACATGACTACTCCCCCTATAAAAAGGTTGCGGCCCTGACTTGACCCATTGGAGTGTCCTGATAGAGCATTGTAATTAACCAGTGTCCAGAAAGACATGGAATCGGGAATGAGATTCACAAACAACGACTCAAATCTATGAGGGAGACCCATACTAGGTGACAAGTTCTGAGGAGGAATCCACGATAGGAGAAACTGACATCCCATCTTCCCATTTTGTTCTAGGATAAAACATCCTTGAATAAGCGATGGATTTCACCCACCATTAGAAAGCGGGAATGAGGGGAAATAGATCAGCATGCCCTCCATAAATGGATGTGTGCCTTAGTGAAAGAGTCAGAAACACTTGTATAAAATATGTGAAAAATATGCATAACATACATTATCAAATAAAATTTATATATTTCAAAATTAATAATAGTACAATTAAATTTTGTTTATAATTATATATGTGTTCTTTCCAGTTATGGAATTGAAAAAACTGACACATAATCTGTGTGTTCATTAATCATTATTCATACATTCAATAATGGCATGTTCTTGTAGGTATTATATTTAAATTTAAATTTATTCAAGATCCATAAAATCATAAAAAAAATAATCTTATTGTATTAAAATAGTTTGGAGATATATGTTTAAACAAAAATAAATTGAATTTAACATATGTTTATTTAAATAAATAAAATTCATAATTGAAATTTACTTACATAGAAAAAAGTGGCAACATGGGTACAGTGATTCACTAACCCTTTACAAAATAAATGATGTCATTTTTAAATATATTTAACATATATTATCTTAAAATAAGTATCATCATTCATCATAAAAATATAATAATTCAATAATATTTAAAAACATGTGTTAATTTTATTATCACATTAAGATTCTAAGGTGTATCAAAATTTATTGGTGCCTATAATTTTATGTTCATTTTCAATAATTCTTTTGATTTTATATAATCTTATACATGTAAAGTCTAAGAAAAAAATATAGTTAAATTTAATTTAATAATAAATAAAAAATTAAAAACAATAAATCCCTTATAAATTTACTGATGATAATGGGATGCTAAACAATGTAAAAATAATGAATACTCTATTAAAATATGGCCACCTCCTCAATATGTATTGGAACAAGATCCATTGGATCAATAATACCATTTACTTATACTATAACCATACCCAAAATAAAAGTTTTGAACAGGTATGTAATCCCCAATATGATGTACAATTTTGTATGTAATAATACGTACTTAGGGATCCCCAGTTCACAATACATTGTACATAGTCTATATATACATCTCCATAAACTATTATTCATATTATGTATAAAAGTACCCATACATATGGGGAGTTATTAAATTTTTAATAAATATTATTAAACTCTTGAACATTTAAAAATGAATTTCTATATTCATTCCTAGTCATTCACAGACTTCATGACACCCAAAAACCCATATCTCAAGTGAATTATTGTACAAGAAAATAACCCAAAAGCCTGATCCAACTCCAAAGACTCAATTAATGTTCTACACTTCCACCTTGGAACCACAAAAGGCCCAAACACAAAGATTCACTTTAGATCCAACCCATAGAATTAAATAAAACATAAATAAATAAATTATAAATCTCATACATGAAACTAACACTATGGGTGTGACAATTTTCACTACTATGAAATCATTTCATCGCTGTAAAGTCCCATGGATTTCCTTATGAAGAAAAACTTTACTCAAAAGTGATAATTTTTACACTAAAAAATGTAATATAAAAAATCATAAAACAATTAATCAAAACCATAAACATAGATGGGGTTATCACAATGATTTAAACAAACCGGAAATAGGTGAAAAGGATCTAGTTGTAATGGAATAAATTCAAAATATTTAAATTCTATTGTGATAAATAATCCATAATAAGAAATACACTCACAAAAATATGAACAGTTATTAAAATGTAAAGAATTATAAATACCAATATGTGAAAAAAAACATAAATCATAAATCATATTCCATTATAAAATCCGAAAATATTTTTGAAATAAAAGAATTTTCTCATTTTAAAATAATATGGGGGATAATTTGAAGAAACACCACCTTAAACCAAAAAATTGACTATTTAGGTTAAGAATTTAAACATGATCATACTAATGGAATAATTTTTTATATTGAAATAATGAAAATCTTAACCAAACAAATATTATGAAATATAATAATTTCAAATCCCATGTACTAATTAAAATAATAATTTAATCCAAAACCATTAAATTTAAACTTCATCTCATTTTGAAACTCTTAAAACATTTTAAATATGAAAATAAATTCCTAAACATCACTAACCATATAAGAACATTCTATTCTAAGCCTGAGATAAGATCATTAAACAAATAGTAGTTAAAAACGTTTTAGAAAACATTTAAATAACATCTACCAAGGTTTTCTCATACCACAACACGCTTTTTTCGAACAAAAAAAAGAGAAGTATCATCCCTTTAAAATTGAAAACAATTTTTGGAAACAAATCACCAATGATAGAAATAAAACAACTTTAAATACTCAAAACCAATTTTATTTGAAATATTTATATTAACATTAATATCCACATGGTTATTTATTTTTAAATTTACCAATTAAATTTTCTATAAAATATAACATTTAAAATGTTAAAGTTCATAATTAGATACATAAATATCCTCATTTATTAAAATATTGAATGATAAAGAAGAAAAAATAAAACCAAAAATTTTGAAATAAATAAAATATAGAAACATTAGAAAATCATAATTAAAAAATACTAGTTGTAACTAAAATAATTCAATTATATAAAGTTATGGATCTTATATTGTGGTATTTAAATTGATGTCATTCATGTTAAATTTTATGGTCACCTACTACAGAGAAAACAAATTACTATGATATCTAAAAACTAATAATTATATATCTACAAACAAACATCAAAGGGAACACATATTGAATGATTATAATTTTTAAGTCATAACCATTTAATCAAGTAAAATTAGGCATATAATTTTTTTTCTATTACATTATAAAAAAAATTCAACTCATAAAAACTTATAAAATGATAAAATTATATCATCACACTAATTAATATACATGGCTTCCCTAAATTAAAATATTCCTATCAAAACCCTTGCTTTGAAACCACAATTACATTATAAAAACAATTAATGAACATTCAAAATCAAATTACATTTACCACAAGTCCTATATCATAATTTTTAGATATAAACCATTAACTTATCAAATATGAATAGAACACAACATAACCAACAAATCGAAACCCACATTCAACATAAAAATAAAAATCCAAATTATTAAAATAATTTAATAAGGGAAATAAAAAATTAATTTGTTATAAATAATTTTGTGTTTTAAAAGGATTGCTAATGAATGTATTGTACTCTAAGAGGGGGTTGAGTCAGTGTGGGTGACCTTTTAACCAATTAATCCATTTTTATTGATTTTTGTTTTTACTGATATAACTATTCATTGAATTGGTTATCATATTCTCTCTTCACATTCTTTTTTTATCATAAAACACATCCAATCACACACAATCAATGTGAAAAGTTATTTAAAATGTTCACATTTAAATAACAATTGTTATTCCTAGGTGAAAATAACAAATAAAAATGATCACATCACCCACGGGTAATAGACATGAGAGCTACCATAAATATGGATTATCTATGAACTTTTGATGTAATAAAGTCTCCCTGTAATGTGTGCGGTATCCCACACATTTACAACATCTAAATGGGGATTTATATTACATTCATATAGTGTACAATTAGTAAGCTACTTATGACATATTTCTCTTCATTTTACCTGTTGAGAAGCATGAAAATAACACATTATTCTTCTTTTGTATGCACAATAATGAACTCACTTATTCATGAAAATATACAAATGTGTTTCACCTTATTCTTATTTATAGTAAAAAACTACAGAGTCTAACACCCCTTCTTATTTTTTATATGTAAAATGGACTACATAAATTTACCCTTTATTCTTCTTCCTATGCACAAATTCAAGTCCCCAATTTCCTATACAAATTGATTTGTAAAACACTTCAAATATTATCTCCCCTCCACATTTTTTTCATTCTTCTTTCATCAGTGTGATAGGTTTGCACAAGTTTTTCATTAATTTTTCTCATTGTTCTTCTTCATGGAACATAAAAAACACAGGAAATTTAAATCCATATTATTTGATAGTTATAGAATTTTATTAATAAAATAATATCAGGTATTCAGATTTTTATTAATTTTTATCAACTTAAGCTACTATATATATGTATATATATATTTAGTGTTTCAAGGTGTGATTCTTCTTTCACAAATATCAAATAAATCTATATACTATAAGAATATTGTGATTTGAAGTATCATGATGTTTAGTAATTAAAAACCTCCATTAATGTTTCCTTAAGACTCAGTATTTTTCAATTGACCATTTGAAAACATTGAGGCCTCCTACTCATTAATTTATCCCTAAAATGTATATATTATTCTATTCAAAATTCTCCCTTTAAATCTTTTTCACTTAATTTAATTGCACTCATTCTTGAAAAATATGAAATTACTATTATATTTTCAAATCCTATCTTTTCAACATGACACTCTAATATATAATTCATCATTTTTTATATTTGTATATTATTATGATTATCATAATAATAATATTTTAGAATTGATATCTTTTAATACATTGTATCATCTTTATAATTCCATGACAAAAATGATAAGTCTTTCGGCTTATATAAGACTTATGAAGTAAAAAAATTCATGTGCACTGCCCAAAAGGCTCATGATGAAAATTCATATGGTGAAAGAAAAAAGATGTATGTGTTAGACATTTTATGGTCATCAATGTCATATGCTACTATAATAAACCGAGTCTTGAAAATATATTTTCATTTCTAATTAGGTCAAAAAAATTATTTCTCTACAAAAAACATAGAACTAAACCAAAATAGTAATAAGATTGGATCATAAAAACATAGAAATTTAATTAGTATGTATGGATGATAATAACTGAATTAAAATATGTATATATATATATATTTGTTTATTTATATAAACTTACTCAATTCATTATTGTGTTTATGAATCTGTTTTTTTATACACTGAAATTTTAATTAAGTAAAACTAAGTATTTTATTTCTAAATGATAATTTTAATAAAATATAATATTGATTTATTAATTATATTTTTATTATTGTTTTATAAAAATTAAGAATAAGAACAAAAAGTATTTTTAAAATTTTTTTTCTCAAAAAATCATTTCTCATTGTATTTTATAATTTTACTAAAATATTAAAATAAAATATTTTAGAAATTTATTATGAAAAAATACACTAAATATTTCGATTTATAATATCAATTCTAGATTAAGATTTTTTTGCGATTTTTCTAAAAAAATTATTGTTTTTTTGGGGAAAATGAAAAATATTATGTTAACAAATAACAAGATTTTATGACATTATTATAATATAATTATGAATTTTAAATTCATGAAACCATTTTATAAGACCAAATATATATTTATTAAGAAAATTTATGATTTTATAAGTATTTTTTTAATCTCTAAACCCATATTTTTTATTTTAGACATTGTGTTATATTATTAATAAAATAGTTAATACTTTATAAATTTAGTATTTTAAATTAAATTGTATAAATTAAATATGTTTATTATAATAAAACTAATTAAATTTTTATATTCATCATGAGAAATATCTTATGATTGATTTTTTTATTTTTCTAAAATAATTGATTTTATGATGAATAGTGGAAAATACTGTTTTTTCCAAAATGGTGGAAATCGTTTAATTATCAGTATAATAGAGAGATCTATAATTTTACTAAACCTTTTATTTAATTAATAATTTTTTTCATTTTAACGATATATTTTAAAATTTATAAAATATATTTTAACCTTATAATAAAACTAATATTTAAATTATAATAAAAAATTAATATTTTGGTAAATTTGGTTTCAGATTGATATCAAATCCACATAAAATTTATTTATTTTATAATAATCCAATTTATATCTTGAAAATCAGAAAAACTGAAAATCGTATCCCACAATAAATTTTTGTGCTTAAAATGAAATTTTCTTAGTAATAATTTTTGTGCATCATGTGCACTTACACTAAAATTAATTTCTTAAACTCGTAGATATTTTATCTTATATATTTATTTATGAATTTATAGTCACCATGTTAAATTATTAAATAATTATTTATTTAATTTTTACATTAATATTAGTTTCCAATGGTGAAAGTGAAGTTACCATGGTAAGGGTAAATTAGGGTAAAAGTTGATTAACAAAGTATAAAATGTTAATAGATGATGAAATCATGTAATGATTTTTTAGGGAAGGGATGATCTACCTTATCTCATTTTCTATTCAATTATTATCACTTTTTTCAACCTCTGTACTTGAATAATAGTTTTACTCTATTTAAAATAAAAGAAATTTTTCATGTGTCTTTTTCTTCATTTATAAAAGGAGGCCACCTCCTCTCAATTTTTCCACACATTCCAAATCATTGTGTCAAACAAAAACATGACCTATATTCTCATAAACACACTCTCCAGGAATTTTAATCCTTGGTATCACAAAATGTTAATACTTATGGACTTATGCAAGGGAGAACTTCTAAAAGAGAGGTAATACACTCATCCAGACTTCTTAATCTATTTTCATCTTGTACACCCCACAAGTTACCTCTATCAATGAAGGTGTGATAAAAATATTGTTTTTAAAATGATGAAGTTTTGTATATTAATATAGTATCCATATTATTCTTTCCTATGAAATCATAGAGAGAAATGAAAATTTCATATAAGTAAATAAAAATTTATTTAGTAATTACAAATTACATTTTTTCCTAATATTAATAATCATAGTGAGAAATGAAACTTTTAGTAGGAATGACATGTTTGGTTTTCATTGACCACCTAACCTGATTTAATTTTTAAAAAAAAATTATTAATTAAATATTATATTTTTCCTGATGTTAATAATCTTAAATGATAATATATTTCAACATATAAATAATAAAAATAATAAATGGTCATAGTGACTTCAACCACCATAAATGGGTATATTAAGTCACCATTCTTAATTTAGATATATTTTTTATAAATAATTAAACTACATAATTATTTTTCTAATATATTAATAAAATACTCTTAACTCCGTGATTATGTAGATCATGAAGTTATTTAACAACACCATTAACCACATGCAACAAACTGAAAGTATTATAAAGAAATTGGTCGAACAACCCCAAGTAACCAGCTTAAGAAAAAACTATATTAAAATTTAATACCCAAGTATATTAGATGGACCATAGAAAATAAAATATATATAAATAAGGTTATTTTAAATATGTAATGAAATTAATTTAATTATTAAATAAGTTAGGTGAAATTGCGGACTTCTTATGGACAAGAGATAAGTGTTTTATCACAAAATATTCAACTTTGAGACATATTTTCTTATATGTGACTAATTTGTTTTAAATAGTGTGTGTAAAATTAATTGGAAGTTTAATATCATTTATTATATTTATTCTTGGTATTTTAACATAAAATTCAATCTCTCCCTCTTTTAAAGGGTTTTTATTAGAATTTTTCGTATGTTGTAAGGGTTTCATCTCAATCACCCTTCCTTGAGGAATGCTTTGATATTATGCATTAATGATCATTTTTATTATCTATCTATACATCAAAAGAAAATTAATCACATAATTATTATTTAACTTATAAAATTCACTTTTAATCATGTTCTTCCTTATTTATTTATATGATTTAGGTCTTCCTAAAAATATAAGGTTTATTTATTATTCAATATGATTTCATGATTTATAATGATTCTTTTAGAGTTTTTTATTTCCTTTCATACAGTATACCAAATTTCTATCTTTGTATATAACCTCTAATAAAAATATTTTCTACTTGTGATTTATAATACATTTCTAAAATGAAACTATGTTAATAATAACACCCAACCATTTAAATGATGGTTTCCCTCTTTCTCCATAATCTCCCTTCACATCAATGCTCTCATTTTTAATTAGAAGCCATGTTAATTTTTATATCAAGTTAGAATCATATTTAACTGATCCTAATTTATAAATAATGTGTTAATATATTATTTTATGATGTGGGGTTTTTTAAAAAGGGTTTTAAAACATAAAAAGGTATCTTCTATACCTCCTTTGTGAATTTTGGATTAAAAATTCTATTTATTTTACTCCCATTTATGAAATTTTATTCTCATATACCTATTATATTATTTATATATTCATATTGAATGTATAGCATGTTAAATATCCATTTCATTTGATTGGTTATAAAAAAAATTAATTCCCTTTAAATTTTTCACCTTTATGTAAACCCAATTTAAGTGAACTTTCCTATTTCTTGTCTCATGTCATGCATTTCCCCCAATAAAATGTTTGTAATCCCTGCATATCTTCTAAAAACCAACCATTATTTTTTAAATAACCCAATTGGATCAATTTTGGTTTTTTTACAATAATATTCTCTTGTATTATTTGAAAAGATCTTTTACCTATTTTATAAAGCATTACCAAAGTTATATATTTTTATCATTTCTTATCCAAGATACTTCTCCTCAATTTTCTAAATTAGTGATACATGTTCAAGACCTAGGTTCCATTTTAAAATTTTAATGCTATAATGATTTAATTCTTTATTATCTTGTGAATCCTTGTGATTTATCCTTCGTTTATTCATTAAATGAAATTTATTATCCCCCTTCCATAACATGGGTTTGATCATGCGTATTCTTTATTTATTGTTTATTTTACCTGGTAGAACACATATATATAAATATATACCTATTGTGACATGACATGTGAAATTTTTGTAGTTATAAAATGAATTGGGAAATGTTAATATCTTATGAGATACCATGTATAGTGCGTGAGTGGTTAGACTAATAATACTATGTTATGATTGAAATTACCTTGATTTTGTGATTATGATGGTGGCTAACATATGTAATATTGTCTCAGTGATTATCATTGTGATATGATTGCAATGCCAATATTTATGATTTTTTATGTTATAATTATTCCATGATCATATGATTTCATTTCCTTATGCCATTTTTTCATTATTATGATCATGAACGTTATTTTATTGGGTATGAATTCTATATTTTATGTTCATCTTCGTTTCTTATATTATTATACCCATATTCTTATCTTATTCACACTTTTGATCTTTAGTTTTTATCACTTCTTCTTACCCTTATAGAGTGTTTGATTTATCCCATTTCATATGTTTTCCTTCTCCGTGTTAAAATGACATGTATACTATATGAGAATTCTATAAGTTGGTTTATAAGAGTAATATTATGGAGAAATATTTACAATTATTATGGAATAAGATGCTTATGTAACTTTAACTCAAAGATACTAAACATTCCATAATAAGGATTGTGACATTTTTATGAGAGGTATCTTCTAAATTATTGGAATTAATTAATAATTAATACATTATTATCTTGACTTACTATAGTTGGTTTCAGGGAAGGATATAGTTATTTTTTATGATTAGTTTAGTTATTTGGTTAATATGACTTTAGTGAAGAAACAAAGGATAAGTGTAAGGTAAAATCTTATGTATAGTTTAACATCCTAATGTTTTGGTAAACATTTTGTTATATATTTATCTAGAAATTAAATCCTTGTCTGGATAATAGAAGTGGATACAGGCCCTAAAAAAGACTAATATAGGGGTATTAATCCCAAAAATGGAATGTTGGCTATTATCCCAATCACCACTTATTGCATGAAAAATAACCTAACTACAGCCCTAGTTTGACACTCCCATGGGATATGATTTGGGTGATCATATTGTTTTTATGAACTACTATAAATGATTTATTAAATAGTTACTTTTATAGAAAAGGTTTTTAATTATTAGTGAACCCAAATTAAGGTAATCTAGAATGAATAACGAATGATATAGGTTGAAACAAGATTGATTTAACATGATCTAATAATGATATCAGTTAAATTATGAATGATATAAGTTAAAAAATAGTGATATAGGTTGAACAAAAATATTTATAATATAACATGATTTTATTATAATGTGAGAAATCATTATGTTAAATTTACCTTTGGTTACATAGGATAATTATCTTATTATGATAATTTGTCATCAATCATGTTATCCAATTCTGGTTTTAGTGATTGAAATAAATAGAAGAAACCATATTAACCCTGGGAGTAAGGGGAAAATTTATGATTACATAACCAATTAACACATTGAAATATGATATAAACTGATAAATATAGTGATTAAGTCAAACCAATTGTAAAAAAATACGATTAACCATGTGTGCATAATTGAAATCTTGAATCCACCAATGAATAAAGGGATGGAGTCTCGTGGAAACATACATGAGGAATTGGATGAGGGAAATAATGTTAAACATCCTAAATGTCAATAATGTTGTAAGAAGAACAAATGGAATTACCTGATGGGGCGAAAAGATTCGTTACATGTAGTAAAACAATGCATTAAAAAACAAGTTTTAAAGGGAAAACGAAGTATATAAAATTACAGAAGATAATTTTAATTATATAGATTCACCAACAATTCGTTTTTTTATATGTCAGAAATTTTTCCACTATGAAACCTAATGCACCAATCAAAGGGATAAAGTATAAAAAAAACACCAACCACCTCCTATATAATGGGAATAAGGAAAATCCTATGAAACAATTGTAGTTGATGTAGATGGTGATTTTCAATTGAGATTTGTCGATGTCTTATGTCATGTGTGATTTTAACTTTTTGGTATTGAGTTATAAATAAAAATTTTCTATTGGTATAATTATTAGTGGTATATAAAAAAATATTTAAGGATTGACTAAAGTTACTCCTTAAATATTTATATATTCCCTTATTATTTAGAATCTATTAGGAATAGACTATTTGTTTTTACAAAGTACTCATATCAAATTTCCTATAGGGAAATCTCACTTCATATCCTAGATCAACTGAAGATCAACTAACATTGTACGGAAATTTTATATTTCCCTATGTAAATTACTCCCATCGTATAATTTTTTGAAATTATGGGGAATCAATTTTTTAAATGGGGAATAATTTAATAACCTAGTATTTTAATATTTTTCCCCTCTAATAAAATAAAGTCTTTGTAATTTCTTGATCCAAATGCAAGACAAAACTAAAACTAAATCATGATATATTTTGATCATTAAAAAATATATATTTAATTAATATTTATAAATAAGATTGATTAAATTATGAAATATATTAATATATATTTATATATGTAAAAGTTATTTTATAAAAATTTATTTAATTTGTTATTTATTAAAATTATCTTTCTATACATTGTACGTTTGTTTATGTAAAACTATTTATATTATTAATAAATGATGGTTTGAAAAAAATATAATATTTAATTATTAATTATATATTTATAAATAGTTAAAAAAATTAATAATAAGAACAACAAGTATATTTTCAAATTTATTTTCCAATAAAATCTTATTATCATTTTATTTTTGAATTTAAATGAAACGTTAAAATAGAGAATTATGAAAAAAATTGAAAAATTAAACATCATTATTTAATTTATAATAAAAATTTTTGTATAATATAAAATTTTATATTTTTTCTAAAAAAAATTTATTTTAAAATGAATAATGAAAATACTATTTTTATAAATAACATGACTTTCATTACATTGTTAGAATATAAATATGTATTATAAATTAATAAAACAATTTTTTAGGACCGAAATTGTATTTTATAAGTGAATTTATGATTTTAATAATGTTTTTTTAATCCACAAACTCATATTTGAAATTTGAGAACATAAGTTATAATTTTCAAATAATAGATATTAATTAATTATAAATTTTGTATTTAGAATATTGATTTTTTCCACTTAAATAAGTTTAATATAATAAGATGGATTCTATTTTTGGATTCTTCATGTCATAATGATCTTATGTTTAATTGGTAATATTTTTATAATATAATTTACTTTTATACGAATAGTCAAAAATATAGTATTTTCCAAAATGGTGAAATCTTTTACCTTATCTAGATATAACATATATACATATTATTATTGCACCTTTTAATTTTTTTAATAAATAAAATTATTCATTTTATCTAAATATTTTTATATTATTCAAACCATTTCTTAATCTCATAATAAAGTAATACTTTAGTCATTATAAAAAATTGTTTTTAGAATTTTGGTAATTTCAGTTTTTGATTGATTATAATGGAACATAAATTTTTTTTATAACAGAATAATTTATGCTTTCACAATCATAAACTTTGATAATCGTATTCCACACATAAATTTAAAATCTAAAACAATCTTTTTCTATGAAATAGTTTTTAGACATCATATGCGCTAATACTAAAATTATTATCACTAAAACATAGAAATCATATTTGTTTAATATGATTTACATGTGTAATATCAATATGTTCAAAATATAATATATGATAATTTCTATTTTTTCCCCTACAATTTGATTCCAGGGATGAAATAATAGGTATCACAGTAAGAGTATATTATGGTAATAGTGGTTTAATATAGTGTAAAATGTTTAAACATATAGAAAACTTGATTGAAACATGATGGTGGTGGGTGTCTCTACATTATCTCTTTCACAAAACCATTATTGGATATTGTTTTAGAATTTTTACTTTGAATACTAGAGTGGTATTATGGATAAATAATGAGTTTTACAGAAGTTCATATTTATTATCTTATAAAAGTAGACAACATCCTACCCATTTCTCCACCCATTTAAAAACTTTGGATCAACCAAAAAAATTCATATTCCCTACGTAATACCAAACTATACATTTAAATACATGGTATGATGGATTTTCCAAACTAAAGAGCCATGATGATTAACTCGTTGGAGAACATCCAAGGGAGAGGTAATACTCTCATACCAACTTCTCTAAAACATTTCTTCTTCTTCATCCCTAAAGTCTAATATATCCATGAAGGTAAAATAATAAAATTATTATTACTATTAAAATTTTTTTATACAGATGAAATATCAATCTTATACTTTCCTCAAAAATCATAGATAAAAATGAAAATGTCACCATGTGTATATATATACTACCGCCTCAATGAATGAACATTTTTATATCTCATGACCACCTAATACACATGATATTAAATATATATTTTTTATATAAAATGGTATTTTTGATAGTATTAATATTTTTATATGATTATATATGACAATATATATGAAAAAAATTATTTTTTGGCTATCATTCATTAATTAGGGCCTTTATGTTCTAGAACTACAACTAGCTGGAAACCCACTTGTATGATTTTCCCTAACAATTGATTCATAATCCAGAATTTACCATCAACGAGAATTTTTTTTCCTATAAATTATATACTTTCACCTATAATATATTCCATTTATTCTTATAATTTCATTCCAAATAAAGACACTCTGATCTGGTTCCCTTCCTACTATTGGACTCCCACCTGCAAGCTATTCTACTACTTATAAATGGGGGGGAAAGTAGGCATGGAACACATCATTAATTGTTTCAAAATCCAATATTATTTCTTTATATATACCCTTATTTAGAGTTTTTCTATCAAAAAATCACCAAATAAAACTATCACTTGACATCTGGTATTAAATTGTACTCAATCAGTGGTGTTTTCAAGGATAGAGTAGATAAAATTGATCATATTTTCTTTTAATTATATTTTTTTAGAAAACATTCAAGAATTATGTAAGATATTTTTGAATTTGAGTGTTTCAATTTGGAAAATTTTAATGACCTTACTTCCTATTGTATCACACATGATGGTTCATCTCAAATTCAAAATTTGTTTCATTTTGCTGTTACTCGAGTGTATTGTCTTATAAAGTGGAATTAGTACTCAAATAGAAATGACGGAATGGATAATGAGATGTATAATTATTTTTTAAACATCCTAAATATTATGATAGTTTCATCTACCTTGAACATAGTACTAAATAATAATTCTATTAAGAAATTTTTAGTCTTCCATAGGTTTGGTGAATGAGGTAATTTCAAGATTTATATTGGATACATATAAGTGGGTTGGATTCTATAAATTTAATTTAGGATAAAGATTAATATAGATGGTTAATACAGGGTTAATATATGATCATTCTGAAATTTGGGTACCTTTATAGATTCAAAAGGTGGGGTCATTTCCTCCTACTCCAAAGATCATGGGATGGTTTCTTCCTATGAAGCTGAGATGTAAGGTTTTATTCTGGAAATTCAAATTTCCAGGTTCAGAAATTAAATAACTATTTGGTTAGATATGAAATCCTTATTTATTATTCATGTGATCAATCTTTACACATACTCCTTCTCCAAGAGACTCTTTGTGGCCTAGATGGACTACATGGAGTATTACAGGAAAATCAACATTGGGGTGACACGAATTTTTATGGTGGGAAATAACATTTCTAATTTTCAAACTGACATGGTTGTTGGGTATTTTAAATGTGAATGGTGTTTTTATATTCCATATTTTATTGATATATTCCATTTCTTTCATACTTTTAAATATCATTATAACAAAATTTTTAAAAAAATTTGGTACCTATACTTACGCTTTAAGGCATACCCATTATCTTTAACCACCCTAAATGTACTTCTCAAGGTACTGTTATTAATTTGTGTAAATTTTGTTATAATAAATAAAAAATTATATGTATTTTCATATTTTAAAAAAAATTAAATTATCCTCCTAAATTATGGAGATACTGAAGTTATTTTATAATACCTTTAACCATGTTTAAAAAATTGAAAGTGTTATGATGAAACTAGTAGAAGAACCGAGAGTGAACAACATAAGTGAAACAATTTTAAAAATAATCACTAAAAATAGAAGTTATAAATTTAAAAATATATGAATAATGTTATTGGGTATATATATAATTAACATAATTTAATTGTCTTGGAAGGTAATTGAAGGTGTAGAGTGCTTCTGAGCATGATGTAAGGGCATATCTCAAATTTTCCTTCTTTGAGATGAATTTTCTTTTAGGGAACTGATTTATTTCAAATTTTATTTATAATAATAATTTTTAATTTTACATGTTTTATAATCTTTATTAAAGGTATTTTAATTTGAAATTTTATATTTGTCTCTATTAATGGGTTTTTATTATAATGTTTCTCAATATGTAAGTCATTCATCACAATCAATCTTCGTTGAAGAAAGATTTGATATTTTTCACAAATATTCAATTTATAGTATATATAATTCCCCCATGAACTAAAATTACATAAATCATTATTGAAATTCTAAAACTCACATCCATTCATGCTCTTCCTTGTTATGGTCTATGATTTATGTCCTCCCAAATGAATATGGGTCTTTCATTACCCAATCTAATTTCTTGAGTTATAATGTTTCTCTTTGAGTTATATCATTAATATCATATGTAATAAACTGTTTCTATATAAATATATTAGTTTTTATTCATATCTTCTTTTATAGTTACTTCTATTACATTTTAAAAATTGAACATTGCTAAGAATAATTCTTATCCTTTTAAATGACGGTTTCCCCTATTTATCCAAAATTTCCCTTCACATGAATGTTCTCCTTTTTAATTAGAAAACAAATTAATAAGAATATCATGTTATCATAATATTTACCTTCTTCTATTTTTTAAATTTATGTTTTATTATCTTATTTAATGATGTTGGATTTCTATAAAGGCGTTTTAAAACATAAAATGGTATCCTTTGTACCTCTTTCATGACTTATCAGTTTTGAATTATAATTTTTTTCTCCCTTTTAAGAAACATAATTGTCATGTAACTATTTTATTTTTTTTATATATGTCCATTACATATATCTAGTAAAATATTTTAATTCCTTAATAGGGTTATATAATTTTTTCCCTTCAAAATTCACATTTTTATGTAAACCTAATTTACGTAAACTTTAAAATTTCTTGTCTCATGTCTATAATCACCATAATACAATGTTTGTAAACCATATATAGCCTATCAAATCCATAATTATATTAGGTATAAAAATCTTTATTAATTTACGGTTCCTATTGAAAAAAATATAATATTAAATTATTTAAAAACAACATTTACTAATATCATAATCCTTCACCCAAGTGGTAGGTTTTTATTATTTCTTCTCCTTGATATTTCTCATGAATTTAAAACATTAAAACTCCATGTTAAATTCCTATGTTCCCATTCAAATTATGAATGTTTTGAATTATTCAATTCATTTTTCACTTGGTAATCCTTAGGATTTAGCCTTTGGTTATGCCTCAAATCATAATTGTCAAACCCACTACTATCTCTTGAGTTTGATCATTCATATGATTTATTTATGGTTTCTTTCATCTTTTGTAACACATATAAATGTAAATATGTTGAATGAAATGGGTAATTTTAGTATCTCATGATATTCCAATTATGGCTCATGGCATGTCAGCTTATGTACACTACGTTATGATGGAGGGTATCTTGATCATATAATGATTATAGTGGTGGTTAGCCTATTTTATATTGTCATGGAGGTTAGCCTTCACACATGCATTGATTTAATGATTAATTATGATTCTGTAAGATCATTATTCCATGATCTTATGGTTTCATTTTCTTATGTCAGGTTTTCAAGATTATAATTATTATATTTATGATATTATTTTATACTTACATACCCTCATTTTGTGTTTTATTTTCATGTTTACTCTATTACTAGGATTTATACCTCACCTATTATTTTACATAGGGTATCCTATATAGTTTGAAAAGATCTATGGGAGATACGATAATTATGTATTTTTTTAAATAAATATTTTTTCTAACATTTAAGATTATCACGACCCCCTCCCTCTCAAGATACCCCTCCTAGGTTGGTAATAAAGAAATAGAGATAATGATCCTCTAGTACTCCCTCCAGTAGGCCCCAAGTTGGAAACTAGAACCAAGGGTATATGGATCTCACAATATAGGAGGCTTTAACCTATTAAGGTAACAAAATTAAGAGATAAGATTGCCAATCCACAAAACAACTCCAATATATATATATATATATCTGTGTGTGTGTGTGTTGTGTGTGTGTGTATGTGTAATGAAGCCAAAATATATCCCACATGAAAGTATAAAATAGAACTAGTAAAAATACAATAAAAATCCATTGTAAAATACCCAAAAGAAAGCTAAAGCAGTGACTTGGCAACTTTCCCGAATCTCGAGATAGTAACACTTGACACAATCCATGGAATCCTCTTTGATACATGAAAATAGTTTTATATACATAGGGTTAGCATACATGTATACTCAGTATGAAAACCAAAGGCTCTTATGAATATAAAAATTAAGTGTGTTAATGCTACCATGAGAAAATAGCATAACCTAACAACACCTAACAGGTATACTAACCATACCAACCTCACCAAGACATTCTCACCAAATAACACACGACATGTAATGTAATATATGTAAAGAACATTGATGTTAGGGTATCCTGCACAACATTCCCACTGATTAGCTGCTCTAATACCCTAATGGAAGACATCCTAGCACTCCCACCTATTCCAAAGACACCACGTCACAACTTTCCCACACACACCTAGGCCAAAAACCAAATCCCACCCACAAACACCTAGGACTTGTAACACATCCTGCATGCACTCACCAGGGCCTAAAAACACATCCCACCCACATACACATGGGCCTCACAAAACCTCCAAACCGCACACACCTAGGACTTACAACACATCACATATCATCCTGAAGACACTTTGGAAATCACATCACATCTCTTCCAAAATACACCTGGGAAACAAACCACCTCAACCACAAACACCTAGGCTACCACATCTCACCACACTCTTCCCAAAGAAACCTCATTCATAACCTCCTATATAAGGGAGCAGGTAAGATAGGGTGGCCAACCATCCATCCTCCCACCAGTATGTTTGGGAAATACACCCTCCCCCATGATGATGAGGGTGTTTTTCACATAGTCCTCAACTAAGGTGGGGTGTGTATAAAAATCACAATGAAATATAAAAGTATATACATACATGATACCAAACACACAATCCCAAAATAAGGGTTCCTAATCAAAAAATCAACCCACAATACTACCACTTTTTCTTCTACCTCTAAATGAAACTATCATTATCCAAAAAATTCATTTCAGAAGGTGGAGAGTCTGGAAAACTAATGTGGATTCACATTTCCCCCACGTTTAATGCCCATTTATGATATTTCTTCAACAATTTATATTTCATTATCCAAATTTTCCGAATCCTTAGCAACATTAATAAATGATTATTTTTTTCATCCATATCTACCTATGAAACTATCAGGCATGACACAAATAGGTAGTACAGTAAAAAAAATTGAGAAGATTAAGAGTTCTAATAAATAATTAATCAGTATTCACATTAAAATGCATCGCCCCACATTATTTAGAGATGAGGTGAAGATTTATGCATGTTACTCATGGAGAAGGTCTGGTGGAATTACCCATTCTAACACTACTTTCCTTCTTAATACTCATCATGCTCAAATCACATATCAACAAAACCAACCCCATACTCACAAACCCATCTTGTAACATATTACCACATAACTAGTTCATATCCCTATTATACAATACTTCTCATCCATTCCACAATCAACCAATCTATCAACTTGAGATTCCATTGCACCACCCAAGTCATCCTACAACACACAACCTTACTCACAACCACACTATTGCACAAACTAGAGTAGACCAACACATCACATCATCTCACGTACCAAAACCATCACAGTCACATATTTAACAAGGCATACCTCCTATAATTCTACATGTCAGTTCAGGGGTTATCATAGAAATAGTCAGATCCTGTGGAATCCTTTCCTTAGCCTAATATATGTGAGTAACCAATTTATATATATAAGTTTCCAACCAAACACAAACAACATGAAATCGATGAATATTTTAGTGCACAAACAAGGGCCCCCAATGACCATGATTTTTAGTGGGTAATTAGCCTATACAAATCACAATATCAACCATAGACTAATAATAATGAATGAGTATTTTTACTTTTTACAGCCCCTATATATTAATCTTAAACAAGTTCAATTATCATTATTAATTGGAAATAAACTATATTCACAAAGGAAACATCCATACGCCCACCTATAATGATTAAAAACAGGGATAAATAAAGGAAAATCCAACCTTATAAGGGTTTCAAGGTTCATTTCATGAGAACAAACCACTCGATGGATCACAGTTCACCTCTCCCACAGTATCATCATTCATTCAAGGATTCCATGGAACCACTGCACTAGAAAAAATCTAGAGAACCCAATTATAACCAAGGGAGATTACATGATAACACATGGTGAGAAGAACGAGAGTAAAATGAGATAAATGGGGAGGAAACCCCAAAAACGGAGGAAGAATACACCATAGATCAAATAAGGATTGCTACAGAGAATCTGAGAATCAATCCTTGGTGTAGGAATCCTCAAAATGTTAAGTAAGGGTCTTTTGGTTTTCTGGGGTCAAGGGATAGTCTCTATAGCCATAGGGTACGACAAGATCAGTGGTACTAAAATACATAAAACATTACAGCAGTGAGAAATTACATAAAGTGTAATCCCCTTTAACATTGTGTAATGCCTCGAGGTTGGTTACCGCCAAAAAAATAACCACCTTTAGATTTATGTTATTTTTAAAAACCCAAAATATTACATATTGTGAACCACCCAGAATAGGACATGAAACCAAGATTATCATTCGGTAATCTACTTACATGATGGGTAAGCCCTGCAACATCTTTGATATACCACCAACTCCCACAAAAACTCTAGGTACCTACTCTAAACATATATTACATCAAAATACAGGAAAATAATGAGTTGGGATAGCATAGACTGTTACATTAGATAACTCTGAGATGGTTATAATCCTCATGAATCAAAAACTAAACCTATAAGGAAAGGTGTCCATATAACAACCCCATAAGATACCTCTCGAGAGTATTTACACTCCTCAAATTCTACTACTAGCCAAATACACCATCCAAATGATAGCATGTACACTCTATAAAACCACACTACCACAACCACAAGCTTCCTACTTTCACAAACCTCACCGCCACACAACATCCATGAAAGTTCTAGGGCCAATGAACTGCACTATCCTAAACATATGAATCATGGGATTTTTTTCCCCATGTCACGATACTATCTCCTCTAGGGAAACACTAACTCACGCATATGGGTTTAATCGCATCGCAGTTAATGCTTCTTGAATAGGAATCTGGTCTTCCCATCTTTATATGTCAGGACATTATCACACTACACTTATCTAAAAACCAAGGGAAAAATATCATTTATTAAAACAAGGTTCCTAAATCACATTTCAAAACAAAATATATAAAATAAAAAATCAAAAAAATACTTTGGGTACTAGGAATGAATCTGTGTTTCTCACTCCCATGTACTCTCCTCTTGGCCATCATGCCTCTATAACACTCGAACCAAAGGAATAGTCCGTCCACACAGTGCCTTCCCTTGAAGATCCTAGATCTCTATGGGTTTCTCCATGAATGTTGTGTTTTCTTAGATATCCAACTCTCTCTAGTAAATGACATAGTATTTATCATGAAGATATCAATGATGCTGAGAGACGTGGAAGACGTCAGTGATACTCTCTAACGAAGATGGAAATACCAACTAATATTCCACCTTAAAAACTTGGACCAACACATCATAGGGACTGACATACCTAGAAGAAATCTTACTCCCTATGTCAAACCTCCACTTCCCATGTTGAGTGGAAACTTACAAGAACACATGGTCTCCATCCTCAAATTATAGGGGCCTCCTCCTACAATTGGCATAATACTTCTGTAAGTCTTGTGCTACTCTCATCATATCACAAACAATAAAAAAATTTATATCTATCTATACACTATCTTGAGACCAAAAACTACTGCCTCCCCAACCTATGACCAACACAATAGAGAACAACATGGTCTTTTATACAATGTTTCCAACTGAGCCATGTCCATGGAAGAGTGATAGATATTATTATAAGAAAAATATTCCAAAAAAAATTCCATACCCATGATTCACCAATGTCTAAGATTCATTCCCACAACATATCCTCCAAAATTTGGATAGTCTGTTACATCTCCCCATTTGTATCAGAGTGGAAGGTAGTGATAAGGCATAATTGAGTTCAAAAATCATGTTGCAATCCCCTCCAGACTTGGGATATAAATAGTACATCCTAATTCGAGAAAATGAATCTTGGAACTCCATGGAACTACACCACCTCATCCACATATCTCTTAGCCAAGGAATCTACTAAGTTTTACACCATTATTTCTAATAAGTGAGATGATTTTGTCAACCGATCAATCATCACCAAAATATCATCACAGCCTCCCTGAGCTCTGGGTGACCCTATGAAGAAATCAATTGAGTTAAAATCCCATTTACACTTGAGAAAATCCAAAGGCTACAACAAAATACCATGAACATGGTGCTAAACCTTTAAGTACAGGAAAACCAAGCACATTTATATAAAAATTTCCACTGACAGTTTCATCTGAGACCCCCAAAACTGCATCCTCAAGACATGGTAAATCTTTGAAACTCTAGGGTGTTCCACCAAAAGTGAGAGATGAAACTCATGATGGACTCTATCATGTATTTCCACCAGAAAAAACAACTTTCCAAGAAACAACATCTGTTTCTTACCTTCCCTCTAAAGCATCACTATGGCTAACACAATCGTGCATCACCTCTTCATATGAGTCTCCCCACTGAGACTCCTCCACATAGGGAATCAAAGAATATTAGACTATCATATGAAACAAACACCCTTTACCCCCATACACTATTATATCTATATTCTTTTTTTCCAACTCTTCCACCACTCTCCAAGCATCCTCATATTTCCAAAGATCCTCCTTCTGCAACTTACTTTTCAAGGCATCAACCAGAAAATTTCACTTTCCTAAGGGGTATGAGATCTCAAAATCATATTTTGGAAGAAAATTAATCAACCTTAATTCTTATATATTCATGAAACACTGGGAAAATATATACCTCAAACTCTTGTGATCTATGAAGCTCACAAGGCACTCCCCATTGAGGTAATGCCACCACATCTTCAGCACAAACTCTACCATTGCAATCTCTAGATCATGGGTGGAATAATTATGATTGTGGGGAAACAAATTCAGATACCCATAAGAGGTAATTTCCTACTAATTCATCAATATTCATCCCAATAAAATTCCAGAAGCATCATATAACACCACAAACATCCCCCTTCCTCAGGAAACTAAAGAACTAGAGTACTAACCAACGTCCCATTCAGATATCCGAATGATGTATAAAACTAAAAACTCCTCAAAAAACATGATAATTTGTAGTCAAATATGTAAATGGGGATGCAACTTCAAAGAAATCGTGTACAACAATCTGATATTAACTTATGAGACCAAGAAAATGGTAAACCTCTACCACATTATTGGTTTGTGCTCAAGAAAAAATGGATCAACCTTAAATTAATGTACTAACACCGCCTGATAATACACGAAATGCCCACGAAAAATCTCATAACATGTAAAAAAACTACCCTTGTACACCTTTCCATAGATTTGGTCACGTCATAAAACATGCAAGACAGCTCTGAGATGCTCAGTATGCTCTTGCTCTGAGTTCAAGTATATTAAGATTTCATCGATGAGCATGACGACTGAGTGATCCAGGAACAAGGAATACAAAGTTCATTAGTCCCATGAATATGTCTGGAGAATTCATAACACTGAATGGATTAACTAAAAACTCAAAGATCTCATATCATCATCTGAAAGCAGCCTTTAGGATATCAGCCTCCTTCACCCTTAATTTGGGATATCGTGACCGTAGATAAATCATAGAAAATCAAATCTCATCAATCATCTAGTTGAAAAGTATTTTATATCCTTGTAAGGGTGTAATGGTTCTTCACCATCACCTAATTAAACTTTTATTAATCTAAAAACAACCTCAAACCACCATCTTCCTTCCTTGTGAATAACACTAGGGCACCCCACGATGACACACTAGTCAAGATAAAATTCTTCTACATCATATCATATATCTGAATCCTTAACTCTTGTAAACGAGAAGGTGAAATTTGAATAGGACCCCTCAAAATCTAAGAAACAATGGGATTAAAGCATATCCTGAACTGAACATCTTGTTGTGGGGGTAGCATCAAAACCTCCTGGGGGAAAACATCATGTAACTACCCCATTCCCCTGGTAAATTCTATCATTTCAGTGTCCACTGATTACAGTTAATGATCATCCAACAAAGAGATAAGGGGATCTACACACTGAGTACCAACCTAAAAACCCCAATTCTCAACAAAAATCCCACATTGTATATCCATATCTGAAAACATGACTCTCCTCCAAAAGAATAGAACAATAGAACATATGTAATAAAACAAGTCAATGAAAAGGGTGACATCGTATGGATGCATATGTAATAAGTATAGATCCCCATGGGACTGATGTGGTTCCATCACCAGTCTACACCCTAGGAACAGATCCAACAAGTTGGTATGGCCTTCGACTAGAATACTCAACAATAGGGGTAGGGGAAGCCTCTTTATTTTTAGTCCTAGAGAAAGAGCTAGAGATAGTGCAAAAAAGGAGTGTGAATATCTTTAATCAAATAAGGGAAAAAGGTACTAATCAAACTAACCAAACCTCTATCGATCTCATGCCCCTAGGGAACTGCTTCCTCCACTTCCGGGTCCATATTCAAATGATAACCATGTACCTTTCATAGGTTTCTACCCTATAAGTAGTTCTGTCTTACTTGGTCATTCAATAAGATCAGATTATGTGCACTGGATCATTGGGGGATGTAAAATCCTATACCCTAGCCAGTATCCCTATCCAATTTCATGCAACAAGTTCAACTTGAATTTTTTTCATGGCATCTCATTAAATCCTCACTATTCCTAACTCTAAACACCATCTTATCTCTGAACCATATCCTTTGATACGATTCTATCATGACCCCCTCCCTCCAATGATATCCCTCCTTAGACAGAAATGAAGAAAGGGAAATAATGACCCCCAAGTCCTGCCTATAGTAGGACCTAGGTCGGATACAATAACTAAGCATATATAGATATCACATAATGGGAGGCATTACCCTTTTAAGGAAGCAAGATTATGAGATAAGATGCTTCATCCCCAAAACAACTACATGATATATATATATATATATAAGAATTCCAAAAACCATCCCACATGCATGTTTAAAATAGAACTCGTAAAAATATAATAAAAATCCAATGTAAAATACCCAAAGGAATGGTAAAGTAGTGACTCAAAAACTATCCCAAAGCCCAAAAGGAGCTTTATATACATATGGTGAGAATAAAGGTATACTCTGTAGAAAAACCAATGTATATATCCACATCTGAGGAAATATTCATAACTATCTTGTGAGAAAATAGAAGAACCAAATACCACATAACAGGTATACTAACCATCCCAACCTCACTAAGGCATGATCACAAAATATTGTAAGTCATGTAATGTAATATACTTTATGTGCATATAATTTAGGATAACCAAAACCACGCTCAAACGGATTTGATTCTCTCACACCCTAACAGAAGACATCTGGGAACATCAACCTCTTTTAAGGATACCACATCACAACCCACCCACAGACACCTCGTCCACAAACCATGTCCCCTCGTACACACTTGGTCCTCATAACGCATCCTTTCCACACATACCTAGATCTCACAACATGTGTTTCCCACATACACCTAGGCCTAAAAACACCTCCCACCCACACTCTCATGTGTATCAAAGCACATCACATCTCATCCTAAAGACACCTGGGAAACAACATCACAACTAATCTTGATGACACCTGGGAAACAAACCACCTCACCCATAGACACCTAGGAAACTACATCTCACCACATTCTTCAAGAAGAAACATAGGTTGTCACTCCCTGGAAGAAAGAATAGGGAATAGCATGTGGCCATTTTCCATCCTCCCAATGGGATTTTGGGGAAATACACCCTCCCTCGTGATGATGTGCATGTTCAGAACATCATTCACAACTTGGGTGGGTTGTGTATAGAAATCATAATGGAATATACAAGTACATATATACATGATACCAAACACTCAAGCCTAACCTATCGGTTCCCAAATATAAATCAACACACAATACTACCACCTTTTCTGCTACCTCTAATTAAAATTATCAGTATCCATAATAATTACTTCAGAAGGCGAAGAGCCTGGTAAACTAATGTGGATTCACATTTCCCCCACATTTATCATCCATTCATTATATTTCATTAACCCTTTATATTTGGTTAGCTAAACCAACCCAATCCTTTACAACTTTATTAACCTATTATTTATTAATCCATATCTACCTGGAAAACTATTACGCATGAAAGAAATAGGAAGAACAATAATAAACATCTGTGAATATTATGTGTTCTGATAAAGAATTAACATAACTTCTCATTAGAGCACATCATACCACATTATTTAAATATGGGATGAATATTTCTTCATGTTACTCATAAAGAAACACCTAAAGAATTTCCCATACCAACACTACTATCATTATTCAAACTCATCACTCAGATTATATATCAAATGAATGATCCCTCAACTCACAACACCATCTGTAAGACATTACTGAACAAAAAATTTTGTTTCCCTACTGTACAATTCTACTCATCCATCCCAAAATCAATCTATCTCTCAACTGGAGATTCCATTACACCACCCAAGTCTTCCAATATCACACAATCATGATCACAACCACACAATAACGGAAACCAGAAAAAACATACACATCCCATCACCCCATATACCAATGTATAACACAATCCCATATTTAACAAGGATTCTGTTATTTAATTTCACTTATTAGTTTAGGGGTTATAATAAATATTTTAATATCCTTGGGAATCCATTCATTAGATGAATATATATGATTAACCAATTTCTATATATAAGTGTCCAATCCAAAAAAACAACATGAATTCCATAAATCATCTAGTGTGCAAACAAGCCCTCCTATGGCCACGATTTTCAGTGGGTATTTTTTTCAAACAAAACACAATATCAAGCCGAAACAAATAACAAGGTAAGATCATATGTTACTTTTCACAGCCCCCATATATTGATCTTAAATCAGTTCAATTATCTTTATGAATTTGAATTCAAATATCTTTACAAATGAATCATCCATGCACCCTCCCTTCATGATGCACAATAAGTAGAAACAATGGAAAATCTTACATCAAACGGGTGTAAAAGTTCTTTTTACGAGAAATGACCACTTGAGGGATCACTTAAACCCTCTCCACAATGATCCACAACCATCCAAGGATTTCTTGGAACCATTGAACACACAAAAATAGAAGATAGACCTAATAGAACAATGGGATACCATCCCCCATCACATAGTGAGTAGAACAAGAAGAAAAAAATATCAACTTCGAAAAAACTACAAAAATGTAGGAAGAAATCACCTTAGATAAAATAAGGATTTCTACAGATGAAATGATAGAATCTAGAAATCAATTCTTGGTGTAGGAATCCTTAGAAAGTTGAATAGGGGTCTCCGAGTTTCCTAGGATCGAGGAGGAGTCACAAAAACCATAGGGTTTGACAACCCAAGTGTCTGAAATATACTTCAAACATTACAGTTGCGGGGAATTACATGACGTGTAATCCCATTTCACATCATATAATGCCTTATGGTTTCTTTTTTTCTAAAATACATGCCTCCTTTTGATTTTTTCCCTCAAACCCTGAAATAGTATACAACGTGAACCACCTAAAACAAGCCGAAAAACCAAGCTTCACATCGGGTAATCTACTAACAGGACGTGTAAGCCCGACAACATCTTTGATTCACCCCTGACTCTCATGCTTCTGATACCGACTCCAAACATCTCCAATGAACAAAAACTAGTGAAGCAATAGTCTTGTATAGAATGGACCATTACAAAGATGATTTTTTTATTTATATAATCTTACAAAGATAGTATACCTCTAGACCCTTATCTTTAATTCTTGTGAAATTATGTTAAAAGTCGTGATTTAAAATGTGTTTAAGTATTGGGACTCTTTAGGTTATCAAATTTATATCAAATTTATGTCATACATAGATTTTTTCAATAACATTAAAAGATCATAACTTCACTTTATTCGTCATTATTTTATATTGAAACTCTTTTCATGAATTTATAAATAATATTATGATCTTCTCCATCTCATATCTTCTCTATTTATTCCTCTTGTTGTGAATTTAAAGTATACACAATGAACAATGATCTTTCAAGAACTCAAATATGAAACATAAAGGTGAAACTCTAGTACAAAACATATCTAATATTCGAAAATGACTTTAGAAATGTTGTAATGGAGCTTACATGGTGATGTGTTGGTAAGAGGAATTACATTGAATAATATCTACTAGACATTAGGAATAGTTTTAAACATTAATAATAAATGGGTTTTCTAAGTCTCATATCAACAGATTGATGGGGATACCCCTTCTTTATAAATATCAGTACTTCATATAAGCTTTGATAAAATCTCTTAGGTTTCACCTCATACCTTAGGGTCACTCATGTTTCCCTGTAGTGTTCCTTTACTCCTTCCAATTATGCCACCCCAAGTAGGGGATCTACCTTCACTTGTCGATAGTTAACCTGTTGTCTCACCATTGAACTAAGATAAATAGTATCACTTAGATAGCATGGTTTCTTGTGTTTCCTCTTATCAATGAGTTGGCTATATTTTTCAGCTAAACACAGTTAATAATTATTTTGTTAAATAACACTCGGCCAGAAAAAAATCAATAACCTTATTTCATACATCTTTAAAACACCTCTTATGCTTTTAAAACTCCTCTTATCCTTTATACTTATCTAGGAATTTTCTTTTAACAATTACTTCATCATCATGATCATCATAGGGATATAGTATTTCAAGTATAAATTATTCATGAGAATTAAAATAATAAAACACACTTTGTATTTATCATAATTGAATCCTTCCTGAGATTCCAAATAAATAACTACACCTTTTTTATATGAAAAATGATAAAAAAACTCAAACATACACTTCCAATATGTGATACCATTATTAGGATCTCTTTCTTCATAATAATTTGGTCTTCTACCAATTTCCAATATTTCCTTCTTACTTTAATTCTACTTTCCTAAATATTGACTTCAACAGTCATTGAAACTTCAATCTAATTGAAAACCATTGAAAATAAATATAACACATTTATAGTGGGACTCAAAATATCCCATTATTATTCGTTTTCCATACTCACATAAAATTATATTTCAATATGTAATCTCATCATTCATTCCTTCAAAAATCCCATCTATCTCCATTTATAATTAATATTTTATTTTATGCACTCACCAATATAGTTAATATATATAATGTTTTTGAAAGAGAAAATGGTATCAATCTGTACATAGGAAATGAAAATGAAATAATTTCACTCTATGTTTACATGATCCATTATTGGTGTAAAAAAATAAGAGGTTTTTATTTAGACAGTCGATATTTCCACTATCATAAGATTATATTTCCAACTAAAACGAGATTTTTGCTACCTTTATTTGAAGGTATTCCAGAATTTTCATATTGAAAAAATTGATTATACAAATTGAGATATTAATTACGATAAAAATTTCTCATAAAAAACACAATCTTAAATTTCCTATACTCTCATCAACATTGATGTAAAAAAACATTCTAGCAACAAAAAGAATAATTTAAAATTTTGAAAAACCCCATTAATATCCATCAACTTTCACTTATATGTCATTTATTAACATTAATTTTATCCCTCTATTATTAAGATAATATTTTGGTAAACAACAGTGGGATATTAAGAAAACATTCCATGTTTAATGAGACTTCTACAAGAATATTCCAAAAATAGTCTTATCTTCATGTAACAAAACAAATCTAGCTTCTTATTCTCATTTCTTCAATTTTCACACACTCAATGAGATACTGAAGATAGTTCTCGTCATGGGGGAACTCTTTAAATAATAGTTAAAAATAAATTCTATATTAAAAATGCATAAAAAATGGATATTTTGTGGCTGTTCAGTTTTGAAACATGAACATATTCACTATGGATGATCATTTCTAATAAATGTTCTTTTGAAAAGTAAATAGATCATTAAATATGGTATCTTCATCATTTTATTATAATGTGTTAACATTAGACACTTAAACATCATCGAATACTATTCAATTATCAACTTTTCTTTATTATTTCACATGTGAGATCAATCATGGATGGTGAAATCATAAATTTTTTATCCATTATTGATATGAACCACTCATCCTCAAATTATCCCCAAAAGATCATACTTTACCTTCAATTATTGACATTGTAAGAAAAAAAACAACACACAAAAGTACGTGAATATGGTTGCTATTTTTTCTATTCAATTTAAATAGAAATGTTGAAAAGATTCTCTCAACCATTTTTCTTCATTAATCATGATACCATATCTAACTTTTAAATTTTATTTACCTTTAGGTGGCATGGGTCTATTCATAATGTCCACTTTTTTCTGTATAGTGTTTTTTTCTCATCATCTAGCATACCTATGGAATTAATTAATTTTTCATGCCTTCTTATTTTTTAAGATGTATGTTTAAACAACCATTGGAATTATGTCCAACATTATATCAACCACTATATAGTTATTATAACCCACTTTATTTTTATTTTTCCATCACCTCTAATCAAATTAGAGATCTTCATGTGTAATTTTATCATTTCCTTTAATAGAATATTTTTCTCTAGCATGGTCCATATTACTTGATTTCTCTATTTCCTCTATCTAAATCACAAAATATTTTTTAATACATTGGAAGAATTCTTGAAGTCACCACATGATTTCTCATGAGTGAATATCACTAAACTAATCCTTTTATGGTTTTATTGGACTATTTTTTCTACGGTTTTTCATTCTTTTAGTAATACATTCATAAATGACCTACTTCCATCCATTTATGTTATATCCTTTATTTCCCAAATAGAGTAAAATTTTTCCTTTGTATGTATCACTCTTTATAGAATTCATATACTTTCTTTGAACATTTCATTTGTTTTTTACAGTTTTCTCAATCTTCTATTGAGGATTCCTAAGAGTATTATGATTATAAAAATTCTCCAACTTCCTTCTAAGTGGTTCTCATATTAATTATTTAATTTAGGATTATTTCTCTTACCATTATAATTTGATACATGTAGAGGATTGAATACACCATATATGTGGTCAAACACATTTCACAAACCACATATATTTCTAAGAATTTCAAATTTTTCTATAGTAGACATTTTTTTCTTCTCATTTATGGTTATTTTAGCTTCTTATATTTTAAACAACCCTAGAATGATATTACATTATTCTAATCAGATTGATGGATTATTATAATAGTATAATGCTCTATGACCAATCCTATTACTGCACCATCAATTACCCACAAACCATGATCTTATTTTATAAACTGCTTGTTGTCTATAAATTTCAGTTATATAAGCTTTCAATTTTTGAACTTTAGTAACCAATGGTAAGGATATTATTAGGGAAACAACACTCATAATCCATATTTTATCTAACATGGAGATTTATGTAGGATTATATTCACTTATTCTCATCTATTTTAGCATAAATCTATTATATAAACCAATATTATTTAAAGAAATATATTTATAAAAAATATTTTAATTTAAGATGGATGATGCCTTTTTCTTTAATTAATGTAGGTAATGATCATAATATGACATTTTATATTATTTCCACCAGTTTGAGGTATTTGGATATAGGAATATGCCATATATTATTTTCGGGTATAAGACCCATTCTCTGCATGTAGTGGAGCTTAAAATGAATCATTTCCAGATTAACCATTTTTTAGATCCAATTAAATACATCTCATATTGAGAGTTTAATTTGGATCATAAATCAATATTTCCTTCTCCTAATAATATTTTAAGACCATCTGAATACTTTCATCATTAATTTTGGATTCTTATTTCAATAATATTTCGAGATCCTTGATCCTCTTATATTTAACTTCTAATTGTTCATTCTAGATATAATTACTATTTTAAAATTATCCTCTAATTCTTAGATCTTATATTAAAATGATTTATTTTAATTATCCTTTTCAAGGATGTTATTGACCCAATATTATTTAAATTTAGATTGTTTCTCTTTGATTATTCCCTATTTAATATCTTTGGTTCCAATCTATTTAGAAAAGATAGGATCTTCTCTCCTAAATACTTCTACAATTTCTTTAAATTATCCAAAATCTGAGTGATATCCCCCTAATGACATTAAATAAATCCATAAATCAAAGAAACTAATTCTTCAAGGAAACAATGCATGATTTCCATTAATGTATCAATTGATATTTATGTTGGAAAATTATCACTCCCACTTATGATTTTTTTATTTTTATAGATATATTTGAAAATAATTATCACATACCCTATGGTCACTAAATTGATTTGATTTTACAAAGGTTGAATGGATATGTATTTCATTAGTGGTATATTGAACCACTTTTTTCACCATTCATGTCTAATTTTTATTCTGTATTTCTGACGAATAGAAGAACTATAACTCATTCTAGGAATTAGAGAGATATGATATTCATCATTTTTTATCTTTTATGTCCATATTAATCATGGTCTTGTTAGAGATAGAGTTATGATCTAAAATATTTGTACGGCCACCAATAGTGAACTTCACTTGAAATTTTTAAAGAGAAACTAAAAACATCAAAATACTAAAACATAAAAATGGGAATCTAGTAAAATGTAAACATGGATCTGATACCAATTAAAATGAATTGTATGGAATATATTCCATGATCAATTGGGGTGAATAATTTTGGGTGACCTTTTCTCTAATAAAAAATCATTTAATCCCTTTTCTCTTTTACCGCTATCACTATTAGGTGAATTAGTTCCCACATTCTCTTTTTTGTCCAATGTTTTAGAATGAATCATATCCAAATAGATGTGCACACAAATAAGAAAGTGATTTAAAAGGTTTATATTTATATAATAAACTCCAATCCTTTTGTGAATGGAAAAATCTATGATCACATGACCCACTAGTTATAAACCTATGAATTATAGGATGCTGGTAATACCCACTAAATTTGGATTTACCTTAGTTATTAGACAATGAATGGTGAATCCCACACCATTATAACATATCACTCTATATTTTTACTAATTTCAAATAGTGAATAATCATTTTTTATTGGGTTATAATTCTATTCTTCTTATATAGATAGGATCATGCTAGTAAAACCTCATTACTCTTTTGGATGAACAGATGTGGATACACATCTTCATAACTAATAAACAGGATTTCCCCACTTAATATTTATTCATAGAAGAAACCAAAGGGGATAATACCTCTTCTTTATCCTTATTCAATGAAAACTAGACAACATATAATCCCCGTTTATTCTTTTTCCCTCTCTTAAATGCATGTACCCACATTCTATAGCAAACAAAACTATAAAACACTTAATTTATTATATTTCCTCTTTTTCTTCTTCATTATTCATTCTTCCATCATCATTATGACTAGGCTACACTATTTTTTAATTCCCATTGCTATTTTTTCTCCTTAATTTCACACAAACAACACTATAACTCTATCCCTCTATATTCTTTGATACTCACAATTTTTTTACATTGAAATGGTATCAGGTATCCTCATTTTTTTTCTTTTTAATCTAACAATGAGAATATAGGGAGAGGGTGGAGGGATAGATCAGTAGTTTTAGTATGGGGTTCTTCTTTAACCCTTCATCAAGAATTCCTCATACTACAAGAATACATATTTTACAATTAATATTATTTTAAGCAATTCCAAACCTCTACTAATCATTCCTAAATACTCACTATTCTTTTGTTCACAATTTCTAAACACCTTAGACTACTATTCGTTTATTTATCCAATAAAATCCACATAATATTCTTTTAATAATTATCCCAGGATAAATGATAAATTTAAAAAAATGGATATATTCCTGAAAAAATAATTTGTAGTTTTAGTCGATGCTTGTATAATTGTGGTCTGAAACTCTAAAATATTTTGCATCGTTTTTTATATTCTAAAAGTACTAAAATAATCTGAATTATAATGTTTAATAATTGAGATCTTATATTAGCTAGAATGATTTAGATTATTCTAAAAGTGAAAATATAAATTTTATGTCTTTTATAAATCTTACAAAATGATAAAGATATAAAAACTACCCTGAATACATATAAAATATTCGCATATAGAGAAAACTAAAAATTCATATGCAATTAAATTATTAAGGAACTCAAACTCATACCCTGCATAAAGTCATAAAACATGAAAGTCATACACTAATCCTTGAATGTATGAACTGAAATGTCTTACTGGATAAGTTATTATGTAAATCCCTTAATATGAAATTTCTATTTCAAATTAACTTGTGTTTCTCTTCTATGAATTTTTTATTTACATATAGAGTGCTTAAATTTCTGATGATCATAGATCCATTCAATTCATGTTCATTTTACAATGATAAATATCCAATGAGTTCTATATATTTCTTATAATTATAACTACCTTGGATAATCTATATTTATTTCTATTATATTTTATTAACAATGTGCACATAAAATAGTGTTGCTTTGAGAACACCTATATGAAACATGAAGGTGAATATCAAGCTCAATACTTCTTCAGGGGTAGAGCATTACTACGTAAATGTATCGATGGAATGTGCACAATGTTTTCTGAGGAATATAAATTATACAGGATAATTTATTAATTATATTTCAAGATGTTTAAAATGTGAATAGTATGCTTATTTTTTGATTCCCCATAAAAATATCATTTCTAGTGTTTTTTCATTTTAAATCTTGATGCATCGTATAACTTTTGATAAAATCCCCTATGATTTTCCCCAAACTGAATGGACACTCACTCCACCTTGAATGTGTTATCATACACCTTTCTCTTATACCCCATATCCAAGGGGATATGTCGTCACCTTGCATCTCTTAGAAACCTTCCCCACTTTGATCTTTGTTAGAAAATCCATCATGGATAGCCTTGATGCTCAAGTGAACAATTTTCCTTGAGATGGAATTTTTTTTGTTAAGATCTATTAAAAATTCCTTTTTAAAATAACACATTTTAAGACAAAAAACTCAATAACCATATTCCATAATACTTTTTAGATCCTCTTATCCTTTTTATACTCTTATTATCCTTCAAAATCCCTTTATCCTTCTCTTATAATCAATACTAATTCATCATCATCATCATAGGGATATAGGATTTGTCTGCAAAAAATTTATACAGTACTTTCTACCATTAAATTTTTTTTCATTTAATATAAATAAATCTCCCAAAATCATCAAAAGAAATAAATAATCCCTTTTCATATAAATAAGTACAAGATATAATAAAAATTACTTCCAATATGTTAAACCACGATTGGGATAACTTTCTTCAAAATTATTTGAAATTCAACTAATTTTAATGACTTCACTATCACTCTAATTCCTCTTTCTTCAATATTGACATCAAGCCTCATTGAAACATAAATCTTTTCAAATAAATTAATAAAAAATAAAACACACTAATAATGGGATTAACCAGTTATTATAATATACTTCATAAGAATTGAGACTAATACTTTTATAATTATATAATTTTAAAAAATATTCATTTAAAACATTCTGGGGAACTACCAAAATGAATTGAAAGAAATTTTCATTAGTTCAAATGAAGTAAAATATTCTCTAAATGTCATCCACATTAAAATAATAATTTTAATCAAAATTTGAGAATGACTTATAAAACATTTTATTATTTTAATTTTCTTCTTTAGAATATAAACAATAATGTTTAAAACATACTGAATAAGATCAAATATTATTAAATAATAATAATACCTCAATGAAATCATCCCAATAAATTTAAAATTTAAAATAATCTTGAGTAAAAAAAGCATTAAATCACATTTAAATCATGAGTATTAATAAAAATAAATCTATAATATTAACAAGAAGTATTAAAAATAAATTATAAGGAAAGAAAAAAACCACACCCCTCCAAAATATTTAGATTGTGCGCATTATTAGAAGAACATTAAACATATAGTATCCCATAACCCATACTCCTATATCCTATGCTCAAAACCATAACATTACATTCCAAAATTTGATGTCGATAATTGTGACCAATATTTTTCAGTCAAAACATTACAACATCAAAATGAAATCATGGATAACTTACATAGTGGAGAACCATTGATTATTAGATTTTTATAGAATTAGGATAAAATTATACATAGATAACTCATATCAACATGGAATCATAAGTAATCAAAAGTACATTTATACCATTTAAACCAAATTTTATTATTTCAAAACATGTCAACAAAATCATCCTTTTGATATCCTTTATAGAAAAAATTAATTCAACATAATTTTTAAAACCTAAAGAAAAGGAAACATAATGAGGGTGAGCTCAAACACTCAGTAAGGGTAAACATAAGCATTAATAATTAAATTTCATCAATGGTCATAAGAGTAAATAAGATAATTATGACTTAATAAGGGTGTATAACCCAATCATTAAAGAACTCATACCCAAGAATACATGGACAATCAAATATGAAAGTATTTAAAAGGAAAGATTCCTCATAATCAATAATCATGATCCATGTGATATCAATATCGATCATTAGAAACATCATAAACCTAAATAAAGTATAAATAAAAGCATAAATGTTCCTTGAGACATAATTACACTTTTCACACTTATAAATGGAACAACCAAGAAGTTGAAATCCATAAATGTTACTCTTATAAATGTAATATCTATATTATCAACTTCTATATCCAATGCATTGAAGTGATATAAGGGACCCACCAATCGTTGGTCTATCACGGAGCCACCAGTCAAATGTCCCAATGCTGTTCAAAAATCATCATACATAATTAACCCAGAGAAAAGAAATGGGTTCAATAACAATCCATTTGAAACATGATTATACCCTGGAAGATAAGTTTTTTTATAAAAATATCTTCAAAACATGATTAAACCATAGAAAATAAATGGGTAAAGTTACAATATCTTGGAAACATTATTTACCCATAGAATGAAATGGGTTATATAAAAATGTATTTGAAATATACGTGATCCATACAAAGAATTAATTAGTATGGTATCAATATAAAATATATTTATTGTATGATAATTAACAATAATGGATTTTTAAGTTGATGAATTGAGATACAATTTGAATATAATTAAACCATTCTTGAGGAAAATATATATTTATTTTGAAAAACATTTTGAAAATTATTTACATTGAAAATCACTTGGAAACAAAATTAATTAATAAGTAACCTTTTAAACATGAAAAGGAATATTCCAAGAAATTATGGTGGGTAAATCACAACTTGTCATTAAAGTTAAAAGAACATTCCTTTCACTTGGTAAAAAGGACATAAAAATGCCTTGTTCGGATAGAGAAAAGAAGATACTTTTAAAAACATTGATAAAAGAAAAAAAGTGTAAAAATTTCTTTAATAAATCATTTTGTAATGGTTAAAAACATGTTTTTAATTTATTTTTTAAAATAGGGTTTTTAGAAGTAAATATTTTTCTAACTAAATAGAGAATGATGTTGAGTTTTCTTAAAAGCATTTTTTGAAACATTTTGAGTTCCAAAGAGTATGAAAATAGTACTAATACTTGAAAAGGATCATTAATAACAATATTAGTGGAAACATAAAGGGTTTATTGAACAATTTTAATATATTTTCCTCGAATGTAATTGAATTATAACTAAAATTATTCTTCTGGAAAATAAACATTAAACATTCCAAATCGTCTCATACCACTGTGAAATAGTTGAATCATTTTCCCCATGATTAGAATGGTAATAAATGAAACATATAATATCAAGATAATAATGATATTCATGATATAAAATTTCAAATTATTGGTATATAAACCTCATAAAAGAAGATAGGTGTATAACATATCAAATTATTCAAGGAAGGAAATGTGTGACAAATGTCCATTTCTGCTTTGGTAACTTTGAATCTATAAACCCCATGAAATATCAACCATTAAATCAAAGAATTAAATACCATGAAGATAAATAAATCCATTATTAAATATATATTAAAAAGGTCATTATATACACCATATAGAATAAGTAAGTGGTGAATACGACATTTGTCTCATATTTGTAAAAAGTGAGATTAAAATATCGTAATACTTGAGTAACTTTTGATTCATGATATCCATGAAATAATGAAATAAATTAAAAATTTTAATACCATTATATAAATAAAATTCATGTTATACATTTCATTAGATCATTATTAAATCCCTAAAAAAGAAACTAGGTGCAAAACAATATAGTATACCTCAATGAAATGAAATTTAGACGAAATCCATTACATCTAGTCCTATTTTTCATGTTTGTTCTCTATATTCTAGAATAATAAAATTATGTTAATTATCTAATTTATTAAAAATATTATCCAAGATTATTATTACTTTTATTTTACTTATAAAAGAGTTATATATAATTAATTAATCAAAAATGTTTAAGTCAGATGCTTTGACTATATTCAGCTTATGTCTCAAAACTGACTTTGATCGATCGATTATGGTTGACGATTTCATTACATAAACATATAAATAATAATTATTATAATATTTATATATAAATTATAATTTTAAAACAAATCATGATAAATGGTTATGAAAAATGAACCAACATTACCATCATAGAGACGGTAAGTCATATGTATTCCTGAGTAACGTTCCAATTTTTCGATAATCATTATGGATTCGGGTTAAGTGACATTAAATATTTCATTAATGAAAATTCTATCATAAATAAATTTTTATATTTTAATATATACATATATATATATATAATTTTTTTATTTAAAAGGAATCAAATTTTGTCAAGGAGGCGGTAGTCCACACATCCACGAACAACATTTAGCTTTTTCAGTGTGTGAAAGGGTAGTAAATAAAATGGTATATAATATATATATAAAGGTAATTATGTCATTAATATCATATATATTTCATGTATGTCATATATTTTATGTTAAATCCATCCTTAATAAATTCCACATAATTTTTGAACGTATCACATCGCTTTGATGGGGCGGTAGTCTACACATCAACAAATGATGTTATCATATTTTTACTAAATGGAAGGTATAAAGGTATAAGTTATAAAAGATTTAAAAAATCAAAATAGAATAATAAATATCATATATATCATATATAAATAGTGTGTCAATCATAATACCAACCATGAGAGGTGATAACAGAAAAAAATGAACAATCATCATTTCGTGAGGTGGTAGTTGACCATACACATAAAATGCATGTTCATTACCCATTAGATGGAAATGTGTGTGATTTAATTAAAAAACTTATAATAAAAACATTCTATAATATTTCATATTATTTTTTTGTTATATAATCATGAAATAATAATAAATGAGGTGGTGGAGGAAGAAATAAAACATAACTTGACATTGAAGAATGTAACTTATTTTTTCAGGTAACTCTTTTTAGATTGCACCATTGAAATTATTGGATGGATTTATTCTCAAACGGATGCTTATAGATTTAGTTTGTGGGTTTTTTATACTATTTTTTCATAGGATGGATGAACCAAAGTGGCTAGAGTGTTTTGAGGAAAGGGAGGACTGAATTACTTTTTGTAGTGGTAGAGGAGTGGCACTCTTGTAAATACCAAAAGGTATACAATAATGGGAGGTATCACTTACCTAATGTGACTCAAAAAAGAAAAAAAAATTAATTTAAGGTTAATAATGGTGTAACAAATCTACACCACACAAAAATAATGTAACACCCTAGAATTCCATGATTATTTTCAAAAAAATCTAATGGGACTATTTCAAGACCATGTTATGAGATGGTGTGTAATTCTGAGGCCCATAGTGGACAGAATGTATTTTCAATCTTTTTTTTGGTTCATTAAATAATCCTACAAGCCAGTTTTTCTAACCATTAAACCAGTTCCTGGATCAAAAAGTACAAGGGCACAATTTAAATCAGAGCATCAGGATTATCTTAGAAATGTCCTAACATTGGACGACATGGGCCAACAGTGGAAGTTAGTTTTTGGACATAAATAAAATAATTAAATAAAAATTATTTTACTTTAAAACCCTTATAACTCTTAAATGGTAACATGGATTGTTATCTGAATGTATCGTTGAGCTCGGGAGGGTGTGTTTCCATTAGGCAGAGCATAACCTCGACTGGTGCATGTCGAGGGTAAAATATAGTTTATACGTTATTTTAATGGAATTAAAATGGAATGTGTGCACAGTTTTGTAAACTTATAAATGGGTTCCCATATTAAAAATATGAGGGCACCGTTTCATCTGTAATGTTGACATTACCAAATAGTAGACCTATCCTCAACCGGCACGGGTCAAGGGAAAAAAGTTAATTTTCATATGTTTTATGAAAAATAAAATTAACATAAAACATTTATTTTATACAAAAATTGTATTTCCACAATGTAGTGATGAGAAAACCATTTCATTCCATAAATGAAATAGGTAAATGAATCTTTAATGGGATCATAACAGAGATTGTGTTTTCTAAATGAAACAGCATAACAACATGACGACTAATTATAACAGAAATGATGTGATATGTTTCTATTTAAATTAGATGATGGGGTTGGAGAAATATATTTATAATCTATAATCCTTCTAACAAATGATGATAGAATTATCTCCAATGAATAATGTCGATGAATTGGAAAAAGTGATGAAGACACCTGGGGAAACAAATCTGGGAGCAAGAAATGACGAACACAAACGGCTTTGAATGGATTGTTAATCCCCGTAGATGGATCGACATCAGTGAAGATCCTTCCCTCCAATCAATGATTATCTACATGGGGGTTACTTTTGTAATTTTTATTCCCTGTTCTACCTTCTAAAACAATGAACACAGATCAACCCACGAATAGGTTGATTCACGAATCGCTTGTTCTTGCATGAGGGTGCTTATTATCAGGGGTTTTCATTGGGGTTAAATTATTGATAGAACCTAAATATTCCTCTATTGATGTTTTAAAATCTAACATGGAGGGTATGGGCCAACACGAACAAGGCTCGAGCCCCTCAGTCATGGGTTTTATTGTGTGTTCTTCATGTTTGAATATCCCAGTTAACGATGAATGATATTTGAGGTTGTAGCAGGGATGAAAGCAGGCCCACAGTGGGGAGCATCTCTATCTGACCCTGCATACCCCTGATACTTATTAGGGATGAGTACCTCAGTAGTCCAAGGTGTTCATTGTTATGATTGATAGTATTTATTTCAATACATTATATTATACCTGCGTGAGCTAGCAATACATTTTGTATATGTTCCCTTGAGGTATTTCCCTTGTAATTTAGAATTCCTACTGAGTATTTTGTCACTCACCCCTACACTGGATTTACTTTCACAGGTTGTGACTGTTGTAGATGACAAGCGCTTTGACAGAGACCTCAGCGGCCTGAGACAAGGTAGTTCCCAGTGAGATATGCCAGGAAGGACACACTTCTACAGCTTCTGACAGCCACTTCATGCTTATCCTTCATGTGGGGTCTTCTGCAGATGTCTTACATAGATCTTTTGTACTTTCCTATTTTCAGTTTTTCTTTTGTTGGGTTTGTACTCTGGCCCATTTTCCATACTGCATGTACCTTTACTCGATGTTTTGTTTAGTGGCATGCATGTTTTCCATTCCACCTATTTTGGGTTATGGTCAAGTGTGCGTATGTGTGTGTGTGTGTGTTCATATAGGTAATCAAGAAAATTACTCCCTCTCATTGGATAATTCCTTTGGTTCTAGTTGCCATACCCTGGCCTTTTTTAGGCAGGGTTGGGTTAGTCACGTCACAGGCCCTAAGGGATGGGTCAGGACAAAGTGGTATCATAGGTGGTCGGTTCTACATCAAAGGCAAGGAGTCTATGGCTTTGTTTTGCAGTAGAATTGCTAAGTGTTTTTTGGTTGGATTTCAGGACATAGACTCTAGTGTTGGTGTGGTGACCGACATATCCATACACCTGGACTCTAGACACTTGCTTTCCAACTACGTAGAGGGAAACATTGGTTGCAGGATATAAAAGGGTTACATGCATCATATAAGATTTTGAGTATTTTTTCCACTTGTCCTTCTTCAGTAATCTCACTAGGTATAATATACTAACAGTGGTACATATTGATCTGTTTCAGGGTGTCTCCTTCTAGACAGCCAACTAGGATTCCGATACATGGCCGTAAGGGCAACCCACCTAGAAATGAGGTTTCGGTTCAGGGAGCAATGCTAGGTATGGCCCCACCGGGTGGTGTACCAACGTTACCAGCACCTGTTGATCAGAAGTTACTACTGGCGCTACCAGTTGCAGACACACGTATTCCCAACACCTTGAACAAGTTCCAGAGGTAGATAACTCCCAGTTTTAGGGGTGAGACTGACCAATAGGTGGCTGAGGATTAGATTGAGGTAGTTACATGAGTCTTCCTTCTTATGACAATGAATCTCAAACAGTTGGACATCTTAGTCGTGAGCCATATTTAGGGCTTAGCAAGGAGATGGTGCTTTACGATTCAAACATTAGATGAGGTGACCCTCACATGGATAGAATTTGACTGCCTCTTTGGGGACGAGTTCTTCCTGTCGACGTTTCACTCTATGTGCATAAAAGAGATTCTCCACCTACAGTAGGGAAGCATGATGGTATAAGAATACTCTAGAAGATTCAACGAGCATTACCAATACTCTAAATACATGGTTTGATACCCATTATTCAGGTCGTGAGCCTTTGAGTAGGGATTGCACCGAGAGATCGGGGAACCCATTGAGTCCCTCAGTATCCCTACTCAGGCTGTGGTGCTGGAGCGAGCCCTACCTGTATACAGATTCATGGAAGAGCGGGTGCCAATAGCTAGAGACACCAATTGACATTAGGAAGTAGAGTCTTTAGTGGTGGGAATGAGGAATTAGATGCAAAGACCCAAGTGGATCAGGCCTTCCATAAGATGACCCCAGGACTCCGGGTTAATGGTTTAGGGCTCCCATAACAGAGGGAGTCAGTAGGGGTCATGATGTACTTCTCATGTGGCGAGCAGGGACACCTGAATCATGATTCCCCAACTCCCCACACATATGATCAATATACAGTAAAGGGACTGCCAAGAAAGAGGTAGAAGTTTGATCAAAGAGGTTCACAGGGTAGCGGACATTGCAAAGGAGCATGCCGAGTAGCAGGTTGTGGACGAAGGTTTGAGGTGTTCCCACAACCACCCACATGTGGTCCACCACGTGCTCAGGGAGCTAATGAATATGGGAGAGGACAGCTCCAAGCGATGGAGCCCTATGACCACAACACTCTATAGATGATTAGAGGTATTACATGTGTCTCTTTTAGCTTAGATACAGTTCTTATAGATATAGGTGACAATCACTCTTTCCTTTCCATGGACCTCCTTTTAGGATTGGGTATTCTGGTGGAGTCGTTTGCTCAATCATTATGATTAGAGACTCCTACGGGTATTCGACAATTACTCACTAGTGCTGGTAGTTTGAGATTACTCATGGAGGTGAGATTTTCGGCTGGGATCTTCAAGTAGCACCATTGAGGCCTTAAGATGTCATCTTTGGTATGGACTAGTTATTCATAGTTCATGCGCAGATTGACTATTTTAGGCATAGAGTGCGGTGAGTATGTGATGATGGTTTCAGGTTTTCCTTCACTAGAGAGAAAGGAGTTATTACAGCACAGTACATACATTCTTAGAGGAGGGTGTAGCTGATCACCCACCAGTTTTCTAGCCTCACCGTCAGTGTGGGGGACGAGGAAATTCTTCACTTTCTTGTGTTAGTGGATGAGTATGAAGATGTATTTCTTGAGGATGTTCTGAGACTAACTCCTCACGTGGAGGTAGATTTCTACATCGATCTATTTCCTGAGACGACACTGATATATACAACAGCTTACTGGATGACCCCCCACAGAGCTACATGAATTGACAGTACCGCACGAGGACTTATAGGAGAAGGGCTTCATGAGACCCAGTGTTTTAACAGGAGAAACCACAGTTTTATTTTCCAAGAAGGAATACTAGAGTTTGAGGTTGTGCATGGATGTCCGGCAATTGAACCCAGTGATCGTGAAGAACACGTATCCACTATCAAGGATTGATGACCTCATCGATTAGTTGAAGGGAGAGAAATGGTTCTCAACGATATACCTCAGGTCAGTCTATTAACAGCTTCATGTGTGGGATGAGGATGTACTGATGATAGCCTTGAGATCCTGGTTTGGCCACTGAGAGTTCTTGGTGATGCCTTTTGTCATGACCAATTCACCATAAAAGTTCATGGGACTCATGAAGAGGATCTTCCAGCATTACTTGGATTTTTCCATGGTGGTATTTGTTGATGACATCCTGGGTACTTGGTAACTGAGGAGGATCACACTACAGGTCTATGGATAGTCCTAGATACACTTTGAGAGCACAATCTTTACAGTAAACTCTTGAAGTGGGAGTTCTCAAAAATGGAAGTCCGCTTTCAAGGATATGTTATTTCAAAGGCTAGAGTTGCAGTGGATCTAGAAAAGATAGAGGTAGTGATAGCATGTGATCCACCCAGGACTGTGACTGTGTTTTAGAGTTTCATGGGATTGCATGGATACTACCAAAAGATTTGTGCTGGCATTTTACAAGGTAGAGGCACCCTTATCTGCATTGATGTAGAAGGGAATCCCTTTATGTGGATGGATAAGTGCCATTAGAGTTTCTAGGAGCTGAGGTAGAGGCTGACGAGTGCCCCAACCTTGATACTAGCAGAAAATGGCATTGGGTATGTAGTTATTTACAACACATTAGAGACTAGAATGGGTTGTGTCTTGATATAGAAGTGGGTAGTGATCACTTATGGTTCGTGGAAGTTGTGGAAACATTATCATAACTACACAACACATAACTTGGATTTAGTAGTAGTGGTATTTTCTTTGAAAATGTTGTGGCACTACTAGATGGGTGTGCAGTTTTTAATCTACTCCAAACATAAAATTCTCAGGTATATCTTCTCCCAGAAGGAATTGAACATGAGGAAGTGGAAAAATCTATAGTTCCTATAGGACTACGACATTGAAATATTCTTTACTCCTAGGAAGAGGAATGTGGTGGAAGACGTGCTCGGTAGGAGGTTCGGTCTTCAGCTACTGAGTGAGGTGACAAAGAATCTAGTTTTGATGAAGATATCCATTGTGTAAGATGATGGAGCAGCTTACCCTCAGTTGATAACTTTCACTCAACCATTCTTACAACAAATTTGGTACGAACAACATTTGGATGTTGACTATGAGGCTCAACATGCTCAGTTATCCTCAGGACAGGCTCCTAATGGATTTTCGATATGAGGGGGGCATGTCACCCTTTTCCAAGGATGCACATTAGTACCAGTGGAGTTTCAATATGATATTTTAATGGATTTAAATAGCTCTCCATTAAACTTATATCCAATTGTGGAAAAGATTTACCAGGATCTCTCACATTAGTACTGATGTCCAAGGATGAAGAATGCGGTGGTAGAGTTCATTTCATAGTACCTCACTTGTTAGCAAGTGAAGGCTGAGCATTAGGTTCCAATAGGATTGGCCCATCCACACGAGGTACCGGAGTGGAAGTGGGAATCAATATAGATAGTTTTTTGATGGGATTACCACACACATCTGGGGGCCACAATATTATATGGGTGATCATTCCTTGACTCACCAAGTCGGCTCACTTCTGGCCCATTCAGGAGTAGGGATTGGTAGAGGGACTAGGACGCCTCTATGTGCAGGATATAGTTTGACTTCATGGAGACCCATATATGATAGTCTCAAATTGTGATTCATTCTTTACATATCAGTTGTGGAAGGGGTTGTAGGTGGATTTTGGGACTCAACTGCACTTGAGCCTAGCCTTTCACCCATAGACTGATGGTAAGACGAAGCGGACCTTAAAGACCTTGGAGGACATGCTTCATGCATGTGTCCTTAATTTTGGTCACCATTGGGAGGACCACCTACCACTAGTGTATTTTATGTAAAAAAACAGGTACCACTCCCCCATTGGTATGGAACCATTCGAGGCGTTGTATGGAAGACGATGTAGGCCACTATTATGCTAGACAGACCTAGGGGAGTTAGCACTCATAGGTCCAGAGATGGTATAAGCTACCAATGAGAAGGTGCAGGTCAACCGAGAGCATATGATGACTTCACAGAGCTAACAGATGTCCTATGTTGATAAGAAATGGAGACCCTTGGAGTTCAAAGAGTGGGACCATGTATTCCCATGAGTCTCTCCTTGATGAGGGATATAATGATTTGGCTGAGGTGGCAAGCAATCTCTGAGGGTCATCGACCCTTTCCAGATTCTAAGCATTGATGGTGAGGTGGTGTACCACCTAGTTCTTCCCCCATATATGCATCAGGTGTATGATGCATTCCATGTGTCATAGCTAAGGAGGTATGTTCATGATCTATCACATGTCATCGAATAGGGACAGTTGTACATTGACGAGGGGAAAAGTATGAAGAGTTTCTTGTAGAGATAGAGGATTGACATAAGCATGTCATTCATGGGTGGTTGATTCATATGGTGTGTGTTATTTGGTAGCATGGGAATCTTCATGTGAGCTCATGGGAGTGGGAGGATCATATTCATGGTCAGTACCCCTTTCGGTTTAATTATACCTTGTTTTGGCATATGAGGACGTAAAACCCTAAAAGGGGAGAGTAATGTAATACCTCATAATTCCATTATTTTTTTAAATAAAATGGTATTATTTCTAGACCAGGCTAGGAGATGGCATATAATTCTGAGGCCCAGAGTGGCCAGAACATATTTCTTAACATTATTTGTGGTTCATTAAATAATCGTACGTGTAGGTTTTTCAAACTTTTAAACTAGTGCCCAGATCAAAAATCTGAGGGCACCATTGAACAAAGAGCATCAAGATTCACCTAAAGAGGGCCTAATGTGGGCTGATGTAGGCCAACAGAGGAAGTTAGTTTTTTGTCATTAATAAAATAATTATGTAACCATTATATTATTTTCCAATCCTAATAAATTTTAAATGGTTACTCATATTGGAAATATCTTTTTCCCTTGAGCTTGTGAGGACATGTTTCTGTTAGGAGTAGCATAACCAAGACCGATGTGGGTTGAGTGTAAACGAAATTTTTTGATTTTTTTAAGAAAATTAAAATAGCGCACGTGTGTGGTTGTGGAAACATCTAAATGGGTTTTCGAATTGAAAATATAAGGGCACCATTGCATCCAGAACGATGGCATTACCTAAGATTGGACCTAACCTCGATTGCAGCGGGTCAAGGGAAAAAGGTAATTTTCAAACATTTTATGAAAATTAAAATAAACATAAATGGTTTATTTTATTCAAAAATTGTTTGTTTGCAACATAGTGATAAGCTGACTGTTTCATTCCCTAAATGAAACTGTTCACTGACTCTTTAACAGAATAATAACAGAAATGTTGTTTCATAAATGAAGAAACATAATGAAGTGATGACTAATTGAAATAGAAACATTGTAACGTGTTTATATTCTAATGATATGACTATGTTGGAGAAACCGATTTAGAATCTTTAATTCTTATGATGAAGGATAAGAGAATTATCTCCAATAAATAATTCTAGAAAATTGGAAAAAGAAGCGACGACACCTTGGGGAATGCATCTAGGACCGACGAATGACAAATGCCAATGGTTTTGAATGGATCCTGAATCCCTAGGGAAGGATCGCCATCAGCAACAAGCATTCCCTCTAATCGAAGCTTCTCCGTGTAGGGGTTACTTTTTGAAATTTGAATTCTCTGTTCTTCATTCTAAAACAATAGACATAGATCAACCCCCAATCATGTTGATCTTTGGATCACTTGTTCTTACAGGAGGGTTCTTATTCTCGAGATTTTTCATCGTGGTTTAATTATTGATAGAACATAACCCTTCTTCCCCCATGTTTTAAGTTCTCATTTGGAGGGTACATGAAAACAGGAATAAGGTATGAATCCCTCCTTCATGGGAATTCTTGTGATTTCTTCACGGTCAATCCTCCGAGTTGACGAAGAAGCATTTTTGAGGCTATAACAGGGATGACGACATCCCATGGAGGTGGTGGCACAGATGGTCCGGAGAACAGACCACCGGAGCACACCCGATTGTCCCCAAAGAATCTTATCAGCGCACTGAGGTATGATGTGGCTGGATCAAGCTGTGGTGGTGCAGCAGGGGGGTGCTGGAGGCTAGTGGTGGCAGATGCAGCCACTCTTTAATGTTGGTGGAGCGGTTCATTCCATTCGATCTGTGGCGCGCTGGAATGCGGTCTAGAGGTGACCGCATGTGAGAGGAAGGGTAGTGGGCTTAGCTTTTCAAGGAATTATAGAAACAAGATGCCCTCCTAGTGTCTGGGCTTGAGGAGACCGGCCCGCAGTGGGGACCAAACAGGCGAGATGAACCGGGCCACTATGCGGCCCCATCTAGAACAAGGTGACATAATTTTGGGGTCTGGTCCGGTTGAATAAAACCTGGCCATTGGGCGGCCGGGGCTGGGATGAAACCGGGCCACATGTTGCGGGTTGGGCTGAATGAAACTAGGTCACTATGCGACCTGGCAGGTTGGACCCATGTTCAAACTAGGCCGGGTCCAGTGAGGCCCAATGGGCATGGCCCAGTGGCCAGGCCGGACCATACACAAACCAGGTTGGGTCGGGTAAATCGAACTTGTCCAGGTCATGCGGGACCCCTGGGCCAGGTTGGTCAGGTCTATCTAACCAGGTCGGACTGGGCCCTAAAACAACTATCCTCTATTTACTAAAACACCAATATCTTTCATACTGGGCGTCCGATTGATGACAGTTTTCCTGTGTTGGAACCCTCGCAATGAGGCAGATTTTCTGGAATTATCCGAGGAATATTTCATGGATGTTTAAATATGATGAATGTATTGAGGATTGGATTCTCCTTGAATCAAGCACACTACATACATGATTCCTATGGCTAGTTGAGGCACGAAGACTGCTACAAGCGACCGTATGTGGATCATCTACGATGGCCTAAGTGGGTAGTGGCTTTCTGTGACTTGACAGGGCCAGAGTGGGGATCATATCTATGTGACCTTGAATACCCATGATACACCTCTGGTTTAAGAATCTCAGTTTGAAGGCCTATGTTGGATGTTGCTCTTTGTGCCCCGGCAGGCCCACTGTGGGGAGAGGCTCTGTGTGACCTTGCATACCCATAGTACTCATTAAGGATGATTACCTCAGTAGTCTAAGGTGTTCATTGTTAAGACTATTAGCCTTTCTTTCTAAATTTTAGATTATATATGCATATTCTGACATTACATTATATATACCTTCCATTTTTTCTTTCCCTTGTGTTTCAGGATCCCTGCTGTATATTTTGTTACTCACCCTTGCACCGACTATGCCCTCATGTGTTATGTTTGTGGTAGAAGAAATGAACTTTTACAGAGACCTTGGAATCCCAGGACCAGGCAGTTCCCAGTGATACACGGTAGGTTGGACGTACTTCCACAGCTTCTGAAAGCCTCCTCAAACATATCATTCAGGTGGGGTCTTCTACGGACGTCTTACACGGATCTTTTAGACATTCCATTTTTCCTTTTTAATTTTTTTGGGTTTTTACTCTGGCCTATTTGACATACAGCTTTCACCTTTAATTAGTGGTTGTTTAGTGGTAGCCATATTTTCTTTTCCACCTATTTTTGGGATGTGGGAATGTGTTTGTGAGTGTTTACAGGTAATCAGGAAAATTCCTCCCACTCATAGGATAATTCCTTCAGTGCTAGTCACCAGCCTCTAGCCTTTGGCAGGAAGGATAGGGTTAGTCATGTCATGGCCCCTCAGGGATGGTTCATGAAAATAAGTTCATTTTTTAAATTTTTTTCCTTAACATATATTTTTCCTTGATTTTATTATTTTGGTTTTTATTAATGTATATAGTATTTTAACATAAGTAATTTTATCATTAATACTAAATTAAAGTAAAATATATTTCGAATAATATACCAACTAAATTATAATTATGATCAATAATTTATGAAATAAAAATACAATGCACTTTGTAAGTTAATTTTATAACAAGCGCATGTAATGTGAAAAAACAATGCTTTAACAGAGATGATGCTAACAATGTTTTTATTACATGTGGGTCAATATGTTATTTATAAAATATAAATAGGTTAATTAATATACCAAATTTTATTATTTATTAAAAATTTAATATATCATGGAGGAAGGTGGTATTTTTATTACTTTTAAACCATTTAATAAAATATCATTTATTGTAAAATAACATTAATGTCAATTTTGAAATAATTTATTGAGTTTAATGTAATAAATATAGAAATAATATTTTAATAAAAATCTATTAAGCTCACATATTTTTAACATGATATATTAATCTAAAAAAATAATTAATGACAAGAATTCTGCCAATTTACGTCACTTTTACTATTTATTGTATCATTTATTTCAATTCATTAAAAACTAAATAATCACTACGTTGGTGTTTCTTATGAATTATAAGTAACTAAATAATTTATAAAAATTAAATAAAAATCAGTATGATAAAATTAACTCGTTTAAATTTCAATAGGATATGTATAACTGAAAATATGTTAATTTTTCATATCTCAATGTTTTATAAAAATTTTAGGCAAGGAACGTTCCTTTTAATGTACTTTTCTTTACAAAAGTTATCATATAGGGTAGTTTCATGAACATGTGTCCCATTAACTCATAAATTTCTATCAAATAGGTTATATTTTCAATATATTGGAATCTAGTGGCCTTTGGAAAAGCATATAGGTCATTTTTGACCTTCAGATTTAGGTTTTATCATTGTTAAGCTTAATTTTACCTTACCCGCTATAATTAATTTTAATCATTTTCCATAATATTTTTGGACAAGAAATTATGTTAATATAATTAGACCATAAATTTCATATTAATTACAGCCTTTTTTTCTTTTTTCAAATTCAGTACACATAAGTGGAAAATTTATTTTTAATGTAAATCCTATATACACTACGAGACAACGGATTTTTAAGGAAAAAAGTCCAAAAGTTCATGAAGTATTTATATATAAATTATATATAAAAAATGATTCTGAAGACCAAAACTATATCAATAGTAATATAACTAATCAGTTGATACATTAAACAAATATAAACTATAATTCAATGTTAATAAATTTTTGAACAAAAATGCAATTTTCAACTAAAATGTAGTATTTTTCACTATTCATTGAAAAAAGAAACTTCTCAGAAAAATAAAATAAAATCACCTTAAGTAAATTTTCATTTTAATATTCCCAAAACAATATTAGTTTTCTCATATAAGAACTATAAAAGTTAAATAAATATATTTAATATAGGTTCTCCTTTAAAATGTGGTAAAACTGTCATATCAAATAATAACATTAATAGTATATTATTTTTTAGTGAGTCTCTATCTTCCATGTACACATGTTTTCAAAGAGGATTGATGTTTCATGAAATTCAAGGTAAATTTGGTGTTTCATGTGATACAAGATAAAAAACATATTTCTTGTAACACAATCTATTAAATAATTTATATTAAATTGAAAGTATATATTTCATAAAATATCTTGATGTTACACACCCTTTCCATCAAACTAACTATTCCTCCTTCTAACTTCCTTAAAAAATTTATATTACTCAAATATGATGTACAATTAATCCCAAAAATAAAATTACACATTCACAACATCCCCTGCAAACATAATCCACCTTACTAAAAGTAATGGACAAATGATTCTACATAACTAGATCATGAGCCTTCATTATCCTATCTCTTGTATACCTTGATTCCCAAAATATAATAAGAATCCTTTGTGTGATACCATTTTTTTAATAACCATCATGGGATACCCTTGGTCCTTATACCTAGTAAAACATGTGTAACTACCCAAAATGTGTTCCAGATAACCAAGGGTAGGAAACTAGTGCATGGGATAAATGTTTATGGGGTTGGGAATTAATTTTATTTTTAAATTAAAAATATAAAAATAGTTTTTCCATATCAAATTTAATCAGGACCACTCCATATGTCAAGAATCCAGTATATCAAATAAGTTGGTTTTTTAAATAATATAAACTAATAAATGGATTTGAATAAAAATATTTCTTGTCAACCAAAATTTAAAAACTATAACATAAATTGAATAATTAAACCTAAAATGAATGTCATATAATAGATGGTAGGAAAAAAATCTACAATAATTTTATGGATGAAATAAAACCAAATGGAGAAAATATATATTATTCCTCTCTATGTGTGAAGAAAAATTTACCTTTTCGTATGATCGACACCAAGACCAAAACTATAATATCGGCCATTCCTGAGATCTAAGGAAATTTTTAATACCTATAATTTTTTAGGTGTGAACACATAACACCCAGTAGGCATCCTCCCCATAACCTGTGAATAAATATTAAAAAAAATTCAAATTTATTCTATTTTCAGGGTGCAATATTGAAATGAAATCAAGGAAAAGAAAGTGTAATTATCATATAAAACAATTCCTTCAAATATGTGATAATAATTATTAGAACATTTCTTCCGATATATACATGTTTAACATGTATGGAGAATATATTATCTCAAATAGTTCATTAAGGTTTAATAAGTAAAATATGTTTGAGATGTCTGTAATCCATTTTGAGAAATCGAATTGTCAATAATACATCTTTAATGGGGAAGGAAAAGACAAAAATCAAAACAACTATTTCCATAATTTATATATTAACCATTTTCATTATAAAAAGAGGAATAACTAGGTGGTATATTGATGAAAAATGTATTAATATGTATTAAATAAAAATATGGAAAACAAAAAAATAAGGAATTGATTATAATGATAATAAACACAGTAGTAATAGGGATCTATCATGAAATAAGTCATAAATAAAGTTTCATAGTAGCAGTCAAACTATAGATATCATTAATTAATAATATGATAACCAACCAAAATTTTAATGGGAATAACTAGGATCCATTGAGAAAATATTTGGAAAAAAACATCTGGAATCATTCTATGTGGTTCCAAATCTAATTCAACTACTCAAACACTAGGATTTATCGTACCTATCCAGAAAAAGGATGGAAATCCCCTAAGCAAGGTGTGATGCTATCTTAGGAGCTTTTAGATTTAGTGGAATATTTATTAGTTCAATAATCAAACAAATATTTCTAACCAAGATACATGTTGTTTACCACGATAGTAAATGGGGTTGATCTATTAACATGACGGAAATCATATTTATAAATTAAAATAATCAAGAAACATCCTCACCTATGATCATCTTTCATAGAAGCGCACCCTTTTATAAATAATAAAATAATAGACATATTATCTATCTAGGATATATTAATAAATTTCAAATGAAATCTATATAATCTTTTTGTTTTTATAAATAAACATTAATGGAATAAATTTTCTTGTTTACATATAATAAGACAACATCTTTTATAAAGTTCCAACCAGGACTTTGGGACACCATTAAAGAAAATCACATTATACAATAACCATTTCAAAACCAATAAATGAAAAATTAATTTAAAATTCATTATTGAAATACCAATTTCCATAAAATATCAACCAATCATAACTAATTCCACAAAACATGTAAATATCATTATCATACATTAAAAAATAAAAGAATCATGAGGAAATATTAGAATATTTCCAATCACAACCTTAATTTTGAATAATTATTTAAAAAAATTGTTTTACATCCTTAAAAACAAATTGAGAATAAAATGCACCCCTTTTATTCTAAAATTCCATAAAATTGATTTTTAGGAATATTTACAAACAATTATCTTGCACAGTGAAAAAATAGATTTCAAAAACTATGAAGTCATGATGAACCCTTTATTCCATTTTAGATTTATAATAAAACAATATTCCTTTGAAGGAAAATAAATATATAGACTTATTATGACCATAAAATCATTTAAAATGAGTAAAAATAACATGAAATAATTCATGAATTTATGTTTAAATATCTATTCATGGAACAACCTACCTTAAATTGATAAATCCATAACATATAGTGTCATTACGACCCAATGGGGGAAACCCTCATATAATCTATTTAAAAACCTAAATCAAGAAATCATATAAGTTAAAATCACAAAACAAACAACCCTAGGTTTCCATGACCATCATTGGGGTAAACACAGAAAAGGAAGTACAATAAGAGAGAAAAAAATTGAGAGATGATTAACATGAAAAATTGATCCTGAAGATTGAAGAAATCGATAGATAATCACTAGTGGAACGATGATATGAATGAGAGAGAAGAATGATTATCCACAGATCCACTATAAAAAATGAGGCATACCCCTCCCTTAATATTTTATTTAAACTCTTTATTAATTATCATAGAAAAACTAGATAAATTATTATCACTATTTATTTTTGTTAAAATCAGGATAAACCCTTACTTACCATTTCACCCTTACACACCACTCAGGGATAACCCATACATATTCCATACATTACCATTTTTTCAACTCTGACATATCGAATTAAACTTTACATACCATAATAACTCTACATGTAATATATATTTATTATATATTATATATTTCTAATATAATATATATTTTATATTCCTTATATATCATGGGTAATATATTTCTCTCCATGTATAAAAAATTATGTATCTTAATGTAAAATCTTTATGTAAAAAATACTTTATCATATTATATATCACAACAAACCCTTGTATATCATATTAAACCTTATATAATATTATTCCCTTTGACTGAAAATCAATAGGTTGGTTACTCTCAATATGTAGGATTCTAACCTTTACAAAATATCTAATATGTATGATATTTTCTTTGATATGTATGATATATAAGGATATATAATATATCTCATTAATGTGTAATACATTTCCAAACTCTATAATAATATATAAGGTTTATGACTTAAAAAAATTCCCAAAATGTATGATAATCTTCATATATAATGTTTCCCCATTTACTAAAAATACCTATACATAATATATTTACCAGTATATAATATACATTTATACTCTATCAAGGATATATTTCCATTAACTATTACACATCATAGGGATAAAAGTAACCTTATGTATAGGGAATTAAATAAATTTTGGGAAAGATATTAAAACACCATAACATTCGAAAATGAATTTAAAAATTCATTACCAACCATTCCATGACTTCATGGCACCTAATAGCCTTTAGATCAAGGGACTACATGATACTAAAAATCAACCATAGTCACATGAAAATTCCCAATTCCTAATTACTTATCTACACCAACTCCCATGACACATATATAAGGTCCAAACACATACATTTAACCAATGATCTGACCCAAAATAACTAAATGAAGATAGAAATCAATAGATACTGCACATAATTTCGAAAAATAACATTATGAGTGTGACATGATCCTTTAATCGAGTGTATCATGATAAATTGAACATGTTAATCAATCATCAATATTATCCAAAGCCTAAGATAAAGGTTGTTATTATGCATGAAGTTTTAGATATTATTTGTTATTAATGGATGGATAGGGTTGGATAGTTCATTTCACTATGTGTTTTACTATTTTTCTCAATTTTTTATATTTATATGATACATTATTTATTAAGCACTAGTTTGTTCAATAATTGAAAAACAGAAGGATCTTTGTACACCACTCATTATTTAGGTTATTATATCTACATTAGGGATTCTTCCATCTTTTGATTTTTGATTGTATTTCTTAGTTGTATAATCTAGAAACTAGTGGAATTGAATGAGTATATCTTCATAGGTGGTACTACTAACCTTTTATTTCTATAAAAGTAGATCCTGGTACATCACTCTTCAAAAAAATGATTATGAGAGTTAATATACTATTGGAGAATACTATCAACCTAAAATATTATTGAGTACCACCAAGGTAGATGTAAAAACAACTTTTTATTAAACTAAGAATCTCTAGGTTGGTAAGTCTTCTAGAAAGTAGTTTCAACCTAGAATTTCTTCGTTGGGTGCTCTACCAACATCTATTTCAATTGACTGTTATAGGTTGGGCACACAGCTAGCCTAAAATATGGTTTTTAAATTTTAGGTCATGTGTTCTGGAATCCAATAATTAGATGATGATTATAAGTATGGATCACTACCAACTTATTTTTAGAAATTAGTTATTGATATTGTGAAATTTCATAGTTTGAGGTAGTTCTATAAAAAAACATGGGATATAAAGTCTCAACTAATCTACATGAATATGACCATTCCAATTACTATCACTAATAGATGAAAACATAGTTAATCTTTAGGGGATGTTGGAAAGCATATAATACCCTATATAATTTTATGTGATGTGTGTTACCACTTTAATTTCATAGTATAAATGCATTCCCATTAATACTAGACTATATTTTAGGATCATTGGTGGTGTCCTACTTAGTTAATTGTCATACTCTATATGTGAATCATAATGGATGTGAAGGCCTTATATATATAATGTGGGATAAATTGATATTGATACCATTGGTGAGTGAGTTGGAGAAGCTAGATAATGATATGGAAACCACTCTGACGAAAGGTCAATAAAATTTCATTTTTAAGTCATTTATTTATTTATTTTTCTTTTTGTATATAAACTGTATATATAGTCTATGAGGGGAAAAATCGTCTTTGGAATTTCTAATTATTATGTTATAACATGCTCATATATCATTATGTGTATCATGATACTGAATTTGGTTAGGTTAATCTTATAACTCCATTTGTTACACTCTATGTTTTATTATACTATCTAATTTTATATCATTTATCAGTTATTCAAGAATATAATACTAATTTAATAGTATCCCCATGAGATATTATTGATCCTCATATCTAATAGATATCTTCCTATATATAAGGAGGTGTTCAGGAGGTGTGGTATTCCTTGACTTGGTATGTATAAGCAAGACATGATCTTATGCATTAAAAATTTTCTATATGAATTTATTGTATTATGATTTGGAAAATGGTAGATTTCCATATGATAGGTCAAAAAAAAGATTGAATAATTATATGTGCTGTTACATTATATGTAAGGGGATAATTTCATGTTACAAAAATGTTTGGATTTTTGTTGTTGTAATTTTTAATATTTTTAAGGATTTTTTATTGAGTATGATGTTTATGGGTAATGATTTATGGTTTTACATGTGGATCATGGTATTAAAATGATTCAGTACATGTATCATACTTTCAAAATAGGTTCATGTGACATATACATTCATATATATGATTGTAATAGTTTTTAAAAATTTTTTTTTTCAGTAATTGAAACATTGATAATGACATATTGGGAATTTATTGAATACTGTTTTATTTACTTATCAATTAAATGACCCAAAAATTGATGAATTTTCAAATACACGTCAATTTATAGCGATGTTAAAGTTTTTTGTAAGTTTTTCACCATTATTGATCCAATATAGGGTATTTTAGGTATCTGGATACCCCTATAGATAGAAACCTTGATTTATAAATTGGAATGTGGTTTTACCTATAGTTAACAGAGTATATAAGTGTCAATTGTTTCATAAATTATGAATAGTTTGAGGTATATTATCAATAGATAAGGTAGAGATCTTAAATCACATCTTAATTTCACCTATTTATTTTGATCATGTTATTTGACAACTATCCATGACCCTAAGTTTAACCATTCTAATATGTCCTCTCATCATTATTTATTACTATGGAAGATTCTTTTTTTATCATGGTTGTGGTGTATCTTTCCTATAGGATCAATGTATTTTCATTTTATGGTTTTTATAGTAATTTTATATTTTATTTTCTATGAATATTTTCAATTTTTATTACACATTTAGAAAAAAATTAACTTTGATAAAAAAACATGATATATAACAATAAAGATAATCTATGAAGAAAATGATGAATAAAAATTTGAATGCATTATTATTTTATCCGATTGGAAATTGAGTTTGGAATTTCCCCACATTCCCTTTAGAAATTCTTTTTTGATCTAATTCCTCCCCCTTGAGAGATAAATATCTATCCCCTTTGAATGATAATAAAAATACATATTTATAAGATAAGGGGTTAGTTGGTTTCACAAAAATTGTATCCATTAAAATTTGATTTCTATTTATCCCATAGTATGAATTAGTATAAAAAATCGATCTTGTAAAACGTTTTTGTTATTTTAATTTATAACATTCCCACAAAATACTAATTAAATTGGTTATATTCAGTGAATGTTATGTCCAAACAAGAAATCTCCTTTTTCTAGTCATATGGACACTTCCCATTCCAATATTCTATATTCCCATTCATTTATGACATTAAAAAAAGGAATATCTATAAATGGAATTTAATTAATTTATTATCTATCTTATTATCTATCTTCATATAAAATTTTGAGCTCAAATATACTAAAATTTTGGGTGATATTTTTCCCTAATTAAGCATGGTTCAAACTATTGATATATTTTTTTATTCTTCATTTAATGTTCTAGTTTGTAAATTAAAGAGGGAAATTAAATCCTAATATTTTTAAAACATTAGGCACCCTTCTCTTTATGCCATGAATGTATTTTCAAGGAATTTGTGCATATTTGTTTTCCCTAGTAATAAATAACATCAAAAATAGTCCATAATGATTTAACAAAATATTATAACTTCGTCCATGATCCAAATTGACCTTCAAGTGACTAGTATATCTCAATTTATAGTTAAATTATATGTATAAAAATTATCTTGGCATCCATAAAATTATAATTATTGTAATTTTATCAGAATATTAATAATTATTATCAAAATGAAAAACCAATATCTAAATGGATCAATTCAAACAATACTTTCATGTTGAATTCAATATAAAATCATGAACATTTTGATGAAAAGATATATATTTTATGAAAAATTAGTCATAGTGAGTAATTAAAAATTCCATAATTAATTTCAATTATCAAATCCTAGTGATGTTGAGTGGAAATCAGAATTCCAGAGATAAACTGTGTTAGCATAAGTAAAAGATTCCTTATTTGTTTCAAATTGAGGGGGAATATAATAACCAATATTGTGATAATATTATAATATTTATTTATTGATGAAGATAAAAATAGTGGGATGGTCTAGGTATATTGATTTTTTCATGTATTTATGGGAAATAAATAATAAATTTGTCTTTCAAATTATTGTGACTCACATGCTTTTGGTAAATAAACTGTTCATTTGGATTTTGAGATGATGATTGATAGGATATAAATCATTATGTAATTGGATGATTTTTCTATAAAGGTGGTATGAGAGAGTTTTTTTTATTTGGGATAGTATTTTATAAACACTGATCATATTTATAGACCACGTTAGGGGTGGTTCTTTGATCTGTCACATGTTAAGGGTGAAAGGGAGTAGTTTTTTATGATACATGTGTAGTACATGTGATGGAATATCCTCGACCTAACCTTGAAACAAAGATGTTGTTAAATAGTTTATCCTGATCATTTGGGGATGATATAAGTGTTGTATTAGCCTACTAATTAGTAATTTTAATGATCATAAATAATTTTTTATTATTAATGAGTTTTGTGTTTTCTATTAGAGACATGTACTTTCTGGATAAAAATTAAAATATTCCTAAGATTTATAATGATCGTAAATCCAGCTATCAACCATACAAAGAAACACAATTGAAAACAATAACAAACAAGTTATAGTGTGTTAGATGAGTGAAATATCTCTACGTATTAGGTTGAATGTAAGATTGATTAAATCAACCACATGAAGAAATATGAAACCTGGAAGAAAATTTTGAAGGATTAAATAAATCACAAGGACAATTGGATTGATTGTATGCCATATTGGAAAACTATGGTGGAAATTTCACAAACACACCAAGAGACCATAATAAAAACCAAGAGATAGAAAATTTTATATCACCAAATATATCAATTGAGTTTTTAATATTGAGAAAGTATTTATGTCAGCTTATATATTTGAGTGACTTCACATTGTAATTAAATTTTGATCCCATTTTATTTAAAATAATCCAAATCCACATATCCAAATGATTCACCTAGGTTAATTGGAATGAACAACATAGATAAATGATTCATATAAGTGAATTGTTATGAACCAAGTAGTAGAATGATTCACATAGGTGAATTGGTATTATCCACATTTCCATATTATTCATATAAGGAAATTATTCATAACCACACAACTGAAATTTTCATGTAAGTGGACTAGATAGAACCAACAACTGCATGATAATATTTCTTCCCTAAGTACTAAATCAGCCACGGGTTGTTAAGATGATATGGAAAATTTTAAGTAATATTGTATAATTGGAATTATAAAGTTTTTAATATATTCTAATGTTTATATTGTAAAATTTAAATGATATTTCATAGAATTTAATACTTCTAGATTTATTATTTAGCATAGTTTTCATTAATGATTATTCTTTAGAGAATAATTAGGAAGAATATTTTCTCTACTTAAAGGAAGAAACAAGTCAATGTTACAAATATTTAGAAAATAGATCACAAAATAATAACACACTCACTAGTTTATAGTTTCAAAGAACTTGATACTCTATTTTATACTATTCCCCACTGAAATATCTAAGATAACATTTCATATCATTGCATCTTCTCTCATAATATAAGGGAGAAATTAAAAAAAAGATGATAACCCTAATGAATAATTTAAACTCAATCTCTGTCAATGTTTCATCAAACATCATATATATATATTATACTACTTTTGATTTGTTCTTGAATTGTTTTATTTATCTTATATGATCATACTCTTGTACAAAATTTCATATTACTCTTCAAAAGTATACTTTTTTATCCCAAGTCTAGGGAATGTAATAGAATCCTTGGAGGTGGTCGATGTTCCTAATTAGGGGGACCTTGGGAGTTTGCGATGAGAATTGGATCATATTATCCACATGTGACATGTAGATACTGTGATATTGAATTTATTGGTTTTATGTGATAGATTACATTTTCATGATGCTTTTCATAATTTTATATACCTACTTGTGGTTTTTTTTTCTTCATATGTGTTAGGAGAATTGGCTATTTTTTTGATTTATATCTATCTACTTTACATGATGAGTTATTTTGTTGTTAAATCATTCCCTCTTTCTTTTTTATCATGCCTAGGTGCCATCCAAGAACCCAGGGGATCTATAATGGCCTTCAATCTTTGTATGAACTAATTCAAGTACAGTTTTTGTGGGTTTTCAGGGTTGGTTCTTGAAAATTTGCTACTAAATCTAGGTTGTGTCCTTTATTGTATTTTGGGATGTAGTTTTGGATGTCATGGAATATTGGAGACATCATTATTGGGAAATAAGTGGTTGGTTATGAGCAAGTTCTAGAATACCTCTCATTTTAACAATCCATAAGTTATAATGGGATATTTGTAAAAAATATTCCTTAAACATTTCTCAAACTGATTCTTGACTTTTTTTAAATCTTTGATCAGATATTTTTTTTCCTGTTGATTTATAACTAACATAGTTGGTTGTCTCATCTCAAATGACTTATGTTTCCTTATTATTTGTTGATTTTTTATAATACCATGCTCCCAAAACAGAATTTGAATAGACTTCAGCAAGAAGCTATTGATGAACAAATGAAATTGAACCCTCTTGTTGATTATAACCATGTTAAGATTTTCATGCGTGTGGTCCATGCTTTTCTCTTGGTTGCTTCACCAGTTATCTTTAGTATGCAAAGGTTGTACCTTTGAGAGATGATAGAAGAGATTTTTCCCAGGACTTTCTTTTTTTGAGACCATCATTTTGTAAGGGTACCTTAAATCCACTAGATTAAGAGGATTGGTTGAAAAAGGTTAATCAAATATTTATTTCGTGAATAAACCACACTTCATTATGGTGAAACCTGCCATCTTCAAACATAACGGGACTATAAAGATTTTTTAGGATTATATATTTTTAGTAGAGAGTAATGTGGTCCTGAATTTTAAATAATTCAATGCCCTTATTATGAATAAATTATATCGAGAATTGATCATTTTTGATAAGTCCATGGATTTCTTTAACCGTCATCGTGGTGTATGGAAAGTGACTCAGTAACCCAACCCATTTTCTGAATTTTCTCATTTCTCACCTTAGGTACTATCAAATGAGAATCTGAAATCCTAGAGGAATAAAATAGATCATTGATAAAATATCCAATATCATGAATTAATATTTAATCTATCTTCAAATACTAATGTTCTAGAGAGATCTCAGATGGTGTAACTTTACTTGGCTAATAATTTAGTTTTAACTGAGTTCCTCCTACACCGACTGGTGGATTTATGGGTCCATTTAAAGATAATTGTATATGGGATTTTTTTCATTGGTGAAACCAAAGTGGTGAATCTCTATAGTAGGAATTTTATAAATATTATTCATTATCTATTAAAGGGACACTAATTTGTTTCCAAAGTGGTAGTCTTGGGAACCAAAAGCATTCATACATGGTGGAATAAAAACGATATATAGCTCTTACGGACTCACAGTTCACATTTAAATGTTTTTAGTGTTTTTTCAACTCTATGTAGTGTTATGGGATAAAAACTACTATGAATATCTATGAAACAATCATATTCTTTAATAATATATGGTTATAGCTACTTGTATTAGGAATTGAGATTCATTATACAATGGATGAGCCTTGAATGGAAGTTGATATGGGTCTTTCAAAATTGAGAGGTTCCATTACCATTTTGTCATTTTTTAACTAATTTATTTTATTTTTAACCCTTATTCCTTCGTATAGACCATTGTTTTGGAACTATTGAATCTTCATATGAAGTTCATAACATATCTAATAGAGATTGATATTCCTATTGGATTAAAGAGAGGGTAAGGTCTCTTATTCCATTCATGTACAATCTATTTATTTAAAATTTATCATGTTTTTTAATTTTTTGTTCTAGATATGATCGATTTAGATTCCATTCTCAGTATGTATTAGTTAATATGTCATAAGTCTCCCATCGACTATTATCTTTAGTGGGTATTTTTTGGTGCTCTAATGGGTTGTGTGGTGTATTTCATGGAGAAGGAAACTTTAGGTTGACTTATTCTAGACCACCTCTTCCAAAAATGGGTATAATTTAATCCATGAATTCCTTAAAACAGAACTTATAATCTTCATATGGTGATCTTACTCCATTATCTAATGAGTTTCCAAGTGTGATTTTATCTAAATTTTCTAGTTTTACACTAGTAAGGGAGGTGGATTTTTCTATCGACATAGTACTAAGTACCTAGCCTACTTTTATTCCATCTAACTAAATAGTACTAAAAATGCATAATGATTTAAACACTCAATTGTATGACTTGATACCCATGGTTATCATTTGACCTAGATTGTTTCCTTAATAAGTGCCCATTTTTTTACGAAGAATACTAGAATATCCCTTCACCTTTGCGTTGATTACTGAAATATCAATTTTGATATGGTAGTGAACAAGTATTTTTCCACGTGTTGATTACTTGTTTGACCAATTGAAGGTGGATAAGAAGTTATCAAAGATTGATTTTCAGTTTGGTTTTCACTATCTTAGGATCATGGAGTCTCATATCACTAAGACCACTTTTGGGAGAAGGTGTTGGAATTACATTTACTTTTTTATTTTGTTTTTACTAAAAAATGTTCCAGGTATGTTTATGTAATTAGTGAATAGTATTTTATTCTATAACCATGATTCATTCATTATTCTATTTTTGGGTGAAATATTAGTACACTCCAAAAATCATTAGGGTAATTTAATTCATTTGATAGTAGTTTTGGACAAATTGAGAAATCAATTACTTTATGTCAACCTATCTAAATTCCATTTCTAGATTCATGAGGAAATTTTAATTCAACAAGTGGTTTGGAAACATATTATTTTAGTTGATCTAGATAACCTAAAATCTATTGTGACATGTTCAGAACTATAGAATGTTTTGGGTTTCATAGATTCCTGGTCTTGGATGAGTATTACTATGATTTTCTTATTTATTTATCAAATATTGTATCCCCATTATTTACCTTCACTCACAGGAGAGTAAATTTCATATGAGATTTAAAATTTCTAGACTCCATTAATGAATGGATGTTTTATATGTCTTAAGATCTAGTGTTTACTATTTTTGAAGTTCTTTGAGGCTATGTGGCCTTATATGACACAACAGGATCAGATTTGGGAAACATTCTCATACATGGTAATCATGTTGTGGATTATGGTTTAGATCAGCTAAAGCTTCATGAGAAGAGTTATCCCACACAAGATCTCTAAATCAAAGTCAAGATTCATTCACTTAATATTCGTTAAAATTAACTTTTTGATAAATTTTTACCATCTACTTCAATCATTAAATCTTGATTTGTATCTTCTCATAAAAATATATGAACCTTCTACAGAGGTTGTTGGTGGAGTCGCTAAAGTGTTTTAACTTTGACATTGCATAAACCCTTATAAAGGGAAAGATTTTTATTCAAGCACTAAGTATGAAAATCTCCTCAAAGTCCATGGAATAATCCTCTAAGGAATGGGATCTGATGGATCTCTTTTATCATATTCATTTTGGAGTCTAAGAAGATGAGATCGAGGTTTTTTATGAGTGTTTAGTTTGAATCTTCTCTATTTAAGTTATTTTTCTGGAACAATAACTAGATGATGAGGTTTAAGGAGTTAGTATTATTTATATATTGGGTAGAGTATTGGTTAATAGTATCTATCTATTTAGGGTATACTTTTCTTCAAGAAATGATATATTATTTTATCACTTAATAAAAAGTCTTTGAGGGGGGATTTTAATCATTTCTAGTGGATGGTATGCCCAAGAACAATGAAGATTTTATATGATATGAGGTATCAATTTTGGTGGTTGTGTATGAAATTGGACATTGCTAAAATTTTCACATTATTATACATTTCTGTAGATTAAGGTTTAGATTTAATATCCTTTAGGTATGCTTTATCCACTCCCTCTTTTAACATGGATGTGGGAAGAGATATCTGTGGAATTTTTTATTAGTTTCTCACATCCACCTCAAGGAATGAATATGATTTGAGTGTTGATGGGATTATTGAATAAATTGGATCACTTTATCCCCATTTAGGATATGACCATAGATAAGGAGTTGGTAAGTATTCATGTCCAGGAGTTCATTAGATTGTATAGAGTTATGTCTACCATATTTATCAATAAGGATCCCACATTAACTTCTCATTTTCATAGATTCATCTTAGAGTTGGTGGGATCCTATGTAAATTTAAGATTTGAGTGGGATCTTAGAAAAAATGGTCATGATGAATGAGCTATATAGATTCAAGATGAAATGATCAATCATTATGTTATTGAATTCGGAAGATATTGGGATTGTAATTCATGACTTGTTGAGTTTTCCAAGATTAATAGTCATCACTCATCGGTTAAAATGCCACACTTTGAGGCCTTGAATAGATAACCTTTAAAATTTTTACTTTGTTGGTCATGTATTGGTGAATATTCCCTTTTGGAGTCTATTTTTGTCCAAGAGATGGAAAATAGTATTTAGATGATTCCTTAGAGAATGGTAACAGAATAGATCCCATATAATTTTTAAGTTAATTATCGATGAAACCCTTTCAATTTATCGATCAAAGACTAGTTTTTTTTATATTATTGCCTCTATTGGCTCGTGAAGATATAGAAATTATGGGAACATGGAACATAGATACATGGGACCATTTTAGATAGTTAAAAATATTCTATAAGTGTATAGTATTTGGATTTACCACATTGTATGGCATCATTCTATGATGTTTTCCACATGTCACATCTCCAAAACTACCTTTCTTAATTTTATCATATATTCAATTGGCAGGACCTTAATGTGGATATTGATATGAACATGACTATCCATCAGTTTTAGATTATTGAATATCATATAAAATTTTTTCGTGGAAATTTCATACTATTGGTATGGGTGTTATGGAAACATGGTTATGGTTCTAAAAAGACATTAGAGTGTGAGTCTTTGATGAGAGAGTAGTGTCTTCAAATATTTTCTATAAAGACTTTATGATATGATTTTTTGGGAAGAAATAATTTATTAAGGGGATAATTATAACATCCTGATACCATCATTCCATGTGTGGACTTTGGTTTATTCTATATTTCCTTATTCTTCACTTTTTATTCTCACTATCTTGTTGATTATGTTTTAATTGTATCTTGTTTTAGCTTTTAAAGTGATTGAAGGTGTATGTTTATCCTTTCTTGAAATTCTAGAAGATGGATGAATTGTTTGGAATGAAAGTGGGAAAGGTTTTATAAATGGAAAAGATATAAGAGTCCCACTGACTATCTGGTGAGGGACATCAAATAGCTTGTGGGTTGTTCTGTCATCATAGACCAGCACAACCTTATTTTAATGAACCCATATCATGTTTATAATTTTAATGATTAATCTCATGATTTATAATAGAAAATTGTTCATTGTAAAAACATTCAAAAATGAAAAAATTTAGACCATACTATGACGACCTACCTCAAGTAAATTTAGTTACTATGTGAAGAATTTGAACTGACCACATTGAAAAAGAAACTACTCTAATTTTTGAATCACTTGAATGCATCAATAATCAACCAATCATATGAAATAAAATTCAAGTTCCACAATGTTTTTTATTGACCATGTGTATCTATATTTGTAGTATCCATATGAAAAACACCATAAAACATGAAGAGATTTACCGACCATGTGTATAAAATAACTACCTTTGTGAATTAATGAATCTAAAATGTGAATAAATGTTGTGACTGTATGAATAAATGATATAATCATTCCTGGTTACCCTACGATGTTGATGTTCAGACTAACATTCCTAGTTGTCATGAGTTGATGTGCCCCTGTTTTTAGGGAATAAAACCTATAATTTCTAACTTATTAGTGTGTAATTTTTTAATATACAACAACTATTTCTAGAGAATTAATTTCATTATCAATGCAATTAAGGATGTATTAATTTTTTTTCCAATTGATAATTTTCGAAGGAGTAATTTTTCAGATAAGGAAGTTCACCTAGGAAACTAATAGTCATGTTCTATTATAGAGAATAAAATAGGAACTTAAACAGAAATCAATACTTCATAAAATAATCATTCTAAACTCTTTAAGATATGATTTATTATTGAACATACTAAGAAAATTGATTGAGATCCTTCAAAAAAATTCAAATACTATTGGAAAACTAAAGCTATTCAGATTGACCTATTTCATATCTTTATATCTCTCATATCTTTCTATTTCTATTTATTATAAAATTTCTGAGTTTTTTTTCTTTAATTTGTAAACAAAATCTCCTATAATGAACTAGAGAGTGCACGAAACAATCATATAAATATTTTTAGTTTTTACTCTTACTTATAACCATTAAAGAGTTGTTGGTGACCTATATTTTTTGTTCCATTAAAAATCATGGATTTAGGATTTTTATCCTTGAGTTTTTATTATAGTTGATTGTAAACCCTTTATCCAGGTTATGGATTAGTATATTTAATGATGAACTGCATGTAAGTGGGTGAATTCAACTTGGAGGGGACTAGATCCTAGATTAAGATTGAACCCCATGATAATTTATGTTATTTATTTTCTTATTTGATTTTATAAATTTTAAATCTCAAACCAGTATCTTCTTTAATGAAAAATAATAAAAATGTTATTTTATAGTTGGAAAAAAAAATATGTTATATGTTGTTTTTGATGATATTATATTGATTCCAAAAGTTATAAGTAGCTTTCAAACTTGTATGTAACTGAGTTTTTATCTAACTATTGAGAATCTCTAAGAAAGATAAAATTATATAATTTTCCTACTTTAGTTTACATTATGTATTTATAAATTTGGGTATGTAAGTTTTAAAATCATTTTAAGAGAGATTTTTTATGGGGAATCTGATTGAACCCCCCCCCCCCTCTTAAGTTATACAATCTGGCCAACATTTGGTATTAATTTGTTTTAGTTATTTTTTCTTTGATTTAGTTGTATTTAATGATCATAAGTTTCTGTTAGTTTTAAATATTAGTCTTCATGAATAATAATGGACAGGAATAAACTTCAATTAATATGATTCCTTATTTTAATAGAACCAACTATTCTTAATGAAATATCAACATGAAAATAAACACTAAGACTGTGGTGTTTTATATTTGGACTATTATTGAGGAAAATTATCAAAAAATCATAGCTTCTAGGAATATTTGGAGTGATGCCATTAAGGAAGTATATGATAGCATTTATAATGTTACAAATTCTCTGTACAATTATCTAGGTGAGGATGAATGAAATATAATATCTGTATGCTCAAATAATTTTCAGATTTTTGATACTCTTTAAATATATCATCAGGTAACCTCAAATGTTTAAGAAATGTGATTAAATACTTATACTACTAAATATGGATACATTTAAAATAAATCCTAAATAATTTGTTACTGATACGTATCTCTGGTTTAATGATATTATGAATGTGATACATACACTGGGAATGAAAATTACAAACAAAGATAAAGTAATTAGACTTCTCATATTCCTACAGGATAGATGGAGAGGAACAGAAGTTTAAATTAGAGAATTATGTGATACAAGTAAGATTCATAAGAAGGAACTCTTTATAAATATCATGATGTTGGGGAGGAACATAAAGTAAAAAAAGAAGATGATGATGAATCAAAGAGGAAGTCAATATCCTTCAAGGCGTCTGACTATTTGCTAAAAGAAAAAAGCCAAAGCTTAATGTTCAAGTGATGATGAGTCACCTGCTAATAGTGATGAAAAAATGGAACACTTAACTAGAAAATTCAAAAAATCCTATAAGAACAAGAAATATTTCAAAACATAAAATTACAAAAGTATGTTTAAAAATAATGTAAATTATATAAATGTCTTGGAAAAGGATGAATCCATAAACGAGATAACCTATAATTAGTGTAAAAACTTACACATCAATGTAGCCAATCCCAAGTTAAAATATTAGAAAATGTATCAGGAAAAATTAGAAAGATATAAAATGTCTGTGAAATCCACCAAGAAATCTTCTATGGATAGATCAAGTGATTCAGACTTGAGTAAATAAGAAAAAAATGGTAGCACCAATATGTGCGTCATGATAAACACATATACGGAATCAAATATCTTCTCAGTATCTCATGAACATATTTCTATTATTTAGAGACTAAAAATAGTGAAGAAATTTTGTTCATGAAGATCTATTTTAATATTTGGAATATTCTTCAGGAGATATTTAATGAACTAAAACTTAAATATAAAATTTTATTTATGAATAAAGTTTTATCTACTCACTTAAAAGATGATCTTTCTGTAAAGAATTACATGAATACTCAAGAATTAAAATAAAAAATGATCTAAAAATTTATAATGAGAAATTAAATAAGGATATATAAATATTCACTAATCATAAAAAAATATTAACCTAGATTCTTAGAAAACAAACCACTCCTAAATAAACCTATATAATTTGTTACAAACCTAGATAGAAAATGATTTGTAAGAAAAAAATTGATCTCTAGTTCTAGTTCTTTGAAACCTATAAACACGTCTTACTCCTATAGACCTAATAAAATTTCTATTTTATAATGTTTAAAAACATTGTATACGTAACCAATTAAATAGTTTTTTATTAAAAAATATCTCATTAAAACATTTATAGGCTAAATAAAATATAGGTAAAAAGGAATTTTTGGTTGTTAATTTTTCTATAAGAAACCTATATTAAGGGAACCATAAATAACTTATGGTATCTGGAATGTGGATATTCCATAAACATGATTGGGGAATATTCTAGTTTTAAGAACATTATCAATGTAGATTGTGGTCATATCACATTTCATGACAACACCAAAGGAAAAATAATTAGACATGGTCAAATTATTAACTCTAGTATAGTATTAATTTCTAAAGTATTATTTATCGATGGAATGAAGTATAATCTACATAGTATCCCACAGTTACGTAATGATTGTTACCATGTTATGTTTTGGGAAAATGTGTGAAATGTTTATAATTATAACCATTTTTTAGTTTTTATTTCTTTACAAAATGATAATGATTATGTTGTTGATTTGAATTATTTATTTTCACAAAATATTTCTTGTTTATGTTCCTTTCACAAAGAGACTGGTATTTGGCATAGAATTCTCTTCCATTTCAGTATACACTCACATAGGAAGCTAACTAGGAATGTTTTATTCAAGGCTCTATATGGACAATAATTCCTTAAATACAATGTCTGTAACTGTTGTCAAAATTGAATAATCAAAATTTATATTTTAAAACAAAGAAAGAAGTTTCAATTTTGCAACCCCATTATTTGGTTCACATGGACTTTTCTGGACCTTCTAGAGTTTCTAGATTAGGAGGGAATCACTAGGCTTACATTCTAGTTGATAAATTTTGTAGATACACAAGGGTATTTATTTATTCTCATAAAAGTGAAGCTTTCAATTATTTTCTCATGAATGAAAAATATATAGAGTATATTAGTGGACATAGAATTAATTATTTAGGAAGTGATCATGGCCTTGAGTTTGAAAATCAAGAGTTTAAATTATTATTCTCATGACATTGATAGAGTCATAACATTTCTGCTCCTAGAATACCATAGAAGAATGGTGTACTAGGAATAACAAATAGAACACTTCAATAAATTTCTAGGACTATGCTCAATAAAAATTATTTACCAATTTATTTGTGTGAATATGGTAAAAATAAATCGTTCTATATAATTAATAGAGTTATATTTATAGTAAATTTTAAGAAAATCCCATATTAGTTATGGAATGGTAGAATAAATTTTTTTAATTAAATTAGAGTTTTTTGTTGTAAAGTATTTATACTCAATATAAAAGATAAATTAGACAAGTTTGAATCTGAAAGAGAAGAAGTACTTTTCCCTAATTATTCTATGTATGTTCCCAAAAAAAATTTGAATTTTCGTAGGATTGTTTCCCAGAACTCTATTTCTTTATGTTGAGTAATTTATGTTTGGGTTTTAACTTGAAGAGTTTATGGGTGGAAATTTGAGAAAAATGGAAGAAATGGAGTAGTGCATGGTTGGCGCACAATTTTTCTTAACTGTGTGCCCCATCCCAACAAGTTATGAAACCTCGGATAACTGGGATTTGTATGGATAGTGCATGGTTTTTAAAAACTTTTCTTCCTATTAGGAGTAACCATGCACCCCTAAAAATTAGGCACATGGTTAAGGGAAATTGTGTTCCCCTACCCAGTAAACCACGAGCAGTAATTTAATTAACATGAAAATTAATATTAATTTTTCGTAAACCACCATTTTTACTCTAATTAGACCCCCATTCAACTATAGGTCTTATTTCATCATTTCAGATCTATTTGGATAGATTCCAAGCCTTTCTGACATCCGTTATTCACGATTCGAAGCCCGGATCATAGATTTGCACCCCTCCATGTAAGTGGATTCCATCTCGTTGGTTTCCTATTCCTTTTTCGTTCCTCTCACATTCTTTTTGTGGAATGTTATCTTGGGTTTCATTGATTCTAGATCTATATTTTATGAATCACAATCTTGGATTGTGGATCTAGATCTAGATCTAAGAGATCTTGAATTTCCAATATTGATTTGGTTTATAGATTTGGATCTAATTATACATCATTACTCCACTAATTTTTTAGGTATTTATATTGAGTGATCGTTCATCAAGGAATCAAGGTAGATGGTTTATTATTAAAATACCATATTCAGGATTTCGTTTATGTGTATGTAATTATATAATTCATAGAGTTTTTTTTCAATTTGATATCTGAATTAAATTAATTTAGTGAATTATATAATTAAGTAAACTTGAATTGTATAAATTAATTATTTAATTAATTTATGATCATTTTTGAATCTTGAATCTGTTTATTCTGGATAATTAATAATGGAATTAATTATTGATATTTTTTAATTATCAACCCCAAAAATTTTGTATTTAATTTATTTTTATAATATCAAATGAATGTCAAGGGATTAATTATTTTGGGAATTAATTAATGGAATAGATGTGACCAGTTAATTGATAAATTAGTTGAAGGTTTTTTATGATTAATTTATTATAAAATTAACTAATGGAGTTTTTATGAATAATTAGTTTTTTAATTAATTAATGTTATATATGTGATACAATAGATATATCTGATATATGTGATATGTTTGATACATGTGATATATGTAATTTTCTAAGAAAATGGGGTGTTGGACATAGAATAATGTTCAAAATACCCATGGGATCCTTAACATAGAATTATTGACACAAGAAAAGAAAGAAAATTGTGTGGGACTGAGATTGGTGCTCCAAATACCCATGATGTGTGAGACAAAGAGGGATGCTCCAAATACTCATGAGGTGCTAGACTCGATGATCTATGACTAAAGTAGTGGAATTGGCCTATGGTTCCAATTATTGGTATAATTAAATGAAAGGAAATGGATAATTAAATACTATGTTTTAAATTAATATTGAATTGATAATGGGAAATATTTGCGACTCTATAATGGGCTGAACCAAGTATTTAGGTTTGGTTTTCCTCGGGAACCTAGGGTTTTATATGGTTTAATAAATAATAATTGATAATGTGATAATTGTCTACTTATGAATTGTAATTATTTATTTTTACAACTAAATAAATTTTTATTAACTAGATGATGCTTTAGAGACCATTGGTGTTGGCCTACTGAGTTTCATTCACACCCTTCTCAAGCTTCCGGATCGGTACCTGATTATATTCCATGTATGCAAGATTGGATAAAGGAAAAGGACATGTATTAGATCGATGAGTCAGGATGGGTCATGCTTAAGAGAATGAGACATGGTTTGGGACCCACATGGGATTGGTTAGTGTATTTATTTTTGGGTTTTCATTTTGACACCTGGGAGGTACTTTAGCATGACATGTTTTACAGTTCAGTTGTGATTTTATACCACTGTATTTTCGTAATCTTGTGATCTCGGTACTATTCCGTTTATGGTTACATGTAATTCCTATAATGATTCTAATTTTCTAAGGGTGTATTAATCTAATAGAAGAGTGTATAGTGTCCCCATGATTGATGTTATAACTTTACTACATGTTGGAATCCTTTGTAATATGGGGAGGCGTGCATGAGGTCTTCCGACGGTCCGGTACAGGGCACCGGTGAGTAGAACCCAGGCTGGGATGTTACAAAGTGTTATCAGAGCAGTTTTCTTTTCTTTTTAATTTTTCTTATTTTTTGGGAAAGGTAGCAAAGAGACGAGGGATATTCAGGCCTTGGTTATGAGCTCGTGCATGGGAGTTATATAACCATGTATGGGGAAACCCCAAGTACCCATGGTGGGATTATTGTTATCATTTTTCATTGTTACATTTGAATATTATGTCTCCTTTAGTGCTGTATTTGATGTGTGATGAGATAATTGTTTTTATATTTTTTTACAATTAACTAATTTCCCGATATGGCATGAGATTTGATTTAATGGGCATCATTCAAGGAACTCTGGATTATTTTGTTACATGAATCATTTGTAGGCATGCACAAGAAAATGGGATTTTGGGTAAATTGTTGAACTTGAATTACTATTTTCTTGATACAGAAATTTTGTTGAAAATGGTGTTTAATATTAAATTGATAATTGAAAATTGATGATTTTTTTTAAAAAGGGTGTCTAATGTGAAAACGTGAATAGTGGGACGTGTTTTCACTTGTTGTCCTGGACCTTGGTGTAGTATTGTTAACAGCAGTGTTAGCGCCTTTGTTTAGACCATGTGGTAAGGTTTGGGTAAAATAACTTGTTGTGAATTTTCTATTACATAATGATGATAAGTTTTTGTTATTATACATAATATGTGGGTTTGGAATTGTGGAGATATTCCTTAAAGATGAATCTTGTTGAGGGAATTGTAGGAGGCTATAGATGAAGATTTTCCACTAGTAGTGGATCTTAATGAACCAATAGTTCTATTTGAGGAAGTTGGGGTGCATTTCCAAGAGAAATTTTGTTTCTTCAAAAAATTAATGGAAAAGGACCCAGGTGGGTTTGTTAAAAGAAAGTGTGGTATGATGAGGGAGCTTCAGTTACAGAACCCTCTAACTTTTACTGGAGAGGGTGGACCAGTGGGAGATGAGTTTTGAGTTGAGTCTATTTAGATTATACTTGACCACATGGGGACTCCTGCTGAGAAGGCTTCCAAATTGGATTCCTATATATTACATGGTCTGGTAAAGAAATTGTAGGACATCCATACTCAGGATGGAAAACTAAAGTCAATGTAATGGAAATAATTTAAAGGGATGTTCTTGGAGAACTATTATCTAGATGCACTGAGATAGGAGAGAGAATTTAGGTTCCTAAGTTTGACTCAGGGGAACATGTCTGCAATGGACTATGTTGGATGATTCATAGATTTGCAGTGATTTTCACTACAATTTGATGGAAATGAAGCTAATACGTTAGTGAAATTTCATGATGGAATTAAGTTTGAAATTAACTCTCATTGGAAAATCACCATGATGAACATGTTTTTTGAAGTAGTGAATCGGGATCTAGTCTCAGAGGGGAACCTAAATAAGGAATTTATTGGTCGATAGGTGGTTTATTCTTGATGATATGGAGGTACGAATTTCGAAACTAGGAATCATCTTTGTGAGTACTCCAGCCAAAGTACTAGGAAGTAAAGTGGCCAGTCAATGGGATTAGTTACTCAGGATCTTACCCAAGTTCTTTTCCACCAGTGCAGTTTTCCAGGTTACATTTGAAAACAGTATCCCTATCCACTAGTGGATTTCCATTCCTATGGAAATACAGTTCATCTATACAGTTTCTACATGAACCCATGACAAACAGTTAGTGATAGAGGATCTAGACAGAACCAGTGTGCAAGAAGGGAGTCTTGTGCACCATATCATCCCAATAGCTGGAGTTCTACTAGATGGGGCAGTGGAGGAAGTGTATTATTTGGTTCTTGGAAAGAGTTACCATATCAAAATGGAGATGATTCTTAGTTTATTCAGACTACACCAATAGGAATAGTGGAATGAAGGTTTCATGCAGTGTAGCCTACAGTTGTGGATGGCGAATCTAGTCCATTGACATTGAGATGTACTTTTCTTGTAGATTATATATTAGATAGTTCCTTATATGATATTGTTTCCTCTTATTACTTTATTTCTACATATCTATTTTTATGGATGGAGCCTAGTGGTGGAGTTCATGTGTAGGGTGTTGACGATAGAAAAACCTCTAGGAGTATACTCTAGAGCCATATACTTTTGCAAGGGATGTTCTCTTGAGATTGGGGAGTATCTCTTTCTATCAGATCTCTATATCCTAGACATGTCGAGTTTCTCCATAATTTTGGGTATGGTTTGTCTAGTGTCATACAAATCCCATATATAATGTTCATACTTGATAATTACTTTTACATATCCTAATGTTGACAACTATATTCACCGTGGGGAGTGGAATATATAGGCAGTTCTAGCTGCTCCATTTTATCAACAACTAAGAGATATTAAAGACTATGTTTCAAGTCTATTTTGGGATGATGGAGATATGGAACAGGACATATTTCCACCCAAATTTGATAGTTTTCAAGATGCATTTCCCAATGAATTATTATGGTTTTCACTTAATAGATAAGTGGAGTTTACTATTGAACTCATGCCTGGAGCTGAGCTGGTTTCTATTCCACCATATAGAGTAGAACCAACATAACTTCTAGAGATCAATATGCAATGGGAGGAGTTATATGATAATGTATTTATCTACCCGAGTATGTCATCTTGGGTTCACCAGTATTTTTTGGAAAAAATACCATTAAGACTATGCACTTGCATGTTGATTATTATAAGATCAATTGGATGACTATGAAGAACTTGTATCCTCTTTAATGTTTCGACAAAAATTTTAACCTATTGAGAGAATATTTTGCATTCACAAAGATCAACTTGAGATCAAAGTTTCTTTAGCTAAGATTTTGGACTTTAGATATATTGAGGACTACTTTTATGAGAAGGTATGACCTTTATGAGTATGTTGTAATTCTGTTTGGATTGGAAAACGCACTTGCAGTTTTTATGGCCTTGGTGAATACTATATTCCATCCATACAGGGATCAATTTTTGGTAGTGTTTTTTTATAACATTCTGGTGTAATCTAAGATACAATAAGATCATTTCCAACATCTTTACATTGCCCTAAGTACACTGATAGGGAATCAACTATAGGCCAAGCTATCTAAGTGTCAGTTTTGGATTGATCAAGTACACATATTGAGTCACATCATCTCAGAGGAAGGTGTTTCAGTGGACCCATAGAAGGTTCATGTAGTAGTTTATAGGGAGCATCCCAAGAATGTTTTTTATATCCATTGTTTTTTGGGGTTGGTTTTATATTATCAGAGATTCATATAGGAATTTTCCCGATTGGAAATGCTACATACAGGCTTGACCAAAAAAGGGATAAAGTTTGAATGGTCAGAATAGTGGGATAACTATATCCATGAGTTCAATAATTAATTAACATCGACAATGATATTGATCCTACCTAAGCTAGTTGAGGATTATATAGTTTATTTTAATGCTTTTGAGATTAGAATTGGAATAGTGTTGAAGTAGGGAGATCTAGTTGTGGAATATTTGTCCCGGTAGTTGAGGCCACATGAATGAAAATGCCCTATGCACGAAGTTCCATTGGAATTAGTGGTTTATTATTTAATTTTTTGGGATCATTATTTTTTCGGTGAAATTTTTTACTGTATATACAGATCATAAGAGTTTGAAGAATATATTTTCACAATAATATTTGAATCTTTGGCAGTGGAGATGGGTTGAGTATATGAAGTCTTTTGATTTTGATATGGAATATATGATAGGAAAGGGGAATAGTGTGGATGATGCTTTAAGACAAAAAACTCAGAGTCAAGAAGGTCAAGAGTCTACTGCTAAGTGGAAGATGATGACTTTTCTATCTCAAAAGCATATGGTGGTTTAAGATAGTTAACAGAAGATGACTCTTGTATCAGTTTCAGTGGATTCTACACTTTCAAAAAGGATTAGAGATAGACACTGTGAGGATATAGTGTGATTTTTTATGAGGGAAATCCTTGATGGTGGGGAGTCACCTTTATATTGGAATATATATGAGTATTAGATCATTTATGTCAATAATATGGTATTTGTGCCTATAAGAATGCAAGAGTAGTTGATAGGAGAATGTCATGCCTCAAAGTGGGAGGTACATCTAGGTGTGACCAAAATGTATCATGACCTTCAATGATGGTTTGGGTGGTCAAGAATGAAAAATGAAATATAAGGGTTTGTGACATGATGTTACAACTATCAGCAAGTGAAGGTAGAGCATTAATGACCTAGTCGTTTGCTATAGTCATTCCCCATTACGGAGTGGAAATGGGATGATATGAATATGTGGTTTGTCGTGGGCCTTCTGAGGATGCCTTGGAAGAATAATTATATTTGGTTTTTTATTTATTGATGAAAATAATATATATATTACATGTACAGAATAATTTCTCAATGGAGAAGCTAGGAGATTTTTATATTCTATAGATAATTTGTCTGCATAGTGTTCCAAAAACTATAGTTTCAATCCATGAATCACACTTTTGATAGGGATTGTAGAAGGTTCTTGGTATAAAGGTTTTGTTTAGTATGGTCTATCACACATAGTTATAAATGTATTCAGGGTGTACTATATAGGTTCTTTGAGGACATGCTACGAGCGTGTGTTCTTGACTTCGGTGGGTCTTGGGAGAAGCACACATCTTTGATGGAGTTTTTATAATACAATAGTTATCAAGAAATGATACATATTACATCATATGAGGCTCTATATGTAAGGCCATGTAGATGACCTCAATTCTGGATAGAGATAGGTGACTTAAAATTTTTGGGACGGAGTCTTGGGCAGGAGATGTCGGAATAGATAAAAGTAATTTAGAAATGTATGGAAACATCATAGTGTAGAGAAAAGTAATATGTTGATAAACATAGAATACCCCTAGATTTTATAGAGGGTGATCATGTATTCCTTCGAGAATTTCCTAGGTTGGGTCACTACAAGATATAGAGACAAGGAAAGTTAGCACAGGGGTTCATTGAGCAATTTTTGGTTGTGAAGTGAACCAGGATAATTGCATACCAATTGGACCTTACACATAAATATAGTATAATACATGATGTTTTCCATGATCATATGTATAGTAGTGTCACCTGAACCTTCTCATGTGATTGATGTTGATGATGTTGAACTTGAGATAGATGTGTCCTTTGAGGAGAATCTGATACATTTTTTGGATCATAGTTAGAAAGTATTGTGGAGAAAGACTATGTTGATGGTTCATGTATTGTGGAAACATGGGCATTTTCAAGAAGAAACATGTGCAAGGGAAATGGAAATTCATGCATAGTGTCCTATTATTTTTTATTAAATTTCGTAAAGTTGTTTGGGAGTGCAACTCAATGATGAGATAATATAAGTTGTGGAGATTTTAAGATCCTAAACTTTCCTAGAGTTATCTATGGCTCATTTTGAGGTACGCTTTTCTTTGTGTTTACTACATTTTTTTGTTTTAACACAAATTTTTTATAGGGGAAATTTTAATAAAAATGGAATAAATATGGTAGTACATGGTTGGAGCTTAGTTTTCTCTAACCATGTTCTCAATCCCAGAAAACTATATAATACTACTCAGGGAGAATTTGCACTGTTGGCACATAGTTTTTCAAACAATAAACCACTATAAATGAGGAAAATGGATTAGGATTACAGTTATGGGAAAGTGAAACCTTTCCCAGAAAACAGTGCATGGAAATTTAATTAACCCAAAAATTAGTTTAAATCCTAATCAAACCCCCATTTTAACTCCAATTCGACCCACATTCGACCCTAGACCCTCTTTCACAGTATTGGAGCTCTCTGGATAGATTCCAAGTCTTACTGACCTATGTTATTCTTGATTAAAAACATGGATCATAGATATGAACCCCTCCTAGTAAGTGGATTGTATCCCATTAGTTTATCATTCATTTTTTCATTCTTATCCTACTATTTTGGTGGGATGTTATCCACTATTTCATTGAATCTTGGTCTATATTTGATGAATTTAGATTTAGTATCATGTATTTGTATATATATATCTACGGGATGTGGATTTTCTAATCATAATTTAGGTTATATGTTCAAATCTTTTTCAACTCCAATAATCCACAGATTTTTTTGAAATTTCATTGGGTGATCGTTCATCACTGAATCGAGGTAGGTGGCCTATTATTCAAATCCCATAGTCATTATTTCAATTACATGTATGTAATGGTATAATCTCAAGAGTTTATTTAGGAATTATATTTTCAAAATTAATTAATTAATTTAGATAATTAAATAATTAAGAAAATGTGAATTGTATAAATTAACTATTGAATTAAATTATGAGAATTTTTTATTCATGAAACTGTTTGACACGGTAGAATGAATTATGGATTTGATTATTGAGTTTTGTACTTATGAACCTAGAATAATTTATTGTTGAGTATTTTGGTGTAATATTGAATAGAATTAATTATATTAATTAATTGGTGAATTAATTAATGGAATGGATGTGACAAATTAATTGTTGAATTAATTAAAAGTTTTTCATGACTAATTTATTGTTTAATTAAATAATGGATTTTTTAAGAATAATTAATTGTTTAATTAATTAATGTGATATATATTGTCTATGTGATGTATTTGATACATGTGATATATGAGGTTTATTGATAAAATAGGGTGTGGGACTTGGAATGACACTCCAAATACCCACATGGTTCTTGACCTGGCGTTCTAGATCCATGGAATTCATGAAAAATGTTTGGGATATGGACTGATTCCCCAAATAACTACGATCTGGGAGATAGGGACTGATGCTCTAAATACTCATGGAGTTCCAAACATGACAATATATTCCTAATGTAGTGGAATTTGACTATGGTTATATTTACCCATATCATTAATTCAAATGAAATGGATAATGAAAGACTATGTGATAAGTGAATTGTAAATTGATAATGGGAAATGGTTCTGACTCAGGCATGGGCCAAAGAAGGTATTGAGGTTCAGGTGTCCTCTGGAACCCATAGGAATATGTGGTGAAAAAAACTCATAATTGGTAATCTAATAACTTTGTACTTATTCATTTTACTTATTTATTTATAAAGTTTCATACACTTTTATTGACTCGATATTGTTTTAGAAACCATTAGTGGGGGCCTACTGAATTGTACTCACACCCTACATGGGCGTTTGGATTGGTGCATGAATAGATTTCATGCTTATATGATAGGATAAGGGAAAATTCCTTGTGTTATATGGATGATTCGGGATTGAGCAATGTTGAGGGAATCGAACATGGTTCGAGACCCACATAAGAATTGTCAGTGTCTGTATTTTTCAGTTTCCATTTTTCTCTATGGAAATTACTTTATAATGACATGTTTTACAGTTGAGTATTAATAATGTATCTTTGGATTTTTTTCCTCAAGTGATCTCGATACTATTTTGTTTATGGTTATATATTATTATGTTATTTCTTCTTATTTTATACTGGTGTATTACTCTAATAAAAATAGGTTATAGTATTCCCATGATTTATATTAGACCCTCGATACTAGTTGGCAGCCTCTAGCATATAGGGATGCTTGACTGAGGTTATGTGGTTGTCTAGTTCAGGGCACCGGTGAGTGGAACCCGAGCCGGGAGTTAACATTATACATACAGTCAATCAAACCGGGTATTTAATATAAGGACTAAGATTGTGGAAGAATATATACATGTTAAATTTGATAATACATAACCATATTAACATATGAGGCCTTTATAAAATCTTAAGGATGACCTTTACAATTGAGTTATTAATTCAAAATCTAGTGACAATTCTATCAATCCTATAGAAAATTAACCCATTTATAAGGAACTATTTAAACTTAAACCTATATAAGAGAATGATATTTTAAATACATCTATTACTAGAGATTTTAGGACTTATAGACAGCATCCTTTATATGTTTTTGAAGGATACCAAAATAGAGTAATAATAACTAGAGATTATCTTATAATCCAAGTTAAACGTCAAGCCCCCCTTTCAAAGATTGAACCTAAGAACATCAAAGAGGAAATTGATGATGAATTATGGGGCATTGAATTGAAAGAGAATATTAATTGGATTGAAATAAATAAATGAATAAGATTGTGCAAGAATAAATATAAATCAAATTTTATGATAAATATACACATGAACCAAAGAAACCTTTAGAAAATCTTATGGATGACTTCTTAAATTTAGATATTAATGCCAACTCTAGTGATAATTTTTCCCAAACTATAGAAAAATATCACAATTATGAGGAAATTTTTGAACTTGAACCTATAAAATAGAATGAAGTGTTGAATACTTATATTCTTGGAGATATTAAGTCTCATAAACACCATCCTTTAGATGTTATTTTATGATACTGAAATAGTGTAAAAAACTATATAATCTCTTAGAAACAAAGTTGAACATTTAATAGAATGACTAAGATTATGTAAGAACCTATAAATATCAAATTTTATGAGATATATCCACATGAACCTAAAACCCATTTATAAAATATTATGGTTTACCTTTAAAATTTTGGTATTAATGTTAAATATAATGATAATCCTATAAAACATATAGTAAAATCTCTCATATATGAGGAACTTTTTGACCCTAAACATATAAAAGAGAATTAACTAACATATAATTCTATTCCTATAGATATTAGAACTCATAAACACCATCTTTTAGAAGTTTTTGCAAGATACCTAAATAGAAAAACACGAACTAGATATTCTCTTAGAAAAAAATATTAACATCAATCCTTCCAATCATAGTTCGAACCTAATAACATTATAGAGTCAATTGATGGTGAATTTTGGATAATATAAATGAAATAAAGATTTATTAATTTTGAAAAATATAATTTTTTGGAAATTAGTTGAAATCCGAAAGAACTTCCTAACCATTTACACTAAAATGGTAGTTAGAAAAAGGATTATTAGTTAGGAACTATAATAAAAATAAAGTAATATTTATTTCATAATGATATAGTTAAGAAAAATTTATTGACTATGAAGAAACGTATAAATTAGTGGATAGACTTGAATCCATCATAAAGTTCATTCATATGAAACACATTTAGATTTAAAATTATATTAACTGGATATCAAGGGTGAATTCTTAAATGGTTATATAGTTGCAGATGTTTTTGTTGAACATCCCCTTGGATATCAAAACCATCACTTTCAAAATCTTATTTTTAAATTTCAGAAATGTTTATATGCATTAAAATGTGATATTATAACTTGGAATGATAGGCCCATCTCCTTTTTTATTTCAAAAAAAACAAAAAGGAATAGATTTCCCTAAATTATGTATACAAATATTTTCAATTTTTTAGTAGTGAAAATATATGTTGATGATATTATCTTTGGAGAATCATTAAATTATTTTTATACTAAATCATAACAAATGATAAAAAATGAATTTGAAATAAGTCTGATGGTTGAACTAAAAATCTTCTTTATGTTTTCAAAATTTTCAAAATAAGAACAAAAATATTTTAAAACATATAAATTACACTAAATACATTTTAAAACATTTTTTCATGGATATTAGTAAAGGTAGTGATACTCCCATGATTACAATTTGTAAACTATAACATAATGAAAATTGAAAACCAATTGATTAAACCACTTAAAGAAGTGTGATTGGAATTTTACAATACAAATCATCTATCTGACAATATATTAATTTTAGTGTGTGTTTGTATTATATTTTTCAATCAAGTGATAAATAGTCACATTTAATTTTTGGGAAAAAAATTAAATACCTATTAAATATATCCAACTTAGGATTGTATTATTATAAAGGACAAATATTTTATTACGTAAGTTATTCAGATGATGGTTTTGATGATTGTTTGTAAGATACAAAAATCACCTCTAAGAAATTTCACTTTTTGGAAAATATTATAGTTGCTTGGTGTAGTAAAAAATAGAACTTGGTTTCTCTATCCATCATCAAATCTAAGCACATAGCTACAAGAAGTTATTGTACCCAAATTTTGTGGATGAACCACATATTTCTAGACTATGGATATGATTTTTGATATGTCCCTTCACATTGTGACAATATAAGTGATATAAATATTTCTAAGAATACTGAATCAATTTCTAGAACAAAATAAATTTATATAATACTTCAGGATTTAAAATACAATTTTCAAAAAGGTGACATAACTCTTGAAATCATTGGTAATAATAATCAGTTTTCTAATATTTTGATAATGTCTTTAAATATTGGTAGAATCAACTATATCATATATAAATTGTGTATGATAAATTTTTTCTAGTTGTTATAAATTAGTTTTATTCTTTGTATCTAGTTAATTACTTGTTACATTTAATTAACGTCTTTTTTTGATATTTTTCTAGAAGTAACTGTGATGTATGGTTGACACAGTCAGTATACTGAACGTGAATTATTTTTCATATATTCTTTTTAACTATCATGAAAAAATATTCATTTGGCTAGTATACCTACCATGGAACATAACTCACATTAACAATATACTTACCATGAGTGTTAACTCAAACAGACAAGACCTATATATCGTGAATATTTTATTTATGTGGCTAGTATACCTATCGTGAGGTCACAATTAGTATGCCTATCAAACCTTTATAATCATGAATCTATGATCATTGTACTTACCATGTATATCATACACTTATAATATTTGGGAAAAACAATTTGGGTATTTCTCTTCAGATTATTAGTATTTTATTCCCTAAATGGATAAATTGAAATTCTAATTCCAATCTGAATTCATACCTCTATATTCCCTAAAATACCTTATTTTCTCTCGAAATATTTCATTAAAATCGAAACCCCCTTGTATCGAATCCAATATATCTCAAACCTGATCCACTTAAGAAACAGAGTCGTGTTAAATATGTTGAGGTTGAAGTATTCACTGGAGTACACATTTCCTATTCACCCAACTCCTTCAAATAAATCAAATAAATAGAAAATTAGCTCAAGAATAATAGTGAATCCAAAGAATATATATCTAATCAATAATATAATTTCTACAAAAAAAAAGATTTGATGAACATTGGTTGTAATTGAGAAAATTTCTTTTTTGGAATGAGATTTGGAATCAAGGATGAGATAATTAGTTTAAAGATAATGGTAATCCATTCTACATAAATCTTATAATTAATTTTATGAAAACTTTCAGTTTATTCCTAGAGATAAGATGGATATATATATATATAATATGTTAATAAGTGGTGAGGTGTATTAATTATCTTCATAATTATGGAAAAACCTCTTGAGTGTTCCACAAAAAGGAGAATTTGAGAACTACCATAGCTCTTATCCAATAAAACATTCTCTTTCTGAGTTTAAAAGTGTGTTATAAAAGTTAAAAGGGAATGAAACCCCCAAAATACCAATCATTGTTCAGTTGTGAGGATAATATAGGCTTTAGGTCAATTTTATCCAACACATAATTTATCCAAGAAAAGATTCTACCAGCATCCTAAGGCAACATGATCTATTTTTCTTCATTTTTAATGACAAATTGTGTTAAGATTAGGGTAGGAAGACGTTTATTGATACATAAAACTAATTTCTGAAAGACTACCTCAAATTTAAATTCTATAAACGTTCCTTATCTATTTTCATTCTTGTTGGATTCAAAAGTATTAGTTCATTAGGGGGAGGAGAAAATAACCACTTCATAAGGATTATTCCTTTATCAAAAAAATTATAATCAAATGAAATTCAATTGGAATCACTGGAAAGGGAATAGGTGGTTAAACAATAAAATATACATGGGATGTTTTACCTAGTTATATAACTTGTTAGAAAAAAGAGGTATTGTGGTTCTAGGTCTTGAGCCCGATGAGCTAGTTATGAATCCTGATGATGGGTGAGTTGTTGACAAGAAATAATTAGTGTAAGTTGAATAATAAGATGATGATTAATTTATTGATCTATATGATAAAGATAGAGCTGGTCAAAAGGTGGAAATTCCAGTATCTCCAACCATATCATTTAGACCCCTCGCATCTTCTCTACATTTACCATCACTTGAGGAATGGCTTCCTTTAGAATACCTTGCTGACATAGTGGTATTTTAAAATAGTTATAGACTAGAGTTAGATGATTCTATTGAATCTGATGATGATGAATATAGATCGTATAGATCTCCTATTATTAGAATTAATCCTATGAAGAAGGTTCCATATATATTTTATACATGGGACAAGTACCATGGTTTTTTTATTTTGGATTTATGTTATCCAAAATTAGATGATTATTGTTATTATTATTATTATTATTTGGGAGTTCTACCAAGTCATGTAAAAATCTATTTCTTTATACTCAGATAATGTTGGAGGGATCTCTCATTACTTCCATATATACTCAAGAGAGACATGAGGTACCACCAATGATAGCCTTGATTGACCAAACTCTTTAATAAATCTTTGGTCCTACTCCCACAAAATATAGTGAAGAATCTGAGAAAGTTAGTACTCATGGTGAAGATATTGGGGTTGGTTATCCTATTGTTCATGAAAAATAGTTTTTACTGATTATATGGTTGGATATCAATCTTATAAAGTTATGTCTGTATAGTATGTACCAAAGTTAGATGCTAGGAATAAAGCCTATAACCCATTTACCAATGTACCAATTTCTTTTCCTTTTACTTATAACATTACGAATGATGTTTTGAATGAGTTCAAATCCTATCTTATGGATAATTTAAAGGAATTGTTTCTTGGTTTTTGAAATTACGTAGAGCCTTGTTGAGAAAAATATATCATAATGAATTTAATGTTTGTGATTACTCATTATCAACATAAGTACTATCTTTAGATGAATTTCATGAGAAATGATATTTAATATATAAAGGACCAATTGGGTATTATTCAAGATGATATGTCTGATATGATGGGGCACCAAGACCAAGGGTATATGAGTTCATCCTTTCAAACTTCTAAATCTATTATTCCTACATCTAAAGCTCCTCCTACTCCTATTATTTAGTCAATTTCTAATTAGAATAAGATAAGAAAACTCATTAGGTATGAGTTGAATTTTTTGTTTGGTGAGTTCAAGAGGACTAGGGTAGCTGTGTTTTATTGTTTTAAAACACAATTTACTAAATCCATTGAACTAGTTAAAGAATATTTTATAAAATATGGGAAATTTAATGAAATAATAAAAAGGATATTTATTTATACATAAGAAGAATATTTACCAAGTCATATTTAAAGGTTATGTTCATGACTCTTACCTTAGATATAAATATTCATCCTCTAAACCAATATTATTTGTCACAATTTGAGATGATCAAAGTGATAAACATAGTGTTTGGATTCTTTATGGAAAATTTATATTAATTTCTTTAATATTTGGATTATGGTTCTCGGTCTTTCAGTGATTTTTCCGAGATGATGGAACCCTACCTTTATACTACTCATAAAGTTCTACTCACCCCTATAGCCATTCCTTTACCCCCATATCCTAAATATATCTCCTCTACCATAAATCATTTTGGATAAACACTTAATGAATACATTCATCACATTTTACCAATGTCCAAATGTGTAGTGATTAGTGAACCTTCTTTAATATCTACACCTCTAAATACATCTTCTACCCCTGCCTCTACTTCCATAGTAAATGATCATATCCTTCTTTTAGATATTAATGATATCCCATATTCAGATTCAGAATAGAATTCATGATAGGGACTTTTAGTAATGGTATTTTTATTCTATTTTGATATATTAATGAAATACTCCTTTAATTATCTTTAGTGTTTCTACTTTTCCTATTCTCTTTTTATATTTCTGTTTACTAACTTTTTAGTAATCCCAAAAGTGTGAGTATAGTGTGTTAAGTTTTTTAAATTTATTTGAAATTTTTGAATAAATTTAGGTAATTGATAATTCTTTCGAAAATTGATAAATATATGTTTCAATCATCTATCAAAATTTTTTTGTTTTCAATTAATTTCATTTCAAATTTCACTATTTTTTATCATAAAAAAGTGGGATATTTTTTTATTAGACCAATACTGCCTTATATTATTGACACCAAATCATGTTTATAATGTAATAAATAAATTTCATGTTTTCTTTTTGAAAATGGTTTTCCTTCCAAACATGGGAAAATGGATAATTAGGAACCTTAACGCGACAACCAAATTCATGTGTATTGTACATACCGTGTGAATAATTTAAACTAGAAACATGAAAAAAGAACCTATATTTCATTGATAATCACCTAACCCCATGAAAAAACAACCTACCATGTAATAGGTATGTGAAATTTCAATAAGTCTTGTATAGACCATGTATATCCATATTTCTATTAACAAAAAGAACAACAACCTATTGGGTGAATATATGTACCAATAATGACTAAAAAATAATGTGTTGTGAAATGTAATAAAGTTACCATGAGAATTAATAAAGTGACTTCACAAAGGAAACTACCTAATGAATAAATAAATTAACAATTTTTGCCTAGTTTCTGTGTGATATTTTCATGCTAACTAATTATTCCTTGTTTCTCTATGATGATTTTATGGTGTTTTAAGTGAATAAAACCTACTTTGACTTACTTAGTAGTAGATTATTTTCAAATATTCAACATTTTGTTTTGGTGCATTAATTAGATTGTTCGTGCAATTAAGGTTTCATTTATTGTTCTCCAATGGATATATTTGGATATAGTTATTTTTCTGAAAAATGAATGCCTATGGAAAAATAATAGATATATTCTCTTAAAATTAATAAAAAATTAACTTACACATGAAACTAATCTATATAGAAGTCTCATTCCAAACTCTCCATGATATTCTATTTTCTTGAACCATTTGAAAATCTTGTTTAGGATCCTTTCAAAAGAAATCAAGGACACTTGGACAAAGAAAGATATTTGGATTGAGATCCAGCACATATTTATTTCTCTAATATCATGATCATTTTTTATTCTTAACATTCCGGCTTTGTCTTCTTTTTCTCTATATATCTATAAACAATGTATTCCGTACTAAGCTGGAGAGTTATTAACACACTCTTCCAAATATTTTATTTTATACTCTCATGTATAACTATGGAAAATTTCATATGTGGCCCATAATATTTTTATCCCTTTTAGAACTACGGAAGTAGCTTTTAGCATATACATTATAGTATTATTGTTTGTAAAAACCCAATCTAGGATACGTATCTTGACCAGCCCCTAATTAGGGCTCAAGCCACAACTACCAATTTCCCACCTCCGTATAATAGGGGATAGCGATCAGCACTGAAGGCATAACTAACATAGATATGCCTTTTACTATGTACATATATGAACACACACATTCGTATTTATGAATAGGTGTAGAAGAAGTAAAATTAAAACAATAAAAATACTAGGGGAATAAACAAGCACGTAAAACCACTTGATAGTACAACAGTACTTTAATAAAAACTGAAAAGTAAAGGGGAAAAAGAAACACCCAGCTATAATGACGTCCCAACATACAAAAACATGAATGTAAAATGATAATAGATTCCAACTTCTAATTTTTAATATGTGACCACCATAGAAAGTTTATAGTACTATGTATCCCTAATATCCTCTATAGAAACAACTAACATGTCTTTCATATTCATAAGAAATGAAACATGTGGGTAAATACCATGAAGGGATAAGTATATACATACACAGAACGATGTCCCAAAAGATGATGGGGGTAGCAGTAAGAGATAAAATTAAAATATAATGGTATTAGATAATAAACAGGATGCAGCACAACCCAAGAAAGAGGAAGTGTGACCTCATCCAAACACAAGGGTTTCAACATGGTGAATAGATGGACTACATGTAGAGTCTTTTCCACATATAACAAGATTATAACCTCATCTGACCACAAGAATCTTTACATGGAATGCACATGGAATACCAAAGGAATCTTCGTATCGCCTAAAAAGTGAGTACCAAATCCAAAGGTATAAATATATATATATATGCTAAGTCAAAAGCACAAAAAATTAGAGAGTAAAGAGATATCTATCTCACTGAACGGACTAGGAAAATAGTCTTCAACTGTTCCAAAAGTCCAACAATGATTCCCAGCATCTCATGTGTCTTCTCAGTATAAACAATCAAACTAAAGCCATACCTAGTCACTATGTCGCACAGTTTAGGGACCACAATATCTAGGTATATGACTCATGACCTTATATAATAAGATGGTTCCACTCAGTGCATAGGAACCATTCCATTTCTAGGAGGAGGGTTCCACTCTAATAGTTAATACATAACCCTTACATTGTGCCAACAGGAGGCTTGCACTCTAATGTTAGAGGACACATGCCCAGCCCAGTTAGAGGGTTCCACTCTAGAAGTTGATTGAGGAACAACGCCCAATAAAAACATGAGTGTTATCCTATAACATTAGAGGACCCATGCCCATCCCTACTGTAGGATTCCACTCTAGAAGCTGATAAAGGTAACATGCACTGTACCAAAGTGAGGGTTCCACTCTGATAGTAGAGGACTCAGGCCCATCCCAGCTGGACGGTTCCACTCTAGAAGCCTGTAGAGGACACATAATCAAATCATCTAGAGGGTTCCACTCTATCCATCAAGTATCCATTACCATTCCACCTAGAGGGTTCCACTCTGTGTCTATAGAGGACCCATGCCCAGCCAAACTAGAGGGTTCCACTCTAGGAGTCTATAGAGGACCCAAGCCTAGTCTAGCTAGAGGGGTCCACTTTATGATTCTATAGAGGGCCCATTAACATCTGATATGGATGTTTCCAATCTAAAATTCTTCAACAATCCATTCTTATCCTAGCTAGAGGGTTCTACTCGGGTTATCTTTTGTGATCCTGCCTGATCAATGTTTTCTTCACACATTGCCTAAACAAGCACCATGCTCATAACATCTCACATCATATATCAAAATCTAAAATGAATGGAAGCATAATTTTCTATGTAAAAACACTCAATATAGGCTACTCAATGTTAAAAATTTGAATCCAAATACTGGACATAACATAGATTGAAGTTTCCTAACAAAGGAACTAAGGGGAACACAGTGTGTGAGGGGACCCATACAGTGTGTGGTCCCACTCCACTCCCTAGACGTGGCCTATAAGTACATGTATCACATACCATGTAGGAAAATATATAATTTTGGGGATATAAATGATATCACATGCCACTCAAGGTACCAACTATTTTCTTGGATGTTCCTGTTTATTCATCTCGTATCTGTGTACATTAGTACATGGTCTGCATTTTCACATGGGGTGGCCCTCTGTCTCCGGTCGTGCCTATTTACTCAGGATGATGGTAATGGACTAGTTGTGTTATCCACCACATAATTATTACACATGTGGAAGGGGATACATCACATGCATAATGTCTACATGGCATTCCATCCTTATAAAATCCCAAAACCCTAGCCGCCATAGCATAGGGGTTACACACCATATGTTCATCACATTACAGGGAATGTAGTCTTGTTTCTCATAAGTTGTCATATCTTCATTAAATGCTCTAAATCTATCCATTATTCCACATATCCCACCTCCATAACATCCTCAATAAATGGAACTATTTCATATCATTCATTTCTGAACATCTGGTTGCTGAAAATCAGTTTTCGTTGATATTTGAAGGATTGTTGCATGTATTGCACGCCTCTGATTTGTTTTTCATCAATGGGTTGATCACGAATCAGAAAAATGATCACACACATCTCAAAATGAACCTATATCTATCCAATATTCGTTTCTTTATCCCTTTCACTTTATTTTTTGGTGATTTATAGGGTTTCATCATTCTTGGTAGCACCCGAAAATGTCGAACCTAGTCTGTGGGGTCCAACCAATGAAAAAAATGAAACAATGGAGGGAATAAGAAAAAGAAAACAATGTTTTATCCATCATTTCTAATATTTCATCTACAGAGAATAATAATAAGGATATTTGGAGTTAGAAAACCACTGAAATGACCAATTTAATTGGAATATGAGCGCATGATAAGGCCACCATTGGCATAGATCAAAGGAGGGTATTGATCTTATCAATCAATTTAATAAAAAATGGTATAATCCATTGTTTTATGAGTCCTACCTGGATATTAAATCATTTTTTTCAAAAAATATTATTGACAAGTATTGAGTGAAGTTTTTTCATTCACTGTGATGTGTTCATCCATAATCCAATGTTTCTTCATTATTTGATATGATCCTACAACAGAAGGAGGAAAGAAAATATCTAGAATCCACCCAAAATTTATGCAGTGGACCCTAGGAGATTCACCATATTGGTGGAATTATAGAGAGTTAGTTAGGTTAAAATAAAAAAATAATTTTATTAATTAAATGATTGAATGTACCACCAACATGTGAGATATCTGAATTCCACGTGGCGGCCTATTTTAGGTTTCACCTAGGGTAAAAAATCTCATTCCAGACATAGTTGTGGTCTCAGATTTATGATCTGATCTTCTATTTAAGATTTATCCAATTTTATTTAAAAAAATATGTGTGTGTAATATAAAATGCATTTATTGTTAATATAAAATTAATTTTAGGCACACAGAGCAATGGAATTGCACCACATCTCTGTTACTATATCTAAAAGAATATATAGAAATATTTTAAATTATTAAGAAGAAAAAACCAATCTATACCTCATTTAATCCTTCAATATTTACATCTCCTAATAGAAAAACTAAAAAACAAATCAGGATACTGAGCTTACATCTGCAAATCCCACTCTAAGGAACATTCATGTGTGTTCCTGTACTACCCCAATATACGAACCAAGGGGATGATCTATCCATCTAAGGTCCTCTTCTATCGATCTTGATCCCCATTGGGTGATCTACAATGGTGGATCCATCCTCGAGGTCCAAGATTCCCTAGTCAATGATGTTCATGTAGCCTTTCATGTATGTCCTCAACTATGAAATGTGGAAGATTCCATGCACCTACTCCAGCTTTGTGGGTACGGAGAGGGATTAAACAACCTAACAAACTCTCTAAATGATCTCTAATGGCACGATGAATCTGAAGGATATCTTTCCTACCCAACTAAACCTCTTCAATCATCATCATGGGGATACTCTCAAGAAAATGTGGTCTCCCTATACAATCTCCAATGAAATATGACAGCGATCAATGCTGGATTTCTATTTTTGATTGATCACCCTAATCTTCTCATGCATGACCTGGACCTTCTCCATAATTTCCTGTACTAACTTTGTTCCCAAAAGATATGTCTCTCCCATATTTATCTAGCACAATGGCGACCTACATGATTTCTTATATAGTTCCTCAAAAAATGATTTATGTGTATAGTAGAGTGGTATATGTTGTTTTGTGCAAGCTCTACTAAGAGTAAGGGATCCTCCCAGCTCCGGTGGAAGTCTATCACACAAGCCCTCAGCATATACTTCAACATCGAGATAGTGTGCTTGGTCCAGCCATCGGTCTAGGGGAAAAGTATGTAAAAATCATCATCTGGGTCCAACATGACTCATATAGAACTTTCTATATTGATGACGTGAACTATGATTCACGATCAGAGACATTTGTCGAGGGATCCCCACGAAGGCAAACAATATCACGTACATGAAACTGCCTCAAACTCTCCACCGAACTCTACTCCCTGGTAGTAAGGAAGTGTTTTGACTTCATGAGTCGGTCAATTATCACGCATATGGTGTGATGAACCTCCAATATGAATGGAATCACTATCATAAGGTTTATTTATATGTCATACCATTTCTACTCTGGGATCTCAAGGTTCTTTGATAAACCTACACAAACCTGGTACTCAGCTTTCACCTACTGACATGCGAGGAACCAATAGAAGAACACATCTAAGCTTTATCTCACTTCAGACAATAAAAATGTCTGCTATTGTTCTCCATACATCTTCCCCACACTGAGATTTACAACTAGTGGACAATTGTTGAACTCCCCCATCAACTCCTCCCTTATAGGGTCTAGAACCACCATCCATCCCTACAAGAGGATGATGTGATTACCTCCTTCATAAAATCCATATGGTGAGTATCCTATGGATATTTGTTCATGAAATACCTCATAGTAAATGTATCCCAGCTGTGACTCTCTCATACGCTTGATATATGGAGGAGTCAATGCTATTGATTGAAGGAAAACTGCACCATCCTTCTCCACTTGGTTCATCTATAGGGAACCCATCTAATCAGAATACTTATTCACAAAGAGAGCATGTGTCTCCCTATTAAGGGAATTTTTTACTATGTTTCCCTTCCCGAAGTATAAACAATCTCCATTTCCTTTTTTTATAGACACTCTAACCGATGACACTATCTCATGTTCAAGTCTCAATGCATAATGATGTACCTAAGACTCTAATGGTCTGAGTAAAGTGAAAAGAACTCTCCCAAATGATTGTGCCTCCAAATCCTTAGGGTTAGGACAACCTCTACCAGATGTTGGTGTCAAGTCACGTAGTTATGCTCATGGTGTGTCAATTTCCTCGACCCATATGTGAAACTACCTACCACTGCATCAACATGCTGCCAATACTAGATCATGAAGAGTCATAATTCACTATATAATTTGTGCCCTCCTCTGATACTCTAAATATAGGAGAAATAATAATACTTATCCTCAACTCTTCAATGGACCTATGGAATTATCTAGTCTAGGTAAATTGCTTCCCTTTTCACATCAGGGTGGTCAAAGGGGCTATAATCTTATAGAATTATGCCACAATTTTCTAGAAATAACCTACCAAGCCAAGAAAACTCCATACTTTTGATATGAACTTGGGTGGATCCCAAGAGAGCACTATATCAATATTCATTGGATCCATGGAAAAAATGTTAAAAATTAAAATCCCCCAAAAAGTTAACCTTGTGAGTCCAGAACTGTAACATAGAGATCTTCCCATAAAATTTGTTCTCTTGATGAAAATATAGAACCATCCTCATGTGCTCTGCATGTTCCCCCTCTGATACAGAGTGGATGAGTATTTATTTGATTAAGACAACCAAAAAATGGTCCAAGTATTGTTGTAAGACCTAGTTTAAGAAATCCATAAAAATATAAGGGGCATTCATTACACCATACATCATCACTAGGAACTGATAGTGTTTGTAGTGACATCGAAATTCCAGATTCAGAATATCATCCACATGAACCCTCTACAGGTAATCGTTGGAACTCAGATCGATCTTCAAGAACAATCTCATGCCTACAATTTGTTATAGAGGTCATCAATACTATGTAATGGATTATTTTTTATCGCATCCTGGTTCATCTTATGATAATTAACAAAAATATGTCAGCTCGCGTTATCCTTTTTCATGAAAAACACTAGAACTATGTGAGGAGAGATAATGGGCCTAATAAATCCCATTACTCTAAGGTCATCAAACAGCAACTGTGACTCCCAGTTCGTTATAGGGGCCACCCAATATTCCAAAGAAGATATTAGAGTAGTCCTAGGATGAAATTCAATATAAAGCTCCATATCCTACCATAGAGGTAGTCTTGGGATGTCCTCGGTAAAAACATATATAAAATCTTCTGCATTTAAAGGAATCCAGATGCCTAGAGAGAATTGTTTAAACGGATACACTATCAAAATGATGAGTCATTTGTTGCAATCTCCTTCTCACAAAACCCACTTTCCCTACCATGAGATCTATCTCTCTAAAAAGGAAGAATCTCATCCCATCGGTGAAAATGTATCTAACTCGTATATGGTGACAGTCAATCTGGGCTCAGACCATAGACAAAAAACTCATACCCAATATTTCTTCATGGATTTCCATCAGCGTGACCAAAATGTCCGACATGAACCTCTCTACACTAAGCTATAGATCTCACTGTCATCAGATATATGATATAGAAGAAGAATTCCCATTGATAGAAAATTCTCTATTACTAGTTCATGTTCCAACACCCCAATATAGTTGGGGATGAAAAAGGGTACCATACTAGCATGGATCTATCTATGGAGTCCCTTATCAAACTTATGTGATCATATGTAATCATCACGGATCATCTTGAGGGAGTATCATGTAATGTCTGTTAACATTCCAGTATACTTATCCACTATCATCCCTCCCAATTGAAGCTCCATAAGCTCTCAAATCCAAACTGAGCACAAAATGGTGGGGTAGTACTACTCACAGAATAAATGTTGTAATTTAGACTAGGAGAGAGTTGACTCATCATGCATATGGGTAACCAAAATCCCTCAGCTCCCAACTTTACCATAGAAAATACTAGTTATTAGTGAAACCACTCGATTTGTTGGTTTCTAGGTGATCCTTGAAACATAGGCCACTAACTCTATCCATAACTCTTCTACCAAAGGATCGGGCTCACCATAGAACCCCAGTGACCTCTGGTGCTGGAACTCATAGAGTGTGAAAAATTTATGGGCATACTTAGCCTACCATTTTGGGATGATATGATATTGAATAGGTGGGGATAATTCTAATTTCCCACATGGAGGAAGAAGCTTATGGGATAGAGCCTAAAATGAGGCCTCATTAGTCATTGGATCATCGTCACAATTCAGAACTAGCCTCCCGGATAGCTATCATTGCGAAGGTGTCCCGAAATTTAATCATTTCATACCACGGTCAAACAATCATATATATTCATATATAACAATGTAGAGATTAATCAAGAAGCTAAATAAAATAATCATTCTTATATGATGCATGTTACATTGATCCCTTCAACCAATGTCTTGGTATTCCAAGTCGATAAGAATGTATTTAAGGTCCTGATAGATGGATATGTCAACCGACCATACCATCAGTGGATTCCCTATCCTGAGAGCCACACTAAATACACTATGACATTGTTTCACTAATTACAACAAAATAATCCTAAGGGGGCTACAACAAACACCATACCAAGGATCAAACCACCTCTGATACCAATATGTCATGACCCAACCGTAGTAGGTTCTTGAGTTGCAATTACCCTAGGTCTGCCTCCACAAGATAGGGGCTAGAGAATAACACCAAAGTAATAACTAACGTAGGATATTTTTTACTAAGTATGTATATGCACACACAAATCCATTATGATGAAGAAGTGTAGAGGAATACAAAGTTAAAGAAGTAGAATACTTGGAGAATGACCATGCATGTAAAACCTCTAGACAGAGCAAGTGTAAGGTTGTACAAATTGAAAATTATATGGGAAAACACAAACCCAACTAGAAAGATGTCTCAACCTGAAAAAACCAGAATGTATAAGGGTGAGAGAGATCAGCTTCTAATAACTCAACTGCAACCACAATACATGGTCTAAAGTTCCAGGTATCCCTTGCATCATTTGAAGTCATTGTTGACCTGTCTTTTGTCTTCATATGACACGACATGTGTGGGAAAATTCTAAGCATAGGTGGGTATATACATACCTTGTATGACACTTCGAAAGATGAAGGGGGTAGAAAGAGATACAATCAGAATAGAAAAATAGTAGATTGTAAACCAGATGTAGCTCAACCCAAGAAATAAGAATAGTTACCTCATCCAAACACAAGGGGATGAACATGGTATGTAGATGGGATAGACATCATGTCTTTTCCACCTATAGTATGAGAATAACTGCATCCAACCATGAGAAGATAAACATGAAAAGTAGGTGTCATACTCCATGCAGCATTTCATCCCATGGAAAGTGAGTGCACAAATCCATAGGTATGGATACACATATACACAGATATATATATATATATACTCAGTTAAAAGAATCAGAAATGTGAAAGAAAGGGGATCTTCACCTCACATAACATCCAATGAAAAGAGTCAACAACTATTCCAAAAGCAAACAACGATGCCCAACATATCGTGTATCTGCTCAACAGAAACCCACCAATGCAATCCATGCAATCCATTACTCGTCATTATTTCGCACAATTGAGGGGACATAGTATCTTGGTAGAGGACCCATTCTCTGGTATAAAAGGAGAGTTATACTCAGTGGATAGATAGAGGACCCATTCAATTCCTAGTATGAGGGTTCTGCTCTAATTATTGATAGAGGGCCCATGCCCTGTTCCAATAGAAGGGTTCCACTCTGATGGTAGAGGACACATGCCCAGCCCACCAGGAGGTTTCCACTCCTGAATTCGATAGCGGATTCATTCCCGAGAACAATAGTAGGGTTCCCCTCTGATGTTAGAGTACCCATTCCCTACCAAGCATGAGGGATACACTCTTTAAGTCGATATAGGACCCATTCCATGTACCACTAGGAGGGTTCCACTATAATTTTAGAGGAACAATTCCTAGACCAACTAGATGGTTCTACATTAGGAACCTGTATAGGATCTATACCCACCCCAGTTAGACGTTTCAACTCTAGTCATCGAGGACCCATGCCTATCCTAGATGGAGGGTTCCACTCGGATGTCTGTATAGGACCTATACCAAGCCCAACAAGAGGGTTCCACTCAAGGAGTATATAGTTGACTCATAGATAGACATGTTTAAGGGTTCCAATATAAAATCAATCAAGGACCCAAGACCATCCCAGCTTGAGGGTTCCACTTAGGATGCCTCTACTAATCCTATGTGACCACTCCCATCATCAAGCATCTTCTAAATAGGAATCAGCCTTCTCAAATCCCACATCATATCTCAAAATCCACAATTGAGGTAAAAATCATGTTATATGTGAAAAAACACTCAATATTGGATACATGTGGTCCAAATTATGAGTAAAAATGAAGGTAATGCGAGATATTGATGTTTTCAAAAATGGAACCAAGGGTTACATAGCAATGTGAGAGGACCCACATAGCGTGTGGACCCACTCCACCACATGTTCGTCTCCATAGAAGTACATGGATCTCCTACCACGTAGGGATACATTTCATTTGGGGGATATATGGGGTGTGATCAAGTTACATGCAGTCCCACCAGTATACTTTACCAAGATTGTGTATTCATCTTGTGTCTGTGTACCTTAGTAGATAGCATTCCTCTTCACATGGGGTGTCACTCGTGTCCCTGTCCATTCTTGTGTACTCGGGCACATAGCATGTGCCTACCCCTGTGATCTTCCACATAGTTCATCCGCATCGGGAAGGGGGTACATAGTGTCTAGGGATTCTACATAGTGTATCATCCTTATAAAATCCTAAACCCTTATCAATTGTAGAATAGGGTATACATGTCATGTGTTCATCGTAATACATAGTGTATAGTCATGTTTTTTAAAATTTCTCAAATCCATATTCCACTTTTAATATCTGACCATTCCATAATAGTTCTCACCTCAATACCATCCTCAATTAGTGGATATAGTCTAGATCGACAGTTTATGAAGATCTAGTGTCTAGAAATTTGTTACCATTGATCTTTAAAGGATCATAACATGTCTGGAACACTTCCAATTCATACTATTCAAATGGTTTGTTCTTAAATCATCATAAAGATCAACCAAATATCATAATAAACAAATATATGAATTTTATTAATCAATCTATCACCAACATGTGATTTCATCATGATTTGCGGGGTCTGATCTGGCTCGGTACGACCCGGTAATGTCAAAACGGGACTATAGTGTCCAACTAGTGAAGAACACAAAGATATTGAGGGAATAAAGGCATCAAAAAAAATTATTGATATTTATCGATCATTATTCTATAATAAAAAACATCAATGATAACAAGGGTAGAAAATGATTGAAATAACTAATATAATCGGTACACTGGGACATTCTAAGACCACAATTGACGTAGATCAAAGGGGTGGATTGATTTGATCATTAAATTTAATCAAAATAGATTAATATAAATTTTTATGAGTTAGGTTTAGATATTGGATAATTAATAATCTAAGAACACACATGCCATCAATTTAAGGAATTTGTTTTATTTTTTTCACTCTGATCTGATCAGATCCATTGTTTTGTCGTCATCCGATATGATCCACCAACAGAATGAGGAAAGAGAATCTTTAAAATACTCTCAAGGTGTATGCCTCTAACACTAAAGTATATTCCATAGAAGATAATTTATAAAATATTATTTAGGTTGAAATAATAAATTAATTATATTATTTTGATTAATTAACTGACTTAATGTACTGCCAATGGGTGAGATATCTGAACACCCCACAACGATTTATTTTTGGTCATGCATATGGAAAAAATGGCATTCTAGAATCAACTATGGTCTCATATTTATGATCAATTCATTAATTTAATATTTATCCCATTTTCTTTAAGAATCTATGTGCTTGTAATATAAAATATATTTAAAAATTTTATAAAATTAATTATAGGAATATCGTGCCTTAGAATCACATGTTGTTTTAGTGTCTGAATCCGGGAAAACATATAAAAATATTTCAAAGTCTTACAAGGTAAAATATTTTGATGTAAATCATTTATTCTTAATGAAAAAATATTATCAAAAAAAATTATCTAGAGAAGGATGTACATGTTTTACTAGGAAGTTAAACCACTAGAAAATAATATAGATTTTTCAATAAACGAACCAATGTTTGGGAATAATTTCATCCTATCACCTTTGATAAAATGGATCGACATGAGCCTAATACAACTCTAGAAAACCTTTTTCATGATATATTAAATTTTAATATCAATAAACCCTCAAATAATCCTGAATAACATAAATAATAACATGTTGTATATCCAAAATTTGAGAAATATGGCCAACTATATTTTGAGGAAGACATGGAATAAAAAACCACCTCTATTCCTAAAACCACTAGAACCCATATATACCATCCATTTTTTTCTGTTTTGGACACTTAGATAAAGGATCTCATACTAGTGATTCTAATAGAAACCATGTTTAAAATAAATAATTCATATCACAGATGGAACCTAAAAAAATATAGATATTATGAATAATGAATTTAGGATCATAGACATGCAGGAAGAGTTAAATTATTTTTAATATAATAAAGTTAAAAAACATAAAGAAATACCTAATGACTATCAAAAAATTTCAACAAAATGGGTGTTTAGAAACAAGTTTTATGAATTTGAAACAATAATTAGAAATAAATGTAGATTGGTTTCATAAGGTTATAGTTAAGAAGGGATTTACTATAATGAAACATTTTCACCATTACCTATACATGATGGAATTGAAATAATTCTATATTATACACCAAATTTAAATTTTAAGATATTTCATATAGATTTAAAGAGTTAATTACTTGATTGTTATATTGTTGACTGTATTTTTGTAAAATAACCCATGGATTTCAAAATCCTCATTTTCTAATTACTATTTTCAACCATTCTAAATCTCTTTAATGTTTAAAAATTCTCCTTGATCTTAGTATGATAGACTATTCTCTTTCATTGTTTATAAATGTTTTTAATCATGAATATCTAATAATAACCTAATCATAAAAATTATTACAAAAGATATTTGGTTGATAAAATCTATGTTGGTGAAATTATTTTTAGCTCATCCAAAAGCTAGTTAGGTATTTAAATTTATGAAATGATGAAAATGTAATTTGAAGTGACTTCAATGGATAACATATTTTTTTTCATTGTTTTCACGTTTTCTAAAAAAAGAAAGGAATTTTTTCCTCAAATAAATTAAATAAAATATATTTTAAAATGGTTTTGAATGTATAGAACAAATTATGGAGACACTCCTATGAATAAAATATGTCAATTATATTTAGATGAAGATGAAAAACAAGTTGACCAAATATTATAACAACCCTGCACTTTATTACACACGTAAAAATGATTTATTACATAAACAATCACTTAATAAAACTCTGTGGATCGACAGGTCTAGTGTCTTGGGAAATTTAAAACATTACATAACAACTTAGAACATAAAAAACAAGATATTTATTGAAAAATTCTTTTAAATGACCATAACATTCTTTCGTAATCTGCATTGTATGAGATAACTTGAGGAAATGTATAAGAAAAGGGTGAACTATAAAGCCTAAGGAGGGAGTAAACAACACATAACATGAGGAATAAAATTCATGTTATCCAATAGGAATATCAATGGATCATAAGAGAAACATTAAATATAGGCATGATATATCATGACTATCATAACATGGAAATGTGGAAACCAAATTTAACATGATATTAGCATGGTCGAAGGATCATTTCACATGGAGAATGAGTAAACCCTCATTGAACTTGAATTATATTGAATAAACCCTCTTTGAACTTGACGTATCATGATATTACTATTTACCCAATACATTGAAGTGTTATCAGGGTGCACCCTTCTTAATCATTTATTTTGATTAATAAGTGTGCCACATAGATCACACAACATGGATTAATTAAACTTCATCATTTATTAAAATATTATGGAATGTGGAATTCAAATATAAAACTCTATAATCAATAAGTAAATGTACATAAAGGTGAATACCCTTGATATAGAAAGGTACAACATATTCACTACACAATGACTTTGGCTTAGACAATTGCGGTCCAATTTCGGCAGTATAACGAAATGACATAAGAATTCATAAAAATGGTTTATAAAATATAAAGGGGTATCTCATCATAAAATCATGAAATGTAAATTAATGGGGTTATATAGATACATTTCCAAACATATGTAATGGAATTTAGATATAATATATAAGAATTTCTTGAATGTAAATGAGAAGAGAGAAATACCTTATGGAATTTCGGCATGGTAATGGGTGTGCATGGGAGGCATTATGTAAAGACCGTAAAATTCAAGGGAAATTTTTTTCTTAATTTTCTTTGGATTTTTACAAGAGCGCGGTTTCAGACGGCACCTGATTCCGAGGCCCGGAGTGCCCGGAATTAATTTCCGAAGTTTGGCTCGGGTACGTTCAGTGAACGAACGAGCGGGAATTCCTAACTTTTGATCCGGTGCTCGGAATTGAAATCCGAGGGCACCGATGAACTCGCAGTGCCGATATTCGCTTAAAGAGACCCTTTCGGGAGTTGCGTATGTTGCGGGTTGAAAGTTAGTTTTGGGGATTAAAAGATAAGTAAAATAAAATTGTGTGTGAATTTTATTTTATTCTAGGTGGTTAGACTCTCTCATGGGAAGTTGTTGGTGGGGCCCGCAACCACCCAACTTCCCATGTGTGGTTATGAGGGAGGTGGGGCCCACACGAACCCCCCACCTTTTCAAATTCCCTAACCCCTCTAAACCCCCTCTTTAATTTGTGACTCTCCCCTACATTAAAACTTGCCAACTTATCTTTCCATTTAATTTCTTGACAACTCAAGATTTTAATTAATGTAATAAATTCAACTTTTGAATTTTTGAAAGGTGGGCAAAGTGAAAATAAAATAAGGGTAGCTTATTTTATTTTGGGGGTTGCTGTGTTGTGTGGAGATTTGAGAGAGGAAGAGTTCTACACTTTGAAGAACTTCTTTTTCCTCCTTGAAGAACGCGAAGAACCTTCGAACATCGACGAAGAACGCCACGTATTCGGGAATCGTCTTTCGCGACGCCATACCCGCGACACCGACGACGTCTTCTTCCGCGTCATCTTTTCCCGCGACGAAATCGTCGTCAAAGAACTTCGAATCCTCGCTTCACGACATCGACGTCCTTCTTCCGTGACGCCGACCACCGCGACGCGTCTTCCGCGGGTCGTTGACGATCTTCGTTCTTGAAACCAGAGGTAGGGGATGATCTTTATTGATTATTTTTATTCCTTTCTTGAATCGTGGATTTTAGCATGACTTAACGTGTGACTTATTTTATTTAAGTTCCGTTTTTAATTCTTTAACGTGAGGGGGACCGGACCGCACGAACACGGCCGAATCCCCCTCCATCGTTCTTGTTGTTCATGCTGGAGGAAACAAGTAACGTGGTGCCGTCGCACCACGCGGATGAACGTTCAGATATTTTCCGCAACGCCGTCGCGCTTCGTCGAGGAGAGATTTCAAGAACGCGACGCCGTCGCGCCGCGTTGGGAGGATTCTTGGCACGGAGAAAGGGGCGCGGTGCCGTCGCACCGCGCCGGACGACGAACACCGCGGCCGGTTCCGGGCCGCGGTGAGACGAGGAGACCGCGGCCGGTTCCGGGCCGCGGCGGAAGGAAAGACCGGCGGCCGTGCTGCCGGCGTCGGAAATCAGGGGCGGGACCGGAATTTCCCGGTCCCGTTAGTAAAAACCGGCCGGCCAGCGGGCCGGCCGGATATCATAAAAACCGGGGGTTTAAAACCCCCGGCCGGCTCTTCAAACCCCCCTCTTAAAGAGGGGGGCGGTTCATTTAAGGAGGGGGGGGCAACAGCCCCCCGGTTAGACCAGCCGGCCCCCATTTGCGGGGGCCGTTTTTGGGCAAAGGCACGGCTCAAAGCCGTGCCGCCCTCACAAAGCAGGGGGGGCTTGATTGCCCCCCGCGTGACCCACGTGCGGCGCCCAGCGCCGCCGCCGCGGCCCGCCGCGGTCCGCCGCCGCCACGCGGCCCGCCGCCGCCACGCGGCTCGCCAGCCGCCGCCGCCACGCGGTCCGCCGCCGCCACGCGGCCCGCCGCCCGCCGCCGCCACGCGGCTCGCCAGCCGCCGCCGCCACGTGGCCCGCCGCCGCCGCGCCACGCGGCCGCCGCCGCCACGCGGCCCGCCGCCGCCACGTGGCCCGCCGCCGCCGTCCGCCGCCGCCGGCCGCCGCCGCCGGCCGCCGCGCCACCCAAGGGGGGGGGGGGGGGTCGGGCCGGGTCGTTCCGGACCCGGACCCCCCCGTTTCGGACCAGATTCGGTTTTTGGCTCATAACTTGAGCCTCGGACCTCCGAATGACGAACCGTCTGCGGCAACGCGATCCTTGGATCGAGACGGTCGTTTCGGTATATCGCACTCAAGGTTTCGGTTTACTTTGAGTTCGGCCGGGTTGGTTCGTTCACGAAACCAACCGGGCCTTCGGAGCGGAAACGCTCATATCTTGAGCTACGGACGTCTGATTGACGCGCCGTCAGTCGCGTAGTGTTCCTCTTAGTGAGACGGATCTTTTGGCATACTCCGCCCGAGGTTTGGACGCAGGTGGAGTATGGTCGGGTTGGTTTTGCCTTAAAAACCAACCGGGCCCCGGAGACAAAAATGCCAATAACTCTCAGACCAGGCGTCCGATCGACGCGCCGTCTGTTGCGTTGAGTTCCTGTTGACGATACGGAACTTTTGGATACATCAACTTCGGTCTTCGTGACAGTTGATGTATCAGCCTCTCGGCTCGTGGAGCGGACCCTCCGTACGAGCTTGCTGTGTGCGGGAACCCTAGTGCTGGCTGCGACTGCTACTACTGCTACTGCTACTGTTCTACTGCGACGACGACAGTACAGAGATCCTGTGTGGATTCGACGACGACAGTACAGAGATCCTGTGTGGATTCGACGACGACGACTACAGCACTCAGCGATCCTACGTGGATCAGTGCTTCAGGTTCTGTGTGAGCCCGATCCTGTGTGGGTCCTTGCGCTCAGCGGTTCTGTGTGAGCCAGCGCCTACAGGTTCTGTGTGAGCCCGATCCTGTGTGGGTCTTCTGCGGGGGTTAGTTACCTATCGATCCTTCGTGGGTCCGACGACTTGGATGGATCAGTGATCATCTTTATCGTCCTTGAAGAAGTATACCTGTGTGAGCTGAATCCTGTTACTTTCCTTTGTGGAATACGTATACTTTCCTGCGTGGACTGAGTTATACTTGGGCTCGGAGGTTGGAGCGTATCTGAATTGATGACTTAGGTATATGTATGGGCATATACCTAAGCAGTGTTGGTTGTTACTTCGTGATTGTACTTTGCTTCGTGGTTTATCCTTTGTGGATTTTGAGAGACCTTCAGGGGTCTCGGGGACCCTACTGAGTAGCTTATACTCACCCCTGCACGGGCTTCGCCCGCACTACGTTGTGTTGGTTGCAGACGACGGACAGCGTTGACCTTAGCTGAGGTTTGCGGAGCGGGACGGTACCCGGAGGTGGACCACTGGGCGGGACGAGCACGGAGCGGACGGTGGGACCCGTGGAGCAGAGGAGCTATCTGTACCCACCCTTCAGGTGGGATTTTCCAGTGGACAGCACGGAGTAGCGGCCTTTACTTTTCAGTTGCTGTTTTTCCCTTTTCGAGTTGTACTTTACTTTCAGTTTGGGTTTGTATTCTGGCCCATTTACTTTTCCGCACTTCAGTTGTACTCTGCTTGCTTAGTGTTTACTTTCCGCTTGTTTACTCTGTGGTGTGTGTTTACCTTTTCAAAGGCAATGCCTTCCCAATTTGCTGGGATCTACGCCTTGGTGCTAGTCGCCAGCCCCTGGCCTATGGAAGGCGGGCTTGGGGTAGTCACGGCACGGACCCCGAGGGCGGGTCGTGACAAATTGGTATCAGAGGAGTTCGGTTCTACCGCGAACTCTGATCTTTTCTATGTGAAGCAATAATGTTTAGCGTATTGAGTGTGGTTATCAGTCCAGGGAGTCCAGTGTTGGTGCGGCGGCCGACGTATCCACACACCAGGACCCTGACGTCTGATTTCCGACTTAATGCACGAAAACATTGATTGCGTGTGTGTTTCAAAGTTTTCTTTGTGATTACTTATATCAGCTCACCAGGTATACTGTTCTAACCGTGGCGCACCTGTTTCCTTTTCAGGATGGCCCCACGACGGCAGCCAGCTAGGGTTCCGATGGTCGAGCGAGACGACAGCCCACCGAGCGACGAGGCTTCGGTGCAGGGCCCTTTTCCAGTAGTGGCACCGGCGGTAGCTTTACCCGCCGAGCCCCCGATGCTTCCAGCAGCAGCCGCTGACGATGCACGTCGCCTCAGCGCACTGCATGAGTTTCAGTGACAGCGACCGCCCAGGTTTCGCGGGGAGACGGATCCCCAGGCAGCAGAGGACTGGCTGGAGGCAGTTGTTCGAGTGTTTAGGCTAGTGAGGACACCAGCAGACCTCATGGTGATCCTCGCTGCGAGCCTACTACACGCAGCAGCAGGACGATGGTGGAGCCTGATGCTCCAGGTGCACGATGAGGCATCTCTACTCTGGACGGACTTCGAGAGCCTCTTCCGCTCTGAGTTCGTCCCGGCCACCCTTCGAGCGGTGCGTATCCAGGAGCTTCTACAGCTGCGGCAGGGCAGCATGACGGTCGCCCAGTACTCGGCGAGATTTACCGATCTCTCGCGCTACTCGACCGACATGGTGCGGGACCCATTCTTCCGGGCCCGGACCTTCGAGCAGGGTTTGAGACACGAGATCAGGGCATCGCTGATCTCCCTCAGCATACCGACTCAGACAGGAGTACTGGAGCGGGCTCTTCTGATCGAGAGCTTCCTTGCTGAGTCTACACCAGCACAGCGACCCACCGCAGGGCGGCACGTGGCAGAGTCATCTGCAGCAGGCAGTCGACGGATGACTCAGGGGTCCAGGCAGACCAGACCTTCAGGCCGACGATCTCAGGGCACTGGCTCAGCAGTGCGGGGCACACAGCGCGGAGCCAGTCTTCCGAGAGGCAGGCAGTGCTACTCGTGCGGCGGGCAGGGCCACATGGCTCGCGACTGCCCGACCCGCCGTGCCGAGGAGCAGCAGTCAGTTGATGGACCACCGAGGCAGAGGCAGAGGGTCGACCGTGGCGGTCCGCAGGGAGGAGGCGGACGAGGCAGAGGAGCTGGACGAGCAGCTGGTGGTGGCCGACGCTTTGAGGCTCTACCACCACCACCACCAGGAGGTCCACCCCGACCACAGGGAGCTGGCGGGCAGCGACAGGCACAGCTCCAGGCAGCAGAGGCCTACGACCACGGCGCACCTGAGATGATTCGAGGTACTATCTGTGTCTTTTCCACCCTTGCTGCAGTTCTTATAGACACAGGAGCGAGTCACTCTTTCATAGCCGCTGCCCTTGTTCGGAGCTCGGAGATTCCGACAGAGCCGTTGGCTCGATCCTTACGGCTAGAGACTCCTACGGGAGCAGACTCGACGATTACGCACTGGTGCCGGCAGTGTGAGCTTACTCTAGGAGGCGAGAGCTTCGGCTGGGATCTTCTTGTAGCAGCGTCGAGGCCTTACGACGTCATCTTGGGCATGGATTGGCTGTCTACGGTCCATGCACAGATTGACTGTTTTAGGCGCAAGGTGCGATGTGTACGCACCGACGGGAGCAGGTTCACCTTCACCGGCGAGAAGGGAGCCTTAGCAGCACAGGATGGACTTCCGCGGAGGAGAGGACAGCCCATCACTCATCAGTTGGCTAGCCTTATCCTTGGAGCAGTTGACGTGCGGAGTCCTGGTTTTCCTGCAGTGGTGGATCAGTATGCGGACGTTTTTCCCGACGATGTTCCAGGGCTACCTCCTCGCAGAGAGGTAGACTTTTATATTGACTTGTACCCCGGGACAGCCCCGATATCCACTCCAGCATATCGGATGGCCCCCGCCGAGCTTCGAGAGCTACGGGTACAGTTGGAGGACTTGCAGGGCAAGGGATTCATCCGACCCAGTGTTTCACCCTGGGCTTCCCCGATATTGTTCGCCAAGAAGGCGGACGGGAGCTTGCGACTTTGTGTTGACTATCGTCGCCTGAACCAGGTGACAGTGAGGAACAAGTATCCGCTACCGAGGATTGATGACCTCTTTGATCAGCTCAAGGGAGCACGGTGGTTCTCAAAGATAGACCTCCGGTCAGGCTATCATCAGCTCAGAGTCAGAAACGAGGATGTGCAGAAGACGGCCTTCAGATGTCGGTATGGCCACTATGAGTTCTTGGTTATGCCTTTCGGTGTAACCAATGCTCCAGCAGTGTTCATGGCTCTCATGAACAGGATCTTTCAGCCATACCTCGATCGGTTTGTCGTGGTCTTCATCGACGACATTCTGATTTACTCTACGACAGAGGAGGAGCACGCCTATCACTTGCGAGTTGTCCTTGACACACTCCGAGAGCACCAGCTTTATGGAAAGCTCTCAAAGTGCCAGTTCTGGATACGTGAGGTCCACTTTTTGGGACACGTTATCTCTGAGGCGGGAGTTGCAGTAGATCCCGCGAAGATTGAGGCTGTGTTAGCATGGGAGCCACCCAGGAGCGTGACTGAGGTTCGGAGTTTCTTGGGACTAGCTGGATACTATCGGAGATTCGTTCCAGACTTCTCTAGAGTTGCGGCATCACTCACGGCTTTGACGAAGAAGGGGAAACCCTTCGTGTGGACTGACAGATGTCAGCAGAGCTTCCAGGAGCTGAGACAGAGATTGACTAGCGCACCTATCTTGAGGTTGCCTGAGGAGGGAGTAGGGTACGTAGTTTACTGCGATGCATCAGGGACCGGACTCGGATGTGTTCTGATGCAGGAGCGGGCCGTGATCGCCTATGGATCACGTCAGTTGAGGCCGCATGAGCAGAACTACGCTACCCATGACCTAGAGTTAGCAGCAGTGGTCTTCGCTCTGAAGACATGGCGACACTATCTGATGGGCGAGCGCTTTACGGTCTTTTCCGATCATCAGAGTCTCAGGTATATCTTCTCGCAGAAGGACCTGAACCTGAGACAGCGACGATGGCTCGAGTTCCTCCAGGACTATGACTTTGAGATAGTCTATACTCCTGGGAAGGGGAACGTAGTAGCTGATGCTCTCAGCAGGAGGACGGGCATTCAACTACTTGAGGAGGCGACGGAGCAGCTAGCCTCTTTGCAGATATCCTTCGTGGATAGAGATGGAGCAGCCTTTCTACAGTCTCTCACAGTCACTCCTCCACTACTGCAGCGAGTCAGGGAGGCACAGCATGGGGACGCTGACTGTGAGACACGGCGTGCACAGATATCCTCGGGACAGACACCTGATGGTTTCTCCCTTGGAGCAGAGCACGACATCCTTTTCAGAGGACGTACCATGGTACCAGTCGCTTTGCGAGAGGAAGTGTTGAGGGAGTTTCACACTTCACCTTTAGCGGTACATCCTGGAGTGGCGAAGATGTACCAGGACCTCAGACGACAGCATTGGTGGCCGGGCATGAAGAAGGCTGTAGCAGAGTTCGTTTCTCGATGCCTTACCTGTCAGCAGGTGAAGGCAGAGCATCAGGTACCAGCAGGCTTGGTACAGCCCTTGGAGGTTCCGGAGTGGAAGTGGGACGGCATATCTATGGACTTCGTGACTGGACTTCCACGCACTTCCAGAGGTCACGACTCCATCTGGGTGATTGTTGACCGACTCACCAAGTCGGCACACTTCTTACCCATCAGAGAGCAGGGCTCGGTGGAGAGCTTGGGACGTCTCTACGTTCAGGAGATTGTGCGGCTCCACGGCGTGCCATCATCTATCGTTTCCGATCGTGATGCCCGCTTTACTTCCCGGCTTTGGAAGGGGTTGCAGGAGGCGTTCGGGACGCAGCTACGTCTTAGCACAGCTTTTCACCCTCAGACGGATGGTCAGACGGAGAGGACCATTCAGACTCTCGAGGACATGCTCCGCGCATGTGTCCTCGACTTTGGTCGTAGCTGGGAGGACCACCTACCCTTGGTGGAGTTTGCGTACAAGAACAGCTACCACTCCACTATCGGGATGGCACCGTACGAGGCATTGTACGGCCGACCATGTAGATCTCCTTTGTGCTGGACAGACCCTGGGGAATCAGCACTGGTGGGACCGGAGATGGTCCAGGCCACGACAGAGAAGGTCCAGGTCATCCAGGAGCGGATGAGGACAGCTCAGAGCCGGCAGAAGTCATATGCTGACAGGAGGCGGAGACCACTAGAGTTCGAGGATGGCGACCACGTCTTCTTGCGGGTCTCACCTCGACGTGGTATTCGGAGATTTGGCCGAGGCGGCAAGTTATCTCCGCGCTTCATCGGACCTTTCCAGATTCTCAGCAGGATTGGCGAGGTGGCTTATCGCCTGGCTCTACCACCTCAGTTGCACCGGGTGCACGACGTCTTTCACGTATCCCAGCTGAGGAGATACGTGCACGACCCGACGCACATCATTGACCATGGGGAGCTTGACGTTGACGATGGGGCGACTTTTACGGAGGTCCCGGTGGAGATAGAGGATCGACAGGAGCGGGTCCTACGTGGGCGATCGATTCTTCTTGTGCGCATCAGATGGCAGCACGGGAATCTCCAGGAGAGCACTTGGGAGCGGGAGGCTCAGATGCGTGCTCAGTACCCTCTTTTGTTCCCCTAGTTTTTGTTGTATCTTTACGGGGACGTAAAGCCCTGAGGTGGGAGTAATGTAAAGACCGTAAAATTCAAGGGAAATTTTTTTCTTAATTTTCTTTGGATTTTTACAAGAGCGCGGTTTCAGACGGCACCTGATTCCGAGGCCCGGAGTGCCCGGAATTAATTTCCGAAGTTTGGCTCGGGTACGTTCAGTGAACGAACGAGCGGGAATTCCTAACTTTTGATCCGGTGCTCGGAATTGAAATCCGAGGGCACCGATGAACTCGCAGTGCCGATATTCGCTTAAAGAGACCCTTTCGGGAGTTGCGTATGTTGCGGGTTGAAAGTTAGTTTTGGGGATTAAAAGATAAGTAAAATAAAATTGTGTGTGAATTTTATTTTATTCTAGGTGGTTAGACTCTCTCATGGGAAGTTGTTGGTGGGGCCCGCAACCACCCAACTTCCCATGTGTGGTTATGAGGGAGGTGGGGCCCACACGAACCCCCCACCTTTTCAAATTCCCTAACCCCTCTAAACCCCCTCTTTAATTTGTGACTCTCCCCTACATTAAAACTTGCCAACTTATCTTTCCATTTAATTTCTTGACAACTCAAGATTTTAATTAATGTAATAAATTCAACTTTTGAATTTTTGAAAGGTGGGCAAAGTGAAAATAAAATAAGGGTAGCTTATTTTATTTTGGGGGTTGCTGTGTTGTGTGGAGATTTGAGAGAGGAAGAGTTCTACACTTTGAAGAACTTCTTTTTCCTCCTTGAAGAACGCGAAGAACCTTCGAACATCGACGAAGAACGCCACGTACTCGGGAATCGTCTTTCGCGACGCCATACCCGCGACACCGACGACGTCTTCTTCCGCGTCATCTTTTCCCGCGACGAAATCGTCGTCAAAGAACTTCGAATCCTCGCTTCACGACATCGACGTCCTTCTTCCGTGACGCCGACCACCGCGACGCGTCTTCCGCGGGTCGTTGACGATCTTCGTTCTTGAAACCAGAGGTAGGGGATGATCTTTATTGATTATTTTTATTCCTTTCTTGAATCGTGGATTTTAGCATGACTTAACGTGTGACTTATTTTATTTAAGTTCCGTTTTTAATTCTTTAACGTGAGGGGGACCGGACCGCACGAACACGGCCGAATCCCCCTCCATCGTTCTTGTTGTTCATGCTGGAGGAAACAAGTAACGTGGTGCCGTCGCACCACGCGGATGAACGTTCAGATATTTTCCGCAACGCCGTCGCGCTTCGTCGAGGAGAGATTTCAAGAACGCGACGCCGTCGCGCCGCGTTGGGAGGATTCTTGGCACGGAGAAAGGGGCGCGGTGCCGTCGCACCGCGCCGGACGACGAACACCGCGGCCGGTTCCGGGCCGCGGTGAGACGAGGAGACCGCGGCCGGTTCCGGGCCGCGGCGGAAGGAAAGACCGGCGGCCGTGCCGCCGGCGTCGGAAATCAGGGGCGGGACCGGAATTTCCCGGTCCCGTTAGTAAAAACCGGCCGGCCAGCGGGCCGGCCGGATATCATAAAAACCGGGGGTTTAAAACCCCCGGCCGGCTCTTCAAACCCCCCTCTTAAAGAGGGGGGCGGTTCATTTAAGGAGGGGGGGCAACAGCCCCCCGGTTAGACCAGCCGGCCCCCATTTGCGGGGGCCGTTTTTGGGCAAAGGCACGGCTCAAAGCCGTGCCGCCCTCACAAAGCAGGGGGGGCTTGATTGCCCCCCGCGTGACCCACGTGCGGCGCCCAGCGCCGCCGCCGCGGCCCGCCGCGGTCCGCCGCCGCCACGCGGCCCGCCGCCGCCACGCGGCTCGCCAGCCGCCGCCGCCACGCGGTCCGCCGCCGCCACGCGGCCCGCCGCCCGCCGCCGCCACGCGGCTCGCCAGCCGCCGCCGCCACGTGGCCCTCCGCCGCCGCGCCACGCGGCCGCCGCCGCCACGCGGCCCGCCGCCGCCACGTGGCCCGCCGCCGCCGTCCGCCGCCGCCGGCCGCCGCCGCCGGCCGCCGCGCCACCCAAGGGGGGGGGGGTCGGGCCGGGTCGTTCCGGACCCGGACCCCCCCGTTTCGGACCAGATTCGGTTTTTGGCTCATAACTTGAGCCTCGGACCTCCGAATGACGAACCGTCTGCGGCAACGCGATCCTTGGATCGAGACGGTCGTTTCGGTATATCGCACTCAAGGTTTCGGTTTACTTTGAGTTCGGCCGGGTTGGTTCGTTCACGAAACCAACCGGGCCTTCGGAGCGGAAACGCTCATATCTTGAGCTACGGACGTCTGATTGACGCGCCGTCAGTCGCGTAGTGTTCCTCTTAGTGAGACGGATCTTTTGGCATACTCCGCCCGAGGTTTGGACGCAGGTGGAGTACGGTCGGGTTGGTTTTGCCTTAAAAACCAACCGGGCCCCGGAGACAAAAATGCCAATAACTCTCAGACCAGGCGTCCGATCGACGCGCCGTCTGTTGCGTTGAGTTCCTGTTGACGATACGGAACTTTTGGATACATCAACTTCGGTCTTCGTGACAGTTGATGTATCAGCCTCTCGGCTCGTGGAGCGGACCCTCCGTACGAGCTTGCTGTGTGCGGGAACCCTAGTGCTGGCTGCGACTGCTACTACTGCTACTGCTACTGTTCTACTTCGACGACGACAGTACAGAGATCCTGTGTGGATTCGACGACGACAGTACAGAGATCCTGTGTGGATTCGACGACGACGACTACAGCACTCAGCGATCCTACGTGGATCAGTGCTTCAGGTTCTGTGTGAGCCCGATCCTGTGTGGGTCCTTGCGCTCAGCGGTTCTGTGTGAGCCAGCGCCTACAGGTTCTGTGTGAGCCCGATCCTGTGTGGGTCTTCTGCGGGGGTTAGTTACCTATCGATCCTTCGTGGGTCCGACGACTTGGATGGATCAGTGATCATCTTTATCGTCCTTGAAGAAGTATACCTGTGTGAGCTGAATCCTGTTACTTTCCTTTGTGGAATACGTATACTTTCCTGCGTGGACTGAGTTATACTTGGGCTCGGAGGTTGGAGCGTATCTGAATTGATGACTTAGGTATATGTATGGGCATATACCTAAGCAGTGTTGGTTGTTACTTCGTGATTGTACTTTGCTTCGTGGTTTATCCTTTGTGGATTTTGAGAGACCTTCAGGGGTCTCGGGGACCCTACTGAGTAGCTTATACTCACCCCTGCACGGGCTTCGCCCGCACTACGTTGTGTTGGTTGCAGACGACGGACAGCGTTGACCTTAGCTGAGGTTTGCGGAGCGGGACGGTACCCGGAGGTGGACCACTGGGCGGGACGAGCACGGAGCGGACGGTGGGACCCGTGGAGCAGAGGAGCTATCTGTACCCACCCTTCAGGTGGGATTTTCCAGTGGACAGCACGGAGTAGCGGCCTTTACTTTTCAGTTGCTGTTTTTCCCTTTTCGAGTTGTACTTTACTTTCAGTTTGGGTTTGTATTCTGGCCCATTTACTTTTCCGCACTTCAGTTGTACTCTGCTTGCTTAGTGTTTACTTTCCGCTTGTTTACTCTGTGGTGTGTGTTTACCTTTTCAAAGGCAATGCCTTCCCAATTTGCTGGGATCTACGCCTTGGTGCTAGTCGCCAGCCCCTGGCCTATGGAAGGCGGGCTTGGGGTAGTCACGGCACGGACCCCGAGGGCGGGTCGTGACACATTAACGAGTGAGAAAGAGGTATTTCTTCATTAAAACATAAGTAGGGAAGTATGGGGGAGGTGATAAATCATCCCCAAATATTTTTAATTGAAAAAATGGTATAACAATATAAATAAATTTGGCGAAAAATGAGAAATGAAGAAATCCCTTATGGAATTTCGGTATGGTAACGGGTGCACATGGGAGGAATTAATGACAGGGAAAGGGGTATATCATCATTAAAACATATGTAGGGAATTATGTGGTAGGTTAGAAATCATACTACAACATTTTTAATTGAAAATAAAAGGTCCTAAAAACATAAAGAAATTTGGAAAAAATGAGAAAGAAAGAAATCCCTTACTTGGAAGTATGATCCCAAAGGCTTGGGAGAGGCTTGAGAGGGGATTATTGTGATCTTGGAGTGCCTTGGAAAGATTCTAGAGAGATTAGGAAAGGGGTTTTGAAATATACAAGTGGTTTGAGTGAAGAGGAATGAAAGATTGATTGGGTTTATATAGCAAAGGAAAGAGAATTCATTATTATTTACGTTTTGGACACCACACATTAAACTAATCAAAACCACAAACCAACACTTGGTTTTTTCCCATGGTGTTTTCCAAAGGGGAGTGGAAAACATTATTATATAAGTCCAATGGACTAATGTTTTAAAATATTATGCTTGCTTACATGGAGGTGAGTCACATCTTAAGGAAATCATTTTAAAATGTTAAAATGTTTTATAAGTCTTCGAGCGTCCACTAAGGATTTATAAAATAAATAAAACAAACCTAAAATCAAATTTTTTAATGGTAAAACATATATTGGCCTAAAATTTCTTTTACAGTATTTTATTAAATCACTATTGGGTCATTATGATGTCATAAAACACATTATATATTTAAACGGTAATTAATTTTTACCCAAAAATTTGACTATCTCATAAAATTATAAAAAATTAACCGTTAGATAATTTTGAAATCCTAAATAAAAAATAATATTAATTTTATCTAAATAATTTTATAATTATGTAAAATTTTTCTTTTAAAATAAAAACTGATATTTATCGAAAATTCATAGGATTTGAAAAAACTTCTTTCAAACCTTAACAGAAAATTAAAATTTTATTCATCAAAATTATATGATCATTTATATTTAATAAAAATTAATTTAGTAATAATATTTTTTAAAAATACTATTTAATCCAAAAATAAATAAATTAATTAAAATATATTTCTTAATTGAATATTAACTAAAATTACTATTTGTGCTTTAAAAACTATTTACGAAGTAAAAATAATAAAATCAATGTATATTGTTTATTCTATAAAAAAATAATGCACATAATCATAGTGCTATGTTATTGTTACATAACCCCTCATAACACTCGTATAAGACCTAAGGGTAAGGTGTGTGATGGTGATAGAATCATGGGGAGGCTCAGATAACATCACTGGGGTGGTAATCACTATTAACTTCTACTTCTCTCGTAGGTGGTTCTATTCAAGCTTAACTTGTTGAATATCAGCTAGGTCTTGGTCAAGAGTGAAGCACAGTGATTCCACCTCCATTCCAAACTCTAACAAATGGGCTTCGTATGGAGCAATTCTATTGGATGAGGCCATCACTTCCTTTGTCTGAGTAAACTGTATTTGTTAAAGCACTATATTTATACTAATAATGTGTTCGTTGTTCAACGACTATATTATCAATGGTAACGATTTGTAACGGTATTTTGAAATCCAAAATCATAAAACCAAGGAAGTTCGTATTTTATATAACCATTTTACATAATAATATATTTAATTAGATCATGAAGAATTTTCATTAATAAAATTTTGTGTCATAAAAATTTTCCCCCCTTAAAAAAATTTTCTGTCAAAATTTCATTTTCCCACACTAAAACAGATGTGGGTAACTCGGCCTCATCACTTGCTCCAGTTCCCATGTTGCTTCTTCAAAGCTTTGGTTTTTCCACAACAGCTTGATGAGGAGAATTGTCTTATTTCATAGAACATTTTCTATATGATATAAGATCTTTACAAGCTTATCTTCATTGGATAAGTCATTCTCCAATTCTACCACCTTTGGATTGCGTTCATGTGATGGGTCAGGTATGTACATCCTCAATATTGATACATGGAACACATCATGTACTTGGGATAGGTTCCTGGGGTTATCTAGTCGAGAGACCACTATTCGAATGCGAACAAGGATCTAAAAAAGGATGATGTACCTTGGACTAAGATTTCCCTTCTTCCCAAATCTCATAATTCTCTTCCACTTTGATATGCGGTGGAATACCATGTCTCTGACCTCAAACTCTAGATCTTGTGTGTCAACCCTGAATAGATTTAATGTGCTACTAATGGTCCTAAACTTCTCCACCATTTCATTAACCATTTATGTACATAGGATTTTTCACCCCCAACTTCATCCCAACATGTCAGTGTTCTACACCTCTTCCCATACAGGGCTTCATAAGTATCCTTTTGAATTCTTGAGTAGAAACTGTTATTGTAATAGAACTCAACCAGAGGAATATGTTGATCCCATCCTCTTTTGAATTCCATTGATAATGCTCTCAATATGACCTCATGTTTTTGTATATTCCACTCATATTGTTCATTAGTTTGAGGATGATAAGAAGTATGGAAGTTTAGCTCAGTATTTAGAGCATGTTAAAGACTCCTCCAGATCATAGAGGTGAATCTTGGATCTTGATCGGATACAATAGATAGTGTTACTCCATGAAGCCTTGCCACTTTTCTGATATATATTTATGCTAGTTGATTCAATGAGAAATCCCCCCAAATTACATTGATTTTTGACGTCTTTGTAAGACAATCCACAAAAACCTCGATAGCATTGTTTCATTTGGATGTCTTAGGAAGTCCGGTGAAAAAGTACATGGTGATGTTCTCCCATTATCATGTTGGTATGGGTAATGGTTGCATCATCCCCTTAAAATTCTGCCTCTCAGCCTTTAATTCCTGACATACCAGACACTTTTATGTATAGTCAATGATCACGTTCTTCATGTTATCCCACCAATAATTATCTCAGAGATCTTAATACATCATTGTTTTTCCTGGGTGAATGGAGAAACTTGAACTATGTGCATCACACAAATGTTCTTTCTTTAACATTTTATTTGATGACACACATATTATTGTCCAAAATCTAAAAATTTCATCTTATTTAACATTGAAATCTAAGGATCTCTATTTTTTGATAGTTTCCACTTTCTTATGAATTCCCACATCATACTTTTAACCATCCTTTAACCTTTCCAAAAGATATGGTTAATCGATCATTTATGAAAGGCTTGATGATGTTCCCTTCTTTATAATTCCCGTGTCCATCTTCATCAAATATAAGAAGATTGGATCCTTTTATATTCTCATCAATGATAGAATCATTGTTTCCTTTCTACTTAGATCAGCCACTATCTTGTTTTCTTTCTCAGAGTGGTAATGGATTGAGTAGTCATAGTCTATGATCAGCTCTAACCATATGTTTTGGCACATGTTCAACTCCTTCCATGTGAATATATTATTGAGGATTTTGTGATCCATATATATTTCATACTTATCCCCAAATATGTAATGTTGATAAATTTTTAAGCAAATATTACTGCTTCCAACTCCAGATAATGTTTTAGATAGTTTTTCTATTGAACATTCAATTTCCTTCAATCAAAGGAAATGAATTTAACATTTCTCATAAAAAAAATCCTAATACCTTCTTTAAAGCATCACTAAATTCCTCAAAAACTTCTCCACTTATAGGAAGTGTGAGCATGGGCACATTGATAATCCTCTTTTTCAATTCCTTAAAGATCTCTTCGCATTCATCACTCCAAGATAACTTTACTCCCTTGTGAGTTTTGTTGGTAAGAGGGTTGTACAATCATGATAAATTTATCACAAATCATTGATAATATCCAAATAACCCTTGGATGTTACGGTTATCCATTATAGATGTTGATCTCGGACATCCCACAATTGCAGCTATCTTGGAAGAATCCATAGATATCCCATTTCTTGTGATTATATATCCAAATAATGAGACCTCCTTCAACTAGAAATCACACTTATAGTACTTTTCATAGAGCTTCTCCTTTCGAAAGGTCTCTATTATAGTGCTTAGATTCTCCTCATAATACTCCTTGGTTTTAAAGTATATTATAATATCATCTATAAATACTTCCACAAATTTGTCAAGGTAATCTCTAAAGACTCTATTCATCACGTCCATGAAGATTTTTGAATCATTAGTGAGTCTGGAAGGCATTACTATGAATTCATAGTGCCTGAATCTGGTAGGAAAATAATTCTTGGGAATATCCTCCTTCTTCACCCTTACCTGATAATATCTCGACAGCAGATCCATGTTGGAGAAGTATTGTGCTACACATAATTGATCGAACAAATCATCAATTTGTGGCTGAGGATAATTGTTCTTTATCGTGAGTCTATTGAGATCACGATACTCGATGCTAAGTCATATTGACCCATCCTTATTCTTGATGAAGAGGATTGGTGCACCCCATGATGATTCACATTGGCGTATAAACCCTTTATCCATTTTATCCTATAGTTGTTTCTCCATCCCCTCAAGCTCCCAAAAATCCATTCTACACGGATTCTTGGATATTGGAAGCTCCCCAGGTATATGATCAATTTATATTTCAACATCTCTTCAAGGAGGAAGACCAGGAAATTCCTCGAGAAACACTTCAGTGAATTCCCTTACAATATAAATGTCTTCTAGGATGGTTTTTGCATTAGACTCAGTCATCTAAGCAAGATATGCCTGCTCATAGGGCTTTAATATCCATTCTTGAGATGATGGTTCTAAAGAGGATTCATCCTTCTCCTTTCAATTGTACAGAATCCGGGGGCGACTCTCCATATGGAGAGTGATTTCCCTCTCATGGAAATTTATGTTGGCCTTATACAGGGATAGCCAATCCCTGCCAAGAATTGCATAGAATTATACTAGAGGGAGTATGATGAGGTCCTACGGGATTTTCAAACCACAAATTGTGATCGGGGAGGTTTTATAATCATGTGTTGAAATGATTGTCCCATTTTCCATTCTCACTGATATCTCTACTTCCATGACTTGTGGTGGTGTTGGCATTGTTATACTAAACTTTTGGGATATAAAAGAATGCATAGAACAAGAATCAAAAAGTATGTTTTCTATTCTTGAATGAATAACTATCATAAATGTCACCACTTCATTGTTAGGGTTCACTTCAGTGGTAGTGATGCAAAAGACCATCCTTGCTAGCCTGGATGTTTTTGGTTGCCTCTGAAAGCCCTTGGCTTAGGGAATTGGTTTTCAAAGTGGCATGGTTCTTTGTAGTTGAAGCAATGGATAATGCATTGAGGTTCGAACGGATCATTCCTCTCCTCTATTGTAGGAGTGGGTTTTTCTTTTTAGCTGTTAATAGTTAGGTACCCTCCAACTCCACACCTAAAGAATTTACTCGCCCCCTTCAAGAAATTTCTAGGGTTCTTCTTTCTGGACCTTTGGAAAGTGGGGAGATGGAATTTCTTAGCACTGTTGGATTTATCCATCGGACCTCTAGAATTAAATATCACCTTACTCTTCTTATTCCCATGATACCCCTGAAATTCTCAAATATATATTTCGACTTTGAGGCCATGTCAGACAATTTCCTCATAGCTCTCTAATTCATGGATTTCTAGTACTTTTTGTAGGCTAGGTTTTATCCCATCAAAGAAGTGGTCAACCTTGAATTCAGGGGTAACAAGAATTTCGGATTCATATAGTGCAATCATTGTGATGTTTTCCTCATACAATTTGATGGATTCGTCGTATTTTTTCTTGAGGGAAAGGATGTCCCTTTCCATTTTATGTCACAGGGTGCATGGAAAATATTTATCAAAAAACATTTTATGGAAATCCTTCTATTTCAAGGCCTCAATCTCCTCCTTAGGCTATTTTTTTTGATCAATGTCCACAATTGATCAGATTCACCCTCCATACAATAGGCATCCAAAAGAACCTTCTCTTGTTCAAAACATTGATGGATATAGAAGATCTATTCAATGGAGGTGAACCATTTTTTGTCAATTGAGGGATCAGATGATTGATTAAATGTAGGTGTCCTATGTCTCATAAAAATCTCAATTGTGACTTGTTCTTTCTTGGGTGGGTTAATGTTCCTCTTAAAAAATGTTTATATTCAAGACATGAGTTAACTAGGAGAGTATAATGACAATGTTTTTTATTCCTGCTCCTATTAGCTTGGGAATCTCCTTAGAATAGATTTCACATTGATATTATCATTGGTTGTTATCCTGAGTACTCCTATTACCGGCCTTCGAAAGGAATAAAGGGAATGTTTGGGGTAAAACTTAATGGGTAATCTATAGAAAAATGTGGATGACTAAAAAATTAATTTTATTTCCTTAACTTATGAATTTATAGGCTTCAATATATGTTATTTATGATCTACTTCCCAAAATATATTCTTAGGGTCATTTATTTTATTCACTTAATAATAGCTCGTACTTAGCATATGAATTTACCAAAGCATATCCCCTAGGAGTTTCATAACCAAGAGTGTAGCCAGACTTGTTTTCATGCACTAGTCCACGTTCCAGTCTAGCTCAAAGTGCTGTTTTTGGGTTTTACCCCTAGATACATCTGTGCTAGAGCCACCTCAACCTGGTCGTATCTAGAAAATTATGTATTTTTTTGATAAGCCACTTACTCAATGCTCACCAAAATTTAGTGATGTTTTCATTATACTTAGTCTTATCCCTAAATCATTCACTAGGGTTTTCGAATCTTAATCCCAAAAATAACTATTCTTATCCTTTGATACCAACTATATTAACCATTCTATTTATTACACACTTAACCATGATTTATTACACAAATTGGCACTTAAGACAACTCTCAGGATTGAGATGTCTAGTGCCCTGGGAAATTAGGAACATTACATAACAACTTAGAACATAAATAAACAACAACATTATCGAAAACTTCTTTTACATGAACACAACATTCCTTCATACTTTTCATTTCATTGGATAACCTGAGGACATGTATAAGAAAATGGAGACCTATAAATCATAATAAGGGAGTAAAAAAGGCATAACATGAAGAATACAATACATGTTAGACAATAGGAATATCAATGGAGCATAATAAAAACATGAACATAAATGAATGCTATATCATGATTATCATAACATGGAAATGTGGCAACAACATTTAACATGATATTAGAATGATCCAAGGATCATTACACATGGAGTGCTAGTAAACCCTTGTTTCACTTGAATTTGAATGCGTAAATCCTCATTGCATTCGACATACCATGATACTAATCCTTCCTTAATGCATTGGAGCGTTATCATGGCACACTCTTATTAATCATTTCTTTTCATGAAAAAGTGTTCCACATAGATCATACGACATGCATTCATTAAACATCAACATTTATTCCAAGATAAAGGAATGTGTAATTCAAACATGAAAATATATAACCAATAAGTAAATGTGCATAAAGTTTAATAAACTTGGTAGAGAAATGGGAAAGGTATTCACTACACAGTGACTTTGTCTTGGAGAATTACGGTGCAATTTCGGCAGCATAACGATGTGACATATGAATTCATAAAAATGGTTTATGAGAGAGAAAGGGGTATCTCATAATATGTACATGAAATGGACAGTAAGGGGGTCATGTAGATACATGTCCCAAATATGTAATGTAACTGAGATTCATAATATAAAATAATTTCTTGAATGTAAATGAGAAGAGATAATTTTTTTATGGAATATCGACGTGGTAATGGGTGTGCATGAGAGGCATTAATGAGAGAGACAAAGTTATCTCTTCATACAAACATAAGGAGGTAAGTATTGGGGAGGTGATAAATCATACCCCAACATTTTTAATGGAAAAAAGGGTAAAACAATATAAAATAATTTGAACAAAAATGAGAAATCAAGAAATTCCTTACAGAATTTCTACATGGTAACAGGTAACACATGTTGTCTCATAAAGTCATTCAAGTAAAGGAAATGGATTTAAAGTGGTTTAGAACAAGTCAATCCTTAGTATATAGAGTCATGTGGCTACAAGGATTGAGTAAGTGGGTCATTGATAGTGACATACCATTCTATCCTTATTTAGTGAAATATTTTTATGTATATATTATTTTTAAAGTTAGTGATAGATTAGATCACATTAAAATGATTATTGATGGAAAAGATCAATTTTTTCTTTAAGTTTGTGGGATTTCATTCTAAAAGTACCATATCAAGGTAGTTATGGGGATTGTTAAAGTTATTACCCTATTAATAATCATTGTTTTGAGATTCAAAGTGCCTTAGATAAACAGACTGATATGATAAATACTATAAGGCCAAAATGGTATCAACTTGTATATTCTGGATAAATATAAAAATATTCTTGACAGTAAAGGAAACTATAAATCCATCTATCAACCACATGATTAAAGTCAACTGACTGCATGAATAGACAAGAAATATGTGTCAATTTAGTGAAATCTCACCAAGTTCTAGATCAACCATAATAAGGATTTCATTGATTTTATGAAGTAATTTGGAACTCATTTTAACTTTATAAACGATATATGTGACCACATTTACAAGTGTATTAATCACATGACTGATCAATTGATTGTGTTGTATATTTCATTAACTCGCCAACTGATCGTATGAACAATGTATTTAACACATGTTATATATCAAATCCATAATAGTTAAAGTTTAAATATTGTAAAATTATTTAATTTTTCATATTTATTCAAATTACTACACATCATAATGAAGTGACTATTATAGGTAGTCTAACATGTTGGTTAAAAGATAACAAAGTATCACTTGGGATGTGATTTCACGATAAATTTTATTAATTTTTTATCTCTCCAACATCACCATACTATTTTTTAGGATTCCATGTCTAAATTTAATGAATGATAACACTTCAAGTGTGATATAGAATGATATGATTGTGGGAAGGTGATAGACATGTCATATTTATTTAGTCTTAATGATAATGGAAGAATCATAAAGGAGGGATGTGAATCGATATTTTTTAAAAAATGTAACCACTTATCAAACATAAATAAATGCAATACAAGAGTAAATACAAATGAAAATGTTGATTTTCAAAGTAGCTCAGATATAAATGATCCCACTCGACTCCTAACCCCTATCACTGTAATGACCCAAACATTTATTAATGAAAATTCATCTTGATCTAATTAAATGTATTATTTTGAAAAATGATTATATAACATATGAAATTCCTTTGTTTTATGTTTTTTTATTTCATAATACCATTAATAATTGTGATCATTTCTAATATTGTATTTGAAAAGTGATCATATGTTTTGAATAAATGTGGGGCTATAACAAATCAAATTTACTCAGACAAAGGAAGCGATGGCCACCTCTAGTAAAATTTCTCTATATGAGGCCCATTTTTCATAGCTCAGAAAGGAGTTCGCGTCATAAGTCTTCACTCTTAACCAATACCAAGCCAAGATTGAACATGTTAATCTTGAGCGGAAATTCCTATGAAAGATGTGGAAGTTAATAGAGATATCCACCCATGCAATGCTATAAGAGCCACCCCAATAGTCGGTCACCATCGTGAACCTTACCTTAAGGTCTTATGCAGGTGTTATAAGGGGTTATGTAACAAGACCCTTGAACTATTATTATGTGGATTATTTTTTTTATATAACAAAGAATATAGATTCATTTTATTATTGTTTCTCTGAAAATAGTTTATAAAGCAAGAAGAGTATTTTTAGTTAATATTCAATTAAGAAATCTATTTTTATGAATCAATGGATTTTTGAATTAAATAATATTTTAATAAAATATTATTATTAAATACTATTTTATTAAATATAAATTATCGTATAATATTTATGAATACAATTGTAATTTTTATTAAGGTTTGAAAGGTGTTTTTATCAAAACCCATGAATTTTTTATAAATGTCATTTTTCTTTTAAGATTAAAAAAATTCAAATAATTAGAGTATTATCTAGATAAAATTAATATTAGTTTTGGAATAAGGACATCAAAATTATCCAATAGTGGATTTTTCATAATTTTCAGAGACAGTCGAATTTTTGGGTAAAAATTAAATACCGTTTAATTATATAATGTGTTTTATGACATCATAATGACAGAATAATGATGTATAAAATTCTATAAATGAGATTTTGGCCAATATATTTTTTAACATAAAAATAATGTGATTTTAGGTTTATTTGATTTATTTTACAAATCCTTAGTGGACCCTCAAGACATATAAAACATTTTAACTTTTTAAATTGATTTCCTTGAAAGTGTGACTCACATCTACATAAGAAAGCCTAATATTTTAAGATTTTCACCCATTTTAGTTATAAAATATTTTTTTCCACTGCCCTTTTAAGAAATAGCATGGTGAAAAACCATGGTATGGTTTGTCGTTTTGATTGGTTTAATTTGTTGGATCCAAAAATTAAATAATAAATAATTTCATCCCTTTTCCTATATAAACTCACCCAAGCTACCACTTCCTCATCACTAAAAGCCTTTGGATCTCAACCAACCACTTCCCTAATCTCTCTATAATTCTCCAAGGGCTCCCCAAGCTCCCATGAACCCTCTCTCAAGCCTCTCCCATGCCTTTGGGATCAAACTTTTAAGTAAGGGATTGCTTTCTTCTTCATTTTACCCAAGTTTCCTAATGTTGTTTTTCCCTTTTAATTTCAATTATAAATGTTGGGATATTATTTATCACCTCCCCAATACTTCTATATTTATATTTGATTGATGATATACTGCTTTATATCTCATTAATTCCTCCCATGTACACCTATTACCATGCCAAAATTTCATAAGGAATCTCTCTCTCCTAATTTACATTCAAACATTTCATTTGTATTTTGAATCAAAATTCCATTAATTTTGTTGGGACATGTATCTATATGACCCCATTACTGTCCATTTAATGTAAATATTATGAGACACCCTTCTCTCTCTCATAAACCATTTTTATGAATTCTTAAGTTATGTCGTTATGCTGTCGAAATTGCACCGCGATTTTCCAAGTCAAAGTCACTGTATAGTGAATACCATGACCATTTCTCTATCAAGGGTATTAAAGTGTATGTACATTTATTTATTGATTATATATTTTCATGTATAAATTACACATTCCTTTATTGTGGAATAAATTATTACATTTAATGATTCCATGTTATACGATCCATGTGCCACACTTATGCGTAAAATTTAATGATTAAGAAGGGTGCATCCTGATAGCCCTCCAATGCGTTGGGTAAAGATTTGTATCATGATATGTCAAGTGAAATGAGGGTTTAATCATGATAATTCAAGTGAAATTAGGGTTTACTCATGCTTCATGTGCAATGACCCTTGGCTCATGCTAATACCATGTTAAGTGTTGTTGCCACGTTTTCATGTTATGTTAATCATGTTATATCCTGACTTTATATTCATTTTTATCTTATGCTCCACTGATATGAATATTGCTTAACATGTATTTTACTATTCATGTTAGGCCTTTTTTACTCCATTACTAGTCTTTATAGTTCACACCTTTTTATGCATGCCCTTAGGCTATACCATGCAAATCTAAGTACGAAGGGAATGTAGTGGTCATGTAACTAATTTTTTCAATAAATATGGTGTGTTTCATGTTTTAAGTCGTTATGTAATGTTACTAATTTTCCAAGACACTAGAATTCTAGATTGTTAGGGTTTTTGTTAGTGAATTTTTATGTAATAAATCATATTAATGTGTGTAATAAAGAGCAAGGTTGTTATATTTGGTGTGAGAGGATAGGTTTCGTTATTTTTGGGATTAGGATTAAAAACCCTTGTGAATCCATAGAGATAAGAATAAGTATAATAAAAACATCCCAAAATTTTGGTGAGTATTTATTAAGTGGTTTATCAATTAAATAAATCCATGCCTAGATACGAGTAGGTAGAGGCGGCTCTGGCATAGATAAACCTCGGATTGAAAACTCCAATAAGGAGTTTCAGGCTTCACCCAGGGTACCCTAGTACATGACAATGGGCTTTGTTGCACTCTTGGTTACGACACTCTCGAGGGATATGCTTTGGTAAATTCACAAGCTTAGTGTGAACCATTATTAATGGAATAAAAAATTGCCCCTATGAATATATGTTGGGAAGTAGATCATGGAAAACCTACATTGAATCGTATAAATTCATAAGTTAAGGAAATAAATGAAATTTATAAGTCATCTGCTTTTGTCTTTGGATTAAACATGATGTGTTACCCCTAAATTTACTTTTAATCCATCCAATGGCCAGTAATAGGAGGACTCAGGCTAACAAATGATATAGAGATCAATGTGATGACTATTCTAATGAGATTCACAATCTGATGGGAGGGGGAATTACTAACATTGTCACTATACTCTCATAGTTAACTCAATATTTTAATAGAAACATGGGTCAAGAAGAACATTCAACCTCACCCCCCCCCCCAATAAATAATAAGTCACAATCGAGAGATTCATGTGACAAAGGCCTCTAACTTTTAATTGATCATATGATCCCTCAATTGAAAAACAATGTATCAAATCCATTGAAAATATATTCTCCATCCTTCAATGTTCTGAACAAGAGAATTTCATTCTGGTTTCTTATCGTATTGAGGGTGAAGCTGATCAATAGTGTTCATTGATATAAAATAAGAATCCTTAGGAAGAGATTGAGGCGTTGGAATAAAATGATTTCAGGAAAATGTTTTTTGATAAATATTTTTCGTGCACCCTACGACTTAAGATGGAAAGGGACTTCCTTTAACTCAAGAAAAAATTTGACGAATCTGTTAGAGCGTATGAGGAAAATTTCACAATTATTTCACGATATTCATTCTGCTTTGTCATTACCCTCGAATGCAAAGTTGACCGCTTTTTTGGTGGGCTAAAACCTGGCCTACGGCAAGAACTATTGATCCGTGACTTTGAGAGCTATGAGTAAATTTTCTAATGTGTCCTCAAAGTCAAAATAGATGTTGTAAAATATCAAGGGTATCATGGGGATAAGAATTGTAAGGTGGAATTTAATTATGGTGTTCTGATGGATAAATCCAATGGTGCTAAGAAAATCCATCACCCCACATGCCAAGGTTCAGAAAGAAGCACCTCAGAAATTGCCTGAAGGGGATGAGAATGTGCTTTAGCTATGGATGAGAAGGGATCCTTGCCATTAACTGTTGACAAGAAAAACCCAAGACTGTGACAAAGGATACGAACACTCTGTTCGACCCAAAACTCATTGTTCATTACTTCAACTACAAAGAATCGGGTCACTATTCAAATCAGTTCCCTAAGAAAAAAGTTTTTGGAGTCAACCAACAACCTCCAAGGAAGAATGGGTGAGCTTTTTTCATCACTACCGCTGAAGTGAACCCCGACAACGAAGTGGTGATAGGTACGTTTTTTATTCATTCAAGAATAGGGAACAAACTTTTTCATTCTGGTTCTACAAATTCATTTATTTCCCAAATATTTGGTAGAACAATCCCAAAACCCCCACAAATAATCAAAGTAAAGATGTCGGTGAGTATAGAAAATGGGGAAATCATCACATCCCATGAATATAAATCCTCCCATTTCCTAATTTTTGGATTGAAATTCCTGACTAACCTCATCATACTCCCTCTGGTGGAATTTTATGAATTTCATGGAACGTATTATATTTCCTTATATAGAGCCAACGTAAATTGCCATGAGAGGGAAATCACTCTCCATATGAAGAATCGACCCCCGATTGTTTACAAGTGCAAGGAGGAGGATGAATCTTCTTTTGCACCATAATCTCAATAGATGAAATTACTAAAATATGATCATGTGTATCTGGCTCAGAAGATTGATTCTAAGGAATCAACCATCCTTAAAGAAATTATTATTTAGAGGGAATTCACTTGAAGTGTTTCATAAGGAATTTCCTGGTCTTCCTCCTAGAAAAGATGTTGAATTCTAAATTGATCTTATACATGGGGAATTTCCAATATACAATACTCTGTATAGAATGAATGTTTAGGAGCTAGAGTTTTTGAATAAACAAGTACAGAAGAATCTAGATAAAGGGTTTATAGGACCACGTGCTTCACCATGGCCTGCTCCATTCCTCTTCATCAAGAAGAAGGATGGGTCATGCACCTTTGCATTGATTAACATGAGCTTAACAAAATCATGATAAAGATAAAGTATCCTCTTCCATGAATTGAGGACATGTTCGATCAGCTATATAGAGCACAATACTTATCCAAGGTGGATTTGTAGTTGGGATATTACCAACTAAGGGGGAATAAGGAGGATATCCCCAATACTCATATTTGTGCAAGGTACAGGCACTAGGAATTCATAGTAATTCCTTTCATACTCACAAATGCTCCAGCAATCTTCGTGGACATGATGAATATAGTCTTTATAGATTACCTCAACAAATTTGTGGTAGTATTTACAGACGATATTCTAATATGCACAAAAACCAAGGAGGATTATGATGAGCATCTAAACATTGTACTAGAGACCTTGAAAAGGGATAAGCTCTATGAAAATTTCATCAAACGTGAGTTCTGGTTGAAGGAGGACTTTTTCTTGGGTCATATCATCACAAGAAAAGGGATATTTGTGGATCCCTCCAAGACAGTTCCAATAAAGAGATGTTCAAGGACAACATTGGTAACATATATTCATAGCTTCCTGAGGTTAGCAAGATATTATAACTGATTTGTGAGAAATTTCTCATGATTTTCAAACCCTAAAACCAAGATAACTCGGATGGAGTCAAATTTTCTTGGAGTGATGAATTCTATGAGAGTTTCAAGGATTTGAAAATGAGGCTTATCACTATGCATGTTCTCACATTACCCACAAGTGGATAACAACTTGTGGTATTTAGTGATTCTTCAAAGAAGAGCATGGGTTGTGTGTTGATGCAAAATGAGAAAGTAATTTCCTATGATTCAAGGAAATTGAACTCTCATGAGAAAAAATATCTAAAACATAATATGGAGTTGGATACAGTGATCTTAAATTTGAAACTTTTGCGGTATTATCTGTTTGGGGAGAAGTTTTAAATATACACAGATCACAACATCCTCAAGTATATATTCACACAAAATGAGTTGAATATGTGCCAACAAATATGGTTAGATCTGATCAAAGTCTATGACTGCTCAATCCATTACCACCCCAGGAAATTGAACATGGTGTAAGATGCTCTAAGTTGAAAGTACCCAGAGATTCTATCATTGATTAAAATTTAAAAAGGATCCAATATTATATGATTTGATAAAGATTGACATTGGAATCATAATGATGTAAATATCATCAATACTTTCACAAATGATTTCTCAACCATCTCTTTTTGAAAGGTTAAAGGATGGTCAAAATGATGATGTAGAAATTCATGAGAAGGTGGAAAGTATCATAAAAGTAAAACCCTCAGAGTTCAATGTCAATGAAGAAGGAATTGTGAGATTTGGGACAAGACTATGTGTCCCATCAAATCCAAATTTAACGAATGAACTTTTGGATGATGCACATTGTTCAAATTTCTCCATTCACCCCGGAAAAACAAATATTTATCAAGATCTACAAGAGAATTATTAGTGGGATAACATGAAAAAGGATATCACTGAGTATACATAAAAGTGCACGGTATGTCAGCAAGTGATGGCTAAGAGGTAGAATTCTAAGGTGATGATACGACCATTACCCATACCTGCATGGAAATGGGAGAAATTCACCATGGAATCTATCACTGTACATCCAAAGAAAAACAAAGGAAATAATGATATCTAGAATGTTTTGGAACATCTTACAAATACTACACAATTAATTTAAATTCCAGATGATTTCTCACCAGACCAACTGGTACGGATATATGTCAAATAAGTGGTAAGGCTGCATGGAGTACCACTATCGATTCTATATGATCAGGAACCAAGACTCACTTATATTTTTTGGAAGATTCTTCCACATGCTCTAAATACTAAGCTAAAATTCAATAAGGATTATCATCCTCAAACTGGTGGCCAATCTGAGCAGACTATTCAAACACTTGAGGACATGTTGAGAGCATGCTCAATGAAAATAAAAATAGGATGGTACCAACATATTCTTCTAGTTGAGTTCTCTTACAATAACAGTTTCCACTGAAGCATCCAATTGGAACCTTATGAATCCCTTTATGGGAAGAGGTTAAGTACAACGGAATTTTGGGATGAAGTTGGGGAGTGAAATCTCTGAGGTCCAAAAATGGTCAAAGAAATGGTGGAGAAGGTTAAGACCATCCAGTAGCAAATTAATCCTTCTCAGAATCGACAAAAGTTCTATGCTGATAATCAATGACTAGACATAGAGTTGGATGTCAGAGACATGGTATTCCTCCGCATATCCCCACGGAAGAGAGTTATGAGATTTTCTATGAAGGGAATGCTTAGTCCAAGGTACCTCATCCCTTTTGAGATCCTTTATCGCATTAGAGAAGTGGCCTATCGACTAGAACTCCCAACAAACTTGTCTCATGTACATGATGTATTTCATGTATCACTCTTGATGAAGTACATACCTGACCCATCGCATGTACACAATTCAGAGGTGGTACCATTGGAGAATGACCTCTCCTATGAAGAGAAGCTGGTGAATATTTTATATCATTGGGAAAAAATTCTAATAAATAAGACATTTCCCCTCATTAAGTTGTTGTGAAGAAACCACAAGTTTGAAGAAGCAATGTGGTAATCAGAGGAAGTGATGAAGAAGAGTTACCCGCATCTATTTTAGTGTGGGAAAATGAAATTTTGAGGGTGAAATTTCTTAAGGGGGGAAGATTGTAATGACCCAAAATTTTATTAATGAAAATTCCTCTTGATCTAATTATATGTATTATAATGTAAAATGGTTATATAACATATGAACATCCTTGGTTTTAGATTTTTGTATTTTAAAATACTATTAAGTGTGGTGACTATTTCTAATATAGACATTGAATAGTGACCACGTGATTAGTATAGATTTAGGGCTTTAAAAATCCAATTTACTCAGACAAAGGAAGCATTGGCCTCATCTAAGATAATTTCTTCATATGAGGCCCATTTGTTGGAGCTCATAATGGAGGTTTCATCATTGGGATTATCTATTGATCAATCCCAAGATGAGCATGAAAATTGTTAGCTTGAGCGGAACCACCTACAGGAGAAGTGGAAATTAATAGAGATTACCACCCATGCAATGCTATCTGAGCCACCCTAAGAGTCTTCCACTATCATGAACCATACCTTAAGCTCTTATGTGGGTGTTATTAGGGTTTAAGTTACAATACACTAGTACTATGATTATGTTCATTATTTTTTTTATAGAACAAAGAATATCCATTCATTTTATTATTGTTACTTTTTAAATAGTTTTTGAAACACAAATAGTATTTTTAGTTAATATTAAATTAAGAAATCTATTTTGATGAACTAATGGATTTTTGAATTAAATAATATTTTATTAAATTATTATTATTAAATTAAATTTTATTTAATATAAATTATTGTAAAAATTTTATGAATACAATTGTAATTTTAATTAAGGTTTGAATGTTGTTTTTTGTCAAAACCCATGAATTTTCAATAAATGTCAGTTTTTATTTTAAAAGTAAAAATTTACATGTTTAGAAAATTATTTAGATAAAATGAATATCATTTCATTAATCATGATGTACAAATTATCTAACAGTGAATTTTTCATAATTTTCTAAGACAGTCGAATTTTTGGGTAAAAATTAAATACTGTTTAATTATATAATGTGTTTTATGACTTCATAATGACCCATTAGTGACGTAATAAAATTATATAAAGTATATTTTCTGACAATATATGTTTTACCATTAAAATAATTTTATATTATATTTTTTTACAAAGCCTTAGTGGACCCTCCAAGACTTATAAAATAGTTTAACTTCTTAAAATTATTTCCTTGAAAGTGTGACTCACCTCCACATAAGCAAGCCTAATATTTTAAGAAGTTAGTCCATTGAACTTATAAAATATTTTTTCCACTCCCATTTGGAAAAACCCTTTGGAAAAAACCATGGTATTGTTTGTGGTTTTGATTTGTTTAATGTGTATGGTCCAAAACCTAAATAATAAACAATTCGCTCCCTTTTTCTATATAAACCCACCAAAACTCCCACTTCTTCTGCACTCAAAGCCTTTGGTGCTCGACCAACCTCTACCCTCCTCTCTCTATAATACTCCCAAGGCACCCCAATCTCCCAAAAATCCTCTCTCAAGCCTCTCCCAATCCTTTGGGATCACATTTCACATTTCCAAGTAAAGGATTCCTTCTTCATTTTACACAAGTTTCATAATGTTGTTATGCCCTTTTAATTTCAATTATTAATGTTGGGGTATGATTTCAAATCTCCCCCATACTGACCTATTTATGTTTGAATGATGAGATAACCATTTATCTCTCATTAATTCCTCCCATGTACACCCGTTACCATGCCAAAATTCTCTAAGGAATCTCTCTCTCTTCATTTACATTCAGACAATTCTTTTGTATTATGAATCAAAATTCCATTATGTATATTGGGACATATATCTATATGACCCCCTTACATTCCATTTCATTTACATATGATGAGACACCAATTTCTTTATCATCTAACATTTTTATGAATTCTTAATTCTTGTCGTTATGCTATCGAAATTGCACTATGATTTTCCAAGTCAAAGTCATTGTATAGTGAATACCATGCACATTTCTCTATCATGGGTATTCACCTTTTTTTCACATTTACTTATTTATTATAGACTTTAATGTATGAATTCAATATTCATTTATCATGTAATAAATGATGATGTTTAATGAATCCATGTTATATGATATATGTGGCTCATTTATGCATGAAATATAATGATTAAGAAGGGTGTGCCCAGATAGCACTCCAATGCATTGGGTAAAGATCAGTACCATGATAAATCAAGTGAAATTAGGGATTAATCATACTAATTCTAGTGAAACTAGGGTTCAATCATTCTCTGTGTTCAATGGGCCATGGCTCATTCTAATACCATGTTAAGTGTTGTTTCCACATTTCCAAGTTATGTTAATCATGTTATATCATGCCTTTTTCTTCATGTTTATCTTATGCTCCATTGGTATTCATGTTTCATAACATGTATTGAACTCTTCATGTTATTCCTTTTTTACCCCCTTACTGGGATTTATAGCTCACCCCTTTTTACGCATGTCCTCGGGTTATCCCAGGAAAAGCTAAGTGAAAAAGGAATGTAGTGGTCATGTAAAGGAATTTTTCAATTAAGATGTTGTGTTTCTTGTTTTAAGTCATTATGTAACTTTCCTAATTTCCCAATAAACTAGACCTATCAATCCTTAGGGCTGTCTTATGTGTCATTTTATGTAATAAATAATGTTTATATGTGTAATTAATAGTAGGGTTTTTATAACCACAAACTAAGAGAGATAGAACCCACTATAATAGACTATATGACTTTTGAAGAGAGATCACAACCCTTTCAAAACATCCTTTTTAACCCCTAAAGGAACAACCCAATACAATATACTTTTTCACACCTAGTTGCTTAACCTGATCACCCTTAATTTTTCACAGCTCAAACCATAAGCTAAATTTATTTATAGGGGTAGTAACCAAACCTTCCTTTTAACCAGACAATGGTACAACCTGATACACAAACTTTTTGTGATTATGAGAGAACCTAAATTACCCAACCTTTTTCTCACCTGGAGAAACAACTGAAATCCTTATATTTGTGTGGTATTAATAAACCATTATTTTACATTTCAATTGGTTGTATAACCTATTAAGATTATTCTCACATAAAAGAATAAAAATAATTAAAACCATTGAAACATATGAAAATTTTATAATCTCAGTGTTGAGGTAGCAATGTTCTATCCAATAATAAAGTTCAAATGATTGCATATCAAATGAGAAAATAATATTATCTACAAAGTATGAAGTGATTTTATAGTAAAATAATATAATAAACCTCATGTCTTATATAAGTATATTGAACTCATTATATTAAATTATACTTTGAATAGTAGATTCAAAGTATATATCTTGTTTTATTTGAACGTTCCTGGAGAAAACTATCATTTCATCACTAAATTTCCTTGAAAAATAATACCCACAAGGGTCACTTCAACAATTTGTAATATTAAAATAATTTTGAAAAAAGATAACATGTTAGAATAACTAATACATTAAAAACAAAAAATAACAGTCAAATTTAAAGTCTCTTGGAATAGTCTTATAAAGAATATTAGATAAACTATTCAAATTCCAACCACGTTAAATTTGAAACTTGCATTTTCCCAAGAAACTCGTGTGAGACTTCAACCCATATAAGGATAATTTAATCTTTTATATAATTCTTCCAAATAAAACGCCTTAGTATTTAAATTATTAATAATTATTAAAGGGGTAATTAAATCCAAATAAATATTTTAAAAAACATGTATTAATTCAATATATAAACCTTTAAAAAAGTGAATATTTTGATAGAAAATATAATAAAGTAATTAATTAGGGAAACGTTTTTCATAAGGTGGGTTCAAATCATTTCAAAAATTAAAATTTTGGTAAATTGATTTTTCTTACGAGATCACCTCATTTTTTCGGGCGGTAACTTTATTTTTGTCATAGAATTACTTAATTTTTGTTAATGTAATCACTTCATTTTTTCATGTGATCACTTCAAGAAATTTTCATATTTTCACTCATGGTCACTCTAATTATATTTACTACTATAATTTTTCAAATTTTCATTCAACTTCACTTCAATAATGTTTCAAAATTTAAATCAAGGCCAACTGTAGGTTTTTTCCATTTGTCTCTAGGAGAATAATAAAAGACTAACAGAACATAAAATATCAACCAATGTTATGATTTATTTGTCTCCAACATTAATTCATAAAATTTTATTATCAAAACATAAATAAAAAGGCTGGACCAAACAGTTACTCAACATTCTCCCCTTTAATAATTATAAAAAAATATAAAATCTAATATTTCTTCTTAAAAAAAATATTTCTCCCCTTAAATGTACAAATATTAAGATTAAAAAATTTCACCTAAATAAAATTTAACATTGAAATATCCCCCTATATAGTTATTATAAAAGAAACAGATCCATATATACTTATCATCGAATATGAAAAAAACATTTAAAAGTTACTTGGAAAGAAACTAACCATAAAAGTTACATAAAACATATAAATATGCTTCCCATAATTTCATACATTTTTAAATAATATGTTACTTAAGTAGAAATGGAAACATTTCATGATTTTATATGATTTATTTAATTATATTCAATGAATAAAATAGTAACCCATTATTAAATAACATACCATTGGGCTAGTAGAATTTAACACATGCAATATGATTACTGCCTGGTATAAACATATTTAATGTTTTAACTCAAAAATCTCAATCAAACTCCCCCAAAATATATGGTGTATGATTAAATTTCCGTCATTCAAATTTCAAATATTATTTTATAAATTTTAATGAGGTTAATGGGTTTAGTATAAATTTTAGGATATTGATCTTATATTGAAATATATTTGAAGATAATATTACCTTTTGGATGAGATCTCTAAGAATGTGATACCTAATATAAATGTTTTTAAACCAAGAATGTTTTAAATTATTTTTATATATATAATTCTCAAAAGTATTATCATAAAAAATAATGTTGTTCTCAAAATTAAAACCATTATAAATTTTTTTTATTTAATCCATAAAGACTTTGAACAACAATAAGTAGCAATAATATAATCACTTTCAACAGTTGATCAATCCACTGAATTGTGTTTCCTAAAATTCAAAAAAAAATTAAACATTTACAAATAAAGTGATACATACCTATTGTGCTCATTTTATCTATTATTCAACCACTAAAATCATAATTAGTAAAACTAATTAGCTCAAATGAATTATATTAAAGATAAATAAAACCAATATTAAAAATCACTTAACATGCTTAATTAATATTTTATCAATATTTAAATGAATTTTCATAGTAATATATTGAAATCTAGATAATACATATACTAAAAACAAGAAATTTATTCTAGATTATGTCATATAAAGTAAGATACTAATCATATATCTAGTCATCTAATAATCAAAATACTTTTCATCTTCATCAAAATCTAACTAATAAGAAATAATCATTGGAATATTTTATATTTTTCAACCATCAATACAAACTCTTTTAATTAATTCATTAGCATATTTTTTAGATTCAAAAAGATAACATCATTTATTTGAACTAATAGAGAACTAAAAAGAGAACATAATTTCTACCATAAAGCTCTTATCAAATTTTGAATACATTATCTTTGAAATTTATTTATAAAGAACATCACTTGGAGATCCAAATATAATATTATTGACATGTATTTTTTATTTCAATATAACTTTTGAATCTCTTTTATTGACTAAAGTAGGGTCAAATTTCTACTTTTTAAAAACTATATGTAAAATAAAAAAATTCAACTGATAATACCAAGCTTGATAATATTTTTTAACCATAAATACATTTTGAGAGTATAAAAAAATGGTAATATTTAGATTGATTCTCAAAAATTTGAGGCTAATTTACAGAAAAAATTTCAGAAATATATCCATTCAAGGATATACTTTTGGAATCCATTAGTAATGTTTAATTACACAATTATATGCATATTCCATACTTTTTTTATAGACACTAATCCAATAACACCAGAATGTTTTTTCCAAAATCAATTCTTTCTTCCTAATTATAACCTTGAGTTACAGACATGACCATGTTTCAAATTATTTGAAGAGAATCATATTACTTGTTACTAAATATGCACTTTCTTCAAATAATATTTGGATCCTTAGGGTATTAAAATACTATCTGGTCTTTATTCATATCAAATTCATTTATTTCTTCATGCATATCTTTAATATAGTTTTAACTAGGCAATGCTTCATAAAAATCTTGAGGTAAAAAATCAAAAATAAAAGCTTCTTAAACCCAAAAATATATTAAAAATTTTATGTTTCCATAACTACATTTATATCCAAAATTAACTTTTTAATTGGATTCTCTTTATTTAATTTTATATTTGGTTGAAAATAATTAATCTTTACCTTAATAGATTTATCAAACACTAAATTTTCATATTCACTAACATTTAAATCTGTAAACTCTTCATCAAAGTATTCTAATTTTTTTTCATAAATTATTTTTATCAAATTTAAAATGGATTTATTCTTCAATTAATAATTTTTTTTCGTTATAAACTCTATATTCTTTTCTTGAGTTATAATATCCATTATAAATACCTTTAATTTATTTTTAATCACATTGTTTAAGTGAAATTTTCGTATTAATAAATTTAGATATGCCTCCAAATACTCTGAGATAAAAAATTCTAGGATTACTTTATTTCACCATTTTATAAGGTTTCCTCTTTAAATATTCCATAGGGTTAATTTGATTAGAAACATAATGAGATAATTTAATTACTTCTGGTATGAAATATTTTGTTAAATAGTGATCATTTAGAAGTATCATGTATACTTCTTATAAAATCCTATTTTTTTTTACCAATCCATTTTTTATGGAGTCATATTAGATGAAAAATTATGACTACACCAATTATCTTCACCTAAATTATCAAAATCCATATTTTAACTCACCTACTCTATAAATTCTAATTGATAAAATTAGATTACCATTTTCATTTTGAAACAGTTTAAAATATGAAATAAATTTTGGAAGGATCTATAATTTTTTTGTAAGAAAATATGTCCATGAAAATATAATATAGTGGCTAAAAGTATCAAAAAAAATACCTTTTTTATAAAAATATAGTAGATTTAATCATGGTAACTATATACAAATGTAAAAGATGAAGTATTGTGGAAGTTTTTACCTCTTGGGTAGACTTAAAAGACCCTTTATATTTCTTACATTTTATGCAGGAATCACATACATATGTGATGTCTATTTTCAAATCAGATTAATCAAACACACTTTCTAATTATGGAAATATTGTGTAACAACCAAATATTTTCATTTTCCAATCTTCTATGATAAAAAAATTCATATTTCACAGCATTTAAACATTTGAAATTCTATTTAGTTAACTCTGAAAAAGTAATTGAATATATATTGTTTTCTCTAATTACATAGAAAAAGTGATATTATCCTTTGACAAGAATGTATTTTTTCCTTTTAAAATTTAACATTAATATTTTAATCAAAAAGTGTTGAGATACTAGTTTAATTTTTTTTTAATACTTTAACAAATAATACCATTAAAATAGAAACTGATTTGGAAATTTTAACTTCTCAAAAACATTTTACGTTTACCATTGAAATATAACTCATTTTAGCAGTACCATAATAAAAATATTTAAATTATATACATTTAGAAATATCACTAGTAATATGTCATGAACATTGCATAGAATGTTGTTTTTCATATAGATATACCATACCTTTTAATAGAAATATTCAATATATTTCTCAAATACAAACTTGGGGACCTTAAATTATTAGTGTCTTTGGAGACTAGATACACGCTCTTATTATTTAATGAAATATCTTTGACATCTCTCAAAAAAATCATACAATTTATTACTATTTATTAAAATTACCCTCTTAAACCTTTATTCATAACATGGGGAAAAGAAACTTAAGAAAGAGTTGGCTCATATCCTCAGTACGGGTAAACATGTCAGATATCAATCGATGATCACATGAAAACATAAGCTGAGTATAATTGTATGAGATCAAAAATATTGCATAAAATGTTCATACCCATTATATCATTTGTCTTAATCAAGATTCATGGAATAAAACCTTATCATTTCAAAACACATGAATCCTAAGAGTGATATATCAACCTAAATCAATCATGAACTATAAGTTCAAGTTATATAAGTGTGGCACCAATATAGGTATAGAAAAAATTTAATATATCATGTTTAACTACCAAGAACTTCAAATCATAGTGTAATTGTCATCCATATATGTTTCCCATATCATAACAGATCAAGAATCACTACCTATATCCCATAGTGGATCAACCACATTTACATGTTTCTTATAGTGGATCAAGCACATCATATTGCAACCCATAAGTATCGCATTAGAGGGATATCTAATTCAAATACCCCCCATCATATAATGAAAACCATATATAAGTGTTCCATTACATAATAAAATAATCATCGAATCATTTTATCATTACTCATTCCAGTAAAACATGTTTTACGAATATTTCACCAATTCATCAAGTAATAACCCATAAAGAAATGAATAGGTTTCGTAAACATAATAATAAGGATGATATCTTATGATTATATACCCGGTCAAGAAAAATTATCATCAAAGGATGTTATCATATATGAAAATTCCTTTAAAATATTGATAAAATATATTTTAACAAAACACCCTTTTCAATTTGATATCACATATTTACAATAAAAATATTTCTAAAATATTATAGAAAACATTTTAATTAAAAATATAATTGGAATCATGTAAATTAATATTTAAATCATTGAGTGATCATGATGGTGGTAAATTATATTCATGTCATATAAATTAAAATAACATGTTCCTTTCACACATCTCTGAAAATATGTAATGTACCTCGTTCAAAAAAAAGATAATATAGTTCATTTGAAACGTTTTTTTTAATTAAAACATTAGTAAAACTGAATTTAATCATGGTATAATCTTAAAAAATCTATAAATCATTTCTAAAAAACATGGATATGGGAAAAAATTATTTTTGACTGAAGCAAGAAATAAAGTAGGTTTTCTTTAAAAACATTCTTCTAATCTCTTGAGTACGTACAGTGGAAAAAATGAAAGCAAAACATATATTATTCATAAATAACATAGGGATAATAAAAATAAATGGGCTTATATCATAATTATAATATAATTTCCTTAATATAAATTCAATCATAAATAATCCTGATTAAAAATAGGATTGATACAAAAATCCTTTTAACTCAATTCTCATCTTTCATCGAACACATTCGATCGCCAAAATAACATATATGGATTTATTTTAAATGTAATACATAAATATAATAATATATCTAATACCTATTATTATTTAATTATGAAATATTATCACTTATTTATTAACAATTTTTTTTAAAATCGTTTATTTCTATGATAACTACTTTTTTATGTATGTTTTAGTGCAGATATCTCAGTCTGTATACATAGATCATGGCTAAACTCTATAAAAAATATTATAATGATATAAATATTATATATATATATATATTCATTAAAAATATATTTATATTCATCCATAAAAGGTATATATAGATAGATGAATTACATCATTCTTAGAGATCGTAGGTCGTATGTACGCATGAACATTGATTTCACTTTTCAACGGATGGAAAGAAATAAAGGTAATTATAACTAAACTTTATTGAATCATTATTATTTCATATTAATCATATATATTAATAAAATCCATCTTTAATACCATATATTTAAATTGGTAATGAAAAATGAAGCACATCTCTTTGTGGAGATGGCAGTTCACATGTACAAATGAGTGATTTTATCATTTTCCAATGAATTGGATGGTATGAAATTAAATGTTATATTAAAATTAACAAAGAATAATTATCTCAGAAATATTATATATAAACCTAAACCCCATCACAATACCCATCCATAAAATATGGCTATGAAAATATAATTTTATCTCTGTATGGAGATGGTATAGTGCACGTTTGCACATGCTATACATTAACAATCTATTTGATGGAGAAAAGAGTTTATAGTTGTGAGTTTATAATCATAATATAATTTAATTATATTTCTGAAAAATAATTTTTATTTTATGATAATTAAAATAGATTTATAAGTTGTAAAATATGATGTAAAAATATAGAGTGATCTGTCAAGGTGATTACCTATTCTTTGATAGAACTCCTTTGGATATTCTCTTAAGAAACATTGGGTTGGTCTTTTGGGGAGACAAAAACCTATAGAAAATTTCTATGTATATTTATAAGATAAATATTTATGTATTAGATTATATTTGTCTCTCAATATGCTGTAACTAATAGAGGGAATGGGTGCCATTTTATATGTAAGGGAAATGACACCGTTGTAATTTCTTAAAATATTAAAATGTAATAATGGTATTATGAAGACAACTGATTAAAAATGATCATTAATAAGAATAAAAATATTATATGGTCAATATAACATCATAAAATGAAATTTATATTGGTTTTATGTCATTTAAAACCTTTTCGTTTTTATTAACCCATTCAATAATTATTTTTGACTTTAAGAGAGTTAACAACAATTTCAATCTTAAAGGGTTAAAAATATTACAATAAATGTAAATATGTCTCATAAATTGATCATGGTTGATATTTTCAAACATATTACATCCACAAAGATTAATATAAAAAAAATTATGAATTTTAAATCATTTAATAAAATATTATTTATTATAAAATATCATTAATATAAATTTTGGCACTATTCATTTAGTTTGACTTTAAGGACATTGAGACTAAAATGGAATTCTAATATAATATTTTCAAACATTATATATATGTCATATGAATCCAAAAAACACTTATAGAACTTAAAATCACTGAACTTATATTAGAATTATTGTTTTTAAAATTATTTATTTTATTTAACTATTAATTGGGGAAAAATTGTGTCAGTGTTGTGTATGATTTTAAGTAAATTTTGTAATGAATAAAGATTAAAAATAAATGTAAATGTTGAAAAAAAATCATTATTATAAAAATAAACATTAATATTCATTCAAAACTAGCTTTTCTGGTTTGTTAAATCAAAATAGATATTTAACATCAGTAGAGTGATATTTTGTATTTTACTTTTTTGAAATTAATATAAAGGTCATACTCAATGAAATATGGAACCAAGTGGATATATATTTGATAATTGTATGTACATGGATGAAATCCAATTATATAACAGGGTCAAATAAGAGTTTTATATAAATTTAAATGCCTTATACTAATGGTTTAACCCTATTTTACTTGTTTTACCCTTACTAAAGTCACAAAAAATTGTAATAATTACTATTCATAATGACTATAAAATAAAAGGGGTATATTTAAAAAAAATTAGTCTCATGAATCCTGTTATAGAAGAAATTTTTCAAGATTATCTTTCTTTAATTTTAATAAATACATTTTAAAAATAATGTGAAAAACCTGATAAAAACTATTTTTTAGAAAAATAAAAATTTTAAGCATAAAACTAGATTTATTATTATCACATGCCTAGTAAATAAATTCAGATGTATAATAAAAAAATTATTTAATATATAATATATAATTTTAATTAAAATAATTCAAGAATAGTGAACAATTTAATTTATCAGTATAAATGCAAATTGCGCGCATATATACATTTTTTCATGAAAACATCTCTTTTACATTAAGATTGTTTTTATTTTCATTTATAATAAATTTATCACTCATTAATTAATTTTATAAAAAAGTAAACCATATAATTTTTATAACTATTTAGTCATATACGTACCTAAGAACCCAATATCTAGGTGATAACTATCACATTAAATAATATTTTAATTATATATAACAGTTTGTTTAAACTCTGTGATGCATGTAATGCAAGCTATCAACAAAATTAAGTTTATATAAATATAAATATATCATAAAATCTTGGGGTGATATATTCCCCCCCCCCAAATAAATTTCATCATTAATATTCCATCACACTATTACAAACAACATAGTATACTTCTAACTCATCTCATCCTCCGGTCCGCACAAAGCTTCCCGAATTTATGGTTTCCCCAAAAATCATTGATCGGGTTAGTGGTCTAGTATCATATAACATTCTATCATAAACCCAAAATATTCACTTGTTTTTACCCATAATATAGATATTATTTTAGTTTTATTTATTCTTCGTATAGTTCATGTAAAATATTATGTATATACATCCTTAAGAGAGAGACACGGAACGCGTCGTGAACATGGGCGTGATGTGTTAGAAGAACCAAATGATAAGCTACCATCACAGTATGATAAAGAATATAGAAAGGCCTAATATACCTATGAATTTTTTTCCCTTATTTAAAAATCATATTACCCTATTATGTGGAGAGATTCAATAAATACCTTCTCAAAAACATCATACTCAAGATCTCACTAACGATTGTCATTATAACGTTTTTATCAACTCTGAGATTCCATTATATGTTGTTCAATGGATCTGACCTTATATTACATTTCTAGATCTAGATAGGTTCCCAATATATTTATTTATCTAAATTTATTATATAATGGTGGATTATTATACTTATTTCCATAGATGGATTCCTAAGGAGACATCTAAATACTTGAGTTCAAGATATTGTTGTAAGAAAATTCCACCAAAGAAAGGTGTTGATCCCAACCAAAATTGAACTCCATAATTAAGGATATTAGAATATATTCAAGAGTTCAAATTTTCCTCTCAAAATAACCATATTCTTGAGGATGATAAGAAGTTCTGGAACACAACATTATATCTAGATCTTGCAAAATATTTCTTCATAACATTGAGGTAAACCTTAAAACCCGACCTGATATAATTTTGATTGGTACTCTATAAAATCATCAAATTAATTACTGTATAACTAAGTAATTTTATAAGGATATAAATATTATATAATGGAAATAAAATGTTTTGGTTTCATACGGATATGTACTAAAACCCATATTGTATTGTTTTAAAAACCCCTTCCCACCAAAGATTACCCATCTTGGGATTGAAGTGGGATAAGGGAGATAGAGATTGACTAAGTCCACACTCCAGTATTCCCTTGTTTGGAGTCTAGAAATCAGGGTATAATAATCATGCATATAGGTTAAATTATAATAGTGGTTAGTGTTTTTCATACATAGATATTATATATTTTTATGAATATTAATTACATTACAAAAATACATGCCTGAGGACTATAATTTTGTAGTGTAATTGGAAACATGGAAACATAAATAACTAGTCCATATGTAAACTACATCATCTTCCACTATTATATTCATGACAGGAAACATTCTTTGGCATAACATACGTAATAAATTTCTTCATAACTTGGGGAAATGATACATAAGGGTCATTTTATATGGTCAGTAAAGGTAAATGAGTGAGATAGTAATCCTAACATGAACAAAAGGGTATGAGAGCATGAACGTGTCATTTGAAAACCATACCCTACATATCAAAGATAAAATTCTTAATTCATTGTAAAAATATTGGCAGTTCATAATACATGAATAAAAATGGAATCAAAGAAGATGGTCCAAGAGAGAAACGAAATTCATAAGAGATTTATTTTTGGAATATTCATATTAATAGAAAATATTATTTCAAGGAGACACACCAATACATTACTAAAATATTAGGCTTCGGATAACCACCCTTGTACCTACTTCAGGCTTGAGATGTCCTCTTGTGTACCCTCTTTGCGGCTTGGGATAACTTCCCATGTACCCATTGAGCTCATATAACATTAATCCCTACCCTATGAATTTGAGGGAGATATTGGTCTCTCCATTAAAATAATGAAAATAATATTTGTGTGTTCCAAAAGATCATAAAAAATTCATCATATCATAACTCATGAAATGAAATGGGTTTCATAAACACTTCATTATATCATAACCTGTTGAATAGAGATAGGTTTCATAATCTTTCATCATTTCATCATAGCATACCACATAGAAAAAAAGTTGGTTTCATATGAATTATATAATGTCATAACCAATTGAAGAGAAAATGGTTTCATAAATGTCATGTCATCACAAACATAAACCATTAAGATAAATAATAATAATGGTATCCTTAGATCATATCACTAGCAATGAATAATTTATTTCAAAGGATGTCATCATAGATGGAGAATAATTTTGAAGTATTAATTGGAATGTTTCTTAAGGAAGAAAAAATTCCATTGAAAATAATTTTTTAAAGCATAAACTAGTTTATAAATCCTTTTATTTGAAAATAAAAATTAAAACATATAAATAAATCACTAAAAATAATTTAAAAAATTTCCGGGGTAAAATATAATTTCCGCATTAAAAAACTCAATTTAAAAACTAAATCATTTTAAAACCCCCTTTACTTTAAAATAACTTAGAAAAACTTTTAGGAATATTCGATAAAAATAAAGACCATGTTTGAGGGAAATTCCATTCAAACCGTACATGTTAAAACAAATAATTCTTTACATTTTGTCTAAATTACAAACATGCATTTTATGGAAAATGATATGAATATTTATTTAAAAATAATTTGAGAAAACTAAAACAAGTATAAAATTACTCTAACAAAACATTTTAAAAAAATGTTAAAAATATTTTTGAAATTTTGTTTAGAAAGCATGGTTTTGGAATAAAATGGGTTCTCAATTGAAAATATGATTTTTCTTAAAAACATTCCTTCTAGATATCTAAGTTTATAAAGATATAAGAATTAAGTAAAAACATGTTTTATCATTACATTACTAGTGGATAAGAACATTCATGAGTTTCTTCAGAGATAGATCATAATATTATATCATCAAAAACCTAATCATAAACAATCTCGATCAATGATGATATTTTAACAAAAAAAAAATCTTTACCACTTTTGTAACAATGAAACATAATCCCAATAAATGAATAAAAAATGGATCATATATTATATTGATTATAAATAAATTCATGATATTACATGTCAAATGTGTTTTAGATACACCTCATACAGTTATATAGGTCCATGACATAACATATGTCTCAAAGAAAAAAAAAGTAGATAAAAATACAGTACTGATTTGTAAATATTTGAATTGTATACCAAATGAAATATAGATCCTAAATTTTATATTTAAAGCCCAATATTTTTCAAGAAATTAATCATAATATTAATTCATTATAATTATATAGACCACATTAAATAAATAGGTGGTGAATATAGGATGTTTCTCACAAAAGTAAAAAAATTGATGGAAATCCCTTACCGCTTCATTAATCCTTAGATTAGTAATACCCAATAAATAATAACATAAAATGAAACATTAAATATAATTAAAATAAATATATTTATGATATAATATGTAAAAGGTTCTGTATATACCCCACATAAAACAAAAGAGTGGTGAATTTTCATGTGTATCCAAGAAATAAAAGAGAGATTAGAAAATCTTTTACCTTAAGTTGTGACTTCTGTCATAGATGTTAAAACCTCTAGGGTAATAAATATAAGTTTATTATATAACTATTAAAGAATTATATTTATATATATAATTCAATATACGATTTTCTTATGACCAATTATTACCTATCTCTTATCAATTTCCTGTTCAAGTTACTTTTCGTGTAATAACCTCTTTATTTTTCATATCTGTTTTGATTTTATTATTTAATATCCTCTTTATTTGATAATTTTTACTTCATATAGAGCATTTTAACAATGATATAAATTTAATATATATTCATTTTATATGTATTTATAGTAATTTATAAAATATAGTGATAGAAAAGGAAATACATTGTTCATGTCGACGGTGTGTCATATATACAAATGAATGTTGTTTCCATTTTCATAATTTATTGATATAAAGTAAATTAAATTATATATTATAATTATAGAATAATTTTTATATAAAATATATCACATATTTTATTTATAATCATCCTTATTTCCTTCTATTTCAAGCACGAATGAATCACATTTCTTCATGAGGTAGTAGTTCGCCGTACATATGAGTGACGTTATCGTATTACAAAAAATGAAAATCATAAATTTTTGTGTGATATAATAATTATAGTTTCATAGTAATATCATAATTATCATATATAAACTATAAATACATCGTTATATCTAACTGTGAGAGGTGGTAATTGAAAAACTAATGACTTTTATTCGTGAGGCGGTGGTCTGTTGTACACATGAATGATGATTCTGTAAAATATTTGATAGGAGTGGAGGTGATTATACATAATAACACTAACATAAAAAATATAATTATATTTAATATAATAATTATATTTTATCATCATGATATACTAAGAATTGAACTATGTGGAGGAAGAAATAAAACAAAAATTCTCATTAATGAACGTTAACTCTTCTTCATGTATCCTCCTTAGGTTTTCCCAAAAATCATTCCTAGGTTGGATATATGTCCAAAATAAGGATTATAGGATTATAGGAGGGAATTTGGGAACCTATTTTGATAGTTATTTTCCAAAAAAAAAGGTACAAATGTGTAAAAAGAATAGGAGAAGTGGTAGCCTTTTAGAAGTGAGGAATGTTTAACACTTGAAATTTTATGAAAGAAAGAATTTCACTCATAATTTTTCATGTCAAAAGGCTCCAATAATGTACCATTATCAATAACAGAAGCTATAAGGTTGATATATTACTATGAAAATGGTTTTTCATAACATTTGGGTTATTTTCAACCCTTATCTTTTTTGTTTAACACCAATAAAACCATTTCTAGCTTAACTGCGGTAAATATTTTTTACTACTTTTAATATTCAACATGGTAAAAAAATTATTTTGACTTTATTCAATCATATAAATTATTATGACTCCCAATTTGGAATCAATTTATAAAAATTACATTCCTATTTTTGTAAACATTTAATTTATAATTATTCCTGAATACGTGACGCGAAAGAGGGCTTTCAAAGAGAAAATGACCAAAAAAGTTTACAATTTTTTATACTCAATTACAATATGGAATTGATTAAAATTATCTAAATTTCATTCATATATATCAAATTTTACTAATTTTATTTTAAAATCAATTTAAAATATAATTTAACTTTGTAAATAAATTTAAAAAAAGCAGTTTTCAATTAAAAATCAGTATTTTTTGTAATTTATCAAAAAATGAAACTTTTTAGAGAAATCCAAAAAAATCACACTAATATAATTTGAAATTATTATTTCAGAAATAAAGTTTATTTTATAAAATTAATACATTAAAATTTGGAAAAAATAGTTTTAAAATAATTTCACAAATGGAGACAAAACTACTATATGAAAGATATATTTTTATGGGTAACATTGGATTTACAATTTTCTATTATCTAGAAAATTGCTAAGACAGATTTTAATAATTTTATTGATTATATAATATATAAAAAAATTTAAATTAATTCCCCCAAAGTGGTTTTTTAAATTTATTAAGGTAAATAATTTTGAGTAAATTAAAACAGTATTGCAGAAATAAGACTTTCTATTATTTTCAAATGGTCTTTATTTTCATTTCTAATTAGTTGGTCACCAAAAAATTAATTTTATATCAATTTTGTAAATAATTTATTTTTATAATTTAATTTATCCTATTCAGAACCACTATTCCAACGACCATGTGATTAAAAACATATTAAATAATAAAATTTTAATAATATGTCACATTTTATTTGAACTCAGGGTTGTATATAACACAAGATAATCTTGGTGTTTTGTGTAACACAATACAAACTCATTGATGCATGAAATAAAGTTAAACTCCATTTTTCAAGTAATCACAAATATCAAAAAGATTAAATTAATTTGAAAACAAATACTTTAAAAGATCTTAGTTTGAAATATTTTTCCCCCCTAAAAATTAATTTCACCCGTAAAATCCATATCATTCATCGTAGAAGTAACATTTTAAAATTCCTTCATAAAACCCCATATCATTCAAATGAATAATAATACATTCCTTAACATGGAATTCTTAGAAACATAAAGGTTACCTAAAGTAACTCATAACTATCTTTCCACATATGAGAACTTATGTCAGAATTGAAGATTAGGACATGAATGGAAATCATAAATAATTATATAGAGTTATAGAGATAGATAATAATTATAATGTGGGTTGTATATAGAAGGTTAGAGACCAAAAAACCAGAAAACAAATATACATGAAAAGTTCATTTATATAATAATAAATGATGATAATATGACAAAATATTATTTCAAAATCGTTTTCCAAATGCTGGATATTTTCTTTCCCAACAAGACTCCGAATATTTTAGAAGGTTTTTACTTTATATAATTTTATTTTAAAGTCCCATTTTAATCCTTTTTCTATTACATGATCAATTTTCACTTAATATAATACTCTAATATATGTCTTTTTCTTATCCTAATTCCAAAATAAGATTTATAAATGAATGATAAGTGGTTCTTTCTACCTCTAGTTAAGAAAAAAGTTCACACTGGTTATCCAATATGGATTAATCGTTATATAGTGAAGTAATATGTTAATATATAAACCTTGTCCAACTTTCAAATTAAACCATTCCATAAATTTTCAACTTTAAAACCCTTTTAAAATTTAAAATTTATAAATAAGGTCACTAAATTTCTCAAAATTAACTTAACATTAATCATTAAAATATCATTATGTATCTCTTATTGATCACATGAATAATATATAAATACCTTGGTCATATATTCTCTTGAATCTTGGTGATAACTATAATTACCATAAAACATCACTAAAACATGCATGCTTCAACATTCTGTGAATAAAACCATAAAATATTGAACATATTCCATAGTTCCAATATAGTTGTCAACTCCATATAGTATAGCATAATATAATTTTTCATCAAATACATTATCAGTTATAACGTCATCCAACCCATCAAAATATTATTATACAAATCAATCATATCTTTATCCAAACTAAAAACAATTTTCTCAACCTCAGGAATATATTAAGGTTTATCTTACATTAATAGAAATATTATTTTTCCTTTAAATCAATTTTCCAGTATATTAGTACCATTTAACATATATTTAAAATCCATAATGAAAAACATATATTGAACAATATTTATATATTTCATGATTCATAATCCTTGAATTCAAATACATAAATAATTCAATCATCCCACATCATTTTCAAACCATTAACTAGGCTTTATCATCCTTTTTCATACCACTTATTTCCTTTCTTGTATCATTTGTAGTTTTTTCATCATAAGTAATATATCCATCCCTCATAAAAACATTATGAATCTATTAATGAGTTTTACCATTATGAATTAATTTTCTTAATGACCATACATTCCACTTTTAAAGAATTAATCCATTAATAATACCTTTTGGAGACCAATATTCTATATCTATTGTGTTAAATGAAATGTTCATTTTCCCTTAGAAATTTCATACTCTATGACTTTTTTCCCCCCTAAAACAAATTCCCATTCCTTTTAGGCATTCCCTAAAGTTATTTATTTCCCAGTCTTTACATATATGAATATAAATCTTCTTTCCTCCATGGTCTCCACTGCCCAAACTCTAAACGAATACTATCTTTCTCTTCTATAGTGAGTACAATAGTTGGTTAAGGTGCACATTGTTAATCTTCTTTTGTGATAACTGATTGGGAATAAAATCAATATCCTTCACTCTCATCATTATCCCATTTTTCTTCTTATAAAAAATGTTTTCTAAATTAAATGTTATTCCCATTCTATCTGGTTTGATCCATTGACTAAAACCTAAAATCATAGTGTGATCAACACCAATAAATGTGGAAAACCACAAAATCATGAAAAAATAACATATAGTATGTCTAAAAAAATAACCCATATTAGTTTATGACACATTCGGTTTATCCTAATTCATTCATGGAGATCATATATTTAAATCCATTATGATGGTTTATGAAGAGTTTGTGAATATCCAAAACATATCCCCCAAAAGAGTCAAATTAGGTGTGTAGCATTGTTAGTTTTCATGCAGAAGGTGATGATCAAGTCCATCTCAATGATCCATTTTCAAAGTTATTTCCCCTAGGTAGTTATATGCTTCATCCACATCCTCTTTTTATATATATACAATGATGTAATTTCATGGAAACAACTCACTCTATCATTTACCGAAATTCAAGGACATTTTCATATTCACTAACTCATCCTTAGACTTATCATTATACACATACCTAGATATATATTTAGAAATATCCCTAGGGATATCACTAAAGTTTTATCATCCTAGTTTATAAAGGTTAAATAAACCTTTTCCCTTATTAAAACTATAGTGACCCATGATTTTCATAGAGAGATATTACATTTTTTTATGAATATTCATTACATTACATAAACACATGTCTGGGGAGAATAGTAGTTTAGAGTCTTTGGGAACATGGAAACATAAACAACTTTTCAATAGGTAAACTAAATAATCACCCAAAATGATCATCATAATCAACACCATTCTTAGACATATCATATGTAATACATTTCTTCATAACCTATGGAAAGAAAACATAAGAAAGGTTGTGATTAGATTCTCATCAAGGGTAAACTAGGGAGATATATAATCATAAAATGAACATAAGGTTATGAGAACAAGAGTATAACATTTGAAACCACACCCATAATATTAGATATCATAATCATGAGTCATGGAATAAATATTGGTTGTTCATAAGACATCAATCATAAGGGAATCAAAGAACATGATCTATGAGGGAATAACATTGTCATAAGACATATATTTTTGTCATATTTATAAGAATAAAAATTCTTATTTCAATTATAACCACCAATACATTCATAACATGATACACTAGGGATAACCACCCATATACCAGCTTCAGGCTTGGGATAACCTCACATTTCCCTCTTTAGGGCGTGAGAAGATATCTTTTGTAGTCTTGGTCTCATACTACATTAATCATTACCCAATGAATTAGTGGTATATACATTTCTCACTCATCAAATAATTAAAATCAAATGTGTGTATTTCACATGATCATAAAATATTCATCATATCATAACCCATGAAATGAAATCGGTTTAATAAATATTTCATCATATCATAACCTCTGTAAAGGAGAAAGATTTCATAATCATTTCATCAATTCATAATAGAATAAACCTTGTCAAATAATTAGGTTTCATAATAATTGAATCATGACACAAACTAAGGAAGAGAAATATAATTCATAAACATCATGTCATCATAAACATAGACCATTCAGAGAAATAATAATAATGGTGTCCTTGGATCATATCGTCATTAAGGAATAGGTTACATCAAAGGATGAAATCTTTAATGGAAAATGATTTTTATTGATTAGATGGAATGTTCCATAAAGAAGATAAATTTTCTTTTAAAATAAATTTTTAAAACATAAACTATTTTGGAAATCCTTAACTTTAAAAATAAACTCTAAAACATATAAAGGAAACTTTAAAAATAATTAAAAACATTTATTGAGAAAAAAATTCTTTCCTCTTTTAAAAAGACTTTTTAAAAAATAAAAAATATTCAAAATAATTTTATTTTAAAATAAACTTGAAAATTATAATGTAATATTTTAATAAATAAATGGTCACGATTAAGAGAAATTATGTTCATGTTGTACAAATATAAATAGTTATTCCTTTCACTTTTTTCATAAAATCTAAATGGGAATTATTTAGAAAACCTCAAAAATATTATTTTCAGAAAAATTTATATAAAGAAAAACATGGGAAAATTTATTAAATAATTAATTTTAAAGAAAATGTTAAATACAATTTTAAAATCATTTTTGGAAAACATGGTTTTTGATGAAAAATAGTTTTCGACTGAAAATATGACTTTTCATAAAAAATATTTTTGAAATTATGAGTATATGAAGAGATGAAAATTAAGGTAAAATAGGTATTATAATGAAATAAAAAAAATAAGAAAATTCATGAGTTTATTTGGATATATATCATATTATTTTATTATCACAAACATAATCATTAACGATACTGATAAACAATGAGATTTTAACATAAAATTGTAACCACTTTGATAACATTGAATCATAGTCCCCAAGAAGGAATAACATAAATTGGAACATAAAATATCATGAAGATAAATAAATTCATGATATTACATGTAAAATGGGTTGTATATAAACCTTGTAAATGGGGATAGGTTCGTAACATAATATATGCCTCAAAGAAAAAAAATTAAGACACAAATCCATTACCGATTTCTTAACTTTTGGACTATAGACCCCATGGAAGAGAGATCCTAAAATTGATATTTAAACACCAATATTTTTCTATATATTCATCATAATATACATTTATTGGAATTATATACCCCAAATTAAATAAATATGTGGTGAATATGGAATGTGTCTCATGGATATAAAAAAGTGAGATGAAAATACATTAATTTGTTACTAATATTTTGAATAATAAGACCCTATAAAGATTAAAAAATAATTAAACATTAAATATAATTAAAATAAGAAGATTAATGATATAAAATTTTAAATCTATATTATGTTCCCCACACACAAAAATGATTGGTGAATTTGCATATGTCTCCAAGAAATACAAAATAGATAAAAAAATCCCTTACCTTAAGTCTTGACTTCCATCATACACATTAAAACATATTAAATAATAAATAGATATTTATTAAAAACTATTAAATAACAATATTAATATATATCATACCAAATATTGTTTTCTTATGACTATGAATTTCCTATTTATTAAAAATTCCATGTCAAAGTTGTTTTTCGGGTAAAAAAATATTTGCTTTTTGTATATGTAATGATTTGTTATTTTTTTCATATTTCATTGATAATGGAACCATGATATATATAATTTTAACCATGATATAAATATAATATATATTCAGTATATATATATTTATAATAATTTATAATATAAAAAGATAGAAAATAAAATACATTGATCATGGTGACGGCAAGCAGTATGAACGCATGAATGTTGTTTCCATTTTCTCAACATATTGAAAGAAATAAAATAAAATGATACATTATAACTCCAAAATATTTTTAATGTAAGATATATCACATATATTCATTAAACCCATCCTTATAACCTCATATGTTAAGTGTGAATGAATTACATCGCTTAGCGAGGTCATAATCTTCTGTATATGCGAGCGACGTTATCGTATTCCCATATAATGGAAATAATAATAGTGTGTGTGATAAAAAAATTCAATAAAAATAGTAAAATAATAAATTATATATATATACATATATAATAAATCCATCATTATTTCCAATCGTGATAGGTGTAAATGGAAAAATGAATGACAATAGAACGTGAGGAGGTAGTCTGTTGTACACACAAACGTTAATTTCATAGCCCATTTGATGAAAGTGTAGATGGATATAGGTCATGAATTTCAAAAAAAATAAATATAATATATTTAATATAATTATTTTATTATATCATTATGTTATAATACTAATTTAATTCATTGGAAGAAGAAATAAAACAAAATTCCTTATCAATGAAATTTACCTCTTCTTCATTTATCCAACATTGGTTTGCACCAAAATCCATCCTAGAATGGCTTTATGTCCAAAATAAGGATTATAGAATGAGAAGAGGGAAGTTGGTATGTGATTTGGTTGGGTATTTTCTGAAAAAAATGGTTTTTACATGTTAATTAGAGGGGATAATGAGTGGTCATTTATAAGTGTGGTGAGTGACACAATTTTAATTTTTTGAATCAAATAATTTCACAAACATTTTTTTTCATTTCACAGGTATTAAATAATGGAAAAGATAAAAAATATAAGATATAATATATAAATATGTCCATACAATTGGTTTTGGACAAGTTTTGGGTTATCTTTAACCCTTATCGTTTTAGTTTAACCCCCAGTCAAACAATCTTAACCTTAACTGAGGTAAATAATTTTTAATTTTTATACAATTCATTTTCATAAAAAGCTAAGTTAAAGTTATAAGATAATATAAATTATGGTGATTAAAAATATTGAATTCATTTTTCAAAATTCTATTTATATAACTGGAAAATTATAATTTAAAATTAATCCTAGAGACGCAATTAGAAAGCTGGTTTTCCAAGAAAAAATGTCCAAAAGTTTAAAAAATATTTTATACCCAATTTCAATATAAAATAAATTCCAATGACCAATATATTATTAATAGAAATATAATTAAACTTATTTGAATTCAGAAACATTTTAAAATAAAATTTAACTTTCTATGTAAACTTAACTTAAAGGTTGTTTTCAATTAAAATTCAGTATCTTTCATTATTCATTAAAAAATAAACAAATTCAGAAAAAATCACCAAAAATAAGCCTAGGATAAATTTTTCATTATTATTTGAAAAAATAATTTTATTTTAAAAAATTAATTTTCTAAAATTGTGAAAAAATATTTTTAAAATAAGTTTGAAAAAGGCGACAATACAACCATTTAGAAAAGTACAGTTTTAAGTGTAAAATTTGATTTATTCTTATCTCCTGTATAGAAAACACATAAATTGAATGTTAGAAATTTTATTGAATATATAACATATATATATTTAAAATAGTTTTCCAAAACTAGTTTCTTTAATTCGGTAAGGTAAAACAAGTTTGTGCACTTAAAAAAATGTTTTTCAGAAAAAATATTTCCTTTGTTTACAAATGGCTCTTATTTTTTATCTTAGTTAACTGGAAAAAAAATAATTCATATTATATATATTTAAATAATTTACTTTCATAATTTACATTATCTTTTTCAAAACCTCCATTCCAATTTCTTATTGGTACATGTAAAATTAAAGAATAATATTTTAATAATATATCACATTTCATTTAAAATAAGTGTTGCGTGTAATGAAAGATAAGCTCAATGTTGTTTTTAACAAAAGAAAAAATAAGTATTTCATTTAATAAAAGCTAATCTCAGTGTTTTGTGTAATAAAAATATCAAAAATATTAAATTATTTGGAAAAAAATATATCACAAAATCTCTAAGAGTAACAATTACCCTCTAAGAGAACATGTAAAAGGGAGATATAACAATGATAAACCAATAAACACATTCTCAGACATATATATATATATAATTACAAGTGTTAATATGAAATTTCATAGAGTACTATAATAAATGAAAGGAAAACTACAAGTACAAAAAAGGTAATAGCAGTAGTGACCATGAAGCCTAAACAGCTCCTTCAAAACCATGAGCTAGTAATATATGTCCCAATTTCCAACCTACTCTAGATGACCTAAAAACTAGTTTATATATACATAGGGTGATAATAACAGCACACTCAATAGTATTCCCTCCATAGCCTCTCTTGAAAAAGATAAAGAAATTATGCTTGAGCAGAGTAAACAATAGTGAAACTAACTCATCCCCTAAATCATTATCTATGTTCCCATCCTCACCAGGGATAACTCTCACCAAGTATCACATAAAAGGTAAAATATTAATAATGAAACATAATGGGTAACTCATTCCCACTTCCCAACTAGTTTTTCATTATTCCCAAACATCACACATCCTAATTCATTTTTCTCCAAAATAATCTTACTCTAACACACCTGGGAAAGGAATCAAAACATGAACCTTGTGAATCACATCATTGCATCATCCCATCCACATATTTTTATATAGTAACCAAGTAGTTTATGGGAGCCACAACAACTTGAATGATGTGTACATGCATTGGGTATTATACATCAAGTCATCATAGCCCATAAACTGAGTAAGGTGCCTCAACCCATCACAACCTATACACACAATACCTATAATAATCCTTTGGATAGTATATCCATATATACATGTTTGTGAAATAACCAAAATCTATCACATCCCTCTACACACATATACAAGAAAACTAACTGTCATGCATACCCGCACAAGTAACTATCTTTAGAAGGTAGTCGGGCCTGAGGGGGTAGTCAGCTATCCATCCTCCAACCAGGATCTTGGGGAAGACATAGTCATAGAGTCCACTAGGGGTCATTTTCACTAAGTTATGGGGGTAGGGTAGTGTAAAAAATCACAAAATATATAGGAATTAATATATCTCATAGTTACACTATGGGAATTACCTTGTTAAGGACCAAACTACAGCTAATGTCACTCAGACTCCCTTCTTCCACTACTAAGACTAGATATCCTATTAGCACATAATAATTTAAAAGTCATATATTAAATTATTTCTTTTAAAATAACAATTCTATTTATGTTAATTAATTAATTTTACATTAATTAACCAAAAAAATTACTCTACACTTCATTACTTTAATCATTTGAGTATGTTCCATGCACTCTAGGGATAATCCAAACCGAGTCCATGGTTGTCTACATTAACATATTTTATTAATTTTCATTTCGTCAACACCAAACCCATGGGTTAAGTCATTTATTTAACATTATTAACATCATTCCATAATCTAGGTACTCTAGGAAAACCAATATAAGATACCACATAGATGAAACATGAAATCAAACACATCAAGATGCATCAAGCATTGGAGAAAGGAAATCATATAAAACAAGAAACCTAGCCATTGGGAATTAAATAAAGTTATTCAAAAAGTAATTCATATTTATCAAATCAATAGGTAATACCATCTTTAACTTTTTCCATCATCTTAGATTCCATCCCTATCATCCAAATTCATACACTTATGAAACTCTTCGTCAAATGCATTAACTACTTCCATATCTTTCAGGACTCCCTACACCATATCACATTAGTCATCCTAGTCTCAGAAATCACAAGATTTTTACATATTCAATAGAAAATATCACATCCAGAGAACATATAAAATTCCAAAGGAAACAAATATAGTCTATGCGGAAGTCTATGAACAAAAACATGTCATTCATCCTTCACTAGAAAATTTTATCTCATGGCTATAACACAAGTCTCTCAGCCTTCTCAAAAATATGGGAAACTCTGGCCCTAGAAATTATCGTTATCAAACAACATATTTTCATTACATATTGAGTTAAAAAATTTATTATTAATAGGTTTGAACTATATTAAACCTAAGGCATCAAGATATAACAACCTATCAAAATCTAAAAAGGATTTTAGCATTAAAACATGTTCCAAAAAACGTAGAGAAGTACCATTATCATTAAAATTCCTTTTCAATTAAACATTATCAACAAGAATTATCATGATTCACACTCATTATTAGATAAATTATCGTAGAAGAGCATATTTACATATGAATTCACATTTCATCAATTTGATTGTCATCAAATTATAAGAAACACATGATTCAATATATCATACCTCTTCATAAATTCTTAATCTAGTATGTAAATTAATTGGGATTTACATTATTGACCAATTTCCATCAATAATGACATGATAATTCATTGAATAATAATTCATATTAATAATCACAAAATAGAGAGTACACAATCTATAAAATTAAGTGACACACTATTATCATGGTAGAAAGAGAGGACATGATATCGGTAAAACGAATTCTTTATTAATTAGGTTCAATATTAATTAAGATAATTTCATCTCCAACCAACGAAATAAACCATTCAAATTTTATGATTCCATGTAAATAAATAGAAGAATAAATAAATCCTCTAATTTGAAAATGAAACTACATGTGACTCAGTGCCCTAAATATAGGGGCGTGCACAAGATGGAATCACTACTATAGGAAACATGATCCAATAAAAGAATGATTCCTCAACTCCAATGGAAAAGGCTCTAGAACCTATTATCTCAAGAGAAAGCAAGAAAGAAATAATGAAGGAAATATATTATCAATATAAAGATCAAATAAAAAATTAACATGGATGATATGATTTTAATTAACCATTAGAGGTGTATCTCATCAAATCTATAAAGTATAACCATTTAAAAACTCTCTAGACCTTTATGAAATATAATAAAAAATTATCCTCCCTTAAAATGGCATAAAATTTTTTTAATTAAGGATTAAAAATGATTTTTCACCAAACCAAATGTAAAAAGGAAAAAATTTTAAATTTTGAAAACATATATATCTCCTTAAAGAGATCTACCTCCAAAGATCGACCACAAATAATCATCCTCTACATATCTACCTCTAGTGATCTACCAACAGAGATCTGTCGTAAGGTATCCACCGCCAGAGGTCTATAGTCAGTGATATACTTTCAGTGATCTACTTCCGGTGATCTACCACTAGGGATCTATTTCGAGAGATCTATCTCCAGAGATCAACTTTTAGTGATTTACCACCACTGATCCACCACAAATGATCTACCACCAGTGATCTACCACTAAATATCAACTGCTAATTATCTATCACTAGAGATCTACAACTGTAGATCTACTGCCATTAATGTACCTCTATATATCTACCACCAATGATCTACCACTAGAGATCTAAAAAATAACGTCCCTCTAATACACATCAAAAACATCTCGCTTATTCCACCAAACACCTATGGACATTCCCTCCAAACCTCAATCACCAAATGTTGTATAATGTAATGGGTCAGAAGGCCCACCCTATTACATCAGATACCTATCAAACTATTCTATCCCTTAAGAAACTAAATTCAACCCTGAAAGGAAAAAGAAAATGGATCATCTGAATATGCACCCCTTGTGATATCCCTCAAGTATCCCACCATCATAGGATCTAAAACACCTAATTTGGAGAATAATTTGAAAACAAAAATAGAAAAAACATTATCCTACACAAAGTACTGGGAGAGATACATCTCAAAAAAATGTAAATCCACAATAATCATCAAGATGAAACCATCTCAAAAACCATAAAAATCAACTTCCACAAGAGAATAGTGTTACAATAGAAGATATACACAAAAAACATCCTAGGGTACTGAGTGTGCATCTGTGAATCTCATTCCCAGTTACTCTCCTCCAATCCACTTTTCCCCCACAAGGCATGGACTATGGGAATATCCCACCCATGCAATATAGTCTCTAATAATTCCTATATCTCAACAAGACTCTCCTCAATGGTCACATCATTTTCAATATTGATGTCAACCAAATCGATGACATGAGAGTCATATTGAAGATAACGATGTGGTGTAACATGTGAATAACAACATGTATTTTTGTTATATGTAGGGGAAGTTCTATCTGAAATTTCATGGCTCCAACATGACCCAATAAATCTAAAGTCCCAACAAACTAGGTAAAAAGATTACTCCAATGACCAAATGATTATTTCTCACAATAAGAAGTCACCTTTAGTAAAACTTTATCTCTAACTTCAAACTCCATAAGTCTCTTACAATGATGATAATAGGATTTATATTGATCTTGTACTTCCTTCATCCTCTTGAAAATTACATGTACCATCTGTATCCTATTCAATACTATTCTAACCTACGAATTTCATCCACTTCGACCCTAGTCCAGTACAAAATATAATAGTAAGGTTTTCCATAAAAAGATTCAAACGATGTCATACCAATGATGGATTGAAACCTATTGTTATAAGTAAACTGAAGGATTGGTCCCTCATCAACAAACATCTAAAATAAATGATATAAGAACACAACTAATCATCATGATTCAAGATTGTATTCTATGTCTGGACATCCATGTACAAATGAAAAGTAGTTGTAATAATAACTGAGATCCAAAAAATGTTATGACCTCTCCACACTATAGAGGTAAAATAAGGATACTAATCAGATATGATCTCTCTCTAGACTTCGTGGAGTTTCACTACCTCCTCTAAATACTTCCATAGAAAAATATCTACCGAGATCAACTCCCTAATCACTATAAAGTGGGATGATTTCATAAAATGATCCACTATCACTCATATAGCATCGAACCCTACCTAATAACATGGTAGAATGGTAAAAATATCCATAAATATTTCCTATCAATTCCACTAAGTAGAATCTAACAGCTGGAGAAAACCAATAGGAACATGGTGCTTAGCCTTCAACTTCTAGAAGACCAGACATCGGGCAACAAACCGAACAACTTCATGATTCAACCCAAGCCACCAAAACTGACATATCTAGGATTGGTAAATATTTTTCACAGTAGTATTAACCACCAAAGTAAATATATGGAACTCATAGATTAATATTTAATTCATTATTTAAGAGATGAAAACCCTTACTAGGAACAACACTTAATGATGCTCATCCTCAGACCAACCATTAGGGGCATCGCCAAAAACACGTCGGTCTCTCCAGACCTCCACCTTAAAATCAACCTATAGGGAATCCTCTTCCTGGTTCACCAAATATGACTAAACCGTCATCTATAATGAAAAAATCATCCCCTGTCTTCTCCCAAATATAGTTTAATTCTTTAGATATAATCAATCATTCTATTGGAATTTCAAGATTCACGCATAGTATCACTGCATGACTTCTTAATCAGCACATTGGATACAATATTTCCCTTTCCTATCATATAATAAATATAAAAATCATAATCATTCAAGAATTACTACCACCGTTGATGATGTGAGTTTATGTCATGCTAGGATAATACATAACTCATGATCTTATGGTTGGTAAAACCCTCAAAACACTTCCCAATGAGGTAATTTAAGCAAAATTTCAAGTAAAATACAATAGATGCTAACAAAAGATAATGTGTGGAATATTTGTTCTCATTGGGATGTAAATATTGATACCCATAATAATAAAACAATCTCTACTATATCAGAATGAATCACAACCCAAGATTGGAAGTGTCACTAAAAACCTCAAACTGAACTCCTCCTACTGGAAGACAATGGACTATTGCATTGACCAAATTTTTCTTCTAGTACCAAAAAACTATTATACACTGGTCAATACCCAAGAATTCTTGATGCCTTCTAGTCAGGGATTTCATAGGAGTCACAAACTAATAGAAATTGGATATGAAACTCCTTTAATATCCTATAATAGTAAGGAAACTCTGCAACTTTGCCACAATATTGGGGGCCTCCTAAGAAATAATTGCCTCTATATTTGAAAAATTCTAAGCTAATCCCTACTGACCCATTAAATTCCATAATAAATTGACTTAAAGATCCTAGAAATCAAACATTGAAAACATCCCAAATAGATTTTCATGATGAAGAACTCTTAAAATGGAACGCAGATGCTCTTAATGATCCTCCTCAATCGTACAGTACACAAGGATGTTGTTGATGAAAACCACCACAAACTTATCCACGAACACTGTATACACTATTTTCAATAACCCCATGAATAAATCTGTATAATTAATTACAACTGATGGAATAAAAATGAACTTATAATTCCCACGATGAAAATGAAAATAATTCTTCTAAAAATCCTCATATGTCACCCATATATGATGATATCCTCAACGTACATAAATATTCAAGAACTGACTTTGACCCTTAATATCATAAAATAAATCATAAATCCATGAATGATGGTAGCATTATTTCACATTTACTTGGTTTAAGAGATGACAGTCAATAGAAAGTAACAAACCATAATTAGCCTTCTTCACGATCAAAACTATTGCATCCCAACGTGACACACTCAGCCAAAAAAACCTCACTACACTAGATCATTAAGATATACTCAAAGTTCTTGCAACTCATAAGTCTCCATTCTATATGGATACATATAGATAAGAGGCACGAAAGGTTATAGCTTCATCCTAAACTTTTTATCTCTTCAAGTGGGTAACACTACAACCTCTTCTATAAATACATCAAGGTACTCTTCTAAAACGCTAGGAAACACTGACTACTGAACATTTGATGACCTCAACATCAACTCTAACATCAATGAAGGAAAGTAAGGAACACCCCAATAACCTATATGAGGTTTTATCACATCAAAAAACACTTATTTCTTTTCATCATCATCATAGAACATGGCCTTCATCCTGAATAAATCCATGATTGTATGCACAACATAAAACCAATCCATACTGAGGATGATGTCATAATGATATATTTGTCAACATATAAAATCTACCTTAGCACGGTACTTCCCTAGTACTAGCTCTATGTCTCTTCATAATTCATACTGGATAGATAAACCTTCAACTGGATTAGTCAATAGCAAGGGAACTGGAATCCTTTCTACCTAATGTCACAAATAAGAGATGAGGGTACATGATATAAAGGAATATGTTGCTTCTGAATAAAAAAAAAGCATACTCCTATGTAGAGAAAAATAAAAGGGTACCAAAAATGATGTTTTTATTTCCTGCTGCTGAAAATGATAAAGCATGAAGCTACCTATGGCCACATTGACCTTGCTGATGACCACATCCATCGTTGTGCTCTACTCTCTGAGGATGAGGTCCATATCGAGTTTCAAATATTCATGCCCCATCTCCTTTCTACAAATCCCAAAATAGAACACCCTACTACTATTGTCTCAAATGATACTACCTAAATAGAGGAACCTAAATTACGACACATAGCACAACTTGAAAACTACAAAATTCTAGGCACTCTTGTTGATGAATACCTCGACATCCACAAGAAAACCAACATTTTATCCCTTTGCATCATTTTAAGAGCCTTCACCCCTGAAGAAATGAGATGAAGACGGATGGGGCCCTCCCCCAACTGACTAAAATCTATTCTTTCCAGGAAACTAGGAACCTCGAACAAAATATCTTCTTCATGATGAATCATGATAACTCCCCTATAATTATGAAATAGTTCTAGTAACATTGTCTCAAAATCCTCTTTTCTCACCATCACCTAAATATATGTATTCAACATAAATGGGGTTACTTGGAACTTGATCTATGGATAAAAATCCTCCATGAAAACCAACTAGAATTTAGGCTTGTAACCCTAGACATATATCCAGGGTCAATAAGAAACTTGGATGTAGCTAATTTACTCCCACAACTATTTCACTGATCGTGGTAGTCGTCTACCCCCACTCCCAAACTTTTACACTAACCCTTGTGACATTCCTCCTACTCAAGACCCTCCTCCTCCTTGGGACCAACCTCCCATTATTTTTTCATGATCCATATCCTCTAATGTGGAAACCCAACATCCCCATGATCATCCTCCCCTAGTGCGGCCACCTCACCTCCCCACCGACGATGATCTAATACAAACTCCCCACCCCCTCCAACGTTCCTCTGATGTAGCCATCCTAATTCATTGTGACCCTCCATCTCTGATGTGACTATAAATTTGCTTCAACATGGATCTGAAACATCTCATATGCATCCACCCCACCACTTGGGATTGTCCTCTTTTGACTTAGACACCCCGATTTATTCTTCTGATGTAGAGACCCCACCTTCCTGGTTCCTCACATGAACCAAGACATACCTTCATAATCCTCCTCCTCCCTTGATTTATTTGTAACCCCATTCATATAACCCTCTTAAATACCTCATTTTTTGCAGTTTCTCATGAGAAATCCTTGCCTCTTGTGGTTAAATTGAACTACAACTGCATAATTGGTCAGTGTTCACCCAATTTACACTATAAAATGATTATTAGTATGCAGTAATATGTGTTTAGTTATACATTGGACCATATTTTTCTATTATCATGCAATTTCATTATTTTTTTACCTACACTAATGAATAATTTGGGTATCATTTTATTATTGTTTCATAATATGATTTTGACACTTTTTATACATTCATAGACACTGTAAAATACATGACTTGGTTGTATTTCATATTATTCCATGTTTATAATTATTTATGTATATCGTGGTGACTAAAAATCTGGTCTGCATTCCCCTTTCCAATATGATCAAACCCAAAATTAAATAGTACTGTTATTACATCATGATTATAGCTATAAAAATGTTTCTAGGAACAATTTCATGATTATTATATGGTCAGAGTTTAATTGATAACTCTAAGTGAAAACTGATTATAGAACATATCACTTATTGTAAGTTTTCTTCTAGATTTGTTTCCCATTGATGAAATTATTTTCTCCAACTTATTTATTAATATTTTCTGTAAAATAACAAACACTTCTTATTTTTAAATTAATTTTCATATATGATAAGAGAGTAAATAGTTTTCAATATGTGCAGTCAATAAGACACTAAATATTTTTTTGTTATGTTCTTGAATAGTTTTTTACAAGTATTATTAATTTTTTAATTTCATTAAATACTACAAATATGGTCCATAAATTAATTATTTTTTCATATATTATGATATTTTTAATCCGCTTTAGATATTTTTTTGTCTTTTTAATAGCTTTTTTTTATACAAAGACATAATATAGTATATATCCTCCATGAAATTAAATTTTAATTTTATATATCTAATGATTTAATCATTTTTTCAAAAAAAAATTCATTCACTAGGATATATAATAGTGTGACATGTAATTAAAAATATGGAGAATGATTTTGTAAGTAAATGAGGTATTATTTCATTGATGAATAATTATTGGGGATTAAACTTTTTTAATGGAAAATAATATCTCTTTTATGAACATTTTATAATATCCATTTTGTTTATTTTTTGTTCTAAATTTATAAATGTTTCAATATCAAGATATAAGTAGTTTTTAGAAACTATAATATGAGTTTTAAAAGTATTTTTAAAATTTTATCATCCTAAAACAAATATAGGTGACTCAAATTTATTCAATATTGTTATTCACTGGGGGAAAAGTTATTACTATAGTTTACTGACTAATTTTAATGGTTTACAATAGATGTCGTTTTAACATAACTACTATTTATTTGGTAAAGACAACTTAATCAACAATAATATCCATTAAAGGATATTGACATAGTTGAAAATGACTGCTAAAACTCTTTGAGAGAAATATCTCTTTTTTATGAAATCATTTAAAAGTCAAAAAATTTATAATGTAAGGTATTTAAAATACATTTTTGAATCAAATTTTCCCATTCCACATTTAAACTTTTTAAAGGAGTTAATATTTTAAAACATTCATGTATATATAAATATATCCTTAAAACCATTTTGAAAACATTGAAATTAATGAGAATAATTTAGAAGAATAAATATTTAAACCATTTAAAATAATGTTTTAGTTAAAGATTTCCTTGAAAATAAACCTTTTGAAAACTATTTTATGAATCATGGAAATGAATAATAATTATGTCCCAGTAAAAACTTACACATCAAAAATCTCGGATAATAATGAGATTAAAGAAATAACCCTTACCTTGTACTTTCTTTTAGTCGAGGGTACGTTTAGCCTCCTTTATAATGACCATATTATGTTATTAAATTATAACAGAACCATATTAATGTTTATGGCAACATATATGATTCATTTATGAATTTTTATATCCCATTTAATAATAATTTCTATGTTAAAGTTGCATTTCAGGTAATAATTGTTTTCTTTATCGTACGTCTTTTAACTTGTTATTCTTGATCATATCTCATAGATCATAATTTACATAATTCCATTATATAAAACATGATTTATATATCATAAATATTTATAATATAAGTATTTATAATAGATATATTTATGAAATTAAAATACCTATTATGGAGATGGTAGGTCATACACACGCATAAACGACGTTTCCGTTTTCATACCGTATTGAATGGAAGAAAGTGAATGAGATATATGTAAATATAAATATATATATATATTTACAATATAATTATTATGTCATATATTAATTACTTGTTATATATATATAATCATTGTTGAATGGTGAACTTGGAAATGAATCACATCACATCATGGGGAAGGTAAGTAGTACGTATGTACGAGCGATTATATCATTCTATTAATGATGAAATAATTTTTAATTGGATGGTATATTATATATAAATAATCATTAAAATTTTATATTTATTATTAACATCAATTATACTCACTATTATACTCATCCAAATAATGAAGTGTTGAATAACAAACTACACCACAACGTGGAGACGGTAAGTCGTATGTACTCATGTATGGTAACTTTTTCATTCATAGGATTGATAGAATAATTAATATGGTTGTACCATAATTAAAATAAAATCATTGTATGTATAAGGTACCAGAGTTATTATTTCTTTATGGAAGCAATAAAGAAAAATTAAGTGGAAGAAGAAAAGAACTTTGAAATAGGTGATGAAATAATTACCTCTTCTTCAGATGATTCCTTTTCATTTGATAAAAAGGGCTCCTTAGGTTGGCTTTATGATCAATGAATGGAATATATGTTTAATTGAGGGTAGTTGGTACTATATTTTAGTAGGTTTTGGCCGATCCAAATGGCATTGTAGATGTAATTTTCATATAAGGGTAAGTGCCCTTTTTAAGAGAGGTGAGGGTCACTTTAAAAAATACTTGAAATATTATTTTATTATAAAATCTTATTCAGTTTAAAGTGGTTAAAAAAGGATTTATTCATAGTATAAGGTGGTGATGGGTCGAAATCATTTCAACCAATAGGTTTCATATAAGTTTAGGTCACCATATTAACCTCATCTTATAGGTTTAACTCTTAGTTAAATATTTTAACTTTTTCAATGTCTTCTTGTATTTTTATATTACATGGTTAATAAACATACTATAAAATTCCATGAAAACCCAAAGTGGTTCATTAATGACATATATATCATTATTTAAGTCCTTTGGAAGTACCTTATATTTTTAGGAATATTATATCATTTAATAATATATTATTTCTTTTAAGAACTCATTTATCTCAATTTTGACACTATTTAGTATTTGGTTTTTCTGAAAGTCATAAAAAGTTTATTAATTAAAACAAATTATATTAAATTAACCCTAAACTGTCATATTAACATATAAAATTAGTGCATGTAATCAAAAGTTTTTATTTACATTTATTTTGATATTTATAATATCAATTATTTTAATTTTTCGTTAATAAGGTAATTACTACTTCATCATTGTGTTGTAAATAAACTGAATTATTTAATTTCTATTAATTATAAATAAAATACCATGATGTATGAAATATTTCTAGATTTATAATGAATATTTATAGTCAAATTTATTGTGTATATAACCCTGTATTAAAAATGGTTCAGTTTTAAAAATAATAATTTAACACTTTTAACTCTTCTTTAAATAAAAAATGATAAATGTCCTAATCTAACCTAATTGAATCAAGAAAAGATCATATTTTTTTCCTAAGGTTTATTTTTTAACTAAAAACACTTATCTGATTGAATTAGGACACGTTTTGGGGTAATTTTAATATTATTTTTACCATTAATTACCTAATTTACTTTTAACCGTGGTAAATAAAATTCAAAAGTTACTATTCACCAAAAAATATTTTCATTCTATTGAACCCCATTTTACTTACTTATTTAGACCTTGTTTCTTTTGTTTTTTAAATTCAATTCAATGAAGTGGTAAAATTAAGTTTTATGCAAATTTGCAAATGTGTCTAAAGAGTGGGTAAAAGACAATCAAAAGTTCAATAAACTTTTATATATCAACTCTTATCATTAAATTATTTCAACAAATTACATTGGAATCATATAGGTATTATTTATATATTTTTAATTTAAAATAAATTTCAATAAAAATAAAAATTATTTAAATAGAAGTCAATTTTAGACAATAACGCAGTGTTTTTCACTATTCATCAAAAATTGGAATTTTTCAGAAAAATACCAAAAAATCACCCTATAATAATTTTGATTTTCCAAATCCAAAAATGATTTCCATTTTTCCTAATTAAAAACATATGAATCTCATTAATTAATTTAAAATTAATTCCTATTGTCAAAACCAGAAAGTGGATTTTTAAAAAGTATAAACTATCAAAAGATTTACATGTGTTTATGTCCAATTTAAATGTGAAATTACATACAATGACCTACATTATATTAAATTATAAAAATATAATCTAATTATAATTTAAAACCACTGTAATAAATAAATTATCACATTAAATTATTTTTATTAAAAAAGTTGTTTTCAATTAAAATTTACTATTTTTTATTATTCACCAAAATATTAAAGTTATCAGAAAAGTACCCAAAATTTATCCGAACTAAATTTTTATGTCCCGATTCTAAAAAAAATAATTCAATTTAATTAAATTTTATTTATAAATGTGTGAAATATTGGATTTCAAAAGGGTTTTTCATTAAAACGCGGTAAAATTTCATTTTTAGAGAAATACTTCTTTAATCTGAAATATTGAATATGTTATTATATTATGTATAAGAAACACCTAGTATGGATGTTAAAATTATATGGAGTATATAAAATTCAAAATGAATTTAATAATATTCATAACCTCTTTTTGAACGACTAGTTTAGTAAGTCATGGTGCACTCGAACTTGATGTTGTGTGTAGCGCAAGCTATTGAATTACTTTAATGATATAACATACTATGAAATATTGTGGTGTTACATTCTCCCTTACTTCAATAAATTTTATCCTCACAATATAAAATTGTTCTTCGAAAATAAAAGTTTAAAAATAGATAATACTTTTGTGGAAAACCTGCATTGAAAATTGGGTTAATAAAATATCTTATTAAGAGGGAAAGTGAAATGAAAAAGTCACCATAAAATTAGGATTTCCAATAGGAGAAAATTGGTGGCTATTTGAGACCCATAATTTTAGGGAAAATGTAAATATTTATAGGGAGTGGTTGAGGTCTTCAATCACAATCAAGTTAGCAATAAATATGATATTGAGGGTCTCAAAGCTAGAAATCGTTGATGATTTAAAATATTATTGGTTCATCAAAACATAAGGTATTAGGATAACATATTTTTGGTTTTAAGATACTTTCCCTAATTTATAAGAATTAATCTCTTCATAGAATAAAAAAGTACTTGACAAGTAGAGTTCTGTCCTTTAACTAATTTCTACCAAAAACTCATCTTTCCCCCCAAAAGATAATAGAATGAAAAAATATTATATCCATCCTAATCATATAGTGTTTCAAAAAAATGAATTTATAATTAATCTATCAGATCATTTAAAAAAATTTCATTATACAAACCAGGACATCACATAGGCTAGTGGTAAGAGATGCACCCTTGTCGCCATTTGGTTGTGACTTCAAGTCTCACGTCCTTGCAGGATGCGGTGGGTTTTCGGCCAACCTCCGAGTTGACATTTTTAAAACAATCCAAAAATAATCTTAAGAAATTTTTTATCCTTATACAAAAGAATCAAACGTCCAACCTAATTCATTCTAACCTTTATACTTATCCAAAATACTTTGGTCCAAACTCACAATCCAAAATTTATAAGGAGGTTAAAAATAATGTAGATCTCTTTGTTTCACATAATAACATGTGAATACCTTCATCTTGTATTCTCTTAAAACATGGTAACACCCTGAGTTAACATAAAACCTTATTGAATACATTCATTCTCATTTTTTCCTTATAGAATACTGGATATACTCCTTAAATCCAAAAAATATGAATACTCCGACAATGATGGAATGAAAAAACCATTAATCAGTTCCAAGGATGTTAATAATACCCAATATACTTTTTTCAACTCAATTATCTTTTATTCCAAAATCACTACCTCGATATCAAGACCATATTAAGGTTTATATTTCTCTCAACCATATATTTTCAAAAATGTTTAACATGAAACTGTGTCACTTTACTTTGTACCATAAAATCTAAAATCCTTGATGAAAACGTACTGAAGTACAATCCTTATATACTTTATAATTATTATAACTTGTACATCATTAATACAATACTCAAATGAAATAATTCTTTAATAAAAACATAAGAACAAAAATCATTCTTCTTCATCTGTGGTAGTACCATAACATGATTATTATCCAATAGCATCATTTAGGGCATACTCTAATGATTGGGAAAATAATAAATGTAGTGTCCCAACTCCTTGCAGATGAAGCATTGTACATTTGAAACCTTTTTCTTACCCTTGTAATCGCGAAATTGGGTTCCTTTTTCTCCACACTTTTAACAAACTCTAATTCCTTTCATGCACTTCCTAGGGTGATTGTTTCTACAGTTATCACATATGGGAAAAAACTTCTTTCCTTTCATCCCATTATATATCTTTCTCTCTATCATCCTATTATTCTCTGGATTTCATTTAAATCCATACGACTCAAAGAATTAATTACATATCTTATTAACAAATGATACTATTTCATCATATGATTATAATACATGGGATACTATTTCCCTTTTAAATGTTGGCTTAAGACCATGAAAGATATGATCCTTCTTTCTCTTTGGATCATGTGTATTCTATAGTTCTCATTCCTTCTACTGGGCACCATTTCTAAATGATGAAATACACTAGGTTAGATTATATCATAATGTATAATCCAAAAATTAGAAAAATACTAAACATTAATTGAATATTTTAACACATTTAGTCTCATAATCATAAAAAATGGTTTCTTTGCTAACATATTTACTCATAAATCCATCATAATGGTTTGTAAAGAAAATGTGAATTATCCAAAGCATATCCCCCGGGGGGGTCTTAACCAAGAGTGCATCAAGGCCCATTGTTGTGTACCAAGATACCCTAAGTCATGCCCGAAACTCCTTGTTAGTGTTTTCAATCCAATGTACATCTGTGCCAGATCCACCTCTACCTGCTCATATCTAGATAGGGAAGTATTGCTTGGAAAACAAACAAAATCCCTACATTACCAAAATTCTAGGAATCTCTTCAATACTAATCCACAATGTTTATCTTTGGGTAAGGTGATCTAATTAGAGATTTTCTAAATCTAGTTTCCATGGTTTGTATTAAACTTCCTCTCCTACCAACTATAATTACTTGAACCCAATTACCAAACATCTGTGCATTATTTTAATACATTGGAATAATTACAAGGAATCAAGTCCTGGATGTCCGATCAGTTTAAAAGTCATGGAAAATAGATTACATACATGAACGTTACATTAAAATTTATAACATACAACACAGCATAAAAAATCCTTTGAGAGTTCCATTATTCCCTTAGTTTAACTCTGCATTTCAATAATAAAACACTTCTTGATATCCTAGGAAAATAAAACATAAGAAAGGGGTGAGCTCAAATGCTCCGTAAGGATAAATAATTTAGTGGAAGTTATAAACTTTTAAGGCAAGATGTGTAATAAAAACAATAGCCTTTTAAACAAAAAAATGGACATAATATGTAAAAAATAAATAAAAAATTACCATATAAACATGCACATCAATATTCTACAAGTAGAATAATCACATGTAATAACAAATTTCATAATGAGGGAATGCATAATGTCGGACATTATGACCGCATAGTTATGGCCTCGTGCAAAGAATAGATATAAATTTTTTCCAAGTCCTTGTGTCAAGACACTAGTTTGTCCCATGAGACCTAACGATGCATCTAGGAGTTATACCAGGCTCCACCCATAACTTACTAAGTCCAATTCATTCCACATATTCAAATATTGAAACAAAACATAAACATTCGAATTTAAACTAACATGTGAAATGTCAATACTTTAACCATAAACAATGAATGGTATAAAAATAGCACATCCACAGTCAAAAATATAATAACTCATTCAATACAGTATGGAAACTTTTATTATAATAAATCAACCTTAATAAAGAGTATTATCCAGTAAAGGATGTTGACATAGTTGAAATTGATCAGTAAAACTCTATGAGAGAAATATCTCTTTTTCATGAAATCATTTAAAAGTCACACAACTTAAAAAGGAATACATTTAAAAGACATTTTTGAATCAAAGTGTCCCGTACCACTTTGAAACTTTTGAAAGTAATTAACATTTTAAAACATTCATGTCCATATAAAAAAATATTTAAAACCATTTCTAAAACATGGACATTAATGAGAATGATTTAGAAGAATAAATATTTAACCATTTAAAATAATGATTTAGTTAAATAGTCAATTAAAAATAATCCTTTTGAAAACTCTTTTATTACACATGGACATGGATAATAATTATGTCCCAGTAAAAACTTACACATAAAAAATCTCAGATAATAATGAGATTGAGGAATTAACTACTACCTTGTACTTTATTTTAGTAAGGGGTACTTTTATCCTCTTGTATAGGGAACATATTATCCTATTAAATTATACAATTACCATATTAATATTTCTGGTATCATATATGATTCATTTATGAATTTATACTACCCATTTAATAATAATTTCCATGTTAAAGTAACATTTCGTGTAATAATCGCTTTTTTTATTGTATGTGTTTTAACTTGTTATTCTTGATTATATCACTTAAATCATGATTTGCATACTTCATGAATATATAAAATGATGAATATATCATATATATTCAAAATATAAATATTTATAATATAAATATTTTTGAATTGAAAACACTATTTATGGAGCCGGTAGGCCGTACGTATGCATAAATACATTTTCTGTTTTCATATCATATTGAACGGAAGTGTGTGAATGAGATATATGTAAATAAATACATATATAAATATATATATCCAGATAAATTATTATGTCATATATTACATACTTATTAAATATATATATATATAATCATTGTTGAAAGGTGAACCTGGAAATGAATCTAATCGCGTCGTGGAGACGGTAATCCATACGTATGCACGAGTGATGATATAATTTTATTTAGTGTGAAATTATATGTAATTGGATGGTATATTTTATATGAAGAATAATTATAATGTTATATTTATTATTTAAATCAATTATACTCACTATTCTACACATCCAAATAATGGGGTATTGAATAACAAACTACACCACGATGTGGAGACGATAAGTCATATGTACACACGTATGGTGACTTTTTCATTAATATGATGGTTAGAATAATGAATACAGTTGTACCATATTTAAAATAACATCACGGTATGTAGAATTTACTAGAGTTATTATTTTTTTATGGAAACAACAAAGAAAGAGGAAGTGGAAGAAGAAAAGAACTTTGAAAGAGGTGACGAAATAATTACCTATTTTTCGGGTGCTTGCTTATGATTTGATCAAAAGGGATCACTAGGTTGGATTTCTGATCAAATTAAGGACTCTATTTTGAAGAGGGGGTATTTGGGAGGATTGTTTAGTAGGGTTTGGCCGAGCCAAATGGCTTTGGATGTGTGATTTTGAGAGAAGGGGATGTACCCTTTTATAAGAGAGGTGAGGGTCACTTTAGGAAAATCTTGAAATAATATTTTATAATAAAATCATATTCAGTTTATAATATCTCAAAATGGATTTATTTTAAGGCTAAGGTGGGAATGGTTCTAAATCCTCTTAACCAATAGGTTTTAAAGAAGTTCATGTCATCATATTAACCTTATCTTTTAGATTTAACTCTTAGTTAAATAGATTAACTTTTTCAATACCTTCTTGTATTATTATATTAAATGGTTAATAAACTTATGATAAAATGACAAGATAACCCCAAGTGGTTCCTTAATAAAATATATATCATTATTTAATCCCTTTGTCCAAACCTTATATTTTTGTAATATTATATCATTTAATAATATAGTCTTTGTTTTAAAAACTCATTTATGTCAGTTTTCACACTATTTAGTATTTGGTTTTTGTTAAAATCATAACAAGTTTATTACTTAAAAAAATACATTAAATCAACCCTAACATGTCATATTCACCATGAAAATTAGTTTACGGCTTCAAAAGTCTCAATTTACATTTATTTAGATATTTATAAAATCAATTATTTCAATTTTTCATTAATAAGGTAATTATTACTTCGTCATTGTGTCATAAATAACTTTAATTATTTAATCTCTAAAAATTATAAATAAAATAACTTGATGTAAGAAATATTTAAAGATTTCTATTGAATACTTATATTCAAATTTATCTTATTTATACCCCTATATTAAAAGTGGTTTAGTTTTTAAAATTTGAATTTAACACTTTTAGCTCTTCTTTAAATAAAATATTTTAAATGTCCTAATCTAACCCAAGTGAAACAAAAAAAATGTCATATTTTTTTCCTAAGGTTTATTTTGATCGAAAAATATTTATCTGATTGAATTAGGACATGTGGTGGGGTAATTTTAAAATTATCTTTACCTTTAATTACCTTATTTACTTTTAACCGTGATAAATAAAATTCAAAAGTTACTATTCACAAAAAAAATATTTTCATCCTATTAAACCTAATTTTACTTATTTATTTCAACCGTGCCTCTTGGATTTTTGAAATTAAATTTATAGAAGTGGTAAAATTACGTTTTATGAAAATTTGAAAATGTGTCTAAAAGGTGGGTAAAAGACAGTAAAAAGTTCAATAATATTTTATATATCTAATCTTATCATAAAATTATTTCAAAAAATTACACTGGAATAATATAAGTATTATGTATCTATTTTGACATTAAAATAAATTTAAATAAAAATAATAATTATTTAAATAAAAATTGATTTTAGACAATAACGCAGTGTTTTTTACTATACATAAAAAAATTAAAGTTTTCTGAAAAATACCAAAAATTTACCCTTGGATAATTTATATATTATAAATCCCAAAAGGATGTATATTTTATCAAATTAAAAACATAGAAATTTCCTTAATTAATTTAAAATTAATTTTCGTTGTCAAAACCGGAAAGCGGGTTTTTAAGAAGTAAAAGCTATCAAAAAATTGACATGGGTTTATGTCCCATTTAAATGTGAAATTACATACAATGACCTAAATTATATTAAATGATACCTAATTATACTATAAAACCACTCAAATTAATTATTTAACACTTTAAATTATTTCAATTAAAAAGTTTTTTTAATTAAAATTTAGTATTTTTTTATTATTCATCAAAATATGAAAGTTATAAGAAAAGTACCAAAAATTTATACAAACTAAATTTCTATGTCCCGATTCTAAAGAAGAATTTACTTTCATTAAATTGAATTTATAAAAGTGTCAAATATTGGATTTAAAAAAGGTTCTTCATTAAAAGGATGTAAAATTCCATTTTTTAAAAAATACTTCTTTTATTTGAAAAATTGAATTTGTTCTTATATTATGTCTAAGATACACATAATATAAATGTTAAAATTATATGGTGTGTATAAAATTCAAAAAAAAATAATATTATTCATTACCGCTTTTTGAACGGCTAGTTTGGTAAGTCATGGTGTGCTCGAACTCAGTGTTATGTGTAGCACAAGTTGTTGAATTACTTTAAAGATATAACTTACTATGAAATCTTGGGGTGTTACATAGGTACCTCTTAATCACTATCTGCATTCGTGATTAATGATTGGAACTCTACTAAGAGAAGGTCTCAAAACTCATCCCATGAGACTGTTAACTCCACATGATCCCCAAGGAATAACAAAAACCACTTCCTCACTTCTCTACACAGCATCATTACATCCAATGAAACTGAGTGCTCCTTATTAGAATAAATCAAACTAAAAGTTATCCCAAACTCCTCCAACCAGTCTTCCATTATTGAGTTTGAAATGGATCCCTCATACTTTTTAATACTTTGGTACTGAAACTCTCTATGTATCCTCTAAGTGTCTTCTTCATCAACCTCTTCTCTACAGCAATATGCTAGCACATCTTGCTGAACATCTTCAGTTCTAACCTGATGAGGACATCAACCTAGATACATGATTAAATAAATTAATTTATGTTAGATCTCATTAACCTAGAATATAGAATACTTATAATTAATTAAATATTTATTTTATTATCTTGTTAAGATTTTGACCTATCCAAAGGTTCATCCATTTCAAAAATAGGTGCAAATAAGAATGATACATGATCCTTTTCTATGTGTATACCCTTAAACTAGTATCAATTCATTTAGTATGATTAGTGAGCTTAATGTTTCATGCATCAGATCATAGGTGGGACCTAAATACTTGTGCCTCAACTGGCCTCCCATGTTTATATTTCTCACTAAACTTAGCTGGCACTATTTCCCAACCAACTCATGAAACCTCACATGTTCCAAACTCCAAAATTCTTCATATCCATCAACTTGAATATTTTATTCCACTCTTTCATAACCCCCTCCCCCAAAGGGTACCCCTCCTAAACTAGAAATGGGAGAAAGGATATGGTGATTGACTGAGTCCCACCTCCAATGGGCCCCAGGTTGGAGACTAGAACTAAGGGTATAATAAGAATACATATGGGTGGAATTATCTTATAAGAGAACATGTTGAAGAGATAGATAAGAAGTATACACCAATAAAAACTTTCTTAGGAATATATCTACAATAATCCCAACTATATAAATAAAATTTCATATAGTACTATGACAACTTAAAAGAAAAACAATAAGTGCGAAAAGGTAAAGATGGAAGATACTATAAATTCCAAAAAGATCCTCCAAAACTCTGAGCTAGTAATATCCATCTTTAAATCCAACATGCTTCGTTTAACATGAAAAAAATTATATATACAATGTGTTAGAATAAAAGTACACTTATTAGGATCCACCCTGGATCCTCTTGTGAAAAAGATAAAAAAACATGATAAAGCATAGTGAACCATAATGAATCTAACTTGTCACCAAAATATTTATACTATGTTCCCAGAATCCCCATGGATAAATCTCACCAAGTATCTAATACAAGATTTCATAAAATATAATAATTAAACATCAGGGTACACAACTATTGCATCCCAACTTCCTTACCGCTCCTCTCCAGTGTCACATGTCTTGGGCCATCTCTCTCTAAAATAAGACAGACTGAAGACACCTAGTCAAGGGATCAAAACATGCACCATGTTAATCACATCATCCCATCCACATATTTTTATATAGTAACAAAATTATTTTTTAAATCCAATATATCCTATATGATGTGTATAATACATCATGTATTATACTTCAAGACATCACAGGCAACGAAGAGAGTAAGGTACCACAAGCCATCACATCCTATACTCATCCAAAATATAATAATCCTTTGAATACTATATCCATAGCTACATGTGGGTGAAATAACCAAAATCCATTACATCACTCTTTATACATATATGGGAAAACTAACCTACATGCATACCAGTATAAGTAACCCCCGTGAGAAGAAAGTGGGGAAAAAGGTGGTAGTTAGTCATCCATCCTCCCAACTGGGATGTTGGGGAAAACTAGCTTCAAGATTCCACTGGGTTTCATTTTCCCTTACCAACATCAGTGGAGTTGTGTATGAAATAAAAAATATGTAAATAATATAATATATTACATAACCACACTATTGGAATAACCTAATCATAGACACAACTACATCTAATTTTTCTCAAAATCTTGGATTACATTACTAATAACAGATATACTATAAACACAAATTAATTTTAAAGGGAAACATTAAATAAAATCTTTTCATAAAAAATTTATATTTTGTTAATTAATTAATTATCCATTAATTAATCAATAACATTATTTTTAATAGAAACACTTTAATCATCAAATTATGTTCCATGCCTTCTCTATATAATCCAAACTGATTCCATAATTTCTCTTGATAAACATATATTTATTATTTTCATTCCATTAACACCAACCCATGGGTTAAGTCACTTATTTTGATCTATTAATATCATTACATAATCCAGGTACTCTAGGAAAACCATCCTAATCTACCACTAAGAAGAAACTTACAACCAATCACATCCAGTTGCCTCAAGTAGTGTGTAAAGGAATGCAAATAAAATAAGAAACCCATCAACCATCCATTAAATAGATTCATTAAAGAAAAACAATTATATTTCTCACGTCAACGTGTATTCCAAGCTTCAACCCATTCTATCATGTCTTGTTCTATCCCTATTACCCACATGCATATCTTAATAAATTTTTTAATCATAGTTGTCAACTTCATCCACATCATCTGAGCCACCCCACCCTTTATCACATCAGTCATCACATGATCAGTCATCGGAGGCTCATAGAACAACATATAGTGAATCTGACATCCTTAGTAAATCAAAAAATTAGTAGTTAAAAAACATATTCAACTAAGAAATCTAGGCCCTAAAACAATTCGTCAATCATTAACTGGAAAACTATCAGTAAAGGCTCCAACACAATCCTCTAGACCTCCAATAGAAGATGGTAAATAGAGGACCTAAAATTATGTTTATCAAAAAACTAATTTTTATTCAATATTTAATTAATTGATTAATTATTCATTGATTCCAACTATGGGAAACATATGGAATCAAGCTATAATAACATATCAAAATCTAAACAATCTTTTAGAATTAAAAACAGTTTCAACAAACATATAGAAATACCATTATCATCAACATTAATTTTCATTTAAACAATCTCAATAATAATTTTAATGATTTACATTATTTATGAGTTCCATTATCATGGATGAACGCATTTAATTAAGCAAATGTGTTACATTAATTTTATTATCATCAAATTATATGAAACATTGGATTCATTACAATATACATCTTCTTTAATTCTTAAGACAATTAATCAATTTATTATGGTATTAATTTCTTTACCAATTTCCATCAATAACAGAATGATAATTCATAGAATAAAAAAGCATGTTAGTAAGAATAACATATATATATATATAAATATCAACAAGATCAAGAGGAAAACATATATCATGGTAGAAAGAAACAATATGAGATTGCTAAGACCAATTATTTATTAATCTAGTTCAATATTCATTAGGTTATTTACATTTACACCCAAGGGGATACATCATTCTTACTTTACTGTTTCACCTAAATAAATAGGAGAAGATAAAAACCCTACATGGAAGAGGAATATTTACACAACTTTTTGAAACACAAATAGGGGTTTGGATTAGATGGAATCACTGTTAGATGAAACACGATTCAATGGGCACATGAGCCTCAGCCCGGTTGGTGAGGACTCCTTAAGTGAATCAATAAGACTCAGGATTAAATCCAGGTGGAGGCATATTTCTGGGGGCACTGTAGTTGTACTATAGCAGGCACTATAGCAGTACTGTAGCAGGTACTATGCGACTGTAGCAGCACTGTAGCAGGTATTGTTGTGAGACTGTAGTAGGCACTTTTTGGCACTGTAGCAAAGAGGACTATTCCCCCATTTGGGCCTTCGAGCTACTGATTTGGTCCCTGAGTCTGTTAAGGCCTTTGGGCCACCCAGGCCTTCGGTTTAGTAAGGCCTTCGGGCCACCTCAAGGCCTTTGGGCCACCTTAAGTGTAGATGCAAACCAGAAAACATACAACGAAAAAGCTCTAGAATAAGGATGAGAAAGGTGATTTCACCATAGAAGAAGCTAAAGGGATTGCAAGAATGAGAGGGTATGGAACCTGCCATCAGAAAAGCATGGGCATGCATGGAAAAGCCTAGATGAACTTCCATGTGAAGGTGGAGAGCTGATTTCATGACGAAGATGCTAGGGAGGAATACTTCCAAGTAGTTAGTTAGGGTTATATGTAATGTTTGAATCCTACGGGCAATGAAATCCTCTAAGGCCTATGGGACATTTAATAATTATGCCTATGGGCCTTGTAAGGGTTCCACCTCACCCCTTGAAAGGTGTATTTTCGAAAATAAAAAAAATAAGGCCTTCAGGCCATTGGAGTAAGCACAATCCAATGAAAGTAGGATTCCATAACTCCAACAGAAAAGGATCTGGAATATCTCATCTAAAAAGAAAGAAAGACAACAATAATGAATGAAAAATATTATCTTTAGAAATATCATATATGAAACTAGTGTGACTTAATATGGTTTTAATTTACAATTAAAGGAACATGTCATAAAAACCAAGAAATAAAACCATTTAAAAATCTTTTATCCTTTAAGAAATAAAATATATAATAATCCTCCCTTAAAAGTGCTTTAAATTTAATTAATTATGGCATTTAAAAAATTCAGCATAGAAGATTTAAAAAGGGTAAAACTAGAAATTTGGGAAAAAATAATCTACTACTAAAGATCTACCACGAGTGATCCTCCCCCATGGATTTATCACTAGAGATTTACTGTCAGTGATCTACCATCAATGATTTACCACTAATGATCTACCATTAGTGATTTACCTCTAGATATCTACTGCTAGTGATCTACTACCAATGATCTACCACCAATGATCTACCACCATTGATCCACTTCTAGGGTTCTAACTCTCATGATCTACCTCTAGTGATATACCTCAAAATATAAATTTCTAGGGATCTACCACCAGACTTCTACTACCCATGATCTTACATCAGTGATCTAACTCCAGTGACTAAACCCCAAATATCTGCGGCATGTGATATATAGTTAGTGATCTAGAACTAGTGATTTACCACTACATATATAAAACATACATGTTTCTATAAAATATAATAAAAAATATACCTTCCACCACCAAACACCTATAGACTTCCCCTAGACACATAAATCTCCATATTTAAAATAAATTAACAAGTCAGAAGAATCAATCAATTACAATTATCCCCTTTATATGTTTTGGGGACTCCAATTATATACTCTATGGTGATGTATTCCCATTTAAATTATGGTATGGGTAATGTTTATAACATCCCCTTAGTCTTCTATCTCTCATACTAAACTTGATAATATAAAGATAACTGAGAAACAAGGTTTTCAATATCTCTCTTCATGTTACCCCACAAGAAATACTCTTTCATAACAATTTACATCCTCATACTTCTGGGATGAATATATTATGATGAACAATAATAATCATAAAATAGTTCCCTATTCAAGTCTAGTTTTGATGGGACACAAACATGGTTCTAAGAACTTACCATTATAACACAAGATTGAGAAAACTTAGGAACATTTATGAACATCTATTTTAATTCCACATGTCCCTTCTATACCTCTTTAATCCTCTCAAGGATAGATGTTTGAACACACGTTTGAGAAATATATTATTTATATAGTTACTTCAATATTTCCATATCAATCCTTTTGAAATATAGATATATTAGATATTTTGTAATCCTTATCATTGATAATCATCATGATCATTTCAACATAGAGCATCTACAACCTTGTTTGATTTCGCAGGGTTGAAATGCACTGAGTATTCTTAATATTTACTCAACTCAAAACATATTATATGGACCATATTCAAAAAGTTTTGGGTGAATATATAATTTATACTTTTATTATTAGTATTTGTATCACATCTTTATCTATAATTATAATTGCTTTATATATTTAATGAAAAATTAGAGTAGCTAACTCCAACTCATGATTTGTATAATTTTTATTGTGAATATTCAATTTTCTTGATCTATAAGTTATAAATATATAATTCTACATGATAACACATCATAATATCTGATTTGATGAATCAATTTAATTAAAACCCCTTCTCTATTATGGGGTAATATAATAATAAGTTTGTTGGCTATCCTTCTCTTCAGATCCTTGAAATTTTCATCACATTTATCGATCCAAAGGAACTTATATCCATTAAAAGTTTACTTGGTCAATGGATTAGACATCCATAAGAAATGTTACACAAAGATTCAATAATATCTATCCAAACCAGAATAACCTATGAATCTCATCCACCATTTGGGTCAGAGCCAATTTTCAATAACTTATGTGTTTGACGGATCCACATATATACACTCCCTTGAGATTATATGAAAAAAATGAAACTTTTATATTTTAAATTCACACCTAGTAAATTTTTTATATATATTTTACATCCTTAGGGTGTTCAGTATGATCCTTAAGTGATCTTCATACTCTTTAATTCTCTTATAGTGTATAAGAATATCTTCAATAATGAGTACCATAAACTGATCAACGTAATCTATAAAGACTCCATTCAATAAATCCATGAAGATAGTAGGGGAATTAGTAAGACTAAATGGATTAACTATAAATTAATATCTCCCATAACATGAATGGAATATATTATTAGGTATATCCTCTATATTGAAAATAATTTCATGATATCTAAAAAACAGTTTATCATGTAAATGTATTGAGCTCCACACAGTTGATTAAATAATTAATCAATACAGTGTAGAGGATACTTTTTCTTGATATTGAACTTTTTATGTTATTTATAATCAATTTAGTGACTCATTGGTCCATATTTATTATTAACAAAAGGAATTGGTGCACCCGAAGTTGAAGCACTTTTCCAAATGAATCCATTATCAAGATTCTCCAGAAGTTTCTTCTTCAATTCCTTCCACTCAATTGGGGCTACTCTATATGGATTATTTGAAATAAGTGTAGCACCAAATATGATTTCTATTAAAAACTAAAATTCACTACTTATTGGTAGTATACGAAAAACATCTGGAAATACATCAAAAATCCCCCACACAATAGGAATATCTTTGATATTCAATTTTTCACCAACCATCTAAGATAAACACCCATTTTAATAGGAATAAAAACCCATATAATGGATTTTATTTCCATCATAAGATCATATTTATCATCACAGTAATAGAAGATCATAGGTTGGTTCAGAATATCATATGTTACTTCCCTTTACCAGTAATTGATGTGGGATTTATTTATATAAAATTAATCCACGACTAAGATAACATCGAATTTGACCAGATAGAGAATAACATGATTTATAGGAAGTGCATTGCCAAAAAAACATCATTTAGAGAATAATAATAAACATGAAATGTGATCATTGTACCATTGGTTTATTTCACATACAAAATTACAACTAATCATTTATTTGGTGATATGATACCATTATAAAATTATTTAGCTATAAAAGTGTGTGTATAACTAGAATCAAATAAAAAATAATCCTTTATGGGTTTATAACTATACCTTTTACCATGTCGCCAGGAACATCCACATCAGTTATCATAGTAGAATAATCTTGGAATTTTCCCTTTGTATATTTTTTTTGTAAGTTCCCCAAAAAAAATTTTCGGTATTGTTCAAAATAGTATCTCATATCCCTATAGTAAAATCATTTTACTTTGATGGATTCAACCTCACCCTTTGTTTCATGGGAATTAAGTACTTTTATCCACACTTGAAGTAAACTCATTTTCCTTTTAATATTTATCCAAGATGTTTCCTTCCACAAGTATCAGATTTTTGAAAATTCCAATTCCTCTTTTTCCCCTTATCCATTTGTTGCTTTTTTCCTCTTCTTCTATTTCATTCCATTAAAATAATAATACTTTGATAATTCATTATTTTTATTAATAGAATATAATATTATATCCTCACATTATGAGAAATTTTAGGAGACTATTTCCCTTTGAATGATTGGATTAATACCATCAAATAAATGGTCATTATTACTCATGGTATTATATATGCAGTCTACAGCTATTCTTGATATCCTTTTAAAGTTAGATTCATAGTTAGCAACATTTTCCACTTCCTTTTGTCTCATACTCAATAATTTTCTCTCCATATCTACTCATTTTTCATGATGATAATATTTTTCCAAGAAAAGTATCTTAAATTACTAACATTCCATGTTTGTTATTTTATCTTAATCCTTAGTGTTTTGAATCAATGACCATCATCAATCCAAATCCCATTAGAGATGATAAATTTCCATAAAAACATTCTCCCTATCATTATTTCACAAAGAAAGAAGTATTTCTCTAAGGAACTAATCTATTACTCGGTAAAAAATTGATTTGTATTCCAATTAAATGATAAAGGTTGAAGGTGGATGAAGTGGTATAGAATTGTTACACCACATTTTGGATCAGTAGGATTATCTATAAGGGAATCGTTATTGGCCATAACCTGAACCAGTTTCCCAATATCATTATAAATTTTTCATCTCCAGTTGCAGCCCCATATTCATCTTTATTATCTTACCCAGGAGGGAAATCCCTATGTGGATTATGTGCAATGATATAGTTTTCATTACTTCTAATAGACATGATTTTTAAATAATTGAATAAACTAGATTATATTATAAAAATAAGAATCAAAATATATAATTTCAAGAATAAAGAAACTCTAAATATAAATTGAATAATTTATGCATATCGAATCTCAAAATCATAAAACGTGATTTCTTTAGGATTATTCTCAAATCATAAAAATATTCTCAAATCTTGATAATGCTTTGTAAATAAAATGTTAATTAACCCAAGTATATCCATGTGGTTTGTCAAACTCTGTGTGCAGTAAGGGAAACCAGATCATTCACCCAAATTATGGCCAATATGTACTTCACTAAATCTTTTACAGTCTATTACTCTTAAATTCATATATTCCTAGAACATATCCAATGGTAGTATCTACATAGGGATGTATTTATAATAAAACCATACAATATATACCTTACCAAAACATTAGGATGTTATCTTATACTAATACATATACAAAAAAACATTCATAGGGTAATGTTCCATAATCTATGTTCTCTAAAATTTAGTACTTGAGGTTTCTAATGAACTGTCTCCAATACCCACTATAGAGACACTCTCTTATCATATATAGATATCACAAATTTTTAAATGAATATTCATAAAATTTCATAAATATAATGATGAGGATTGTAAAGGTTTAGTGTCTTTATATACTAGATACGCAATCTTCTTATTTCATGAAATATATTCATCATCTTCCCTAATGATCGTCCCATTTCGTACTCTTTATAGTCATACCCTATATTTACATGAATCCCACATTAAATTTGAAAACATAAAATGCAACATCATATTTTATTTGAGGACACAATTATTTACTCCATCATAACACCACATATCAATCATAATACACATCGTCACATCCTAGGGAAAGGAAATATAAGAAAGAGTGAGATCAAATGGTCGTTAAGGGTGAGCATCGGTGATATTGATTGATGATCATATGAAAAAAAAATATTAACAAACATAAGGGTACGGTATCATGAATATAACTTAGAAAGTTTATACCCAATCTATCATGGATTGTAAACAAGCTTCATGGAATAAAACTTAACCATTTCTATTGAAATGAATCATAAGAGAGAGATAACAGCATAATTCAATCAAGAACCATAAGTTAATTTCACATAAGTGCGGCACCCAAATCAGTATAAAACCCATTTCATATGTCAGGATTAACCACTTAGAAAATAAAATCATTGTGGATCAGGCATCCCTACCTATTTCCCATACCATAATGGATCATGAATCACCACCTACAATGTATAGTAGATCAAGCGCATTGACTTGTTTCATGTATTGGATAAAGCACATCAACATGAATCCCGTAATTATTTCGTGACATATACGGATTTACACAATTCATTAGAGGGACATATAATTTTTGGCTCACCCATTACATAATGAAAACCATAAATACGTGTGAAAAAATATCATAAAACATATATCATTTCATTTCATTATAACCAATATAAAAAATGGGTTTCATAAACATTTGATCAATTATTCCAAAAATAACCCAAAAAACGAATGGGTATGATAAATTTATCATCATCGTAAACATAAACCGTACATGGAATAAATAAATATGGTATCATTGGATCATATCCCTAGTAAATCATAATTAACAGAAAATGATTTTATCATATATGAAAATTCATTTAAAATATTTCTGAAATATTTCATGGGGAAAATACCCTTTTAAATTTGAAACCACATATATAAAATACATATATTTCATAAATATTATGGAAAACATTTTATTTAAAAAAAATTGGAAAATTTTAAAATAATTTTTAAAGCATTGAGCATTCAGGATGGTTGGAAATTATATTTATACAATATAAGATAAAAGAAAATATTCCTTTCACACATTTGTAAAAATTCAAAAAGTACCTCATTCAGAAAATAATAAGAATACTAAATTGAAATTTTTTCATAAAAATATAAAAATGGATACGAATTTATTAAAAAATAATTGTATATTGTTAAATATATTTGTTAAATCATTTTTTGAAAATATGGATATAGAAGAAAAATGATTTTTGACCAATGATAGAAATAATGTAGGTTTTCCTTAAAAAAATATTTTGATCTCTTGAGTACATAAAGGAAAGAAATGAATGGAAAACAAGTATTCTTCATAATAAACTAGAGGATAATAAAATTAAATGGATTTATCAAATAATTATCATATAATTTTCTCAATGTAAATTCAAGCATAAACATTCATGATTAAAATAGGATTGAAATATAAATCTGTTTCCTCAAGCCTCATCTTTATTTGATCATGTTTGAACCTTATTTATAGTATTATAGATTTATTATACATATAATATATAACAATAATCATGTATATAATACCTTTTCTGATTTACTTATGACATCTTATTTCCCATTTATTAACTTTTTTTTATTGAAATCATTTTTATGTGTGAAAAATGCACTATATTTTTTATGCATGTTTCAGTTTAGTAGTCTTGGTCCTTATTCATTGATCAATATTCCATAATCTACAAAACATTAATTATGATATTAATATCATATATACTAATTATAGATATATTTATATTCATCCATAGATGGTAGATATGGAAAAATTAATTACATCATTCATGGTGATGGTAGGTCATACTGTCATGACCCCCTCCCCACAAGGTGTACTTGTCCTACGCCAGAAATGTGAGAAGGGAGATAGTGAACCCTGAGTCCTGTCTCTAGTAGGCCTCGAGTTGGCGACTAGAACCAGGGGTATAGTAAACACACAAATGGGACGTGTTGCCCTCTAAGATAACACATGTGAAAGATATAGATAAGACAGACACCAACCAACACCAACTCAGACAACAATAAAAAATAAATCCCAGGTACACAAATATAATATCATGCGAAACTAATACAACTAAAAGGGGAAAAGTGGAAGGACCCGAAAGAAAGTGAAAACAACAGTGACCACGAATCCCAAACAGCTCTCGTAACCCTAAGCTAGTAGAAACTAGCCTGATCTCCAAGCTTCTTCAAGTGACCATAAAAACAGTTTATATGTACATTGGGGGAGAATAATAATATACTCAATAGGATCCTCCCCAGATCCTCTCGTGTAAAATTAAAGAATGTGTGCTAAAGCACAGTGAACAAAAAATAAACCTAAATCATCATCAAAAAAGGTATACTAAGTTCACATCCTCACCATGGCTACTCTCACCAAGTATCGCAAACAAGAGTATATAATATAATAATGAATATCATGGGAACCCTACTACTACTTCCCCACTAGTTTTATTCTTTTCCCCAATGTCACACGTCCTAAGAATCTCTCTCCAAAAATTCCTGCCCGAAGACTCCTGGGTGAAGCACCAAAACATGCACCTCGTGCAACAAAACCACTGTATCCATGCAATCAAAGTAACAAGGTAGTTTCTGGGAGCCACCACAACTCTCATAACGTGTATCATATGTCAAAAATTATACCTCAAGCCCATACACTGAGTAAGGATCCTCAATCTGTCACAGACTTTACACGTTACACCTATAGTAGTCTATAGGAAACTATATCTAGAATATATGTGTGTGAATAACCACAATCCATTACATCCCTCTACACACATATATGGGAAAAAATAACTGTTGTACCTACCAACACAAATAACTACCAAGAGAGGAGAGTGGGGCCAAAGGGGGTAGTAATACATCCATCCTCCCATTGAAATGATGGGTAAAACACCCCCCCCCCCATGGTTGAGAATCCCCGGGGTGTCAGTTTCCCAAACTAACAGGGTGGAGTAGTGTATAGAAACATAAAAGTATAAAATATACTATAGCTCACAACCACACTCTGGGAAAAAACTAGTCTTTGACTCAACTGCGGCTAATGTCTCTCAGACTCCCAGCTGCGTCTTCTAAGACTAGGTAACCTATAAGAACACAACCATTTGAAGAGCTTGATTACATTCATTCATTCCCTTTTTTTATCAGTTGCACTTTACTTCATTAATTATTTAAACATTAATTAACAATTAACAATTTTGGCATTATATTTCATTAGCATCACACCCAAAGTCCATTATTCTATTAGATTGAAACCTCAGCATTACATCCCAGCAATCTCCAACCCCTTGGGTTAACATCATTTATTCATTCATTTATTAACAATATTATTACATTCCCATATTCCCAGGAATTATAGAAAAACAGTATAAGCTACTAAAAACAAGGGGCTCAACATGGTGAGTGGTGAACTACCCGTCGAGTATTTTCCACCTGTAGAAAGAGCATAGACCCATCCTTCCTTGGGAATCTAAACCCGAAAAGCACGTGGAATACCCCGCACATCTTTTCCCCTTTTGGAAGGAGGGTAAGCAAACCAGTTTCCTTGAGAAGAGGGTAAATTAATGAAGATAAACAACGAACAAGAATCAGCAAGCATCTAAACATTCACATCCAACTCGTTTCATCACCCTCGGTGTCCTCCCCGAAACCCACATGCATAAACCGATGCATCTCGCCACTCTAGGCATCAACTACTTCCATAACCAATAGGGATCCCTTCCACCACATATCACAACATCCTTCTAGGCTCACATTAGAACAAAAGTAGTATGAAAACAAACATCATATCAATTGGTATCTTGGCGTAGACCCATCCTCCCTCGGGAATCTAAACATGGAAAGAACTTGGAATACCACACACGTCATTTCCCCTTTTGGAAAGAGGGTAAGAAAACCAGTTTCCTTGAGAAGTGGGTAAAGTAAAGATGATAAAAAAACAATAAGAATCAGTAAGCATCTAAACATTCACATCCAACTCATTTCATCACCCTCGGTGTCCTCCTCGAAACCCACATGCATAAACTGATGCATCTCACAACTCTAGGCATCAACTGCTGCCATAACCAATAGGCCTCCCTGCACCCACTTATCACAAGATCCTTTTAGGCTCACATCACAACATAAGCAATATGAAAACAAAAATCATATCAATTGGTCTCTTGGCCCTTAAACAAGAAAAATGGTACCTCAGAACCCTACAAGGAATTATCTTTTATCAAACAACAAGTTCTTTAATCCATATGGAATTAACAGATTTATTAATCACAAGTTCACACTATATGAAACCTAAATAGTAAGATATCATAAATTGATAAAACATGCTTAGTGTATCAATTTCATTAATATTAAATTACAACAATAAGAAAAAGATTCATTTAAATTCCTCTTTATTTTTAGCCGAACAATTATTAATTAATTCCAACTTTATGTTCATTGCCAATTTCCCCCAAGAATGATAATATATAAAAATCAATCATAGATATCACACTATCTAGCAAAACAAGATGCAATTATATATGATCTATATCAATTTATTTATCCGGTTCAAATATTTAATATGTCAATTCCATTGTGATCCACTAGGCTAAATCATGTTAACTCAACATTTTAACATAAAATAATAGAGAAGAAACGAATTCCCAACCCCAAATCGTTCTTGATGTTCTTTATTCGAGAACAAGCCACACAACGGGTTATGATCTCCTCCCCCATAACAACTGTATCCACCCGAGGATGCAGATAAACCACCACGCTGGTCAACACCCAAGAGAAGTCCATTAGGAACATGGAGATAACATCCCATTAAAGGGAAAGGAGAAACATAAGGAGATGAACCCAAAAAAATGATGATAGATCATACATTATATCGAATATTGATCGAAACTGCTTGGTTGAACCAAAAATAGAGGATGCACTTGATGCAAGAAGAAATTAAAGGGGAACCAATCCAAGGAGGAAAGTTTTATCGCAAAACTCTTATGGGAAGGAAGGAAAGTTTTGAGCGTCACAGACCACAGAACAAGGAGGAAGAACAAGGTAGGAAGATATCTCATCCATTTAGAATATTTAACAGAGGAGAGGATTAAGATACGCTAGATTTTCCATTATAAGTGGATAGAATTAAAACACATGGTTTGACCAAGTAAAGGTATCTTGAGCATTAGAAAATTAATATAGAAGTTATGGGATTTGAACTGGCCTTAAATCCATTAAAACAATGTCTTGAATGTGTTTTATGTCAAAGAAATCATTAAATCGGTGAAATTGGAAAAATCTGGAAATTTGGAAAAGGAAATATGAAACTGTTCTAGAAACACTGTTTATGAGCTGTGACACCATTTCTATGACACAGTGACTATGACACCATGATGGTGACACTGTTTCGGTGACGCCGTGATAGTGAAATCTTTTCTGTGACACCATTTCTGTGACACTATTTCTGTGACATCGTTTCTGTGACACATTATGTGACACAATGAATCTAACACCATGAATGTGACACCGTGACTGTGACAACATTTCTGTGACACCATTTTTGTGACACCGTTTCTGTGACACCGTGACTATGAAACTGTTTCTGTGACACTGTTTCTGAGAAATAATTTCTGTGACACCGTGACTGTGACACCATTAATGTGACACTATTTTTGTGACACCGTTTCTGTGACACCATTTCTGTGACACCGTAACTGGGACACCATTTCTGTGACACCATTTTTGTGACACTGTGACTACGACAACATGAATGTGACACCATTTTTATGACACTATTTTTGTGACACCGTGACACTATTCACAGAATTGGAAATTTGGAAATGTGTTGGGGATGAGTCACCTTGACCTCCTAGAACACCTTAACCACCATATTTCAACAAACTGACCTCCCAGAACACCTCAACCACCATATATTAGCAAGGGAATAGACCAGAGTGCTCCGATCCATTACATCAGATATCTATCAAAACATTCTCATCCTCTAGAATCCAAAACCAACCCCAAAGGAAATAGAAAAAGGGGTCCGAACAACCACTCATCGAGATACCTCTCAAAATAGAGGTAGCTATAAGAAGAAACAAAAAAATACATATTATAAACATGAAAGGTCTATAACCAAAAAAGGTAACATCATTACATGAAAAGAGTTAAACATCAAACAAATCTGGGTATTGTGCATGTATCTATGACTCATGTTCCCAGGTACTCTCCTCTACACCACTATGTCGCCACAAGACATGAACCAAGGGGATATAATTCCCATGCAACAACTTCTCTTTATGGTCCTAGATCCTCATAGGCCACTCCTTGAAGGTTTCATCATCATCAAATTCGATATCACTCCAAACGATGACATGCGAGTCATCATGAAGACAATTACAGAGCTATGATACATAGAAATCACCATGTATTCGGCTCATATATGGGGGAAGTGATATCTGATATTCCACGACTCCAACATGATCCAAAACCTCGAAAGGGCCACCAAACCAGGGAGAAATCTTACTCATGCGACCAAACCTTCATTTCCCATGACGGGGAGTCTCCTTCAGAAACATGTGATCCCCAACATCAAACTCTAAGTGTATCCTCTTTTGATCAGCATATGATTTATAATGATCATGTGATGCTTTTATCCTCTCACGAATCACCTGAACCATCTTTGTCGTATTCTGCACTAGTTTTTGTCCGAGAATTGATGACTCTCCAACCCCAGTCTAGCACAACGGAGAACATAAAGGTTGTCCATACAAGGATTCAAATGGAACCATACCAATGGTCGAGTGAAAACTATTGTTGTAAGTGAACTCCACCAAGGGTAAGTGCCTCATCCACGAACCTCCAAAATCCTGGACACAGAAGGGAAACATGTCTTCAACAGTCTAGATGGTCTGCTCTGTCTAATCATCCATATGCAGATGAAAAGTAGTTCTAAGGCATAGTAGAGAACCAAAAGAATGATGGAGACCTCTCCACACCCTAGAGGTAAAATGAGGATCTCGATCAGAAATGATTGTCCTTGGGACTCCATGAAGTCTCGCCACCTTCTCTAGATACTGACTTGACAAAACTTCTACTAAGCTTGACACCTTGATCGTTATGAAGTGCGATGATTTTGTTAAATGATCCACTACCACCCGAATAGATTCATTACCTCCTTGAGCTTGAGGTAAACTAGTAAAAAAGTCTATTGAGATGTCATCCCACTTCTACTGAGGAACATATAATGACTAGAGCAGACCACCAGGGACACGGTGTTCGGCCTTCACCTTCTATCCGACCAAACATTGAGATACAAATTCTGCAACTGCACGCTTCAGCCTAAGCCACCAAAACTAACTCCTCAAGGCACAATACATCTTTGTCACACCAGGATGTACCACTAAAGGTGAAATATGGATCTCTCTGATAACCATCTCACACATCTCCAAAGGAAAAAAATCCTTCCATGATACAACTACTGATGTTGTTCATCCTCAAACCAACAATCATGGAGCTTGCCACAAACATCTCGGTCTATCCAGACCTCCACATATTTTCCCCTAACCGAGACTCTTCCACCTGTGGAACCAGAGATTATTTCACCATCATCTGAAAAAGTCAACATCTACCCCCAACTTCTCCCATATCGAGATTTAATTCTGAATGTTCTTCCATTACTCTCCTAGAATCACTAGATTCACGCATGGCATCACTATGTGACTTCCGAATCAGCACATCAACTAAAACATTCCCCTTCCTAGTTGTATATGAGATTTATAATTTGTATTCATGTAAGAACTCCATCCACTGACATTGTCGTACGTTTATGTCACACTGGGACAAAACATACCTCACACTCTTATGATCGGTGAAGACCACAAAGTGCTCTCCAATGAAGTAATGTCTCCACAAATTCAGAGAAAACACCACTACCTCCAAATCAAGATCGTGGGTGGAATATTTAAGTTCATGGGGGTGAAACTGCCGATAACCATAAGAAATGGAAGATATATGCTGCATCAAAACACAGCCTAACCCCATATGTGAAGCATCACAGAAAACATCAAACTTAACTCCCTTAATTAGAATACAAAGAACCAGAGCACTTACCAACTTCTCCTTCAGATACACGAAAGATACCTGACACTGATTAGTCCACAGAAATTCCTAATCCTTTATGGTCAATAGTGTTAGAGGAGTCACAACCAGAGATAAATTAGCTATGAACCTCATGTAGTAGCCTATGAGACCAAAGAAACTTTGCACCTCTGCCACTTTCTTGGGGGCTTCCCAAGACACAACTTCTTCTATATTTCATGAATCCACATATACTCCCTGATGGGACACAACATACCCAAAGAAACTGACTTCTTGATCCCAAAACTCACAGTTAGACAACTTCCCAAATAGCTGTTATTGACGAAGAACTCCCAAAACGGCATGTAGATGCTCTGCATGATCCTCCTTGAACATGGAGCACACAAGGATTTCATCGATGAAAACCACCATGAACTTATCCAAGATCTCACAGAACACCGCGTTCATCAATCCCATGAACAAAGTTAGAGCATTCGTCTCCCCAAACGGCATTACAATGAACTCACAATGCCCATGACGACAACAGAAAGTAGTCTTCAGGATGTCCTCATTCTTAACACGCATCTGATGATATCCTGACCACAACTCAATCTTTGAGAACCAACTTTCACCCTTTAGTTGATCAAATAAATAATAAATCCACAACATATGATAGAGATTCCCCACTATCACTTTGTTCATGCAATGATAATCGATACAAAACTGCGAACTGTCGTCATCCTTCTTCATGAAAAAAATTGGTGCACCACATGATGACACACTTGGCCGAACAAAACTGCATTGTAACAGACCATAAAGCTTTATATGTAGCTCTTGTAATTCATAAGTGGCCATCCTATATAGACACATAGAGATAGGAGATGCTCCTGGTTGTAACTCAGTCCCAAACTCGATCTCTCGTCGAGGTGGTATTGCTATAACCTCTTCTGGAAAGACATCATTGTACTCTTCAACGACCCTAGGAGACACCAAAAGCTAAACCATCAAGGATGATAAGGATAAAACATGCCTCTGACCCATCTGAGGGTCTCACTCACCAACAAACACCACTGTCTCTCCATTATTATTGAAGAATACAACCTGCCTCTTAAAGAAATCCAAGATAGCCTGCACCGAATTCAACCAATTCATGCTGAGAATGAAATCATATGGTTATATTTGTAAACATAGGAAATCACCCCAAGAAATATGATGCCTCATCACTAGCTTGTAGTATCTACATAATTCAAACAAGTCAACTCGACCTCCAACTGGTGTAGTCAATGCCAAGGGAATTGGAAGCCTCTGAACCTCAAGTCCCAAAGCATGGACAAGGGTAGGTGATATGAAGGAGTGTGTCACTCCAGAATCAAACAAGGCATACACCAAGGTAAAAAACAAGTATAGGGTACCTCAAAAGATATCTGGCTCACCTGGAGCTGGAAATGCTAAAGCATGAAGCTGACCACAGCCTCCTCCACGGCCTCTATAACCCTGATGACGACCACCACCATAGTTGCACTCTTCTCTATGAGGACGGGGAGCATCATAGGGTTTTCTCTACCTACCCATTCTTCCCTATGCTAATACAATGCTGTTGCAACCTACTGTTGCTGCCTCAGCTGGAACTGCTCAACAGAGGAACCCAGAGCAGAACACCTGGTGCATGATGACTGCACTGAAAGGTCGGGCACTCTCATTGATGATGACCTTAAACACCATAATAAAAACAAGAACATGATCCCTTGGAATAGTCTTGAGAGCCTCTACCCCAAGAGAAACGAGATGCTAAGGGATGAGACTTACCCCAGCTAAACAAAAGCTCTTCTTCCTGGAAAACTGGGAACCTTAGACCATGACTCTACTTTGTGAGGAATCGTGACGACTCCCCTCTCATGACGATCTAGTTCTGAAAAATTTCCTCTTGATGACCTCTTCCCTCGCCAGTACCTCAAGATATTTCTGCAGCATAAATGGGGTGACCTGGAACTAGTTATCTAGATGCAAAGCCTCCTCGAAATACCCTGCCCTGGCCTCCTCATCTGTCAACAGGTCCAAAGCATATCGTAAAATGTTCCTAAAACGGATTTCAAAATCTCACACACTGTAGATTACCTATCTAAGGGTAATATTCTCCTAGAATCTAGAAACCTTCACAGTTGATGAAAGAAACTCGACTCTAAACTTGTCTTGGAACTCCTCCCACGAGGTCGTCAGCTCCTCACGATCCTCGAGGAACAAGAACCACCACTGCCTTGCTACCCCACGCAGTATCGTTACAGCCAAGGAAACCTAGTACTCCTTCCAAGCACGGATCGAACTGAAGCCTATCTAGACCTCCTCCAACCACTCTTCTGTGACTACATCTGAAACGGATCCCTCATACTTCTACAGACTCTAGCGCAGAAACTCTTGGAGTGTCCTCCTCCAAGTGTCATCGTCGTCAACCTCTCCCTTACTGTGATCTGCAGGAACATCCTGCTGGACATATTCTCTAGGATCCTGATGAGGACCTTGACCTGGAGCCATACTTGTAAAATAATAAATAGTTAGATCTCCAAACTAGGAATATCGAAGACTTAACTTTAATTAATTAATTTTTTTCTTTTATTCATTTAAAGTTTACTTATCCCAAGGTCTGCCCATTAAAACACAGGCACAAAGAAGAATAATGCATGATACTTTTCTAGGTATCTACCTTACAACTAGTATCCCCTCATTTTTTAGACATTGTAAACTTAAAGTTCTGTGTATCATATCACAGGGGGCCCTAAATGCCTAAGTCGCATCCAGTATCCAATGTTTATATCACATTCTAAACTTGACTAACATTGTTTCTCTACCAAACCATGCCACCTAACCTGTTCCTAAAACCAAACTCCACTCTTTCCCTCAACCTCACTTTGATACCACTCTGTCATGACAACCTCCCCACAAGGTGTACCCCTCCAGGCCCGACAATGTGAGAAGGGAGATAGTGACCCCCGAGTCCCACCTCCAGTAGGCCCTGGGTTGGCAACTAGCACCAAGAGTATAGTCAAAACACAAATGGGAGGCATTACCCTCTAAGAGAACACCTAAGAAAGAGAGAGATAAGACAAACCCCAAATAACTCCAACTCAGACAACAATATACAAGAAATCCCAAGTTTAAAAATTTAATGTCATACAAAACTACTACAACTGAAAGGGTAAAACTGCAAGTACCCAAAATAATGTGAAAAAAGCAGTGACCATGAAGCCCAAACAGCTCCTGCAACCCAAAGCTAGTAGAAACCAACCTGATCTCCAACCTACTCCAAGTGACCTAAAAATAGTATATATACATAGGGTGAGTATAAAAGTATACTCAGTAGGATCCTCCCTAGACCCTCTCATGAAAAAGTAAAGAAATAATGCTAAAGCACAGTGAACAACAATTGAAACTAAATCATCACCTAAACAGGTATACTAGGTTCTTTACCATGGCTAATCTCACCAAGTATCACATAAAAGAGTATATAATATAATAAAGAATGTCAAGGGTTCCTCACTACTACTTCCCCACTAGTTTGTCGCTTTTCCCCAACGTCACACGTCTTAAGAATCTCTCTCCAAAAAGGCATTCTCGTAGACACCAGGGTGAAGAACCGCAACGTGCACCTCATGCAACAAAACCACCACATCCACGTAAAAAAAGTAACCATATAGTTTATGGGATACACCACAGCTCGAATAACGTATATCATACATTCGGCATTATACCTCAATCCATTACAACCCATACACCGAGTAAGGATCCTCAAGCCATCACAGCCTATACATGTTACACCTATAGTAGTCTATAAGAAACTATATCTAGAATATTTGTGTGCGAATAACCACAAGCCACTGCATCCCTCTACACACATATATGGGTAAAACTAACTAATGTTCCTACCATCACAAGTAACTTCCAAGATAATAGAGATGTTCCAAAGGGGGTAGTCAGCTATCCATCCTCCCACCGAAATGTTGGGGAAAACACCACCCCCCCTAGGGCTCAAAATCCTCGGGGTGTCAGTTTCCCAAACTTCCGGTGTAGGGTAGAGTATAGAAACACAAAAAGAAAAAAATATATTATACCTCACAACCACACTATGGGAATAACCTAGTCTTGGACTCAACTGAACCTAACGTCTCTCAGACTCCCAGATGCCACTTCTAAGACTAGGTATCATATCAGCACACAACCATTTAAAGAGCTTGATTACATTCCTTTATTCTCGTTTTTATCAGTTTGACTTTACGTTCATTAATTATTTAAAATTCAATTAACCATTAACAATTTCCACATTATATTTCATTAGCATCACACCCAAAGTCCATTGTTCCATTAAATTGTAACCTCATCATTGGGTATCAGAAAGCTCCAACCCCATTGGTTAACATCATTTATCCAATCATTTATTAACAACAATATTACTTTCCCATATTCCAAAGAGTTCTAGAAAAACATTCTAAGCTACTAAGAACAAGGGGCTCAACACGGTGAGTAGGTGAACTACCCATTGAGTTATTTCCACCTATAGCAAGAGCAGAGACCCATCCTCCCTTGGGAAGATAAACATAGATAGAACGTGACATACCTGGCGTCTCTTCACTCCTTTTAGAATGAGCGTAATCCAACCAACTGCCTTGAGAAATGAGGAAAGTAAAGAAGATAAACAACCAACAAGAATCAGTAATCATCCAAACAAAAAATCCAACCCGTTTCATTATCCCCAAGGTCCTCCCCGACACCAACATGCATAAACCAATTCATTTTGCCACTATATGCGTCAACAACTGCCACAACCAATAGGACTCCTTACCCCACATATCACAACAGCCTTCCAGGCTCACATCACAACACAAGTAGCTGGAAAATAACATCATATATATTGGGATCTCGGCCCTTAAACAAGAAAGAGGGTAGCTCAGAACCCTATAAGAAATTATCTTTTATCAAATAACCAATTCTTTAATCCATTTGGAATTAACCGATTTATTATTAGCAGCTTCCAACTACGGGAAACCTAAATAGTAAGCTATCAAAAATTGATTAAACACGCTTACTGCATCAATTTGATTAACATAAAGTTACAACAAGAAGAACCAGATTCATTTACATGCCTCTTTATCTTTAGCCGAACAATTATTAATTAATCCCATATTTACATTCATTACCAATTTCCATCAAGATTGAAAATATATAAAAATCAAGAATAGATATCACACTAATTAGAAAAACAAGATGAAATTATATATTATTGATATCAATTTATTTATCTGGTTCAAATATTTAATATTTCAATTCAATTGTTATCTAGTGGGATAAAACATGGTAACTCTACATTTTCACGTAAAATAATAAAGAAGAAAATAATACCCTATCTCAAATGGTTCTTGATGTTTTTTATATGAGAACGAGCCACACAACAGGTTATGATCTCCTCTACCATGACAATTGTATCCACCTGAGGATGTAGAGACACCACCACACCAGTCAACACCCTAGAAAAATCTATTAGGACATGGAGGCATACTTCCATAAAAGAGAAAGGAGAAACATAATGAGATGAACCCAAATGAATTATGATAAATCATACCTTATATCAAATATTGATCGATACTACTTGGTTGCACCGAAAATAGAGGATGCACTTGCAGTAGGAATAAATTCAAGGGGAACCAATCCAAAGAGGAAAGTTTGATCGCACAACTCTTTCGAGAAGGAATGAAAGGTTTGAGCATCTTGAACCGGAGAACAAGGAGGAAGAACATGGGAGGAAGAACATGGGAAGAAGATATATTGTCCCTTTAGAAGATTTAATGGAGCAGCGGTGTATGATATGCTGGATTTTCCATTAAAAGTGGATCGCATTAAACCACATGGTTTGACCAAGTAAATAATCCTGAGTCTTAGAAAATTAATATAGGAGTTATGGGATTTTAATGGGCCTTAAATCCCATAAAACAAGTCCTTGAATTTGTTTTATGTCAATAAAAACATTAAATCAACGAAACTAGAAAAATATGGAAATTTGGAAAAGGAAAAATGAAATAGTTCTAGAAACATTGTTTATGTGCTATGACACCGTTTCTATGCACCATGACTATGAAACAGAAATGGTGTCACTGTTTCGGTGACACTCTGTCTGTGACACCATTTCTGTGACACTGTTTCTATGACACAGTTTCTTTGACACCATTCCTTTGATAATGTGACTGTGAAACCGTGAACGTGACATAGTTTCTAAGACACCGTGACTGAGAAACTTTTTTTGTGACACTGTTTCTATGACGCTGTTTGTGTGACTCCATTTATGGGACACCATGGCTGTGACACGATGAATGTGACATCATTTCTGTGACACCGTTTCTATGACACCGTGACTGTGACACCATTTCTATGATACCATTTCTTTGACACCATGACTGTGACACCATTTCTGTGACACTGTGACTGTGACATTGTTTCTATGACACCATTTCTGTGACATTGTGAATGTGACACTCTGAACGTGACACCGTTTTTGTGACACCATGACACTGTTCACAGAACTGTAAATTTGGAAAAGTGTTGGGGATGAGTCACCATGACCTCTCAGAACACCTCATCCACAGTATTCCAGAAAGTGAATAGACCATAGTGGTCATGTCCATTACACATACGTACACGTGAATGTTTTTATCACTTTTATACATATAGAGACTTAGTATTAACATACATAGATATTACATCATCTTTTTATGAATATTAATTACTTTACACAAAAACATTATTTAGGGCCATAATAGTTTGGTGTCATTGGAAACCTAGAAACATAAACACTAGTCCATAAGTGAGATACATAATCTCCCACTACATTCTTCATAACTATCACCCTTCATAGAAATATCATACATAATTAATTTCTTCATAAATTGGGTAAATTAAACATTAGAAAGGGTTATCTGATAAGATCAGTAAGGGTAAAAAATAGATATATGTAAGCATATAAAGAGAATAAGGTTAGGAGACATGAGAATAACATCTGAAAACTATACCCTTCATATCAAAGATCATAATATTGATTCATGGAATAATGAATAGCAGTTCATAAGATATGGACCGTATGATACTAAAAGAACATAAGCCAGGGGAGTATGACATTGGAATAAGTTAGGGATTTATAGCATACACAAAGTAATAGAAAATCGTTTCCATATTAGTCAAGGCTCACTATCAAGGCTATCATATTGGAATGGTTTCACTCTATAAACCATCATAGTAGTCAAGGTTCACTGAAAATACCATCATAGTGGAAATTTTTCCTAACTAAACCAAGTTCAATCCATGTTCCATCCCTATATTACTGAACCATGTTCACTCACTATTTAAATCTCTACTTACTAATCCAGGTTCACTCCCCATTTCATTCATGTCTTAGAAAACTAGGTAATCTCCATGTTCCAGTACTATCTTACTAAACTGGGTTCACTCCCCATTGCAGTCCTATCTATCTCATGAGATGTAAATCATTATACAATTCATTAGAGAGAGATATAGGTCCCACCCATATTTGGTTATAACCAAACCACCATAATGTAAGGATAATAACATGTGTTTGTTCCAAAATTTCATAAAACATTCATCATAGCCTTGCCTATAAACTGAAAAACTTTTCATAATCATTTAATCATATCATAACCTATGGAATATAGTAAGTTTTACAATCATTTAATCATATCATAAAACATGAAGATATGTGGGTTTAAAAAAGAGTTCTATCATGGTAAACCCTTTGTAAGAGAAATGGGTTTCATAAACATCTTATCATCATAAACATAAACCAATACGAGAAATAATAATAATGGTATCTTTGGTTCATATCAAAGTTAAGAATCAATTTTATTGATGGATATCATCTTAAATGGAAAAAGATTTTGAAAGATCACTTGGATCATTTCTTAAGGAAAATAACCTTCATTTGAAAGTCATTTTGTAAAGCACCAAACATTTTTTTTTAAAAAAAATCTTTGAAAATAATGTTGAAAACGTATAGATGAAGATTTAAAAATAATTTAATACATTTCATGAGGTGAATATATTTTTCTATTAAAAAAATTAAAACATAAAACATTTTGAATATAATATTACTTAAAAATAAACTTGAAATTTTATAAAGGGATATTCATAGAAAATAATGGATATAATTATGGGAATTTTTTTTTATTTTATGCATTTTAAAACAAATATTCCTTTCACATTTTCGTTAAAAGAAAAACTGGAATTATTTTTGAAAACAACAAGAAGATTCATATTAACTATTTTTGTAAAATTTATTTAACCAATCCTTTTAAATAAATGTTAAAATCATTTTTGAAAACATTTTTTGAAACAATGGTTATAGAAGAAAAGAGTTTTCTGATTAAAAAGATGGTTTTTGTTAAAAAATTTATTTTTTGAACTATTGAGTAAATAACAAGATGGAAATTAATGGAAAATATGTATTATTATGAAATAACAATCGTATAATAAAACTAATAAACATTATTAATAGTTATATCACTATCTATCATCATTATACACTTAATGATAAACAATCATGATAAGCAAAAAGATTTTAACATAAAACTCTTGCCACTTTGGTAATCTTAAATCATAAGAAACATGAAATAAATTACATAAAATTAAACTTAGAATATCATTAGGATAAATAAATTAACTATACTAAAATTAAAAGGGGGTATATATAATCGTCTAGAAATAATATCGGTGCATAATATAATGTGTGTCTCAAATAAGGAAAATTGAGACAAAAATCCCATACTGATTTATTAAATTTTTAATTGTAAACCCCATAAAAGAGAGATATTAGAATTTATATGCAAACCACCTATATTTTAGTATAATAATCATAATAAACATTAAAGGTTATTATATAAACCACATAAAAGAAATAGGAGGTGAATATGACTTGTGTCTCACATATGTAAAAAGTGAGACGAAAATCCTTTACCGGGAGTCCTAACTTCCTTCACACTCATTTGAACCACCATTATAATAAATATAAGTTTATTTTACATTTATTATAGAAAAATATTTATATATATCATATATTTTTTTCATAATACCTTTTATAACATTTCTATTAATAAATCAATGTTAATGTCACATTTTGAGTAATAACCGCTTTGTTTTTCATTAATGTTTTGATTTATTGTTTTTTGGTATAATTACTTTTATCATGGTTTCATCACTTAAAAAATAATATTTTCATAAATATAATATTTATACATCAAATATTATTTTAATACCAATTATAAATTATTATTTTTATAAATCAAATATGTTGCGATAATGGAGATAGTGACTCGTATGTACGCATGAGTAACGCTTCTATTTTTCTATGATCATTATGAAAAGGAGGTAAGTAATATAATGACTTTATATAATGATAAAAATTTAATAAATAACATATTATTTAATTAAATTTATTTATACATATCATACATGTGGTTTGGTGATGATAATATTGTCGCATCGCTTCATGGTGGCGATAGTCCACACATATACGAGCAGTGTTATCCTCATTCCTTGAGTGAAATGGTAATAAACAAAATGATATATATTATATTTTAAAAATTATATATATGTCATTAATATCATAATAATTTCATATATATAACATATAATCATTAAATTTACCCTTATTACCTTCCATGTAAAGCATGAATGAATCACATTGTTTCGTGAGGTGGTAGTTCGCCGTAAACACAAGCAACATTATCGTATTCACAAAAAATGGAAGGAATAATTTTATGTGTGATATAATATTTCTACAAGAATAATAATATCATAAATATAATATATAAACATTAAATATATCATTATTACAAACTGTTAGAGGTGATAATGGAAAAAAATGACATCAGTCAATGAGGCGGTAGTTTGTCTTACACATAAATGATGATTTGATAAACCATTTGATGGAAGTGGAAATTTTTTATGTTATTAAAAAATTATAAAAACATCCTATTATATGTAATATAATATGATTATTATATAATCATTATTTTAAAAAATGAATTTTTTGGGGAAAGAAATAAAATAAAGTTTCTCATTGAAAAAAATTACTTCTTCTTTGTCTATCCTCATTAGGTTTTCAATAAATTCTACTTATATTGGATTTATGTACTAAATAAGGATTAAATTATGAGAGTATGTAATTTTTTAATTTATTTGTGATTTTCATTAAACAAACAAACAGTTTTGATGGTGTAAAGAAGTAAGGAGAGGGTGGCCTTTTATAAGAGGGGGAGAGGACACACTTGGTATTTTTTAAAACAAAATGATTTCTTCCATGTTTTTATTATTTAAATATGTTATAAATTGGAAAATTCAGCAAAAATAGTTGTTTTATAGTGTAATTATGTCCAAAAACAATATTTAGACAATTTTATAGGTTATTTTAACCCTTTTCTTTTTAGTTTACCCCTGGTAAACCCATGTTTACTTTAACCGCGGTAATTAATTTTCATTTCATTCGCTGTTTATTTTGGTCAAAATTTAATTTCACCTTTTTAGAAATTAAAAATTATTTCTTATTATAAATATGGAGTCTATTTTTTCAAATTACATTTCATGAAGTGAAAAAAATTAATTTATAATTAATGATGCAGACATGATGAGAAAGTGGGGTTTTAAAGAGAAAATGATAAAAATATTACAATGTTTTTGCATCCAATTTCAATTTAACATTTATTAAAATGACATAAATAGGATTAATATATTTATAATTGAAACAATTTTATCTTAAAACCAATTAAAATATAATTTTTCTTTATGAATTATTTAAATTAATAGAAATTTTTTAATTAAAATTCAGTATTTTTCACTATTCATCAAAAATGAAATTATTTAAAGACATCACAAACTTTCACCCTTAGATATTTTTTATTTTGATAATTAAAAAAAGAATTTTTTTTCAAATAAATTTTATAAAAAAATTCAAAAATTATTTTTTAAATAACTGAACCCTAAAAAGGATGACAAAACAGCTTTTTAGAAATATATTATTTATACGCATAAATATGATTTATTCTTAACTCCTATATAGAAAAAAATAAGTTTAATGTTAAATATTTTATTTACTATATACTATATACATTTAATTAAAATCATTCAACAAAATTATTTTGTTTGTTTTATTGAGGTAGAACAGATTTGTTTCTATAAAAATTGTTTTCAGAAAATGTTTTCCTTTATTTTCAAATAGTTTTTATTTTCATTTATAATTGATTGGTAAAAAAATAATTCATTATATATACATGTTTAAACCATATTTTAATAATTTAGTCAATCGTATTCATACCTAACATTACAACGGCTAGGTGATAACTATCATATTAAATAATAATATTTAAATTATATTTCACTTTTCATTTAAACTCAGTGTTATATATATATAATGTTAAAATAATTATTTAGGGCAACATAAAATAATAAAAAGATTAAATATATTTAAAAAAATAAAAAATATATATATATCAGGATGTTACATTCAACCCCCCCCCCCCCCCCTTGAAATATAAATTCCACCCTCAAATTTCATCACTTTGGTAACAATAAATCCGGATTATTCTTCCTCATCACATACTTAGGTTCTTTTGTAGCTTACTTAACCTAGGTGTTTCACCACAAAACATTGAATAGGTGATTGGTCTTATTTCACAGAACCATATCTATTCATTCCAAAATCTCTACCGATCATTCCTTATAAGAAGAATCATGCTCCAATTGTACGAACTATGAGTTTAGTACAAGTAATGGATGCAGTGTTTACTTCCTCACTAGTGATACATGGAACACATCATGAATATAAGATATGTTTACTGGAGATGATAAGTTATTATCCTCATATGATCAGGTATTTTAGAGGGACCAATATACCTAGGGCTTAGTTTTCCCTTTTTTATTCTATGCATAAATTTGTTAAGAGACCTTCTCACCAACTTCTAGATCGCATAAATGATTATCAGCATAATATTTTTGAAAAAAATTCACTATCATTACGTGTTTCTGAATGCCTACAACCTTATAGTCTATATCAACTTCTTACTTATGTCCCAATATATTTACTTTCATATCTACATTTGAATACATTGGAGTTCCAAACTTCATTCTATGATGGGATTTATAAAGAGCCTTATAAATACTCAAGTGGAAGCTATTGTTGAAAGAAAAATCAAAATGAAGAAGGTGTTGATCCCAAAGACCTTTTAAATCCATAAAACATGATATTATCATATCCTCTAGGGTTTGAATTATTTTATAAAAGTGACCATCTTTATGAGGATGATATGGAGTGGTGAAACTCAACTATGTGTCAAGAACACACTGAATACTTTTCCAAAACATTGTGGTAAACTCTAGATTTAAATAAAATATAGTTGAATTTAATAATCTATGAAAACATACAAATACTTAACATATATTATGAAATCATATCTATATAGAAATATTATTCAAGTGTAATGATTTGTGTTGACTTTGTAATGAGATTGACTACAACCCATAATTATCTTATCATTAAAGATAATATAAATCCAAAAGTTTACCATGGCCTTTAATATTATGTCTAAAAATTGTAAATTTCTTCTTCCTCATATAACAATTTCACTATATGTAAAAAAATTTAAGCCATAAATTTTACTCAAAATATAATTAATCTTGATCTACTCCCATAACATAAAACCAGAAAAGCTATTCCAGTGACATTAAACTTATGATCAACCTTAAACTCATAAATCCATGATGGTATTGATAACTCTTAAGTTAATATTACAGGGATACATATACAATTTCAAATGTTAATTCACACTTTACCCCTTATATAAGTTCTTGTCTTATACAAAAAAATCATTATAAGCATGGGCTCATCATTGTATCGATAGAATATCAAATGAGATTTAATTACTATAGAATCCATGTAGAGGGAGAAAATAACATTAAATTTCATAAAAAAATATTTTCTTAAGGGTCATTCATACAAATAAAAACATGAAATTCCTAACTAAGTATGGGATGATAAGTTCTCCATTAATTATCCTGATTCAATTCATCCATTATGATTACATACTCTTTCCCTTTCTCCCTTTTTAGAGGTTTTTGTCGCTCATCATCCACATTGTCCCTTGTATTGGGGCATTGATTTTCATAATTTCCATACTCCTTGAATTTGAATCACTAGAGTGTGGGTGGTGCATTAAATGCATCTTTCTGTCTATTTTCATTGTTATCTAACTTTTTCCTATCACTTTGGCAATAAATTTTACAATTAACTTCTCTTAAACACTTAAAACATTTACTAGTTACATTAAGATAATTTCATCCAATTTTCTTTCCAAACATTAATCATAAAAGAAATATTGCCTTCTTCAGTCAATGAATTTTAGATTTTCCATTGAACTAAATCATCCTTTTCTTTTCAAAACCATGAGATTTATACAAAAATTCCACCCCTATTTCCACCTTGGTAGCACATCAAACAATTTATTTATAGATACTAATGTATCTTATGGATAAAACCCTTCAATGACTTGGTTTTAATCAAATGAAAAATTTACCAGGCTTACCTTCAGGTTGGATGATAATACTATAAGAATAAATTTCATGTCTTGTAAAATTTTCCTCATAGGTACTAGCATATTCATCATCCATTTTAGTTATCTCAAGGAAATCCTTATCTATCTTCATATAAATAATATGAGGAATGTTCTTATTGAAAATTAATTTATTCTACTCATCCTAATCAATGGATTCAATTTCATCATGTTTCTTCATATTCTTGATAGGGTTCACTCTTGATCTACTTCACCTTCGAAATAATAGAAATATAAAATGAATTTCTCATTCTCTAAACATGGTAGGTTGAAAAATATTTTTTCAGTGCTACTAATCCATTATTCAGAAACTAGTGGTTCAAAAGACCCATGAAAAGAAGGTGGATGTTACCTCATGAGGGACTCAATAGAATATCATTACCTACATTATTTTTTTGTAATTATATCTTGATTCATACCTTGAGAAAGTTGTGTGAGTATATAAATGATATTTTTTATACCATATCCCATAATATTTGGATTATCAGGAGAACAATAATTGCATTTTCCATCACACTCAATATCAATGTGGTTCATTTTGTGTTCATCCATTGAAAAAAACCAAAAACCATAGAGTATAAAAAGTAATCTTAGTGGCGATCCACATAATCATTAAAACCACATATAGGTTGTCTAATTCATGAAACCCTTATTTTAATATATGACACCATATCTTCTTCCTAGGCCATTCATATTCATATTCTATTTAAAACCTTTAAATGGTTCATAAAAAATTTTTGAATTTCAAATCATAACCCTTGAGAGTGTAAAACCTAGTTTGCAATAAGGCCCATTATCGAATACCAGTTCCTAGTCAATTATAGATCAATAAAGTTTTTTCAATGTTTTTATACCACGGTAAATCTATACGAGATCCAAATACACTTTTACTATCCAAACAAGGATGTGTTTCTCGAAAACCCCGTGCTCAATTCTTTACCAAAATTCCATTACATTTTCCAACACTTTCAAATATCCTTATAATTATCCATAGAAATTACCTCTGGGATCTCACTATGGTTTTTTCATCCTAATTTTCAAAGTTTAACAAATCCTACCCTCTAATGCCAAAAATAGAAATCCAGTCTTGGCATATATATATTTGACATCATTTTTTATTAATACACATTACATTACACAAACATGCTCCTATGGACCAAAATTGTATGGTGCCTTTGGAAACATTGAAACATAAACACTGGTCCATCAGTTAGCTATGTAATATCCCACTACATTCTTCATAAATATTACCCTTATAATACATATCATAAATAATACATTTCTTCATATCCTTGGGAAAGGAAATATAATAAAACGTAATCTTAGAGTCTAAATAAGTGTAAACAAGGGAGATACATAATCATAACATTAAAATACATGTGTGAGGAAATGATAATAACATCTAAAAAGCATACCCTGAATATCAATTATCATAATCTTGATTCATGGAGTTAATATAGGTAATTTATAGAACATGAATCGCAATATACTCAAAGAAAATGATCAATGAGAGCATTACATTGGTATAAGACATTGATTTATTGCATACACCTAAGCATAGAAAATCATTTCTATATTAGTCAAGGATAGATGAAAAGGATATTATATTGAAATGGGTTCACTCCCAAAACCTTCATAGTATTCAAGGTTCACATCTAAGAAAATTATAGATGAAAAGTCCCTTATTGTACCATGTTCACTCCCCGTTCTAGCCCTATCTTAATGAACCATTTTCACTTCTCATTCCAGTCCGACATTACTTAATAGATCTCACTCCCCATCCAATTTTTATCTTACTAAAACACATTCACTCCTCATTCTAGTTATGTCTTACTGAATTAGGGTCCCTCCCCATTCCAGTCCTATCTATCTCATGAGATATAAATCATTACATAATGCGTTAGAGTGAGATATAGGTCTTGCTATTCTTTCATTATAAAGTAACCATTGTCATTGTTTATAATTATAAACATATCCTTGGTTTTAAAGTAACAACCATCACATAATTAATATCATACATATGTGTGACACAAGATCACAAAATATTCATCATATCATAACCTATGAATCAAAAATGTTTTTATAAATATTGTATCAAATCATAAGCTATAGAAAAGAGGTGGGTTTCACAATAATTTAATCATAGAATAATCTATGACAAATAGTGGGCTTCTTAATATTTATATCATGTTTTAACCTGAGGAAGATAAAAGGGTTTCAAAAACATCTTTTCATCATAAACATAAACATTCACAGAAATATTAACAATGGTATCCTTGGTCATATCCCTAGTAATTAATAAATTATATCAAAGGATATCTTCTAAGATGGAGAAGGATTTTAAAAGATCACTTGGAACATTTATTAGGTAAAATAAATTTTATTTCAAAATCTATTTTTAAAACATAAAACATTTTCAAAATCATTTTCATTTAAAATAACATTGAACACTTATATAGGATTCTTTAAAAATCATTTAAAAGATTTCTTGAGGATAATATACTTTCCACTTTAAAACCCACGTTTTAAAACAAAAAACATTAAGAAAACAATTTTCGTGGATAATAACCTTCAAAATATATAAAATAAGATTCAAAGAAAGTAATTTTTAAAATGATGGTATTTTCTATCAAGTTGTACATGTTAAACTATATATTCCATTCAAATTTTTGAGAAATGAAAAACGAGCATTGTTCTCGAAAATAACATGAATATTAATTTTAAAAGAGTTTCAAAAAATTAAAACATTTGTAAAAATTTATTTAATAAACCATTTTTAGGAAATGTTAAAAACATTTTTAAAATTAGAAAACATGGTTTTCGAAGAAAAAGGGTTTTGACCGAAAAGATGATTTTTCTTGAAAACATTATTTTTTGAACTATTTAGTACATAAATAGAGGAAAATGATATTAAAACATGTATTCTCCTGGAATAACAAGATAAGAATAAATTTTATAATAATTATTGATAGATAGATCTGGATATATCAACATTAGAGACTTAATCATAAACAATACCGATAAACGGTGAGATTGTATCATAAAACTCTTACCACTTTGGTAACCTAGAATCATAATCCACATTAAATATATAACATAACATGGAAATTAAAATATTATGAGGATAATTAAATTAAGTATATTACATCTCAAATGGGAATTATATATGCCTTGGGAAAGAATATAGGTGTACAACATAGCATCTGTCTCAAAGTAGGAAAATTGACACAGAAATCCCACACCGAATTGTTAACCTTTAAACCATAAACCTCATGAAAAAGAGATAATAAAATGGAAATATAAACCCCAATGTTTATTGATAGTATAATCATAATATACATTCATGGTCAGTATATACACCACATAAAAGAACTATGTGGTGAATATGGCACGTGTCTAACGGATGTAAAAGTGAGATGCAAATCCATAACCTTAAGTCTTTACTTCCTCCACACTATTTCAAACCTGTTGTACAATAAATATTGGTATATTATACATTAATTACATAATCATACTAATATATATCTGATATTATTTACTCAATTCCTTTTATTACCTATTTATTAACAAATATATATTAAAGTCATGTTTCGGGTAATAACCGCTTTGTTTTTGGTATATGTTTTAATTAGTCATTTTCAAGCCTATTAATTTTATCGTGATTCCATAACTTCCAAAATAATAATCATAACATAATTTTCATATTTAAATATTAAATATACTTTTAATAACAATTATTAAGGATGGTTTTGTGAAATTAAGTATGTTACAATCCTGGAGACAGTAGGTCATATGTAAGCATAAGTAACATTTCCATTTTTCAATGATAATTATAGAAAGGAGGTAAGTAATATATTATATATAAATAGTTATCATAATATTGTAAATGAAATATTATTTCTTTAAATATAGTTATACATTTCATGCATTTGGATTGGTAATAAAAAGAGAGTCATATAGCTTTGTGATTGTGGTAGTCCACAGGTACATGAGTGGTGTTATCATCATTCATTTAGTTTAAAAAAGATATATATTATATGTTTAGAACCCTTATAATATTTATTATAAAGATAATATGAATTATATCAATCTGTGATGTGGTAGTCTGTCATACACACAATTGACATTGTTGTATTCCCACAAACATGAAATCATAAAAATATATGTGATTTAATAATTCTAGAAGAATAATAATACTATAAATATAATATATAAACAATAAACTCATCAATATGTCCAGACTTTATAGGTGTTAATTAAAAAATGAATAACATTTGTTCATGAGGTGGTAGTCCACCGTACCAACCAATAATTATTTTTTAAACCATTAGATGAAAGTGTAGAAGGTTTTAAGTCATTCAATTATTATAAAAACATACCATAATATGGAATTTAATAAGTAATTATATCATCATGGATTAAAAATTAATTGATGAGGTGGATAATGAACATGAATAAAGTCACTTGTTGAAGAACATTACCTCTTCTTCGGGGATCCTCCTTAGGTTTTCACTAAATACTACCTTGGATGGATTTCCAACCAAAATAAGGCTTCTAGGATTACATTAAAAAAATTAAGTGATTTGTGAAGGTATTTTTAGAACTAACATGGTTTTAATGTGTGAGGAATATATGATAGGAGTGGCCTTTTATAAATGGGGGAGAGGACACACTTGGTATTTTTGAATGGAAATAAGTATTCCCATATTTTTAATATATCACAAGATTAAAACATTATTCTATTATAGAACCTTATAGTTGTAATGGTAGAACTATTTAAATAAATTACCCTTTATAAAAGTTTGTAGGTTATTTCTAGCCTTATATATTAGTTTCTACACCTTCTAAACCCATTTTTACTTTAACTGCAGTAATTAATTTTTATTGCATTCGCTATTAATTTTGGTCATAAATTAAGCTGATATTATTAGATAATATATATTATTATTATTCAAAATATGGATTCCATTTTTTTCAAAAAAAAATCAAGTATTTTTCAAAAATTAATTAAAAATTAATTCTTTAGACATTATAAGAAAGTGGTGTTTTAAAGATAAGAAGATAAAAAATTTGTGATGTTTTTGTATCCAATTTCAATATATAAATGATTAAAATGAAATAAATTGGATTAATATATGAATAATTGAACTAATTTTACAATAAAACCAATTAAAAATATAATTTATCTTAAAAAATTTTGTAAATGAAAATTCGATTTTCAATTAAAATTCCATATTTTTCACTATTCATCAAAAAAATGAAAATTTTCAAAAAAATCACAAGATTCACCATGAGGTAGTTTTGATATTCCTACTTGAAACATGAATTTTATAAAAGTTTTAAAAATTAGTTTTAAAACAAGTATTCCATAACATGGTGAAAATTTTATTTTTTTGAGAAAATTTGTTTTTATGCATGAAACTCAACTAATTCTTATCCATTGTTTAGAAAACACATAAGATGAATTTTATATAGTTTATTGAATATATGATAAATAAATTTAATTAAAATCATTCACCAAAATCAGTCTTTTTTATTGAGGTAGAACACATTTTTTTGAAAAAAAAATCTTTCCTCGATTTTCAAATAGTTTTTATTATCATTTTTAATTAATTGATCACCAAATAATTCATTATATATGCATGTTTAAACAATATTTTCATAATTCAGGTAATTTTATTTATATCCACAATTCAAATGGATTGTAAATAACTATAATATTAAAAAATAATATTTTAATTTTATCTCAATTTCATTTAAACTCGATGTTGTGTGTAACACTAGATTAACCAGTATCGAGTGCAATATAAAGTATCTAAAAGATTAAATATTTTTCCAAAATTATAAGAGTGTTACATGAAGGATGGATAAAAATAAAGGTAAATAATAATTCAAATTTACATAATTATTATTATATCATATCCATGATATATATTCATTAAATCCATCCTTATTACCATTCATGTAAAGATGAAATGAAAAACAAATCACATCACTTCATAGAGATTGAACATAACACATACATGCAAACAATGTTATTGTTTTAAAAAAATTGTAAGATAATAAGTTAAATATTATATTACAATTATAGAATTATAATTATGTAATAAATACCATATATGAGATTAAAACCAATTATAATAACCATCTATATATATGGTCATGAAAAATGAATAGTATCATTATGTGGAAATGGATAGGCGTATGTAGGTATAAGTGATACTTTCACTATATATTGTATATTAAAAATGAAGGATAATGGTTTTTTAATAATCATAATTACTTTTAGATATATTTAGTATAATAAATTTATTATTAAATGATAAATACATTATATTTATAGAGGTAAAATAAGAAGTAAAAAAAGAAAGTGATTAGTTAAGGAGATATCCTCTTCTTTGAAATAACTCCTTAGGATCTCTACATAATGACCACAGGGTTGGTCTTTTGTGGAGACAAGAACTTGTATAACATGGATAAGGATTTTTATAAGACAAGTGGGAAGGTCTTTGTCAATATAGGTTTCTTAGTGTTTTCTAATGAAGATTAGGAAGGGTGTCCTTTTATAAGGGAGAGAAAGGTCGATCTATAAATTTCATAAAATTTTAAAATAAGATTAATTATTTCTCAAGAAACAGCCTTACAAATGGAAATTAATTAAATAAAAAAGTGTATATAGTATAAATAACATCACTAAATTAAATTTAGAAAAATTATGGTGTCATTTTATACCTTATCTTTTTTATTAACCCTTAGATGAATCATTTCTTACCATGGTAACAACTATTAAAAACATAAAGGGTAATTAATATAACCATAAATCAAAAAAAGAATTATAAATGGATACAGGTTAATATTTAAAATAATATTCAATTAAATTGGTCTAGGCTATAATTTTTATGAATTTTAATTAATTTAATAATATATAATTTTTTATTAATTATCATTAATGTCAATTTCTGATCTATTCATTTAGTTTGAATTTAAATACAACAATAAAAATATGGAATTAGAATATAATATTTTCACACATTCCTAATAAGTTATATGTCTCTAAAAAATTCTTCAAACACAATCACTAACATTATTTCTTTAATTATTAATATTTTTACAATAAATTATTTAATTTTTCTAATAATTGAATAAATTTTGTGTTGGTGTTGCGTAAGAATTTTACATAATTATATAATTATTAAAAATTAGAAATAAATTACCATCATGAAAATAGTTTCATAATTCTCAGAATCACGATGCGTATTTATTCACAACTTTCTTTTGTCAATATGTGAACCCATAAGAGATATTTAAAATAAAGAGAGTGACATTTTTTATTTTTCTTCTCATAAAATTATATAATGGTCATATTCAAAGAAATATGGAACCAAGTTTAAAAATTTTTGATACTTTTATGGAAATTGTTTAACACCCCTCATCCAATAAGATACATTCTAGTATTAGATAAATTATAAATCCTATCCCTAGGTTTTAACCCTATTTTACCCATTTTTCCCTTACTGAGGTGACAAAAATTTCTATAATTACAGTTTATATAAAAAAATTAAAGGGTCATTTTTTAAAATTTTGATCCTCATAATTCCAATTATTGAATCTATTTTTCATATTTCAACTTCTATAATTTTAATAAATACATTTTTAAAATAAGTGTGCAAAACGTCATGAAACCCACTTTTTAGAAAAATACAAATTTTAAGCATAAAAGTGTATTTATTATTATAAGATAATGTGAAAATTTATTAGATAAATGAAAAAAAATATTGTATTTATATAATATAAATTTCATTAAAATAATTAACCTATAGTGATGATTTTAATTTATTAAGATAAAAACCCATTATGGGCACAAAAATAGTTTTTAGAAAATCATCTCTTTTATTTTAGAATGATATTTATTTTTATTTATAATAAATTGATATCGAATAAATTTATTTTATAAACATGTAACCTATATACTTTTCATAATTTATTAATTACTATTCATACCCACCAACATAATAGCTAGGAAATAACTACTACAGTAAATAATATTTTAACAGTAGATAATGGTTTGTTTAACCTCATTGTTGCATGTGACGCAATATATCAAAAAATATAATTCTTTTTTAAATAATTATATCATAAAATATTATTGTGCTACATTATACCCCATTAAAATGAATTTATCTCACAAAATTCCATCACTTCTTTACAAATATCTCATGACACATTACCCTCATCACATCCTCAGGTTCACACATAGCTTACTAAAATTTATGGTTTCAACACAAAACATTAACCTCATGAGTGGTTCTATTTCGTATATATTTATCTATATAAGGAAGAATATCTACTTTTTATTCCGTATAGGATAGATATTTCTCTATTTGTATAAATTTTGAGTTTATTAGATGTGAAGGATTAGGTAAGTATATAATCATGAGATATGCCTGGAAAAAATCAGGAACATGGGAGATATTTTGTGGAAGTTCCAAGTGATAATATACCATCCCGATATGATCAATAATCATAAAGGGGAAAATACCTAGGGATATGTTGTCCCTTGTTTAAAAATTGAATTTCTGTCTTAGATGGAGACATTTACAGATATAACTTCTCACCAACATCAAACTATAAATCCCGTTAATGGATGCCATGATAAATGTTTTTTGGAATTGGATCTTAACTTCTTTTTTGTAGAATAGATCTAACAATTTCTACCATTTATATAGCTAGATCAAGTCCCAATTACTTTCTTTTCCATCATAATTCTATCATGATGGAGTTTTAGACTTATTTATATAAAGGGGTTCATAAATAGACAATTGAATAATCCAGTGAAAGATATTTTTGCATGATAATAACACCAAAGGAAGCTATCAATACCCACAACCTTTAAATCCATAATCAAATACTAAAATTTTTCTTATAGAGATTGAATATTCCACATAGATTGATTATCTATTTGAGGATGATAATATGTGAAGAAAGTCAAATCTTTACCCATATCCTACAAATGGCTTCTCTAGAACATATAGGTAAACCATGGATCCTAATTTGATATAATTGAGGGTGGTACTCCATTCAATCGTAACACTTCATTAAATTATAACAAATTAATTTGATCAATAAATAAATATTATCTAATTTTAATAAAATATACTAATTTTTTAGGGTGATCGATAACAATTGATATATATTTGTTACACATAGATGTTTTGGGGAGTAACAAGAAAATATCCATGGTGTTATCTTCGTATTTACATCCTCGTATGGGTAAGGGTTATAACATATCTATATAATTATATATTTTATATTTAACTTGCTAACATACCATGCACTGAAAAACAAACTCTGTAATATATATCTTCGTGTTGTCCCACTAGAAATACTCAGTCAGATCTATAAATATCTTCTTAACTCCATGATGAGTAGAAAATGATGAACTATGAACATCATAAAATAGTTCCCTCAATAGGTTTAGTATTTATGGGACACAAACACAGTTCTAAAACCTTATCATTCTATCATAATCAAGGTTAAACTCGGGAGCATATTGAACTTCTTGTTTAATTTAATATCATCTATATTCAGTTATTTCATCCTCAAATAGATATATGGTTGAACACTATTTTGGGAAAGATAATATTTGTCCCCTTCAATCATGATTGATATATCCATCCTTTTAAAATATATAAATATTGGTTCTTTTTTTATCCTCTCCATAGATAAGCTAGCATGATCATTTCATCTTAGTCCATCTGCCACATTATTCTATTTCCTAGGGTGGTAATGTATTAAACAATCATAATATTTAATCAACTCCAATGATATTCTTTAGTTTATATTCAGATCTTTCTAGGTAAATATATAATTTAAACTTTTATGATCAGTATATATATTACATTTTTTCCTATAATGATAATGTCTCATTATATTTAATGCAAAAATTACCACAGCTAACTCCAAATCATGAGTTGTATAATTTTTATCAGTAACCATTAATTTTCTTGTGTAAAATCTATAATAATATCATTCTACATGATAATGAATCCCAATCACTTATTCAATGCATCACTATATATTAAAAACACTTCTCCACTGCATGGTAATGTAAGCACATGTGTGCTAACTAACCTTCTCTTTAGTTCATTGAAATTTTCATCACATTCATATTTCTAAAGAAACATAATTCCCTTTCTAGTTTGATTGGTGAGTGGGTTGGATAACTATGAATCATTTTCTGCAAAGCAGTGGAAATATCTGCCAAACCAAAAAAACTACAAATATCAGTCATTGTGGTTAGTATATTACAATGATCAGTAACTTATGTCCATTATGTATCTATTGGTATACCCAATATTTAAATTATATTACCCTAAATATTACACTTTTTTATCCAAAATTCACACTTGTAAAGTTTTTTATATAGATTTTCCAACCATATGGTATTCAGTACAATCCTCATGTGATCTTAAAGTTATTCCTTTCTCATTGAATATATAATAATATCATTTATAAATAAATACAAAAATTTATCACAGTAATCTATTAATACATTTTTTATAAAATCCATAAATATAGGACGAAAATTAGTAAGACCAAATGGAATAACTATAAATTCATAGTGTTCATACCATATACAGAATGCTATTTTAGGTATTCCCCCCTTCATGACCCTCAATTGATGATATAAAAAATCAAGGTAAATCTTGGAATATTGTTGAGATACACATAGGTTTTAAAATAATTCATCAATACTGGGTAGATTATATTTTTTCATAATACTGATCTTCTAATTTCACAATTATAACACACTGAGATTTTTTGAAATATTGTTTTTCTAAATAATTTAATATTTTTGATATTTTCCATGTCACTAAACACTAAATATATCTTGTTTTATCAAAAAGAAAAAATTTATTATTAATTTTTATTCTATTACAATTTATCATTTTGTTTTATGATACACTAAGATAAGCTTATATTACATGCAACATTGAGTTAGCTTTTATTATATTCAAGATTCAGTTGTATCACGTTTTAATAGTGCACATATTTTTAAAAATAATTTTTGAAACTAATATAATTTTTATTTTTCAAAAAAATCTTCATTTTTTAATTTGGGATTTCAAAATTATCTTACTATTAACATTATTTATTTATCTAAGAAGTTTTTTTTTGACGAATAGTGAAAAATAATGCATTTTAGTTAAAAACCTCATTTTGTTTATATAATTATTAATGTTAAATTATATTTAAAATTTGTTTAAATGTCACCACAGACCAATTATATATATAAATATTAATATAATTTAAGTCATCTTAATATTTTTTATATTTAATGTATATATAGATACTTAATGAACTTTTTAACATTTCACATTAACAACCTGTTTTCTCACAACATCTGTGAGATGGCCTTTAAATTTAATCTAGCAACTTCTATGAATTTTATTAGTAAAAATTGAAATAAAAAATTTTAAGCAGTATACTTTTTATAATATAATAAGATCAACTTAGTTTTTCAACAAAAAATATTAGTGAAAGTAATTAAAATTAATTACAGCAATTAAGGTCAAATTAATCTTAACTAAGGATAAAACCTTACACTTAATGGCCAAAATGACCTATAAACTTGTCCAAAATACATGGGACTCCAATATTTTTACCATATACTCAATTTTATAGAATTTTATGAGTTATTGGGACACATTTTCATTAACTTGTCCCATCTAATAATTTAAGTAAGGGAAAAGTTAAAAAAATAACCTTCCTTACCTTTAACATTTATAAAGCTTTAGTGTGTGGAATAAGTCACATAGTTCCAGTTATAAAAAATAATTTAAACTATAAATGGGTTTTTTATCATGGTAAATTAACATTGATTTTTAGGGATGATATAATTGCACTAAATTCATAATAAACACTATAATAAGGATTACCTAGTTAATAATTAAATAAAATAAATGATGATAAAATATTAAAAGTAAATTGAATTTAATGAATTATTATGTTATATTATTTTTTTAGATGAATGTATCATGTTACATAATTATAAATTTAATGTATTTGAATTAAACAATTGTTATGATATTTTTAAACTAAAATTAAGTTAATAATGTGAAAATTGACATTAATGTTATTTTACAATAAATGATATTTTATTAAATTATTTAAAATTAATAAAAAACTTATCTTCATCCAAGTAATTTTTAAGTGTCAATAAATACCAAATATGATCCATTAATTTACCAACTAACCTTTTATAGTTAACATATTTAACCATATATAGTAGAAACATTGTTAGCACGGTCTGGGTTAAAGAAGTGTTCTTATTTGTTAAATGCACTTTTTTTAAAATTAATTTCCAAGACATGTAAATTTTTAATTTTTTAAACATTAATATCATATTTATAATTAAATGGTACTATATTTCACAATAAATATCACCTTAATTTATTTTTAATGTTCATATTACTTAGGTTGGAAAACTAGTTACCTAAATTAAAAAGAAAAATGAAGAAAAATAAGGAAACTTGAAGACTAAGGAACAAAATTATAGAAATGTGCTTTTTTTTGTGTTGTGGATATTTTTGTCACCCATAATTTCACATTAATCCATTTTTTATAAAATTTTTAAGCATATTAGGTAATGTATACCTCCCAATAGTGATTACCTTTTAGTATTTACATGAGTGTCACCCCCCTCCATTATAAAAAAGAATACACTATTTTTTTTCTTACACCTCTCAAGACACTATTTATATAAAAAAACATCAAAATATCCTCCCAAAATCCCTACATTCAAAATAAAATCTTTCCTTTTGGTATAAATTCCTCCAAGGAAGCCCTTTCGTGAAATCTAAGAGGAGTTACCCAAAGAAGAGGTAACATCCTTCCTGAAACTGCTCTATTTTATTTTCTTTCTCTACCACCTCAGATATTCTTATTACATAATTTTATTATAACCCTAGTATCGTAAATATACTGATATATTGTTTTTATAATTTCTATACATAAACTTACACATAATTCCATATAATGGATAACAAACTTATTGTTCTATGGTACGGTGAATTATCACCTCACGTGATGATGTTGTTCATTTTTCCTTTTCCACCTATCATGGTTGGAAATTATGATGGAAAATATATTTTTATATGATATATATGATATTTTTAATTTATTTATGTTTCTGAAATAATTATATAAAGTATACCTTCCTGATATCCCTTTTGTTTAAAAATGATAACTCCTTTTGTGGACATTTGGACAACCGCCTCCTCAATGCAATGTGATTCCTTCACACCTTACATGGAGAGTATTAAAGATGGGTTTAGTGAAATTATAAGATATATATGACATAATAATTATAATTCAATTATGATATATAAATATACATACATATATTTCATTTACTTTCTTACTTTCAATGTGATAATAAAATGTAAATAGTGTGCATGTGTACGTACGACCTACCATCTCCATTAAAAATGTCTTCCATTTAATATTTATATATTTTATAGATTATTATAAATAAGAATATAATAAATATTTATGATATTTAAATCATTTTTTACATTTTTTAGGTATGTAAATCATGATATATGTAACAGTGTCAATAATAAAAAGTCAAAACATGTACGAAAAACAATGACATATTACCTGAAACTTAACATTGACATAGATTTGTTAATAAATGGGCAATATAATGTCATAAAAAATGATATATAGTATTATATTTAATAATATGGTTCTTTAAATAATTGTAATAATATTATATTTATTATACAGTAATTTAGTTTGAGTATAATGAGAGTCAATACATAAGGTAAGTGTTTTCTCATCTCATTTTTATTTTCTATGAGACACAAACCATGTTCACCAATTATTTCTTATATATGGAGTGTCTAAATCCCAGGGATTTATTCTATTATTATAATAATAAAATTTAATGGAATTTACATATCTTTTTTATGATCTTTCTTTCATGGGGTCTATGTTTCAAAAGTTACCAAATCAGTATAGTGATATTGCCTCAGTTTTCTTTCTTTGAGACACATGCCATGTTATGAATCTATATTCTTTTATGAGGTGTATATACTTCCATTTGAAATTTCATATCATAAACCTCTTTATTTTCCTACTATTTTATTCTTCATGTAATTTAATTTTTTTACATGGGGATTACAATTAAAAGTTATCAAGTGGTAATAGTTTTTTGAAATAATCTCATCATTTGTGCAGATTGTTTACGATTATGCTTCCATTGATGAAATATTATAATCCATCTCACAATGACTCCCATAAATTTTATTCTCCTCTGTTTATTCATGATATATTATTGTATTGGTACAATGTTTCCAGTCTTTGGTATATAAGATGATTTAGAAAGTGTTTTTAAGAAAGTCTGAATTTACCTCTCTCTTCAGATGGAAATATTAGTTATTTTAAAAACATGTTTTATAAAAGCCTTTTCAAGTATTCCTTATATGTTTTCAATTATATTTTCAAATTAATGGTTTAAAAAATTATTTACTCTTTATAATTTTTCAAATTTATTTTCAATGAAAATGTTTTTCAAAATTTTTTCAAGCTTATTTTAAAAGTTTTCAAAGAAAAATGTTTTAAAAATGTTTTCAAGATTATTTCATAAGTTTTCAGAGAAAAAGGTTTTCAATATTTTTTCAATATTTTTTTATGTTTTGAAGTAAGAATCCTTTATAAGTCTTCAATTTTATTTTAAAAGAAAATGATTTTAAAAAGGTTTTTTAAAATTCATTTTTCAAAGAAGAAAGGATATTTTCCTCAATAAATGTTTTTAAAATATATTTGAAAATTATTTTACATCTAAGATAACATCCATTGGTGTCACTCATAGAATCCTTAGAAAATGATCCTCAAAGGTTCCATTAATATTTTTTCTCTAAATGGTTTGGTTTTTTATGGAATGATGTTTATGAAACCCATTTCTCTTTCACGGGTTATATGTTTAGGAAACACATTTCTCTTTCATGGGTTATATGTTTACAAAACCCAATTCACTTTCATGTGTTATATTATTGTGAAACCCATGTATTTTTATAAGTTATTATTGTATGAAATGATTAATAAACCAATCTATTTTCCAAAGATTATGATATGATTACTTGTTTATGATACCCTTTTAATTTCATGAGTCGTGATATGAATGTTTATAATCTAGTGGAAAACATATGTACAGTTTCATTATGAGATGGGTGAGACCAATATCTCTGTCCAATGCATTGGGTAAATATTTATATCTTATGACATAATGATGGGATTCATGCTGATGGGCGTAATCCACTATGAAATATGGGGAAACCATATCCACTATAGTAAGATGGGGAAACTCAATCCACTGTAGGAGGATGGGGAAAACACATACCCTATCGAAAGATGGGGAAACCTGATCCACTATGGGAAGATGGGGAAACTAGAACACTTATAAGGAAATGATAGTGACTATGGATGGTGGTGTGTTCCACCCAGTATGTGTATTTCCTATTAATTTACGTAATATTTTCTAGCAATGCAACTTGATTTACAGGGAATGATGTTACTTCTTTATGTGTATTCCACAATTCCATGTCTTACTCCTATATTATGCTTACAGGGATTATTCTCTTGATTTCATTAGGATTCATTCATTATGAACTGTTAACCTTTATTTCATGGTTCATTTTTATGATCTTTCATATATAGTGTATGATTTTATAATTTTATAATCATGTTCTCATACCCTTAAGCTCATGTTTATGATTAGATATCTCCCTTTTTAACCCTTTTTGAGAATCTGATCATATGCCTTTTTATATTTCCTTCCCATGGTTATTAAAATATATTTTATGTATGATGTTTATAAGAGTGGTTATAGTCTTAGAGAACCTAGTGTGAGATAATCTATCTCACTCACGTAATAGTGTTTATGATTCCATGTTTCCAAAGGCCCTAAAATAATATGGTATTTTGGTGTCGGTATGCATAATTTATTAATTATTCTGCAAAAATAAGGTAATTTATATGTACATTAATCTTGCGTATTTATAATTGGTATTAAAGAAGTGGTTTAGTCAAAATTAGTAAAATATGATGAGAAAAGTTATGTGAAATCCCTTGGAATATTTCTAAGGATACGTCTAGCGATGTCTCTAAGGATACGTTAAAGAATGATGAAACGTATAGGAACATGACCTAAAATTATAGTAAAGGATAGAGAGAGTGGTTTCCTAGAATTTCATCCTTGTTTGGAAACTACATGTGGATGTGGATCTGGAACATATGTACCTTGGGGTAACAACTCTGAAAAAGGTGAATTGGGCCTAATTAGATTGTAACCTTGTACATGACAATGGCCCTTATTGCACTCCTAGTTTTACATTCTCAGGGGATATTCATTGGGAATTTAAAAACTCTTTAAAAACCATCATTAAGGATTTAAGATGAATATGAATATGAATAACCTAGTATAAACCTTAGGTTTGATAGATTTAAAAGAATTATAATCTGTGATTTAGACATCCTATAAGTTATTCATTCCATAACTATGTGGTTTTCCATTATGATAAATGTTTCTCACATTATGCTTTATTGTTTTATTAAATGGTAGGAACCAAATTTAATTGGATTGACATTGAATGTGAAGGAAAATTTCCTGATGAAAAATCAAATAAGATGACTTTTGGAGTAAAATATATTGTGATCATGCCTATATAGGTTTCATGGAACATGATTAAAAATGTATACCTTAACTAACTCGCAGAACCACCGAAGAAGATATGGAAGGATTTCATTGAGAGTTTGGGTAATAGAGACCATGGATAAATGAAGATTTCATTTCCTTTATGTCAATAATGTGGAAAGAATAACCTGAGTGAATTTCATAAAGGAATTAAAATTTTTGTTACTATGTAAAAGAAAGACACAAAGAATGTAGCTAAAAAGAAAATATGAAGATTTTTTTAAATGAAATAGATGGGATTATTGGCCTCCTTGATAAGTCATCAATGTATGAACGCTTTAAGTGTGGAATGAATGGTCATTATGAAAATATATATCTTATGTGGAAGTCACATTAATAGAATCATTCAGGTGGAACATGTAATTCGTTTTTTATAGATAATAAAGAGACCAAAAACGACATATAAAAGTTTTTTCATGTTCTAATAGTATTGTAATTAGCATGCATAAATTTAATTTGATTAATTTTGATACATGATTAATATTTAATATTTTATGAAAGGGTTATTAACGGATAAGACGATGAAGTTTAATTAATTGTTTGAGAAGAACGTTAGATGAATGAAGTATTTTTATTTTTGAATTCAAAGATTATGTTATACAAATCATGAAATATATAAGTATTTTCAGTATAACATTTTTATCAATGAATGAAATGGATATTTTTAATGTTGATGAATACTTACATAAATGATATTTTGATTAAGGTAAGGAAACCCTTTTGTATTAAATATTTTTAGTGTTTTTTTATCTTGGATAAAGAGATGATTGTTTTGGATAAAATAAATTGGATAAGATTAGTGGCCTTAAAACTATTTAAGGATTTGTTGAAAAGTGGTCTATATTATCCTGGATGAAGTTTAAAATTTTTTTGCTTGAATTTATATATCCAATAATCTTTGTAATAATAAAGAAGTCAAATTTTCAATAAGGGTTTATGGTAATTTATGTTTTTACTTTATTTTTAGAGAATATACAATGAGTGTATTCACATGTTTGGAATGTGACAGAAAATAGATGATTTATTATATATATGGGGGATCAGCGTTAATCTGATTTAGTGACCTTCATTATGATGTTTTGGATTTTAATCTTTTTCAAGGGTTACAAGGCTGACCATTTATAGAATGTTTATGGTTAAACATCAAAATAAAATTTTGAGATTAAAGTGTATTTCTCCATATGAGGATTTATTCATGTTAATATTTGATAACCATTTTCTTACTATGTTAACTGAAGACTTATATAATTCCATATCATTCTATTTATGAACATCATGACATTTTAGTACTTTAGGAATGAAAAACAATCACCTTTATTTCTTAGAATAATAGATGATGTTGAAATTGATCATTTCACAAAAAATCATGTGATTGTGTGGAATCAAGTATTTATATCTTCTAATGAAAATTATTCAACTCTAGGAAAATTATCTTGAAACAAAAAAGGTTATCCTAGTACCATATTTGATGATGAATCAAATGGTCCCTTAAGTCATCACAGATTTATGGATTTGTGATTTTTAAATTTCTTCTGACCTTGTTCTTTATCACCCTCCATTAGAACTTGGTGGTTATATTTCTCTTAAATGTCAGCATTTTCACTTTCCACCATTGTTCTCTTATGAGGAAACCAAGTTATGACTGACTTTGGGAAACTTTTATGGTTCCAAATTTCTATTTAAAAAGAAGTTTTAGTATGAATTTTTATGATGTGGGTTTTAATGAAAAGAAGTTTAATTTATTAAACCATTAACATCTCAGATTAATTTCTATAGTTAAAGTCATTTTGAAGGGGAGTACAATGTAAAACATTAATATTTTATGAAATATTGTTTTTTGAATTAATTTAATATTTTTCATATTTCTCATTTCATGCAAAACTGAATATAGATTGTTTTATACGAAAGCACCAAGTTGTTCTTTGTTTTTTACTATACACCAAGTTAAAAAAAATTTATATTCTAAACTTTGATAGTCTTTTCCTACACGCAACACTGAGTTAGCTTGCAATAAACGCAAGGCAGATTTTTATCACCTTTTAGTAGCACGCCTATTTTTAAAACTAAATTTTGACACATCTAAAAAATTTATTTTATAAAATAAACTTACTTTTGGAATTTTTAATATCAAAATTAGGTAAGGGTGACATTATGGTTTTTTTGTGATTTTTTTTTTGATGAATAGTGAAAATACTGCATTTTTGTCAAAAACTACCTTTTTGTTTAAAAAATAATTAACGTTAAATAATATTTTAAATTTGTTTTAAAGTAAAAATAGATAAATTCTATATCTATTAACACAATTTAGTTCATTGGAATAATTTTTATATTTTATTTAGATATATATACTTGATGAACTTTTGAACATTTCACATTAAAAACTGGCTTTCTCGCCATGTATATAAGATTAGCCTTAAATTTAATATAGCCACTTCTACAAATTAAATTTGGAAAAGTGGATATACATACTTTTAATAATTATAATATTTATAAACTAATAATATCAAATTAGTTTTTGACCAAAAATATTAGTTAAAGTAGTTAAAATGGATTACTGTAATTAAGGTAAAATTAATCTTAATAAGGGACTAAACCTTAATCCTAAGGGCCAAAATGACCTAGAAACTTTTACAAAATCCATATTATGCCAATATTTTCACAATATCCTATATTTTTTAGAATTCTATGAGTTATTAAGATAGAGTTTCATGAATGTGACCGATATAATAAGTTAAGTAAGGGAAAGACCAAAAAAAGAACCATCCATACCTTTAACATTTATAAATCTTTAGAGTATGGAAGAAGCTACATAGTTTTGTTTATAAAAATTATTTTGAAATATAAATTTGTTTTTTATCATGGTAATTTAACATTACTTTTTAGCGATGATATAATTACATTAAACTCTTAACAATCGCTAATGCATGGATTATTTTGATAGTAGTTAAATAAAATAAATGAGGCTAAAGGCATTAAATGTAAAGTAAATTTAGTGAATTATTGCATTATTTTATTTTATTTTTAGATGTATATATCATATTATACATATTTTATCTTAATATATTTTAATTCCACCATTTTTTTGAGATTTTTAAATTAAAATTAAGTTAATAATGTCAAAATTGACATTATTATTATTTTACAATAAATAAAAATTTATTAAATGATTTAAAATTAATTAAAATAATATCTTATGAAAAGAAATTTTTAGTGTTAATTAATAAAAAATATCATCCATTCATAGACCAATTGGACTTTTATAATAAACCTGTTTACCCATAGATAGTAAAAAAAATTGTTAGTAAAGTCTAGGTTAAAGACGTGTTTTTTGTACGTTACATGTTCTTTTTTAAAATTATTTTCAAACATGAGTGGAATTTTTATTATGTGAATTATATATAATATTTATAATTCATTAGTACTATGAGTGTTAATAATTATCCCCTTAATTTTTTAAAAATGGTTAAATTACTTGGGTTGGAAAACTAGTTACTAATATGAAAAACCAAAATAGAAAAAATAAAGAAAACATAAATACTAGGGAAAATAATAATAATAATTCACTTATTTTGTGTAGTTGATATTTGTATCAATTATAAATTAACGGTAATCCATTATTTTTCATGTTTTTAATCACATGAGGTAAGGAATACTTTCCAATAGTGATTACGTTTTAGTATTAACAAGATTGTTACTCCCCCTCCATTATAAAAAGACATTCACTCTAACACCTCTATATGCACTGTGGATCTACCGAATGAAGGAAAAATATCATCCTAAAATTAATAACATCAACCTATAATCCTCCCATTAGGAGTAAATTCAACCAATGAATCTCTTTTATGAAAACCAATATAAGTTTCCCAAAGAAGAGGTAACATCCTTCCTCAAGCTTCTTTATTTTCTTTTCATTATCCACCACATAAAATATTCTTATTCAATGATTATATACTAACCTAAGTATCCTGAATATAATGATATGTTTTTTATATGGTTTATACCTACAATTACACACATTTGTATGTAATGGGTAACTAACTTACCATTTTTGTATATGGTGAACTATCGCCTCGTGAGATGATGTTGTTAGTTTTTTCCTTTAGCACCTCTCATGGTAGATAATTACAAAGTAAAGCCTATTTTTATATAATGTATATGATATTTTTTAATTTTTTTATTCTTATTTAAAAATTATATAAAACATACCTCCACAATTTTAATTTTGTGTAAAAATGATAACTTCATTTGTTGACGTGTAGAATATTGCCTCCTCCAAGAGAAATGATTCATTTGCACTTTCATTAGAATTTATTAAGGATGGATTTAGTGAAGTTATATGATACATATGAAATAATTTTTATTATTTAATGATTATATATATATACATATATTTCATTTAATTTCATTTAATTTCTTACTTTAAATATGAAAATAAAATAGAAACACGGTTAATGTGTACATATGACCTACCGTCTCCATGAACAGTGTATTCTATTTCATATTTCTATATTTTATAGAGTGTTATAAATACATATATAATGAATATATATGATATTTTTATCATGTTTTTAATTCTGGAAATAACTTAATCATGATATATGTAGGAGGATCAAGAATAACAAGTTAAAGTATGAGCGAAAAACAAAGTGGATACTACCTGAAACGTAACATTTAAATGGAGTTTTTATTAAACAGGTAATATTAATTCACAAACAAATAAAATATGATAATATATATAAGAATGTTTTTATTTATTATATGTATAAAAAATCATATTTATTATATAGGAATTCTGTATGAGTATGATGAGATTCAAGACGTACGATAAGGGTTTTCTCGAAACACTTTTATTTTCTGAAAGACACAAGTCATGTTCACCACATTTTTATTATATGTGGTGTGTTTACTATATGTGAAAGTATTATATGATTCAAATACTTAAATTTATGGGTATTTAAATATAATTCTAAGAAAGTTATTTCATGTGGTTTGTGTTTCAAGCGTTACCAAATCGATAAATTAATTTTTTCTCAATTTTCCTTCTCTGAGACACATTCCATTTTATGCACTTATATTTTTTGACAAGGTATATATACTATGAGTTGAAATGTTATGTCATGATCCTACTTATTTTGGTGATATTCTAATATTCATTTAATTTCCTTTTCTTACTTAGAAACTTCAATTCAAAATTACCAAGTGGTAAGTCTTTTTTGAAACAATCTCACCGTTTATCAATATTTTTTTTATTATGCTACCATTAATGAAATATTATAATCCATATCTCAAGAAATATCATTACATTTATTGACCATTGTCTATACGTGATATCTTCATGTATTTGTGCCATTTTTCTAAACGTTTTTAATTAAGATGAATAAAGAAGTGTTTTCAAGAAAGTATGACTTTACCTCTCTCTTCGGTGAGAAATATATGTTCTTTCAAAACCATGTTTTATTAAAAAATAAATAATTATTATTATGTTTTCAAAGTTATATTCAGATAAATGGTTTTCAAAACGTTTTCAATAATTCATTATAATTTTTCAATGTTATCTTCAAATAAAATAGTTTTTTAAATGTTTTTAATCTTCTTTTATATCTTTTAAAAGAAAAAGGGTTTCCAAAAAAATTTTCAATCATATTTAATATATTTTAAAGGAAAAATATTTTCAAAATGTTTTCAATATTATTTTATATGTTTTCACGTAAAATGTAGTTCTGGATTCCTTTATAATTTTTCAAGTATGTTTTCAAAGAAAATAGTTTTCAAAAGTTTTTAAGATTAAAAATTATTTTTCAATGAAAAAAATATTTTCCTCAAGAAATGTTTTTAGAATATATTTAAAAGTTATTTTTCCTCTAATATTAAATATGTTTGAGTTATTCATGACTTTTTTTAAGAAATGAGTCAATGTTTCCATTCATATTGTTTCTCTTAATAGTTTATGTTTTGATGGCGTGATGTTTATGAAACTAGTTTCTATTTAATTGGTTATATGTTTATGAAACCCACTTCACTTTCATGATTTATATACTTAATAAACCAAATTCCTTTCATAAGTTATGGTTTTATGAAATGATTATTAAAAATATCTCTTTTCCACACATTACTATATGATTTCATGTTTATGATACCCATTTTATTTCATGGGTTATGATATGAATGTTTATGATATTATGGCACACATATATATGATTTCATTATTAGATGGTTGGGAGATATGTCTCTATTTTATGTATTGGTTAAAGATTTATATCTCATAATATAATGATGGGATTCAAGTCGATGGGATTAATTTATTACAGATGTTGCGGAACCCTATCCTCTATGAAAATATAGGGAAACTCTATCCACTATAGGAAGATGGGGAAACCTGATCCACTATGGGAATATGGGGAAACCTGGTCTACTATGGGAAGATGTGGAAACATGATCCCTTACAAGGAAAGGACTATGACTGGGGATTGTGCTATTATTTACTTTTTAAGTGTATTTACAAAAAATTTCCCTGATAAGTTCTATCAATGCATCTTGAATTATTGGGAGTAATGTTACATGTTTATGTGAATTCCACAATTACATTTCATACTCATATGTTATTCTTTCATGGAATATGCTCTTGATCCCTTATGATTCATGACTTATAAAATCATTTCCTTTATACCATGATTCATTTTTATGATCTTTGATATGAAGGTTTTGATCTCCTAATGTTATGATCAAATTCTGATATACTTATACTCGTTTTTATGCTTACATATCTCCCTTGTTTATAATTATTCATAATCTGGCCTCAACCCTTTTTATGTTTCCATCCCTATTTTATGAGTATTATTTATATATGATGTGTCTTAGAGGGGTGATAGTCTTTGAGAACCTAGTGATAGATAATGTATCTCACTCATGTATCATCATTTACGTTTCCATGTTTCAAAAGGCACTAAACTAATACGGTCATTGGGCATCTGTATGTGTAATGTATTAAGTATTCCACAAAAATGATGTAATTTCAATGTACATTAAGCTTGGTTCATTATATCAATAATCAATTAAGATATGCATTGATCCAAATTTCTTATTAACAAAAAGAACAGGTGCACCCCAAGGTGATTCACTTTGCCAATTGAATCCCTTGTCAATATTATCCAATATTTTCTTATTCAATTATTATAACTCAATTGAGTCCATTATATTTAGAGTCTATAAAATATTTGTAGAACTAGATATGAGTTCTATTTAAAAACCAAATTCATGATTTAGTATATGTCTAGAAAAATATTCTAGAAATACATCTAAAAACTACCGCACAATGGTAATATCTTCGATATTGATTTTCTTCCCAAACATCTATGATAAAAACACTTTTTGAATAGGAATTAAGACCCACATAATGGATTTTATTTTCATAAAAATTTTATATTTATCATTACACTAATAGAAGATAATAGTTTGGTTTGTAAAATCAAATGTGACTTCCTTTCCTTAGTGATTTTTGTGGGATTTATGTAGAGAAATTCAGTCCATCCATATGATAACTTCAAATCCATTGAAATGGATTATAACATGATTTCCAAGAATTATATTCCCACACACATCAATTAGATAAGAATCATGGACTAAATATGTGATCATCGTACCATTAAAGGTTTTCAATACTAACTCAACAGCTAATCATTGATGTGGTTGTGTGATACCCTTATAAAATTATTCAGATATAAAAGTGTGGTTGGAACAAAATCAAATAAAAAATTTACAATCATGTAATGGATGAAAGGTGTACCTTTCACTGCATTACTAGGAACTTCCACATTGGTTGTAGTAATTATATGTGTGTGGCCTTAATCCATTAGCTTCTTTGGTGGAATGTTTCCAAAATTTTTGAGTCATTGGTTGGAATAGTGTCCAATATCCTTATAGTTAAATTATATTACTTTTATGGATTTTCCATGACCCATTAATTCATGAGAATTGTGGACTTTTTATCTACACTTCAAGAAAACTCCTTTTTCTTTTAAAAAAGTACCAAGGTGTTTCCTTTCACAAGTATCACATGTTGTAAATTTCATCTTTCTATTCTTCCCCTTATTCATTTTTTCTCTATAATCCTCTTTTTATCGTTCTTTCCTTTAAAGAAATATGACTTGGATAATTATTTCTATATCTTGATTGTGAATGATATTATATCCTAGTATGAAGAGAATGTTTGGGAGACTGGTTACATTTGAAGTATTGTCTTAAGGTCTTTAAATAAATTGTCAATCTTGATGTTTAGATTACTTAAATGGACCCAAACATGTCTTTTTATCCTTGTAAAGTTAGATTCATACTTAAAACATGTTCCTCTTCTTTATTTTTTAGAATCATGAATTTTCTCTCCATATATGCTCATTGTTCCTGAGGAAAATATTTCCCCAAGAAAATTTCCTTAAAATCATATTATTCCATGTTCCCTAATTCCTACTCATACTAAGTGTTTTCAATCAATGAACACTATTTATCTACATACATGAATAAATGATAAAATTCAATGACAACCTTATCCATTTAATTACTTCCCAAATTGAGAAATATATTCTCTAAAGATCTTATCAATTGACCATCTATAAATGGATTTTTAGTCCAACAGAATGATGGAGGTCACAAACATATGAAATAGTCTACCACTATTACACCGCATTGTGTACCAGTTGGCTACTCTATATGGGAAGTTAAATAGGTTATAACCTGAGCCAATTTCCCTAATATAGTTATAATTTTATCAGTTATAGCTCCATCTCTAGCTCCAGCATCAATATATTTCCCAGGAGGGAAATCCCTACATGGATTATGTGCATTCATACAGTTTCCATACAATCTATAAGGATCCATTAATAAAAAAATTAATACACTAGATTATATCATAACGTTATGAATCAAATGTATAATTTTTAAAAAAGTGAAATACTTAACAAAAAAGTAATAAATTTATTCATATATAACCTCATATTCATAATCTTTGTTTCTTTTGGAATATTCTCAGATCATAAAAAAAATAATAAATCATTCATAATAGTTTGTATAGAAAATATGAATTAACCCTAGAATATCCCCAAGGACTTTAAAAATAAGTTTGTTATAAGGGAACACTCACCGTGCATTAGAATGATGTAAATATATGAACGATAAACTCTTTTAGAGGTTATTATCCCTAGATGAATCTGTTTCGAAACCACATCCACTAGTATTATACATATACGTATATAATTCTATGAAATCCACATAATCTCTACCTTAACAATACTTTATAATGTCATATAATATTTAGACTTATCATTAAAGTCAATCAAAGGGTTATGTTCCCTATTATGTTTTTTCCTAAATCTAATTCCTAATGTTTCAACTAAACTTTCTCTAATACCAACTATAGTGACCCTATACTTTAATACATAGATATCACATTTCTTTAGATGAAAAATCACTACATTTCCCAAATACAAGATCAAAGGCCATAAATATTTAGTGTATTTATAAACTAGACACAAAATATTTTAATTTCATTAAAGAACCTGAATATCACTCATTAAGATATTCTTATTTGGAAATCTTCATAGACATACCCAATATATACTTGAATATCACATTACATTTGAAAACATAAAATTAAACACTGTATTTTCTGTGAGGACACCTATATTTCCTCCAGCATAACCCTACATATCAATCATAATACATATCTTAACATCTTGGGGAAATGAGACCTAAGAAGGGGTGAGTTGAGATGCTTTATAAGTGTAAGAAAAGGAGATGTCAGTAAATAAAGATATTAAATCCTAAGATAATCATAAGAGTATTGTATCATGAATATAACATAACAAATTCTTACCTGATATATCATGGATCATAAATATTAGTCATGGAATAAAACATTACTTCTCAAAAGATATGAATCATAAGAGTGATTTGTCAACATAAACAAATCATGAACTATAAGTTCATGTCATAGAATTGTGTCACCAACATAGGTATAGAATCCATTTCATAAGTCAAGGTCAACTACTGATGCCATCAAATATTAGTGGACTAGGAATCTCTACCTCATTCCCATATCATAACAAATGAGGAATCACCACTAGCATCCCATTGTGGATTATTCACATTTACTTGTTTCCCATAGTGGATCAAGAACACAAAATAAATTATATAATGATTTCGTTAGATATAAATATTAAAATAATGAATTCAATGGATATATAATTTTATTCGAACCCATCACATAATTAAAACCATAAATATCTATTCCACAAGATTATAAAACATTCATCATATCATTCTATCATAACCCATGCCTATAAAATGTGTTTCATAAAAATTTCATCAATTCATCATAGCATAAACGAAGAAAAATTAAATAGGTCTTAGAGACATATCATCATTATAAACATAATCCATATATAGAAACAATTATTATGGTATCATTGGTTTATATCCACATTAAATCATTATTAACATCAAGGGATGTTATCCGAGGTCAAAATTCCTTTAAAATATCATGATAATATTTATTGAGAAAAATAAGCTTTTCACTTTGAAATCATATATTTAGAATAAAAATATTTACAAATTATTATAGAAATTATTTTTATTTAAAAAAATGTAAAATTATAAAAGAATATTTATATCAATGACCATTTTTTATGGTAGGAACTTTTTTATTCCAGATAAGTTGAAAGAAAATATTACTTTCACACTTTTATAAAAAGTCAAAAAGTACCTCATTCATAAAAAGATAATAATTTTACATTAAATATTTATATAAAAATTAAAAAATATGTAAAAATTACTTTTATTTATCATAGGATAATTCTAAAAACATTTTGGAAATCATTTTTTGAAAACATGGGCATGGAAGAAAAAGGGTTTTCGATCGAAGGGAGAAATAAAGTGTATATTCCTTAAAAGAATTTTTTAGATATATTGAGATGTTTAGGTAAATAAAATGAAAGTAAAAAATATATTCTTAATAAATAACAAGAGTATAATAAAATTAAATGGGATTATTAGATAATGATCACATAATTTTCTCAATATAAAATCAAGTGTAAATAATCCTGATTAAAATAGGATTGAAATATAAATCTTTTACATTAATTATTTTTATTCTTCAAACACATTTTAACCACGTGTATTATAATTATAGATTTATTATACATTTAATATATAAAATTACTCATATATATCATACCTTTAATGATTTACTTATAACATATTATCCTTCATTTATTGAAAATTTGATGATAAATTCACTTCTTTCGGTGATAACTGTTTTGTTTTATATGCAAGTTTCAGTTTTTATATCTCAATTATTTTACTTTGCTCATGGTTCTATCATATGAAAAAATTTAAAAATGATATAAATATAATATATATTCAATATAAATATTTTTATAATCATCTATAAAAGTTGGAGATAGAAAAATGAATTACAACATTCATTGAGTTGTTAGCTCATATGTATGCATGAATGTTGTTTTCACAGTATAACAAATGGAAAAAAAGAATTTTAAATTATAATTAAGATTTATAGAATATAAATTATTTTATATTAATAATATATATTCCTAAAACCCATATTTATTACCATCCATGTAATGTGTAATTGAAAAATGAATCACATCACTTTATGGAGATGGTAGTCCAAATGTATTCACAAACGAAGTTATCGCTTTCTAATGAATTGGAATCTAATACGTTAAATGTGATATTAAAATTAAAAAATTATAATTATTCCATAAATATCATATATAAACATCAAAACCATCATAATACTCATCCATTAAATATTTTCTTGATAAATTAACTGTATAACTACATGGAGATGGTATGTCATACGTATACATAAGTGATACTTTAACATTCTATTTGATGATAAAAATGATGGAAAATAGTGGATTCATAAACATAATAAAATCTAATTATATTTAATATATTTAATCTCTTATTTTATTATAAAAAATTAGTTTATATGAGTAAAAATAATAATTTAAAAAAAGTGACCAGTTAAGGTGATTTCCTCTTCTTTGAAAGAACTCCTTTGGATATCCTATAAAATACCTTAGGGTTTTTTTGGATACTAGAACCTATAGAACGTGGATAAGGATGTTTATAAGAAAAATTGGTATGAATTAGTTGATATAATTTGATAAAATTGTTCTAAATAAGAGAGGTAAAGGGTGTCCTTTCATAAGGGATGGAAATGATGCACTTGAATTTTCTTAAAAGATAAAAATATTACAAAGTAATTCTCAATAAAAATGATTTAAAATGGACATAAAATCTATGAAAAAGATTATAGGGTATAAATAAAATCATCCAATAAAATTTATATAGGATCTGTTGTAATTTTAAACCTTATCTTTTCGATTAACCCCTTCGTTAATCATTTTTTATCTTAATCGTGTTAACAGCCATTTCAATCTTAAAGGGTTATAAATATTACCATCAATGGACAAACGACTCATAAATAGACCAATTTTTCTATTTAAAACAATATTGTATTTAATTTTTCAATTATAATATTAGTTTTATTTTTAAAAATTGTAATAAAATAGTATTTATTATAAAATATCATTAATGTCAATTTTGGAACTATTCATTTAGTTTGACTTTAAGGACACTAAGGAAATTATGAAATTAAAAAATAATAATTTCACACATTCCAAATATTCATATATATATATATATATATATAATTCATGTAACACAATAATTATCTTAACTTATATTACTTTTAGTATTTTTAAATTTAGTTATTTTATTTTTCTATTAGTTGAAGATATATTATGTTAGTGTCGTGTAATAATTTAAGTAAATTGTATAATTACTAAAATTTAGAAAAAAAAATTAAGTAAATAAAATAATATAAATAAGATAAAAATAACAATAAACATTAATTCACATATTTACTTTTCTTCTATGTGAACATGTAAGAGATATTTAAATGCAAGAAGGTGACCTTTTTCATTTTTTCCCTTAAATTAATATAAACAACATATTCAAAGATATATAGAAAAAGGTTGAAATTTATTTGGGAAATAAATGGAACTAGAAGAACTCTACTAATCCAGTAAGATAAAATTTATGTTTTAGATATATTTTAGAGCTCTATCCAAAGTTTTTAGTCATATTTTACTCGTTTTACCCTTACAGAGGTGATGAAAATTTATTATAATTATTATTCATATTCCCCAAGTAATAAGAGATTTTTTGTAACAAATTTTAACCTATTAATTCAAATTAATGAATCCATTTTTTAAGATTCAATTTCTATATGTGGTATAGATACCTTTTAAAAATATGTATGCAAAATATGATGAAAAAAAAATTTACAAAATACAATTTTTAAGCCTGAAACTGATTCATTATTATCACATGCCTAGAAAAAATATTATTTTAATGAAAAAACATTTTAATGAAAAAACATTTTATTGAATGTATAATATTTAAATTTCATTAAAATCGTTTACAAATATTTATTAATGTAATTTATTATGATATAAATTCATTGAACAGAAAAAATAGTTTTTCATAAAAATAACACTTTTACCTTAAAAAAATTCTATTTTCAATTATAAAAAATTGATAAGTAATGAATATATTTTATACATGGGTAAATAATTTAATTTTCATTATTTATTTAGGCCTATTCATACTCACCAACTAAATGGAGAGGTGATAACTACCACTTTAAATAATATTTTAATATTAGATAGTGGTTCATTTAAACCTAGTGTTGTGTGTAATGCAAGTTTTCAATGAACTTAATTTTAATTTAAAATAAATATTTCATAAAACATTAGCTGTTAAAAATGTACACTATCCATGAAACACTCTTCCTTTTTTATTCTTCCAATACAATTTTCGAATAGAAAATTATGTAATATGTCTTTAGTACCCATAAAAAAATTGGTCCAATTGGGTTAGAAAATGAATTTTTGGGAAACCAATCTGATTTCAAGTGAGAGTTTATAGGTAATCTAGAAGATAATAATTTAGAGATAAAATCCTTTTTTTACCAAGAAACTATGGAAATATCATGTGAAATTCATTTCCATAATGCCCCTTCATGTGACATCTAAAACATGTAACACTTCAAAAAAATCACTTGAACATTTAATAAAGAAGGTTCTATACATTTGAGTAATTAAATATTTTTCTCTTAATATTTTTGAAAAATATGATAATCTTGTTAACATTATGATTTATTATATCAATATATTTATTTAAATTATCTTTAAAAATATCATATTTATAATAGGAATAATAATGAGATTCACTTAACTTTTTTTATAATCCATCAAAAAAAGGTTTAATGTCCCATATTCAGTACCAGATTCATTTCTAGAATATGAGGAAGATGTGTAACATTAAACGGTAGCCATTTATTTTATTTCATTATTGTATTATTATCTCCTTTTCTAGTCATTATTTAGTCGTGGTCTATTATGGTTTATGTTCCCTCTTACTCTTCACTCATAACAGATAAATTCATCATTAAATTTTTCCGTCATTTTATTTCTTTATTTCAAGGGTAATTATTTTTGTTCCTTCTTGAGAAACCCTTCATTATTCTTCCATGGGAAACCAATAAAATTTGGTATCTTTCACTAATTTCTAATTCCTAATCCGATGAGTGAGTAGTAATATGATTTTTTGATTTTAAATTAATACCCTTCCTTTTTGAATTTTCCTCTTGAGAAATATCTTTCAATTCTAAGTCATATTGTAGTAAAGATACAATAAGATATTCAAATGTATATTTTTTAAAGTTATTACATTCATTAATTTTTAGATTTTTTCAATCCATTTTTTTGGTAAATATATTAATACCCATTCAACCGTAATAGAATTATCGAACCCTTCTCCAAAACCACTCATTCCATTCAAAATACTCAAAAATCTATGACATATTGGATTAATTTTCTCTTCTTCCCCAATTTTGAATTCCTGGTATATAGATCTCAACATAAATGGTTTACTTCCTATAATCTTATCAGAACCCAAATAAGTAACTTGTAGTATTTCCAAATTTTCATCTATTCTTTTTCATTCATAAATATGAAAATACACATTCTTGTGAACTTTATAATATAAAATATCCTTCATCTTGTACTTTAGAACATACTTTAATGAATCATTACCAACTAATGTTTCCGGATCAACTTCAGGTATCATGTATGGTTTTACCATGTTTTTTCAACTATTAATGCTTATGTGTTTAAGAAAATCCTACATGCAAGACTACCAGTTGTGATAATCAGGTCCATCAAAGAGTGGTTTATATTGAGTTTCACATACATCATTTTCATTCATTAATTCCATCTTAAAATGGATTTTTTTACCTTGAATATTTATGTCAAGATTTGATTATCACAAATAATAGAAAAATATGTTAATGTCAATGAGCCTTCTCTAATACCAGTTATTAGGTCCTAATGAGAATATCTGAATTGTCAAGAGGTGAGTGAATTGACATTTTTAAAATAATTTTAACCACTTATCAAAATTATGTTATTGCATTGGAAAAAATTAAAATAAACAAACATATTAATTTTTATTGTAGCTAAGAAATAAATGGTCATGCTCTAATTTTTTTCCCTCTCATGAAGTGAGAGATATGGTATAGCATCCCAAGAATTTTGTGCATATATATTATATCTTAATAGATGAATATTCAATATATTACATTATGATCAGCTCTAGAACTATAAATTTATAGGGTCTTTGGAGACAATATGCATAAAAATATTATTTATATAAATAAATCATCATTTAATATAATTTTATTCCCAATTTGTTCCCTTCATTACATACCATACTTAAAACTAGTCTCTATAACTTGGTGAAATTAAACAAAAGAAAGATTTAGCTCAGACACTCAGAAATGGAAAACATTGCCAATATCAATCAATGATCATAATAAATCATAATATAATTATGAGGGAATGTGATCATTAACATAACTTATAAAGTTCATACCCAATCTATCATATATATAAAACGAGTTTATGGAATAAAAATTTATAATTTCAATGTACATGAATCATAAGACTGAGAAATCATAATAAATAAATCATGAACGATGACTCCAAATCATAAGAATATAAACATGTTAGAAAATTGTTGCACCATTATAAGTATAAAAGCAATTTCACATTTCATGTTTAACTATAGAGGCCATCAAATAATAGTGGATCAGACCTCAACTCTTGATTCCCATATCATAGTGGATCAGGAATCATCACATGTTTCCCAGAGTAGCTCAGGCATAACCAATTTTTTTCAATAGTGGATAAAGCACATCAATCTATTTCTTATAGTTGATCAAGCACATCAACATGTTTCCCATAATTATCTCATGAGATATAAAACCATACACAATGAATAATAGATATATATAATTCTAGTGTCACATATCACATAAAAAACCACACATATGTGTTATATAATATCATCAAACATTTATCATATAATCATAACATAACCAGTGTAAATGAAATGAGTTTCATGAACATTTCATCATTTTATCATTCAATAACGCATAAAAAATAAACAGGTCTCATAAAAATAACATAATCATAATCAAAAACCATCCAGAGAAATTATAAGGATTTTATTATTGAATCATATCTCTAGTAAACTATCAGTAACATCAAATGATGTTATCAAAAGTAATCATTTCTTTTAACGGTCACTAGAATATTTCTGGAGGAAAATACCCTTTTCATTTTGAAATCACTTATTCAAAATCTATAAAATTTCATAATTATTAAGGGAAAAAATTCATCAAAAATAACAGAGTAATATTTTAAAGTAAGCTTAAAATATTTCAGTGGTTATAGTGGTGGGTAATTTTTTTCATGATGTATACATTGAAACAATGATTCCATTCTCATTTTTGGTAAAAACACAAAAGCAAATAATTCAGAAAATGGAAGGAATATAATTTAGAAAAAAAATTATGTGGATATAAATTAATTTTAACAATCATTGGTGAATAATCAAAAACACTCTTAAAAAATTACATAAATATGGACATGGAAGAAAAATATTCTCAGTCGAATAGTAAAACATAGTCGGTTTTCCTTAAAAACATTTTGTCGGTAAAGTAAGTAATTAAAGTGAGAAAAATGTCTAAAAAACATGTATTCTCTAGAAATAAGTTGGTTTGAATAAAAATTAATGGAATTTATCTGATTTTCATTATAAAATTTCCTCAGTGTAAATTCAAGAGTAAAAGACATGAATAAAATGGAATTGAAATTTAAATCTCTTACATTAAGTATTGACTTTCTTCAGACACATTTAAACTTCTTGTAAAAATAAATATAGAATTATTATAAATTTATTCAATAAAATCTATCATATATATCATACCATTTATTATTTACTTATAATATATTATGACTCATTTATTAATAATATTTTATTAAAATAACTATTATAGGTGATAATTGATTCACTTATCTTGCATGTTTCAGTTTGGTAGACTCTGTCCTTTTACATTGATCATGGTTTTATAATCTATAGAATGTTAATCACGATCTAAATATATTATATATTAATTATATATATATATATATTCTTCTATAAAATCTGGGGAGTAAAAAATGAATTACATTGTTCATTGATATGGTAGGTCGTACATACGCTTGAACACGGTTTTCACTTTATCGACGAATGGAATAAAAGAAAGTTAAATAATAATTTAACATTAAAGAATAATTATTATACCATATATATTCATTAAATATATCCTTATTAACATCCTTGTGAAGTAAAAAATAAAAACAATTTCCATCACTTCATGGAGGTAGTAGTCCACATGTACAAACGAACGACATTATCAATTTCCAACGGATGAGAAGAAGGTGGATAATGGTTGTTCCATTATCATAATAAAAATTAAGTATATTAAAGACACATAAATCAATATATTATAACATATACCATAGATTTAAGGTATTTATAATAAGAAATAATATTTAAAGCACTTGGTTAAGAGTTAAACCTCTTTATTAAGAAGCCATCATTTTCATACACATATTTCCTTGAAAGGATGGTCTTATGGAAGCACCAAAAGCTTTGGGATGTGGTAAATGAATATAGTAAATTGTTATTATAGGTATTTTTAGTCTAGAATGATCAAAAGGTGCAAGGAAGAGAGGGGAATATTTTTCTTTTAAAAGTGAGGGGAGGGGCACTCTTGGGATTATTTAAAGTATTAAATTAATATAAATTAATTTTTATAATCATGTGAATAAAAATTGATATATTTAAATTATATTGTGAGGTTAAGTATAAATACTCTCATAAAATAAAATTTTAATAAGTTTATGTTATATTTTTACCCATACCTCTTAGTTTTAGCCCCCTGTCAACTCCATTCACAGTTACTGCATTAACAAAATTTTATACTCCTTAAGGGTTAATAATTTCACAATAAAAGGAGAAGAAATAAATAAATAAAACATGGATTAATTTTTAATCCATATACAATTCACTCGGATAAATATGGGATTTTTATGAATTGAAAATATTTTAAAATATTATTTATTATATAATATCATTAATGACATTTTTTAAACCATTCATTTAAATTGAATTTGAGAACAACATGACAAACAATTAATTAAAATATAAGCCTTTAAAACATCTATAATTCGTTATATTTATATAAAAAATTCATGGAAAATAATAATTCATTCAGATTGGGTTACTATTAACATTTTTAAAATCATTTATATTGTATTTCTATTAATTGAATAAATATTGTATCGGCATTACGTAATATTTTATGGTAATTATTCAATCCCTAAAAATTAAAAACAAATTTCCCTTACAAAAATCTTAATTCATATTTAAAATAAAAATTTATAACTGAACATATACTCTTTTTACCCTAATGTAAAAAGATTAGAGATATAAAGTCAAGAGTGTGGCATTTTGCATTTATTCTTTTCTTAAAATTATATAATGGTTATAATCAAAGAAAAATTAAACCAAGTGGGCATACACTACAGGAAAAATCACTTTTTCTGATGGGCTATTTGCGACAGGAATAAATCATGTCCTAAATAATTAGTTATTTACGATGGGACTTGGGGTCCCGTCATAAAAAGTTAGGCGGGGTTTGTGCCCTAAACCGTGGGAAGGGTATTTGCGACGGGGCGACACCCCCCCCCCCGTCGCCAATACTGGGAGGTAGTAAAAACTATTTTTTATTGGACAACATCCTGTCCCAAAAATTTTGTCGGCAGGCGACTATTTGCAATGGGACCCATCGCAAATACATTTTTAACTGCCAACAGTAATTAATGCAGACGAAAGTATTTTTGATGGGACCCGTCACAAAAAGTACTATTTGCGATGTGTATCCCATCGCAAGAAGTCCAATTGCAACTAATATAATCTATATATACCCCACATCCGTTTTTCCCATCCTTCCCATCAATTCATACTTTCTCTCTCTCTCTCAACTCTTACATTAGAGTGAAAATTTCTCTGATTTAGTTTTTTTTACAAAGAAGTTGTATAGTCGTCTACACCTATAAGAAATCAAGTTTAAAGGAATTTATGTTTTATTTAATTTAGTATTTATTTCATTTTCTATATTAATTTTAATTATTGTTGATTAGTTGTAATTAAATTAGATTTAAATTGTTTTTTCATCAGTATTTAGTTGTAATAATAAATTGAAATTATTAGTACTAATTATTAATAATTAGTAGTAATTAATAATGATTGACGATAATTAGTGATATATATAATTAAATAACGGTAATTAGTAATTAGTGGCTGTAATTTGTAGTTATTAATAGTAATTAATACTAATTAGTAATAATTAGGGATAATTAGTAATAATCTGCGGTAAATATTAATAATTAGAAACAAATAGTAATAATTAAGAAATAATAGAAATAATTTGGAAAAAATAGTAATAAATATTTTCAATTAGTAATAAATAGTTACAATTAGAAATACAATTAGTAATAAATACTAATAAATACATACAATTAGTAATAAATACTAATTTTTTGTTACAATTAGTAATTAATAGTTGCAGATAGTAATAAATACTAATAAATACTAATAATTAGTAATAAATAGTAATAATTAGTATTAATTAGTAATAATTAGAAATAATTAGTGATAAATTAGTAAAAAATTGTAATAATTAATAATTATTAGTAATAATTATTAATAATTAGTAATAATTAGTAATAATTAGTAGTAATTAGTAATAATTATAAATAATTAGTAATAATTAGTAATAATTAGTAATAATTAGCAATAAATTGTAAAAATCAGAATAAATAGTAATAAATAGCAATAAAATAGTAATTATTAGTAATTATTAGTAATTATTAGTAATTATTAGTAATAAATAGTAATAAATGTTAATAATTAGTAATAATTAGTAATAATTAGTAATAATTAGTAATAACTAGTAATATATAGTAATAAATAGTAATAAATAGTAATAAAGAGTAATAAATAGTAATAATTAGTAATAATTAGTAATAATTAGTAATAAGTAGTAATAATTAGTAATAATCAGTAATAATTAGTAATAATTTGTAATAATTTGTAATAATTAGTAATAATTAGTAATAATTAGAAATAATTAGGAATAATTATCAATAATTATCAATAATAAGCTATGATAAGCAATAATTAGAAATAATTAGCAATAAATAGCAATAATTAGAAATAATTAGGAATAATTAGCAACAATTACCAATAATTAGAAATAATTAGCAATAATTACCAATAATTACCAATAACTAGAAATAAATAGCAATAAATAGAAATAAATAAAAATAATTTGAAACAAATAGCAATAATTAGTAATAATTAGTAATAATTTGCAATAAATAGAAATTATTATCTATAATTAGCACTAGTTAGCTATAATTAGCAATAAATACAAATAAATAGGAATATTTTGCAATAAATTGCAATAAATAGAAATAAATAGCAATAAATAGAAATAAATAGCAATAAATAGGAAAAAATTGCAATAAATAGCAATAGATAGAAATAATTAGGAATAAATAGCAATAAATTGGAATAAATAATAATAAATAGAAATACATAAGATTAAATGGGAATAAATATGAATAAATAGGAATAAATATAAATAAAATCAATTATATTTAATGGTAATAACTTTAAAAAATTTCATATGGATTGCGGCACTTCTTTAGTTTGATGACACTTCTCCTTTGGACTCTCACGAACTCAATTGTAATAAATTGAAATGAAATAGCACAATTTCCAACGGATTGGCGGCACTCCATTGGTTCATTGACTCTTCTCCTTTCAACTATCATCGACTCAAAATATTCATAAATAGTAATAATTAATAATAATTATTAATAATTAGTAATAATTAGTAATAATTAGTAATAATTTGTAATAATTATTAGTAATTAGTAATAATTAGGAAATAATAGGAATAATTAGCAATAATTGGGAATAATTTAAAATAATTAGCAATAAATAGCAATAAGTAGCAATAATAAGCAATAGTTAGAAATAATTATATATAATTAGCAATAATTAGAAATAATTGTCTATAAAAAACAATAATTACCAATAAATAGAGATAATTAGCATTAATTAGAAATAATTGGCACTAATTAGCAATAATTAGAAATAATTAGAAATAATTAAAAAAATTGCAATAATTAGCAATAATTAGCAATAATTTTCCAAAATTAGCAATAAAAATTAATAAATAGTAATAAATTGAAATAAATAGTAATAAATAGAAATAAATAGGAATAAATAGAAATAAATAAGAAGAAATATAAATAAATAACAATAAATAACAATAAATAAGAATAAATATAAATAAATAGCAATAAATTGGAATAAATAGAAATAAATAAGAATAAATAAGAATAAATGGGATTAAATAAGAATAAATAAGAATAAAAAGGAATTAGTTGGAATTAATTGGAATAAAATCAATTGTTATAAATTGTAATAACTTGGCACAATTTCCAGTCGATTGGCAGCTCTTCTTTTGTTCGATGACCTTCTCCTTTCAACTCTCACAGGCTCAAAACATTATAAAAAATATGCTACTACATATGCATATCCAATATTTTATGCACAATTATGGATATACATTCCTAAGACCAAATTTTTCATAAAGTTTTTAGGTGGTGAGAGTTGCAAGAAGAAAATTCATCAATGAAAAGGGGGCTCCTTTGTCTGACAGCTCATTTACGTGCATCTTTCTCACACTGAAATCACAATAAAGCATCTGTTAGGTGGTGCGATTACATTTTCTTGTATGAACGAGAATGGATATGCGTACCTCCGAGCAGATCCTTCATTGTTATTTTAGTGTGAGAAAGTTTCAAGTAAATAAGCTGTTGGAAAAAAGAGTAGTCGTCAATCCACTGAAAATTGTGTCGCCATTAATTAATAGTAATTGTTAAGAAGTATTTGTAATTATTTATCTTCATTTTTGGATAGTGTTTTTTTAATTTCAAAGTATTCGAAAATAGTAATAATTTTTTATTTGCAGAAAAATATGGCACAAGGAATTCAACAACAGTAATTATTAGATGATCACACTTGAATGAATCAGCATATAAATCCATATGGTTTTGGGTTAAATCCTATATATATTGAGGGTGTTGAAGCTTACCTTTCATTAGCATCATCAAAATGAGAATTTGTTTTAGAAGGCATAATTAAGTACCCATGTAAAAAAATCTGAGAACATTTGACACATTTGGCAACGTTGGGGGACTTCTCATGAATTTTGGTATTCAACCAGATTTTGTTTTTAGGTATCAACATGGTGAATGTAGTTCTAGAGAAGATACTAATAATTTGATTTGGGATCTATCACGGTTTAAAAATTTAGTACATGATGTTGTAGGTCCATCTGTTCATCAAACTAAAGCTCATGATTATATTGATTTAACTCTTGAGTTGGTACCATCTGAATTTTATGAGTTATTGAGTTCTACTAAGGATCCATTATATCCTAGTTGCAAGATAATCAATTTAGAAGCGGTTGAGAAATTTATGTATTTTAAATCAGATAATGCAATGTCAAAAAACTATTTTGATAAGATATTTTCTTCAGTTAAAACACGGTTACCTGAAGAAAATGTGTTTCCTGCAAATTAAAATGATAACAATAAGCTGGTTTGTAATCTGGGCCTTAGTTTTCAGAAGATTAATGCATATCCAAATGATGGAATCTTATATTCTACTTTAAATGTGTCGTTGGATTGTTTTCCCACATATGGATAATCAAGGTATAAAGAATCTCAACCGGGGAAGTCTGGATCAATTACTGTAAAAATAGTTGAGATATTTCACCTTAACATCCAGGTTGTAGTGTTTATTTCTGTCTTAGAAAACAACATCAATGATGTCATGGCACAAAACCAAGATTTCAACCGGTAAAATCTTGAATCATCCATCTGATGGTGATTCATGGAATCATTTTGACCGACTACATCTATGTTTTTCTTTAGAAGATCTGAATGTGAAATTGGGTCTCCCTACTGATGATTTTTGTCCATTTGGTTCTTATGGTAGTCAGTATTCATATTAGGATGTCTTTAAAAATTAATACAATTTACCTCTATGGATGTTGATGAAGGAGCCTTATATCTTTTTGACCTATTAGTCCCAAGACATATAAAAAAGAATATTGATGTTTATTTGAAACCATTAATTTATGATTTAAATCTATTATGGAGTAATAGTGTTAGAACATATGATGTTGCTGCGAAACAAAATTTCATATTAAATGCTGCATTGATGTGGATGATTAGTGACTTCCGAGCATATATCATGTTATTTGGCTAGAGTACACAAGGTCTGAAATCCTATCCTTACTGTATGAGAGACAACAAAGCATTTATGATTGTCAATAGAAAAAAAAAACCTTTCTATTTTGACTGTCATCACAGATTTCTTCCAACTGATCATTCTTTTCGGTGGAACAAATCTCATTTCATAAAAGGCACAATTGAAAGGGATGAACCTTCAAAAAATTTCTCATGTACAAAGTTATAATCAGTTGTATTTTCATTACCTCCCATCACATTTTGACCACAAATAAACCAACAAAAAATTAATGGATTTGGTAAATAACACAATTGGATAAAACAGAGCATTTTTTGGGATCTTCCATATAGGTTTTATTTTTCGATTTTCCACATTTTGGATGTCATGCATATTGAGAAGAACCGTTTTGATAATTTATTTTGTACAGTTTTGAAAACCCCAGGTAAGACCAAAGATAAAGTAAAGGCACGATTAGATCTTGCCCAAATTTGCAGGCGACCAGAACTTGAACTGTTTGAAAATGTCAAATCACAGAGGTTCATGATGCCAAAAGTAGCTTATACACTTTCCAAAGAGAGTCACTTATTATTTTTTTAGTGGATTGCAGATTTAATACTACCAGATGGTTATACTTCCAATTTGGGCAGATGTGTAAAGAATTGTCATATTACCGGATTAAAAAGTTATTATTATCATGTTATAATGTAAATACATATGCCGATTCGATTCATAGGTTTGTTGAATTATATTATTTGGGATTTTATAAGAGACATATCATATTTTTTGAGACATTTACGCAGCAACATCAGACTATGATGAACTAAGAAAACTATAAAAAATGTTGTTGTAATTATATATAAACTAGAAAAAAATCTTCCCGCCAGCTTTTTTTGACTCAATGGAACATCTAATATTCCATTTTCCCCATGAATATAAATTTGGTGGTTCGGTATAGTTTTGATGGATGTACCCATTTGAGAGACGCATGTAGAAATTGAAAAAAATTAAGTAACAAAGCATCAGGGGAAGGCTAAATTGGTGAATCTTATTTACAAGAGGAAATTGATATTTTTTTTCTCACATTATTTTGAATATGAATATCCCTCAAAAAACCTGTATGGTATGGAACAAGGGGAATACTGATGATGAAATGGACAATAAATTATTAGTTTTTAATAATCTAGATCTCGACTTCAGTGGAGTTCATGAACGATGGATTTTAGATGATGAACACCACAGACTTCATACATATGTTCTTCTCAACTGTAAAGAAATGGAATCATTTGTACTGTGAGTGCTTCTATCACTTATTCTATAATTTATGTTATATTAAGTAAACTTATATTATTTTTAGGTTATATGATAACCATATCAAGAAACAGATTCCACAAATTACAGCAGCCGCTCTTGAAGAACGCCAATGAAAAATAATTCTCAATGGTTTAAAAATTGGTAACATAAATTCTTTATGGTTTAACATATCAATTTAGTTTATTAGTTTTTATATTGATAATTATTTTACAAATTTTCAGGGGTCTCAGCATACTGATAAAATTGATAAGCGACTGCGTATATTAAGTTACCCACCATCCAAAATGGTTAAATATTATAATGAATATGTGGTGAATGGTTTTCTATTTCATACATGTTCATATGGGGAATTAAAAAAACAATGAACAGATGAGTTTTCATGAGAGGATTGTATCATAGAGAAATCAAAGATGACTTCTATGTTATGCTAGATGAAATTATTGAACTGTTTTATCTAGGAAAAAATTACATAACGATATATAAATTTCAGTGGTTGGATACTAAGAGAGGCTTGCGTCTTCATATGACTCATGTAATCGTCAATATTAAATATAAAAGTATTCTTGCAGTAAATGAATCATTTTTACTAGCTCTATAGGCACATCAAATTTATTACGTAAAGTATTGTGATACTTCAACAGACCTGAGTGATTGGTGGAACATAATAAAAATCAAATCTTGAGAAAATCAGTTTACTCAAACTGAATGTGGTTCTACTAAAGTGGAAGGAATTGAAAATTTTCAAGAGAGTACTCAAAATCCATATTTTTTCACAAAGAGACATGAATATTGATGATGACACCTCACAATTAAGGGTCGATGGTGACGATGATGTTAATGATGTTACAAATTAATTTGAAATGGAAAAAGATGATTAAAATGAAACTCATATGGATGTTGATGATGCCGAGGAGTAATATGAAGACATTGACATCATCAGATATGAAGATGATGTTGAAGGTGATCATTGACATAGTTAAATACTGGTTATATTAATAACTAATACATATCAATATATAATAGTTATTTTCAACTATCTACTAACAACAATCATTTTTTGCTTCAGATGGACCCTGATCTATTTCGTGAGTTGGAGGTGGCTGATCTACCTTTTGATTAGGAGGATTTGGGATCATCTGACCCTCAGCCTACTAGCAGTTCAGGGAGTATGTGGAGGGGGCGTGGTCTTGTGCGACTGATGATTCCTAACCCTATCACTAAGTGACATCCACGTCTTGGATTTGATCCACGCACGTGGAGGTACGGTAATCTGTCTATTTTATTTATCTTTAATTAATTTATTTATATAATAATTGTTTTATTATTTATTCTTTTTTCACAGTTTTGTGCATGTAGCTGTTGGACAGGGGAGTGCTATCTTGTGCAATTATTTTTCTCAGCCATGGATCACATGGGAACAGATTTTCGTTGATGTGTAGCTTGGCATGTCCAATCATTGGCTAGTACATAAATTAAAAATATTTATTTTGAAATGTATTTCATTAATAACATGGTATTATAAATTATTTGTAGGGTTTGTGGTATCCTATCGATGATAGCATGTGTGATGCAATCCACGTGGCATGAGAGGTGTCTATGCATGACCGTTTCCTTTAGTGTTTGCACAATTTGAGAAAGATGACCATTAAGAAAGTAGGAGTGACAATATTTGATGAGTCGTAAAGAGCCCAACGACAAGATTACATTTCATATCACATTTGGGATGGATTATGTTTACACTGGTTGGGTGGTATATTTAATAGGTGATATTCATTGGGTCGGAAAAACCGGGGGAGACATGAGGTGACGCATCAAGCTTGTAGCCATACATTTAGCATGCATAGAGAGCATCTGGTATGGATATTTTTTAGATATTTTATATAGATTTTAATATAAAAAATTTATTTTATATTCAAATAGGCAGTCGAGAATCACGATATTATAGAGTACGACGTTTATCAGAGGATGTATAGTGATTCAACTACCGATGAGATTATAGGTGATCGCCAGCGTCAGATTGTGGTCATTGTTATTTTTTCAGTTTGAAAATTAACTACATATAATATTTTCACTATTTTAATTTCAAATTGGAATTGAAGGAGTCATATGAGGCTGTGACTTCTTAGACATAGGCTAAGAGTTAGTCTGAGATGGTTGATCTAACTAGTGCCCACCATTTTGATGAGGCGTTGTGGATGTAGGCAACCTATTATGCCTTTGAGAAGGGCCGAGTAGTTAATTTCAGCTCTCATTTGACTCCTGGGACTTATTATAGTATTAATGCAATGTCGGTATCCAGATCGAGAAGAGATTGTGGAGAGACATCATCTTCTGGATCACAGTATCAGGAGTAGTTGCGAGCTAAGAGTGAGCTTATAGAGAGTTTGCAGAAGCAGTAGGAAGAGATGTGTTAGCAGCAGCAGCAGCAGTATGAGGAGGATATGTGTTGATGGAAGCAGCAGCAATAGTAGCACGAGGAGTAAATGTGTCGATGGCAGCAATAGAATCATGAGAAAATGGATTATATGCACCGTCTGACTCATAGTTTAGTGAAGGAGTTTCCACAAACATCTTCTCCAGCTCCTCCACCTCCTCCAGAAGACAATCCCCCCCAGTGATTTTTTGTTATATTAAAAATATTTGAATTCAAGATTTGTTGTAATATGAACTATTTAGATTTTTTGTCTTTTATATTGATGTGAATATTTCATAACTTAATCTCTTTTTTATTTTTTTTTATTTTTAATATTTTATTATTTTATGATTTATTATTAGTTTTATATTTTTTAATGTTTGTTTATTTTACTAATAATAATAATAATATTTTATGATTTTTTATATTTTTTCGGAATATTGAAAATTTTAGTTTTTTTTATTTTTTTATTATTTTGATAATGTTAATATTATTTTTTTATTAATCATAATTTTATTAAATATATACATATTTATTTTATTTAGTATTTGCGACGGGACCTGTTGCGACAGGACCCCTTCGCAAATAGTTTAAATATATATTTTTTAAACTATTTGCGATGGTACAATGGGCCCACCGCACAAAGTATTTATATATAATGTATATAATCAGAGATTTATTTGTGATGGGACCTACTACGATTGGACCCTGTCGCAAATAGTTTATATATTTTTTTTAAAACATATTTGTGATGGGACAATGGGCTCGTTGCAAATACTTTTTGTGAGGGGCCTGTCATAAAAAAGTATTTATATATATAATGTATATAATCGAAGAATTATTTGTGATGGTACATTTTTCCGTAGAAAATATTATTTTTTGCGATGAAATTTTCTACAATGGGCTATTTTCAACTGGACCTCGTCGAAAATACCTCAAATTCCAATAGTTATAAATTATATAATTACATGGATTTATCATAACTGCACTAATAAAATATGATAAAGGAAGGTTTTAGTCGTTTACCCTTACCAAGGTAACATATATATACCAAGGATATTATTCATAATAACCAAAAATAAAAGAGAAATGTTTACAAAATTTAGATCTCCTCATTAATATTATAGAATCTATTTTTTAAAATTAAATTTCTAGAAGTTTCATAAATAATTTAGATAAAACATCAAAATGAAATGAAAAACATGTATTTTAGAAAAATGCATTTTTTAAGTATAAAAATTTTCATAAATAATTAAAACATAAAATCGATCCCAATGAACATAAATGGATAGTTAATAATATAATAGAACTAATTTTACTTTCAAAAAAATTTCAAAAAAATAAAACTTTGTAAATTCATGAAACAAATATATAATTTTTATTAAAAATAGTATTTTTCACTGTTCACTAGAAAATCAATCATTTCAGAAAATCCCAAAAATTCACTCTAAGATAATTTTTTCATGATGATTTGAAAAATTAATTTAATTTTTTAAACAACATTTTATATAATTTTCCTAAATTAATAATTTTATTTTTTCCACAAAAGAAAATATAAACCATTTTTAAAGAGGTTGTATTTTTTTGAATAATAAATGTAATTTAATTAAAATTTAGTACTTATTTTTCAATATATTTACCTTATTAAAAACAATTATAAATATTTTTTCAAATTTTCTATTCCTATTCACTCTTACCATTTAACAACTAGGTTATTATGGTTCATTTAGACTCGTATTTTCATGTCTCACAAGCTATCGAATAAATACAATTTATTTATAGTAAACTATATTAAAAAAATATTAGGGTATTACATTCTACCCCCTAAAGAGAATTTCACCCTAAAAATTCAATCACTTTGATATAATAAAATAAAGATACTTATACCACCTTACATACTCATGTTCCCACATAGCATCTTATAATTTATGTTTTCTCCATAAAACTTTGATCATGTCATTGGTCTTTTTCCATAGCACTTTATCTCTATGATCAATAACATCCAACAATGAATCCTCACAAGAGAGATATCACTCCAATAGTATGACATCTATGTTTAGTTCATGTGAAGGATAAATTATTTATTTTCTCAAGAGAGATGTGTGGAACACATCATGAACATGAGATAGATTCATGGAATGTTCCAAAAAATAAGCTACCATATCGATGAAATAAATAATATCAAAAGGACTAACATAACTAGGTCTTAGCTATCCCTTACTTAAAAAACTCATAGCATTATTCCAAATGGATATTTATAGGAATACCATTTTATTAAATTTAAAATCTATATCTCATCACTGATTATCATCATAAATTATTTTTCGACATTGAGCTTCACTTATGTGTTTCGGAATGGATCTAGCTTTATCTACCATTTCTTCAACTAGATCTAGTCTTAATAGATTTTTTCACTAGCTTCATCCCATCTTATAGAAGTTTTTTTCTTCCTACCATAAAGTTATTTATAATAATACACATGAATTCATTATAGAAGGATAATATTGTATGAAAATTTCACCTAATCTAGGTGTTGACACAAGAATATTTGAAATATATATATAAATCTAGAAAAATTTCCTATAAAGTTTTAATGATCCTCTCAGACTGACCATCTTTCTAAGGATAATGTGAAGTACTGAAACTCAACTCTGTATCTTGATCCTGCTGAATAATTCTAGAAAACATTGAGGAAAACATTGAATCTTGATTAGATACAATAAAATATGGTAATCTGTGAAATATTACCACTTCCTTAATGTATAAACTTCAAACATGATCAAGAGATGAATCTTCTTTAACTGAAAAAATGATTTTATAAGGAAATTGGATATAACCCAAATAGCATTTTTCCTTTTTTTATATTTTTTGGAGTCTGGTGATTAAATCCATGGTATTATTTTCTCATTTCCATTAATGTATAGTTAATGGTTGTAACAACCACTTAGACTTATATCTCTCGGACATTACTTATTACATATCAAAAATTGAGATACATACATTGCAATATCCTTTTTTCATGTTTCCACACCAAAAATACTCTTTCAGATCTCTATACATCTTCATGTTTCCAGGATGAATAAAGAATTATGAACTATGAGATTCATCCAATAGCTCCTTATTCAATTATGGTTTTGATAGAACAAGTTATAGGTTTCAAAACCATATTATTCCATCACAATCATGGGAAAACATGAGAATATTACACACAATCTTCAATAGTTCAACATCATCCTTCTGCACCTCTTTAATCCTCACATAGATACATAGTTGAACTTTTATATAAGAAATATATGAATTTCACCTTACATCATGATTTCAAGTCCCAAATTTTGAAAAACCATAAGTATTAGTTCTCTTCTAATCCTCATCATAAATAAACCTGTGTGTTCCTTTCGACTCAGAGCAACATCCACCATGTTCTCTTTCCCATAGTGTTAATGTATTGAACAGTCCTAAACAATAATTAACTCCAACCATATTATCTAGAGATTCTTCAATTATTTTTGAGTGAATATATATTTTAAAATCTTATAATTGTTATATATTTCACACATTTCATTATAAAGATAATTCAACCGTATTTTTAATGAAAAAAATATCATAACTAACTCCAAATCTTGAGTTGTGTATTTTTTCTCATAAACCTTCAATTATTGTGAGTCATAAGCTATAACCATATCATTTTGTATAAGTACACATCCATGTACCTTCATTTATGCATCACTATAGATAATAAACATGTTTCCACTATTGGTTTGTCTGATTTTAGATTCACTGATCAACATTCACATTATTTCCTTAAACTTTTCTTTACATTCGTCTTTTTAGGTGAACTTATCTCCCTTTCAAGTTAACTTGGTGAGTTGGTTAGACAACCATGTGAATTTCATAACAAAGTTTCTATAATATCCATCCAAACCAAGAAAACTATATATTTATTTTATCATGTCTGGTATAGGCCATTTCTCAATAACTTCTTTCTTTGAAGGATCTAAAGATATACCCTCAATTGAGATTACATAACCCAATACTAAATCTTTCTAATTTCAAAATTCAAACTTCGTAAATTTTTCAAACAACTTCTCATTCCTCATGGTCTTCAACACAATTTTCAAATGATATCCATGAACATCCTTTCACTTTTAATATATATGCATATCATATATTAATAATAATATGAACTAATCAAGATAATCTCTAATGACACTATTCATTATATCTATAATGATATTAGGTGTATTAGAAAGTCTAAATAGCATCATTATAATTTGAAAATGTGTATACCTCATATTTAAGTCTTTATTGTGTATATCCTCATTATTAACCCTTGATTTATGAAATCTAATACGAATTTAAAACATAAAAAATTATATATCCCCTTGTAATTGATCAAACAAATCATCAATATGGGGTAGTGGATATTAGTTCTTGATAGCGACCTTACTAATTTTATGACAATCATTTCCAATATGAATTGAACCATATTTTTTATTAACAAAAATAATAGGGTAACCTTAAGGTGATTCACTCATGAAACTCAATCCATTATTTATATTCTCCTTCATTTTATTCTTCAATTCCAATAACATCAGTGGGGTCATTATATAAAGAGTCTTTGAAATAGGTTTAGCATAAGGAATGTGTTGTATTAAGAACTCACCATCATTATTCTTATGAATACTAGGAAATTATTCTAGAAATAAATAAACAAACTTATATACAATAGTTGTATCCTCAATGTTGAGTTTCTCACAAACCATATGCGATAAATACTGTTCATGGATTGGAATTATGCCGCACATGATAGAATTAATTTTCATTAGAAGTTTGTATTCATCCACACATTGATATTTGATCATAGGTTCATTGAAAATATGAAATTTAAAATTCCCCTATTTGGAAATTGATATGTTCTCTATATAAAAAAATCCAATCCATTCCTAAAATCATATGAAATTAAACTAAATGGAGAATCCTAAGATTTGTATAAAACACCTTCCCACAAAACTCAATCGAAGAGGAATTATAGACATTAGATACAACCATCTTATCATTAGGATTTGTCATGACTAACTCAATATATAATCATTGAGGATAATAATTAGCATTCCTCGATAATTTCCCTAATATAAATTAATTCTTATAACTAATCTCAAATTGGGTACTTCAATATTTTAGTATACTTATTACCACCTTAACTCCATAATTCTATACTCAAACCCATGCTAAAACCAAAATGGTTTTCATTCCCACCAAACATTAGTAATCAAAGTGATCGATCATACAACCATGAAAAATCATTCATAGGATATCAAAATCATGACACCTTATTCTCAATATATGTAATCTTTAGTTCAACCATAGATATCCATGTACATTACCCAAACCATATAATATTCTCCTATACTTTGACTTATCCCCAATTTTTTCACCAAATTTCATTTATCCAAATCTAAAAATATCGACTAAACCCATCTATGATACCAACTATAGAGTCCTAACCATTATATATTTATATATATATATATATATATATATTACATATTAATTGATTAATATTTAATACATGACATTATGATCCATACCAGAACCCTAAATATTTATTTTCTTTGGATATTATGTACAAAAAAATAATATTTAGGTAAATTATAAATCATTTCTAAAAATTTCTTCCTACTTTTTCCCCTATTTACATACTCTAATAAAGACATTTCATCATAACCTAGTGAAATGAAACATAAGATAGTGTGATCATTGATACTCAGCAATGGTAAACATTAGGGGTATCAATCGAAGAACATAACAAATAATAAGACAATCATAAGGGTATAAGATCGTGAACATAACTTAATAAGTTCATAACTAATCTGTCATATATCATAAACATGATTTATAGGACAATATATTATCATTTAAAATTACATAAATCATAAGAGTGAAAAATTACCATAAATAAATGATGAACCATAACTCAAAATCATAATAATATAAAAAATTCATAAAAGTGTGGCACCATAAAAGGTATATAAAAAATTTCACACGTCAAGTTTAACTAAAAAGATAATCAAATCATAATGGATCATGAATTAATGCATATTTCCTATATCATAATAGTTTAGGAACTATCACATGTTTTCTATTTTGGATTAGGAATCACTATCGGTTTCCTATAGTGGATTAGTCACTTCAACTTGTTTCCCATAGTGGATCAAGAAAATCAATTTGTTTCCCATAATTAACTAATGAGATATAAAACTTTACCTATTGAATTGAAGGGATATATAATTCTATACCTTCCAATCATATAATCAAAACTATACATATGTGTTCCAAAAGATTATAAAACATTAATTTTATAATCATAACATATCACATGCAATGGAAATGGGCTTCATAAACATTCCATTATTTTATCTAGGAATAACCTAGGGAAAATAAATGGGTTTTAAAAATATCTCATCTTCATAATCATAAACTATATATAGAAATATTAAGGATGGTGTAATTATATTACGATCCTATCAAATAATAAAAAACATAAAATGATTTTATTGTTGATAAAATGTTTTTTTAAACTTCATTGGAATATTTATTGAGGAAAATACCCTTTTAATTTTTAAATCACTTATTTAAAACGTCAAAAATTTCCCAAATATTATGAAAAAAAATATTTTTTTAAAATAACACTGGAAAATATAGAATGAATCTTCAAATATTTCATTTTTAATGGAGTTTTGAAATTATATTCATGTCATATATGTTTAAAAAAATATTTAATTCCCATTTTTGGTAAAAATTCAAAAGTATCATGTCAGAAAAATGACAGGAATATATATTTGAAAAAAAAATATAGAGAAAATAAAACAAGGATATATATATATATATATTAAAAATAATTGTACAATAAACAAGAAAATTAGATAATTTTTTTAAAAATACTTGAACATGGAATAAAAAGATACTCTTCCAAATAGTATAACATAGTTAGTTTTTATTAATTACATTTTTTGGTCACTTGAGTACATAAATATTAGAAAATGAGAAGGAAAAAATGTATTTCATAGAAATTAAAATAGGGGATTAAAATGAAATGAATTTATTTTTCAAGTATCATATAATTTCCACAATGTAAATTCAATCCTAAATAATCATGAATATAATGGCATTGATGCATAAATTTCATAACTCAAGTATTATATTTCATCATATGTGTTTGAAATTCTTATATAATATATATATTTGTTATAAATTTATTATAAAATTTTAATTATATATATCATACCATATATGATTTACCTACAATATATTTTCACCCATTTATTAACACTTTTTTATTAAAATCAGTGTTCTATGTGATAATTGATTTGTTTATCATGCATTTTTCGGTCTCGAATTATGGGTCTTTGTAATTTGATCATGGTTACATAATATAAATGATATTATGCATAATATAAATACCGTATATATATTCATTATATATAATTATATTAATCCATAAAATATAGAGATATAAAAATTAATTATAGCCTTCATATAGATGGTAGGTCATACGCATGCATGAATGTTGTTTTCAATTATATGAGGGATGGAATGAAAGAAAGATAAATAATAATTAAAATTTGAATAATCATAATTATATCATAATTATTTTATATATTCATTAAATATATCATTATTACCATCCATGTATATATGATATGAAAAAAAAATCACATCTTTTTGCGGAGGTGGTAGTCCACACATATTCACGGGTGAAGTTATCATTTTCCTATAGATGGGAAAGAGGTGGATAATGGTTGGTACATAATCATAATAAAAATTATACTATATTTGAGAAATTTAACTGGCTATATGATATTTTATACCATATATTTTGATTAGGTGTAATAATAAATAAAATTTAAAACCCTCAATTAAGAGTCATACCTCTTCATTAAGATGTCTTCTTTCACTTACACCTTAAGACTTGAAATAAGATCATTTTTGAAAGACCATAATCTCTAGGATTTGGTGAAGTAATATAGAAAGGTATTTTGGATGTAATTGGACAATATAAAAAGCTAAAAATATGTTGGGAAGATAGTAGAAGGGTGCCCTTTATAAGTGAGGGTATGGGTACTATTGGAATTAGTTAAAGTATTATGTAAATATAAATTAATTTATATAAGCATGGAATTCCAAATGGAAAATTTTAAAATATGTGGTGATTATAAATCAAAATAATCTAATCCAATGAAATTTGAACAAATTTTGGATATGTTTTTACCCTTATCTATTGCTTTACCCCCTATTAACCCTTTTTGAAAATTACCACAATATCATAGTTTTATAATATTTAAGAGTTCATAATGTTAAATAAAACGATAAAAACCTGTAAATTAACCATGGTGGATATGTTAAACAACATCCCATTAACATGGATAAATATGACATTTTTATAAATTTTAATTCATTTAAAAAAAATATTATTTCTTATAAAATATCATTAATGTAATTTTTGAACTAGTAATTTAATTTGACTTTAAGAAAAACATGAAAGAAAAGGTATTTAAATATAGAACCTTAAAAAACACTGATATGTTATATTTATCACTAAAATTCTTCTAACATGGTAATTCATCAAAATTTTCTGACCTTGTATATTTTTCAAATCGTTTATTTTATTTTTATATTAATTGAATAAATATTGTGTCGTCGTTGTGTAAGAATTTAAGCTAATTACACACCAACTAAAATTTAAAATAAATTACAATTATAAAAAATAATAATTAATACTTAAAATAAACATTTATAACTAAACTTACACAATTTTTATCCATATGTAAAAAAAATTAGAAATAGTAATGTCAAGAGAGTGACACATTTTATTTATTCTATTCCTAAATCAATAAAAAGGTCATAATTAAAAAAAATAGAACTAAGTAGAAAAATATTACATAATTGTGTGGACATGGATTACCTACACTGATAAAATATGATAAATTCACATTTTATAGAAATTTTAAATACTTATTCCAAAGTATTAACCCTATTTTACTATCTTTACCCTTACTGATGTGAAAAATATTTTCCAAGGTTACTTTTCAAAATGAACTAAAATAAAAGGGACCATTTTACTGAATTTTTAACTTTTAATTAAAAATATGAAATCTATTTTTCAATATTCAATTTCTTGAAATGGAAAATTTTATTTTAAGAGAAATTCGTAAAACTTAATGGAAAAAAATGTTTTTAAAATTATTTATTTTAAGGGTAAAAATGTTATCATAAAAAATTCAACCATGATATTTATTTTAATTAAATTTATAGAATTATTAATAATATAATATAACTAATATTTATTTCATCTCATTTTAAAAAAATGAATCTTTTTAAATTCGTGAAATAAAAAACAATTTTAAATAAATATATATATTTTTCCCTATTTGCTGGAAAGTAAATCTTGTAAGAAAATTCCCAAAAATTCACTATATAATAATTTTGAAATGATTAATTAAAAAATCAAGTTTCTTTTTGAGAATAATTTTGTGAAATTGTAGTAAATTAATTGTATTATTTTTTCACAAAAAGTAAGAAGAACCATTTTTGATGAAAAATATTTTTTGATGAATGAAATAACTTTACTAGAAATTGAATACTCATTTATCAATATATTTTCATTATCTAAAACCATTATAAAGGTTTTTAGAATTTTATTATTATTATTCACTGCTCCAATTTTATGGATAGGTTGTTACAATTCATTTAGACTTATGATTGTTTATAACAAAAGCTATCAAAGAAATCATATTTATTTATATACATCTCTATCATAAAATATAGGGGTGTTACATATTTAGTAGTGGATTGGAATTTGTAGGTAATTTTCTTTATTTATAAAGAATTATTTTGAGACCGCACGCTTCAGTAGTATGTGATTCTGAGGCCCAGTGATCCAAGAATGGATTTGTGAACTTTTTTTAAGGTACGTTCAATAAAGGTGCAAGTGAGATTTTTCTATCTTTTGAATCGGTGCTCAGATTTAAAATTTTAGGGCACCGTTGAACTCAAAGCATTGGGATTTTCTTAGATGAAGATTAAGTTTGATCAGAAAACGTTGGACAGAAAAGTTAATTTCCTGACTTTTTTAAAGAAAGTAATAAAATAAATTTTTCAAAGTTATTTTATTTCTCACACTGTTGAGCGGCAGACGATGATGCAGTAGTGCAACAATAAGGACAATTAATGGAGGGTCATTAATGGCATTTCTTTAACTGTGATTCTATTATCTTAATGGTTCTTTAATGGATCATTAAACATGGGTCATTAATGAGCGTCACTACCGAGCACAATGTTGCTATTCATGTTTCTTTTATTAATCAATCATGATAGAGTTTGGGAAAAAACAAACGTTGGAAATCATTGAAGAATCATAGGTGGAATTCCCCTCCAAAAAAGAACAAATAATGAGGCAACGAATGTTGGAGGATCAGATCTGGTGGTCGACGAGCGGCGAAGAATGCTAACAATCACGGATCGACGACAACATAAAAATCTTCGTTCACCCTCAGTGGATAAAACGTTTCTAGGTAGGGGTTGTGTGTTCTTTGTAATTGATAATTCATTACTCGTTCATAAAATTAACAATGAAAGTCGATCCACCGACAAACGGGGTGATCCGCGATCCATTTTTTTATGGGAGGTTCTAATGTGGGGATTTGAATTGGGGTTTTATTCAAGATTTGTGGTGGTTTTTGTGTTTTCCCCATGGTTAAACTCTAATGCAGAGGGTGCGGGATGACACGAACAAGGCCCAGTCCCTCCACCATAGTTGTTTTCATTTTTTGAGGTCGAATTTTCATGTTATTAGAAATGAAATTCTGAGCACTTCGCAGTGAAGAAGGAATCCGGCGGAGGCTGTAAACTCAAGTGGCTCAAGAAACGGACCACCAGAGTAGCTTTGGTGTCCCACAGAAGGTGCTTCTGGTGCACCGGCAGTGGTTCACAGAGGGGGATGAGGGTGGAGGGTAGAAGCATGACCATCTGCACACCACGACTGCAAAAATTTATGACTGGCTGGCGGTGGTGGTGAGGAGGCGTGGCGCCCATCATCATCACGTCGATGAGCGGTCCGCCCAGGCGAAAGACAGAGGTCGTGGTCGCTCGACCATGGCACTGGAGATCCGCATTGCCATGCTGACACTATGATAACCATAGTCAACTCGCGGAATCGGTCTGTGGGTGACAGGGAGAACATGGTTGCTCAACTGCATCCGAGACCTCATGCGGCGTGGCACGCGGCGGGCTGCGGTCCCTCGACCGCAGCGGCTGAGGAACCGGACACAGCTCCCAACCGCATCCTAGCTACACCAACGGCTGATCCACCTCTGATGGCCCTAGACAAACTGTGGGCCAGGCCCACTCTACTAGTCTAGACCCACCCTATCGGGCCAGGTTGGACCGAACCGGGTCAGGTCGAACCCAACCACCCCCATTTCACTAAAACACTCATATCTCTAAAACCGGGTGTCTGATTGATGCGATATCAGTGGAGTTGGGAGTATTTAAACTATTCACTCCTTTTAAGATACTCAATATGAGTTTTGGTAGTATTTGGAGTACATCCGGGTTGGATCAGACTCAAATCTGACTAGCGACTTTTTCCTAAAAATCCAATAATTTACAGACCGGGTGTCAGATCAACGCACTGTCTGTGGCTTTGGGACCCTTACGACAAGACGGTCCTTTGGGGTTACTCTATGTGGTAATTCGTGGTAGTTGATATATGAAAACTGTCTTTAGGATAGAATAATTCTAGAATTAAGCATGATATGTGCAGGAATCCAGTGGTTGGTTGTGACTTAAGGAATGAATTGCAATCCTATGTGGGTCATCACCTAGAAATCCTATGTGAGTCAGTACGTATCGATCCTATATGGGTCAGCACCAAGGGATCCTGTGTGGGTCAGCACCTAGAGATCCTATATGGGTAACCACCTAGAGACCATGTGTGGATCAGCAGAAGATCCTCTTGATAGAATAAGATGATGTATCTTTAAGACTAATCGTCTTTACTTCTGTACATAATTTATACTAGGGGTGAGATACTTCTTTTAATTTGTGCTATCTGTTTGAGATCTTTCTTGGTGGTATTACCTATTTGGTATTCCCTTTTTGGTGTTTTCCTTCATGGAGTACTGAGAGACCTTCATGGGTCTCGGGGTCCCTAGTGAGTATTGTTATACTCACCCCTACACGGAATTCGACCACACCTACTGTGTCTTGGGCAGACGAAGGACAACTTTGACCGGGACTTTGGGGAGCCAGTACTAGACGGTTCTCGGATGTGGATTGATATATTTGGTGTGCTATAGCGACTTCTGATGGAGAGTTGTACCTACCCATCAGGTAAGATCCTTGATGAACAACCTCCGGAGCTTGTACTTCTTTTTTTTCTTTCTTTTTAGTTGGGCTTGTATTATGGCACCGTTACTTTCAGTTTATATACTTTATTCTCAGTGGTGGTTCCTTGTGGTGGTTGTATTACTTTTATTTCTTTCATGGTAAAATTTGTGCAGTTTTCCCTATCTCTGTGTGTACATGTTTAAATTCAATGCCTTCCCTTTAGGGATATTCCTTTCTGGTGCTAGTCACTATCCTCTGGCCTATGGAAGGAGAGCATGGGGTAGTCACTGTATGGTCCCTAGGGGTCGGTTTGTGACAAAGTGGTACCAGAGGGCGGTCGGTTTTACCAGAAGAACTAAGTGTATGTATTTTCAATGGGGGAAATCATGTTAAGTGTCATGAGTTTGGCTTTTAGTCTAGGGAGTCTAGGTTTGGTGCGGTGGTTAATGTAACACCCCGAGCTTCCACGATACGCCTCTCTTTCAATAATGCAATAGCTTGCATTGTACGCAAGTTTGAGTTCTAACACACCGCAACTAATCAAAGTAGTTGTTATGAATAGTAATAACCACTTTTTAAATTTATAGAAATTTTATATTTCAAAATGGACTTCATTTTTGTATTCTTAATATTGAAATTAGCCTATGTTGAATTTTTTGTAATTTTCTGAGAACTTCCAAATTTTTATGAATAGTGAAAAATACATAAAACAACTTTTTTAATAAAAATAATTTATAGTGATAAGTTATAATATTGAGTGGTTTTAAAGTATAATTAGAATATATTTTTACCATTTTATCCAATGGTGGTCATTAGAATTAATTTAACATTGAAAATGGACATAAACAATTGCCAATCTTTTGATATAAATTGTTTCTTAAAAACATGCTATTTGTTCTGACAGTGGGAATTAATTATAAATTTAATTAATGCAACATATATGTTTGGAATTTTGTAAAATAGATATGATTTTTGAATTCGGAATATCAATTATAGCTTAGGGTGAAATTTTGGCAATATTCTGAAAAACTTCAATTTTTGATGAATAGTGAAACCACTAAGTGGTAGTTAAATAACTGATTTTTCGTTTAAATGAAATATTACCACTTCTGTGATTTGATTTTCAAAAATCCAACATACATGGTTGTCATTAAGAAGTAAAATGTGGTTCAATGAGATTAAAATAATTTTTGGTGAATAGTAACTTTTAAGTTCTTAATCGCGATTAGAGGTAATTAGTGTAGTTTAAGGTAAAAATAATGTTTTAATAATATGATATGAGCTTGACACTTGTCCTACTCCTATTGGATGAGTCATGGACGACCAAGAAAACCCATGGGTCAACTTGGGGACCCCATGGAGCCACTTTAGTTGGAAAATGACATTAATATATATTTATTTAATGTTAAAATTAAATTGACACAAACATGAGTTGTTTTACTAAAACAATTTTTAAGTGGGGTTACACAAGTCCAAATTTTGATTATAATTATTCATTAGAAATATAAAAAGATTTACTACATCATAGTATTTTTCTTATAATTTTTAGACATTAAATAAATTAAATTATTTATGACATCATGATGATGCAGCGATGACCTCATTATTTAACGATTTAAATAAAATGGGAAGATAATAAAAAATCCAAGTCTTAAACTTGTCCAAAGCCAATTGGATGAAGATATTTAGAACCCTTATCACCTTATCCACGAATTATATAATTGTGGGACCTTTACAATCCGAAAAGCATTGTATAATAATGTAACATTTCAATCTTTCCAAAAGAGCCCCTCCTCTCCACTTATAAAAGGCCCCCAACTCTCCCACCTTATTCACACCTTCAAGCCATTTGGCTCGGCCAACCTCTGCCCAAAAACTCTCACAACTTCCCCCTCTTACTCCTAGAAGCCTCACTTTGGGCAGAACTCTTCCCAAGGAAGCCTTTGGCTCAAATCAACTTGAGTTACCCGATTTTGAGTTAATGTCTTCTCTAATGTTGTTTTGTTTTATTTTTCTTCTCCAACCCCCTAAACTCTTTTTATTCATTTCTTTTGTAACAACACCAGTATCCTCAATATACTAGGATTTTTTTATAAGAAGTATTCGAGCTACACTTACACACACCTACATCTAATGGTTAAAGAACATACAGTTTCTGTGGATGGATAATTTCTGCCTCACGAAACGATGATTGTTCAACACTCATATAACACCTTCAAAGGTGGCCATTAAGATGTAACTATTTTTATATATGATATATAATATGTTTATGTTTTACTTATGCTTCTGTATTTCTCATTTATTGCATACTTTATGATTTCCATTATGGGTAAAACGCGATAATTTCATTTTAGGAAATTCGGACTACCGCCCCCTCAAAGTGATTTGAATCGTTAATGCCATATGTGGGATGTATAAAGGATGGAGTAAATGTTATTATACACTATATTATACTGGAATTATATTATAAATTTATATCATTATGATTTAGTTCCATTAAATATGAAATTGAAATGAAAGTAGCGTTCATGCGTACGTACGGCTTACCGTCTCCATGAATGGTGCATTTCATTTCTTACCTCTAAATGTTACGTAATATTATAAATGAATGTATATACTGGATATATAATATATATATATGACATCTAAATCATGAATATAATTCTGGAGATAATGGATATTCTACCACACAAACAACTTGTAATTATAAGAAGTTTATTGTTGACTCAAGTACCAAAGATCGACAAAACGATCGTTATTAACTTAAATAATTACATAATGTTCATATCATTGTAATAAGTGATATAATAAGGATAATGAAATTGAAAATGGTTCTTAATAAGATATATATTAACTCTAGTTTATTATTCAGGAGGTTAAAGAACGGTTGAGTCAAGTCAGACACGAGGTAAGGGAACTTCTTAACCCAACTTCCATTCTTTGGGTTAATCTCCTACTTTCAAATTATGTCATGATATTATTATGTCTTATTTTGTACTTTTACTTTCTTTATGTGTACCTATAGTGAATACACATAATATATCTATTTTATTTTAAAAATGATCTTTGTAAGGACTTCGTCTCAATCTCCTTTCATTGAGGCATATTTGGTTTTATACACAAATTTCTTTTATACGGTGTATAAACCCCTTTGACTTTTACGTTTATTCAAAAGGAATCTTTTTTATACGAAGAGTTTTTCTAAACGAAAAAATGGAATTTTTTTCTTTCCATACTTATGCGGCGACAATGACTTCTCTGCCGCCGTGACCATTATTTGAGTTTCGGCTTCCTCTACAAGCCATCATTTTTTTAATGAAAAATAAATACAAAGTTTTAACTTTCTTTTATTTTGGTATTGAAAATGGTTTTTAAAGCGTTTTTATTATAACAATGTGTTGTATTGATATCTTGTGATTGAAATGTGGAAATTTTATGTTTCCTTTATGCATGTTTTATGTGATACGATTATGTTATGGTTTATGATATGTTTAAACCTATTCATATGAGGAATGTATTGGACTTAATAAGTGATGGGTGGAGCCCGCTATAGCTCCTCGATGCATCGGTAGGTCTCATGAGACAACTAGACGTGGAATTGGCCGAGGCCCTTTCCCAATTTTATTTATGGTTTTGGCCGAGGCCTTAATCATTTTAGACTTCTTGGCCGAGGCCTTGACAATGTGTTTCAGAATGTCTGGCATTATACATTCCCTCATTATGAAAGTGGTTATTGATATTTCATGTGATTATTCGACCCGTAGAATATCCATGTGAAGAAGTGAATGGAATTATCTCATTTTACTTTTTCCATATTATGTTGATGTTCAAGTTTAAAAGGCATTTGTTTTAGTTATACATTGCCTTAAATTTCTATGTTTATTTATGAAAGCTTCCGCAATATTGTTATCCTTACTGAGCATCTGAGCTCACCCCTTTCAATGTTTTAATATTTTCCAGGATGTGAAGAAGTATTTTATGAATGACCTGCAGGGATAGTCAGAAGAGGATATGAGTGTGGACTATGGAGACTTTGTTATTGTAGTTTTTCACTTTATGATGTAATGTAACATTTATGAATGTATCTAGTGTTTCCAAGGCTACTAAACTAATCGGTCTTTCGAGACTTGATCTTTTGTGATCATGCCAATGTTACGAAGTAATGCACCGACTCTGGGTAGCTGGGGTCAGGGCGTCACAGTTGGTATCAAAGGCAGTTTAGCACTAACCTTGGAAGCTAGATTTAGATAAACTCTGATTGGAGCACATAGCCCAAAGATAGACTTTGAGGATTAGTATAGAAGAACTTCCTAAAAATTTTGGTATTGTATAGATTTTGTGAGTTTTCCAAGCAATACATCTCTGTCTGGATACGAGCAGGTAGAGGCGGCTCTGGCACAGATGTACCTAGGGGTAAAACCCGAAAACACCGCTTTGAGCTAGACTCGAACGGGAACTGGTGCACGACAACGGGCCTTGCTGCACTCTTGGTTACGACACTCCCGGGGGATATGCTTAGGATAATTCTCATTTTATTTATAAACCACTATGAATGGTTATGAGTATATACTTCCTCAAAGAAAACATTTCTTTTTATGATTATGGATTATATCCATAAATAGTTCAATTTATGTTAAGTGTTTTATAAGTATGGGATTATGTATTTTGATTCATAAACTAATCTAGTTTATTCCATTGTTTAGAAATGGCACCTAGTGGAAGGAATGGAAACCGTATCAATGCACGAACTCCGTGTAGGGATTGCCCTCCTGCTCAAGATAATTATTGTGGATCTGGAGATACAACTGGTGCTGATCAACTTAATACCATACTGGTACAACTCACTCAGGTTATGAATAATAACCTTACTCGTATGGAGCACCCTGATCCGCAATGTGGAGGATCAATGCTAGACCGTTTCATGAGGCAACAACCACCAACCTTCAATGGGAGTACAAATCCTATAGTAGCTGAGCAATGGATAAATTCCTTAGAGAAAATATTCCATGCCTTGGGGAGTAGTGAAAGGGAGAAGGTTGTCATGGCAGTTTACCGCCTCACTGGAGATGCCGATCAGTGGTGGTCACTAATTCAAAACACAAAGGAAGATGATGACGTATCGAATATAGAATGGAGGGAGTTCAAAGAGATTTTCTTAGAAAAATACTTTCCTCGTGACCATCAAGCAGATATGGAAAGGCAATTTCTGAGTCTGAGGCAGAAGGAGGATGAGAATGTCGCAAAGTATGAGGCCAACTTTACAAGGTTAGCAAGGCATGCTGCCGATTATATATGTAACCCAAGGAGTAAGATTGATCGTTTCTTTGATGGGTTAAAATCATTTCTCCGTCGACCTTTAGTATCACAAACCTTCTCATCATACGAAGATATTGTCTCATGTGCTATCAAGACAGAAAAGGAATTCTCTAAGTCTTATGACAACAAAGTAAAGCAAGAGAAGAAGAGAACGGTGGAACAAGAGACAGATAAAGGGAAAAAGGGAAAGAAGGATTTTCCATTATGTGATAATTGTGGGAAGAATCACACTGGTACTTGCCTAAAAGGAATGGGAGTTTGTTATAAATGTGGAGAAAAGGGTCACCAGGCTCGTGATTGCAAGGGAAAGAAAGAGGCTATCAAAGTTGAATGCTATAATTGTAGAGAAATGGGTCATTATGCAAATGAATGTCCTAAGCATCAAGGAAACTTACCTCAGAAAAGGCCAAGGGATCAAGGACAATCTTATTCTGTGACTACAGTTGAAGCGGAATAATTATTGTATTTGTGTTTTTGGACTCAAGAACTAGATTATGGTTATAAGAATAATGTGATATATATAAGGATTTTACTTCAGTACATGTTGTTTTCATTAAGGATTTAATATGATGAAGGTAATCATATTTTTAGTATGTGACAATAAGAGAAACTTTACTTTGTTTGGGGAATCTGAGGTTACAATTGATTTTGGAATTTAACGACCCTTTAGAGAAAGTCTGGACGGAGGTATTTTGGATAACTATAAAGGTTGGAATGGATTAAGTTGATCTTTGGATAGTATTGTTTAAGGTTAAAACATTTATGAAGATTATTTTTGGAATAGTATAGTACTATATTTTTAGTAAAAGGACAACCTGCAGGGTGGGGCATAACCCGTCGCGTCGGACAAAGCTGCAGGAATCGAACCCACAACCATAGTGCGACAGGCCTTTATTTCCTACCACTAGCCTACAGGAAGTCCCTGGTTATTACAAAATAGTTTTACTAATCTAAATTGTATGTGTTAACATTTGGAACCTTATACAATTAGGAAAAGTATAATATTTTTGGGTTCTATTATTTTTTTGAGTGAAAGGTGAGTTGAAGGTTGAAACTCTAATTGTCAGGCATAAATATATATATACCTAACTGTTATTCAATGAATAAATTAATTCTTAAACTTTAGTAAAGGGATATTAAAACAAAAAAATGTGTTATCCTAATACCTTATGTCTTGTTGAACTGGTGATATTTTAAATCAACATAGATTGAAGGCTTTGAGGCCCTCAATTTGATAGTTGATTGTGATTGATGACCTCAATCACTCCCTACGAATATTTACGTTTTTCCTCCAATTATATGTCTCTAATTGCCACCAATGTTCTCCTAATCGAGATCATAATTGGGTGGTGACTTTTTCATTTCCCTTTCCCTCTTATTAAGGCTAAATTTTATTAACCTTATTTCCGATGTGGGTTTTCCACAAAGGTATTTTCTATTTTCAACCTCTTATTTTCAAAGAAAAATATCAAATTGAGAGGACGCAATTTATTGAAGTAGGGGAGAATGTAACACCCCGAGCTTCCACGATACGCCTCTCTTTCAATAATGCAATAGCTTGCATTGTACGCAAGTTTGAGTTCTAACACACCGCAACTAATCAAAGTAGCCGTTATGAATAGTAATAACCACTTTTAAAATTTATAGAAATTTTATATTTCAAAATGGACTTCATTTTTGTATTCCTAATATTGAAATTAGCCTATGTTGAATTTTTTGTAATTTTCTGAGAACTTCCAAATTTTTATGAATAGTGAAAAATACATAAAACAACCTTTTTAATAAAAATAATTTATAGTGATAAGTTATACTATTGAGTGGTTTTAAAGTATAATTAGAATATATTTTTACAATTTTATCCAATGTTGGTCATTAGAATTAATTTAACATTGAAAATGGACATAAACAATTGCCAATCTTTTGATATAAATTGTTTCTTAAAAACACGCTATTTGTTCTGACAGTGGGAATTAATTATAAAATTAATTAATGCAACATATATGTTTGGAATTTTGTAAAATAGACATAATTTTTGAATTTGGAATATCAATTATAGCTTAGGGTGAAATTTTGGCAATATTCTGAAAAACTTCAATTTTTGATGAATAGTGAAACCACTAAGTGGTAGTTAAATAACTGATTTTTCGTTTAAATGAAATATTACCACTTCTGTGATTTGATTTTCAAAAATCCGACATACATGGTTGTCATTAATAAGTAAAATGTGGTTCAATGAGATTAAAATAATTTTTGGTGAATAGTAACTTTTAAGTTCTTAATCGCGATTAGAGGTAATTTGTGTAGTTTAAGGTAAAAATAATGTTTTAATAATATGAGATGAGCTTGACACTTGTCCTACACATATTGGATGAGTCATGGCCGACCAAGACAACCCATGGGTCAACTTGGGGACCCCATGGAGCCACTTTAGTTGGAAAATGACATTAATATATATTTATTTAATGTTAAAATTAAATTGACACAAACATGAGTTGTTTTAAAAAAACAATTTTTAAGTGGGGTTACACACGTCCAAATTTTGATTATAAATATTCATTAGAAAGATAAAAAGATTTCCTACATCATAGTATTTGTTTTATAATTTTTGAGACATTAAATAAATTAAATTATTTATGACATCATGATGATGCATTGATGACCTCATTATTTAACGATTTAAATAAAATGGGAAGATAATGAAAAATCCAAGGCTTACACTTGTCCAAAGCCAATTGGATGAAGCGATTTAGAACCCTTATCACCTTATCCACGAATTATATAAGTGTGGGACCTTTATAATCCGAAAAGCAATGTATAATAATGTAACATTTCAATCTTTCCAAAAGAGCCCATCCTCTCCACTTATAAAAGGCCCCCACCTCTCCCACCTTATTCACACCTTCAAGCCATTTGGCTCGGCCAAACTCTGCCCCAATACTCTCCCAACTTCCTCCTCTTACTCCTAGAAGCCTCACTTTGGGCATAACTCTTCCCAAGGAAGCCTTTGGCTCAAATCAAAAAGAGTTACCCGATTTTGAGGTAATGTCTTCTCTAATGTTGTTTTGTTTTATTTTTCTTCTCCAACCCCCTAAACTCTTTTTATTCATTTCTTTTGTAACAACACCAGTATCCTCAATATACTATTATGTTGTTATAAGAAGGATTCGAGCTACACTTACACACACCTACATCTAATGGTTAAAGAACATACAGTTTCTGTGGATGGTGAATTTCTGCCTCACGAAACGATGATTGTTCAACACTCATATAACCCCTTAAAAGGTGGCCATTAAGATGTCACTATTTTTATATATGATATATAATATGTTTATGTTTTACTTATGCTTCTGTATTTCTCATTTATGGCATACTTTATGATTTCCATTATGGGTAAAACGCGATAATTTCATTTTAGGAAGTGCGGACTACCGCCCCCTGAAAGTGATTTGAATCGTTAATGCCATATGTGGGATGTATAAAGGATGGAGTAAATGGTATTATACACTATATTATACTGGAATTATATTATAAATTTATATCATTATTATTTCTTTCCATTAAATATGAAATTGAAATGAAAGTAGCGTTCATGCGTACGTACGGCTTACCGTCTCCATGAACGGTGCATTTCATTTCTTACCTCTAAATGTTACGTAATATTTTAAATGAATGTATATACTGGATATATAAGATATATATGACATCTAAATCATGAATATAATTCTGGAGATAATGGATATTCTTCCACACAAACAACTTGTAATTATAAGAAGTTTATTGTTGACTCAAGTACCAAAGATCGACAAAACGACCGTTATTAACTTAAATAATTACATAATGTTCATATCATTGTAATAAGTGATATAATAAGGATAATGAAATTGAAAATGGTTCTTAATAAGATATATATTAACTCTAGTTTATTATTCAGGAGGTTAAAGAACGGTTGAGTCAAGTCAGACACAAGGTAAGGGAACTTCTTAACCCAACTTCCATTCTTTGGGTTAATCTCCTACTTTCAAATTATGTCATGATATTATTATGTCTTATTTTGTACTTTTACATTCTTTATGTGTACCTATATTGAATACACATAATATATCTATTTTATTTTAAAAATAATCTTTGTAAGGACTTCGTCTCAATCTCCTTTCATTGAGGCATATTTGGTTTTATACACAAATTTCTTTTATACGGTGTATAAACCCCTTTGACTTTTACGTTTATTCAAAAGGAATATTTTTTATTCGAAGAGTTTTTCTAAACGAAAAAAGGGAATGTTTTTATTTCCATACTTATGCGGCGACAATGACTTCTCCGCCGCCGTGACCATTATTTGAGTTTCGGCTTCCTCTACAAGCCATCATTTTTTTTAATGAAAAATAAATACAAAGTTTTAACTTTCTTTTATTTTGGTATTGAAAATGGTTTTGAAAGCTTTTTTATTATAACAATGTGTTGTATTGATATCTTTTGATTGAAATGTGGAAATTTTATGTTTCCTTTATGCATGTTTTATGTGATACGATTATGTTATGGTTTATGATATGTTTAAACCTATTCATATGAGGAATGTATTGGACTTAATAAGTGACGGGTGGAGCCCACTATAGCTCCTTGATGCATCAGTAGGTCTCATGAGACAACTAGACGTGGAATTGGTCGAGGCCCTTTCCAAATTTGATTTATGGTTTTGGCTGAGGCCTTAATCATTTTAGACTTCTTGGCCGAAGCCTTGACAAAGTGTTTCAGAATGTCTGGCATTATACATTCCCTCATTATGAAAGTGGTTATTGATATTTCATGTGATTATTCGACCAGTAGAATATCCATGTGAAGAAGTGAATGGAATTATCTCATTTTACTTTTTCCATATTATGTTGATGTTCAAGTTTAAAAGGCTTTTGTTTTAGTTATACATTGCCTTAAATTTCTATGTTTATTTATGAAAGCTTCCGCAATATTTTTATCCTTACTGAGCATCTGAGCTCACCCCTTTCAATGTTTTAATATTTTCCAGGATGTGAAGAAGTATTTTATGAATGACCTGCAGGAATAGTCAGAAGAAGATATGAGTGTGGACTATGGAGACTTTGTTATTGTAGTTTTTCACTTTATGATGTAATGTAACATTTATGAATGTATCTAGTGTTTCCAAGGCTACTAAACTAATCGGTCTTTCGAGACTTGATCTTTTGTAATCATGCCAATGTTACGAAGTAATGCACCGACTCTGGGTAGCTGGGGTCGGGGCGTTACAGTTAACGTATCCATACACTAGGTCCCTGAATTTTGTTTTCCAACTTAGTAAATGAAAACACTAGTTGCATGTGTTTTGGAAATATTTTTCTCTTATCTCTTTTGATTCATCTCACCAGGTATAACTTATTGATCGTGGTGAATTTGTTTATCTACAATATGACTTCATGAAGATTGCTATCCATGATTCCCATGAGAGATCAAGATGATGGTCTACTGATAATTGATGTGTTGGTGCAAGGACCACTTATAGCAATAGCAACTTCGGGTAGTATACTAGAAACACCACCACCCAGAGAGCAACAATTTCAACCTGCCCCACCAGAGGATAGTGCATGTCGACTAAGTGCACTGCATGAGTTCTGTAGATAGCAGACTCAGAGGTTTCGAGTCGAGATAGATCTCCAGGTAGGTGAGGATTGGCTAGAGGCAGTTAGTTGAGTTTTTCTCCTAGTAGAGGCACTTATAGACTATATTTCAGTTCAAACGACTAGCCTTTTTCTGGTCACGACAGGGAGGTGGTGAATCTTGATGCTCCAGACACACAAGGATGCAACCCTTTTATAGACAGAATTTGAGAGCATCATCAAGGTAGAGTTTGTACCCACATCACTACACTTTGTATGTATTTAGGGGTTACTCCACCTATAGAAGGATGGCCGGATTGTGGCCCAGTACTCGGTGAGGTTTACTGACCTCTCCCGCTACTCCACCTACATGGTATGAGACACTCTCTTCAGGGACCGTACCTTTGAGCAGGGGCTCCAATGGGAGATTAGAGCATCAATGATTTCTCATAGCATCCCGAAATAGGATGGCGTGCTAGAGTGAGCCCTATTAGTGGAGATATTCCTAGTCAAGAATGCACCAATGGTGAGAGATACCACAAGACAACAGGTGTCCGAGTCATCTGTAGTAGGTAGTAGGTAGAAAACATAGAGGCCCAAATAGGCCAAACCTTCTAGAGGATGTCCCTAGGATGTGGGGTCGGAGGTGCGGAGCTCGCGAGGTAGAAGAGGTCATCTGAGGGCCATATTTTTTTACTCTTGCAAAGGATAGGGGTACATGGATCATGACTATCCAACTCTCCACAAAGATGACAAGAAGGCGATCGTGGGACCCCTGATATAGCGATAGAGGTTCGAGCGAGGAGCTCCATAGGGTTTCAGACGTGGCAGGGGAGCAGGCCGACCGCAGATAGTGGACGATAGTTTGAGGTTGTAAGAACCCGAACCTTCTTTTCAGGAATGTTTTCCTTTTCTGGATGTTTTTGAGAAAAATAGGAGAATCTAGAAATTTTGTAAGTACATGCCATGTACTTTACAAGTACACACCGTGTACTTTTCTTCCACTCGAGGCCGAGTGATGGCCGTGTCTGGGCAGTCACACAGGGTGTAGCAATGAGGTGGATTCCGATTAATACAGCGTACGGAAAAGGGGACTACACACCGTGTACTCAAGAAGTACACACCGTGTACTTTTTTATTTCATTAATCGGACTAGGGTCGTGCCTAATCCTCGTTTCTATCTTCTTCTCTGCCTAATTACGTCCAGAGAGACCTAGAGAGCCGATTCTTCTCCGAGCCACTGATTCTTCACCGGTTTTCTGAATCGAACATCGTCGGGTGCAATAGAATCGCAGCGGTGAGTTCTCGGTTCTTCTTTGGCCATGTTTCCTGATTCCTCCTCTTGTGAGAGTTATCTAAGGTTGAACGTTTTAGACGTTTTTACAGATTTACTCTGTTCTAGGCCGATTCATAGGCCGAGGTTCAAGAATATCAACCTCTTAGGATTAAGGTAGGTGGTTTGTTTCCCTACGTTGAATGTCTTTGAGTTTTTGGTGCAAAAGTGTCGGATACCCATGTATCGAGTATCTCAGGTTAGGGATTTGATCCTGTTTTTTTATCTGCCTTAGATTTCTTATATTCTTGAGGTTATTTGATGATTAATAATTTCTTGTTAGCATGTTTGAGGATCACACCATGGGTGTTTCCCTTGTTTTGGCTGTTGATTGTCGTTTGGCACAGTTTGCCTATGAGGCAACCCGTTTTTCACATTGCTAGTATGCATGTTGACTTGATTGCATGTATTTCCTACTATTTATATGCTTGTAGATGCATTTGTAGCTATTAGCCAAGTAGTTTCTAAACTTACTTAGGCTACTAACAATCGATCACGCACGACTAAACTGCTCAGGGCTGAGTGAACCTGGTGTGGTAGACTAAAGGGGGAATTGACGATTAGGGCTTCCCTATAGAGTCTGTTATAATTAGTATCGATCGTAGGACCAATGGGAATAAGATTTTTTTCTTCCTCAGAGTGTACTTTGTTACGTAGCGAGACTATAGGTGGAATTAGACGTAAGTTCTTCCTCAGAGAGTCTATATCTTTTGTTGCAAGACCACATGGGAATTGACTGTGAGAGCTTCCCAGAGTGTATGTGCCCTTGTATGTTTACTTGAATAGAGGGGTTTGCTAGTAGGAGCCACCCAGAGTGTCAGTGCATTATTTATTAGTTGGTTGTGACGAGTCCACCATGCCAAAGAACAAGCATGGGTTTGTACTGCTTGTTTTTTAGGTAGACTACTGAGTTACCTGTTGTGATTACTTGCTTGCCTTGGGAGTATAGAGATGTTGCTAGGTTCCTTGGTTGATAGCTAAATTATTATACTGAACTAATGAATAAATGTGAATGAAGATTTTTAGTATTTTTGCTTTAGTGTACTTCTGCTTCTCTACAACATTTATTTCTTTTAATTTTGCTATATTACTCACTGACAGTAGGGCACGGATCTCATGGTAATTGCCTACTGGGATTAGTCTCACACCCTGTTTGGGTCCTGCTTTTCGGCCCAAACAGTTTATATGGTTGCAGGTGTGGATAGGGATTGTGTCCCTTCTACTTCGGGTATGTGATTACTGGTTGGAGCTGGAGAGCATAGGACCAAGATTAGGCTTGCGATGCTGATGGAGTTGCTGTTACTTTTGTACAGTGTTTTCAGTTGTATTTCAGCTTGTTGTTGTGTTTTCTGCTTTCCTTAGATACTTGTACATGCTGCATCATTATCATTATCATTATGTGTTCATTGCTTCCGCTGTTTAGTTTTAGTGTTTGTATTCACTTTACTGCTTCCGCTATTGAATGTTGTTTTCTTGCCTTGTATACCTTACCAAATGAGGGCATAGTTTCCCCAATAACATACCAAGACCCTTGCTGCTAGTCGGTAGCCTCTGGCGTTTTGGGAAATGTGCTTGAGGTCATGTGGTGAACCGGGTACGAGGCACCAGTGGAAGGGCTCCGGATTCTGGTCGTTACAAAGTGGTATCAGGGGAGTTTTTTTCCTTTTCCATTGACTTACTATTTTGCGAAATTAGAAAGGGATAGGACGGAATAGGTAAATGGTAAATAGTTATGCCCAGGCGTTCTAGAACCCATGTATAGGGAAAAATCTAGATTACCTCGAATATTTCACATTTTGAGTTTTGCGACTGTTACAGATTAATTGATTTCACCATTGGGTGATGCACTTGTTTTGTGCTATTACTGTTAATATGATTGCGGTTCTATTTAGTTGCAACCTGATGAGATGAGGGTATGCCATCTCATGCATCATATAGGCACATGTTAGAAGATCACATGCCATTTATCTTTCCATTCCATCTAGGTTTCATTAGAGATTTCATGCTGTTGTGATAGGATTTGTCATAGACAATGCATGCTGTTGTGGTAGCTGCTGTGATAGAATACCTGCTATGTTGATAGGGTATCTTTGTTTGGAGAATTCTTATCACGGACGCCAAACATTGTTCATAGAGGTGTTATGGGCCCTCGAGGATTAGAATTTGGTGGGTCATGATTTCTTGTACTACTTTCTTGTTATATGCATTGTTAGGATGCCAAGCTCTGATTCGTGGGGAGTATGGGCCCCCACGGATCAGAATTTGGCACCTTAACCATGGTTTTTCCGTGTTTTCTGGGCTTTGATGCAGTTCTGAGGCTACTTTCCGGAAAAACCCAGAATACACGGCGTGTAATTTATAGATACATGCCATGTAGTTTTTGGCCGTTTCACTGACCATGTGGATAGGGACACAGAGCTGTAAATGGGTTTCGGGAATACGTCGTGTACGGTAGGTACATGCCGTGTAGCGTTTAACTATGAGCACGGCCGTGTAACTAACAACAGGGGCTAGTTAATGCATGTTTATTACACACCGTGTTTGGTATGCACACGCTGTGTATCTTTTCCCAGGTACCCGGCAGTGTCTTGAAAAACACGGGTCAGTGTTATCTTCTCCTATACACGTCATGTTTGTTCATAACACGCTGTGTAAGGATTAGCCGAGTACCCGGCCGTTTCATGAACAACACGGGCCAAGGTTTCCCTTCACGTGCACACCGTGTCTCTTAGGAACACGCCGTGTAGTGTTGACCGTGTGTCAGACTGTGTCGCTAACAACACGGGCCATGTAAGGCGTGTCCAGCACAGGCCGTGTCTGCCTCAAAGCACGTCCTGTAGTCTTCGGATGGGATAGTCTGTGTGACTTTGTCATATAGGAGTAACCCGGTAGGAAAAAAGGGTTAAGTACATGCCGTGTAGTTTAAGAACATGTCGTGTATCCTGGTGGTTTACACAGCCATGTATGGCCAAAGTACACGCCCTGGGTAAACTTTTAAGAAACACGCCATGTAGTGGTACTACACACCGTGTAGTCATGTTTTTCCCAGATTTAAAGGTTTTTCCCTCCTGTTTTGTTTTAAACTCCTGTGTTGCAACTATTTTCATCTTTACTGAAGGTGTGTTTTGGTCTTTTAGATCTATGGCACCGAGACGTCCTCTTATTTCACGCCAGGAACCAGGCAGTGATCGTACGCCTGATACGACCGATCAGGGACTGCCAGTAGTACCGCCCATCGTTCCGAACATGGAACCTGCAGTGATTCTAGACACTGGTGCTGATGCTCAGTTCAGAAAGGGTTTCATGAGATTCATGCAGACCTTCCAAGGAGTTCAGCATCCTGCCCCGACTATGGCAGAGCTGACGCGGGTCTTCCAGCAGCAGCATCCTCCCACTTTCACAGGGGATAGAGGACCTCAGGCTGCATAGTCATGGCTGGAAGCCATGCTGTCCATATTCAAGTATCTAGAGACACCACCAGAGCGGAGGGTGAAGCTCGCAACTTATATGCTGTGAGATTCCTCCAAGAGATGGTGGGACGTAGTCTCTTAGATGGGGCGCCAGCAGGCTATGGCTTGGGATGAGTTTCAGAGTATGTTTTACGACTACTTCTACCCAGCGATGCTGAGGGATGATAGAGATAGAGAGTTCATGAGCCTCTAGCAGGGTACTCTCTCAGTTATGGAGTATTCCTCCCGCTTCACTTAGTTACAGTGATTCACGCCTATTCTGGGGAATGACGAGCTGTTTCAAGCAAGGAAGTTTGAGGAAGGCCTCAGACTAGAGATCAGAACATAGGTGAATGTCTTTCAGTTGACTTCTATTACTCTGATAGTCAACCGGGCACTCATCATGGAGAGAAACATGAGGGAGACTAGATCTGTGGACGGGGGTGGTTCAGCATCCAAGGTTGATTCCCTCCAGACAGACAGCAGGAATCGCCACCGAGAGTCTACCCGAGGCGACCCAAAGAAGCGAGGTATTCCATCTGGTAAATGAGATCTCTCTTCTGGAACCCAAGTGGTGTTTTATTAGTGTGGGAGGAATGGGCATAAGAAGCCCCAGTTCCCAAGGGACCCAGTGGAGTACCGATCCTGCGACAAGATGGGTCATTTGCAGTGTTTCTGTAAGGTTCCCCTTCCAGCGGCTAGTGAAGGAGGATCAGTTTCGACCCCGCGTACAGGATCAGGATTACCAGCTCCATAGCAGACTGGGGGCTGGAGTTCTATAGGATGTTCAGTTCAGGGTAGAGTTCATGGACGTAGTGGTCAGGCTCAGGGGGGAGAAGCTCAGGGTTTTCAGGCTACTACACAGGGTCGTGGTATAGGCCAGACTTTTGCTGTAGAGAAGATTCATCAAGAGCAGGATCCCAGACCCTCTACATCTCGAGGTACGATCTTAGTAGCCTCAGTTTTATCTTCATCTCTTTTTGATACTGGTGCTTCACATAGCTTTATCTCTGTTACTATCGTGGAAAGCCTTGAGCTCTGTTTCTTTTTGTCTGCTGACATGTTGACTCTCGACACGCCCTTGGGAGTGAGGACATCTAGTGTACGTCAGTTCAAGGGGTGCCCTCTCAAGGTTGCAGGGTATCGTTTCTTATGGGACCTCTATGTCCTGGAGATGATGGGTTATGACGTCATTCTCGGTATGGACTGGTCAGTTCCCTTCCAGGCAGTCATCGATTGCTATCGCCGTAGGGTGATTTTTGTATCACCAGAGGGTGAATCTTTCCTTCATAAGGGCGAGTGGGATGTTCATGCGAGTCGAGCCGGACTCGAGCATCATGGGCTAGGATGAGTTACGGCCCAGATTTCTAGTCTTTATCTGGATGACCAGGGGACTTCTCAGTTGGATTTTCCTCCAGTGGTTGATCGTTTTCCATATGTCTTTCTAGAAGACTTTTCATGGTTGCCTCTGAAGTGTGAGGTAGACTTCTCGATTGAGCTCATGCCAGAAGCAGCACCGGTGTCCATTCCTCCCTATAGGATGGCTACACCTGAGTTGCAGGAGATCAAGAAGCAGTTGGAGGAGTTGTAGGCAAAGGGTTTCATCCAACCCGGTACTTCTCTTTGGGGTTCGCTTGTCCTGTTAGCGAAGAAGGCAGACGGTACCCTTAGGCTTTGTGTGGATTATCAGAAGTTGAACTAGTTGATGGTCAAGAACCGATATCCCTTGCCAAGGATTGATGATCTCTTCGATCATCTTCGAGGAGCTCGGGTGTTCTCGAAGATCTACATGAGGTCCAGTTATTATCAGCTGCATGTTAGACCTTCATATATACCTCTGACAGCCTTCAGGAGTAGGTATGGCCTCTATGAGTATACGGTTATGTTGTTCGGTCTTACGAATGTGCCAACAGTTTTCATGGAACTGATGAACCGATTGTTCCATCCTTACTTGTATTCCTTCATAGTGGTCTTCGTGGACGATATCTTGGTGTACTCTCACACTTGACACGACCATGAAACCCATCTTGAGATCGTTTTGAGTACACTGAGGGAGCATTGGCTTTATGATAAACTCTCAAAGTGACACTTTTTGATGGACGAGATTCACTTCCTGGGTCATGTCATCTCAGAGACAGGAGTATCAGTAGACCCAGAGAAGGTGAGAGCAGTAGTTACCTGGGAGCAGCCGAAGAACGTCTTTGAGGTACGGAGCTTCTTGGGGCTGGCTGGTTACTACAGGCGGTTTATACAGGACTTCTCACGCCTAGCAGCACCGTTGACAGGCTTGACAAAGAAGGGGGTGAAGTCTGTTTGGTCAGAAGCCTGTGACTCAGCCATCTGGGAGCTGAAGGGGAGATTGACTTCAGCACCAATCCTAGTTTTGTCGGAGCCGAGGAAGAGCTATACAGTTTTCTGTGATGCATCTGGCATCAGACTTGGAGTAGTGCTTATGCAAGAGGATTGAGTGGTTTCATATAGATCTCGGCAGTTGAGGCCTCATGAGAGGAATTATCCTACGCACGACCTGGAGTTGGCTGTGGTTGTTCAGGCTTTACATTGCTGGATATATTACCTTCTGGGAGAGCATTTTGTGGTATACACTAACCGAAAAAGTCTCAAGTACATATTCACGCAGTCTGACCTGAATATGAGACAATGGAGGTGGGTTGAGTATCTCTAGTCCTTCGATTTCAAGTTTGCCTATACGCCTGGTAAAGGCAACGCAGTGGCTGATGCACTGAGTAGGAGAACTAAAATACAGGCAGTTTAGGAGGCCAATAGTGAGTGGAAACTGATGACTCTATTCTCTGAGATGCATTTGGAGGTGCACGACAGGTAGGGGAAGACATTCCTATCTTCTATGGTTGTTACCTCTGTACTTCTGGACCGAGTTCGAATGAGGTAGCTGGCAGATTCAGAAGGGCTAGTCCTACAGTAAAGCGTGTCAGGAGAGGACCCTCTTCCCGGGTGGACCGTTGGAAAGGATGAGATCTTGTGTTTCCAGGGATGCATATGGGTGCTAGCAGATATACGCGAGGAGCTGATGCGAGACTTCCATTCCTCAGTTTGGAAAGTTCATCCTGGCGTCACCAAGATGTATCAGGATCTTCATCGCCAGTATTGTTGGACAGGTATGAAGAAGGATGTTGCTAGTTTGGTCATGAGATGTTCTACTTGTCAGCAGGTGAAAGCAGAGCATCAACGACCAGTAGGGCTTTTGCAGCAATTACCCATTCCAGAGTGGAAGTGGAATGATGGCACGATGGACTTCGTGACAGGGTTATCGAGATCATCGAGAGTAAATGATGCGGTTTGGGTTTTCATTAATATGCTTATGAAGGTTGCTCACTTCTTACCAATAAAGGATACCTTCAGTGTCGATGATCTTGGATGGTTGTACGTCTGTGAGATTGTGCGCTTGCATGGGGTTCTGAGTACTATCGTTTCAGATAGGGATGCCTGCTTTACTTCGCATTTCTGGCAGGGGATACAAAAATATTTGGGTAGACAGGTACTTTTGAGTACAGCGTACCATCCCCAGACTAATGGCCAGTCCGAGCGCACGATACAGGTACTTGAGGATATACTCCAAGCTTGCATCCTAGACTTTGGCGGTCTTGGGAGAAGCATATTCCTCTGGTGGAGTTCGCCTACAACAACAGTTTTCAAGCGACCAATCAAATGGATCCATACGAGGCTTTGTACAGTAGGCCATGCCGATCACCCTTATGCTAGCTGGAGGTAGGAGAGGAAGCTTTACTCGGAACTCGTCTTGTTAAGGAGACTTCAGAACAGATAGAGCTGATTCAGAAGAGGATGGCTACTGCGCAGTCTCGTCAAAAATCTTATGCTGATCCACGGAGGCGACCTCTACAGTTTGGGGTCGGAGACCAGGTCTTCCTACGTGTTACCCCGAGGTTGGGACACAAGAGGATCAGGAGATAGGGTAAGCTTTCACCGAGATATGTCAGGCCGTTCGAGGTTCTGGAGAGAGTCGGGCTGGTTGCTTATAGGTTGCAGTTACCTCAGAGATATCAGGCTATGCACGACGCCTTCCATGTTTCTCAGCTTCGACGCTATTTATCAGACCCATCTTATGTTTTTCGACCCGGGGAGTTTGATTTGGAGTAGGATTCATCGTTCGAGGATCATCCTATCAGGATTTTTGATCGTAGCGCAAAGGTACTTCATGGTTGGTATATTCTTTTGGTACGGGTGCTATGGCAGCACGACCGTGTGCAGGACGAGACTTGGGAGAGGGAGGCCGATATGCGATCAAAGTGGCCCGAGTTGTTCAAGGTTTATTATTCTCCACCTTGCTAGGGAAATTCAGGGATGAACTTCTTTAAGGAGGGAAGTTTGTATGAACTCGGACCTTCTTTTTAGATATGTCTTCCTTTTCTGTCCGTTTTTTGATAAAAAGAGGATAATCTTGAAATTTTGTAAGTACACGCCATGTACTTTACAAGAACACGTCATGTACTTTTCTTCTGCTGGAGGCCATGTGTTGTCCATGTCTAGGCCGGTCACACGGGGTGTAGCGGTGAGGTGGAGTTCGATTAATACAGTGTACGGAAAAGGGGACTACACGCCATGTACTCAAGAAGTACATGCTGTGTACTTTTTTTTATTTCATTAATCGGACTGGGGTCATGCCTAATCCTCATTTTTATCTTCTTCACTGCCTTATTACGTCCAGAGCGACCTAGAGAGCCGATTATTCTCCGAGCCACTTATTATTCACCAGTTTTCTGAATCAAACGCCGTTGGGTGAAATAGAATCGTAGTAGTGAGTTCTCGGTTCTTCTTTGGCCATGTTTCTTGATTCCTCCTCTTGTGAGAGTTATCTGGGGTTGAATGTTTTAGACGTTTTTGCAGATTTACTCCGTTCTAGGCCTATTGATAGGCCGAGGTTCAAGAATATCAATCTCCTAGGATTGAGGTAGGTGGTTTGTTTCCCTACGTTGAATATCTTTGAGTTTTTGGTGAAAAAGTTCCGGATACCCATGTATTGGGTATCTCGGGTTATGGTTTTGATCCTGTTTTGTTATCTGCCTTATATTTCTTGTATGCTTGAGGTTATTAGATGATTAAAAATTGCTTGTTAGCATGTTTGAGGATCACCCCATGGGTGTTTCCCTTGTTTTGGTTGTTGATTGCCATTTGGCATGGTTTGCCTACGAGACAACCCTTTTTTCACATTCCGAGTATGCATGTTGACTTGATTGCATGTATTACCTGCTCTTTATATGCTTGTAGTTACATTTGTAGCTATTATCCAAGTAGTCTCTGAACTTACTTAGGCTGCTAACAGTCGATCACGCACGACTAAACTGCCCAGGGCTGAGTGAACATGGTGTGGTAGACTAAAGGGGGAATTGACGATTAGGGCATCCCTAAAGAGTCTGTTATAATTAGTATCAATCGCAGGACCTATGGGAATGGGACTTTGTGCTTCTTCAGAGTTTCCTTAATTACATAGAGAGACTATAGGGGGAATTAGACATAAGTTCTTCCCCCGAGAGTATATATCTTTCATTACAAGACCACATGGGAATTGACGTTGAGAGCTTCCCAGAGTGTCTGTGCCCTTGTATGTTTACTTGACTAGAGGGGTTTTCTAGTAGGAGACACCCATAGAGTCAGTTCTTTATTTGTTGGTCGGTTGTGACGAGTCCATCAAGCCTAAGAACAAGCTTGGGTTTGTACTGGTTGTTGTTTAGGTAGACTGCTGAGTTACCTGTTGTGATTACTTGCTTGCCTCTGGATTATAGAGATATTGCTAGGTTCCATGGTTGATAGCTAAATTATTATGCTGAACTAATGAATAGATGTGAATGAAGATTTGTAGGATTGTTGCTTTAGTGTACTTCTGCTTCTCTGTTGTATTTATTTCTTTTACTTTTTCTATATTACTCACTGATAGTAGGTCACGGATCTCGTGGTGATTGCCTACTGGTATTAGTCTCACACCTTGTTTGGGTCCTGATTTTTGGCCCAAACGGGTTATATGGTTGCAGGTCTGGATAAAGATTGTGGCCCTTCTACTTCAAGTACGTGATTGCTGGTTGGAGCTGGAGAGCATAGGACCGAGCATAGGCTTGCGATGCTGCTGAAGTTGATTTTACTTTTTTACATTGTTTTCAGTTGTATTTCAGCACGTTGTTGTGTTTTATTCTTTTCTTATATACTTGTACCTGCTGCATCATTATCATTATCATTATCATTATGTGTTCATTGCTTCCGTTGTTTAGTTTCAGTGTTTGTATGTTGTTTACTGCTTCCTCTATTGACTGTTGTTTTCTTGCCTTGTATACCTTACCAAATGAGGGCATAGTTTCCCCAATAACTTACCAAGGCCCTCACTGCTAGTCGGCAGCCTCTGGCGTTTGGGGAAATGTGCTTGAGGTCATGCGGAAAACCGGGTACGGGGCACCAGTGGAAGGGCTCTGGATTCAGGTCGTTACAAAGGTACTACACCAAAACCCCCAGGAGGTCCACCAAAAGCTCCATGAGCATGTGGATAAAGGCAGGGTAAGATTCAGGTGATGTAGTCCTATGGCCACGGTTCTCTAGATATGATTAGAGGTACGATCTATGTCTACTCCACCTTAGATTCAGTTCTTATAGACACATGTTTCGGCCACTCTTTCCTTTCCATGGACCTCGTTTAAGTCTAGGAGATTATAGTGGAGTCATTGGATCGATCCTTATGATTAGAGACTCCTAAGGGAGGGGGTTCGATGATTACACACTGGTGTCAGTAGTGTGAGCTTACTCTATGAGGCGAGATCTTTGGCTATGATCTCCTAGTAGAAGCATCGAGGCCTTATGACCTCATATTGGGTATGGACTTGTTATCCACACTCCATTCACAGATTGACTATTTTAGGTGTAAATTTTTGTGTGTCTGCAAGGATGGGACCATGTTTTCCTTCACCAACATTAAGGGAACCTTTGTAGTATATGATGGATTTTCTTAGAGGAGGGTGAAAATAATCACTCGCCAGTTGGCTAGTCTCACCCTTAGTATGGTGGACGAGGGGAATATGAGCTTTCCTATGGTGGTGGATGAGTATGAGGATGTCTTTCCAGAAGAGGTCCTAGGACTACCTCCTCCCAAAGAGGCTGACTTATGCATTGACTTGTACAAAAGGATGACACCAATATCTGCACCTACATATCAGATGTCTCCCATGAAGCTTTGTGAGTTGAGGGTACAACTAGAGGAATTGTAGAGGAAGGGGTTTGTAAGGTCCAGTGTTTCTCTATTGCTAGCCCTGGTGTTGTTTTCCAAAAAGGAATATTGGATCTTGAGGCTTTGTGTGGACTTCCGGAGCTGAAACCAGGTGATAATGAAGAATAAGTATCCACTGCTGAGGATTGATGACGTCTTCAATCAGCTTAAGGGACCGAGGCGGTTCTCAAAGATCGACCTTAGATCATGTTATCATCAGTTTCAGTTACAGGATGAGGACATACCAAATATAGTTTTAATATGTCGGTATGACCACTATGAGTTCTTGGTGATGCCTTTTGGTGTGACCAATTCCCCATCAGTGTTCATGGGACTCATGAACAGGATCTTCTAGACTTACCTCGATCGTTTCGTGGTAGTCTTCATTGATGTAATCTTTTTGTATTTATAATCAGTGGAGGAGCATGCTACATGATTAAGAATAGTTATAGATGCACTCTGAGAGGACCTTTTTTAAGGTAATCTCTCAAAAATACAGTTCTTGATTTAGGAGGTCCACTTTTTGGGAAACATCATCTAAGAAGCTAGAGTTGAACTAGATTCGGTGAAGGTAGAAGCAGTGCTTGCTTAGGAGCCACCCAGAAGCGTAAATGAGGTGCGTAGTTTCTTGGTATTGGCCAGATGCTACTAGAGGTTCGTGCTTTACTTCTCTATAGTAGAGGAACCTATGAAATATTTAATGAAGAAGGGAAAAACTTCTTTTAGAAAAGGAAATTTTTATAGAGTTTCCAGGTGTTGAGGTGGAGACTGATGGGTGCCCCCATCTTGAGACTACTGGAAGAGGGCGTTGGGTATGTAGTCTACTATGATGCATCACGGACTATAATGGGTTGTTTCTTGATGCTAGAGAGAATAGTGATTTCCTACGGCTCACGCAAGCTGAGGCATCATGAGCATAACTATGCTACCCATGACCTGGAGTTAGCAGTAGAGGTCTTTACTTTGAAGATGTGGATTCACTACCAGATGGGTTAACGGTTTACCATCTACTCTGGCCATAAGAGTATCAAGTATATCTTCTCCTATAAGGACCTGAACTTGAGGCAACGGTGACGGCTAGAGTTCCTCTAGGTCAATGACTCTGAGATAATCTAAACTCTTGGGAAGAGGAATGTGGTGGAAGACGCACTCAACAAGAGGTCACGTTTGTAGCTACTGAGTGAGGTGATAGAGAAGCTATCCAGGATGTAGATATCCTTTGTGGATAGTGATGGAGCAGCTTACTTCAAGTTTATGACTATCACTCCCTCACTCTTATAGCAAGTTAGGGAGGGACAGCTTTTAGATGTTGACCGTGAGGCCTGACATGGTTAGATATCCTCAAGATATACTCCTGATAGATTTTTGATAGGTGCGGAGCACATCATCCTTTTTAGAGGATGCACATTAGCACCAGTGATGTTGGAGGAGGATATGTTGAGGGAGTTCCATACTCCCCCTTTGGAGATACATATGGGTGTGGTAAAGATGTACCAGGAACTCTGACGTCAGTACTAGTGGCTAGGGATGGAGAAATTGGTGGAAGAGTTTGTTTCCCAATGCCTCACTTGTTAGCAAGTGAAGGTCGGGCATCGGGTCCCAACAGACTTGACATAGCCACTTGAGGTACCAGAGTGGAAGTGGGATGGTATCTCCATGAACGTTGTGACAGGGTTACCATGCACATCTGGGGGCCACAATTCTATCTGGGTGATCATTGATTGACTCACCAAGTCATCTCACTTGCTACCCATCTGGGAGCAGTGATCCATAGAGGTCTTGAGATGCCTCTACATCCAAGAGATAGTGTGGCTTCACGGGGTTCCTTCGATGATCTTCTTAGACTATGATGCCCGTTTTACATCCCGGTTGTGGAAGGGGTTCCAAGAGGTGTTTGGGACTCAGTTGCGCTTCCACACAACTTTTCACCCCCAGAAAGATGGTCAGATGAAGCAGACCATACAGACCTTGGATGACATGCTTCATGCTTGTGTCTTGGATTTTGGTTGTAGTTAGGAGGACCACCTACCAATAGGAGAGTTTTCATAAAACAACAGCTATAACTCCACCATTAGCATGGATCTGTTTGAGGCCTTGTACGGGTGGCCATGTAGATTACATCTATGTTGGACAGGCCCAGTGGAGTCATCACTCATGGGTCTACAGTTGGTATGAGATACCCTGAAGAAGGTGAAAGTCATCCGGTAGTGGATGAGAAATACACAGAGAAAGAAGAAGTCATATGCCGATAATATACACATACCCTTGGAGTTTGAGAAGGGATACCATGTTTTCCTTCGGGTCTCTCCCTGATGGGGATTACAAAGATTTGGGCGGGGTGGAAACCTATCTTCGAGGTTCATAAGACCTTTATAGATTCTCAGTAGAGTTGATGAGATGGTGTAACACCTAGATCTTCCCCCACATATTCACCGGGTGGACGATGTTTTTCTCATGTCGCATCTAAGGAGGTGCATGCATGATCCATCGCACGTCATCGATTGGGGTGAGCTGGACATTGACGATGGGGTGACATTTGTGGAGTTCCCTAGGGAGATAAAGGATCGACAAGAGCTTGTCCTTCATGGACAGTCGATTCATATGGTATAGTTTGGTGGCTACACAATAACCTATAGGAGGGCACATTGAAGCGGGAGGCTCAAATTTGTGCTCAGTACCCCCATTCATTGATTAGCCCTTTTTTGGATTTGGGGGGTGTAAATCCCTAATCTAGGGAGAACGTAATGACTCATTATTTCTGTAATTTTTTTTAATTATTTGGAATTATTTTGAGACTATAAGCTTCAACGACATGTGATTCCAATTCCCAAGGATCCCATAATGGATTTTTGAACCTTTTTTAAGGTACGTTCAATAAATGTGAGAGCCGAGTTTTTCTATCTTTTGAACTGGTGCTTAGATTTGAAATCTAAGGGAACCGTTGAACTTACAGTTCCAGGAAAAGCTTTAGAAAAACTTATGTTTGATAGGAAAATGCCGAATAGAAAAGTTAATTTTCTTAATTTTTTTAAAAAAATAATAAAATAACTTTTCCAAAGTTATTTTATTTTTCACACCGATGAGTGGCGAACGACGACGCAACGGTGCAGTGACGAGGATCAATAATGAAGGGTCATTAATGGATCGTTTGTAACTGTGAAAGTTTAATCTTAATGGTTCATTAATGGATCATTAAATTTGGGTCATTAATGAGCATCATTAATGGGATCAACGTCGCTACACATGATTCTTTTATTAATCAATCATGATGGAGTTTGGGGATTAAAAAACGTTGGAAATCTCTGATGAACTGCCAGTGGAATCCCTCTCCAATGAAAAAAAAAGAACGAGGTGACAAACGTCGGGGGATCAGATCTGGAGGTTAATGACGCAGAACTCTTCCTTCTCCCTCAGTGGATCCAATGTATCCAGGTAGGGGTTATGGGTTCTTTATAATTGACAATAATTTCCTCATTCTTGAAATTAACAATGAACGTGGATCAAATGACTAAAGAGTTGATCCAAGATCCGTTTGTTTTTGTGGGAGTTTCTAATGCGGTGATTTGAATTGGGGTTTTGAATTGGGGTTTTATCCAATCTTTTTGATGACTATTGTGTTTTCCCCATGGTTAAACACTAATGCGGATGGCGTGGGCCGACACGAATAAGCCTCAGTGCCTCCACCATAGTTTTTTATTGTGATTTCTTCGAGGATGAATATTCAAGTTGTTAGAAACGCGATTATGAGGACTTTGTAGTGAGCAAGGAATCCAACGATGGCTGTAGATGCAAGAGGCTCAAGAAACGGACCACCAGAGTAGCTTCGGTGGACCGCTGAAGGTTTTGTCTGTGCGTCGGTGCCCACGGTGACGTCCATGGGTGAAGGGCGGTGGCATGCCCATCGGCACACCACAACAGTGGGAGGACATGGTTGGATGACCACTAGGGAAGGGAGGTGCGGTGTCGGTCGGTGCCGTGTGGAGGAGCAGCCCGCCTAGGCGAACGGCGGAGGTCGTGGTCACTCGACCACGGAACTAGAGATCCACAGTTCCACACTGGAGCTTCTTTGGCCAAGGTCAACTCGATGAATTGGTCAATGGGTGACATGGAGGATGTGGCTACTCAGCCGCATCGTAGACCACATGCGGTGCGACACGAGGTGGGCCACAATCGCTCACCCTCAGTGGATGTGGAACCAGATGCAGTTCCTAGCCGCATCCCAACCAGGACGAAGTCCAGTCTGCCTCTGGAAGACCGGGAAAACCCATAGCCCAATGTTCCAGGTCTAGGCTAGACTAGGTCAGGTCAGGTCAGTCTGAATAGGTCAGACTGGACCTGGACCCAACCAGCCCTAATTCACTAAAACGCTTGTATCTCTCAAACCGTGTGTCCAATTGACATGTTGTCAGTGGAGTTAGGACCCTTGAAATGAGGCGGTCCTTTTGAGATACTCCAATTGAGTTTTTGCGGAAGTTGGAGTATGTCTGGGTTGGATCAGACTCGAATCCAACATATCCCTTCTCACTAAAAAGCATATAACATACAAACAGGTCATCCGATCGACGCACCATCTATTGTGTTGGGACCCTTACGATGAGATTGTCCTTTGGGGTCACTCTATGTCTAAATTAATAGTTTTTGTGGTAAAACTAAAGTCTTGGGGAGCGGATCCTCCCAGAATCAAGTATGCTAAGTGTGGGAATCCAATGGTCGGCTATGATATGAATAACGAATAATGATTCTGTGTGGGTCAGCACCTAGAGATCAGGTGTGGGTCAACACGTAGAGATCTCGCGTGGTTCAGTAACTAGAGATCATGTTTTGGTCAGCACCTAGTGATCTTGTTTCAGTCATCACCTAGAGAGCTTGTGTGGGTTAGCACCTAGTAACCTTGTGTGGATCAGTAGTAGAGCCTCTTGACTAAATAAAATGATATAACTTGACAACTAATCATCTTTACTTATTCACTTCAGTTATACCTAGTTTGAGATGCGTCTTTTACTTTGTGCTGTGTTTTTGAGATATTTCTAGTGGTATTACCTGTATGGTATTCCCTTTATTATGTTTTCCTTCATGGAGGACTGAGAGACCATTGGGGTATTGGGTTTTTTACTGAGTATTGTTATACTCACCCCTATATGGGCGTCTCCCACACCTATTGTGTCTTGTGCAGATGACAGAAATCTTTGACTAGGACTTTGGGTATCCAGGTCCAGATGGTGCTCGGAGGTGGATCGATAGACATCATGTGTTGCAGCGACATCTAATGGAGAATTGTACCTACCCTTCAGATAGGATTCTTGGTGGACGACCTCTGGATCTTGTACTTCTTTTTCTATAATTTCCTTTCGGTTGGGATTTTATTATTTCCCTTTTACCTTCAATTTAAACACTTTACTCTTATTGGTGGTACCTTGTGGTGGTTGTATTACTTTTCATTTATTTTTGATTATCTTTTTGTGGTTTTCCCTATCTGTGTCTGTATAGATTTAAAGGCAATGTCTCCCCTTTTTAGGATATTCCTTTCCAGTTTTAGTCACCAACCCCTACCCTATGGAATGCAGGCTTGGGGTAGTCAAGGCATGAGGCCAGGGGGACGGGTTGTGATAGATTGCACCCACTATAAGAGAATATTTTAATGTTTAATGGAGATCAGAACTCTTTCACAATTTTCTATTTAACCCCTAGAGGCATAATGGAAGACAACTACCTTTTCACACCTGGTCTTGCCTTTTACACACCTAGACACACAATCCAGAAGCAACATTTTGAAGTGGTGGTAAAATACAAACTCTCCTTTTATCTAGTCCAAGGTAAAACTGAATCCCTAACCATTTTTAATCATTTTATAACCTAAATTACCCTACCTTTTTCTCGCCCATAGGTACAACCCAAATTCTGACTTTTGTATGGGATTCAAAACCCATTATCCTTCCATTTAATAGCTAGTATAACCTAATAAAATTAATACAAAAAAATAAGAATATAAAGAATTAAAAATTAGAATCAAATAAAAAATTTAGGATCTATGTTTCAAGGAAACAATTTTTTATCCAGTAATAAAGAAACAAATTATTCTACTTCAATTGAGTGAAGTAGTTGATCGCTAGATTATATAGCACATATATAGTTCAAGAATATCATCACCCTCGTACCTAATATGGATCTTTGAGAATACTTATATTTAACTCTTCTATGCATAATATATTTAATGTATGGATCCCATTGTATTTAATCCTTACCATATAAACATATTATTTCTTCAATGAGTGCACATGAAAAGAATACCTTCATGGGTTACTTCAATAATATGTAATATTAAAATCATGTTTTATACTCATAATGCATTATAATAATTAATATAGTATAAATAAATAATAATAATCAATATTAAAATTCCTTATAAAACTACCATAAAGTATGTGAGATAAATATTTTAATTTCAGACCACTTTAAATTTGAAACATGCATTTTCCCAAGAATCCAACACGAGACTTCAACCCACATGCTGAGAATTTAATCCAACATAGAATTATTCCAGAAAAAATTTCTTAGTATTGAAATAATTGATAAGTATTTAAGGAATATTGAATCCAGATAAACATGTGAAATAAACCTGCAGTAATTCGAAATATAGAAGTATAAATTAAACAGAGCATGTTTTGAACAAAAATATAACAAAATAATTATATGATTGTGGGTAGTTCATACGGAAGGTTCAACACTTTATAAAATTTTGAATTTCAATCAATTCATTTTTTTTCGTGCAGTCACATCATTTATATTATTATGGTCACTTTAGTCTTGTTCATTAGGTCACATAGTTTTTTTTCATATTGTTAATTTTTGTTCATGTGGTCACTTTATTTTTGTTCATGTTTTTACTTCATTTTTTCTTATGTGATTGAACCATTTTTGTATATGTGGACACTTAATTTTTGTTCATGTGGTCACTTATAATGTTTGGTAAATTTTCACTCTAAGTCACTTTAATTATGGTCATTCAAATGCTTTCTAAAATTTTCACTCTATGTCTCTTCCAGAATATTTCAATATTTCACTAATGGTCACTTCACAATGTCACTTTTAGGTTTTTTCATTTTTCAATAGCATACTAATAATAAACTTATATAATATAAAATACCAACCCATATTATGATTTATTTTTATTCAACATTAATTCATAATATCTTAATTATCAAAAGATAAACAAATAGTGGATTAAGGATCTGCATAACAATATTAGCCTACAATGGGAGGTAGATTGGACCCTTTTAATGATTCATCATGCTTGAGGTTAATTAAAATATACTCTAGGAATGGTAAAATATGGAATGAATGAATAATACTAGTAAAATAGTGATTTCATTTGGCTAAAATATGGAATTTTTAGAGTATTTTTTAATATAGAAAGGTAACTGAGGGACAATGTTATGTTCTTTTAGGAAACACATTTTTCCATGAGGTTAAACCTCATTCTAAGTGAGAAGGTTTTTGAGATAAATGATGTGTTTTTTGAAATTTCAATGGAACCAAATGCTCTATGTGATTATTGAGGAACCTAGAGATTGTACTGAATTTGGAGAGTTGGGTACCAAAAAATTATTAAATGCTTATTAGGTAGTGTGGAGTCTATAATAAGGAGAAGAATGAGAGACACATTACCATAATTTAGGTATGTAAATTTAGGTTATATCTATTATTTCAAGGATTTTTTGGTGGATTCATAGATATATTTCAATATTATAGCATAAAGACCTATGAAATCGTTTTACACTATGGTGAGGCTCATTGGATGAGTTTATTGGGATGAAGTGCACGTGTATAAAGAAATACGGTGTTCATGTAATGATTTAAATTTAGTTAGTTTACTGATTATTGAGTGTTGTTAAAGGGAATAAAATAGTGGGAGAAAATGGTTGGTAATCTAAGAGTAAACCCCTTATTTCAAGTGAATTGGTTGTGAACTTAAAATGTGACATTCAAAACAAACCTAAAAAAAAAGGCAGACATGGTTCTATATCATCTATTATAGGTAAAAGGTGTATATAAGAACAATTAATAGACAATATCCATATTTTAATTTCACTCTAAGATTTTTTTCCAGTGTATATGAATTAAATAACCAATGGATGTGAGACTCAGAAAAAATTTTAGTATTGTGGTCAAAATTATTGAATACTAATTCTCTTATAATATTATGAAAACTTTTCAACTATGTGACGATATATAAAATAGAAAATTTCTTAGGGGTTATTCTATGAATTATGGGGATGAATATCATGAGATAATAAGGTTCATCTTCAATTGTACATTGGTCAGGCATGGTCTAGTTATTATAGTTTTCGACTATGACATTGGTGATTCAGATTTTTATGAATGTAGTAAGGGGTTGGAAATTTTAGAAAAGGATATGGAAATAGTTAGAACTATATTGTGTAGTATCGTTTAGATTTTTAATTATTTTAGTATGTTGGGGTATCGAAATGAAATTTCCATATGAAGTCAGTGGAATGAGTATGGAATCGGAGGTGGCTGTACCATTTAAGGAATGAATAAATAGAATTCATGGATTAAATCATGATTCATTTAGAGAAAGTATTGTTATCATGTCCAAATATGGTATTAAAATGACCATAATTGATGGGATTCCTAAGATAATTACTATACATCTGATCTAAATATACATTTTGTTATTGGTGATGAATGAAGATTATTATTATAGAAGAGAAGTTTTATATTGTCTATTTTATAATGACATTTTCCACTATGTTCATATTGTACAAGCATATATAAAATTCTATTGGAATATAATTTGAAGGAAAATTAAATTTTGAGTTAATTTTGAATTTTAGAGAGGTTCGACCTCTCTGGAGAGTCTGAATAAGGGTTCTAAACATTATGATATATATGAAAAAATCTAGACGATGGAATTCAACATGTTGTTGCAGCATTGGGTTTATTTTGTGGTATAAGAAGCCCACCATAATCTTTATAAGATAATATTGTAGTTATAATGGCCAGTTAGTGGTCACATGACTAGCTACTGGGAGGATGGTGGTAAAAATTGAGTACACAGTGGCTCACCCAAATTCTTCAACGGGAAAATTGAGTTTCGGTGGTTTATCCGACCCTGACATTGAGTAGTGGAAATTTTTGTTCTTTCAATGAGGTTTTATAAAAACCCCTTTGGGGTAGTTGGATAAAATGCAATGAACCTACCTTTTCCCACCCTTCTCATTCATTCCACACCAATGATCTGAGGAGGATTAGGAATAAGAAATTACGTTTTTTATGTAATGATATCTTCCCATATTTTCACCTTTCTCATCTCACTTTGTTTACTATGATTTTTTATGCCTATAATTAAGGTTAAATAATATATTAATTTTGAATATGGTGAAATCCGATTGATATGAGTGGGATTTTGTGGGGTGGGGTGATAGATAAAATTATTACAATTCATTTAATGTCATTATTATTGATGTGGGTATATAGATGATTTAATTTTGTATTTCCACCATTTTAGTATAAATTGAATGAAAATTTTGATATTAATTTTGTGAATTATCTTACAGGGATATAGAAAGGAATCTATGATTTGTATAAATTTTATTTCATGGAATTTTGGGGAAGGACGATTTCTTTATAAGTTATATTGGCCTATGAAAATAGTGAATGAACTATTCACAAAAATTTGATTTTTTCATAATTAATTAATTGAGTTCTAAGATGAGATAGTGTCACATGAGTATGTAAATAATTGAAAAATCTTAGATAGGATGAATGATAATTTTTAAATAAGGGTAACTTCATAAAGAGATTATTAGTCCCCAATATATTTACCTTTAACATGTAATTACCCATGTCATGATAAGTGAATGTGGGATTGGGTGGGTAATATATAATAAATTGAATAACTCTATGAATTAAATATATATAAGAATGTATATAAAACCTAGTAAATATGTATTAGGTTATTCATAACCATTTTAGAAAAATGTATAGTCATTCTAAGTTTATTTTATATAAAGATCCTTGGATAGAATAGTGAGGGTCCCTGAGAGGGTTTCCACTCTTGGATGATTACATGAGTGATCTAGTTATGTCCTATGTGTTAATATATGATACTCTATTGATAGTAATTAATTGTGTATAGGTTGGTTAATATGTTTTCTCAAGCATTTAATGAGAAAGTGAGATCACAAGGAGTAGTAAATTACATTTGGTATTGAGATTATTGTAAATGGTCTTGTAAGACCTAAAACGATCATAATAGTGTTTCAAATAAGAGTTTATTAATGGTATAACCACTCATTAGTAGGTTCAACTTGGGTCGTTTAGGTATGGGAAGTGTTATCGATGATCCAGATAAGAAAGTTAACCTTGGGAGGTGACTGGTGAGTAAAGTGGGGATTAAGAGTAAATACAATGGGTGGTCTCATATTATTATAAGTGATGATATACCTAGGGTGGAGTACCATAATGATTAGTAGGTAATATGTATATATTGATTCCATATACATGGGAAATGTGAGTTAGGTAATATAGATCTATATCACCTGAGGGTGATTCTAGGGAGTTATGGGAAGTGTATGGGACATCCAAGATTTATATAGAATGTATTGGGAGACACATAGTATGTTATATGATCATTAATAACATCTAGAAACAATGTGAGGGGTATTTCAGGATTAATAATGCATGAGGTATGATGGATTATTAGTAGAGTGTGTGAGTTGGGTAGTGTATTACCCCATGAATTTGATAATTTATTCTAATGTTTAGTGTTGAAGTAATACATATAATTCTAAATGCATAGTTTTAGTGTTATTGTTCATGCTATTTTGGAATCAATAAATATATTTATATATGAATTCAACCTATGAAAATAGTGAATAAATCCAAGCTATAAACTCTTTCAAACATTTATCTGAGATAGTATTTTAGGTTTAGGTGCTCTTCCAACATATAAAAATAACAAGGTGCACCCAGGTTCGGAAAACTACCATTGTGTGATTTAAAAAAATGTCTTGTTTTTTTATCTACCAACTCATGATTCTAAGTGTTTATATTTCGTTTTATCACACTATCAACCTATGATATGATTGAGTGCCTACTGATTGGGTATATTCTCAGCCTGTGATTAGATTAAGGATCTCCAGATTTAGAACTCCATCAAAATATGATTTCAACCTAGTATTTATATTTTGGTTTATTCACTAACCTATTATTATATAGGTTAATCCATGTTTGGTTCACTATTAATTAATGATTTAATTCTCAAATTCAAGGTCGATTCTCTCCAAACCTATAACTGAAGGATTATTTTAAGATAGGAACATTTTCATCAAACTGATATAAATGAGTTTTTTATTTTTGAAAAAAATAACCTATATCTATGTATTACCACCAAAACCCTAAAAAATATCATCCCCACACATGAATAAGGATATGAATTTTAGAATTATTGACATTGGTCAAATCAGGTATGGTCATGCTTTGGGGGAGCCTAATAAGTGCATGGTGACATGAAATATTATTGAGTGATGTGTGATACTAAATTTATTTCATAATATATATGTATGAAAAAATATAGCAAACTATATTAGGGGACATCAGTGGTTTTAATCTAAGATTAAATCGCACATACACCATAGTGGACGTGTAGACTTCATGTGTTTCTACAGGTCTGTAAAACAGATATAGAACAAGTGAGAAAGATAGAGTTTCTAGGTAGGGATATTGATACCGTTATAAGGTGACACTATAGATATTTAGGAATATCTCAATTATTTTTCATTTTACATCTATATGTGTACCATTTATATGATCTTCTAGATCTAAATCATATTCTTAATGTTTTATTGTTATGTTATAGCATGTTTATCTGATATTATATAGTGTATAATATTGATTATGATTATATTATCATTATGATTACATCAATTGTACTATGGTTTTATATTAAATTATGGATGTTTATATAAATTTTCATTTATTATGAACTAATATACTAAGGGTATAATCTCCCCATAATATAGTTATAACCATTAGAAATTTTCAATAGCTTATATCTTATAGGTAGGCATGCTAGAGATGTGTTCCACTCCTCTTCAAGCCACAAAAGATGTATATAGGATTATATTTTAAAAATATGAAATAATTGGTGGATTTAATTAAAAAAATTGAACAATTACTAATGATTATATAAATAGCTTTTAATCGTACTTAAATAATGTAATATTGTTATAAGTTCATGTACGTTATGAAAAAAAATATATTAATATATATGTTATGTATTTTTTGAAGTGGTATATATAGTGAAGATATAAAATTATAAGAGATGGTGAAATTTATATATGAGTGTAAAGAGATAAGTTCATAAGGATTTTGTAAAAGGGGATATATATTGCACACGACTACAAGTAGAGTTAACGAATCATGAAGGTTAAAAAAATAAGGTTCAGTATTTTACCTTCATGTTGATATATCATATTTATCATATTTTTGGGAGATTGATAATAATTTTAGTGAATATATTATTTTTTAAATAGTGATATCAACCATGGTGACTATTGTGAAACTAGAGATTTAGTGATCCCTCTCTAAATCTTTGGTGACATGTATTAATTATTGATTGGGGGAAATGATAAGTGAGTATTTATTTCTCCATTGACTAGTCAAAAATTTGAGAATAACTAAATTATTAAATATTTTAATTTATTACATTTATATAAAGAGATAGATTGAGATATTAACAGTATCTAAGAAAACATTTTAACAATACTTAAAAATAAGATGACATGAAAAAAATAATCAATTATTATACTCTAAATCATGCCTATCCTTTTAGGGTATCTCTCATATTATCCAAGTAATACTTGAAAAACAATATTCTATATCCATGCTCATCACCTACAACCCATGTAAATATATGTTTACAAATAAAATCTAAAAGAATATGAAAGTAAATAATAAACCCTATAAACTAGATTTAAGTAATAATGACATGTTCATCCTATGACTAACTCGAGATATTTCACTGAGCATCAAAAAATATTTATCTAAGGAAACTATAATAATATTACACAAAACATAATAAATACTCTATTATATACACTCTCATTTCTCCAAATACTCTCATGTTCTCTCAGTAACTTACTATGTCTTCCCACATAATTTAAATCCATTTGATTTTATATCATGACCACCGAACCTTGAATTATCCAACTTTATATCTCAATATCTTTCTACTTTAAAAATAAGGAACAAATACTGGACTCAATATCATGATGAGAAACTCAATTATAATAAACAATAATAAGCATATTTCTTCAGGAAATATTAATAAATCAGAAGATCACATGGACATTGGAAGAAGATATAGTAAAACAATATGCAATACCATCAAAAGTAACATAGTAAAAAACTAACCATGTAATTTTTTGAGAACCATGTATTAGTGAATAATAAGATCCAATGGTAAATGATATTCAATGACCATAAATTATAGGAATTAAACTTTATAAGATTAAATAAAACTAAATTAAAATTGTTTTAGAATGAATTAATTTAAACCCTAAACTAGTACAATATAATTAATTGTACAAATAAATTACTCTATCAAAAATAACTCTATTCAAAAAAAAATTAATCCAAAAAATATTGGAATTTATTTTATCATAAATTATATTCATTTATTTTGAAATATAATGTTTTATAAATATTGGATCAATATTTTGTTGAGAAATCATTCTAATTTATAATAAATTAAATTTGTACAATTACTTTTAATAAATTTTCATAAACCATTTTCAAATTATTTTTTACTCACATTTTGAATTATATATAATAACTAACAAGGCATAAATTCCAATATAATAAATATAGTATTATTTTATTCAACCGTAATTGGGTGAAAATTAAAGATATCATTGAGGATGTCATTAAATATTTTGAAAATACCTATAATCATTAGAATATTTGACAAGGAATATATTTCCCTAAAAACATCACTCGGATACGTGGATTGGTTCAATGATATTATTTTAGGTGACTAAGCTATGTAATTAATCATTAAAAATTTAATTTTTTTATGCAGATTTACTTGATTTCTAGTTTATGGTACACGGTATTTATATAAATGTTTTATTTATTGTTATTATAATAATATAAAATTTTAAGGTTTTTTTGGATGGTTTTTTTTTTGAATTTAAATGAGAATGAATCCCATGGTCATGTTTTTAGGATATTTAATTATGTTTTTGGAGCTTTATGTTTTATTGGTAAAACCTTAGTTTCAAATTAGTTTTACTCAAATACCAGATTAACAAACACTTGTTCCAAATGGATAGATGGAAAAATGATTATTAGAACACATGGGGTCCTTCTTATATTATATTGACCATCAAAATTCTCATATTTTAGATTTTGAGAAAGGTAAAACTGATATGTAAAACTGAATGGATCCATGAAAATATTTCAAGTGTCAAAAAATTCTACGATGCAAATCTCAAATTCCACTATACCCCTTTGGCCACCCCAAGCTAAATTTTCTAGGGTGTTAAAATACATAATGGATTTATAATACGTAAAATTATCTAAAATTAATTATCACACTATTGATTTATTAGGTTTATATTAATTTAAGAATCATTTTTTGATCATCATCCAATGTGATGATAACAAAAAACACTAATTTTATAATGTTATGGTCACTAATATCCATAAATAAGTTGATGTGGATTACTTTTTATTGAGTGTTTTTTGAGGAAGGGTCACGATTTTACCCTTGAATAAATTCTCATAGAGTTATAGAGGTATCCTTTAAGAAGAAATTATTAGATGATTTCAAATGATCTTCCAAAAAATTGATAATGAATCCTGAGAAAAAATATTGTATATAATATTGAATATAACCAAATTACTTTTATAAAAAAATAGTGTCCCATATAGTTAAAACAATTAAACATTATATTCTTTTTCACCTTTATAAATTGGAGTTATACTGTATTTGTTTTCAGGGTATAATTCTATGAAAAATACATTTAAATAATTTTATGTTAAATTAAAAAGACTTTTCTATTCTTTCCTTGAAATGTTTTTTCATGAAATATTGGTGGGGAAGTTATATTATGTACATTTTTTATACTGTGAGAAATTATTTGTTTCATATTCAACATGAAAATTAAAACATCATTATGTTATACACTATGTTGTATCAAAGTATTACCCAATAAAACATTAATGGTTTTACTTGATGTATAATATTATGTAATTTTTCTACTCAATACACTAAAAGGTTCGATGGGAATAGGTAATTTACTCAAACATAATATCTCATAGTCTGATATAAGTTTTGAAGTTTACCAAATGGTTTTATATACTTTTGATGGTTTTGATATGGTGTATTTTATACTTTAAATTTTTCATTTCCATTCCCTCATAACTTATCATCAATCATCTTCTTTTTCTTTATTTTTTTAAGGATTCTTAATGATTTTTTTTTATTTCTATAAATTTTCAATAATTAAGAGTTGTGATTTTAATAAACAGAATACATCAAAAATATTGTAAAATATTGTTTTAAAAAATTTAAATTTTTCAAACAGTTACCTTATTTCATCCCCTAGATCCTATATAGTTAAATAAAAGAGTGGTGAAAAAGTTAATATAGGACTTTCACAATATTAAAATATACTGTTAGAACTCTATTGGTCATGACTCTCTCTTTCTCCCTCACTTTATTCTCTCTCTTCATTACATTATAATTTACTAGAAAGTTTTAGAGAGTACGAGCTTATTTGTCTACGATATATGATTCATTAGAAATTTAATTACCATAAAAGGGTCTATACCATAGGTAATTGTTTAGTGAAACTCATTAAATACATTTAAAGATCAATATAAAGGAAAATGTATGTGTTATATTTATGTTCTCGTGAATTTATTTATTTATTTATGGTATCCCAAAAAGATATTAGTGTTTCTACATTAGTTATTGCATTGATTTTGACTAACTAGAAACCACCAAAACCATTATGTGGTATTAAAAAAATACAATGATGTTTGGATATAAACTAGTTTTTAAGAAATCTAGATTTTTATTAATAACATGATATTAATAGTAGAAATATAGGAACACCATTTTTAGTGATACGATGTTTCCAAATCTAAACTCTTGGAATGTGACATTTCTATAAGTGATATTATATTTTATTTTATATAATATTTTTCATTGACATATCCGAAAACAAAGTATAATATCACTTATTGTGTTATGGAGATATCATAGTACACAATATAGTGAAATTATATAATTTTATGGATATAATTAAGAGAAATATAGAGATATATATTTTCATCAATATCAAAAATTTCAAAAATAAACTATGTTACAATGTGATAAAAAAATTTAGTATATTATAAAAATTGATATGCATCACACCCCACCCAGATAAAACTCATTAGTGTACCCTCTAGTGAAATCACATGGCCTCAAGTGTAGCTTCTAATACAACAAAGGATGATTACTAGTGTATAGGGCCTAAATAAAACATTAGAGAAACTATGAACTTGAATTGGGCTAAACAAAAAGTAGAAATAACCAAATATCATTCCCAATAAACATTAGAGTATAAATAATCAATAACAGAATATGTAAATTCTATAACCCTAAAAGTTAGAATACATGCATACATCCCAATGATATCCCACTGGGCCAATAATATATAAGACATAAAAAATAAAAACATTAAAATATGTTCAATTAACATTTTAAATCCTCACCAACCCATATACAATAGCTTTTGAGCTACCGTAGCATGGTCTATTTCATATATTATACTTAGAAATGTAAAATAGACATATGGTCTTCATGAATACCTAGATGATCATGCAGGGTGTGAGAAATAAATATTTATAAGGTCTCACCAAGTTCCCCTAAAATAAACCTTAACTTTGTGTGCATGCACAAGGAAAAAAATAATTAAAATAAATATTAAAATATAATCATGATGGGACATTGTGTTCTTAATAAGCCACCATGACTCCATGCACATTAGGTCATAATTTTCTAACAATTTCAATAAGACACCTGACCATGTCTACTTCAACATAATCTAGAATCTTTTTACCACATACCACACACCTTGGTACATACCCAAAGATGTAGGGTAGGGAATCGCACCTAGTCCTGAACACTAGTCGATGCTGTAGTGAAATTCCATGCATCTAATTCTTATACTAGCCTTCTCAGTCAATATGTTCCATGTATAAGTCCTAGATCAACCCTTATTATTCAAGGGAGGTCTCCCATCAAGTATTGGCCTCTACTTTATCACCTAAGGTAGGTCCTTATATAACATTTTGATTGCTACATTATCATAAAAGGTAGGGTCTGTCATCAATCCCCTAGACCAACCTCTCACCCAAGGATTTCAATTTCAACACCTTATCACTCATGCTAAGGCAATATTATTAGCAATTTCTTATCACCAAAGGTAGGATCCAATATCATGTCATAGTTCGAACAAATGTTCTCACTCAAGATTGCCCATGCCAACATATTCTCACTAAAGGTGACAAAATTATGCATACCATTGTCATATCACTCAATATAGGTCCAATGTTACATCACAAACTCTACCTTCTCACTCATAATAGTGTTCTATTAACAATTTATCTATCAAGGTGAGGCACAACCTCAGGATCTGTCATCTATCATACTAATATTGGTTAACTCTCACATTCACTTGGTCATCACATGTATGAAATAAATAATAGGGTATGTACCATGTCCCATGATCCCACTACCTCATCACCAATGTGATATCCACTCTAGACCTATCCTCATACCTTAACATACATATATTCATCTAATTGATCTTAATAACAACATGTCAGTCCACTCAACACTCTCATGTCACCCACCTGGTAATACACTAGGTATTTCATAGACTTATATCTACACCAATTCTTATTCAACACCCAGTTATACTCTCACATCCCATATGATCTTCCTGATACCCAACTCAAGGGTTGATCCCATATTCATAACAATACTACATCAAAATGTAGTCATGATACCCAAGGACCTTCTATATCTAAATCACACTAATCCCCTCAGAATCCTAATTCCAAGTTGTCAACCCATTCCCTTAGTCCACACCCATCTCTCATCGTGCATCTCCCTTATGAGGGCTCTCAATCCATCACCCGAATGAAAACCATCTTTGATACACCCCATCTAGTTTGAGAGCACTCATCCAAATCATGGAAAACACAACGTGTAAATTCAGTCTTAGGAGGGTGCTTCTCACCATGTTTTATATCTACAATCATCTAACCCATCATCACTAGGATGAAGTCCCTCATGCATATCTGACTTGCCTATGTAATCTAACATAGGACATATGAATCACATCTTCTAACATGATATTGACCTGAGGTCTCTCTTCAACTAAACTGATACCTACACCCCTTGGAAACTTATTCACTAAGTGATCTTAAGATAAAAAAAAGTAAAAGGGTGGAAATATTCTTACCCCAAAAAAGTGTAATTCCTCCCTACCTCTTGTACTTAGGGTTCCTTCAATCCCTATACATTTACCTAGTCTCGTGAAAACATAGAAGAATACATATTTATTTATAAAAATCATATTATTCTATATTAAAGGGTCTACCTAACTTGATCATGGAGTTACCATATTGAAGATTCTCCACTCATCCTCGACCATGCCCTTCCATTCCTCATCCAAGCTCATACCACCCCACAAGACCCTATATCAAGATATAGCTTCAAAATAAATAATTATAAAAAATTGTAACTAATTATTTAACTAAATCCAATGAGAAATATCTCTAAAAAGATCATTGGGCATGGGTAAATCACTAAATCTACCACCAATAGAACTTGTAAGGTCCTCCATGTTCCACTGACACTGTCATGTAAAATAGAACTTTCATTCAACATCCCATCAATGACCAATTTCATCTAATTTAATTAGGAATCACAAATAAATTAAGGAATAATCTAACCTCAACTGAAATGGAAAAAATATGACAGGTTTTCCTCTACTTAGGATATCCTCTAGCTAAGCCACCCAAAATCCCCATCATTCTCACAAAATTCCGCCATGATTCTCTAGAATCTATTCCAAAACCATAATTAGAGACCTCAAAAATGAAAAAAAAATCATAAGAGAGGAGGAGAGGGATAATGGGAGGAATATACCTCGAACTTTTTGTGTAAATTCCCTCAAATTGTCCACTTTCCAGGGGTCTAATCGGAGTAATATAGAGTAAGATAGTTGAGTAACCCTCCCTAAGTGCCTCATCCAAACAAAATCCCAAGGGGTGACACTAAAATGATGGGTTTTCCTCAGGATAAGGGAATCCAATGGTGTATCCCTAGGTGATCATAGTGTGACAGCCCATCTTGATTCTAGGTTATGGTATGGCCAATAGTTTCATAGTGTGATACCTCACTCATGGTCACTCTTCCATAATGTGACATATCCCTCAAAAAACATATGTCCCTAACAAACCCAGGATCTAAGGCCCAAAACCCTTATGGTGCCACCACCATCCCTTTGTAGTTCATATTCTATAGCAAGTAAAGTCATAGTGCATACCCTAAGGTTTATGGTATAATCACATAAAAATAGAGGTTCATCCCTCATCAAACCTTATTCTGGACATGAACCCTTTGGTTCATGGCATGACCCACATCCTTCTACTAAAATTTTTAGTATAGCCACCCTGACCCCACTTCAATGTTCACTTGATTACCCAAAACATCTACTGGACCATGATCCACTTCAAAAAAACATATCTTTAACATGTTACAACACTTTAATTCCCTTTCTGAATCCCAATTCTCAAAAATACCCTAGACTAGGAATAAAAATTATAATTTCCCCATAAACAACAACATAAAAATCCAAAGGTAATTACAAAATCCCCACCATAATGCTTCCCAAAATTTAGACTCCACATTTTTTCTCTAACCATCATTCATGATCTTCCTCAATTATAAATTTATGAATAACGCATTGGGTTCTATTCCCAAATATTAAATGTGATTCCACTATGTAACTATATATATAATGTCATGCTATCATCTAAAAACTAAGATACCCTGTGAGTTCATGATCCCATACCATTTATTTTTATAACCAGAATCTTCCTCCAATGATTCATGTATTAACAAAGCTACTCTCAAATGCTAAAATCATTAACTATAATCTTATTGAATGTAAATTCCATCTAACCGAAAGGAATCCCTTGATACTTCCTCTCTCAACAATCTGGAGGCACATTATTCATGCCAAGGTGAATCAAATGATCACCCACCACCTGGTTGTTATCCAAAAATTGTTATGTTTCCACCCATGCTTCTATTTCACCATTTGAAATATCATATAAAAACAATAGGGCTAGGAATCCAACTAGTCCATCCCTCTAAACCAACCTCGATAAAAAAATAACTCAAAGCATTTACTATCTTAAAATATCAAGGAGTATCATGTCTGTTTTATCTACCCTCATAATGGTATCTACATCATTATGGTAACCCATTCCCATCCATAGATCACATCACTTGGGTGTTCCATGCCTTCATTGATCCATCAATAAGGAATATAATGCATTTAATTCCCAAAACAGATTTGGATTCTAGTACTGATCCACTATTGATCTCTATATATCCCTTGCATAAAGGGAATATATATTCATCTCCAAAAAAAACATATCACTGAATGATAAACTAGACCTACCATTATAAAGTTTCTCATGAGTTAAAATCATGGACCCCTGATTATAATTCTACTAACAGATTATATGGGAAAATGCTACATTAGTTTTTGTTTATGATTTATGTGGTTAAACATATATCTCCAAAAAACCTAATCACACACAAGTATATGAATATTTTGTTAAAAATCTATTAAAAATATGATGAACATACAAAAACCTCTTACCAATACGACAAGATCGAAAACCATAGATATAAATCTCTAATAAACCCATCTTATCTGGATAAACATCTAAACTATACTAATGAAAATAAAGAAAACCAATATTATAAGCCTAGTAACCTACACTTCCCATAGTAAAGGTGTTCATGGAAAACTCGTTTAAGGTCCATATCAAGCTCAAAAAAATCTTCATTCCATGTTTACCATGTCATAAAATAGTAAGATAAGAGAAAGATGATATGATACCACTTTGTTACACCTCACATTGATTCCACTCATCAATATCTTATCAAATAACATAAAATGGACTTAAGCATTCCTCCCTATATGCCATAGGCTTCCAACTCATGATGAGGGATAAATAAAATATTGGGGATACTATTTCCTCAAATACGAGTAAATAATTGCATAAATAACTTTTCATTATCCAAAATAAACATCAGAGTATGAGTAATCGATAATAAAACATATACAAGCTATAATAAGGAAATGTTTTAATATGAGTATACATCCCATTGACCACCCATTGGGAATATCACATATATAAAATAGAAAAAAGAAAAAAAAATTATGATGATATAGTTATATCCTTAATCCTCATCAATCAATATTCAATACCTATTGAGCTTCCCTAGTATGATCCACTACACATCCTATTCTCAGAATAGTAAAATAGATATATGGTTTGTGTATAAACTAGAGTGATTGTAAATGGTAGATAAATATATCTCATTAGAATATCATCAAGTTCCCCTAATATAAATCATATTATGAATGTGTGTGTATGTGGAATATATAATTGAAATAAACATGAACACACAAGATTTTCAGAACATAATATTCTAACTAGGACACCATGAATCCATATATATTGAGTAACTATGTGCTAACTAGGCCACCATAACACCTAAATCATCCAAAGTTGGAATCATGTTTCCTTGTTCCACATGCCTAAGAATATACCTGAAGATACAAGGTAGGGAATCGCCCCAAGTCCTAACCAGTACCCAAATATGAAATGTAGGGTAATGAATCTAAAACATGGACAATCTTCCTCAATTAATTTTGCGCTAAATCAAAAATTTTGACCACCCCTTATCACTCAAGGGAACTCTCCCATTAGGTATCAACCTCTACCTTGTCACTCAATGAAGGTACATGTATAACATTTTGAACACTATATTATCACTAAAGTTAGGGTCTATCATCATCCCCTAGACTAACCTTCTCATCCAAGGAGGTCCATGAAAACACCTTCCCACTAAATTTAAGGCTATTATTCTGACCACTATCTTATCACTCGAGGTATAGTCTGGTATCACATAACAATATGGACCAGTCATCTCACTCATAATGTCCCAAACCAACACTTTATCAGTCAAGGTGATGTCATTATCCAAACCACTATCTTATTACTAAAGTTAGGTCTGATATCAGGTCACAACCTCTTCTTTATTACTGAAGGTAGGGTTCTTCCAACAACTTAACACTCATGGTAAGTCCAATCCTTGAGATACATCATCACCATGATGATATCTATCATATCTCACATAGATATGGTCAGAAAAATGTAAACAATAATAATATGGGCATGTAACTGGTCCCATGATCTCACCAGCATTTCACCTAGAATCTAGTCACTAGAGACCTAGACACACACCGTGATTTATATCTATTCCTCTAATATATCCTTATAACTACATTCTAGTCCTCTCAGGATTCAAATCTCCCCCATCAATTAATCCAATATTTTATTTCAAACTTATCTCAATATATTATCTTGACATTAATATATATCTAACATCCCATGGTGTCATCATATCATTTTGGATCTTCCCACCCAAACCTCAAGGGTCTATTATAATACTCATCAAATTCCATTGTAATAAATCGTTCCATTTTCCTAGGGATCATATTGAGAAAACTTACACTAATTATCTTGGAATCTTGACACCAAATCATCAATCCATTCCCTTAACCAATATACAAGTCCTTTCTTTCATATTTTTTTAGAGATTTATTAATCCATCACCCAAAGGAAACCCCTCTCTGGCACACTATATTAAGACTTGGAGAAAAAATCACACTCATAGTTCACACCCAGTCTTAATCTATACTCAAGAAGTGTGCTACTCACTACACATGATACTTACAGTAGTCGCACCCATAACCGCTAAGATTATTCCCCATATGACATCCCAATTTTTCAAAATAATCCAACATTGGATTCATGTGTCACGTACTATATCTTGAGACCTTTTGTGGCATCTTATAAACTCAATTGTCACCTTTTACCCTTGGAAGCATAGTCACTAGATGATCCCAATATATACAAAGTGAAAGGGTTCACTTATATGAGTATGTGGAGGATTAATTCCACCCTCCTTCCTTTACCTAGGGAACTATTAGTCCCTATTTCTTTACATGGTACCATGAAAATATGTTGTCTTTCACACTCATGTATAAAAAAAATTGTATTAAAAGGACTAAATACATCAATCGTGGAATTATTAACCTCATGATGATTCAGTAATCACCATCCAAACACATCAATGACTCATCCAAGCTTATAATTCTTCCCAGGATCTTAGCTCAAGCCACAAAATTTAAATAAATCATTATAACAAATATAATTAATTACTCAACTTAATCCAATGGGGTGTAATTATTTAAAATTTTCCAAGAAACATCACGGAACTGAAACTGTGACCAACCACACTCAAAATATCTATCACATACCCCCAAACCATAATGGGAAAAACCGAATCATCTATCACCTGATAAATAACAAATTTTATTCAATTTAATCAAAAACCCAATATAAATTAGGGTGGTGGATTTTTGAAATTAAAATGGTGAAAAATGTATTTTCTTCCTCCTATCAGGAAACCCTTGAGCCTATACATGAAAAATTTCCATCATTCCCTCTCAATAATACCACATTATAGTGTAATTGATTCCAAAACCATAGCTAAAGACATCGGAAATAAGAAAAATCAAAATTAAGAGATGAGTGTAGCGATAAAGTCAACAATGTGCCTTGAATTCCCACTAGAAATGATACAAAACTCTGCCCTTTAAAAAGGGTTTAAATGGAATGAATATATGAAGAGGAGCCAACTGAATGGCCATCTCAGAGAACCAAATTGTCATAAATCCCTAGGGGGTCTCCCAAAAAATTATCGATCTACACTTTTTCAGAAAAAACACAGAAAATTAATATCATGATATGTAGCTAATGGTTTACAGCATCATGTTTGATCCTTTATCCAAATTATGGTGTGACCTAAAGATTAGTGTTGTAACATATCACCCACATTCACTTCTATTTGGCATGACCCAGCCCACAAGGTGACCCCCCCCCCCACTAGAAGATGAAACACACAATGCCTTGGTCACTCACAGAACATCCACTATATTTTAATGATGTGTCCTCCATGATATATAAGTTCATGTTTAATCCCATATTGGTCACTATTAGATCACCCCCAGGTATAGGGATTGAAATTCTGTCAACCTTAGTCACCATAATGCACCTCTAGGTCACACCATGACCAATGATAAAATTTCCAATATAGTAACCCAAACTCTGCTCCAACATTCACTTGAGTACCAAAAATATATAATATATCTCGATCCATTTCCAAAAAATTATCCTTGATATTTTCCAACCCTTTAATTCAAATCTAAATCATGATTCTCAAAATATCACCCGCTCGAAGACCAAATATTCAAATGCCTCCCAAAAACGTTAACCTAAAAATTTATAATTCGTTATAATATGTGATATCATAAACAATGATAGACCTACTAGGAAATACAGTATCATAAATTCAAGAAGTGTGTGATACAAAATTTTACTAGATAAAAGACATTGATAAATGGTTTTAAATAAAAAAAATTATAAAAACATTCGTTGATATGGACTCCTAGGTATTGCGCCGAATTGATGTGGCTTAAAACTATGCCGAAATTTTATTTATAATTGTGATAATTTTATAAGGTTAGTATTATATATGGAAATAATTATAGAAATATATAGTTTTTAGATAATGAAAATTCTCTACATTATAATTTATGTGATGTATTAATATAAGTTAATATTTGAGATATGAAGAGATTATTTTTCTTATAAATTAGACAATTTAATAAGTTTGAATTGAACACATATACAATGTAAATAAAATTATGATTTGTTTTTATTTTTTCATGAATGAAAAGTTTTTTCTCTTATATATGTAAATTTTCTTATAATTTATAAATTTTTGATATTCTTGTTTAAAAAAATTATTTATATGTTGTGTCGTTAAATTATGATGTGTTTATAGGTACTACATTAATATATGAAATTTTCATTCATTTATTTAAATCATTATTTTCTAATATTCATAAATTAAAAAAAAATTATAATTTTTTTTTGTAAAATTAAATTTTTTAAATTTATTCTAATAAATATAATACCATGCATTTAAATAATCAAAGGTTAGATATTACATGAAATTAAATTTAGTTCAACCAATTTTAGTGATTTATTCTTTTTAATGTCAATGTGGATATTTTTATAAATTATTCTCATCATATTTTAATTTAAATAATTATTGAAATACTAATCCATCATTGAGTAATAGTTTATGTATTACTATGATTTGGTTCTGACATTCTACTTGTATGAGGAATTAGTTACCTTCTCCAAATTTGTCTGGTGGGTACCTATCACATCATATGTTCTCTTAAATATTATTATGGTTTAATATTATTTTATTATATGGCATAAAAATTGATTGGAGTAACATATGTATGTGATTCCATGTGTTTATAAAATTATATTTATATTTTAATACATACAAAAAACAAAATTCATTAGTTTCATAGGAGTTAAATATTAAGTTGATTGAAGAACATTAATTGGGTTGAAGGAATTTGTTTAAATAATTACAATATTAGAAACATTTATAAATATAGGGAATTCATTGGATTTAATTTTATATATATATATATATATTAGATTGTGAGATATAAAAAATATATCAAAATATAAAGCTGTAATATTTCTTCCAAATTAAAAAATTACCAATTCCTCAACCACAAAAATGTGTAAGTCATGTTTAGACTAGTGTTTTTAGATTATATTTTGTATGCTTTAATAGTTAAAAATCAGAGATTAAGAGAAAAACATATTTCAAGTAGATCTATTGTCTTGTAATCTAACACTAAACTTGGGGATACACTCTTCTTAGTAATCTTAACCATTAGTTTTTTAGAGAAATAGAATTTGGATAATATGATCTATGACATAGAACAATATGTTTTTCTATCAACTATCAAATAGTTATATATGATTCAAATGACATTTTTTTAGTCAAAATATTTATAACATAATAGAATATCATAATTAAGTAATGATGAAATATAGTTCTTTCTCCAATAATAGATATGGTGTAAGTTGTTGTATCTTACACACAAGTATATTATATATGAATTTATAAATCATTTTTATTTTTTTTATTATTAAAAAAATGATATGTTTAGATTAATATTTAAGAACGATAAGTTAATGGAAATAGTTTTGAAAATTGGTATTTTAACTTGAGAAGTGTTCTCAAAAGAAACGTTGTTATCATTATGAATTATATGTTATATAGATGTTGATCACCATGTTTTCAATAATATAAAGGGTTACAATATTGTAGGGGAATTATCTATTTTTACACAGTTAAATTGCTCTTGAATTTAATAATTTTTATAATTTTTTATCCCCAATTAGAAATATCATTTTGATTTCATGTTTGAAAAAAAATGATTTTCATTAATGTTAAATGAAAATATTTTTTCTAAATACATGAATATAATATATTTTTCATTTGATATATGATAAATTATTTATTCAATTTGGTCTAAATAATCCAGTTTATAATATAGATAATTAGAAGATCTAATGAAGTTTATTCTAAATCAACTAATGTTTTGTTTGATGAAAAATATAAAAGGATAATATTATATTGAATCTAATATATGTTGATGTATGTTATAAAATGAACACTTGAGTGGATGGTCACTATATTTTCTAATATTTTTAATTTTCCTTTATTCATAATTGTGATATATAATATGTATGGTATAAGTAATAATATTCATCAATAACACTAATTTTTATAATAATTGAGCCACAATTCAATTGATTGGTTAAATGTTTAGAATAGTTTCATGCTTTGATTAGTAAGACCTTCTAATGAATTTTAACTAAAATTAGTTTCATTTAGAGTATCATTAAAGGAAACACATTATATATGGATTGGTAATGTATTGGTTTATCATTTTTAATGATTTTCATTTATGAATCATACATACGGTGTTCAACATGACCTTGAAAATTTATTATTATTTATTTTCAAACCCAAAAAAATGAAGGCTAGTATTTTAAATAATTAATTTAGAAAAAAAATAGGGTTTCATGTCTAATTTTTTTTTAAAAAGAATATATATTTTATGATATTAAAGTTTGGAATTTGAATTTATGATGTGTGTGTGTGTTGATATATATTGTTATAAAAAATATTACAATTCATAATTTGGATGATGAGTTAGTTTCACTAGGTTTTTTGAAAACCTAACTAGATGATGAAAAAAAATGGTGTTGTGTAGAAAACTAGGTTAGTGGGAGTGTTGTTGTCTTATATATATATATATATATGAGTGAATTACATATTAAATATTATATAGGAATAGTGAAAAATTCTTGATATGATTACTATAAAGAGTAAAATACCTATAAAGTTCTAGTGATAGCCACTTTATTTTCTTAAAAAAATCTTAACTAATTTAGAAGAATTTATGTTGTTTTCTAAAAGTAAAAAAGTTTTTTAAAAATTTAAATCGGTTCAAAATAGTGTCAATTTGGATTTTTTTTATTTTAATAATAAGATTAAATAAGGATATAAAGTAGTTCCATGTGTTTATTTATTTCTTTTCAAAAAGATAAATACATGATAATATTAGAAATATTAAATTATGTAAAAAGGATCTAAAAGTTTTTGAACATAAAACCATTCAAAATATAGGATAAAATATTTTTCTCAACATTAAATACAAAAAAAATCTTTAAGGAAACTATCTCATTAAAATTGTTTTATTGGGATATTAATGTACTGATTTTTAACATTCTATATGATGATATATTAGGTGTGACATTTTTCAAAAAATGTTTTTGAAAATACTATAAAAATTGAAATAATAATAAAATATTTAAAGAACTTATGGGTAATGATGAAATAAAATTAGTCAATATGTATATATCTTTGTTATTATATTATAAAATTATTTATAATATAATAATAAATTGTGTTTTTATAAAGGAAAATACCAAATTGTCATTTATTCTTATGTGTTTAATTAAAACTTGAGAGTTGAATGAAAAATAACCCCTTAAAGGTAGACATATGACTTATTCCAAATTGATAATAGTCTCTAAAAGAAATTATTTATGATGATATGTTAATATTAGTATGAGTATGGGATAATAATAAGATACAGAGATCACACATAAGACACAAGTATAACTTATATCCTTGATTGAAAAACTTTAGTATACCATATAGAATATCATACAAATTTCTATTATTATACTTAGGGTTCATATTTAATAGTAATACCAAATACATGAGATTAATAAGGTACCCAAAAAAGTAAACATTCATAGTTAAATATAATTCTTATGAAAGTATTTATTATTGAGTTAATTATAGGTAACATGGTAAGTTTTCAATCATGTATTGGGTTTCACTTAACAAATATGGGTTTTCCATTATATATATTTTCTATGGAATTAAATACATCTATTAAGTGATGATAAGGAATTTTATATTTTTTCATAAATATTTTATTTTTTTAGGATTATTTTTAGATTAATTTCGTGTGTTTTGAGACTAAATCAAAGCATATAGAGTGGTTTGTATACTATAGGTAATTTTTTGAATAAAAACTACATATAGAAAAATTATGATGTGATTTTCATTCATTCATGATATAATTTGAAATATGATTCATTTGAAATTCATTAAATGATATTTTGATGTACCTTTGTGTGTGGAACTCTGTCGTGGAATATTAAATGAAACAAATCAAAGTTTAATTAAGAAAAGTTGGTAAATTCAAGATGAAGAATTATAAGGGAGTTGTTTGTATTCGAATTCATGATATATAATTGAAATGATAATGTTATGTATGTCCAAGATCAATATTTTATCACAAGTTAAACATAACATACACCCCCCCTTTGGAGTGTTTAAGAGATAATGCTTCCATGCATCTCATCTTAAGATAAGATAATAATAATAATTTCATCTAACATTCATCATCTTCAAAATGTGACAGTTCAATAATGTAGCATGAGATAAAATATTAGGATAATGTCAGATTCTACTATATATAGAGGAAACATACTAGATCTCATCCATTATAATGTGATACGAGCTTCTTCCTAGGATATCATTCTCAACTCAATGTCAGCTTTGCCTTTGATTTAAGACAGTGAAAATTTGAGTATGTAATAGGATTTTTTATTCTAAATTTACCCATAATGTGAAAAAATTAGCACATTATAAATTTCAATGAATTAAATGATTCAATATTAATAATAGTATCACTAAAAGTAATGATCAACACTAATATGGTGTCGAATAAATTTTGAAAAATTTTCTTTTTCAAAAAAAATCAAAGCCATGTCGATTTGACAAAGATCTATCTAACTCTCTAATTATAAGAAAATTAAGTTTCATAACATATTTTAATTAGGTTCATCCCCATTGTGTATGGCCACATCCTCCATGTATGGTTTTTTTATCCTACTCGTACATGAATGATCTCTTTTTATCAAAACCAACCAAGTGTGAGGGAATGGCCTTAAACTGTAAACAATAGTTGCACCAACCAGTTTAATAAGCACTAACATGTTACCATGAAATAATAGATATAATTATTCTTGAATAAAAACCACTAAAAATATTGACTCTCTATAGGAATTCATGTATATGATCATCTTAATTTGTTACATATATATATCCTCATAATTTCCTCTCTACATATTGATGCTCATTTTTTTATATTTATTTCACAAAAAATTAGTAATAAATTTTCAATATGTTTTAAAATATCAAAACCATTGAATTTAATAGGTTTAAATAACTTATTTGGAACCATAAATTTCCACTATATGCATGATATAACCTTAAAAACACTTAATATAAACTCACCTTTTCAAAATCATTGAATATCTAAAGTAATTAGGAAACATATTTATCACGGCATGATGATCTCAGTTGTAGTGTGATGTCTTAAAATGTAAAATTACTATAAAATAAAATCTCACATATTTAATAGAATTATATTCTAATTTCAATGTGATTCCCTGTGGACTTCTCAAACTAGTGGGATACCAAAAATGTAATTCCCTATGCCCATACAATTTAGAAAATTTTAGAATAAATTTCAAATTCTAATTTTAGTGAATTGTTTTTTTTTGAGAACCATAATTAAAAATATAATTATAAAGATTTTAATACCATAAATAAATATTTTTAGACTAGTATTATATATCATTAGGTTTCATGGGGGCTTGAAGGATACTCGAGAGAGGCTCGGGTGGCTGTTGTAGCTGAAACTATAGTAAACCACATGCCAACATGTAAGCACCCACTAGCTGGTCAGTGGTGTCTATATGTATCTTTTCTAAAAGGGGTAAATTTAATTTTCATTCTGAACTTATGTGGGGGTATAACCATCTTCTTTTCCCTCCCTTTCTCATCAATATTGTGGATAGGACCCCGTCCTTCTCCTCTTCCCCCAAGCCCAGGGTTTTCCATTGTGGTGTTTTCAGAAATTTTGATGTGAGACTTCTCACTTATTGACCTCTTTTGGTCCTCTGGTGCTTCTTCAACTTAGTATTTCATTTTATATTCCACATTATCATGGTGGAATTTCTTTTTCCTCGTGAGAATTTAGTATTTCAAAGTAAGAGGAGGATCCGAGATGATGTATGCCCACCATCACACATCATTTTCATGAAGGTATGTTATAATGTCAAATTTTCTATTGTTTTATCTTCAAATTTAAATAAAAATACTTATGAAATTTCTAACTCCCCAACCCCAGTTACCTATATTCGGTGAATTATTACATAACATTAGCATGATACAAGAAATCATGTCCGGAAAGACCGATCGGTTTAGTAGCCTTGGAAATACTAGATATATTCATAAGTTTTACATTACATTATAATATGAAAAACTACACCAACATAGTATCCATAGGCCAAACACATATCCCTTATACTATCCCTGTAGGTCATTCATAATACACTTCTTCACATCCTGGGAAAAATAAAACATAGAAAGGGGTGATCTCAGATGCTCAGTAAGGATAAAAATATAGCAGAAACCTTCATAAATAAGCATAAACATTTAATGAAATGTATATGACTAAAACAAAATCCTTTTAAACTTGAACATAATCATAATATGGAAAAGATAAAATCAAATAATTCCATTTAATTATTCACATGGATATTTTACTAGTTGAATAATCACATGAAATATCAATAGCCACTTTCATAATGATGGAATGCATAATGCCAGACTTAATAACCATATAGTAAAGGCCTTGTTCCAAGACACTAGTTTGTCTCATGAGACCTACCGATGAATCAAGAAACTATAGTGGGCTCTACACATCACTTATTAATTCCAATTCATTCCTCATATGAAAATGTTGAAAAATAATATAAACATTCGTACTAAAACTAGAATACAAAATGTCAACAATTTAACCTCAAACCATGAATGGTATAAAAATAGCACATCCATAGTCAAACATAACTCATTAAATACAATATGGAAGATTGTATTATAATAAATTAACCTCAATCAAGAATAATGAAGGATATTGACATAGATACAAATAATCATCAAAACTATTTGAGAGAGATATCCCCCTTTTTTTGAAAACATTTAAAAGTATCATTATTTATCAAGAAGCAGTTAAAAAAGATTTTTGAACCAAAGTTTCACATACCAATTTGAAAATTTTAAAAGTAATTTTAATTTTAAATCATTAATTTCCATATAAATAAAACCTTAAAACCATTTTTCAAACATGGACATTAATGAGAAAGATTTATAAGAATAAATCTTTAAAACATTTAAAAAGATATTTTAGTTAGAGTTCCTAACCAAAAGAGAGACACTTGAATACAAATAATTAAGGTAATAAACTATTTATAATATCATGAATATGAAGGGATTCATGATATACTATGTCAAATTACATTATATACACTATATAAAAGTGAATTGGTGTACAATAACAAAGAAGTCTCAATGGAATGTAAATTGAGATGAAATCCCTTGTAAAGACTGTATCCTTAGATTAAGGGTAAATCAATGACATAATTATGTGTGAAAAATATAAATACACTCAATATGATTGGATATTTAGTGTAAATTAATCAGAGTACATTCACACATATTCTTGTTAATACAACACCAATGACATGGATGTTTAACTCAGTGAATGGAAATTGAGTTAAGATAACTCTTATCAAGTTCATATCAATGACTTGAGAAATTATCAACGGAGTGACTATGTTTATCAAATGTATATCCACACCAAGGGGAGTGGAAATTAATACATAAATAATAAATAGTTAATCCCCACATAATCTTGGAGTAATAAAATCAATGAAGTATGTGTAAAGTCGAATGAGTGGAAATTGAAATTTGAAATTCCCTTACCGATTTGGTAACTTATGAAACATACACCCCATGAAACAAGGATCATACAATAAAAATGTAAATACCCATATATTAAAGTATATTACACCAAGAATACAATCATGGGTAGTAAATATGCCACACAAAAGGAAATAGTGTCCAATATAGCATGAATCTCACGGAAATACAAAGTGAGATGAAAAACCCTTACTTCATTGAAATCAATCGGGTCATATGACCAAAAGTTAATAACCACCAAATGAATCATAGAAGAAAATGAATATAAATAGAATAATTATAAAATATATCAAATGGAATTACACAATACACCATATTTAATAAATAAGTGGAAAACAATGGAAATCTCAGGGAATTAAAAGTGAGATAGGAGACCCCCTACATCATGTACAACTTAACTTGTTCGTTATTTAATATCCTGAATAATAAACTAAAGTTAATTTATACTTGATTAAAAACCTCTTTCAAGTTTATTATTTCTTTTATATCACTTATTACCATGTTATTAACATTATTCAATCATTTAAGTTAATAATGGTCATTTTGTCGATATTTGGTACTTCAGTCAAAAATGAACTTATTATCATTACAAATTGTCCATGTGGTCAAAAGTATATTATCTCCAGTATAATATTCATGATTTAAATATCATATATCATATATATCCAGTGTATATATATTTATATATATTTATAATTAGTTCATTATTTTTTAATATTAGAAATGAAATGCACCGTTCATGGACACGGTAAGCTGTACGTACGGATGAACGCTATTTTCATTTCGATTTCATATTTAATGAAATGAAAACATAATGATACATAGGTATATTATAATTCCAGTATAATATTATATGATATATTTTTTACATAATTTAATTAACTCTATACTTTATAAGTTCCATGTATGTCGTGAATGAATCATATCACCTTGAGGGGGTGGTAGTCTGCATTTCCTCAAATGAAATCATCATGGTCACACATATTAGAAAGTATAAAGGCGTGTTTTTAAATGAAAATTACATAATAATAGATAAAAACATTATATATAATATATAAATATAGTGACATCATAATGGCCACCATTAGAGGCGGTAGGAGAAAATTGAACAATCATCGTTTCGTGAGACGTTAGTTTTCCATCCACAGAAACAATATGTTTTTCACCCATTAGATGGATGTGTGTGTAAGTGTAGTTCGAATCCTTCTCATAAAAACATCATAGTATATTTAGGATACTATTTTTGTTATAAAATAAAGGAATAAGAAGATTTTAGGGGTTAGAGAAGTAAAATAAAACAAAAGAAAACAAAAGAATTTAAGAGAAGTGTTACCTTTAATTTGGGTAACTTCCTTTGGATTGAACCAAAAGGTCTTATTGAAGTGCCTTATTCCTAAGTTAAGGATTATAAGAGGAATATTGGGATATTGAGAGCTTATTCGGGTAGGTTTTGGATGAGACAGGGGGCTTGAGAGGTGTGTGGAATGGGTTAGAAGCGGTGTCCTTTCATAAGGGGAGGAGGGGCTCTTTAGGAAAGTGTGAAAATATTATTTTATTATATAGTGATATTCGATTTATAAACGTCCAAAACTAAGTAAAGTATAATATAAGAAGACTCATGGTCGAAATAAAATCATCCAATAATAATTGGACAGGTTTTGGATATTATTTTAATATTAATAATCATATTTATTTAAATCATTTATTAATGAGGAAGATACAACATCATTTTTGTGTCATATATAATTTAATTTATTTGATGTATAAAAATTATAATAAAACACAATGTTGTAGTAAATTATTTTATCTTTACAATGAATATTTATAGTCGAAAATTTGACGTATATAAACCCATGTAAAAATTGATTTACTAAAAGATATATTTGTTTATGTCATTTTTTCCTTTACATTAAGTTAATTAAAATAAAGTGCCATTATCATTCATAAGTAGCTCCATGGGGTTCCAAAATTGACCCAAGGATACCCATGGTCTTTCATGACTCATCCAACAAGGTTAGGACAATTGTTAATTTAATTTTGTATTATTATAATATTTTTTTTAACTTGAATTACCTTATTTACCTTTAACCGCAGTAAATAAAAGTCAAAAGTTACTATTCACAAAAAAAATTTATTTTCATCTTATTGAACACATTTTACTTACTAATATAAACCATATATGTTATATTTTTTAAATTCAATTCACAGAAGTGGTAAAATTTCATTTAAATGAAAAATTAAGTTTTTTAACTACTACTAAGTGGTTTCACTATTCATCAAAAATTGAAGCTTTTCATAAAAATACAAAAAATTCAGCCGAAGCTATATTTGATATTCCAAATTCAAAAATGATTTCTATTTTACCAAATTCAAAACATATAAGTTTAATTAAATAATTTAAAATTAATTCCCACTGTCAAAACAAATACCGTGTTTTTAAGAAACAAAAACTATCAAAAGATTGACACTTGTTTATGTACAAATTCAAAGTGAAATTAATTCCAATCACTAATACTGGATTAAATGGTAAAAATATAATCTAATTATAGTTTCAAACCATTCGAATTTATAATTAAACACTATAATTTATTTTTGATTAAAAAATTGTTTTCAATTAAAATTTATTATTTTTCACTATTCAGCAAAATATGAAAGTTATCATAAAAACACAAAAAAAATTATAGAAACTAAATTTTTTATGTCCAAAATCTAGATAAGAAGTTTATTTTTTAAAATTGAATATATAAAAGTGTCAAATATTGGATTTAAAAAAGGTTCACCATTAAAAGGTGGTAAAATTGAGTTTTTTTTTAAAACATACATTTTTTTATCTGAAGAATTGAATTTGTTTTTATAATATGTATAAGAAACACATAATACATAGGTTAAAATTATATGGAGTCTATAAAATTAAAAATCCAGTTAATACTATTCATATTTTTTTCTTGAATGGCTAGTTTGGTAAGTCATGGTGCGCTCAAACTCAGTGTTACGTATAGTACAAGTTATTGAATTGGTTTGAAGAGATAACGTACTGAGAAATATTGGGGTGTTACATTCTCCCCTTCTTCAATAAATTTAATCCTCTCAATTTGAAATTGTTCTTCAAAAATAAAATGTTAAAAATTGAAAAAATACCTTTGTGGAAAACCCACATCAAAAATTGGGATAATAAAAATTAGTCTTAATAAGATGGAAAGGGAATGAAAAAGTCACCACCAAATTATGATATCGATTAGGAAACATTGGTGGAAATTAGAGACACGGAATTGGAGGGAAAACATAAATATTTATAGGGAGTGATTGATGTCATAAATCAGAAACAAGTGTAAAATTGAGGGCCTCAAAGCCATCAATCTATGGTGATTTAAAATATCATCGGCCCAACAAAACATAAAGCATTAGGATAACACATTTTTGGTTTTAAGATCCCTTCCATAAAGTTTAATAATTAATTTATTCATAAAATAAGATATATATATATATATATATATACTTGACAAGTAGAGTTTCATCATTCATCTAATTCTTACCACAAACTCATCTTTCACTTCAAACGATGAGTATTTAAGTTGACTTGGTTACACCTGATGCACTAGAATCAACTTATAGAGAATCAAATAATCTATAAAGGATGAGCTATATATTTCCCTTTTTTATAGATTAACCAAAACCAAACTGGTTAGTAAAAGATTAGATGATCCCCAAAATGAATAAACTTTTAGAGAAGGAAATACTAATCTTAATTTTCTAAAATTAAACCAACAATACCCAAAGTTTAGGAAATACCATTCAATAAACAATTGTCCACAAAATCTTTCAATATAATCCAAACTAATATTGAAACCCAAAACTCAGAAGAATTTTCTTACGTAGTCTTCCATGTTAAATTGTATCTCTAAATAACATCGACCACTCTTAAAGCCACATACTTAAAAGTAATTAACCTAATCACATATTCTCTGTGATAGGTAAATAATTTACATAAGTAACCTAAATCCCTATAAATCCACAATAAAAACAGGGATAAAACCCACCATTACTCCTCAAATAAAATCCCATTGTTTTCTATTTTCCTTAGGCATATATTTTTACCAAAAGAGTGAACATCTTTCCAAATAAAATTTATCACTTAATCACCAAATCATTTTCCTATACTAAGGATAAATCGTAAGTTCCCAATATCAACATATTATTGATCCATAAATTCATTTAACTAAAAGGAATTAGTCATAATAACCAGGGACTTCACGTAGTCTAATGGTAGGCGATAAAACCCAGTCGAACTTTGGTTGTGGGTTCGATTCCCACTGCTTTGTCTGACACGATGGGTTGCCACACGGTCTGCAAGTTTTCCTTTTTCAAAACTATATAATTTTATAATATTCCAAAAAATGAGATACATTCCTCAAAATAACTATAACATAATTTAACCAAAAATGTTATCTCATACCAAGAATTTTCATCCCAAAAATTAATAACCTGTAATTGCCTCAAATTCAAGGGTTATATAATCCCAAATGGTTTTTTATAACTATATCCACAAAAGAAGAGATAATTCTTCCTCAAATATCATTTTTACAAAACGAACTGTATAGTTACACATAAAATAGAATAGTGTTCTGAATTAATCCCATACATTTAAACATTTCTCCATCCATTTATTTCCACATAGGTTCTTCCTTGACCAAAAGGTTATCTTAGAGAATAGTGCATTTACTCGGGTAATGGCCAGGTCCCTTATATTTATGGTAAATGACTGTAAATGGATTCTTTGGATCATTTTTATTTTCTTCCATAGTACTATTTATTTTCCCATGACAATTCATTAATTTATGTCCTTCTTTCCCACACATAAATCATTTCTTTGTTCCATTGAGACATTTTCCTGGGTGTCTCCTTCCACATTTCCTGTATGACGGAAATTGAGATTTCTTTTCTCCATGGTCTCCACTACTAGAGCTCTTATCATTCATCGCCTTTCTTTTCTTTGTTGAGTCCAGGAGTTGGTTAATATATATATTTTTGATCATATTTTAGGAAAAGTGATTTGGCATGAACATAATATCTTTTACACCTATCAACATTCCATTTCATTGCTCATTTCCACCATTGTTCACAACTTTTACATCATCTTTAATGTTACTATGACTTCCTTGGAATCTAGTCATTGAATAACATAAGAAAGCATAGTGCGAGTCATAAAATCATTTAGAGAATATCATAACACCGTATTTTTAATGTAAAACACCTTAGCATTAACCATGTTTATTTATTCTCATCTTATATTAAAATCCTTTAAATTGGTTTGTAATGAAAATGTGAATTATCCTAAGCATATCATGTGGGAGTGTCGTAACCAAGAGTGCATCAAGGCCTGTTGTCATGTGCCAGGATACCCTGTGTCAAGCCCAAAACTCCTTGTTGGAGTTTTCACTCCTAGATACATCTATGCTAGAGCCGCCTCTACCTGCTCTTATCCAAACAAGGATGCATTTCTTGGAAAATACACAAAATATCTACATTACCAAAATTATAGGAAGTTCTTCTATACTAATCCTCAAAGTGTATCTTAGGGTAATGTGCTCTAATCAGAGTTTATCCAAATCTAGTTTCCGCGGTTTGTACTAAAATTCCTCTGATACCAACTATAACGCCCCGACCCCAGTTACCCAAAGTCGGTGTGTTATTAAATAACATCGGCATGATACAAGGAATCACGTCCCAAAAGATTTATCAGTTTACTAGCCTTTTAAATACTAGATATATTCATAAGTTTTACATTACATTATAAAATGAAAAACTACAACAACATAGTCTCCATAGGCCACACTCATATCCCTCAGACTATCCCTGCAAGTCATTTATAATATACTTCTTTGCATCCTAGGAAAAATAAAACATAGAAAGGGGTGATCTCAGATGCTCAGTAAGTATAACAATATAGCGTAAACTTTCAGAAATAAGTATAAACATTTAAGGAAATGTATAAGACTAAAACAAATGCTTTTTAAACTTGAAATTCAGCATAATTTGGAAAAGATAAAATCAAATACATCTATTAACTTATTCACATGGATATTATACTAGTAGAATAATCACATGAAATATCAATATCCACTTTCATAATGATAGAATGCATTATTCCAGACTTTATAACCACATAGTCAAGGCCTTGTGCCATGACTACAAATAATATTTTTTCTTGGCCTTGTGCTAATATACTAGTTTGTCTCATGAGACCTACTGATTTATCGAGGAGCTATAGAAAGCTCCACCCAGCACTTACTAAGTCCAATACATTCCTCATATGAAAAGGTTGGAAAATAATCTAGACATTCATACTAAAACTAGCATAAGAAATGTCAACAATTTAACCTCAAACCATGAATGGTATAAAAATATCACATCCACAGTCAAACATAACTCATTAAATAGAATATAGAAGATTGTATTATAAGAAATTAACATCAATCTAGAATAATGAAGGATATTTACATAGATGAAAATAATCATCAAAACTATTTGAGATAAATATCACACTTTTTATTGAAAACATTTAAAAGTATCACTATTTATCAAGAAGTTGTTTAAAATAGATTTTTAAATCAAAGTGTCTCATACCGCTTTGAAACTTTTAAAAGAGATATTAATTTTAAAACATTAATTTCCAAATAAATAAATCCTTAAAACCATTTTTAAAACATGGACATTAATGAGAAATATTTATAAGAATAAATCTTTAAAACATTTAAAATGATATTTTTGTTAGAGTTCCTAACTGAAATAGAGACACTTGAGCACAAATAATTGAGGTAATAAAAACATTATAATATCATGATAATAAAGGTATTCATGATATACTATGTCAAAGTACATTATATACACTATATAAAATTGAATTGGTGTATAACAACAAAGAAGTCTCAATGGAATATAAATTGAGATGAAATCCTTTATAAAAATTGTATCTTTATATTAAGGATAATTCAACGACATAATTATGTGTGAAAAATATAAATACACTCAATATGATTGGATATTTAGTTTAAATCAATCATATTACATTCACACATATTCTTGTAAATACAACAACAATGACTTTGATGTTTAACTTAATGAATGGAAATTGAGTTAAGATTACTCTTATCAAGTTCATATCAATGACATGGGAAATTATAAATGGAGTGATTGTGTTTATTAAAATTATATCAAAAAAAAGGGAGTGTAAATTACTACATAAATAATTAATAGTGATTTCCCACATAATCTTGGAGTAAAATAATCAAAGAAGTATGCATAAATCCGAATGAGTGGAAATTGAAATTTGAAATTCCCTTACCGATTTGGTAACATATGAAACATACACCCCATGAAAGAAGGATCATACAATGAAGATTTAAATACCCATAAATTAAAGTATATTACACCAATAATAAAATAATGGGAGTAAAATATACCACCCAAAAGGAAATAGTGTCCAATATAGCATGAATCTCACGGAAATAAAAAGTGAGATGAAAAACACTTACTTCATCGTAATCAATCGGGTCGTATGACCAAAAGTTATTAACCCCCAAATTAATCAGAGAATACAATGAATATAAATAGAATCAAGATAATATATATCAAATTTCAGTACACAATACACCACATTTAATAAATAAGTGGCAAACAATGGAAATCTCATGGAATTAAAAGTGAGATAAGAAACCCCTTACCTCATGTCCAACTTGACGCGTTCATTCTTTAATATCCTGAATAATAAACTAAAGTAAATTTCTACTTTCTTAAGAACCTTTTTAAAGTTTATTATTTCTTTTATGTCACTCAATACCATGTTATAAATATTACGTAATCATTTAAGTTAACAATGCTCATTTTTTCGATATTTGGTACTTGAGTCAAAAATGAACTTGTTATAATTACAAATTGTCAATGTGGTCAAAAGTCTATTATCTCCAGTATCATATTCATGATTTAAATATTATATATATCATATATATTCATTAAATATATATATATATATATAATTAGTTCATGATATTTGGAGATAATAAATGAAATTCATCATTCATGGAGACGGTAACCCGTATGTACCAATGGATGTTATTTTCATTTCTATTTCATATTTAATGAAATAAAAACATAATGATACATAGTTATATTATAATTACAGTATAATATCAAATGATATATGTTTTACATAATTTAATTAACTCCATTCTTTATACATTCTATGTATGTCATGAATGAATCATATCATCTTGAGGGGGTGGTAGTCCGCACTTCCTCAAATGAAATTATCGTGGTCACACATATTGGAAAGCATAAAGATGTGTTTGTAAATGAAAATTACAGAAGCATAGAGAAAATATAAACATAATATATATAATATATAAATACAGTTTCATCATAATGGCCACCATAAGAGGTGGTAGGAGATAATTGAACAATCATCATTTCATGAGACGTTAGTTTTCCATCCACATAAACAGTATATTCTTCACCCATTAGATGGAGGTGTGTGAAAGTGTAGTTCGAATAATTCTCATAAAAACATCATAGTATATTTAGTATACTATGTTTATTATAAAATAAATGAATAAAAAGAGTTTAGGGGGTTGGAGAAGTAAAATAAAACAAAATAAAACGAAAGAATTTTAGAGACAGTGTTACTTTTAATTTGAGTAACTTCTCTTGGTTTGATCCAAAATGACTTATTGAAGTGACTTATTCCTATAGTAAGGCTTCTAAGAAAAAGAGGGGGATATTGAGGGCTTATTTGGGCAGGGTTTGGATTAGACAAGGGGATTGAGAGGTGTGTGGAATTAGTTAGAAGTGGTGTCATTTTAAAAGGGAGAGGAGGGGCTCTTTAGGAAAGTGTGAAAATATTATTTTATTATATAGTGATATTAGGTTTCTAAAGGTCTAAAACTAATCAAATTTGAATATAATATGACTCATGGTGGAAATAAAATCATCCAATAAGAATTAGACTATTTTTTGACATTATTTTATTATTAAGAATTATATTTATTTAAATCATTTATTAATGAGGTATATACTGCATCATTATTGTGTCATTTATAATTTAATTTATTTAAGGTTAAAAATTTAAAATAAAAAAACCATGATGTATTAAATCGTTTTAGCTTTCCAACTAATATTTATAGTCAAAAGGATGACTTATATAACCCCATGTAAAAATTGATTTACTAAAAGATATTTGTTTATGTCATTTTTTCCATTACTATAAGTTAATTAAAATAAAGTGTCATTATCATTCATAAGTGGCTCTATGGGGTCCCAAAATTGACCCAAGGATTCCCATGGTCTTCCATTACTCATCCAATAAGGTTAGGACAAGTGTTAAGGTAATTTTGTATTATTATAATATTTTTTTATGATAAAATTAAACTATTTACCTTTAACCACGGTAAATAAATGTCAAAATTTACTATTCACCAAAAATTATTTTCATCTTATTGAACCAAATATTACATACTAATAACAACAATTTATGTCGGATTTTAGAAATTAAATTCAAAGATGCGGTAAAATTCCATTTAAATGAAAAAGTTAGTTTTTAAACTACTACTAAGTGGATTCAATATTCATAAAAAATTGAAGCATTTTAGAAAAATACCAAAAATTAAGCCTAATATATATTTGATATTCCAAATTCAAAAATGATTTCTATTTTACCAAATTCAAAACATAGAAGTTTTTTTGATTAATTTAAAATTAAATCACATTGTCAAAAGAAATAGCGTGTTTTTTAAGAAACAATAACTATCAAAACATTGACACTTGTTTATGTCCAATTTCAAAGTGAAATTAATTCCAATGACCAACATTGGATTAAATGATAAAAATATAATATAATTATACTTCCAAACCATAAAAATGTATTATTGTACACTATAATTTTTTTTATTAAAAAAATTGTTTTCAATTAAAATTTAGTATTTTTAACTATTCTCCCAAATACGAAGGTTATTAGAAAAATACCAAAAAAATTATCGAATCTAAATTTTTATGTCCCTATTCTAGATAAGAAGTTTATTTTGTCAAATTAAATATATAAAAGTTTTAAATATTTAATTTAAAAAAGGTTCACCATTAAAAGGTGGTAAAATTGCATTTTTTTTTTGAAAAATACATTTTTATGCGAAAAAATGATTTTTTTTTATAATATGTCTACGAAACACATCATACATAAGTTAAAATTATATGGATTATATAAAATTAAAAATAATATTAATACTATTCATAATAATTTTTTGAATGGCTAGTTTGGTAAACCGTGGTGCCCTCGAACTCAGTGTCGCGTATAGTACAAGTTATTGAATTACTTTGAAGAGATAACATACCAAGAAATATTGGGGTGTTACAAAATTTGTGAGTCACATTTAGTATTTTTTCCAGATTGAGGTCAGGGCATGCCATGTGTCATTATCATGGTTTGTTCATGGTTCTGTTGAGATGGTCCAACCAGAGAGATATTTATAGGTTATTCAAATTTTAACAAAATAAAAAATAATTAAATATAATTTTATATTAATTATATTGTGATTATAGTTTGTTAGTATGGGTTTTTTGGTGTGAGTATGGTCCTCATGTGGATTGGTAGTGTTCAGTTGAGTTTGTATGGGATTGGATAGGTCTCAAAGAGACTAGAAGGAGCTTCTAGACTGAGACATTGAAAAGGTAATTCGAATCATCTTTATGTAGGTCTTCCTTGTACTCCCTATATAGTATTGTTACAATATGATTATGATGCATGGGACATGAATTCAAGACATTTAAGTTGTTTACCTATTTTATTAATTGATTAAATTTTTTAATATAAATTGAGTTTTTAACTTAACTAAAATTCCATAAGTCAATTAAATAATGTAAAAATTACACATGGGAATGTGGTTACTACCTCATTAACCTAGGCCGTTGATGGACATGGTCAGGATTTATTTCATTTTCCCTGGATTCTTGGACACCCATTAGTTGTTTTCCATAGAGATAAATTAAATTATTATGACATAATGAACCTTACATATAAGCCCCTGGACACCTCTAATTAGGGGTGTGGAATGACTTGTGATAAATGGCCCAAGAGAGCCATATGAGGACCTTTTTTGTAACACCCCTAGATTTCATAAAATATTTTTTTCAAATAAATTAAATCTTTTTGATATTTTTCATCATATGAAACACTAATATTATATTTCATTACACGTAACTCTGAGTTTAAACAAACCATGATATGCTATTAAAATTTTATTATTCAATATTATAGTTATGGACTAGCTATTGGAATGGTGGGTATGAATAGGATTAACTAAATTATGAAAATATATTGTTTACACTTTTATATAAATTCAATTATCTATTGACCAATTAATTCTAAATGAAAAATAAAACTATTTTAAGATAAAGGAAATCTTTTTTTGAAAAACTATTTTTATGCATGAAAAATCATTTTACCTCGATAAATTGAAAAAATAAATTTTTGTGAATTATATTAATGAAATTTATATATTATATATTCAATAAAACTATTAATTTTATCTTATGTTATTTCTATACAAGGGATAAAAATAAATCTATCTCTGTGATTAAAAATACTATATTTCTAAAAAGCAGTTTTGTCACCTTTGCGCACTTATTTTAAAATTAATTATTTACTCTTTCAGAAAAAATATTTGATAAATAAAATTCATTTTTCAAATAAAAATTTCAAACTTATCTTTGTTTGGATCTTTTATAATGTTTTAGAGGAGATAAATTTTTCAATTAATATTCAAAAATTCTAGTTTTCAATTATGAATTGTCATTTATATTAAAGAATATAAAAACATAAAAAATTAATATAGTTTTAAAAGTAATATTATCTCATTATGTATTTTTTATAAAATTTAGTTCATTGTAATAAATTTCATAATTAATTTTTATATAATTTTTTTTAATCTTTTGAACATTTTCTATTTGGAAAACCACTTTCTCGTTGCGCCTGGGGTTTTAATTTAAAATTAAAATTTTTCACTTTTATGAGTTTAATTTGGAAAATTTTATTAAATATTTAGAATAATAATAATTTATATTATCTAATAAGGTAAAATTAATTTTTTACCATAATGAATAGTGAAAATAATAAAACTTATTTACTACATTTATGTTAAAAAATGGTTTGTCGGGGGTTAAGCTAAAAAAATATGGGTTAAAAATGAAACAAAACTTGTATAACACTAATTTTATGGACATATTGAAACTTTATAACTTATAATTTTAAATAATGTACCGTTTTTTACCTATTTTCTATGTTAAAATTGTGGGTACACCTTTTTCTTTTCAAAAATGAAAAGTGTGACACTAACCTCACTTATAAAAGGCCTCCCCTATCCTCTCCTATTAACACTTCAAAAACTTATGGTTTCAACCAAAAAATTATTAAATAAATTCCTTAAATCCATACTCTCATCCTATAATCAATATTTTTGTCATAAATCCAACCTAGGAAAGATTTTGGGGCAAACCAAAAGAAGTTGACTAAAGAAGTTGTAACACCCCCAATGAGCCTTTTATTTTATTTCTTCCTCCATATCCTTCAAATATTAGAAAACCATGATAATATAATAACCTCAATATATTCATTATAAATAGATTTTATTATTCTATGATCATTACCAAAAACTATCTCCACTTCCATAAAATGGGATACAAAATCATCATTCATGTACACAGCAGATTACCACCTCATAAACTGATGTTTTTCATTTTCCATCACCACGTCTCACCACTGTATATTATGATAGATTTGTTTTTTATATATGATATTTTTAATATTAATATGATTTTTTTAATCATTATATCACATATTACTTCATAATTTCCATTCTATGGGAATATGATAACGTCATTTGTGTGTACAGTGGTCTACTGCCTCGCAAAGTGATGTAATTCATTCTTCACACATACTTTACATGGAAGGTAATAAGGATAGGTTTAAATTAGAATATGAGATATATATAAAAATAAAAAATATTCTTTAATTTTAATATTTATTTATCTTTCCTTCACTTTATCTGATGAGAATATTGAAACATTGTTCATGCGTATATACGGCCTACCATCTCCATAAACTATGTTTTTCACTTTTTATCTCAAACTTCTATGGATAAATATAAGTACATATATAATGAATATATATGATATTTATGTCATTATTAAAATTATTTAGATTATGGAACCATGATCAAAGTAATATGACCTAAAATACCAAACCAAAACTTACATGAAAAACAAATCATTTTTTATTCCAAACGTGATTTTAACATAGAATTATTAATAAACAGGTAATAAAATGTCATAAGTAAATCATATATGGTATGATATATTTAATTAAATATATTTAATATATTTATAATAAATTTATATTTACAATACATTAGGTTTTAATGTGTATTAATGATGTCAAGACTTAAGGTAATGGATATATATCTCACTTTTTTCTTCAATGAGTCACATTCCCTGTTCACCACCTTCTTATTTCATGTGGTGTATATAATAAAAATGATTGTATTCTATTATTTTTATCCTAAAAATTATGGGTAATCACATATTTATTTGATTATTTTTCATTCATGTGGTTTACATTTCAAAAGTTACCAAAACGGTAAAGGATTTTTGTCTCAATTTTCTTTATTTAAGTCATATGTTATGTTTTAAACCTATGTTCTTTTATAATATGTGTATACAACCCATTTGGAATTTAATATCATGAATCCTTTTACTCTCATGATATTTTAAGTTTAATTAATTTTTTTTCTTTCATAGTGCTTACAATTCAATGTTACAAAAGTGATAATGGTTTTATGATATAATCTAATCCTTTATTGGTATGTTTATGTTTATTATTCTGATGATGAAATATTAAGATAAATTTTTTAAGAAACTCATGAATTTTCATCTCCTATGGTTATATCATTAGAATACATATTTCCCTTCATTTTACTCTCTTTTTTTACTCATGAGTAAAAAAATGTTTTTAAGATAAATTGTCTTTATTTCTATCTTCGGTCGAAAACAATTTTTCTTCCCAAAAAATGTTTTCTAAAACTATATTCAAAATTTTTTTTAACAGTATCGAAACAATTTATTAAAGGAAGTTTTATCCATTTTTTACTTTTTAACAAAAAAATTTTGAAATTAATCATCATATTATTTTCCAAATAAGAACCTTTTGGATTTTATTAAAAATGTGAAATAAATATTTTTTTAATGTGTAAAACAAGAATAGAATTTCTCACCATCATTACCCCTCAATTTTTTAAATATTACATTATAATTTTAATAATATATTTTTAAATAAATTAATTTTGAAACTATTTTATGTTTTAAAAAAAATTCAAAATGAAAAAATATATTTTCCTCAAGAAATGTTCCAAGTGACCTTTCCCGATCATTCTCCATCTAAAATGACAACCTTTTATGTTACTTATACATTAATGGGAATATTATCCAAGTGTAACATTATTATTATTTGTCTTCATGGTTTATGTTTACGATTATAAGATGTTTATAAAACCTATTTATCATCCCTGAGTTATTCCTTGATATAATTATTTTTAAATAAACTTATTTTTTCATGGGTTATGATATGATGAAATGATGTAATGATTATGAAACTTATTTATTTTAAATAGTTTAGTATATGGTGAAATGTTTATGAAACCCATTTCTTTTCATGAGATCTGATATGATTAATTTTTTATGATCTTATGACACATGTATTTATGATTTTTATTTTTTATGGGTGATACCTATATCTACATCAAATTAATTGGGTAAAGATTGAAATATCATGAGATAAAAAAGATTGAAATAAGGACTGAACCAACTTCAATAATGTAAATTTTAATATGTGATAGTTATGGGAGTGAATCCCGACTATTAATATGGTTTGGGGAGTAAAATCATTCTATTATGTAGCCATTGTATTAATCCTTTACTATAAAGGAAATTATTTCTCTTTGCTTATGTGTTTGTCGCAATTACATGTCTTATAACAATGTTATTATCTCATGGATCATGTTCTTTTATTTCTTTATGATTCATGTCTTATAAATTTCCAATAATTATTCCATAACTCGTGATTTTGATCTTTGATATGTATTATATGTTTTCATATGTTATATTCATGTTTTCATAACCTTATGCTCACATTATGTTTGTTTGTTTCCCTTATTTATCCTTACTGATCATATAAGCTCACCCTTTCATATGTTTCTTTTCCCTAGGTTATGATGACAAGTATTATGTGTGATATATCTATGAACGATGAAAGTTATGAGAACTAAGTCTGAGGTGATGTAGATTTATTATAAACCAATGGTTGATGTTTCCATGTTTCAAAGTTCACTATACCTTTGTGATACTCAAGTGTGTATTTTTTAATGTAATGAATATTCATCTAAAAAGATGTGATATATTTTTATGAGAATCTTGTGTCTCTATAGTTTGTATGAGAGGAAATTTTTATTTAACCATTGGAAACTAGGATGATAAAATATTAGTGAGATACCTAGAGATATGTCTAAAGATAAGTCTAAGGATGATTAAAATTATAGGAATGTTTCCTATAATTTTGGTAAAGGATGGATTGAGTGGTTTCTAAGTAATTAAATATTTATCTAGATGCAACAAGTGTATGTGAATCCAGAAAAAAGATACATAGGCATAATAACTCCAAAAAGGGTGCATTGATCCAGACTCGATCATCACATGGTGCATGAAAAATATCCTTTCTATACTCTTGGTTTGAACCTCCTGGGGGATATGATTTTGAAAATCACCAGCACTTTGTGAACCATCATGAAGGACTTGAATAATAACCCTAAATGATATAAGTTTATCATAAGGTGTCATATATTGAAAATAAGGTGTCATAATTTATGCTTATTATAAGTGATTTTTCATGATTATGTTGTTTTTAACTTTGATTAGTGTTACTCACACTATGATTTTTGGTTTCATTCAATGGATGGAACTAGAAGGAATCATATAAACACTAAATCTTGTGGAAAATTTGGTGACTATGAGCAACCAAATTTGATAATTAATGGATAAAAAGATATTGTGATTATTCTTAATTAGATCTATTGATATATGACTAACATCATGAACTTTTCTAGTATTCTTAAAGTTTAAAATAAGAGGAAGATATCCTTTTATGGTTTTTTAGGTGGTAATAAATATATAGAAAATAATTTTTGACTTCTTACATGTTATCAAGGTGTGAATAATCACCTTGAATAATATCTCAAATAGAGGGGAATATTTTTTGTGGAAAAGTATGTCATATATGGATAAATTTTCAAGGATATCAATTTCTTCTATGTAGGGAACATGGTCATTATCTAAGTAAATGACCTGATCTATGAATTAACTTCTAGACCAAAGAAGGACTTATTACATTTAAATAATTGAGGTTGAAGGAATGATGTATTTATGTATTTAGGTTCAAGGATTATGTTGTAGAAGTAATTTTTACTAATAGTATTTCGGTAGTAAAAACATGAAACATCTATGGATTTTTTTAATTTTAGAAGAATATATGTCTTCATTTAAGACTAACTTAAGAGTTATGGATACCATCATGGGTTTACGAGTTTAAGGTTGATCATAATCTCAAAGTCTTAAACCCTAATTTTTGGGTATTATGTGATGGGATTTTATCATGATTAAGGATATTAAGGGAGACATTTTGGAAATACTATCCTTTGGTTTTGTATATATTTTAGTGGAAAAAACTTATTTTTGTGGAATTTATTTCCATTTTGTGGGAATATAATTAATGTTATTGGTAACCAATAGGGTTTATCTTACCTCTAATGTTCAGGTAATTATGGGTTATTATAGTTTGGGGACTTTGTAGGAATTATATCAATATATTTTTGGGAAAAGATAAACTGCAAATAAGGAGGAAACCTATCACATATGGAAAGTCCATAATGCTTGAACTCACAACTGAAGGGTGATAATGGTATACCTATGTCCAATTTCCTTCAAGGACTATTTATGTTGGGATGACATGAATGGAGATATTTCTAAGTATGTATCTTGATTATTATTATTATGATAGTACCTTTAAGAAGAGAGAAATTTTCTGAAAAGTATTTTACAAAAATTATCCATAACACAATGGAAATTTGAAAGCATCTCCATGGATTATTTCAATAGAATCCCCAAAAAATATGAAGTTCACAATCTTATACGAGTTGTATAAAAATTTATCACATTTCATTGTTATCAGAGAAAATTTCTGTAATGACCAAAAAAATGTACTTCCATACATAATGGATCAATTTATTCTCTTTAAATTTTATTTTGTTTTAAAATTGTATCACATAGAAGGATTTTTAATTTTATTGAGAACATTTAACATCATGTGTTTATATAAACTAGTATAACAATGAATAGTAATGTTATAGAAAAAAAATATTATAATTGAGAAAAACATTATTTTATTAGTTAAGAATGTTACATTCATTCTAAAAAATACAAAATATCATACCAAATAATAAAATAAGGATACAAATAGAGAAAAAATAAAGTGATATATAAAACAATATTCCACTTTGAACACCTATAATAATTTCAACCATGAAAATCACTATAATATAGGAAAAGAGCGTTAGTAATATAATATTCATTTCGGAAACGATATCGAACCATGACAGAAAAAAAGTGAATGATGAGGTGTAAGAATATTAATGTATTTATAGGAAAATATGGAAATTGTTCATGAGTAATGTTTTCCAATATGGTCTACAGTCATCGTGACCATTAGTCAATAAGATGGTTGGTCATTATTACTATTTTTGGTGCAATAAAGTGACTATAAGTATTATTTTCAAAATTTATTTTTGGAGACTATATAAAAATGAAATTAAAATTATGTTTTATGATAAATTTATATTTTTTGAATAAATTTTTTTTTCTGGAAATTATCTTATAAAAAAATTTATATGATAATTTAAATTAGAGAACTCCTAAGTAATTTTTATATTGGTCAAGAAGTTAATTATTTAATAAAAACTATTAATATTAAATAAATAATTATTTGTATTTAAATTCCATGATTATAATATTTAGATTATTATTTTGATAAAATAGACTTTATTTTTAGATTCAATGCATAAAAATTAGCTTAGGCTGAATTAGTGGTAATTTTCTAAAAAAGTTGATTTGGGTGGTAAAAAGAAAAAATACCAATTTTATGAAATACCATAACTCTTATGAAATAATTATTTGATCATGATTTAAAATTAATTAACCCATATCATTGATCAAAATTTATTTAATTAAACTCCTAAGGCATAATGTGTTACACTTAGAAACCCATTTTTATAATTTTGAAAACCAAGATTTTTTCTTTTCTAGAAAAATTGTTTTTATGAGTTATATGTGTATCTCATTAGAATTAATTTTTATCACTTTAATAAATTTAATACAGTAAAATAGATTGTATATTTAGAATTATAATTTCTAAATTAGTTAATAAGTTCATTTTCATTTTTAGGCGTAAAAAAATTACAATAGTAAAGAAATATTTATTGCAGTATAGGTAAAATAATGTAGTAGGTTTAATTTAAATTGTTAAAGTATAAAATAACAAAAAAACCACAACTTTAAAAGGGTTTATTATGTATTTAAATACATTAACCATTCCTTAAAACATTAATTTTAAACCAAAATATTTTAATTAATTCCACCCAATAGTGGTTAGCCTTAAATACAAAATAATCATTATTAAATCACATAAATCCACCCCTCCTCAAGTAAAAATACCCCCATTACCTCCTCGATTTCCACACCAAAGAATTTTAGCATGATTTATCTTTCCATTGCCTTATAAATTGTATCTCCAATGTGGTTCTGAGGATCAAAGGAGTATCTCTCTATCTTTAAGATGCATCCTCCCAAGGTAAGGGAACTCTCTCTCCTTTTCCAATCAAGAACATTCTTCATATTTACCCTTTTTAATATAAATTGGTTTTGTTTTCAAGACTGTATAAAAATATATTTAGTATCCAGTTTATTTTTTTATAATGATATTTAATTTATACACTCCCATTATAATATTTACCTAATTCATTTCTATTCTTAATTTTAGTAAGGGATCCTCTCTTTTTCCTCTTTATTCAAGCACCTCCTTTATGTTCTGCATTTTTTCATTTTTTAATGTTAGATTAAGTTATCACATGTGTCTCTTTATACTATTCTGATATTAAATTTTTTATAGACCCATTTCACTCTCATTAATAACTCCTATGAACCTTTATATGCACTTATTATGCTACCAAAATTGTCCAACCAATTTCCATACCAAACAATTGTGAAGTGATTACTTGTACACATTTCCACTAAAGTGTATTCACCTATATGTACCTATACTTCTTTGATTTGGTACATATATGTATGTAACCACACTCTTTAATTATGGGGTTAGAATTGATAAAATACATTTTATGGTATATGATCTATGTGGTTCACTTATGCATACACAATATTTGACTATGATGCGTGCACCCAGATAGTGCTCTAATGAATTCAATAATGTTTTAATCTCATTATATGCCATTTATGTGGTGAGGGATGTTATCCTAAGAATGATATGTTATGATTTATTATTGGTTAACCTAGACATATGCTTATTATGTCATGTTTAATATTTTTTATACATTCCCAAGTTACATTTATGTTGTCATGTTATACTATGTCTCATTATTTTTTATTATTATTCTCACATCATGTGTAACATTAGTGTACCTCTTGAATCACATGTATTTCTTTACCATATTCGATGATCTATTTATTCACTTACTGACCTTTATAGATCATCCTTTTCTTATGTATGTCCCTAGGTTATCCCATGCAATTTTCAAAAATAATTGGAATATTAATATCATGTAAGTAAAGTTTTTAATAATTTTTTTATCCATATAACAAGATGACATGTTATGGACCGAATTCTCAAAGTCATTGGGATTTTCAGTATTTTGGGTTATACTAACTATGATTTCATTTAACAAATCATAAATCAATTTCTAATAAATATATCGGCTGTCATATATGGTATTAGAGGAAAGTCTAGTTATTTTGGGGATTAAGATTTGAAAACTATTATAAAATACATAGGGAAAATATTGAAGAAAGGAAATCATCCCAATTTTTTTAAAGTGTATAGTAAGTGGTTTCTAGGAAAATACCTCCATTTATGGAATCTAAAAGTAGATTTGGCTCTGGAATAGATGTACCTTGGGGTAACGACCTTGAAAGAACCGTATTGAGCTAGACTTGATTAGGAATTGGTTCATGACAACGGGTATTTTCTACACACCTAGTTTCACACTCCTGGGGGATATTCTTTGGTAAATTCACAAGCTCATTAAAAACCATTATTAATGGGACAAAATTTCCATTAATTGTTTATGTGAGGAAATATATCAGGGATAACATAGATTTAAACATATAGATTTTTAATTTAAGAAATACATTAAATGATATATACTATTATAGATAAAATATTTTCAAAAAATTAAGTGCATAGATTTTAATGATTTTTCATAAAGTTCATAACAATTTTGGGATAGTAATTTAAGGAATTTTATAAAGAGTATAATAAAACCCAACCTAAAGAAAACTAGATTGATCCAATAATGGTACAGGTCGACATGAAAGAACACTTTTCTAAAATTTGGGCAGCATAAACATTCATAAGATAGACTATTTAAAATTTATATACTTTATTCCCTTAAGATATTGTTGATTAATCACTCTTATCTATATCAGTTTTATTTGAATACTAGAAATAAAAGGTAGTTGAATTTCATTATAATTATATGGTTGGTATTTCATTTAATATTTTAATTATATTGTTTCAAAATAGAATAAAGTTATTTTTATAAGATGGAATGAGGAAGATCACAAAAAACTATTATCTCTCTTCAAAAATATCTACTTATAAGGATTATCAAAAAGTCATTCTCTATGAATTAAAAACATTTTCAAATATACAAGTCACATAAAAACAACTTTATGAGGCATATAATACCTCGATCATCACCTGATTCTTCCTAATATCATGTGTTTTCTATTGAATAATATTGTACTCACAACTATTCTATCATGTTATGGATTGAAAGTACCATGATGGGATTTTAAAATTACTCACTATCTATTAAACACATAAAGAACTTACTAATTTTTTATATGTTATTGAAGATTGAAACCACTAAATAGCCTATATGTATATCTAATTATATATTTTTGTCTTAGGAGAAATATCAAAATCTATTTAGGAAAACCATAGTTTGAAATATTTGAAGATTAATCAAAAATATTATTTTATAAAAATAAATTTAGGAGATGTTTTAAAATTATAAATTATAAATATTTTTTCTATGAATTATCAATTATTACATCACTGTAAACCATGTTTCATGAGTTAAATTGTGATAAATGAAGTAAATGGTTTTTAAAATATCTTTAGGTACCATTGTGAGGCATAAACCCTCGATCCTTGAAGGAAACACCAATAGAAAAAAAATTCCTCATTTATGGGATAAATAAACTCAAGAATTAATCTTGGAATGTGATATTTATGGTTTTTTCTTGTATAAAAACATAATAATAATTTCAAGGACAAAATTTCTTTAAGGGGGGGAAGAATGTAATGACCCAAAAAAAATTTCTTTAAATAATGGTTCTCTTGAATCTCTTTGACATTGATAATGTTTTACAATAGTACCACATAGATAAATTTTGACATTATTAATAGCATTGAACATAATCTATTGATATGAACTAGTATTACTAGGCCCAATAAAGGGATATAAAAAAAATACTATAATCCATTAAAATTTTATTTTTTTGTTTGATAATGTTACATTCAGTCTAAAATAATACCCAATATCATACCAAATTATAAAAAGGGAAGAAAAATGGTGGATATATAATATAAAATATAAAAATATGGGTCACTTTAATACCCTATAATCAATTAACTCATGAACATCACTATAATATATGAATAAAGAGCTAGTAATACAATATTAATTTTTCAAATGACATTGAACGATGATATAATCGAAGTGAATGATAAAGTGAAAGAATAATTGTGTATTTATAAAGAAATATGACTATTAGGCATGAGTAATTTTGAAAAATTTGGTTTATTTGTATTATAACCATTAATCATTTAGACGATTGATCATTATTATTGTTATTGGTGTAATAAAGTTACTATTGGGATTATTTTATAAACTTTTTTTGGAAACTATAAAAATATATAACTAAAATTATGTTTTATGATAATTTAATATTTTTTAAATAAATTTTATTTTCATGAAATTATCTTATAGTACTCTTTTAAATGATAATATAAATTATAGAAGTCCTCAGTTTTTTTATAAAAGTTAACAAGTTTGTTATGTCATAAAAACTGTTAGTATTATATAAATAAGTATTTGTATTTAAAATAAATTATAATAATATTTTGATTATTATTTTGATAAAATAGATTTTATTTTTAGTTAAATTAATTTAAATTATCTAATGGTGAGTTTATGGTAATTTTCTAAAAAAGTTTATTTTGGGGCTAAAAAGTGAAAATACCATTTTTACAGAATATCATAACTTATGGAATAATCATTTTATGATAATGATTTAAAATTTATTAACAATTATTATTGATCAAAATTTATTTATGGAATGACATAATACATAAGTTGTTACACTTAGAAACACATTCCTAACATTTTGATAACCACGATTTTACCTTTTCTAGAAAAATTATTTTTTTCAGTTATATGTGTATCACATTATAATTGATTTTTAAAACTTTTATAAATTGAATAAGGTGAATTGGTTTCAATATTTTTAATTATAATTTACAAATTTGGTAATAAGGTAATTTACCTTTTTAGTTACAAAAAAAATTGTGTGGTAAAAGAGTTTTACCACAGTATAAGTAAAATAATGCAGCGGGTTAAATAAAAAAATAAATGCATAAAATACATAAAAAATAAAACATTAAATGTATGGTTTATATATTTCATTACATTAACTAGAATTTAAAAAAAAATTAATTTCCAACCAATAATTTCATGATTATTCCTCCCAATAGTAGACATCCTTAAATAAAAAATAATCATTATTTAATCACTTAAACCAAACCCTCCTAAAGTATAAATACCATCATTCCCTCCTCAATTTCCACAAAAAAATAATTTTAGCAATATTTATCTCTAAATTACCCAATAAAATGACTCTAAAATTTGTTTACAAGGTTCTAATGAGTCTCTTTCTGGTTTTAAGAAGAATCCTCCCTAGGTAGGGGACCTTTTCTCTTCTTTTACATTCAAGAACCTTTATTGTAATTTGAATTTTGAATATCAACTAGTTATGTTTTGAAGACTTTAAAAAATTTACTTTAATATCAAATTTATGTTCTCATAATGATATATCATTTATCCCTTCTCATTAAAACATTTACCAAAGTCATTACTATGCCCAAATTTAGTCAGCGATTATTTCTTTCTCTTCTTTATTCAAGAACATCCTTTATGTTATACCTTTTTTTTCTATTTTTCATATTGGTTTATATTGTCACACATCTATCTTATTAAAATTTTTATATTGATTTTTTAGAGACCCTTTTCACTCTCATTAATCCTTTTGATAAAACTTTATGTACCCTTGTCAAGCTATTGAAATTTTCCATAACATTTCCATGCCAAAAAAATTTGAAGTGAATACCGGTACCCATTTCCACTCATGGGTATTAAAATATATGTAATTATACTTATTTGATTTGTGAAATCCATTTACATAGTCACACTCCTCATTCTTGGGGTTAAAATTGATAAAATACATTCTTATGTTATATGATCTATGTGGCACACTTATTCATGCACATGATATGATTATGATTGGTGCTCCCAGATAGTTCTACAATGTGTTGGGTAGTGTTTTAATCTCATGATATGTCATGTATGATGCATGGTAGGTTATACTAAGAATAATATGTTCTTATTTATTGGTGGTTAACCTTGAATTATTCTTATGATTTCATGTATAATGATGTTTACACATTCCCATGTTACCTTTATGTTATCATGTTATACCATGTCATTGTACATGATTATGATTATCACCTATTATGTTACATTTTTATGCCTCTTTACTAACATGTATTTCTTTAACCTATTACATGCTTAATCTTTTCATGTACTATTATTTATATCTCACCCCTTATAATGTATATCCATAGGTTATCTCGTGTAGTTTTAAAAGAGACGTGGAATATTAGAAGCATGTTAAGGAAGTTTTCAATAATTTTGTTTTATCAATGTAACAAGTTAATAAACTATTTTCCTAATTTCCAAAGTAACTATGACTATTGATCTTATGGGTTTTATTGAGTGTCATTTTATGTAATAAATCATGAATCAATGTTTAATAAAGTTATAGGTTGTTGTAATTTCTCTATGTATCATCTTTCTATTATATACCTTAATGAAGTGTTAAGATTTCTTGGGGTACCATATTCCACTGTATCTAATCAATATAGGAGGTTTACCTCAATGTTTTGGAAAATTATTTTGTGAGATCTTGATACAGTGTTGATTTTCAACACTATATAACATCCTTAGACATATGGCCAGTCTGAGAGAACAATTCAAATCCTAGAGGATATATTGAGATCTTGTTCTATAGATTTCAAAGGTGTTTAGGATCAAAATCATCCTCTACATGAATTTTAATACAATAATATCTTTAACTAGAGTTTTAATATGGATCCTTATGAATCCTGCTATGGAAATAAGTGGAAAAATCCAATATGTTGGGACGAAGTTAGAGAAAGAAAGCTATCGTGACCATAATTGGATAAAGAAGTGGAAAGTAAGGTTAGAGTCATTCAATAATACATAAGGTCAGCACAAAGTCAATTGAAAAATAATATTGATAATCATCAATGTGATCTTGAATTTGAAATAACTAAAAATGTTTTTTATGAATTTATCCCTAGAATAAGGTTATGATATTCATGAACAAAAGGAAACTAAGCCCTAGGTACATCAGTCCCATTGAAATGTTTTATCATGTCAAGATTGTAGCCTATCAGTTAGCACTTCCACCAAATCTATATCAAGTCTAAAAAGTATTTTATATATATATAATAAAAAATTACAAACATTTCTCTTCATATATATTGAAGTCAAATGTCTTAACTCTTGAGAAAGATCTTTCTTATGAGGGAAAATTGGGGGAGATTCTAGATTGAATGGAGAGTTTTCTGTGAATTAGGACCACTCACTAGGTCATAATCCACATGGATTATGTTTTGTGGGATAAATATTATTTTTAGTTTGTTTTCGAGTTTTTTTGTATCATACACCTTAGCTTATTTTATTTTTTTAGTTTATATAAATTCTATTACAATTTATTTAGTTATGGATTTAGTTTTTTATTTTTCCTAGTTTTTTATTTATTGTGTTATTCTTAGTTAGTTAAATCCTTTTTCCTCAACATATTTTAATTATTATAAGAGGTAAATATTTTCCTAGGTGTGTTTCATAATGCCTAATAACTATTTTCCAACTTGTAGGGATCATGAATGCCCATCAAGCTGGTTGTGGATTGGGAAGGGTGATGGTTCAGATGGAATCCCAAGATCGTTCATTAAAAACTAACCTGTATTTGAACCCCAAATATCTATTTTTGGGAATTTTTATTATACCCTAAAGTAGTTCATGTTTCATTATAAGGTAATATTAAATGTTATAAAAATATTTCTCTTTATTTCTTTAGTTTGACACTCTTGTATTTAGGTATTACTTTTCCAAAATTGAGGATTTTATGTACTTGTATTTCCATTAAAAATAAAATAGGTAGACTATGTTGTAATAGAAATGAATCTTTTATTTATATTAAAAAATATGATTAAAAAATATCCCTCAATAATAGGTCTTAATGTTAAATATTTTTATATATATTGATATTGTGAATTGATGAATATAGATGAAGGAAATTGAATAATATTTACATAACTATAAAAAGAGTAAATATAAAAATACAAATGATAAATCTAGAAAAAAAAGGATGATGGATAATATTGAAGATTGATTCTAATAACATATAATTTTCCTAATGTGGTGCCATAATTAAGGAAGATGAACTTTTTGTACAAGTGAAAGATAACATTATGAATTTCATAAAAGTGAGTTTTCCATATCTATAATACAAATATATGGGTTACAAATATATAATTTATCATATATTGAAATTTTAAATACCTATAAGATAATAAATAGTGTGACCACCGTGAATTTGTAATTATAGATAGAGGAATTGGTAGTGATCCTTGGGAGTAAATTGTTCATCCCTAATCATTGTAAATCCAGTGCACCTTAGTAATGATTACCCTTGCTTAAAATAAACTAAATGAAGTTTTCTACTAGAATTTTATATGGAAGCAGTGAGTAATCCATACTAATTATATTTGACTCCGCATTAGAGGTGAACTAAGTAAATTATAGTATCCCTATACATAACATCCCCAGACTTGCACTCCTATATATGGTGTTAAAATCATAATCTTTACAATTTTATCTTTGATACCAATAAATGTGTCCCAATTTAAACCATCCAAAATTTACAACATCAAAATGAATTTATGGATCACTCACATACCCAATAACTTATTAGTTTTATATTATTATATATTTAGTACAAACTTTTACATAAACAGTACCCAAGACTTCAATTGAGTATTCTTTCCACTATATCCATCTTTTAATATTCCATATTAAGTCATAAACATCTTTCATAATAATATTCACACATGAAACCTTTATAGTAACAAATAATTTTACATCATTCTTCATAACTTTGGTAAAACAAAACATAAGAAAGGTGAGCTCAAATTCTTATTAAGGGTAAACATAAGCATTAACAAAAGAATTAAATCATTGAGAATAATATGATTATAAGGGTACAGTGACTTAATAATAGTACTTGTACATAATATAAGAGTATTGATACCCATCAATACCTATATCAATAATCATGAAACATGTAATAAAACTTTAACAATAGAAAGAGACATTGGAATCAATAATCACGAGCCTTGTGATATCAATTTTTGATCAAAGGAACCATTAAAACAAATAGAAAGAATTATAAAAATGTATTGGTATCTTGGAACATTATCTTCATATAATACTTATAATAACCCTTATATATGGGATAAAATTACCTAGTTAATACCAATAATCTCTTAGGATAAACTTATTAACCAGTTAACTCTATTGCCTCTTAGGATATAATTATATTCATTCAACTTTATCATCACGACCTAATGAATTGGAGTGTTGTAATTGTGTTCAGCCATAATATAATCCGTATAAAGGTCACATGTTCATCATATATGATTCTCAAGTATCATAACATAATCATAAAACATGAAATATTTCATTTTTCAACATAACAAAAACCATTAATATTTCATAGCTTGATTTACCCATGGAAAATAAATAGGTTCCATGAAAATATAATAAACTATCCAAATGAAATAATAATGATTATATCATTACAAAATTTCTCCATTGGATCATATGTAACATCAATGGTTTTTGTTATTGAAAAATAAAAATTACATAAAAATATTATTAAAACATTCTTGAGGAAAATATCATATTCACTTTGAAAATCACTTTTAAAGAATAATAATTTAATAATATTATTAAAAACCTTTTCTTTGAACATAAACATGGACACTAATATAGGAATCCCCAAATAAAATAATGGTCATGATTAGGGGAAATTCTGTTCATGTCATAAATGTTAAAATTAAACATTCATTTCAAACATTATGTAAAGTGAATCAAATGAAACCCATGCCGAGCATGTTTAGAAATTTCCTTTTAAAATAATTTTAAATAAGGTAAAAGATCATGTAAATTAAATTTATAAAATAATTAATGTTTATAAAATTATAATCTTGAAAACATTTATGAAAACAGGGATATGGAAGATAAATATCCTCTATCTAATAGAAGATACAAGATCAATATCGCATACAAAAAACTTTCTTGTTGTTTCTTTAATCAATAAAAAAAGAAATAGAAAATAAACAAATAATAAAAATTAATAATTATATGAGAATAAAGGAAACCTGATTTAAGAAAATAAAATAACATGATTTTCAATAAGTGTAACATGAACAAAAAAATCTAAAAAATAAAGGATATCGTAACATAAATCATTTACTGCTTTCGTGACTTTTGAATAAAAAATCACTAAAACAAAGAGTATGATATGGATCTAAAAGTCACATGAATTTTATTAATTAATTTTCAAAACTTAATTCATGGTTAATTTAGTACATTAAATAATTAATTCATGGTGCACAATATGAATCATGTCTCAGGAAAATGAAATTGAGATAAAGAAACCCCTTTGAAAATATCATAACATTTGAAGTGATAATTAGTCAATAAAGTGTTTCTGTGAAAAAATATAAATACATATAACAAAATTATAAATACTATATAAAAATATATATATCAATTCACACATGTTTATGGAATAAAAAATTAAATGAATAAGAGTTATAACCCAATGAAAAAAAATTGAGTTAGGAAGCCCTTATAATTGGTAACATTCATGTCAAATCCCCTTGGATGAAATAATTTAAATTATAGATTAAACTAAAATAAAGTATGATGGATTCATGATATAACATATATATGTGGTAGAATATACACCATATAAAAGAAACTAGGTACATAATAATAAAAGTTTCCTCAATGAGCGTAAATTTAGACGAAATCTATTACCTTGAGTCTAGAAATTCCATGAATTTACATTAACTATTGTATAATAAAATCATATAAATTATTTTAATTATTAATAACCTTTTATAGTTTTAATACCTTACCCTTAACCATTTATTTATTTTATTTTAATGATACATTTAATTAATTAGTCAATTAAGTCCATGTTGGGTGTTTTGAGGATGTTCAGTTTAATATTTAAAAATGGATTTGGTGTGTTGACAGTAATCAAATGGATTATCGTTTCATCATATCTAAAATAATTATTATTAAATAATTATCATTTTTATATAACAATTATATTTTTGAAAGAAATCATTAAAAATGGCTATAAAAAATTAATTATGTTAAAATCATAGATACGGTAGATCGGACGTACACATGAGTGACGTGTCATGACCTGACTCACTGAGGCCCACCTAGATGGAAGTAATCCATGTGTGACACTGCAAGACCACATCCGTTAAGAAAGGGGATGGATACCAATTCTAAATAGACATATCACTCACATCGGAGGCCTTAGTGTAAGGTACCCTTATACACACACACGTATTCAATATACATACAATGTTGAAATGAAAAACTAAAACTAATACCAAAATCATTTAGATAACTATATCCCTAAATAAAATCATGACAAAAGTACCAAAAATAATAAATTTATAATATAATCCCACCAAAAAACTACAAAAATAGTTTAACCTGCTAAGTAGGAGAGGACAACTATCAAATGAAACACTCGGTATGAACCACGGTCTATCTAGCCCAATTTAAGCTCTATATACTATTGGTCCACCAAGGACAATATCAAATAGCCTATATTATATGTAATTCATGACATGTGTGGGAATATCTCATTCATGGGTGAGTATAACAATACCCATTAGGACACCCAACAATCACCAAAAAAAGAATCAAGATTGTAGTTATCTCATCACATGGCCATGTCAATCAGGATATGAGACACATAAGAATAACATCCAAATATACTCAGAATAAATACTATGTCTAAGGGTAAGGTCACTTCCAAAAATTCAGCCTAGGATTTATCATGAGATTACAACATTACACTCATATGGGAGAACACAGCCCATTATCCTAATAACACTGATGGTGCTCCTTTAATAATTCATGCTCATCAGGACTATCTTTGAAGAGTTTCCAATTGGATGTTAGAAGAGATCAATACAAATATATGGTATCACATCCAAGGCTATGGGGCCACCACAAATCCTAACTGGATTAACCCACTATGTAGGGTATTAAAGTTCATGTCGGTTGGTCATGTCGGTTCCTCTAACCCAATCTAGGGAAGAAGATAATAAAATATACCACCTCAGGCCTCAAATATTGGATACAACAACTCTATGTAAGACTAATTCCTTATATGGGGTCACAATTCTATTCTTAGGATGAAATTTGACAATGTAAAATCATGGGGATATCTATAGAAAAATTACCCCAACTAAACTAGCCCACGATGAAGAGGAAAAGGGCCTCAAAATACCTTGGAGAAAGTACACAAAGTGTATTGGTAGTTCATGGAGTGTATTGGTAGTGCATGGAGTGTATTGGTAGTACATGACATGTCCTACCTAACTACAGTCTTTTCATGTGCTCTATATCCTGCCTATGTACTCCAGGTCATGCCCGTGTACATTAGTTGTGCTCGTATACCATCATGTGTCTGGGTACCTGGTCGTGTCTGAGTACTAGGTTGTGCCTATGTACTCTGGGTTGTGCCCATGTACATAACCATGTCATTTATAGTGTACCCTAAGGGTACATTCCTTGTCACCAAGAAAGGGTCACACGCTGTGTGACATGGGTCACACAACATGTGATACTCTTATCTATGTGTAAAGTCGGGTGCTTCAGAAGGGGGAATATGTGGCATGTGTACTTCATAATACACATAGTGTAGTTAGGAATTTTCCAATACCTGCAGGTTCTTCATGTGTTCTCTCATGTCAATGCTACTTTAATTTCTAGCATTAATCTCCCTTAAAAACATTTATCTAGGTTTAACGAACCTCACAATCACTAGTGGATGGATTCGGGCCACCAATCCACTAGGTAATAAATCTTATAACACTAATTTTCCACCATAATTCTTAACTATCAATGAATAATTCAAATCCAATCCCAATCCATCCGTATTTACATCATACCTTGATCATGTCATTGATCTCAAAATTGATCCCATGGTATCAATTCATTTCACAAATGAATGGTTTCACAATAGTTGATTACTGGAGTTTTGTTAATCCACTGACCAAATGGAATGTTAGTGATGTATGCCTGTAGAATGGGGAAGGAAAACAATAAAAAATATAACATTAAAAATGAACCTCAAACATTTTTTGGGTTCTCCTGTATTTGTTTTTGTAGGGTGAAAAAAATGAGATTACAAGGCATGACAAAATAATATCAACTTCTGATATTCTAGGAAGATAAAACAAACTTCTAATTCATCCATCGACCCAAAAATCAAACTCTTAGTAGAATAGATTTTAATTCTATGTGGAAAAATAAAAAATCGGATAATGTTCATCATGAAACATCCTACCATGTATTTAGATCAACCATTGATGAATAATTGTTTTGGTTTGTTGTCGTCGATGATATCCATCAGTTCCATTGGCGCACATATTACTAAAGCAAGATCTATTAATGTTCATCCATGAGAGAAACTTCATAACATCCTATATAAATCACTAGGGTTATGCGGATAACCCTAGGTATTTTTCATAATAGGGTTTAAAAAATATATATTAGTTCATTGTGATATAATAAATAATAAATTTATTTATTTATTTATTGAACTACTAATCCACACATGCCTCCACTTTCACAAAATACTCAATGATGAAAATATCTATGTTGTTTCTAGGGTAAATATGCATTCCAGATTCAACAATGGTCTCAAATTTCTTATACAAGTTTTCATTAAAGAGTTATTATATTATTTTAGGGAAATGATGCATGTGTGATATAACATATTTAATATTCTTATTTTGTCAACACTCAGGCTCATCGGGTCTCAGAATCTCACATCATCTTAGTTCCTATCATTGAAAATATTTTCTAATATATTCCAAATATTACAAGAAAAAAAATAGGGAAATTAAATTCTCCCCTCCTTAGGTATTTTCATCTTGAAAAACAAAAAATCCTACTCAGAAAGATGAGGGTGTTGGGATTCTATCTGGTTCTCCTGGTCCTAAGTTCTCTTATAATGATTCTCATACTCCCAATGGATATGCATTAAGGGAATCGTTCTCCCATGTAATATCTTCTCCTAAGGATCCTTAGTATCTATCTAGTACTATATAAAGGTAGTTTGGTCCTTTATGTTCGTCTCTCCCTTTCAATAACAAGTGGTCAGTCATGAATATACCACCTCAGCTATGACACATGAAAGATGTCGTATACCTAGTCTGACTATGGTGGTAGAGCCAAGAGGTATGACACCTTGACAACTCTATGTATTGTCTGGAAAGGACCATTAAATCATGAAGATAACTTTCCTCTATAGACAGATATATATAATTATGGCTTAGTTGAGACATTCAGGAACACATTGTATCCCTCTTAAAACTCCAATGACTCCATCATTGGTCTGCATAAGGCTTTTGATGGCTCTGGATAGTCTTCTTCAGCTCCTAGATGATATATTATTTCTATTTTGTCTCTCAAACTAACTTTTGGACGATGAGTATTGAATATCCTAGAACATAACAACATAGTGGTTCCCTATATGTTATCCAATGAAAGGCATTGAATGGTTCCATACTAATGGTGGAATGGAAGCAATTTTTGTATGAAAACTCAACCAAGGGTGGGATCCTCTCAACCAAAACCAATGTCCAATAGGGAATCATGAATTATATCCTCTTGAATTTTATTTGTTCGCTCAGTCTAGATTTTATTCTAGGTGTGAAACACCATGATCAAGTGAAATTTTTTCCCAAAGGCCTCTAACAATAGTCTCAACCATCATGATGTGAAATGAGAAACATTATTTGAAATGATCAATGAGGGAAATATATGTGGTTGGACTATATTATGTATGTAAGGCATCCCAATATATCAAATAAATATTAATCTTGAATAGATAGTAAGTGGTATGACTTGGTGAGTCGGTCGTGATCACCTAGATGGAATAGTTTCCTTTAAATGATTGTGGAAGTTATATCATAACACCATAGAGAGACCATCCCACTTCAACTGTGGAACCTCAATGTGTTGATCTAAACTAGTTGGAACGTGGTGATCATCCTTCACCTGCAAACATGTGAGGTATCAAGGGATAAACCCCATTACACACTCCTTCTTCCCTATCTGCTAGAAATGAAATAGAAGGTCCTGGTGGATCTTTTGAACACAAGGTTCTACCACTAAGGGGGGTATATGGAACTCTTTCAGCACCACCTTACGCAATTTCAATGGTACTATATTTTTTCCTAAAAAAAGATGATTTACACTCCACCATCCAAAGATCCATCAGGAACACATCCAGTGGAAATTTGAACAAGTAAGGTCACATATTATGTATCTCCACATTGAGTCTGCCTAACTCATTGTAGTATCAAAGGGGTGAAAACCATCAACTGAATGTATGTTTCACTGTCCTCATCCACTCTGGGTAAGTACAACAAGGCTAAATACTCTGATGTCTCACCGAAAAACTGTGTACAAGATCTCTCATTGAGGGAATATGCCATAAAATTTCCTTTTCATGGAGTATAGACTATCTCAAAGTCATATACTTAGAGAAAATATATCCATCAACTTGAGAAAGGAATACTTGAGATTCTTATGGTTATAATAAATTATAAACCGCTCATTTCACGACCCAACCCAAGCTGTGGCCTGAGCTGCAACTAACCCAATCCCACCTCCATAGGCCAGGGTGTGTTGAAAAGTGACAAAGGAATAACTAACATGGGAAGGAATTTTCATAAGTACCTATACACACACACATAACCATCTAGATGATAAATAAAATAGGGAAAGAGTAAAATATGAAACATAGCTATAAATTAAACCAAACATGCATAACCTCTATAGAGTACAAGAGTACGATAGTGAAAACTGAAAAGTAAAGGGGAAAAATACACACCCAAATATAAATATGTCCCAACATAACAAAACTAGAAAAGTAAACTACTGAGAGATACCTTTTTGAGATATTCAAGATACAACCATTGTACGTGGTCCAAAGGAACAGGTATCACTAAACATGTTGGAATTCTTCATCGAGTTGTCCATCATCTTTATAAGACATAAAAAGTTTGGGAAAATCTCATGCAGTAGTTAGTATATACATAACTAGAAGGAAACCTTGAAAACTAATGTGAGATTAATAAGAGATAAAATAGGAATAAAAATACATAATATAGCACAAGGTATAGTGAAAGATAATAGCTCAACCCAAACCTAGAGTAGAAGTAACCTCATACAAGAATAATGGGATAAAAACTGTGAGTAGATAAACTACCCATTGAGTCTTCTCCACCTATAGTAGGAGAGTATACTCATCCAACTTGAGAAGCTAAATAGGGAAAGCATGTGGAATACCCTACTCTTCTTTACCTCTCCTAGAATGATAGAAACCAAATACAATGTTAGGATATAGAATAATATATGTATATATATATATGTGTGTGTGCTCAGTAAAAATAATCCCAAATGAGAGAGTAAGGGGATCTCCATCTCATAGCTTATCCCAAGAAGAAGAGTATCCAATAGTTCCAAAAATCCATCATCGATGCCCAAAATCCATGCGTCTTCCCAGAAGTAACCATCCAAGTCAATCCATGTCTCGCCACCATGCCACATTGTAGAGGGGACATAAACTTGAAGTATAGAACCCATTACCTCATAGGTTATGGGGTTTCCACTCTATAAGTATATGTACAGGACCTGCACCCATACCGATGGGGGATTCCACTCTAGTGTCCTGAGGACCCGTGCACTATGCTGATAGGGAGTTCCACCTGGTAAGGTATAGGACGTGTGCCCATACCAATGGGGTGTTCCACTCTATAGTTCAGGGACCGACACCCTGGTATAATAGGGGTTCCACTCTAGTCATCGAGGACCCACAATCTTTCCAATAGGGGGTTCCACTCTGAAGTTGATGATCCACACCCTGATGCCATAGGGTGGGTCCACTCTAGTAATCAAGGACCCAAACCCTAGTAAATCAGGGGGTTAAAATCAATAGGTATCTATATAAGACTCGTTCCCATGTTGATAGGGTGCTCTACTCTAAGGATAGAGGACTCTATGACTAGCTCTACTCATGGGTACAAATTAGTAGTCTTTGATGATTTTTCATGATTACTGTTGTCATCGGGCATCATCTCAATACGCGTCATTCCTGACACATTTCATGTTGTATCCTAAAAACCCAAATAGGGGACATTGTCAAGTTATACGTTGAAAAACACTTAGCATAGGATAATCCAGGCTAAAATACAAGTTAAAATGGAGGAGATACATAACCTTGAAGTTTCCTCAAAAGAGGTCAAGGGGGTACACGATGTATGAGATGACCAACACATCATGTATTCCATATCCATCACATGTTCGTGTCCCTAGACGGAACACAACACCTATCCCATGTAATAGTACATGCCATGTAGGTGGACTACACGATGTCTCTAGAATAACCAGGACTGGGCTATGTCATGTTGTCTGAGTCCATGTACTGGACCCTATATATGTGTATTGACCCTGTGTCAATTTATATAAACTCATTTCTATGTACTTCAGTACACATTCATGTACCTGGACATGTACTTACACATGAGTTCTCACATATGTTATACTCCAAATTGGTTGCCCATCTAGGGAAGGGGAACACAGTGAGTATGAGGGATACACGTCGTGTCATCCTTAACATTTCCAAACCACTATCCACCACTGTTGAGGGGATAAAAACAATTTGTTTTCAAGTTTTCAATCGATTTCTAGATCTAATCCTTACACCTTGAATCAATCCATTCTACCATAGATATCACCTTGAATATATCATGGATGAGTGGATCTGGCCGTGATTCATATTTTTTGGTCATCACTCACCATAAATCAGTCATTGTTCATTGGTCATAGGTATGTCGGATGTTCTACATGCCACTTTCCCTTCCTCCAACATCAACACATTCACTTGTCACTAAAACAATCATCCTAATCATGAAAAAAATCTAGATCTATGCTTGGTTTGTCAATTTGTTCCTTGTTCTTGATTTAATCATGAATCTGAGGGCTTGATCATCCTCAGTACCACTCGTCAAAGATGAACCGGGACTGTGGGGTCCTACCAATGAAGAACGTGAAAAATGAGGTTGAAAAACACAATAAAAATGTTTAAATAATTTTTGGACAAGTTTTCTTAGCCAACAATCTTTAACAGAGATCGAGGGTTTGAAACCAAATGAAACAAATAAATATTCCAAAACACAGGCATGTGTAAAGGATATAATATAGTGTATATTGATATAAGGGATTGATCAGCTTAAAATATTTAATCCAAAAGGCATAAAAATACTAATTGATGAGTCCTTCATAGTTTTTGGACCATTATTAAATTAAGAACACACCCACCAATGATCGAGAGAATTCATTGTGTTCGTTGCATCCTGATATGATATGATCTGTATTTTAATCATCATCTGATGTCATTATCCAATAAAGAAGTAAGGGATAGATCTAGAATTTCCTAGGTTTTATGCGGATAACCCTAGAGAATTCACCTTGGAAGTAATCATACAGATCTTTTTTGTCGAAATGAATGAATTAATTAATTTAAAAATTAATTAACTCAATGAATGTACCTCCAAGGAGTGATGAGTCTGAATGCCCTGCACCAACACATTTTAGGTCACACTGACCCATTTTAGGTCACGCTTAGGGTAAAAAGTGTGTTCCAGACACAATTATGGTCTTGGATTTATGATCCATGATTATGTTTAAGAGTTATTATATTTTAATTAAGAATTTTCAATCACACAATATAAAATATATTTAATATTTTTATAAAATTAATTTTGGGAACACTAGGCCTTGGAATCCTATGTCGTCTCAACACCAAGATCTATAAATATATATAGAAATATTTTAAATTAATACGAAGAAAAAACCGATTCTCATCCTCATTCCATCCTTCAATATTTTTATCCCCAAAAAATGAATGTAAGAAAATAACTCGAGATACTGGGCATGGACATAGCTCTCCCACTCCTTGAAACTCACTTGCACATTCTTGTGTTGCCAAAACACACAAACCAAGGGGATGACCCATCCATGGAGGGTCCTCTATTGTTGATCCTTGATCTCCACCTGGTTCTCTGTAAAGGTGGATCCATCCTTGATTTCTAGTTCTCCCTAGTTGATAATGTGTGTACGGTCATTCATGTATCTTTTCAAATGCGATGTGTGGAATTTTTTATGCACCCACTCTAGCTATGGGGGTAGGGATATGTGGTAAGAATCTTTGAAAACCCTATGCATGATATCAAATCGACCTAGGAACCACAGGAATATCTTACCTGGTCGGCCAAAACTACACAATCTTCAACATGGAGAGACTCTCTGGAAAACATGGTCTCCCTACTAGAACTGCAAGGGCCTACAGCGATAATCTTTGTAGGATTTCTATCTTTTATGGGTCATCCTCATCCTCTCACAAATAACCTAAATTTCTCAATCATCACCTACACCATCAATGGTCCCGCATTAGATGTATCCCTGATATATGTCCATCACAAGGGTGACTTTAAGGGTATCTCGTACAGGCCCTCAAAAGTTGTCATGTAGATGGTAGAGTACTACCTATTTTTGTATACAAACTCTACAAAGGTAAAGTGATCCTTCCATATCTGGACAAATACTAACACGCAATCCCTCAATATATCCTCTAATACCTTGGTAGTGTGATTACTATGCCCATTAGTCTGGGGTTAAAAGGATGTATTCATCCTCATTTGAGTCCTGAATTCCTCAGGTGGACCTCTCCACAATTATGATGTAAACCATGCTCCACGATCATAGATGATCATCATGGGCACCCCATGAAGGAAAATGATCTCCAATGCATATAACTTCCCCAAACTCTCCATCGAACTCTTCTCTCTGATATCAAGGAAGTGTTATGAATTTTTGATTCCATCAAGTATCACCCAGAGGGATTCATGTCCCTTCACTATACATAGAATCCATGTAACAATTTCTATGGATATGTCATCCCATTTCCACTCTAGGATATCAATCGACTACAATAAACCTTCCGGAACCTGATGCTTAGCCTTCACCTACTGAAAGGTGAGGCACTAAGTGATGAATTAGCTATGATCCATCTCATGTCCAAGAACCAAACCTAGTGATGAAGGTCTCTCTATATCTTTCCCACACCAGAATGTACATCTATGGGAGACATGTGGAACTCTCACATCACATCTTCACATAACGTGATTGGAACCAATGTACATCCATAGAATAATATGATGTGATTCCTTCCTTTGTAATATTAATCGTGTGAGTCTATAGTGGATATTTGATCATGTATGACCTCACAGTTGATGTCTCACAGTTGGGACTCTCTCACATGCTTGAAAAAAAGAGTTAACACCATCTACTGTAAAAAATTTGTACCCTCCTATTCCACCATGGTTTGTTGTAAGGAGGCCAACTGCTCTGAATCCTCTTACAATAGGAAAGCCCAGGACTTTATGCTAATGGAATATAGTAGAACATTTTAATTCCCTAGAGTATAAACTAACTCAACGTCACAGTCCAGTGGGAAATCCAAGTAGTGTTGATATCTCAAGTTCATGTATCTCCACCTGAAGATAGACCTGATACTCTAATAGTCTATGTAAACCAAAATGTGGTCTCCTAGAAGGTAATGTCTCCACATCCTCAGGGTAAAGACTACCACTAAAATCTCTAGGTCATTATTTATTTAGTTCCACTTGTGAGGTCTCAACTACCTTAACCTATATGTGATAACTATCACCCACTGAATCAACACGCAACTAATCTCAACTCCTGAGGAATCGCAATACACTACGTACTCTATGACATCCTATGGTAGTCTCACTAGAGGATCACTCTTCAACCTAAACCTAGACCCCACAAAGGTCATCTGGTACTACTCATACTTGGTAAATAGATACCCTTTCTATGTCAGGGCAATCAAAGGGGTTGCAAATCAAGATAATTATGATATAAACCTCTTGTATTACCATGCCAGTACAAGAAATATATTCACCTATTACACACTCTTGGGCGGATATCAAGTGAGAAATGATTTTTCATTCACTCTTTCCATAGAAAAACCACACCAAGAAATCATATGCCTCATAATTTAGACATCATGAATCTAGAAATGAGACTTTGAGAGTTTACCAAAACTACAGTGCTCTTCAAAAAAATCTAGGACCATCCTCAAGTGCTCTGCATTACCCTCCTATTATGTAGATTAAAAGAGTATGTCATTGATGAAGATAACAAAAAATTGGTCCAAGTACAGCTGTAATGCCTAGTTTATCAAATCTATAAATACAGTGGTGTATTCATCACACCAAATGAAATCACTAGGGAATCATAGTTCTAGAAGCATCTTTGGAATCCAAAATTCTGAATATCATCCATGTGAACCCTAAAATAGTGGTATCCAGATCTGAGTTTGATATTCGAGAGCCATCATACCCATATAAACTGGTCAAAGAGGTCTTTAATCCTCAGTAAAGAGTATTTGTTCTTTATTTTGGTTTGGTTCAGGTGTTGATAATCCACGCAAAGCCACAAACTTCTATCATCCTTTTTCACAAACAACACAGGGCTACCCCAATGAACACACTGGGTCTTACAAATACCTACCACTGTATACCCTCCAACATCACCACTAGATCTCAAATCCAATTGGGTTCATCTGATTTGCTAACACAAACATGGGGTCGTCCCTGGTGGAAGTCTAAAAATAGGTCCATCTCATAGTGGGGGGGTATACTAAGAACATTATCACACCCCACCTTCATTGGAGGGAGCTGAAATCTTTTAACATCTATCGTTCCAAGGTTAATACAAACCAACTAATAAATCAGTTGTAACCTCGTGCTAACAAGTTCATCATGCCCTATTTGGGGATCACTCCCCTTAAGGGGAAAACTCCATACCAAAAACCAAAAGCACTAAAAAACTCCCTAGTAGTAATCATATGAGCATAGACGGTCGACAATTATTCCATACTGAGGAAAACATCTTAGGGTCTCACTACTGCTACAGAAAGATTTGTTGTGAGGCTCTCTCCCCTAATAGAGTAAGTTCATCCCATCGGTAGGAATGTGTGACCAACAAACCTTTCTATAGGGCCTCCAACACAAGGGTTGAGAAAAAAAGGCCTCCTATAGTATTTCTAGGTCTCAAATAGGGGATACACATAGGTAAAAGTGAATTTTTACTCTATTATAAAAACTACAGCTAAAGCAGTAGTGATATAGGTCATACCCTAAACCACCCTCAAGCCTCCCGAATAGACTCTCCAAATACTGAGAGCTCATCCTTTTCCTTTCCTACCTGCTCTCCACAACCAGGTCCCACTTAAACACCCCATTACATATGTACATCCTAGCCATGCAATTCAAAGGAAAACCTCCATGGAACCTCGATACTATATTCTTTGGTATGGCACTAACTTGACTGCATGGTTTTGAATTACATCACAATGATGCATCTTGGTGGGGTAAGTGTCCCTCTCCATTGTATGTTTGATGCCATAAAAAACATCTACACCATAGGACTCCACCGATTCCCAACGTCATCCTGGAGTGGACTCACCGTGAGTATCACCATCAAAAGGGGTCCTAACCAAGAGGGACAACCAAAACACAGGATCGCTCGTGAACTCAACCACTTGAGATGGGAGTATAGATCAACATGAAAACTGATTATTCCTATCTCTGAAACCTAAAATGAACATTTAAAATGGTTGAATCATCTTTTGGTACTACCATATCCAACTGATACTCTACAAAGAGAACTATTTGCAAGCACAAGAATCTGATAAGTTGGAATCTACACAATTCTGAAAACTCTATTCATCGACTTAATCCAAACCTCCAAAGCCTAGGGAAATAGCTCATCATAGAACCGCATCATCCTCTAGCACTAAAACTAATAGGGTTCTCTAAGAATATTCATAGTCTCATCCTTCTATGCTATAATGATTTGCAGGTCGATGGGTGGAGGTGCTTCTACATTCCCTCCAAGAGAAAGGGGTCGTGGGACAAACCCTGAACTGACACCTCATCTCTCATCAGGTCATCGTCATGATCTGGATCTGGTATCCTAGATGGATTTCATCGTGGAGGAATCCTGATATTTATCAAGATGTACCATGGTCATATGAGAATATATATATATAACAAACATTGGGAAGCTGACTCAAGAATGGAAGTCAAAAAACACAAGCCTATATGATTCATTTATCATTGATCCTTACAAAAAATTTCTCAATATGAAAAGTTGACAAGTAGGTAGTTAAGGTCGTGGTGAATGGATACATCATCCTCTCATACCATCATTGGACTCCCTGGGACTAATGGCCACACTTGAGACACTTTGACATTATTTCCTTAAATCCCAACCAAATCATTTTAAGGGGACTAATCTTAACAATATCCCAAGTAATGAACTTTCTCTCGTACCAATATTTCAAAACCCAAACCATGATTAGTCTTGATCCACAACTAACCTAAGCCATCCTCTATAGGCCAGTGGGTGGGGACAAGTGTTGAAGGAAAAACTGACTCTAGGAGGCCTTTTCCTAAGTACTATTATGTACACACATAGCCATCTTGATGCAAACGTACATAGGGAAAGATTAAAATATGCAACATATCTATAACGTAAACCAATCATAGATAACCTCTAATTAGTACAAGATTATGATAGTAAAAACTAAAAATTAAAGGGGAAAAATACACGCCCAACCAAAAATATGTCCCAACCTGAAAAAACTGTAAAAGTAAACTATTGATAAAGCCCTACTCAAGATATTCAATCTATGACCACCATACGCATTCCAATGTACCAGGTATCCCTAAACTCTTCTAAATTCACCGTTGTGTTCTTCCTCATCTTCATAAGACACGAATTGTGTGGGAAAATCCCTTGTTGGGGTGAGTATATACATAACCAATAGGACACCCTGAAAGCTGAAGGGGGCCAATAAGAGATACAATAGGAATATAAATACAGTAGATAGCACAAGTTACAGTGAAAGAGAATATCTCTGCTCAAACTAAGAGTAGAAGTAACCTCGTCCAAGAACAAGGGGCTCAATGCGGTGAGTAGATGAACTACCTATTGAGTCTTTAACACCTATAGTAGGTGTAGCACCCCAAGAATTTAAAAATAAATTTAATATTTATTTCATGAAAAATTAAGACTATATGAAACAACACTTTGTTATTACCAAGCCAATGATCATAATTTTTCTTCTTCTCTGATTTGAATTTCTGAAAACTGACATACACAGTTGCGATCAGTAAGATATTTAGAGTCTAATAGGATCAACTTACATTTTTGGTGAATAGTAATTTACCCTTATGAACAGTCACCTACCCTAATGAATAGTAATTTACACTTATTAATAGTAACCTCATCCATGTAAGTATAAATAAAATTTTGGAACCATATAAATGAGAGTTAATATTTTATAAATTAATAATTAAATGTTTTTATTTTTTGTGAGTAACAAATATTTAATTTCACTTTTAAATTAAAAAATTAATAAAATTCAATTTCAAAAAATTTATTCCTAAATAAATATTTTATTGTCCTGTTATTTTAGGATAATTTTATGATACCTCAGTTAATTTTTTAAAGTATTATAAAATTAGTTTAAAATTTAAAATCTGTATTATTCAAGTAAATAATGATTTTATTTAAATATAAAATTTCTCTTATTTAGAAACTTATTTTGATAAAATGGATTTAATTTTTGAATTATTCATATCAAAAAATGGTTAGGGTGAATTTTTTGGATTTTTCTAAAATACATGAATTTTTTGGGGAATAGTGAAATTTGAAAATCAACGAAATAGGCTAAATAAATGAATTTTTGCATCATTATTGGGTCATGGTAGATGTAAATGGCCATTGGTTATAAATCACATGCAATTAAAAAAATTTAGTCACAATAATCAAAAGTATTCATAGTCTTGAGCCCAAATAATTAAATAATGATTCAAATAATGGAAAACCCCTCCTCTCCTCTACTATAAAAACCACTCCTCGCTCCCTCTTATCTTCGCTCCTACAAATATTCTCAAAATTCTTTCCAAACACTATTTCCTACTCCATACCCTTGTCCAGTAGCCTTTCATCATTCCAAAATTCCAAAACCCTTTCCCTTAATGAGATTCTCAAGGAGGTTATTTCAAGAGGTAAATTCTCTTCCTTTTTCATTTAATTTAATTTCAATTTATATTTTTATCTTATTATCACCTAAACTCCTCTATAAAATTGATCATGATAACTCCATTATCATATATATACTATAATTATATCATTTTAATATAATAACCATTATCAATCTCCTTACTCTCCCTCTTTTATTTTATAAATGAAATCATCGTCTGGATGGTGCCAATTTACAACCTTCATGGACGATGTAGTTTCATTCTTTAGATTATTCTTCAAAGATATTCATGCAACCATTTTAATGGTTGAGAAAGATTTTAAAATGTATAAAATAAACTTTTTATGTTTTTTGGGTAACATAATTACATAATACTAAATGATAAAACAAAATTAGTTTGTTATGATCAATAACTACCATAATAATTTAAACGATTATTTCTAAATGTATTATCTAATGATATTCCCTCCTAATATGTAACAAAATGATATATATATATATATATATAACCATTTACACTTATGGATTCTTATTAACTACATTCAATTATAATTATGGATAATTTTAACAAATTTTAAATGAACTCTATTACTTATAATCAAGCAAACCGGTCATAAAATCAGGGATATGAACACTCTGGAACGACAAAATTCAATCATATAACTTATCAATAAGGATATAAATTAACTTAAAAACTATAATAAATCAAATTAATGTATATAAGGTTATTAATTAAATAATTAATAGATTTAATTTGATAATTCAGGAAGTTGTGGTCAAGTGCAGAACACGTTCGGACATAATGTAAGGGTTTTCTATCTGAACCTCTATTTTTTTCTGGTTTCTCTTATTCTCTACTCACCTCAATAAAATTATTAATTATTATTTTTTACTACTTATAAATTATTTTTTAATGTTGTATTTATTTTTACCAATTATAATCTTTCTTTCTATTATGGTGAGTTACATGTTTTAAAAGTATCATTCAAAAAATATTTCTGATAAACTAGCATGTTTTAAAGGAACTTCTTGAATTCTTATATAATTTAAAATTCACCCAATAATATATTTTTATCCACCATAATTTTTATAAAATTACTCATTTTATTATTAAAAAAAATTAATTCACAAATGGATTTATGCAAATATTTCCCAAAAAAAATCATCTTTTTAATGTAAAAGTGTATTTATCTTAAGAATTACTCGATGATTTTATACAAGTACTTTCATATATTTCAAAAATCTTGTGGATTCTTATGTTTAACTGGAATTAATATATTATCATATCATCTACCGTATTTTATTAAATGTATTTCGATTTGTTTGATTGTGTATGTGCTATCTTGATATCATTCACCGTATTACTTCAAATGGTTAGTGTTCGTATTTAATGATTGGGGAAAGTTATTTACATTTCATATGTTAGTTTCAATATGAATTTATATGTTGTTTATGTTTATACTGATTCATATGAGGAAATAATTGGACTTATTTCATGATGGTTGGGGCCCACTATAGCCCCTCGGTGCATCGGTAGGTCTCGGGGGACAAACTAGTCTGGTTTTTTACCCATTTATGTATGGTCTTGGCATGAGGCCTTGATAGATTGAATATGATGTATGAAATTATGTATTACCTCATTATGAAACTAGATATTTATACTCCTTGTGATTATTCAACTATTAGAATATCCATGGTTATGTTTTATAACTTTATTTAATCAGTTTTTATTCTATCCATTTTGTGCTCAAGTTTATATTTAAAGGCATGTGTTTTTAGTTATTCGTCATGCCTAGTGTTTATGTTTATGATTACTTCCACTATATTGTTTACCCTTACTGGGAATCTAAGATCACCCAATTCTTATATTTCATTTCCCCGTGTTATGAATATGAAAAATTTTAATAATATTTCAAGGATATTGTTTATTTGATATTGTATCATTGTTTATTTTCTTTTCCCAATGTATTGCGGGTATCATGAATATAATCTGGTCTTCCACGACTGTTAAACTGATTGTTCTATCAGGATTTGATTCCTTGTAATCATGAAAATGTAATAAAATAATTCATTGGATCCAGGTAACTGGGTTCGGGGCGTTACAGTTGCTATCAAAGGATGTTTAATAGAAAACTAGGACACTAGATTTAGAAAATGTAGATTAGGGAACAAAACCCTAAGATATACTTTGAACATAAAAATACAAGAACATCCTAGAATTTTTGTAAGGAAGTGATTATGTGGATATTCCATGAAAATAAATCCTTGTATGAATACTATAAGTGGATATAGTTCTGGAACAGATGTACCTAGGAGTAACAACTTAGATAAAGTGATTCGGGCTTGACCCAAGATAACTTGGTACATGACAACGGGTCTTACTGTGCACCTAGATTCAAAATCCCAGGGGATATGCATATGATAATTCACATCTTCTTTACAAGCCATTATAAAGGATTTAAAAGTAATTTTTTCTTCAAAGAAACCATGTTTATGATTATGGGATTAGTTGTGCATAGGATATCAATTAATGTTAAGTATTCTACTAGTTGATATTATGAAATATGATTCATAACCAAATATAGTGTATGCCATCATTTAGAAATGGTTCCTAGTGGAAGGAATGGATGCTAAATGAACGTGTGTATCCAATGTAGGGATTTCCCCCCTATGCAATATAATGATGTATATTCTGGTGTCACGACCCATCCCCCGGGGCCTATGTCTTGACTACCCCAAGCCTGCCTTCCATTGGCTAGGAGATGGAGACTAGCACTGAAGGAGTATTTCCTAAAACTAGGAAGGCATTACCTTTATAACCTGTAACACACACAACCAAGCACACAACAAGATATGAACTAAAGAAAACTGTATTGTAAAAGAGTGAGTATAGTAAGTAAAAGGGGCCAGAATACAAGGCCAACTAGAAAGTACAAGTACAACTGAAATACAATACAACTAAAGAAAGAGAAAGATGGCTAGTGGGTCATCCTATGAGGTTCCTATGTGAAGCGTAGGTATAGATCGCCTCCTCAGCACTCCACGTCCGTCTGTCTCCTCCGTGTATCGACACGCTGTATGGTCCACCTCCGGGCACCGTCCAGTCCGGGTACTCTCAGCCTCGATCAACGTTGTCTATCGTCTGCCCCAAACAGAACGAGGTGCAGGATAGCCCGTGTAGGGGTGAGTATAACGACACTCATTAGGGACCCGGAGACCCTCAAGGTCTCACAAAATCCACCAAGGATAAACCACAAGGTGTAAAAACAACTGATAACCCTACTTAGGTATATGCCCATACATATACCTAAGTTATTAAGTAATCACATCTAAATCATGAGGAAAACACAGAGTCGAACTCCAAAGACCAAAGCTCAACTATTCCACTAAGGAAGGAATAGAACAAACCACACAGTTACGCCACACTAAAGAATACCACCAAGATATTTCCACGAAGGAAGTAACACACAGGTACAGACTCAGCTCACACCAGTTATTTATAAGGTACAGTAGTATAGATGATTAGATGTAACTAACAAATCATATTAATCTGTTGAGGGGTAGACCTAAGAAGGGTCTCTAGATGCTGACCCACACTAGATCGCTCAATGTTGACCCACACAGGATCACTCAGTGCTGACCCACATAGGATCGCTCGGTGCTGACCCACACAGGATTGTTAGGTACTGACCCACACAGGATCGCTCGGTGCTGACCCACACAGGATCGTTAGAGTAGTCCTGCATGGAATCCTAAATCAGTTCCATGTGGGATGAACAATCTGAGACCCACAAAGGATATCTTCCTCAAGTCACAGCCAGCTACTGGGTTCCCGCACTATGCTCGCATGTCTCTGGGAGGGTCCGCTGCACAAGCTGTTGGTCGATACTCCAACTACCACAAAGTCCCACGAATAAGTATCTAAAATGGACACCACTTCATAGGGGTCTCAACGCAATAGACGGTGCGTTAATCAGATGCCTGGCCTGTGAGTTATTTTCCTTTTAGTCCTAAGGGCCCAGTTGGATTTGTGCTCGATCCAACCTGACCCTTCTAAAACTTTATCCAAATCTCTAGTGGGGCATAATAAAGGTACTGTCTCACTCCAAGGTTCCCAACGCCGCTGACGGTTCATTAAACGGACCTCCGATTTCAAAGTTATGGCCAAAAGAGTGTAAATGGGTAATAGTGGGCCCGGGTCCGGTCCGACCTGGTCGGACCGACCTGGGCTGACCTAGTGTGGGTTGACCCAGCCCAACTCGCTGGGTTCGGCTTGGCTTGTATGTTGTCCCGGTCTGCTGGGTCTGGCCCGACCCGCTGGGCAGCCCACCCCGCGCAGGGCGCCCGGCCCGCTGGGCGGTCCGGCAAGCCGCGAGGGCAGCGAGGGGATGCAGAGGGCTGAAGAGCCCACATAATAGCGAGGTCGTGAGGCGTCTTTGTCGCGGATCACACGAGTCCGCGGGGCGGCTCGGCCGAAGCAGCTCGTCCAGGAGGGCAGAGGCCGCGGGGCGGCTCGGACCGGGCGGCTCAGCCAGGAGGGCGGAGGCCGCGGGGCGGCTTGGCCCGGGCAGCTTGTCCAGGAGGGTCAAGACTGCGGGGTGGCTCATCCTGGGGATGGAGGCTATGTCATGGGAAGGTTCATCCATGGACGGCGGCTCTGCCGCGGGGTGGAGGTCTGGGCGCGGGGAGGTTCGGCCACGGACGGCAGCTCGACCGTGGGGCGGTGGTGGTGACCATGGACAGCGGCTCGGTCGCGGGGCATCGGCCCGTCTGCGGGGCCGTTCGGCCGCAGATGGCGGCCTAGCCATGGGGCGGTTTGGCCGCGGATGGTGGCTCGGCTGCGGGGTACTGGTGGCTGCGGGGTAGGGTCATCGACATCGTCATGGCCAGCAGTGGTGTCGGCTGCCATTCTCGTGACCCTCTGTAATTCGTATTCATTCCTCCATCCCGATCAACAATTAAGCAAAAGTTTTGCTGAGAGGATGGGCCATGTTTTTTTGGCCCTCACTCTCCATGTTAGAGCGGTAACAAGCAGTACAACATCAACAAGAATAGAGAATCGTCAAACTTTACAATTTCATACAAATCGTGGATCAACTCATTTAGGTTGATCCGCGTTCACCATGCTTTTCAAGAACGAATAATTTCATGAATTTAATAAAAACCCATACCTCATTCGTTTGATTCGTTGAAGATTGTCCATGGGGAATGAGATGTTGTCGTTAAGAATAGATGGATGTTGGTGATGTCAATGTTCCCTCGATCGCCGGTTCATTGATGTTGAATATGTTCCTCGTCAATGAATGTCTCATGGAAGAAGTCGGAGTGGAAGTCGGCGTTCTTCATTGTCATTCTTCGTTGGAGAGATTTCTCCCAATAGCTCTCCCCTTTTTCCAACCAAAAACCCTCCCAACAAATAGGTGCCAATATAATTAAATTAAGAAGAAATTATGTTGGCACACACACAAAAATTGTAAAAATTAATGTATGTGTGTTGGCACAATTAATGTGGAGGAAGTCAAGAGGCTCCTCCACATTAAAGAGGGGTTTTAGAGGGTTTTCCCCCTTTAAGAGGGGTCAGGTGGTGCCCACCTCTAGAAATTCAAAATGGGGGTTTATTCTCGGGTGGTCCCCACCACCATAACCCACACATGGGAGGTTTCAAGAATAAATAAAAATGTTAAATAATTTTATTTTAATTTTCAAATGAAAAGCCCAAAAATTATCTTTCTCTCTCGACCAACAGCCATCAAGGTGAAAGTCTTCCTAAGAGAATATTGGCGCTGCTAGTTCAACGGTGTCCTCAGATTTCAATTCTGAGCACCGGTTCAAAATTTAGAAAAACTCGCTCGCATGTTTACAAAACGTACTCAAAATAATATTCATAAATTCATTTTGGGCACTCTAGGCCTCAGAATCATGCGTCTTCAATTTTTGCGGACTCGTAAAATTCTAATGTATTTTAAAAAAAATACATGGAATTTAAAATCTTTACATTCTATCCACCTCAAAGCTTTACGTCCCCATAAGACATAACTCAAAACTAAGAAAACAAGTAGGGGTACTGATCATGAATATGATCCTCCCGCTACCATGTGCTCTCTTAGAGGTTTCTGTGCTGCCAGCGAATGGGAACCAGAGGTATTGACCACCCATGAAGGACATGCTCTTGTCGATCCTCAATCTCAATTGGAACCTCCATAAAAGTCACCCCATCGTCGACGTCTACCTCTCTGTGGTCGATGAATAGAGAATGGTCATGAACGTATCTCCTCAGCTGGGATATGTGGAAGACATTGGGCACCCGGTGCAACTGAGGTGGAATAGCTAAGCGGTATGCCACCTCGCCAACTCTGCTGAGGACCTGGAAGGGTCCAATGTATCTCAGAGATAACTTTCTGCCTCAGCCAAATCTCCACAAACCTTGTCCAGGTGAGACCCGTAGAAAGATGTAGTCTCAATCCTTGAACTCCAGATGTCTCTGTCTCATATCGGCATATGACTTCTACCTACTTTGTGTAGTCTCCATCTGCTCCTGGATGAGCTACACCTTCTATGTGGTAGCTCATACCATCTCTGGTCCCACTAGTGCTGACTCCCCTGGGTCAGTCCAGCACAAAGGTGATCTGCAAGGTTGCACGTACAATGCCTCAAAATGTGTCATCCCAATGGTGGAGTGATAACTTTTGTTGTATGAAAACTCCACCAAAGGTAAGTGATCCTCCCAAATGTGACCGATGTCGATGGTGCATGCACGTAGCATGTGCTCGAGTGTCTGAATGGTCCGCTCAGTCTGGCCATCCGTTTGGGGATGGAAGGCGGTGCTCAAATGAAGTTGTGTCCTGAAAGAATCCTACAACCACTTCCATAGTCAGGAAGTAAAACGTGCATCATGATCAGAGACAATTGTCGAGGGTACTCCATGTAACCACACAATATCCTGCACTTAGAGGTGTACCAAGCTCTCTACTAAACTCTTCTCTTTGATCGGTAGGAAGTGGGCTGACTTGGTGAGTCGGTCGACGATCAACCAAATCGATTCATGACCCCTGGATGTATGTGGAAGACCCACCATGAAGTACATGGATATCCCATCCCACTTCCACTCTGGGACCTCTAAAGGCTGAACCAAGCCTAATGGTACCTGATGATCCATCTCCACTTGCTGACAAGTTAGGCACCAAGAGACAAACTCTGTTACTGATTTCTTCATTCCCGGCCACTAGTGGTGTCGTCCGAGGTCCTGGTACATCTTTTCCACTCCCATATGTACTTCTAGAGGGGATGTGTGGAACTCCCTCAACAATTCCTCCTGAACTGACACTGGTATCATGGTACATCCTCTAAAGATAATTACATTCTCCCCACCTTCATAAAATCCATCAAGTGCTTGTCCTGTTGATATCTGAGCACGTCGAGTCTCGCAGTCAGCATCCACACGTTGCGCCTCCCTGACTCACAGAAAAAGTGGTAGAGTTACTATAAGATACTATAGAAAAACTGCTCCATCTCGATCCACAAAGGATATCTACAAAGTGGCCAACTACTATGTCACCTCGCCCAAAAGTTGTATACCAGACCTCCTGCTGAGTACATATGCGACAATGTTCTCCTTCCCAGGATTATAGACTATCTCAAAGTTATAGTCCTAGAGGAACTCAAGCCAATGTTGTTGTCTCAGGTTCAGGTCCTTCTGAGAGAATATATACCTCAAACTCTTGCTATCAAAGTACACTATAAAATGCTCCCCATCAAGTAATGTCGCCACATCTTCAAGGAAAAGACCACTGCTGCTAACTCCAGGTCATGGGTAGCGTAGTTTTGCTCATGTTGTCTCAGCTATCGAGAACCATATGTGATCACTTCTCACTCCTGCATCAGGACACATCCAAGCCCGTTCCCTGATACGTCACAGTAAACTACATACCCAACGCCCTCCTCTGGAAGCCTCAAGATGGGGGAACTAGTCAGCCTCTGCCTCTCCTCCTAAAAGATCTACTAGCATTTCTCTGACTACATGAAGGGTTTCCCCTTCTTCGTCAATGCTGTAACTAGTGCTGCAACTCTTGAAAAATCTGGTACAAACCTCTGGTAGTATCCAGCCAAGCACATGAAACTTTGTACCTCTATCACACTCCTAGGTGGATCCCAAGCAAGTACCACCTCAATCTTCACTGGATCCACTGCAACCCCAGCCTCCGAGATGACATGTCCTAGAAACTGAACCTCTCGGATCTCGAACTGGCTCTTTGAGAGCTTACGATAAAGATGGTGCTCTCATAGTGTGTCTAGAAGTACCAGAAAATGATAAGCATGATCCTCCTCAGTAGTCGAGTATATCAGAATGTCATTGATGAAGACTACTACAAAGAGATCAAGGAATGGCTAAAAGATCATGTTCATGAGTCTAATGAACACTGTTGGATCATTGGTTACGTTGAATGTCATAACCAAGAACTCGTAGTGGTTGTACCGACATCTGAAAGTCATCTTCTACACATCCTCGTCTCACACTCTAAGCTAGTGATAGCCTGATCTGAGTTCTATCTTCAAGAACCATCGTGCTCCCTTCAGCTAATCAAATAGGTTGTCAATCCTTGGGAGTGGGTACTTGTTCTTCACGGTCACCTGGTTCAAGCTCTGATAGTCGACACAAAGTCTCAAGCTCTTATCCACCTTCTTGGCAAATAAAATCGGGGCTGCCCTGGGAGAAACACTGGGTCGGATGAATCCCTTCCCCTGTAAGTCCTCTAGCTATACCCACAGCTCATGAAGCTCCATGGGAGCCATCCGATATGCTAGATTAGATATCGGTGTCGTCCTGGGGTACAAGTCAATCTAAAATTCCACCTCTCTGTGAGGAGGTAGACCCAGAACATCATCAGGGAAGACATCCGTGTACTGGTCCACCACTAAAAGATAGCTCGAACTCTCCACATCAACCGCTCAGAGGGTAAGGCCAGGAAACTAATGAGTGATCGGCTGCACCCTCTTCCAGGTAAGTCCTTCCTACACAGCAAAGGCTCCCTTCTCGCCGGTGATGGTAAACTTGGTCCCATCCATACGAAGACACTGCACTTTGTGCCTAATAAAGTCAATCTAGGCATGAAATGCAGATAACTAGTCCATACCCAAGATGACTTTGTAAGTCCTCGACGTTGCTACTAGGAGATCCCAGCCGAATCTCTCACCTCCTAGAGTATGTCCGCACTACCGGCACTAGTGTGTAATCGTCGAATCCGCTCCCATAGGAGTCTCTAGCTATAAGGATTGAGCCAACGGCTCTGTTAGAATATCTGAGATCCAAACGAGGGAAGTGGCAATAAAATAATGAATCGCACATGTGTCTATAAGTATTTCAGCTAAGTTGGAATAGACACAGATCATACCTCGTATCATTTCTGGAGATTTGTGATCGTAGGCCTCAGATTCTTGGAGCTGAGCTTTCCCATGTCCACCTACTCCCTGTGGTCAGGGTGGACCACCTAGTTGTGGTGGTAGTAACATCTCAAATCGCCACCCACCGCCATCTGTATGGCCATCTCCTCTACCACATCCACCTTCTCCCTGCGGACTGCCTCGATCAAACCTCTCTCTCTGCCTGGGTGGTCCTTTGACCATCTGCTGATCATCCGTACGGAGGGTCGGAGAGTCACGAGACATGTGACCCTACCCGCCGCATGCGTAACACTTCCTACTACTGGCATGACTGGCTCTGCCTCGGGTGCCCCGCACAACCGACTCTGAATCCTGCGGTCTCCCACCTGTAGGTCTGGTCCTCTTGGACCTCTGCGACATCAGTCTACTGCCAGCTGCAGAAGACTCCTCTACATGATGAGTGGTGGTGGGTCTCACTACTGGTGACTGCTCAACAAGGAAACTCTCCACTAAGAGGGCTCACTCTAAAACCCCAGCCTATGTCGAGATGCTGAATGAGATCATCAAATCCCGGATCTCCCGCTTGAGTACCTGCTCAAAGGTCGAGGCACCATCCAGTCCTGGTACTCTCATCCTTGATCAATGTTGTTCATTGTCTGCACCAAACACAACAAGGTACGGGCATAGCCCGTGTAGTGGTGAGTATAACAATTCTCAGTAGGGACCCCGAGACCGTCAAGGTCTCACAAAAGCCACAAAAGATAAACCACAAAGTGTAAAAACAACTGATAACCCTACTTAGGTATATGCCCATACATATACCTAAGTTATCAAGTAATCCAATCTCAATCATGAGGAAAACACAAAGTCAAACTCCAAATCCCAAATCTCAACTATTCCACAAAGGAATAGCACAAAGTTAAGTACCACACAGGTACACCACACTGAAGAATACCACCAAGGTATTACCATGAAGGAAGTACCACATAGTTACAGACTCATCTCACACCAGTTATTTCTTTGGTATAGTAGTAGAGATGATTAGATGTAACTACTAAATCATCTTACCCTGTTAAGAGGCAGACCCATGAAGGATCTCTAGATAATGACCCACAAAGTATCGCTCAGTGCTGACCCACACAGGATCACTAGAGTAGTCCCACATGGAATCCTAGAGCAGTTCCATGTGGGACTCTCAATCTCATACCCACGAACGATCTCTTCCTCACGTCACAGCCAGTTATTGGGTTCCCGCACTATGCTTGCTAGTATTTGGGAGGGTCCTCTCCACAAGCCACTGGTCGATACTCAAACTACCATAAATTCCCACGAAAAATTATCTCAAAGGACTGTCACGTCATAGGGGTCTCAACGCAATAGACGGTACGTCAACCGGACGCCCGGTCTGTGAGTTATTTCCCTTTTAGTCTCGAGGGCCCTATTGGATTCATGCTCAATCCAACCCGAATATTCCTGAAATTTATCCAAATCTTCAGTGGGGTATACTAAAGAGATCATCTCTCTCCAAGGTTTCCAACGTCACTAACAGTTCGTCAAACGGACGTCCAGTGGCAAAGTTATGGTCAAAAGAGTGTAAATGGATCGTAGTGGGTCTGGGTCTGGTCTGACCCAGTCGGACCGATCGGGTTTGGGTCGACCTGGCACAACTCACTGGGTTCGTCCTCGCCTGTTAGGCGGCCCAGCCTACTGGGTCCGGCCTGACCCGCTGGCCATCTTGGTAGGCCGTGAGGGACGCAATGCGCCATGGAGGGCGTGGAATGACGAGGCCACGGGGTAGCTCGGCCGGGGCGGCTCGGCCAGGAAGGTGGAGTGTCACGACCCGACTCGACCGGTCTCGAGCCGCAACTGCCCCAAGCCCGACTCCATAGGCCAGGGGCTAGAGACAAGAACCGAAGTCGTAACGATCTCGAGGAGGCCTTCGCCTAAGTACTTGTACACACACACACTACCCACTCAATGCAGAAGTGCAGACTAAAAAAGAAAACATAAGGACAAACAATTATAACCCAACAACAGTCATGCATAAACTTCTAAATAGAATAAGTAAAGTACTGAAAAGTAATGACAATATAACTTAATAGAAAAAGGTAAAAACATGCACCCAAGCTCCTATGTCCTCTACTCTCCTCCGTAGTCTTGATCACCCTGTCTGTCGTCTGTAAGGGCACACCAAGTGTGGGCAAAGCCCAAGCAGGGGTGAGTATAAAGATACTCAGTAGGATGCCCCGAAAGCTCAAGGGAGCAACAAAGAAGGTACTAAAATGGTGAGCAGTAGACAGAACAAAGAACAATGTAAGAGTATAATAGAGAGAGTGCAGAGTGCAGCTCAACCCAATAGAAGGAAGGAAGTAGACTCGTCCAACCAAGAGGAGCTAGACACGGAAAGCATGTGACATACCTCGCACGTCTCCGCCCCTCCTAGAAGAAAAGTAATTGAACCCAAGGAATGGGAATAAAAGTAGGGTGTATAAATATATATATATATATGATCAACAAGAAACCTAAACGAGTGTGTAAGGAAATCTCCATCTCCAAGCACATCCCATGAAAAGTCGCCAACAGTTCTAAGGATATCCATCACTGATTCCCAATAGTCCCACACGTCAAAGTTGTCTCATCACTAAACTGTACAACCAAGGGTCCCGCTCTGGTAATCATGGAGAAAAGTCACTAACTAGCCACATAGAAAGGGCTGAGCATAAAAGAAGTTGTCGGGTAACCCACTGCCTAGCCCAACTGGAGGGTAAACCCTAAGAGGTCATTGGGTAACCCACTTCCCAACCCAGTTGGAGGGTAAACCCTAAGATGAACAGGTAACCCACTACCCAGCCCTGCTGGAGGGTATACCCTAAGGTCAATGGGTAACCCACTGCCCAGCCCCGCTGGAGGGTAAACCCTGGTAGGTCGTTGAGTAAGCCACTGCCCAGCCCCACTGGAGGGTAAACCCAGAACTGGTCTGATAACTCTGTATTCCTCATGCCATCACTGCTTGTCACTAACATTGATAATATGCGTTGGTTTGGTGTGCGTCAAAGGAACCTCAGACCATCACCCTTTCATGTTTCCACAATTAATGAGATCTCAAAAGAGGTTCCGCACGCCCAAACAGATTACACCGTGGTAATTCTCGTGGAAAAAACGCGAGATAGACTATTTAATCGCTGGAAACGGACTCCCGACGAAAATGGTATTCTACACTGCTTTATTCTCGTACAACGTCTCATAGGGTAGACACCTCGGTCTCGAAAGGGGTCAGGAGAACTGCGCCATCGCGATGCTCTCATAAAAACAAGCCAAATGAACTATTCATTTTCCCTGAACGGACATCTGATGAAAAAGTCGCAAAACGCTGCACACAGCTTAAAAGAAGGCCCATGGAGCCCACACCTCAACTCTGGATTCAAGGCCTGAAAGAACCCTAGAATAATTTGTCTCGACACCAGGGTCACAATGCCGTTGTCGAAGCCTAAAATGGACTTCGGATGTGCTCATGCCATCCAAAAAAAGAATCTCAGCGAGGTGCTAACCAATACTTAACGGGTATGTCGCGCCACCGAGCCCCCGTCTCGAGAATTAAAAATCCCTGAGACCATCTCAAAATCTCCATCTCGTGCCGAGGATCACGTCTCCGTATACATCATGTGAATCCAACATCTAGTTTTCAATTTAGAGGCATTTTAACGCCAACGGACGGAGACAGGGTGGGTTGAACCGGTTCGGCCGGTCCACCCCCTTCAGACTGGAGGTCTGCGGCTTGGTCACCGGGACTGCCTGGTCCACCGCGGCCCGCGGTTCACCGCGTGGGCCACACGGATTTACCCGAATCGGCACGAGCTCGTCTGGATCCTTTTCCATGAGACTCGCACTTTGCGGGTCTCAGTCGGCTCCCAGGGTTGCGACAACCCGAGTCTCGCGCGCTACGCACCGCCTGCGAAGCCAGCCGGACCGTCGGGCCTCCCTCCCTCTCGTCTGCACCGACCACCGAAGGGCCACACTGCCACCCGAAGAAGTCCACTCCTCCACCTGGTGAATCCTGCACTGCCGTTGGGGAGCCGCGCCGCCGTCGTCACCCGCTGGACCACCACACGAAGCCGCCGAACCGGCCCGGAACCACCGGAAACTAGGGGGTTTTGGCCAGAAAACTTCCCAAGGTCACCCCGAACACCTTGGGACTCAAAAATTCGATCCAAAAGATTCGTTGGAAATCTCGAATATACCCCTACTCAAATATGGCCTTCACTTGAAAATTAAATAGCATATCGACTCTATAATTTGAGTTTAAAGTAGATGCGTAAATTAAAAAAACACATGAACCTACCTCGAATGGCATAGCCCGTCGCTTCACAAACAGTCTGTCGGAGCCATAACCACCTTGCTGGGGAGGAGGATGATCTTTAAGAAGTTTTCACCCTTGTTTGAAGAGCTTTCGTCTGAGAGAATCCAAGGAAGAAGAAGGGGGTGGATGTGTTTAAGTAGGGAAACACACTTAAACACCCACCAGTAGGCCCATACCTGAACTTTCAATGGGGTCGGGGTTAAGCCTCCTCTAGGGTGAAATCCACATTCTGAGCGCAACTGTGGTCTTGAAATTTTAATCTGATCCTCTGTTCAGAAGTTATAAAGTTCACGTCTGAGGCCACTAAATTATGAAAACGCCCTTGGTGGCGTTTTCCACAGAAGGGTTGTGCTCGTGAAATTTACACTCCTCTTAGGGTAAACGACACGATCCGGACTCAACAGTGCCCTCGGTTTTCTCATCTGAGAAACTGTTTAGGGGTAATCATGTGTATTTGGCTTGTCTAGTGTGATCACACTAAAAATTTAATTCTGGCCTCACCGAGGCTCAGAATCACACACCGTCTGAACACCCTTCTCTGGAATAACATCATGAAATTTTCAAAGTCTTACAGTCTCAAAACCCTGGTGCATACATCATTCCCTCCTTCATGTTTTTTGTCCCTGAAAAACAAAACTACAAAAAAAACTTGGGATACTAAGACTGCATCTAGCTCTCCCGTTCCCCGGTGCCCTCCTGTAGTCCTCACCACAATCGCGACGTAAACTGCTCATCACGGTCGGAGACGATCGTCGAGGGTACCCCATAATGGTAGACGATCTCCCGAACATACAGCTGCCCTAGACTCTCCACCAAACTCTGCTCCCTGATGGAAAAGAAGTGTTCCGACTTCATGAGTCGGTCCACTATCACCCAAATAGAATTGTGGCCCATCATTGTGCGCGGAATCCCTATGATGAAGTACATAGATATGGCATCCTGCTTCCACTCATGGATATCAAGGGGCTGCAACAACCCAGACAAAACCTAATGCTCTACATTCACCTGCTGATAGGTAAGACACCGAGAAACAAACTCAGTTTTGCTCTGCTTCATGCCAGACCACCAAAATTACCATTGAAGGTCTCTATACATCATCCCCACACCGGGATGTACGGCAAAGGGAGAAGTGTGGAATTCCCACATCACCTCCTCCTCCATATCCACTGGTACTACAGCTCACCCCTGCAATAGGATCTCATGATTCCCTCCTTCAGAATACCCATTGGGTGCATCGCCCGTAGATATCTGATCACGCAGTACCTTGCAGTCGACATCCCCCAGATACGACTCTCTCACATGATCAAGGAGTGAAAGAGTCAACAATATCGACTGCAAAAAAGTTGTACCCTTCTGCTACACCAAGGTCAGCTATAGGGGAGCCAACTACTCTGAAGCTTCCCGCAATAGTCGAGTCTGGGACTTCCTGCTAAGGGCATCTGCTACTACGTTGCCCTTACCTGGAGTATAGACTATCTCGAAATCATTGTCCTGTAGAAACTCTAGCCAGTGCCTCTGTCTCAGATTCAGATCCCTCTGAATGAAGACGTATTTGAGGCTCTGGTGGTCTGAGTAGACCACAAAACACTCACCCATAAGGTAGTGTCTCCATAACCTCATGGCAAAGACAATCGCTGGAAGCTCCAAATCGTGAGTTGCATAATTCTGCTCATGGTGCCTCAACTACCTCGACCCATATGAAATCACTGCCCGTTGCTGCATCAGCATGCACCCGAGCCCAGCTCCTGAAGCGTCGCAGTACACCACAAACTCAACGCCCTCCTCTGTCTGCCTCAACACTGGAGCACTAGTCAGCCTTTTGTTCAACTCCTCGAAGGCCTTCTGGCACTAATCAGTCCAGGTGATCGGTCATCCCTTCCACATCAATGTGGTCAAAGGGGTAGAAATCTGGGAGAAATCTTCCATGAACCTCCTGTAGTACCCTACCAAATCAATGATGCTCCACACCTCAGTTTCATTCTTGGGTGGTTCCCAAGAAATCACTACCTCTATCTTTGCGGGATCTATGGCCAAACCCTATTCTAAAATGACAGGCCTCATAAATTGAACCTCATGAATCCAGAACTGACACTTCAAGAGCTCCCCATACAGCTGGTACTCCTGGAGTAAGTCTAGGACCATCTTCAAATGCTTCGTGTGATCCTCCTCCATCATAGAGTAGATGAGTATGTTGTTAATAAAGATAAACACAATCCAATCCATGTACGGCTGGAAGATCCGGTTCATCAAATACATGAAAATGGCGGGGGAATTCATCATGCCAATGGGAATCACCAGAAACTCATAATGCCCATAACGAAAACAAAAATCCAACTTCGGGATATCAGCCTCACGAACCCGCAACTGGTGTTAGTCGGATGGAAGATCAATCTTGGAGAACCACTTCACACCTCTCAACTGGTCGAATAGGTCATCAATCCTCGGCAAAGGGAACTTTTTCTTTATCGTGGCCTGATTCATGAGACGATGATCCACCCAAAGTCGCAGACTCCCATATACCTTTTTCACAAACAAAATTGGAGTTTCCCAAGGCGACACACTGGTCCTGATGAATCCCTCCTCACGAAGGTCTTCTAACTGAAATCGTAGCTCCTGAAGCTCTATGGGTGCCATCCGATATGTTGCACATGATATCGGGGCTGTCCCCAACTGCAAGTCAATGCATAACTCCATCTCTCTCCTCGGAGGTAGTCCCCGGACATCCTCGGGAAAGACGTCCATGTAGTCCTCTAAAATGGTATGGATCTAGGTGCCTATAGCGTTAGTTTCTCCGAGAGCCATGCTCGCCAACTGGTGAGAAAAAGTTCATGGTCTCCTACTCAGAGTACCTGTTTTCTCTAACACAAGGTCTCGTTCACCAAGGATGGTGAACCTCACCCCATCAGAATGGATGCATCTGTCTAGTCTATGCTGACAGTCAATCTGGGCATGAACCATGGAAAGCCAATCCATGCCCAAGATGATGTCATAAGGTTCCATCATGATAACAAGTAGGTCCCACATGAAAATCTCTCCTCCAAACGACAGTTCACACTGTCTGCAGACAAAGTTCACTAAAGATGCACTTCCCGTAGGAACCTTAAGGCTAATTGTGGGTGTTATCACCTCTACTAGGAGCTCCAACTCCTGTACAAAAATTAGTGATATAAAAGAGTGGCTAGTGCCTCTCTCTACTAGTACTGAAGTAAGTGTAGAGTAAACACAAAGCTTACTCAGTTCATCTCATGTGATGGGGAGTCACGAACACCAAGAGCCTAAAGCTGTCTGCGGCCCCTACCACCAACTCCCTAAGACTGGCGTGGGCCTCCCGTTGGTGGTAGTGGAAGGACCTCGAAAAAACATCCCCCACCTCCAGGTCCTGCCTCTCTTCCTGCACCGCCTCCCTGAGGACCACCATGTCCTCACATGGGAGATCCCTAGTCACGGTGATGCCTCTACCGCTGTGGTGCGCCCACTACCTGTTATGGCTGCTCGGTACGCCTGGTCAGGCAGTCTCGTGCTAAGTGACCCCATCCGTCAAAAGAATAGCACTGGCTCTCTCCTGACTACCCCGGTTCTCTATGTCTCCACTGCGGTGTACGACCCCACACCTGATTCTGCTCACAGAAGGGTCTCCTCGACTGAGGCTCTGCTCTCTGCCGCATGCCTGCTTCCAAAGACTCTACTCTGAAGCGACCACTGTTAGGCCCTATCAGCTGGAGTCCCTCAGCCAAGAATATCTCTATCACGAGTGCCCACTCTAGCACAACAACATAAGTAGGGATGTTCAGGGGCACTACACTAGCACATATCTCCCTATGAAGACCCTGCTCAAATTTCTACGCCCAAAAATAACTATCCCGGACCATATCCTGTGAGTAGCATGTCAGATCGGTAAACCAGGCTAAGTACTGCGCCATGCTCATCCTACCCTACTTCAGCTCCAGAAGCTCCTGAATCTAAATGGAGCAGAAACAAGAGGGGGATTACTCCTCCCGGAAGAGATGCTGGAAGCTATCCCATGTGAGAGACGACTCGTCATGGGTCTGCATAACCAACCCCCACCAACGCCCGGTTGTCCTAAGGAAAAGGATGGTAGCTAGGGCTACCATATTTTCCACCGGTGTCCATACCAGCCTAAAAATTTGGTCCACAGGCTCTAGCCAGTCTTCTGCTGCTTGGGGATCCGGGTTCCCGCAGAACTTTTGCAGCCACTGACGCTAGAAGTCTCGGAGCGCACTCAGACTGCACTCAACATCATCTTGTTTTTCCAGTACTAACTACCTCTCTGCAGATGGAGGAGCTACTAATGAGCCACTGGGTGGAACTGGATCACATGAGGGTCCCTAAACTGACGCCTCTTTGCTCGTCAGGTTTTCGTCATGAACTAGAGAGGGTAACCTCACTGGCTGCTGTCGTGGGAGCATCCTAAAAATTATCAAGGATTACCACAATCAGATGAGCATATATATATATATATACATATATATATATATCAGTAATAACTAAGGGGAGATTACTCAAAAAGGACAGTCAAAGGCTCAATCCTATGAGATGCATGTTCTAAATTCCCTGCAATAAGTGTCTCAGTGTGCCGATTCGACAAGCGGGTTATCAGGGTCCTGGTGAATGGACACGCCGGCTGCCCGTACCATCACTGGACTCCCTGGCCTGAGAGATGCCCTTGAGACACATCAACAATATTTCCCTAAATCCAAACCAATTCCTTTTTAGGGATGTCCGAACAACTCCCCAAGGAATGAACCACCTTTGATACCACTTTGTCACGACCCAAACCTATGGGGCTTGAGCCGCAACTACCCCAGGCCCGCCTCTATAGGCCAGGGGCTGGCAACAATCGCTGAAGGCGTAACGACCTCAGGGAGGCCCTCGCCTAAGTACCTGTACACACACACAATCCACTCGATGTAGAATTGTAGAGTAAAAAGAAAACCGAATGACAAACAACTATAACCCAACCACAATCATCCATAAAATTCTAAATAGAACAAGTAAAGTGCTGAAAAGATCTGACAAGATAACTGAACAGAAAAAGGGCAAAACGCGTGCCCAACCTGAAAGGTGCCACAACCTGGCAACAGGTAAACAAAATTAAATAGCTGGTGAGTCTCACACCTGAAAGTCCTACTACAACCACTGAATGCAGACCAAACCCTTGTGTCCTCTATGCTCCTCCGTAGTCTCGATCGACCTGTCTATTTTCTATAAGGGCACACCAAGTGCGGGTAAAGCCCAAGTAGGGGTGAGTATAAAGATACTCAGTAGGAAGCCCCGAAAGTTCGAGGGAGCAACAAAGAAGGTACTAAAATGGTGAGCAGTAGACAGAACAAAGAACATTGTAAGAGTACAATAGAGAGAGTGCAGCTCAACCCAACAGAAGGAAGGAAGTAGACTCGTCCAACTAAGAGGAGCTAGACATGGAAATCACATGGCATACCATGCGCATCTTCACCCCTCCTAGAAGGAAAGTAACTGAACCTAAGGAATGGGAACAAAAGTGGGGTGTATAAATATATATATATTCTCAACAAGAAACCCGAATGAGGGCATAAGGGGATCTCTATCTCGAAGCTCATCCCAGGGAAAGTCACCAACAATTATAAGGATATCCATAACTAATGCCCAACAGTCCCACACATAAAATCTATCTCATCGCTAAACCGTACAACCAAGGGTCCCGCTCTAGTAATCATGGAGAAAAGTCACTAACTAGCCACATAGAAAGGGCTGAGTCTGAAAGAAGTCATCGGGCAACCCACTACCTAGCCCAGCTGGAGGGTAAACCCTAAGAGGTCATCAAGTAACCGATTGTCCAGCCCAGCTGGAGGGTAAACCCTATGATGAACTGGTAACCCACTACCCAGCCCTGTTGGAGGGTAAACCCTAAGGTCAACGGGTAACCCACTACCCAGCCCTACTGGAGGGTAAACCCTGGTACGCATGTGGGTAACCCACTGCCCAGCCCCGCTGGAGGGTAAACTCGGAACTGTTCTGATAACTCCACACAGCCCATTCCATCATTGGGTGTCACTAACATCGTTATTGTGTGTTGGTTTGGTGTGCGTCAAAGGAACGTACGACCATCGCCCTTTCATGTTTCCACATTTATTGAGATCTCAAAAGAGGTTCTACATTCCCAAATAGATTAATCCATTGTAATCCTCATGGAAAATCACGCGAGATATACTATTTACTCGCTAGAAACGGACTCTTGAAGAAAACATTATTCAACACTGCTTTAGGCTCATACGACGTCTCATGGGGCCCACACCTTGGTCCCAAAAGGGGCTGGAAAAACTGATTCATCTCAATTCTCTCGGAAAAACACACCAAATTGACTATTCATTCGCCCCTAATGGATGTCTGATGAACAAGTCGTAAAACACTGCACACAGCTTAAAAGACGGCTCGTGGGGCCCATGCCTCAACTCTAGCTTCAATGCCTAAAACCACACTGGACTACTTCGTCTCGAAGCCTAGGTCACAATGCCACTAACGGTGCCTAAAACTAACTTTAGATGTGCTCATGCCATCAGAAAGAAGAATCTCGGCGAGGCGCTAAACAATACTTAACAGGTGTGTCGCTCCACCGAGCCCCCATCTCGAGAATGAAAAATCCATGAGACACTCTCAAAATATTCGTCTCGATCCGAGGATCGTGTCGCCGTAGACGGCGCATGAATATGATATCCAGTTTTCAATTTAAAGACATTTTAACGCCAACGCACGGAGACGGGGTGGGCCGGATCGGTTCGGCCTGTCCACCCCCATTCAGACCGGCGGTCTACGACTCGGCCGCCCGGACCGCCGGGTCCACCGTGGCCCGTGGTTCACCACGCGGGCCGTGCGGCTTTAACCAGACTATCAAAAGCCGGTTCGGCTCCTTTTCCATGAGACCCGCGCTTTGCGGGTCTCGGCCTGCACCCGGGGTCACAGCAACCCCAGTCTCGCGCGTCGCACGCCGACCGGTGAAGCCGGCCGGCCCACACTCCCGTGGCCCGGACCATCAGGCCGCCATCCCTCTCACCTGCGCCGACCACCAAAGGTCAATGCTTCCACCCAGGGAAGCCCATGTCGCCGCATGGTGAAGCTCGCGCCGTTACCGGGGAGCAGCGCCGCCGCCGTCGCCTGCTGGACCGTCATGCGGAGCCGCCAGACCAGCCTGGAACTGCCGGAAATAGGGGTTTTTGGCCAGAAAACTTCATGGGGTCACACCAGACACCCCGGGACTTGAAAATTCGATCTGAAAGTCTCATCGTAAATATCATATCGAGGCCTACTCAAATATGGCCTTCACTCAAAAATTAAATAGGATATAGATTCTATAATTTGAGTTCAATGTAGATACGGAAATTAAAAAAAACCAAACACACGAACCTACCTCGCAGGGCGTAGCCCGTTGCTTCATGAAATGTCCACCAGAGCCTCAACCACCTTCCTAGGGAGGAGGAGGATCTTGAAGAAGGTTTCTCACTTTGTTTGGAGAGATTTCTTCAGAGAAAAACCAAGGGGGAATAATGTAGGGTGGATGTGTTTAAGTAGGGAAACACACTTAAACACCCACCAGTAGGCCCATACTTGAACTTTCGGTAGGGTCAGGGTTAAGCCGCCTCTAAGGTAAAATCCACATTCTGAGTGCAACGGAGGTCTCAGAATTTTAATCTGATCCTCCATTCATATGTTATAAAGTTCAAGCTCGAGGCCGCTATATTACAAAAACACCCCTGGTGGCGTTTTCCACAGAAGGGTCGCGCCCACGAAAGTTACACGCCTCCTTGGGTAAACGGCATGATCCAGACTCAACGGTGCCCTCAGTTTTCCCATACGAGCAACCGTTTAAGAGTTATTGTGTTTATTTGGCGTGTCTAGTGTGAACATGCTTAAAATTTAATTCTGGCCACACTGGGGCTTGGAATCACACGTCGACTAAATGCCCTTCTCTGGAATAATATCAAGAAAAATTTCAATGTCTTCCAGGCTCAAAACATAGGTTGTGACATGAAGGCCGCAGGGTAGCTCGGCCAGGAGGCAGGAGGTTGCGGGGTGGCTCGGCCTGGCGATGACGGCTCAGCCGTGGGGCGGTTCGGCAGTGGATGGTGGCTCGGTCGTTGGGTAGCGGCCCAGCCGCGTGGCAGTTCAGCCGCAGACGGTGTCTCGGCCATGGGGCAGCGGCCCGGCCGTGGGGCAGTTCATCTGCAGATGGCGGCTCGGTCTCAGGGTGGTGGTGGTGGCCGCAGACGGTGGCTCGGCCGTGGGGTGGCTGTGGCCGCGGGGCATATTGGGGCGGAGGTGGTGGCCACAGACTGTGGCTCGGCCACGGGGTGCTTATGGCCATGGGACCTCGCCATTGCACCATCACCTTCATCATGGCTTGTGGTGGTGACGGCTGACGTTCTCATTCCCCTCTGTGATTCGTAGTCGTTCTTCCATCATGGTCAACATTTTATCACAAGGTTTGCGAAGAGGTTGGGCCATGTTTGTTTGGCCCACACTCTCCGCGTTATAGTGGTAGCAAGCAGATCAAAAAGAACAAGAATGAATAATCGTCAATCTTTACAATTTCATAATAATTGTGGATCAACACGTTTAGGTTGATCCACATTATCTATGCTTTTCAAGAACTAGGAACTTCATGAATTCAATAACAACCCCTACCTCGTTTGTTTGAATCGTTGAAGACTTTCAATGGAGATGGAGACAATGTCGTTGGTAATAGACAGATGTTGGGGACGTCGGCATTCCCTCGATCGTCAGTTCATTGATGTTGATGATGTTCCTCATCAACGAATTTCCCGTGGAAGAAGTCGAAGTCTGCGTTCTTCATTGGCATTCTTCGTTGGAGAGCTTTCTCCCAAGAGCTCTCCCCTTTTTCCAACCAAAAATCCTCCCAAAAAAGAGGTACCAATAAAATTATATTAAGAATAAATTATGTTGGCACACACACACAAGTTGGGAAAATTAATGTATGTGTGCTCGCACAATAAATGTAGAGGAAGTCACGAGGCTCCTCTATATTAAAGAGGGAGTTGAGAGGTTTCTCCCCCTTTAAGAGGGGTCGGGTGGTCCCCGCCTCTATAAATTAAAATTGGGGGTTTATGATCGTGTGGTCTCTACCACCATAACCCACACATGGGAGGTTTTAAAAATAAAAATAAAATGTTAAATAATTTTATTAATATTTTACCACGAAAAGCCCAATAATTATCTTTCTCTCTCGACCAACTATCGTCGAGGTAGAAGTCTTCTTAAGAGAATATCGGCAATGTGAGTTCAACGATGTCCTCAGATTTTAATTCTAGGAACTGGTTCAAAAGTGAGAAAAACTCGCTCGCACGTTTAATGAATGTACCCGAAATAAAATTCAGAAATTCATTTCAGGCACTCCGGACCTCAAGAATCACGCACCGTCAATTTTTCTAGACTAGTAAAATTCCCTGGTATTTTTAAAAAAACTTAGAAATTCCATGACATTACATATGGAGTTACGACTGGTGTTGAGAAATTCATAACTATACTTGGACGGCTGACTCAAGTTATGAGTGATAACCTTACACATATGGAGCATTCTAAACTATAACATGGAGGAGAAATGTTATAAAACTTTATGAGACAACAACCTCCATCATTTAATTGGACTACAAACCAATTATTAGCGTAGTAGTGGATAAGTTCTCTGAGAAGACCTTTCCCACTTTCAAAAGTAACAAAAGGCAGAAGATTTTCATGGAAATTTATTATTTATTAAGAGATGTTGATCAATGGTGGTCACTAATTCAAAACCAAAATGAGGAGGAATATATTTAAAATATGGAATGGAGGGATTTTAAGTAAATATTCTTAGAAAAATACTTTCCTCGTGAACAGCGAGCTGATATGGAAAGGCAGTTTCTGAATATAAAGAAAAAAAGAAGATAAGAATGTTATAAAGTATGAAGATAACTTCGCAAGGTTATAAAGGAATTTCATGGACTGCATATATATTCTAAGGAGAAATATTAATCAATTATTTTATGGTTTAATATCATTCCTTCAAAGGGAACTAGTCTCCCAAATTTTCTCATCATATGAAGATATAGTCTCATGTGATATCAAGATAGAAAAATAATTCTCTATGTCTTTTGACTTTAATGTAATTAAAGACAATATGATGGATTCTGAATGATCTAGAAAAGTAAATATGGAAAAGGAGAATAAGGGAAAAAGTTTTTTTCAATCCTGTGATAATTGTGGGAAGAAACCCCCATGTAGTTTCCTGAAGGGTTTTGGTGTTTGTTACAAGTGTGGAGGAAAATGACACCAATCTCGTGATGGTAAGGGAAAGAAAAAATCCACCAATATTTAATGTTATAATTTAATAGATATGGGACATTATGAAAATAATTTTCCTAATCATCAAAGAAACATTCCCTATATAAGGTCAAGGTAGAAAGGCCAAGCTTATGTGATCACAAATATTGATGTTGAAGTTGCTAATGATGTGGTGGTAGGTACTTTAATTATTTCCTCAAACATAGCCAGTGTTTTATTTGATTCTGGATCATCACATTATTGTATATCTTCCCAGATATCCATGAAAATTATACATTTCCAATTTGATTTAATAAATGAGTTATCAGTCACAACCCCTAAGTGATGTATCATAGCAACAATGATGTGTCAATCAATCCCCCTTATGACACATAAATGTGCTTAAATTCTTGGTCATGTTATTATTCATATTATTGAATTTGATATAATCCTTGGTATGTATTGGATTTAAAATTAAGATGCAAAAATCTATTGAAAGAAGAAGGAGGTCACAAATTTTGAAAATGATGTAGAATCCCTTATCTTTAGATTAGAAACATCATCTTATGATTCTTATCTAGATCCAACCCTATTAGATCTACTGAATAAAATTATTGGGGAGGATGAAAAGTCAATATATGGGTGGATAAAGGAATATTCAATTTTATTATGTACCTATTGTTCAAGAATAAATTGATGTGTCTTTAGATGATTTACATAATCATCCTCTGGAGAAGGAATTTGATTCCACTATTAACTTAATTCTTGGTTCAAGACTTATATCCCAGACTCCTTATAGAAGAGACATTGTGGAGTAAGTAGAACTGAAGAAAAAACTATTGGAATTGATTGATAAAGTATTTATTCACCCTATTTTTTATCCATGGGGAGCCCCTGTTCTTTTTATTAAGAATAAAGATGGATCTATGAGGCTATACATTGACTATAGGGCCATCAATGCTATTACAATAAAGAACAAGTATCCTCTTCCTCACATTGATGATTTATTTGATCAACATCATGGAGCCCAAAATTTTTTGAAGATTGACCTTTGATCAGGATATAATTAGTTGCTTGTGAGGAAGAAATTTATTCCAAATACAGTATTTCCAACCAGGTATGGGAATTACGAGTTTACAGTAATGCCTCTTGGAATGACTAATGCAGCCACTACTTTCATGGATCTAATGAATATAGTTTTAAAGGAATATCTTGATAACTTTTCTGGGGTATTTATTTATGATATCCTGGTATACTCCAAAAGCTAATAATACTATGAGAATAAATTGAAGATTATCATAAAAACTCTTAGAATAAATTAATTATATAGGATGTTTAGTAAGTGTGAATTTTGGATTCATTCAATATCTTTTATTGAGCATATTGTATATAAGGATGGAATATTAGTTGATCTTGAAAATACATAGGAGGTTCAAAAATGGCCTACTCAAACAAAAATAACCAAGGTAGATAGTTTTATTAGTTTATAAGGTCATTATCAACATTTCATTCAAAACATTTCTTGAATATCTATCCCGTTTACCAATCTTTATCTTAAAGGGGTTAAGTTTGTATGGACAAAATAATGTGCAGAATGTTTTGAATAATTGAATAGGATAGTAGTGAATGCTCCAATCCAGACTCTACCATTTGGAAATGGTGGATTTTTTATTTATAGTGAGGCATCAAAGAAAGGAATTTGTTGTGTACTTATGTAGAATGATAGATTTATTTCCTATGCATCAAGGCAGTTAAAAATTCATGAATAGAACTATCCAACTCATGATCCTGAGTTAGCAGTTGTAATATTTTCTCTGATGATATAGAGACACTATATCTATGGAAAAATGTCTGATATATATAAAAATCCCAAGAGTTTAAAATATATCTTCTTGTATAAATAACTCCACATGAGGCAAATGTGATGTATCGAGCTACTCAAGGCTAAAGATAGTTCCTAACAATACTAACTAAGAAAGTAAAATAAGGTAGATGATGCATTAAGAAAGAGGGATCATGGATTTTTCAATAAAATGAGGATTGAAAGGGATCATTCATCCATTAATCTAGTAAATATGGATAAAGAAATTATCAAATAAGTTGATGCATCGTCACTTTTTCAATTGGTTTCCCAACCAAATTTGTTGGAAATAATTGAAACTTCTCAGTATGGTGATGATAATATTCAAAAGAAAATTTATGGTGTGAATCATGGAAAGTTGTCTTAAATGTATATATATTTAAAGGAAGATTTTTGTTGGGATAACATAAAGTGGAAAGTTACTGATTGTGTATTAAGATGTTTAGTTTGTCAATAATTGAAGGCTGAAGGACAACATCATTGAAGAGTCATGAAACCTCTACCTATTCCTACATAGAAATGGGATAAAATCACCATAGATTTTTTCAATGAATTACCCAAAAATCCAAGAAATAATGATGCAATATGGGTAATTTTTTTATCAAATTAGGAAATATACACATTTCCTTGATTTAAGGGAGGATTTTCCACAAGAGAACCCTACAAAACTCTAAATCAATGAAGTTGGGAGACTTCTTGGAGCACCTCTCTCAATTGTATCTGATTTTGATCCATGATTCATATAAAAATTTTGGAAAATTCTTTAAAAATATTTAGATAATAAGCTTTGATTGAGTGCTATTTATCACCCTCAAACTGATAGGTAATTAGAAAGGACAATCCAAACTTTATAATACATGTTGAGATCATGTTCACTTGACTTTAAGTGTATGTGGGATTAGTATTTACCTTTGGAAGAGTTTTCCTACAATAATAGTTTGCATTCTAGTATTAAAATGGCACTATATGAAGCATTGTAGGGAAACAGATGTTATACACCAACATGTTGGGATGAAGTTGGTGAAAGAAAACCTATGGGCCTAGATATTGTGGAGAAAACAAAAGAAGCGATAAAGACTATTAAAACCCATATCAAATAAGCTCAAACTAAGAAAAAGATACATACTAATAATAAAATAAAGGATTTTTAATTTCAAGAGGGCGATCATGTTTTCTTGAAAGTATCTCCATGGAAGTGAGTTATAATATTTTATAAGAAAGGGAACTGATCCCCGAGTACATTGGACCTTTTAAAATTTTGGAGAGAATTGTAGTTGTGTATTATCATTTGGAAATACCGCATATCCTTTCTAGGGCACAAAATATGTTTTGTGTCTCATTATTGAAAATGTACATGCCAGACCCAATGCATGTCCCTAATTCTGAAGGTATAGAATTGGAACGTGACTTATCTTACTGTGAAGAGCATATCTGAATTATGGACACTAAAGAACAAGTGATGAGGAATCAGATTAATCGACTCGTAAAGGTACTTTAGAAAAATCATGAAAGTGAAGTGGTTACATGAAAGCCTGAGGAACTTATGATGAATAACTACCCAAATATTTTTATAAGGTATCATTCTGGTAAAATTTAGAGGATGAAATTTTTATAAGGGTGGAATAATGTAGCACCCCAAGAATTTATAAATAAATTTAATATTTAATTCATGAAACACCGAGTCTCTATAAAACAACATGTTAATATAAACTAGCTAATGAACATAATATTTCCTCTTCTATGATTTTAATTTCGAAAAACTGATATACACGGTTGCGATTAGTAAGATATTTCAAGTTTTATAGGATCAACTTACATTTTTGGTAAATAGTAACTAACCCTTATGAATAGTAACTTACCATTATGAATAGTAATCTACCCCTATGAATAGTAACCTCGCACAAGTATGTATAAAAAAAATTTAGTCACCATATAAATGAAAGTGAATATTTTAAAAAATAATAATTAAGTGATGGTGTTTTTGTGAATATTCAATATTTAATTACCATTTTAAATTAATAAATTAAAAGAATTAATTTTCATAAATTTTTTTATTAAATAAATATTTTTTTATACTATGATTTTAAGATAATTTTATGGGACCTCAGTTAAGTTTTTAATGTATTATAAAATCAGTTTTAAATTTAAAATCTGTATTTTTCAAGTAAATAATGATTTTATTTAAAAATTAAATTTCAATTATTTAGAAAATTATTTTGATAAAATGGAATTCATTTTTTAAATCTACATGTTGAAAATATTTGGGGTTAATTTTTGGTATTTTTCTAAAATACTTGAATTTTCAGTGAATAGTGAAATTTGATAATTTACAAAATATGCTAGATAAATGAATTTCGGCATCATGATTGAGTCATGGATGATGTAAATGGCCATTGGTTCGAACTCACATGCTCTTATTACTATTTTTAGTGACAATAATTCAGAATATTCATAGTCTTGATCCAAAAAAATAAAATAATGATTAAAATAATGGAAAACCCCTCCTCTCCTCTACTATAAAAACCACTCATCAATCCCTCTTATTTTCACTCCTATAAGCCATGAAGCTTCTCAAAGTCCTTTAGAAATACTCTTCCCTAGTCTCTACCCATTTCCAGGATCATTTTTTCTTTCCAAAATACCAAAACCCTTTCTGTTAAGGAGGTTCTCCATAAGGTCATTTCAAGAGGTAAATCCTCTTCTTTTTTCATTTAATTTCATTTCAATTTATCTTCTTTTAATATTATATCCTAACATCATCTATCAAATTAATAATTATATATATAGTATCATATATATACTGTAATCATATCACGTTAATTTAATAGCCATTATCAATCTTCTTACTCTATGTCTTTTATTTTATAAATGAAACCATCGTCCGTGAGGTGCCAATTTACAACCTTCGTGGATGATGAAGTGTCATTATTCAAATTATTCTTCAAAGATGTCCATGAAGCCATTTTTTTTTTCAAGAAATATTTAAAAATTTATAATATAACCATTCTATGTTATGGAAGTTACATATTTAGGTAATACTAAATGATAAATCAAAATCAGTTCGTTATGACCAATAACCACCATAATAATATAAATGATTATCACTAAATGTATTATCTAATGATTCATCCTCTTAATATGTAACCAAATGATATATATAACCATTTAAATTTTTTTATTATCATTAACTACATGAAATTCCAATTCTGAATAATTATACAAGTTTTAAATGAACTCCATTACTTATAATCAAGCGAACCGATCATGAAATCGAGGAAATGAACACTCTAGAACGATGGAATTCAATCATATAACATATCAATAAGTCCATAAGTGAACTTAATAAAAATATAAAAAATAAAATAAAAGTATATAAGATTATTAATTAATTAATTAATGGATTTAATTTGATTATCCTAAACATTAAGTTCAAGTGGAGAACATTTACGAACATAAGGTAAGGGTTTTCTACTCGAACCTCCATTTTCTTTCAAGTTACTCTTATTATCTACTTAACTAAATGAAATTATTAATTATTCTTATGTACTCCTCATAAATTATTTTTAAATTTTCTATATATTTATACCAATCATAATCCTTCTTTCTTTTATGGCGATTTATATGTTTTAAAATGACCTTTCAAAAAATCTTCCTGATAAACAAACCTGTTTCAAAGAAACTTCTCAAATTCTTACCTATTTCCAAATACACTCTATAATATATTTTTAGTAATCATTATTTTTCTAAAATAACTCATTTTATTATAAAACAATACATTAATTTACTTCTGGTTTTATGCAAAAATTTTCCAAAAGAACTCTTCTTTTCAAAGTAAGAGAGTATTTATCATAAGAATTACTCGATGATATTATATGAGTATTTTCATCTATTTAAACACTCTTGTTGATTATTATGTTAAATTGATATTAATATTTTATGATATCATCTACCATATTTTATGGAATGGTTTAGTATTATTTTTACTATGGATGTGCTATCTTGATACCATTCACCATATTACTTTGAATGGTTAGTGTTCATATTTAATGATTGGGTAAAGTTATTTACATTTATTATGTTAGTTTCAATATGAATGTATATGTTGTTTATGTTTATCCTAATTTATATGAGGAATTAATTGGACTTATTATGTGATGGGTGGGTCCTACTATAGCCCGTCAGTACATCGGTAGGTCTCATGAGACAAACCAGTTTGGGTTTTTACCCGTTTATGTATGGTCTTGGAATGATGCCTTGACCGAATGATTATGATGTCTAGAATTATGAATTACCTCATTTTGAAACTGGATATTGATAGTACAATTGATTAGTCGACTATTATAATATCCATAGTTATGTTTTATGGTATTATTTAATTATTTTTTATTCATACCATATTATGCTCAAGTTTATTTTTAAAGGAATGTGCTTTTAGTTTTTCATCATGCTTATTGTTTATGTTTATGATTACTTCCACTATATTATTTACCCATAATTATCATTTGAGATCACCCCTTTATTAAGTTTTATATTTCTATAGGATGTGACGAAGTGTATTATGAATTAATTTTAGGGATAATCTAGGAGTTATGGGAGTTACTAATGGATATTCTATATTTTTTTCCAATTCAAGTTGTTATGTTGAACTTATGTATGTATCCAGTTTTCCAAAACTACTCAACCACTATATCCTTTGGGATACAACTTTCTTGTAATCATATTAATGTAATAAAATAATGCATCGGCTTTGGGAAACTGGGTTCGGGGTGTTACAAAAGGATAGTAGACTCATCCAACCATGAGAATCTAAACACGTAAAGCATGGGGAATACCCTAGACATTTTCACCTCTTCTGGGATGAGAGTAACCAAATATAGGGTGTGAATACAAAAGAATATATATATATATATATAATCTAAGGAAAAAAAGAAGCCTAATTGAGAGAGTAAGGGGGTATCCATCTCACAAATCATCCAAAGATGATGAGTATCCAACTGTTCCAAAATTTCATCATCAATGCCCAGTATCCACACATCTTCCTAGAAGTAACTTTCAACATCAATACATTCCTCTTTACTGTTCCTCAAAGTCAAGGGGCCACAAACAATAAGTAGAGGACCCACACCCAAGTATGTCAGGGGGTTTCACTCTATAATTATCAATAGAGGACATGCACCCATACTGATGGGGGCTTCCACTTTAGTGTCACGAGCCTTCACCCTATACTAATAGGGTTTTCCACTCTGTATGGTATAGAACCCAAGACAAGACTGATGGGGTGTTCCACTCTATAGGTTGAGGACATGTTCTCTTGGTTCAATAGGGGGTTCCACTATGGTCATTGAGGACCCACACCCTATCATATAGGGGGTTCCACTCATAATTTTTGGACCCACAACCTAGTGTGACATGGTGATTCCACTCTACTCCTCGAGGACACATAACCTAGTACATCAGTGTGGTTCCACTTTGTTGGTCTCTGTAGAGGTCCCATTCCCACAGTAATGGTGGTTTCCTCTCTAAGGATCAAAGACTCCACTCCCTATCTCTATTAGTGGGTACAACTCAGTAATCTATGGTGATTCTGCTTGATCACTTTCATTATCTGGAATTGCCTCAATAAGCTTTATGCCTATACCATTTCACATTCTATCTCGAAAACCACAAACTAGGGAAAATTTTCATTGTACATGGAAAAAAACTTAGGATAGGCTACTCTTGAGCCAAAATCCAAGTTCAAAGGAAGGATATATGGATCCTTTATGTTTTTTTAAAAGAGTTCAAGGGGGTATACTGTGTGTGAGGGGACCAACACAGCGTGTGGTCCTACTCCACCACTTGGCCATATACCTACCCAGCACATGGATCCCATCCCATGTAGAAGTACATGCCATGTTTGCGGACTACACGATGAGTCCAGACTAACTGGGACCAGGCCATGTCATGTTGGTCTTGATTGTGTACCAGACCTCATGTTTGTGTATTGACCCCATGTCCATGTACTTGAATACACAAGCGTTTACCTATACATCTACTTATACACGGATTCTCGCCTATCTGATCCTCCACATGGGTTTCCCATCTGGGGAAGGGTTATGTGGTATATAGGAGGGTTACATGTCATGTTATCCTTAACTTTTCCAAAACCCTAGTTTCCACCACTGAGGGGAAACACAATGTATGTCCATCTCTGTATGTGGAAAGTAGTTGGGTTTTCACTATATTTCTAGATCCAATCATCCCACCTTGAATTAGGTCATTATACTGTATATCTCACCTTGAACCCATCCAAGATGAGTGGATCTGGAAATTATTTGTGGTTTCTGGCCATCACTCACTGGATATTGGACTTTGTTCATTGGTCGGAGGTCCGTCACACATTACTCACACCACCTTGACTTCCTTCAATAATAATTAATTCAGCGATCTCCAAAAAATAATCCAAAAATCGCAAAAAACCAAGATTCATTCTTGATTCTTCAATTCATGACTCATCTATGATTTTTTTGTGAAATCGAGGGTCCGTTTGGGCTTTGTATCGTCTGAAAAAGTCCAACCAGGATCACAGGGTCCAACCATTAAAGAATGAAAAGAAAAATAGGGATAAATCCCAATAAAATTATTTTAATTGATAATTTTCCAAGTTATTTGGGCTAACGATCAATAACAGTGATCCAGGGTAAGAAACCAAATGAAATAAATTAATATTTCAAAACACAAGTGCATGCAAAGGCAGCAATCTGGAGCATATTGATAGAAGGGTTTAATCCTCTCAAACTATTTAATAAAAAGGGTGTAAAAACACCAATTGATGATTATAACACTATTTTTGGATCATTATTCAATGATGAATTCTCCTACCGATGATCGAGAGAAGTTTTTGTGTTCGTTACATCCTACTCTGATTTGATCCTATGTTTCATCATCGTTCGATGTGATTTTCAAATAAAGAAGGAAGGGATAGATCTCGAATTATCCTGGGGTATATGTGAATAACCCTAGATAATTCACACATGAAATAATTGTATAGATCATCTAGCTACATCAAAATGAATGAATTAATTAATTTAATAATTAATTAACTCACTGAAAATAAATCTAATGGGTTAAGGGTATGAATGCCTTGTGCTAACCCATTATAGGTCATACATAGGGTAAACACCACATTATGAGCTAAATCATGGTGTTAGATTTTTTATCTGAGCTTCTGTTTAAGAGTTATCCCATTTTCTTTATAAAGATGCACACATGAAATTTTAAATATATTTAATTATTTATAAAATTAGTTATTGGAACACCAGGACTCATAATCACACACTATATCAGCAGATAGATCTGTAAATATGTATAAAATTATTTCAAAGTCTTACAAAGAAATAACAGGGTCTCTAGAGCTCACACATAAGGTAGTGTGGCCACATCTTCAGGGAAAAGACCATGGATACCAGCTCTAGATCATGGGTTGGTTAGTTATACTCATGTGGTCTCATATTTTAGGACCCATAGCAAATCACTTCCTATATTTTCATCATAACACAATCAAGATCAGTTATTTAGGCATCACAAAACACCACATACTCATCACCCTCCTCTAGAATTCTTAGGACGATGATGCTCTCCAACCTATGTCAAAGCTCTTGAAAAGCCTACCGGCACCTCTATATCCCCATGAAAGTACAACCATTCCAATTGAAATAATTCAAGGGTTTTTATATCCAAGATAAATAGGGAATGAGTGTCTAGCCTAAGGATGTTTCAAACCTCCATCGTGCTCTTGGGTGGTTCCCAAGCTTACACTGCCTCAAGTTTTTATGGGTCCACTACTATACTCTCTTCTATGATGAAATGTCCTAAAAAATGGAATTATTGAATTGATAACTGAAAATTCAAGATATTCACATAAATAAGGTCTTCTCAAAGTAGTTCCAAGGTTTTTCTCAATTGTTTCATGTGATCCTTCTCAAATACCAAGTACACAAGAATTTAATCTATGAATACCACCATGAACTAATATAAAAAGGGTTACAAAATTCGTTCCAGGAGTCCCACAAACATTTTTTGGGAGTTATTCATGCCAAAAGTCAACACAAAGTACTCATAATGACTTTAGTGACATCAAAATGTTTTCTTATTTATATCTACATCTCATACTTTGAGCTGGTGAAAACCAAAATTGAGGTCAATCTTCGAGAACCATTTTCCCCTATCAAATGATAAAAGAGATATTTGATTCTAGGTAGTGGATACTTATTATTTATGGTCACCCAGTTTAGGTTGTGGTAATACACACATGACCTCAATCCCCTTTCCACCTTCTTGGAGAACAATACAGGGGCTTCCCATGGGGAAACACTGATTCTGACAAATCCCTTCCTCTAAATGTCTACCAACTTCACATTCAGCTCTCAAAGCTCTATAAGGTCCATCCGATATGCTGTAATAGATATCAGGGATGTCCTAAGGTGCATGTATATTCATTATTCTATCCCTCAATGGGGATTTTAGCTCATAACTTCCTTAGGAAAGATGTCCTCATACTCTACCACCACTATGGGAAACTAAAATCCTGGAGTATCCATTGCTCCAAGGATAAGGCTAGCCAACTGGTGTGTAATTAGTTGCACCCTCCTATGTATGAGATCATCCTACTCTTCTTGGGTTTACTTCTCACCAAAGAATGAAAACCTTATTCCATCATTGTGGACACACTACATCCTCCACCTAAAATAGTCAACAAAGACATGAACTATGAATAACCAATCCATACCTAGTATGACATTATATGGCTTCGTCGCTAATATAAAGATTTCCTAAAGTAATCTCTCTCCTCCAAGAGTTAGGTCACACTATTGGTAAAAGTATTTGATCATTGAATCCTCATTATCAGGGGTCTCTAAATGAAAGGGTTAAGCTAAAGGCTCAACTGGAATCTCTAGGTCTTTAACTAAGGACATAGTAAAAAAAGAGTGGCTCATGTCTGATTCTATGAGTATACTATCTAAGGTAGAGAATACATAGATCATACCTCTAATCATCCTTGGATCCTTTGGGTCATATGAACCCACTTCTTGTATTTGTGTTAATGCCTAATCACTAGCTCCCTAATCCTAGCATGGACCAACTAGGGGTAATGGTGGAAAGAACTGAAAATTCCTTCCACCTCTATATTCTCTCCCTCATCCTCTAAAACATTAATTTCCATGTGTACATGCATAATCCTTCCAATATATATAGCTAAGCAGATTATCCACTATCTCTTAATTAGATGTACGGTGGGATGTAAAATCCTGAGTGAGATGTCACTAACCATCACAAAAGTAGAACTACCTCTCCAGGGGCTAACTGGAACTATACTGAGATCCCTGAACCACAGAACCTCTACCCTGATATTTCCTCATGAAATGTTTCACACATCTAGATCCCTATATCAAACATCGGCTACCTACTTCTGATTTCTCATCTCTTGAGTTCCCACTTCCAACACAAACTATCAGTGTTTTCTCATCCATAAATCACTCTACTACCAAATCATGCTCCACACCCAAAATAGGTTGGAAAGAAAATAGGTATCACACTAGCTCATATTTCCTAGCATAGACCCCAATTGAAGTCTCATGCCCAGAAGAACATATTGAAAACCATATCTATCGAGTATTGTTAGATGTTGTTGAACCTCAATGAATACTCAACCATAGTCATACTACTTTACTGAAGCAGTAGAATCTCTTTGATGTGGGCTTCCCACAATATATCCGGAGAGAACTACTCTCTAAAAAAACTCAAAATCCATCTATAAACTATTTGTATCATCATATGATAGGGTCACTAGGATCCACCATTTCCCTATGAAGTAATGAATAATGCTGACCACCAAGACCACCATCTGGTCTGCAGGTGTTTTAACGAGGAAAAAAAGTCAAGTAACTACATTAGTCATGTCCTCAGCTACCTAGGGGTCTAGATCACCATAATACCAAAGTTTTCTCTATCCTTGAAGCTCATTAAGTGAACTCAGCATATTCACCTCATCTTCTGATACCACATGTACCTTCTACTACTCAAAGGGTGAAGTTATGGTTAGAAAACCACCCGAAGGTACGACTTCCTGAATAGACCCATGTATAAAAGACACATCACTCGGTGGGTTATCCTTGTGATCTCTTTGTGGAATCCTGGATGATAATCATCATGAAAGAAGCTTGAAATAGACAATATATACCATGGTTAAGGGTATATCAGGAGAACTAACTCAAGAGGAACACGGAAACCACAATCCATTTCTACATGATGCATCTACCAATTATTTCTCTACAATTAGTGCCTATATGTACCAAGTCAAAAATTAGGTTATCAAAGTCCCAATGAATGGATACGTCAGTTACTACACCAAAACTGGATTCCCTAGCATGAGAGCTGAACTTAGAACACTTTAACACTATTTTACCAATTCCCAAACCAAGCACAAAGCTAAAAAAATCACCAAACTCTGGTCATATGATGAAACTAACACTAATACCACTTTATTAGGCCCCATCATACTTGGGACTTCCTATATGGTGTTAAGACAAGATTGACACCCCATGAATGCCTCCAATGGGCCAAGGATGGATGACTAGCATCATGTAGGAATATCACTACATGGGAGGCCTTAGACTAAGGTATATGTATGTGCACACATAGGTCCAATACACATACAATATTGAAATTAATAACAATAGCTAATACCCAATGCATGAATACAACTATATACCATAATCATAGTATGAAAATAAATAGTGGAAACCATAAAGTTCCAAATACAAGACCACCAAAAAATTACTAAAAATTCCACCCTGCTAAGTAGGTGGGGAATACTATCAAATCCAACACCCTATATGAACCACATCCCATCTAGACCAATCTAATCAATGTCTACTATTGGTCCACTACGAAAATCATTGAAACCTTATCATCTGTATAAGAATCTACATGTGTAGGTAGATCCCATTCTAGGGTGAGAATAACAATACCCAATAGGACACCCCAAAACCACCAAACATAAAGCATCAAGATAGTAATTATCTCTTCAAAAGGTCATTTAAATTAGGATTTAATATATAAAATAACAAAAACTTGATATAATCATGATAGACATTAGGTCTTCGGGTAAGGCCACAACCACAAATCCATCCTAGGATTCTGATCAAGATTACAAGATAACACTTGTCCAAGATAACTCACTCCATGACACTGATAATGTTGATGGTGCTCCTCTGATAGGTTGTGCTCATCAGGTCTTTCCATGAATAAGTACATGTTGGAAGTGAGAATAAATCAATACACATATTGGGTATCACAAACCATACTTTAGGGGAAACCACAAACCATAATAGTATTTACCTACTATGTAGAGGATTGATGCTCATTTATATTGATTACACCAATTTCACAAACCACACATAGGGAAGAAGATGATAGAGGATCCCACCTCGGGCCTCATGGATGGATTCCAAAAAATCTATATAGTACTAATACCTTAGAGGGTATCATAATCCTGCACTCAAAATGTAATGTCACAATATACCCACACAATGATAGATTAAGGGAACGTACCCTAAGGAAAATGATCTATGTTGAAGAGAACAAGGTCCACAGACCACCTTGGAAAAAGTAAACAGTGTATACTAGTAGTACACGACATGTATTTCTTGCCTCAAGTCTACCCATGTGCTCCATACCCTACCTATGTACTCTAGTTCAAGCCCATGTACTTTGATTGTGCCCATGTAATAGCCCATGTTTGGGTAACTGGTTATGTCCGAGTACAGGGTCATGCCCATGTACTCTTGGTCATACCTGTGTACCTAGTCATGTATGTGCCTATGTACCTTGAAGGTATATTCCAAGTTTCTAGGAATGGATCACACACTATGTGACATGTGTCACATGACATGTGATACTTTTATCTACACATAAACCCTAGCACTGCAGAAGGGGTCTACACAATGGGTGTTCTTCAGACTCTATATTGCGTAGTCAGGAATTCTAATGAACCTTCAGGTTGTTCACTTGTCCACTTGTATCACTGACAACTCAATTTCCACAATCATTCTAACCCCAAAAATGAGGATCTGGGTTGACTGATCCTCATTTTCATTAGTGTCCAAATTTGGGCCACCATCCTTTCCAGAAATCAATGTTGTAGCACCACATTTCTTCTATAATGCCTATTTGAGCATGAATAATGTCCATCTAATCCTGATCCTTCATCATTTTAATTGTACCTTGATCACATCATTGATATTGAACCCAATCCTATGGTATCAATTAGTTGCACCAAATAAATTTTTTGAAATAATTTACTACTATGTATTTTTCAAACCACCGGCCTAATGGAAAGCCGGTTACGTACACAAAGAGAACAAGGAAATAAAACAATAAAACATAAAAGTGAGGAATGCACCATGATAATTATTTTGGATGGCCTCAATTAATTTTCATAAGGTGATTAATGAAAAGGAATAGTAGGGTAAAAAATAATATCAATTCACAATATTCTAGGAAGATAAAACAAACCTATAATCTATCTATCAACCTACAAATCAAACAGTTAGTATTATTGATTTTTGTTCAATGAGTAATAATAAGAAATGGGATAAAATCCAAAAAACAATATTTAACCTTGGATTTAGATCAACCATTGATGAAGAATAGTTCTAGGCCATTTACTTCAATGATATCCTTGATTTATATTGGAAAACTGATCACCAAAGCATGATCTCTTAATGATTTTCAATGAAAGGTCCTCCACGAACTCCTCTCTTAAACCCTAGTGTTATGTAGATAACCCTAGGGATTTTTCATAAGGGTAATTAAATAGAGCATATTATGGTGTGATGATATAATAAATAATACATTTATTTATTTATTAAATAAATAATCTTCCCATGATAGAAATTTTATGAAATATCTTACGGTGATAAAGTTTATTCCATTCTTAGGGTAAAACCCATGTTCCAGATTCAATGGAAGTCTCGAATTTTCGACAATTAGGATTTATACTTTTATTTCAGAAAAAATGTGCATTTTTTATATAATATATTTATTATTTTTATTATATCAACATAGAAGATCTTCATGCCTCAAAATATTAGTTCGTCTCAGTTTCTAGCTCCAAAAATATTTCATAATATATTTTAAAGTCTTACAAGGAAAAAAACATAGACGTTACAGAATGTTTTCATTTTTCAAAATTCATGACGGACATAACATAATAAATATTTTTTCTTTCCATAATAATTATTATATGATAAATATTATATTATATATTTAATCTATGTGATGCGGTGATGAAAAATGAATCACATCGATTCTTGGAGATGGTAACTCACATTAACACACGAACAACGTTATTAATTTTCAATGGATGAAAAGGTATGAAAATAGATAATATATTTTATTTAAATAATTTTTATTATACCATTAATATCAAATATATATATATATTAAATCCATCATTATAACTTTTTTTAAGAGGTGGGTATGGAAAACGAATTACATGGGTTCCTAAGGTGGTAGCCTGTTGTAAATATGAATGATGGAGTTATTTAAAACTTGATAGAAAAAGGAGATGTATATAGGTTATTAAATAAAAATTATAAAATATAATTTTATTTAAGATACTATTTTTATCATTTCATCACAATTGAATAATATTTTAATGATTTAAACTAATAAATAAAATGAAAATACTCGGTTAAGAATAATACCTCTTTTTCAGACAACATCCTCTTCATTGTAACTTAAGACCAATAAGGTTTTTATTATGACCAATATAAAACCTCTTGAAAATAGGTAGTGATGTAAGTAACATATTTGGGTAGGTATTGTTCAAACCAAAAGGATTTTAAATTGCGAATAAAAGAGGAAAGGAGGATCCCTTTTATAAGATAGGGGAGGGGCACTCATTGAAGTTCTTAAAGTATTAAATTAATATAGACTAATTTTCATGTTCAAAAGGCTAAAAAATAATTTAATTAGAGTATAAGATTATTATGATTATAAATAATCTAATGAAATAAAAATTCTATAAGTTTAGGTGATTTTTTCAACCTTATCATTTTATTTTAACCCGTGTTAACCCTTTTTGAAAAGTAATGTGATAACGTAGTTTTTTACATTTTAGTGGTCAATATGGTTTCTATAAAAGAAAATTAGGTCCTAAAATGGATATTGGTTTATATTTTAAACTTTATAAGAATCACTTGTATGAAGATTGTATTTTTAGGAATTTAAAATCATTTAATAAAATATTATTTATTATAACATATCAATAAGGTCATATCTGTAACTATACAATTAATTTGACTCTGAAAACAACATGGAGACAAAGTGATTCAAATGTAATCCTTTAAAACATATCTAACATGTTATATTTATCTAAAAAAAATTTAAACCACTATAATTAATTCATATTACATTTCTTTTAATATTTTCAAAATCATTTATTTAATTTTCCTATTAATTGAATAAATACTACGTAAACGTTGTGTAAGCATTTAAGTTAATTATTACCTAACTAAAAGTTAAAAATAGATTACCATTATAAAAAATTATTTCTATTTCGTATCACCATTCCGAACTGAATATATTTTTTTATCATTTTCACCAAATATTATAGATATTAAATTCAAGAGAGTGACCTTTGACTTTTTATTAAATTAAAATAATATAAATGTTATAATCAATGTAAAGTGGTGGTAAATTTCCACATATTTTAATATTATATATTTAAGATAGAAAAAATCGTACACAATAAAATAAAGAGAAGTTTTTGGTGATTTTTATACCTTATCACATTATTTTTAACCATATTTACCAGATTTACCCTTATCGAGGGGATAAATATTTAATACAATCACTAATCATAATTAACAAGAATAAATAGAGAAATATTTAATAAATTTGTACCTAATTATTAAAAATATTGAATCCATTTTTCATTTTTTTAGTTTCTATCGGTTTTATAAATTAATTTAGTATTAAAACTCAAATGTAAAGAAAAAAATCTTTTAGAAAAAAATTCCTTTAGCCCAAAATGTACTTATACCAAAACTAGGTATATATATTATCAAAATTATATTATATATAATTAAATAATAATTATTTTACCTTTATATTGAATTAAAATAATAATGGTACTTCAAATTTATTTATTTAATGAAAAGAAAAGACAGTTTTATAAAAATAGATATTTATCACCGTTTGATGAAAAATGGGACTTTTAAAAAAATCCCAAATTTTCACCCTAAGATAAATTTGTTAAAAAATAAAAAATATATCAAATATAATTTCTAAAATATATATAGATTAATTATAACATTTCTTACCAAAAATAAATAAAACCATTTGTGAAGAAAATGTATTTTTTAAGAATAAAATGATTTTACTAAAAATTAAATTATTATTTTCCTAATAATTAATAATAAAATTATTATGAAACTTAGATTTATTTAATAATATATTTAATCCTACTCATACCCTTAAATTCAGCTACTAGGTAATAACTATCATATTTAAATAATAATATTTTATAGTTTATTTAAGATCAGTGTTGCATATATTTTACGCTATAAATCATAGTATTATTTAAAATATCAAGATATGAAATTCTACTGTCCCCCTTAAATAAATTTAATCCTTAAATTTTGAACTTGATATCATTAATCAATCGTTATTCATTTGAAAATACCTTTTTTGAAATCCCACATCATAAAAAGGGTTAATAAAATATCCTTCTGAAAAAAGGGAAAGGGAAATACGAAGGTTGTTTGGAAATAACACATAATAAGGTTTCCAAATAGGAGAAAATTAATGTAATGTGAAAATATTGAAATGTATGAAAACTTATTTTTGAAATAATTATGGATTGTGATAGAGAAAATTGATCACAAGATGTTGAATGATCCTGACAAAGTCAATGGCCAAAAAACTGTAAATCATTTAAGTGTGAAAAAGATCATCTTTTCATTAGAAATCAAGTAAATAGGATAAACTTTTTACTTGAAGATCATTTTCCTAGAGTAGAGTAATTCCTTTACCTTACATAATAAGAAAAAGTGGAAATATACTTATATGAAAATTATAATTTCATCATTTAATAAATTTCCACCACAATCTCATCTCTTTCTCCAAATGGTGAGTATTCAAGATGAATTTTTCATGCATGATACCCTAAAATAAACCTCTAACAGGTCACAGAATACAAAAAAGTATAACAATATGTTCCTCCAGAATTTAGATATTAAAAAAAAGTTAGATTTTTATAATAATTTAAGATAATTCCCAAAATTAATAAACCTGCATATGAAGAAATAATACATTAATCTCTCAAATTAAATAGTAACACCAATGGTTCAACATAAATCATTCCATAAATAAATAACCCTATATCCTCAGTAACCTCAACATTAATCAATGTTTTAACCACAAATATATATTTCATACCTTTCAACTTACATCCTCAAAAATTTAATAGATTCATTCCTAAATAATACATCATGTTAAACCTAAGAGTTTTATATACCTCAACCTAATAAAAACTCTTCTAAAACATTATTAATCACCTGAATATATCATCACATAAAACCTAAAAAGTAGTTTAAAAGAATTTTGACTCGTGATTAACCTTAAACATATATACACATGATGCTATTCATAAATCCTAAGATAACCTCACAAGAAAAATCTAAACCTACAAATTTTTCTAAAACGCAATCTGATACTAACTATAACAACCCCGGACTCACACTCCTATATCTGTACTAAAAAAATAATACTAAGGTTTATGGATTTGATACCCATAAATGTGACATAATTTTTACATTTTAAAACTTACAACATAAAAAGGAATTTTTGGACAACTTAGATTCCTATGGACCTTTTATATTTAAAATTTTAGAGAATTATGAAAAACTATTACAAAAACAATACCCATGACATCATATGAGTATTTTTTCCACTATACCTAACTTTTCATATTCTATATTAATTTTTTAACATCTTGTATAAAATTATCCACACCTGAAACTTTTTTAGACAGAATTTATTTAATATCATTTTTCATAACCTGGTGAAAAGGAAACATAAGAGGGGTTATCTAAAATTCTCAGCAAGGGTAAACATAAGAATTAAGAATTCAATGTCCTCGATGAGAATAAGTTGAGTATAAGAGTATGATGACATAATAAAATTTTTTGAGGATAACATAATAGGATAAATTCAAATAAATTCATATATCATCAATCATTAAATATGGCATAAAAATTTAAAAAATTAAAGATTATTAGAATTAATAACCATGAGCCATGTGATGTCAATTTTAATCAAAGGATCCATTAAAACTCATAGAAATCATAATGAAAATGTATTTGTATCATGGAATATTATCTTCATAGAAGACATACAAGAAACCTTATATATGGGATAATATTACTTGGTTAATACCCATAATATGTTAGGAGAAACCTGTTAACTAGTTAACTATATCGGCTTTTTAGAGTTACTTACATTCAGTAAACTCCATTATCATTTACCAATTCATTAGAGATTTATAATGGGTCCACAAATTGAATATGATTTACTAAGATCACACATTCATAATATCTAATTTCCAAGTATAATAAAATAATCATAACACATGGAATATTGAATTTTTCAACATCAAAATAACGATTATTATTTTGAAGAGTTATTTAGCCATGGAAAAGAAAGGGGTTTTATGAAATCATTATAATCCATCTAGATAAAGAATAAGGATGATATAATTAAAAAATATAAATAGGGTATTATATGAAAAATTAAGACTTTTTTTAATTGATAAATATAAATACCATAAAAAGATCATTAAAAACATGTTTTATGAAAATGAACTTTTCATATTGAAGATAAATTTTAAAAAGTAAAATTTTAAAAAATATTGAGAAAAAAAAATATTTTAAAATAAACATGGAAAATAATAAAATAAAATTAAAATAAAATAATATTCAGTATTGTAATAAAATATTTCCATTCCCTAAATGTTAAAATTAAACATTCTTTTCAAACAATTTGTAAATATAGTCAAAAGAGAACCATGTGGGAGACACTAAGAAATTTCATTTAAAAACATTTAAAATATGATAAAAGAACATATAACACAATTTAGGAAATAATTTAGGTTTATAAAATACCACTCTTTAAAAAAAATTATAAAAACATTGATATAGAATAAAAAGGATCTTGATTTAAAATAATATACAACATTAGTATCACTTATAAACAACATTCGTTATTTTTCTTTAATTAATAAATGAGGAAATAGAAATTAATCATGTAAAACAAATTAATAACTAGAGGAAAAGAAATTAAATTTGTTTCAAGGAAATAAAATAATATGATTTACCCCAAAGTTACCTTGAACATAAACAATCTTGAAAAGAATAGAGATTATAAAATAATTCCTTTACTATATTGGTAACATTTGATTCAAATGTAATTTAAAGAAAGAGTATGACATGTCTCTATAATTCCCATGAATTTCATAAATTAATAAGCCAAAACTCATTCATGAGGTAGTAAGTACACCAAATAAGGACTTCATGGTGCATGATATGAATCATATCTCAGGAAAATTACATTGAGGTGAAGAAACCCCTTGTAAATATCATAAAATTTGAAGTGATAATTATCCAATGAAGTGATTATGCACAAAAATTTACATAAAAAATAATAATAATTTTATAATAAGAAAAATAGAGATAAATTCACACATAATCATGTCATAAAAAATCAAATGAATAAGAGTTAAAACCCAATTAAAGGAAATTGAGTTGAGAAACTCTTTTCTACTTGGTAACATTCAAGAAAAAACCCCTTGGATGAAATAATTAAAAATATTTATTATAATTAAATGAACTATAAATTATTCATTATATAAACTTTAATGGGTATAATATACTTCATATAAAAAAATTGGTTCCATAATAATAAAATATGCCTCAATCAAGGAATATTGAGACAAAATCTATTACCTCGAGTCCAGATTTTCCATGCATGTCCTTCACATCCTTTATAATGAACTCATATCAATTATTTTATTAATATAAAACATTTTATAGTTTAAATAACTTATCCTTAAACTATTTATTTCATTTATTTTAATTAAATATTTAATTACTTAATAATTTAAGTCTACATTAAGCGTTTTGAGGTCGTTGGGTTCATAATTTCAATACTACTTTGTTGTGTTAAACAGGGTAAAAATAGGTAATTGTTCCATCATATCCTGAATAATAATAATAAAATATTGTATTTTTTATTAATTATTTATACTTTTAAAACCTCTCATTAATGATGGTTATGAAAAAGGAACTACTTTACAATCATTGATATGGTTGGTCAATTGTACACATTAGTAACATTTCCACTTTTTAATGACTGTGATGGAAAGAAGATAAGTATTATTTTATATTTACATAATTATTATTAGATCATAGATATCATATTATATCTTTAAATACTTTATACATATCATCCATGTCATTTGGTGATGAAAAACAAGTCACGTCACTTCATTGTGGTGGTAATCCACACATACGCATGAACAAAATTATCATTTTTAAATGGATGGAAAGGTAATAAAATATATGATATAATTTATTGCAATGATTATAATTATTTAATGACTAATATATATATATATATATATATATATCTAATCTATCATTATAACTATTCAAGTGAGTTAGTGATGAAAAATTAATTGCATCGGTTCGCGAGGCGGTTGTCCTCCATACACATGAATGATGGATTAATTTCACATTTGATGTAATAATGACATGGAAATAGATTATTAAATTAGCATTATTACATATCAAAATATTTATTATACCATTTTTATCATTTAATCATGGTTTAATAATATATTATGGAGTAGGAATAGGAAATAACATCAAAACACTCAGTTAAGAACTATACCTCTTCTTCAGATAACCTCCTTTTATTTGCACCTTATGACCTATAAGGTTGGTAGTATGAAAAATCTAGGACCTATATAATGTTTTTAGGGATATAATTAGGTAACTTTTTAGGTCTCTAATGAATAAAAATTATTTTTAAGTGGGAATAAAAGAGGCGATAAAGTGTCCTTTAATAAGAGAGCGGAGGGGAACTCTTAGAATTTCATAAAGTATTAAATTAATATAAATTAATTATCATTTTTTAAAGGCTCCAAAATAATATTATTAGAATATTAGATATATTTTAGTATAAATAATCTCATAGAATAAAAATTGGATAACTTTAGGTGATTTTTTCACGCTTATATTTTTTGTTTAACATATATTAACGCTTTTTTACGATTATCAAGATCACAAAGTTTTTTACTCTTTAGGGATCAACATAGATACTATAAAAGGAAAATTTTCAATTAAATGGACCGTGGTTTATATTTTCCACTATATACCAATCACTTGGATGATGATTGTATTTTCATGAATTTTAAATCATTTAATAAAATATTATTTATAATAAAATATCATTAATATCTTTTTTGGAAGTATACATTTAATTTGACTATGAAAACAACATGAGAGAAAAGGAATTTAGATATAACACTTTCAATAGTCAATAAGATTTTATAGTTATCTAAATTAAAATTTTAACACAATAATTAATTCAAATAATATTTTTCAAATTATTTATTTTATTTTTATATTTATTTAATAAATACTATATCAGCATTGAGTAAGTATTAAAAGTAATTATTTATTCAATAAAAATAAAAGATAAATTATTCTAAAAAATAATTTATCTCATAGATTCCCATTTATAAATTAATATAATTTTTTTATCCTTGAAACAAAATATTATAAATATTAAAAGCAAGAGTGTGAAATTTTTTGCTTTATATTTATGTAAAATAATATAATTGTTATAATCAAAGGAAAGTGGTTTCAAATTTACAAATATTTTATTCATGAAAATTCAATGTATAATCACTGTTATAAAATAAATAAATAATGTTTTTAGGTAGATTTTTAGGAATATCACATTTTTTAACCTTACTTACCTAATTTACGCTTACTAAGGTAACAAATATTTACTACGGTCACTATTAATAATGAAAAAAAATAAAAGGGACCTATTTAATAAATTAAGACCTCATGATTAAAAATTTAAAATCCATTTTTTAATATTCAATTTATATAAGTGGAACAAATTAAGTTAAAATTAAAATGTAAAATGCGAAGAAAAACAGTTTTTAGAAAAAAAAAATTAAGCCCAAAATGTACTTATAACAAAATATGATATCAATATGATCCAAATTAGATTATATATAACTAAATAAAACTTATTTTACTTAGATATAAAATTAAAATAATAATTTTCCTTTCAAATTACTTTATTTAATGAAAAGAAAATATTGTTTTAAAAACATTTGGATTTTCACTATTCACTAAGATATCAAATTTTTAAGAAAATTACCAAAATTTCACCATAAAATAAATTTAATATAATTATTTTAAAAAAATTATATCCTTTTTATAAAATAAATTTTCTAAAATTTATAGAAATAAATTATGACATTTTCTTACAAAAAGAAATAAAAACCAATTTTTAAGAAAATGTATTTTCAAGAATAAAATGATTTTAATAAAAATTAAACGCTTATTTATTAAGTATTAATCACTAAATTTTTATTTAATAGTATATTTATATATATTTCATAATTCAGTTCATCCTACTCATACCCTTTAATTACATGTCTCGGTTTTATGTGCCATATTTAAATTATAATATTTTATAGTTAGTTTAAGCTCAGTATTGCATACCTTGTACCCTATCGAACACACTCTTCTTAAAAAATCTCAAGATATTACACTATAATATTTATTTTCTATTCCGTAATTTATATATTTGAGAAAAATTAAGAAGTGAATAAATCAAATTTAAGGTAATGAAATAGGGTGATGAAAATAGATATAATCTATAGAAATGTTTAATTGACATCCTAATGAACAACAACATTGAGATTAAAAAAAGTTGAGAGATATAGGGTAAAAGTGAGAAAAATCATATCAAGATTTAATATTTTTATTCACACACTCCTCCCCAAGCGTATCTCTCAATTATATTGTGGTAATATGAGGTAATGATCTAAATGGACCATGAAGAGATGTTGGTTTAATTATGGATTAAGGATGGGTGTTTCCCTTAGGTTTGCTATGTATGAACACTACCTCTAATATTATCAAACCAATGGATAGAGGTTGGATGGGTCCTTGGTGTGGGTTATGAGTATAATTATGTATTTAAAGGGTGATATTGAGAGAAAATGGAACTACTTATATGGGTCCCTCCATATTTTTTATAGAATTATCATACTTATTGTTTTTAATTGAGAGGATTTAGACACACATTTCACCATGGGTAAGGATTTGAGACGTTGGGTAAAGAACCTTATTTGGTTAATAGGGTTCATGATCCATGAAATAATGCCTTTCATCCCTCATGATTCTGCCTACTCACAAAGATTATTCCATAATATTCTTTCACTTTAAAGAAATTTATGAATTACATCCCTTATACCTCCTTTTTATTTTTTTTGAATAGTTAGATCTTGGAATGGACAGTCCATTCCCTTCTAGTTTTGTAAGATATGTGTTGAGATATTTTTATGTTTATATTATATTTTTGATGACTTTAGATTATTTATTACATATTATTGATATAATATAGTTTAGTTTGGATATTTATTTTATAGTTTTTATTGTTAATTGTGATTAGTTATTTTTATATTATTATTATTTATTATTCATTTTTTGTTTGATTTTATATCATGTATTTATAGAAATTTACATAAATATATTGTATAATAATATCATCTTATACCCTATATGATAACTTCACCATACATGTAAATATTATTTATCTCGAGTTATAAATTTAGGGAGTTATCTTGTCTTAAGGCATAAATAGTGGGTCAGTCTATGGGTTAGTGAATACAATTCGATAAAGTTGAACATTTCTTTCATTGATCATTAACATTTAGTAATCATTCAACCATTATTAATTTATATGGGTAATACCTATATCTCATATGTCAAGTATGCATTAAAAATATTTATGACAGTTGTGTTTAGAAATTATAAAAGTTGTTTTTTCATAAACACTTATGTTATGTTAGTTTATTTGGATTTATTATATTGTAGTTATCTCATCCTGGTTGGGGACCAATATGTTTTTTATAGGTTGGTAATGTCTAACATATAAAAACATATTTCATATTTTTAATAAACTACATGAAATTAGGAAACAGTTTATTTAGAATAAAATAATTCCTATTTTGTTATTAATTAACCCATAATGTCAGTAATAGACCATTGATGATTAGGAGAATAATACTGAGATATGTTGGAGATCCAAACTTAAGTATCAAGGTATTATCTAGGTGGAGGAAATACATATAAAGACTCCAATGGTATTCTATTGGAATTTAAACGAATTTTTTGTGGTACCACTAAATCTCTAATGCCCTATCACTAATAGTACATTAGGAATATCTCCCTTATAGAGAAAGTTATAATTCCTCCATAACTAAAATGGGAACCACTAGACCCTCAATTGTAATGCTTCAATTTAACACCAATTCTATAACCTTATTCAAGGTCATAATATTACATCAAGATCATTAACTAATCACCAAAGGTTTATGGCTAGAACAAAGGGTTTATTTACCTGTCATTGGTGATTTATTTACACTTGAAGTACAACACCAATGACTAACACTTAATCCAATAAATGATCATTTAAATCACATATAAAATAAATATATTTTATTAATTGAATCACATATAAGTTCAACTAATACATAATAATAGCATACGTAAAATATACCCAATTATTCCAATTTGTATCTTACAAGTTTCACATTATATATCTAAAATATCACTCAATGGTTTAATCATTTAAAAAATAAAAACCAAAAAGAATAAACTTTATAGAGACAACCATCCAAAATTTCCCTTAGGAATATCTTTGTACCCAAACTCCATAACTCTTAACCAACTATAACCCATATTAAACATCAACTAGAAGTACTTTTTTATTAATTGTGTCATGATATATAAAGCCATCATGCATACATAAAATGTAAAAAAACTGTTTGGCTATGAAAAATAAATACAATGTCACAAACTAGTCCAAGATATATTCCATAATTAAATATGTATCATCCCCTCCTAGTAGCCACTAAACTGGTTCCCCAATCTAGATCACCACATGACCACAGACATACCTCCCCATATAGTAGAGGTTGTTGACTAGCTGTGAGAGTCTGTAGAGATATATTGGGGAGAATACACCTACTTATTAGAGTAAAACCACAACATAAATAATTCAAATAGATATAAAATATCCATCAAAAAATAAATGTAACAATAGAGATGTAAAAAAATTAACATAATAAAAATATGGTATATGTGATATACATGTCAAGTAGTTATAAAATAAAACCCAAAATATCAATACCATGAAAAACACTAAACACAGTATCGATCCCAAATCAGTACTGACATCCCATGCTCCAACCCACCATCCCATGAATAAACCAAACACCAGGTCGTTGCCCTAAACTTCTACCATAAATAAAGTAGCATCTTCTCAGGTTTCCAAGTTGCATGGAGGCCTGAGTAGGGTTTGAGTACAACTTAGTAGGCCACCACCAACAGTCTCTAAATAAATATCCAGTCCGTAAAATTGTGTATGTAGATAATAAAGGTGAATTAAATAAATAACCAGTAAGGGAACATGTTTTATATTTAAAATTTTATTAATTATCCATTTAAATATCTTTTTTCTATCATATCATTCAAACACCCAACCTACTCTGACCATGCTGAGTGTCTCATCCACTAACCATAGGGGTCTTCCATTTTGTTCTACAAGGGTATTCATTTGTCAATAGTTCCATCCAGTGTACCATAGAGAATCATTATGGGTACCCATACCATATATCATAGGGTTCACGAGTCGAAAAAACTGAAGCGACCACTTTGTGTATGGATTGTCATTGTTGTCAACTTATTGTCAATGGTAATCAATGAGATAATAAGGTCTCATTGTGATCAATATGATGAATTAGTCCCATTCTTAATAGAGATTGAATAATTTATTCAAGTCTTGATAATTCAATTAACATATTTTGAATAATTTGATTTTCAAGAAATCATAAGTTGTCAGAGAAACTGTGTTGAAATCTTGATGAAAGAAAGGGGGAGAACATATGCTGAAAATAATATTTAGGCTAATCATATTAAATACAATCGTATCCAGGTTCAGATTGGAAAGAATCTGGTGGTAAGTTACAATACTTTCCTCGGAGAATATGAAAATGCAAAAGGTGATCGATCAAAGATTATATTTCATGAAAGATAAGGCTTATGATTAAATATAATGACTTTTTTTTGAATGATTTTATTCATTGATGAAATTTTCATGCTAATCTTGTTTCTCATGATGAGCATAGATCATGTGGTCTTAGAGTATGTGTAGATTAAAATATTTGATCGCTATCTGATTCACAAGAAAGGAATTTTAGTATAATATGGTTGAAGTTTTAATAATGTATCAATTTGTGTTTGTTGATAAAGACACATGACCAGGAATTAGTATAGTTGGTGTTGCTAAAGTATATGTATAAGGTGAAGTAGTTTCCTAGTGTTTGCCAAGCTTTTTGACCTCAAAATCAAGAGTTTGTTTTTTGGAAAAGAAATGGTTTTCTGTAAAGGATTTCATGGAATGAAGTTCATGGAACATAGTTCATAGACTGGGAAGTGCAGTTCATGGACTGTAAAGGAGGTACACATAACATAAAAGGATAATTAGGAAAGGAAGATTTTTGAATAACAGCATTATACGGACCGTGATGTGTGTTATGATGACCGCATAGAGAAAAATAGATTGTGGGAGGTTCATAGTTTTCTAGAGAATTTCAATTCATGGGAGATGTGTTGTTTTTAGAATGAGGTGATGATTATGGCTTCTATGAAGGACTTTTTTAGATTACATCGGCTACCAAAAAGGATTAAGGCACTATACGAACCACAAAGAATTTCTACGTAAAGTTTTTACTACATCTATGTTTTGGGTAATTCAGATTAGTGGGTTTTGAGGATCTATTTTCTTATACATATACCCCAAATCAAATCATTATGTAGTGATAAATTCATTAGATAAGATCATCACTACTTGAGGAATTCAGGTAAGTTTCAAGTAGTTCATGAGGGAGAATTCTGTGAAGGGAATTAGTACACAAAGGGGGATTCTTTGAAGAAGGAATTAATTCATGGGGGGTCATTTCAACAAAGGATATAGTTCATGGGGACATTTTGTAGAAGAAGTTTGTAGGGATCAATAGCTCGTAAAGGAAAATGGGCCATGTATGGAAGAAAAATCGAAAAGCATCAGTAGTTTATGGGGAATTAGTAATCCAAGATGTAGAGGAAGTCCATGAAGGAAAGGTTTATCACTAAGAACTCATGTCATATGGTCCAAGGTAGTTTTCAGAGGACACGGGATAGTTCAAAATGTATAAATATTGTGTACACGATATAGGTGTTTACACCCTCGTCATGATTTTTAAATAAGATAATCAGTGGATAATCAACATGTTTTAAAATCACACTCTTATAGTGATTCTCAGAGAATGGTTCTTTGAACCAATTCTTGGGTATAATACCCCCACTGTGTTTCATGAATTAAAAACATGTTTTTACTTGGTTCATACATAGTAGATTGATAAGAGAAAATTCAAAAAGTTAATTTCTATGAAGAAGAACCATACGTGTACCTAAGATCATATTTTCAAAATGAACAAGATAAGTAAACTGATACACTCATGTGTTGTATTGAGTGTCAAGGAGAGAGAATAAGAAAATTTATACACAATTTCACATTATTGTGTGTCCAAGAAGAATAGATTTTTCCCACGTATAGATTGATAATTATTCTAGAAAGATTAATTATGATGATTCTGTGTTGATATGATCATTATTGTTTTGATAATAAAAAGGTTGTTTTGTGATTCTATAAATATTGGAAGAAGGTGATTTAGTGCAGTAAAGTTTTTCACTAAAGAATAAAGAGGAAAGAAGATGAATGGCTAACCAATTTATATTCAATTGATAATTATTTGATCAGGAAGAATTATCTATTCATCTTTCTACAATATTATTATTATTTTGATGGATAAATGAATATGATTGTGAAACTATCAAGTTTGTTTCTCGAAAGAAATAAGAGGAGTAATTTTCATGTTGCTATGAAAATAACAAAGTTAAGAATAATTTTATGGAAGAAAAAACCATAACTATAACCTTCAACATGACTCGATAGTTGGAGCACTTTATTGGTGTTACAAAACATTATCAGTAAGAATAATAATGTCTTGAAAGGAAGTATAAAGATCAAATTAAATGATATAAAACATGAACTATAAATTGAATATAGTGTATTGAAAGTTGAAGGGAATTCCCTAATTTCTGTAACAAAATTTAATGGATTACTTTCTAGTGGTTGTGTGGTCATGATTATTCTCAGACCATGCTAAGGGATAGATACCCTTATTGAGTAGTGAACCTTGTTAAAATAACATGTGTTATATTTATAACATTCAAATACTTGTATACTAAAAGAGAAATAGAATAAGATTATCAAGATCTTAATATTTCACAGAGTTATGGGGATAAAAATATGGAATTATATTAAAAAATTCCAAAAAACTGAGCCACCCCCCCCCCCTAGTGTTACGCATTCCACAAACTGGTTCTTCACAAACAAGGGGTATCAGCCCATTTATCCAACCAATATCACGTACTCCATGTCTGGCCATTCTAACCACTGGGTTTCAAGTCAAAAAACAAGAAGAATAAGTCTAAGTATCCAACCAAAGCTCAAAATTCCTTATCTAGACATCCCAACATTGACATGGATTTCCATGTCCATATAGATGGAGTAAGGAATTCTGTGTCCCTAATTCAAAAAATATGGTGCATTAGGGCACCTACAGTATCACTCTGGTCTACCCAAAACTGGGGAGTGGTACATCAGTCCAACATCCCAAAACATTATCCACAATTTGGAAAATATAGAGCATCATTCCATGAATCCAATTGGGGTTTGACATGTCATATACAACCATTCCATTATCATACATTCTATCTTTATCACATCATTTATCATATTTTAATATTCTTAATCATTCACCATTTAACAAGGTCCCAAGGGACCTTTGAAAACAAACACATCACAATAAGACCCAACACCTTTTTCACAATTTCGTACCACAACTTAAACCATTTTGAAATTACCCCTCAACAAGGGTATTATCTTTGAACACCAAAAAGAGTCCAAAGGCCATTCATTCCATTCAATTCATTAAAATAAACCACCATGGAATATTCATGAGTATAAAACCACACACACAATTAAAACACCATTTTAAATCTTATAAGAAACCCCTTTTTAAAAACTTTGAGGTCAACACCTCCTTTCTAAACATTACCCAATTTCAAAACGCCATTTTCCTTCATTGAAAACCATAATTGGATGAAAATCCAAAAAATATCATTTAAACCATTTCAAAGTCCTCAAGGTAATTTCACAAAATCTATCATTTAAACATTTCAATCATCTATTTTTACCATGGCCATAAACTAAATTAAGAATTACAACCCATTATCTTTCAAAATTACCCTATCTCAACTTTTACCAATTCATTTCACCATTTTCAAGGGTTTAGCATACACCATATGTAGCCTAGGTCTGGTTTAAAATTATCAATGTATATAATGGGGTTTTGAAGGGGTATAACACCCCATATTAATGCCCTAATTACAATAATTATCCAAATATTTAAAAACATTACAAGGAAGCAACTTGGAATAATTACACACACACATATTAAAACATCAAGACTAAGGGAAAATCTTAAAGACCACCTACCTCAGGATCGTAGAAGATTACTTTCCCAAAAAAACCCATTGATGCAAACTATAATATACTCAAACACTAATATGAACAACACCCAAGAAAAAATTGTTTAGAGCTTCAGAAGGAGAGTAAACACCCAAAAAATACTCTTCTAGAAAATATAAGGAAACGGAATAAATTTCTTACCCGAAGCTTTTATTTTCACTAGATGACACTCAAAATGCATAAGAAATAAGGGAGGATCATCCATGGAGGAGGGATGAGAACTTGGTTCATCACCCTTTCTATAGGGGTTCTAATGGAGATAGAATCAAGGGAGAAAGAAATAGCATTGGGAGGGAAATGGTAAAATTCATCTTTTAATAAAGTTTATGGTTTGGCCACTCAATTTCTAAAACCATGCACCAATTATGTGGTTCCCCTCATTCAAGAGGAAATTGAGCCACACTATTTTCATTTCCAAATAAATTATTTGAAAACTCATGTGGTGGACATGCACTCACCACTATCTAAGGGGACTAAGTCACATGGTTTCCTGGATTCACCCCTCACAGTTTCCTAAACTGTAAACCCCCTATAGACCACACGGTTATGGTGCACAGTTACTATGAACCAGGATCTCATCATAGATTGGCCTCTTTTCCTTATTTTATATGTCCCAAAATCTGATGACACACCCATGACCTATCCTACTACCGAGAAACATTCCATAGACTGATGATTTAAACAAAGATGTAATTTGTATCAGGTTCGATATCTTATAATCTCCCAAGCATAAAACAACTCGTCCTCAAACTATATCTTCAAGAATCATCAAGCCTACAAGACAAAAGGTTGGTCCACAGGGCCAACCTATCAACTGTTATCTCCAAAGCTTCCCCCTGAACACGGCCATGTCATCACAATACTCAAACCAAGGAAATAGACATACCCTAGTGAAGTTTTTCACCATGATCCACAATATGAACCTAATTCTCCTCAAAGTATGCATCAACTTCAAACACAACATCAACCAAATTACACCATAAGTAATCCAAGGTAACACTTCCTAATATGAAATATAGAAAACCATCATACACAGAAACATGCCTTTGTGGAAGATCCAATAAGCACTCTACCAGCCCGATATTCTCCACAACTCATAGCCAAAAACACATAACAACAACTTGCCTTATTTTACAAATTATTATAGTGACCTAAGATCGCATTCACCCGAAGGAACACATAGACATCCAACCCCATTATCCAACCAACCTGCATCCATGATTAAAATTCCAAGATCCACTTCCCAAATTTGGATACCCAAAACACAACCAAGGCATAACCCCAAACTCAAGAACTCAACTAGTCAAAACCCGAGAAAATGCCCATTTCGAAAACCAAACTCCAAGAAGTATTTTACCCAAAATCATCTAACCCAAAACAACAGTCACGTCATCAACCAACGACTTTCCCACTATGGTTATCCTCACTATATGATTGGGATTATAACCACCATCTTCCACTATTTATCACCACCATCATCATTGAACGAACACTAGAACCTCAAACTCAAGCTTCACAATATACCCAACATGTTTTCCAATTCTCTACACCTAAACAACAACAAGATCACCAAACAAAATTAGAGTCCATATTTACCATCGATGCCAACAAAAATAGATGCATACCCACCATCCATCCAAGAACCAAGAAAACCCCATCTTTTCCTTGAGGGCATGTTTCCATTCCAAGAACACATCCAACATTTCTAGAACATCAAGCTAGAGGTGGTTTACAACTGGCCACAACTTCTCTATTCACTAACCTAGGTCAGGCCATACCTAGCAGACTCGCCCTAAAAATTCCCAACTCCAATTTTCATCATGTTAACATTGTACTTATCCATGATTCCTCCTCAATTAATGAATACCACCACCATCCGGACTCACCAACTAAAGCTTATCCCTGACTTCCAGTTAAATCTTAACACCAAACCTCCTTTTCTTATGATCCACTATCATACCTTAATACACCCACAAACATCTCTAACATAATCACCTTGGATTTATTTTAGTTCCAACTCAATCTTGTAGATAAATCATGGATCGACCACCACAATATCTGATTCCCTATTATAATTCACAAAACTCAAAATATCACCTAGTTAGTTCCCCATTTGTACCCAAGTGTCACCTCGACCACCCACAGTAAACTCCACATACTTGAATACCTTATAGATTTAGGGTCTCACTCCCACATGAAACATGCCACTATCTGAGTTAGTAGTGTCATTTCCACCACTTTCCTCAAGCACTCTAATTTGTCACTACATGAATTCCAACCATTGTCATACCTATGAGCTAGATGAAACCACTTCTCCCCAAATTGAGGGGAAAATGATACATTAGTTTTAAACCATACTAGAATTCTGAGAACGGAACTTGTGGAATTCTCTAAAATCTAGTCATTTACAAATTCCTCACTCAAAAAATAGTTGATGGCTCACCTCCCACCAAAAGGATTCACCAGCAATACCCCATGATCACAGACTTATAATAATACACATGTCATTATCCCAAAAATTCATTTAGGTAGCTTGTCATATATCCAATTCCCTCTAAATATACATAGGATGATGTCAAGGAATTTGGAACGATATTCTTTATTCTGAGAGTACACTAATATTTTTTCGACGAATACTACGAAAAACAATTCGTCCCTATGTCACCAATCACCATAGGGAAACCTTGATCTATTCAAAGTATCGATCTTCCCTACCTACAATAATCCTATCAACACCCAACCACCATAAATCATGTGGTATTTTCCAGAAAAAAACTCACTACTTCCCCAAATCTCTATTCAAAGTAGCCACGAACTAATGTTTTATACAGTACTACTGTCACCACATTACACATGGTCCATCACACCAATCCTAGAACGAACCTATCTTACACTTAGCTGGTACACATCACCTCAGTCTCACCAAACCATATGCACTTTCTATATATTCATATGTTCCACATATCTTAACGGTATCGCATATTTAGGTATATTTCTACCATCTTAACCTCACCAAAAACCTCAATGTCACACGCTTTCCTATGACTATTCACTAAACCCAACACAAAACCCCATGATCAGTAATGTTACCATAGCTAGACTCATATTCTCATTCAAAAACTAACCAAACCTCATGTACCAACGTCCTCATTATACTTGAGGCATCCTTGACATTCCCATCCAATGACTCAACTCTTTTCACACCTCAGGTCCCACTATCTGACCACTTATCCTTTCATATGTCATTACAAGACCAAAAACATCTATCGACACTCTAGATACCCTTGTATCAACTATACAAGGTCCAAATAGATTCCCTCATCAAACATAATCAAAAGAGTTGGGTCAGACACCCAAATGATCTTTACCTTCAAAAAACCTTAAAACCAACCACAAGCGCTCAAGATCTTTTCTTAGAAAGAAACCAAGGAATAAACACTACTTTTTAGAAAACTCAATAACACCCACCATGTATCCCCATGTTTCAAATTCCAAAACACCCAAAAAACATCAACTTGTACCATGTATACTAAACCTCATGCTAGACACTGCTCAAGGGAAATGCTCATACCCCCATTCTGAAAAACACTACATCCAACTTACCAATGTAAAAATTTATCTAGGTTCCATACCCATGGATAAGCCATCATTATTTAATGTCACCACAAACTGAGTCACCCATTTCAGGGTGCAACGAAAAACTTAGACAAACACAACCCATGAGGGATACCACATCCATGTTATTAGACAACATCTCATAACCATAACGTGACAACCTTACCAATGGAAAAAAAGTAGCATCCTACAATCCAGCGCATCAAAACACACCAAGACTCATGACCCATAACCAAGGTATCAAAATAGGGAACTCTCAAGCCTGAACCCCCGACAAAAAAGGCTCGATAAATAACATAAGGGACACTCATTTCCAACATCTCAAGGTCTCATAATTTCTAGTTTCCCATTTTTAATTAAACTATTCCATTTAAAACACATGTATTTTCAGTTTCCAAATCCTTTTTATTAGCCCATTTTTTAAATTCATATATTTATTCAATTTCACATTTTATACCTTGTGGTTAAACATCATTTCATTTGCAAGTCAATCACAGGAAACATACATATTTCCTACCAAGAGATAAAAATTCATAAATAAATAACAAAACATCCAAGTTCACCAGTCTAAGTGGGAATATCAATTAACAGTAAAATCACAAGATAGATCATCAATTCCCACCCCTGGAAATGTGGGTTTTCCCTTATACATGGGGTTATAGGAACCTTGGAATGAGCTCATTACTAAGCACTAATAAGATACTAGTCTCTATCTACCATCCACAAATAGTAAGATTAAAGACCCCCTATGATACTACTTTGTAACATCTTGGTCTAATAGCCACTAAACTGGTGCCCAAAACCAGATCTCCACATGACCTCAGGTGTGCCTCTCTATACCCCAGATACTACCGATTAGAAGAGAGGGTCTATAGAGATACATTGGAGAGACTAGACCCACTAATCAGAGTGAAACCATAGCAGAAATAATGCCAACATAAATAATAGATACATCAACCAGTAAATGGAATATTAGGGATGTGGAAAAATAGAACATAATACAATGATGGTATGTGCACTCTACATTTCATGCGGTCAAAGACCTCAAACATGGTCCCAAGTGCAACCAAGTCCTAACATCACATGATTCAACCCACCATCCCATGAATAAAATAAACAATAGCTCTCTATCCTGAACCTTTGTCGGAAAATGAGTATTATGTTCTTGGGTACCCAAGTGCTATGGTGGCCCAAGCAGAGTGTGAGTACAGCTCAGTTGGCCACCACTAATGGTTTCTAAAGTAATATTCAGTCTGTATAATGGTGTATGAAAATAAAAATATTATAATAAATAAATAATCAAAAAAGGGGACATATTTTACATTTAAACATTTATTAATTATTCATTTAAATCTTTATGTTTTGTCATATCTTCTAGCCGCCCAATATGCTCCGTCCATGATGAGATCCTAATCCATGAACCATAGGGGTCAAATATTTCATTTTACATGGTAATTCATTTATAAATTACTTTAAACCAATATACCTTTGATTATTATTCTAGGTGCCCATTACATATATCATAAGGGTCATGAGTTCAAAAACAAGGAGCATCAGTCCATGTATCTAATCGGGATCTGGTACACCATGTATGGCCATCCCATACACAAGGTCGCAAGTCATAAAACAAGTAGCATCAGACCAATTATCCAACCAAGACTTAGAATTCCATGTTCGACCATCCTAACCTTGATAAGGAACACTATTTGCATACCCTTGGAGTCAGAAACATCATGTCCATCCTCCGAATACTATAATACATTGGGGTGCCTACAGCATCAGTCACTACTACCCAAAACCAGATATTTTAGAGTCATTCAAACATCCAAAACCATTATTCATAGGTTATAAAACATGGACCATCACTCTATGAATCAAACTAGGGTTTGGAATATCATGTTCGACCATCACCAACCATTCAATTATCAAACATTCTATCTTTATCACATCATTTTTCATATTTCAATATACTTAATCATTCATCTTTTATTAAGGTATTAATGAAACTTTAAAACCAAACACGTCATAATAAGACCCAAACATTTTTTCATAATTTCATACCACCACATAAAAAAATTTAGAACTAACCTTCAATTAGGGTATTTCTATTTGAACTCCAAAACAAGGATAGAGGTTATCAACTCCCTTCAATTCATTATATCAAACACCCGTGGAATTTTGATGAATGTAAAAACACATACACAATTCAATAACCATATGAAAAATAATAAGAATCCCCATTTTAAACACATTGGGGTCAAAACCTCCTTTCCAAGCACTACCGAATTTCAAAAAAATCATTTTCCTTCATTGAAAACCATAATAGGATCAAAATCAAATCACATCATTTAAACCATTTCAAAAGACTCTTAGGCATTTCAAAAAATATAACATTTAGAAATTTCAATCATCCCTTTTTACCATTCAAATAAACTAAATTAACAATGAAAACCCATCCATTTTCATAATTACCCTATCTCAACATTTACCAATTAATTTAAACATATTCAAGGGTTTATCATACACCATGGGTAGCCCTAGGTCTGGTGTCAAATCATTGATGGATCCAACGGGGCCCGTGAAGGGTTTTTCACCTCACATTAATGCCCAAATTACTCTCCTTATCCAAATACATAAAAAATAATCAAGGCATCAACTTTGAATAATCACATAAAGACACATTAAAACATCAATACTATTGTAAAACACTTAAAGGCCACCTACCTTATTCTTATAAATGATTAATTTCCTAAAATAATCCCTTGATTTAAACTATTCCTATCAAAAAACACTAAGATGAAGAATATCCAATAAAAATAATGGTTTAGACATTAGGAAAGGGAAGAAACAACCAATAAATCCTATACCAAAAATTTGAAGGAATCAGAGTTAAAGAAATATTTAGAAATTACATTCACACTACAAGGCACTCCAAACTCCTAATTAATGAGGGAGAATCATCCATAGAGGAAGGAGGATCTTCTGGTTCATTACCCTTGTTGTAGAGGTTATAATGGGGTAAAATCAAGGGAGAATGAAATAAAATTGAGAAGGAAAATGGTAAAAGTTTTCTTTTAATTAAGTGCGTGGTTTGGTGAAATGGTATTCAAAATCATTCTCCAACTTTGTGACTCGCTCTATCCAAGAGGATACTGACCCACATGGTTTTTTACCACTAATATGATTTTAAAAACCATTTGGTGGTCATTCAATCACCACTATCCAAGGGTACTAAGTCACACAATCTCCTGGAGGTACCCCCACATTGTTTCCCTTAACTGTACACCCCCACCCCCACTTCTACAGGATGCATGGTTAGGGTGCATGGATACTACTAAATGTGTTTCAACTTTTCTCCTATCAAATATTTGACTCTTTTTCTTCTATTCAATGTACCAAACCACTGATACATCCCCAAGACCTATCCTACTCCCTAGAAATATTCCATATACCAAAACATTACATTAAGATATTCTTTATCTCAGGGTTTGGATCTTAGAAAAAATTGATTAATTAAAGAATATATAACACTCATAGAATTTGTCGAATTATTATGATAAAATTAATTAAATAACCATGTTCCGTCTCCTTTTGATTACCTAGATACCATAAACTTTACATTACTTGATTCATATAATGTCATTATGATTGGAAGAATAAATGGAAACAATATCCTTCCATTATCAATATCATGGTGTGGAAAATCCACATTCATTAATCATTTTAAGGTTAATGTGTAACATAGAAAAAATCATGGCATAAAAAAACTTATCTATAACATTTCATTATCACATGATGACACATATTATACTTTAGAAAGACATCTAATTTCCTGAAAAAACATAGAAATAACCATTTCATATATTTACTAAAATATAATATTGAAAATTATCTAGTATAAAATATCCATAATTAATTCTTATTCCAATAACATAGTTGGTACCATAGTATAACATATCAAATTATCAAGTATAACATAGACAACATAATTTATTATACACAATACAATGTAGCATAGTTTGTATCTTGGAATAAAATAGATAATTATCTAGAATAACATATCCTGGATAATTTATTATCTATATCAAAATATAATATAATTGGTACTGTTGATAAACATAGTTGGTGCTCCATTATATCATATCCATGACCAATTTATATAAAGGGGTTTTAGTGTTACATAGCATGCTCATGGAATAAAAATATAAGTAAACAAATAAGAATCCCATTTTAAATAGTAATTTATAATTAGTAAAGTATATCATTTAAATGAATAGACTTCATTCAATAGTTTAAAGGTTAATGCAACCCTTACAGAGGATTCCCATGCCCTCTCACTACAAACTAAGTGTGGTCCAAAATTTAATCTCCTAATTTTTCATAATCCCTTATATTATATTAAATTCCAAGTACATATATATTTTACTAAATATCCCCAAGGTTCCTTGAGAAATTGTATCAATATGACATTTATAATTTGTTTATCCTATATCATATCATTTTCTTCTTACATGACTATAAGATTAATTTAATAAATTTTAAAAACTTTAATACCCTTTTATTCCATATTTCTATAGAGGAGATTATGGCCTCAAGGAGTGACTATATCATTTTGTTATTTTAAAATTATTTATACCTTATAGAATTTCTATGGTAGATGTAATTAGGTGTGTAAATTTAATAATAATTTTTTGAAACCCTCAATTCGCCATTTAATACCTTTTGTTCAGTTCACAATACCTACATAGACAACCTTAATTGAAATGTAAAATAAAATCAAAAATATACTAGGGGTTTCCAAACTTGTGATTAATTTAATATTCCCATGGAGGAATAATGGATCAAATCAAACTGATCTAAATTTTAATATAAAATATATGAGAATTCTAGAAAGGGGGTTAGATGAATTGCCTCAAAATAGTAATGGAAACCCCAGAAGACCAATTTCTTTACCTTAAACCTAACACTTAGTGTATAATTTAATTTATGGATCATTGATATAATGTGTGATTTTGAAACTAAATGAAGTATGAATGAGATAAATATATGATAAATTTAAGGGATACTCTCCCAGGTTATTTCACATATGAGGAGAAAAGATAAGATCAACATTTATAAAAAAAATACCTAAAAAGGAAAATATCCATTTTTAAAAAAGGGATCTAGGACACCACAAAAAAGCATACATCATATCCCCTATGTTTCTATAGGCCACCAATACTTCATTGGAAGTTGAATTATAGGCATTAGAAAATTCTTATCCCATTAGAGTTTTTGTAGACTTCCATTGGGATCCATTGGGTTCTTACTCATGCACAAAGAACCCAACCTCCTTTTTCAATATATCCACCTCCTTTCATCTCACACCAACATTATTTCTAAAATAAAAAAAATATAAAAAATTTTAAGATTTCAAAATTAATCAAAAAATAAATAAATAAACTATGGTTGTTTCACTGGTGACCCTAAAGTAGTGTGTCAATATCTCACTTATTTTTTCCTCCTCAAAACTTTTATTCTCATAAGTATTTGATATATTTTAATATGAACTTATTAGTCCTTATCATTTCCCAAAAAATAAGTTTTTAATTATCCCATATATCAACTCAAAAAATGAATTTAAATAAATTCTTCTGACTGGTTTAAAAAATTAACAGAATCAAAATTTTATATGTTGTTCTATATATTCATATTAAATTAAGTATCATAGGATTAGAAGATAATATTTTTTTGACTTTTTACACTATTTAGATGATAAAAGGAGTAAATATAGCCCCAATGAACCTATTAATTAATAAAATATATAATGACCACTATAATGTCATTTTTAATTACTTAATTATGTTTTTATGATTATATAAAAAATCTCACAAAAACTTAAATCCTTCCTTTAAATATATTTATGATTAAAAGGAACAAAAAAATTATTTCTACTTTTTTTCTTCCTCATCAAAAAATCTATTATACCTCACTATTTTTCACTCATAATTCACTAATATCATCTATTTTTAAATGGAATTAAGTAAAAGTGAATTTTATAACATAAATTTAATATTTTATATTATATATGTTCTAATTAATTTTAAACAATTATGGGTACAATATGGAATATATGTATTGAGTTAAGTAAATACTATTAACTTAAATAGTGGAATATTTAACAAAGTATAAACCAAATTTGAGTGAATTAAAATTCATGACTTGAGTTAAAACCCTTATAATATTTTATACAATTTTTTATTTCACTCCCATGATTTATCATTCACCGTTTTTAAAAAAAAATATGTTGATTCTATTAGAAATGAAAATAAAAGTATTTTTACAAAGAAATAAGTGCCTTCATCTCTTGAAAACACCTTTTGGGACAATAAAATGTTTTGAATATCACATAATCTTATTGAATTTTATGTTATCTTTCATATATATTTATAAGTTATCTTTATATTAATATAGTATTTATACATACAATTTTCTTTAAAAATAAATTCATACAACTATTATTCATTTACTCTAAAAACTCATTTATTTAATTTATTCCTATAAATTTCACCTCAGTAAATAATTCTATGAAAATCAAAGATATAAAAAAATTTGAAAAATATTAACTCTAGTTTCTTTAGCTTACTTTTCACCCCCAAATTCACCATTTATCTTTTCCAAAAAAAAATCTTTTTATGGAATTTGTCTTATAATTATTTCAACTCTTTATATAATAAATATTCATATTAAAAATAATTGTTTTCAATATCATGTTCGATATTTATATTAATAGATTTTATCATATTTTTTTAATATATAATAAAAGATAATACTTGTATATAAATGGTATAATCATCTAGGTCAAATGATAATAAGTATAAACATATCATATTATTCCATATAAAAACGTTTTATACATCAAATATTAACACATCCATGTTGTTAACACTATTAAATGTATTCATGATAGAGTTATCCTCAAAACATGATTTATAGTTCAATCATAGCTCGAATACTACTTTATAGTTTAATGTTAAGTCTTAAATAGAGGGGTGAATGGGTACCTTTTGAGTAATTTTATAACTTTTGGTCCACATATTTTGGTTTGAGATTAGTTATTTATATATTTGTATTTCAAAAGGCATATAAACACAATAAGTATTTAAATAAATACAATAATTTTTGTGTGTACTATCTGTATTTAGGATTTTTCTTAACAGATGTAGAATATAATTTGAGTTAATTTATTAAGTATGTTTCCATGAGAAAATGAAATTTTTTTTATAATTACTATATTTTTTAAATATAAGATATTTTTTTTTGGAATTTAGTGTATGGAATTATTTTATTATAAATTATAAGTATTTTAATAAGTATTTTTTATAGAATTATTGATCAAGAAATGAATTAAAAAAATTCATGGGAAAATAATGTATTAAGAGAGAAGGTTTTATTGAGTGATTTTTGTTTGATCTACAATGGTATTATTATAAGGAGAATAGAGTTATGGTGGATTTATAATATTTGGAGATATTTGGAGATATTTGAATCATAATTATGATAAATTCACATTAATAGTTTATAAATTTAATGGTTTGATGAGTTATGGATGAGGGACTTCACCACCATTCATATCTATTTTTATTTACTAATCACTCCCTAGTTTATTCATATAGGAGTATTTTGTGAATGAATTTGATACAAGATATCTGGTTTTCATGAATTATCAAGATATTTAAGGCATGGATAATTCATGTGATAGTCTAACCTAATGTTAGGATGTCGCGTTTCTTAAGATTGATTAACATGTAATCAACACATCATAAACAAAAATAAACCCTTAATATAAAGATAACTATGCATGAAACCCAAAACAATATAAAATATAAAATTAAGAACAAATTGTGTACTTTATAATAAAGAGAATCAGTAAAGTCGTTCGACAATATGGTTGATGAAGACCACTACTACAAACTACCTTCTATATAGTGTAACCATGGGTGGTACTGAACCACCAAATGTATGGGAAGGACCTTTATCATCCTAATATATTCTAGTATCTCCTAGTGTAAATAGAGGAGAAGGATAAAGCATTAGGTGAATCCATAGAATCCATTGAACACTCTTATGTATGGGTTAGGATTCATTATATAGGATTCAGGGACACTCCCAAAGACCCATTCATTTACGCTTTCATTGTAAAACAAGTTATTAAAGCCTAAGATATTCATGTATTCATAAAATAAATGCATTAAACCTCTCATAAATTTAAACTTATGAAACATAAAAAATAATTATATCCCACATGGACGAATCGAATGTTGATCCTTTAAAGATCTACCCCCATGCTAAGGAAGTGACATGTTATTCTATATTAGGCCTTGTGATATCCCTAAACAAAGGAATATTATATGAATTATTTTTCATGCATGACATACTCTATGGAGTACACATATAAAACAATATGATTTTGCCTAATTCACATCAAATATAAATTATATTAAGTATATATCTACTTTAATCTCCCACTTTCAATAATTCCTCATGGACTTAGTTCCATTTCACATTATATTACATATTATAAATTAACTTGTGAAATCATATCAAGAAATTATTTTGGATATATTTAAAAATACTTTTTTAAATCTATAACCAACTTCATATTGCCCCACATCATATAAAATACCTTTTAAATACCCATTAAAAATTCGTTTTGGATAAACACTTTAAGATAAACTCTCTGGGTAAAAATCAATCCTCATTCAGTCAAACAAAAAGTTTATCCCCATGGAAATTTATAGTGTTGATAAAAAATATGAATTATTGAATTCATAAATATAATAAAATAGTTTCCTCTAGAAAAAGAATCAATGCTAATCAAGATATAAATGGATCATACATTATTTCCATCAAATATGTGTATTTTATACTTATGTCTGTCAGTTGCATCATATGAAATAATGCATTTCAATATGATTTATTTATCTATGACATTGAATAAACATGGTAAATAGATTATTTCAATCCCGTATATCCTACTCATATGTTCTCAATAGTCTTATTATAGAATAGCCCAATTTATGAACACATTACATTTCATTCATCCTTATGGATAAGGAAATCACATTCCCCTATCTAATAGATAATCGTATCAAGTGCATTATCTACATAAAGTCATACATTTACTTACTATATATAAATGAAGGGCCTAAATATCATACTCATCATATAAGATGAAAAATTCTATATTGGTTAAGCTCCAACCAGTGACATTATTAGTAACATACCTAACCACCCCCTGATTGGATAAGCCTTATGTATTGTAAATGAAATGTATAAAGTATTAAGGTTCTAAATCTTGGTATCTCACTAAAATCAGGTATGATGAAATCTAAATACAAAACATGCACCTCAGGTATAAAAAATACATAGTGTATGGCACTTCATGTGGAATATAATTTTGGTTTATCTTACACACAAATTTTTTTGTGCTATATGAGTATATTTAAAATCTATATAAAATATTTTAATCACACTAACCATAAAATTTAATCACAATTTATAATACTCCATGATGAACATCAGTTAGGGAAAAATCAATTTCTTAATCTAAAAGGATAATTATCATTTCACTTCATAAAATATATATAACTAATGTGAACGATAATAACATAGAGTATTCATTTGGTTTAATGTAATACATTTTATATCCATAAACTCTTTTTAGAATATTAAAAAACTCATTTTAAAGTATCTATCACATTATATTTCATATTAAAGACTACCATATTTACCTTATGATTACTACACTTTTTAGGTTTTTCTAAATTTAATAAATCTCAATATAATTCTTGACAAATCTCTATGTGAACACCTAATAAAACCCACCCACTAGACACCTTTAGTGGGTAAAAACTATGAAGTATGCTAGTTCGAGTAATAGATAGACATAGGGATTATATTATTGATGTTAAACTCCTTAAAAACACTCGAACTCATTTAATTCATAACATATAATTTTATAATGTTAATAATTTTTTCTAAGATAGAATTTTTTTTTAGGTTTATCGTCATAACAATTCTTAGAACTCTTTCTACCAAATTTTTTTCCTTGAGATAATTTCTATAAAAACATATAACTCTTCACATTTTTCTTTATCAACTCATAAAAAATGTTTTAGTATATAATAATACATTCAATTTGTTTTAGAAACCAAATGTTACTCTTTAAATTTCACTTTACTTTAATACCCTAAACTCTTTTAGAATATTCAGTGATATTTTTATTGAATAGTGACTGAAAAAATCCTTTTTTTGTTAACTTTTAACTTCTATAAGCCCAAAGAATAATCCCACTATCCTCCTAGAAACTATATTATCTTCTAAAAATCATACTAATTTAAAAAAACTCTATTGAGTATAGGAGATAACACATATTCCCATTAGTGGGAATATTAAAATATAAAATATTATATTTAAATCATATATGGTATTATATATGTTTTAAAAACCTTTTATAATTATCTCCCATTTAATCAATGTTATAGAATCTGATAAATCATAAACCATTTTTATAAAATCCATCGTAACATATTGTTCACAAATACTCTTTATTAACAAACAACTCCATTATCATATAAGATAATGAGATTAAAGTACACAAAATTTATTAAGATCTATCTGATCTTGAATTATTCCCTTATATTTCAACCATAATTTTGAAACTTATTTCATTGTCATTTAAATTAAAATTATAGAATATATAAAAATTATTTAATTAATTCTTAACATATTTATATTCAAAATATTTGTAAAGTATACATTTTGTATCATAAAACTTTTAAAATGAATGAATTTATTTCTATAACACAGATACTTAACATGGGAATGCCCAAGGAGTTTCATAGCCCCTTCAGGTATCCTAGAAAATTTCTATAATATTTAAACAATTTCCACCTTCATGAATAATTATTTTGGATTTTAAATGACCTTGGATGGATACTGAAAGAAATATTATTAAGCAATCTAATGAACTTTTCTTCTTATATTTTGAAATTTCACCCACTTTTATAGATACAACACTTGAAATTGGGCATCTCATTCCCTATTTTATCTATTATAAACACTTTTAGAAAATGGGGAAAATTTCTTTAACTCATTCACATTGTCGAAACATTTTTTATGATGATTTCCAAAATAATTTCATAAACAAAAAATCCTTATAGGAATCCCCAGTTTCTCAAAATCATTAACTATACTTAATTATATTGAATATATGATAAAATACAAAATTTACTTAGGTAATATTTCATATAATTAATTTAAAACCTTAAGTTAGTAATTTTATGCGTCTTGTAAGAATCTAGGATCACATGTTAGACTACTTCAACAATTTTTTACTCAGTAAGAGGTTTTACTAACACATAAGAAAATTTCCTACTTAAGAAAAAATAATATTGTTTTGTATCAGTATAAGGATTTTCTTACATTAAGATCCCACTTTTTATAAGTTTTCTATTAAATTTAAGTCATATATTGTTAATGATGATGTTATTTATCTACAACAGAAGATTTTATCATATGAGTATCATGTTTTACTTTCATTTAATAACAACTTTTATTAAATGTAATCCCACTAAAATTATTACTCCTTTTAAACAAATCATTTCCATTAGTATCCCAAAATACATATTTCACTAATAAAAAGAACCCTCTTTGTAATAAACCTCTTCAATTTTTTATTTAGGTAGGTCATTATGCCAATCATATCAGAGACTACTCTTGGATAGTTGAGTAAAAAACTCTTTATCCAATCAACTATATGGACAAACTCAACACCATTAATCTAATGTAATGACTCTTATGGTTTCCTAGCTAAGTGTATTGTTAATTAATTACTAGAATGAGAAAATTAACTATTAGATTAACCTTGTTATTTTCTTACCTAATATAAGATAATTTTCAAAAATAACTATATTTTTCTACTAAAAACAACCATTTCAGAAAAAAAAAACTCAAAATTTCATATTATGTAAACTTTCATGTAAGTAATTAAATAATTAATTTTATTTTATACAATTTTTTTTCTAAAACTGGTAAATTTATATTTTAAACGAAAAAAAAATATAAATAAAATTTATTATATTGAAAATAAAATTATTTCAATATTTACTCAAATTAATTATTTACCTTATAAATATTTAACGATTTACCATATTAGTAAATTGTATAGATTCTTAATAATTTTATATTAATATAGTTTGGTTTTTTTTTTGTTAGGTATAGTGTGGAATATAATTTAACAAACATAACATCAGTTTTACAAAGTCTATAATTTCTAGTTTCGTATAATGCAGTTGCTTCACTTGGCCTTGTGGTTTCTGGGTTACTCCTGCAGTTAGTTTAAGATTTTTCAGTAAATACACCATGGTTGATCAAATAAGAAGATGATCAATCTACGTGATCATGTGGTAACTTCAATACTTAGAAAAATTCTTTAAATATTCATGTTTCTTCATACAGTTGTTCGACCACTTCATGTGGTCGCATCGAGTACTCTTACGGTCAATTGATTACATAGAGATTTTTTTCTCTTCTGACTCATGGTTTCTTTTCTAGATTCATGTTCAGTTTGACAATTATATATATTTTCATATAAACTAGAAAATACATGTTACTTACCTAACACATATAATTAATTAAGAATAAAATAAACATGATTTAATATCATTAAAATAAGTAATTTCTAGACTAAACCAAAAATATCCCCCTTCTTGATGATCTCAAATCATGGCATAAATAAATAAATAAATTTCACAAAAAAATGATACATTTAAAATAAATCATTTAATTATTTCATAAAATTTCATATATTATTTACTCACCCTTTTCGGATTACCAAAAATTATATTAGAGTGAGATAATAATAATATAGATCTCAAAAATATGTTAGATAATGTTATAAATATAAATAAAATCAAAAAATAAAATTAAATAAATAAATAGAAAATAATTAATATAAGAGATTACATTGATTTTAAAAAAGATATAAATAATTATGAAATCCCAATTATAGGACTCATTTCAAATTAGAATCGGCAGGGTCTTTAATTGTTGATGGGGTAATAAGTGTTTTTACTTTTTCATTGGATAGATCATGATAAGGTTTAAGGATATGATAAGGAGAAGAAGAAACTCATATAATGATAATTCATTTAAAAATAGGTCTAATATTGTGGTTGGATTGAGGAATTATGACACCAAAGGGACTTGAAGGAGATTCAGAGGCCAGAGTTGTGGTTTTAAAGCACTGATCATAAGAAGAGGATGAGGAGATAGTATGTAAGTGTTGGAAAATTAATGATCAGGCTCTAACAATCAATTAATGATAGATATAAATATTGATCTATGCTCTATGATCTGTAGAAACTCATCCTTAATAGTTATAAACTATTCCAATGAAGGATCCATAACTAAAAGCCTTTCCAAAATAAACATAAAATCTTGGGTTAAGGTAGGCATCTTCAAACCTCTATAAAAAGACCAAAAATGGGTATTTAAATCTAAATTAGTAAAACTTAAATGAAGATAACACTTAATGGAACCTTTAATAACATCTCTATCTATTAAAATGTTGAGTATCTCGGTTTTAACCATGTCAAATACATTTTCACCATGAACCAAAAGATTTATTTACATAAATTTATTTTTATCCTAGAAGAAGTTGATTTTTCTCACACACAATATTTAGAATTAGATATTTATCTAGAGACATAGGAATAAGTGGAGGAGAAGAAGCATGAGGTCTAGAAGAATCGGTGATTGCATTGAGAACCCTTTGGTCATGCTTAACCAACATATATATTAAATATTCTTGAACATCACCAACTTTTCCTCTAAAACCTTCAAAGTCATGATCCTTATGATCTAACTTGAGAAATATATTTGGATGAATATTAGAAACAATGCTTGACATAGTAAAATCTATATCCTCTTTTCTTCCAAATTAATTAGGAATTCCTAAACAAATAAGCTTCTCTTTCAGAAATTACAAAATATAAATCTTCAGCTAAATGAATTCAAATGAAAGGAGATAATACATAAGCATCTAATTATGATGCAGTTGTTCTAGGAGTTGATTCACTAAAAACCAACTTAGAGGGTCTCAATATGGATCCTTCATAATCTAAAGAGTAAAAATTTTGATTATCAATCTCAAGAATAAAACTATATTAATATTTAATAATATTAGTATGTGCTTAGGAATAAGAATCAAAAATAGGATCACCATGAATATAGAAATATGAATAATTTCATGGAGAAGAATACTTATTTGGTTATGGGGAAGATGAACTAAATATATTATGAAAGACATCATCAATTGAATGTTTTATATTTCCTTATTCTTCAAGAAGAGGAGAATTGTTAATTTTCATAATTGGTTTTAGAGATTTGGAAATAAGAGTAATGGAATGTCCACAAATTGTTTGTGGAATTTCATTATATTAATCATCCTTACTATCACCATCAAGAGTAGGTGGATCTAAATTTAAGAGTGGGATCTCAGGAGACGTATCCTTTCTAGGATATTTAGATTCAAAAAAGCAGTGTTCCATCTATCTCAAATATAGGTATACTATTTACAGTTGAAGTCACATTGTCATTAATTCCAATGTTTATAAGATTATATCAAAAGAGAAAGGATCCTAGAGTATTATCCTCTTCAGGTGTTGTTATGCCTTACATAGGTACTTCAATTCTTACAACCATTGGAGACCAAGATAATCTTCTTTCATGACCCCTTAACTATTCATCATTAAGTTATGATTTTGTATCCCCATTACTATATTCTGATGATTAATCAATCTCAATTAATTGATCAAGGTCTAAACCTAAATCAATTGAATCTCTTAGTCTGGTTGGGTTCTTTAGAGGATTGAAGTTATATTACAACTTCTCATCATCAGAAACCCACATCATTTTCCAAGGATTCCAACCAAATTTAATCATTTTATAACTGGTTTTATTTATAAAAATTATACTCGATGTAGTAGAATTTTCCTCCCCCTTGGGAATATGTCCCTTAATCTCTAAAAAGTAGAGACAATCTTAGGATATGAAAAAGAGATTAACCAAAAATTTGTATTATTCAACTCACCCATGTGACTCATAAGGAATATATGGAAACTTATATGAACTCTCTTCATCCTTACATAAAGAAATAACATGTCTTGATGCCTAAAATTATAATCTATACATTTATAGGATAAATTACATGTTTCATGAACTTGATAAATAGTCGGTATTCACCATTAAAATTAACTACATTCATCCATATAATATTTCTATTTATATTAATTTCTTCCAAGTCTATTTCCAACTCATAATGGGGATTATTAATAGGGTACAAACTTTGAAAATATTCATACTCACCTTGGTGTGTATCTTCCAGAATTACAACCAAAAAATTTAATGAAACTATTTTTCTTGACCATAAATAACTAAAAAACATGATTTAATATTTTTCAAGCTTTAAAATGAATAACAACATAAAATTATTTTACCAAATGAGGATAAAATGGTTTTTCATAGTTTATGAACCACTTTGTCTCACCTTTCTACAACACAAATCTCCACACTAGGGAGTAACTTAATATAAACTGCTTTAAGTCCATTTTATTTTCTGGAACTACTTTTAGAGATAAAATTTGTGGATTTATTTGATTCACGGTTCCATTGGTACTTACTCACAATATTTTAGAGGTTCACAAGGATTAAATAGTGGAATCATCAAGAAAATACTTTATCTTAGCTAATATCAAAATAGATTAAAGGGTCTGAAGGTAAGGGTTTTTTTAGTCCAGGCTTCATTTAGGTTCGAAAGTAGAGAGTTGATTTATATTCTATTTTGGGGATATTAAAATCATATAGGGATTGGAAAAATTAAAGAATAAGGAATAAATAAAATATACTTAAAACACATAAAAATACTTTTAGTAGCATAAAATTTTAGGAATGGTAGAATTTATGCAAAATTTTGTAAAAAAATCCAATTGGCCGTCTGTTCAACATAATTAGTTATGATATTACATATCATAAAGAATAATTAGATAAATCTCATAACCAAAATACCTTATATTAATTAAAATATGATATAAAATTTTAAACATAAAATATCGAGAAAAAGTTAATCATCCCTAATTCATGTCTGATATAATTTAATCTATCACGATTAATAGTCTTGGTAAATATATTTTCAAGATGATGTTTAGTGTCAATGAATTCAAGAGTGATATCCCCTTATTGAAAATGATCTCTCAGAAAGTGATATCTTATATCAATAGGTTTAATCCTGTAATGAGATACAGGATTCTTAGAGATGTTAATACCACTTGTATTATCAAATTATATAGGGACATGTATAAAATAGAATCTATAATATTGAAAAGTGTGTTTCATTCATAAAATTTGTGGAAAAAAAATCTTATATCTATGTATTTAGATTTAGTAGTGGATAATGTAACAGAGTTGTGTTTCTCACTACACTAAGATATAATAGATGTGCCCAAAAAGAGAAATGTTGTAGATGTGCTTTTTCTATCTAGATTTCTTCCAAGTCTCCCTCAAAATTAGGTTGGAAAATTGGTGAATTTTGAATGATTATACATGATAACATAACCATTTGTCAAAAGTCTATGAGGAATTTTTTATATTAAATTTTGAAATATCTTACACAAGGTTTTCAAGAAAATTTTTAGGCTCTTTTGGATCTATTTCAACAAAAGTGATGTGTAACGATTCTTCCACAAATTTGGTTACTGTATTTAAGAATCTACTAGATTTTCTAGAGGTTGTATAACCTAGGAAAATGATTTCATCACTCTTTGCATAAATGTTTTCCAAATAATCTTTTTTATAAGAAACAAATACTTTATATACCAAAGATTTAAAGTAATTAACATAAGATTTTCTAACATTCCACAATTCATAGATATTATTCATTAAAATATTTCTAATAATAAATCTATTTATAACATAGAAACCTATATTAATATCTTCAACCTAAATGTATTCAGGTATGTCATTCTACTTAAGCTTATTCCAAGAAATTTCATGAAATGTTATATTTATTCTTTCAACCACTCCTTTTTTAGAAGTTCCAAGGAAATTTTGATTATATCCATTTTTAGGATAAAAAGTTTTAGAGACTATATTTTCAACTTCATGACCATTATGACTTCTTATGGTCTTAATGGTAAGTCTGGTTTTTTTCTATAGACTTTATATATTTTGAAAAAACATCTACAGTATACACAATTTTTACCCTGGAAATAGACCCATGTGAATATTTAATAATCATAAATAATCACATAATAATAATGGTTTTATAATAAAATAGACACTTGAGATTTTCCAAAACAATCTATGTGAACGAATTATAGAGGTTGGGAAGTTCAAACCATTTTATTTGATTTGAAATAAATCGTTGATTAATGACCTTTTTGAAAATGATTATATAATTTATCTTTTAGAAATTATATCTTGGGAAGATCCCTGACTAAATATTTATTATTGATCTTTCTAAGAGTGCGTATATTATAGTGTCATATTTTCCTATGCCATAACAAAAAATATTTAAGAAAAAACTTCATCAAGAAATATTTTTAGAAATCAAACATTCTAAATTAACAGCAAATATATTATCATATCTTAAAGTATTAAATACTAAACATGATTTGAATCACAGATTGTAAAATCATTTTTTTAAAACTTAAAATTAAATCCATCACCACATAATTGGTAAATACTAATTAATTTATACTTTAAACCACTAACATACAAAACTATATAATTTAATATATATTTATAATTATCTATTTGTTTGTGGACAATAATATTTATATTATCATTCTCACCAAAAGTGTCATGTACTCCATCAAATTTTAGAAGTTTCTTAAAACATGATAAATTCCTATTTATATGTTTGTAAAATCCACTACCTAAATACCATAAGTTATTACAAGTAATCTTCAAGAATTTCTCCTACACATAATTAATTAAGCAATGATTTTAGTACCTATAATCTCTTTGGTACAAAAAAATTAGCAAATAAATCTTTAGGAATATAAATTTGTTTAAAAATTATTCCAATATAATATTTGAGATATTCAAGATTAAAAATCTGCTTATGTATATAATTATATGAATTTTTAATAGGATTGGAATAAATTTAACTGGTGAAAAACTTATTCTTACAAATTTTTCTTTGACTAGAATGGTACCCAATCTCAATTGTATACTTTGGGGTGATTTTCTTCCCAAGAATAATGGTTCAGGTTTCTATTCCTTGAGTGAACTTTTAAAGTTCCTTATTGATTTTTTCATTAGACATTCTAAGTTCATTATTTTCTTTTTATAATATAACATTATTTTTTATTCAATACAGAGATCATATTTTAATGTAGTAGAAAAAAGTATGTCATTTTTTCAGATTATTATATTTATTATTTATATAATTAAATGATACCTTCAAGATATTATAGTATTAAAATAAATACTCTATAGACTTTCAGGTTTCTCAATATTTTAATTTTTATAAGTAATAAGAGTAGTATTTTTTACCTTAGTTGTTATTCTTGTAAATAATAGCTTTTCTTTCTCAGGAGAATTATATCTGGATGACTTTGAGTCACTTGAACTATCCTCAGAATCACAATAATTTGCCTTCATGGATTCATTTTGTTTCTTTTCCTGATCCTCAAACTTATTCTTGTATTTTACCTTTGTAAAATCAGTTTTTATGAGTCATTTTCTCTTTTAATTTTAACAAGTAACTTCTCTAGGGTTATCATATTTCTTTTAGTTTCATTTTTAACCATAATTTCCATTGAATTTTAATTTTATAAAGAACATATTCTTCTTAAAAAATAGTCTAATCCTTCTATATAGGTTATCAATCACTTCATAGCTATCTAAATCATATTTAATCCCACATGTAAAATCATCTTTAAGAACTTCCTTTGATTTATATTGAGATTACTTAAATTAAATTGACTTATAAGATTCAGTATATTCATTGTTCATTTTAAAAACATTTTCTTAAATCATTAATTTTCTAATCTATTCAATGACTAGTAATTTACCAATGTATTAGGATTCTCTAATGTATACATAATTACCTCTACAATGATTGGGTATATATCTCCTGATCCTTAACACTTGAGCTTTTCCATCCACTTTTTTTATCCAAGAGAAAACATGGTGTAAATAATTTAATTTAACCTGAGATACATATTAGAAATAGATTTATCAGGTTTCATGTAAGATCCGGGATTTTTATTAAGCTGTGTTTTTTTTATGTTTCAGTTTAGGTCTTTTTTTGTTAAATAAGTGTTTCCCCAAGTTCATAAAAAAGTTGGAGGGTGTTCCAAGGGTTATACGCAAGAAATAGGAGGAAAAGGGAATTTATGGGCATGTTGCACGATTTTCACATGATTAGTGCAAACCGTATGGAGCATCCCAGGTAACCGTACAACCTTGGATAGAGGATTTCTCATGGTTATATCATGATTAATCTAACCAGGTAGAATTCCCAGGAAACTGCGTGAAGGGGTGATTTTGGGATAGTAGCTCATGCATGGTTTGTGCATGGTTTGGAAAACTGTGCGGTTAAATCGTGCAACCCAATAAAGTTGAGAAATTTAAAAAATTACCAGTCTGGGGTTTTAAACCCTCACTAGGTATTTTTCTCCTTTCTCGTCCCTTAAACCCTAGTGGTGAAAAAGAGCTCCCAAGAGCTTCCAAGGGTGAATCTCCTTCATCTCTAGGACATTTAGATCATCTTCAATTGTGAATCGAAGCTCCGAGTAAGTCTAATCTCATCCTTCCATCCTCTTCTCAATTAGGGTTTTCATTTTTATCCTATCTCCATATAAATAACTAAAACCCTTATTTTATGGGGAAATCTAGGTTAAATCCTTAAGTGGTAGTGGAATCCAGATCTAAGGCCATTTTTTGCAGTGTGTTCACTGGTGGATTCAAGGTAGATGGTCTACAAGTTTTATCCCATAGTTTCATTGTGTATTTTTGCATGTACAACTTTGTACTTTGTCACTTATTGTTTTGATTTTGAACCTCTTGGTAAGATTGATATTTTGGGTGTTTAAATGATGAATGGAAACCATCATGGTCCCCAAGGGATGTATTAGGGATGATTTGACTCATTTAAGGCCATCCATGGGGTGCGTTAATACTCTCCGCACCTAGAATTAGTTATGTAAGTTCTGGGTTATTTTGGGATCATGTAGATCCTTTATTGAGTATGTGATATTCATAATGGGAGTCCAAATGAGGTATTTTTTAATTTTAGTTGGGGTATTAAGCTTATGAAGTATTTTAGTTATGCCTAAGCGAGTTAGTGCATGTGGAATGGTGAATATTCTAAATTGATAATGGTATGTCAAATGGGAAACTATGTTGAATGAAATTTCATAAGGGAATTTATGATTATGTATAATGGGTTGATATAAGGGAATTATTGAATATGATTAGTGAGCTAGGCTTGGTAATAGGAATTGGGGTAAATGGAATAAGGGATGTAAATAGAAAATGTGTTAAAGGGTTATGGCATAATATAATTTACCATGTATATTATTATGGATTATGATTGTTGTAAGTTTTTTTTTATTTTTCGTTGTGATATGGTTTGTGTGTGGTGAATGGATGGATAAGCATGTGCACATGGCTTGAGGTGTGGGATAAAGGACTGAGGCTCCTCCCATGGGTTGAGTTGGACTAATTCTCTAACTCTACCCACAATGCATAGGTTAGGGAAGGGGACTAAGCACTATTCCCCTAAAGGTTTCATTCCACCTGGACTGAGGCTTTGAGGTAAGGATAGTTTTATGCTGTGATATGTTATCCCTAATGAGTTAGGGACCTATTTATTCACTTATGTAAAATGATAAATGTCATGAACCCTATATGAATGATGTGAATTCCTAACTTATGGACTTCATGATTGATGATGAACTGGTCAGGAAAGTGAACTAATGAATTCACACCTTGGTTAGTGATGGCTAATTAGATATTGTTAACCAGTGGACCCCCAAATTGTCATTACTTTGTGTGTTTTCTATTTATACTTGCATACACAATCTGTTATACAGGATATTTGTATACCCTGTTGGTGGTGTCAAACTGAGTTGTACTCAAACCCTTCTTGGGACACCATTGGGTACCCGACCATATTTCATTCTTGCCGGTTAGGACAACAACAAGGGCCATATGCCAATAAGTTGAGTTGGACATGAGACATGAATGGATGAGGTTCCATAATTGGATTCAAAACCATTTTTGGCATTCCACTATTGTCTTTATTTTGGGTTTTTTAACTTGGATTCATATCTTGATAGTATATATTTACAATTTCTTGTGGATTATACCCATCTTGGGAGATGTTTGGATGTGTATGTTATTGGTTTTCTATTTTTTCCTTTATTTATATTGTGATATATTTTGGATTACATTGGTAAAGAGGGTATAGTCTCCCCATGTGACCAGTTAGACCCTTGCTGCTAGTTAGAAACCTATGGAATATGGGGAGGAGTTCTTGAGGTGATGTGATGACCTGGATCGGGGCACCAATTTAGTGGCACCTGGGTTGGGGATGTTAAAAATTGGTATCATAGTAGGTCTTTTTCTATGAACTACTATTTGGGAATGGTAGAAAAGAGGTTATGAAGGTGCTGGGCCTTGGTAATGAGATCAGGCTTGGGAGTATCTATCCCAAGTACGATGGGAAACCCAAGTCACCCAAGGGTGATAATTGTTTCTCTTATTGTGTGTTATTACATTTGATAATATATCACCATTGGGTGATGCACATGTGGTCTGATGTGACAGCTGTATGATATCTTTATCACTCCCAGAATGGCACAAGGTTGTGCATTCATGCATCATTCTAAGAATCTATGTATATAAGTGAAATGCATCATAGTATGCACAAACACAAGGGATGGGTGTGTGGAACATAGAATTTAGAATGCATTTGAATTTCATAAATGTTTTGAAAATTTTGTCTAACTAAAAAATACAAATGGGTTAAAAGGGGAGAAAATGTTAAATAATAATTAAATAATTATGCTTCATAAAGGTTGGTTTGTGAAATGAAATATTATTGGAGTAAGTTTTGATATGAGAATAGTTTTTGAATGGTGTATATAGTTAGGATTTTAGTCGTTTGAGTTAGTTACCTCATGTTATCCATAACCTTTGCAGGGATGGATGACGGTAGTGTGATGGGTATGATCAGGCCAGTTTGGGTGGTGTATGTGAAATGGTTTCTTGGAAGCTAATAAAGATACATAATTTATATTTGTGAAATATTTATGGTTTGTTTTCTAAAGATCATGTTTGAAATTGTAGAAAAATGACTTCATGAAGATGTGTGTTGGTTGGGTGACAGGAGGGCGTTGCTGAGAGTGCTCCCCAAGTAGTAGAGAAAGAGGATTAAGTGGTTCCAGATAATAGGGAAGAGAAGTTCTATTAGAATCTTGCTTTTTTTATATAGATGGTGGAACGAGACCCATGGTGGGTTATGCCGAGTATGTTCGAGCTGGCCATGTATTTTCAACTACATCACCCTCCAACCTTCACCAAAGAGGGTCTTCCAAAGGTAGAAAAGTTTTGGATAGAGTTTATCCATACTATTCTTGATCATATAGAGACTCCTTTTGAGAATCATGTCAAGTTAGAGGCCTATATGTTAAGTGGTCATACCAACCATTGGTGGGATATAATGGTTCAAGAAGGATAAGGATGAAAGAATGGCATGGAAGGATTTCTAGGAAAGTTTCGGGAACATTACTACCCAAAACATTTTGAGGTAGGAGAAGGTTGTAGAGTTTATAAGTTTGAATCAGGGTGCTGTGTCAGTGATCGATTATTCTAGTCATTTCATTGACTTACAATGATTCATCCGGATTATGGTTGGAGATGAGGCAACTATGTAAACATTCTTTGAAGATGGGATTAGGAATTAGATTAGGTCCTCAATGAACATATTCCATCTGAAGAGGTTTTCATAGGTATTGGGACAATCCCTTATCTCATAAGGGACCCTAACGGGAGATTCAGGAAGTGTAGTTGTGGTAACAACTCGGCAGACATGTGGTACATCCTCTGAGGGAATGAAGCATCATTTTGGAAGTTTTCAACAAGGAGAAAGTGAAAAAAGTATTTAGAAGTGAGTTTCAGCTTCTCAGGGTGGTGATTAGGTGTTCTACTAATAGTGTGGAAGGTTGGGGAAAATGTGGGGCTAATGTCCTCAACCACCAGTCGAGTTTCAGTCTTGTGGAAGGTTGGGACATATACCAAAGTTCCATAAGAACCCTTAGCAATCAGGTATAGATAGGAGTCAGCGGCATATTCCAATTGTAGGTATGGGATCGATCACCCCATATCAGGTAAGTAGTGGAGCTCCACTAGTTGTACTAGTAGAGGAGGTGGACTTGGAACTCTGGGATGAGACCATCTACACCCGGAAGAAAGTACAGTTCAAGGTACTTAGGCTAGATCCCAGTGTAGAGGGGCAGGACAACTTCACACAGTTCAGTCTACACCTAGAGGTGGCAAGGCTAGACCATCTACCATTCAAGGTATGATTCTTATAACTTCCACACTAACTAATGATCTATTTAAAACAGGTGTCACACACTCTTTTATTTTTGCATAGTTCGCAGTTGTGTTGGTCCTAGCTGTGGAATAAGTTTGTGTGGTTATGTAAAATGATACTCTATTATGGGTGATATTTAAGGATATTAGATATTGTAGAGGTTGTTCCTTAGAGATTGGTGGTTATAATTTAATGTGGAACTAATTTTTTCTCAAGAAGTCAGGTTTTGACCTGATTTTGGGCATGGAGTGACTAGTGTTGTTTGAGTCATGCATCAATTTTTATAATTGTAGGGTAACATTAATTTCTCCCTATGGAGACACTTATACCTTTCATGGTTAGTAGTATGTTCAAGAAGGCTATGCAGGGCTAATTTGTCAGTAATTGGGGGAACTCACAGCGTAGGTGGAAAGCCTTATTTTGGACGATGGATAAGTGGAGCAACATGTATTTACCCTTGTGGTTTATAGGTTTTAGAATGTGTTTGCTAAGGAATTCTTGAGACTGCTTCCCAAAACGGATGTGGAGTTCACAATATACTTTCTTCAAGGGGGATAACCAATTTCTATTCCACTATATCGAATGGAATTGGGATAACTCTCGGAGATTAAGGATCATCTATAAGAGTTAGAAAAAAATGGATTCATTCGACTTAGTACGTCACCATGAGGATCATTCGTGATGTTTTCTCATAAGACTTACATTTCATTAAGGTTAAGAGTAAATTATAGGAAGTTGAATCAGATGATGGTTAAGAACCGATACCTACTTCCAAAAAATGATGACATGTTTGACCAACTAAGGGGTGCCTTAGTGTTCTCTAAGATTGATTTGAGATCAGGATACCATCATTTGAGGGTGAGACCTTCTGATGTACCACATACAACATTCTGAATCATGTACAGGTTGTATGAATTTTTGGTGATGTTGTTCGGGTTGAGTAATGCATCGACTATGTTTATGGAACTAATGAATTGGATATTTCACCCTTATCTAGATCAGTTCATGGTTGTATTTGTTGATGAAATTTTGGTGTACTCACAAACTCTTGACAATTGTTCCAAACATCCTGAAATCATCTTCAGTACACTAAAAGATCATAGGATTTACACCAAGATTTCAAAATGTTAGTTCTATATTCATTAATTTCATTTCTTATGAAACATAATTTTTGAGTCAGGAGTGTTAGTTGATCCATAAAAGTTGCAGGTTATGGTGTCTTGGGAGTAACCCAAGAATGTTTCCAATGTTCAGAGTTTTTTGGGTATGGTCAGTTATTACTGGAGGTTCATTAGGGATTTATCTAGTTTGGAAGCACCACTATCAAGATTAACCAAGAAGGGTGTTATGTTTGAGTGATATTTGGCATGTGATATTGCTTTTTAAGAATTGAAGAAGTGGTTGACTAACACATCGATTCAGATCCTACCTGAACTTGGTAAGAAGTACTCCTAGTTCTGTGATGCGTCTGGTGTGGGACTTAGGGCATTGTTGATGCAAGATGATCAGTTTGTAGCTTATGGGTCAAGATAGTTGTGGCCTCATGAGATAAATTAACTTACCCATGATCTTGAGCTTTCTATTTGGGTTTATGCCTTAATGTGTTGGAGCCATTACTTGTTGGGAGAACAATTCATGGTGTTGACTAATCATAAAAGTTTAAAGTATATCTTATCTCAGAGGGATTTGAATCTTCGGCAGTGAAGGTGGTTTGATTACCTATAATCCTTCGATTTTGAGTTAGTATACACATTGGGTAAAGAGTATAGTTTTGTAGATTATCTAATCCAGAAGACTCAAAATTAGGTGGTTTAGGAATCCAACTCTAAGTAGAGAATGATGGATTTATTTTCTAAGATGCGCCTAGAGGTATAGGATGGGAACGAACAAATGACCCTTGAATTTATAAAATTTGATTCTATGCTTTTTATCTGAGTCAAGGAAAGTCAGATAGAATATCCTAAGTGTTTGGACATGAAGGAAAGTCTTAAAGGTGGGGATTCACCTTTTAGTTAGGCTATTGGGGCTAATGGATTAGTCTATATTTAGGGTCATTTTGTAGTGCCAACAGGTGTGTGATAAGAGATGATGCGTGAGTTCCATGCCTCAATGTGGGCAGTACATCTAGCCTTGTCTAAATATATCATCAACTTATTTGGTATTATTGGTGGCTAATAATGAAGAAATAATTTGTAAGTTTTGTGGCACAATGCCTTACCTTTCAACAGGTGAAGGTTGATCATTAGCATCCAGGTGGGTTGTTACAGTCATTTCTCATTCCAGAGTGGAAGTGGAATGATGTAATAATGAAATTCGTAGTGGTTCTTTTGAGGATTCCATAAAAGAATGATGCAATCTAGGTCATTGCGAATCGGTTGAATAAAGTGGATCATTTATTATTGATCCATGAAACTTATTCAGTCGGCCATTTGGGTGAGTTATATGTTCAAGAGATAGTTTGATTGCATGGTGTGCGAAGAACTATAGTTTTAGATCGTGATCCATGTTTTACATCATGCTTCTAGCAGGGGATACATAAGGCGCTTAGTACCCACATGTTTTTTAGTACGGCTTATCACCCAAAGATGGATGGGGAGTCAGAGCATAAAATTCAGGTATTAGAGGACATGTTAAGAGAATGTGTTCTGGATTTCGTTGGTTCATGGTAAAATCACTTTCTTCTTATTTAGTTTGCTTACAGGAACAATTTTCATGATACAATTTAGATGGAACCTATGAGGCGCTCTACAGGAGGTCGTGACGATTTACATTATGTTGGTTAGAATCTAGGGTGTCTGAGCTTCTAGGACTGAGTCTCAAGAATGATATATATGAGAAGGTTCGTTTGATTTAGAAGAGAATGAAAAAAGAATAAAGTAGGAAGAAGTCATATACTAATTGGTTTTTTATACCTCTCGAGCTCATGGTGGATGATAGTGTGTTTATTTAGGTGTCGCCAAGGTTGGGTCACTGTCTAATATAGAAACAGGGAAAGTTGGAGCCAAGGTGTATGGGGTTGTTTGAGATCGTCGAGAGGATCAGATTAGTGTCTTACTGATTGGATCTTCCACAATGGTATAGTGTAATTCAAAATGTTTTTCATGTTTCACAACTTATGCAGTATCACCCCGATCCATCTCATGTAATTTGTGTTGAAGATATAGAGTTGGAGGTTGATGCTTCCTTTGAGGAGAATTCAATTTTTATTGTACACCGTAGTGAGAAAATCTTGCAGGGAAAGATCATGCCCTTGGTTCATGTTCTATAGAAACATGGGATCAAGAATCAGATATGTGGGCCTAGTGGCTAGATCTCTTTTCTTCTAAATCTCAATGATTCATGGGAAGATATTATTGAGGATGAGTCATCCTAATTGTTAGAGTTGGTGGCCTAGAACCAACTACTTTGTACATTATTCATCAATAAATACCTTATCACATCTTGATTTTTCTTCTTCATGATAATGCATGTGATAATGTCTTAAGGTTAACTGTTGCATTAAAGGGTCATAGTAGATCCCTTCTATGATGAGAACCCAGAAGTTCCATAACATTATTCTTGAATATATTTTTTATGGATGGATGATGTTATTTAAAGGAAAAAAATAATACAGGCCATTAGGGGTGAGGACTCATAAAACTTTGAGGCACCTTCTCATGGTGTGTGCCCTTGGTAATATCCAAGAGGATATTATGAGAACGAGACCCACCAGTAGGAAATCCACATTTCATAGTGTCATTGGATGTTCCTATCTGTGGATGTGTGTATTAGTCCTTATACTTTAATATTATTATTAATGGGTATTACAACTAGCGCACTTGGATATTTTGAAAAAAATTGTGAGAACACGCTGTTCACAGTGAGGTAGGATATGTTGGGTGCGTCGCGAGCAATATTGAATTAATAGATAATGCGAGAAAGTATTTGTCCCTTCTGCTCTATAACGGAAGTAGATATCTCAGGACCTTTGATTGAATTGATAGAGCCTAAATAAATCCATGTACGTGGTGGGGAATGCGAAAGTTCAATTCTAGAAATTCAAAGAAATAATAATCAAGAACATGGGTTGATGGCACCTGCATGCAACCTTCTTGATTTGAGATATCGATAAAAAGGGATTATATTACACAATAAGCATTCATAGGAGGTGACATGTCATTTTGGAATTAACTTATTTCTCTATGGGTGCCTTGGTGTGTTGCGAGACACTAACCTTGGACTTTAGGTAGGCTCCGCCTAATGCCACTGAGAAAAAGGCATAGAGGGTCACACACTAAGTGTGTCCAAGTATCTCAGTTAAATATTAATTTAACAAGTCGAATAAATATTATTACTCATTGTGGTTTAATAATTATTCAAGGATGCTTAGTAGATTTTATTTGGACACTAGTTATTCAAGAGAATATATCGTGGGAGAAATAATATATTTATTAGCGATTAATGTAGTGATATTTATTTGAGAAATAAATAGCCATTATTCAAGGTCTAATAAATGTGGTGGAGGAAATAAAGATAAATGGAAAAACAAAATTACATGCCATGTATATTAAATATACACGCTGTGTATTTTTTCTAGGAATTTATGAGAAATAATATTATTTATTTAATTAAATAATATTAGGTTTAATTCATTAGGCTCATGTCAAGTAATAATAATAGTCAACTTTTATTATTAGAAATGGGGTATTACTAATAATTAAATTAAATGAATAAATTATTTCGGGTAATTAATTCATTTTATTATTCTATGGTATTAATATCTGAATTATATAATTCTCATTAGCCTCGCCATTGTTTTGGGTATTGTTCACAAAGGATTTGGAAAATCTCTCAAGCTAAGAGAGAATTATTTTTCTACCAAGAAATCTCTCAAGCTACGAGAGAGAGATCCACCTCCACCAGATCATGGCGATCGAAGGAGGACATTGCAAGAAAATTATCTTCTGTGCTAGCACCTAGAGATCCCTTTGGCGATGTCTAGAGATACATGGATCATGTGTGGATCACCTCTAGAGGAATCCTACACTTGGATTTTACGACGCAATGATAGATCACAACAGATCGTGACCAAAAACATCAACGAAGAAAGAATTCCATCAAGTTAATTCTTGTCAATTAATTAAATAAATTATAACCAACATATGATGATCATATCTATGGTTCTGGAACTCACCTATTTCTTTTTCATTCTTCGTTATATTCTAAATATATGGCGTCTTATTATTATGAAGGATCTCTGATTGATCGTTGTTAACGCTAAAACTAAAGTTGGGTACACCTACCAATGAGCTTCCGATGCGCTCGGAAACTACAAGTGGTATCAGAGCCAGGTTCATATCATTGATTATAATTATTTCGTTTTTCATTGGTGATTTTTGAATTTAATAATTTAGTTGTTTCAATTCATGTTAATCGTTCAATAAATATGAATCTTGAGATCTGTTCCTCCTCTCTCATTTCTTGTTCACCTTACAGAAATGAATTTTTCTTTTAATTTTGATTAAAATAAAATAAAGGATCTCATCTGGAGGTGCCAAACATTCCTAGTCATACAACACCAGAATACACAGTGTGTATTCTGTATTACAGGTCGTGTAGTCTAGGTTCAATGCATCGGACTAGTCCACCAAATGAGGCCGTGTTTTGGAGTATCTCTAAGCCTTAAATGACACCGTGTGTTGACTAGGAACAGGTGGCACATGGTTTCTAGATTACACATCATGTGGTCCACTGAACATGGTGTGTAGTCCCATCAAGTTAGGGTTGGACTATATACCTCATACATGGCTTGCTAGGCTGGAAACCATGTAACGTGGATACTACATGGCGTGTGTCCCACTGAACACACCATGTACTCTGAAGATTTCCAAAGTACATCTACATGCCATGTCCCCGGACGTGTACTTCAGATGGATGGTAAACAAAATTACATGTTGTGTAGTCGGAAATACACATTGTGTACTCATCCAAATTACATATATTTATTATAATTTGTTATTATAATATACCAACCCTTGAAACATGTACCATAGTGCAGGTGTAAATCTTAGGCACAACACCTGATATGAGTTTTATATATGTGTTTTTAATTTAACATTTGTGTAATGTTCATTTCTACTCATTGGATAGTTATGAAAGAGAATTCACCGGGTTCCCTCCAAGGTATAAGTTACATACAAAAAAATTTAAATGAATTTATTTTTTTAAAATTTTGATGGGTGATAATATCAAGGAAATTCAGAAAAGGGTTTAAGATAAAAAGATTGATTAATTAAAGATAATTCATCGATTCGAGAGTGATTTATCTTAAAAAAGAACAATTAAATAATTGAATAAAAGTTTTATTTATACATAAATATCATTGCATGTATGGATGATCATGAGCTAGACCAAGACCTTTGTATGTGAATGGTTTCTTTTAATTTATTTATTTAAATTAATTTTTTTGTCCTGCGAGCCTTCTCCTCATTAATATGTAGGGTCTACACACCCAAGGTTTCTTTATGTAAAATCCCATTTTACCCCTCCCCTATGAGTGAGATAAAATCATATATAATGGATGGAGCTCCCATGATAGTGGACTCAGCTGAAGTTAGGATCTAAGGAGAATCCAATCCAAGGAGGTACAAAGGTGGATAGGTGGAAAGCTATAAACATGAAAGAAAAAGGTCCAAGGTGTTTCTACCCTAGGTCTTGGGATAGTTTATCAACTGCTTGATAAACTAACCAACAGAACAAGCTCATGATCATACCATTTATTTTATTTCTATTAGTTTCATGGTTTATTTATTGTTGGTGTGTTTTCATGATCACACAATTAATGAATTAAACAAACATGCAAGATGGAACTAAAATAAGACTGGCTTATGTGTAAAATATTATCTTAGACATGGTTAATCACTTAAGTATATACCACATAATATTAAAAATCATGTAATCAAAGATAATAAAATTGAAATTTATCTATAAGGATTAAATCCCTCAAAGAAATATTAAGTCAGTATAGCCTTCCATAATCTTCTTTAGAATTGAACCATAGTTTAAAGTGCTTGACCAAACCTATTTGGGGTTCTTTAAATTATCGAGGAATTATAATTCAAGGTTTTGGGTTAAATTGACTTAGTTTTCATAAAGGGTTGAATTCCATAGTAGGACTTGGTGTGACCAAGAGGCAAAGGTTGAGGAAATCCAAAATAAAAGGATTTCAGAATTAGGGAGTCCACTTAGCAGATCAAGGAGTTGTGGGTTAATGCAGTCGTCATTTGGAATGCCTACCTAAAACCCTTAAAGTTACTTGATGAACCCTAGTTGGGGTAATGAGAAGGGAAATATGGATCCTTTCCACAAGAACATTCAGGCGATAGAATATTCTGAAGTCAATGGTGAGGGATATTGGATTTTGATAAAATAGTGGGAGACTAATAAGTGTTAATTTATTTATTTTTCTCAGTTTTATCATAATAAAGTAAAAAACCTTTTCTCATATTAATTTGTAGAAATTGAAATAAAAATGGCTTCAAAATATCATTTTGAACCATACTCGAGAAGGAAAACCTTCTCACTGGCACCAATTTCTAAGAGTGGAAGAGGCGTTTATGTGACATCCTTCACTATAAGAGGAAATTGTATGTGCCGGAAGAGCCTATTCTAGTTGTGCCTAGGAAAGAGGCCAGTGATGAGGAACTGTCTCTTTATATGAAACATATGGATTATTCCACATTTTTCCAATGTTTCATGCTATCATCCATGTCTAATGAGCTCTTGAATAAACATGAAAACATGGAGGTGTATAGCATGATGTCTCACCTTAAGGATCTATTCCAAGAGAAGGCGAGACAGGAGATATATGAGATCTCCAAAACTTTGTTTACAACTAATCTTGGAGATTATGTGCTATCTGGGCCTCATGTAGTCAAGATTATTGGCTACATTGAACATCTGAACATCTTACAGATTAATTTCCCAGATGAGTTTCGTACAGATCTCATCCTATCATCACTGCCCAAGACCTTCTCAAGATTTATTGTCAACTATAACATTAGCAACAATGAGAAGATTCTATCAGAACTTCTGACATTAATTCACTAGGTAGATAAAGACATGGGGCATGAAAAACCTATGGTCCTTATGGTGAATAAGAAAAGGAAGGACAAGGAAAAGTGACCAAGGACTTATAAATGGTCTGAATCCCCCGAGCATCATCCCTCTAAGTAGGGGAAGATCCAGAGGCAGGGCAAGGAACGGGAGGTGGTTTGTTTTTCATGTGTCAAGCTAGACCACTAAAAGAGGAATTGCACCCAAAAGCATGGGGATGCTAAAGGTGTGTTCGTTATCGAGTATAATCTTTCCATTTCAACACATTGGGTATTAGATACAGCTTGTGGGGCCCACATCTATATTAAAATATAGGAACCAAGTATATTTAGAAAGATTACCTGATGAGAGGTGAATCTTAGATATGCCAATGGAGTAAGGCTAGCTATGTTGGCCATTGGCAATTACCACCTCTGATTGCCAACTGGGGTGATTTTGGTTTTACATAACTGTTATTATATGCATAGTGTCACCAAAAACATAATTTCTATATCTTGTTTGGATATGGATGGATTTATTGTCATGTTTGGAAATAAGTGCTACTTCTTTTATAAGAATAATGTATGTTATGGTACGGTGCATTTAAATAATGGTTTGTATGTATTAAATTACGAAAACCAAGTTTTAACAATCGATAACGAAACAAACTCACATGGCTCATACATCACCCAGTTGTGGCATCACCAACTCGGTCATGTAAACGAGAAGTGCTTAACAAAGCTCTACTAAGATGGCTATTTAGACTTTACTGAGCTAAAACCACTTGATATATGTCACACTTGTTTATAAGGTAAAATGATCAAGCCGCCTTTTAGTGGATAGGGTGAAAGGGCCATAGAGCTTCTAGGATTGGTGCACACGGATGTGTGTGGACCATTTCCAGTAGAAGCTAGATGTGGATATTCTTACATCCTTACTTTTACTGATGATTTGAGTAGATATGGCTATGTCTACTTAAGGAGGTATAAGTCAAAATCCTTATAGAAATTTAATAAATTCAAGAATGAAGTATAGAATCATCTTGGTAAGAAGATGAAGATGCTTCGATCGGATCAAGGTGGAGAATAAATAAACCATAAGTTTGTTAATATTTTATGGGATTTTGCGATTCTATCTCATCTCACTCCTCCTTATACACCATAGTGGAATGGTGTTAGTGAAAGGAGGAACCACACCTTGTTGGACCAGGTGAGGTCGATGATGATTCATGTAGATCTTCTATTATCCTTTTGGTGATTTGCATTACAGACTGCAGCATGCACATTAAACCGAGCACTAACTAAAGAGGAAAATGGAATTCCCTCCGAGTTATAGAATGGAAAGAAACTCATTTTGTTTCACAAAAGTGTATGGAGATGTGAGGTGTTAGTTAAGGCCTTCTCAGGCAACAAACTAGAACCTCGGGGCACTGAGTGTATCTTTATAGGATATCCTAAGGAAACGAAAGGACATTACCTACATAAACCATCCTACAAGAAAGTGACTATCACCAAACAAGCCATCTTTCTTGAGAGAGAGCACATCCTCCAAAATGATAGTGGGAGAAAGATTGAATTCCATGAAGTTGATGCTCAAGATATTCAAGAGTTGGTACAGGAAAAAGTTCCACAGGTCCCCATAGAAGAGGTTCCAGAAACACAAGTACAACATAGGAGCTTAAGAGGGGTAAGGGAACCAGAGAGATTTGGTTTCCTAGTCATCGATGATGGTGAATAATTATTGTTGAAAAATGATGAACCTCTCTCCTACAAGGAAGTAGTAGAAATATCAGATGTTGCAAGATGGCTAGAAGCTATCAATTCTGAGATGGATTCCATGTATCAGAACCAAGTCTGGGTTCTGGTCGAGGAGCCAGTTTATGTAAATCATGTTGGATGAAAATAGGTATTCAAGAGAAAAATGGACATGGAAGGTCAAGTTAGCACCTATATAGTAAGGCTAGTGGCTAAAGGATTCAAACATCATCAAGGAATTGACTATGATGAAACCTTCTCACTAGTTTCCATGTTTAAGTCCATAAGAATCAAACTTTACATAGCAGCCTACCATGACTAAGAGATTTGAAAAATGGATGTCAAAACAACATTATTTGATGGGAACCTTCGAGAAGTGTCTATATGACATAACCAGAAGGGTTTGTGATCCCAGGTGAAGCCAAATGGGTTTACAAGTTGAATAAATCCATTTATGGATTAAAGAAAGCATTTAAGTCGTGGAATATTTTATTGGATGAATCCTTTAAAGAATTTGGTTTCATTAATAATGAATGTGATCCATTTGTTTATAAGCGATTTAATGGGAATGTGGTCGTTATCCTAGTAGTATATGTTGATGAAATATTTCTTAATGGAAATGATGTTCTAGAATTACAATCAGTTAAGGACTGGTTGAAAAAGTGTTTCTCTATGAAGGAATTGGGTGAAATAGCCAACATTCTAGGGATCAAGATCATTCTGATAGATCCAAGAGGTTTCTTGGACTAAGTCAGGGTACATACATTGAACAGATACTAAAGAGATTTAGTATGGAACAATCCAAGAGGGGATTGGTTCCATTGTCACATGGCCTACATATTTATAAGAAAATGTGTCCTTAGACACAATATGATAAAGATAGAATGAGTAAGATCCCATACGTTTTGGCTATAGGATCTATCTTGCATGCCATGTTATGTACCAAGCTTGATGTTGCCTATACACTGATCATGGTAGGCAAATATCAAGAAAATCCAAGAGAACATCATTGGACTACTATTAAAACTATCATTAAGTATCTGAGAACAACTAAGGATATGTTCCTAGTGTATAGAGGAGACTAGGAGCTTTTCATTAGAGGGTATACTGATGCTGGTTTTCAGAAAGATCAGAACAATTTGAAATCGCAATCTGGATATGTTTTTTGTCTCAATGGAGGAGTTGTGACCTGGAAGAGTACAAAGCAACCAATTTTCTTCGATTCTACATTAGAGTCTGAATATATAGCGGCTTTTGATGTATCCAAGGAAGCCGTCTGTATTTGGAACTTTGTACAAGAGCTTGATGTGGTGACTAGCAGTGAAGATCTTATCACATTGTATTTTGATAATACTGCAGCGGTGGCTCTTGCAAAAGAACCAAGGTCATATCAACGGAAAAATCACATACTCTGGAAGTATAACCTCTTGAGGGATTTCTATCAAAGGGTTGAAGTTTCTATGAGTAGAGTGTCTATGGAAGAGAACGTGGCGGACCCCATGACTAAAGGCCTATCTCAACAGAAGCATGAATATCATGTGAGAGGTAATAGGTTAAAGGTTGTTAGAATTTGGATTTAGTCCAAGTGGGAGTCTGTTGGAGTTGGTGGCCTAGAACCAACTACTTTTTATTTTATTCATTAATAAATACCATATCACAGTCTGATTGTTCTTCTGGGTGACAATGTATGTGATAATGTCATAAGGATAGTTGTTTCATTAAAGGGTTATAGCGGATACCTATAATTATGAGAACCTACAATTTCCATAACACTGTTCTAGAATATATGTTCTATGGTCGGATGATGTTATTTGAGGGACACAAATAATACAGGTCATTAGGGGTGAGGACCCATAAAACGTTGAGGCACCTTCTCATGGTGTGCACCCTTGGTAATATTCAGGAGGATATTATGAGAACGAGACTCACCAGTAGGAAATCCACATTTCATAGTTTAATTGGATGGTCCTATATGCGGACGTGTGTATTGGTCCTTAAAATTTAAGATTATTATTAATGGGTATTACAACTCGCGCACTTAGATGTATTGACAAAAACTGTGATGATAGACTATTTGCAGTGAGGTAGGATATGTTGGGTGTGCCATGAGTAATACTGCAGTAATAGATAATGAGAGAAAAGATTAGTCACTACTGTTTCATAACAGAAGTAGATATCTTAGGCCCTTTGACAAGAATTAATATATCCTAAATAAATCTATGGCCATGGTGAGGATTGGGAAAGTTAAATTTTGAAAATTCAAAGAAAGAATAATCGAGCACATGGGTTGATGACAACAGCATGAAACCTGCTAGATTCAACATATCAAGACAAAGTGATTATATTACATGGTAAGCATTCGTAGTAGGTGACACGTCATTGCGGAATTAACAACTTTCTCTATGGGTGACATGGTGTGTTTCTAGATGCTAACCTTGTACTTTAGGAAGCCTCTGCCTAATGTCATTTAGAAAGAGGCCTAGAGGGTCACACACTAAGTGTGTCCAATTATCACAGTTAAATATTAATTTAACAAGTTGAATAAAGATTTTTGCTGATTTTGGTTTAATAATTATATCAGGATTCCTGATCACATTTATTTCGACAATAGTTATTCGAGAGAATATATTGTGGGAGAAATAATATATTTATTAGAGAGTAATGCAGTGATATTTATTTGAGAAATAAATATCCATTATTCTAGGGCTAATAAATGTGGTGGAGGAAATATATAAAAAAGTAAAAACAAAAGTACACGTTGTGTATATTAAATATACACGATGTGTATTTTTTCTGGTAATTTATGAGAAATAATATTATTTTTTTAATTAAATAATATTATGTGTAATTAAATAGGTGCATGTTAAGTAATAATAATAGTCAACTGTATTTTTTATACATGGGGTATAACTATGAATTAAATAAAATGAATAAATGATTTTGGGTAATTAATTCATTTTATTATTTTATGTAATTAAAATCCCAATTATATAATTATCATTAGACTAGACATTTTTTGGGAATTGTGCACAATGGATTTGGAAAATCTCTCAATCCAAGAGAGAATTATTTTTCCACCAAGAACGCACTCATTCTATGATAGAGAGATCTACCTCCACTGGATCAAGGTAATCTAAGGAGGTTATTACAAGTGAATGCTCTTTCGTGCTAGCACTCGGAGATCCCTTCAGCGATGTCCATAGATACATGGAGCACGTGTGGATCACCGCTAGAGGAATCCTGCACTTGGATTGTACGACGTAATGATGGATCACATATTATAATGACTAGAAACATCAATAAAGAAATAATTCAACAAAGGTAATTCTTGTCAATTAATTAAATTAATTATTACCAACATATGATGATCTTATCTATGGTTCTGGGAGTCCCCTCTTTATTTTTTCATTCTTAATTATATTCTTAAGATATAAAATTTTATTATTGTGACATATCTCGGATTGATCATTGTTAACACTAAAATTAAAGTTCGGTACACCTACCAATGAGCTTCCAATACACCCGGAACCAACACTAAGGTGGGGAGGTTGTAAGATTTGGGATTTTTCTTAAGGTATGTTTTTGTTTATGTTTTGGTTTTAGTCATTTATTTTGGCCAATAAGAGTTTCCTCAATTTAATGATAAGGTTCAAGGGTGCTCTAGGGGTTAGGGGCATGAAAGAGGAGGAAAAATGAATTTCTAGGCATGTTTCACTATTTGCGCACAGTAAGTGAAAACTGTGCAGAGCTTCCCTAGTAACCATGTAGCCTTGGATATAGTCATGCACATGGTTATAGTATGGATAACATAATCATGCATAATTACTAGGAAACCATGCGAATGGATAATTTTGGGATAGTGTATCATGCACGTTTTGCACATGGTTTGGCAAACCATTCTAGTAAACAGTGAAAACCAATAAAGTTGAGAAATTTAAAAAATTGCCACTCCGAGATTTTAAAGCCTCAATTGGGATTTTCCTCTCTTATCCTCCCCTAAACCCTAGTGACAAAAAAGATCTCCCAAGATCTTTCAAGGGTGAATCTCATTCATGTCTAGGACATTTTTAGTTCCATTATTTGGGGATCAAAGATCCAGGTAAGTCTAATATTCTCCTTACTTCCTCTTCTCGATAAGGGTTTGAATTTTCCCCCATATCCTTAAAAATCTCTAAAACCATTATTTTTTTGGTAAATATAGGTTAAATACTTAATAGGTGATTGAATCCGGATATAATGCCACGTTTGGGAGTGCATTCACCAAAATATTCAAGGTAGGTGGTCTACAGTTTTTATCCCATAGTTTCGTTGTAGATTTGTGCATGTCCAACTTTGTCCTTTGTCAATTCTTCTTCTTATTTTAAACCTCTTGGTAAGATTTGGTATTCTGGGTGTTTAAAAGATGAATGGAAACCCTCATGGTCCCCAACGGATGCATCTGGGACAATTTGACCAAATTAAGTACATCCATTTGGTGCACCGATACTTTCTGGATCTAGAATTAGATAAGTAAGTTCTAGGTTGTTGTGTGATCATGTAGAGCCCTTATTGAGTATGTGATACTCTTAATGGAAGTCCAAATGAGGTATTAGTTAATATTGGTTGGGGTATGAGGCTTATGAAAAAATTTAGATATTCCTAAGCGAGTTAGTGCATGTGGAACGGTGAATATGCTAAATTGATAATGGTATGTGAAATGGGAAACTATGTTGAAGGTAATTTCATAAGGGAATTTAGGATTATGTATAATGGGTTGATATAATGAAATTATTGAATATACATAGTGAGATAGGATTGAGAATGGGAATTGAGCTAAATGGACTAAGTGATATAAATAGAAAATGTGTTAATGGGTTATGGCACAATATGATTTACCGTGTTTATTATTGTGGATTATGATTGTTGTATTTTTGGTTGTGTTTGGTTGTGATATAGTTTGTGTGTGTTGAATGGATGGATAAGCATGTGAACATGGCTTGAGGTGTGGGATAAAGGACTAAGGCTCCTCCCATGGGTCGAGTTGGACTAATGTTATAACTCCACTCACAATGCATGGGTTAGAGAAAGGGACAGAGCTATATTCCCCTAAAAAATGCATTCTACACGGATTGAGGCTTCTAGGTGAGGATACTGTGCTGTTTTAATATATTATCCCTAGTAAGTTAGTGACCTATTTATTCCCTTAGGAAAAATGATAAATTCCATGAACCCTGCAAGAATGATGTGAATGCCTGACTTATGAAATTTGTGAATGATGATGAACTAGTCATGAGAGAGACATATTGAATTAACACATTGGTTTGTGATAGTTAAGTAGATATTGTTAACTAGTGGCCCTTGAATTATCTTTAATTTGCATGTTATTTATTTATACATGCATGCACTATCTATAAGACTAGATATTTCTAGACATTGTTGGTGGTGGCCTACTGAGTTGTACTCACACCCTACTCAAGATGACATTGGTAACTCGAGAAGATTTCATGCTTACAGGTCAGGACAAGGGAAAGGGATTTATGCTAGGAAGTTGAGTTGTACATGGGACATACATGGATGAGGTTCCATAATTGGATTCAGGATTGTTTTGGAGATTACTCTATAGTCTTTATTTTGAGTTTTGTTCACTTGGCATCATAGCATGAAATAACATATTTACTATTTCTTGTGGATTGTACCCAGCTTGGGAGATGTTTGATTATGCATATTATAGGTTGTCTCTTTTGTATCCATTATTTATATTTTCATCTACTATGGATTACTCTAGTAAAAAGGGTATAGTCTCCAAATGTGACCTACTAGACCCTCGCTACTAGTCAGCATCCTCGGGCTTACAGAGAGGTGCACTTCAGGTCATGTGATGACCCGGCTCGGGGCACCGATTTAGTGGCACTCAGGTTGGGGATGTTACATTTAATTTGAAATGTATTATATTTAATTGTATGAGTATTTAATCTCATTTCATGGAAATTTTATGTTCTTTAATGAGATGCATAATGAGTATTCCTAATTTGAAACCTAGTATCACAAGAAGATATTTTTTTAAAATTCATCCTCTCTTGAAGAACAATATAATGCATTCATAGCGTTATAGTAAAAGTAAGAAATAATCATTAGTTGAATCAATCTAATTATCTATGATAGATTTTATTTTTTTCATATTAATATTCTATTCTAGTATATTTATCAAAACCCATACTTTCAAGATGAATTTCAATTTTGATTTTCTACTAAGCATAATTTTAGACAACAAAATAAGCGGGTTTATTTATAGAATTACCTTCAAATATATAGTTATCCATAATTATATAATTATAATAATAAAATAATAAAATAGTGATCTTGTGTCACACCCAAAGTGTTTATAATATATTTCCCTTTAAATAAATTTAATTTCCTCGATAACTTGTTATACACGCAACCCCATGTCTAATTAAACCTCAAAATAATATACCATTATAACCAAGACATTAAATTGCTGGTATGAATATGAATAAAAAAATATGTATAAATGTTTTAAATAAAGAAAATAATTTGATAAATAATTAAACAATTTTTAATAAAGTCATTATATGTTTTAAAAATACATTTTTCCTCAAAAATTGATTTTTATAGTTTTTTATTAGCAAAAAACATGATTAATTATTACTAATTTAGGAAAATTTATTTTAAAAAAAATAAAATTTATTTTTTAAATCAAAATTTTCAAATTATATTATAGTAAATTTTTTTATAATTTTCTAAAAAAATTATTATTCTGTGAATAGTGAAAATACTAATTTTAATTGAAAACAACATGTCATTTAAAGAATAAAAAAAAGTATTATTTTTTTAAAATGATTCTAAAAGTAATATTATTTCATTTATTTTATGAATAATATAATTATTGTCATTGTAATTAATTTTATGTGGATTTTGAGATTAAAACTACGTATACTTTAGAAAACTTTTTTTCTTGAAAAAAGTTTTTCGTCACGTTTTGTGAGTTTATTTTAAGAATAATTTATACCAATTTTTTATATTTAATATGATAAAATGGATTAAATATTTGGAATCAGAATGAAAATATGTTTTAATAATACCACTTTCATTTTTTTCATAATGAATTGTAAAAACAGTAAATAATTCTCATTGTAGTTAACATTAAAATGGGTTTACTGGGGGTCAAACCAAAAGATAAGGGTATATTTTATAATTAAAATTGTATAAATACTATTTTATGTCCATATTTTTACATCATACTATCCAAAATTCTAATATCTATCCATTTTGAAGCATTTTTCTTGAGAATGGCTTTATTATATTTTAATATTTTAATAAATTACAAGTGTGTCCTCTCCCCCACTTATAAAAGGAAACACATAATTTCTATTCTTTACACCACATTAATCCTTATAGATAAATTCTTCTTAAAATACCATTCCAAGGGTCCTTAAGAAAGGACCTGAAGGAGGCCAACTGAAGGAGAGGTAACAGTCTTACCCGACCTCTTTTAATTTATTTCTACTTCCACCCAATCTATATCTAAGTTATTAATCATAAAATAATAAATTAATTGTATTAAATATAATAAAATTTTATTATTATTATTATATAACCTATAATATCCACCCTCTATTCCATCAAATGTGATGTGAAATTATCACTCATTGTATGTGGGTATTACCACCTCTACGTAGTGATGCAATTATTTTTCTATCACGCTCCTTAATGGATATTAATTATGATGGTTTTAAAGTTTATATAAAATATTTGTAACATAATTATTATTATTTAATTATAATTTGAAATTTTATTTCTTAACTTACAACATTTTTGGAAAATGATAGCATCGCTCATGCGTACATGTGGACTACCACCTCCACGAAGTGACATGGTTTATTTTTCATTTTCTCTTTACATGGATGGAAATAAGGAATTATTTAATGAATATCCATGACATATATTATATAATTATTATTATGTAAGATTAATTAATATTCCCCTTTCTTTTTTACATACTTTAAAAATTGAAACAATGTTCATGCAGACATAAAAATTACCATATCCATGAATTGTGTAACTTATTTTTCTCTCTCTCTCCATTGTGGATGAATATAAATATATATATAATTATTATATATTATATATATAATGATTAAAATTATTTAGATTATTTAAAAATGATAAAATTAGAGTATCAAGAACTACCAAACTGAAATTTTCATGAAATTGAAACTATTAACACTAGGAAACTATGATTTTAATAATAAATTATTAATAAATAGGTATTGAAATATTATAATTTGATCATATATGATATTATAAGTATTTAAATAAATATATTATTAAATTATAATAAATTTAAATTTATTATAAAATTAGTTAAATAACTTTTTTAGAAATTCGGACTTAAGGTACGAAAGTTATGTTACAATCTCACTTTTTATCAAGATTGTGTATAATCAAGTTGTGTATGATGAAATTTTATGATATATCACTCAAGAATCCAATTAAATTTATTATCCTATATTTATTTATAGATATAACATTTTTTCCTTTTCTTTTACTATCCTTAATAACTATGGATATTGGAAGAATGATTTTAAGGAAAATTGGCATTATTTATCTCTTTAGTCAAAAATCCTTTTTCTTCCACATTTATGTTTTTTCATAAATGTTTTCAAGAATCTTTTACTATTATTATATGATTTTTACATTATTTTTTACCCATACTTTACTTTTTTATAAAAAAATCACTATAATGTTCTTTTCCATTTCTAAACAAGATAAATTTAACTTTATATTGAAAATGTGAGAGGAATATTTACTTCAAAATACTCGAAATGAATAGAATTTCACACTAAATTGAAAACTAAGTTATTTGAAGTTTCTTTAGAATTTTACAAGTCACTTTTCAAGGGAAATTTTTTTCTTAAAATTTGGGAAATTTTTATATTTTAATATGTCATTTAAAAATTAAACGGTTATTTTCGTCATGAAATATTCTAGTGATGTTTTAAAGGAATTTTTCATCTATGTTGACATATTTTGATGTTAATTAATATTTATTGGGATATGATCCAATGATACCACCCTTATTCTTCAACTATATGTTTTATTATTATGAAAAAAAATATATTTATGAAACCCATTTATTTTCCATGGGTTATACTATGATGAAATGTTGAAATTAGTTTCTTTTTGACATGTTAGGATATGATGAATGTTTAATTATATGATGGAACACATATGTATGATTTTAATTAGGTGATGGGTGGGTCTGTAACTATATATCCCTCCAATTATTTGGGTAAATAGGGATATCCAGTTAGATAATAAGGACTACAATGGGGATAGAACCTATCTTATAAAGGAATTTGTCCACTATTATATTCTTGTGAGTAAAACTTGAATAAGGATATGATGGAATGGGGTGTAAACCCAATGCACTCTGATAATCTTCGCAGCGACCCTTGTCTAAAGAAATTTTTTTAATACTTATTTTTATTTCACAAACTTATGTTGTGTTCAAATCTATTTTTTATGCCTTGTGTTCTTTAATTCCATTATGATTCAAGTGTTATGAAGTGATATTATTTATTCCTTGACTTAATATTTTAATCTATGATATACTAGGTATGATTTTCAAATTCTATTCTCATGTTCTCATAATCTTATGCTCATGTTATTTTTAAGTGATCATTGATATCAAAATTTTTACCCTTATCATGCATCATAGATCATCCTTTCTTATGTTTCCTTTCCCCAGGTTATAGAGAAATGTTTTGAGTGTAATTTTGTTTATCAGGGGTGATAGTTATTAATAACTTACTGGAAGATGATTTAGAAATCTTATGAACATTTTTTTATGTATCCAAGTTTCCAAATACCCTATACCTATATAATTATATCATATATTGTAATTTTTATATTGAATATTCATCTAATAATATGTGATGTTTATGTATAAAAATTACAATTCACTATAATTGTTATCATAGAAAGTTTTAGTTATCTTTGGAGACTAAGATGAGAAAACATTAGTGAGAACTGTAAAAACCCAAACCTCGTTTCCCTGATTTGGTGCCTTATTTTATTAAATTAGCATATTAAAAATGAAGTTGTATCCCAAAGGAAGGAATAGCTTAGTAGCTTTAGAGAAAAAAAGATACATACACAAGTTCAACATTACAACTTTAAAGGAAATACAACATATCAACATCTTTTGAATCGCACATAAAATCCTAGATTATCCTTCCAAGTCATTAATAATATTCATCTTCACCACCAGGGGAAAATAAAACATAAGAAAGGGGTGAGATCAAATGGTCATTAAGGGTAAGTGATACAATGGAAGTTATCATAAACATAAACACTAGGCATGGTGAATAACTGAAAATGGATACCTTTAAAAATTATACTTGAGCATAATATTGAAAGAATGAAAGATGATTAAATAAGGCCATATAAATGATAATGAGAGAATGAAAGATAACCATTTATATTCTAATAGTCTAATAATCACATGGTTTATCAATTTATAATACCATAATGAGGGAATTCATAATCCAGTACATATGAAACATATTATCAATGCCTCGGCCAAGACGTCTAAAAATACTAGGGTAAGGCCTCGGCCAAAACCCAATTATTTTTTGTCTCATGAGACCTAATGATGAATCGATGGTCTATATAGGTCCCCAACATTCACTTTAAAAGTCCAATTCATTCCATATATTAAAGGGTATAAACATAAGCAACATGAACATATGAATTAACTTTCCCTAATCTGTACACATAAACACTAATAGATATGAGTAGTATGGTGAATGGTATACAGATAGAACATACATAGTCAAAATGGTCATAAAATATTTAATAAAATATTTTAGATGATTAATTTAAGATATTAACCTCAATAAGACATAAAATTCAACATAGTTTTTGAAATAGACAAAAATACTCTAATAAAATCATCGAGGAATGTTTGATATAAATACACTTTTACTTTGAAAAGAAGAGATCTTAAATCTTTGTATAAAACCATAAATAAAATAATTTATGTTCTCTATGATGAAATTAGTGTCTTTAAAAAAATAATTGTGGCTTAAAAATATTATAGAGTTCACTTGAAGATATGTAAGAATTTGAGAATTTACCTTGAATTGGGCTTGATTATCGGGAAGAATTGAGAAAGATCTTTATAAAAGATTTAACTCCCCAGAAAATAAATATGGATTCTGATTGGTAAAAATATTTATAAAATTAACATATAATTTAGTATGTTTAAATAATAATAATTAATAATTTAATTTGGATCAAGTGAGACAAAAGTAACCTGAAAGAAAATGAAGTTTCGGGTAGAAAACCCTCACCTTGTGTCTGAATGTGTTCTGCACTTGATCTTATTGTCCTGGATAATAAAATTAAATAAATTAATTATTTAATTAATAACCTTATTTAAATTTTTTTTATTCTTTATAATTTTATTACATTCATTTATGGCCTTTTGATGAGATATAAGATACAAATTTATTGCTTAGGAGAATTCGTTTCCGTGGTTTTCATGAACAATATAATTGTATATAATTATAGAAGTTCATGTGGAATGGGTATAATTATCCATAATTTAATTTATATTATATTTATGAAAATAAAATAGTTTAAACATTTATTAATATAATTTGGTTATATAGTATGAGTATGAATCATTAGATAAAATATTTAGTGATAATTCTTTAGATTTTTACAGAGGTTTCTCGATGACAACAAACTAGTTTTATTCTATTATTTAATATCATGTATAAATGATGGTTATTGAATCATTACATAATATATAATACATATTTTAGAATTTGTTTAAACCATAAAAACGGTTTCATGACCATCCTTTAAGAATAAACTTAAGAACAAAACTTCGGCATCCATGAAGGTTGTAAATCGGCACCCCATAGATGATGATTTTGTTTTTAAAATAAAAGAGAGAGTGAGTAAGGGTATTTATGATGGATCTTTCATTAACATGATATAATTATAGTATATATATGATATTGGACTTACCATGATCATTTTCATATATGAGGTGAGGAGATAATAATAAAAAAAGGAACTAAAATGAAATTGAAAGGAAAAAAGGAAGAGAATTTTACCACTTGAGTACACCTCCTTGAGAACCTCCTTAAGAGAATGGATTTTGGTCTTTTGGAAATACCAAGATCTCATGGAAATGGGGATATAATAGTGAAGATTATTTTGGCAGAACATTGAGAATCTTCAAGTCTTATATGATTGAAGAGAAGAGAGAGTGAGGTGTGGTTTTTATAGTGGAGGAGATGTGTGATTTTTAATTATCTTATTCATTATTTTATTATTTTTCTCAAGATAAGAAATATTGTTTGATTATTATGACCAAAATAGTATTAAGTGCATGTGAGTTTAAACCATTGGCCATTTACATCATCCATGACTCAATCATGATGCAGAAATTTATTTATTTAGTATATTTTGTAAATTATCGAATTTCACTATTCACTAAAAATTCAAGTATTTCAGAAAAATCCCAAAAAATAACCCTAAGAATTTTTCAATGTGTAAAATTAAAAAATTAACTCCATTTTATCAAAATAATTTTATAAATAAAATAAGTTTAATTTTTAAATAAAATCATTATTTATTTGAAAAATACATATTTTAAATTTAAAACTGATTTTATAAAACTTTCAAAAATTAACATAGATCTCATAAAATTATCCTAAAATCATAGTATAACAAAATATTCATTAAGGAATACATTTTATCAAAATTTATTTTATTTTAAATAAATTTATTAATTTAAAATTGTAATTAAATATTTATTACTCAAAAAAATATCAATACTTAATTATTAATTTTTAAAATATTCACTCTCAATTATATGGTTCCAAAATTTTATTTATACATACATGGGTGAGGTTTTTCTTCATAAGGGTACATTACTATTCATAAGGGTAAGTTACTATCCATAAGGATACATTATTATTCACCAAAAATGTAAGTTGATCCTATCAGACTATAAATATCTCACTTATCGCTATTAAGTTTGTCGTTTTTTTAAATTAAAATCACAGAAGTTGAAAAATTATGTTTCATGGCTTGGTTATAACTATCTCCTTTAAAAAAAATTTGTTTCTCAAGGGAACTTTGTTGCATGCATTATATATTAAATTTATTTGTAAAAAATTAGGGTGTTACATTATTCACCCCTTACAAAAATTCCATCCTCAAAATTACCATAATGTTACCTCATAAAAAGATTTGGGTAGGTCTTCATCATAAGTTTCTTTGGCTCCCACTTTGCCTCTTTAATTTTATGATTTTTCCAGAGAACCTTTACCAGTTGAGTCATCTGATTCCTCAACACTAGTTCTTTAGTGTCTAGAATATGGATAGGCTCTTCACTGTAATATAAGTCTGGTTCCAATTATATACCTTCAGAAGTGAGTACATGTGTTGGGTCTGGAATGTACTTTCTCAACAATGAGACATGGAACACATTGTGTACCTTAGAAAGGCTAGGCGGAATTACTAAACAATAATCCACAGCTCCAATTCTCTCCATTATTTCAAAAGTATCAATGTACCTAGGGCTCAGTTTACCATTCTTCCAAAATCTTATAACTCCCTTCCTTGGATATACTTTTAAGAAAACATGATCTCCCACATGAAATTCCAAATCCTTCCTTCAATTATTAGCATAGATATTTTTCTTTCTTTGAGATTCTTTGATATGGGTTTGAATAGCCTTTATCTTAATTTTTGTTTCCTCTACAAGCTTCGGGCCCACAATATTCTTTTCACAAACTTCATCCCAACATGTTGTGGTACAAAATCTATTTCCATACAATGCTTTATATAGTTCCATTTTAATACTTTAATGGAAACTATTATTGTAGGAAAACTCCATTTAAAATAAATACTGGTCCCATATACCATGAAAATCAAATGATCATGATCTCAACATGTCTTTTAATGTTTGGACCATCCTTTCTGATTTACAGTCAGTTTGAGGGTGATAAGCAGTACTCAATTGAACCTTAGTATCCAAATATTTTTTAATATATTCCAAGAATTTTAATGTGAATCATGGATCACTATCAGAAACAATTGATATGGGTGCATCATGAAGACTTGAAAATTCATTAATATAGATTCGTGCAAGGTGCTCCAGTGGAAAATCCTCCCTTATAATGAGAAAATACATAGATTTTATAAGTCAATCTATAATTACCCATATTGCATCATTATTTATTGGAGTTTTTGGTAATACAGAGAAAAATCCATAGTGATGTCATCCCATTTACATGTAGGAGTAGGTATAGCTTTCATAACTTTACTAGGATGTTATCATTCATCCTTCACTTATTGATAAATTAAACATCATAATACATAATCATCAATTTCTTGCTTTATGTAGTCCCACCATAAATGTTCCTTCAAATCTCTATACATTTTAGTGCTACCACAGTTTATAGAGAAATTTAAGCTATGGGAATCATCCATTAACTCCCTTTTTATCTCTGGTATAGAGGGAACACATAGCCTCTTCCCAAATATCAAAATTCCATCTACACAAATGAAGTCATAGAAATTCCCATCATTCATACCTTTAATTTTCTTATAAATATTCTCATCATCAGAAATATAATTTTTAATTCATTCCAATAAAGATGGTTGGGAAACCAATTGAAAAGGTAATGTTGTTTCACCTTGTTAGATAATTCCTATATCCATCTTTACTAGATCCATGAATATAGGATCCCTTTCAATCATCATTTTGTTTAAAACTCCATGATCCTTCCTACTCAATTCATCAGCTACCTTATTTTCCTTTACTAGGTGGTAGCGTATGGAATAATCATAATCCTTGAGTAGGACAAGCTATCTCCTTTGCATCATGTTGACTTCATTTGGTGAGAAGATATATTTCAAGCTCTTTTGATCACTATATATCTCACATCTTCCACCATATAGATAATGTCTTCATGTCTTCAGAGAAAAGATTATAGCTGGTAACTCAAGATCATTATTTGGGTAGTTCTTTTCATGATTTTTTAACTGACTTGATGAATAGGCAATGACTCTATCATTATGCATAAGAATACAGCCAACTCCTTTCTTTTATGCATATCTGTAAATCAAAAATCCACCATTTTCCTAATGGTAGAGTCAATATTGGATCATTAACTAACCTATTCCTTAATTCTTCAAAACATTCTTCACATTATTTTGTTTATACAGACTTAATCCCTTTTTGAGTAATCTTGGTTAACGGGTTAGCTAATCAGGGAAATTTCTGAAAAAAATGCCGATAATAACCAGCTAAACCAATAAAATTGCATATCTCAGTTATGTTTATTGGAATCAGCCATTCCTGAACTACCTTTGTCTTTATAGGATCAACTAATATTTCATCCTTAGAGACAATATGGACAAGAAAAGAAACTATTTGAAGCTATAATTATCACTTTATAAACTTCCAATATAACTCGTTTCTTCTAAGAATCTTCAGAATAATGTGTAAGTGATTCTCATGATCTTCAAATATTTTAGAGTATACTAAGATATCATCAATATATACCACAATGAAGTCATTAAGATATTCCTTGAAAACTCTATTCATTAGATCTATGAAAACATAAGGTTCATTAATAATTCCAAAAGGCATTACTCTAAACATGTAATACCCATACCTGGTTCGGAATGATGTCTTTGGAAAATCTTCCTTCCTCACATGCAACTGAAGATATCCAGGTCGAAGGTCAATCTTTAAAAAATATTGTTCTCGATGAAGTTGATCAAATAAATCATCAATATGAGGAAAGGGATACTTGTTCTTTATTTTAATAGCATTGATTTCTCTATATTAAATTCACAACCTCATTAATCCATTTTTCTTCGTGGAAAATAGGAAAGGGGCTCCACATAAAGAAACACTAGGGTGGATAAATAATTTATCACTAAATTCCTATAATTGTTTCTTCAGTTCTACTAATTTCATCATGTCCATTTCTACAAGGGGTCTTTGATATAGGTCTGGAACCTAGAATTAAATCAATATAGAATGTAACTTCCTACTCTAGAGTATGTCCAAGTAAATCCTCTGGAAATACATCAACATATTCTTTCACAATAGGTACATCCTCAATTTTAAGATTTCTTCCCTCACCCACAGATATTGCGTTGTCTTCCTCCCAAAGAATTGAATTCAGTAGGTCTACAAGGGGTGGATCTAGATAAGAATCATATGGTGATGTTTCTACTATAAATATAATGGATTATACTCCTTCCTCACAAATCATAATTACCTTCTTCTTTTAATATATTTTCAGATCATATTTTGAAAGTGAGTCCTTTCCATGGATTATGTAAAATTCAACCATATGTATAATGATAAAATCAGAAGATAAAGAACATTTATATCCCTTAATGGGGACTTATTGACACATATTTATTACAATGAGACTTACCATATGGGTTTTGACTGACAACTCCCGTGTTAAGAAGAATTTTAAATATCTAATGTTTAAAGAAAATTGGGAGGATATAAAGGAATGTGGTGATCTAGAATCAAATAAATCATTGGAAATTTTTTATGAAATGATTATAGCACCTACTACCACATCATTATAAACTTAAACTTCAATAGTTGTGATTGCATAAGCTTTTCCATGATCCCTTGTCCTTCTCTATAGAATGTTTCCTTGACACTTAGGACAATCATTTTCATAATGTCCTATTTCTTTATAATTTTAGCATTGAACATTGGTAGCTTCTTTATTTCCCTTTCAATCTCAAGATTGGTTCCCTCTTTCTCTACATTTTTAATAGACTTGTTTTCCTTTAAAATAGGCTCTAGGGTGTTTCATTCCATCGGTATCACATGTTGGAAAACTCCCCTTTTTATCCTTCCATTTATCTACTATTCCTTTACCTCCGTCTTTTTCTCTTACTCTCCTTTAATGTCATAAGACTTAGAGAATTCATTCTCTGTCTTGATTTCACATGATATTATATCTTCCTATAATGAAAAATTTTGGGACACTAGTTCCCTTCGGAGGAATGGTTTTAAACCATCAAATAATTGATCAATCTTGCTCCTTAGATTACATATGTAGTTTATGGCACTCATTTCTAGCCTTGTAAAATTGGATTCATACTTCACAACATTTTCATCCTCTCTTTTTTTCAAACTCAATAATTGCCTCTCCATATCTTCTCATTGTTCTCGAAGAAAATATTTTTCTAATAATAATTATTTAAAGTCCCTCCATTACATTTTATATATTTCTTCCTCCTCCTTTGTTTTTTGAATAAACAACCACCATTGATCTACATCTCCCTATAGATGATAAACTACCATGATAACCTTCTCCCTTTTGTTACATCCCAAAGAGAGAAATATCTTCTCTAGGGAACTTATACACTTCTCATCTACAAATGGGCTTATATTCCCATTGAATGATGGAGGTTGTTGTTGAAAAAAGAGGTATAAAATTGCACATCCACATTGTTGTTTAGGATGCTCCATATTGGTAAGGTAATTGTTCATTACTTGAGTCACCTATCCCATTATAGTTATATTCTTCAAAGAAGAAGTCGAAGCTCCAATACCAGCGTCATTATCTTGAAAAAGAGTACAATCCCTACATGGTATATGTTTGAACATATGGTTTCCATTCCTTCAACTACACGCCAATTCTAAATAATGTAATACACTAAATTAGGTTATGAGTCACAATGTATAATGTCAAAATAAGAAAACACTTAACATAAACTGAAATTTTATGCATTTCTAATCTTATAATCATAAGCATGGTAACTTTGAGAACCTTTTTAAATTTAAATCCTTAATAATAGTTTATAAAGAAAATTTGAATTATCCTAAGCATATCCCCGAGGATTTTCAAACTAGGTGCGTAGTAAGGCCCATTGTCATGTACCAGGTTACCCCGAGTCAAGCCCAGAACACCTTGTCAGAGTTGTTACTCCTAGGTACATTTTTGCTAAAACCATGTCCACTTATAGTATCTAGAAAGGGATGTATTTTATAGAAATATCCACATAATACATACCTTACCAAAATTATAGTATGTTCTTGTATATTTGTCCTCAAAGTATACTATAGGGTTTTGTTTCTTAATCTACATTTTATAAATCTAGTTTCCAAGTTTAAAACTAAACCTCCTTTAACAACAACTTTAAGGACCTAACCCCAGTTTCCTAAAGTTGGTGCCTTATTTTATTACATTAGATATAAACAACTAATTTGTATCCTGAAGGAATGGATATTTTAGTAGCTTTGTAAAACAAGATACATAAAAAATTTGAACATTACAACTTGAAATGAAATAAAACATATAAACTTCTTTTGAATCACACATAAACTCCTAGATTATCCTTCAAAGTCATTCATAATATTCAACATCACCACCATGGGAAAAATAAAACATAATAAGGGGGGATCTCAGATTCTTAGTAAGGGTAAGTAATACAGTGGAAGTTATCATAAACATAAACACTAGGCATGGTGAATAACTGAAAACACATGCCTTTAAAAATTATAATTGAGCATAATATAAAAGTAATGAAAGATGATTAAATAAATACACATAAATGATCATGAAAGAATGAAACATAACCACTCATATTATACAAGTATAATAATTACATGGTTTATCAATTTCTAGAACCATAATGAGGGAATGCATAATACCAAACATCTAAAACATATTATCAAGGCCTCATCCAAGATGTATGAAAATACTAGGGTAAACCCTCAGCTAAAACCAAATTATATTTTGTCTAATGAGACCTACCAATGAATTTAGGACCTATAGAGGGCCCCACCCATCACTTTCTAATTCCAATGCATTTTACGTATGAAAGGGGATAAACATAAACAATATAAACATATGAAATAACTTTCCCCAATTTTTACACATAAACACTAACTATTCGGTGTAGTATGGTGAATGGAATCATGATAGAACGTCCAAAGTAAAACTGATCATAAACCATTTAATAAAATATGTTATATTATAAACATAATATATTAACCTCAATAAGACATAAAATTCAACATAGGTGTTGAAATAGACAAAATATTCTAAAAAAATCATCGAGGTATTTTTTGAGAAAAATACACTTTTACTTTGAAAAGAATAGTTATTTTGGATAAATATTTGCATAAAACTAGAAATTACATAATTTAGTTTTTCCTTGATGAAATTATGGGTTTTATAAAAATAATTGTGTCTTAAAATGGATTATATATTTCACATTAAAATTGGTAATAATTTTAGAAGTTCCCTTGAATCCGGCTTGTTTATCGGGAAAAATTGATAAAGATATTTATAAAACATTTAAATCCCCAAAAAAATAAAGATGGATTATGATTGGTAAACATATATAGAACATTAACATAGAATTTATGATGATTATATAAGAATAATTAATAATTTATTTAGGATTATGTGAGACAAAGAGTAACCCAAAAGAAAATGTAGGTTCAGATAGAAAACCCTTACCTTGTGTCCAAATGTGTTCTACACTTGAGCATAATGTCATGGATAATCAAATTAAATAAATTAATTATTTAATTAATAAAATTATTTACATTTTTGTGTTCTGAATAATTTTACTAAGTTCATTTATTTCCTTTTTATGAGTTATAAGATACAAATTTATCGCTCAGGAGAGTTTGGTTCCTTGGTTTTCATGATCGGTATAATTTCATATGATAATGGAAGTTCATGTGGAATGGGTAAAATTCTACAGAATTGAATTTATATGATATTTATGAACATACTTTAGTGTAAATGGTTATGAATATAATTTATTTATATATTATGATTATGAATCCATATATAAAACATTTATTGATAATCGTTTATATTTTTACGGCAGTTTCTCAATCACAACAAACTAGTTTTGTTCTATTATTTAATATCATGCATAATTGATGGTTAAAAAATCATTACATAAGATATAATAAATATTTTATAATCTGGTTCATCCATAAAAATTGTTTCATGACTAGCCTTGAATAATAAATTTAAGAACAAAACTTCTCCCACGAAGGTTGTAAATCAGCACCTCATGGAGGACGATTTTGTTTTTAAAATAAAACACAGAGAGAGAGAGAGAGTAAGGATGTTGATGATGGATATTTAATTAACATTCTATAATTCAGGTAAATAGATGAAACTGAAGTTACCATGATCATTTGGATGTAGGAGGAGAGAAGATAATAATAAAAGAAGGGACTAAAAATAAATTGAAAGGAAAAAGGAAGAGGATTTTACCTCTTGAGTACACCTCCTTGAGAACCTCCTTAAGGGAAGGGTTATTGGTATTTTGGAAAGACCAAGAGATCTTGTACATGGGGATAGACTAGGGAATAATATTTGGGTAGAACTTTCAGAAGCTTAAAGGATTAATGGAGTGAAGAGAAGAGGGAGTGAGGGGTCGTTTTTATAGTAGAGGAGAGGAGTGATTTTTTATTATCTTATTCATTATTTTATTATTTTGATCAATAAAAGCAATGGTGTTTTATTATTGTGACACAAATAGTAAAGGGTGCATGTTATTTTGAACTAATGTCCATTTACATCACCCATTACTCAATCATGATTCAAAAAATCATTTATTTAGTATATTTCGTAAATCATCAAATTTCACTATTCACCAAAAATTCAAGTATTTCATAAAAAACCCAAAAAATAAACCTAACCATTTTAGAAGTGTAGAATTAAAAAATTAACTCCATTTTATCAACATAATTTTCTAAAAAATAGAAATTTATTTTTTAAATAAAATCATTATTTACTTGAAAAATACGTATTTTAAATTTAAATCTGATTTTATAATACTTTTAAAAATTAATAGAGATCTCATAAAATTATCCTAAAATCATAGGACAAAAAACTATTTTTTGAGGAATAAATATTTTGAAAATGAATTTTATTTTAAATAAATTTATTAATTTAAAATTGTAATTAAATTTTTATTACTCCCAAAAATATCAATACTTAATTATTAATTTTTAAAATATTCACTCTCATTTATACAGTACTTAAATTTTATTTATACATATACAGGTGAGGTTTCTATTCATAATTGTATAACACTATTCATAAGGGTGAGTTACTATTTATAAGGATAAGTTACTATTCACTAAAAATGTAATTTCATCCCATCAAAATATAAATATCTTACTAGTCGCAAATTTGTATGTGAGTTTTTCAAAATTCAAATCACAGAAGTGGAAAAATTATATTTAGTGGCTAGGTTATAACTATCTCCTATAACAAAGTGTTTGTTTCTCAAGGGATATGTGTTGCATGCATTCTATATGAAACCTATTTTTAAAACCTTGGGGTGTTACAAGAACCCTTAGGATAATCCTATTTATTTGATAACATCTTTTAAGTTATGGTAAATAAAGGAGTGAGGTTTTACTAGAATAACATGCCTATAAGGATACTACTAGTATTTATGGTTTTACAATAGATTCATATAAGGTTAATAACCTTGAAAATAGTTGGATTAGTATATATAGGACATTAATATATTTCATGGTGAGTATTAAATTACAATGCACCTGGTATGACACTCATAAGGGATATAATAGGATAACTAAAATTTTATTAATGAATCATTATTAAGTATTTGAATAGATGAAGAACATGAATATACTAGGTTAAACATAAGGTGCCATAGATTGAAAATAAGGTGTCATGATTAATACATCCTATATATTATTTTTCATGATTATCAATTTCACTCAATGATATTAATTTCTCACATAATTCTTTATTATTTTAGTCAATGGCAGGAACCTGGTGGAATAATTTTAATATTGAATTTTATAGACAATGAAATGATTATCCTCCAAATAATCCAAATTTTATGAAATATGGAATGATTAATATGGTTTCTGTCCTTATAAAAATTTCTCAATCCATGAATCTTATTGACCTTTCAAATGAGAAAATGGGGGAGCAATTACTTATTGAGTCCTTAATAAGGAAAAATCCACCTTCTTTTAGTGGGTATCTTGATTAAATAATTACTGAGAAATGGATTAATACCACTGAAAATATATTTTCCATTCTCCAGTGTTCAAAACATAAAAAAACAATTTATCGTTTAGAAGTTGAATTTGATCAATGGTGAACTCTTATCAAGATCATAAAGAAATGTGAAGAAATTTACTCTATGGAATGTGATGAAATTAAGAGCTTATTTTTTAATAAGTAATTTCCTTGAATTATTCATAAAAAATGGAGAATGAATTAATTAAGTTAAAACATAAGGATAATCAATTTATTAGTAACTATGAGGAAAATTTTACAAGACTTGTGAGGTAAACTATAGGTATTATCATCCAACCAAAAATTAATGTTAAATGATTCATCAATAGATTAAAACCATGTATCTAAATGGCATTATTCATAAGGGAATTCATTAGTTATGAAGAAGTTTTTGATGTGTTGTCATGGTGGAAATGGGCATTGAAGTTACCCATCAACATTATGGTTTTAATAAGAAAATAAAGATTTAATTCAAAGGAAATTTTAAAAACCACGGAAAAAAGAAGATTTTACTTCCATTATGATCAAAGTGTGGAAGGAAACAAGGTAGAAATTTTCTTAAGGGTAATGGTAAATGATTTAAGTGTGGAAATTAAGGTCATCGAGTAATATAATTCAAAAGTGATTGGAATAAGAAGTTAGCTAATGATTGAGAAAAAATTCCATGAAATGAACTACCCACACTCTAGTGATTAAAATAATAGGAGTATAGGTATGATGCTAACTAAAGATAAAATCTAAAGGTTAATGATGATGATCAACATTAGAAACCTCTTATTCATAGAGATAATGTAAATCTCATGTGAACACTATTTTTTATGAGGGGTACAATAACGACATGGTGAAAGGTACACTAACCATCCACTCTAAAATTGTTAATGTCTTATTTTATTTGGTCTTTATCCACTATTTTATATCTAAAGAATTTACTAAGGGCATCACAATATGAAATCAATAATTAGATGTTTAATCAGTAGTGAAAACCCCAAATGGTATTATGATCACATCTCAAGTCTATGATTCTTATCTAATTAAATTTTTTTGGTATGTTCTTCCTATGAATCTTTTTATTCTCCCTCTGGTTTAATTTGATGTTATATTAGAAATGGATTGTCTTTCTATAAATAAATCCCACATAAATTATCAAGGAATGGAATTCACATTTGATATTCCATACCAACATATGATTATATATCAGTGTGATAATAAATAAAAACTTTATAAGGAAATCAGTTCCATTATATGGGTCTTGATTCATATTCAAAAGGGGTGTTTATCTCAAATGATTGGGAAGAACACAATATCAATTAAATGACTATTGTGTGGGATTTTGTTGATAACTTTCTATATGGGTTTCCTTGTATTCTACCAAATTATGAAGTTATATTTTCAATAGAACTCATACATGGTTTTACACATATTTCAAAGACTCTATATAGAAAGGTATCAATTTATTTGTAGGAATTGAATAAGAATATCCATGAAAATATTGACAAGGGATTCATTAAACCAAGTGAATTACCTAGGGGTTTAACTATTATTTATTATAAGAAGAAATATGGATAATTAAAACTATATAATGATTATTGGGAACTTAACAAGATCACTATCAATAACAAGTATCATCTACCTCACATTGATGACTTGTTTGATCAACTGTGTGGAGCTCGGTACTTTTTCAATATTGCCTTCATTCTGTATATCATAAAGTTAGGGTCAATAAGGAGTGTATAACCAAGGAAACATTTTTTATAAGTTATAGAAAATATTAATTTATAATTTTGTTTGGTCTTACTAATTCCCATTTTATGTTCATGTATTTAATGAATAGAGTCTTTAGATATTACCTTAATCAATTTTTGGAGGTCTTTATCGATGATATTATTATATATTCAAAGAGTAAGTAAGAACATGAAGATCACTTGAGTATTATACTGAATACCCTAAGGATAATTTGTATGAACATTTAACTGAGTGTGAATTTTATCTTTAAAAAGCTTCTTTTTTGGGTCATATAATATCAAGTGAGGGTATATCTTTGGATCCAGCAAAGATGGGAGTTATTAAAAATCTTCCTAGACTAACTACGAGGACTAAGATCTATAGTTTTCTTATTTTGGTTAGATAGTATCAAAACTTTGTGTATAATTTCTCACGTCTATCTAATCTACTCACCATGTTAACACAGAAGGGATCCAAGTTCCTTTGGAAAAATAAATATGAGGAAAATTTCAAGGAACTCAAGAAAATGATAGTCAGTATAATTTTTCCTACATGATCCTATTGTGTGTAAGGGTTTGTGATCCTTAGTAATTCATTTAAGGAAGTAATAGGATGAATCCTTAGGAAGAATGATATGGTGATATAATATTCCTCATGATAATCGAAGGCTCATGAGAAAAATCTTCCAACTCGTGATTTTGAGTTAGTTGTGGTAATTTTTTCATTAAAGATATGGAGGAATTATATTTAGAGAGAAAGGTTTCATATATATACTAACCATAAAAGTTTTAAGTATATATTCACTTAGAAATATTAGAATACGTTTCATAAAATATGGTTTCATTTGATTAAATATTATGAATTATCAACACATATCCACTCTGGGAATGTGAAAAAGTGTCCAATGTTTTGATTCAAAAATATCATGCTAGATTATATACGATGGGGATCGCAAAATATCCAATATTTATTTATTTTCAAAGTATATATCTATAAATCTTGAAGGAAGGGGGAAATATCATATTTCTCAAATTAATATTCAACGATCTATCTTGTTAATGATTAAAGAGGTAAAAATGGAAGATGTAGAAGTGTAAAATAGCGTGAGAAAAGTTCTTGGGTTAAAACATTATTATGATGGAATGATAAGTTTCAAGAAACATGATTGTGAGCTATCAATACCAGACTTAGGGGAGCTATTGGATGATGATCATATTTCATTATTCTCTATTCATCCTAGAATTACAAATATGTAAAAAGATATGAAATAGTATTTATTTTGGGACAACATAACAAAAAATATCATATAGTGTATATCTAGGGGCTTGGTATGTTAAAAGGTTAATAATGATAGATATAATTCTAAGGGCATGTTATAACCATTACCCATATTATAATGGAAATGAGAAAATATCACCAGGGATTTTTTCATCAGACTCCCCAAGATTTTTAAGCGCCATAATGCTATTAGGGTTCTGGTCAATATTTTTATAAAATCAACATGATTCATTGTTATAAAAGAACATTTCTATATTGATAATATTTATATAATATAAATTAAATAAGTTCTAAGGATTCATGTATTACCAAATTATATTTTATCTAATCGGGATTTAAGGATTACCTCAAGATTCTGGCTAAGTCATCAACAATATCTTGTTTCAGAGTATTGTTTTAGTACATCTTATCATCCTTAGACATATGGTAATTTCAATAGAACCATTAAAACCCTATATGTTATGTCTATCTCTTATTTTATGGATTTCCTATGGGATTGGGATCAAAACCTTCCCCTAGTTAATTTTTCTTACAACAATAGATTTCACACTAGAATTTAGATGTATCCTTATGAAGCCCTCTATGGAAAAAAGTGTAAAAGTACAAAGTTTTTTGAATATGTTAGAGAAATAAATCAATTGGGATCAGATCTAGCTGAGGAAATGGAGGAGAAAGTCATATCCATTCAAACACACTTTAAGGCAATGCATATTCAATAGAAATATTATACTGACAATTTTCAGTGTAATCTAGAATTCAAATTTGTGAGAAGGCATTCCTATGAATTTCTCCATAGGAAAAGGTTATTATATTTTGAAATAAGGGAAATATGATCCCTATTCATATTTAACATTGGTATATTTCTAATCGAGTAGGGACTATATCTTATCACTTGGCGCATCCACAAAACATCTCTCAAGTTCACGATGTGTTCTATATAAATCTTATAAGGAAGTAAATACCTGATATTCCACATGTACTTAACTTTAAGTTTATATAATAGGGGTATGATCTTTTATATTAATAATGAACCATATAAATCTCGGATTATAGATAAAAATTTCTCTGAAATAAGACCACTCACCTGGTTAAATTTCTCCAGAAAAATTAGAAATTTGAAAAAGCTATTTGGGAACTTAATGATGTGATAAAACAGAGATATACTCATTTTTTGTATCAGAGTTAAGTAATTTTGAGTGATAAATTAATTTTAATGGGGGTATAATTTTGAAACCCAATATTTTATAATATATTTATCTTTCAATAAATTTAATTTATTTGATAGCATTTGATACATGCAACCCTGAGTCTAATTGTACCATAATGTAGTATATTGTTATATCTTAGACATTAAATTTGTGGTATGAATAGGAATAACCATATTTTAAAAATATTTATAAGGGTTTTAGTCAGTGGAAATATATTTATAAATAAGTACAAAATTTTTAATGAAGTCATTACATTTTTAAAAAATATATTTTCCTCAAAAATGATTTTTTTTTCTTTCTAAGAGAAAATAATATAATTAATTTTTTTCCACTTTCAGAAAATGTATTTTAAAAAATAAAATTAATTTTTTAAATCAAAATTTCAAAATTATCTTAGAGTAAATTTTTGATAATTTTTTGAAAATATTAATTTTTCGTTGAATATTAAGAAATACTTGTTTTAATTGAAAACTTTCCTTTTATCAAATAATTTAAATTTTTTAATTATTTTAAATGGTTTTTAAAGTAAAATTATTTAATTTATATTATTAATAATCTAATTTTGGTCATTTTATTCAATTTTATTAGGATTTTAGAAAAAAAACCTTTATATACATAAGAACATATTTTTCTCTTAAAAACAATTTTTCATCAGGTTTTGAAAGTTTATTTTAAAATTAATTCTTCTTATTAAAAATAAAAAAATATATTCCATATTTTTAATTATAACACAAAAAAAATAATTATTCTACTTTCATTTTTTTCATGATGAATAATAAAATTAGTAAAAAATAATTAATCGTGGTTAAGGTTAAAACAGGTTTATCTGGGGTTAACCCAAGCGATAATGGTAAATTCTCTAAATAAACTTCCCAAAATCATATTTTATATTCATATTTCTAACTCATAATATCCCACCTCAAAATATATAGCAATTTTGGATACTTTTTCTTGAGAATGGATTTATTATATTTTAATCTTTTAATAAATTCCAAGTGCGTCATCTCCCCCACTTATAAAAGAACACCCCTCCTTTCCCTTCTTTGCACCACTTTGATCCTTCTAGATTTACCAAACCTTGAAAAAATATCTTATAAAATTACTTAGACATGAATCATAGGTTTTGGTCTTCTTAATAGGTCATTCCCAGGGTCCTTAAGAAAGTATCTAATGGAGTCCAACTGGAGGAGAGGTAATCATCTTACCTGACCTATTTCAATTTCTTTCATATTCTACCTTTTCAAAAACAATGATATTGATAATAAAATAATAAATTAATTATCACAAATATACATAAATGTTATTATTATTATGGTACCACCAATATCCACCCTCTATTCAATCAAATGGTAAGTGAAAGTATCACCCATGCATATAAGTGAATTACCACCTCCATATAGTGATACAATTTATTTTCCATCACCATCATTCACGGATGGTTATTATGATCCTTTTAAATTTTAAATATGATATTTATTACATAATTATTCTTGTGGAATTATAATATCATAAACACCTTCTAAACTCTTGATCTTTGGTAAAATGATAACATCACTCATGTATACCTGTGGACTACTACCTCCACAAAGGGATGTGATTTGTTTTTCATTTATTATTCACATGGATGGTAATAAGGATAGATTTAATATATAAATATATATGATATTTATGATAAAATAATTATTATGTAAAGTTTAATTAGTATTTAACTTTTTTTTTATCCATCCTTCAAAAAGTGGAAACATTGTTCACGCATACGTGTGATTTTCTATCTCTATAAATAGTGTAAATCATTTTTTATCTATATCCGTTATAGATGGATATAAATATAAAAATAATGAATATATATAATATTTATATCATTATTAACATTATTTATATCAGTTAATCGTGATCAAAGTACAAGGACTAGAACTACCAAACTGAAATTCTCAAGAAAAATGAAATAGGTAACACCCAAAAATGATAATTTTCATAAGGAATTATTAATAAATGGGAGTTAAAATATTATAAGTGGGTTATATATGATATTAAAATTATTTATATGAGTATTATATATAATTATAATAAATTTTAATTAATTATAGAATATATTAAATCACTTTCGAAGTAATTTGAACTCTAAGAAAGGGATTTATGTTACAATCCCATTGTTTATTGACATTGTTCAAGATCACATTTACAAAGATGAAATTTTATAAACTATCTCTAAATAATCTAATTAATTTTATTCTAATATTTTTATTTCTATAGATTAACTTTTTTTCCTTTCATTTTACTATCTTTAAGAACTCTAAATACCAAAAGAGAGTTTTTAAAGAAAATTGACTTTATTTCCTGATTTATTATTAAATCCTTTTTCTTTAGTATCCTTGTTTTATCTTAAATGTTTCAAAAATGTTTTAATATTATAATATTATTGTTTAAAGTCATTTAAACCCATATTTTTATTTTAATAAAAAAATAAAAGGAATCTTCTTGTCATTTTCTGAACAAGGTACTTTTGACATTTTACCAACAATTTGAAATGAATATTAATTTTAACATACTCAACATGAATGGAATTTCCCACCATCATGAACACTCAATTATTTGAATTTAACATTAACATTTTATAAGATTATTTTCAAATAAATGTTTTCCTTAATATTTTGGAAATTTTCATATTCTAATATGTGATTTAAAAATGAAATGGATATTTTACTTAATAAATATTCCAATTATATTTTAAATTAATTTTTAATATAAGATGGAATATTTTTATGTTACTTAAACTTTACTAGTATGTGATCCAATAATACCATCCTTATTCTTTCTCTGAATCCTTTATGATTATGCTAACAAAATTTATATGAAACCTATTTATTTTCCACAGTCTATGCTATGATGAAATGTTGAAATATAACTCATTTTCATGGGTTATGATATGATAAATATTTTATAATATTATTGAACACATCTATATGATTTTAATTATGTGATTGGTATGCCCATAATTATATATCCCTTCAATTACTAGGGTATAGATAGTTATCTCATGAGATAAAAGGTACTAGAATAGGGAGTGAACCTATTTTAGTAAGGGACTTTATCCACTATGATAGTCTTGGGAGTGAACCTTGACTAATTATATAATAGGATAAGGAGTGAACCTAATACACTAATATATTCTTGTAAGTGAGCCTTGACTAAGGAAATTATTTTCCCGGCTTATGAGTATGCTAAAAACTTGTATCTTATTCCAATTTTATGCTTTCATTACTCGTATTCTTTGACTACTTTATGTTTAATATCTTATGAACTGTAATATTTATATTTGACTCAATATTAGGATCTATGATATGTTTTAAAAAAAATTATCATGTTAACATACACTTATGATTATGTTATTCTTAAGTGATCTTTGATATCTTCCTTATTTACCATTACTAAGAATCAAATCAAACTCTTTCTTATGTTTCCATTCCCCAGGTTATGAAGAAATTTTTTAAGTGTGATATTTCTAAGAAGGGTAATAGCTATGTAAAACATAGTGGTAGATGGTTTATATATCTTATGAATAAGTTTTTTTATATATCTAGGTTTTTAAAAAAAAATAGACCAATATGATTCTTGAATGGATCGTAATGTTGTGTATTGAATATTTATATAATAAGATTTTATGTTTATGTATGAAACTTAGAGGTCACGATATCTTCTCCAAGTGACTTGATAAATTTATGATACAAAAAAAGAGGATAATAAATAAAAAAACCTTTGATACAAAATTTTGGATGAAGTAGAGTGATAAATAGGTGGGTGAATTGAGAATCTAATAAAAAGTTTCTATTAAAAATTTATTTATTAAATAAACCCCCTAATCTTGAAAAAAAATAGTTAACTAATATATTAAGTATATATAATTTAATTACTTGAAATAATCTATCAAGAGATTAATCAAAACTCAATTAAGATAAATTAAGATAATTATAACCTCTTGATATTACTCTACTCACATTAAATAGTTGATAAAAAATAGGTAAAAGTTAGTTATCAAAGCATAGTTTTGAAAAAGAGATTTGAAAAATAATTTTCAAAAATAAGGTAAGAAAAACATACAAGCACACAATAAAAATATAAAAACCATATTTTTAGTCTCAATGTGAGACTTGTACTATCCACTGGATAATATCCTACTATGAAGCACATTTATCGAAATAAAGAGGATGATATACAACCTGAATCCGATATAAGTTATAATTAAACATAGGGATATCTAGGATATTTAACAACCTCTTACATAGTTTTCATGGGAGTAAAAATATTAAGGAAATAAATAAAATATTATTTTAGTACTCTTCTATGAATTATAAGAGTTTTTTATTAACAAATATACAAATAAATTCAAGCATAACTAAAAAGTAATGTAAAAAATAGAGAGAAATGAATGAAATTTAGATGTAGTATTAAATGCATCATTAGATAAAAGTTCAATTGTTATATATTATAATGTTCTCTTATATATGTATTACTTTGTTTCTAAGATAAAATGTGATGATTAAAAAGTGTTCTTAGATCTTGTAGTGAACTACAGATGAAAACATAGTGTCGTGAGTTGTGGAAAATAAAGTACTTATATATGTTTTCTTATCCAAAGTTATTCGATATCTTTAATCATCTTATAAAATAAAATTTACTCCAAAAATATTCATTAGATAATGATCATTATGAATCCTCATAATAAATATGAAATTTGGGAGCAGTAAATGCTTCGGATGTTGCATTTAATTCTTCACATAATATGGGGGAATATATATTATTAAAATATAATTCCACTTTAAATGCATTCTCTTGAGGTGTTCCACATAATTTTATCCATGTTATCTCCCATAATTAGAAAAATATCATATCAAATCCCTTTATAAGTCATGTTTTTTATCCATATAAAATGTGTTATCTCGAATTCTATACAATTTCTTTATCATTGTAACATCCTGGTATTTTATGAAATATATACTTTCAATTTAATTTAAATTATTTAATTGATTTTGTGACATGGAATACATTGAATCACACTCAAAACAAATGTTATCTTGAATTTCACACAACATCGAGTCCCTTTTATACCTTGTGTTACATGGAAGGCAGAGTCTTACATAACAATAATATACTATTAATATTATTATTTAATATGGAATTTTTATAAACTTTTAATATAGAACCTATATTAAATATAATTTTTGTAACATTAAAAGTTTTAATATGAAAAAATAAAATTAATTTCTAAAATTATAATATCAAAATTTACTTTAGGTTAATTTTTTCGTATTTTTCTGAGAAACTTCATTTTTTGATGAATAGTGAAAAATACTTCATTTTAGTTGAGAAGTGCATTTTTGTTTAAAAAATAATTAATGTAAATTCATATCTTAAATTTTTTTTTAAAGTCTAAATAGATAAATTATATAAATATTTATGAAATTTAGTTCATTTTAATAATTTTTATATTTAATTTATATATAAAGACTTAAATAACTTTTGAACTTTTCTTCTTAAAACTCGTTCACTCACAGCGTCTGTGGGATTATCGTTAAAATATATTTTTCCACTTATGTGAATTAAATTTGGAAAAACAGACATAAAAAGTTTTAATAATTATGAAATTTTTGGTCTAATAAGATCAATTTAATTTTTTGACCAAAAATATTAGTGAAAGTGATTAAAATTAATTACAGTTGTTAAGGTAAAATTAAGCTTAACAAGGGACTAAACCATAAACTTAAGGTCCAAAATGACCTAGAAACTTTTACAAAGGTCATTGTCTACCATAGTTTGACCATATACCCCCTTTTTATTATTTTATGAGTTATTGGGATACAAGTTCATGAAAGTGACCTATATGATAAGTTAAGTAAAGAAAAAAAGAAAAAAATGAATCTACCTTACCTTTAACATTTATAAAACATTGAGATATGGAAAATCCAACATATTTTTGGTTATACATATACTTTACAAATTAAAATTAGTTATTTTTATTTTAATTATTTATCATTACTTTTTAGAGAAGATTTAGTTGCTTAAAATTCATAAGAAATGCCATCGTAGTGATTATTTTCTTAACAATAAAATAAAATAAATGATACTATAAATATTAAAAGTGAAGTAAATTGGTGGATTAATTATCATAAATTATTTTTTTATATTAATATATCATGATAAAAATCTATGAAATTAATATATTTGGATTCCCATATTGTATTTATATTTATTAAATTAAAATTAAATAAATAATATCAAAATTGATATTAATGTTTTTTTAAAATAAATGATATTTTATTGAATGATTTAAAATTAATAAAATTATGACCTTCTTCCAAGTTATTTTTAAATGTTAATAAATATAAAATATGGTCCATTAATGGACCAAAATATCTTTTATAATTAACATATTGACCCATAGATAGTAAAAACATTGTTAGCATGGTCCTGATTAAAGTGGTGTTTTTACGCGTTACATGCGTTTGTTTTAAAATTAATTTCCAATACACACATTATTTTAATTTTGTAAATTATATATAATAATTATAATTAAATTTGTATTTTTTCCAAATAAATATCAATTTAATTTAGTATTAATGGTTATATTACTTATGTTAGAATACTGGATACTTTAATAAAAACCAAAATGGTGAAATTGGGGAAACTTAGATGTTAAGGAACATAATTTTAAAAATGCACTTATTTTTGTGTTTAGTAGAATTTTTTCAACCATAATTCACCTTTATTCCATTATTTTTCCATTCTTACGAAAATTAGGTAAGGGATACCTCCCATTATTGTATACCATTTGGTATTTACAAGAGTGTCACTCCTCTTCCACTATAGAATGACATTCACTTCTCCCTTTACTCACACCTTCCAAGCCACCATTGATCATCCAAAATATGAAGAAAAAAATAGTCTCAAAAAATCCCTCCCCGAAACCTAGAATCTGAAATTTTTTCATAAATCCAACCAAGAAGTCCTTTAGTGAAAGACAAAAGGAGTTACTCGAAATAATAGGTAACATTCTTCAACATCCACTTATATTTTATTTATTTCTCCACCAATTAATTTCTTATTATACAATGATTATATAAAAAATTATCATAAATATATTGTTTTGTTTTTATGATAAGTTTTAGACCTACACTCACACACACTTCTATCTAATGGGTATCGAACATACTGCTTATGTGTACAGTGAACTATTGCCTCACGAAGCAATGATTGTTCGTTTTTCCTTTACTAACTATCATGATTGAAATTATGATGGAAATTATATTTATATATGATATTTATGATATTTATTATTCTTTTAGGATTTTTATTTATTTTATAACACATGAATTTATACTTTATATATTTTGTAAATATGATAACATCGTTTGTCGAAGTGTAGACAACCGCCCCCTCAAAGCGATGTGATACGTTCACACATTTCATTAAATGTATTAAGGATTATTTTAACTAAAAATATGTGAAATGCATGAAATATATATCATATTCATTAAATAATTACCTTTATTTATATATAATATATTATTTCCCTTATTACCATTTTACACACTGAAAAAGTGACAATGTCATTCGTGGACGTGTGGACTACCGCCTCCTCGACACGATGTGATTCTTTTTATATAAAAAGAATTATATATATAATTATATATGATTAAATAAAATTGTATTTATGATATAATTTTCATTTAGTAAATATATAATGTTACTTAACCTCTATTCATAACGTTCATTGAAAAAGGGAATGTTACTCATGCATACGTAGAGCCTACTGTCTCCATGATTGTAACATTGGTTCATTTTTCATAATCATATTTCATGATTGGTTTTTAAAGTATAATAGATGTATAAATATGATAATTATTTCAAGAATATTATTCTATATATGATTATGTAAGGACCTAATTTACCATAGTTGACCTATCAAAGTCAGTTTTGAGACATAATCCAAATATGGTCAAAACATCCAACTAAACAATTACTGATTATGTAATTATATATAACTCATTTGTAATTAAAAAAAATTAATAATAAACTATTAAATATTATAAATAAGTTGTATAATTGACATAATTTTATTATTCAGTAATATAAATAACCAGTATGATAAATCAGACTCGAGGTAAGGGATTTTGTCACAATTTCATTTCATTGAGTTGTATTATATTATTATGCAGCTAGTTTCTTTTATATAGTGTGCATATTGTTCCTATGATATGTATACCATGAATTTAATTTATTTCATGTTATTCATGTTTTTCATTGATTCTATTTTTTCATGGACATCAGGATTCAAAATTTACTCAAGTAGTTAGGTATTTTCATCTCACTTTTTACATCTGTGAGATAAATGTCGTATTCACCGCTTACTTATTTTTGTGTGGTGTATCTACTACAATTTTTATATATTATATAATTAATTAACTTATCTTAATCATATTTAAATGATTCATTTAACTATTATTATTTAATGGGGTTTTTTTGAAGTTACCAAAGCAGTAATAGACTTTTCTCACAATTTTATTTTCTTCGAAAATTTGATATGTTATAAAACTATATTAATTTACAAGGTGTATATACTTCTACTTTGATATGTTATATCATGAATTTAATTGTTCTCATGATATTCTAAGTTTCATTTACTTTTATTCCATTCATGGGCTAAATGGTTCAAATGTTTCAAAGTGGTATGGGATGCTTTGGAATGTTTAATGATTATTTTCCTCAAAAATAATTTCTATGATATTTCATTTACAGTTGAGGAAAATATATAATAATTTTTCAATAAAACCTTTAATTTTAATCTAATATGGTAATTCATGACCCTTTCCAAGTATTAGTACCATTTCCTGCTCTTTGGTACTCAAAATGTTTCAGAAATTTTTTTTAAGAAAACCTGACTCCATTCTCCCTTTAGTCGGAGAACTTATTTTCTTTTCAAAACCATTTTTTCTAAAAAAGGTTCTCAAAACATGTTTTTAACCATTTAAAATAATTGCTTAAAGACATGTTTACCATTTTATTATTTTACCAATGTTTTCAAAGTAATATTCTTATTTATTTTTGAACAAATCATTTTTTCTAGCCTTTTTACAATGCTAAAGGAATGTTCTTTCACCTCATACGGCATGTATGGATTTACCCACCATCATTTATTCAAATATTCCACTGTTTGTTTATAAGTTTAACAATTAAATAAATTGTTTTCAATATTTATTTTCAAGGAAATTTGTATTCAAAATATTTTTCAAACTAAAAAGGATATTTTCCTCAATAAGGGTTTAATGATATTTTAATGGTATTTACATTCATCAAATTTAACATCCCTTGTTGTTACTTATCCTCCACATGGGATATTTTATAATGATACCATCCTCAGTTATTCTTTGTATGGATCACTTTTATTTCCAAAATATTTTTATTTAACCAATTTCTTTCTATTTTTTAACCTTGTTTCAAAGATATTGTTATTTAACCCATTACTTTTATATTCGTTAATCATGTTTCGAAGAGATATTTATAGAACCCATTTATTTTCCATGGGTTAATAATGTTTTGAAGTGATTTTTATCAAACCCATTTATTTTCCAAGGGTTAATTATGTGTGATGATTTTTCAATGGCACTTGGACATTTGATGGGTGGTTCTATGATAAACCAATGATGGGTGGGTCTATGATATCCCTCCAATGCATTAGGTGTGGAATTCATCTATATGGATATTCCATTTGTATGTGTGACATGTATGGAAGACGAGAAAAATATTATTTCATCTATAAGTGTGAAAAGTGTAAGGATCTTATAAGGTACCATTATTTTTGTCTTTCTTCTTTCTGTATATTTATGATGTTTCTAATATTGGTATTGATATCACATAGCTCAGGATTATTGAATCTAATGACTCTTTATTTCTCTATGTTTTCATATTCGATGGTGTAGGTATTTATGGGTATTGGTTCTTTTATGATTTTCTCATACACTTTTATTAATTCATCATTCCCTTATTCACTCTGATGCTTAGTGATGACATTTAATTTTTAATTCTTATATTTACCCTTACTGATTGTTTGAGATCACCCTTAATATGTTTCCTTTCCTCTGGTTTTAAATAATTATGTTGAAGGATTTATTTCTATAAAGTATATCACAAGGATGATGTTAATGAACTATTTTGAAATAAGAAAAGCTGGGTTAAAGGGGATGAATATACTTTTGATGACTTATGATTCCAAATTAATATAAGTTATTTATTTAGGAGTTTGTCCTAATTATCTAAAAATCTAAATCTAAAGGGTTATCCAGTATGTAAGTGATCCATGTTGTACATTATATGTTTTAAAGTTTTGATGGAAAAATTTGGGTCACAATAATTGGAATCAAATATGGTAATGTAAAGTTATGGTTTTCAAAATAGGATTCGGGAGTACAGGTTTTGGGATGTTACAGTTGGTATCAAAGGTCATTTTAGATAACTTTGGAGACAATGTTGTTTTTATATGAGGCTATATTGAGAGTTATAGATACCATCTCAGGTCTATAATCATAAGTATAATCACGAGTTAAAAGTATTAGACACCCATTTGAGGTTTTAAGAGATCAGATCTTAAAGATATTTTTGGAGAAGTTTTTTTTTGGAAGAGGTATTTTTATCCCCAAGGATAAGAAAAATTAAGTGTTTTATGGAGGATTTAGTTTTAATGTTCAATGATAAAAAGGGAAAAATAATATGATCAGTGACAACCTGTTGCATCTAACTAGGTGGTGGGTCTTGAATCCATGACTGAAGGATGATATGGGTTTCATTCACTACCACTATCCTACATGATATTCGGGTTAGTATAACCTTTTTTTCAGGTAAATATTATCTTTATTTAGAAAACATATGATATTTTATCTAGGTAATAATGGTTTATTTTTTTGAAAGAATATATTATCAAATCCTTTCAATATTTGGGTTTGGAACTTAGTCAATAAATGTCTGAGAAATCTCAAGGATAATTTATTTATGGAATAATTTAATTTCAATATTGGGTATTACTATTGAATTTCGATGATTAGTGTCTCATTTTAGGTTTTAATCATTTTGGTAATTATCTTACCATTTTATAATAATTTTGGTTTTGGTTAATGTCTAAAGATAGGTGGAATATCTTTACTATACCTTTTATGAATATGTGGTCTTTAAAAGTTTATTTTAGTACTTTAAGAATTAAAACACCATCTCAAATACTCATAGTTTATAGAAAAAGATGATATTTTGGTGGAAATTAATTAATGGATGAAATTATACTCATCATTTAATTATATTTCCTCTTGTAATTGATGGTAAGATAATTCTTTAACTCTAGGAGAATTATGAGGAAGAAAAAATTATTATCCTAGTACTTTTATGTATGCTGAACCAATGGTATTTTTTATCATCAAAATTTTAATATTTTGATTCCCTTAACTTTAGACTGATAATTCACTTGTTTTTTATTGATGACCTCAATTACCCTCAATAATTATTTATGTTTTTCTTTCATTCCCATCTATGTTCTCCCATAGTGGAATCCTAGAAATTTGTATCTTTTGGTGACCCTTATATTTTCCACTTTCCTTTTTTGAGATGAGGTTTTATTAACTCTTTTCATGATTTGAGTTTCAATAGAGGAATACTAGAAATGTTAATTATTTGATAACCAAGATGAATTTCTAGGTAGAAATTTATTTTAAGGGGGCTAGGATGTAACATCCTGAGATTTTATGAAATATATACTTTTAATTTAATTTAAATTATTTAATAGATTTTGTTACATGAAATATATAGTTTAGCTTGAATCACACACAACACCAAGATTATATTTAATTTCATGAAAAATCCATTCCCTTTGATAACTTGTGTTGCACGGAAGATCGAGTCTTACTGATCAATAATATACTATTATTATTATTATTATTTAATATGCCAGTTTTTCACCTTTTAATAGAGAACCAATATTAAATATATTTATTTATAATTTTATAGTTTTTATATAAAAAAAAAAATTTATTTTATTAATATTAATATCAAAAATTACTTTTTGTGAATTTTTTTTATTTTTCTAAGAAGCTTCATTTTTTATGAATAGTGAAAAATACAGTATTTTAGTTGAAATCTATATTTTTTAAAAAAAATATTAATGTTAAATTATATTTTAATTTTTTTAAAGTATAAATAGATAAATTATATAACTATTTATCCAATTTATTTCATTGGAATAATTTTTAATATTTAATTTAGATATAAAGACTTAATGAACTTATAAAATTTTCTCCTTAAAAGCTCGTTCTCTCGCAGCATCTATGGGGTAAGAATGAAAATTAATTTTACCACTTATATGAATTTAATTTGGAAAAACAGACATACAAGGTTATAATAATTATTAAATTTTTTGTCTAATAATATCAACTTAATTTTTTACCAAAAATATTATTAAAAGTGAGTAAAATTAATTATAGAGATTAAAGTAAAATTAAGTTTAACAAGGGACTAAACCTTAAACATAAGGGCCAAAAATGACCTATAAACTTATCTAAAGTCCATTGGATGACAATAGATAGACAATATAACCTATTGGATCTAATTTTATGAGTTTTTGGGACACATTTTTTTGAAAGTGTCCTATATGATAAGAAAATTAAGAAAAAGGGAAAAAAAGGAACATTCCTTACCATTAACATTTATAAAACTTGGAGATATGGAAAAAACAACATATTTTAGGTCTTAAATATCCTTTTGAAATATAAATGATTTAGTTTTATCATAATAATTTATCATTAATTTTTATATATGGTTTAGTTAATTAAAATGATTAAGAAATTCTAGCGTAGTGATTATTTAGTTAACAAATAACTTAAATAAATAATACTATAAATATTAAAATTGAAGTAAATTGGTTGAATTATTATCATTAATTTTTTTTAAATGAACATATGATTTTAAAAATTTTGAACTTAGTATATTTGGATTCCAATATTGTTTTTATAATTTTTAAATTAAAATTAAATAAATAATGTCAAAATTGACATTAATTTTATTTTATATTAAATGATATTTTATTAAATGATTTAAAATTAATAAAAATACTAAATTATTCAAAGTTATTTTTTAGTGTTAATAAATTTAATATTTGTTCCATTCATGGACCAATTTATCTTTTATAATTAATATATTCACCCATATAGAGTAAAAATATTGTTAGCACGACCCTAGTTAAAGAAGTGTTTTTTCACATTATATGCGCTTGTTTTAAAATTAATTTCCAAAAAACATGGTATTTTTATTTTTTTAATTATATAAAATAAATATAATTCAGTGGGTATATTTTTTATAATAAATCTAAATTTAATATATTCATAGTGGTTAAATTACTTGTGTTATAATACTCGATACTTTAAAGAAATCAAAATGATAAAATTGGGGAAACATAGAAGTTGAGGAAAAAAAATTAAAAATGCACTTATTTTTGTGTGGTTTATAATTTTTTATACCATTATACACCTTTAATATTATTTTCCTATTTTTAGGCACATTTGGTAAGGGATACCTCCCATTATTGTATACCTTTTTTTATTTACAAGAGTGTCACTCCTCTTCCAATATAAAAAGTCATTCACTCCTATATTTACTCACATCTCTAAAGAAACTTTAATTTTCTAAAATATGCCCAAATAGTCTTAAAACATCCCTCCCATAAACCTATAATCCTCCCTTAGGGAATAAAACTAACTAAGAACTCATTTTTTTGAAAACTAAAAGGAGTTACCTAAAAAAGAGGTAACATTCTTCAAAGTCTATTTGTGTTTTATTTATTTCTCCTCCCCTTATTTTCTTAAAATTACATGATTATATAAAATAAAATTATCATAAATATACTAGAATTTTTTTATGAAAAGTTTTAGACCTAAAATTACCCACACTTCCATCTAATGGGAAATGAACATACAGCTTATTGTAAGGTGAACTACCACCACAAGAAACGAAGATTGTTCATTTATCCTTTAGCACCTCTCATGGTGAGAATTATGTTAGACATGCTGTTTATATATGATATATATGATAATAATTATTACTTTATTATTATTTAATCCATTTATAACACATACCTTCATACTTTCCATTTTGTGTAAATACGATAACATCATTTGTGGAAGTGTATACTTCTACCCCCTCCATGTGATGTGATACATTCACACATTACATGGAATATATTAAGGATGAGTTTAACTAAAAATATTTTAAATACATGAAATACATATTATATTAATTACATAATTACCACACACTAAAAAAGTGATAACGTCGTTCTTGGACATGTGGACTACCGCCTCCTTGACACGATGTGATTCCTTTTACATCAACAGAATTATATATATAAGTATATAGTATTAAATAACACTATATTTATGATATAATTATAATTATAGAAATATTTAAGGTTACTTAACCTCCTTCCATAACGATCATTGAAAAATGGGAATGTTACTCATGCATATGTACGGTCTGCTGTCTCCATGATTGTAACATTTGTTCATTATTCATAACCATCTTTCATGATTGATTATAAAAGTATAATTGATGTATAAATATGAAATCTGTTTCATTATTATTATTATTTATATGTGTATTCAATGACCACATTGACCATAGTTGACCTATCAAAGTCGGTTTTGAGATATAAGACGAATATGGTCAAAACATTTGAATTAAAAATTATTGATTAAGTAATTGTATAAAACTCATTTATAAGTAAAATAAAAATAATAATTAACTTGTAAAATATTATGAAGTAATTATATAATTAACATATGTTTATTATTCTGAAATATATAGAACAAGCATTAAAGATTGGATTCGAGTTAATGGATTTCGTCTGAATTTCATTTCATTGAGGCGTATTGTATTGTTATGCATCTAGTTTATTTTATATGGTGTGTATAATAATAACATGAAATGTATATCATGAATTTAATTTATTTCATAGTATTAAATGTTTTAATTTATGTTATTCTTTCATGGATATAATGATTCAAAAGTTACTCAAGTAGTAAGGGATTTTCATCTCAACTTTTACAACTGTGAGATTAATGTCGTGTTCACCACCTAATTCTTTTGTATTATTTATATAATTCCATTTTTTCAATATTATATCATGAATTAATTAATATTCATGGTATTTAAATGTTTTATTTAATTATTATTCTTTTATTGGTTTTATGGTTTCGAATTAACCAAATGGGTAATGGACTTTTGTCATAATTTCCCTTACTTGAGACATTTGGTATGTTATACACCTATATTTTTTTATGAGGTGTATATAATTCTAATTTGACATGTTATATCATGAATTTAATTATTCTAAAGATATTATATTTTTTATTTATTTTCATTCCATTCATGGGGTTAATGGTTCAAATGTTTCAATGTGGTATGGGATGCCTTGGAATGTTTAAGGATTATTTTCCTCAAGAATAATTTCTATGATCTCTCATTTCCATTCAGAGAAAATATTTGAAAATTGATCAACAAAACATTTAATTTTTATCTTCTATGTCTATTCATTACCCTTTTCAAGTATTTGTACCCTTTTTCAATGCTTTGGTACTCAAAATTTTTTATAAATATTTTTTAAGAAAACCCGACTTAATTATCTATTTAGTTAAAGAACCTTTTTTCTTCTAAAAACCATATTTTATAAAAATGTTTTAAAATAATGTTTTAAACCATTCTAGACTGATTTATTAAATAAATTTTTACACCTTTTTTATTTACCAATGTTTTCAAATGATTCTTTTTGTCGCTTTCCAAATAATGCATTTTTTAACCTTTTTACCATGCAAAAGGAATGTTATTTTACCTCATAAGGCATGTATGGATTTACCCACCATCATGTCTTCGAAGCTTAAATTTCATGATTAAAATTTTACTTATTAAAGAAATTTTTTTCAAAAGTGATTTTAAAATAAAATGTTTTTCAAAAAAAAATCAAAATAAAAATTATATATTCCTCAAGAATATTTTAATGATTATTTAATGGTATTTACATTCATCGAATTAAATAAACCTTGTTGTTACTTATCTTCCTCTGGGGATATTTTATATTGATACCATCCTCATTCATTCACATTTGTTTCAAATACGTTGTTATTTAAACCATTTATTTCCATTAGTTAATCTTGTTTCAAATATATTACTATTTAACCCATACCTTTTACAAGGGTTAATCATGTATTGAAGAGATTGTTATTGAACCCATTTCTTATACATTGGTCAATCATGTTTTGAATGGATCATTATTGAACACATTTCTTTTCCATGGGTTAATTATGTGTGATGATTTTTCAATGGTACTTGGACATTTGACGGGTGGTTCCTTGATTGACCAACAATGGGTGAGTCTGTGATATCCCTCTAATGAATTGGGTATGGAAGTAGGGCATATGGATATTCTATTTGTAAGAGTGACATGTATGTAGCTCTCCCACAAGGTTATTCCATTTATAAGTTTCAAAAGTATAATGATGTACCAAGGTACCTTTATGTGTTTCTTTATAATTTCTTTATGTTTATAATGTTTCTAATAATCTAGATTGATATCACATGGATCAAGATTATTGATTTTGATGACTATTTCTTTTCCATGTTTTTATATTTGATGCTTCAGGTATTTCTGGGTATGACTTTGTTTATGAACCAAAAATTTCCGGATCTAGAAAAATCCAGTCCTAAAAAGAAATTATATAAATAAGTTCCCATGAAAATTCAAGGGTTACAAGGGGATATTAAAAAAATGAGAAAACATCACACCACACATATCATCATACACTGTTTTAGTAAAAAATATGGGGTCATAAAACACCATATCATGTCCATTTCCATGACTACCTTCTTTTACAACACGTCTGCCACTTGATTTTCCTCTCTGTATACATGTGTGATTACCAAGTTGAGTTTATTAGAATTCTTGAGGAGCTCAATCCAACAAGGTAGTATTCTCCAAGGTATGTCCCATGTTTTTTTATTGAAGTCCATCACAGAAAGTTCATATTCAGATTCAATCCATAGTTCTTTCCAATTCTGTTGGAAATCATATCCAATTACATGCACCATATCTAGAGGCTTAGCTTCATAGGTCATCCCAATTCCAGTGTAATGATAAAAGAATCCCTTGACAAAATCACCGTGTATGTAGAAGAACCCTCAACAACCTGAATTCTATAGAATTCCAAAGGCCCCCATAAACATTAACCTTAATCCATGGGTTAATTGGAGGGATACAAAGACTAAATTTGATTAGTATAGGATTCTATGGTTGACCTACTACACCCAATAATATAAGAATATAAAGATCATGGAGACTATAATTCATTCTTTATGTATATAGGGTGGAAGCAGATAAACCTCATTGTATATATACATCATTCCCATGCATGTAGAGGTATGCTTCCCATAAAAAAAATGCATTGTGGGCATTCCAGATAGTTTAAATAACATAACCAACTATTCTAAATAGAAGTTTCTAGATTTGTGCATTGTAGTCAATAGAAGAGATTTACTCTATGGATTAAAAAAATGTATGTCTCTATCAAGTCTTAGCCTAAATAGCGATCATTTTTAGTCCCATAATTCATGGTAAAATCCACCGGCCAAGAACAGATAGTTTATATCTCCCTCTGTATGAATATATAGGGTACATGCTAAAGCAAGATTGTAACCAGCCTTTTTAATTTGATCATGTGTGGGTATTTTGTGCATCTATATCCTCCATAAAAGTAAATACCTAGAAGGATGGATAAATAAAGCCTTAAATTTTCTTATCCAAGGTCACTTTCAATTGAAAACCTGACATTTCATTTTATAGAACTCTTTGGTATTGATGTTCCCATTTTGGTTGTGATTCACAATCCATGAAGATATATATTTGAATTTCCATATTAATTTGAGTAGGAAGGAGGTTGTAAAAACTGAATATTTGTGACAAGAAATCAGTAATAGAAATTTTTGAAACCTATGAGGGAATTATGAAATGATTATACAGTGGATTGTTGATCTAGTTAGTGCTTCAGTAGTTGAGATTGAAACTTCTTATCACCATCCATTTTGTATCATTAATGATTTTGTTAAAGTAATTCCTGATGTAGGCCCACGGAGAGGATTAAAGGTATTATTTGTAACCATTCAATAGTATCTATTTTAACCTCTTTGATAAGAATTAATGGGGAACCTCTCCAGAAATCAATCACCATGTGAACTTCCTAATGAGTCCATCATTAAAGATCCTGAGATCTTTAACATTGAGGCCTCCCAAATAAATGGGTTTAATACACTCCTTATATAAAACCATGACTAGATTCTTTTCATACACTTATCCATTCTATATGAAGTTTCTAATCATACCTTTAATCTCCTTTATGAGGCCTCTAGTCCATTTATAAATTGAAAAAGAGTATACGAACTTGGATAAGATCATAGATTTAACAAGACACACCCTTTCAACTTGAGACACAGCCTTTACTTTCCACCAATCCATTTGATTTACAATACATGAACGTATGTCCTCCAAATATTACCTCATTACCTTCCCCCAAAATAAAGGGAAACCAAGGTAGTTAAATGGGAGGGGTCCTCTTTTAACTCCAAGTCTTTTAACTATCATGTTCTTTTTACCAACCAATAAGTTGTCACCAAAGACCATGAAAGATTTACCCTAACTTATGGTTTGTCCAACAACTTCCTCATAAAGTGTGGATAGGGCCTTAATAGAGGATATGGACCTTTTTTAGGAATTCTCAGGTAATATAATATCATATGTATATAATATGTGTGAGAGATCAAAATCATTTCTACTATCGTTTATTTTTTTGTAAAATCCAAGATGAGCCAAATCATTGACACACCTACTCAATTAGTCTTCAACATTGGAAAAGAGATGTCCTGAAAATCGGTCACCTTGTCTCACACCTTTAGTTCACTAAAAATAACCTCTGGGTTCTCCATGAATAAGAATGGATAGCCTAGTAAAACTAATAATGGTGCAAATAATCTTGATTAATGCATTGGATAACCCATATCTTCTGATAAAATCATAAAGAAAACTCCACTTCAAAGTATCAAAATATTTCGATATTTCAATTTTGAGTGAAAAATTTCCATCCTTCATCTTCATCCTCATTAAGATAACACTCTCTAAATTTGTGAAAACATATTTTTTAACACTCCTTCTAGGGAAATATCCAAATTGGTTTGTAGTGATAGAATTTTTAAAAAGTCCCCCTATCATGTTCACAAGAATCTTGCTAATGAGATTGGGAATCATGTTCCCAAGGGAAACTAGTCTAAACTCCTTGACATAAAGAGCATTATTTTTCTTCGGTATTAAAGAAATTAAACTTGTATTTATCCCATATGGTATGGATGATTGAGTGATGAATTCCCCAATTTTCTGAGTTATATAATCCTGTAACATATCCCAATAAAACATGAAAAAAAATGTTAGTAAAGACATATAAGTAAGGGGAAATATCTATATTGAGAGATAAAAATCATCCTTTATTTACTCTTTGGTTGGAACCATCATAAGATCTTGATTATGGTGCTATTAAATGTAGTGAATTATATTTTTAACCATTTTTTGTATTTTTTATAGCCCATTTCTAGAGTATATTCCCTTAAAATGATCCATAACTGCATGAGAAATATCAATTTTAGAGATGTATAAGCTACAATTTATACTAGGTGATTTTTTTCCCAACCATGTCCCCCTTCTCTTTGTGCAGTATGTGAAATAACTTTGAGTTCCTATCCCTATCCTTTAACTATTTAACATTTAGATGATTTTTTTCAGTATTTACTTGGTCATTAGAAGATAATCTAGTCTATGATGGGCTTGAATATCTTCTTGAGATGAAGTATTTTTATATTGATTCTAAATCTAGAATAAATCAAGACATTCCTCAACAGCTTTAATTTTCAGGTCCATCATGGAAAAGGTTTTCCTTCTCTATTCTTTAGTAAACTTATTAGTGTACTTAATTTTACTAGCCATCTTTTGAAAAGAGATTCCAATAAGTTCAATTTTCTATGACTCCAACAATGTTTCCCTGCATCTAGGGATCACAATCCAACCATTATTAAAATGAAATGGAATATTATTTGACCTTTATATGTGTGAGGAAACTTCCATAAAGATGGGATTCTGATCATAATGATGCTTAGTAAATGTGAGTCCTAAGACTCCATTTATAGCACTCATGCCATCCATTTGAACAAAAAATATATCAAGCTTACATGATTTCCTTCCATTCAAAGTTTATCTACTCCATGTAAAGTCAGATCTGGAAATTGAGACCTCAACAGGACTACATTTATCAATTCATAATGAGAACTCAAATAAGGCAGTGTGGTTAAATTTGCATCCAATATTTTCTTCTTATTTCATGATAGTGTTGAAGTATTCAAGGATTTCCCATTTCTTATTCATATTTCAATAAATTTCCTCAAGTTTCTTACATAGTTCCCTTATCCTTATATAGTATTTAGATGCATAAACAAACGAGGTTGATGTATGACCTCCTGAGATGATACAAGAGATTGAGATACTCTGAGGCCTTTTACTAAAATCATTAATTTGGATGATTTTATGCTTTAAAACCCATATATGATCCATGTATTAAGAATAATCATTCATATTTAGTGATAAAAAATTATACCCAAGATTATCTCATTTAAATTCTTTCCAGTAATCAAAAATAATCTTTGGTTTAGTAATGCCAACAAGTAATGGTTTGTAGGCCATAATAAAGTGTCTAAGGGATTGTGTCATTAGGGAGTTCCCTAGAATTTGAGAATTACAATAGAATTTCATCATTATTTAAGGGGTTTTACCCTTTTTTTAGGGTCATATTATTGTTCCATATTCATTAAGAATTTTCATTTTCTACCCCTATTTTTATTTTTCCTACCTCTTGTGTTGCTTCTCGTTTTAGGCCCTTATTTGTGTCCACTTAATAGGTATTTCTGGTCATTGTTTTTAGTTGAGGTCCTCTCATGTTATTTAAGAACCAGAGTATCTCCAATAGAATCAGACCAAAAGACACCATTTAAAGGGGTAAACTTGTTAATAGATTGTTCCAGTTCAGTAGGTTTTTCTATGAGAGTGTTCTTTTTAGTAGCTATTGAGGCAGGTATCTATGAAAACCCCCCTCTAAATTACTATAACCAGTGTGTTGAGAGTGAAGAGGAGAATTCCTTTCAGAACATTTTTCCTATTTTCATGAAATCCCATAATAGTTTGTACTCTCATATATAGCATCATTTACATCCTTTCCTTGTGAGAAGACTTATGTCTTATAGTTGAGTGATTTATTAGAGCTAAGAATATGTGGATTTACTTTTTCATTATCTACCACCATATCACCATAAGGGTAATATGAGGATGGTTTAATAGCTTCATGTATAGCCTCTTCCCTAGATACTACTATAATTGTATCCACCTCCATGATTGGAGGTCTTTCTTCTATCAAGGATTAGGAGGCCTCAGAAGAGTGAACCTTCGGCTTCCCAACTTCATTTAACTTTCCTGAAGTTTCCTAACCAGCCCCAATTTCCTCTTCCAGTCCATATATGGGTGCCTTGATAGGAAAAAGTTCATATGAGGTGTGAAAATTATTTTCAATCAATACATTAGTTTCCTTGGTCATCTCTTTATTGAGAGAATCACCTACAAGAATATTCAACCCAACTTAAGTAGGTTCTACTATGGGTACCTAGGAGTTATCAGGATCAACAGTCCCAATGGATGATGGTTTTCCAGACTCCATATTACTATCAACTTTATCATTCCCATTGGGAATATAAATCTAAGACTCAGGGGTATGGTATCCTTCCCTTTACATATCCTAAAAATAGTCACATCATGCCCTTTTATCTTTTAAAAACTACACATTGTGTCCCTTTTACATTCATTTATTGAATTTCCAAATAAGTTTCATTTGTTACAAAATTTGATATTCCTATAATATTGTATCTCAAGGAGGATTATTTCATCTCTTTTTGTGATAACCACCTCCTCAACCAATGTACTGGACATATCAACTTCCACCAAGATCCTAGAATAGTGCCAAAATCTCAAATTATTAGTTCTCTTTTATATCCTCATAGGGTTTCCAAAAGAGGATGCTATGTCCTATAGGATCTTCATATGATAGTACAACCAATTTATCCTTCATACTTGAATCCAAACATGAATGCAGGTGCTTCTAATAGTGTATATATCAAAGTTCTTGTCCCATTAATAAATTCTTTGAAACCTAGGTTACAAGGAAATTAATCCCAAACTCCAATCTCACCTCTTGTAACCATCAGAGAGAAATACCACATGGTAATACCCACATCCCATGACCATCATTTCCAATCACCAAAACCACATACCTATGCAATTCACTGTGTGAGGTCCTAAAATTTCCAAATCTTTTCCCCCTTTGAAATCAGGAAATGTGTGATTATGGATTATTTGCATAATATTACCCTTTATTCAACTACATCCTGGTTAGCGGCCACATGGGAAATTCTCCCCTTCTTAATGACTCTTCCAGGAGGGGGTATATCAGAATCCACAAAATAAAGAGAGGCAGTGGATTTCACCACTTTTGAAAAATTCCTCCATGGATAAATAGGAGGATCATGATCATGTTTCCTATAATTATTTTTGACCATGAGATAAAAGAGTTCACTATGCCCAACATGGTCAAATTGAAGCAGATCTATTATAATTTCTGTGGGATCGGACTCATAGACTTCATATTCATGAGGTTTAGGATTTTCAGCCTTAGCCTCTTTCTCCCCATGACCTTCCATCACAAAGTCTTTCATGAGTACATTTATTATTTTCTCATACAATTTTATCAATTCATCATTCCATTATTCTCTCTTATGCTTATTGATGACATTTAATTATTAATGCTTATGTTTATCCTTATGGATCATTTGATCTCACCCTTCTTATGTTTCCTTTTCCCTGGGTTTTAAAGAATTATTTTGAATGATTTATGTATATAAATGATATCAAAAGGTTGATGTTGATGACCTATTATGAAATAAGAAAATCAAGGTTAAATGGGAGAAATTTACTTTTGATGACTTATTATTCTAAGTTGATATGAGTTTTTTATGAAGGAGTTTGTCCTAATTATCTAATACTCTAAACCAAAAAGTTCATATGGTTTGTAAGAGATCCATGTTTCTATTTTGATGTTATAAATTCTTTATAGAAAAAATTGGTTCAGGATTATCATCATCAAGTCTAGGAATGTAAATTTATGGTTTACAGCATAGGATTCGGGGGTGCGGGTCTGAGATTTTACAAGCACTTTTCCAAAATCCAATGTCTTACATGCGGTTGCTTGACTATACCATGCATTCAACTGAAAAAAATTTGTACTTTCTATAATAATTAATGATTTTAATTAAATAATATATATACCATGAATTTTATTCACTTATCCTTGTGGTTTCATGGTATCTCTTGCGATCGATTAAGGAGTTTTTAATAAATACACTATGATCGTTCAAATAGGTGTGTGCTTGATCCACTTGATCATGTAGTCAATACAACCGTCAGAAAATTTATAAAAAAATTCAAGTTTATCCATGTGGTTGGTCGAATTCTTCTTATGGTCACATATAATTCTCTTACATTCACTTAATTAATTAGATATTTTTACTCTTATGACTCACAGTCACTTGTCTGGCTTCATGGTCGGTATAAGACATAGAGGAATTTTCAAATAAAGAATAAAATTCATGTTTCTTAAATAAAGACCATAATTCAAAAAGAATAAAATAAATATTATTTTATACCATTAAAATAATTAATTTTAGGACTAATCTAACTACGTATTCCTTTAAAAAACAAGCCTTACACCTTTAAAATTTCTTTTCCACATGAAATTAAAAGATTCTATAAAAAAATTGAAAGAATAATATAGGTATCTTGGAGAATCATATTCATATAATATGTTCACTCATGTTCAACCAATTTTATAATAACTGAATTTAGGTTAATTTCAATGGAGTAATGATCTTAGTTATCTCCCTCATTTTCTCCTTCTAAGAATACTTAATTACTCAATGCATTAGAGAGATATATCTAGCTCATCCATCATCACGAACTATATTCAACTCACCCATCATCATATATAATTCTTAATTACCATATAATGAACAAAACATTTTTAATATTTCACTTTTTAATCATAAAACCTTTGAAAAATCATTTGAACACATAAGAAAAACATTTTCCATTTTTACATGATGAAAAGGAGAAATATTCTTTTTCTTTGAAATATCAAAAAATGAAATATTCCAAGAAAAGTGGTAATAACATTTAATTTGAAAAAAATAATAAATTTTAGATTAATCATAAAAATTAACAACATCTATAATGGTGGGAAAAGGTTTCCAAGCCATATTCATTAAAAATCATTCTTTTTAACTTTGGTAAAAAAAAGTCAAAATGAACATTATGGTAAATATTTAAAAGATTCCTTTTTAAAAACATTAAAATGAAATTAAAAATTGGTAGAAAAATTATTTTTACAATATCTTATGAATAAATTATAATATTCTTTAAAATTTTTAAAGAACATGGAAATGGAGGAGGAGTTTAAAACATTTAAAATAACTTTTTAAAGGAAAATATCTTACCTTAAGTCCCCTCTGGCATTATATTTTCTATAAAACCTAAATAATAAAATTATATTTGAATTATAAATTTTTAATAACATTTTTCATTTAAATTTAATTATTATTATTCCTTTTATTTATTTTATTACCATGACTTATTTAGTTATTAAATTGGTTAAGTTCAAATTGAATGTTATGGGGTTATTTGGTTTATAACCTCAAAATATCATTAGTGTATTGACCATGGTCAAAGGGGTTATAGTTAAATTACCTCAAGAATATTAAAAAATTTATAACTATTATATTTTGAAATTAAATACAGTTCTAAAACCAACCATTTAAATCAGTTATGAAAAATGAATCATGTCATTTCATGGAGACTGTAGTCCACATGTACACATGAATGACATTTAAAAGTTATCAACTGTGTGGAAAAGAAATAAATTATAAAATATTTTAATTTTAAATAATAATAAATATGCATCTCATATTTATTCATAATTTCCATCCTTATGACCAACCATGTGAGGCAGTAATGAAAAATGAATCACATCGCTTCGTAGAGGTGGTATTCTTCATATACATGTGAGTGAAGTTCTAAATTAAAAAAATATAGAAAGGTTAAGAATTTAAGTCATGTATTATATCTATAAAATCATAATTATTCAATAAATTTCATATATATTCATTTTATCATAAATTTTAACCACTTATATAATCTGGTGATGAAAAACAAAACACATCGCTTTATTGTGGTGGTAGTCCACACAAGCACACCAGTGATGATTTCATTTCCCATGTGATAGAAAAAGATATTAAAAGGGGATGTAACATAATAATAGTGAAATTTTAATATATTTAATATACTTATGTTATTATTTAATTAGGGTTAAATAATATTTTAATGAGTTATAAGAAGAAATAAACATGAAACACTTGGTTAAGAATTATGCCTCTTCTTTGGAAAACATCCCTTGGATTACACCTTAATCCTTATTAAGATGGAATTTTACTAAAACAAATACATATATTACATGTGTAGGTATGTTTTAAGGGTATTTAGGTAGGTATTGGTTGAGATAAAAGGCTCAAAGTGTGTGAATAAGTCCAGATAGGAGGTTCCCTTTTATAAGTTAGGGGAGTAGAACACTCATAATTATTCAATGTTTTAAAATAATATAAAGTATTAATCATAGAAAATTGGAAATAAAATTATCAAATATATAATATATATTGAAAAGTGTTGAAATACCATCATATAATAAGAATTAAGATAATTTGTTTGGGCCTTATCACTTAGTTTTTACCTTAATTAGCTTGTTATACCCTTTGTCGTGGTAACTAATTATTACCATGGTAACTATCCATAAGGACCAAAAAGATTATATTACTAAAAAATTTGAAACACATGATTAAAAATATAAAAAAAATATTAAATTTTTATAAGTTTTACAAGTTAATTTTAGTATAAATATGCAAATCCCAAAGAAAATGGTTTTTATAAAAATTCACTTTTAATCAAAAAAATTATTTTATACAAAAAAAGTATAATATTTCTTAAAATGTAATTAATTTGATTATTTTTTGGTAAATGGTTCTAATTTATAGTTAAAACAAATACAATATAGAATGGTACTTTTTAAATACATGAAAAAATGACAATTTTAATAAAAAATGATTTTTTACACTGTTCAACCAAAACTCAATCTTTTCATACAAATATAAAGAATTAACCCAATGATAAATTTGATATGGTGATACAAAAAAATCAAGTCAATTTTATCATATTAAAATTATAAAATAAAGAAATATATTTTTTAAATAAAACGATGTAATACATGAAAAAACAATCTAGCTAAAGAAAACTATTATTTTTTCAATAAAATTATTTATAAAAGTATGATGAATATGAATCCATGAAATGAATACTTATAAATTAAAAGATTGATTTATTTATAATATTAAAAAAAATCACATATCTTCAGTTTTTAAGTGTTACTGAGTTCTTATTATTTTTGTACAAGCTCTCATAGTCCTCTCTGATAAAGAAGGTTACACCAAAAGTGGATATTTTATCTTTGCATTCGCCAATACAATCTGAATCCATAAACCCCAGTATGTGTAAATCTATATAGTTTTTATATAATAACATATAGTTAAGTGTAACTTTAACATATCTTATAATTTTTTTACTAAAAGAATATGTGACTCCCTTGGATCACTCTAAAATCTAGTAAATAGAGTCACTGCATAAGTGATTCCAAGCCTTGAAATTTTTAATGACATAAAGATTACAATGGATATTATAAACTCATTTTGATTAAAAAAATTATCCTCATATTTAAATAACCTATTTTCAACTAAAATGGGATTTGAAAATTATATTGACTCTTTTATGCCAAACATTTTCATCAAATCTCTAGCATGTTTTTCTTACGATAAAAATATGTAGTCAAATTTTTACTCAACCTATAATCATGTAAAGTATATCAATTCCCCCAAAAAATACATCTCAAACTATTTTTTCATCTACTCATAAAATAAATAACAAAGATAATCTTTGTCAATATAAAATATTATATCATCAATATATACTATAATGGTCAATGTACCTATGCAAATCTCATTTATATACAAGTAATTTTCAACCATCCATTTTATAAACTCCATTTTTCTTAAAAATCCATAAAGTATTAAATATCATGATCTAAGAGCCCATTTCAAGCTATAAAAAACCCTTTTAAGCATAAAAACCATGACACTCTAAACATCTATAATGAAACCCTTTAGTTTTACAACAAATACTTATTCTTCAATTTCATCATTCAAAATGATTTATTTTACATCCATCTGATAAACATTATAATGATTTTTTAAGTCCACATCTAAAAACATTCTTATGGCTTCCAACCTTGCTACTGGGGAAAATGTTTCTTCAAAATATATTTCTTCCAATAGAGAGTACCCCTTGAATAAAAGTCTATATTTTTATCTTATAAAAACACATTTACCATTTAGATTGTTTCTAAAGACTCATATGGTTCAAATTACATTTTTATGCTCAATTTTTGGTCGTATATAAAAATATTATTTCTTATCAGTATGATCCAATTCAATATTCAAAACTTGTATCCACTCTGCATGTTCAATAGCATCAGTTTCTATTTCTTAGCTGGTGAAATAAGATCATTTTGGTTCTCCATTCTCATTCTTCTTCTTCTTTAGACAAGAGTTTCTTAACTTCAAATGAGATTTTCCATTTTAACATGATTTTAAAACCTTTGAAACTATTTTATGTCACTTCTAGTAGACTCATATTCATCAATTGTATGTTTTGAATCAATATCAAAAATATTTTGTTCAATTTCATCTTCCTTTTAAACCTATTAGTTTGAAATCTTCTTACTACCAACTCCATGAATTTAAAATTACACTTCAACTATTTGACTTTATGTGCACTAATTTTCAAAAAATTTAACATCAAAAAATAAAATAACGTTTCCAATCTCCTGTTTAAGACCCTATAATAAATTCCATCAGATAAGAATACAATAAAGACTCATTCATTTACTTTCTATTTAAACTTTCCCAGTTTGATGCTTTTAATCTTTATAAACCATGGGATACAAAATAATTTAAAATACATTAAATTTTAATTATTATCGTACCACATATCATAATGAGTAATATTTATCTAAGGTCTCAAAATACATATGTTATGAAAGTATAAAGTAGTACACATCACTTCTATATGAAAATGTTTTAATATTTTCTTTTTAGCTAAAATTCCCTAACCTATCTCAAAAATTATTATTTTATTCTTATCAAGAAAATTCTATTAGGGATTATATGGTGTGATTAATTGATTTTTGATTCCATGTTTATCAATATAAATTTCAAATGAATCAATAGTTTATTCCCTTCTATTATCATATCTCAATTTCATAATGTAAAGTCCCAAATATTTTTCAACTTGTCTACTCAAAATTCAAATCATATCAATAAATTATAATTTCTTCTTAATGAACAACACAATATTCGTTTAAGTTTAATAATATATAAATTTCATGAGATAAAAATCATCATTATTGAATATTGTCTCATGGTATCACATCAATCAATGTGAATGGGTTCTCATGATATGGTAGAATAAATTTATACCTTTTTAAGATATTTATCCGCCATATTTCCCTTTTGAGGGGTTCTACAAATATTAGCACATTATCTTTTAATCATGGTAAAATCTCTTAAAAACTAATACTTTTAAATTTTTTCATTTTTCTTTTTCCAATATGATCAATGATTCAATTCCATATCATATTCCCTTCTTTTACACATGATTAAAAAGAATTGGTTGGATCACCTATTAAAAAAATTTCTATTTATTCATTTTACTTGATATATGAACCTTCCATACACTAAGATTTAAATGGTACATGAGTATTTACTTAAAATAACCTCATTATCAAAATCAATGAGCTCACTAACACATAAAAAGGTTGTGCTTATTCCCTTTAACATACAAAAAAATTAATTTATTTTGATATATAATTTCAACTAATTCAATCCTCTTTATTTTTAGAGAATAATCATTACCAAAATTGATTTCTCCTCCTTTATTTTTATCAATATTTTTTATAATCTTTAGATCACCTATCATGTGGGAAGAACACACACTATCAAGAACCCATGACATGTTCTTCAGCTAGCCTTCAATGAAACTTCATCTAGGAATACATTTTATTACATAAAATTTTGTGTACCCTTTCCTATCTCAACATAGGTAACCTATCTAGGATCGTTTTTCACACACATTTCTACAAAATTACCTTGAAATTCACACCTATCACATATTTCTTCATGAAACTCAAATATGTTTTTAGCTAGAAAATTAGAAATATTTCTATACACTTCTTGTTTTCATTGTGAATCTGATTCCATCTCTTCTAAATAACTCCCCTAGAATTCATAACTCATTCCATATAGTGAAATATTATACCAACATGTGTATTATTTCTTCCCAAACACTCTAGAGCACAAGAAATTGTGCTGGAATCTGAATCTTCTAGGATTATAAAAATTATTCCACAAATTTTGGCTAGATTTTTGTTCATGTTTCACTATCTAGGACAGAAATTTCTTTTTTGGAGATAAAGAAATTATCGAGTTCCAAATTTCATCTACATATGTAAAAGAAATTTTATTATCATTTTTATTGGTCCAAACATTTCCTAACATAGATCTTGAACGATCACTATTAGTAAAATCATAAGTAAAAGATGTTTTATTAGGTGTATATTTTACCTGATTACTTCTGCAAGTCTCCATAGCCACATTAGATGATTCATCCTTAACTTAAAAAGAATTTTTGAAGTCCTATGTAATCTTAATCATCTTATTATCATCTATAGGGAATTTATATTGTAAATTAGACAAATCATCCCCTTTTAGATAAAAACTTTCTTCAATATCCTTCATTATTTTTTCATGTGTAATATCTTTCAACTTTAACTTCTTGATTTTATCATTATAGACTAATTTATTATTAAAAAACTTATTCTTATCTTCTTCCGAAATCTTATTTTCTTTTGTAAATTATTTATTTTCTTTATTGAGATTTATATTTTTCTTAATATAAGATTCAATTTCATATTTCAATATTTGTTCCAACTCAGTTGGTTCTGATTCTCATTCCTCACTACATTAGGTATCAAACCCTTTTTAATATGGTCCATGAAATTAGTATTTCTCACACTAGAATCATTTTATGATTCACTAATTTATGAATGGTCATCTTCCTCCTCTTTCCTCGTAAAAATTCATCTCTTGATTTTATAAAATCTCTTAACACTAACACTGTATTTGGATACTTCTTTTAATCATTTACATAACTTTTTTCTTTGAACATTCTCATCATTTTTTAATTCATAATCTCCACCATTTTTTTGGATAGTTTTTAGAAAAATTATAAATTTCTTCTCTCTTATAACATCTAAGTGGAATTTTTCCTTTAATCCTTCTCTTTCCCTTCTTGAAATTATTTGATATATGAGAAATTATTCTTTAGTATTCTTCATCTTCATATTCAGATAGATTCACGTCAATATATTCTTTTATTTTCATCTTCCTCGAGGACTAAAATAAAATTCCATATTTTATCTTTTTCTGGAAGTTGATAATTTATCTCATTTCATATTTAATAAGAATATTATATACTTCCTCAATGGAAACATCTTCTTGATCTCCAATAACTAAAATTTTAGTATCAAACCTATTCAAAAAAAATTCATTGGCTTCTTGGAATTGTTTTTGTAATCTAACTTTTCAAAAAACCCATAAATATTAAAAGTATTATAATTCACTCGGGTAAAGTAATCATCAATGTATTTTTCCTAACCCATATTCAAGTCCTAAAATCAGCTTCCCCATATCTATAATTTGGACTTATTAACTTTTATATTTCCTTTATAACTTCTATCTAATTTATCCAATATCTTTTAAGCAATTTGAAGTTCTGTGAATTTGGTGTAAACCTTTTTTGATAAGGATATAAGTATAACATTCAGTGCTTTACCATAAACCTAAATATTTATTTTATCTGAAAATGAAATGATACTACCCCCCTCTATGGGTGGAAATCCCATAACTATTGTATATCTTACTTCAAGAGAATGATACGGAAGATACAGAAACAACATATTCTTAAAACTGTGATAGTTCTTTCCATAAAAAATGGGAAGTCCCCTACTATTAACCTAATTCATATTATCCTTTGTACTAATATAATTGAAACTAACATAGGTAACTTGTCTCGGATACCATTTTAATTGCCTATTAAGGTTATAATTCACTGATAAGAGGAATTAATCAGTTGAGTCATGTTTTTTACAATTTATTTTATTTTAAATCAACCTTACTAGTAGGTTAGCATCTGATCTACTCAATTTTAAAAACCCATTCTATCTTACCCATGAAAAAATTAAAATAACAAATAATATATAATTTTTACATTTTTTGACTCATTCTTGGAAGAACTAATCTTTATTTTAGTTGGTTAGCCTCCCCAAACACATATTATTTCCTATAATAACATTTGATTGAAATTATTCTCACTTGTGCATAGAATCATACTATGCTTGTCCAAAGTCACAGTCGATTGTACGGCATCACACTTTAGATACAATGAAGTGAAAATAGAACAATAAATATCAATATAAATGTTTTTTCTTAAATAATAAATGGAATATATTTCTCCCTTGATCCTTTAGGGTATTCAAAAATATCTTCCATTTTTATATAGAATCTTGTGTTGATCGCAATCACAACTTTCTTCTTAATCTAGATTCCTTAAATACTCGAGCTCCAACAAATTTTATGATATTTTTAAACCTTAAATTCTTAATCTATTTCTATAAATATTTATATATATATCTTCATAATATAAAATTTATTATCTCTATATTGATTAATTCACATATTTAGGAAAAATCATAAATCAAGAATTTATTTTTTTAAATCTAGAAAACATTTTCCAACTCAGAATCCTCAAGAGTTCTCTCAAAAAAATTGTACCATGTGGTCCTTTAATTTTCCACATTAGATTAGGATTATAAACATGCACCATGATCACAATAATATTATCTATTTAAAATAACTATATTTTGCTAGTGAATTTTAAAAACTACCCTTTATTTATTTCTTATCAGTTAAATACAAATAAAATTTATTTGAGAAAACTCTTATAGCTCGAAAATTCATAAAATATTTCACAAATAATTTTTTTTAATTCAATGAATAATCATATTCTTTATTTCATTAAAATATATTTGGATATCATCTTATCCAGTTCTCTCACAACATAAAGTTAAAAAATCACAGAAAAAACACACAATTACACAGTAATTGGAATATCTTCACTCAAAAACCCAGAGAGAACCAACATATGGTCAACTAAAATTGATTATTTATATACTTAACAACAAAAAATCATCACAATTAAATTATATAAATATTTTTTAGAAGTTATTCCTCAATAAATTAAGTTTTAATCACCATATAAATTTTTTAGATAAATAGCACTTGAAACTTAAGATAGTTTGATTAGTGATCACCTATTTTTAATTTCAATTAAACCATTTTGAATAAAATATTAGATATGATGTTTTAGGAATTGAATATTTTCCATAACATTATTAGGTTTAATTCCCTTTATATTATTAAATTATGTGATCTTTGATTTTTCAGCAAGAATTTTATCATAATATTTCAAAGGCGTAAAGTCTTATGTTCTTTAAAAAAATAATATGGGAGGTATTATGGAGTCTTATGGGATCAAAAAAATTCTGACATGGGAATCTATAGTCTTATGTATTCTCAAATTTATTAAACACTAAATTATTATGTTACATAAAAATTATTATGTGGTATAGAAAATTTATATGCCATGGAAACTTAAATTTATACAATAGAGAAACACAAATTCATACAAAAAAAGACATATGTGATCCAAGAAAGTTTTATGAAATAAGACCAATTTCAAATGATTCATCTATTTATTATTATATACCATGAATTTTCTAAATTTAAGTCACCACAGTAGAATTCTAGATTTTATACAAACACTTAAAAAATGATTTCAAACCACTTAAATGTTGTTCAACACAACAAAAAAACATTCCAAATAGCCTCAGTAACATCTCAATAAAATCAATGATTCTAAACCATGATTTAAAACAAATTTAAAAAAAATAAAAACTCTAAGGTCACATCATGTTGAATATGATATCCTAGGAAAAACACATAAGGGTTTAATGTAAGTGGAAATCTAAGATCCTTATGAAAAATAAATTATTAAACATAACCAAGTCCATATCCACAATAAATCATTGTACACATCAATATATACCAATAACCATCAATTCATAGGTATCAATATTGACTGGAATGTGTTCCCATAATTGAACTAGTTATAGCAGCATCATATTTTGTACACCCAGTACAAAGTCAGATCATAACTACGAGAGAATAAGTGAGGTAGAGTGGCAACATTCCCTACTAATTAATTTTTTATAAACCCAATATATGTCAATGGAATATAATTAATCTCATGATAAATAAAATAGTTGCATACTTCCATAATCGTATCATAATTTTATTATACACATTAACTCAAAAAAAACTAGATTATTCTTGAAAAACCCTTACATAAACATGTCGAAAACTCTTTATAATTTATATTTAAACAATCTATAAAAACTTTTTAAAAGGATTCCTTGAAAATACTTATTTTTAATTTTTATAAGAACATTTTTTACACCTAATAACACACAAAAATTACATATTTTGATCAATAAATTCACCAAGTCAAGAATAAATCTTGAGAAATTACTAATAATTACTACAAAATAATCCTTGATATCAAACTTGGACAATAATATAATAAAAATAAATTTTAAAATGTGAAGGAACCAAAGGTAATATTTATTTATAGAAGAGGTATAAAACCCCCTACCTTGATATGTTAGTATGAGAAAATGAACACAAAATTAATGGCATGGGATTTATCAGACACGCATAAACAATCATAAGTAAGAAAAAATATAAAAAAAATTAAAAGAAGAAGAATACTCTTCTAAGTCCCAAGTTTGTATTGACTCGCCAAATAACAAGGTAACATTAAAATATAAGGGAACAAATTGCGGATTCACACCATGTTTATACATGGTCGAACACAAAGAAATCAAAAATTAGATTTATTGAATCAATACCCATATATTAATCAAATCAAATAAATAAAAATATTCTTCTAATGAATAATGTAATACTAAAACCATAGTGAATAATGTACAATCACACCTTATAATCCTTATCTTAATTTATTGAGTAAATACCCCCACTGTATCCGAGGGTATTATAGTCCCATATAAAAACACCAAATATTAAGTTCCTAAACCTGAAGGAAAATGGTATTAGGGAAAATAGAAAATGGATAGGATTAGAAGGGAAATGGGGGTAGAGAGATTTAACCTTTAATAGATCCATAGAATCTCATATATAGGAAGAAAATTTGAGAGGAGAATCAGGGTGTCATGCATGGTGGATCCAAACAAGGACGAACAAAGTGTATTTCCACGATTTAAGAAAACCTAATAATAATAATATTAATATTACTATTACTATTATTATTATCATCATCATAACTAATATGTATAATAGACTATATATCAATTACATAAATAACACAAAGGGGATAATAACAAACTTATAATCATAAACACAATATTGTAAAAGTGTAATTTATACATCAATACAAGTATAATTTAAAAAATTAACTCTAATAACACTTTTCATTAAATATAAATTTCAAAACCAATTTAAAAAATGTTATTATAATAATAAATAGAAGTTTAGAGTAATTATATTAAATCAATTTAAAATTTTAGAATAAAAATAAAGAACCCATCAAATAAAGAAAATTATATTTTACTTATTTTTATTAAAATTACAATTACCATGATACCATTACTTAAAATTGACATTATATAACTAAATAATTATTAAAAATGGGTGGTATAATTCTCACCACTATAAAAAATACTTACTTCCTTCCAAAATTCATAAAATATTAAAATAATTACATTTAAAATAGATTAATATATTCTAAATCTAAAATAGTTTTATAAAATCCCAATCATCCAAACCCATAATAACTAATTTAAAGTTGAAAACATCATTTTTAAATATTTTTCCTTAAAAATAGATAATCCCATATAATAACTTTACAAGATTTATTCCCTATATAATTGAATTCCATTATAATAATCTATGTGGTAGATATTTCTACCACCAAGATATTTTGAGCAGCATGAAATTTAATCACTTGATCATCAAAATTTAACCTCAACCTCACAATCATAGTGAAATCCCATGAACTTCATGGTAAAACTCATGAACTTTATCCATTTTAAAGACAAAAAACATCCACTATAAAATATTTGAGGTTATTATATGGAAGGTATAATAATCATAAGTATAAAATTAAAAAAATCACAATAAAAATGTATCAAAAAAGAAAATCAACATAAAAGAATCTTCCCAAATCAATATAAATTCGAAATGCATACCACATTATAACTCAACATGGACTAAGTTAATCCTTTTCACATGAGGAAAATAAAAAAATGACTCATAAAAATAAATAATTCTATAAGCCTTTAATTAAAATAGAATTAAACATAAACATAAAAGGAGTCCTCTCAATGACAAAACATGAGCTCTAAATAGGAGGCTCTTCTAATTAGCCATCTATACAGAATAATCCCAAAAAACTAATTTAGGGACATCCTTAATATCATCCACAATATCTATCGTTATTTTAATCATAATGAGAACACCAAAATACTAATACTCTCTTATGGGATCCACAAAATAAAAATTACCTAGAAGTGGTTTTAAAAATACATTCAAAATATTTTAAAAATGTTTATTTTAAAAAAATAATTTAATAGAATTTTTTTTGATTTATTTATGAAAAATATGAAATTTGAAATAAATTAATCATTATATAGTGAATAAATCCATGTATATAGAATTCAAGGATTTTAGTTTTATAGATCCTAAAATCTATGTAAATGGTATTTTTGTGCAGATCATAATTTGATATTTGGTTTACATCATTATAGGAAAGCCTTCGTGAAGAGAACCTATGTGTGAACCAAGAAATGAAAATGTAGAGAGAATTATTAGGATCATGAGTTCATTATTCAAAGAAAATAAAGTTCTTGGTGGATAAATAAATCATGTGTGACCCATGAAATTATATTAAGCCTCAAAATTCTAGAAACAGATTTCTTTTATTTGTAGAATAGGTGATAGAGTAATGGAATTTGAAGATTGATCAATTAGGATAAATTGAATATTTTAGATCCTTTGTATTCCTAAAATTTCAAAGTCAATGTTTTCTACATAAATTCTTAATGGATAATCTCATAAGTAGTGATAGACAGGTGTGGAAACAAAGTTTCATAATGAATTAATTCCTTATTCTATGAAGAGTGATACATATATTGGATAAAGGATAGAAGATGGATTCAAATTTCATTCTTATTATAATATGACTAGTTATGTTGAAATTAGTTGGGATTATTGGTCTTAAATTGAACAGTTATAAACTCATAATATAAATAGATTGGGGGTGATGTTTAAAGCTCGTATTGACTACTCCAGTCATATATTTTCTTTTATTTCATCCAATGAAAGTGTTTAAAATATTCAAGGATAGATGATTATTCATGTATGTCATGTAGTAATTTTTATTTGAGACCATATAACATTGATATATCATTTATCATGGTTGATTATTATATTAGTGTAATTATGGAAGAAATTCAGTTGCTAGTGATAGAGGATTCCTAAAGGTCTCTCTAAACTACTATCAGAGAGATCCATAGAATTATCTGTTGAATTATAACTAAAAATGTCAATAACATTATCTTCATATAACATGTATCCAATATAGTTCTTAGAACTAATGATTAAGTTCAATTTTCTAGAGGGAAATCAGTTTATTTGATTAAGTGTTTCACCTTAGATGATTCCATTTTTTACTAGTAAGGATGATATTAGATTATGATTTTATATCAAATATCAGAAACTAAATCTAGTAGAAGTTGAAAATAAGTACCCTTTATTCATATTAATGATTTTTTGATATATTTAAAGGATGATAATGGGTTTTCAAGATCAATTTGAGATCCAGATATCACCACTTAAAAGGAAAGGAAGGATATATTATAAAAAGAATCTTTTAGAGAAATTATAGACTATATTTTCCTAGAAATTCTATTTGTGATGACCAATGTCTATACTATTCTTATTCCATTGATAAATCAAATATTTTACAAATACCTTACCACATTAATTGTGGTATTTTTGGATGATATTTTTAAATTCAAGGTATCAAAAAAGATCATGGAAGAAATTTTATGATCATTATATAAATTTTAGGGAAGAATATATTGTATGTGAATCCATCCAAATAAAAATTTTGGATTCATGATGTAATTTTCTTGGTACATGTCATCACTAAGAAGGGTTTTTAAGTTAACCTAGGTAAAGATAAATAAATGATGTCTTTGGATAAACCCAATAATCTTATTTCAAATTTAACATCACCAGTGATGTAATTATCATGGAAGGATATGAAGTTATATTGGAATGATAAGTTCCAAATAGATTTTTATCAGATGAAGAGAGTGTTGACTTATAATCCATTATTTATCTTTTCTAAATCAACAAAATGGTATTTAATTTATTTTGGTACATTAAGAGATGGTTTTGGGTATGAGTGTATGCAAGGGGGGAATATTGTGTCATATAGATTGAGAAAATTATGAACACGTGAGAAGAAGTATCTAATTCATGACTTGTATTTAGTGGTGTCCATGATTTGAAAAGATATAGGCATTACTAATTTTTCAAAAAAAAATGTGATGTATTTAGTTTATAAAATTCGAAAGTATATTTTTTATTATAGATATTTAAACCTAACACAAATAATATGTTTTGAGTATCTTCAACTTTTGATATTTTTTTATCTTGTACACTATGTAATGATAATGTAGTAGTGAATGCCTTATTTAGGAAGACTAAAGTTGTGAATGAATCAAAAAGTTAATTTTAGATGTTGATATTGATAATATAAATGAATTTAGAGATTCTTAAGAAATGATACCTTATGGTATTATATCATATCAACATCTCTTTTAAAATTATATACCAAGAAAATGATTTAAAACATCTAATATAGAATATAAGAATATTATTGACACCTTAAATCATGGGTATACCATTGATGTTTGCTCTCTAGTATTATAATTGACACTCTTTTTAGAGATAGTTTGGTTTTCCCCTCATATTTGAATTGAGAAGTAGTAAAATCATCACATAAATTTAATCAAGTAGTTCATCTTGAAGTGATAAATTAATATCATCAAATAAAAATAATAATTCTATTGTATATGAATGAAGAAATAGTATAAATATTTTAATCTCAATGTTTAATTTCTCAATATATAGAGGCTAAGAATCAGTGATCTATGGAACTTTTATAACCATTGTCATCTTGATAGATTTTGTGGTAGGTCTACCTAGATCACCATGAAAGAAATATACTATTTGGGTGATTGTAGATTGACTTATAAATTTAGATCACTTCTCACCCATTTATATATTTTTTTGTTATATGACATGGGTTATTGTATGTGAAATAAGTTTTGAAGATTCATATAGTTCCTTGATCAAATGTTTCAAATAGTGATCCTTGGTTTACCATGACGTTTTTGAGAAGATTATAGAAATTTATGGGTACTTAGTTGAATATGGGTATGTCATATAATTCTCAAAAATATGAGTAATTGTAATGGAAAATACAAACATTATAGGACATGCTTCGAGATTATTTGAAGTATTTTGGGAGATCATAGGAGAATTATATTATATTGGTGAAATTTTATTATAAAATAGTAATTTGGAATTGATTTGGATGGATCCTTCTGAAAAATTTTATGGAATACCATGTCGATTATTATTGTATTGATCTGAAGTGGGAGAAAAGTATATCATAGGATCTAGTTTGGTTTAAGAGATAACAGATTATGTTTATCAAATACACAATAGATGGATGAAAAGTAACACTTGAAATAAGACTTATCCTGGATATAGAAAATGATCATTGAAGTTTTTAGTTGGGGATTTTTTATTATTTAAAGTGTCATCTTAGTCAAGATACTAATAACATGGGAAGATGGTGAAGTTTATACATTAGAATATGGGACCATTTGAGGATACTGATAGACTTGGGAAAGTAACATATAGTTTGGTGTCATCACCAATGTACGATACTATCCATAATGTATTTCATGTTTCCTATTTAATGAACCATCAATTGGACCAATATTAATTTTTTTAGTGGTAATATATTTATATAGTACCAAACATGAATATGTTTAAAAAAATTATTTCCATTGTTGATTGAAAAGAGAAGGTATTAAGGGGAAAGATTGTTTCATTGGTTTGAGTTTTATGTAAATATAGTCTAACACAAGAGGAAACATTATAGAGGTAATATCACATGAAAAATAGTGGAAAATAATTTTGTTGATGAAGTTACTTTATGTATTTTTTAGGATGAAAAGTATTGGGGTGGATATAATTTAATAATACATGTTTTTATAGTTTATTTAATTGATATAGTTGATGAATTTATTTCATTTATTTTTTTCTATAGGAAATAAAATTACCCTTAAAATTATTATCTTATTTGATTATAGGATAATTTATTGGCTTGTGGTGTGGTAGATTTTATTATTATGATATGTAGAAATTTTATTGAGGATTTTATCTTAGAAGTGATGATTGGGAAATTAATTGTGGTCAATCATGGGAAATAAAGGATTAAGAGAAAAGTATTGGTTGTATTATTTATATTTATTCCAAGATGGTATTATTATAATTATAATTCAATTATAATATATTTAGGAGAGATAAAGTGATTTGATTAATTAATGTGGGAGTTTCACATGGATAATTTCTATAGGAAATTGACCAATATATAATGAATATATAGATCTTCTCACCTCTCACATATATTTCTCTATATTTTTACATCTCATCGATGGTTTTGAAAAATTATTATAGTACATTCTAGAACTATTTGATATTATTGAAGAGATGAATAATTATTGAAATAATCCATCCTTCTATCCTAAAAATATTAATTTTTATCTTTCAATCTATAAAGGTACTAATACTATATTTATAGTGTTTGGAATGGTGATCTTATAAATGGAATGGGGTCATGAAAAATATAATGGGGTTTTCCCACTTACAAAGTTTTTATCCTCCAACCATTTTTCATTTATTCCTTAAACCTATGAGTTACATGGGGGTCGTATCAAGTGGAATACAGGTTGTGCTACTCACTAGAGTTCATTTAATTCAATACATAGAGTTAGTTACAAAATGGAATGGACCATATAAATTGAGTGTGAGGTTCTTTCCATATGTTCATGTGTCATTCCAATTTATTTTATTTAGAGGCTATTTTCATTTAATTATAAACTATGATTTATAAACGAATTCTAATGATAAGAATTGGTAATTATATTCATTAGGATATTTATTTCAATGGGAATACAGTTACATCATTTTTTAATTTAATATTAATATTACTACAAGATGGGATTGACTAAGGAACTAGGGAAAAAGAGATAGGTTGGGTCACAACTAGATCAGAAAGGTTAAACCATAATGAACTCAGGATCGGTCTGGTTATAACTTGATTAGGTGGGTTGGGCCTTAAGGTACTCACATGAGGAGGGTTTAGTCTGAAAAATAAAAAAGATAAGTTGATGGAATATGGGAGACTATCCGGGACATCATTACTAGGGTGGGGAGCCTTCATGTGAGGAAATGCTGAGAATGATTTCTAATAGTCGATCTCCGAAAGCATAAAATTAAAGGGTTGGGCTGCTGCATTAATTATAATGGAGACTCGAGAATTGGTTGAGTAGTTGTTTGAATTTGTGTCACCAATAGGGGTTACATTTAATGGATATATGTGATCCAAATGGATATATATTTTAGAAAAAAATGCATTGACACTCCAGAAGGTAACCAATACACCAAAATAGGAAGCAGACATATGGGAATAGACTACAATGCACGTCAAAACTATGGTATGAGTTATTTCCATATGATAACATGGTTTTAGGTGAAAATCATTTTATAATCATCCTAAAGGTATTATTTTTATATAAATATAATTTTATATATGTTATGTAATAATTTATACATTGGAATGAATGAGAGTGATTCAAATAAATCCAACTAAATATTGTGTCATTCGCCCTTACATGTATATCTCGTTGTGCATATAAATGTCATTTTTCATGAAAAATGAAAATGGAAAGTCATTTTTTTCAATAGAGAATAATCAAAGGAATAAAATAAATAGGATGATGTTTCTATATTTTACCATGTGTTTTTTGAGAATTTTTAATATCCTAGAAGGATAAGTTTTTTGAATCTATATATTTTTTATGTTGATTCTTCACTATATCATTATGTTTATGACGTGTAACACCCTGATATTTTAAAAGAGTAAAATAATTTATGATACTATATTTGAAATGAAAAATTAATATTTCAATAGAATGAAACACCCTAATACTTTACGATATATTTATTTAAAAATAAATTTAACCTCCTTGATAGCTTGTGATGTATGCAACACAGGGTTTAAACGAAATACAATACTCTATTAAAGTTTTATCATTTAAAACATAACTGTTATAACCTAAACATTAAGTTAGAGGGTATGAATAGGAATAAATAAATTATTAAAATTATGGTCATATATTTATTATAAATAAAATAATCACCATTTAAATTTATTTTTAAATAAATATATCGTAAAGTATTATGGTGTTTCATTCTATTGAAATATAAATTTATCATTTCATAAAATAACTGTTATAACCTAAACATTATGTTAAAGGGTATGAATAGTAATAAATAAATTATGAAAATTATGGTCATATATTTATTATAAATAAAATAATCACCATTTAAAATAAAAATAAATGTTTTCTGAAAACTATACTTTTCAAATAAGAGGTTTAGTCACACTTTGCATGCATAATTTAAAATTAATTTTTACCAATTTTAGAAAATTTATTTTATAAAATTTAATTAATTTTTGAAATAAACATACCAAAATTATCTTTGGGTGAATTTTTTATATTTTCCCGAAATATTTGATTTTTTGATGAAAAGTGAAAAATACTAATTTTTATAAAAAATTGTCTTTTCATTTATACTATTAATAGAGTTAAATTATATTTTAAATTTATTTTAAAGTAAAATAAGTTTAATTATATTATAAAAATAAAATTTAGGTTATTTTAATCAATTTAATATTGGGTTTTTATATTAAAACCATTTACAATTAGGAAAATTTTCTCTTTGGAAAATTGTTTTTTATCGCGTCTATAGGTGTAATTTTAAATTTTATTCTTCCAATTCTATGAATTTAATTTTAAAAATTTATTCCATATTTTTAATAAAAATTATTTATATTATCTAATAATTTTTAATTAATTTTTTACCATTATGAATAGTAAAAGTAGATAAAATTAATTATTGCAGTTAAGGTAAAAATTGATTTACTGAGTGTAAAAATAAATATAAAAGGGTTAAAATGACATAAAAAATTATTAAAAACATTTTATGGAAATATGTAGACCTTATAATAAATAAGGTTCAATAATTACCCATTTTTTTGCTTTTTTCATGAAAAAAATGTGGGTGTAATTAGTTATTTTTAGAAATTCCATGTGTGTCGTCTCCCCCACTTATAAAAGGTCACCCCCTCCCCACCCCTATTAAAACATAAAAATCCATTTTTATATATGATACCTACCCAAATAAACTTCTTAATCCCCTCCCAACATCATAAACCCCATTTTTTATCATAAAGACATCCTGGGAAGGATTTTCATGGAATCTTAAAGAGGTTTTCCGAATAAGAGGTAACATTCTTAAATGATTATTTTTATTTTATTTATTATTATGAATACTTCAAATTTTATTCAAACATGATATTATAATATCACCAGTATATAAAATATAATTATAATTTATAAATTTAATTTAATAATATCTATCCATCTCCTCCTCTATCAAATGGTAAATGAAATCATTGATTGTGTGTACAGCAGGCTACCATCTCGTGAACCGATGTAACTCGTTTTCCATCAATGCATCTCATGATTGTATATAATGATGAATTTAATGTGTATATATATATAATAATTAAGATAAAATTATATTTATCTAATTATAATATCATAAATACCTTCTTACTTTACATGCCGCTTAAAATACAATAATTCCACTCGTGTGTAGGGCGGACTACCGCATTGTGAAGCGATGTTACTCATTTTCCAATAAAAAATTACATGGAAAGTAATAAGAATAAATTTAATTAATATATATGACATATATTAAATTATACTTATTCTTGAAAATTAATATACCACCCACTTTCTTACCCTTTCACTCGTTAATGGAATGATATCGTCACTCGTGCAAGCATACGACCTGCCTTCTCCGCAAAGTGATTCGATTCATTTTTCATGTCCAACCTTTAAAAATGATTCAAAAATATATATAATGAAAAATATGAATTTTTTAACATTAATATAGTTATATAGATTATGTGAATAAATAATATTCCTAATAAATAGAACTTTCATGACAAATCACGCATGAGAAGACAAGGCAATGAACACCCAATACAATAAAAATAATGAAATGTTATTAACAAATGGGTGGTAAAATGTTATAATGGGATCATATATGATATTATAAATATGAATATGGTTATCATATAAATTAATAACATGATTAAAACCATTATTAATGAGATTAAAGTTCATCCAACCAAAAGGAAGCATGAGATAAGGGTCTTCGTCTCAATTTCCCTTCATTGAGGCGTATTATAATGTTATGAACCTAAATTATTTTGGACGGTGTATATACTGAATAATTTACATACACTATCATGAATCCTCCATAAGTCATGGTATTATGAGTTTTAATTTGAATTATTTCATCCAAGGGTATTTGAATTGAAAATTACGGTGTGATAATAATTTCATAACAAAATTTCTTTTCATTGGGTAATATTACTTCTTCATTGTCTTCGATATTATTATATTATGTGTGTAATGAATTTTTAATATCTTTTTTTTAAATAGTTTTATTTGGAATTAAATTTTATACACATAATCAATTCATTGATTACTTCTCATTTCAACATTATAATCATTGTAAGACCCTGAGTTTTTATGAATTATTTTTTAAAATAAATTAAAATTCTTTAATGGATTTTATTGAATGATACACCAAGTTAATATTTATTTCTATGAAACACTAAGATTATATTTCATTGCATAAAATTCTATTTTTTTTTGTGTCACATACAATAAAGAGTTCATTTGATGGCTTTCACTACACGCAAGACCGAGTTTTACCAAACTATAATATAATATTAATATTATTATTTAATATTATTTTTATCATAAATACATTGGAATGGAGAGAATGAATAGGATTAAATAAATTATTAAAATATAAAGTTTTTACATTTTTATTAGTTATCTTTTTATTTAAAATAAAATAAGAATCATTTAAAATAAAAAGAAATGTTTTCTGAAAAATAGTATATTTTCTAAAAGATAGTTTAATCGTGTTTCGTATAAAAAATTTAAAAATAAATTTTACTAATTAAAGAAAATTTATTTGAAAAAATAGACTAAATTTTTTAAATTGGAATATCAAAATTATCTTAGGGTGAATTTTTAGTATTTTTCTGAGAAGTTTAATTTTTAGATTTATAGTGAAAAATACTCATTTTTAATTGAAAACTATATTTTTGTTTAAATAATTTATAATGATAAAATATATTTTTAATTGGTTTTAAATTAAAAATATTTCAATTATACATATATTAATACAATTTATATCCATGGAATCATTTTAAAATTAAACTTTGATATAAAAACATTGAAAACTTTTGAACATTTTTAGTTTAAAAACTCTCTTTCTCATCATGTCTGTGGGATTAATTTTAAATTAAATTTTGCCAATTTTTTTAGTTGAATTTGTAAAAATGGATTCAATATTTGGAATAAGAAAAATTTATAATGTTAAAAAATTCTAACTTAATTTTTTTCCAAATTTATTATTGAAAACAGTTAAAATTAACTGCAGTGATTAAGGTAAAAATGAGTTTACTTAGTGGTAACACTTAGAATATCAGTTGTAAAATGACCTACTAACTTGTAAATAAACACATTTTTTGGATATATTTATACATTTACCACATTATTATTGATTTTTATGAGTTATTGGGATACTATTTCACAAAAATTGACCTATATGATATGTTAAGTAATGAAAAAGACAAAAAAGAACATTCCATGCCTTTAATGTTTATAAAGGTTTGGGATAGGGGAAATACATTATATGTTTAGTTACAAATGTTATTTTTAAAGTTAAGTGAGTTTTTTATCATGATAATTTATTTTAATTATATTTATATTAAATAATTACTTTAAAATCAAAGAAATTCCCAAGAATAAATTATTTAGGTAATAATTATCTAAAATAAATGATAATAAAAATAATAAAATCTGATTAAATTGAATGAGTTATTATATTACATTAATGTTTTAGAATAATATCTCATGTTACGTAGTTTTTAACCTAATATATTCAAATTAAATTATTTTATTGAAATTTTTTATCTCAAATTAAATAAATAATGTCAAATTGACATTAATGTTATTTTATAATAAATGATATTTTATTAAATGATTTAAAATTTCAAAAAATACAATATTCTAAAAATTTGTATATAAATTTTAATAAATGTAATACATTTTCCATTAATGGTTAAATTTATCTTTTATAATGAACCTATTGACCCCTAAATAGTAAAGACTTTGTTAGCATGGTTAGGGTCAAAGAAAGGTTTTCCGCATTACATGAGCTTCTGTTAAAATCAATTTCCAAAAAACATGATATTTTTATCTTATAAATAAGATATAATATTAAGAATTAGTGGGTATAAATTTTATAATAACTCTCACTTTAATTTAGTCTTACTGGTTGAATTACCTAGGTTATAAAATTAGTTACCGTAGTGAAAACCCAAAATGGTAAAAATAGGGAAACATTGAAGTTAATGATAAATATTATAAAAATACATTTATTTTTGTTTAGTGAGAGTGATTATAAACCAAATAAACTCTCACCTACATTATTATTCAATTTTGGAGCCACATGAGGTAAGGGTGACCTCTCATTAGTGAATACTTTTGTGTATTTACAAGGATGTCATTGCTCCTCAATTGTAAAAGGCCACTCACTCTCTCCCATTCTTAACACCTATCAAACCATTTGGATTGACAAAAATCTGACCAAATCACTTTCAAACTTCTCTAACCTCATCCTAGAAGCCTTATTTTTGTCATAAATTCATCCTATGAAGGACTTTAGTTCAAACCTAAGGATGATACCTAAAGAAGAGGTAGCATTCATCAACGAGCATTTTTGTTTTATATCTTACCCCACTCCCTTAAATTATTTTTATCATCTTGATTATATATTATCATCAGTGTAATATATATACTAATAAGTTATTATACTATGGGTATTACCTACAACCACATACACTTCCATTAAATTTGTTATGAAATCATCGTTCGTGTGTATGGCGGACTATCGTCTCGCGAACCGATGTTGTTCATTTTTCCATTATCACCTCTCAAGGTTGGGAATAATTATGTAATTAATAATTATATATTATTTTTATTATTATTATACTATTATTATGATTTTATAATTTTTTTATCACATATACCTTCATGTGTTCCATTTTGTGGGAGTATGATAACATTGTTCGTGTGAATGGCACACTACTGCCTCGTGAAACAATGTGATTCGTTCACACTTTACATGGAATGTATTAAGGATGGATTTAATAAAAATATGTGATATATATGAAATAAAAATGATATTTAATTATAATATATATATATATATCATTTAATTCTCTTTCTATCAATATGAAAATAAAATGGAAACAACATTCATGTGTATGTACGACTTACCATCTCCATGAACGGTATACTTCATTTCCTATAACTAAATTTTATAGATTACTATAATTTCGTATATATTGAATATATATGATATTTATATCCAGTTTTGAATTATATATATTATGAAATAATTATCTAATTAATAGGACCCAAAAAAATAACAAGTCAAAACATATACGAAAAACAAAGTGATTATAACCTGAAACGTGACTTTAACATGGTATTGTTAATAAATGGTTAATAAAATGTCATAATAAGACCATACATTTTATTAAATATATGAATATGGTTCTGTAATATATTTATAAAAAAACTTATTTTTATTATAAAATAGGTTTTAATAAGTACAACAGAATCCAAGACTTAAGGTAATGGATTTATGTCTAACTTTTACTTTTTGTGAGACAAATGCCATGTTCACCACATGCTTCTTTTATTTGGTGTATATAATTCCCATGAATTTATTTTATTATTCATCTTCTTAAAATTATTTTTATTTATATATCCATTTTAGGGTCTATCTTTCATGGGGTTTACAGTTCAGAAGTTACCAAATCGGTAAAGGATTTTTGTCTCAATTTTTATTCTTTGAAACGTACGTTATGTTATGAACCTATATTCTTTCAATAGAAGTATATAAATAAATTTTTACATTTAATATCATGAACTTATTTATAATAATTATATTTTAAGTTAAATTTTATTTTATTCCTTCATGGGGCTTAGGATTCAATGTTACCAAAGTAGTAAATATTTTATTTTAAAATCTCTTAATTTATCAGGATTGTTTATGATTAAGTGCTTAATATTGAAATCTCATTATCTAACACTCAAGAATTATCATTAATTTTAATATCCTATGGTTATTAATGATATATTAATGTAACGGTACCATTTTTTCACTCTTTTTTACTCATGATAATTAATAAACTGTTTTTAATAAAATCTAACTTTATTTCCCTGTTTGGTCATATTTTTTTTCTTTCAAATTCATGTTTTATAAAAGTTTTTTTAAAATTTATTTTTAATTATATTTTAATATTAATTTAAAAGAACAATATTTTTAAATTTTTTATGTTTTAAAAATTGTTTTAAATAATTTTTAAAACTTCTATTATAAGTTTCAAGGTTATTTTCAAATAAAAAGGTTTTCAAGATTTTTTTTCTTTTAAAAAAATTCATGGAGAAAATGATATTCTCCTCAATAAATGTTTTAAATGATTTTTAAAATATTATTTATAAGTTTTAATGTATATTTTCAAATAAAATTACGTTTTTAATGTTTTATGTTGTAAAAAATGATTTTCAACGAAAATCTATTTTCCTTAAGAAATGTCCTAGGTAGTCTTTCAAAATTATTTTTCAACTAAGATGACATTATTTGAGGTTACTTATGCTTATTGTGGATATTATACAAGGATACCAATCATATTATTTATTTTAATGGATTATTTTTTTATGGAATTATGTTTATGAAACCCATATCTATTCCATAATTTATACCATGATAAAATGATTATGAAACCTACTTATTTTAATAGGTTATGATGATTAAATAATTATAAAACCTATATCTTTTCCATAGGTTATAATATGATGAAATGTATCTGAGACCCATTAAATTTAATGAGTTATGATATGAATAATGTTTATTATATTTTCGTATGCATATATGTGGTTTTAATTATGATATGGGTGGGACCTATGTCTATCTCTAATGTATTCGGTAAATAATTATATATCTCGTGAGATAGACATTGCTGGAATTGGGAGTGAACCTAGTACAATAAGAGAATTTTTTCATTATGATAGTTTGGGGAGTGAACCCACTGTACTATAAGGAAAATTCTACCACTAGGGATGGTAGTGTGTCTCAACCAGTAGGTGTATTCCCCATGAGGTGTTCTACTAAGTTTTGGTGATGAGACTTGACTTATAGGGAAGGATTTCATATGTTTAGGTGTATACCACAATTCCTTTTTGTATTCCTATGTTATTCTCTCATGGATTATGCTCTTGATTCCATTATGATTCATGTATTATGGTATGCTAATCTCTATTCCATGACTCAAGATTATGATCATTGATATGCAAGGCATGATCTTCAAATATTATGCTTGTGTTCTCATACTGTAACACCCCAAGGTTTTGAAAATAAATATTGAATGCATGAAACATTCAGTCCCCCTAAACAACACATTTTATAATCTATCCATTAAACACAACTTTTCCTCTACTATGTTTTAAATTTTAAAAATCGGTCATCTAGAGTTGTGACCAGCAAGTCATTTGGAGTCTCATAGAACCAACTTCATTTTTTGGTTAATAGTAACATACCCTAATGAATAGTAATATGAATAGTAATATGACCCTTATGAAGAGTAAATAATATTATTATTTTATTTTCTTAAGGTTACAAGATAATGAGATCCGGATTAATTTTTCAATGTTATATAAAATGAATTATACTTTTAAAATTGTTGTTTTTTGAATAAAATATGTTTATATTTTAAAATTAAATTAATCATATTTAGAAAATTATTTTTTAAAAATTGAGTTCATATTTTAATTATAAACATCATGAAATGGTTTGGGTGAATTTTTGGGATTTTTCAGAAATTCTTAAATTATTTATGAATAGTGAAATACAGTAAAATACCGTATATACAAATTTTCAGTTAAATACACTATTTAGGACATCATGTGGGATTTAAGGCCACTTTTTTCAGACTCACATGAACTTATTACTATTAGAGGTCACATGAAACAACATTATTGGTTTTCTTGAGGGAATTAATAAAATAATGAATAAAATATTCAAAATTTACTTCTCTTCTCCACTATAAAAACCCCCTCACTCCTTCTTCTCCTCACTCCTCTAATAATTGAATGTAACACCCAAAGATTTCATATTAAGATATCTCTTTAAATTAATTCAATAGCTTGCGCTACACGCAACACCGAGTTCGAGCGCACCACGACTTACCAAACTAGCCGTTCAAAAAGCGGTTATGAATAATATTAACTTCATTTTGAATTTTCTATACTCCATATAATTTTAACATCCATATTATGTGTTTATTAGACATAATATAAGAACAAATTCAATTTTTCAGATAAAAGAAGTATTTTTCAAAAAATGAAATGTTACCTCCTTTTAATGGTAATCCCTTTCTAAATCCAATATTTGACAATTTTATATATTTAATTTAATGAAATTAAATTCTTCTTTATAATGAGAACATAAAAATTTAGTTTCGATAAATTTTTGGTACCAATTTGATAACATTCATATTTTGATGAATAAAAAAAATACTAAATTTTAATTGAAAACAACTTTTTTAATCGAAATAATTTAAAGTGTTAAATTATTCATTTGAGTGGTTTTAAAGTATAATTACATTATATTTTTATCATTTAATATAATTTAGGTCATTTTAAATAATTTCAAATTTAAATTGGACATAAACATATGTCAATCTTTTGATAGTTTTTACTTCTTAAAAACTCGCTTTCCAGTTTTGACAATGAGAATTAATTTTAAATTAATTAATGAAACTTCTATGTTTTTAATTTTGTAAAATATACATTATTTTTGGATTTTTAATTTCAAAGTTATCTTAGGGTTAATTTTTGGTATTTTTCTGAAAACTTTCAATTTTTAATGAATGGTGAAAAACACTACATTATAGATAAAAACTGACTTTTTCATTTAAATAAGTGTTCTTAATTAAAAAATTATCTTAAAATAGATACATAATACATATATTAGTACAATTTAAGTCATTGGAGTCATTTTATAATAATATTATATATATATATATAATTTTATTGACCCATTTTAACTTCTTTTTACCCACCTTCAGGGTACATTTAGCCACGTTCTAGCCACTTTTGAAAATTTTCATAAAACATAATTTTACCACTTTGTGAATTGAATTTAAAAAATCTGAGAGACACAGTTGACATTAGTAAGAAAAATGTGGTTCAATGGTATGAAAATAATTTTTGGTGAATAGTAACTTTTGAATTTCATTTACCACAGTTAAAAGTAAATAAGGTAATTAAAGGTAAAAATAATATCAAAATTACCACAACACATGTCCCAATTCTATTGGATAAGTTTTTTTCGACCAATGTCAACCTTAGGACAAAAATATGATCTTTTTTATTCACTTGGGGTTGATTATGATATTTATCATATTTTATTTAAAGAAGAGTTAAAAGTGTTAAATTCAAATTATAAAAACTAAACCATTTTTAATATAGGTTTATACATAAGATAAATAATACTATAAATATTAATTATAAATATAAAATGATTTCCTAAATCATGGTATTTTATTTATAATTTTTAGATGTTAAATAATTAAGGTTATTTATAACACAATGATGAAGTAGTAATTACCTTTTTTATGAAAGATTAAAATAATTGATATTATAAATATCAAAATAAATGTAAATTGAAACTTTTGATGCCATACAAGAATTTTATAGGGTAATATGACATGTTAGGTTTTATTTAATGTATTTTTTGTGAATTAATCAACTTTTTATGAATTTCAAAAAAACCAAATACTAAATAGTGTCAAAATTGACATAAATGAGTTTTAAAAAAAATACTATATTATTAAATGATATAATATTCCAAAAAATATAAGGTTCGGAAAAAGGACATAAATAATGATATATATGTCATTAATGAACCACTTGTGGTTCTCTTAGAATTTTATAGTAATTTTTTTAACCATGTAATATTAAAATACAAGAAGACATTGTAAAAGTAAAACTATTTAACAAAGAGTTAAATATAAAAGATAAGGTTAATATGGTGACCTAAACTTGTATAAACCCTATTAGTTGAGATGATTTCGACCCATATCTACCTTATCCATGAAATAAATCCATTTTAATTCATAATAAACCGAATATAATTTTATAATAAAATAATATTTAAAGCTTTTCCTAAAGTGACCCACACCTCTCTTATAAAAGGGTACTTCCCCATCTCTCAAAATCACACCTCCAAAGCCATTTGGATCAGCAAAAACCTGCTCAAATATCCTCTCAAATACCCTCACTTATACCTAGAAGCCTTACTTTGATCATAAATCCAACCTAAGGATCCCTCTTGATCAAATCAAAAGGAAGAACTCGAAGAAGAGGTAATTATTTCATCAGCTCTTTCAAAGTTATTTTCTTCTCCCACTTCCTCTTTCTTTGTTGTTTCCATACCAAAATAATGAATCTAGTACCTTATACATACTGTGATGTTATTATAAATATTTTACTACCAAATTTTTTATTCTATCCATCCTATAAATGATAAAGTCACCATACGTGTGTACGTACGTCTTACCGTCTCCATGTCGTGGTGTAGTTTGTCATTCAATACATCATTATTTGGATGAGTATAATAATGAGTATAATTGATGTAAATAATAAATATAATATTTAAATGATTATTTATATATCATTTACCATCCAATTACATACAATTTCATCATCAATAGAATGATATCATCTCTCATGCATACGTACGGCTTACCATCTCCACGACGCAATGAGATTCATTTCCACATTCACCATTAAATGATGATTATAAATATATATATATATATATATATATATATTTAATAAGTATGTAATATATGAAATAATAATGCTACTTGAAATATATATATATATATATATATATATCTGTGTGTGTGTGCGTGTGTGTGTGTGCATATTTACATATATCACACTCACTTACTTCCATTCAATACGATACACTACAGGAAAATTACAATTTCGCGGCGGTTATTTTTGGATATGGTGGCGGTTTAAACTGCCATTATATGCTTATATGGAGGTTTCCAAAAACCGTTGCTAAATTGTGTGTTGGGAAACTATTGGAGGAAGTTAAAGTAGTTTAAGACCGTAGTGATGTTATAACCACCGCTAATAGAAAAATACCGACATTTAGCAGTGGTTAAAACCACCGCTAAAAAACAGATTTAAAAAAATCAGTTTATGTAGCCTCTGTACCAATTACTTGAAAATAAACCATTCCAAGAATACCAAAAGACAAACAGAATACATACTACAGTCAATATGAAAATAGATACTTAACTAAGCACAACCAAATGCATCGTTCACTGGGTAAATGAATGCAGATAAACATATCACATGGCCATTAGACCTTTAAACAAAATTATAAACAAGAATGTATGTCATATTTCATTAAAACAATGTAATTCCTAGGTTCAGCCTATTCCATCTATACCAGTTCCAACCCTAACATAACCATTCATATCAACATATATCCCACTATAATTAGTCCTAACTACTCCAAAAACTTAGGCCTCCCTACCCATACCTTATCAAACAAAATCCATCCCAATATCACATAACATTATATATAAAGGCCTACATCTAGAGAAATAAAAAAGACAAAAAACATCAAATATAGTCAATATGGAATCTAGTCCCTAAAATAAAAATCCATCCATCATAAGAAAATGGTCTTACTCGACACTATAAATTTATCTTTATTGAACAAATTTTTCAATTAAAGTCTTGGATTAATCAATTTATTTATGCTGTGTTACTAATATTGAAAATATAAATTAACTAGAATGTCCACCATCAAATATTCTTGTTTAAATAAAATTTAAAGAATAAATTCACAATAATATGCCTCTAATATTAAAAACAACATGAATTTTCAGCTTCATTCTCTTTATCCAATTCCATTTACATATTGATGAATAATTTATATAAACATGCATTAGGCATCAATTTATTTCTGTCAAATTCTAATTAAGAATATAGTAGTAAAAATCCAGATTTTATTATTTTGGAAACAAATTATAACCAAAATTACATTGCACAATGATTTTCATAATATTATACTTTAGGGGAACTTGGGTTGATATCCAATCCTTAGTTGAGTTCACATACAAATAAAACTAGAATTCAATTTAAATGAAACATTTTGATTCTCTTTATGGTTGGATGTTTCATTCACTAATATGTTATCATTAGGATGGTAGGTAGTAATTGTGGGTCTTTCGTGATTTTAGAGGCATTTGTGAGATTGTACTAGATCAATAAGTATTAAATCACTTCTCATTTAAAATAGAGATCATATGAAAATGGTAGGAGGAAACACATGGAAGTCATTGTGGGTGTTTGAGTTTTATTATGGGAGACTCCTCAATTAGGGAATCAATTATTTCAGAAGCAAATGATGTTGGCACCGAAGTTTATGGGGTTGTTAGGGATTATCAAGAGTGTCATGATAGTGGATTTCTATTTGTAATTTCCTCCAAAATATCAAGGAATGTGTGATGTTTAACATGTCTCTTATATTTAGTTTTACATTCTGGATCAAAATTATGTGATCAATTATGAAGAATTTCAGTTGGAGCCTTACCCAAAATTTATGGAGCTCTCGGTGTGAATCATAGTCTGTAGTGAGAATTTTTTTTGAAGAAAGTCAATGTCACTTGTTAGAGTCATATGATAGCATGGACGTATGCATGAAGAGTCTTACAAGTGATAGTATGATGTGCGATCTCAATAGCCCAAGTTTTTGGGTGTGAAATATAGAGGCACTACTCAAGGATGATAAATCCTCAGAGGGGGAGATAATAATGACTTGAAGTTTTCCAAAGGCCTTATGCCTTACATTCTACCCTTATTTAATTGTTTCTAAGATATTATTTTATTGGGTGAATTATTAGGTTGTTTTTTTTTGGTTTTTAATCTTTATAAAGGCCTCTAAATGGTTGTTTGGTAGGAACATAGTCATTGGAAACCATGTGGTTCTCCCCAGAAAACCATGTGTCTTGGTTGAAGAAGGATACTATATGGGGAATGGTTAGAACATAGTTTGAGATGATCATGAATAATTTACCTTGAAATATATGTGTCTCATAATAGAGGAACAAAATAATTGTTCGCAAAAAATTTACCGAATGAGAATATTCATTCATTAACGATATGCTAGAATCTCATATTAAAATAAGGAATAATGGAGAGAAATGAGTCTTAGGGAAAGTAAAAAAGACGAAGAGTATCATGAATACCAGGGAAAGTAGAAAATTTTGTTGTTCAATATTTTTTAGTATTAGAAATGGAAATGTGGTGGTAAATGAATTGGACTAGAAAATGTAGGATATGGGAGAACTGGTTTCATTATTTGAATAGAATATCTTATCTTCACTGTAAGACTAGTTGGTGGTTGTAGTTGAGGGTTTAGGGGAATCAATGTGGGTATCCTTAGAGATAATTTCTTCATTGGTTAAACAAGTAAAGACAAGTTATAATATTATTCTAGAATGTATCATGATGTGTGATAGGTTAGAAGAATGTGAAACTATTTTAGGATTGAATTTTCATATACATGGAGTGTTTATAGTTCTTAGCATGGTAATGGTCACATATTCCATGAGAGATGAGTTTATGATATCCTATAATTCTTTCAAGTGGGATGTTCACCCAGGGCTGAAAAAACTAATAAATTTACTAAAAATGAATCATAAAAAATGAATCATCACAATAAAGAGTCGACATATATGGTGCATACCACATTAGATAAATCAAGACATAAAAGGAAACATCGAAAATCAATAAAATACATAAAAGGAAACATGAGAAATCAAGAAAAATTTAGGTCATAAAAATGTTTGGTGGCTACTATGTGCCACACATGATACATATACAAACTGACTGTTACCATATTTTTCTAACATATCAACAATACTAAAAATCATTGTCCGTTGATGAACACATATCATCTCCCTCTCCACCTCCATCTCTACTTTCTACTACCACCTATAAGAACATTATATTGAAAATTAAATAGTGTTCCATATTTATATTTAAACTTAAAACCAATAAAAGTTTCCAAAGTAAATTATTTTGAATTTTTGTGATTTACCTTCTCACCACCAGTTGATGCAATATCAACGGGGGAATATCTTCTCATCTGCTGACATATATCAGTCAATGCTTTCTACAAAGTAGATATTTGAGCCCCCGGGTCTTGAACTGTGTTTCCTAGAGAAACAATCTCTCTCTGAGCATCTTTAGATATGGACTGACTATAACCAAGAGTAGATGTGGCTGCAATCCCCAGTGTCCTATCAAAGTCCTTAGATGGTATGGGTCCCAAACCCATCCCACACACTCTACCAGGATGATCCTTCCCAAGGACTTTAGCAACCGGGTCATCCTGGGAGACTCAGTAGGAATTCCCAAGATTGGCATCCCATATTTCTTTAATTCTTACCAATAAATAAAATATAAATATATATTAAAATAGTAAAAACTAATAATAAGTTATTATAATGAAAAAATGAGTTCATACCCCAACTTCTTTGGCAGGCTCATTAACAAAACTTCCATCAGATATTTTCTGAACATCCAACCACACTTTAGTTCGGGATGCATCATGCCCTAAACTCTATGAATGCATTAAACATATATAAACCAACAATTTAATATATTAAATAGATAATATTGTCTTATAAATATTTAAACTAATGAAAATATTACCAGAGTCGATCGGCTTCTAGAAAATCTTTTTGACCTCGCGGTGTGAGGGATGACTTGCTTAGCTCGTCTTGATGCATTCTTTCTTGAGAGATCCTGAAATAAATAAAATTCAATTTAATAGTAATATATTCAATCTCATATCCTATTCATATACATGTATAAATGTAAAATGTGTTTAATATAATAATATATATTTAAATACCATCTGCTTCTCATAATGATGTCTATCAACAAAAACTTTACACTGTTATTTGGGTACCCCATTGGGTAGATTCTCATACATTTTTTGGATAGTAAATGAAGTATCATTTACATCACTCCACAATATCCATTTTAAGTCTTTCCATTTATTACCATGATTTTTCAACATCCACTTTCGTGCTATCACTTCAGCAACTACAAAGTGGAAAAACATCTGTATACAGAAATTCATTTTGAACATATTAATAACATGAAATTCAATTACAGCATAATGTATTAAAATTACCTTTATTTTGGTATCAAAAAATTCATTTTTCCATCTTGGAGGCATATGTCTCCAATCATCATAAGAAATAAGAAGTTAAATTGGCTATGCTGCCAATAGGCCAAAAATTTGGCCAAGTAATCCTATAGCATCATCCGTAAGGACCCCATATGAATCAAATTGGACAACTATATTCTCTCCATTCATATACCACACATATGACATTTTTATACTTTTCTCCACATTTTCATTTTTTCATCTTTAATGAACAAACAATTTGTATAAAAAAGTGCAATAAATTTATTTATATTAAAATTTGTACCTATAACAGTGAACCTCCAGTATGCATGTGATGAACTAGAAGTGGCGCGCCGCCGCCCCACTGCTGAGGCTGCTGAAGAGGGATTCAACGACTCAGATTTTATTAAAGGGATACTGATATAGGGTGTGAGAGATAGTTCAGGGGGAGATTTTGCAGGGGGCAGGCAGCTGGTGGCTCAGATGCCATAGGGAGGGAGACAGATGGATTGTCATCTGTTGCAGTAGTGGATGAAATAGTTATCAATTCCTCCTGGGAATTCCTATCATTTAATCAAATAAAATTAAGTTCATAACATATATTTCAAAAAAAATATGAAGAAAAAAAATTAAAAATGATAATAAATGCCCAGTACTAATAAAAAAATACACATAACAATGATAATGAATGACTGCACAAATGAAATAAGTGGTTGCTGAATGAATAAATAAATGTACATACAATAATTTTTCCCTTAAATCATGTCGGTTTCCTAATCCATTACTTCATCCACTTCATTCATCCTTTCTACACTAATATTTTCAATATCAGGATGGACGAATAATTATGCTTCTTTTTGTTGATGAGATTCAATTTTAGAGGTCAAATCTTCCACTTCATCACCCATATCATACAAATCTCTTTGTATTACGTGAGCAAATACACTCCACCCTTCATCCACAACATCATTCACACAATATAACATTTTTTCTTGTGATGATAAGATATATGGATAATGCAGTTCATGCAGTTCATGCAGTTCATGCAGTTCATGACCACCAACATCCATCAAGCAAGAGAAGTTCACAGAAGTAAATTTCAAGGAATCTCTTTTAACACCTCTAATAATATCGACCCAATTGAATTTGAATAAAAAAACTGAAAAATGACCATGGTAGTTTAATTCAATAATATTAGTTATCTTTCTATAGTATCCCACTTCAGAAAATGTAAATATACCACTATTCTATGTTTTCAAACCCTCTTCTCGATCGACTGTACGAAATCTAAATCCATTCACATTATAAGTGTTGAACTTTCTAACTCGTTTTAGAGTACCTAGAGCAAGAAACATCAAAACTTATGAAAACTCTACTCAATTATTAGTATTCATGATCTAAAAAAATAAATATACTTTATTAGATTTACAAAATATATGTGTCAAACTAATATTCGTATTTATTGCAATATTTATGAACTTACACATTGTTCACACCATTCTACAAGCTCTTTATTAACATCTTTTGTTATATCTTCATCATTTCGTTCTCAACCTCTCATTGATCTCTTTGTTTGTGTCCTCAACTCTATAATAAATGAATCTGAAATTTCACTATTCAGTAGCACATATCTATGTGCTTGTAATAATTCAAATTCCTTTAGTGTCACATTTGAGGTCCTCAAAACTGATCGGCCAATAGCAGGAAATATTTTTGATTTATGATTTATTTGAGATTAATTCAAGGTGTCTTCAACATGTACAACTCGATTAAATCTTGTATCAATGTCATCCAAGTATCCAGAATAAAAGGTAAGACACTCCTCATCTAAATAGCCTTTAGCAATAGAGCCTTCTCGTTGAGCTTTATTTCTCACATATGATTTCAAATTCCCAAGATATATTTGAAATAGAATAAAGAAAATTATGCTTTTAATTAAGTGTCAAAAATTGTTTACTTATCTAAAAACATATAAATAAAGTACCTCTTAATTAGATACATCCATCGATAATGAACATGGCCTCCTAATTTAGCTTCCTCAACCAAATGCACAGTTAAATGCATCATGATAGTAAAAAACGACGGAGGAAAGATTATCTCCATTGCAAAAAGGGTCAATACAAACTTCTCCTGGAAGTTGTCAGGTTTAAATGGATGTAGAGATTTCTCACATAGTTGTCTGAAAAATGTGCATAATTAGAGTAAAATAATAGTAACTTTTTCAGGTAATAATGTACGCAATGCCAATGGTAGTAATTATTGTAACAAAATATGTGAATAGTGACTTTTCAATCAATGTAACTTACGATTCTTCATGTCAAAACACCTCAATATGTTACTTGAATACCCATTAGATACCTTCACATTCTTTAAAAATCTAAGGAATGTATCTTTATCCCTATTTTTCATTGCAAAAATTGTTGGAGCATACTTTTCATTTTCATCTGGCCATAGATCATGTTTTATGTTCATTAATTGTAAGTATTTGAGAGCATTGAGAGGATCCTTCGACTTTCCAAGCTCATTAAGAAATGTGAAAATCAAATTTTCACAAACATTCTTCTCAATATGCATCACATCAAGATTATGTCACAACAAATTAAATTCCCAATACATAAGTTTGAAGAATATACTTTTTTCTTCCATTGTTGTGTTCTGATTTCACTTGACGATGCACTTTGAACCCGTTTCCCGCTATCATTCAAATGATAAACCTTCCCAAATTTTGTTTTAATATTTTAAAGTAGTGTAAATATTTCAGAACCACTTAACAACTTTGGAGGTGCTCTATGATCAATGAAACCGTTGAATTTTGATATTTTCAGCCGAAATCGATGAGATGCATCGAGAAATCTTTGATGGCACAAGAAGAACCATTTTCTACTGTGAGGTATCCATTTGTGCTCAAAATCAAAGTTACAAACAATACAAGCCAAACCCATGTAAATGTTATAACCAGATAAATTCCCAAGCCCAGGGAAGTCACTAATGGTCCACATTAAAGCAGCATGCATTTTGAACGTTTTATTAGAAGAAGCATCAAATGTCTCAACACCGTTGCTCCATAACTCATGTAATTATTCAATCAAAGGCTGCACGTATACATAAATATCATTTATAGGAATTTTATTTCTAGGAATAATAATTGAAATGATAAAATATATTTGTTGCATACACATCCACGGAGGCAGATTGTAAGGGATCAAAACAATTGGCCAAATGTTATAACTGGTACTCAAAGTCCCAAATGGGTTGAATCAATTAGAAGAAAATCCCAATCGAAAATTCCTAGGATCATCTGAGAAATCTAGACTTAATGAATCAAATATCATACACGATTTTGAATCTCGTGGATGTATCATTAACCCATCTTTTTTATTATCTACATAATTCCACTTCATGTGTTCAGTGGATTTCGATGACATGAGTAATCTTTGCAATCAAGGCTTTAAAGGAAAGTAATGAAAAACCTTTGCAGGTGTGTTCCTTTTCTTCTTCTTCATGAAAGTATGTTAATTTTTATTTCCAACATCACCCATTGACTGCCATCTAGAAGAAGAACATTTTTTTCAATTTTGTCTACTTGAATCCTCTCACCAATAAAGCATATATTCATTGGGACACACATGTATTTTTTTATAATTCATAACAATCCTGTTAACAAATTTTTTCATATCATAAAAATACTCGGGGAATTTTGCTTCAGGAAATGCATCACGCAAAAATTCCAATATCATATACATTACCTTATTTGTAGTTCCACATAGACATTTGATATGGTACAACTTCAGCAGAAAATAAAGCTTTTAATATTTCAAACATCCACTATACAACTCTTGATTTCCATTTTCAACTAAATCATGAAATTTATTTTCCTTAGTGAAGTTTTCTCTTACATTTTTCTCCATATAATCAAGAGGAGGATCCAATGATATGTTAAAATCTTGATCTAGTTGTGTTACAATCTCAAAAACATCACTTGTCACGTTGCAATTTTTAGCACCATCATCTGGTTTTTCTGTTATGTTTTGATGTTGATAGTGGTGTCTTGTAGTGCTGAATGCATAATTTATGGGGTTTTGCATTTCATTTTCCATTTTCGATGAAGTTGGGAGCTCATTCTGTGGATTAACATTAGTGCTCAACCTTTTTGTAACATTCGTTTCTCCATGCCAAATCCAACACAAATATTGACCATGGAATTGCATCGGTATTAAATGTTCATAAACTTCATCTCTCTTCAACCATCTTCTAAATTTACATTTAGGACATGGACATCTTATTCTCCCTTCAACAGATCGATTGGAAATTGCAAAATCTAAAAACTCCTTCAAACCCTTAACATACTGAGGTGTGTTCCTCAGTAATGTGATCCAACTTTTATCCTTGTATATCACAATGTGCCTACACAATATTAAAAAAAATAAAACACATAGTTACTACTAAATAGTTAAATAGATTCATATATACTAGTTGAAAAAATATATAAATATTTTACATAAGGTTTTCCTATATAAATACATATGCTAAATCACCCACTAGAAATCCAAAGCATGAAAATTAAAAAGATCCATAAAAGAAGACGAGAACAATGATCTCATCCCTGTAGTTTTTTTGTATGTCGTCCTTCACCAAAATAGATAGACAAACTTATGATGCCATATTTGATATCACTAAGGTAAGGGCTTGATAAATCATAAAATAATTGAATAGATGTTAGGAATATAAAATGGAAACAAACTCTTACCTTAAATTATTGGCCTCAAATTAGGATTCAAATATTTGGATATGGTCTGGGGTTGAGAATTTTAGAACATGTGGGGTATCATGGTAAAGTGTTATGGGTAGAAACATGTTGTGACCCTGCGTGTGATTAAATTTTTTAGATTTGGGGTGGATCAAGGAAAATCAATGGGGGTCGAAACTTAATGTGGACCTCTGTTAGAAAGAAATTATAGTTATCCCTATGATGTTTTCCTTTTTGTATCTAAGTAGATAGGTAAGTATAGAATGTATTATTTGACCCATTAGTGGGTAGGTATATGTGGAATAACAAGGATATGAAAAAACAATGTGCTCTTTGAAATATAGAGGTTGGGTTGTCTTCTTTGTTTCTCTTGGTCCTAGTGTGGACTGTCTTGGCATGGTAGTAAAGTCTTACTATAGCAATGGAAATTGATTAGAATACATGGTTTGAATTAGATGTTATTTTGGAATGTAGCAAGGGAAATTTGAATTAGCCATTTGTAAACTCTTTTTAGGGTGTTACTAGTAAGAGAGCATGTGGCCCATGTGAATTAGAAATTGACCTTGATGGATTCATGAGAGTTGATCACATGTCATGATAGAAGTACATGTAATCTAAAATGACCAAACATATACGATAGTGTAAGATTACAGAAACATAATATAATAAAGAATATCCATTGATCATAAAGTAGGCATTTAAGAGTTTGGGGTGTGCATTAACATTTAAGAGTGAGAGTACTATATAATTATTAGGAGATAATCTAAATATAGGAAAAAGAAAATTTATATTTTATTAAATATCAAGACAATAATGAGATATTTTGGGTGATGAAATTTTTGTTAATGTTATAATACAAGTTAAAGATATATCATTCTCATTACATCCATCATGGTGATTCTAGTAGATTATATAGGCTTAGATGATTCTGGATCATGTCAAGGGTTAAATTATCAATTTGGGTGGTGAAACATGTATATCAAGTGTCTTTTTCTATTTTGTGTCCACAGTGTGGGTCAGTTAAGCATTGATTTTTCTCACTATAATAGGTAAATTAGGTTTATTTTGTAAGAAATCATAAAAAGATAAATGAATTACAGTTCATTGGTTCAACCCATCTCACTTAGACAACTCTATACCCGGGTCCATAACATGATGGTCTTGAGCATATTTTATTCACTCATAGAACAGTTACACCTTCTTTATCATTCTCTTCACCAAATTTGGTCTAAGATTAATTAAATATCTAACCTCGTTCCAACACAATAGAGTTATGTAAGAAAACTCATATGATTATTTAAAAGGATTTTTACAAATGGTTAATCAATATTTATTATCATAGTAAAACTCAACCAAAGGAAAATAATTCACCCAAGAACCTATAAAATCAAGAATAAGCATCTTCAATACATTCATTAGAATTTTCATCATTCTCTCTATATGACCTTCCATATGAGGATGAAAAGTCCTTCTTAGAAAAAATAATGAAAAAAAACATGCTACAAAATCTTCTTCAATTGGGAGGTAAATTAAGATCTTGATCATAGATGACCATTATTGAAACCACATGAATCCGCACCACAATGGGAACCTATAAATGGAAGAACATACCACAACAATCAATATTGAAAATAAATAAGTAAGATTCAAGTAATTTTAAAGAAACAAACCCAAAATCATACCACAACCACACTATAATGGTAGACAAACCTACGTGGAGCGGCGGAAAAGGTGTTCAACGGCGTCGATGGGTGGCGAGGCATGCTAAGGGGCAGCGAGAAGCGTACAGCAGAGGCAGGGGTCAAGACTGGCAGCGGGGAGGTGAGTTAGGCTTCAGGGGATAAGCAACAATGGGCGGCGAGGTGTGCTGATGGGTAGTGGGGCATGATTATGGGCGATGAGGTCACCGGTAGCACGGGTGGGGATCTGATCTAGGGTTCGGGGCTCACTGGGGTCAGGGGGAGAAGGTGGCGTCGTGGGGGTTGGGGGAGAAGGGGGGTCAGGGTCGGGTGGTGGTGGAAAGTGTCGCCACTATAAAAAAAATTGGGGGTTTAGTGGAGTTTTTGTAAACCACCGCTAAAAGACCACCGCTAAAGGTGATTTATGTTGTAGTGATATGAAAATGGAAACGGTGTTTATGCGTACGTACGGCCTACCGTCTCCATAAACGGTATTTCCATTTAAAAAATCTATCTATTATAAATATTTATATTTTGAATATATATGATATATAAATCATGTTTTATATTCTGGAAATATGTAAATCATGATCTAAGTGATACGATCAAGAATAACAAGTTAAAACACGTACGATAAAGAAAGCGATTATTACCAAAAATGTTACTTTAACATGGAAATTATTATTAAATGGGTAGTATAAAGTCATAAATGAATCATATATTATATCATAAATATTAATATGGTTCTGGTATAATTTAATAACATAATATGGTCATTATACTTGAGGCTAAACATACCCTCGACTAAAGGAAAGTAGAAGGTAAGGGTTATTTCCTCAATCTCATTATTATCCAAGATTGTTTATGTGTAAGTATTTACTAGGACATTTTTATCATCGATACCCATATTTCATAAAAATGTTTTAAAAAGGAATCTTTTAAGGTTTTATGGGAGGGTCTATTTAACTAGATCATCATTTTAAATGTTTTAAAGATTTATCTTTATAAATATTTTTAATTAATGCCCATGTTTTCAAAATGATTTTAAGTATTTATTTATATGGACATGAATGTTTTGAAATGATAATTATTTTCAAAATTTTCAAATATGTATGGGATTCTTTGATTCAAAAATCTCTTTTAAATTACTTACTTTATAAATTGTGTTACTTTTAAATGATTTCATGAAAAATGGATTCTTATCTCAAATAGTTTTACTGATCATTTTCAACTATGTCTACATCCTTTAATTGATATTATTCTTTATTGAGGTTGATATATTATAATATAATCTTCCATATTGTATATAATGAGTGATGATATTTTTGAATGTGAATATTCTATTTTTATATCATTCATGGTTTATGGTTAAAGTACTGACATTTCATATGCTAGTTTTAATACGAATGTTTATGTCATGTTTCAACATTTTCATATGAGAAATGCATTGGACTTAGAAAGTGATGGGTGGAGCCCGCTATATCTCCTCGATGCATCGGTAGGTCTCATAAGACAAACTAGTGTCTTGGAAAAAGGCCTTGACAAAATATTATTTGTATTCTTGGCACGAGGCCTTGAATAATAATTGATATTCAGGGTTAATATAAGGGAACAATGGAGTTCTCAAAGGATTATTTATGTTGTGTTGTATTTTAGAAAGTGTAATTTAATGTTCATGTATGTAATCCATTTTCTGTGACTAATAAACTAATCGATCCTTTGGGAATTGATTCCTTGTAATCATGCCAATGTATTAAAATAATACACTGACTCTGGGTAACTAGGTTCAGGGCGTTACAGCTGGTATCAGAGGAACATTCATACAAACCTTGGAAACTAGATTTAGAAGAACTTTTATTAGAGAACTATACTCTAATATAAACTTTGAGCATTAATATAGAATAAATTCCTAGAATTTTGGTAATTTTTATATTTTGTGATTTTTCCAAGAAATAAATCTCTGTCTGGATAAGAGTATGCAGAGGCAGATCTAGAACATATGTATCTAGGGGTAAAACCCAAAAACATTTCTTTGAGCTAGACTCGAACTGGAACTGGTGCATGATAATAGGCCTTGCTCCACTCTTGGTTACTACGCTCCCGGGTGATATTCTTAGAATAATTCATATTTTATTTACGAACCATTATGAAGGATTTATGAGTAAATATGTCTGAAAGGAAACCATTTTTATTATTATGAGACTAGATGTGTAAAAATCCTCAATTAATGTTTAGAATTTTTCTAGTTTTTGGATTATAAATTATGATATGATATAACCTAGTGTATGTCATCATTTAGAAATGAAACCTAGTAGAAGGAATGCGAACTCCAACAATACGTGTGATCCAAAGAGTAATAAGGATCATATCTTTCATGGTATTAAGCCAACATTTATAAGTTAAATACTCTCCCATGTATTATCATCATATAAATAAATAGTATCATGTGTTAATAAGATAAGTAAGGAATTCTATGATTCGTATAGATTTAAAGGGAAGCCAGAGAAGAAGAGGATGGTAAAGAGAAATATGGATAATGGGAATAAAGGAAAAAAGGATTTTCCCATATGTGATTACTGTGGAAAAAATAACCCTAGGAAGTGCTTGAAAGGAATGGGAGTTTGTTATAAGTGGGGAAAAAATGTACACTAAGTTTATGATTGCAAGGGTAAAAATGTTTCAAATGTACAATTATTCATCTGTGAGGAGTTGGGACACTATGTGAATCAATGTCCCAACCATCAGAGTATACCCTAAATAATTCTATTGGATAATAATCGAGTTGTGATACTACCGTAGATGAAGAGGAATGATTAATGTTCTTAAGTTGTTATTAAATAATTTTTTTCATTTGAGTATTGTATTAACTATATACAAGTTATAAGAATTATAAAGTGTATAAGGATTGTATTGTAGTACATTTTCATCAAGTATTTGAGATTTTATGGTACCAAGTAATGTGACATAGTTTCAAGTTAAACATTTTAAAAAATATATGGTTGAGAGAAAGATAAACCTTAATATGGTCCTGATACTGAGGTAGTGATTTTGGAATAAGTGATAATTGAGTTGGATAAATTATATTGGTTATTATTGACATCCTTGGAACTGATTAATGGTTTGTTTATTCCATCATTGTTGGAGTATTCAAAATTTTTGGATTTAAGAAGTATATCCAGTATTCTATAAGGAAAAAGGGAGCATGAATGTATTCAATAAGGTTTTATTGTAATTCAGGGTGTTACCATGTTTTAATAGAATACATGTTAAAGGTATTCACATGTTATTATGTGGAAAAAATATATATTCAATATGTTTACCTTCCTTATAAATTTTGGACTATGAGTTTGGAAAAAATTATTTTGGGTAAGTCTAAAGGTTGGAATAAATTAAGTTGGACTTTGGATACTGTTTTTTAAGGTTAAAATATTTCTTAAGATTATTTTTGGATTGTTATAAAAAGGAAAACTCGGAGGTTGGGCGACAACTCGTCGTGTCTGGAAAGGCTGCGAGACTTGAACTCGCAACTAAAGGGTGACAAGGGTGCATCACCTACCACTGGCCTACGTGATTTCATGGTTTGCATAATGTAGTTTTTTTTAATTTTCTAACAGATGAATTGTAGATTCATTTTTTTAAAACAATATATTATTAGGATAAATAGATTATTTTTGAGTTCTATTATCTTTTATAATGAAATATGAGTTTGTGGTAGAAATTAGTTAAAAGATGGAACACTATGTGTTAAGTATTTTTTTTCTTATTATATGAAGAAATTAATTATTAAACTTTAGGGAAAGGATCTTAAAACCAAAAATATGTTATTCTAATACCTTATGTTTTTATGAACCAATGATATTTTAAGTCATCATCAATTTATAGCTTTGAGGCCCTCAATTTTCTATTAATTGTTCACTTGTTTGTGATTGATGAACTCAATCACTTCCAATAAATATTTATGTTTTTCCTCCAATTATGTGTCTCAAATTTCCACCAATTTTCTCCTATTTTAAATCCTAATTTGGTGGTGACTTTTTCATTTCCCTTTCCCTGTTATTAAGACTAAATTTTATTAACCCTATTTCAGATTTGGGTTTTCTACAAAGGTATTTTCTATTTTTAACCTTTTATTTTCAAAAAAACAATTTTAAATTGCGAGGACACAATTTATTGAATGATGGGAGAATATAATACACCAAGATTTCATATTAAGTTATATCTTTAAATTCATTCAATAACTTTCGCTACACGCAACACTGAGTTTGAGCGCACCATGACTTACCAAAAAAGGCGTTCAAAAAGCGGTTATGAATAGTATCAACTTCATTTTAAATTTTATATAGTCCATATAATTTTAACATCCATATTATGTTTTTCTTATGAATAATATAAGAAAAAATTCAATTTTTCATATTATAGAAGTATTTTCAAAAAATGCAATTTTACCACCTTTTAATGGTGAACCCTTTTTAAATAAAATATTTGAAAATTTTATATATTAAATTTAATGAAATTAAATTCTTCTTTAGAATCAAGACAGAAAAATTTATTTTGGATAAATTTTTGTACTTTTCTAATAACATTCATATTTTTATGAATAATAAAAAAATACAAAATTTTAATTGAAAACAACTTTTTTAATCGCAATAATTTAAAGGGTTAAATTATTACTTTAAGTGGTTTTAAAGTATAATTAAATTATATTTTTATAATTTAGTATACTTTAGTTCATTGTAAATAATTTAACATTTAAATTGGTCATAAACACATGTCAGTCTTTTGATAGTTTTTACTTCTTAAAAATCCGCTTTTTGGTTTTGACAACAAGAATTAATTTTAAATTAATTAATGAAAATTCTATGTTTTAATTTCATAAAATATATATCATTTTTGGACTCATAATATCAAAATTATCTTAGGGTGAATTTTTTGTATTTTTCTGAAAACTTTCAACTTTTGATAAATAGTGAAAAACACTACGTTATAGATAAAAACCAACTTTTTCAATAAAATAATTATTTTTAAATAAAAAATATATCTTAAAATATATACATAATACATAAATTATAACAATTTATGTCATTGGAAACATTTTATAATAATATTAGATATATAAAATTTATTGAACCATTTTAACGTCTTTTTACCCACCTTCAAGGCACTTTTACCCACCTTCTAGGCACATTTGAAAATTTCCATAAAATGTAATTTACCACTTCTGTGAATTGAATTTCAAAAATCTAAGAGACACTTTTGACATCAGTAAGTAAAATGTGGTTCAATATGATGAAAATAATTTTTTGTGAATAGTAACTTTTGAATTTCATTTACCACGGTTAAAAGTAAATAATGTAATTAAAAATAAAAATAATATTAAAATTATCCCAACACATGTCCTAATTCTATTGGATAATTGTTTTTCGACCAAAGTCAACCTTTGGACAAAAATATGATCTTTTTTTATTCACTTGGGTTAGATTGGTACATTTATCATATTTTATTTCAAGAAGAGTTAAAACTGTTAAATTCAAATTTTAAAAACTAAAACATTTTTAATATAGTGTTATATATAAGATAAATTAGACTATAAATATTCATTATAAACATAAAAATATTTCCTACATCATGGTATTTTATTTATAATTTATAGACATTAAATAATTAAAGTTATTTATGACACAATGAATAAGTTGTAATTACATTATTAGTGAAAGATTAAAATAATTGTTATTCTAAATTTCAAAATAAATGTAAATTGAGACTTTTGATGTCATACACAAATTTTCTAGGTGAATATGACATGTTAGGGTTGATTTAATGTATTTTTTCGAAGTAATCAACTTGTTATGACTTTCACAAAAACCAAATACTAAATAGTTTTAAAATATACACAAATGAGTTTTTAAAACAAATACTATATTATTAAATGATATAATATTCCTAAAATTCTAAGGTTCAACCAAAGGACTTACATAATGATATATATGTCATTAATGAACCAATTGGGGTTCTCTTGGAATTCTATAATAAGTTTGTTAACCATGTAATATAAAAATATAATAATACATTGTGAAAGTTAAACTTTTTAACTAATATTTAAATCTAAAAGATATGGTTAATATGGTGACCTAAACCTGTCAAAAACATATTGTTTGAGAGGATTTCGACCCTCACCTATCTTATAAAAGGGTACTTCCCCTTATCTCAAAATCACACCTCCAAATCCATTTGGCTCGACAAAACCCTACTCAAATATCCTCTTAAATACCCTCACTTTGACCTAAGGGCCTTACTTTGATCAGAAATCCAACCTAAGGATCCCTTTTGATCAAATCAAAATAAGCACCCGAAGAAGAGGTTATTATTTCATCACCTCTTTCAAAGTTCTTTTATTCTTCCACTTCCTATTTCTTTGTTGTTTTCATACCAAAATAATGACTCTAGTAACTTGTACATACTTTGATTTTGTTATAAATATGGTACAACCATATTCTTTATTCTATCCATCCTATAAATGACAAAGTCACCATACGTGTGTATGTGCGGCTTACCGTCTCCACGTCGTGGTGTAGTTTTTCATTCAACACCTCATTATTTGGATGAGTATAATAATGAGTATAATTTATGTAAATAATAAATATAATATGTTAATTATTATTTATATATGATATACCATCCAATTATATACGATTTCACCATCAATATAATGATATCATTGCTCGTGTGTACGTACGGCTTACTATCTCCACGACGTGATCAGATTCATTTCCACGTTCACCATTAAACGATGATTATAAATATATCTATATATAATAAGTATGTAATATATGAAATAATAATGTTGTTATATATATATGTGTGTGTATGTATTTAAATATATCTCATTCACTTACTTACTTTCAACACGATATCAAAATGGAAACGGCGTTTATGCATACGTACGACCTGCCGTCTCTATAAACGGTGTTTTCATTTCATAAATCTGTCTATTGTAATTATTATATTCTGAATATATATGATAAATAAATAATTTTTTATATTCTGGAAGTATGTAAATCATGATCTAAGTGATACGATCAAAAATAAAATGTTAAAACACGTACGATAAAGAAAGCGATTATTTCTTAAAATGTTACTTTAAGATGGAAATTATTATTAAATGGGTAGTATAAAGTCATAAATGAATCATATATTATATCATAAATATTAATATGGTTCTGGTATAATTTAATAACAAAATATGGTCATTATACAGGAGTCTAAACGTACCCTCGACTAAAGGAATGTACAAGGTGAGGGTTATTTCCTCAATCTCCTTATTATCCAAGATTGTTTATGTGTAAGTATTTACTGGGAAATTTTTATCATCGATACCCATTTTTCATAAAAATGTTTTTTAAAGGAATCTTTTAAGGTTTATGGGAGGTTCTATTTAACTAGATCATCTTTTTAAATGTTTTAAATATTTATCTTTCTAAATCTTTTTAATTAATGTCCATGTTTTCAAAATGATTTTATGGATTTATTTATATGGACATGAATGTTTTGAAATGATAATTCTTTTCAAAATTTTAAAAGTGTTATGGGACACTTTGATTCAAAAATATCTTTTAAATTACTTCCTTTATAAATTTTGTGACTTTTAAACGATTTTATAAAAAAGGGATTTTTCTCTTAAAGAGTTTTACTGATAGTTTTCAACTATGTCAACATCATTTAATTGATATTATTCTTTATTGAGAATGATTTATTATAATAAAATCTTCTATATTGTATTAAATGAGTTATTATATGTTTGACGGTGAATGTGCTATTTTTATACCATTCATGGTTTATGGTTAAAGTATTGACTTTTTTTATTCCATTTTTAATACAAATGTTTATGTTATTTTTCAACATTTTCAAATAAGGAATGCATTAGACTTAGTAAGTGATGGGTGTAGCCCGCTATAGCTCCTCGATGCATCGGTTGGTCTCATGAGACAAACTAGTTTCTTGGAACAAGTCCTTAACAAAATCTTATTTGTAGTCTTGGCATGAGGCCTTGACTATGTGGTTATGATGTCCGGTATTAGGCATTCCCTCATTATGAAATTAGTTATTACATGTGATTATTCGACTAGTAGAATATCTATGTGCATGTTTATATGGTAATGTTTGATTTATCTTTTCCATATTATGTTCAATTTTATGTTTAAAAGGATTTTTTTATTGCACATATTACCTTAAATGTTTATAGCTTCCGCTAAATTATTTACCCTTATTGAGCATCTGAGCTCACCCCTTTCTTATGTTTTATTTTCCCAGGATCCCAAGAAGTGTTTTATGATGGATATGAAAAATTAAGATAAGGGGACAATGGAGTTATCAAGGGATTATTAATGTTGTTTTTAATGTTATAAATTCTAATGTAACGTTCATGTATGTAATCTATTTTCCAAAACTGCTAAACTGATCCGTCCTTCAGGACTTGATTCCTTATAATCATGATAATATATTAAAATAATGCACTGAATCTAGGTAACTGGGGTAGGGGAATTACATTTAATCTCCTCAATTTTCTACCTGAATACCCTTCCCTAGTCACTCCCCACGTCCAAGAAGCTCTTGGTCTTTCCAAAAGACCAAAACCCCTTCCCTTTAAGAGATTCTCAAGGAGGTGGATTCAAGACGTAAATTCACATTTTATTTCTTTCATTTTCATTTCAATTTCCTTTCTATTGTTATCTTATCCTCACATCCTCTATCCAAATGACCATAATAACTCCATTATCATCTATATGTTGGAATTTTATCATGTGAATGGGAGAACCATCATCAATACTCTTACTCTCTCTCTCTCTCTTTTATTTTATAAATGAAATTATCATCTGTGAGGTTCCAATTTACAACCTTCATGGACGACGAAGTTTCGTTCTTTAATTTATCCTTCATTACTAGTCATGAAACCATTTTTATGGTGGACCCAGACTATAATAAATGTATTATAACCTATTTAATATTCCAGAACTATTATACATACATATTATTAAATCATATGACCAAACTAGTTCCTAATAATCAAAATACCGCTAAAATAATCTAAGTGAATGTCAATAATATTTTACCTAATTATTCATCCTCTTTAAATGTTAAAAAAAGATAGAAATTAACATTAACACTTATTTATGTTCATAAATAATATTTAATTTCAATTCTGGAGGTTTACATCCATTCCACATGAATATCCATACTCATATACAAATATACCGATCATGAAAACCAAGGAAATGAACACTCCAGGACGACGGAATTCAATCTTATAACTTATCAATAAGGACATAATGAACTTAATAAAATAATGATAAACTAAATAAATTTATAATAATTTCTGGATTAAGTTATTAATAATTCTAATTTCATATTCCATTACCTTAATTTCAAGATCAGAACACATTCGGACTTAAGGTAAGGGTTTCTTCATCTCACTTACATTTTTGTGAGATATTTTGTATTCACTAATACTAATTGTGTATGTTGTATTTATACTACTATTTATGGTTCATATCATTAATATATTTATTTTCATGATATTCAATTTATCATTTAATTATTATTAATTTTGAGGCATACGATTTAATTTATTACAAAGTTGTAAGTATTTTCCACAAGAACCTCCATTTTCATTCTGGTTGCTCTTATTCTCTACTCACCTCAATGAAATAATTTTTTATTATTATGTAATAATTATAAATTATGTTTTAATGTTATATATATCTATACCAATCATAATCCTTGTTTATTTTTTGTGGATTTACATGTTTAAAATAATCTTTCAAAAATCCTTCCAAAATGCAAGCCTGGTTCGAGGAACTTCTCGAATTCTTACCTATTTTTAAGTTCACTATATAATCTGTTTTATGCAATATTAATCTTTATAAATTCACACATTTTAACATGATAAATATATTTTGGTTCATTTATGGTTTTATTAATGAAAATGTTTCTTTGTGATTTAAAATTCTTTAATTTTTTCCTTAAACCTCACTAAAATGTTTTATTTCTAAAGCTCCCTTAAGAACTCTTTTTAAATGATTTCACCTCAATAAGACTTTATTTAAGCCTAAAATATAATTTCAATGACATTAAATTTTATTTTCCTAGATATACATATTTAAAATCTTATTTCATGGAAAATACAAAGGATTTTCCAAGAGAACACTTCTCTGCAAAGTAAAAAAGGATTTTTTTTCTAATCTCACTTTATCTTTTATGAGATATAATCCTTGTTCACCACTTAATTTTTACTTATGGTGTATGTAATGACATTTTTTATATCATATATAGAGTCTCCTTATTCTCATGATATTATAATTGATTATGATTTGACTATTTCAAGGTGGTATGGGACACTTTGGAATGTTTAAGGATTATTTTGTCAAGAATTTTTCAATAGTCTCTTTTAAAAGTATCCTCATATATGGAAACATATTTTGCTTAATATTGTACTTAATTGAGTTTTAAACCCTATTATATCATCCAAAATGTTTTATATATTGGTTTATGATTATTTTTACTGTGGATGTGCTATCTTGAAACCATTCACCATATTACTTTGAATGGTTAGCGTTTAGGATTAATGATTAGGGAAAGTTATTTACATTTCATATGTTTGTTTCAATATGAATGTGTATGTTTTTTATTTTTATCCCCATTCATAATAATAATTAATTGGACTTAGTAATTGTATTGTGGGTCCCCTTATTTCCCCTTGATGCATCACTTGGTCTTTTGAGACAAACTATGGTATTGGCACAAGGACTTGACAAAATGATTATTTATGGTATTGGAACAAGGCCTTAACAGTATGGTTATGATTTCCCGCATTATGCATTAACTCATTATGAAAATAGTATTGATGGTTTATGTGTTTATTTGACTTGTAGAATACTCATGATTATGGCATTATTTATTCATCTCTTATTCCTGCCATAATGTATTCAAATTTTTGTTAAAGGCATATGTTTTTAGTTATTCAACATGCCTAATGTTTATGTTATGATATCTTCTAAAGTATTTCTTACCCTTACATAGAATTTGAGCTCACCCCTTTCTTATGTTTCATTTTCTCAGGACATGAGAAATTTTATTATGAATGACCTATAGGGATTAGCTTAGATTTGTGGATGTTCTCAATAAAACATTTATGTTGTTTTTTTCTTTCAAGTTGTAATGTTGAACCTATGGATGTATCTGGATTTCCAAAACTACTAAAATACTCAGTACTTTGGGATTTGATTCCATGTAATCATTCAAATGTACTATAATAATGCACCGGCTCTGGGATTCTGGGGTCGGGGTGTTATAGTTGGTATCAAAGGAAGTTTAGTAGAAAACTTGGAAACTATATATATAGAAAATATATTAGTGAACAAAACCCTAAGATAGAATTTGTTGATAAGAATACAAGGACATCCTATAATTTTGGTAAGGAATATATTATGTGGTTTATCAAGAAATTGTGTCCCTGACTGGATATGAACAAGTAGAGTTGGCTCTGGCACAGATGTATCTAGGCGTAAAACCTTAAAAAATCGCTTTGAGCTAGACTCGAATGGGAATTGGTGCATCAAAATAGGCCTTGCTGCACTCTTGGTTCGACAATCCTTGGGTATATGCTTTGGTAAATTTATAAGCTTATTGCAAAAAAATATGAATTAATTATGCCCCCAAAGTAACCAAATTATATGGTTCTAGGATTTATGATGCATAAATTTATGTTATGTGTTATACCATGTTTAGAGATATAGAGAGATCGTAATTTCATGAGCTAATATATAATATGGAATTGACTAGAAATAGTGCCTAGAAGAAGGAATGAGAACTTCTCCAATGCACTTGATGTGAAGAGTAAGAAGGATCATATCTATAATGGTATAAAGACATATTTTCAAAGGAAGATTGTCTCCTACGTATACTCATAATATGAGGAAATAATATCATGTGTTAACAAGGTATATAAATAATTATCCGAGTCCAATGGCTTCGAAGGGAAGCAAAAGAATAACAGGATGGTAGAAAAATACGGGGATAAAGGGAAGAAGGGAAAGAAGGGTTTTCCCACATGTTATAATTATGGAAAGAAACACATTCGTATATTCTTGAGAGGAAAATGATTTTTCTTCATATATGGAGAAAAATTCACCATGCTCATAATTGCAAGACAAGGAAATAATTTTCCTATATTCAATGCTTCAACTACAGGGAGATGGGACACTATGTGAATCAATGTTCCAAGCATCAAAGTAATATACCCCAAATGATGATTTTGGATAATGATCAAGTAATTATGTTACTGCAGATGAAGTAGAGAGATTAATATGCCTCATCAAGAATCATTTCATTTGAATATTTTGTCAGTAATGTATTGGTTTTAAGAATTATGAGATACATAAGGATTATACTGGAGTACTATTTCATTAAGGATTTGAGGTCGTATGATGAATGGTATATATGAAAAGTGATCCAGTATAAAGTTAAATTTTTAGAAAAAAAAATATGTGATTGAGGGAAAGACAGCCCTTAATATATATCTGATGTTGAGATAATGATAAATAAATGATTGATTTGGATAAGTACTGACTACATTGGAACTGATTATTGACTTGTCGAGAAGTGGTTTATGTTATCATCGATAAAGTTTACAGCACTTTTGGATTTAAGTAATATATCCAATAACATGTATCTTACTTGAGAAATATGGAAGAATTGATGTTTCCTATATGATTTTTACAGTAATTCAAGTTATTACCATATTTTAAGAGGATACATGATGAAGTTATTCACATGTTTGGAATGTGAATTTTAGATCTAATTCTTTTTTATTAAGGGTTAATGATAAGTTCATCATAGAAATTTATAGACATTAATTATAATGTGTTGAATCTTTATATTTTGAAATTTTTTAACCATTTACGAAATGGTTTAAGTTGATCATTGTATGGGGTTTTAGAGATTAAAGTTACTACATGATGGTTTGATTATTTTTTCATGACTATGTTGTCCAAATAGAATGCATTATTTTTTAGTAACCGATTCATTTCCCTTTCCTCTTATTAATAGAATATTTTAACCATATTCTTTTTGTGGGTTTCCCACAAGAGAATTTTCAAGTATCAACCATTAACTTTCAAAGTTCAATTTCAAATTTTGAGAACAAAATTTTTGTAAGGAGGGTATAATGTAACACTCAAAGGTTTTGAAAATAAATATTGAATGCATGAGACACTGATTCCCCCTAAACAACACATTTTATAATCTATCTATTAAACATAACTTTTCCTCTACTATGTTTTTAATTTTGAAAAACAATCATCTAGAATTGTGACCAGTAAGTAATTTGGAGTCTGATAGAACCAACTTAATTTTTTGGTGAATAGTAAAATACCCTTATGAATAGTAATATAATCCTTATGAATGGTAAATAATATTATTATTTTATTTTATTACGGTTACAAGATAATGAGATCTTTATTAATTTTTCAGTGAGATATAAAACAAATTATAGTTTTAAAATTATTATTTTTTGAATAAACTATGTTTTTATTTTAAAATTAAATTAATCATATATAGAAAATTATTTTTAAAAAATGGAGTTTATTTTTTAATTCTACACATCATGAATGGTTAGGGGGAATTTTTATAATTTTTCTAAAATTCTTGAATTTTTCTGAAATTCTTGAATTTTTTATGAATGGTGAAATACGGTAAAATACCGTATATTAAAATTATCAGTTAAATATTATATTTATTACATAATGAGTGATTTAAGGCCTATTTTTTATAAATAAAATTAAATTATTACTATTTTGGTTCACATGAAATAATACTATTGGTTTTCGTGAGGGAATTAATAAAATATTCAAAATTTACTCATCTCCTCTACTATAAAACCCCCCATCACTCCATATTCTCCTCACTCCTATAAGCCTTGAATCTCCTAAAAGATCTTCCAAAATTCAATTCCCAAGTCAATACTCATGTACAATAATCTCTTGGTCTTTCCAAAAGACCAAAACCCCTTCCCTTTAATAGATTCTTGAGGAGGTAGATTCAAGAGGTAAATTCACATTTTAATTCTTTCATTTTCATTTCAAGTTCCTTTCTATTGTTATCTTCTCCTCCCCTCATCTATCCAAATGACCATGATAACTCCAGTATCATCTATATACTAGAATTTTATCATATTAATGGAATAACCATCATCAATATTTTTACTCTCTCTCTTTTATTTAATAAACGAAATTATCATCTGTGAGGTTCCAATTTACAACCTTCATGGATGACAAAGTTTCATTATTCAATTTCTCCTTCATTAATGGTCATGAAACCATTTTTATGGTTGAACCAGACTATAATATATTTATTATAACCTATCTAATATTAAGTAACCATTATATGTACATATTATTAAATCATATGACCAAACTAGTTCCTAATAATCAAAATACCGCTAAGATAATCTAAGTGAATGTCAATAATATTTCACCTAAAGATTTATCCTAATTACATGTAATAAAATGATATAAATGAACACTAAAAATTATGTATGTTCATAAATAATATTTAATTTCAATTTTGGAGATTTACATCCATTCTACATGAACATCCATACTCATATACAAATATACCAATCATGAAAACAAAGGAAACGAACACTTCGTAATGATGAAATTAAATCTTATAACAAATCAATAAAGAAATAATGAACTTAATAAAATAATGATAAAATAAATACATGTCTAATATGTTCTTAGTTAAGTTATTAATAAGTCTAATTTCATATTCCAGGACCATAAGTTCAATAGTGGAACACATTCAGACTTAAGGTAAGGGTTTCTTCATCTCACTTCCATTTTTTTGAGATATAATGTATTCATTACTACTACCTGTGTATGGTGTATGTATAATAACATTTATGGGTCATATCATTAATATATTTATTTTCATGATATTCAATTTATCATTTAGTGATTATTAATTCTAGGGTACATGATTTAATTGATTACAAAGTTGTAAGTATTTTCCACCCGAACCTCCATTTTCATTCAGGTTTCTCTTATTCTTTACTCACCTCAATTAAATAATTATTTATTCTTATATAATACTAATAAATTATATGTGAATTTTCTATATATTTGTGCCAATCATAATCCTTCTTTATTTTTGAGGTATTTACATTTTTAAAATAATCTTTCAAAAATATTTCTGAAATACAAGCTCGATTCAAGGAACTTCTCGAATTCATACCTATTTTGAAGTTCACTATATAGTATGTTTTATGACATATTTATCTTTATAAAAAATTACATGATAAATATATCTTGGTTCATTTCTATTTTTATGAATTAATATGTGCCTTTGTTCTTTAAAATCCTTTAATATTTTCCTTAAACTGCACTAAAATGTTTTATTTCTAAAGCATCTTTAAAAACTCTTTTTAAATGATTTCACCTCAATAAGACTTTATTTAAGCCTAAAATATAATTTCAATGACCTTAACTTTTATTTTCTTGTATATACATTTTTAAAATCTAATTTCATGGAAAATATAAAGGATTTTCCAAATAACTCTTCTCTCCAGAGTAAAAAGGATTTTTTCTCATATCACTTTATCTTTTATGAGATATATTCCTTGTTCACTACTTACTTATTACGTGTGGTGTATGTAATTCCATTTGGTATATCATATCAAGAGTCTCCTTATTCTCATGATATACTAAGAGATTATGATTTTAATGTTTCAAGGTGGTATGGGAAACTTTCGAATGTTTAAGGATTCTTTCCTCAAGAATTTTTCAATGGTCTCATTTAAAATTATCCTCATCTATAGAAACATACTTTGTTTAATCTTATACTGCATTGAGGTTTAACCCCTATTATATCATACACCTTTTTTTATTGAATTTTTTATGATTAGTTTGACTATGGATGTGGTATCTTGAAACCATTCACCATATTACTCTGAACGGTTAGCGTTTATGATTAATGATTGTGGAAAGTTATTAACATTTCATATGTCAGTTTAATATGAATGCGTATGTTGTTTATGTTTATTCCCATTAATAATAGGAATTCATTGTACATATTAAGTGTCGGTTGGGGCCCACTATAGCCCCTTGATGCATCGGTAGGACTCATGAGACAAATTATGGTCTTGGAATAAGGCCTTGACAAAATGATTATTTATGTTATTGGAACAAGGCCTTGAAGGTATGGTTATGATGTCCCGTATTATGAATTTCCTCATTATAAAAATAATATTGATGGTTTGAGTGGTTATTTGAAAAGTTGAATTCCCGTGATTATGGAATTATTTATTCATCCCTTATTCCTTCCATAATGTGTTCATGTTTTTGTAAAAGGCGTATGTTTTTAGTTATTCTAAATGCCTAATGTTTATGTTATGATATCTTCTACTATATTGCTTACCCTTACTAAGCATTTGATATCACCTGTTTCTTATGTTTAATTTTCTCAGGACATGAATAAGTTTATTATGAATTAATTTCAGGGATAAACTTAGAGTTGTGGATGTTCTCAATAAAACTTTTATGTTGTTTTTCCTTTCAAGTTGTAATGTTGAACCTTTGTATGTATCTGGTTTTCCGAAACTACTAAACTACTTGGTCATTCAGGATTTGATTCCTTGTAATCATGCCAATGTATTAAAATAATGCATCGGCTCTGGGCTTCTGAGATCAGGGTGTTACAAATACCCTAATGTTCATGTTATACTTACGTATCTCATTTGTTTACCATTACTAAGAATCTGAGCTCACCCTTGCTTATGTTTCCTTTACCCATGTTATGAATAACGGTTTTAAGTATGAGTTTTAAATGGGAATATATTTTTGGGAAACAATAAATATATTTCACTAAATTAGAATATTATGTTCCAAGTTTCCAAAGGCACTAAACTATTATGGTCATCAGGTGAGTGTTTGTGTAATGTAATGAATATTCATAAAAAATGATGGAATATCCATGTATGTTAAGCCCTTGGTATCTATAGTTGGTATCAAAGGAAAGGTTTAATCTACCTTTATAAATTAGGATGAGAAAAACTTTAGTGATATTCATAGGGATATTTCTAAGGATGGGTCTAGCGATGTCTCTAAGGATAAGTATAAATATGGGTTAAAGTGTAAGAAAATGTCCTAGAATTTTGGTGAATAATAGAGTGGTTTCCATGAAATTAAATCCATGTCCAGATAATACAAGTTTTTTTGTCTCTTACATAGATTTACTTAGGGGTAACAACCCTAAAAGAAATATTTTGAGATAGAATCGATCGAGAATTGGTGCATGACAACATGCCTTGCGACACACCTGGTGGGACACTCTTAGAAGATTTTCTTTAGAGATTCATAAACTCTTTATAAACAATAATGAAGAATTTAAATAGATTATGAATATTAATAAAATAGGATGAACCTAAGGTTTCATATATTAAAAATTAGGTGTTATTATTTATACATCGTATAAATGATTTTTCATGATTATGTGATTTTCCACTATGAATAGTGTTTCTTACACTATTTTTTGGTTTTAATCAATGGATGGAACCATAATAAATCAGGTTAACATTGAATATGATGGATAAATCAATGACTATGAGTAACCAAATTGAATTATGACTGGAGAGAAACATATTTTGATTATGACTAATCAGCTATTGCGATATATGATTAACAATGTGAACTTCAGTGGGATTCCTAACATAGAGAATTAGGGGAAGATTGAATTTTAGGAAATTTCATGTAGTAATGGACATAGTAGAAAGAAGACATGTATTACTACTTATCAAGAAGTTGTGAAGAAAAACTTTAATGAATATCTCAAATGGAGGGGTAGATGTTATCTATGTAGAAAAGGGGGTCTGAGAGTGAAAAAATTTCAAGGAGTTCAATGTATTATCTATAGAGAACATATTCATTACCCAAATCAATTCCCTGACCCAAGAATTTACATCAATACCAAGAAAGTAACTATTCCATTACAATCATTAAAATAGAAGTATTGAAGTATTTATGTGTTTGGATTCAAGAATTATGAATTGTTAAATATATAAGGATTGTTCCGAATAAGTTTTTTGTTAAGTATTTTAATGAATATATTAGATGATTTTGATGTACTGGAAAATTTATTTAAGGGAAAGGTGATATTTTGATTATGGTAAGTTACCCTTATTATGTTTTTTATGATAATAAAATGTTGTTTAGTTTGGATAAAGAGATGGTTGATTTGAATAAATTAAATTGGATAGTATTAATGACCTTAGTACTGATAAAGTATTTTTTGAAAAAGTAGTTTTTGTTATCATTTATGGAGTTTACAAAATTATTGTATCTGTGGAATATATCCAATAATATATGTTATATATAAGGAATGAATAATCTTGTATGTTTTCAATATGGTTTTATGGTAATTCAGGTTATTACCATGTTTTAAGAAAACACATGATGAAGATATTTACATATTTGATATGTGACAATCAAGAGATACTTTAAGATATATGGGGGATCATTTTTAAGATTATTTTTATAAATTTAGTGACCTTATTTCTAAATTTTTGTATTTTCATATTTCAAAAGGTTCAAAAGGTCAACCATTTATGAAAGGTTTTATATTGAACTTTGAATGTGGTTATAGAGATTAATGTTTTGAAATGTGAAGATTTATTCTTACTGGATAACCTTTTCTAATCATTTTATTATGATGGTAACTAAATATAGATAGAATAACTTATCATTCTATTTATGGATCTTATGATCCATTATTACTTCAAACATAAAAAATTCACCTTTGTTTATTGGTGTAAGGGATGAAGTGAAATTTGATCCCAGTATAACTGATGGATGAAATTGTTCTTATGAAATGGAATGAAATCAAGTAAGTATATCTTCTTGTGAAAATTAATCAACGTTAGGAACAATACCTTAAAATAAATATTTTATCCTAGTACCTTCATTTATGATGAATCAAATGGTCCCTTAAATCATCATAGATTTATGGTTTTTTGGTTGTTAAATTTCTATGTATCACCAACTTTCTTGTGATCAGTGATCTCTATCACTCTCTATAATTATTTATTCTTTTCTTCCATGCCCAAATATTCACTTCCCACCTATGTTATCTTGTGTGGAAACCTACTTATGAGTTACTTTGGATAACTATTATGTTTCCAACTTTAAATATTAAAAGAAAGATTTTGTATTAATTTTTACGATGTGGGTTTCTATGAAAGGAACTTACAAGTATTAAACCTTTGATGACCTAGATTAATTTTTAGGGAGAAATTCATTTTAAGGGGTGTATAAAGTAACACCCTGAGTTTTTATGAATTATTGTTTTTCGAATAAATTAAAATTATTTGATGTCTTGCATTACATGCTACACCAAGTTAAACTTGATTTATATGAAACACTAATATTATCCTGCAGTACATGCAAAACTAAGTTTTTCATATGTTACACACAATATCATGTTCCTTCAATAGACCGTCCTCCATGCAAGACTGGGTTTTAATGAAATACAATATCATGTTAATATTATTATTTAATATGATAGTTAACACCTAGTTGTTGGAATGGAAGGAATATAAATGATTAATTAACATATTAAAATAAATATTTTTTACATGTTAATTAGTTATCTATTGATTAGAAATAAGATAAGAATCATTTAAAAGAAAAAAAATATCTTTTAAAAAATGATATATTTTCTAAAAGACAATTTATTCATGCTTAGTGCACATAAATTAAAATTCAATTTTACCACTTTTAAAAAATTTATTTGATAAAATTAATTTAATTTTTTAATTAATAATATAAAAATTATCTTAGGGTGAATTTTTGGTATTTTTTTGAGAATTTTATTTTTTTAATGAATAGTTAAAATACTGAATTATAATAGAAAACTGGATTTTTGTAACCCCCCAAGGATTTAAAAATAAAATTAATATTGAATGCATGAAACATTGAGTCTCTATAAAACAAAACATTGTTATAATCGAGATAATAAACATTATTTTTTCACTTTTTTTATTTGAATTTTGAAAATATGACATACACAGTTTTGTTCGAGGTGATTTTTGGAATCTGATAGAACAAACTAAAATTTTGGTTAATAGTAACCTACCCTTATGAATAGTAACATACACTTATGAATACTAATATACCATTATGAATAGTAATGTTACCCATATGAATAATAATATGACTCTTATTAATAGTAAAATCACCCATGAAAGTATAAATAAAATTTAAGCACTTATAAATGAAGTAGAATATTTTATAAATTATTAATTAAGTATTCGTATTTTTGTGAGTGCTAAATATTTAATTACAATTTTAAATTAATTAATTAATTAATTTTCATAAAATGGGTTCCTAAATAAATATTTTTTTGTTCTATGATTTTAGGATAATTTAATGAGACCATAGTTATTTTTTGAATGTATTATAAAAGCTGTTTAAAATATAAAATCTATATTTTTCAAGTAAATAATTATTTTTTAAAAAAAATTAAATTTCAAATATTTAGAAAATTATTTTGATAAAATGGAGTCCATTTTTGTATTCTATGTGTCAAAAAATGGTTAGGGTGAATTTTTGGGATTTTTCTAAAATACAAGAATTTTTTATGAATAGTAAAATATGATAATTTACGATAAAAGCTAAATATATGGTTTATTGAGTCATAGGGGATTTAAGGCTGATGTAGTTACACCTATTTCTAACTCATGTACACTTATTACTATTTTTGGTCAAATGAATCAACTCTATTCAATGTCTTGAGCAAAAATATCAAACTAATGATTAAAACAATGAGAAACCCCCCATCTCCTCCACTATAAATAGCACCCCTCATTACCTCTTCTATTAACTCCTCTCAATCCTTGTAACTCATATAAATTATGCCCATATCTCCTTAAAATCTCCTCCTTCACGTCCAAAATCCCTTGGTCTCATAAAAATACCAAATCCTCTCCCTTAAAGAGGCTCTCAAGGAAGATTAATTCAAGAGGTAAATTCCTCTTTTCAATTCTTTTACTTTCTTCTTGAGTTCCTTTGTTTTCTTTTCTATCCTCGCCCAAATTTTATGATTACTCTATTACCTTACATTTAATTTAATGTTTTTATGATTATGGAATAATTTATTATCATCTCTCATTTACCCTTCTTTAATGCTAGTAGTAAAAAAACATCATTCGAGATATGATAATTTACCACATTCAAGGACGATGGGTTTTCAATTTCTATTACCGTCTTCAATTCTGGTAATGAAATCATTATTATATTTGAACCAGACTATAATATATTTATTATTTCTCATTTATGGTTCTGTAATCTTTTTGTACACATGGTTTTGATTTATAAGGCAAAATGAGTTCATTGTATTCAAAAACCACTAATTAACCCAAACGGTTATCATTAAATAATTTATATAATTATTCATCTTCACTCCACATAACCAAATGAAATTTACAACCATGTAACATTATTTATGTTTAATAATAACATATAACTTCAAATATGTACAACCATTCTCATTTTACATGATTCTCTGTTCATATATATAAGTAAATCGGTTATGAATACTAAGGAAGAAAATGCTCCCAAACAATAAAATTGAACCTCTTAAACCCATTAATAAGGACAAGAATGAACCTAATAAGGCTATAATAAATCAATTAAATAGATAATAAGTTCTATACATATTATTTAATTAATTTAATTTGTTTATCCAGGACACTAAGATCAAGTGAAGAACATCATCGGACTTAAGGTAAGGGTTTTCTACTCTAACCTCCATTTTCATTCGGGTCACTCTTATTCTATACTTATCTCAATTAAATTATTATTTATTCTCATTTAATCCTAAAATTTTTTGTTAATGTTATATATATGTGTATCAATTAAATTTCTTCTTTATTTTATGGGGATTTATATGTTTCAAAAGGATCTTTCAAAAAATCTTCCCAATAAACAACCCAGTTTCAAAATAACTTCTCAAATTATTACCTTTTTTCAAGTGCACTATATAATATATTTTAAGCCATAATTATTTTTTGTAAAATCAAAAAATTTATCATGAAAAAAAATATTGGTTCACCTCTGGTTTTATTAAATCAAACATTCCATTCCGCTTTAAAATCCCTTTAACATTTTCCTTAAACTACACAAAAATGTTTTACTTCTAAAGCTTTTTTAAAAAACCTATTTTTATATGATTTCACTTCAATATGACATTATTTATGCCTCAAATATGATTTATATGTACTTAAATTTTCTTTTCTAGTATATACATATTTAAAATTTTATTTCATGACATATACAAATGATTTTCCAAAAAAAGAACTCTTCTTTCTAAATTAAAAAGGATTTTTCTCATCACACTTTAACTTTTATGAGATAAATGCCTTATTAACCACTTATTCCTTGAATGTGGTGTATGTAATACCCTTTGGTATTTCATATCAAGAGTATCCTTATTCTCATGATGTTATAATTGATTATGATTTGAATTTTCAAGGTGATATGGGACACTTTGGAATGTGTAAGGATTATTTCCTCAAGAATTTTTTAATGGTCTAATTTAAAAACATATTCATATATGTATACATCCTTTGTTGAACCTCATACTATATTGTGTTTTATCTCTTAATATATCATCTATAATATGTTTTTAAAGTGTTTATTATTAGTTTTAATGTAGATGTTCTTTCTTGATACCATTCACCATGTTACTCTGAATGGTTAGTGTTTATGTTTAATGATTTTGATGTTATTTATATTTCATATGTTAGTTTTAATATGAATGTATATATTGAGTATTTTAACTTACTTCATATAAATATTTATTTTGACTATAAATTATGGGCAAGGCCTTCTATAACCCTTGATTCATCGATAGGTCTCATGATACAAACTAGTTGGTGACAAACTCTTTGAGTTTGTTTCCAAAAATCAGATAGGTTTCTACCCACAAACTTAAACCATCTCGATGGTATAATGGTTCATGTTCCAGATACCTGATTTCCAAATAATAATAATTCTATTTATTCATTATTTAGTTATTACTATCCATGATGTTTTCACTATGCCAAAATCTATGGATGCACTTTCATTCTCAGTTTATTGATGGTGTGTTTTTTTCAATTATTCACCATGCCATGATGATAATGTCTAGTTGATTATGATTCAATTATTATTTTTTCATGATTCCATTATAGGTAACCCTTATTGATTATTTGATCTCACCCCTTTCATTTATTTTCCTTCCCCATGTTATGAAGAAGAGATTACTTTTTGAGTTTTCAAGGATGCAGTTTGTTAGATTTTGTTATGTATTATATGTTGTTTTCTTCTCCTAATGTAAAATGGGATCCATGTATGTATAAAATTTCTTAAATACTTCTAAACTGATCAGTTCTTTGGGATTTTATTCCTTTTAATAGTGAAAATGTAAAAAATTAATGCACCGACTTTGGTATTTGGGGGTCGAGGTATTACAATTGGTATCAGAAGAAGTTTAGTAGAAACCTTGGTAACTGGATTTAGAAAAATTATATTAGGAAGAAAAACCCTAAGATAGATATTGAGGATAATTATATAATAAAACCCTATAATTATGGTAAGTTAGAGATTATTTGGGTATTCATATCAATACATCCCTGTCTAGATACTACAAGTGGATGTGCTTCTCGAAAAGATGTACCTAGGGGTAGAAACTCTGACAAGGTGTTTTGGGCTTGACTTGAGGTAACCTATTACACGAAAATGGGCCTTACTGTGCACCTGGTTTGGAACTCCCAGTGGATATTCTTAGGATAATTCACATTTTCTTTATAAACCATTATGAAGGATTTACTCTTCCAAAGTAACCAAAGTATATGGTTCTAGGATTTACGATGCATAAATTTATGTTATATGCTATACCATGTTTAGAGTTATAAAGAGTAAATAATTTTATGAGCTAATATATTATATGTAATTGATTAGAAATGAAACCTAGCATAAGGAATGATAACATCACTAATTCACGTTATGAAAAGATTAAGAAGGATCATATCCTTCATGGTCATAAGCCAAAATTTCAAAGGGAATTAATCTCCAAGGTATCCTCATCATATGAGGAAATAGTATCATGTATTAACAAAGTATCTAAATAATTATATGAGCCCTATTTCTTTGAAGGGAAGAAAAAGAAGAATAGGATGGAAGAGAAAAACATGGATAAAGGGAAGAAGGTAAATAAGGGTTTCGCACATGTCATAACAGTGGAAAGAATCATCCTGGAAAATACTGTAAGGCATGGGAGTTTGTTATAAGTATGGAGAAACAGGTCACCAGTCTAATGAATGAAAAGGGAAGAGAAAAATTAATGATGTTAAATGTTTCAACTATAAGTAGATGGGACACTATGCGAGTCAATGTCTCAAGCATCAAAGGAATATGCCCCAAATGATGTTACTGGATAATGATCAAGTCATGATACTGCCATAGATGAAGTGGAATGATTAATATGCCTCATAAAGAATCATTTCATTTGAATGTTTTATCAGTAATATACTTATTATAATAATTATGGAATATATGAGGATTGTACTGTAGTACTAGTTCATTAAGAATTTGAGGTCGTATGATGAATTGTACCAAGGATAAGTGACTAAGTAGAAATTTAATATCCTGGTAAAGTATATGAATGAGGTAAATACAACCCTAAACAAATTTCTGATGATTAAGATAATGATGAAGAAATGACTGATTTGGATAAGTACTCACAACCTCAAAACTGATTAACTTGTCTACAACTGGTATATGCTATCATTGATGGAGTTTAAAACATTTATGGATATAAGGAATATATCCAATAGTATCTCTAAGGATGAGTTATTATTTCCAATAAGGTTTTATGGTAATTTTAGTTATTACCATAGTTTAAGAGGGTACGTGATTAAGATATTCACATGTTTGGAATGTGAAAATTTTGGGTTTCTTCATATTGATTAAAGAAAAATAAGGTAGAAAATGCATTGAGCTGGATGGATCATGGAGTTCTAAAAAAAATGAGGATTTCCAAGGACCCCATGTACATTGATCTAGAAAGGATGAATATAAGAATGATTCTAAAGTGTTGGATCATAATCTTTTAGAACATTAAACCATTTATGAAATGGTTTAAGTTGATCATTGTATGAGGATTTATATTTTGATATCACTGCATGATGCAAATTGTGCTAAGATATGAAGTATAGAAAGTTTAGGGCACAAACAAAGGATAAGATTTTGTTTATGAAAATAGAAACATATATTTATACTCTTATAGGGTGGTTTAATTCCTCAACTCTAGGAAAAAGTCTTAAACAAAAATTTTGTCCTATTATCATTTTTTATAACTATAGTTTATGGTTTTGTGGAAATGATCTTTCATATGAGCACGTTCTCTATCGCTTTCCATCAAAACACGATGGTTTTATTATTTTTCCATGACCATGTTATCCAATTAGAATGATTAGTTTTTTAGTAATCGATGCATTTCCCTTTCCCTAGTATTAAGAGGATATTTTAACCATATTTCCGTTGAGGTTTTCCTACAAGGGAATTTTCAAGTATCAACCATTAACTTTTGAAATTCAATTTCAAAATTTTGAGGATGCAATTTTTGTAAGGAGGGGAGAATGTAACTCTCCAAGGATTTACAAATAAATTTAATATTAAATGCATGAAACACTGAGTCTCTATAAAACAAAACTTTGTTTTTTTTATTTCAGACTGAGACCTTGTCCAAAAAAGCAAGATCCCTTTATTAGTAGAAAAAAACTTACACAAGTCTGAAAGAAGAATATTTACAAAAATACTTCCTGAAAAAAGGAAGGAGATCATCTCGCACATGATCTACCCAATGCAAACCATTACCATTAACGCCTTTGTTGGAAAACTCATCTGCCAATGCATTTTCCTCTCTATAAGCAGGAGTCGCAAAGTGGTCTTTTGAGTAGATAGATTCTAGACATCTAGTCCAACCATTAGTGATCTTCCAAGAAAGATGTAAAACCCCAGTTTGAATAGCAGAGACTACAATAGCGAAGTCACATTCAATCCATAGTTTGTTCCAACAATGCCTTCCAGCTTGCTCATCTGCAATTATAACCCCAAGAATTTCCGCTTCAAGAGTAGAAGCAATACCGCATGATCCATAGATGCACCCAAGAACATTTACCTGATATTCCCTATAGACAACACCAAATCCATAGGGACCCAGATTTCCCCTTGAATCCCCATCAGAGTTTACTTTAATCCACCCATGAAAAGGATCCTGCCAAATGACTTCCATTGTACCAAGTGGAGGAATAAAGTTTCCTTTCACCCCAACCCGATTAAGCACAGAAAAATCATGAATTGAGTTTGAACAAAACACACCTTTCAAAGTTTCAACCTCTAGGATGGCTACGATAATACCTGCAAGAGCAGCACCGAAACAAAAACGTTGCAAGTCATGTCTGAATTTATTTCTTGTTGTCCATATTAGATGAACAGCCTCCCCTGCAGCAGCCTAAAAAAGATTCTGAAGTTGCACTGACAGTTTCAAAGAGCTCCAGCTTTTTATGAGATCGCCAATTTAATTGAAAAAAGGCATAGGAACTTCAAATATATCATAAATCTCCTTCCACATTGCTAAATCTGTAGCATAGCTGAGGAAAAGGTGGTCCACATCCTCCCTATATTGAAAGAACAACACACAAATGGAGTAAAGAGAAATACCACATACCTGTAGAAATTCATTAGTTGGAATTTTTTAGTGAGCCAACCTCCATGAAAGAATAGACCTAGATGGCCTTAAAAACTTTCTTTGCAGGTTACCAATCCATTTCAAGTCAATTGAACTTCTGATAGTGTTATTATAAAATTATTTGGAGGTGATAATTACATTGACTACAGGCTCCCAAACCCAAAAATCACCCCTAGGGGACCAATAATAATCATTCACAATCGAAGTGATATAATATGGAAGATTATCCATGTTACCAAGTTTATCCTTGATAGAAAAATCAAAATCCAGATTTGAATACCCCTCCAAGACCAAGTCAATCTGATGATTCCCAGTCCAATTGGATTTCCAAAAATGAAGAGAGGAATCCTTGGATATGAGCCACCGAGAGTCAATGTCAATTTTTGAAAAAAAAAATATTGAAGGTAAGCCACACCGAAGAGTTGACATAATTAAAATTACTAGTCTTGAGCATGTGGATAAACTTTTCCCGAAGAAAATTAGTAGCCTCAGATTGCATATTCATAAGCTTCCATATAAACCTGGCCTACAAAGGGTCATTTAAACCCAATAGATTTTTTATGCCCAAACCACCCTCATCATGTGACTTGAAAACATCATTCCAAGGAACCGTTTCCAACCTCCTTTCCAAAATATTTCCACTCCAAACTAAATTTTTAATAAAAGTATTGATGTTCTTAATTAAAGAAATCGGTTATTTATATACCATAAAAGAGTACACAAATTTGGGGATGATGTTTGATTTTAGAAGGAAAACCCTACCATCCATGGATAAAGATTTTCCCTTCCTTGTTTAAAGGTGTCTTTTAATCATGCTAACAATGTTAGAGAAATGAAAACCCTTTGGTCTTCCCCAGAACATGGGCACTCCCAAATAGGTGAAGGGGATATGTACTTTGAGAATGCCCAATTCTATAATGATATCATTTTTTCTGATTGATGAGAAGCCACTTCCAAAGTAAACAAAGGACTTGATCCAGCAACCCACTTGTCCAGAAACCAATTCATAGTGCATAAGGGCTCGCTTTATATTCTTGATATTTCTCTTATCCCCTTGTGTGAAAAGAATGAAATCATCAGTATATAGAAGTTGAGAGGGAGCAACAACCCCCCTTCCAGCATGAATAGACTTCAGTTTACCATTTCTAGACATGATAGAAAGAATCCTGCTGAGATAATCCTTGGTAATAGAAAAAAGGATGGTTGATAATGGATCACCCTACCTAACAACCCTTGAACAATCAAAATATCCTTTAGAAGATCCATTTATAAGCACTGAAATATGAGCAGAACTTAATATAGTTTTGACCCAAGTAACGAAAACATCATCAGAACCATACATGACTAGGATCTTGCAGATGAAACCCCAATCCATTGTATCTAAAGCTTTCTTAACATCCAATTTGAGAGAAATATTTCCACCTCTGACGGGTTTTTTAAGAAGATTAACACACTCTAAGGCAGTGATAAGACAATCCTAAATTGATCTTCCTTTGATGAATCCAAACTGATTTGAAGAAACAATTTTTCAGGAAATGAAGGAAACCCTATTAGAAAGGATTTTGCAAATGATTTTTTAAAACTGTGTTAACCAAAGAAACTGGACTGAAGAGATGAATTTCATTAGCATTCTCCTCTTTCGGAATGAGAGAAATAAATTGAGAATTCAAACCTCTAGAAAGAGATCCACCGCTGAAAGGTGAATAACTAACCTGCAAACATCAGCACTAATGAGATCACAAAAGTTTTGAAAGAAGAAGTTACCAAAACCATCCGGGCCAAGTGATCTATCATGTTTGAGGCTAAAGACAGCCTCCTTAATCTCAGGGTCAAGAGGAACAATAGTGAGAGTGGAATTGTCCTCTTGATTCTCCATTCTCGGAATCACCCCATCCATAAGATCAATCTTGGATCGAAGTCCATTGAAAAATCCTTAAAATAGGATGTGACATGCTCTGCTAGATCCACACTGTTATCAATGAGGCTATCCCCATTATTAATCAATGAAAGATGCTTGGAGACTTTCCTGGTTTTTTTAAGAGAGTTGAATAATTTTTTGTTTTTGTCACCATCCTTTAACCACTTGGCTCTAAACGATTCCCTTTGTAGTGCATCTTTCATATCAAGAAGATTGTTCAGTTTAAGGGACAACTCGGCTTCCATTGTAATTCCATCAGAGAAATCACTATTAGTGTTAAGTTGTTAAACCTTTTGAATAGAATCTTCAAGAAAAGAGATATCAGAGTCAAGGGAGCTGAAGCGATCTTTACTCCATATTCTTAAGTTCCTCTTTAGGATTTTGAGTTTAGTGATACAGGAAAAGGCATCATCCCTACAATGAACAGAGCTCCAGGTGCTATGAACAATGGAATTGCATTCTGTATGAGCGACCCAAGATTTGTTGAACTTGAAAGGAAAAGGGGGTTTGGTTTAATTCTCACTATGATCCAACAAGATGGGGTGGTGATCAAAATTGAGTCTTGAAAGTGTTGAGCATAATATAGTACCCCATGTGTCCAAAGAGGCCCCATTAACAAAGGCCCTATCAATATTAGTAGCCACAAAGATGTTAAAGTGCCTCTTATACTAGGTATATTTGGCACCTACCAGATTAATCTCAATCAAATAATTCTGATCAATACATGATCTGAATTCCCTGGAGGAGATTGAGTTGTTTTCTGCGCCCATTTTTTCATCTGGGTTCAAAATTGCATTGAAGTCCCCAAAATTAACCAAGGACTAGAGATAGTAGATTTGAGAGAAGATATATCCATCCACAGATTCATGCGATCCTGATATCTATTATGGGCATAAATGAAGGAGTTGGTAAATTGGGATCCAAGATAAGAGACCGAGAAAGTTACATGGTGATCACTAGATATAACCATGGAGGTGTTGCCAATAGAATTATGGTCCCTCAGCCATAGACTCTTGAAATCTGATAAACACCTATTGGTGTCAACAAGGTGGAACCCCAAAGTCTCCAATTTAGCAATACCAGAGGAGAATATTTTTTTTGGGCTCAGACAGACCTATAAGGATTAGTTTGTGTTGTTGAATATATAAAAAAATGGATCTACATGTCTCCATGTTACCCAAACCTTGAAAATTCCATAACATAATCTTCATTTAAATCTGGAGTTGGGATTTGAAAACCTATTATTAATACCTCCCGGTTTTTTTGGTGGTCTTCCAACCTTTTTCTTGGGAGGTGGAGACAGCAGATCACTAATATTAGCATTGCTGGACTGGGTTCCCTTCCCTTTGGACTGGGGATTAACAAAACCTATCTGGGTATCTTGATTTGAGATACTGATGGAGGAAAGCATGCATTCCTCATGCCCCGGCCTAATCTAATGTAGTATGATTGAAGCATCTTGCTCCATTGGAATGGAACAGACAACTCCCAGAAACTGACCAGTGAAGGACTGATCTATCGAGGTCTCAGATAACTCCCTAGGTGAATTCGAAGACTTTGATTCCTCAAGCCTCAAACTGTTTTCATGTAAACTGGAAGTAACAATTTTCCTTATTGGAATAGAACAGCCTTCCTTTATCTGCCAAGTGATGTACTGATCTACCTAAAGCCCAGACAACTCCTTGGAGGCATTAAGAGACTTGGATTCCTCTTTCCCCGGACTGTAATCATGCAAACTAGCTGTAACAGCTTGCTCCATTGGAATGGAACAATCGACTACCTATACCTGAGTCCCTATTGAACTATTTAACCTTCCAGAAATCATATTCTCAGATGGACTTTTATCAGAAGATGCTGAACATATCATGAAGTCTTCCATATTTGAGTTACTGATTACAGAATCAACATTTGAGGTATCTTTATCCCTCATTGACCAAACCAGGTCATTGATGTCATTACATAACTCCATATAAGTTAATTCATCTTCCATTTTCTGCTAAAGATTGAAGATCAAGTTATAAATATCCTTGGATATTACCAATTCCAAATCATCCTCCTCCTTGATTCCTTGTTCAGAGGGAGTATTCTTTGCATGGTCATCCTCTTGAGCTTCCTCCTCCACCACCATTTCTGCCCAGGTTTGCTTCATAGGGGTAGATGTGCCATGCTGAGAATTTACATGAGGTTGTGCCTTCTTGGAATCTAGAGCCTGATTATGATCCAATTGAGAGTTCGAAGGAATTTTGGAAGGTCCAGCCTAATCCCCTAGGACACTCTTCTTTTTAGGAGGCACATTTTTAGATTTCTTACTCTTATTGACTTCAGTCCATTCCATTACTTTGGGAACAGCAACCAGTTTTAGAAGAACCCTGCAATTGGAAACCGAATGACCCACCATTTTACAAACATCACAAAATGATGGAACATTCTCATACTCCACCCAAATTTCTGATCTACTCCCACAATCAATAAAAGAGATGATCTTCGATCTCTTGATTTCCAAGTTCACATCAACTAACATCCGTGCAATGAACCCCAATTCTCCCTCCATGGTTCGATGATCTATTCTGATTGGGGTGCCAATACATGATGCAAGATCATCTAGAATCTTTGGGTGCCAATAAGACCAGTTCAGACCATACAACCGCACCCATATCTGTGCATTCGTTTGCATAATTTTAAAGGGATTGAAGTTTACATCCCATTCAAAAATCTGACATACATGGTTGCATTAAGGGTGATTTTTGGAGTCTGATAGAACAAACTTAATTTTTGGTGAATAGTAACCTACCCTTATGAATAGTACCCTACCCTTATGAATAATAACTTTACCCTTATGAATAGTACTATGACCCTTATTAATAGTAACCTCACCCATGAAAGTATAAATAAAATTTAGGAACCTTATAAATGAAGTAGAAAATTTTATAAGTTATTAATTAAGTATTCGTATTTTTGTGAGTGAAAAATATTTAATTACAATTTTAAATAAATAAATTAATTAATTTTCATAAAAAGGGTTCCTAAATAAATATTTTGGTTTCCTATGATTTTAGCATAATTTTATGAGATCATAGTTATTTTTTGAAAGTATTATAAAAGTAGTTTTAAATATAAAATCTTTATTTTTCAAGTAAATAATTATTTTATTTAAAAAATAAATGTTACACAATTATAAAATATTTTTGATAAAATGGAGTCTATTTTTTTATTCTACATGTCAAAAAATGTTTTGGGTGAATTTTTGGGATTTTTCTAAAATACATGATTTTTTATGAATAGTAAAATATGATAATTTACGATAATTGCTAAATACATGGTTTAATGAGTCATAAGTGATGTAAGAAAGATGTAGGAACACTTGGTTTGAACTAACATGCACTTATAAATATTTTTTGTCACATTAATTAAGACTATTCATAGTCTTTACCAAAAATATTAAACTAACGATTAAAATAATGAGAAACCCCTCCTCTCCTCCACTATAAATACCACCCCTCCTTACCTCTTCTCTTCACTCCTCTCAATCCTTATGCCTTGTCTAAATTCTACCCACATATCCTTCTAATATCATCCCCCATGTCCATCATCCCTTGGTATCATAAAAATATCAAATCCTATCCCCTAAAGAGGCTCTAAAGGAAGATTAATTCAAGAGGTAAATTCCTCTTTTCAATTATTTTACTTTCTTTTCAAGTTCCATTGTTTTCTTTTCTATCCTCACCTCTCCTCACCCAAATGTTATGAAAATTCTAGTACCTTACATGTTCTATAATTTTTTATTATTATTTAATAATTTATTATCATCTCTCCTTTACCATTCTTTAGTGCATGTAGTAAAAAAACACCATTCGATATGTGCTAATTTACCACATTCAAGGACGATGCGTTTTCAATGTCTATTACCGTCTTAAATTCTGGTCATGAAACCATTATAATGGTTGAACCAGAATATAATATATGGTTTATGTCTCATATATGGTTCTATAATATTTTCGTACACATGCTTTTTATTTATAAAGAAAAATGAGTTCATTGTGATCAAAAACTGCTAATTAACGCAAACAGTTATCAATAAATAATTTATATAATGATTCATCTTCAATCCAAGTAACAAAATGAAACTTACAACCATTTAACCTTATTAATGTTCACTAATATCATATAACTTCAATTCGGGGCAACCATCCTCATTTTATACGATTCTCCGTTCATGTATATAAGTAAATCGGTTATGAATACCAAGGAAGAAAATACTCCCAACCAATAAAATTGAACCTCTTAAACCCATAAATAAGACCATGAATTAACTTAATAATGCTATAATAAATCAATTAAACAAATAATAGGTTCTATAAATATTAATTAATTAATTTAATTTGGTTATCCATGAGACTAATATCAAGTGAAGAACACAATTGGACTTAAGGTAAGGGTTTTCTACCCGAACCTCCATTTTCAATCTAGTCCCAATTATTCTCTACTTATCTCAATTAAATTATTATTTATTATTATTTACTCCTCATAAATTCTATTTTAATGTTCTATATATTTGTATCAATAATATTCCTTATTTATTTTGTGGTGATTATATTTTTCAAAAGGATCTTTCAAAAATTCTTCCTGATAAAGAACCTCGTTTCAAGGGAACTTCTCAAATTCTAACCCATTTTCAAGTGAAATATATAATCTGTTTTAAGAAATAATTATTTTTGTAAAATCACACATTTTATCATGAAAACTATTTTGGTTCATCTCTGGTATTATTAAATCAAACATTCCATTCCGCTTTAAAATCCCTTTAACATTTTCCTTAAACTGCACTAAAATTCTTTACTTCTAAAGATTCTTTAAAAACTCTTTTTACATTATTTCACTTAAATGGGACATTATTTATGCCTCAAATATGATTTATATGTACTTAACTTTTATTTTCTAGAATATACATATTTACAATCTAGTTTCATGAAAAATAAAAAATATTTTCCAAAAAATAACTCTTCTTTCCAAAGTAAAAAGGATTTTTCTCATCACACTTTAACTTTTATGAGATAAAAGCCTTGTTCAACACTTATTCCTTGCATGTGGATTATGTACTAACCTTTTTTATTTTATATCAAGAGTCTTATAATTATCATGATATTCTAAGGTATTATTATTTGAATGTTTCAAGGTGGTATGGGACACTTTGGAATGTTTAAGGATTATTTCCTCAAGAATTTTTCAATGGTATCATTTAAAACTATTTGCATCTATGTATACATAATTTGTTGAAACATGTACTAAATTGTTTTTTATCTATTATTATATCATATAAAATATTTTTTTAAAGGGTTTCTGGTTATTTTGACTGTAGATGTGCTATTTTGATATCATTCACCATATTACTCTGAATGGTTAGTGTTTATATTTAATGATTGGGGATGTCATTTAAATTTCATATGTTAGCTTTAATTTGAATTTATATGTTGATTATATTCAACCCTTTTGTATAAATAATTATTTGGACTTTCAGTGATGGTCGGGCCCCGCTATAGCCCCTCGATGCCTCAACAGGTCTCATGAGATAAACTAGATGGCGACAAACCCTTCGAGCTTATTTCCAAAAATTAGACAGGTTTCTACCCACAAACATAAACTATCTCGATGTTATGATGGTTCATGTACCAGATACATGACTTCCAAATAATAAGCATTCTATTTATTCATTATTCATTTATTATTATTCATGAGGTTTTCACTATGACAAAATCTATAGAGGCACTTTCATTCTCAGTTTATTGATGGTGTGTGTTTCTCAATCATTCAACATGCCATAATGATTATGTCTAGTTTATTATGATTCAATTATTATTTTTTCATGCTTCTATTATGTTTAACCTTTACTGATCATTTGAGATCACCCCTTTCATTTTTTATTTTTCCCAGGTTATGAAGAAGAGATTACTTTTTGTGTTTTCAAGGATGTAGTTTGTTAGATTTTTTATGTATTATTTGTTATTTTCTTCTTACAATGTAAAATGGGTTCCATGTATATATCAAATTTCTTCAAGACTACTTAACTGATCAGTCCTTCGGGATTCGATTCCTTATAATCATGCCAATGTAACAAAGTAATGCACTGGCTCTAGGCTTCTGGGGTCGGGGTGTTACAATTTTTTTTTTAAATAATTTAAAATGATAAAATATATTTTCAATTGGTTTTTAAGTCATAATAGTTCAATTATACGTCTATTAATCCAATTTAGTTCACTTTAATCATTTTGAAATAGAATTTTTATATAAAAACATTGTAAAGTTTTGAATATTTTCACTTTAAAAATACGCTTTCTCATCACGTCTGTGGGATTAATTTTAAATTAAATTCTGTCAGTCCTATGTATTTAATTTGGAAAAATAAATTCCATATTTGGAATAATCATAATTTATAATATCTTATAATTCCAAATTAAGTTTTTACTAAAGTGATTAGTGAAAATGGTTAAAATTAATTATAGTGATTGAGGGAAAAATGAGTTTACTTAGTGGTTAAACTTAGAATATAAGGTGTAAAATAACCTATAAACTTTTACAACACCCATTTTATGGACATATTTTGACCCTTACCACCTTAGTATCTATTTTTATGAGTTATTGGGATATTATTCCATGAAATTGGCCTATATAATAATTTAAGTAAAGAAAAATAAAAAAAGGAACCTTCCTATAATTTAATATTTAAAAAGCTTTGGGATAGGGAAAAACAACATATTTTCAGTTATAAATATTATTTTTAAATTTAAATGAGTTTTTTATCATTATAATTTAATTTAATTTTTAGAGATTAAAAAGTTACATTATGTTCTTAAGAAATGCTGATGTAGGAATTTTTTAGTTAATAATTAACTAAAATAAATTATACTAACAATATTAAAAGTGAAGTAAATTTAATTAATTATTGTCTTAAAATAATTTTTTAGATGAATATATCATGTTACATAGGTGTGCACTTAGTATATTTAAATTCCATTATTTTCTTGATATTTTTTAATTTAAATTAAATAAATAAAGTCGAAATTGACATTAATGTTATTTTATAATAAATTATATTTTATAAAATTATTTAAAAGTACTAAAACAATTATCTTTTATCAAGTGATTTTTAAATATTAATAAATATAATCCATGGTCCATTAATGTACTAGTTGATCTTTTATAATGAACATATTGTGACGTCCCAACCTGGGTGTCACACACTGGTGCCCTGAGACGGTTGGTCACATGACCTCAAGTGTGCCTCTCCATATGCCAAAGGCTCCCAACATGAAAAAAGTGTCTAATATGTAACAAGGGGATACTATACCCTCTTTATCAAATCATCACTACAGCAGAAATAAATAGACACTAACCAAATGACCTAACCAATAACTATAATAACACCATAACCAATTACATACCATTATCACATGATAAACTAAAATAGGAAAACATTAACCAAACTATAAAGTAGTAGATATTTCATTCCATATATGTGTCAAGTTTCAATATGAAAAACCTAGAATAAATACACACTTACAACTCCTAAGCGGGTCTCGACACCATGTCTGATTAACTCATCCAAACTCCATCCCAGCTTAGCCATCTAACATAGGGTTATTTCCCATATCCTATCCTGAAAACATGAAGTCTATTTGGGTACCAATCAGGTAGCCCAAGTAGGGTGTGATCACAACTCGGTAGGACACCACCAATGGCATCTAAAACAACAATCATTCAATAAGAGTGTGTGCATTTTTATAAAGAATAAAGTCCAACAAAATTAACAATTATCACCTTTCATTATTATTTACATAACCACATAAACTACCTTGGTTCATGATGACACCTAAACCATCAATACCTACTTTGGCATGTGCCGGAGTCTGAACCATATCACATAGGGAAATCACAATTCATTATAACATGGTATTTTATCAATCAATTAATTTAAATTTATATCGAACCATAGTTAATGCCAACATTTTGGGCCTATAATTCCATGTCTAGAACCCCATTGGTATTTTCAGCATCGGTCCATGTCCCATAACCCATTTATCAGTAAATCACATGTGGTATTTTGAAGCACCAGTTTGTGTCCCACACTCATAAATCAATCAATCACACATGGGATTTTTAAGTGTTAGTCCATGTCTCACACTCATTTATCAATCAATCACATATATTACATATCTCACATTTAACCCCATTAATCATCACTAAACCTTTCATCAATTATTCACATCATGGTTATCCATTTAAATTTAACAAAACAATCATGTTTCATTTCTTTAATTACATGGCATAATATGAACAATTAACTATTAAACCATTTATCAGCATTTAATCATATAAACCATTAACCCTTAAAGGTTAATCCAACAATGCCTTAATTCCCATTTTCAATAAATAAATAATCTAATTAATTAACTAATTTCATAATCCTAATATCCCACCAATTTCATAATCACAATTCAACCAATTTCAATTTCCCCAAGTTTAACCCAATATATTATCTTATGGAAATTCAATTTATCAATTCAATTTCTAAGGAAATTTACCAATAATTGAAATTGAAATTTCACAATTATATACACATAATTAGAATAATACTATGGGAATGGATAGTTGTACCACCTACCTTAAGATCATTGATGGAAGTTCACAAAAGAAGAATTCCCCAAATTGAAGCGGAATGTTTAATTGCACAATGAATAATGAGATATAGAACCAAAACCTATATATAAGATAAAAAAGAACATTTACTATTAAAAAATATATATAAACCAATGATAATGAGTAATGAACCCTTACTCTTCATCTAGAAAGTGATATTGGAGAGATATATTTCCTAACGGGAAAATATCACATAATAAAAGAGGTGCAGATCCGTCAATCAGATCATTGATTCGTAAAGAACAAACTTTAGAAGGCATTGGAACCCTTTTGAGAGATTCAAAAATGTAGGAATGGGTTTAGGTTTGATTTTGGGTGATTAAGAATTAATACTAGTGGGTTTGGTATTTTTTATAATTTTTAGGAGGATTAAAAATCCATGTGCACGGTTTCCTATATGGGGGTGTAAGGATTGTAAAAGCATGTACCATAAATGTACGCCCTTATTAGTGGGGTGCACAATTACTTCTAAAGTGGTCACAGTTTGAAAAATTGTGTGCCAAACAAGAAAACCCCACTGAATCAAGGGTTCATTTTTTCCTGGGTTGGGTACACAGTTTGGAAAAACCATGTGCCAACCATGCACTACCCAAACACCTCCCAAAAACATCCAAAATTCACCTTTTTCACCCAAAACATCCCCAAACTAAAACCCAAACAATTAATTCTCCAAACAAGGGTAAAAGATTACCTGAATAAGAGAACAAGAAATCTCTAAAAGGGTCAGGATATTAAATCTTCCCACCTTATAACAGCTCATCCTCAAGTTGTATTCTCAAGAATATCTAAGATTCCGAGGTAAAAATATGAGGTCATTGATACCGCATATCTTCTTATCTCTCCCAAATTTCCTCCTGAACATGTCCATTTTCTATAATACTCAAACTATCAACATGGTCTTTCCTCACAAAACTTTCTCACTGTGATCTATAACACGTATCGGATGCTCCTGAAAGGACACATCATTCTCAAGCTCAACAACATTAACATCGATCACATGAGAAGGGTCTAGTTGATACCATCAAATATATGGCACATGAAAAAAATATTTTATAGTATTGTACCTCTATGAAGAGCCAATATATACACCACTATCCCAATCCTCTCTACAACCTCAAAAGGTTCAACAAAACTAGGTTTCAACTTTCTCAGCCCTTGAATCCTATGGTGACCCAATCTAAGCGACACCTGAAGGAACACACGATCACTATCAGCAAACTATATGGGTCATATAGGTAGATCATCATATGAATTGTGCTGATTCTAATATATAGACATACATTTCTAAATAATTTTCACCTACTTTGATGGCTCCTATATAAGACTTGATCCTAAAATCTCTAACTCACCCACCTCCATCCAATATAGAGGTGATCTGCATGGACTACCATAAAAAGCCTCATATGGTATCATATAAATATTTTCATGATAACTTTTTTTATAAGTGAACTCAATGAGTGCTAAATGTTTCTCCCAAGAACCACCAAGTTCAAGAACACATGCTCATGGTGTATCCTCAACTACTAGAATAGTATGTTTTGACTGCCCATATATATATGGGTGGAAATACATACTCAGAAATACCTGTGTACTAAGATCCTTCTACAATCCTTGAAAAAATTGTGAAGTAAAACGTGATTCACAATCTAAAACTATACTCTATGGCACCCTGTACAGAAGGGCTATCTTCTGAATGTACAACTCTCCCAATTGATCCACTGACTAAGTCTCCCGTATAGGCAAGAAATGAGCTAATTTTATCAGTAGATCCATAACCACCCATATAGAGGCATTCTTCTAAGGCTTCCTCAGGATACCCACCATGAAGCCCATGGGAACGTCATCCCATTTCCATTCCAGAATGAACAACAGTTTTATTAAACCATTGAGTCATCCATACTCATTCTTCACCTTCTAATAGGTGTATCATCATGATATGAAACATGAAATATCCTTTTTCAGACCCATCCACCAATACTATCAATGTAGGTCATAGTACATTATGATCAAACCTGGATGCACTACCCACTTAGAGGCATTAAATTCATGCATCAGCTCCTCCTGCATACTTTTAAGCATAATAACTTGGTTCCTAAAATAGATGATTTCATCGTCATCTATGTTCTAATATGAAGGTGACTCCCCACCTTCAAGGATTTCCCCCAAGGACAAACACATTGAATCCTCATACTCCCTTTGTATGATCTGGCTCAAAAGTGTAGGATCTGCTGAAATAGATATGAGATTCATTTGATCTTAGACCTCCCAAACTAAAATATGCATATCTACCTAAAAATTCATCATATTCCACTCATAAATAGACTTATGAACTATCTGAGACTATGTTTTTATGCTCAAGGCATTAGAAACATTGTTTCCCTTACTCGGAATATATTCTATCTCAAAATCAAATGACTTCATATACTCAACCCATATTCACTAACAAAGGTTCAATTATCACTACAAAAATATATACTTTCAACTCCTATGATCGATATACACTGTAAACTTTTTTCTCAATAGGTAATACCGAAAACACTTCAAATCATAAATCACTGCCGCTAACTCGAGTTCATGCGTAGGATAATTATGTTCAAGTGGAATCAACTTCCATAAACCATACGCCATAATGCAATATCCATATATCGACAATAATCGAAGTCCTATCTTAGATGCATCACAAAACACCACATACTCCTCACCCGGATTGGGAAGGATCAAGATGGGTGCCATTTTCAACAACTTCTCCAACCCTTGGAAGGCATTATCACATGCAACAAACCATTAAAACTTGATCCCCTTATTAGTTAAGCTAGAAAGTGGTGTTTTCAATAATTAAAAGTCCCGGATGAGCCAATAATAATAGACCTCTTTCCCCAAAAAATATATGGACATCAAAAAAATTATTGGGATGATCCTAATAAACCACCACCTGAACTTTCTCTAGGACCACTAACACACCATCCTCTGAGATGATGTGACCCAAGAAATTTACCTGGTCATTCCAAAAATTGAAACTTGGATAGCTTTTCATATATCTAATGCTCTATCTATATACTAAAAATGATGCCAAGATGTTGGGAATGATCATCATGAGTCTTTGAGTATAGAAAGATGTCATCCACAAACTGATTTAGGTACAGGTGTAATATTTAGTTCATCAAGTCCATAAATATTTTCAAAGTATTCTTCATCCCAAAAAATATCACAAAAAACTCATACAATTCATACATGATTCTGAAAGTAGTATGTGGTATATCATAAGGTCAAAATATCAATTCATGATACCCTGATCACAAGTAAACATTGGATAACACATAAGCTCTAATCAATTAGTCAAAGAAATCATCAATTTGTGGAAGACTATACTGGTTCTTCACAATCATTCAATTCAACTTCTGGTAATCAAAACATAAGAATAAGTTCATGTCATCCATCTTAGAAAAAAAGACCGAAGAACCCCAATGTGACGTACTCAAAAGGATAAATCCATTATCCATAAACTCTTCCAACTGAATCTTGATATCTTGATGCTCTATTGGTGTCATTTTTTAGGTTATAATAGAAAGTTTATCAGTCCCTATCATGAGATCAATTGTAAATTAAAAATATCTTTTAAGTGGAATCCCTGAGAAGTATTCAGAAACATGCCCTAAAACGGGTCCATTGCGGGTGGAAAGTCATCATGATTTATACCCCCATCATCCAACAATAGACTAGAAACCTGAGCAGTAATCTCCCCTAGTTGCTGATGAATTGGAACTATATGTCCTTCCTAGATATCCCCCTCTCCCTGATGAGCATAATTGTCACCCTTAGGAGATGTAAAGGTTACTCTTCTATGGAAACAACCAATGTGGGCTCGGTATGCAACAAACCAGTCCATTCCCAAAATCAAGTAAAACACTAACATCCACTTCATAAAAAGATATCTCTCAATCGTACTCCTAACAATGAATCTATCATTATAACATCGCTCACAAACTCCACCATCAGACTCAACCCATTCACAATTTGTGAAGATATAAAGGAATGAGAGATGGTAGCATAAAATATGGCACTAGAATGTATAGAATATACAATATAATAGTACCTCTAACCATCAATGACCAGCCTCTTTATCCAAAATTGTAGGTTAAACTATATGTGGTTGCCCTGCCCCTCTTCCCTATGCTCTAATCTGAGACACCTAAGTTGTACCACTCTAATGATATGGGTGATCTTTCTCAAAAGTACCACATCCACTACCTTCACCACCATGACCAGTATAACTATAACTACCAGACTGATATGGGATAGTAGACCCCCTTCTAGCACTATAATTTCTCCTAGATCCATCATTACCCATCTGTCATGGATTCCTATAGAAATGATGTAGGTGACTCATCCTACTGCAAGCTCGACACTCTATCAGAGATTAGGGGAACTATATACATATGTGACATGGCCTACCGCACTGGTGGTAGATCACTCAGGTAAGGTCCTGAGTAACTGAACCTTCCTTCTGTCCACTCGGCTTTCTATCTCCCTGGATGACATTTTCATAGCGATGCTTCCTACTCTCATAAGATTTTCCTCATGGTGATCTTTCAAAAACAACATTTTCACCACTAGAATCCTCCTTCATGATCCTCTCAGATATGAGATCTTGATTCACTACCTTTGAAAACTTCTTCAGACTAAAGATGTTGACCTGGGACTTAGTATCAAATTTAATCCAATCCTGAAACTATTTTGTAGCACTAGCCTAATCCCCTGCCAATGATGGAGAGAAGCAATGCAAATCTGTAAAGTAACCAATATAGTTCATCATGGACATACTCCTCTATTTCAACCTCATAAACTATTCTTCCCTCTCCTACCTAAGAGTCTCAGGGTAAAGTTGATCCAATAACTTCTCCTAAATTTCTTTCCACACCGTATTATCTAGCTATCCATAATGAGTCTGAATGTCCCACCAACACTTCTCTTGACCATGTAACATATAAGAATATAGTTTTAATCTCTTATCTATAAGAGACTCCAAGTGGTCAAGGGTTATTTGGATAGACTAAATCTAGAACACAACTACTCAGGTCTACCCTATCTAGTTAAATTTAGAGGGTTATGTAACTAGAAATCCCCTATCAAGACAAATATACTCTTCACAACCCACCCATGTCTTTTCAAAAAACATTATAAATAAAGAAAACTCATGAAATTTTCCTCTAGCGTCCACAACTGGAACTATCAGAGCCTTGGGTTCCACTACTGGAGGAACATTTGAAACCATATCCTCCTATTCTCTAATCAACAAGAGTATTCATAGACGAATATTTCTACAATGCCAAAAAATGTACTAGGATGAAAAACACAACTTTAACACATTTTAACAATATTTATTTAAACAAGGACACAATAATTCATACCTCATACCCTTCCACATAGTCAAAACTGAGGTTCTATCACTACCCTCAACCATCCCTTGCATGGGTTATCAATCACATAGGGTAACACTTTCAGATTTCAAGTTTCCCATTAGACACCCATTTTATCCATTTTAATTCCCACATTTGGCTTCATTTTCAATTTTTAAATTTCATATTAGGAACATTTTTTCATATAATTTACACAGTTAAGGAAAAGAACATTCACTTAAATAACTTACCCAATACTTTATTTTTATGTGTTCTAAGAAAAATGAATTTTATATAATAATCCTGAGTTCCTGGGATGATGCATGTATTCTCGACTTTCGTTCCATACCAGGACATGAATAAAAAACTTTTAAAACTAAAATATCACACAACAAGTGAATCACTCGAGGTGAAATAACACTCGACTTTAATAGCACACATTAATAACAACAATCCCACCCTAATCACTTGGTTTTCTCCACATACATGGGTTAGACACTCCCATGAACGAGCTTATGACCAAGTCTTGACTCATCCTAATCTATTTTCTACCTTTCCCAAATATTAATTCAAAAGAAAATTAAAAAAATCCTTTGATAAAACTTTATGATGTCTCAACCCGGGTGTTATACACTGGTTCCCTAAGTCGGTTGGTACATAACCTTAAGCGAGCCTCCTTGTACACTAGAGGATTCCGAATATCAGCAAGGTTCTAATATATAATAAGGGGAGACTATATATAACATCCTTATCAAAGAAGCACAATAGCGTAAATAAATATACAATAACTAAATGACATAACCAATAACCAGAATAAAACCATAACCAATTACAACCCAGTATCACATGATAACCCAAAATAGGAAAATAATATTCAAACTAAAGTAGTAGATATGTCATCTCATATATGTTTCAGTGTCAATATGAAAACCCCAAAATAAAGACACATTGAGAACTCCCAAGAAGGTCCTGAAACCATGTCTGGTTCCCTCGTCCAAGATCCACCCCAACTCATCCATCTAACATAGGGATCTTTCCCTTATCTTGTCCTACAAACATGAAGTTCATTCAATCACCAATCAGGCATCCTAAGTAGGGTGTGAGTACAACTCAGTAGACCACCACCAATGGAATATAAAAAAATATCAAGTTAATAACAGTTTATGCAGTTGTATAAAGAATAAATTAAAATAAAATAAATAGTTATCACATTTAATTATTATTTACTTAACCACATAACTACTCAGGTTCCTGATGACACCTGATCCATTAATACCTGATTTGAACCGTGCCAGAGTTTGAACCATATCACATATTGAAATCAAAATTCATTATAACATGGTATTTTATCAATCATTTAAGTCCAATTCATATCATGGATACTGCGAACCATAGTCTAATACCAATATTTTGGGCCTAGAATTCCATGTCAATCACCCTGTGGGTATTTGAAGCATCAGTATTTGTCCCAAAAACCATTTATCAGTCAATCATGTGTTTCATTTGAAGCATCATTCCCTATCCCACACCCGTTTATCAATCAATCACATATAGTCTTTTGAAGCATCAGTCTATATCCAACACTTTTTTATCAATCAATCAAATATATCACATTTATCACAGTTAATCATAATTAACCCTTTTTTATTTATTTGAATCAAAATTCTCCATTACAATTTAACAAAACAATCATGGTTCATCACTTTAATTACATGGCATATTATGAACTATTCACTATTAAACAATTTATAAAAATTAAATCATATAACCCATTAACAATTCAAGGTTAATCCAATCATTCCTTAATTCTCATTTTCAATCAATTAATAATCACATTAAATGAATAATTTAATAATATTAATATCCCACCAATTTCATAATCACAATTCAAAAAATTTCAATTGCCCTAATTTTAACCCATTTTATTACCACATGGGAATTCAATTTGTCAACTCAATTTTGAATAAAATTTCTCAACCATGGAAATGTAAACTGCATGATTTCATACAAAAAAAGAAAACAAGACTATGGTATTTTAAATTTAGAACCCCTACCTCAATATCATTGAAGGGAGTTCTCCATATCATAATTCCTCAAATTGAAGCGGGGCATTCAATTGCACAATGAAGAATGAGATCTTGAACAAAAACCTATATCCAAGATCAAACAGAACAAAAAACATTAAAAGATAGATCTAAAAAAACTAAAATAAGGAATAAAGGATTCATATTAACATAAAAATAGATATGGGGGAGAGATAAAACCAAACAGTAATTGATCACATATCAGAAGAGATGCAGATCTGTTAATTAGATCTTCGACTCATCAAGAACTGATTTCAGAACCCCGTGAAACACTTATAGAGAATTCAAAAAACATAGGAAAGATTTTAGTTTTTATTGGGGGTGATTATGGATTAATACAATGGGGTTATGGATTTTCTTATAATTTTTCATAGGATTAAAAACCCACATGCACAATGTCCTGTATGGGGCTCACAGTTTGGAAAACGGTGCGCCCTAATTGTGCGCCCTTGCTAGTGGGGTGTATGGTTACTTCTAAAATGGAATATGGTTTGACAAATAGTGTTCCAACTATGAAAAACCCATTATATCAATGGTGTTCGGTATTCTAGGTTGGTCATACGGTTTGGATAAACAGTTTTCAAATCATGTACCACCCAAACACCTCCCAAAAACATCCAAAATTCACCTGTTTCACCCGAAACATCCCCAAATTAAAACCCAACCAAGTTATTATCAAAAAAGGGTAAAATATTATCTGAATAAGATCATGATAAATTTCCAAAATGTTTTGGATCTTACACATATTGACCCATAAATAGTAAAAACTTTATTATCACAATTAGGGTTAAAGTAGTGTTTTGCACATTACATGAGCTTATGTTAACATTAATTTCCAAAACACATGGGAAATCTATTTTATAAATTATATATAATATTTATAATCATTAGGTATAAATTTTTTAAGAATTATCAATTTAATTTAGTATTAATTGATACATTTTCTAGATTATAAAATTAGTTACCGTAGTGAAAACCCAAAATGGTAAAAATCGAGAAACTAAGAAGTTGAAGAAGAACATTATAAAAATGCATTTATTTTTGTGTGGTGAGGGTGTTTTTGAACCAAAAAAAAACCTAACCAATATTAATATGTAATTTGGTATCCACATGAGGTAAGGTAGACCACACAATAGTGAAGACTTTTGACTTTTTACAAGGATGCCACTCCTCCTCAACTATCAAAGGGCACCCGCTCTCCCCCATTATTCACACATCTCATGCCATTTTTATCAACCAATATCAGCCCAAATCACTTAAAAACTTCCCTCCCATAATAATAGAAGACATAGTTTTTGAATAAATATATCCTAGGAATTCATTTAGTGAAAACCAAAAAATTATACCCAAATAAGAGGTAACATTCATCAATGAGCATTTTTGTTATATATCTTCTTCCATAACATTAAATTATTTTTATATCTTGATTATATAATAAAATAAACATAATATATATAATAAATTTTTTTATGATAATGGTATGACCTACAACCACAAAAACTTCCATTAAATGGGTTATGAAATCAGCATTCGTGTGTACGGCAGACTACCGCCTCACGAACAAATGTGTTCGTTTTTTCATTACCACTTCTCAAGGTTGGGAATAATGATGGAATTAATATTTATATATTATTTTTATTAAATTTATAATATTATTATTATTTTGGAATTTTTTTATCATATTTACCTTTATGAATTCCATTTTTTGGGAGTAGGATAACATCGTTTATGTGTATGACGGACTATCGCCTCGTAAAGCGATATGATTCATTCACGCTTTACATAGAATATATTAAGGATGGTTTAAATAAATATATGTGATATATATTAAATACAAAATATACTATAATTATATATATATATATATATATTATTTAACTTTATTTCTTTGAATACGATAAGAAAATCAAAACAGTATTCATGCTTATGTACGGCTTACCATCTCCATGAATGGTGTACTTCATTTCCTGCCACTAAATTTTATGGATTACTATAAATACATATATAGTGGATATATATTATATTTATATCATGGATTAAATTATATAAATAATTAAATCATGATCTAAGTAATAGAACCAAAAAAATAACAGGTCAAAACATATACGAAAAACAAAGTGGTTATTACCTGAAACTTTACTTTAACATGGTATTGTTAATAACAGGGCACTAAAAGGTCACAAGAAAACCATATATTGTAGGATATAAATGAATATGTATTTTAAAATATGTATAATAAACTTATATTTTTCATATAGGTGTTTTGAATGAGTAAAACAGAATTCAAGACTTAAGTTAAGGGATTTACGTCTCACTTTTACTTTCTATGAGGCAAATGTCATGTTCACCACATGTTTCTTTTATGTGGTGTATATACTATACATGAATGTATTTTATGATGATTATACATAAAATAATTGGTATTTATATATCCATTTTTTTATCTCTCTTTCATGGGCTATACAGTTCAAAAGTTACCAAATCAGTAAGGGATTTTAGTCTCAATTTGCCTTCTCTGAGACGTACGTTGTGTTATGTGCCTATATTCTTTCACAATCTATATATACATCCCATTTGACATGTAATATCAGGAATTTTTTTATCCTTATGATATTTTAAGTTTCATTTTATGTTATTCTTTAATGGTTATTATGATTCAATGTTACTGAAGCAGTAAATATTTTATGTTATAATCTCATCATTTATCGGGATTGTTTATGATTAAGTCTCTAATGTTGAAATGTATTGATCTAAAACTTAATAATTATCAATAATTTTATTATTCATAGGTTATTCATGATATATTCATTTAATGGTTCCATTTTCTACTCTTTGGAACTCATTATAATTAAGAAAAAAAATTTAAAAAAATATAACCTTATTTCTCTCTTCGATCGGAAATTGGTTTCCTTAAAAAATCATGTTTAATAAAAATATTTTCGAAATTATTTTTAAATGATCCTATAATATTAATTTTAAATAAAATTAGTGTGAAAACTTTTTATTTTTTACAAATTTTTTTAAATTGTTTTCAAATCTTCCTTTATAAGTTTCAAGGATATTTTCAAAGAAAAATGTTTTCAAAATATTATATGTTTTAAAAATAATATTTCACGGAGAAAATCATATTTTCCTCAAGAAATGTTTAAATTATTTTTAAAAAATTCATTTATAATTTTTCGAGGTTATTTTAAACAAAAAGGATTTTCAAAATGTTTTACATCTTAAAAATTGATTTTCAAAGAAAAGTTATTTTCCTTAAGAAATGTCCCAATTAGTCTTTAAAAATCATTTAAGATGAAATTATTAAAGGTTACTTATTAGCGATATAATCCAAGTATACCAATCACAACTCGTCCCCCGGTGCCCATGTCGTGACTACCCCAAGCCCACCATCCATAGTCCAGGGGTTGGCGACTAACACCGGAAAGGCATTTCCATAAAATGAGAAGGCATTGCCTCAAAACCTATACCAACACACAGTCCAAGAACACAAAAAGATGCAACCACAAAGTAAAAATGCAGTATTAAAAGTGTGTACTAAAAGTAATTGGGCTGGAATACAAGCCCAACTGAAATGATACAACTAAAACAGAAAACAGCTCCTGAGATCATCCACCAAGGATCCTACCTGAAGGGTAGGTACATCTCATCTTCGTAGTTCTCCACGTCAACCAGTAACCTCTATGTGTCACCTGGTCCTGGATCCCCAAGTCGTTGGTAAATATTTTTATCATTTTCACAAGACACAACAAGGTACGGGCGAAGCCCGTGTAGGGGTGAGCATAACAATACCTAGTTGGCACCCCGAGACCCCCAAAGGTCTCTCAGAATTCCCCAAAGGAAAACCAAAAAGCATGATCTCAATCATAATGCACAAAGAAAAAGACTCATCTCAAACCAAGTATACAACTCATAGATCAGGAATAAAGCTCATTAGTCTTAAGTTATATCAATTTATTCCATTATAAAGTTTACGCAACAGAACCCCAAAGGAGTTGTTCCATTGTCGATCCACACAGGGTCGTATGTTTTCAATCCATGATGGGCCTCTCTATGGCAGGTCCTCATTAGGTCATGCACTTCTGATCCACACAGGGTCACTAGAATTCTGTTCCACACAGGGTCGCTATAATGCTCATCCACATAGGGTCGTTATAATGTTGATCCACACAGGGTCACTAAAATATTTATCCACACATGGTCTCTATAATTCTAATCCACATAGGGTCTCTATAATTTTGATCCACACAAGGTCTCTAGAATTATGATCCACACAGGGTCACTATGATGCTGATCTACATAGGTTCGCTCTTCAATTGACAGTCAGTCACATGATTCTCTGCACCTGGTGCGCTTGAGTTCCATAGTATCTACTCCTCAAGATAATGATCATGCCTCAACTTCCATGAACTTCCAAAAAGTAGTAACTCAAAGTACCTCCATGTTGTAAGGGTCCCAACTTGATAGAAGACATGTCAATCGGATGCCCGGTCTGTGAGTTATAGGCATTTTAATGCCAAGGGCCCGGTTGGATTCGGGTTCGATCCAACCCGGCTGTACTCCAACTTTCTCCAAAATTTAAAAGGAGTATCTCAAAAGGACCATCTCATTCCAAGGATTCCAGTTCCATAGACGGTTCATCAAATGGACATCTGGTTTGTGAGATACGGCCTTTTAAGTATATCTGGGCCGAAGGGTTCAGGTCTGGTTCGACCCGGTCAGACTAACCCGACATGACCCGTCTTGGGCCGACCCGACCCGGTTCAGGTTGACCCAACCCAGTCTGGGTTCGACCCAAGTCCGACTTGGCCTAGCCTGAACCGTCTGGGCCGGCGCGAGTGGGTTGGGCCGTGAGCTTGGCCCACTGGGCCATGAACCGTCTCGCCCCGCCGGGCAGCCAACCCACTAGCTGGCACGGCACCTAGCTGTGTGGCCCATATAGGGGTGGCTGCTCCACCTTCCCAAATGGCTGAAAGCCATTCGGCTTCACAATGGCTGAAAGCCATTCGGCTTCACAATGGCAGTGCCACGTGGTTTCTCCTCCCAGTTAGCCGGACCCACGGGGCGCGGGTCCCCTACGCTGCAGCTTTGAAGTCACGGCTGCCTTCTATGTGGCGCGTGAATGTGCGCTGTCTTCCACCAACTTGGATGGTCGAGAGCTGGAAGCCCCTACTGCTAAGGCTCAATGTCACATCTCCCCTCTACGGCACGTACCGGCTCGCCGCCTGCTACCATCACGTCCAGCCATTGTCGGCCACCGTTGTTGCTCTTCGGGGCTGGTCGTCGGCATCGGTCACCGGTGTCGCTGCACCGGGGCCGCACCGGTGGAACTTTCGCAGGCCACTAGGTGAGCTACGGTGGTCCATTTTCCCTACTGAATGCACCTATGGGCCTCCCAGGATGATTCCGTCACTACGTGGCTTCCGAATTCAAGTTGTTGTCAAATTCAAACTTTGCCCATGAATAATGGGATAAAAACGAATCAGCAGAGGGTCTGGGCCTTGTTCGTTTGGCCCGCGCCCTCCGTATTAACATCATATCAAGAGGGAGTAAAAGAATAAAATTCATCACAAAGATAAATTTAAACATAAGCAACCCATACCTCATATTCGGAGGATACTTCATGGTTGTGGAAGAAGAATCCACACTTGATGAACCCATCGACGTTGGTCGCCTCCGGTTTGATTCCTCCGACGTTTTCATCCAAGCTTCTGTTCTTCATTATTGGAAGATGTCACGGCACTTCGTCAGAGGTTCCTCACTTCTATGTCAAAAAACCAAACCTGATCCTCATTTAAATAGAGGGGAAATGTGATTAACGCAATGAGATATTAATGAGGTTCATTAATGAATAAACCTCTTAATATATCAATGATGTGGTTACAAAAACAAAGAGTCAGGCCATTAAATGGCTTGACAACTCAGTGGTCCCTCCACCGCTGCTCAACCATTGGTAGAATAATAAAATAACAATTTTATGTCATTTTATTATTCTTTAAAAATTACGAAAACTAAATTTTTCTCCGGACCTACTGTGGTCGAAGTTAATCCTCCCTTAAGAAAACCTCAGCACTGCGGATTCAACAGTGCCCTCAAATTTTTAATCCAAGCACCGGTTCAAAATATAGAATAATGTTGTCTGCACGTTTACTGAATGTACCTTAAAAAAAGTTAAAAATTCTATTTCAGGCACACCGGGTCTCGGAATCAAGCGCTGTAAACTTTCACAGACTCGTAATAATCCCAAATATTTTTAAAAAAATTACATGGAATTTCTTGGTCTTTACATTATCCCCACCTTAGGGATTTTCATCCCTAAAAGCTACAACAAAGCTAAGAGAACAAATGGGGGTACTGAGCAAAAATTTGAGTCTCCCGCTCCTAGGTGCTCTCCGAGAGATTCATGTGCTACCAACGAACTTTCACTAGAGGAATCGACCACCCACAAAGGATCCACTCCAATCGATCCTCTATCTCCACCGGGAACTCTGCAAACATCACCCCATCATCGATGTCCATCTCGCCCCAGTCGATAATGTGTGATGGATCATTCATGTACCTCCTCATCTGCGAAGTATGGAAAACATTATGCACCCAGTGCATATGTGGGGGAAGATCTAGATGGTATGCCACCTCGCCTACTCTACTGAGGATCTGGAAAGCTCCGATGAACCTCGGATATAGCTTTTCACCCCGACCAAACCTCTGTAATCCTCGTCGGGGTGAGACCTGTAGGAATACATGGTCTCCCTCTTCAAACTACAAGGGTCTCCATCTCCTTTTGGAATAATACATCTTCCATCTCTTTTAATTCTTTATCCTCTCTTGGATGATCTGCACCTTCCTCATGGTAGCATGTACCAACTCTGGACCCATAAGTGCTGACTTCGTTGGGTCTGTCCAGCATAGTGGTGACCTGCATGGTTGCCTGTACAGGGCCTCAAAAGGAACCATGATGATGGTGGATTGATAACTGTTTTTGGAAGATAACTCCACCAGTGGAAGGTGATCCTCCCAACTACGGACAAAATCAAGGACATAAGCATGAAGCATGTCCTCGAGTGTCTATATAGTCCGCTCCGTCTGACCATCTGTCATAGGATGGAAGGCGGTGCTCAAATGTAGATGAGTCCCAAATTCCTCCTATAATCCATTCCATAATAGGGTTGTAAAAAAAGTTTTGTGATCTTATATGATCATCCTTGGAAACCCATGAAGTTGTACAATCTCCTGTAGGTAGAGGCGTCCCAAGATCTCTACTAATCCCTACTATCGGATGGGTAGGATGTGGGCTGACTTGGTGAGTCAGTCAACGATCACTGAGATGGAATCGTGGCCCCTATACGTATGTGGTCACCCTATCATGAATTATATGGAGATACCATCCCACTTCCACTATGGTATCTCAAGTGGACGAGCTAAGCCTATTGGTACTTGATGTTCAGCCTTCACTTGCTGACAAGTGAGGCATCGTGATACGAACTCCACCACCGCTTTCTTCATCCCTGTCCACTAGTACTGACGCTGGAGGTCCTGGTATATCATCACCACACTAAGACATACTTCCAAAGTGGATGTATGGAAATCCCTCAACACCTCCTCTCGTAGTGTCATTGTTACCATAGTACGTCCTCTAAAGAGAATGACATGCTCCCCACAATCAGAAAATCTATCAAGAGCATGTCCTGAGGATATATGAGCACATCAGGCCTCATAGTATACATCTCCAAGTTGTACCTCCTTGACTCGCTGAAGGAGTGGGGGAGTAACTGTCGTTGAGTGGAGGTAGGCTTCTCCATCACTATACACGAAGGATAACTGCAACGCGGCTAGCTGCTATGTCGCCTCACTCAGCAATTGTAGACCAAACCTCTGGATGAGTGCGTCTGCCACCATGTTCTCCTTCCTAGTTGTATAGACTATCTCAAATTCATAGTCTTGGAGGAACTCCAGTAATCTCTGATGTCTCAGGTTCAGGTCCTTCTATGAGAAGATATACCTGAGACTTTTGTGATCAGAGTAAATAGTAAACCATTCACCCATCAAGTAGTGTCGCCACATCTTCAGCACAAAGACCACTATTTCTAACTCTAGATAATGGGTAGGGTTGTTCTACTCATTTTTTATCAACTACTGTGAGCTGTAGGTGATCAACGCTCGCTCCTGCATCAGGAAAGAACCTAGTCTGGTTACTAATGTGTCACAGTAGACTACATACCCAACATCCTCTTCTGGTAGCCTCAAGATGGGGGCACTTGTCAGTATCTACCTCAGCTCCTAAAAACTCTATTGTAATATATCCGTCCACACAAAGGGTTTTCCCTTCTTTGTCAAAGTAGAAAAGGGTGACTCAAATCTGGAAAAGTCAAGTGCGAATCTTTGGTAGTACCCATCCAATCCTAGGAAACTCTACACCTCAGTCACACTCCTGGGTGGCTCCTAAGAAATCACTATCTCTATCTTCGCCAGATCCACTGCAACTCCAGCCTCTGAGATAACGTTCCCCAGAAAGTGGACTTCTCATGTCCAAAACTAGAACTTCGAGAAATTTCCATAAATCTGGTGCTCTCAGAGTGTATCTAGAACTATTTGTAGGTGTGTGGAGTGATCCTCCTCTGATGCCAAGTATATCAAGATGTCTTCAATGAAGACTACCGTGAAGAGATCTATGTAAGGCTATAAGATCTTGTTCCTGAGCCCCATGAACACTTCTGGAGCATTAGTTATGCCGAAGGGCATTACCAAGAACTCATAATGGCCATATCAACATCTGAAGGTTGTCTTTGGTACATCCTCATCTCGTACCCTGAGCTGATGGTAGCCTGATCTGAGGCCTATCTTCAAAAACCATCAAGCTCCCTTTAGCTGGTTGAAGAGATCATCAATCCTCAGAAGTGGATACTTTTTCTTCACAGTCACCTGGTTCAGGCCCCAATAGTCCACACAAATCATCATACTCTCATCTTCCTTCTTGGTGAACAAAATTGGGGATGCCCATAGATAAACATTGGTCCTTATAAACCCCTTCCTCTCCAAGTCCTCCAACTGTACCCACAACTCACAAAGATCCGTGAGATCCATCCTATATGCTAGAGTAGATATCAGTGTCTTCACGGGGTACAAATCGATGTAGAAGTCTACCTCTCTATGATTAGGTAGTCCTGGAACATCATCAGGAAAGACATCAGTATATTCATCCACCACTTCAGGATAACTCGGACTCCTCATGTCAACTGCTCCGAGGGTAAGGCTAGCCAACTAATGTTTGATCGGCTGCACCCTCCTCTAGCCCAAATGGCCCGAAGGCCTTATTTTTTATTTTTTATTATGGATAATCCCCCTTTTAAGGGTTTAAGGGGAACTCGTACATGACTCGTAGGCCCAAGGCACAAAGCCCGACAAACCTGCAATACATGACCTGAAGGCCTAGAGGCATACCATTCCCAATACATGACCCGTAGGCCCATCCCACTTGAACTGCCCCTCCCCAACTTTCTATTCCATTGATCACCTAGCTCCCCACCTTGCATTGTTGATCATCTAGCATTGCCCCGTACAAAGTTGCACGGTGCCTGGTCCCGATGGCGGCTGTCATACCCTCTCATTCTTCCAATCCGGTTAGCTCTGTATCTGGTGGTTGCTACTCTTGTTGCTCTGATCCTCTTCTGGGGCCTTTTCTGTGTGAACTAGGCTACTCCATGGTCTACGTGACCCGAAGGCCCTAATTGTCGAAGGACTTTGATGACCTGAAGGCCCTAGAGACCCGTAGGCCCAAACCGGTGGCCCAAAGGCCCAAATCGGGTGAATAGTTCCGGCTGCTATAGTACCGAACAGTAACTGCTATAGTGACTGCTACAGTACTACTACAGTAACCCAGAAATTCGCCTCCACCCAGTTTTGGACCCGGGTCTCTTGGATGCCAAGCAGGATCCCTTACCACTCGGGTACAGGCTCGTTGGCTGCACCATCCTCTAAGAAAGTCTATCATGTGTTGCAAAGGTTCGTTTCTTGCTGGTGAAGAAAAAAATAATCTTATTCTCATGGAAACAGTGCACTTTGCACCTAAAATAGTAAATCTGAGCATGAACCGTGGATAACCAGTCCATACCCAAGATGACATTGTAAGGCCTTGATGCTACTACTAGGAGATCCCAGCAAAATCTATCACCTACTAGAGTAATCTCGGACTATTGGCACCAATGTTTAATCATCGAATCCTCTCTCGTAGTAGTCTCCAATCGTAAGGATCGATCCAATGGCTCTACCAAAATCTCTGAGCTCTGAATGAGAGTCATGGCAATGAAAGAGTGACTGGAACATGTGTCTATAAGTACTGAAACTAGGGTGGAGTAGACACATATTGTACCTCGAATCATCTCTGGAGCACCGTGGTCATAGGCCACAACTTCCTAAAGATAAGCTCGTCCCTATCTGCCAGCTCCATGAGGTCGGGGTCGACCACCTAGAGGTGGTGGTGGTAGAACCTCAAATCTACACCCACCACCTACTACACGACCTACTCCTATTCCATGTCCTCCTCCCTACGGACCTCCTCACTCGAATCTCTACCTCTTCCTTGGCGGTCCCTCGACCATCTGCTGATCATCGGTACTGTGGGTCGGGCATTCGCGAACCATGTGGCCCTACCCGCTGCACATGAAGCATTGTCTGATCCTCTACTAATCTGTTCTACATCGTGAGATCTGCACCTCCGACCCTATATCCCGGGGTTGTCCTCCAGAATGTCTGCCCCGCTTTGACCTCTGTGTCATCTGCCTACTGCGTGCTGCAGATGACTCGGCTACTTGTCGTCTGGTGGTGGATCTCACTGTTGGTTCCTGCTCAGCTAAGAATCTCTGCACCAATAATGCTCTCTCGAGCACTCCAGCCTACATCAGAATATTGAGTGATATCATCGATGCTCTAATCTCCCACTAGAGACCCTGATCAAAGGTCTGAGCCCTGAAGAAATGGTCTCGCACTATTTCGGTGGAGTAGCACGAGAGGTCGGTGAATCTTGCTGAGTACTGGGCTACTATCAGGCTACCCTGTTGTAAGTGCAGGATCTCTTGAATACGCACAGAGTATAGTGTTGTTGGTATGAACTCCGTCCTGAAGAGGATCTCGAAGTCCGTCTAGGTGAGGTTTGCCTCATCATGCAACTGCAGAAATAGGATCCACCATCTCCCTTTTGTTCCTTGGAAGAGGCTAGCAACTAGGATCACCATCTGCTCTACTTGTGTCTCAACCAATAGAAAAACACATGCTATAGCCTCCAGCCAGTCCTCAACTTCCTGGGGATCTATCTCTCCTTGAAACCTTGGAGGCCTCTATCGTTGGAACTCATGAAACGTGCTCAGTCAGTGTGTACTTTCCTCTAGTGGGGCTGGTGGAAACTACTTCCCAATGGGTGGTGGTGCTACAAGTTCACACCCTAAAGGTGTTATCGTTTTAAGAGGGACCATCACCGAAGCCTCATCGCGTGGTGGGCCTTCATCATGAACTCTAACTGGGTTTCTGGATGGCTTTCTACATGGAGGCATCCTGAAAAGAAACATGTGCTCCACGGTCAATAAGTTATACCTGGTGAGCTGACTCAAAAGATATCAAAAGTAAAATATTTCCAAAACACACGCAATCAGTTTTTTCATGAACTGAGTCAGAAATCAGAATTCTAGGTCCTGGTGGATGGATATGCCAGCCGCCGCACCAACACTGGACTCCTCGAACTGAAAACCACACTTAAAACACTTAACACTACTGCTCCATTGTAAAGATTAGAGTCCTAGTTCTTCGGTAGAACTGACTCCTCTGATACCAATTTGTCATGACCCATCCCCTGGGGCCCATGTCATTACTACCTCAAGCCCAACTTCTATAGGAAAGGGGTTAGCAACTAGTACCTAAAAGGAATTTCCCTAAAATGGGATAGAATTTCCTCAAAACCTGTAAAAACACATAGTCCAAGAACACAACAAGATGCACCACAAAGTAAAACTACAGTAGTAAAAGTGTGTACTGAAACTAAAGGGACTAGAATACAAGCCCAATTGAAAATATACAACTACAACTGAAAACAAATCCTGATATCATCCACTAAGGATCCTAACTAAAGGGTAGGTATAGTTCGCTTGTGCAGTTCTCCACGTCAACCAGTCACCTCCATGTACCACCTGGTCTTGGATCTCTAAAGTCTCAGCCAAGCTGCTCATCGTCTGCACAAGACACAACAAGGTGTGGGTGAAGCCCGTGCAGGGGTGGGTATAACAATACCCAGTAGGGACCCCGATACCCCCGAAGGTCTCTTAGAATTCCACAAAGTAAAACCAAAAATCATGATCTCAATCACAAAGCACAAAGAAAAAGACTTATCTCAAAACAGGTATACAACTCACAGATCAGTAATAAATATGATTAGTCTTAAGTTATATCATTTTATTGCATTTGGAAGTTTCCAAAACTAAACCACGAAGGAGTTGTTTCATTTTCAATCCACATAGGGTCGTATGTCCCTGATCCACGACAAGCCACTCTAAGGCTGGTCCTTGTCGGGTCACGCACTACTGATCCACACAGGGTCTCTAGAATGTTGATCCACATAGGGTCTCTCTAATGTTAATCCACACAGGGTCGCTATAATGATGATCCACACAGGGTCGCTAAAATGCTGATCCACAAAGGTTCACTATAATTCTGATCCACACATGGTCTCTAGAATTCTGATCCATAAAGGTTCTCTATGATGTTGATCCACACAGGGTCATTCTTCAATTGACACCCAGCCACAGGATTCTTCTCACCCAATGCACTTGAGTTTCATAGTATCTAATCCTCAAAATAATGGTCATGCCTCAACTTCCACTACGTTCCAAAAAGGATTAACCCAAAGGAACTCCATGTCGTAAGGGTCCCAACGTGACAGAAGGCACGTCAATCAGACGTCCGGTCTGTGAGTTATAGGCATTTTAGTAATGAGGGCCCAGTTGGATTCGGTTTCAATCCAACCCATCCATACTCCAAATTTCTCCAAAACTCAAGTGGATTATCTCAAAAAGGACTATCTTGTTCTAAGGATTCTAGCGTCGTAGAAGGTTCGTCAAACGAACATCTAGTTTGTGAGATATGGCCTTTAAGCATATCTAGGAAGAAAAGGGTTTAGGTTTGGTCCTACCCAGTCAGACCGACCTGACCCACCCCGTCATGGGCTGACCCAAACCGGTTCGGGTCGACCCGCCCCGGTCTGGATCCGACCTGGTCTAACTCGGCCCGGCCCAAACCGGTTGGGCCGGCGTGAGTGGGCACGGCCCGTTGGGATGTGAACTGGCCCGGCCCGCCTTGGATGGCCACGGCCCATCGGGCGGCCCGGGCCGCTAGCTGGCGTGACACTCAGTTAGGTGGCATGCATGGCGAAAGCCTCTCCCCCTTCCCAAACGGCTGAAAACCATTCATCTTCACAATGGCGGAACCACGTGGCACTGCTTCCCTATCAGCAATACCCACGGGGCGCAGGACCCCTTCGCCGTGACTTCGAAGCCACGACTCCCTTCTTCGCGGCGCACGATAGCACGCCGCCTTCCGCCAACGTGGTCGGCTGAGAGATGGCCACCCCTGCCACCATGGCTCGATGTCGCAGCTCCCCTCCGTGGCGCGCGACAGCACGCCGCCTACTACCACCGCAGCCAACCGATGTCGACCGCCATCATCGCCCGCCTGCGGAACTTCCACGGGCCACTGGGTGAGCACCGACAGAACTTCCGCAGGCCACCAAGTGAGCTTTGGTGGTCCTTTTTCCCTTCCAAATGCGCCTACAGGCCTCCCGGGATGATGTCATCATTGTGTGGATTCCAGATTCAAGTTTCCATCGAGTTCAAACTTCACACATGAAAAACGGGACAAAAACGAAGTGGTGGAGGGTCCGGGCCTTGTATGTTTGTCCTGTGCCCTCCATGTTAGCATCATATCAATCGGGAGTAAAATAAAACAATTCATCACAAAAAAAAATTTAAACATAAGCAACCCCTACCTCGGATTCAGAGGAGACTTCGCGATTGTGGAAGAAGAATCCATACATGACGAAGCCATTGGCATTCGTCACTTCCAGTTTGATTCCTTCAATATTTCCATCCAAGATTCTATTCTTTGTTGGTGGAAGACGTTGCGGCACTTCATCAGAGGGTCCTCACTTCCATGTCAAAAACCCAAACCTGATCCTCATTTAAATAGAGGGGAAAAGTTGATTAACGCAACGAGAGATTAATTAGGTTCATTAATGAATGAACCACTTAATCTATCAACGGTGTGGTTAAAAAAACAAAGATTCAAGCCATTAAATGGTTTGAAAACTCAGTGGTCCCTCCACCATCGCTCAACCATTGGTAGAATAATAAAATAACAATTTTATATCATTTTATTATTCTTTAAAAAGTTAGAAAACTAACTTTTTCTCTCGACCTACTACGATCGAAGTTAATCCTCCCTTAAGAGAATCTCGGTGCTACAGATTCAATGGTTCCCTCGGATTTTTAATCTGAGCACTGGTTCAAAAGATATAAAAACATTGCACGTACGTTTATTGAACATACCTTAAAAAAGTACAGAATTCCGTTCCAGGCACACTGGGTCTCTGAATCAAGCACCGTCAATGTCACGAACCGAATCTGGTCTCCAGCAAACCGGCACCAAACCCAACTCATGTCAAGGCCTAAAGGGCATTCCCTATCCCCATGGGCTGTCACAAGTGCCTGGGTATCATTAATTTAGTTTTGGGAACAATTTACCCGAGTATGAAAGCAAAAAACATTAAAAACAATCCATAATATAAATCTGAAATTTTTGAGCCAAACAAGTCTTAATAAAAAAACCAAAACTGAATACATTGGCTTAAAGATAATTCAAGTGGTCCAAATACAAATAAATATAGCAGTAAGATAGAAGCAAGGACCCCACATGACTAGGGTTCATCGCCCACAATCCATCTCTATAACTCCGTCCCAAGGATGGGGACTAACACCCCGAACCGCCATCACCTTTGACCTTTCCTTTACCTGAGTCAAACATAACCAATTATAATTACACCCAAGGGATGTAAGTAGGGTGTGAGCCTATGCCCAGTAGAATACCACCCAACGATTCCAAATATCATTCAATACAATGTGATAAAGAAAGCAGTTTTAATAGGCAAGGAAAAGCAGTGTTAAAATTCCAAGAAATGTAACTTTCATTTGAAAACAGTTTTCAATCCAAAATTTTCAGAATTTCCACACATTTAAATATAAATGTAGCTACTATAATTTACTACCAAACACATCCTAATACATGGGTAGATACTACAAATCCAATGATCAACAACATTGGGAACACCCCTAGGCACTAGGTTGTCTTGGGCCCTATGTACCTTGTACCTCGGTGTAATGTAACCATAGAAAAATCCATTCTCGTGCATGAGACACTAGTAGGGAATATACCCATAACCTATTGGTCCCCAATAATCATCCACATAGTTTATTTAGAGTTTTCGTTATCCAAATTCTAATTGAAACAGGGACAAAGCCCATCTGGTCCACTAGCCGTACTAGTACAAATCCGCCCCACCCAGGTACCCGGGCTTCCCCTTTTGTGCTCAATCAATTTCAGCATGAAACATAAATCAATTTTCATATAAAAAATCATTAATTTTTAAACACAACCAATACATTAGATATCACATTTTATACCACTTAAAACACACAACAAAACACTTAGATTTTTAATAAAACAACCTCTCAAAATCTCACATTATTTTGCACCAAAAATTCTTTGAAATATCCACTTTGCACACTATGTGCACACTTTTAAGTCAAAAAAACAAAATGGAAGTTCAATACCCTTTAATGAAACCAAAAATTCAGTTATGGGGCAGCCTCATGTGAACCAAGAAATTATATCCTATAAAAAACCACATTTTTACACAAACACGGCACTTTAAGCCCATTTGCTTCCCAAACACCATCAAAACAAAATTTCGCAACAACATAAAAAAAAATAAATATTAAAAACATAATTTCCAGTCCTAATAAAATTAAATAAAATCAATTATGTAATTATAGGACAACCCCAAATGAACCAATAAAATATTTGTATGTAAAACCCCCAATTTCACAAAAAAAATGGCACTTAAAATTCATTTTCTTTATAAATGCCACTAAAATCAATTTTTTAAGAAACATTAAAATGAAATAAATATGTAAATACCAAAAACACAGCAAGATAAGTCACAAAAATTTCATGCACAATGGAATCACCTACAAAAAGAGTTAAGAACCGCAAATCCTAGTGTGAAACTTCAACCGCACCACCACCGCACCACAAGGGAGTGAGATAAAACCTAAAACCAGAGGATTGGACCACGAAACTCAAAATTAAACCCTAGGTACGAAGCCCTAGATTTTTTACATTTGGGGATTAAAGAAAAAAGGGAGAAATATCAAGGAAAAGGAAAGAAATTAGAAGGATAGTCACTTACTTGAGAAATCTGGACGATTTTAGAAACCAGAGAAGTTCGGCCCTAATTATCGACAGATGCGATCTCTAAAGAGGGGGAAACGAAGATAGGGGTGTGTATAGGTACATTGGGAGAAGGTGAGAGGTGGAATCACTGAAAAAGGATAAAAATGAATATTTTATGAAATAATTACAAAACAATTTTAAAACTGGAAATGGGCTTTTGGGTTGGCCCAATACCTAATTTGATCACCCAAATCCAAGATTCTAATGAATTTTTAAGGGGCCCAAAACTCTTCGGGGGTTTTAATAGTTAAATGAAGGTAATGTTGGAAGTTGAATGGGTTAAAAAAGTTGAAAACAAAGGAGTTATTAAAGAAACAAAATTTATTTTCAAAACTGGAAATGGGATCTCGGGTTGGCCAAAATTTTGGAAACCCACCATTTCCTTCAAAAAGGCATGGAAAATCCCCAAAACAAAGCAAGAATGTAAATTTAAAAAAATACCTTTAAAATATGTCATGTTTGTGACAGTAAATTTTCACAAACTTATAAAAATCCCAAATAATTTAAAATATATATATATATATATATATGTAATTTCTGGGTCTTTACAATACCATTCATATTATTCCTTTTGGTGGATTATGTTTTGATGGTTGATGTTTATGAAACTTGTTTCTCTTCCATGGTTTATACCATGATAAATTCTTATGAAACCTGATTTTTTTCACAGGTTGTGTTATAATGAGATGATTATAAAACCTGTCTATTTTACATAGGTTATTATATGATGAAATTTGTATGACACCCATTTCATCTCATGGGTTATGATATAATGAATTTTTATGATCTTGTGGAATGGATAAATATGGTTTTAATTATAAGATGGGTGGGACCTATATCTTACTCTAATACATTGGGTAAATATTTATAAATCTTATTAGATATACATAGATGGAACATGGAGTGAACTTGGTATACTAAGGGAATTTTTACATTATGACGGTTTGGGGAGGGAACTCATTCTACTCTAAGGAAAGGGCTTCCACTAGGGATAGTGGTGTGTCCCTCCTAGTAGGTGTATCCCCCATGAAGTGCCCTAATAATTTTTTTTGATGAGTATTGACTTATAGGGAATTATTTTAAATGATTATTTGTCTATTACAATTCCATAGTGTGTTCCTATGTTATGATCTCATGGATTATTATCTTGTTTCCCTTATGTTTCATGTCTTATTATATTCCAATATTCATGCCATGACTCAAGATTATGATATTTAATATGTAGGGTATGATCTTCAAAAGTTATAATCATGTTATCACACCCTTATGTTCATGTTACACTTATGTATCTCTTCTATTTACCATTACTAATAATCTTAGGTCACCCTCTCTTATGTTTTCGTTCCCTAGGTTCTGAAGAATGGTTTTAAGTAGGGGTACTAAATGAGAAAATATTTTTGGGAAACATTGAACATCTTTCACCATATTAGAATATTATGTTCCAAGTTTCAAAAGGAACTAAAGTATTAAAATCATCAGGCATGTTTTTGTGTAATATAATTAATATTCATAAAAAATGATGGAATATCCATGTATTTTAAGCCCTGGGTATCTATAATCATTTTAAGGTATTTCTTCTCAATTTCAATTTCATTGATACATGTTTCTTAATATGAACCTATTCACTTTTAGGTGGTGTATATACTTTCCATTTGATGTATTTAACATGAATACTTATTTATTCATGATTTTATTGTAAAAACCTACATTCTTGATAAATTGATGGTCACCTATCATTTCTTTTTTAAAATTTTGACTATTAACTTTCTCTTAAGGCAATCAATTTCTTATGATAATTTTTCATTTAAAGTTACATTTATATAAAATTTCCATATTACTTATATCATGTATGTGATTATTGATTAAACCTTATCCCATTCTTATATATGGTGTTTACTTTGAAAAATATTTTATTGTCTGGGGAAATATTGATAAATCCACATTCATTACTCAATATGGATATTTCATGATAAGTCATATTGTTCATGAATTAAATCAATTATTTGATATATGAGGAATGATTTACACATACAGATATGAGTGGAGTCTGATTATCGGTAACCCCTATATGCATCGGTAATCACATGAGATGAATCAGCTGGAAAGCCTTAGTTAAATGGGTTTTCTATATACAAATACCCATCAATTTTAAACTATATTGTGAATGGTATTGACAGTTAAGGTATCATGATGCTTGAGATCATGATGTCTAATAATTAAAAATTTCCTTCATTGAGAATTTATTTATTATTATCCATTATATTTTCACAGTGATATTATCTATAGATTCACTTAATTCACATTTTATTGATTAAATGGCATGTGTTTTCAGTTATTTACCTTTACATATTGATTATTACTTATCTAATCATGATATTAAATTTACTTAAATGGAATATTTGTTTAGTTATTTACCTTTACATTTTGATTATAGTTATTGATTAATGATAACTTATGTTGTATTTACCCTTAAGGGTCATTTGAGCTTACCCTTATTTTGTTTCCTTTCCTAGGAATCTAGGAAGTGTACTATGAATTATATGAAAGGATATGCTAGAATGAATAATGATATTCCTAGAAAAAAAAATTGTGTATAAATATGTAATATAGTCATCACATGTGTATCTAGTTTACCAAGACTACTAAATTATTCATTCCTTTGGTATGCGATCAATTATATCTTATTCCAATATAATAAATCAAACACTAGCTCTGGGTTACTAGGTTCGGGGTTATTATAATTGGTATTAGAGAAATTTTAGTAGAAAAATTAGCAACTAAATTTTGGGAAACATTGATTAGGGATCATAACACAATGGTATAATTTTAGGATAAGTACAAAAAACATCCTAAAGTTTTGGTCAGGTATAGATTATGTGGTTTTTCCTGGAAATAAATCCCTTTATAGATACTACTAGTGAACATGGTTCTGGATTAGATGTTACTAGGGGTAATAAATCTAAAAAATATGTTTCAGTATTGACTAGAGTGTTACCTGGTACATGAAAATGGATCTTACTATGCACCAGGTTTGACAATTCTGAGAGATATGCTTTGGATAATTCACATTTTCTTTACAAATAATTATGATGGACTTGAATAGAAGATGAAAATGAATGAACTAGGTTAAACCTAAGGTGTATTATATTGAAAATAATGTGTCATTATTTAGACATCCAATAAATGATTATAAGTTTCCTCATTAAGATTATTGTTTATTAGAAAATAATTTTTGGTTTTAGTCAATGGATGGAATATGAACGAATCGTGTTAACATTGAATATGAATTAAAATGTGGTGACTATGGGAAACCAAATGGGATGATGACTGGAGTTAAAGATATCTTGATTGTTCCTAATAGGTTATTTAAAGAATATAATTAACAAACTATACATTAACAAACTCTTGGAATCACTAAATAATATGAGTATGGAGTTTACTAAGAGCCCAAGTGGTGGAGACTATAGATGAAAGAAGACTCAATTTTTTTCATGTTGGAAATTTCAAAAGATACATTGAGAAAAGTTTCGCATTAGAATGGGAAAATTTTTTATGTGTGGATAATGAATTTATGAGAAAAATGAATATTATGATGGAAGGAAATAAAAATAATCTTATGTATCCATTTATAGTTCATTATCTAAAATTTGGGGAACCTAGGCATTATCCAGGTCAACTCCCTATTCTAAAGGTTGACCCCTTGAACAAGGAAGGGTCTATGTTTAAATAAAAAAATTTAAGTATTTATGTATTTTTATTCAAGAATTAAATTGTAGAAGTGTTTTTTTTACTAATGGTATCTTGATTATAAGAATCATGAAACTTCTAAAGATTATGTTGAATTTTGGTAGCATATATGTCTTCATTGACTTAAGATTTATGTATACCATCATTGGTTATGAGTTTAAGGTTGATCATAAGTTCAAAGTCTTAAATTCCCCTTTTGAAAATTTGTGCAGTAGGAATATGACATGATTAAGGATATTTTTGGAAATCATTTATGGGAATAAAACCCATTGGATTAGTATATGAAAAAATTATTTAAGGAATAATGACTTTACATTTTTTGGACTTAATATTAAAGGTATTCGTAAAGATTAAGGTTTATATTATAATTGATGATGTAGTAATTATGGGTCAGCATAATTTTGGAATGTTATAGGAATTATATTAATATGGTTTTAGAAAAAGGAAAACCAACATACTGGGTGACAAATCATCGCATCCAACAAGTTCATAGGGATTAAAGTCACAACTGAAGAACGATAAGGGTTTAGAAACTACCGCTGGACTACATGATGTTCTGGTTAATATGTCATTATTTTTATTTAAATGATTTGATGAATAAATATTAATGATAAACCATTGTTGTTACTATTAAGGTTTAGAGATTAATAACTTATTCTATCCATATTGATTTTGGAAAATATTTAGACACAGATGGAAGGACTCGTCACTCTTTTATGAATTTTATGATCTGTTAAAAGTAAATTTTAATGATTTGGGAATAAAAAAAATTATTTTTTGGATATTAATTTCTTATATTGGGATATGAAGTGAAAATGTATCGAAGGACAACCAAAGGATGAAATTTTTCTTTTGAAATATAAATATATCAAGTAAGAATATTTCCTTATATTATTAAATAGTAAAATAATTCCTCAACTTTAGGAAAAATATCTTGAAAGAAAATGTTATCATTTTACATTCATATCTAATGAATAAATGGTATTTTGTTTCATTAGAGATTTATGGTTTTTTTTGTGAATTTATATTGATCATTCACATTCTTGTGATAAATGGCCTCTATCATCCTCCATCATTATTTGAGAATTATTCTTTTTTTCCATGTCCATATTTTCACTTCCCACTTATGTTCTCCTACTCATAAACCAAGTTATTTATTATTACAAATGAACTATCATATTTATATTTCCCTATTTTAAGAGGAATTTTTTTTAACCCTTCTTGTGATGTGATTTTTTCATAAATTAATTTTCAAATATAAATCCTTTGACTTCCAAGTACAAGTTCAAATTGCGAGGATATAATTTTTTAAAGGTGGGGATAATGTAACGCCCTGAGATTTTAAAATAGTAACATCATGTTATATAGAATATATTACACAAAACACCAATATTATAAGAGAATTTTACACCCCAAGACTTTATGACAAATTTATTGTTAAACAAATTCAATATTTTTTATAGCTTTTGTTGCACGCAACACCGGGTTTAAATGAAACACAATACTCAATTAAAATATTATTATTTAAAATGTGACCATTATAAACTAATTTTTAAGTTCATGGGTATGAATATAAATAATAAAATTATAAAAATTGTTGATATCTATTGATTATAAAAAAAATGATAATCATTTGAAAGAAAAAAATAAATGTTTTCTAAAAATTATATTTTTCTAAAATGTGGTTTTATTGCACTTTGCACACATAATTTAAAATTAATTTTTACTAATTCTAAAAAATATATTCTATAAAATAAAATTAATTTTTTAAATCCTCATATCAAAATTATATTATGGTGAATTTTTGGTATTTTTATGAAATGTTTCATTTTTTAATGAATAGTGAAAAATACTAATTTTCATCAAAAACTGTCTTTTCATTTAAATTATTTACAAAGATAAATAAAATTTTAGATTTTTTTAAATTAAAATCAGTTTAATTATATTATAACACATATAATTTATATTATTGGAATCAATTTTATATTGAATTTTGATATTAAAACCTTTTACACTGATGATAATTTTCTCTTTGAAAACTCGCTTTTTCATCACGTATGTGGGTATAATTTTATATTAGATTCTACTAATTATATGAATTGAATTTATAAAAATGTATTAAATATTTTTAATCAACATAATTTATATTATCTAATAATTTACACTTAATTTTTTTCTATTATGAATAGTAAAAATAGTAATAATTAATTATCATGGTTAAGGTAAAAACTGATTTACTAGGGGTCAAAATAAAACTATAATTGTTAAAACGACCTACCATATTATCCAAAACAAATTTTAGGGAAATATTTAGACCTTATAACCTCTAAGTATTTAAAATATCCTATTTTTCAGCTTTTGGAATGATAAAAAACATCGGTCTAATTGATTCTTTTCAAAAATTCCATGTGTGTCCCCCCCCCTTATAAAACACCACCTCATCCCCTCCCTTATTCATACTTCCAAATCCATTTTTTTCCAATACATACACAAATAAATTTTTACTCCCCACTGAACATCCTATATATCTTTATTTGACCATAAAACCATTCTAGGAAGTCTTTTGATTAAAACCCAAAGAGATCATCTGAAGAAGAGGTAATGTTCTAAAAAGATCATTTTTATTTTATTTATTCTTCCAAATACTTAAAATATTATTAAATAATTATAGTATAATAACACCAGTACCTTAAATGTACATATATTTTATTATTTTAATCATATAACCATTATCCATATCCCCCTCCATAAAATGGGAAATGAAATCATCGATCGTGAGTACGGTAGATTACTACCTCACGAACCGATGTAACTTGTTTTCCATAAAGACATCTCTCCATTGTATATAATGATGGATTTAATGTATATATATAATATTTATTATATTATTATATTTATTTAATTTTATTATCATTGATACCTTCTTAATTTCCATGTCACTTAAAATATGATAATGTCGCTCATGTGTAAGGTGCACTACCGCCTCCCAAAGCAATGTGATTCGTTTTTCACTAATGATTTACATGTAAAGTAATAAGGATAAATTTAATAAATATATGTGAATATATATGAAATTATATTTATTATTTAAAATTAATATATCGCCGAGTTTTTTACCCTTTTACTCGTTAATGGAATGATATCTTTGCTCGTGAGTGCGTACGACATATCGTCTTCACGAAGTGATGCGATTCATTTTCCATGTCCAAAATTCAAGAATGATTATAAAAATTTTAATAATTCATAAATATTATATTTATAAAATTAATTTAATTATATATATTATGTAACTATATAATATTCCCAAGAACCAAAACTTTCATGGAAAAACACACAGGATAAAACAAGGCAATTAACACCAAAAACAATGAAAATAATGAAATATTATTAACAAACGGGTGGTAAAACATTATAATGGTATCATATATGACATTATAAATATTAATATGGTTTTATTTTAAATTAATAATATGATTAAAACCATTATATAGGAGTTTAAATTATGTTCATCCAAAAGTAAGCATGAGGTAAGGGACTTCATCTCAATTTTCATTCATTAAGGCATATTGTAATGATATGAACCTAATTTATTTTATATGATGTATATAATTCCCCATTTACATGTAATGTCATGAATCATTAATAATTAATGGTATTTTATGTTTCAATTTGAATTATTTCATCGAAGGATATTTGACTTGAAAATTTCCAAGTGGTAATGAAATTCAAAACTCAACTTCTTTTCATTGGGTTATATTACTTATTAATTGTATTTTATATTCCTGTATTATGTGTGTAATTAATTTTAATATCATTTATTTAATTTAAACTTGTTTTATGTTTATTTACATTTGGTATACATAATTGATTCATTGATTAATTCTCACTTCAATGTTATGATCATTGTAATGGATTTTGTATCAATTTCCATTTCATTGAGACATATTTGTTAATATGCACCTATTCATTTTTATTTGGTTTATATATTGAACAATTTATGTATTTAACATGAATACCTATTATTAATTATTTTGATTTTAAAAATCTATATTTTTGACGAATCGATAGTCACCTCTTATTTGCTGTTTAATTTTGTGATTGTTAACTTTCTCTTGAGACAATCACTTTATAGTGACCATTTTCATCAGAAATTAAATTTATATTAAATATACATATTATTTATATCATTTTTATTATTATCACTTAAACTATATACCATTTTTACATAATGTTTTTACTTTTAAAATTATTTGATTATCTAGGGAAATGTTGATAAATCAGTATGCTTCACTCAATAAGGATATTTGATGATTTGGAATATAGTTAATTAATTGGATCAATTATTTGATATATTTGGACATACATGTATGGGGGTATACTAGTTATATATATTCTCTTGATGCATCAGTAGCTGCATGTGATGAATTAGTTGTTCAACCTTAGTTAAATGGGTTTTCGGTGTATACCTAACCATCAGTTTTAAACTGTCTTGTGAAAGGTATTGACAGTAGAGGTATCATGATGTATGATATCATAAAATCTAATAATTAATAATTTCATTCATTAATAATTCAATTCTTATTATCCATTATATTTTCACAGTGATTTTATCTCTAGATTCATTTCATTCTCAGTTTATAGACTAAATAGAATGTGTTTTTAGTTATTTACCTTATCATATTGATTATTTATTATCTACTCATGATATTAAAAATTATCTAAATGGAATTTGGGTTTATTTATTAACCTTTCCATGTTGATTATTCTTATTCATTCATGATATATTTCATTATACATAACCCTTACTGATAATTTGAGCACACCCTTGGTTTTTTCCTTCCCTTAGAATCTAGGAAGTAACTATAAATGATATGAAAGAATGTTATCAAGGGAATAATAATGTTCTTAAAAAAATTTGTGTAATTGGTGTATTCAAATGTAATATGGGAATCATGTATATATCTAGTTTACCAAGACTATTGAACTATTCAGTCCTTCAATATATGATCTCTAATATTGTATACCAATGTAATAAAGCTGACAATGGATTCAAGTTATTGGGGTTAGGGTCATTACATGAGGCAATATTAGTTCATTGTTTCTTTTAAACTTATTTTTAAAAAATGGTTTTGGTTTTTATGAAAATAATTTCTTTTATTTTCATATTGTTTCAAATTTTCTATGATAGAAAATTATACCCATGAGATAATTGTATATCCCTTGATACTTATTATTATCCTTTAGAGATCAAGAAGTTTTCTTGAGTAATTAAAATTTTTGAACAAGAATAGTGAGGTAGTATTTTAGGTTAGGGAGGTACAGTGTTATTTATCCCCACTATGGTGGGTTACTAGTTTTCTTTGTGAAATATATCATTATAACCATTATCTATATGTTTAATTAGATTATGATAAATTATAAATTATAAACTAACTACACCAATGAAATCCTAATCAGAAATATTGGGTGTATCCCATTTATAGGTGAACCATATAAAATTATAATATTTATTTATGTGATTCATTTTTCTTACCTCACCATGAGTATAATAGTATTTTGTTCGAAGTTTTATGTGTGTGATATCACATCTGATGTATGGATTCATGGAATTCAGGTTGTGTAAGACTGACTTACATTAAAAAAATATAAAAAATAATTAATTACAATCATATTCATCGCATGAACTTTTGAAAACTTAAAGCATGTTTAGAATAAATCGAATTCATAATATGAATAAATTTTTAATCCCTAAGTTTGGATAAAAATTATGATCTATTAGAATTCATATTATATATAGGTCTTCATATTATTAAAATCATATAACACTTAAATTCATTATGAGAAAATTATAGTATACATCATGCATGTTCCTAACATAAATAAATAAATCACTTACCAAAATTATAAATTTTCAAAGAAAAGGTTTCAAAACATTATATTATCATTAATAATTACAAAAAACACTTCAATAATGTAAAAAATAAATAAATATAAATATTCCCACATGATAAATTATTATGGTATTGCATCCATGATTCCATGGAAATCTAATTTCACCTTAAGTTCAAATTTCATTTTGTATAATATTTCTTAACTTTAACATACTAAAAATCCATTCAAAGTTTGTGATATTAATTACCATGAGGATACTAATTTGGTGTTATAGAATTAAGCATCGTAAGTTCTAACTAGAAAAAAAATATAGTTGATTCATCATTATTTTTTTTAAATAATAGGATCATTCAATCATATATTGTTATGAACTTGTATCAAAAGTATATTATGGTGCCTTCCATTGAATCTTAGATAGAGCCTAAAAAAAATCTATTCTTGGTGAGATTATTCAATGTTTTAATCACATTTTTCCTTTTCATCTTCAATAAAAATTATTATGAAAAAGGAATATTGTATATAATTCGTATAAGATTAAAAATAGGAAGTTAGTTGAATGGATGAATATGAAAAAATTTCTGAGAGTGGTATGTGACATCTTGATACCAACCCATTGGATTGTGTGGGACTGTAATTCCATTAACCATAGGTTCATTCCCTAGACACCAAATCCTATAAATAAATTTCATGGGTGTACAATATCATTGGGGAATGATTTACCCTTAAATAGTATACAACCTACAGAAATTCACTATAGGATGGTATATAAATATAAGGAATTAATAAAACAACATCAAACTCTCATACATATAATATAAAATTGGTCAGAGACACAACATATACAAAAAATAATATAACCGAGTAAGGTAACAAGACCAAGACTCAAAAGAAGAAAATTTTCAAACATGGAACACTCCCATACTCCACAATACTATTAACTCCAAGCTACCTTATCCATCACACAAGACCATAAAATTGGTATGCTCTTCTAGAAAAGTGATAGATCTCCCCTTATTTGTAACATGTCAAAAAGATACTATAAACACACCAAGATACATATATAAGGGGTGAGTATAACAACTCAGTAGTCAATCACCTAGAGACTTCCCACAAATACCACTTAAACAAGAACAAGTTATCTAACATTATTTATAAAATAAGAGAAAATTTGACTAAAGTGTATAATCCAAGAAAACCATGATAGAAACTCACACTAGAATCTAAATTTCCTTTTAAATCCATTATTTCCATGAAATAACCCACACCATAACACACACACCCATGTCATGAACTCACACAACCATGAATATATCCCTTTCCGAAGTGGAGCTCCCTGAATGGAAAAACTCATGATAAAACCCATTCACCAAACCCAATTCATCACTAGGTGGTGAAATTTTACATGTCCCCAAATTCAGAACTGGCAGCCATGTATGGACCAACAAGGCCCTTTATATTCATCATGAACATACACCAACCCATGCCAATCTAGTATACCCTTAATTTAGACACCAGAAGAAAATTCTGAACCAAAAATTCCCCACATATATTAAATATGAAGGAACACCAAAACCTTCATCTAATAAATGAATAACAATAGTATTACTTTAAATAGAATCCCTATAGGACCTTTCATCAAATAAAAATATGTAATTTTAAGATAATTTTTCAAAAAATTTCAACAATGGAAAGTTAGTAAACTATAGATTCACAAGATTTCAAGTTTCAAGTTAAATTGGAGGGATAAATAATACACTTGTCTCTAACATGTTCACCCAACATAATCCAAAAGAAAAAACATTAAAAGGAATATAGTTTCCAAAAATCACCTATAGAAATCCCTGAATTGAGATCTATTATGGGGATAGGTATAATAATCATTTTTAAAGGAATATCATATCAATAATCGAATTCATAACACCCCTAAAACTTCTCATGTGATTTCCCATTCTTTGCGCAACCTCTCCCCCAAAACTCTATGGGCGATTCAACTGTTTAAAACATGTTTAATTGAAACCATGGAATGGTGGATCCTCCCAAGATTTTTTCATACCAAACCATGATAAGGAACATAGAATAGTTTAATATCTCTTATTGTTTTCAACACATTGGCGAATCTTGGATTCTCCATTCCCATGCACCACCATGACCACCACTATGCCCATGGAGCTATCCTCATTTACCAAAAATATACTCCCCCAAGAAAAAGCCTATTAAAATAGTGATCCCCATGGTGTGGTGACATTATTATCATATGGTCATCTCATAATTCCCATAACACTGAAATTCATAGGACCATAGTCACCTACATAGCATAGTGATTCCCAAATAACCAACACTTAATTCCCCAACTGAGGTTTTATCTAAAAAAATTTAGAACCAACCCAAAAAACATCATAATTTGGAAATAAATAATAAATAAAAAAATATCACAAAATGGGGGTCTCACATTGTCCCCAAAATTAGGATTTTCATCCTGGAAAATATGTAGGCTAGCACTGTATACGCAAAAACTCGAACCACTATTCATTTATAATGATGTCTTCTTCCCAAAACTTTTTACAGGCCCAACCATGCTACTACAACATACATACCAAAGGTATTAATAAACCTAGAAAGATATTATCATTCCCATACCAAGATTTGATACATTATGAGAACCCAATGGAATATTTGGATCAAGAGGAATGTGATCCCAAGCATGTATGCAAAGAGAGTTTGACTCTCACTAAGTAGTTAACTTCCCTCCCTTACGCGGGAGATAATTCCCTAATTCAAGTATACACAAAGAATATATTACTTTAAATCGATAATGATAATGAAAAACAATAAAAAATATAATTTTAAAACTATAGATAGATAAAAAAGATCATACAATGATTTAATTTGGTCCATATGAAGCATCTCAGAACAAAACTGTAGTGGGAAAACTAAGGAATTTGGTCCACATGAAGCATCTCAGAACAAAAATATAATGGTAAAACTAAGGTCTCTATGAGAGAATGTTAAAATTAGTACACTTTTAAACTATGAAACTTTCTATAAAGAAAATCAATCTATATATTCTATAAGAACCCGGTTCTTCCTTTTTGATACAGATCTTTCATTTTAAGTTTGTACTTACAAAAATAGATGAAAAAGAGGATTAAACACCATGTATTTTCAAGAACACATTGTGTAAAATGGGTACATGCCATGTACTACCCAGCACATGCCATGTGACGGTCTATCCAAGACATGTACAGAAAAAGGAACTACAAGGCATGTAGTTTTAAGTGCATTTTGTGTACTTTTATTTTTTTGGCTAAAAAGGGCAGTAGCCTGGTGTTTCATCTGAAAGACAGAGGGCTCGCCCTGTTACACGAACAGCAGCGTCGAATGGAATTTTTCCTCCCAAATCTCTTCCCAAACTCTTATTCAATCGTCATCAGAGGTGTTTAAACTCAATCGGTAAGCTCTCAATTCCTCTTGATCCATTATTTGTGATTTTTTATCTCAACAAATTTATCAAACCTTGATCTTTTTACCTCGTTTTGTAGATCTACTTTGTTCTTGGTTGAATTAGAAGATGAAAATGGACAAGGAGAGCCATACGACTATGAGGTAGGTGGTCTTGTGCCTTTCATTGATTGTAGAGTTGATTATATATGTCATAGTGTTGTGCACCCACTTTTAGGGTGTTTTTTGATTGAATAATAAACCTTTTTATTTCCTATTAATGATTAGGTAATTAATTAGATGATTTGAAAGCATGTTTAGGGTTGTGAACCTTGATTCAGGGCCACCCCATGAGTGTATTTCCCTCAGATATCTGTTTGGCCGAGAATTCATAAGAGGCTTGATATGAATTCCCATGTGAGATAATTAAATGCTTAATGCATGTAATAGTTCAATTTTGATCTGATACTTGTTATGTAAATTGTGCCCACGCGAGTTTTTTAAATGATAAGCCATGTGATAGTTTAATTCACATGTGTTGCTTTTGTTATGGAATTGAATTATGAAAAAGGGGGTAATTAGAAATGTTAGAGCCACATTCTCAGTTAAAAGACAAGTTTGGGATCATGTGACTAATTACACCTTATGTATACCTTGGGAGAATGAGGTTCTTGGTAAAAAGACCATGGATGGGCTTAGGAGGTAATTATGTAAGGGTCGTGAGTGAGCCAAGATAGGGTGGTTAGGCTCATTTAGGCTTATTTAAAATGGTGAGAGAACCTGGGATCAATTAAGGGATACCCAAGATGGGCTATATTGGAAAATTTCTAAATGAATATTATGTCATGAGTTGACGGTTACTTTTATACGGGGGGTTTTTGGTCCAAGGCCGGACCTCGATAATTTTATATAATTCAAGGTACTTGAATAATTAAATGGATGAATTATGACGTGTCTGCTAATCCAAAGAACAATCTTGGATTTGGTCTTCACTTATACTTGTTTACATTGTCTTCAAAGACATCTGTCGTGCTTACTTTTGAGTACCCATAGTTTAATGATTTTACTATCGTACATTGCCGGTTATATTTATATATATATATATATATATCCACTGATAGATTGGCAAAGACCTTGGGTAGTTTCCAACTGGGATTTATTCTCACACCCTGTTTGGGTCTTGCTTTTGGTCCCAAAAATATTATATGATTGCAGGTGTTGATTAGGTAAAGTTACCTACTATAGGTATTTGATGTGCTTCTTAAGAGTAGGAGAGAATGGGATCGAGCCAAGTATTTTGATGCTTCCTCGTCTCTTTTTGTTTCTTTTGTGATTTTGAGATATATATTGTGTATTAATACAGTGTACTTGTTTTGGATATTTTCTTAGAACATGTGACATGTTGCATCATCTTTTGTGTGGAATGATGTTTGGTTACTTCTAATATATGCCTTCCATTGTTTACTTCATTTGTATTATATTTACTGTTTCTTCATTTGTATTATTATTTATTCTGTTGTGTTACACTCTGCCAATGAGGGCATAGTTTCCCCACTATCACACCTTAGTCCCTCATTTCTAGTCGGCAGCCAGTGGCATTTGGGGAGATGCGCTTGAGGCCATGTGACCAACCAGGTACATAGCACCAGTTCAGTGGCATCTGGATTTGGGATGTTACAAAGTGGTATCAAAGGGTTTCTTTTCTAGTTTGATTTATTTTTTGGAGACAATAAGAAGAGGTAAAAATGTAAATGGATTTGGTAATAAACTATTCCTAGGAGTAGCTACCTTGTGTATAGGGTAAAAGCCAAATTGCCTTGAATGGAATTGTGATTTTTGGATTTTGAGCTATTATAGTTGATTCGATTTCACCGTTGGGTGACACAATTTTATTCTTCTATTATTTTTAATATCATTGTGGTTATATATTTTTGAAACCCAATGAGATGAGGGTATGTCATCTCATGCATCATATAGGCACTTGTTAGAAATCAAATTCCATGAATTCTTGCCATGCCATTTAGAGAGCATTACTGATTGCATTCTGTTGTAATAGGTATTGTGATATATATGAATGTTGTTGTGATAGGTTTATTGGTATGTGTTATGGTTGAATTGGATGGACTCCAAACTTTGGTCCCTAAGGAGTATGGGCCCTCTCGGATCATAATTTGGTGATTTATGTTTCTTATATGGGAATAGATAGTGTTGTTATGTGATATATGTGGATTCCAAGCTTTGATTCGTGGGGAGTATGGACCCCCACTAATCGGAATTTGGCACACCGTTGCTTTATTTTTCAAAAACAGGGGTTCTGAGAAAGTTTCTGAGGCTTACTGTCTGGAAACCCAGAGAACATGTCACGTGATTCTATGAACACACGCCACATGTTCTTCTGTTCAGTAAGAGAGAACTTTTCTTAAGTACACACCATGTACTTAGAGTACACATCGTGTGGTAATTGAATGTATGCTCGGCCGTGTGAGAGAGAACATGGGTTTTTGGTTTTTGGTTGGTGCATCTCGTGTATGGTAGACACAGACCATGTAGTTTTACTTAGGTGGACCTCGTGTGACTCTAGCCATGTGGAAGTACATGTCCAGGAGGGAGGACTTGAGTACACGCCGTGTGTCATGCTGACACGTCGTGTACTTGGGTTGTTTACATGCCTGGGACAGTGGAAGTACATGCTTATGTAAGATCTTGAGGGTACACATTGTGTGTGGTTTCTACATGCTGTGTACTTCTTTTCCATTTCCCTTTAAGAGTATTATCCTATTTTATCCCCCTTTTTCATTTTTGGACTTGAGAGTAGTCTTTTATGAGTATTTTTCCGTGTAGATTGCAATGGTGAAACCTGTGGATAATTATAAGGACTCCTAATGGGTGTTTTGGGGATTCTTTCTAATTGGAGAGTTTCTTCCTCCAGTTATCATTTTCAGCTGTCACCCAAGAGTGAGACTTGGCGTGAATGATCATTTGGGTATTCGAAACATCCTAGTTGAGACTTTTGATCTCAGATGAGATGCGATCTTTCTCTCTTGACCTATGTTATTCTATGGATTCCCTTATAGGATCCCTCTTTTGTGTATTGTTTTCAAGTATCCCTACTATAGGATTCCTTCACTCGTGTTTATCTAGAGGATTCTATGTATGATTCCTCTAAATGTTTGACTTGACTGAACCCGACCTTAGTAGTGGGATTTTGGTAGTACCTCTCATTGTTTGACACCCAAATATGACCCATGGGGCAGGCAGAGGGGTGAGTACTAAGAAGAAGGTGTTGACCTATCCTGTTTGGATATCTGCGCTTTTGATCTTCAAGTGTTTCTTACACCTAGAGACCCTCGTGTAAGGGTAGTTTAACTATTTAGAGTTATTCCTTGAAACAGATATGTGAGAGATCATCCGTAAGATGTTTCATTTAGATTTGGATTAATTAAAAAGGAGATTTTGAGTCTAGTAAATCTATTTTTGTGTGACCTAGTTTTGGGGGTCAATGCATATGCTTTATAAGGGGCTATCATGTGGTAGGTAACACACTTAAAGCATGTTGTCTTGTATTTCACTGCGATCTTTCTAACATTGGTGTCGCTCAGGTGTCATTGTCCTGGGTTGGAAATTTGGTTTCTAGAGAGGAAAATCTTGTTTAAATCAGTGATCCTTGTATCTTGACCCTTGATATGGGAACGATCATTGGGGGATGCTCATTTCAACAGGTTAGATAGGCCTCAGGCATGTTCAGCTGCTTAGGAGGTCATGTGAATCTCTCTTTCCTTAAGTGATGGGAAACTTGGTACGTCATCATCCATGTAAATGGATGTGTTATGATGTTATTTTGAGCTAGTTTTTTTGTGATCCATCTGGTACTATGAAGAATAGAGTTGAAAGCCTATGAATAGTACTCAGAATGTGCTATTTTCTCTTGTAAAATCAAGGTAGTATATGTTGACATAGGCGGTACCTGTTGAGTGTCAAATGTTAAAATGAGCTTTTGAGTTTGGTTAAATTGTTAAATCATTGAGTTGTTGTATATTTTCTCAGGTCATCTCTAGAGTAGAGTGACCTAAGAGTTTTTTGAACCAAGTTCTTTCTACTACTCAGGAGGATTTCCTGCGATATGGTTGTTTTGACACACTGATCAGTTTAATTTTGGATTTCAAGCCAAGTGATATGATGTGGTGATCATGGTTGGTGGAATGAAACTTGTGCATTTAAGTTGGTTCTTAACTCATGCATTTTAGATGGTTTTTTCCTTATTCTTTATGTTTAAGACACTCTTAGGTGGGGATCGTCATGTTGGTTCTATTTAAATGTGTTCTTCCAAGTAGAAGGATCACAATCAAGGACCGTTTGGAGATGGTCGTTTGTAATTGAATTCCTTTGAGACTTGTGAGTCTTGATTCATGTTTTTTCTTGCTTGTAAACATGACATTGATGTGGTTTGTTGTGTGCGCAACCCTTGTAAGGCACTCATGATCATGGTTGGACCTTGGTGATTAAGTGTAATATTTTATATAAATTCTTTGAGGTAAAGGCATTATGATAGGTTAAATAATGATGCATCGGCAAGTGAATCCAAGTTTTCTTTTAGGAGTTCAAACAGTAGTGGTTCGGGTATCATTTTCTAGTAATCCTTGAAATCCTCTTAGTGTGATCTTTCTTAAGATATGAGCATGTCCCCTATATTGACATCATCATGGATGAACTAAGAGAGCATCGATTAAACATCGTGATACAATTGAAATTCGTTGGGTTAGTTTGTGATCTCTTTCTATGTTGTGTGATGGATTTGTGGTTTTCAATGAGGCTTGGTCAATCTTGAGTGATATTTGGGTTCTTGTGTAGGAACACCTTGGACGTACTCTGGGATTCCTGTCATTTTATTTTATGTGGCCACCGGGAGGATACCATTTTGGGTTTAGTCTGTGTTCTTATGTAGACTGTTGGCCTTGTATGAAAGTCTCACTTGTAATGGGGAGTATGGACCACCTTGGTGAGTTCCCTAGACTTCATTTGATGAATATGAGGTTATCTCGAACATATTGTCGGGATCAAATGTGATATTTTAAAATGAGGTAATGGTTCCAATGGGATGGATCTATAATTACACTTTTATTTTTTCTATGGAATGGCCCCTTTTTAATTAAAAGTGGATGGTTTGACAAGGGAGCGTCATCGATAGATAGGTGTGGGCTTCAGTTAATGGGTTCTTTGTGAGCATGTGGTGCCTTGGGAGAAGGTGTTGTGTTTGTGTTATAATACAATAGCCTCCTAATCCAAGAGTTTCTAAGATAAGTCGTTAAGTGATGGTTAACTCGTTATCCTTCTTGTTCCTCCTATATAGTTTGAGTGAACCAGTTTGAAAACTCCACCAGTTTAAAATGGGTGTGATGTGAAAGTCCTCAATGTCTTTTGATGAAAGATTATGTGATCGATTTTGATGAGGTCAATCAGGGTTCGACTGTTCTTTTTTATGAGTATGTTGATAAGACCTCAATTGTGTTCAAATTCACCCATTTAAAATAAAAATCATGCTGGTAGCGTCGCTAAAATGCTCAGGGGAGTGTGTGGTGGAGTTTTCCAATGGTGGAGGTGTTTTGGTAACGATGTTGTTTGCATTGTTCTTAATAGACTCACAATGGTTGCACTCTTCCTACTGATCAGAGAAACATTTAGTGTTGATGAGCTTGGAAGGTTGTACATCTGTTAGATTGTACAACTACATAGGGTCTTGCATTCTATCATTTTAGATAAGGATGCTCGGTTTACTTCTCATTTCTATAAAGGGATATAAAAAGAGATGGGTACATAGGTGCTTCTGATCATAGCTTACCACCACCAGATGGATAACTAGTCAGAGCGCATGATTTAGGTGCTAGAGGAAATGCTTCGGGCATGCATCCTAAATTTCAAGGGTTCTTGGGAGAGACACATACCCTTGGTTGAGTTCACCTATAATGATATATTTTAGGATACTTTTCAGATGTTACCATATGAGTCTTTTTATGGTAGGTCATGCCAATCACCCTTGTGTTGGCTAGAGGAAGAAGAGGCAGTTATGTTGGGACCTTGTCTTGTCCAGGAGACCACTGAACAGGTTTAGGAAATTCAGAAGTGGATGAATACTATGCAGTCTCGTTAAGAAATCTTATGTCGATCACCACTGATGAACTCTAGAGTTCAAGTTCGGGGATTGAGTTTTCCTATATGTTTCTCAAGGTTGGGACACAATAGGATCAGGAGATAGGGTAAGCTTTCACCATGATACATCGGGCCGTTCAAGATTTTGGAAAGAGTCAGGCTAGTTGCCTATTGGTTCCTGTTACCTCAGTGGAACAAGGATTTGCACAATGTCTTCCACACTTCTCAGTTGCGAAATTACCTTTCAGACCAGTCTCATGCTTTTCAACCTAAGGAGGTTGAGTTTCAAGTAGATGCGTCCTTTGAGGAGCATCCATTCATATTATGGGTCATAACACAAACATTCTCTATGATCGGTCTATTCATTTAGTGTGGGTTCTATGACAACATGGTCGAGTATGGGATGAGACCTAGGAGAGGGATACTGATGTACAATCGCAGTGGCCAAAGTTATTCTCTGATTTTTCTTCACCACCCAGGGAAAGGAAATTCGAGGATGAATTACTTTAAGGGAGGAAGTTTGTAAGAACCCGGTTTTTCCTTTAAGGTATGGATCTTTCCTTTTAAGTTTGTACAAAATGAAATGGAGGAAAAAGAGGATTAAATGCTGTTTATTTTCAAGAACACACCATGTAATATGGGTACATTACATGTGACGGTCTGGCCAAGACCTGTACAAAAAAAAGGCACTACACGGCGTGTAGTTTAAAGTACAAGCTATGTAGTTTTCTACTTTTGGATAAAATGGGAAGTAGCCTCATGTTTTATCAGACATCCATAGGGCTCACCCCATTACGTAAATAGGAGCACCGTAAGGAATTTTTTCTCCTAAATCTCTACCCAAACTCTGATTCAATTTCCATTAGAGGCATTTAAACCCAGTCTGTAAGCTCTCAATTCCTCTTGATCTGTTCTTCATGATTTTTTATCTTGAAGAAGTTATTGGACCCTGAGCATTTTACCTTGTTTTGTAGATCTTCTTAATTCTATCTTGAATTAGAAGCTGATAATGGATGAGGATAGTCATATGACTATGAGGTAGGTGGTCTTGTTCCTTTCAATGATTTTCGATTTGATTATATATATTGGAGCGCCACACACCCACTTTTAGGATGTTGTTTAATTGAATAATAAACCCTGTTTTTTCCTATTGATGATTAGGTAATTGATTAGATGATTTGAAAGCATGTTTAGGGTTGTAAACCTTGATTTAGGACCACCCCATGGGTGTGTTTCTCTCGGATGGCCATTTGGTTGAGAATGAATAAGAGGCTTGATATGGAGTCCCACGTGAGATAATTAAATGCTTAATCTATGTAATAGTTTAATTTTCATGTGATACTTGTTATGTGAATTGTGCCCATGTTAGTTGTTTAAATGATAATCCATGTGATATTTTAATTCACATGTGTTTCTTTTATTATGGAATTGAATTATGACAAAGGGGAGTAATTAGCAATGGGCGAACCACAGTTTCAGTTAAAAGACAAGGTCAGTCTCATGTGACTAATTGCACCTTATGTATGCCTTGGGTGAATGAGGGTCTCAGTTAAAAGACCATCGATAATCTCAAGAGGTAATTGTGTAAGGGTTGTGGGAGATCCATGATAGGGTTTGAATGCTCATTGAGGCTTATTTAAAATGTTGAGTGAAACTAGGATCCATTGAGGGATACCCAGGTCGGGCTCTATTGGAAAATGATTCAATGAATATTATGTCACGAGTGTATGGTTACTTTTGTACTCGGGGTTATCGATCCTAAGTTGGACCTCGAGACTTTTATATAATTAAAGGAATATAAATAATGAAATTTATTACTTATGATGCATCTTCCAAGCCAAAGAACATGATTGGGTTCAGTCTTCACTTATACTTGTTTGCATTGTATTCCGAGACATCTGTTGTGATTTATTTTGAGTACCCAGTGTTTACTACTTTTACTATTATACACTGTCACTTATATATATATCCACTGATAGATTGGCATAGACCTTGGGTGGTTGTATTCTGGGATTTAGTCTCACACCTTGTTTGGGTCATCCTTTTGGGCCCAAGCAGATTATATGATTGTAGGTGTTGATCTGGGAAAGTGACCTACTACAGGTACTTGATGTGATTCTTAGGAGTAGGATAGAATGAGACTGATCAGAGGCTTGTGATTCTTCCTAGTCTCTTTTTTTTTCTTTTGTTCTTTTGTGAAATATATTGTGTATTACTGTAGTGTACTTGTTTTGAATGTTTTCTTAGAACATGTGACTTTTGGCGTCATCTTTTGTGTGGAATGATGTGTGGTTACTTCTAATATATGTCTTCCGTTATTTACTTTAGTTGTATATGTTTTATTATTTCCGAATTTGTATTATTATTTATTCTGTTGTGTTACACTCTACCAATGAGGACATAGTTTCCCCACTATCACACCCTAGGCCCTCACTGTTAGTCGGCAGCCTCTAGCATTTGGGGAGATGCACTTGAGTCCATGTGACCAATCAGGTACGAAGCACCAGTTTAGTGGCATTCAGATCCAGGACGTTACATATTATATAGACTTCATCCCCCCAAATTGGAATAAAATGTGATGACTCAATGATTTGGTCAATCCACACCATTACGGAATCATGATTCTGAAGAATTTTAAACAATATAGTGCTGAAGCCCCTAATATTTCACTCCCCTTACTAGAAAGGTACATATCATAGTCTCATGTCCTAATTATTCATTGGTGTCTAATGTTTACTACCTTTCATACCATCCTAATAGACGAATCAAAAATCCACTTGAAACTATCCTAGCATAGGGTGGAACAAGAATTAGTTACCAAAGTACGCTAGAAAATTTTCATTCTCTTCCCACCCATTGACAGTTACCCACTATTAAAATTTCACTTAATGGTAAGATTATCAAAATTCACTCACTAAACATCCTAAGACTTGGTCAAAAAAATCAGGAATGATAGTCACTGAATTTAAAAACATGACATCATCCTAATTTACATGAACCAAGTTCATGTCAGTTATTTATACCAGAAATCATCAATGATGAAACACTTCACTCACCTATTACCCAATGAATTTCAAGTTAAGACATCAACTACCCAATTGATCAAGAACTGTCAGACCAAGTCAGAGTATTCATTAGTGAGACCATACATGAGAATACATGAACAAGAACTCACTAAGCATAGAGTGTGATATTCCTAGAGGTTTCTATAAATGATAATATTAAACTAAGCTAATAAAACAAATCATGCATTTATAAAGTTGAGGACACGACCATGTACTCACCCATACCTTGGATAACATTAAAAAATCTTACCTATTCTAAGACTACTCCCAATGAACCACACATAACATTGAAATACAATACAGGTAGGTTTCTAAAAAATAAAGTGAACCTTTTTTCCCAATTCCTCTGATGGGACCCAAAGTTCACATAGTTCAGCTAGTGACTGACAAGATATAGTTCCAAAATTTACCCATAAAGACTCTAGTCATGGGATACTCACATCCCATTCCCATTAAAAAGATGAAAAATCCAATCTAAATATGTGAGAGTGACTCATCAGGTATAGTAATCAATATTAAATTGAATACTTGTAACCCCTTCATCCTATATCAATTCTTAAGGAAAATAATTCCCCAAAAACTAGACCATGTCAGTGGTAATTGACCATGGTGACCAACATAAATCCCAAAGATATCCTATTATACATGAAGTTTCGTGATTCTCATCCCATTAGAGATAATTTACATGTAAATCCTCTGCCTCTATTTCCCTATATCATATCTACCACACAAAATGACAATTGGTATGACAAGAAGAGAAAGAACCACAAGAATAATAAGAAAATTAATGATAATAATCATAACAAGCATAACAAGTTCAAGAGGAAAATTATTCAAAAAATCCTTCTAATGAAACCAGAACTTATTTCCCAAATTCTAGCACACCAATTTTAGGTTTTCAATTATCAATTCATGATATCACGCCATTTTATGAAAACCATTCAACTATAGGTTTCAAAATTAAAAAAAAATATTTCAGTAATTATTTACGCCAAGTTCCATTTAAAGAAAATATTTTAAATATTTCATCAAACTAAAATACAAGAAAATTTTCATAAAATATTAAATAAAATCATTTTTGTAAGACCTAATTAAAATCCATAAAAAATTATAAAAAATGATAAATGTTGTTATTTAATTTGAAAACCTATATATTAGAAAAAAAATCCTTTATCAACTAAATCACATAAACACCCAAAAAATCACAAAAAACTAAAACATAAATAAAATAAATACCAATAAGAAACACTTAAATAATATGAACACCACATTTCATATCAATGTAAGGGTTTCTAAATTCAATATAAAATTATTCAATGGTTTAAAAAAAATACTAAATATATCATGTTTCCAAGAAAAATCTAAATAATTTCTATTTATTTCTAACTATGAAGAAAATAACTCCGTATTTCATATAATTGTGTAGTTATAATTCATGTCATGATGCTCCAAATTACATATTTTACCAAAAAAATCTATTTTACCAATTCAACATGCACAATTAATGAAAATTTTAATATCCATAGTTAACATGTCATAGATATTAGCATAATCGCATGAGTAGTGAACTAAAAATTTTACCAGTCTCCAAAACACATTAAGAATTATGATAGGACATCACCTTTAACATATTCAAAATTTTACTTGATTTTATACTCATTTGGTAAGGTTTCCATGAAAACATATGTAAATATCATAGAGTAACAACAACATGTTCAACTTTTAAAAAATATTGAAATTAACCAAGACAATCGTAACTCAAAGTTTTAGCATTATCTTTATCCCATCATAGTTAATATGAATTATAATTTCAAATCATGAGATTTAATTCAAGGAATGGAATGTCATCAAAAAATTAAATGATATTCTAAAAAATTGTTATATCATGTTAAAGAGACTAATAACTATATACATTATAACCATTATTAAAAAATAGTAAAGTAATCAAGTACATATGATTTCAAGTAATCATTTTGATGTCATCCAAATTTTTAATAATGATTTAAATTATCCTTTAATCAATTTATTATAATCGGGTTCATTAAGAAATCAACATAAATTAATGCTAGTCTTAGGTTTCTTTAAGTAATAAATACAAATGGAAGACATAAGAACATATCAATGCTAACAAGGATCAACATAAGAAATAGAGAAAAACAATATTTTTCCATGTTTTGAAAATAATTTTGTAGAAATACCAATCAAATCCATAATCACAATCAATAATTACGGAAAACAAAGTTCACATGTCACAACCACCAAATAATAATCAATAAAATATCAAATTAATGATGGAATCCCAATGGGAAGTCTTTTTGTTAATGCATGATACCCAAATCTCATTGGATAAACCCATGTCAATGAGTTGGTGACATGTCTAGAAGTGTTTACCAATCCTTTTATTACCTAGAACACCCTACTAACTTGATTCTTAGTATAAAGAGGTTATTTTTTTCTTTTTATAGTCTTCATTTCATGTCCCAACACATCATATCCACATTCCTATTATGCCAACTGATGGATAAAACAAAAATAATGCCTTTTACAACATCCTAAACCCAAAACATTTCCTTATAAAATACCATAATTCCATTAACCTTATGTGTATCCCCTAGACACTAAAGGTTTTCAATAATTTCCAAGGGTATACAATATCATTGTGGGATGATTTACCTGTAAATAGTATACCATTTTTAGTAATGCAATAAAATATAGTATATAAATATGAAACATAAATGAAACAATATCAAAGTATCATACATATAATATAAAACTGATTAGAGTCACAGTATATAAAAATATAATAGGACAAATTAATACTATAAGACCAAAACTCAACAGAAGAACAAGGTCCAACATGACACACTACTTTCTCCACAAGACTGCTAACTCTAAGCTCCCTATTCCACCACCCAATACTATAGAATCCATATATTCCACAATAAAAGTGAGATATCTCCCCTTATCTATATAATAACAAATAGAAACTGTATAAAAACAAAGATACATATATCGGGGTTTAATATATAATCTCAGTAAAAAATTTCCTAAAAACTTCCCACACACACCACTTGAAGAAGAATAAGTTATCTCACATTTTATATAAAATAAGAGTAAAGTGGAATAAAATGTATAATGTAATAAAATAATGAAAGTAACTCACTTCATAATCCACATTTCGTTTTAAATACATTATTTAAATAAAATAACTCACACACCCATTCCATGAACTTGGACACCCATGCATGAATCCCCCACCCATGAGAAACTCTCTAAACGGACTAACTCATAATTTAACCCATTCACGAAGACCAAGCCATCTCTTGGTGATTAAAATTCAAGTTCCCCCAAATTTAGTGTCAACGGTCAAGTTTATACCAACAAGGACCTATACATGCATCATGAACAAACACAAATCCATGCTAGTCAAATGTGACCCCAATTTCGACATCATTAGTCAAGTACGAACCAATAAGTTTCCACACGTATTCAATATGAATTCACTCCAAAACCTTTCTTTGAAAATAGAATAGAAAGAATAGTATTATCTATAGAATCCTTCCAAATCTTTAATCAAAAAAATAGTACTTTTAATAGAATATTTATAGAATATTTTATTAAAGAAAAAGTGTTAATTTAAATAGAATTTATCAAAAAATGTTTAAAATGAAAAAGAAGTAAACAATAGATTCACATGTTTTCAAGTTACAAATAAAACTAGAGTGATAGAGAATCCACCTATCACTAATACAATTATCCAATATAATCTAAAAGAAATAACTTTTGAAGGAAAATATTCACCCAAAATCACTTACAGAAATCCCGGTATTGAGAGTCCTCACTAGGATAGGAAAAATAATTATTTTTAGGGGAGTAATTGGGTTAGGAATCAAATTAAAAACCACCTAAAAATACACACATATTTTCCCATTCAGGGTGTAACCTCTCCCCCAAAACATAGAACCCATCGTGTCCTTTTAAAACATGTTTGAACAATACCACATCTTGGACCACAGCATGATAGATCCTCCCAAGTTGTTTCACCCCACCACACACACAGACACATAATTCCAAGGACCATGAAATAGTATAATCTCTCTTTTCATTTCAAAATTTCCAATGAATATCAAATTCTTCATGTCCAAGAATCAATACATTCATAGATCTGCCCCTATTTACTATAGGCAGACTCCCCCAAGACCTACTCCCACAAAAATGGTGATCCCCAGGGAATGGTGAAATTATTATCATATGACCGTCTCACCATTCCCATATGACTGAAATTCATAGGACCATGGTCACCCACATGGAATAGTGAATTGTAAAGAACCAAAACAAAATTCTCTAACTGAGGTCCTCTCCAAAACTTTCTGAAACCAACCTAAGACACCTTGTAACTTTGAAATATATAATGAAGCACCCAAAATTCTAAAAACTAAGGGGTGAAATGGTATGTTTATGGGATGTAAAAGATATATAATTTTGGTTTGGTCTACATTATTTTGTTAATGTTACATGATTTTCCATAATAGTTTAATAGTTTGGAGAAGTCGTGTTATTCTAAGTAAATCATGTTAAACATTGAATAAAACCATTATTTATCCTCTTTTTAAACATTTAAAATGATAAATATTGAATATTAATAAAATCATAATCCACTCTTTTATTATTTCTTGATAACCAAACGCATCATGGTCATGCATGGGTTGAAAATAAAATACCCCCTTGAGAAGTAAAATATGAAACACTAGACCAATTTACTGTTTTATTTTTGAATGTCTCTATAAACCTGTTCGTCATTCAATTTTTTTACTATATGATTATTGAGAGAAACTGTCACATGTTTGATAAATAAATATTCATTTAAATTTAATAATCCAAATTATTCCTAAAAGTAGATCCACTCACTGTAATGGGAAAACTAGACATACAAAGGTTGGTTAAGTTATAACATTGTCAAAATTACTTTGATTAACTTGAATTTTTTTAAAAAAATTTAAATCTATAAGATTCATATCATATTCATCATAAATGATTTTAATCGTCTATTATTAAGTATTTTCATTTTGGAATATTCAACCATTCCATTGTAAGTGGACCATTCTTCAAGAACCTCCCTTAAGTTGCATTAATTATTAGAAATGAGTGTTGTAAATATCCTAAAATTTTAGTTTTAGAGTTTGTGAAATTCCAAGTGAATTTTTATAATTTCACACTTGATGGGAAAAATATTAAATGGAATTTAATAAACAATTCTAGAAAGAAAATTTGATCCTATTAATATAAAAATGGGGTTTTCACCATAGTTGAAAGTCTAACACAAATTGAAAGAGTTTTTTATTTTTGGTGTGATTTTATTGATTAGTGTAACACATATCATTTTTCAGTTTTCAAAGAAAAACTATGATTTCTTGAAAATCAAAACTTGGATTGAAAATTTTCAGTATATTATTTTTCAAGTCATGATGTTTCATTTAACATTAATATAATTTCATTTCAGTCTTTGGACCCAACCCGAGCCTAAATTGGGCCCATTTATTATAAATAAATATTTTTTCACCTTAATCCTTATTTTGGTCAGATTGATAAGACTATATACTTTAGAAGAAGTTGAGGAGTCGTATGTCCCTTGAGGTTGGATCAAAACATCCTATCAATCTCATTCTTAAGTTTTATTTACTATATATTAAATTAAAATACATAGATTGTTAATAGAATTTTATTATGAATTAAAGAGTGGAAAAATAATTATTTAGGGTTATTTTTTATCTAAATTATCCATGTTTATTCATTCATCTAAACATTCACCACCCATTTTCCATGGACACTATTATTGAGCATTGTGGGCTCTATTCATGAATACCACATTAGGTTCGGATCTCCCCCACTGATAGTGGTAGAACATTACTGCATTAATGAACATTGAAGGTGGTATGGGGTGTTTTAATTGAAGGGTTTTGGGATATTTTACCTTTCCAGTAAGGGATTTCTCACCCATATTTAACTTTGAATCCATAATTAGCTTGTAGAAGCAAATGGTTTCGAGTGACATCTAGTGGAAAAAATGATTTAGGGTTTGGATATAAATTGTTTAGTGGTAGTTTGTGTGAGATATGTGGTAGGGAGGGTTCATGTTGGTAGACTACCAAGGTATGTTAACCCTAGCCTCAAAATGGTAAAAGGGATAAATTGCCTAGGACCACATGATGCACTAGGATCTATCAAATTGAATGATCCAGTTTGGACAGTTTAATTGATTAAGGTAGGGGCCATCCCTGGGACTCCAATATTACTATATGAATAATAGTATTAATTCTTAAAAATATTAATATAAATATATTTATACATGTAAATATGTATATTTATGGTTTGAATTAATAAAAAGGAGAATGAGATCTGGATTTTTTGGAATGATGGATTAACTGGGAAGTGTATGGAATGATAAAATTTATTATTAATTTTTAACATATATTTTAATTATTTTATACATACTTTCATACATACATAAAAATGTGGGGATGTTGTTGTGTCTTTTTGTGTATCTATGTATGAATATATGCATATATAAATAGTAAAATATATACATTTTCACCTCGATGTCTAAATTTGATAAGTAACTAGTCAATTTAACTTATGTTTTTTTGTAGATCATGATGGTTAAAATTTCAAGTCTAATAGATTTTTTTATGGAGTATTTTTATATTTTAAAATATTGGACATGAAAAGTATCTAAAATACAGCCTGTGAAAATTTTTAAAGTTCATACTTTACTCGTTATTGCAATGAGATCACACCATCACCCTCTATTGAGTGATTTTGAGCTGCTAAGTTGATGAAATTAATAAAATAAATTTTGGATTGTAGTGTGAATATGGAAAATCTAATGATTATTGTGATGACGACAATGTATAATGAGCTTTTGGTTGGACCCGTGATCATGAGTATAATTATAATAACTCATATAGTTATGTGAATTATCATGATATGAGGGTTTTATGTGGTTATTTTTAATATTTAGAAATGATAAAACTTTGGAAAGGATTATGGACCATTAAAGGATTGTATAGAAATTGAGGTGGTTAATTTCAAATGATGTGGAAATTGATAGAGTGGTACTTTTATTCTCATTAAATTGATGATGTAGAATTATCATGAATATGACATAGACCACATATTATAATGTATTTCATGTTCTTGTGTTGATGATATTCGACTACTGTATTATGTGGTTTTACATAGACTTGGATCTAGTATATTATGTTATGACACTATAGTGGATGTTATGATATCCTTATCTCTTATATATGTATCTACTGGAGGGTATTATATGCTAAGATTGATTCCTTTACGAGTGTGGTATTATCCAAGAAGCTTCTTTATAAATCGCGATAGGTTGATTAATATGTGATTGAGACTTGTTTGGAATTCTATTGATCATCTAGTTTAAATGTTGTGCACTAAACTAGCATGTCATATAATTTGATGTGATCATTGTGATGATGATACAAACTCATCTATCTTGTTACGGTGTAGTCATTTAAACTAGTTATCCTAGATAATTGGATAGTGATAATAAATTACTAACATGGTTATTGGATAGTTGTGTGGATTAGTTGAAATAGATGATCATATATTCATGAGGGATTTATAACATGGTTTTTTGGGTAGTCATGTAGACTAATTGACTTGGATGATTTAATAGTCACATAGATTAGTTATGCATAGTATCTTAATACTACACATATAAATTTCTAGTATCTCAGGATGGAAAAAGGGAGGAGAAGAAATATCTATGGTGTATCCATGGTCTATACTGAATAACTCAATGCTCAAACTAGACTCTCCTCCTCCCATAAAGTTCTAGTATCTCAGGATGGAAAAGGGAGGAGAAGAAATATCTATGTATATGGTAGAATCAATATAAATCTTAGAAAGATACACACACATTAATTTTGACCTTCGACCTCCAATATATAATTCCTCATGGATGTTCCCTAAGCCCATGAATTTACTCACACATTTTGTAATGAATGAGTAAAGATACATCTTCTCATGAATTCATAAAATTAATGCACTGATTCACTGTGAGTATCATCATATGAAACATTCATATATAATTATATCCAAGTGTAGGAGATGATATAATGTTAACCTTTAACATTAAACTACCATGCCAAATTAGTACTACAGCATCTTCATTTTTTATAGAATGATATACCCAAATGAAGCAATATCACATTCCTTGGTTTTTATATGTTGTAAAATACAACATACCAATAAAATACACTATGATATTGGAATATATAAATCATATATATATTTTTTTAGTTAGGGAATACTCCAACAATCACCCACATTCACTAAAGCCTCATAAAATTTGTTTCATTTCACATTATATTATACCATATACAATAACTTATGAAACCATGTCCAAAAATATATGATGGATATCCTACAAAATACATTGGGAAATCTATCATTGGAATCACCTTGTATCACTTCATATGTAATACCTTGTAAATACCCATCCAAAACTCATTTTGGATAAAACTATTAAACACTTTTATAATGTCTCTCTGACTCAAACTCAATCCCCTTTCAGTTAACAAAAAAGTGTGACCTAATGGGCCTTTATATATTTGAAAACAAATATGGATTCATGAATTCAAAAATTTAATCTAAGAGAAGACTATAGAAAAACATCAATGCTACTCAAGACACAATGGGATCTGGCATGATCTCTATCAAACACATTTATCTCTATACTTGTGTTTGCTATATGCATCATATGATAGCAGGAATTTTCATATGATCCCTTTGTCCAAGACATCAAGTGATGATGGAACATGAAGTATTTCAATCCCATATAGCCAATTATTATGTTATCTATTCTTAGAGTATAGAATGACCAGTTCAATGAATACATCACATGTCATTCATCTATATGGATGATCACATCACATTACCCTCGCCTAAATAGATTAACACATCATATATATTGTCTAGGTATGGAAATACACTTCCTCATTCTATATCAATAAAGGGACTAGATTTCATACCCATCAAACAAGATGATAAATCTCATCCCATCTAACCTCTAACCAACAACATAATCAGTAATATTCCCAACCACCCCGGATTAACTAAGCCTAAATGCTTGTGTAAGAAAGGTATCAAATTATAAAGATTCTAATGATAGGTATCTCAATAATATCAAGTATTAGGGAATCCAATTATAAACCTTTCACCACTGGTATACCAAAAACATATTGTATGGAACTCAATGTGGTATACTTTGTGGTCCATCTAGTGCATAAAACCTATTTTGTGCCTCATGATTATATTTTACATCCTGGTACAGGAATCACAATCACACTAACCTTAAAAAAAATTCACAACATATAATACTTCATCAATAACATCGGTTAAGGATAACTAAAATTCATACTTTTAGAGTCCAATTATCACTTCACTTCATGATATGTATATCTATATATATATATATACATATACAGCCAACATGAAAGAATGGAAAGGTAAAGATTTCATTTTGTATAATATGATAAATTTAATATTATTAATCCTAATCATAATATTAAAAACCCATACATAAAAAAATATTTTATCATATCATATATGATATAATTCCATATCAAACTTATGTTTGATACGCTTTAAGGGTTTTTTATACTTTTTATATCTCTATGTAACTCCTATCAAATCTATATGTGACCATTTAATAAATCCCTCCCACTAAGCTCTTTAGTGAGTAAAATATATTAAGTAATCTATTTTTTATAATGGTGATACTTAGGAATCATATTTCTAATATTTAACTATTTGAATAAGCATTCAAAATTCTATGCTCGACAATATCAAATGTTATGATGTTAATAACTTTTGTTGTTTACTTAAAACTCTTTTTAAGTTCATAATCATCATCATTATTGGAACCCTTTCCATAAAATTTTATTTCTTCATATATTTTAGTTACTAATGTGACTATTTACATAAATCTTTTACCAATATATATCTTAAAATATTTTATGATATCAAGTGATGGTCACTATGAACTTTGACTGGAATAATCCCTTATTCGTTAACATTGAACTTAACTAAGTCCAAACTTTCTCCAAATGATCTATTAGACACTATATTCTCTTCATAGTATCATGGTAATATTTAAAAACTCCTTTGGTTTTAGGAAATAACGCTTATTTCATTTTGGTAGGAATATTTAACAAACAAACTATTATATAAAAATCTTATATAGTATTCTATAGATTTGAAGTATTTACTTGAAAAGAAAGTAATTATTTAAAATATGCCACTAATGGTGGTGGGATCAAATCCCTAATATTTTAACAAACATTTGGATAAACACTCTTATCTAGGATAAATGATTTTAACCATATCTTCTTCTCGAGTATGTTAAATAATCTAATGAATCATAAACCATGTTCGCTGAATCCATCACCTCATATTTTTCATAATAACTCTTTGTTAGGAAAAAACATTCTCAATATATAACAGAAATAAAATTATTGTTCACATCATTTAATAATATCTATCTCAACTTGATATATTCTTTTTCATTCAATTTCATGATTTAGCAACCCTTTACTACATTATTTGAATACAAACTACAAGATATATTAATTCTATAACACTAATACCTTTCATAGAAACTTCATGAAGTTTCATATATGGAAACATTAGTCCTCCATCTAGGAGAATTACTCATCCTTCCTAAGACCACCTTTAGGTTTCAATAACTTTTTTCCCTATTTGAAGAGACATTATTAAAATTTTCCAACTATATTTTCTTATTTTGGTTTGAAATTTTACACACTTTTAATGTTAACATAACACTAGAATCTAAAAATCACATGTTTAGTTCATCTATCCTCAACACTTTGAAAATATTGAGTAAAATTTTATTGAACACACTTACATAGTCAGAAAATTTCCATTGATGATGATGAAATGAATTTTATATCTAGAAAAAATGTTAAAAAACCATGAGTGAATCATTCTATGCTTATTCTAAGCATCTATTTGACCAATCTGTTGAATTAATTTAACATTAACTTACTCAAGAATGTGTTTTCTCTAACACATAGATTTTTTCCTTTCCTAATAAAGGTTATTAAGTCTATACCAATCCAATAATTTGATTACATTAAGAACATAATTTTATAATATCTCTCTTAAAGTAAATATTAATGAATATGGTGATACATATCTATAGTAGAAGCTTTAATCATATGATTATCATTTTTATATTCATTTGATAAGGTCTTTAATTAAATGTTCTTCCACTACATTAAGGACCGCTTTTTTAATTCATCATACCAATTATTGGTCTAAGATCCATATTTCACTAAGTAGTGGGTTTTATTTGGTGTTAAAATCAGCACTTTTCTATTTAGGTAGGGTATTATCTCAATCATATCATATATGACTCTTTGATGGTTTAGTAGATAACTCGTTTCCAAATCCATCATATAGATAAACTCAACACCATTACTATCGTATCCTAAATGTAACACCCCAATATTTTAAAACGAAAAAAATTATGTTCAATAGCATAAACAACACAAATCACTAATTTTGGATTTCCTTACATGCAATATTGAGTTTATCTTGCGTTGTACACAATACTGAGTTTAAAAAACACATAATTAATATTATTATTTAATATGATAGTTATCACCTAGCTATTAGAGTGGTAGGTATGAACAGGATTAACATAATTATGAAATTATTGTTTTCACATGTATATATAATTAATTATTTGGTTACTAGTTAATTATAAATTAAAATAAATCCCTTTTAAAATAAAAGGAATTCTTTTTCTCGAAAACAATTTTAATGCGCACAAGTGTGTTTCATACAAATAAAAAATTAATCTTTTTAAATTATATTATTTAAATTTATATATTATATATTCGATATAATTATTAACATCCATCATATGTTTTTTCTTGATAAGAGACAAAAAAATCCAATTTTACGCTTAAAACTATATTTTTCAAAAAAAATAGTTTTTTCTCATTTTTATAGAGTAATTTTTTGAAAATAATTTTTGAAAATTTTATAAAATTTATTTAAAAAAATATATATTTTTTTGAAATCAAAATTTCAAAATTATCTTAGATTTATTTTTTTATTTTTATAAAAAGTTTCAATTTTTGATGAATAGTAAAAAATACTAAATTTTCATTGAAAATTTCCTTTTCATTTAAATATTTTATAATTTTAATATATATTTTAATTGGTTTTAAATTAAAATTAGTTAATTTTTATATCAATTAATACAATTTAGTTCATTTTAGTAATTTTATATTGAATTTTGATATAAAAACATTATAATATTTTGAACATTTTCACTTTAAAACATGATTTCTCATCGTGTTAGTGGGGTTATTTTTAAATTAAATTTTGAAACTTATATGTTTTGAATTTGGAAAAATGTATTCCATATTTAGAATCATAATAATATATATTATCTTATAATTTCACCTTTTTTTACCATGATGATTAGTGAAAACAATTAAAATTAATTATCACGATTAAGGTTTAAACAGGGTTTTGCGCATTACATGTGTCTGTATTAAAATTAATTGTACACACACATAAGTTTTTTATTTAATAAATTTTATTTAATATTAAGAATAAATAGGTCTAAATTTTCTAATAAAACACATTTTAATTATAGTATTAAATGATAAATTTTCTAGGTAAATAAAAAGATACATGTTGTCGAGGTAAAAACTAAAAGGGAAAAACTGAGTAAAATTAAAGGCCAAGTAATAACCTGATATAAATGTATTTATTTTTCTATTTTTGAGGTTTTTATTGACCAAATAAACCATAACCTCCACTATTTATCTATTTTGGAGGCACATGTGGTAATGGAGACCTTCCAATAGTGAATACTTTTGGGTATTTACAAGAATACCACTCCTCAATTATAAAAGGGAACTCAACCCCCTCACTTATTCACACCACTCAAGAAATTTTATCAAACAAACCCTGAAAAAATCACTTCCTAAATTACCTACCATCATCCTAGAATCATTATTTGGGTCATAAATATACCCTATAAAGGGTTTAGTGAAAACCAAAGGAATATTTTTGAAGAAGAGATAGCATTCTTCAACGAGCATTTTTATATTATTTATTTCTTTAACCCACTAAATTATTCTTATCATATGATGGTATAATCACCTAATTATATTTAATATACTTAGATGTTTATATGTTAAGTTCAGGTCCAACAACAACATTTACTTCTATAAAATGGGTTATGAAATCATCATTCATGTGTAAGGAGGATTACCGCCTCACGAAAAAATGTCATTAATTTATCCATTACCACCTCTCACAGTTGGGTATGATGAGGGATATAAAGTTTATATTTTATATTTGTAACATATGTATACATATTTATTAATTATATCATATATATCCATTTACATTCCATTCTGTAATTAATATGATAACATCCCTCGTGTGTACGAAAGACTACTGCCTCATGTAGCGATGTGATTCTTTTTTCAATAACACATTACATGGAAGGTAATAGTGGTAAATATAATAAATATATGTGAAATATATGAAATATCTATGACATAAATGACATATTTATCATCTTTAAAATATAATATATTATTTTATTTTTACCATTTCACTCACTGAAAAAAATAACATCATTCGTGGATGTCTGGACTACCACCTCTGCGAAGCGATGTGATTACCTTTTTCACCACCACATCATAATAATGATATAAATATATATATATATATAATTAAATAATATTTTATTTATGATTTTATTATCATTTTAAAAAAAATAATTTAACATACCTTCTTTCCAGAATAATCATTGAAAAATGGAAAAGTTACTCATACGTACGTATGGTCTACCGTCTCCATGATTGTAACGTTAGTTCATTTTTCATAATCATATTTCATGATTGGTTTTAAAATTATAATTCATGTATAAATAGTATAATTATTTCATGATTATTATTCTATATGTGTTTAAATAATGACCACTTTTACCATAGTCAACCTACCAAAGTCGACATTGACATATAAGCCAAATTTGGTAGAAATATTCGACGCAAACTTAATTGATTAATTAATTCTATAAAACATGGTAATAAGTGAAATAAAATTAATAATAAACATAAAAAGGTTCTCAAAAAAGTAAATGGATAACATAAATTTATTATTCAGAAAAATAAAGACATATGTGATGAATTGTACTCAAGGTAAGGGACTTTTTCTCAATTTGATTTCATTGAGGCGTATTTTGATGTTATGAACCTATAATCTCTTATAAGGTGTATAAAAATACTATTTTAAATGTTGTATTATGAATTTATTTATTCTCATTATATTTAAGGTTTTTTTAATGGTTTTTACTATTCAATTATTTCCCAAGTGATAAGGGATATTTATTTTAAAAAGAATCATCTTTTAAAGTTTTCCTTCCAAATATTTCTCTTCCATGTCCATGTTTTTAAAAAAAATTATATAGACATAAAAGATTTATAAATTAAATTTTAAATCACTTTTTAATTTATTTAAAAGTTTTTTAAAATGAATCTTTTGACATTTTTTATTCAGAATGTTTTGAAAAACGATAAAAAGAATGTTCTATTCTTAAAGTATAATGCAAAAACAAGTTTTCCACCACTAAAGACATTATTTAATTTCTATATTCCTTTTCAAGATTTCATTTTTTCTTCAATGAAAACCCATCTTTATCTTTTTTTGTGTATTTTAATATTTAAAATGTATTTTTAAAAGAATTTTTTTTATCTGAATTTGTTTTTCATATGGGCTTAAAAGAATTTTTTGATGAAGGTGTTTTATAAATGATATGGTAATTGAGAATTATATATAATGTGTGATCCTGATACAACTTATATTAAGGGTTTATCTACATTATAGCTCACAGGTGAGCTCGATATAGCTTATACAAAGGGTTAATCCCCATTATAGCTAATGAGTGATCCATATATAGATAATATAAAGGGTTGAGCTCCATTATATATCATTAGAAATGGGTGAGTATAATATATCATATAAAAAAGGGTTGAGCCCCATTATAGCTCATTAGAAATGGGTGATTATGATATATCTTATACGAAGTGTTGAGCCCCATTATATCTCTCCAATGTATTGGGTGATTATTATATTGGAATTATTCCAAATGGTTATCCAAATTAAATGGTTTTTGAAAGGGTTTTATAAATATGATTCTCTAAGTCACCGAAAAAGAGTTTTAATTTATTTTTATGGGTTTTAAAGTATTTATTTCAGAAAAACATATTTGTATTTTCTTATGAAAATATTTTATTTATTTCTATAAAATATCATTGATGTAAAGGTAAATATTTCATGGGTTTTAATGTTTTTACTAAACTAATGATTTCCTTTATCTATATATCCCTTACTGATGTTTTTTTATAATTAAAAGTTTTTAAAATGTTTTTCACAAGGTTTAAATATGGGTAAGGGAGAGGAAGAAGTCAAATTTAAAGTTGTGGATATTTTCCATGAAAAGAAATCATTATTTATTTTAAAAGTTTTATATTATGGTAAAATGGATACTAATAAGAACTATCCACTTTTTGTTTCATGATGTGACATCCCCAACCTGTAAGCCACTAAATTGGTGCTCTGATCCGAGTCACCACATAACCTCAAGTGAACATCCTTGTATGCTAGAGGTTGTCGACTAGTAGTGAGGGTCTAATAATTCATATGGGGAGACTATACCCTCTTTAACAGAGTAATCCATAGCAGATTGAATATAAAACAAAGGAAAAAATAACAATAAATAAGAAGATGAATTATCTACCAAATTCCAAAACTAGGTACAATACCATAACCAAAAGTAAACATGCAATGTCATGTCAACAGTGCTAAGTGTAAGGAAATCACCAAATGAAGAAAAACTGAATAATCCCGAAAAATGGGTTTTGACACCAAGTTAGGTCTCCTCCTCCATGCATGTCCCTTTCCCAATCAACCCTCTACTATAGTTCCCTTTCCCTTGTCCTGACTTACAACCATGAAATCTACTCGGGTACCCAATGGCAGGCCGAGAAGGGTGTGAGTACAACTCAATAGGCCATCACCAATGGTGTATAAAATATATCTAGTCTAAATATATAGTGAATTTAATTAATAAATAAATGAAAATATAAACAAAAGAAAACTCGATTGACATTAGTTGAAAATATTCACTTAATCCATTTTCATCATTTTTTCCATGGGTCAGGCATTTAAATCATTTATACTACAGCCTAAGATGGTCAATTATTATGAATAATGGAATAAGTCAAGTTCCCAATATCACTAGGGATAAACATTTCCTAAACAATTACATCACACTTAACTTTGATCCTTGGACCAGGTAGTCTCATCAAACGCAACTGTTAGGGGCATAGAGCCTCAGTCCCCTTCCCTAACCTGTGCATTATAGGGGTAGGGTTTAGATCCTTAGTCTAACCTAACTTGTGGGCGTATATCCCCAAGTACAATACCCCACAACTTCCAAGCCATGTGCACATGCTTATTTATCCATTTACCATATATACCATATCAAAAACCACACACAACTAATACACATAACATTTACATTTCACATTTTATAAGACATATGAATCATCATCCAGACTTAACCCACTAGCACATTTACAATTTACTTAGTATATCACATTTAACCCATTTACTTTTTCACACCTTACCCCATTTTTCATAATCAAAAATTCTCATACATTATCCTATTTGACATATTAATCAATTCCCATACATTAACCCATTTAACATATTCATCAATTCATAAGCCTTAATCCATTTATGCACTTCCATTACAAATTTATAAGCCATTTGACACATTCACATTAATCCATTAAACCCTTTATCGTATCAAGACAGCCAATACCTTATCACACCCCAACCATTGTAATTATTTTATTTTATTATTTTCTTGGATTTAGATCTTTTTTTTTGAGGTTCACGTTGATCCTCAGTTTAAATTTTAGATTTTTTTTGAAGTTTTGGGTGAGTTTTGGCCTGAGCACGGTTTGTGCATGGTTTAGGTAAATTGTGCTCCCTCACTCAAGTAACCATACAGGCTATTTTGGGGTCCATGAGTAATTTTCATGGGTTGTGAATGATTTAGGAAATCGTGAAGCAACCATGTGTGAGGTTCTTTCTATTAGGAATGTGGATACCACATGGTTTTTGTATGGTTTTCTAAACCATACGGCCAAACCGTGTAAACAACCTAGACTTTTAAAATCTTAAAATACCAAGTATTCTCTCCCTTATTTTTAGCCCCTTTTATTTTTTCCTCCTACTTAGTAATTTTTTGTGCATGAAGGGAACCATTATCCCTCTCCCTTTGGTTCTCCTCCCTCTTTTGATGCTCCTCTAATCTTCCAAGGTAATATTTTTAGGGTTTTTGGTTTAGTTTCCATTCCTATTCCTCTTCTCTCTTGATTACTTGTGTTTTCCTTATGGTGTTTCTCTCTTGGCCAAACCCATGGGTTATGTTTTTCTAATTTTGGTCTATTTATTAGATGTTATGGTGTTTGGATCTTGTATCAAGCCTGGATCTCCCTTCTCCTAAAGTTTCATTGAATTCACACACTATTGAGGTAGGAATTTCCATTATTTTTCTTTATGATCCATTCCATTGATGCTTTGGTGTTTTTAATTATTTTATAAATATGTTCCATGTAATTGTTATTTATTTGGTTAATTTATTATGGTTCTTTCATTTCTATAAAATTAGTAAAAAATGGTATTTTAAGAACTTCTTTTACAATGCTTATAAATGTATGCACATAAGGTGTTTTATGAAATGTTAATTGGGTTTTAAAGGGGTTTTATTAAATATGCCTATGTGTTCATGTGTGAAAAGTATTTTATAAAATGTTTCTTGGTTTATTTTTATGAAATTTAATGGTTTGAAAGCATGTTTGTCTTTCGTTATATTTTTGTGGTTTGGTTTGATAGTGACATGAGCTTTGTGTGAAAGTTGTGGATGTTTAAAAAGGTTTGGGTATGTTCTTGGGATTTCATAAGGGTGAAATTGGATGTGGTTATATACATATGTTCATGGAGTGAACATGTGGGTGCTCCAACAAATGAATATGAAATTTTTTTAACTTAAAGACATAGTTTTCAAAACAATTCACCCCTTTTATCCTCATCTATTTCTCAACCCCCTTTAGGCCTCATGTGTCTTCAAAATGGTTTCATAGTTTCAAAATAAATTGAAAATGGTTTTACAATGATGTTTGGATTTATGGCTCATTTGGAACTTTGGGAGAATGATTGGCATCCAAATAGTATAAAGGCGTGTTTTTAATCTTAAGCATGTTGTGTACTTTCATTTTGGTTTGATGTGGGTTTTCACATTATTTTGGAAATTTTTGTAAATGTATTTAAAATGGATATAGTAGAGGCCCAGTTTGTATTTTTATGATTTTGTGAAATGAATATGGTTTGAAATTATAAATTCCCAGTTGGAAACTTATATGATTTGAGAAATGATTCGAAAGTTTGTGTGACAAAATGTGAAAGCCCGATTGGCATTTTATAAAGGTGTTGGTAAATGATTTTTAAGTGTATATGATGTGATGGCTCAGTTGGAACTTTTGATAATTTGATATGTGATAGGAACACCTATGGAGGATTTCCCAATATGGGTTATCATGTGGGTAGTTCCAGTATTTGGGGTAGGAAAGTGTGATGATGACAAGTAAGGTAAGTCACTCATGTGAAGACCTCATAATTACATAGTTTACTCTTACCATGGGACTCTTGGTAATATTTTAAGGGGTCGAGTGATGGTTTCTTAACAACCAAAATTAGACAGGTTTGTACCCCATTGATTTCTTAGAGTATAGGTGGGTTGTGCCACTTGTGAGGCCAGTTTAGAGCAGCAAGTTGGTTATTTACTATGAAGATTCACCATACACCGGTAAGTGAGTCCATACCAAGTACATCTAGGGATTGCTCTAGGGATGTTTAGAAAATTCCCATGGTTTACTATATATTTTTTCTTGTGTATATTCTGTTGCACCTTGTTTTTTTTACACTACCCATTACTTTTTAGAAAGACTTGATATTTCTTTGGCTCGGATTTGGTTTGGGTTTTACTTTTAAAATGGTAACCTGAATTGAAAATGGGAATGTGTTTTGTTTTGTTTTTGTAAAATTGAAAGATGTACTTGATTATTAAAATTAGAACAACCTATTTTATACATGTATTTCAAACTATTGTTAGTATACTTTTTTCAAGAAAGGAAATTTATGAATTCTTTAGTGGTTTCCTACTAAGATGTTAAGATCACACCCTACTTGTACCATTTGGTGTTGGTAGACCTGAGCTATTTTGCAGGTTCAAGTTTATTGTCTGGTTTCTTATGGATAAATTTGGTCTTATGGTTTCTAGTGACCAAGAGGTCACATGAATATCTAGTTGGCATTTTCTGGTTTTAGTTTGTATTCAACTTTTTCTTTGTTCAGTTATATTTGTATCTGGATTAACTTGTCTAATTGTTGATGATCAATTGTTATCTTTTTCTAATTTTTTAGTTTGTTTATTGATTCGGGTTTTTTTAGGGCTAATATCAATCCCAGTGTGATTATTTGGATGCTCGGCGCTAGTTTTCAGCCCGTGGAGATCGAGAATGCCCTTCAGACCATGTCCTGGGCTGGTTCGTGTGTTGATTTGGATGAAATCCTATCTTGGTTCATGAAAAAATGGTATAAAAGGAGGCCATTTTTTATTTATGGTGTCAGGCAGATTGAAGACTAGGATTTTTGGGGCTCAGGAGGTAGGTTATGGGTTGGTTCCTGATCACCACCACTCATGACGAGGCCCGAGTTGCCTAGGGTGATTTGGGAATTGATTCATTGTATTGTTTTGGGTTTTTTGGATTGGGGAATGACAGTGAAGGTGATCCGGTGACATGTCGTGATCTCAAATGGAGTAGTGAACCATATTGAGTCTGAATTCACTGTCCATGGTCCTCCTAGTGTTCATTATTACTTAGGGAATGTCCTCTACCATGTCGATAAGTTAGGCACAGACACTAGTTCCTCATTCTAGTGGTTTGGTGTGAGTTGTTTTTTGTTTTGGTTTCTATTTTTGGGAATGGTATTTTAAAAATAAGAATTTTTTTTAAAATGAAAATAAATTATTTCAAATGGTTTTGTATTGAAAAAATGGGTTATAAAGAAAAAAAATTGGATCGAAAATTTGGTAAATGCTTGCATCTTGATGAGGAAAATAAATGTGTGTCCCTTGGTACTCCTTATGAAATTTTTCATATGTTCAGGTGTGTGTGGAATGTGCATGTGGGTACGTGTGCATGGTGGTATAAATGGAAGTGTAATGAACACATATATGAAGGTTCAAAGAATTTTAAGGGTGAGTGTTTGAAAATTATGGGTTAGAATTTTCGTTCTTGAATGGTTTTGAACAAGAAAATGATTTTGAGAATTCAATTTGGTTTAAAAAGTGGGTTTTGATGTTTGGAAAGTTTCCTTGGAAGAAGGAAGTTTTGAAATTAAAATTAAAGTGGTGATTTTTGAAAAGATTATTTTTTTTTTGGTTTGTGAGCCTGGTGCTTTGTCTCGGGATGTTCTTTTCGATTGTTCTTTGGATTTATGTTGGTTTTGAATTGGTGTTCTTTGTGTTATTTAGAATATTCTACCCAGAAAGTTCCCTATAATTTCTAATGAGTCGTTCCCAATTCATGGTTCTTCCCAAGTGTTGCCTACCTTTTTTGGTGATCAAGATTTGTTAGAGTTAGTGAAGTACCTTGAGAAAGTTGATTGTGTCTTCAGATTGTTGGGAACTCCTGAAGATGTTAGAGTTTGTGTTATTCTGGGTTTATTTGAGGGCTCATCTTTGGAGTAATGGGAGTTGTTTTACCTACCATCAATGTAAGTTGGGATTAAATTTTATGTTTTCATTTCTTTTTTTTATGCTTTATACCTGAGGAGGTGAAGAAGAATAAAAGGGAAGAGTTCATGAGTATTCAGCAAGGCTAGCGGACAGTGAAGGCATATGTTGATTGCTTCAAGGAGATAGTTTCCTTTTCTCCAGAGTTGTTTTCATAGGATCAGTTGAAATATTCTCTTTTCATTAGGTGTATTCATCTAGAGATCAAGGAGCGAGTCCTATCCTCCAAGGATCTTCTTTTTGAGAAGTTGGTGGATGAAATGTTCTTATCTGAGTTGGTTTTCAGAGCTCAGGTAGTTGGTAATCTGGTATCTCTAATTTCTTGTGAAGGTTCCCCATCTGATGAGGAGTTCATCCTAGAGGAACATATCTTTTATGAGTATCACTCATTAGTAATGTCTTCCAGTTCATTAGAATGTTCAATTGGGTTCCACCATTGTGGACGGTTCAAGAATTAGAAGTCTCCTTATCACAATATTCCAAAGACATTCCATCATTGTTGTTGTTTAGGTCATCTGGATAAGTTATATAAGAATCATTCCTTAAATAATAATTCGTGATTAGAGGATTTTATCACCTAATTGTGAGGAAATAGATGCTTAGACCATCAGGTCTCCAACCATAGGCCTTAGAGTTAAGATCGCACACAATTAGGATTATTAGGGGTGTGGGAGACCTTGGACTAGTTTTTATCTCCCATTTTGGGGTGGAGACATTTAAAGTTTCCTTGTTGCATTTTTTACTACTTTTGTAAGTTCGTAATTTCATTTTAAAAGTGTGATTAACTTGTTCTATCAATCAGAATAGTTTTTTTATCTAAATGTGTATCATTGAATTGTTTTCTCTTATTTGAGTGTGCTTAGATTTTGTGTGGTTTAGCCTTGGTTTTAGTTTCCATTTGTGTTCATTTTGGGGATGCATGAGTTTTTTGGAATTGATGGAGTGTGTTTGAGTTCTTCGGTTGATTTTTTTTTCTTTGGTGGGTTTCGATTTGTGTAGGGGATTGGGTTTGTACTGGGGGTTCTTGGTTCAGGTTGGGAGTTACCGGTCATAGTGGGGGTGTTTCTTGGTTGGTGTAGATGAGTTTGGGTTAGCTCATGTAGTGGATTCCCATCCTTGGATTTCCCGGTAATGTTAATTTAGTTCTTATGGTGGATATAACCCCCTTGTGTTTTACCCTTGTTCCTCATGATTTGGTTTCCTATAGTGACGGTTATGTGTGACTTGTGAAGTGAAACGTCACCCCGAGGTTCGTGATTTCTTTCATATTTGATCAAGCATGGATTTGAGTTTTGGTTATCTTTCGGATGGGTGACTTTCTAGGGGAGGAAAGTGTTTGTGGTGGGGTTAATTCTCACACCACATCCTTTGGAATTATTTTATCTTATTATTTTCTTTGATTTGGATCTTTTTTTTAGGTTCGGTTTGATCCTTAGTTTAAATTTTTGGGTTTTTGGAAGTTTTGAGTGAGTTTTTTCCTAAACATGGTTTTTGTGGGGTTTAGGTAAACTATTCACCATCATCCAGGTAACTTTGAGGCCTATTTTGGGGTCCAAGAGTAAGGATCATGGGTTATTCATGGTTTGGTAAACTATGCGGCAACCATGCATGCGGTTCTGTCCATTTGGATAGTGGATACTACATAGTTTGTTCACAGTTTGGAAAACTGTGAGAGCTGCACAGATTTTTAAAATCTTAAATTCTAAGTTTTCCCTATATTATTTTTAACTCCTTTTATGTTTTCCTCCTCCTTGGTCGTTTTTGGAACATAAAAGGATCCCCCTATCCCTCTCCCTTTGGTTATCCTCCCTCCTTTTATGCTCCTCCACAATTCCAAGGTAAGATTCTTAGGATTTTTTGTTGATCTCCCCTTCCACTTCCTCTTCTCTCTTGATTCCTTGGGTTTTCCTTGGAGAGTTTCTCTCTTAGTCAAACCCAGGGGTTAGGGTTGGATAATTTTGGTTTATTTTTTGTATGTTAGGGTGTGTGGATCTTGTCTCAGGCTTGGATCTCCCTTCTACTGGATTTTCATCGCATTCACGCATCATTAAGGTATGTGTTTCCATTATTATCCTTTATGATCCATTCCATTGATTATTGGGTGCTTTTAATTAATCTATAAATATTTTTTTTGTGATTTTTATCCATTTGTTTTATCTATTATGTTGCTTTCAATTTTGTAAAATTTGGAAAAAAAGGTATTTGAATAACTTATTTTACTATAATTATAAATATATACACATAAGGTGTTCGATGAAATGTTAATTGGGTTTTAAAGGGGTTTTATTAAATATTCTTATGTGTTAATTTGTGAAAAATTGTTTGATAAAATTTTTCTTGGTTACTTTTTATGAAATTGAATGTTTTTAGAGCATGTTTGGCCTTGGTTATATTTTGGTGGTTCGTTTTGACGGTGACAAGAGCTTTGTGTGCAAGTTTTAGATCTTAAAAAGGTTTGGGTACATTCTTGTAAATTCATAAGGGTTCCATTTGATGTGGGAACATCCATATGTGCATGGATTGCACATGTGGGTGTTCCAACAAATGATTATGGCCTTATTTAACTTAAAGACTTAATTTTCGAAACACTTCACCCCTTTTATCCTCCCCTCTTTCTCAACCCTCTTTAATACTATGTGTCTTCTAAATGGTTTCATTGTTTCAAAATAAATGGAAAATGGTTTTTCAATAATGTTTGGAGTTATGGATCATTTTCACTTTGGGAGAATGATTGTTATCCAAATAGGATATAGGATCTTTTGGCATCTTAATCATGTTGTGTGCTTTTATTTTGGTTTGAAGTGGGTTTTCACATTATTTTGGAAATATTTGAAAATGTATTTAAAATAGATATGGTAGAGGCCCAATTGTAATTTTTATGATTTTTTGAAATGAATATGGTTTGAAATTATAAATTCCTAGTTGGAAACTTATATTCTTTGAGAAATGATTCAAAAGTTGGTGTGACAAAATATGAAATCCTGGTTAGCATTTTATAAAGGTTTTGGTAAAGGATTTGGAATTGGATGTGATGAGATGGACCAGTTGTAACTTTTGGTAATGTGATATGTGACAGGAACCCCTATGGAGGATTTTCCAATATGGGTTATTGTGTGGGTGGTGTCATTTTTTAGGGTAGGCAAGTGTGGTGATGATAGGTAAGGTGAGTCACGCATGCGAGGGCCTTCTACTTACACAGTGTACTCATACCATGGGACTCATAGGATTATTTTAGAGGGTATAGTGATGGTTTCTTATCAACCCCCGATTATATGGGTTAGTGCCCCTTGGATTTCTTAGACTCCAGGTGGGTTGTGCCACTAGTGAAGCTAGTTTTGAGCAGTCAGTTGGTTATTGACTATGGAACTACACCATATTTCGGCATGTGAATCCAGACTGAGTACATCTAGGGATATCTCTAAGGATGTTTAGGAAATGTCGATGGTTTACTATCTGTTTTTTCTTGTGTATATTTTGTTGCACATTTTTTTTACATTGTTCATTACTTTTTAGCTTGACTTGATATTGCTTTGGTTGGTCTTTGGTTTAGGTTTTGGTTTTAAATGGTAACCTGACTTGAAAATGGGAATTTGGTGTGTTTTGTTTTTGTAAAAGCGAAAGCTGTACTTGATTATTAAAATGATAACAACCTATTTTTATACATGTATTTCAAAATAGTATTAATGGAATATTTTTTGGAAAGGAAATGTATGGATTCTTTGGTGGCTGCCTACCGAGCTATTAAGCTCACACCCTACTTTTACCATTCAGTGTTGGTAGACATGAGATTTTTTGTAGGTTCAGGTTTCTTGTGTGGTTACTCATGGAGTAGGTTTGTTTTTTGGTTAGCAGTGACCAAGAGGACACGCTGAGATCTAGTTGGTGTGGTATAGTTTTAGTTTCTATTTAGTTTTTTATTTGTTCAATTATATTTATATCTTGATCATATTGTTTAATTATCGATGATCAGTTGTTAGATTTTTCTACATATTTAGTTTGTTTATTGATCCTTATTTATTTTGGGATAAAATCATTCTTGGTGTGATTATTTTTATTCCTAACACTATTTTTCATCCCATGGGGATCGGGAACGCCCTTCAATCCATGTCTTATACTGGGTCGGGTGTCGAGTTGGATGACATCCTAGCTTGTTTCATGAAATTCCTTTTTCCACTTCCATAAACAAGACACAACTACCATTAGTTACTATTTATTATTTAAACTAACATGTAAACATTTTCATCATGGGATCAAATTCATCTTAAGTCAATACAAGGCTTAACATTATAATTTTACAAATTCAGGAATTTTGGAACACCCCATGGGTGGCCCTAAACTGGTCTAATCAATCTCAATTCATCCCATGGGGATCATGAGAGGTTCAATTCATAATTCATCCAACCATTTTACCAAATATCACTAAATTCATCAATTGAAAAACAAGGGAGAAGTAATAACACAACCACGTGTGCACAAATCAACTTCAAGATTATGGTATATAACTTATAGACCACCTACCTTGATTTTGAAGACGAGTGTTCACTTAACCTTAGCCTTTAACTTGGATTCAAGAACCCTTTAAATCCCCAACATAAGATATGTTAGAAAAAAGAGGGTATTATGGATTTGGAAGAAGAAGAACAAATCTACAAGACTTAATCTATAAAATTGAGAAAAGTGAAGTGTTAGACTCACCCAGAGCTTCGATCCTCGCCCAAAATCACTCTAAATGACCTAGAAATAAAGGAGATAAATCCTTTATAAGCCTTTTCTTTTTTGTTTTTCACTAGTGTTACTGGAGAATAAATGGGGGAAGAAATCAGGTATAACACTTAAAATCCTGAGGGGGGGAAATTGTAGAAATCCACTTTTAATAGGGCACATGGTTTGGCTCCACAGTTACCAAACCATGTGCCAACTGTACGCCTATCTCTATTCAAGAGTGGTCCAAGTCACACAATTATCTGGGCATCCTGAATCATTTAAAAAATCATGTGCTAACCATGTGAAATGCCTCTATCCAAATCTACTTAGTTTGTCCTTACCCCCTTGCATGTTTTACAAAACTATGCACCCCTCATCTTGGATAGCACGGTTTGGGCACACATTTACCTCTAACTATGTGCCAACTATAAAACATGCACTGGATGGCCATTTTTTCCTTTCTTTCATGTCTTGAACCCCTATAACATGCCCAAACCTCCTCATACAACCGGTAAACATTTTATTAACCATAATTAGGGTATTTAAACTAGAATTTAAACAAGGAAATACCTCACTAGAAGTCTAGAATATTAAAATATCCCCACCTTATAACAGCTCATCATGAAGACGCACTTCCAAGCATCGCTGAGCTTTTGAAGCAAATAGATTTGGACACTGGGCCTATATATCCATCTCTCTCTCCCAAGTTTATTACTGAACATTACCACGATTCCATAACACCCAAACCAATGGCACAGTCATTCCCAACAAGAATTTCTCACTACGATCTACAATATGAACAGAATTCTCTTCAAAAGACGCATCAGCCTCAAGTTCAACATCATCAACATCAATCACATTGGATGGGTTAGGGTGATATTTTTGAATCTTCAACACATGAAAAACATCATTCATACCATTATACCACTATAGAAGATACAATCAGTATCTCACTAGTCTGATCCTCTCTACAATCTCAAATGGCCCCACGTACCTGGGCACCTACTTACCCTATTTCAAAATCTAATAGTTACTCAACCTTGGAGACACCCTAAAAAACACATGATCACGCACCATAAACTCAAGAGTTCTATAAAGATGGTCTGCATACGAATTCTACCTACTATGAGCTGTTTTCATACGTTTTTGAATCAATTAAACATGTTCCGGTCTCTCTTCCATTAGAATCATCCCCAACAACTCTAATTCACCAGCTTCCATCCAACACAATGGAGATCAACATAGTCTACCATAGAGTGAATCAAAGGGTGTCATCTAAATCATATCCTTGTAACTATTGTTGTAGGAAAACTCAACCAGTGCTAGATACTTTTTCTACGATCTACCAAAATCTAGGACACATGCTCTCAACATGTCCTCTAACACCTGAATAGTACGCTCTGATTTCTTGTCCTTTTGTGGGTGAAAAGTCACACTCAAATACACCTAGGTACCAAGCGCCCTCTGTAATATTTGCTAGAAGTGTGTTTTGAAATGAAGATCATTATCTGAAACTATAGTTTGCAAGACCCCATGAAACCACACTACCTATCAAACATACAACTCACCCAATTTATCTATGGTGAAAGTCTCTAAATTTGGAAAGAAATTATCCACCTTAGTCAACCGATCCAAAACTACCTAGATCAAATAATTATTCTGAGGCATCCTCGGGAGACCCATTATTAAATCCATTTTCATTTCATCCCATTTCCATTTTGGAATGGGAAATAGTTGCAAAAAACCATACGGCCACTGATTCTCAGCCTTTACTTGCTGGAAGTTAAGGCATCATGCCACAAAACCTGCAACCTCTTTCTTCATACCAAGCCACCAATACTTCCTATGAAGATCACAATACATTTTGGTCAAACCAGGATGCACTTGACACTTCACTGCATGAAACTTGTGCATTAACTCTTCTCACATACATGTTTTCATAATAACATGGCCACAAACATAAATGATCTCATCATATTTAATAGTCCAACCAAAAGGTGACTCCCCACATTTAAGACCTTCCCTCAAAGAAAAAAACCAAGGATCATCATACTAACTCTCCTTAATCTAGCTCAGAAGCATGGAATTAGCTTCCAAGGATGAAAGGGTTATCTTCCCTTGACCATCCTACACCTAGATGCATCTTAGCAAACAACCCCATCATTCTACACTCGGAACTGTATTCTTAAACCTCCTAACTTTGAGCCTTCTAACTCAAAGAATCTATAACACTATTACCCTTTCCCATTGTGTAAACCAGATCTAATTCAAAAGACAACATGTACTCGACCCATATTCACTAATGAAGATTCAAGTCACACTGAGAAAATATGTAATTAATGATTTTATGATCAGTATACACTATAAATTGTTCTCCCAAGAAGTAGTGCTTCTAAAAATTTAAATAATAAACCACCATATCTAACTCAAGATCATGTGTAGGGTAATTTAGTTTATGAGGTCTTAATTTTCATGACCCATTCGACACAACTTGATCATTTAGCATCAACACTGCCCCAAGACCAACACCGAACACATCACAAAACAAGGTATACTCCTTACTTGGCTTGGGTAGGACCAGAATCAATGTGGTAGTTAACCGATTCTTTAACTCTTGGAAAGAATTCTTACACATGATAGACCATTCAAACTTGATTCCCTTCTTGTTCAATTTTGAAAGTGGTGCTACCAAATGGGAAAAGTCTTTCATGAACCTTAGGTGATAGTCAGATAAATCTAGAAAACTTCGTACATCAGAAACATTATTGGGTGGCTCCCAGGACACAACTCCTTTCACTTTCTCCAGGTTCACTAACACTCCTTACTCTGAGATTATGTGACCTAATAAATTCACCCTATTGATTTAGAAATTATACTTGGATAGTTTGACAAATATCCTATGATCTCTCAATGTACTTAGGATGATTTCCAGATGTTTTACATGATCATCATGAGTCTTAGAGTATACCAAGATGTCTTTAATAAACAAAACTACAAACAAATCTAGGTAAGGGTGGAAGATTTGATTCATTAGGGCCATAAACACTATCGATGCATTGGTCAAACCAAACGAAATCACAAAAAAATCATATAATCCATACCTGCTTCTGAAGGTAGTCCATAGTACATCAGAAGGTCTCACCCTTAGCTGATGATACCCTAATATCATATCAATCTTAGAGAAAATGGAATCACCCCTTATTTATACAAAGAGATCATTGATTCAAGGAAGAGGGTATCAGTTATTAACCATCATCTGATTCATCTTCCTATAATCTACACATAACCATAACGATCTATCGAACTTACTATAAAACAACACTGGAGATCCCCAAGGTGGCGTACTTGGATGAATAAACATTTTGTTATCTAATTACTCCAACTAAGTTTTAAATTCTTCAAGATATTCCAGTTCCATTATATATGGTATAATGGAAACCGGTTCTTCTCCCATCAGAAACTCTATCATGAACTCGACATCCCTCTCAGGTTGTAGACCTGAGAATTCCTTAAGAAGCACATATTGAAACTGATCCACCAGAGGAGGAAAAAAACTACTCTACTTCCTCATCATCAATCATGAGACAAGCCGCTTGAGCTATGAGTTCACCCAACTTCTGAAAAACTAGTCCTTCACATCCTGCCTAGAAATCTTATTCCCCATGATGGGTATAAATTCCCCTCTCAAGAGATATGAAATTCACCCTATGACAGTAACAGCCGATATGGTCCTGGTACATAACCATCCAATCCATGCCCAAAATCAGATCAAAACATGACATCTCAATAAAAAAATTCCCATAGAAAATGGTACCCACCAATGTAAAGACCCGGAAATTTCAAGGAAACTTTTTTCTTAAATACTTTGTAATTTTACGAGTCTGTGGTTTCTAACGGAACTTGATTTCGTGGCCCGGTGTGCCCGGAATCAATTTCTAAAGTTTTGTTCAAGTACGTTCAATAAATGTACGTGTGGGTTTTTCTATCTTTTGAACTGGTTCTCGAAATTGAAATCTGAGGACACTGATGAACTCACAGCACCGATATTAGCTTAAGGGTACCTTTACCACAGTTGTGTTTTATGTGGGTTGAGAGTTAATATTTGGGGATTTAGAATAAAATTAAAAAAATTTGTAGTACACAATTTTATTTATGGATGTTAGTTATTTCCTCCAAAGGAGAGTTAGAGGCTGGGCCCATGCCCACATAACCTCCCATGAGAGGATATTTGTGAGGTGGGGCCCACACGTGCCTTAAACCTTTCATCTCCTAATAACTCCCCTTAACAACATTAACACTCCCCCTTATTTAATTTTTGACAACCCACTTTAAACCTTTGGACTTCCACTTAAATGTGGAGCATCTATATCTCCCATCCATTAATTTTTCCAAATCTAACGCCTTAATTAATTTAATTTACATGTTGAATTAATTTGAAAATATATGGAAATGTTATATTATGGGAGGGCCTTATTATTATTTTGGTTGGAAAATATTTTTGGGGAGAACTCTTGAGAAATAAAAGAATAGGGTTCTTCCTTCCAACGAAAAACCACCAAAGAATGACGATCATCTCCTTCGATCTTCGGCCAAGCCAAGGGAGAAGGATCCACCCGCAAGGAACACCAACGACACGCCATCATCGGCTCCTTCTTCCCCGACGTCAATTAGTTGATGTCGTCTCCCCGTGATGGTGTTTTCTGCGACGCCCGACTACCGCGAACCTTATTTCGAGGTAGGGGTTTCGTATAATATATAAGTGAATAAATTATCTTGTTTGTGTTGAATTATTTGGAATAACTTCAGACAAATTGATACCGCCTAACGCGGAGGGCGCACACCGAATGAACACGACTCGACGACCATCCGATGTTTCATTTATTTGTGATGGAGACCATGTTGGAAAGGTGGAGATGAGTGAAGGCGGCGGCCGCATGCCAGCCGCATGTGGAAGAACCGCGGGCTGCAACCGCGGGCTGCTCAGCTGAAGGAGAACCGGCCGGCTCGTCAGTTGGATGGGATGAAGGGGTCGCGGCACCCGCAGGTGCCATACCGAAGGACCACGGTCCGCCCGTGCTGGCCACTCGCGCCAGGAATACTGGCCAGATTTGGCCTATCGGACAGGAGGGTGACGTCGCTTGGCACCGCCGGTTTGGGAGACCGGGGAGCCGTGCCCCCCCCCCCCCCCCCCCCCGCAGTGCTCGGCCACTCGGGCCGAGTCGCTCGGCCATTCGGGCCAAGCTGTGGCCATTCCGGCCGATCTGCGTCCAGTCGGGCTGCACGCTTCACCAGGCCGGTCCGACCCTCTGTCAGGTTGGACCCTCCGAACCAGGTCGGGCCGACCCGCCAGCCCACTAGGTTTGACGAGTCGGGCCCATTACGCTTAAATGCGAATAACTTAAAGACCGCGCATCCGATTAACGCACCGTCTACGGAATTGATACCCTCGCGACGAAGCGGTCCTTGTGAGATACTCTAAGTGAGTTTTGGTCAAATTTGTAAAACGTTCGGGTTTTGGAACGAGCGTATTTCCAACCGGGAACCTGGAACGGAAAAGCGAATATCTCTCAGACCGGGCGTCTAATTGACGCGCCGTCTGTCGCGTTGGGTTCCTTTTGACGAGACGAAACTTCGGGGTACATCAACTCTAGACTTAGTGATAGTTTATGTGATGAACCCTTTGCTCAAGGAGCGGATCCTCCTGGAATGGAGCGTGTTGTGTGTGGGAACCCTAGAGCTGGATGCGACTGCAATGAAAACTGTACTGGAATCCTCTGCGGGTTCGGCAGTGAAGACAACTGTACTGGAATCCTCCATGGGTTCGACAGGGATGACAACTGTACTAGAATCTTACGTGTGTTCGGCAGCGATGACAACTGTACTAGAATCCTACGTTGGTTCGGCAGCGATGACAATTGTACTAGAATCCTCTGTGGGTTCGACAACTTAGATGAATCAGTGACTTGATCTAATCATCTCTATCTCTACACGAAAGATGTATACCTATGTGAGCTGAGTCTTGACTTTCAATCATTATCATTGATGTTATTGACTTATTTCCTGTGTGGACTGGGTTGTGCTTGGGCTCGAGAGTTGGAGTCGAACTGGATTGAAGACTTAAGTATATGTATCGGCATATACCTAAGTAGGGTTGGTTGATGCACCGTGTTTGTATCTTACTTATTTTTTATCCTTAGTGTATATTGTGAGACCTTGCGGGTCTCGGGGTCCCTACTGAGTATCGTTATACTCACCCCTACACAGGCTATGTCCGCACTACGTTGTATTGGATGCAGATGAAGGATATCACTGATCAAGGTAGAGACTTGTAGAGCTGGACGGTACCTGGAGGTGGACCACTTGATGAGATGTACACAGAGTAGACGGACGGACCTGAGGTGTTGAGGAGACCATCTATACCCACCCTTCATGTGTGATTCCCTGAGGATGACTCAGTGGTTGCTGCTTTACTTTACTGCTGTTGTACTAGACTTTCAGTTGTATTGTACTTACTGTTGGGATTGTATTTCCATCCCCTTCCTTTTCAGCACTTACTTTTTTATACAGTTTTACTTTGTTCTTACTTATGTTTCATACTATGTTGTGTTTGTTTACTATATAAAGGCAATGCCTTCCTTTTTTATCGGGATTTACGCCTTTGGTGCTAGTCGCCAGCCTCTGGCCTATGGAAGGCGGGCTTGGGGTGTTCACGGCACGGGCCCCGAGGACCGGTCGTGACAAAGTGGTATCAGAGGAGTCGGTTCTACCCCATAACTCAGGACTCTGATCATTCTTTCTGTAGAGCAATAGTGTTAAGAGTATTGAGTGTGGTTTTCAGTCCAGGGAGTCCAGTGTTGGTGCGGCAGTCGATGTATCCATACACCAGGACCCTGACCTCTGATTTCTGATTCAGTGCACGAAAACACTGATTGCATCTGTGTTTCAAAAGTTTTTCTTTGTGATTACTTTGTGTCAGCTCACCAAGTATACTGTTTGACCGTGGAACACCTATTTCTTTTCAGGATGGCCCCACGAAGGCAGCCAGCTAGGGTTTCGAGTCACGTGCGAGATGGTAGCCTACCGAGTGATAAGGCCTCGGTGCAAGTGAAACACACGTCCGATTATTGCCTATCGACCGGTCAAAATTCAGGTGCTCTGCTAATGTGTATAGCAGCACTCGGGTCGAATCCTCGGTGATGATACTTTGTAATAGTCATTTGTTTTTAGTTGATTGTATTTTGATTAGGGGGGTTTGTTTGCAGAGCTTAATTGAAATGATTTATGGATGATGTTTGATTTACCAAATTGATAAAGATTGGGGTGAGTTCATCATTGGGGATTTAAGCATGTGATATCCTTGAGCCTTACTTTGTATTGCATTAAATTAACACCCATGTCATAAGTTGACGTTGATTGGAATTCCTAAGTGTGAAGGCTTTAATCCAAGCCTTAACTTAACTTAGGGTTCTAATCTCAATCAAAACTTATTTATGGTAGTGTATTTATGGTTCCAATAATCCATGGAAACCACTCTTTAAACAAAACATATCATTAATCCATGACATATTAAGTTTAACATACACAATATTAATTTAAAGAATACTCATCGAGCAAAACTCTCAATAACTTAACATCCCCGAATTATAACTCACCCCAATGAGAGATTTACTCAGACATTTGGATGTTTAATATTCTGGTTAAAATAATTATGATGATAAATTAATAATAGAAGAAAAATAAAGGGATTAGAAAAGAGTGGTACGTTGACACACACACACGAATGATGATGATAATTAAAAACGGATTTTCGATTAAATGAGGAAGCAAAAGAAGGGAAGGGGATTCAACTAAATTTAAACTATTTTAGGAACATAAATATTAAACTAAATAAGGTGGATGAGAATAAGAGATATTGAAGAAGTAACTTTCATTAAAACAGGATTACAAAGAAAGAGAATTACAAGATTACAAAAATGAAGAACACAAAAGTAAGTGAAAACAAAGAGAGGAGGAAAGTTCTCTCAAGTGAAAACTTGAGTATGGCAGGTCCTCCCAAGCCTTTTTCAAGGCTTTGGTCGTGCCAATATGATATCCTCTCTTCTGAAATGACAACCCCTCTCAAGGAGAGAAGGGGAGAGTATTTATAGCCCAAGGAGTGGACGGTTTGCATTCCCAATATGTCCCTCCACTTGTATCGCCAATTTGGCTATTCAGAAAGCCGAATCTTCCAATAGCTCCTTCTTCAAAGTTGTATAAAATAATATTGGGCGACTACTCTCAAAATTTGGAGTCATTTGGACTTAAGGATCAAACGTTATGTCTGGTTGATTAAACAAAGTTAAACTGTCCATTTCAATCCAGTCTTTTTTAAGTCCATAATTTGAAAGGGTTTTTGAATATGAAGATGCCTTCAAATCCGAATGGTTTCTTCAACAAAGTCGGCCACCTATATCTCCTATTTCATACTACAAAATTTCAGCTCTATTTGATGCTTACATCAGGAGATATGTCATGCATACTATACTGATTTTAATTCTCGTCCAGAATGGTGGGCTGGACTTAAAAGATTTATTTGGGCACTTTGTACTTGGATTTGGGCCTTGAAATTTTTATCCAAGATGACATGTAGTGTCCCCCGAATTATGGTGGAGAGTTAATGTTTTTGGACTTCTGGATTGAGCCCAGTAAATCAATCTTCAAGGATGGTCCAGTTTGTTCACAGATTCTTTGGTCTTGTTTGTGAGAACCATATGACCCTTCAAATGGAAGAATTGGATCATGGTTCCTTCTAATGAAATGTTTTATATTGAAAGTAGAATACTAAAAAACAAGAACCACACAGTTTGGATCAGTATAGTGACAGTTATTATTAAAACATTAAACTGACTCAATTGGACTACTTCTAAAAATGCTCAAATATTATACTTAATATTAAAACATTAATATTTCACACAAATTATGCACATTTCATATAAAATAAGTAAAGGGGGAATATAATAAGTCATGAAAATATAAATAACATCAACTCCCCCACACTTATATTTGCGCATGTCCTCATGTGCAACAAATATAAAAACATGACAAAATCATTTTCACTCACCAACAAATATTAAAATTTTGTTTTCTCCAATCAGGGGAGGTTTAGACTATTTCACTCATTCATATTGAATTCCATCACAAATTTGGTTCACAATAATGAATCAGAAACAATTCATTTTTTCATGTTCAAGGTTTGAATTGTAAAATGTAGGCACTCAAAACTTACTCCTCTCAAGATGATAAAAATGTATTTTAGGAGGTTCACTCATTCACCAACAAAAAGTGAAAATCAAGAGTTTGTAAGAGCTCTCAGCTTCCATCCCCAAATCTAATGTGTACAAGAATCAAGAGGTCTTTTAAGGGATTTTTCAGTGGCTATGGGACGGTAGGTATATAATGTCCAAAGGAAAAGAGGGGTTAAAAACACCAACATGGAAAAATCAATGCACATTTTTTTTGAAATTTGATTTGAAAGGAAATAGAAACACATATTTACAAGGGCATGAATGTGTGATGAATGAAAAGTGAGGGAGATAGAAAATGGAATAGGGTGAGATGATGGAATATGTACAACATGGAAGACTTCCAATAATGACACAATACAAGATGATTCAAGTGTTCTTTTTTTCTCTCTTTTTTCGAAAGTTGTGCTTGAAACAAGTCTCACAATCATCTCCCAACCCATGATTGATCTCCTCATGGAACTAATTTTAGTAGTTATAACACGATCAAAGGTTGATGATGAATGATTTTTGACCCACCCAAGACACAACCCATTCCTTTTTTTTCATTTTTTTTAATATAATTTTTTTTCATTTTTTTGAACACTTTTCAATGACTTTTGTACAAATGAAAATTACACATATACACCCCAAAGCTCACAGAATTACAACCTCTCCCCCACAGTTGAATGGATGCTTGCCCTCAAGCATATGATGACACATTGGAAATCAATGAAAGTACTCCCAAAAATGAAGTCCATTCCCCCCACACTTAAATTTCAATAAATTGTACAATGAAAATCCATGAAGATGTTGGGTGGGACAAGGTATTAGGCTTGTAATGTGGCTATCAAAAGAAAGGTTTTCATAGGCTTAAAGGGGCTTTCAAAAGTAGGATCAATGTAAGGGTAACGGGAGGCTATTTGGCTATTCTGATTCTCATGTAGCTTAGAAAATTCCTCTATCATATTAATGCACACAAAAGATGGAAATTCAGCTCGAAGGTCCACAAACTCAAGACTCAAAATCAGTGGTGAAGACACACAATGAAAAAGATGGCCATAGATGACCTTGGCATGAAGGCTAATGTTATTCCTCACGGTAGGGGAGAATCATTTTCCACCAAAAATTGTTCATTCAAAATGTTTGTTATTGACACAAAATTGTTTACCCAAGTTTGAGATAAAAATTCAATATATTTGAGTTGAAAACAAGCCTTTTGACTCCCCAAAATGGTTGGACAGAATTTCAATATTGGATGATGAGTAATTATGACACCCCTTTTGTTTTAATTTTCGTTTTTTTTTAATTTTTTTAAATTATTTTATTTTTAATGACACATCCACACAAAAGAGAAAATAGAAAAAAGGTTGTGGAATAATGTTGTAAAAAAAATGAGTGGGAGAAGAAGAAATAGAGAGAAGAATAGAGGGAAGAGAGATTGAGAGAGAGAGAGTTAAAGGGAAAGAGGTGCCCCCTGGTTTGGATTTGGTGGGTCGCCGTTTCCATCTAGTGGTGGGTCAATGGAAGTTGATGTGGAACCTGAAGTGAATGGCCTCTCATGGTGATGCTTTAACCGGTGTCCATTTACCGTGAATGTTCTTTTTGAAGAAGGGTCTTGGACTTACACTGCACCAAATGGGTAAACATTAGTAATAATAAAAGGTCCAACCCAACGAGAATTGATCTTACCTGGGTAAAGTCGAAATCGAGAATTGAAGAGCATTACCTTTTCACCTTCATGAAATACCTTTCGAAGAATGTGCTTGTCATGGAGTGACTTTGCCTTTTCTTTGTAGAGAATGGAGTTCTCATACGAATCGAGTCTAAGCTCCTCCAATTCAGTCAACTGCAACAATCTTTCTTCACCAGAGTTTTCACGATCAAAATTAAAAGTTTTGACAGCCCAAAATGACTTATGTTGGATTTCAACTGGTAAATGACAGGATTTACCAAAAACTAGCCAAAATGGAGACATCCCAATGGGTGTCTTATAGGCTGTTCGATAGGCCCAAAGTGCTTCACCAAGTCTATCGGGCCAGTCTTTTCTTATGGGATTAACAATTCTTTCAAGCAGTCTTTTCACTTCTCTGTTAGAAAGTTCAGCCATTCCATTTGTTTGAGGGTGATATGCAGTGGATGTTTTATGTACAACCCCATTATTTTTAAAAAGTGACTCCATGGTTCTATTACAGAAATGAGTTCCTAAGTCACTTATCAAAGCACGTGGTGTTCCGAATCGATGGAAGATATGGGTTTTGAGGAACTCACTCACAGTTTGAGCATCATCTTTCCTAGTGGGTTTGGCCTCGACCCACCTAGAAACATAGTCAACGGCAAGGATAATATAGGATAATCCATTGGAAGGGGGAAAAGGTCCCATGAAATCGATGCCCCAAACATCGAAAAGCTCACAGAAGATTAATGGATTTTGAGGCATTTCGTTTCTTTTGGAAATTGTGCCAAACTTTTGGCAAGTGGGACATGATTGACAGAACTCATGTGAGTCCTTGAAGAGTGAAGGCCAAAAGAATTCAGAATCTAGGACCTTTCGAGAAGTCCTTTGTGGTCCAAAGTGGCCACCTCCAGGCATTGAGTGGCAGAATTCCAAGATGGAGGATTGTTCAGTTTCATCAACACATCTCCTAATTACCATGTCAGCCCCAGTTTTCCAAAGTTTATTATCTTCCCAAAAATAATTCTTTGAATCACTTTCCATATTTTCTTTTTGTTCTTTTGAAAAATATTCAGGGAAAACACCAGAAACCAAGTAATTGACAATTGGGGCATACCATGGTAACTTTGGAGTGAGAGATGAGAGGTGTTCAGTTGGAAATTTAGGATCAATTATTTCAGAATGAGAAGAATTAGAAATTCTACTCAGGTGGTCAGCCACAGGGTTTTCTTTTCCAGTTTTATCTTTTATCACAAGGTCAAACTCTTAGATCATTAAAATCCATCTTATTAGCCTTGGTTTGGAATCACTTTTCTTAAGTAATAACTTTAATGTTGAGTGGTCTGTGAAGATGATGATTTTGGCACCTAAGAGATAGGGCTGGAATTTATCCAAGGCAAAAACCACAGCTAAAAGTTCTTTTTCAGTCACCATGTAGTGTGATTGAGTTTCATCCAATGTTTTTGAGGCATAAAAGATGACATGAGGAATGTTTTCTCTTCTTTGAATAAGAACAGCCCCAATGGCCCTATCAGAAGCATCACACATCAATTCAAATGGTAAGGACCAATCTGGGGGTTGGATTATTGGAGCAGATGTGAGAGCAGATTTGAGTTCAATGAAGGCTCTCTTGAAAGCCTCATCAAAATTGAATGTGACATCATTTTGAAGTAAACGAGTGAGCGGGAGGGAAATCTTGCTAAAGTTCTGAATGAATCGCTGATAGAAACCGGCATGACCAAGGAAGGACCAAATGTCTCGAACTAATTTGGGTTCAGGAAGTGATTGGATCACCTCAATTTTGGCTAGATCAACTTGGATACCCTCTTGAGAAATTATGTGCCCTAGAACAATCCCATTTGAAACCATGAAGTGACATTTTTCAAAATTCAGAAAAGATACTCATCATACACTGCTGGAATGTTGCAGGAGCATTATAAAGGCCAAAAGGCATTCTCCTATAGGCATAGGTTCCAAAGGGGCAAGTGAATGTGGTCTTTTCTTGGTCTTGAGGTGCGATTGGAATTTGGAAGTAGCCGGTGTAACCATCAAGAAAGCAACAGTGTGACTTTCCGGCCAATCTCTCAAGCATTTGGTCAAGGAAAGGAAGTGGGTAGTGATCTTTTCGTGTTTCAGCATTCAATTTGTGATAATCGATGCACACACGCCATTTGTTTTTCACTCGAGTTGTGACCACTTCTCCATGTTCATTTGTGACAACTGTTATCCCGCCCTTCTTAGGAACGACTTGAATTGGACTAACACATTCACTATCAGAAATTGGGTAGATAATACCAGCTTGAAGAAGCTTGGTAATCTCTTCCCTAACTACCTAAAGTATGAGTGGATTGAGTCTTCTTTGAGGTTGCCTAATTGGTTTGGATGATTCCTCTAGATGGATGTGATACATGCAAAGGGAAGGGTTGATTCCTAGAATATTCTCTAGGGTCCAACCTAAGGCATTTTTTTTTCCTCTAACACTTGAACAAGTTGGGACTCCTCAGTTTCAGAAAGTGAAGCAGAGATAATGACAGGGTATGAGGGATCATGGAAAAGGAATGCATACTTGAGGTGTGAAGGAAGTGGTTTTAGATCAGTTTCAGCCTTGATTTGAGAGCTAGACAAGTTAGGAGCAGGTTAAGGGATTCCAGATGGGTTTGGATCATTTTCCTCAACACTGTCCAAGGTGGAGCAGTAGAGATCAGAGTTGATGTGGGATTCAAGAGAGTTTTCAAGTTCCTCTAGATTGATGGAGTCTATGAATGAGAGGTCCACATCAACTTCACCATTTATGACTTTGTTAATCATGGTGAATATTTCACAAGATCCTTTATCATTAGAACATGAAGAACATGGTGGATTGGGGTTCAATTGAATCTTAGAAGTGTCCTCAAAAGCATGGATTGAGAATGCAGAGTGATCCACATATGGGTATCGCATGGCTTGGAAAATGTTGAACTTGACCAGTTGGTCACCGAATTCCATGGATAAGATTCCTGAATGGACATCAATCTTGGTTCTCACAGTCATGAGGAATGGTCTTCCTAGAATTAGGGGAGATCGAGAAGAGGTCGTCTCACCTTCCATGTCAAGGACATAGAAATCAGCTAGGAAGATAAGATCATTGGCCCGAACAAGAACATCCTCAATTATCCTGTAACACCCGAGACTTTTATGTTATATAAATCATCAAAGGAATCTTTTTCTACACAACACTTTCTTGGCTTGCTTTACACGCAATCGCGACCTTCCTCGATAGCTTGCGTCGTACGCAATACCGAGTTTCACTAAACAACAATATGCTATTAAAACTAGCCGTTATGAATAGTAATAACCACTTTTTGAAATTTTATAAATTTTATTTTTCAAAATGGACTTCATTTTTGGACTCAGAATATCGAAATTAGCCTAGGGTGAAATTTTGGTATTTTTCTGAAAACTTTCAATTTTTGATGAATAGTGAAACCACTAAGTGGTAGGTTAAAAACTGAATTTTGCATAAAACTTAATTTTACCGCTTCTGTGAATGGAATTTCAAAAATCCGAGAGACACGGTTAATATCAAGGACTAAAATGTGGTTCAATGAGATGAAAATAATTTTTTGGTGAATAGTAACTTTTTACTATTTTTACCGCAGTTAATAGTAAATAGGGTAACTAAGGGTAAATATGATATTAATATTACCCTAACACATGTCCTAATTCTATTGGACAAGTGTAATTCGACCAAAAACAAACTTAGGAATAAAATATGACCATTTAGGCCCACTTGGATTAGATTAGGACATTTATTATTAATTTATTTAAAGAAGGGTTAAAATAGTTAAAATCAAAGTTTAATAAGTAAATCATTTTTAATATAGGGTTATACATAAGATAAATTCGATTGTAAATATTCATTAGAAAGCTAAAAAGATTTCCTACATGATGGTATTTTATTTGTAATTTTTAGACATCAAATAATTTAATTTATTTATGACACAAAGATGATGCAGTAATATTCTTATTAATGAAATATTGACAAAATTGATAATATAAATACCAAAATAAATGTAATTTGAGACTTTTTATGAATTCCACTAATTTTCTAGGTTACTATGATATATTATTATTGATTTAATCAACTTGGTTCGAACATATAATTCTGTTATGACTTTCACAAAAATCATATATCAAATAGTGTCAAAATTGACACAAAATAGTTTTTAAATCAAATATTATATTATTAATTGTTATTTTATTCCTAAAAATCTAAGGTTCGGCCAAATGACTTAGATAAGGATATATATTTTAATAATAAACAATTTGGGGTTCGTTTGGCATGTTATAGTAAGTGTATTAACCATATAGTGAAAGAAAACAAAAAGTCATGGTAAAAGTTAAATTATTTAACTTAGAGTTAAATCTAATTGATAAGGTTAAAATAATACCCTAAACTTGTCTAAATTCTATTGGTTGATAGGATTTCGACCCATCCCCACTTTGGCTTCGAAATAAGACCCTTTGGAACCATTATAAACCGATTTTGACTTTAATATAAAATAATATTTTGAGATATTCCTAAGGTGCCCCTCTCCTCCCCCTCCTCCTCACACCAATTTGAGCACTCAAGCTCGGCCAACCCCTGCCATTTTCCCTTCTACACTTCCCTAGAATAATCCTAGAGGTCCTGGTCTTCTCCAAAGACCAATCTTAGTTCCTTAAGTGGAGGATTCAAAAAGGCGTTCCAAAGAAGAGGTAATATCCATTACCGATCTTTTCAATTTCTTTCTTCTTCAAATTCTTCTTCTTTAGTTGTTTCATGATAAAGTAATAACATCAGTATTACTTACATACTGATATGTTATTATAAATATGAAACAACCCTAATTCACCTTCTATCCATCCTACGGAAAAATGAAATCACCGCGCGTGCGTACGTACGGAATACCGTCTCCACGCCGTGGTGTAATCTATTTTCCACCATCACCTTACAAGGATGGGTATAATGGTGTAATCAGTAACTATATATGATTATTATTAAGTAATACTGATACTGAAATAATATATATATATACTCCAATACAATTCCACGATCATAGGAACGATATCATCACTCGTGCGTACGTACGGAATACCGTCTCCACGATGTGATGCGACTCGTTCTACATGATCTTCATTTCATAATGATTATATAAATGAATTGAATGAATGAATATGGTATATAATACACTAATACCATTCTGGAAATGAATTATCTATAACCTAAAGATAAGAATAAGAATTTATTCGACAAAACACGCATAAGAACAAAAAGTTATAAAGACCCGAGTAACAAGTAACAATGACATATTACTAACAAGAAGCTAATAATATGACCATATATGATCTCATATCAATATGTATGATTCTGGAATAAGTCAATAACATTATTTAAACCATTATACAGGAGCTTCGGACATGAACAAAGCAAATCGGACCTAAGGTAAGGGAAATATCACAATCTCATTTTTATCCGAGATTGTTTATTCGTAAGTATTTACTAGGGTGTATTTTATCATCCACATCCATGTTCCCTCAATATGTAATATTGTTTCCATCCACTTGAAATAGTTTAAATCCAATTTTACCCTTAGGTGAGTTTTTAGTAAAGAATATGAAAGGAATCTTTTGTCGTTTTTCCGTACGAGGTACTTTTTGACTTTTCCGACAAAAGTACGAAGAATGTTTTTTTTAACTTATACGGCATGAATGGATTTTTAAAACATTACATCAAAGAAGCTTCCTTTACAAGTTTTCAAGTTTATTTTTAATCAACTTCTTTTATTTTAAAGTTGTATGACATGTTATGAAAGGAAAAATATTTTTGAAGAAGAAAGGATATTTTCCTCAAGAATTCAATTCAAGTGTTTTATCAAAATTATTTTCCATCTAAGATAATAAAGGGTTCTGTTTCTATCCATATTTTTACATTGGTTTGACTATGTTGTGATGGAATTATGTTTATGAATTCCTTTATCATATATGAATTGATTTATGATGTCATGATGTTTCAAGAATCCCATTTTTGTTACATGTGTTATGCGATGATGCATGTTTTATGATTATGTGGCACACATAAGAAAGGATTCATTATAAGATGGGTGGGACCTATATCTCCCTCCAATGCATTGGGTAATGATTTTATATCTCATGAGATAGACATGGCTGGAACGGAAGGTTATTTCGGTTCAGTGATACAGGACTGAAACGAGGAGTGAACTCGGTTCAGAAAGGGACTTTGTCCACTAAGATAGTCTTGGCAATGAGTCATGACTAACAAGAAATGATTTTCCATGATTATGTGTGCATGCCACAAAGTTTCAAGTTTTATGTTATGATTTTGGGGATCTCATTTTCACTTCTATGATTTATTCCATGTTAAGATATTATGATCTCTTTTGCAGGTTTTGATTTTCAAAAAGATATGATATGATTTTTATTTCCTTTATTTGCCCTTGCTGAGCATTTGAGCTCACCCTTTTATGTTTTCTTTTCCCCAGGTTAGGAAGATGGATATTAAGTAGAATATGCTAAAAGGGACCCTAGATATGATGAAATAAATGGGAGACACTGTAGAAGATTTATGAACCAGTTGTTTATGTTTCCCAGTTTCTAAAGACACTATACCTATACGGTCCTTTGTGGTTTTGTCATATGTTGTAATAAGTGTGATTCAATTTTGAAGTGTTAACAATGTATGTAAAGTGTGGGTCGTTATAGTTGGTATCAGAGGAAAGGTATAGTCAACCTTTGGAAACTAGGATGTGAAATCCTTAGTAAGAACCCTAAGGATAAGTCTAAGCATAGAACACAATCTTAGAAATGGCCATGAATAACCTAGGATAAGACCATAAGCATGAAAATTTTATTCTTGAATTATGTGGTTTCCTATTATAATTAGTGTTGCTCACACTATTCTTCTTGGTTTTAGTCAATGGCTGGAACCCGAAGGAACCGTGTTAATGCGGAATGCGATGGGCAATGCAATGATTGTCCCCCTGAGCAACCAAACGATATGGGAGCTGGAATGCAAAATCTTGTAGCCATGCTCACACAACTTTCTCAAGCTATGAATCATGCAGGATTTCCAAACGAACAAAGGAGGGAGCAACATTCTGTTGAATCCTTCATGAGGCAGCGTCCACCATCTTTCAGCGGGTCTACTGATCCATTAGTTGCTGAACAATGGATTAGTACTACTGAAAAGATATTTTCAGTTCTTCAATGTTCTGAGCATGATAAAGTCATCCTAGCAGTGTATCGTTTGGAAGGAGATGCGGATCAATGGTGGAATCTTGTCAAGAATACGAGGCAAAGGGATGAAATTGAGTCTATGGAATGGGACGAGTTCAAGAACTTATTTTTCAATAAGTACTTCCCTCGTATTCTCCGAACAAAGATGGAGAAAGAGTTCCTTGAACTGAAGCAAAGGGATGATGAATCTGTTAGTACCTATGAAGCAAATTTTACAAGACTTGCAAGGTACGCTTCTGGTATTATTATCCAACCTGAGAGTAATATCGATCGATTCTTTAGTGGCTTAAAACCAAGTCTTCGAAGGGCGTTAGCCATAAGGGACTTCAATAGCTACGAAGAAATCGTTCGATGTGCTCTCAAAGTCGAGATGGAGATTGGAGTAACCCATCAGTCACATGGGTTTGATAAGAAGAGGAAGATGGAGTTCAAAGAAAAATCTAAAGAGCACACGGAAAAGAAGATGAACTTTCCCTTATGCTCAAAGTGTGGAAAGAAACATGGAGGGAGTTGTCTTAAAGGGACAAGTAAATGTTTTAAATGTGGAAAGGAAGGTCATCGGGCATTTGAATGCCGTGATAATGGGAAGAAGATGTCTAATGATGAAAACAAAGGAAGGGATACACAGAATGAACCTGCTACACTTCAATGTTTCAAGTGCAAGGAGATGGGGCATTATGCCAATCAATGCCCAAATCCAAGGGTTGATGATGATGGTCGACGTCAACAAACTCTTAAGGCTAAAGACAAAGGAAAGTCACATGCAATTTCTATCAGCGATGTGGAGTACGATAACGATGTGGTGAAAGGTACACTTACCATCCACTCTAAAGTAGAAAATGTTTTATTTGATTCTGGATCCACCCACTCTTTTATTTCTGAAAACTTTTCTAAGGGTATCACCGTACTACCTCAACAATTAGATGTTGAGTTAGCTGTGACAACACCTAATGGCACATCAATCGCATCAAAAGTTTATAATTCTTCTCCGATCGAAGTTTGTGGGAAAGTGCTTCCTGCAAATCTTGTGATCCTTCCTTTAGTGGAATTTGATGTGATTCTTGGCATGGATTGGCTTTCTCTACATGGAGCTCATATCAATTTCCAAAGAAGGGAAGTCACATTTCATATTCCAGATCAACCTACGATCGTCTATCAATGCAAGGATGAACATAACCTTCCAGTGGAAATTTCTTCCATCTTATGGGTATTGATTCCACTAAATGAAGGTTATTTATCTCAAATGGTTGGTGAGAAACTCACGATTAAGAATATGCCCATTGTACGGGAGTTTGATGATGTCTTTCCGGAGGAATTGCCGGGTCTTCCACCAAATCGTGAAGTTGAGTTTTCAATAGAACTCGTACCGGGTGCTTTGCCTATTTCAAAGACACCTTATAGAATGTCCCCAATTGAGTTGCAGGAATTGAAGAAGCAACTCCAAGAGAATCTTGATAAGGGATTCATACGCCCTAGTGCGTCACCTTGGGGAGCACCTGTTCTATTTGTTAAGAAGAAAGATGGATCAATGAGACTCTGCATTGATTATCAAGAACTTAACAAGATCACTATCAAGAACAAATATCCTATCCCACGCATTGATGACTTATTTGACCAACTACGCGGAGCTCAATACTTTTCCAAGATTGATCTTCGTTCAGGGTATCATCAATTAAGGGTCAAAAGGGAGGATATACCAAAGACGGCTTTCCGTACAAGGTATGGACACTATGAATTTATAGTGATGCCATTTGGTCTTACTAATGCCCCTGCTATCTTCATGGATCTAATGAATAGAGTCTTTAGAGACTATCTTGATCAATTTGTGGTAGTCTTTATAGACGATATTCTTGTCTATTCAAAGAGCAAGGAAGAGCATGAAGATCACTTGAGAATTATATTGAAGACCCTGAGAAAAGAGAAGCTTTACGCCAAATTTACCAAGTGTGAATTTTGGCTTCAAAAAGTTGCATTTTTGGGTCATATAATCTCAAAAGAGGGGATATCTGTGGATCCAACAAAAACAGAGGTTATCGAAAGATGGTCAAGACCAACAACAGTAACTGAGATCCGAAGTTTTCTTGGTTTGGCTGGATATTATCGACGTTTTGTAAAAGATTTTTCACGATTATCTAATCCACTCACCAAGTTGACTCGGAAAGGAGTTAAGTTTGTCTGGACAGAGGAATGTGAAGAGAATTTCAAGGAGTTGAAAAGAAGGTTATCCAGTGCACCTGTGCTCACACTGCCTTGTAGTGGAGAAAGGTTTGTGATCTACAGTGATGCATCCAAGAAGGGATTGGGGTGTGTTCTTATGCAAAATGATATGGTGATAGCTTATGCCTCACGACAGTTGAAAATCCATGAACAAAATTACCCAACTCATGATTTGGAGTTGGCTGCGGTAATCTTTGCATTAAAGATTTGGAGGCATTACCTTTATGGTGAAAGGTGTGATATTTATACTGATCATAAAAGTTTAAAGTATATTTTCACACAAAAGGAGCTGAATATGCGCAAAAGAAGATGGTTGGAGCTGATTAAGGATTATGACTGCTCAATCCATTACCACCCTGGGAAAGCAAACAAGGTGGCAGATGCATTAAGTCGACAACACCATGCTAGTTTATCCATGATGAGGATCACAAAAGATCCAATATTTATGGATTTACAAAGGATGGATCTTTGAATTATAATGGAAGGGGAAAAATCTTATCTTTCTCAAATGAATGTTCAACCATCTATACATGTGAAGATTAAAGAGGCACAGAAAGAAGATGTCGAGTTACAAAAGAAGGTGAGAAATGTTCCTGAATTCAACCTTGATTGTGATGGGATAATAAAGTTCAGGAATCGGGTTTGTGTTCCTCCCATCCCCGAATTAAAGAAAGAGCTGCTGGATGAGGCTCATAGTTCTTCATTCTCTATTCATCCTGGAAGCACGAAGATGTATAGGGACCTGAAAGAGTACTTCTGGTGGGATGGCATGAAAAGAGATGTTGCTGAATATGTCTCTCGATGCTTGGTTTGTCAACAAGTTAAAGCTGAGAGACAGAAGTCTAAGGGGATGTTACAACCATTACCCATACCCGAATGGAAATGGGAAAACATCACTATGGACTTTGTCACAGGACTTCCTAAAACATCCAAAGGCAATAATGCTATCTGGGTCATAGTTGATCGTCTTACAAAGTCTGCACACTTCATTGCTATTAGAGAGGATTTCTCTCTAGATCAGCTTGCCAGGATATATGTAAAGGAAGTGGTAAGATTGCATGGAGTACCACTTTCTATTATATCTGATCGAGATCCGAGATTTACCTCGAAGTTCTGGCGAAGTCTTCAGCATACTCTGGATACAGAGTTGAGTTTCAGCACTGCTTATCATCCCCAGACAGACGGTCAGTCTGAGAGAACAATTCAAACCCTAGAAGATATGTTGAGAGCTTGCTCTATGGATTTCAAAGGAGGTTGGGATCAACACCTACCTTTGGTGGAATTTTCTTATAATAATAGCTTTCACTCCAGTATTCAGATGGCTCCTTATGAAGCTCTCTATGGAAAGAAATGCAGGACTCCAACTTGCTGGGATGAAGTTGGGGAAAGAAAGCTATTAGGACCTGATCTCGTTGATGAAATGGCAGAAAAGGTCAGATCTATTCAACAACACATAAGAGCAGCTCAGAGTCGACAGAAAAGTTATGCCGACAACCGAAGAAAAGACCTAGAGTTTGAAGTGGGTGATAAAGTGTTCTTACGAATATCTCCCTGGAAGAGGGTTATGAGATTTGGAAAGAAGGGGAAGTTGAGCCCTAGATATATCGGTCCTTTTGAAATACTGGATCGTGTTGGGAAGGTAGCTTACCGATTGGCTCTTCCACCGAATCTCTCTCAAGTTCACGATGTGTTCCATCTATCTCTCCTGAGAAAGTACATACCAGATCCTTCACATGTACTCAGCTCAGAAGTTGTACCGCTGGAGCAAGATCTTTCTTATGAAGAACAGCCGATAGAGATTCTGGATCGTAGCGAAAAAGTCCTACGAAACAAGACCACTCGCTTGGTGAAAGTTTTATGGAGAAACCACCAACTTGAAGAAGCTACATGGGAGCTTGAGGATATGATGAGGGAGAAGTATCCTCATTTGTTTGTTGCAAAGTGACGAATTTCGAGGGCGAAATTCTTTTTAAGGGGGGTAGAATGTAACACCCGAGACTTTTATGTTATATAAATCATCAAAGGAATCTTTTTCTACACAACACTTTCTTGGCTTGCTTTACACGCAATCGCGACCTTCCTCGATAGCTTGCGTCGTACGCAATACCGAGTTTCACTAAACAACAATATGCTATTAAAACTAGCCGTTATGAATAGTAATAACCACTTTTTGAAATTTTATAAATTTTATTTTTCAAAATGGACTTCATTTTTGGACTCAGAATATCGAAATTAGCCTAGGGTGAAATTTTGGTATTTTTCTGAAAACTTTCAATTTTTGATGAATAGTGAAACCACTAAGTGGTAGGTTAAAAACTGAATTTTGCATAAAACTTAATTTTACCGCTTCTGTGAATGGAATTTCAAAAATCCGAGAGACACGGTTAATATCAAGGACTAAAATGTGGTTCAATGAGATGAAAATAATTTTTTGGTGAATAGTAACTTTTTACTATTTTTACCGCAGTTAATAGTAAATAGGGTAACTAAGGGTAAATATGATATTAATATTACCCTAACACATGTCCTAATTCTATTGGACAAGTGTAATTCGACCAAAAACAAACTTAGGAATAAAATATGACCATTTAGGCCCACTTGGATTAGATTAGGACATTTATTATTAATTTATTTAAAGAAGGGTTAAAATAGTTAAAATCAAAGTTTAATAAGTAAATCATTTTTAATATAGGGTTATACATAAGATAAATTCGATTGTAAATATTCATTAGAAAGCTAAAAATATTTCCTACATGATGGTATTTTATTTGTAATTTTTAGACATCAAATAATTTAATTTATTTATGACACAAAGATGATGCATTAATATTCTTATTAATGAAATATTGACAAAATTGATAATATAAATACCAAAATAAATGTAATTTGAGACTTTTTATGAATTCCACTAATTTTCTAGGTTACTATGATATATTAGTATTGATTTAATCAACTTGGTTCGAACATATAATTCTGTTATGACTTTCACAAAAATCATATATCAAATAGTGTCAAAATTGACACAAAATAGTTTTTAAATCAAATATTATATTATTAATTGTTATTTTATTCCTAAAAATCTAAGGTTCGGCCAAATGACTTAGATAAGGATATATATTTTAATAATAAACAATTTGGGGTTCGTTTGGCATGTTATAGTAAGTGTATTAACCATATAGTGAAAGAAAACAAAAAGTCATGGTAAAAGTTAAATTATTTAACTTAGAGTTAAATCTAATTGATAAGGTTAAAATAATACCCTAAACTTGTCTAAATTCTATTGGTTGATAGGATTTCGACCCATCCCCACTTTGGCTTCGAAATAAGACCCTTTGGAACCATTATAAACCGATTTTGACTTTAATATAAAATAATATTTTGAGATATTCCTAAGGTGCCCCTCTCCTCCCCCTCCTCCTCACACCAATTTGAGCACTCAAGCTCGGCCAACCCCTGCCATTTTCCCTTCTACACTTCCCTAGAATAATCCTAGAGGTCCTGGTCTTCTCCAAAGACCAATCTTAGTTCCTTAAGTGGAGGATTCAAAAAGGCGTTCCAAAGAAGAGGTAATATCCATTACCGATCTTTTCAATTTCTTTCTTCTTCAAATTCTTCTTCTTTAGTTGTTTCATGATAAAGTAATAACATCAGTATTACTTACATACTTATATGTTATTATAAATATGAAACAACCCTAATTCACCTTCTATCCATCCTACGGAAAAATGAAATCACCGCGCGTGCGTACGTACGGAATACCGTCTCCACGCCGTGGTGTAATCTATTTTCCACCATCACCTTACAAGGATGGGTATAATGGTGTAATCAGTAACTATATATGATTATTATTAAGTAATACTGATACTGAAATAATATATATATATACCCCAATACAATTCCACGATCATAGGAACGATATCATCACTCGTGCGTACGTACGGAATACCGTCTCCACGATGTGATGCGACTCGTTCTACATGATCTTCATTTCATAATGATTATATAAATGAATTGAATGAATGAATATGGTATATAATACACTAATACCATTCTGGAAATGAATTATCTATAACCTAAAGATAAGAATAAGAATTTATTCGACAAAACACGCATAAGAACAAAAAGTTATAAAGACCCGAGTAACAAGTAACAATGACATATTACTAACAAGAAGCTAATAATATGACCATATATGATCTCATATCAATATGTATGATTCTAGAATAAGTCAATAACATTATTTAAACCATTATACAGGAGCTTCGGACATGAACAAAGCAAATCGGACCTAAGGTAAGGGAAATATCACAATCTCATTTTTATCCGAGATTGTTTATTCGTAAGTATTTACTAGGGTGTATTTTATCATCCACATCCATGTTCCCTCAATATGTAATATTGTTTCCATCCACTTGAAATAGTTTAAATCCAATTTTACCCTTAGGTGAGTTTTTAGTAAAGAATATGAAAGGAATCTTTTGTCGTTTTTCCGTACGAGGTACTTTTTGACTTTTCCGACAAAAGTACGAAGAATGTTTTTTTAACTTATACGGCATGAACGGATTTTTAAAACATTACATCAAAGAAGCTTCCTTTACAAGTTTTCAAGTTTATTTTTAATCAACTTCTTTTATTTTAAAGTTGTATGACATGTTATGAAAGGAAAAATATTTTTGAAGAAGAAAGGATATTTTCCTCAAGAATTCAATTCAAGTGTTTTATCAAAATTATTTTCCATCTAAGATAATAAAGGGTTCTGTTTCTATCCATATTTTTACATTGGTTTGACTATGTTGTGATGGAATTATGTTTATGAATTCCTTTATCATATATGAATTGATTTATGATGTCATGATGTTTCAAGAATCCCATTTTTGTTACATGTGTTATGCGATGATGCATGTTTTATGATTATGTGGCACACATAAGAAAGGATTCATTATAAGATGGGTGGGACCTATATCTCCCTCCAATGCATTGGGTAATGATTTTATATCTCATGAGATAGACATGGCTGGAACGGAAGGTTATTTCGGTTCAGTGATACAGGACTGAAACGAGGAGTGAACTCGGTTCAGAAAGGGACTTTGTCCACTAAGATAGTCTTGGCAATGAGTCATGACTAACAAGAAATGATTTTCCATGATTATGTGTGCATGCCACAAAGTTTCAAGTTTTATGTTATGATTTTGGGGATCTCATTTTCACTTCTATGATTTATTCCATGTTAAGATATTATGATCTCTTTTGCAGGTTTTGATTTTCAAAAAGATATGATATGATTTTTATTTCCTTTATTTGCCCTTGCTGAGCATTTGAGCTCACCCTTTTATGTTTTCTTTTCCCCAGGTCAGGAAGATGGATATTAAGTAGAATATGCTAAAAGGGACCCTAGATATGATGAAATAAATGGGAGACACTGTAGAAGATTTATGAACCAGTTGTTTATGTTTCCCAGTTTCTAAAGACACTATACCTATACGGTCCTTTGTGGTTTTGTCATATGTTGTAATAAGTGTGATTCAATTTTGAAGTGTTAACAATGTATGTAAAGTGTGGGTCGTTATATATCCCCTCAGGACTGGCAGTGCTTCGATTGGCTAATTGAATGACAACACTCGTTGGGTGCAAGGGACCTAGACCAAGGTTGGAGAAAATGGATTTGGGCATGACATTTATTGAGGCTCCAAGGTCTATGAGTGCATCATCAAAGTTGGAACTCCCTATTTGACATGGAACCGTGAAGGTCCCTGGATCTTTGCACTTCATGGGAATGGACTGTTGGGTTGAAACATTTTCAATGTTCCTAAGTTGCCTCTTATGGGTTCACAATTCCTTAAGAAACTTGGCATACTTAGGGATTTGTTTGATGGAATCTAAGAGGGGGATGTTCACTTCAACACGTCTAAACATGTCAAGCATTTCAGGATCAGGTTCAAAGGACTTATTAGGCTTGGAGATGGCTTGAAGAAAAAGAATTGGGTTCCTTAGAGGAATGGAAGGAGGTGAAGGAGTGGATTCAAGTTCCTTTTCCAGCTTTTTGTTCTTTTCATTTTCTAGATCAACATCGAAAGGGGAGGTAGAGGAATCAGCATGGGGCATAGCAATTTGCTTTCCCGATCTAAGTGCAATTGCACTTACATTACCCTTAGGGTTGGGTAATGGTTGAGCTGGGAGTTGGGATGAATTGGATGGTTGTTGCTGGCTAAGGTGGGATGCAAGTTGACCTATTTGGGTTTCAATGTTCTTGAGGCTAGAACGGGTGAAGGAAGCAAGATCCTCTACAGCACTTTCCCATGGTTGTTTAGAAGAAGAGGCTTGTCCCAAATTGGGTTGGCCTTGATTTTGGTTCTTGGGAAAGCGATTATATTGGGTGGGGAATTGGGAAGGGTCGTTAGGATAGTGGAATCCAGGAGGAGGATTGTTCCTTTGGGGTTGAGGAACAAAAGGATAAGGTTGATGGATGTTACCACCACTTTGACCATATTGGAACTGGTTTGGATTTTTATGAGGGAACTGAGGAGGATGAGAAATGGGATTACCATACCTCAGAGGTGGGTTAAAGGTAGAAGAGAAGGGCTCAGAGTGGGGTTGGTTGAAGTTTCTAACAAACTGACCTGATTGTTGAGGGTTGAAGTTTCACTGAGCATATGCCGCATTGAGCTCCATTGGACTAGATGAATCAGATGGATCATCTTGAAGTTGTGGACATGTGTCAGTCGGATGAGATGGAGAGTTGTAGATTCCACAATTCTTGATAGGTATAGGGAATAGTGACTGTGGAGAAGATGAGGTTGGGGCTTTGGTAGCCACCGCTAGTTGACGCACAAGACCTGTAAGTTCACTCATCCACTCAGTCATCTTGTTGGGCTCTATGGATTGATTCTCTTGGGCTTGTTTCACTTGAGCATGTGCTCGAGTATGGAATTGTTGCGTGTTTGCAGCCATGTTGCTTATGAGTTCTCGTGCAGCTGCAGGAGTTTTGTCAACAAGAGCACCGCCACTTGCGGCATCAATGAGAGTTCGCTCCATAGCCAATAACCCCTCATAGAAGTATTGGATCAGGAGTTGTTCAGGGATTTGATGGTGTGGACAAGTTGCCACAAGCTTTTTGAACCTCTCCCAATACTCATGGAGTGATTCATTAGGGAATTGACGGATGTCGCTTATTTCCTTTCGGATAGAAGCTGTTCGGGAAGCGGGAAAGAACTTCTCAAGGAAAAGTCTCTTCATGTCAACCCATGAGTTTATGGAACCAGGTGGGAGGTAGTAGAGCCAAGACTTGGCAGAATCCGCTAGGGAAAAGGGGAAAGATCTAAGCTTGATTTGTTCTTCAGAAACCCCTTGAGGCTTCATGGTAGAGCATACTACTTGGAACTCTTTAAGGTGAAGATGTGGATCCTCACCGGCTAGCCTGTGAAAATGAGGGAGAAGATGAATCAAACCCGATTTGAGTTCGAATTCAGCTTCAATGTTTGGATATTGAATACCAAGAGGTTGGTAATTAATATCAGGGGCAGCAAGTTCTTTCAATGTTTGTTCCCTAGGATTGGCCATATCTAATTCAATTGGTAGGGCAATGATTGGTTCTTGGGTGATTTGGTTATCCCTAATGGTCCTCCTAAGTCGACGAAGAGTTCTATCAATTTCAGGGTCAAACAAATCCGAGGGATTGTTTGGGAGGATGCGGGGCATTCAGAGAGATTTATAAATGATGAGGAAGATGGGTTTTCCTTTGTCTTTTTTCAGTTTATGATTTTTAAGAGGAAGACGGGTTTTTCTTTGTGTTTTTTTTCAATTTTTTTCAAAAATTTTGATTTTTTTTTTTGGTTTTTTTTTACAATAACCAGAAACTAATGACTACTTAAAGAAACATCCCCGACAACGGATCCATTTGAAACACATGGCGATTTTCTCCTATCGACCGGTCAAAATTCCGGTGCTCTGCTAATGTGTATAGCAGCACTCGGGTCGAATTCTTGGCGATGATACTTTGTAATAGTCGTTTGTTTTTAGTTGATTGTATTTTGATTAGGGGGGTTTGTTTGCAGATCTTAATTGAAATGATTTATGGATGATGTTTGATTTACCAAATTGATAAAGATTGGGGTGAGTTCATCATTGGGGAGTTAAGCATGTAATATCCTTGAGCCTTACTTTGTATTGCATTAAATTAACACCCATGTCATAAGTTGACGTTGATTGGAATTCCTAAGTGTGAAGCCTTTAATCCAAGACTTAACTTAAATTAGGGTTCTAATCTCAATAAAAACTTATTTATGGTAGTGTATTTATGGTTCCAATAATCCATGGAAACCACTCGTTAAATAAAACATATCATTAATCCATGACATATTAAGTTTAACATACACAATATTAATTTAAAGAATACTCATCAAGAAAAACTCTCAATCACTTAACATCCCCGAATTATAACTCACCCCAATGAGAGATTTACTCAGAAATTTGGATGTTTAATATTCTGGTTAAAATAATTATGATGATAAATTAATAATAGAAGAAAAATAAAGGGATTAGAAAAGAGTGGTACGGTGACACACACACACGAACGATGATGATAATTAAAAAAGGATTTTCGATTGAATGAGGAAGAAAAATAAGGGAAGGGGATTCAACTTAATTTAAACTATTTTAGGAACATAAATATTAAACTACAGAAGGTGGATGAGAATAAGAGATATTGAAGAAGTAACTTGCATTAAAACAGAATTACAAAGAAAGAGAATTACAAGATTACAAAAATGAAGAACACAAAAGTAAGTGAAAACAAAGAGAGGAGGAAAGGTCTCTCAAGTGAAAACTTGAGTATGGAAGGTCCTCCCAAGCCTTTGGCAAGGCTTTGGTCGTGCCAATATGATATCCTCTCTTCTGAAATGCCAACCCCTCTCAAGGAGAGAAGGGGAAAGTATTTATAGCCCAAGGAGTGGACTGTTTGCATTCCCAATCTGTCCCTCCACTTGTATCGCCAATTTGGCTATTCAAACAGCCTAATATTCGAATATCTCCTTCTTCAAAGTTGTAGAAAATAATGTTGTCCGACTACTATCAAAATTTGGAGTCATTTGGACTTAAGGATCAAATGTTATGGCCGGTTGATTAAAAAAAGTTAAACTGTCCATTTCAATCCAGTCTTTTTAAAGTCCATAATGTTAAAGGGTTTTTGAATATGAAGATGCCTTCAAATCCGAATGGTTTCTTCAACAAAGTAGGCCGCCTATATCTTCTCTTTCACACTGAAAAATCGCATCTCGATTTGATTCTTACATCAGGAGATATGTCATGCATACTATACTGATTTTAATTCTAGGCCAGAATGGTGGGCTGGACTAAAAAGATTTATTTGGGCCCCTTGTACTTGGATTTGGGCCTTGAAATTTTTATCCAAGATGAAATGTAGTGTCCCCCGAATTATGGTGGAGAGTTAATATTTTTGGACTTCTGGATTGAGCCCAGTAAATCAATCTTCAAGGATGGTCCAGTTTGTTCACAGATTCTTTGGTCTTGTTTGTGAGGAACATATGACCCTTCAAATGGAAGAATTGGATCATGGTTCCTTCTAATGAAATGTTGTATATTGAAAGGAGAATCCTAAAAAACAAGAACCACACAATTTGGATCAGTATAGTGACAGTTATTATTAAAACATTAAACTGACTCAATTGGACTACTTCTAAAAATGCTCAAATATTATACTTAATATTAAAACATTAATATTTCACACAAATTATGCACATTTCATATAAAATAAGTAAAGGGGGAATATAATAAGTCATGAAAATATTAATAACATCCGCAAGGCCCCATCAGAGCGGAGGCACCAGTGGTACCACTACCTGCTGGGCCACCAATACCACCAGCCCCAGCAGCAGAGAGTGCATTCCGCATGAGTGCGTTGCACGAGTTTTAGCGACAGAGGCCGCCCAGGTTCTGTGGAGAGATGGACCCAGAGGCAGCTGAGGACTGGCTAGAGTCTATTATCAGAGTTTTCAGATTAGAAGGGACGCCAGATGGTCTTATGGTGATCCTTGCTGCGAGTCTTCTACATGCAGCAGTTGGTAGATGGTTGATCTTGATGCTCCAGGTGCACGACGAGGCATCTCTTCTCTAGATGGACTTCGAGAATCTCTTTCGCTCGGATTTTGTTCCATCCACCCTCCGTGCAGTGCAGATCCAGGAGTTACTTCACCTGCGGCAGGGCAGCATGACAGTAGCTCAGTACTCAGCGAGGTTTACTGACCTCTCACGATACTCCACGGATATGGTACGGGACCTATTCTTCAGGGCCCGGACCTTTGAGTAGGGACTGAGGCACGAGATCAGAGCTTCGACGATTCCCCTTAGCATCCCAACGCAGGCGGGGTGCTGGAGAGAGCTATTCTAGTGGAGAGTTTTCTTGCTGAGCAGTCACCAACGGCGAGACCCTCCACAGGGCGACACGTAGTAGAGTCTTTTATAGCCGACAGTAGACAGATGTCGTAGAGGTCTAAGCGGACCAGGCCATCAGGTGGTCGACCTTAGGATACAGGTTCGGTTGTGCGGGGAACACAGAACAGAGACAGCTATACGAGGAGCAGGAAGTGCTATGCATGCAGTGGGTAGGGTCACTTGGCTCAAGACTGCCTGACCCATCATGCGGACGAGCAGCAGAAAGTATAGGGACCTCCCAGGTAGAGTTAGAGGTTCGACCGTGGTGGTCCGCAGGGAGCAGGCGAACGAGGCAGAGGAGCTGGCTGAGCAGCGGGTGGTGGATGACGTTTCAAGGCTCTACCACCACCACCACCAGGAGGTCCACCCTGACCATAGGGAGCTATCGGACAGAGGCAGGCTCAGCTCTAGGCAGTCGAGGCCTATGACAATGGAGCACCTGAGATGATTCGAGGTACTATCTATGTCTAATTCACCCTTGCTGCAGTGCTTATAAACACAGGTGCAAGTCATTCTTTTATTGTTGTTGCCCTTGTTCGGAGCTCAGGGATTCCGACAGAGCCGTTGGCTCGATCCTTACGGCTAGAGACTCCTACTGGATAAGACTTGATGATTACGCACTGGTGCCGGCAGTGGGAGATTACTCTAGGAGGCAAGATCTTCGACTGGGATCTTCTTGTAGCGGTGTCGAGGCCTTACGACGTCATCTTGGGTATGGACTGGTTATCTACAGTCCATGCTCAGATCGACTATATTAGGAGCAAGGTGCAGTGTATCCGCACGGATTGGAGTAGGTTAACCTTCACCGGTGACAAGGGAACCTTTTCAGCGTAGGATGGACTTTCGTAGAGGAGAGGGAAGCCGATCACACATCAGTTGGCTAGCCTCATCCTTGGAGCAGTTGATGTGCGAAGTCTGAGTTTCCCTGTTGTGGTGGATCAGTATGCTGATGTATTTCCTGAAGATATTCCAGGAATACCTCCTTGCAGAGAGGTAGACTTCTATATTGACATGTACCTTGGGACAGCACTGATATCTATTCCAGCATATCGGATTTCTCCCGCTGAGATTCTTGATCTGTGGGTACAGCTAGAGGACTTACAGGGAAAGGGATTTATCCGACCCAGTGTTTCACCCTGGGCTTCTCCGATTTTGTTCGCCAAGAATGCATATGGGAGATTGCGACTGGGTCTTGACTACCGTCGCCTGAATCAGGTGACTGTGAAGAACAAGTACCCACTCTCGAGGATTGATGACCTCTTTGATCAGCTCAAGGATTCACGTTGGTTCTCGAAGATAGATCTCAGGTCAGGTTATCATCATCTCAGATTTCGAGACGAGGATGTGCAGAAGACGGCCTTCAGGTGTCGGTATGGCCACTACGAGTTCTTGGTTATGCCCTTCGGTGTAACCAACGCACCAGCAGTGTTCATGAGTCTCATGAATAGGATCTTCTAGTCTTACCTCAATCCTTTTGTCATAGTCTTCATTGAAAACATACTGATTTACTCGACTACTGAGGAGGAGCATGCCTACCACTTGTGGGTTGTACTAGATACACTCCAAGAGCACCAGATTTATGGTAATCTATCGAAGTTCCAGTTCTAGATTCGAGAGGTTCACTTCTTGGGACACGTCATCTCGGAGGCTGGGGTAGCAGTAGATCCAGTGAAGATTGAGGAAGTGATTTCTTGGGAGCCACCCAGGAGCGTGACAGAGGTGCGGAGTTTCCTCGGTCTAGCTGGGTACTATCATAGATTTGTTCCAGACTTCTCTAGAGTTCTAGAACCGCTTTCAGCCTTGAAGAAGAAGGGGAAACCCTTCGTGTGGTTAGGTAGGTTCTAGAAGATCTTTCAGGAGCTAAGGCAGAGGTTGACCAGTGCGCCCATCTTGAGGCTACCGGAGGAGGGCGTAGGGTATGTAGTTTACTGAGACACATCAAGGACTGGACTCAGGTGTGTCCTGATGTAGGAGCGAGCAGTGATCACATATGGTTCATAGAAGTTGAGATAGAATGAGCAGAACTACGCTACCCATGACTTGGAGTTAGTAGTAGTGGTCTTCGCCTTGAAGATGTGGTGGCACTATCTGATGGGCGAGTGCTTTACAGTCTATTCTGACCACCAGAGTCTCAGGTACATCTTCTCGCAGAAGGACCTGAACCTGAGATAGCAGCGATGGCTCGAGTTCCTCCAGGACTATGACTTTGAGATAGTCTACACTCCTGGGAAGGGGAATGTTGTAGCTGATTCTCTCAGCAGAAGATCGGGTATTCAGATGCTAGGAGAGGTGACAGAGTAGCTAGCCGCATTGCAGATATCCTTTGTGGATAGAGATGGAGTAGCCTTTCTTTGGTCTCTCATTGTCACTCCTCCACTCCTTCAGTGAGTCATAGAGGCACAGCATGGGGACATTAACTGTGAGACGCGACGTGCTCAAATATCCTCAGGACAGGAACCTAATGGATTTTCTGAAGGAGGGGAGCACATTATCCTCTTCAGGGGACGTACCATGGTACCAGTCACACTACAGTAGAAGGTTCTGAGGGATTTCCACACTTTCCCTCTAGAGGTACATCCAGGAGTGGTGAATATGTATCAAGACCTTAGGCGACAGCACTGGTGGTCGGGTATGAAGAAGGCAGTAGTAGAGTTCGTTTCACGATGCCTCACTTGTCAGTAAGTGAAGGCGGAGCACCAAGTACCAGCAGGCTTGGTACAGCCCTTAGAGGTCCCAGAGTGGAAGTGGGACAGGATATCCATGGATTTCGTGATAGGGCTTCCACGTACATCCAGAGGACACGACTCTATCTGGGTGATCGTAGACCGACTCACCAAGTCGGCCCACTTCCTACCGATCAGAGAGTAGGGCTCAGTAGAGATCTTGGGACGCCTCTACATTCAGGAGATCGTACGGATTCATGGTATGTCATTGACTATAATTTCCGATCAAGATGCTTGATTCACTACCCGGCTATGGAAGGGGTTACAGGAGGCTTTTAGAACGCAGCTACGTCTGAGCACCGCCTTCCACCCTCAGACGGACGGTCAGACAGAGAGGACCATTCAGACTCTTGAGGACATGCTTCGTGTATGTGTCCTTCACTTTGGTCATATCTGGGAGGATCACCTACCCTTGGTGTAGTTTTCATCCAACAACAGCTACCAATCCACCATCAGGATGGCACCATACAAGGCATTGTACGGCCGACCTTGCAGATCACCTCTGTGTTGGACTAACCCTGGGGAGTCAGCACTTGTAGGACCAGATATGGTTCAGGCTATGATGGAGAAGGTGCAGATCATCCAAGAGTAGATGAAGACTGCACAGAGCAGACAGAAGTCCTATGCTGATAGGAGACGGAGACCACTGGAGTTCGAGGATGGTGACCATGTCTTCTTACGAGTCTCACCTCGACGGGGTCTATGGAGATTTGGCTGGGGTGGAAAGTTATCTCCACGATTCATCGGAATTTTCCAGGTCCTCAGAAGAGTAGGTAAGGTGGCTTACCGACTGGCCCTTCCACCTCAGTTGCACCGGGTTCATGACGTCTTCCACGTATCTCAACTGAGGAGATACGTGCACGACCCGACCCACATCATCAACCACGGGGAGCAGGACATCGATGACAGGGCGAAATTCATGGAGGTCCCAATGGAGATCGAGGATCGACGGGAGAGGGTCCTACATGGATGGTTGATTCCTCTGGTGCGCATTCTCTGGCAGCACGGGAACCTCCAAGAGAGCACATGGGAGCGGGAGGCTCAGATGCGTGTTCAGTACCCCCATTTGTCTCCCTAGTGTGTGTTGTAGCTTTACGGGGACATAAATCCCTGAGGTGGGAGTAATGTAAAGACCAGGAAATTTCAAGGAAAATATTTTCTTAAATACTTTGGAATTTTACGAGTCTGCGGTTTCTGACGACACTTGATTCCAAGGCCCGGTGTGCCCGGAATCAATTTCTGAACTTTTGTTTGGGTACGTTCAGTAAACGTACATGAAGGTTTTTCTATCTTTTGAACTGGTGCTCGGAATTGAAATCCAAGGACACCAATGAACTCACAGCACCGGTATTTTATTAAGGGTACCTTTACCGCAGTTGCATTTTATGCAGGTTGAGAGTTAATATTTGGGGATTTAGAATAAAATAAATAAAATTTGTAGTACACAATTTTATTTATGGATGTTAGTTATTTCCTCCCAAGGGGAGTTAGCGGTGGGGCCCACACCCACATAACCTCCCATGAGAGGATATTTGTGAGGTGGGGCCCACACATGTCTTAAACCTTTCATCTCCCCATAACTCCCCTTAACCCCATTAACACTCCCCTTTATTTAATTTTTGACAATCCACTTTAAACCTTTGGTCTTCCACTTAAATGTGGAGCCTCTCCATCTCCCATCCATTAATGTTTCCAAATCTAATGCCTTAATTAATTCAATTTACATTTTGAATTAATTTGAAAATACATGGCAAAGTTATATTATGGGAGGGCCCTATTATTATTTTGGTTGGAAAATATTTTTGGGGAGAACTCTTGAGAAATAAAAGAATAGGGTTCTTCCTTCCAACGAAGAACCACTAAAGAACAACGATCATATCCTTTGATCTTCGGCTAAGCCAAGGGAGAAGGAGCCACCCGCAAGGAACACCGACAACATGCCATCCTCAGATCTTTCTTCCCTGACGTCAATGAGTTGACACCGCCTCCCCGTGACGTCGTTTTCCGCGATGCCCGACTACCACGAACCTTATTTCGAGGTAGGGGTTTCGTATAATATATAAGTGAATAAATTATCTCATTTGTGTTGAATTATTTGGAATAACTTTGGACTAATTGATACCGCCTAACGCGGAGGGCGCGCGCTGAACGAACACGGCCCAATGACCCTCTGATGTTTCTTTTATTTTCGATGGAGACCATGTTGGAAAGGTGGCGACGAGCGAAGGCGGCGGCCGCGCACTGGCCGCTTGTAGAAGAACCGCGGCCCGCAACCGTGGGCCGCTCGGCCGAAGGAGAACCAGCCAGCTAAAGCCGGTTGGGCCGAAGGGAGACCGCGGCACCACAAGGGGCATCGTGCTAAGGAGAACCGCGGTCCGCGCTCCACGGGCCACTTTAGAGGCGAACCAGTCGTCTCGCCAGCTGGTCGGGATGAAGGGGTCGCGGCACCTGCAGGTTTTGCACCGAAGGACCGCGGCCCACCCGTGCGGGCCACTCATGCCAGGAAGACCGACTGGATTTGGATGTCTGGATAGGATGACGGCGCCATCGGTTCGGGAGACCCCCCCACCCCCGCAGCGCTCAGCCACCCGGGCCGAGCCGCGGCCACCCGGGCCGCACCGCGCCGCACCGGGCCGGGCTGCGTCGCGCCGCGTCAGGTCGGGCTGCGCCCCACCGGGCCGCGTGCTTCACCGAGCCGGTCTGAACCTCTTCTGGGTTGGACCCGCCGAACCAGGTCGGGCTGACCTGCCAGCCCACTGGGATTGACGGGCTGGGCCCGTTACGCTTAAATTCAAATAACTTAAAGACTACGCGTCCGATCGACGCGTCGTCTGTGGCATTAGGACCCTCGCGAAGAAGCGGTCCTTTTGAGATACTCTGAGTGAGTTTTGGAAAACTTTGGAAAATTGCTGGGTTTTGGAACGAGCGTATTTCCAACCGGGCCCCTGGAACAGAAAATCCAATATCTCTCAAACCGGGCATCTGATTGACGCACCATCTGTAACGTTGGGTTCCTTTTAATGAGAAAAAACTTCGGGGTACATCAAATCTAGAATTAGTGATAGTTGATGTGATGACCCCTTTTCTCGAGGATCGGATCCTCCCAGAATCGAGCGTGATATATGTGGGAACCCTAGAGGTGGTTGTGACTGCAACGACAGCTGTACTGGAATCCTTCGTGGGTTCGGCAGCGACGAAAACTGTACTAGAATCCTCCTTGGGTTCGGCAGCGATGAAAACTATACTGGAATCCTCTGTGGGTTCGGTAGTGACAAAAACTGTACTGGAATCCTCCGTGGGTTCGGCAGTGACGACAACTGTACTGGAATCCTCCATGGGTTCGATGGCTTAGATAAATCAGTGACTACGTCTAATCATCTTTATCTATACACAAAAGATGTATACATGTGTGAGTTAATCCTTGACTTTCAAACATTATCATCGATGTGATTGACTTATTTTTTGTGTAGACTGGGTTGTGCTTGGGCTCGAGAGTTAGAGCCAAACTGGATTGAAGATTTAGGTATATGTATGGGCATATACCTAAGTAGGTTTGGTTGATGCACCATGTTTGTATCTTACTTCTTGTTTATCCTTAGTGGATATTGTGAGACCTTGCGGGTCTCGGGGTTCATAGTGAGTATCTTTATACTCACCCCTGCACGGGCTATGCCCGCACTACGTTGTGTTGGATGCAGATGACAGACAGCACTGATCGAGGTAGAGACTTGTAGAGCTGGAGGGTACCCGGAGGTGGACCACTTGACGAGAGGTACATGGAGTAGAAGGACGGACCCGAGGTGCTGAGGAGACCATCTGTACCCACCCTTCAGGTGGGATTCCCAGAGGATGACTCAGTGGTTGCTTCTTTACTTTACTACTGTTGTACTAGACTTTTAGTTGTACTGTACTTACTGTTGGGCTTGTATTTCCAGCCCCTTCCTTTTCAGCACTTAATTTTGTATACAGTTTTACTTTGTGCTTACTTCTATTTCGTACTCTGTTGTTTTTGTTTACTATATAAAGGCAATACCTTCCCTTTTTATCAGTATTTACACCTTTGGTGCTAGTCGCCAGCCCCTGGCCTATGGAAGGCGGGCTTGGGGTAGTCATGGCATGGGCCCCGAGGACGGGTTGTGACAACCAACCTCAAAATAATATCCCTTATATTGCCTAATATATGTTACTCACACCACTAACGGCGTATTAATCGACATAACCCCACAAATACATTCCAGTGTTAGACCCAAAACAACTAAAAATCGGGCAGACACAAAATAATGTGAGGTACCTATGTCAAATAAAGCACTATAAATCATAGAATCTACAAGGATCATACCTCGAATAGTCGGTGGTCTAGCCTCACCACCTCCAGGTGTAGACTAAACTGCATAAAGATGACCTTCCCCTCTACCCTCGGCCCCGGACTGATTTCCTAGTGCTGCACCGCCCTACTGATATGGATGCTACTGCCCTAGAGTACCATCTATGCTACCTCTACCAGTACGAACAGTAGAGATACAACTACATTCTTGATATATGGTAACTAAAATCCTTCCTACACTCAGCATCAGCCTCAATCCTCCCTCTACGCCCAGATGTAAAGGGTTCCTACAGAACCTCTCCACATACCCAATTATGTCACACACTCGGCACCCAACTGGTGGTTGGATGTACTGACCATGCATGTTCCCCATCCTACCACACTGATTGAAAAAACAACTATTCACCACCTTTAGAGGTCGATCCTATCTTTTTACTACTCTTCACACTTCCACCTTGGTGAAAATTTCCAAAATAACACTTCATGACCTCAAAAGTCACACCACTGGTCCGTCCAACTAGAACTACAAACCCACCACTTGAAGCCTCCCTTAAGTTCCCTTCTAAAATAAGGGCTCAATCCACCACCTCTTCAAACCTCTTTAATCTAAATATGTTCACCTGGGACTTAATCTCATTTCTATGTCCATCCTGAAAATTTATCATCATAGTGGCCCCATCCCCTACCAATGCTAGAATAAAGCATTGAAATCCCATGAAGCGGCCCGCATAATCTATTACTAACATGGTCCCTTGGGTTAACCTCATTAAATTTGAATCCCACTCTTATCTCAAGGTCTTTGGATACAAATGATCAAGAACATTCTCCTGGAAGTATTTCTATAACATACCATCAGTCTGTTGGGTCTAAACCAAAATATACCACCAGAGATTTGATGTTCCCTGCAGCATATAAGATTTCAAATTGACTATCATCTCAAGATGAGTCTATAAGTCATCCAAAATCATATGAATGGACTCTATCCAAAACTCTGAAGCCTCAGATCCACCCTATCTAGAAAATGTGGGAGGGTTCTTCAACTGAAACTCTCTAGTCAAATCAAACATACTCTGCACAACCTACCCTGGGTCCCTTTCCATCATCTGGATAAAATGAGTAAAGTTATCACAGAACTTATCCTCTCCTTGATTATCTTGGACCAACAAATTTTCTTTCCCCGCTACTAGTGGAGTGTTCTTGGGGATATCCTCTTGTCTCCCAACCGACACACTTCATCATGGGGGAATTTTTTTCTACAATTCCAAACATAATTCTTAGAAAACGAGACATAAATATTATACAGTTTACATAAAAAAGGGATCTCCACAAGCCATAAACAACTCATTTCACATATAATATCCCAATAGACACCATCACCTAGAATACTACCCTCACCATCCCTACCATATGTCATGGTCAACATGGGGTATACTAACTCACACATCCACAATTATTTTAATTAAACATCCATTTTACCATTTTCACTTCCACAACATAAATCTCTCCCTTTAATAACCTATCTATCTTTTCATCTTATCACAATTAGATTTAATTACATTTATGACTCTTCATTAAGCACTATTTCGTTAACCATTCATTAACATTTCCTTATATTTACCCATTTATATCATCTTTATTAGACACCACTTTATTGAAATTTTCAAAGAAAAATAAATGCATTTTATACCTCATATCTCACACATCTTCCTCATGTGTGACTACCATTATGCATGTCACTTATATACCTAGGTTCCTAAAATGATTCATGAATACACAACCTTGTGTAATTTCATCCAAAAGAAATATATAATAAAATAGTCACATCATGCAAAAAGTTCATCACCCAATGGGGAAATATCATTCAACTGTAGCAATACACACCAACAACAATAATTCCCACCATTGATACATGTGTTTTCCCTTGTACATGGGTTAGATGTTCCTAATAACGAGCTCATTTTCAAGACCTGACACACCCTAATATCCAGTCTACCATCCCCAAATAATAATATCATAGAGAATAACTTCTCTGATATCACTTTGTAATGTAATAAACTCAGAATCCACTAAACTAGTGCTCTGAGCCGGTTCACCACATGAACTCAGGAATGCGTCCCCATACGAAAGAGGTTTACGACTGGCAGTGAGGGTTTAATAAGTCATGTGGGTATATTGAATATGAAACAAAGGAAACAATAAAAATAAAAAATAACATGCATTACCCACCAAATTCCCAAACTGAGTACAATCCCACAACCAAAATTAAATATGCAATGTCATGTCAATAGTGCTAAGTATAAGGAAATCCCAAAATAAAGACAAACTTAATAATCCCTAAAACAGGTTCTAAAACCAAGTTTGATCCCCTCCTCTATGAATTTACCTTACCCAATCGACCCTCTATCATACGTCCCTTTCTCTTGTCCTAACCAAAAACCATGAAGTATTCTTGGGTACCCAATGGAGGCCCGATAAGGGTGTGAGTAAAACTTAGAAGGCCACCTCCAATGGTGTCTACAAAATATACAATCTAAATAGATATTAAATGAAAGTACTAAATAAATGATAAGATAAAAAAAATAAAACTTGGGTTCCATTGGTTAACAATATTTACTTTAGTTGTTTTCATCATTTATTCCATGGGTTAGTCATTTACATCATTTAAACTATGTCCTAAGACGGTAAATTATTATGCATAAGGTAATAAGTCAAGTTCTATATCGCACTAGGCATAAAAATTTCATAAACAAATACTTCACATTTACCTTGGAGCCTAAATCTAGGTATTCTTATCAAATGTAGTCATTGGGGATACAGATCCTTAGTCCCCTTCCCTAACTTGTGTATTATAGGGGTGGGTTTTAGAGCTTTTGTCTAACCCGACCTGTGGGCGTAGATTTTCAAGTCCAATACCTCAAAACTTCTGAGCCATGTTCATATGATTATTTATACATTTACCACATATAACATATTAAAAACCATGCATAGCTAATTCACATAACATTTAAAATTCACATTTCATAAGACATATGAATCATCATCAAGCCTTAACCCACTATCACATTTACCATTTACTTAGAATAACCCATTTAACCCATTTTCCTTTTCATACCTTAACCCATTTGGTATAATAATCAATTATCATACATTATCCCATTTGACATATTCATCAATTACCATACACTAACTCATTTAACATCTTCTTCAATTATATGCCTTAATCCATTTACGCACTTCCATTACAAATTCATAAGTCATTTTATGCATTCATGTTAATTCATTTAACCTTATCTCACATCATTCCAACCAATCCCTTATACCATTTCCAACAACTATACATAACTATGATTACTACCTATTTATTATTTAAACAAGAATGTCAACATGTTCATCATGGTATCTACTTCATCTCAAGTCAATACTAAGATTAACATCACAATTTTTCATATTCAATAATGTTTCCACACCCCATGGGTGGCCCTAAACCAGTCTAATCAATATCAATGCATCCCATGGGGATCATGAGAGGTTTAATTCATCATTTAGCCAACCATTTTTTCAAATCTCACAAAATCCATCAATTTCACAATAAGGGATAAGTAATAACACAACCACACATGAACAAATCAACTTCAAGACTATGGGATATAACTTATAGACAACCTACCTCAATTATAAAGATGAACTCTTACTTAACCTTAGCCTTTGGATCAGATTCAAGAACCTTTATAATCCCCAACCTAAGATCCATTGTAAAAATATGGTTTTAGGGATTTTGAAGAAGAAGAATAAATCTACAAGCCCAAATCTAGAAAATTTCAGAAATAGAATCATTAGACTCACTAGGATCTTCAATCCAAACCCAAGTCACTCCAAAAATCCTAGAAATGAAGGATATTGATCTTTGGGAAGACTTGATTATTTTGGTTCATCACTAGGGTTGCTAGAGAAGAAATGGGAGAAGAAATCGGGAATAACACTTAAAATCCTAAGGGGGTGGTAAAAACCCACTTTTAATGGGGTGAATAGTTTGGCCACATGGTTTTCCAAATCATGCACCAGCCGTGTGTAATTCCTCTATCTAAAGTTGCATAGTTTGGAATTACCCCCTTGAATGGTTTACATAACCATGCATCTCTCCTCCAAGCTAGCATGGTTTGGCAAATGATTTCCTCTAACCATGTGTTAACCATGGAACATGCACTGGATGGCCATTTTTCTATTTCTTTTATCTCTTGAACCCCCGAAATACCCTCGAACCTCCTCATACACCCGGTAAACATTTCATTAATCATAATTAGTGTATTTAAAATATAATTTAAACAAGGAAGTACCTAACCAAAATTCCATAATCTTACACATTATTATTTTATGTATGAGTTGTGGCCTAATTCTCTAAAACATTAAACCTAAAAAGATCCTAAAATGTAAGAGAATGAATTATTGACTTAAAAATAAAGATTATGTAATGTGTATGGTTGGGTCCTTATAGTCGGTATCAAAGGATAGTTTATATAAATTTAGAGGTTAGGATAGTGTTAATAGAATTCCCTTGTAATTTTTACTTTATGGATAAGTTGAAATGATTTAGCATTTCAAGATTAGCATGTTGCTTCATCTAAACTACGTCTATTTAGAATGGTTTTTTTGAAAAGTAAATTGGAAATATATAGTGGGAAGACACCGTGAGGAAACTATCCTTACAAATTAGAATCATGAGATAGTTCAAATTGGAATATAATGGTTTGTTTCAATGAGGGATGATTTTATAGAAGCTTTGATTAGTGATGGTATCCATGCTAGAGAGGAACCTGGTCTTCTATGAAGGAACATTTTTATAGTGGATAATTTTATGCAGCAACATCCCCCATCATTCAATGGATCATATGACCCATTAGTATCTGAATGATGGATCAATGACCTAGAGAATATATTTAAAGTCATGGGATGTTCATAACATCAAAAGGTAACTCTTTTCATTTATCATTTTGAAGGTGAAGTTGATCGATGGGGGTTTTTGGTTAAGAATACTATAGAGAAATATGATATTGATGATATAGAATAAGACACATTTAATAATATTATCCTTGAGAAATATTTCCATAAGGTGGTTCAGATTATGAGAGAGAAATAATTCTTAGAATTGAGGAAAATGTATAAAGATTCAATGTCCATGTATGAAGAAAATTTTACAAGGTTTTCCTGGTACATACCAGATTTTTTTGGGAAATTTAAAATAAAATTAATATATTTTAATCAATATTAAAACCAATATTACATCGAGCATTGGTCAAACAAGAATTTAAAAGTTATGAGAGATTTTTTCATTGTGATAAGAAAGTTGAGATGGATTTTTACAATACTTATGTTCCATGAGATGACCTAAGTAAAAAATGGTCATGGTGGAAAGAAATAGAGAAGAACCCAACTAAGAATTATAAAGTTAATCCCAAAACTTTTTCCAATTATGGTAAAATACATTTTAGGGAATGTGTGTTAGAATTTGGAAATTGTTACCAATGTGGTAATTTTGGTTACAAGGTTTGTGACTATAATGAAAAGAGTCGTGAACAATTTAATAGTGAGATAATATATATCCAGTCAACAGTGAAATGTTTTAGCTATAATGAGTTGGGATATTATGCTAACATGTATCCAAATTTTCTTACTCGTGGTGAAAATCATCATTATAAAAAGAAAAAAGGGTGGAAAAATCATTTTATTCTACTACAGTTGATGTTGGATCATCTACTAAAGTGGTGATAACTCCATGGATGTTGGTATTTTTTAAGGTTGTCCATAATCTCAATGACTTAGGCTCCCCTATTTTGATCTTTTAAGTAATATAAATGCATTTTGGGATATTTATTGAGTTTTCATAGATATATTAAGTATATGTTTAAGGAGAAAATTTATTTGAGGAATAATTACTTTACATTTTATAGACATAAGTTTATAGGTATTGATAACCTTTAGGGTTCATATGATCATTAATGACATTATTTTTCATTAAATGTTTTAAAAAAATATTAATGACGAACCAGTGGTGTCACTTTTGAGGTTTATATATTAATTTATTATATTAGATAACTTATTCTAACTGTACTGATTTTGGAAAATGGTTAGAGATAGAATGAATGACTTGTCACTATTTTATGGATATTATGATCCCTTAAAATTTAATTTTAGTGCTTTAAGTATAAAAATTTAATTTTTTGGAGTAAAGGATGAATTTTAAATTAATCTAATCATAAAAAAAGGATGAAAATGTGTGTATGAAATATAAATCTATTAAGTAAGTATACTAACTTATATTCTTAGACAATAAAATAATTCCAAAACTTTTGGAAAAGGATATTGAAACAAAATATTATCCTATTAAATCCATATTTGATGAATTATATGGTATTTTAGATCATCACAACTGTATGGTTTTGATTCCCTTAACTTTACATTGATCATTCACTTTCTTAAGATCAATGACCTTAATCACCCTTTGTAATTATTTACTCTTTTTCTTCCATGTCCATATCTTCACTTCCCACCTATGTTCTCCTACTTAGAAGCCTAGTTATGCAGTATTCTAGATGAACCTTTTACATTCGTTACTCTCTTATTAAGAGGATGTTTTATTAAACATTTTTAAAATTTAGGTTTTTTAATGATATTATTTCCAAATTTCAAACCTTTTCTTACTGAGAAAAAGTTCAAATTGTGAGGATGTAATTTTTTAAAGTGTGTAGGATGTAACATCATATGATTTTAAAAATAAATTAAGTTCAATAGCATAAAAGATACACAACACTATGTTCGGGTTTCCTTATGCACAATATCGAGTTTAGCTTGCATTACACACAACACTTAGTTTAAAAAAACACATTATTATTATTATTATTTGATATGATAGTTATCACCTATCTATTGGAATGGCAGGTTTGAACAAGATTAACTAAATTATAAAAATATTGTTTTCACACACATATATATATAAAAAATTATTTGGTGACCAATTAATTATATATGAAAATAAAATCCTTTTGAAAATAAAAGGAAATATTTTTCTGAAAAACTATTTTAATGTGCACAAATGAGTTTTATACAAATCAATTAAACAAATTAATATTATTAGATTATATTATTGAAATTTTATATTATATATTCAACCTAATTATTAACACTCACTCTATATATTTTCTATATGAGTGATAAAAATAAATCCATTTTACACTTAAAACTTTATTTTTTCAAAAAAAAATAGTTTTGTTATCTTTTATGGTGAACTTATATAAAACTAATATTTGAAACATTTATAAAATTTATTTTAAAAAATAAGCTTCATTTTTTAAATTTTAAGACCAAAATTATTTTATTGTTAATTTTTGGTATTTTTTTGAAAAGTTTCAATTTTTGATGAATAGTGAAAAATACTCAATTTTAATTGAAAATTTATTTATTTATTTAAATAATTTATAATGTTAAATTATATTTTTAATTGGTTTTGAAGTAATATTATTTAATTTTATATCGATTAATATAATTTATTTCATTGAAATAATTTTCATAATTAAGTTTTGATATAAAAACATTGTAATCTTTTGAACATTTTCACTTTAAAAACTTGCTTTCTCGTCAGGTCTGCGGGATTATTTTTAAATTAAATTTCCACTTATGTTAGTTGAATTTGTCAAAATTTATTCCATATTTTGAATCTTCATAATTTATATTATCTAATAAGTTCAACTTATTTTTTTACCACAATGATTAATGAAAATAGTTAAAATTAATTATCACGATTAAGGTTAAAACTAGTTTTTACGCATTAGATGTGTTTGTATTAAAATTAATTGTACACACACATTAGATTTTTTTATTTAATAAAATTTATTTCATATTTAGAATCAGTAGGTATAAATATATAATAAAACACATTTTAATTATTGTCTTAGAGGATAAATTACCTAGGTAAATAAAAGTGTACGTGTTATTGTGGTAAAAACTAAAAGGGTAAAATTGAGTAAACTTAATGACTATGAAATAGCCTGATAAAAATGTTTTTTTAGGAGGTTTTTATAGACCACATAAAAACTTACCTCAATTATTGATCTATTTTGGAGGCACATGAGGTAAGGGAGACCTCCCAATAGTTAATACTTTTGGGGATTTATAAGAATGTCACTCCTCATCAATTATAAAAGGTCACTCACTCCCCTCACTTATCCATACCTATAAATCGATTTTTATCAACAAAATATTAAAAACATAACTTCTAAACTTCTAAAACCTCATCCTAGAAGCCTTTTTTTGGCATAAATCTAACCTAGGAAGGGTTTAGTGCAAACCAAAGGAAGATTCCTGAAGAAGAGGTAACGTTCTTCAACGAGCATTTTTATTTTATTTCTTTATCCAACTCCTTAAATTCTTATTATAACATGATGATATAATAACCTAAGTAACTTAAATATAAATATATGTTTTATTATAAGGGTATGATTTAAAACTATACACACTTCAATCAAATGGGTTATGAAATCATCATTCGTGTGTACGGCGGACAATCACCTCATGAAATGATGTCATTCCTTTATCCATTACCACCTATCACGATTTGATATGATGATGGAAATAAAGTTTATATATGATATTTATAACATAATTATACCTCTCGAGTCATTATATCATATATACCCTTTTAATTTTCATTTTGTAAGGGATACGATAATCTCGCTCGTGTGTACAGCGGACAACTAACTACAGGAAAACGGTTGTTTCGCGGTGTGTTTTTAGCGACAGTTTTTAAAACCGCCTCTAAATGTGTTTCATGCCGCCATTTCTCAGCGGTTTTTAAACCTTCGCGAAATGGATTAAATTTTTTTTTATTTTATTTTATTTTTTTAAAAAAAATTTCGAGGATTAGCGATGGTTTGGGTAAAACTGCCGCGAAATGAAAGGAAAAAAAATTAAAAAACATGAGAAACCCCAAAATCACTAAAATGACCATAACTTTTGATCTGGGCGTCTGTTGAAGTGCCACGACCAGTCAAATCGAACTCATGAAGAGATTTAGAAGCATGTAAAATCAAAACTGTGAGACGGTCTAAGGTGCAGAAGATATGAGAGTTATAAGAAAGTTGGAAAAAGTTCTCCAACTTCAAAAGGCCATAACTTTCGTTCCGGGAGTCCGTTTAGGCTCTACCACATATTAAATCGAAGTCAGCGAAGAGAGATACACACTAGTTCAGCAAAAAAATCTTTTTTCGTGTTTTTTGACCCCAAAAACCCCCTTCGAAGTCCTCCAAAACCCTGTTTCTGTCACCAGTGTCCCGTTGAACTTGTCTTCAAACGGACCTAACTTTTGATCTGCATATCAGTTCTGACCCCTCCACCTTCCAGATCGTAGTTCGTTCCATGATCTTCGGTTTGACTGGTCGCGGCGCCCACATGGACTTCTGGATCATAAGTTATGACCTTTTTAGTGGGTATCGTGTTTGTTATGTTTTTCGATGCCTCGTTTCTAGCACCCGTTCCCTGTCAGTTTTTTTTAAACAGTCGTAACTTCCGATCCGTCGGTCCATTCGGTCTCTTTCACCTATCAGCTCAAATATCGTTTTAGGATCTTTGATTTAACTAGTCGCAGATTTGAAACGTACTCTCGGATCATAAGTTCTCTTCGTTAATGTGAGTCCAATGTTTTTGTCACTTTATGACCGTTTTGACGGGTTTTAACGGTTGCTCCATTTATTACTGTTTATTTGAATTTCTATGACTTGTTATCTTTATCAATGGTTTTTTGTGGGTTATTATGATGATTATGTTGAATTATTAAGGGATTTTCCAGAGTTTTCATGAGTTTTCATGAGTTTTCATGCGTTCTCAGGCTTTCTAATGCTTCCTTCTTCATGTTTCTCCATCTTTTTTCATGCGTTTTCATAATTTTTCATACCTTATCACGCCTTTTCGTACTTTTTCATGTGTTTCATTTATTATTTATTATTTATTATTTATTATTTATTATTTATAATATACATTAATTTATTTATTATCTATTATTTGTTACTGGTTATTTCTTATTTATTATTTATATTTATTTATTATTTATATTTATTTATTATTTATTATTTATTATTTATTATTTATTATTTATTATTTATTATTTATTATTTCTTATTTCTTATTTCTTATTTCTTATTTCTTATTTCTTATTTCTTATTTCTTATTTCTTATTTCTTATTTATTGTTTATTATTTATTATTTATTATTTATTATTTATTATTTATTATTTATTATTATTATTATTAATATTTGTTACTGGTTATTTATTATTTATTATTTATTATTTATTATATATTATTTATTATATATTATTTATTATTATTATTATTATTATTTTATTTAATATATATTATATATATTATTTATTATTTATTATTTATTATTTATTATTTATTATTATTTATTATTTATTTATTATTATTTACTATTTATTATTTATTATTTATTATTTATTATTTATTATTTATTATTTATTATTTATTATTTATTATTTATTATTTATTATTTATTATTTATTATTTATTATTTATTATTTATTATTTATTATTTATTATTTATTATTTATTATTTATTATTTATTTATTTATAATTATTAATTATGTGTTATTTGTTATTATTATTTATTATTTATTGTTTATTGTTTATTGTTTATTATTATATATTGTTTATTATTATTATTTATTATTATTATTATTATTTATTATAAATTATTTATTATTTATTATAAATTATTTATTATTTATTATTTATTTTTAATTATTTATTATTTATTATTTATTATTTATTATTTATTATTTATTATTTATTATTTATTATTTCTAATTTATGTATTATTATTAATTGTTGTTTATTATTTATTATTTATTATTTATTATTTATTATTTATTATTTATTATTTATTATTTATTATTTATTATTTATTATTTATTATTTATTATTTATTATTTATTATTTACTTAATTATAATTATTAATTATGTGTTATTTATTATTATTTTTTATTTTTTATTTTTTATTTTTTATTTTTTATTTTTTATTTTTTATTTTTTATTTTTTATTTTTTATTTTTTATTTTTTATTTTTTATTTCTTATTTTTTATTTTTTATTATTTATTGTTTGTTATTTATTATTATTTACTATTTGTTATTTATTATTATTTGTTATTTGTTATTTATTATTATTTATTGTTTGTTATTTATTATTTATTATTATTTATTATTATTTATTATTATTTATTATTATTTATTATTATTTATTATTATTTATTATTATTATTTATTATTTATTGTTTATTATTTGTTATTTGTTATTTGTTATTTGTTATTTGTTATTTGTTATTTGTTATTTATTATTTATTATTTATTATTTGTTATTTGTTATTATTTATTATTTATTATTTATTATTTATTATTTATTATTTATTATTTGTTATTTGTTATTTGTTATTTGTTATTTGTTATTTATTATTTGTTATTTGTTATTTATTGTTTATTTTTTATTTTTTATTTTTTATTTTTTATTTTTTATTTTTTATTTTTTATTTTTTATTTTTTATTTTTTATTTTTTATTTATTATTTTTTATTTTTTATTTTTTATTTTTTATTTTTTATTTTTTATTTTTTATTTTTTATTATTTACTATTTATTATTTATTATTTATTATTTATTATTTATTATTATTTATTATTATTTATTATTTATTATTTATTATTTATTATTTATTATTTATTATTTATTATTTATTATTTATTATTTGTTATTTATTATTATTTATTGTTTGTTATTTATTATTTATTATTATTTATTATTATTTATTATTATTTATTATTATTTATTTATTGTTTATTTATTATTTCTTATTTCTTATTTCTTATTTATTATTTGTTCTTTGTTCTTTGTTCTTTGTTATTTATTATTTATTATTTATTATTATTTATTATTTATTCTTATTTATTATTATTTATTATTATTTATCATTTATCATTTATCATTTATTATTATTTATTTATTATTATTTTTTATTTTTTATTTTTTATTTTTTATTTATTATTTGTTATTTATTATTTCTTAATTTTTATTTTTTATTTCTTCTTTCTTTTGTCTTATTTATTATTTATTATTTATTCTTTATTCTTTATTCTTTATTCTTTATTATTTGTTTATTCTTATTTATTATTATTTATTACTATTTATTATTATTTATTATTATTTATTATTATTTATTATTTATTATTTATTATTTATTATTTATTATTTATTATTGTTTATTATTATTTATTATTATTTATTATTTATTATTTATTATTTATCATTTATTGTTTGTTATTTATGGTTTTTTATTTATTATTCATTATTTATTATTTATTATTTATTATTTATTATTTATTATTTATTATTTTAATTTATTCTTTATTCTTTATTCTTTTAAATTCGTAATTTTATTATTTTATTTTCATAATTTTATAATTTATGTAAATATTATTATAATTTATTTGTTATTTATTATAATAAACAGTAAATAATAATAAATAACTCAATAAATAACTAATAGATCAATAATTATTAATTATTAATTATTGGTAATTAATTATTGAGTTTATATAAATTAGTTATGTGTTATTTGTTTTTTCAATTAGTATATATAAGTATATTAAATTCTATTTATTAACCACATGACGAGCTTGCTAGAGTGGTAAAGTTTTTGGAAAATATGCAAGAGGTTAGGGGTTCAAATCTCACCAAATGCAGTATTTCTTTATATTGCATGGGCATGTGCATGGGCATGAGCATGCATGCATGGATAAAGTAAATAAAGTAATGCGAATTAAACGAAATAAATAAATAAAATATGAAATAAATAAATACGAATAAATAAATAAAAAATCAAAAAAATCAAAAAAATAAAATAACAAAAATAACAAAATAACAAAAATTAGAAAAATTAAAAAAAATTTAAAAAAAATAAAAAAACCGCTGCTAAATCATTTAGAGGTTGTTTAAACCGCTGCTAAAAAACCGTTGCGAAACGTTCTGCGGCAGTTTTGAAAACCGCCGTGAATAGTTTCCTGACGCCCCATTTAGCGGCGGTTTCTCAAAACTGCCGCCTATTGATTTAGCGGTGGTTTAAACCGCCGCGAAACGGGAAAAAAAACCGCCGCTAAATGATCATTTTGCCGTAGTGATTGCCTCGCGAAGCGTTCTGATTCGTTTTTCACTAACATGTTGTGTGGAAGCTAATAAGGGTAATGATAATAAATATAAGTGATATACATGAAATATTTATGATATTCATGACATATTTAGGATTATTTAAATATAATATATCATTTTATTTTTACCTTTTCACTCACTAAAAAAAATGATAACATCGTTCGTGGACATGTGGACTATCGCCTCCTCGAAGCGATGTGATTCCTTGTTTCAACACCACATCATACAAATGATATATATATATTATAATTAAATAATATGGTTTTATGATATTATGATCATTTTGAAAAGAATAATGTTACTTACCTGCTTTCCAAAATGATCATTGGAAAATGGAAACATTACTCATGCGTATGTATGGCCTACCATATCCATGATCATAACGTTAGTTAATTTTTCATAACCACATTTTAGGTTTGGTTTTATAAGTATAATTTATGTATAAATATGATGATTACATCATGATTATTATTCTTTAGATGTTTAAATAATGATCTCTTGGACCATAGTCAACCTACCAAAGTCGATTTTGACACATAAGCCAAATATCATTTTGTCGTAGTGATTGCCTCGCGAAGCGTTCTGATTCGTTTTTCACTAACTTGTTGTGTGGAAGCTAATAAGGGTAATGATAATAAATATAAGTGATATACATGAAATATTTATGATATTCATGACATATTTAGGATTATTTAAATATAATATATCATTTTATTTTTACCTTTTCACTCACTAAAAAAATTGATAACATCGTTCGTGGACATGTGGACTATCGCCTCCTCGAAGCGATGTGATTCCTTGTTTTAACACCACATCATACAAATGATATATATATATATATAATAATTAAATAATATGGTTTTATGATATTATGATCATTCTGAAAAGAATAATGTTACTTACCTGCTTTCCAAAATGATCATTGGAAAATGGAAACATTACTCATGTGTATGTATGGCCTACCATATCCATGATCATAACGTTAGTTAATTTTTCATAACCACATTTTAGGTTTGGTTTTATAAGTATAATTTATGTATAAATATGATGATTACATCATGATTATTATTCTTTAGATGTTTAAATAATGATCTCTTGGACCATAGTCAACCTACCAAAGTCGATTTTGACACATATGCCAAATATGGCCAAACTATCTAATGTAAACATAATTGATTAAGTAATTTTATACAACATGGTAATGAGTGGAAAAAAATAAACTTGAAAAATATTCTCAATAAATTAAATAATTAATATATTTTTATTATTAAATTCTATAAAGACACACATGACAAATCAGACTCAAGGTAAGGGACTTCGTCTCAATTTCCTTTCATTGAGGCATACACTACAGGAAAAACGCTCATTTACGACAGGTCAGGGGGGTCGTCGCAAATAACCCTTCGGAAAGGGTTTTTTGCGACGGGAAACATATCCCGTCGCAAATAATGGCCATTTGCGATGGGAGCAAAGGGGCCCGTTGCAAAAAGTTTGGCGCGACTTTCCCACCAAACCACAGGAAGAGCATTTGTGATGGGTAAAAGATTCTCATCACAAATACACTATTCAGTTTTTAGTATTTGCAATGAGAATTCGCTCTGTCGCAAATAGTTTGTCGGCAGGTTGTCATTTGCGACGGGACCCGTCACAAATGTCTATTTACCCACCGACGTAATTACTGCGGGTGGTTAGCATTTGCGACGGGAAGCCCGTCGCAAATGATCTAACCTATATATACCCCCATCCATTTTTTCTCTCATTCTACTCCCCCCTCAAGCTCTCTTTATCATTCTTCTGGATTTTTTTTTTAATTTTTTCATAGTTTAAAGTTTTCAATCGAAACATAGTTCGTGCATTCTATACTCCGAAAGCTTCAGTTTCAAGGTATTTATCTATTTTTTATGGTTTAGTTAATTTATTTAATTTTAAATTATTTATAATTTTTGTTAATTAGTTGCAATTAAATTAAGTTAAAATTAGATATATTTTTTTCACTTCTTATTTTTTATGAATAATTATGTGTTGGTGTTAATTAAAAATAATTAGAAATAATTAGTAATAAATAAAAATAATTAGTAATAAATAGAAATGATTGGTAATAATTACAAATAGTAAGTCATAATTAGAAATAATGGGTCATAATTACGAATAATTAATGATAATTATAAATAATTAGTACTCAATTAGTTATAAATTAGTAGTAAATTCTAAAAATTAATAGTAAATTCTAAAAATTAGTAGTAAATTCTAAAAATTAGCAATTAATTCTATAAATTAGTAATAAATTCTAAAAATTAGTAATAATTAGTAAAAAATAGAAAAAAATAGTAAGAATTAGCAATAATTAGTAATAATTAGAAATAATTAGAAATAATTTGATATAATTAGTAATAATTTGGAATAATTTGATATAATTAGTAATAATTTGATATAATTTGATAAAATTAGTAATAATTTGATATAATTAGTATTAATTAGTAATAATTAAGAATAATTTGGAATAATTAGGAATAATTATGAATAATTTGAATTAATTAGGAATAATTAGGAATAATTAGGAATAAATATTCCTAATTAGGATTAATTAGTAATAATTAATAATAATTAGTGATAATTAGGATTAATTGGGATTAATTAGGATTAATTGGGATTAATTAGTAATAATTAGATATAATTAGTAATAATTAGATATAATTAGGAATAATTAGAAGTAATTAGTAATAATTAGGATTAATTAGTAATAATTATGATTAATTAGTAATAATTAGTAATAATTAGTAATAATTAGTAATAATTAGTAACAATTAGTAATAATTAGTAATAATTAGGATTAATTAGAAAAAATTAGGATTAATTAGTAACAATTACTAATAATTAGGATTAATTAGTAATAATTAGGATTAATTAGTAATAATTAGGATTAATTAGTAATAATTAGTAATAATTAGGATTAATTAGAAATAATTCGTGATAATTAGGATTAATTAGCAATACTTAATAATAATTAGGATCAATTAGGATTAATTAGGATATAAATAGTAATAATTAGGATTAATTACTAATAATTGGGATTAATTAGTAATAATTAGTAATAATTAGTAATAATTAGTAATAATTAGTAATAATTAGTAATAATTAGTAATAATTAGTAATATTGAGTAATAATTAGTAATAATTAGAAATAATTAGGAATAATTAGTAATAATTAGGATTAATTAGTAATAATTAGGATTAATTAGTAAAAATAAGGATTAATTAGTAAAAATTAGGATTAATTAGTAATAATTAGGATTAATTAGTAATAATTAGTAGTAATTAGTAATAATTATTAATAATTAGTAATAATTAGGATTAATCAGTAATAATTAGTAATAATTATTATTAATTTGGATTAATTAGTAATAATTAGGATTAATTGGTAATAATTAGGATTAATTAGTAATAATTAGGAATAATTAGTAATAGTTGGGATTAATTGGTAATAATTAGGATTAATTAGTAATAATTAGGATTAATTAGTAATAATTAGTAATAATTAGTAATAATTAGTAATAATTAGTAATAATTAGTAATAATTAGGATTAATTAGTAATAATCGGGATTAATTAGTAATAATTCGGATTAATTAGTAATAATTAGGATTAATTAGTGATAATTAGGATTAATTACTAATAATTAGGATTAATTATAAATAATTAGGATTAATTAGTAATAATTAGGATTAATTAGTAATAATTAGTTATAATTAGTAATAATTAGTAATAATTTGATATAATTAGCAATAATTAGGAATAATTTGAGATAATTAGTAATAATTTGATATAATTTGATATAATTAGTAATAATTTGATATAATTAGTGTTAATTAGAAATAATTAGGAATAATTATTCCTAATTAGGATTAATTAGTAATAATTAGTAATAATTAGTAATAATTAGTAATAATTAGTAATAATGAGTAATAATTAGGATTAATTTGGATTAATTAGGATTAATTAGTAATAATTAATAATAATTAGATATAGTTAATAATAATTAGTAATAATTAGTAATAATTAGGAATAATTAGCAATAATTAGGAACAATTAGAAATAATTAGCAATAATTAGCAATAATTAGCAATAATTAGCAATAATTAGCAATAATTAGCAATAATTAGCAATAATTAGTGATAATTTGAATTAATTAAGAATAATTAAGAATAATTAAGAATAATTAGGATTAATTAGAAATAATTAGGAATAATGAGGAATAATTAGGAATAATTAGTAATAATTAGAAATAATTAGTAATAATTAGTAATAATTATAAAAAATTGAATAAATTTGAGTACATTGTTATAAATTGGCACAATTTCCAGAAGATTGGCAGCTTCCTTTTGCTCAATATATCATATCCTTTCAACTTTCTCCCATTGAAATATATATGAAAAATATGCTCTAACGTATGTCAGAGTAGGTTTTTCATACTGATTTCTGTCGAGAGAAAGTTTCAATGAGATAAGACATCAGATAAAAGAGGCTCTTTTTCCTAACGACTTATCTCCTTGCAATGAGATGAGTCATCAGGAAAAAGAGTTGTCGTCAATCCACTAGAAATTATTTCAATGGTAAATAAAAATAATTTGTTCAAACTAACTGCAATTAATAATAAATAGTGGAAATTAGTATTAATTATTATAAATTAAAGTAGATTAGTTTAAAAGTTTAAAAATATTGTATAAATAACTATAAAATAATAGAAATTATTATAAATTTCTAGAAAAAAGGAATTTAATTGTCTTCTCTTTTTTTATGTTTTTATTATATCAAATTATACAAAAAATAATTAGTTTATATTATTTAGAAAAACTGTAGAACAAGGAAGTCGACAATAGTCATTATTAGATGATCGTGGTTGGATAAATCAGTGTAGGAATCTAAAAGGTTCTAGTTTAAATCTTGTATATATTGAGGGTGTTAAAGCTCCTTTATCATTTTCATCATCAAAACCGGAATTTGTTTTAGAAGGGATAATTAAGTGTCCTTGTAAAAATGTGCTCTGAGAAAATTTAACACATTTGACAACGTTGGAGGTCATTTATTGCGTTTTGGTTTTCAACCAGATTATGTTTTTTTGTATCAACATGGTGAATGCAGTTCTAGAGAAGATACTAATAATTTGGTTCCAAATCCAATAAGGTTTCAAAATTTAGTACATGATGTGGCAGGTACATCTATTCAACAAACTAAAATACAAGATGACATTGATTTAATTCTTGATTTGTAACTATCTAATTTTTATGAGTTGTTAAGGTCAATTGAGGATGCCTTATATCCTGGTTGCAAGATATTAAAATTTGAAGTAGTTGCTAAATTTATGCCTATTAAATTAGATAACAAAATGTCAAATAGTTGTTTTGATCAGATAATCTCTTTAGTTAAAACACTGTTACCTGATGGAAATATGTTGCCTACAAATTTTTATGAGAGTAAGAGGCTGGTTCTTAATTTGGGTCTTGGTTATCATAAAATTCATGTATGTTATAATGATTGCATCTTATATTATAGTGAAAATGAGTCATTGAATAGTTGTCCCACATGTGGAAAATCGAGGTATAAATAAGCTCAAGTGGGAAAGTATGGATTGATTCTAGTAAAACAGTTGAGATATTTTCCACTTACACCCATATTGCAATGTTTTTTTATGTCTCCAAACACAGTAGCATTGATGACATGGCAGAAAACCAATATTACAACCGATAAAAGCTTAAATCATCCCTCTAATGGTGATTCATGGACACATTTTGATCAATTGCATCCATCTTTTTCTTTAGAATCCCGAAATGTGAAATTGAGTCTTTATAAAGATGGTTTATATCCATTTGGTTCTTATAGTAGTCAGTATTCATGTTGGTCTGTCATTATAACTCCATAAAATTTACCCCCTTGGATGTTGATGAAAGATACATATATCTTTTTGACTTTATTAATTACTAGACATCCGAAAAAAATATTGATGTTTATTTGAAACCATTGATTTATGAGTTAAATTCATTGTGGATTAATGGTGTGAGTAAATTTTATTTTGCTAAAAAACAAAATTTTTTGATGAAAGCTACATTGATTTGGAAAATTAGTGACTTCCCAGCATACAACATGTTATCTGGATGGAGTACACATGGTCTAAAATCATGTTCGTATTGTGTGAGGGACACCAAATCGTTTATGCTTGTCAATGGAAAAAAACCTTGTTTCTTCGACTATCATCGCAGATTCCTTCTAATGAATCATCATTTTCAGAAAAACAATATCATTTCAGAAAAGGCACAATTGAAAAAGATGGACCTCCAACAATGATCTCGGGTGTAGAATTAAAATCAAGTATCTCTTCATTACCTTCGATCACATTTAGACCAACAGAAAATTGATGGATTTGGAAAAGAGCACCATTGGATAAAATGAAGCATTTTTTGGATTTTCTATATTGGTTTGATTTTTTAGTCCGTCACATGTTAGATTTCATGCATATTGAGAAAAAATGTTTTGATAATTTTTTCATACAGTTATGGATATATCAGGTCAGGCCAAAGATAATGTAAAGGTACGATTAGATCTTGCCCAAATTTGCAGGCGACCAGAACTAGAACTGTTTGAAAATGTCATATCACAAAAGTTAATGAACCCAAAATAAGCTTATAAACTATCCAACAAGATTTTATAATTATTTTGTCAGTGTATTATATATTTGAGACTTCTAGATGGTTATAATTACAATTTGGGAAGATGTCTCAGAAATGATCATATTACCAGATTGAAAAGTCATGATTGTCGTGTTATAATGAAAATACTTCTACCGATTGTATTGAGAGGATTTTTGAATTCTATGATTTGGGATTTGCTAATAGAGATATCATATTTTTTCAGAGACATTTGTGCAGAGACAACTGACTACGATGCAATAAGTAGACTTCAAGAAGGTGTTGTTTTAATTTTTTGTAAACTGGAAAAGATCATCCTGTCATCTTTGTTTGAATAAATGAAACATTTGATATAACATTTTCTACATGCAGAAAAATTTGGAGGTCTGGCAAGAAATTGAAGAAAAAAATTAAGTAACAAAGCATCAGTTGAAGGCTCAATTGCAGAAGCTTATTTCCAAGAGGAAATTTCTTTATTCTTCTCTCATTACTTTCAATCTGAATACTCCTCAAAATAAAACTGCAAGGGTTGTAATGAGGGAAATGTTGATGATGAAATGAGCAGTCAATTATCAGTTTTCAATCAGGCTGAACTCGGATTTGGTGGAGTTCATGAATGATGGATTTCAGATGATGAACATCACAGAGCTTATACATATGTCCTACTCAACTATGAAGAAATGTCACCAGTTTTACTATAAGTTATAATATCACTTATTCTATAATTTTAGTTATAGTAAATTAATATTATTGTATTTGTAGTTTATATGATACTTATATCAAGAAACAATTTCCATAAATTACAACAATTTCCTTAGAATAACATCGGCAAAACAATCTTTCCTACTGGTTTCAAAAACTGGTAATGTACATTCTTTTTGGTTTAACATATAAAATCATTTTATTACTTGTAATAGTGATAATTGTTTTACAAATTTTCAAGTATTTATACATACCGATAAGATCGATAATCGATTTTGTATGTTGAGTAACCCACCATCCAAAATGGTTAAATCTTATAATGCATATGTGGTGAATGGTTATTTCTTTCATACACGCGCATATGAGGAATCAAAAAAAACAATGAATATTGGTGTTTTCTTGAAGGGATTGTATCATAGAGAGAATGAAGTTGAATTTTACAGCATGCTTGAAGAAATTATTGAACTATGTTATCTGGGACAGAATTATGTAACAATGTTTAAATGTCAATGGTTGGATAATGAGAGAGGCTTGAATGTTCATATGACTTATGGAATCGTTGATATTAAATATAAAATTCTTCTTGTAGTAAATAAACCATTTTTGTTGGCTCATCAGGCACATAAAATTTATTATGAAAAATATTGTGCTACTTCAAGAGAGTTGGGTGATTGGTGGAGCATAATAAAAATTAAATCTCGAGAAAATCAGTTTACTCAAAGTGAATGTGGTTCTACTGAAGTTCAAAGAAATGAAATTTTTCATGAGAATGATCCAAATCCATCTATTTCTAAAAGAGACATGAATATCGATGATGACACCCCACAGTTAAGGGTTTATGGGCATGATGATGTTAATGATGTTACAAATGAATTTGAAATGACAAAGAATGATCAAACTAAAACTAATATGGAAATTGATGATGTTGAGGAGGAAGATGAATACATTGACATCAATAGCTATGAAGATGAGGATGAAGATGGATATTTACACAGTTGAATGATAGAAATAATCAAATATAATTTATATCTATACATAATAGTTGTTTTAAACTGTTTGCTAACAATAATAATTTTATTTTTCAGATGGACCTGGATTTGTATCATATATTGTAAGAGGTTGTTCTACCTTTAGAAAAGCAGGATATTGAGTCATATGACCCTCAGGTTGTTTGCACTTCAGGGAGCACTCGGAGGGGGTGTGGTCTTACCCAATTGATGATTCTCAGCCCTATCCCTGAGTGACGTCCACATCTTGGGTTTGATTCACACACACATAGGTATGTTTAGCTGTGTATTTTAGTGATTTTTCATTATTTTATTTATATTTTAATTGTTTGATTATTTATTCTTTTTTTTTTCATAGCTTTACACATATAGTTGTTGGACAGGGGGTGCTATATTGCATAATTATTTTTCTAAGGCATGGGTCTCAAGGGATCAGATTCCTGATAATATTTAACACCACATGTTTGATTATTTCCTAGTACATAAATAAATAATATTTATTTTGAAATAAATTTATTTAATAACTTGATATTAAAAACTATCTGTAGGGTTTATGGTATCTCATTGATGGAACCATGAGTGACTCTACTTGGAAGCCATGGTAGGGGGTTATACGTTCGCATTATAGTCAGTTTTTGCACAATTTGAGAAAGAGTGTAATAAAGAAAGTAGGAAAGACAAAGTTTGATGAGTCATGTCATGTCCACCAACCAAATTATATTTCATCTCAGGTTTGGGATGGATTATGTACACACTGGTTGAGTAGAAAGTTTCAAAGTATATCATTGGTAGGTCGCCACAATCAGGGGGATACAGGAGGTGACAAATCGATCTAGTAGTCGTGCATTTAGTAAACATAGAGAGCATATGGTAAGTACTTTTTTAAAATATTTTATATAACTTTAAATGTAAACGGTTTATTTTATATTCATATAGGCAGTCGCAGAACCTGATATTATAGAGTTTGATGTTTATAGGTGGATGTACAGTGATCTGACCACTGGATAGATTATAGGTACTCTCCAGCGTCATATTGTGGTCAGTATAATTTATTTTTGAGTTTTAAATTTAACTGTAAATAATATTTTAACAATTTTAATTTTAAATTGCAATTGAAGGATTCATATGAGGTCGTGACGTCTCATTCTCAGGCGGAGAGTTAGGCCAAGACTGATGCCCAGATCAGTGCACACCCATTTAATGAGTCAGCATGGATTCAGGCGACCTAGTATGCCTTAGAGAAAGGTCGAGTTGTTGGTATTGGCTCTCGATTAATGCCTGGGAGTTTTTATGGCACCGATGTGATGTCATCATCCAACTCGAGAAGATCTCGTGGAGAGACATCATCATCTACTACACAGTATCAGGAGAAGCTACGAGTTTAGAGTGAGCTTATAGAGAGTATGCATAGAGAGCAGCAGGAGATGCATCAATGATAGTAGCTACATCAGTAAGAGCTCCGACAACATCAAAAGTAGGAGGAGGATGAGATTAGTCGATGGTGGCAGCTGCAGATGGAGTACATGCGACGCCTGACTCGGAGTTTAGGAATGGAGTTCCCTTCACCATCTCCTCCAGCTCCTCCAAACGACCCTCCCCCCACAGTGATTAAGTTTAGTTTTTATGAAAAAACATTTTCATGTAATTGGTTTTTGTAATATTAACTATTTAAAGTTTTAAATAATGTGTTTTTTATATTATTACGAATATTATATTTTTTAGTATTTATTTGATTTTTTTATATTTTTTCAAATCTTGAGATTTTTAATATATTACTAATATTAATATTATTATTTAATAAATATTAAAAATATTATTATTTAATGAATATTAAAAATATTATTATTTAATGAATATTAAAAATATTATTATTATTATATTATTTTATAATTTGAAAATTTAATTTATGTTGCTAATATTAATATTATTATTTTGTTTATATTAGTTTTATATTATTATTAGTATTTTTTATTGAATTTTATTATGAATATTACATTTTTTACTATTTATTTGATTTTTTAATATTTTTGTGAATCTTTAGGTTTTTAATATATTACTAATATTAATATTATTATTTAATGAATATTAAAAATATTACTATTCTTATATTATTTTATAATTTGATAATTTAATTTATGTTGCTAATAATAATATTATTATTTCATTTATATTAGTTTTATATTATTATTAGTATTATTTTTATTTTATTTAATTTTTTTATGTTTTTCAAGTATTCACGATGGGACTCGTTGCCATAACTTTCCTATTTACGATTGGTCCCATTTCAAATAGTCCAAATAAAAGAAGTTTTTTTGATGGGTCACATCACAAATAGTTTTTAAATAATTAGGATACTATTGTGATGGGGAATGTCCAGTCGCAATAGGTTTTTTTTAAACAGAAAAATTATTTACAACGGGGGTACGGACCGTCGCAAAAATTATTATTTGCAACGGTCCATCAAAAATTATAATATTTGTGATTCCCTTTTCTGCAACGGTTTATTTGCGATGGGCCCCGTCGTAAATACCATTTTTTCTAATAGTGATATTTTGATTTTATGCGCCTATATTATTTTGTAAGGTGTATATACAGCCTCTTTTACATGTTATATCATAAATTTATCTATTATCATTATATTTAATGTTTTTTTCATGTGTTTTATGATTTAAGTGTTTCCCAAGTGATAAGGGACTTTTATTTTGAAAAGAATCATATTTTAATGTTTTCTTTCCAAATATTTCTCTTCCATGACCATGCTTTTTGAAATTATTTTATAAATTTTTTTATATGGACATAAAATATTTAGAAAGTACATTTTAATTATCTTTTTACTTTATTCAAAAGTTTTTTAAAAGGAATAATTTTACATGTTTTATATGGAATGTTTTGAAAAATGATAAAAAGAATGTTCTATTCTTAACATACATGGCGACAACAACTTTTCCACCATCATGGACATTATTTGATGTCTGGATTCCTTTTAAATCTTTCATGTTTTATTCAATGAAAACCCCTATTTATATTTTGATGGTTATTTTAGTATTGAAAATGGGTTTTTAAAAGAAAAAGGTATTTTTATCTAAAAGTGTTTTTTATATGGGTTTAAAAGAGTTTTTTAAAAGGGTTTTATGGTGAAAGTGTCTTATTTGTGATATGGTACTTGAGAATTATATGGAATGAGTGATCCTGATAAAACTTATATGAAGGGTTGAGTCCTATTATAGCTCATGGGCATCTTATACAAAGGTTTTATCCCATTATATCTCACAAGTAAGCTCAATATAGCTTATATGAAGGGTTAAACCCCATTATAAGTCAAGAGAAATGGGTGAGTCCGATATAGATTAAATGAAGGTTTGATCCCCATTATATCACATGAGAAAAGGGTGAACCCTAAATAACTTCTAAAAAGGGTTTATCCCCATTATAGTTCTCCAATGCATTTGGGTAATGATTATATTGGAAGTCAGTCGTATGGTTATTCCAATTAAAATGGTTTTGAAAGGGTTTTATGAATATGATTCTCCAAGTCACCAAAAAGAGTTTTAATTGCTTGCTATGTGTTTTAAAGTATTTATTTTATTAAAATTTGTTTGTTTTTCTTATGAAAATATTTTATTTCTTTCTATAGAAGAACATTTTGTAAAGGTAAAAGAAAATCATGGGTTTTCATGTTTTTACTAAACTAACAGTTTTCTTTTTTTTATGTCCCTTACTGATATTTTGTGCTCGTCCCAAGTTTTTTAAAATGTTTTTCATATGTTTTAGGTCTGGGTAATGGAGAGTAATAGTTCAAGTTTAAATTCATGGAGATTTTCCATGAAAACAAGTCATGGTTTGTTTAAAAGTTTTATATTATGGGGAAATGGATACTAATCATAAGTGTCAACTTTGTATTTCATGGTTTTTATCTGTATTAATTATGGCCTAATTCTCTAAAACTATAAACTTCAAGAGATCATCAAATGTAATATAATTAATTATTTACATAAAACTCAATATTATGCAATGTTTAAGGTTGTATCCTTATACTAACTATTAAGGTTTCCTACCTATGTGTAACCCAAATCTCACATCAAGATTTTGGTTACCTATCTCTCAAGGTTATCCATGTCCACCATGTCTTAAACAACAAAATCCATGGGCACCCTTCTTTGGCATAACCTACCTAGTTGAACTATTGAGGTCTTGACATGTTCTTACTTTATAATGAATCTAACACTTATTATTTTTAAAGGGTATTTAGTCTCACCATATTATCTCATATTGTAACACCCTGAGCTTCCATGATACGCTTCTCATTCAATAATGCAATAGCTTGCATTGTACGCAACTTCGAGTTCTAAAACAACGCGACTAATCAAAGTAGCCGTTATGAATAGTAATAACCACTTTTTAAAATTATAGAAATTTTATATTTCAAAATGTACTTCATTTTTGGATTCGGAATATCGAAATTAGCCTATGTTTAATTTTTGGTATTTTTCTGAGAACTTCTAATTTTTTATGAATAGTGAAAAATACTTAAAAACAACTTTTTTAATCAAAATAATTTATAGTGATGAATTATACTATTTAGTGGTTTTAAAGTATAATTAGAATATATTTTTACCATTTTATCCAATGGTGGTCATTAGAATTAATTTAACATTGAAATTGGACATAAACAATTGCCAATCTTTTGATATAAATTGTTTCTTAAAACACGCTATTTGTTGTGACAGCGGGAATTAATTATAAAATTAATTAATTCAACTTATATGTTTGGAATTTTGTAAAATAGACATCATTTTTGAATTCGGAATATCAATTATAGCTTAGGGTGAAATTTTGGCATTGTTCTGAAAAACTTCAATTTTTGATGAATAGTGAAACCACTAAGTGGTAGTTAAATAACTGATTTTTCGTTTAAATGAAATATTACCACTTCTGTGATTTGATTTTCAAAAATCCGACATACATGGTTGTCATTAATAAGTAAAATGTGGTTCAATGAGATCAAAATAATTTTTTGGTGAATAGTAACTTTTAAGTTCTTAATCGCGATTAGAGATAATTAGTGTAGTTTAAGGTACAAATAATGTTTTAATAATATGAGATGAGCATGACACTTGTCCTACTCATATTGGATGATTCATGGCCGACCAAGAAAACCCGTGGGTCAACTTGGGGACCCCATGGAGCCACTTTAGTTGGAAAATGACATTAATATATATTTATTTAATGTTAAAATTAAATTGAAACAAACATGAGTTGTTTTACTAAAACAGTTTTTAAGTGGGGTTACACAAGTCCAAAATTTGATTATAAATATTCATTAGAAAGCTAAAAAGATTTACTACATCATAGTATTTTTTTTATAATTTTTAGACATTAAATAAATTAAATTATTTATGACATAATGATGATGCAGCGATGACCTCATTATTTAACGATTTAAATAAAATGGAAAGATAATATAAAATCCAAAGCTTACACTTGTCAAAAACCTATTAGATGAGTAGATTTAGAACCCTTATCATCTTATACTCGAATTATATAAGTTTGGGACCTCTAAAATCCGAAACTCATTTTATAATAAAGTGACTTTTCTTTACTTTCCAAGAGTGCCCCTCCTCTCCACTTATAAAAGGCCTCCACCTCTCCCACCTCATTTACACTTTCAAGCCAATTGGCTCAGCCAACCTCTGCCCGAATACTCTCCCAACTTCCCCCTATTACTCCTAGAAGCCTCACTTTGGCAGAAATCTTCCCAAGGAAAACTTTGGCTCAAATCAAAAAGAGTTACCCGATTTTGAGGTAATGCCCTCTCTAATGTTGTTTTGTTTTGTTTTTCTATTCCAACCCCCTAAAATCTTTTTATTAATTTCTTTTGTAACAACAAAAGTATCCTAAATATACTAGGATGTTTTTATAAGAAGTATTCGAGCTACACTTACACACACCTACATCTAATGGTTAAAGAACATACGGTTTCTGTGGATGGCGAATTTCTGCCTCACAAAATGATGATTGTTCAACACTCATATAACACCTTCAAAGGTGGCCATTAAGATGTCACTATATTTATATATGATATAAAATATGTTTATGTTTTAATTATGCTTCTGTATTTCTCATTTATGGCATACTTTGTGATTTCCATTATGGGTAAAACGCGATAATTTCATTTTAGGAAGTGCGGACTACCGCCCCCTCAAAGTGATTTGAATCGTTAATGCCATATGTGGGATGTATAAAGGATGGATTAAATGGTATTATACACTATATTATACTGTAATTATATTATAAATTTATATCATTATGATTTCATTCCATTAAATACGAAATACAAATGAAAGTAGCGTTCATGCGTACGTACGGCTTACCGTCTCCATGAACGGTGCATTTCATTTCTTACCTCTAAATGTTACGTGACATTATGAATGAATATATATACTATATATATATATGATATATATGATATCTACATCATGAATATAATTCTGGATATAATGGATATTTCACCACATGAACAACTTGTAATTATAAGAAGTTTATTTTTGACTCAAGTACCAAAGATCGACAAAACGACTGTTATTAACTTAAATAATTAAATAATGTTCATAACATGGTAATAAGTGATATAAATGGAATAATGAACATGAAAAAGGTTCTTAAGTAAAAATAAATTAACTCTAGTTTATTATTCAGGAGGTTAAAGAACGGTCGAGTCAGGACAAGACGCAAGGTAAGGGAATTTTTAACCCAATTTCCATTCTTTGGGTTAATCTCCTACTTTCAAATTATTTCATGATATTATTATGTCCTATCTTGTATTTTTACATTATTTATGTGTACTTATAGTGAATACACATTATAGATGTCCTTTATTTAAAAAAATGATCTTTTTAAGGACTTCGTCTCAATCCCTTTCATTGAGGCATATTTGGTTTTATACACAACTTTCTTTTTTACGGTGAATAAACCCCTTTGACTTTTACGTTTATTCAAAAGGAATCTTTTTTATACGAAGCGTTTTGCTAAACGACAAAAGGGAATGTTTTTCTTTTCGTACTTATGCAGCTACAACGACTTCTCCGCCGCCATGACCATTCTTTGAGTTTCGTCTTCCTCTACAAGCCATCATTTTTTTTAATGAAAAATAAATACAAAGTTTTAACTTTCTTTTATTTTGATATTGAAAATGGTTTTGAAAGCGTTTTTATTATATCAATGTGTTGTATTGATATCTTGTGATTGAAATGTGGAAATGTTATGTTTCCTTTATGCATGTTTTATGTGATACGATTATGTTATGGTTTATGATATGTTTAAACCTATTCATATGAGGAATGCATTGGACTTAATAAGTGACGGGTGGAGCCCGCTATAGCTCCTCGATGCATCGGTAGGTCTCATGAGACAACTAGACGTGGAATTGGCCGAGGCCCTTTCCCAATTTGATTTATGGTTTTGGCCGAGGCCTTAATCATTTTAGACGTCTTGGCCAAGGCCTTGACAAAATGTTTCAGAATGTCTGGCATTATGCATTCCATCATTATGAAAGTGGTTATTGATATTGCATGTGATTATTCGACCAGTAGAATATCCATGTGAATAAGTAAACGACATTATCTCATTATACTTTTGCCATATTATATTGAAGTTCATGTTTAAAAGTCTTTTGTTTTAGTTATACATTGCCTTAAATTTTTATGTTTATTTATGAAAGGTTCCGCAATATTGTTATCCTTACTGAGAATCTGAGCTCACCCCTTTCAATGTTTTAATATTTTCCAGGATGTGAAGAAGTATTTTTTGAATGACCTACAGGGATTGTGAGAAGAGGATATGAGTGTGGACTATGGAGACTTTGTTATTGTAGTTTTTCACTTTATGATGTAATGTAACGTTTACGAATGTATCTAGTGTTTCCAAGGCTACTAAACTAATCGGTCTTTCGAGACTTGATCTTTTGTGATCATGCCAATGTTACGAAGTAATGCACCGACTCTGGGTAGCTGGGGTCGGGACGTTACAGTTGGTATCAGAGGAAGTTTAGTACAAACCTTGGAAGCTAGATTTAGATAAACTCTGATTAGAGCACGTAGACCTAAGATGAACTTTGAGGATTAGTATAGAAGAACTTCCTAGAATTTTGGAATTGTAGAGATTTTGTGAGTTTTCCGAGCAATATATCCCTGTCTGGATACGAGCAGGTAGAGGCGGCTCTGGCACAGATGTTCCTAGGGGTAAAACCCGAAAACACCGCTTTGAGCTAGACTCGAACGGGAACTGGTGCACGACAACGAGCCTTGCTTCACTCTTGGTTACGACACTCCCGGGGGATATGCTTAGGATAACTCTCATTTTATTTACAAATCATTATGAAGGGTTTATGAGTATATACTTCCACAAATAAAACATTTTTTTGATTATGGATTATATCCATAAATAGTTTAATTTATGTTAAGTGTTTTATAAGTATGGGATTATGTATTTTGATTCATAAACTGATCTAGTTTATGCCATTGTTTAGAAATGGCGCCTAGTGGAAGAAATGGAAACAGTATCAATGCACGCACTCCATGTAGGGATTTCCCTCCTGCTCAAGATAATTATGGTGGAGCTAGTGATACAACTGGTGTTGATCAGCTTCTCACCGTACTGGGACAACTCACGCAGGTTATGAATAATAACCTTACTCGTATGGAGCACCCTGATCCGCAACGTGGAGGATCAATGTTAGACCGCTTCATGAGGAAACAACCACCAAACTTCAATGGGAGTACAAATCCTATAGTAGCTGAGCAATGGATAAATTCCTTAGAGAAAATATTCCATGCCTTGGGGAGTAGTGAAAGGGAGAAGGTTGTCATGGCAGTTTACCGCCTCACTGGAGATGTCGATCAGTGGTGGTCGCTGATTCAAAACACAAAGGAAGATGATGACGTATTGAATATGGAATGGAGGGAGTTAAAAGAGCTTTTCTTCGAAAAATACTTTCCTCGTGACCATCGAGCAGATATGGAAAGGCAGTTTCTGAGTCTGAGGCAGAAGGAGGATGAGAATGTCGCAAAGTATGAGGCTAACTTTACAAGGTTAGCGAGGCATGCTGCCGATTATATACGTAACCCAAGGAGTAAGATTGATCGTTTCTTTGATGGGTTAAAACCATTTCTCCGTCGATCTTTAGTATCACAATCCTTCTCATCATACGAAGATATTGTCTCGTGTGCTATCAAGACAGAAAAGGAATTCTCTTGGTCTTATGACAACAAAGTAAAGCAAGAGAAGAAGAGAACGATGGAACAAGAGACAGATAAAGGGAAAAAGGGAAAGAAGTATTTTCCATTATGTGATAATTGTGGGAAGAATCACCCTGGTACGTGCCTAAAACGAATGGGATTTTGTTATAAATGTGGAGAAAAGGGTCACCAGGCTCGTGATTGCAAGGGAAAGAAAGAGGCTGTCAAAGTTGAATGCTACAATTGTAGGGAAATGGGGCATTATGCAAATGAATGTCCTAAGAGTCAAGGAAAATTACCTCAGAAAAGGCCAAGGGATCAAGGCCAATCTTATGCTGTGACTACAGTTGAAGCAGAATAATTAATGTATTGGTGCTTTTGGACTCAAGGATTATATTCTGGTTATAAGAATAATGTGATATATATAAAGATTGTACTGCAGTAATTTTTGATTTTAGTAAGGTTTTAATATGATTAAGGTAATCATATTTTTAGTATGTGACAATAAGAGAAACTTTTCTTTGTTTGGGTAATCTGATGTTACAATTGATTTTGGAATTTAGAGACCTTTTAGAGAAAGTCTGGACGGAGGTATTTTGGATAACTATTAAGGTTGGAATGGATTAAGTTGAACCATGGATAGTATTGTTTAAGGTTAAAAAATTTATGAATATTATTTTTGGAATATTATGATACTATAGTTTTAGGAAAAGGACAACCTGCAGGGTGGGGAATAACCCGTCGCGTCGGACAGAGCTGCAGGAATCGAACCCACAACCATAGTGCGACAAGCCTTTATTTCCTACCACTAGCCTATAGGAAGTCCCTGGTTATTACAAAATAATTTTACTAATCTAAATGGTATGTGTTAACATTTGGAACCTTATAAAATTAGGATAAATAGAATATTTTTGAGTTCCGTTACCATTTGGAGTAAAAGATGGGTTTGTGGTAAAAATTTATTAACGAATGAAAGTATACATAACAAGTATGTATATTCCCTTACGTTCTTAGTAAATCTCCTAAATAAATTCCTCAACATTATAAAAGGTAACTTAAAACAAAAATTTTGTCGGTTAACTTTTCCAACTGGGGATTCAATGACCGTTTAACCAATCACAAATTTGTGATTTTCTTGTAGTTAAACTTTCTCCTAATCCTGTTTTCTATAACTCGCCATCAGACCTTGATGGTTTGTTTCTCCTCCATATCCATATTTTCATAGAATCCAAGAATGGGCTATATCGGGTGACCTTTGTACTTATCTTGTGTTCTTTTAATGTTATATATTTATTAACCTTATTTCCGATGTGGGTTTTCCACAAAGGTATTTTCTATTTTCAACCTTTTATTTTCAAAGAAAATTTTCAAATTGCGAGGACTCAATTTATTGAAGGAGGGGAGAATGTAACACCCCGAGCTTCCATGATACGCTTCTCATTCAATAATGCAATAGCTTGTATTGTACGCAACTTCGAGTTCTAAAACAACACGACTAATCAAAGTAGCCGTTATGAATAGTAATAACCACTTTTTAAAATTATAGAAATTTTATATTTCAAAATGGACTTCATTTTTGGATTCAGAATATCGAAATTAGCCTATGTTGAATTTTTGGTATTTTTCTGAGAACTTCTAATTTTTTATAAATAGTGAAAAATACTTAAAAACAACTTTTTTAATCAAAATAATTTATAGTGATGAATTATACTATTTAGTGGTTTTAAAGTATAATTAGAATATATTTTTACCATTTTATCCAATGGTGGTCATTATAATTAATTTAACATTGAAATTGGACATAAACAATTGCCAATCTTTTGATATAAATTGTTTCTTAAAACACGCTATTTGTTGTGACAGCTGGAATTAATTATAAAATTAATTAATGAAACTTATATGTTTGGAATTTTGTAAAATAGAAATCATTTTTGAATTCGGAATATCAATTATAGCTTAGGATGAAATTTTGGCATTGTTCTGAAAAACTTCAATTTTTGATGAATAGTGAAACCACTAAGTGGTAGTTAAATAACTGATTTTTCGTTTAAATGAAATATTACCACTTCTGTGATTTGATTTTCAAAAATCAGACATACATGGTTGTCATTAATAAGTAAAATGTGGTTCAATGAGATCAAAATAATTTTTTGGTGAATAGTAACTTTTAAGTTCTTAATCGCGATTAGAGGTAATTAGTGTAGTTTAAGGTACAAATAATATTTTAATAATATGAGATGAGCATGAAACTTGTCCTACTCATATTGGATGAGTCATGGCCGACCAAGAAAACCCATGGGTCAACTTGGGGACCCCATGGATCCACTTTAGCAGTAAAATGACATTAATATATATTTATTTAATGTTAAAATTAAATTGACACAAACATGAGTTGTTTTACTAAAACAGTTTTTAAGTGGGGTTACACAAGTCCAAATTTTGATTATAAATATTCATTAGAAATATAAAAATATTTCCTACATCATAGTATTTTTTTATAATTTTTAGACTTTAAATAAATTAAATTATTTATGAGATCGTGATGATGCAGCGATGACCTCATTATTTAACGATTTAAATAAAATGGAAAGATAATATAAAATCCAAAGCTTACACTTGTCAAAAACCTATTGGATGAGTATATTTCGAACCCTTATCATCTTATCCTCTAATTATATAAGTTTGGGACCTCTAAAATCCGAAACTCATTTTATAATAAAGTGACTTTTCTTTACTTTCCAAGAGTGCCCCTCCTCTCCACTTATAAAAGGCCCACACCTCTCCCACCTCATTTACACATTCAAGCCATTTGGCTCGGCCAACCTCTGCCCAAATACTCTCCCAACTTCCCCCTATTACTCCTAGAAGCCTCACTTTGGCAGAACTCTTCCCAAGGAAGCCTTTGGCTCAAATCAAAAAGAGTTACCCGATTTTGAGGTAATGTCCTCTCTAATGTTGTTTTGTTTTGTTTTTCTACTCCAACCCCATAAAATCTTTTTATTCATTTATTTTGTAACAACACCAGTATCCTCAATATACTATGATGTTTTTATAAGAAGTATTAGAGCTACACTTACACACACCTACATCTAATGGTTAAAGAACATACGGTTTCTGTGGATGGCGAATTTATGCCTCATGAAACGATGATTGTTCAACACTCATATAACACCTTCAAAGGTGGCCATTAATATGTCACTATATTTATATATGATATAAAATATGTTTATGTTTTACTTATGCTTCTATATTTCTCATTTATGTCATACTTTATGATTTCCATTATGGGTAAAATGCGATAATTTCATTTTAGGAAGTGCGGACTACCGCCCCCTCAAAGTGATTTGAATCGTTAATGCCATATGTGGGATGTATAAAGGATGGATTAAATGGTATTATACACTATATTATACTGTAATTATATTATAAATTTATATCATTATGATTTCATTCCATTAAATACGAAATAGAAATGAAAGTAGCGTTCATGCGTACGTACGGCTTACCGTCTCCATGAACGGTGCATTTCATTTCTTACCTCTAAATGTTACGTGACATTATGAATGAATTTATATTCTGTATATATATGATATATATGATATCTACATCATGAATATAATTCTGGATATAATGGATATTTCACCACATGAACAACTTGTAATTATAAGAAGTTTATTTTTGACTCAAGTACCAAAGATCGACAAAATGACCGTTATTAACTTAAATAATTAAATAATGTTCATAACATGGTAATAAGTGATATAAATGGAATAATGAACATGAAAAAGGTTCTTAAGTAAAAATAAATTAACTCTAGTTTATTATTCAGGAGGTTAAAGAATGGTCGAGTCAGGACAAGACGCAAGGTAAGGGAATTTTTAACCCAATTTCCATTCTTTGGGTTAATCTCCTACGTTCAAATTATTTCATGATATTATTATGTCCCATCTTGTATTTTTACATTATTTATGTGTACTTATAGTGAATACACATTATAGATTTCCTTTATTTAAAAAAAATGATCTTTTTGAGGTTTTCGTCTCAATCCCTTTCATTGAGGCATATTTGGTTTTATACACAACTTTCTTTTATACGGTGAATAAACCCCTTTGACTTTTACGTTTATTCAAAAGGAATCTTTTTTATATGAAGCGTTTTGCTAAACGACAAAAGGGAATGTTTTTATTTTCGTACTTATGCGGCGACAACGACTTCTCCGCCGCCGTGACCATTGTTTGAGTTTCGGCTTCCTCTACAAGCCATCATTTTTTTTAATGAAAAATAAATACAAAGTTTTAACTTTCTTTTATTTTTGATATTGAAAATGGTTTTGAAAGCGTTTTTATTATATCAATGTGCTGTATTGATATCTTGTGATTGAAATGTGGAAATGTTATGTTTCCTTTATGCATGTTTTATGTGATACGATTATGTTATGGTTTATGATATGTTTAAACCTATTCATATGAGGAATGCATTGGACTTAATAAGTGACGGGTGGAGCCCGCTATAGCTCCTCGATGCATCGGTAGGTCTCATGAGACAACTAGACGTGGAATTGGCCGAGGCCCTTTCCTAATTTGATTTATGGTTTTGGCCGAGGCCTTAATCATTTTAGACGTCTTGGCCAAGGCCTTGACAAAATGTTTCAGAATGTCTGGCATTATGCATTCCATCATTATGAAAGTGGTTATTGATATTGCATGTGATTATTCGACCAGTAGAATATCCATGTGAATAAGTAAACAGCATTATCTCATTATACTTTTGCCATATTATATTGAAGTTCATGTTTAAAAGTCTTTTGTTTTAGTTATACATTGCCTTAAATTTTTATGTTTATTTATGAAAGCTTCCGCAATATTGTTATCCTTACTGAGCATCTGAGCTCACCTCTTTCAATGTTTTAATATTTTCCAGGATGTGAAGAAGTATTTTATGAATAACCTGCAGGGATTGTGAGAAGAGGATATGAGTGTGGACTATGGAGACTTTGTTATTGTAGTTTTTCACTTTATGGTGTAATGTAACGTTTACGAATGTATCTAGTGTTTCCAAGGCTACTAAACTAATTGGTCTTTCGAGACTTGATCTTTTGTGATCATGCCAATGTTACGAAGTAATGCACCGACTCTGGGTAGCTGGGGTCGGGACGTTACACATGTATTCCTTTTACATGTATGTATGATTCTAATTATTTTGTTTGGAATCTTATTCCTTCCACCAAAGTAATATGATCAAATCATATTAATGTGTAACTCCTTAAATTCAAGTATGTTAATCTCTAGAAGTATTTTAAACCCCATTTAAACTAAATTATACATCACAATTCAGAATATAAAAATTAAATATATAAATAAAATTTGGAATAATTTTTAAAAAATGAATAATTCACATATTTTCACATAAAATTAACTATTTATGAACATTTCAAAAATAAAAAATTATAAACACTTTATAATTTGAGTATGTATTCTGGAAATTCCATAAATAAATAAATATAAATACTTTATATTTAATATCTCTATAAACTATTTCATAATATTCATTTACATGTAATTTTACTTAAATATGTGATATTATATGAAATATAAACATTTTATATTTTTATTCTATTATATAAACAATTTAAATAATCTAAATATCACATATTTATATTATTTAAACCTTGATAATATCAATTTTCAAAACTCATTTTGACATGGTTAAATAATTTCTTAAATTAGGCATTTAATTTAAGCATTTAAAATTAATTTATTATGAAAAATTCATAATTAAATACAAACTCTTTTATATTTTCCCTTATTTTGTAATTTATAAAAAAAAATTATAAAAAACTCTTTTAATTTCTATATAAATAATTTACATATAAACTATAAGTTATGTCATATAATTTTAAAACGGTATTTTAATATTAAAAATTAATATTTAGGGATATTTATTTAATAAATGTTTCATATAAATTTAATTAATTAATTATAATCATAATTAATTTATTTATAAACACCTTTACAAATAAATTAATTTCTTAAAAGGACTTTTTCTATTATTTATTTACAATTTTAATTTAAAATATTCCATCCGTAATTTAAATTGAAGAAAATTGTGTTTTTTTACTATAAAGTTTTTAATTATATATATGGGATCATTTACTAAGACTAATAGGTTTGTGGCACTATCTATCATACATTGTGATAGATTTTACAAAGCTCATGTAAGGAAACCTCAACATGGGGTGGTTATGTATGATTAACTCATACAGAAGTAGATATATGTGATATTAAATAGTCTTAGGCTCCACATGAGAATAATAAGATTCTTAATGGGTGGCATAGGAATAACCCACACTACACTGTGTTGACATAGGTTTAAATCGCGTTAATTTTGTTGGATTTGGTGCCCTAGAACCAACTTTTTTAGTACTTGATTGCATGTTTTTATTAATTAATGAATTTTTATTATCTCATATTGATTATTCATCTATATTATATTTTGATGTGTTAATTTACTTAGAATATATGTCACGCTGAAAATTCATAGTAGTTCCCCTCTATGATGATAACCTAGAGATCCATGACATTATTCTTGAACCTTGTTTCTATGGCTGGATGATATTTTCTAATAGGACATAGACAATAGAGGATATCAGGGGTAGTAGGCTCATAAGATATTGAGGCACCTTCTCATGGTTTCCCCCTTGGTAATCTCCAAGATAGTAGGTTATAAGAACATTCCTATCAATAGGAAATCCACATTTCCATGTGTTATTAGATGTTCCTATCTATGAATGTGGGTATTGATCCTTAGACTTTAATATTGTCATTAATGGATATCTTTACTTGCATAATTTGATGTATTGATGAAAACTGTGGTGAAATATGTTCGCTGAAAAGTATGATATATTGGGTTCATCGTGAATGAGGTGTCATTGATAGATAATATGATAAAATATTTATCCCTTATTTACCTATATGTAAGTTGATATCTCAGTCCCTTTGATGAAATATAACTACATAAATAAATCTATTTTCATGATATTCTATGGTAGAGTTCACTTATGTAATTTTAAAGAAAGATACATCAAGTATATAGGTTAATGGCACTAGCATGAAACCTGTTTTATTTGATATATCATGATAAAAGGATTATATCACATGGAAATAATCTGTAGAAGGTTGGATATCATTACAACATTAACTTCGTTCTCTATGAGATCCTTGGCATGTTTTTAGATGTTAACCTTGGACTTTAGACAGATATTCCTAATGCCACTGAGAAAGAGTCCCAGAGGGTCACACACTAAGTGTATCCACAATCTTAGTTAAATTAAAGTATTGAATTTAACAAGTTGAAATAAATAATATTTATTTTAGGTATTGGTTTATCACCATAATTTAATCACAAGTTATTTGAAAGAATAAAGTGAGTTAAATAATAACAATAAATATTAGTTTGAAAGTTTTCTTAATACAATATTTATTATATTTCTCATAGAATAATGCAGTGACATTTATTTAATTAAATTGTAATGATTCAAGAATTGGTAAATGTTGGTGAGGGAAAGATGACCTAGCTTAATGATATGAATAGTATAAATGATATTTATTTATATTCTTAATGTGTTGTATATTTCAATCAATTAATATTAATAATGTATTATTAATGTACACGTGGTTAATTAAGAATATTAAATATGTTTAGGGTCTTGTGTGATATTTTTCAACCCTAATCCAGATATAATAAATATATAATTATATCAATTTTCTAATTCATAGTTAGTGTGAATAATGGATAGAGTGAGACTCTCTCAAGCCCTGGAGAGAGATCAAGAGATCTAGAGTTCTCTCCTTCCCTCTTATCTCAAGAAAATGGGATGTTATCAAGAGTTCTTCCTCTATTGAGAATAATTCTACTATGATCAACAACGAACAATTCAAGAGATCTAGATCAACCATGATAGAACCCAAAAAATATACTGTGTAGTTTAGAGATTGTGGTGCACATGTGAATCACTGCTAGAGAAATTTTACACCTGGATCATGAAGTATAAATATGGTTTAATGAGATCTATTCCACTGAATCATCAAGTGAAGAGATAATTTTGAGTTGAAGTAATTCTATATCTTCTTTTAAATTAATTATAAATTACATGTGAAGATCCTCTCCCTATGTTTTCAGTATATTAATGTAGTCTATTATTCTACTGTTTTTCATTGGACATGATCTCACGATCATGTAAATAAAAAATTACATGTGATTTAAGAATAAAATACAAGTTGGTCATGCTTTCAAAGGATGATTCTACTGCGCCCATAACTTATAAGTGGTATTAGAGTGATCACATGTTTAATTTATAATTATTTATTATTCATTGATTGATTGTATACATTTTCATTTTATTTTACTTAAGACGATTAATTTTAATAATATGACATTATCATATCTTTTTTCTTCATTCTTAATAATGTAACCAATAACCAATTAATGATTAAAAATTAATAATGATCTAGATATTACTATCTAGAGGTTCCAAAGTCTCTTCCTAGAGAAAAACAAAGTACTCATTGTGTACTCTCAGAGTACATGCCATATAGTTTTTTTCACATCTATATATTTCTCTATAGCTCAAATAAAAAAAATGGATCTAATATTATAATAAATTAAATCAACATGTGGATCTATAAAAACAGGCATGAAGAATTTACAGCTACACACTATGTAAGTATCTTAAAGATAATGTTGTCCATGTATTCTCATGGTCGAGAACATGGGGTATCCTGGTAATTCATGTACTGGATAAAAAACATGGGGACATACATGTTGTTAAATTCAAGGTTACATGTTGTGTATTCCCGGTACATTCCATATACCTCAAACACATTCATGACTGGAAACACGACCAGGCCCAAGGCATGTGTTGTGAAAATTGGAAAAAGATAATTACATGTCGTGTACTTTTATGCATGTCGTGTAGTCTAGTTCCATGTAGTGTTCCAAAAATTTTACAAAATGAAGAATTAAATGTATAATTAAACCAATTGATTAGGTGTTCTTTGTTTCATTCATTTTATAGTACACACCATTTCATAAGATTAACAATTATATATTAAATTAATTTCCATGTTAAAATTTTTATGAACACATGATGTTTCCTTCAAGTACACTTGTTCACTATATTAATTTTAATTTAATATTTTGATTAAAATTATAGATAATGGTTATTTAAGGATGGTTGTATGGAATTATTATAAATTTAATTAATTGGATTAATTCATGGTGCATTATCTTAATTAAATAATGAATCGAATTAATTGTTAACTATATTGAAAATGTGTATTCATTACTTGATGTGTGGATAATCATGAGATTATACCAACACTATATATGTGATCGATTTATTTTAATTTAAATTTTTAAAAATATTATTGATGGCATGTGATTCATCCCATCCTCCTTATTAAGTAAGGGCCAATATGCCCATGGTTTATTTTATGTAAACCCCCTTTATCCAATCTATTGGATCCCATCACTTACATGTGAGTAAAATCTTATGTAATAAAGGATCTCCCAAGTGATAGGAGTTAGTTCGGGTCAAGGAGTTGAGGTGAAAAAAATCAAGGCGATGCGAAGTAAAAAAAAGGTAGAATGATGTAATACAAACCAAGCTATGGTTCAAGGTGTTTTCCCTTGGGGTCTCGGGTTAGTTTATTATTCACTAGATAAAATAATCACTAGAAAAATCTCATGATCATGCCACTTATATTTTATTTTTTTAGTTTCATGTTTAATTATTTATGTTTGTGAATTTTTTGTGATCCCTGATAAATGAATTAACAAGCATGTAAGATGGAATAAAATAAACTAGATTATGCGTAAATGTTTTATCACACATGGTTAATCACTTAAGTAAAATCCACTTAATAATAACAAGAAATGTATAAGGATAAAATGATCTTTATGCATAAGGATAAAAATCCCATCAATTAAAATTTTAAGTTGGCTTATTCATAAACTACTTAATTTAGAATCAACATCGTAGTTAAAATTGATTGACTAACACAAGTTGGGTGATTTCAATTATTATGAAAATTTTAGCTTGATGTTTTGTGTTTACTTAACTTAGTTTACATCAAGGGTTGACTAACCAAGAAGGACTTGTTGTAAATAAGAGGAAAAGTTTGAGTAAATATTAAAATAGGGTTTCAGTATTGTGGATTCTAATCAATAGATCAAGGAAATATGGGTTAATTTAGTTGGAATGTTATGCCAACCTAAAACCATTTAAATAGCTTGTCAGGCCCAAGTTTGAGTTATGAGAAGGGGAATATAGATCCTTCTCACTAGAATATATAATATAAGAGACATTATGAAACTGATAGTGAGGGCTATTATGTTTTGAAAATAGTGTGAGATTAATAGGTGTTTAATTAAATTTAAATTTATTAATCTATTTTAAAATCATAACAAATAATAATTATCTGCTCTTAATTTTTTGAAAATATAAAATCAAACAAATTCAAAAATATCATTTTGATCCATACTATATAAGGATAACCTTCTCATCAATGCAAATTTCTAAGAATGGTACAGGTTCTTGTATGTTATACTATTCCATGAACGTAAATAATACGTGTTGGAAACCCCACCTCCTAAGTCACTTTCCAAAGTAGGTAGTGAGGAATAAGTATCTCTATTTGTAAATCATATGGATAATGCAATGGATTCATAATGTTTTAAATTATCCTCCATATACAATGATATTTTAGAAAAATATGAGGATATGGATGTGTATAACATATTTTCTCACCTTCAGGATCTCTATCAAGATAAGGAAAGATCATAGATATATAAAATCTCCATTGCAATTTTCACATGCAAGCATAGAAAGTCGGATCCAGCTAGGCTACATGTATTCAATATAATTGGTTTCATTAGGAACTTGGACATCTTGGGTTTTAACAACCCTAATGAGTTTCATACAGATCTCATTTTTCCTCACTACCCAGAAACTTCTCAAATTTTTTTATGAATTATAATTAGAGAAATAGAGAGAAGACACTATTGTAACTTATGACTCTTATCCTCCAATATGATAACGACATGGTTCATGAAAAAACCATTATCCTTGTAGTGAATAAGAAGAATAGGAATAAGGAAAAGGGGTAAAATAATCATTCCAAGACTAATAAACTGGAGCATCGTCCCTCCAAGAATAATAAGATCTGGAGGCAAGGAAATGAAAAGGATTCAGTATGTTTTTCATGTGGAAAGAAGTTCTACTGTAAAATGAATATAGTGGAAGATTTAGGTGTGTTCATTATTGAGTTTAATCTTTCCATATCTACAATTTGGGTATTATATACTTCCTATGGTGATCACATTTGTATCCAAATACAGGAACCAAGTAGATTTTAGAAAATTATCAAAGATAAGGTGGATCTACAGGCTACAAATGGAGTGAGTATGGATACTCTAGTAATTTCATACTACCATCTCACATTGTCAATAGGATTGATTTTTGATTTTAAAGAACTATTATTATGTTCTTAGTGTTACAAAGAACATTATTTCCATTTCCTTTTTAGATATGGATGGATTTATTTTCAACTTTGGAAGTAAAGGTTGATATTCTTATAAAGATATAATATGATATGGTATAGAACAATTGAATAATGATCTTTATGTGTTGAATTATGAAAACCAAATATTTGAAATTGATAACAAAACTAATATGTGTGACTCATATGAAACCTAGTTGTGGCATTTCTTCCTTGGTCACATAAACAAGAAGAGCTTTAAAAAGCTATATCAAGATGGTTATTTAGACTCTTTTGAGATAAATACACTTGAAAGATTTCATGATTTTTTACAAGGAAAAATGACCAAACCATGATTTGGTGGTCAAGGTAAAAGGGCCACAGATCTTTTAGAATTGGTACACACCGATGTGTATGGACCTTTTCAAGTATAATCTAGAGGTGGATTTGTAAGGGTTGGTGTCCTCAGAAACAACTATTTTGTACTTTGATTACATGAATATTCACTTATTATATATTGTTCATTGTTCTGCATAACTATAATATAATAATGTCCTGGAATATTTGTTGCATTAATAAGGTCATAACAGATCCCCGCTATGATGAGAACCTTGAAATGCTATAAAAATATTCTTAAATAAAGTTCTGAGATTAGATGACATACTATGATAGGACACATAGTATATAGATCGTCATGTGTGAGTACTCGTAAGAAGACGAGACTCTCTCTCATGGAGTTCGCACTTGGTAATCTCCAAGATGGGAGATTATGAGAACAGACCCACCAATAGCAATTCTGCATGTCTTGGTGTCATCAGACATTTCTATCTACGAGCGTATGTAATGGTCCTTAGATTGGAAGATTATCATTAACTCATGTCATGACTTGCGCACTTAGATTTACTGACGAAAACCATCACGCAGAAAGTTGGCAGGAAGTAGGGTACGTTGGGTGCGTCACGAGTGACATGTTGTTAATGGATAAGTCGAGGAGGGATTTGTCCCTTCCATTTATGGAAGTTGATATCTCAGCCCTTTGATTGAAATAGAACCATCGCATTAAATTCCATGGTCGTGGTGTGAACGATGAGTTTATTTCAGGTAGTCAAAGAACGACGGATCAAGCATATAGGTTTATGACACTTCCATGAAACCTACTTGATGAGATATCAAGACAAAGGGATTAAATTACATAGTAAGTGTTCGTATGAGGTGATACGTCAATGCGGCATCAACTTCTTTCTCTTGGGTGCCTTGACCTGTTGCTAGACAGTAATCTTGGACTTTAGGCAAGCCCACCTAATGCCAACAAGAAAGAGGCCTAGAGGGTCACACACTAAGTGTATCCAAGTATCTCAAGTTGAATAAAGATTATTCTCGTACGTGGTTTAATAATTATTCAAGGAAGCCTAAGTTGTTTTAAATGATGGAGGAAAAATAAAATAAAACAAGTACACGCCATGTATTATTAAATGTACACGCTGTGTAGTTTTATTTTGGAAAGGAAATGAATAAATGAAAACAAGATATACACGCCGTGTACATTTAATGTACATGCCGTGTAGTTTTCAATGAAAAACAAGTACACATCGTGTATTTATTATTACACGCCGTGTGGTTTTTTCAGTCGGGATTTTGAGGATATAATATTTTTTTAAATGATATTTATTATAATCAACATGGGAGCATGTCAAGGAATTATTTATTCGACATGGGGGTTTTAAATAAGAGTCAATGAAATAAATAAAACGCATAACGCGTTTATTTATTGTCATAACTCTATAACCCCACACACCTGATTATAAATATCCTCACAACCCCAACTCTTTTACAACACACAATAGAATCATTGTGCACAACATCTCTAGAGAATTCTTTCAAGGCCGAAAGAACCTCTTCCTCTAAGAACACTCTCAAGACCGAGAGAGATCCTCTTCCATCAGATCAAGACGATCTAAGGCAGACAACGCAAGCAAAGGATTATCCACGCTAGCACCCGGAGAATCCTTTGGCGGTATCCAGAGATACGAGGTACATGTGTGGATCACCGCTAGAGGGAGTCTACACTTGGCTTCTGCGACGCAACGACGGATCACATCGACAACGTGATCAAAAACATCAATGAAGAAAGAACACCCAAAAGGTATTTCTTTATAATTAATTAAATTAACTATAATCAACCTGTAACGATCCTTGTTTGTGGTTTCGGTAAAAACCATCTTCTTTGTCTTTTTCTATGATTCGATCCGTAGATATTGGCGTTTATCGTCATATTGATCTTGGATTGATCATTTCTAATGAAAAAAAGCCAAGTGGGCACATCCACCCATGCGCTTCCGCTGCGCCCGGAACCTTCAAATGGTATCAGAGCTAGGTTACAACATTGATTATAGTTATTTAATTTTCTTTGATAATTTATTCATTTATATTTGATTCAATTCAAAATATACCATTCTATTAATCTGAATAAACGAGATCTATTCTTCCTCCTTCATTTCTCGATTCATATCACAGAAACGACTTTTTAATTTTAATTTTGATTAAAAACGAGGAATTCATCCTGAGGAGTCGCTCTTTCTATCTGTACAACAAGGGATTACACGACGTGTAATTAAAACTACACGCCATGTACTTAGGTTCAACAAACCGGCACTGGTTCGCCAAACCACGCCGTGTGAATTGATTATGCCTAAGTTTTAATCACGCCGTGTTGACCAGAATTGAACGGCACATGGAAACTGGAATACACGGCGTGTATGTTGAAGCAACACGCCGTGTAGTCCATTCCGGACCAGGTGAAACCGTGTACAAAGATAATCCGTGTACCGCGTACAAGGAATCGCCAGGCCAGTTACCACGTAACAAGGAAGTACACGCCGTGTATGATTCATCTACACGTCGTGTACTCCAAAATTTACAAAGTACAGAAAACACGTCAAAGCCTCGGTGTGTACTTTGGATAAAGGGTGAAAAGAAAAATACACGCTGTGTACTTTCTAGAAATGGAATTTCACCAGGTTTCCTCCAATGTACAAAGACTCGTACAAGGAATATGGATGAGAAGAATCTCAAGGAAATTCAGAAATGAATTTAAGATAAAGAATTGATTAATTATACGATCATAATTAATTGAATTCGAGTGCGTCTTATCTTAAATAAAAGAATGATTAAAAGAATTTTAATTCTAAATATGCGTAAATGTCATTGCATATTATGGATGATCATGAGCTAGACCAAAGACCCTTTGTTTGTGTATGGTTTCATTTAAATTTATTTAATTTAAATTTTTTGGCCTGCGATCCTTCTTCCAATAAAATGTAGGTCTTGCATGCCCATGGTTTCTTTAATGTAAACCCATGTAATGGAGGATCTCCCAAGCCAGAGGAGACAGTTCAAATCCCGAAGCCAAGGCGAAACCGACGCAAGAAGAAACAAAGGTGGACAGGTGGGAGCTGGCAAACACGAACCAACAGGTTCAAGGTGTTTTCCCTAGGTCAGGGTTAGCTTATCAAAACTACTAGATAAGATAACCAATAGAAGCTCATGATCATGCCATATTATTTTATTTCTGTCTGATTGCATGGTTTATTTATTATGTATGTGTTGTCATGATCACATAATTAATAAAATGAACAAGCATGCAAAGATGGAATAAAATAAAAACTGGACTATGCGTAAACATTATCAGAACATGTTTAATCACTTAAGCAAGCATCACTTAATATTAACAAACATGTGATAATGTGAAACTATGCATAAAGGAATAAAATCCCTCAATTCCATATTAAGTCAGACCAAGCCTTCTGTTACTTGATTAAGGGCAAGACTCAATAAAACTTTGTGTTTGACCAACCCTTGTTGGGACACTTACTTTTATAAAGGAAGCCCTTATGAAAGGTTTTGGGTTGACTTAACCATATTACATCAAGAGAAGTAGACCTTTCTAGACTTGGTGTAATATTGGAGGCAAGAGTTGTGGAAATCCAAGTCAGGATTTCAGGATTGGGGAGTCCACTCAATAGATCAAGGAACTGTAAGCTCACAGTTGGAAAAGACCTGCCTACCTAAATACCTTTAAATATCTTGACCAACCCTTGTTGGGGCTATGCGAAGGGAAATATGGATCCTTGCCACTAGAATGTCAAAGTAACTAGACATTCCGAGTTCAATGGTGAGGGACATTGGGACTTGATAAAACAGTGGGAGAATTAATTAATTTATTATTTATCATAAAATGTAATCAAAAAAAGTACTGATAAATCTGCTCTTTTAATTTGTAGAATCAAAATGACAAACTCATCAACCACATTTTCTCTATGATCAATACTGGATAAAGACAATATCCTCACCGGTAGTAACTTTCAGGAATGGTTTAGGCGCCTTCAGGTTATCCTAAACCATGAACGAAAGTTTTACGTGCTGGAGTCCTCACTTCCTGATTCTCCTACCCCAGGGGCGAGTGATGAAGATTTCCTGGTCTATGATCAACATTTTAACGACGCTCTCGACGTTCAATGTTTGATGCTATCATCGATGTCTATTGAGCTCATGAAGTCTCATGAAGACATGGATTCCTATAGCATGCTCGAGCACCTCTGTGGTCTATACCAGGAGAGAGCAAGATAGGAAAGGTTTGAGATCTCCAAGGCTCTATTTCATATAAATCTTGGAGAGGGTGCCCCAGCTAGGCCTCATGTAGTCAAGATCATTGGATACATTGAGCGCTTGGAGGTTCTAGGGTTTAAACTCCCCGAAGAACTGGGTACCGATCTCATTCTTGCATCACTCCCCTAGAGCTTCTCAAACTTTGTTGTGAACTTCAATATGAACAACATTGAGAAGTCTCTGTCTGATATTCTCATCCTCATTCGCCAAGTGGACACTGACATGAAGCATGAAAAGCCTTCTGTCCTCATGGTGAATAAAAGTAAAGGGAGGGAGAAGAGCTTTAAGCCCAAAGCTTCTTCAAGTCCTTCCAAGAAAAGAAAGATCAAAGGGGAGGCAAAGGAAGAGGATGTTGTTTGTTTTGCATGTGGCAAGAAGGGCCACTAGAAGAAAAACTGCACCCATCCAAGGAAGCAAGGGGAAGCTTCAGGTGAGTTTGTTATCGAATGAAATCTATCTGTTTCTACTAATTGGGTATTAGATACTGCTTATGGTGCTCACATCTATATCCAAATACAAGAACCAAGTATATTCAAGAAGATTGATCGAGGGGAGGTAGATCTACGAGCAGCCAACAGAGCCAGACTTGCTGCTGTAGCTGTTGGGGACTACCACCTCACATTTCCTATTGGGATGGTCTTGGTTTTGAAAGGATGTTATTATGTACCCTTTGTAACCAAAAACATTATTTTGGTATCCAGATTAGATACTGATGGATTCATCTTCATGTTTGGAAGTGGATGTTTCTATTTTTATAAAGATAGCATTTGTTTTGGTAGGGAACATTTATATAACGGCCTTTATGTGTTAGACTACACAAACCAAGTAATGGAAATTGATGACAATGTTAATTCACGTGACTCATACCACACCCAACTTTGGCATCATCAGCTAGGTCATGTCAATGAGAAACGTTTGACAAAATTACATCAAGATGGGTATTTAGATTCTTTCAAACTAAAACCACTTGGTGTATGTCATGCGTGTCTACAAGGAAAAATGACCAAAGCCCCATTTATTGGGAAAGTTGAAAGAGCTAAAGAGATTCTAGAATTAGTTCACACAGATGTGTGTGGTCCATTTCTAGTTGAGGCAAGGGGTGGGTTCTCATACTTCATAACTTTTACTGATGATTTTAGTAGATATGGATATATCTACTTAATGAGGTATAAGTCAGATTCTTTTGATCGGTTCAAAGAATACGAGAATGAAGTTGAGAACTAGCTTGGTAAGAAGATTAAGAAACTCCGCTCAGATAGAGGAGGAGAATATCTTAATCAGGACTTCATTGATTTATTACGGGAGTTTGGGATTCTATCTCAACTCACTCCTCCTTACACGCCACAGTGGAATAGTGTAAGTGAAAGGAGGAACTGCACCCTGTTGGAAATGGTGAGATCAATGATGAGTCATGTGAGTCTTCCATTATCCTTTTGGGGATATTCATCACAAACAGCAGCACACATACTAAACCAAGTACCAACTAAATCGATAAATGGTATTCCATACGAGTTATAGAGTGGACGCAAATCCATGTTATCAAATTTACATGTGTGGGGTAGCAAAGCATTTTTTAAGGCCTTTTTAGTTAACAAACTCACGACCCGAGGTACAAAGTGTATCTTTATAGGATATACTAAGGAAACAAGGGGATATTACCTATAAAACCCCTTAGACAAAAAGGTTACAGTGGCAAGACACGCCATATTCCTTGAGAGGGAGCACATCTCCAAAAGAGATAGTGGGAGAAAGATAGACTTCGATGAAGTCGAGGCTCAAGATACACATGAGTTGGTACAAGAAAAGATTCCACAAAGCCTCATGGAAGAAAAATCTGTTCCAGAGACACAAGAACTGCGTAGGATCACGAGAGAGGTGAGAGAACCAGAATGATATGGTTTTCTTGTCACTGAGGATGGTGACTCATTATTGGTTGACAATGATGATTCTCTTACATACAAGGAAGCAGTTGAAGGCACAGACGTTGCCAAGTGGCAAGAAGCCATGAATTCTGAAATGGATTCCATGTACAAAAACCAAGTTTGTATTTTGGTAGATCCTCCAGTTGATGTAAATCCTATTGGTAATAAATGGGTATTCAAGAAGAAACTGGACATGGAGGGTCAATTCAGCACCTACAAGGCATGACTGGTTGCAAAAGGTTTTAGACAGCGTCAAGTAACTGACTATGATGAAACCTTTTCACCGGTTGTGATGCTGAAATACATCAGAATCCTATTGGCCATCGTTGCTTACCATGACTATGAAATTTGGCAAATGGATGTCAAAACAGCTTTCCTTAATGGGAACCTCCAGGAAGATGTCTACATGACACAACCTGAAGGTTTTGTGACTCCAAAGGATGCCAATAAGGTATGAAAGTTGCAGAAATCGATTTATGGATTAAAGCAAGCATCAAGATCATGGAACATTCGTTTTGATGAAGCTATAATGAAATTTGGATTTGTTAAGATCGAATGTGATCCTTGTGTCTACAAGAGGTTTAGTGGGAGTGCAGTCATTTTCCTAATAGTATATGTTGATGACATATTACTAATTGGAAAAGAAGTACCTGTCTTACAGTCAGTTAAGGCATGGTTTCATAAATTCTTCTCCATGAAAGACTTGGGCGAGGTGGCATATATTCTTGGGATCAAGATCCATTGTGATAGATCCAAGAGAATGCTAGACCTGAGTCAAAGTACATACATTGACAAGATACTGAAGAGATTCAGTATGGAACAGTCCAAGAGGGGATCGTTGCCAGTGTCACATGGCATTCATCTTTCAAAGAAAATGTATCCTCAGACACATGAGGAAAGAAAGAGAATGGCAAGGATCCCTTACGCATCCGTGATTGGGTCAATCATGTATTTTATGCTATGTACGAGGCTAGATGTTTCTTACGCATTAAGTGCGGTAGGCAGATATCAAGCTGATCCAGGAGACTGCCATTGGATGGCAGTCAAGACTATCCTTAAGTATCTGAGGCGTACTAAGGATATGTTCCTGGTTTATGGAGGAGATGAAGAACTAGTCGTCAGAGGACATGTAGATGCTAGTTTCCAGACTGATAAAGATGACATGAAGTCGCGGACTGGATACATCTTCGGTTTGAATGGAGGTGTAGTGAGATGGAAGAGCTCAAAGCAAAGTGTGGTGGCAGATTCTACAGTAGAGTCTGAGTATATCACAGCTTCTGAGGCAGTTAAATAAGCAGTATGGATGCAAAGAATCATCCAAGAGCTGGATGTAGTACTGAGCAGTAAAGATCCTATCACACTCTATTGTGATAATACTGCAGCGGTGGCACTTGAAAAAGAGCTAAGGTCACATCAGTGGACAAAGCACATACTTTGGAAGTATCATCTCTTGAGGGATTTTTCACAGAGAGGTGAAGTTGCAGTGAGCAGTATTTCCACGGAAGACAACGTGGTGGACCCATTGACTAAAGCCTTGACTCAGCAGAAACATGATCATTATGTGAGGTCTAGTGGACTAAAAGTTTTAGGCAGTTGGCTCTAGTCCAAGTGGGAGTTTGTAAGGGTTGGTGTCCTCAGAACCAATTGTTTTGTACTTTGATTACATGAATGTTCACTTATTATATATTGTTCATTGTTCTGCATAACTATAATATAATAATGTCCTGGAATATTTGTTGCATTAATAAGGTCAAAGCAGATTCCTGCTATGATGAGAACCTTGAAATGCTATACCAATATTCTTAAATAAAGTTCTGCGGTTGGATGACATACTATGATAGGACACATAGTATACAGACCGTCATGTGCGATTACTCATAAGAAGATGAGACTCTCTCTCATGTAGTTCGCACTTGGTAATCTCCAAGATGGTAGATTATGAGAACAGACCCGCCAATAGCAATTTTTCATGTCTTGGTGTCATCGTAAATTGCTATCTACGAGCGTATGTAATGGTCCTTAGACTGGAAGATTATCATTAACTCATGTCATGACTCGCGCACTTAGATTTACTGACGAAAACCTTCACGCAGACAGTTGGCGGGAAGTAGGGTACGTTGGGTGCATTACGAGTGACATGTTGTTAATGGATAAGTCGAGGAAGGATTTGTCCCTTCCATTTATGGAAGTTGATATCTCGGCCCTTTGATTGAAACAGAACTGTCGCATTAAATTCCATGGCCATGGTGTGAACGACGAGTTTATTTCAGGTAATCAAAGAACGATGGATCAATCATATAGGTTTATGACACTGCCATGAAACCTGCTTGATGAGATATCGAGACAAAGGGATTAAATTACACAGTAAGCATTCGTATGAGGTGATACATCAATGCGGCATCAACTTCTTTCTCTTGGGTTCCTTGACCCGTTGCTAGACAATAATCTTGGACTTTAGGCAAGCCCGCCTAATGCCAACGAGAAAGAGGCCTAGAGGGTCACACACTAAGTGTATCTAAGTATCTCAAGTTGAATAAAGATTATTCCCATATGTGGTTTAATAATTATTCAAGGAATCCTAAGTTGTTTTAAATGATGGAGGAAAAATAAAATAAAACAAGTACACGCCGTGTATTATTAAATGTACATGTTGTGTAGTTTTATTTTGGAAAGGAAATGAATAAATGAAAACAAGATATACACGCCATGTACATTTAATATACATGACGTGTAGTTTTCAATGAAAAACAAGTACACGCCGTGTATTTATTATTACACGCCGTGTAGTTTTTCCAGTCGGGATTTTGAGGATATAATATTGTTTTAAATGATATTTATTATAATCAGCGTGGGTGCATGTCAAGGAATTATTTATTTGACACGGGGGTTTTAAATAAGAGTCAATGAAATAAATAAAACGTGTAACGCGTTTATTTATTGTCATAACTCTATAACCCCACACACCTGATTATAAATATCCTCACAACCCCAACTCTTTTCCAACACACAAGATAATCATTGTGCATAACATCTCTGGAGAATTCTTTCAAGGCCAAAAGAACCACTTCCTCCAAGAACGCTCTCAAGACCGAGAGAGATCCTCTTCCATCGGATCAAGATGATCTAAGGCGGACAACGCAAGAAAAGGCTTCTCCACGCTAGCACCCGGAGAATCTTTTGGCGACGTCCAAAGATACGAGGTACACGTGTGGATCACCGCTAGAGGGAGTCTACACTTGGATTCTGCGACGCAATGACGGATCACATTGACAACGTGATCAAAAACATCAACGAAGAAAGAACACCCAAAAGGTATTTCTTTATAATTAATTAAATTAATTATAATCAACCTGTAACGATCCTTGTTTGTGGTTCCGAGACAAACCAAATTCTTTGTCTTTTTTTGTGATTCGATCCGTGGAGACTGGAATTTATCGTCGTATTGATCCTGGATTGATCATTGCTAATGACAAAAATCCAAGTGGGCACATCCACCCACGTGCTTCCGCTGCGCCCAAAACCTTCAGGATTCTCATACTTTGTTACTTTTATTGATGAATTTTGTAAGTATGGTTATATATAATTAATGAGTTATAAGTCTAAATCCTTTGATAATTTTAAAGAGTTTAAGAAGGATTTTGAGAATCATCTTGTTAATAAGATAAATAAATTTTGATCACATCAGGGTGGTGAATATTGTAACTAAGACTTTATCAACTTTCCATGGTGGTATGGGATTTTATCTCAACTCCCTTCACACAAGACTTTCATTATCCTTTTAGGGTTATGCATTAAATATGGAATTATACTTACAAAATAGAGTACCAATCCAAGAATAAAATAGTATTCCCTTTAATTTATGGATTGGAAAGAAACCATTTTTCACATGTTCATGTATGGGGTTGTGAGGAATTTGTTAAGGATAGCTCAAGAAACAAACTAGCACTCCGAGGCATGAAGTGTATCTTTATAGGGTATCCCAAAGAAATAATGGGATACTACCTATAAAACCCTTCAAACAAGAAATTGATTGTTGTAAGATGGTATATTTTTCTTGATAGGGAACACATTTTCATAGAGGATAGTGGGATAATTATTGAATTTTATTAATTTTATTCTCAAGATACACAAGATCTAGTACAGGAACTGATTCCATAAGTAGTGGAGATATCATAAGTTGTAAGATGGAAAGAAGCCATGAATTATGAGATGGATTCCATATATCAAAACCAAATTTGGGTTTGATCGATCCACCAGTTGATGTAAAATTGGTTGGGTGTAAATCAGTATTCAATAGAAAGTTAGACATGGGAGGTAAAGCGAATACCTGTAAATCAGAACTAGTGGCTAAAGGGTTTAGAAAACTTCAAATCATTTACTATGATGAAACATTTTCCATGTTTTTTATGTTTAATTTCATTAGAATCTTTTTTTCCCATATTAGTATACCATGACTATGAGATTTAGAAAATGGATGTCAAAACTGAATTTCTTAATGGGAACCTTCAATAGGATGTGTATATGGAACAACCTGAAGGGTTTGTTACTCTAGGAAATTCCATAAATGTATGAAATTTGCAGAGATACATTTATGGATTAAAGAAAGCATCTCGGTCATGGAATATTCAATTCAATAATGTGAGGAACCTGACCTAGATAACCTCTCAAACTAGTACCCATCCCAAATTTCCACATACCCAAAGGGAATTCCCAATCCCCATGGGCAAGAGAATAACACCCAAAAATCAATAATAACCAGAGGTAATGGTTTCTCCCAAACTAAAGTGACAACATGGAATATATATAGAAAATAGATAGAAATAGATGAAGAGATAATCATACATCATAACTGATAGAAGATAATGGGAATGATACAACTCAAAAGTAGTCAAAACATCCCAAAGTACAATTCCAACATCAAATGACAACTAAAATGGAAAATTTACTACACCATGTGATAGTGTGGGTAAAATCCAACCATCTCACCACCAGATTCCTAGACCCAGCTAACAGAAACCCCGCAGGCTCACTTTAGTGCCTTGACTTTTCTTGCATCAAAATACATACAAAGGTTTATGCACTGCTAAATAGGTTCATAGGGTTTGAGATAAATAAGATTGGTAGGATCCCGCCCAAGGGTTACATAACAAGTTTATGTAAAATAATCTAAACATGATCAATTTTAAATAAAACCATGCATGGTAAATAGTTAAATATATTTTTATCAAAATCATGGAAAAACATTTAATTCACCCCTTTTCCACATTTCCAAAAATAAGATAGGTAAAACAGTTTCAAATAATTTCACATACATCAGAGTAGTCAAATAAAATCAAAGCATGTACACATATCATATAAAATCCATGGAATTATAATCCAAAAGTACAGGAAACATCTCACCAAGGATCAATACAGGTTTGGATATCTTGGAAACTTGTAACCTCAACATAGACAATAGAATACATCAAGATTGTAGATATATGCATCAAATCTAGAGAGGAGATGAACATCCCATAAAGTGAACATCCCAAAAATTCTATCAAGACCCTATAACAACAGACCTAGGGAGCATAGGAACACCCTATGAGTGAATCCCCCGATAGTATAAACGAATGATTCCTATTAATATGCCTTCTACATAATTACCTAAGGCTTCCCATGGGTTCTATTTTCCAAACCATTTCATAAAAATCATACTTCAAAAACAATTTCAAAAATCCATTTCAAAATTATTTTAAAATACCTTTTATTTCACCAAAATAAGGGAAAACCCATCTTTTCTCAAAAACACATTTCCAAACACACAAATAAATCAGGTCAATTCATTTATAAAATAATTTATAAAACCAGATCAATACAGTTCATCCAACATAGGATAGATATGGAACCACCTACCTCAAACTCGGGTCGCACACACCCGCAAAATGATCCACCAATAAGGAAGAACAAAAAGACAAAAATTAAGGGCCTGTAATCAATCCTTACACCTAATAATCAATTCAACAAGAAAATTTTTCATCAGAGAGGATAGAACACAAAATAACTTGAAGAAAATCATGCACTGCACCACAACCAACACAAGGGTTAGCCTTCGGAGTAAGATCATAAAATGGATCTAGAATGGATCAAGAAGATTATCACAATAGATCAATGGATCCAAACTGAAACACAACAATGATACTATGATAAAAATAATGAAAAGTCATAAGGATTACTCACCCAGAGAAAAGAAACACAACTGCAACTAAGATCAATCGTTTAACAAAGCGATCTAGAAGGAGTGGAGGATCTTATAGGAGAGATCCTAGGTCAATATGGAAGAGTCTTCATCAAAATAAGAAAACACGCCATCCTTGAAGAACCGTAAAATAATAATCCATGATAATTACATGGAGTGAAACCCTATTTCATGTCATGAAATCCAAGAAACCCATTAAAGGTCAAAAAACGCATCGCCTCAGGTTAAAAATCCATATTTAACTAATTTATTATGTCTAATATTTTCACAATGTGTAAACCTTTCATGACTTATACCAATTCAATAAATATTCCAGACAACTAATACACATCATGAACATTTTACACAGTGTGTAATCACCTAGAAGATAGAAAAAACTCTAGATTCCACACGAATATCAAAACCAACACTGGTGTTCTCTGAACTCAGGGAGAACCCCACAGATTTTTTAACACATTTATACCTAGACTCCATTAATTAAAATAGACATACATACCTAAACATTTGGTTATTTTCTCTAGAAAATTCTCTCCATCCCCAAGAGTCTCAAAACATACCCAAATAAATATGGAAATGAAAGAGAGAAGACAAATACCTGAAAGTGGTTAATGGGATCTTACAAACTCCCCACCATAATACTTTATTTCCCCAGAAAGTCATGTGGGGGAATTATGTCTATAAAAGAGGTGATGTCATTTCTCCCTCATCAATGAATCTTGTTCCCAAGTCTTGTGAGAATATGTTCTATTTCTCCATAACACTCAGACCAATGGAATTGAATTCTCATGAAATACTTTCACCTAATATATAATGATCTTCACTGGATGATCCACAATAGAAACATCTATAACCAACTTTATCTCTTCCCAACTTAAAACATGAGAGGGTTTTTTATGGTATTTCCTAATATTTGATATATGGAAAAAATCAGGAATACCCATTAATGAAACTGGAAATGTCAACCAATAATAAACCTTTACAAGATACTTAGTGGCCTCAAATGGTCCAACATATCTCAAATCCAACTTTCCCTATTTTCTAAGCTAATGATGACTCAACCGAAGAGAAAATTTTAAGAAAATATGATCACCAATGAAAAACTCCAAAGGATGATGTTGATGATCCACATACGATTTATACTAACTATACACTATAACAAAAAATAAATGTATATCCTAAATCATCACCAATGTATCCTGAATGAGACTCAATTCTACAAGAGAGGCCTCGCCCACCTCTTCCCAATAAAGAGGTGACATGAACAAGAGACCATACAACGCCTTAAAGGGAGCCATTTTGATTAATGATTGATAAATTTTGTTATAATAAAACAAAAATAGTCCCATATTTTTTTTAAAGGTAATTCTTTGGTCAAATACCAAAGCACAATTTATTGATAAACAAAAAGGATTACAAGAGGCGAAAGGATAGTAATTTTTTACAATCTCTATCAAAAAGGTATAGTAAGTCGGAAGGAATAGAGTCCAGCCAAGTCATGCTCTGATGAACTCATTTGTTGGAAAGAGAATCAGAAACAACATTTTCTTCACGGTAGGCATGAGTAGCTATATAATCGATCCCATGGAGCAAGTTCAGACAATTCATCCAACGAGTGGTAAGTGTCCAGGCCAGATGGATGTTGCCATTCTAGATGGCATGAATGATAGTGGTTGAATCACTTTCAATCCACAGCTTTCTCCAACCTCTTTGAAGTTCAAAATCAACATCATGAATGACCCCCAACATTTCCGCCTCCAGAGATGAAGAGTGACCACATCCAACATAGAAGCAGCCCTGACACTGGCCAGCTGAGTCTCTGAAGATGGAACCACAACTGGCAGGGCCTGGGTTGCCTTTGGAAGCGCCATCAATGTTCACTTTGATCCATCCTGGCATTGGTGATTGCCATAACACTTCAAATGAGTGTTTGGGCTTTGGGTAGATGCCAGGAACATGGAGATGGCAAAGGATCTCAAAGTCACCAACCGAGTTGTTGCAACAGTCTTTTTAAATTGAGGCAGCTTCATGAACCGCAAGAAGAATATGAGATCTCCATGAATTTAGATTGAGAGAGTGATTATTGTGAATGAGATCATTTCTAACGTACCAGATCTCATGCAGGAGTTCTGCCACTGCCTCTAGAAAAATATTTTTAATCTGTAGAGAAACATCATGTCTAGTACAATTTTTTAATAACAAGGAAATTGAGTCAGTAAAGAACCATCTGCAATTAAATAATTCAGAAATATAATTCCATAGATCAGAGGCCATCGCACATGATAGAAAAAGATGATTGGAATCCTCTCTATGCTGATTACATAGGCGACATTTAGAACAGAGTTGAAAACCAAAAGTTTGAAGACCAGTTTCTGTTGGTAATCTATTATGGACAATGCACCAAATAAGGGTGAGCCTAGAAGGTTTAATCTAGGGTTTGTTAAAATAATTCACCCATAGAAAACTAGAGTCATTTTCAGAGAAATTATGCTTATAATAATTTTTTGAATCTAGAATGCCATTTTTATAAGGTTCCCAAACAAGGAAATCACCATCAGAAGAAAAAATATGATTATCAATAATTTGCGCAATATTATCAGGGAGATCATGTTGGTGAGATTTTAAGACCTCCTTTATAGTCTGATTAGTATCTTGATGAAGATTATTAGAGGGTAACAAGGATATTAGAGGGCTACCACACCAATTGTCACACCAAAAATTTATGGAAGAATCAGCACTGACTATCCATCTATAATTTTGCATGATCTTGTGATAAGAGTCCTGGATAGAAGGCCATATGGATGAGTTGATGAAATTAAAATTCCCTTTTAAAATATTAAAGAGGAATCTATGGTTCAGGAATTCAGTAGATTTAGAAGTAGAATTAATAATGTGCCAAGTGAGGCGGGCCTGAATAGCATCATTGAACAACTTTAAATTTTTATGCCAATTCTACCATTAGTAATGGGTTTACAGCAAGATTTCCAAGGTATTGTAACAAGCTTCTTTTCAAAAATGCTTCCAGACCAAATGAAGTTTTTAATATATGTATTAATTTTTTTTAAATGTCGAAGGGCCATTTATAGACCATAACAGAATAGACCATTTTAGAAACAATGGTCGATTTAACCAAACCAATTCTCCCAGCCATGGAGAGGGATTTCCCTATCCAGCTAGCGAGTTGATTTGTGATTTGATCAATGATGTTGGCAAAATAGGTTGCTTTGGGCCGACCCCAAAATATTGGGACACCCAAGTAAATGAAAGGTAAAAAACCCTCTTTAATACCCAGATAAGTGGTGATATTATATTTCCTTATAACAGGAAAATTCTTTCCAAAAAAGATATACTATTTGTTCCAAGAAATTGCTTGCCCTGAGATTTGTTCATAGTGAGAAATAGCTTGCTTGAGAACATGAAGATTTTTTTGATCCCATTTTATGAATAAAATAATATCATCAGTATAGAAAAGGTGGGTAGGGGAATTTAAATTCCTGGAAACTTGAATAGGTTTAAGCATATTTTGATCAACCAAATTGTTAAGAAGTCTACTTAGGTAATCCTCAGCAATAACGTAAAGTATAGAAGAAAGCGGGTCGTCCTGCCTAACATATTTTGAGAAATTGAAGAAACCTATAGGGGTACCATTAATCAGAATAGAGATATAAGCTGAGAAAAATAGAGTCTTAATTCTACCAATTAAGGAATCATTAAAGCTAAAGTTTTTTAGGACTTTGAAAATAAAATTCTAGTCTATGGTGTCAAAAGCATTTCTGATATCCAGTTTGATGGCCACATAACCCCCTCTTGTGCTTCTATTTAGACTATTGGTACATTCAGAAGCAAGAAAAATACAGTCTTGGATGGACCTTCCTTTAATAAAACCAAATTGATTCCAAGAGACGATTCTATTACAGATAGGAGAAAGTATATTAGCAATAATTTTGGTAATGGTTTTATAGATAGTGTTAATCAAAGGAATTGGTCTGAATTTATGGATCTCAGAAGCATTCTCAACCTTAGGTATTAAGGTTAAAAATTGAGCATTGATTCCATGAGGTAGAGATCCATGAGAGAAGAAGGTCTTAACAAGGTTACAAACATCATTGGGTATTATATCCCAATGTTTTTGGAAAAAACCATTATTGAATCCGTCCGGACCAGGAGCAATGTCTGGATTTAGACCGAAGATTGTGTCTTTAATTTCATGATCAAGAGGGGTGATTAAAAGAGACTCATTGTCTCTTTCATCCACCATTAAAAGAATAATATCAGGTTTAAGATCAATATTTATATCAGGACCATTTAAAATGTTATAAAAGTACGAGGTGACATGATCTGTAATGGCTTCTTCAGAATCAATGATCAAGTCATTATTAATGATCATAGTAAGAGGATGATTGGCCTTTCTAATTCTTTGAATACAATTATAGAATTTGGTATTTAGATCACCATATGTAAGCCATTTAGTTCTAAACATTTTTTTACGAATATTGTCCTTAAATGTGAGTAAGGAATTAAGTTTAGAAGAGATATTAGCTTCCAATTGTGGATCCATATTAAAATATGAATTAGTGTTTTGAGTTTGGATACGAATGAGTTCATCTTCAAGATAGGAGATATAAAGATCTATTTGAGAATTTGTATTTTTACACCATCCTTTAAGAGCCTGCTTGAGAATTTTCAATTTGTGTAAACAAGCAAAAGAATCTTTATGGTGTTTCATGGAGTTCTAAGTGTTATAGATAAAGGTGACACAATCAGGATTCGTAGACCAAGCATTATTAAATTTGAAAGGAAGGACAGGCTTTCGATCATTCATAAGAATTCTAACAAGGATAGGATGATGATCAGAGTTGAGTCTCGGAAGAGTTACACTGGATATTTTGTCCCAGTTATCAAGAGTCTTCATGTTGACAAAAGCCCTGTCAAGTTTACTAGCAACGTTTTTGTTGTAATGTTTCCTGTACCAAGTGTATTTTGCGCCAATAAGAGTTATTTAAAAGAGGTTATAATCTTAAATAGTAGATTTAAATTCCTTGGAGGATATAGAAAGGTTTGAGGGACCAATTTTTTCAGAAGGGGAAAGGATGGCATTGAAGTCACCCAAAACAACCCAGGATTCTTGAATGTATTTAGCCATATCAAGGAGTTCATGCCATAAAGCTCTCCTATACTGATATCTATTCTTGGCATAAAACATAGTGCAAAAGATATGCCAACCATTCCACAAGAAGTCACAGGTAAGATTTTGTTCAGAAATTCTAAAAATGTTGACATTTTTTAAAGTATTAAGGAAAAAGATCCACAAAGAGTCAAATTGAGGACCGCTTTTACAAGAACCTAAAAAAATGTAATTGAGAGAGCCAAATCTCATGTAGTTCATTTTAAAATTGACTTTAGGTTCATCAATGGAAAAGATTTGGGGTTTATGAGTGTTTAAAATCCTCCTAAGTGTTGTGGAGGTTTCATTATTGGCCACACCTTGACAGTTCCAATAAAGGATATTCATTTCTATTTGTGGTTTGGGTTAGAACCCTTCTTTTTTTTGATTTACCAGATCCCTTCTTCTTTTGGGATCTCGTAACCATTGAGGAAGAAGTAGACTTTTGTTGACTCTCATAAGTTTCAGAACTTTGAGAGGAATTAGATTTCAGTTCTGAATTTGGGTTAGGAGCAGCAACTGAAGTACTCATAGAATCAGTACTGTCCAGTGTGTGATTTTTATCAGCTCTATGAACAGTGGCATGTTCATATGAGAGCTATTACTCATCTCTAACCAGAATAATCTCATTATCTGTGGAGGAATGAGGTGGGTTAGGTGGTTCAGGAGAGGAAATTTTTGAGGAAATAGGAGGCAGAATAGGGCTTGTCTGGAAAATCTCTAGAACAGCATCCTGAGCAGAAGGTTGCACAGGATGAGAATGTGTTCCAGTATCAGTCTGGATAGTTTCAGATTCAACAGGTTTCAAGGAATTTGATATAGAATCATAAATAGAAACAGAATCATGCTTGTCAATAGGAGGGTTGGGTACCATGCTGTTAACCGAATAGGAAGCAGGTTTACGGATAGTTTCAGAATATGAAACAGTAACAGGCAGTGTGGTGTGTGACATGTTGTGTGCCAAATGAATGAAAGTAGGATCAACCCTAGCAGCATGTAAGACAGATTCATTAATAGGACTAGTAGTATTTTCAACAGAAACCAGATTAGAGTTTTCAGACTGATGCTGCAACAGAGCAGAAGTCTGCATGTCAACCAGAGTATTAGACACCTCATTGTCGACAGAAACAGGTTCTACATTCAAAATGGAAGTAGAATCAAGTTTGTGTGATGAAATGTGAGAATTAGTAATTCCAAGAGAGGCAGGATTAGCAGATTGATTCTCTATTACAGGAACTTTAGAAACAGTAGTAACAGGTTTAACATTTGAAATGAAGTGCACAGAGTTACATGGGTCTGCAGTGTTTACATTCTTACCTTGTTACTTGTTAGAAGAAGCAGTATTCACCTTGAGAACTGAAGGTACTGAGGCCTCCAGGTCCCTACAATTATTCTCATTTAAACTTGAAGTACCAGAGTAAGAGGAATTATTAGCAGGATTGGAAATAGTAAAAGGGTAGCTCTTGTCTGAACTACCTTTGTTGCCTTTAACTACTGGTTTTTCTATACCATTGGTATTGTCATTGTTTTGTAAAGCCTCTTATTCTGTAACCAAATCGCCCTAAGATTTTCCTTCTAGGGATGGAAGGTCACTGGATTTTTTAACCCATATATTTTGCTTTTGGGGGGGGGATCAGAATTATCTATGACATTCTTCCCTTTTTTTAGCATGCTTTACCTCATGTCAATCATTATTAATTGGAGGGTCCATTTGTTTCCTAACTACCCTACAATTTGCAAAGTTGTGCCCAATCAGTTTTCATACTTCACAAAAGGGTGGCTTCTTTTCATACTCAATGTTGTGCTCCAATCTATGATCAGGGGCATTAAATCCTATGTTAGATGGTAATTCTCTGGATAAGTTTACTTCAACCATAACTCTAGCATATAGGCCTAGATCCCCATTCAAAGTTCTATGATCAATTTTAATAGGGGATACTATTCAAGAATCAATGTCATTTAAAATCTTCGGATGCCAATAAAACCAATTTAGCCCATGAATTCTAACCCATACGTGTGACATATAATTTTTGTGTGTGTATGGGTTAAAGGCAGGGTCCCAATCCAAAATTCTAAGAAATCCAGGCTGAATTTGCAGATTACCAAGCTTCTATACCTGATCGAGCTCACGTTGAGAGCTGAAGAGGATGTGATAGAAGCCTTTACCAAGGGGAACCATCTTCTATTTTGAAGAATTCCAGTAGTGAGCAATCCTATTCTTTAGCTCGGAAAGAGGCCAGGGTCTATCCCCAGTGTTGTATGAGACTCGGCCAAGGACCGAGTACTTGCACAGTTGTTCTCTTTACTTCAGGGCTTCCGGATCAGCATCGACCAAGAAACCACCATCTTCCAGCTTTCTGTAGAGATGTTGCATACATTCCTTCATGCTACTAAGATTAGCACCTTTTGGCGCATTGCGGAAGGAGACAGGAAGAGAGCGAAGAGGAATTTGAAAGTTTCATACTTCAATTTTTGAGGAATCAGAATCTGTAGAATCAAGAACAGGAGGGGAAGCAAGTTCCCACTCCGGATCGAAGCCGGCCATCAGAAAGCTCAAGGAGAAATAGCGGCGAAAGCTAGGGTTTGGAGTCGCCCGTTGGAGAACGGTTCGAGAGCTCCCATCCCCATCCTCAGTCCCATATGTTTATCCCTTGATCCACCAAAATCCAAGACACGGGCACATAGCATATCCTCTAGGATCTGAATAAAACACTTCTTATGACTGTCTGTCTCTGGATGGTAATTTGTACTCAATCTAACATGAGTCACCATCATCTCCTAGAGACTCTTCCAGATCCATAATGGAAGAAAAACCCTATGTAACCTCAAAACCTCGTGTACATAAATCTTTCTTAGGTCTTCAACTTTAGTGGTGTCTCTGATCGGAATTAAGTGGGATGACTTTTTCAACCATTCAGTCACCACCCAGATAGCATTCCTCCCTCAGGGAGTTCGTGGTAATATAATAAAAAAGTATATGGAAACCTCATCTCATTTTTAAACTAGAACCAAAAGAGTATAGAGAAACCCTTTAGATACTTTGTATTAATCTGTTGACATGTGTAACAGTGGGATACATAATTTGCAATGTCATGATTCATACTCGGCCACCAAAATTTTCATCTCATGTTATAATACATATTTGTAGTACCCTTATGAATAGCCATAAAAGAACTATGGAATTCAAAAAAACTTATATTTTCACAGATTCTAGGATGAAAAACTAATCCCCAAAATATATAATACCATATGAAGAGATAGAACATCCAGAAATGGTATCCCCACCATATAGGGTTTTCGGAATTTCCATAAACACATCATCGTGCTGGTGATCCTGTAGAATAAACTTAGAGATATATGGTGACAATTGAACATTTTTCAAAATCATAACTAAAACATACTACTGAGTATCCAGGTAAAACTGAGTAAAGAGTCCTATAAGGTTCCACTACTCCATCAATTTCAGAATATCCTGTGATGGTACTTTATTTCTGAGAGCATCTGTGATAGAATTATCCTTCCATAGGGTGTAGGAAATGTCTAAGTTAAACACATTAAGGTATTCCACCCACCGTCTATGTCTTAGATTCAAGTATTTCTGAGAAAAGATATATCTTAGACTCTTATGGTCAAAAAAGGCCATGAATCTCTCCCAAAAAATATAGTGCTTCCAGTACTTAAGCACATGCATAACCACATCAAGATTTAAATCATGAGTATAGTAAATCTACTCATGTGTTCAAAGTAGAAAAGATTTTTAAGCTACCATATGATAATCCTGTATAACAACACAACCCAAACCAGCACCTGAAGCATTATAGAAAACTACATACCCCTTATTGGGATTAGGTAAGATCAAAATAAGAGTCAATGATAGAATCCATTTTAGATCATCAAAAGAAGACTGAAATTTTTCATTCCATATTAATTTTACCCTTTTTCTGCTAAGAGCAATCAAAGGTGATGCTAACTTTGAGAAATCCTTGAAGAACCATCAATAATATCTAGAAAGAAAAAGGAAGCTATAAATCTCAAAGACATTATATGGTTCTTCCCATGACCATATAGTTGTCACTTTCTTAGGATCAATTGATAATCCATGATTAGATATCACATTCATTAATAAATTCACTTATTGTATCCATAAATTTCATTTTGAATGCTTTTCATACATATAGTGACTCCTCGGTATTTCTAGAACCAAACTCAAATAGTATGCATGCTCATGATAATATCTAGAATAAACTAAAATATCATCCATAAACACTACCAAAAACGTGTCAAGATACTTATAGAATATATGATTCATCAAAGCCATGAAAACTGAAGGAGCGTTAGTCAAATAAAACAGCATCAAAAGATATTATTAATAGTCATACCTACTCCTGAAATCCATTTTTAGTATATCAAACTACCAAACTCTAAGTTGATGATAACTAATTAAAAGATCAATCTTTGGAAATAAAATTTCTTGCTTTAACTGATCAAACAAATCATCCATACGAGGGAAAGGATACTTGTTCTTTTTAGTTACTCAGATCAAATTTTTATAGTCTACACATAATCAGAGTAAAACATCTGTCTTCTTGTCAAAGAGAATAGGAGGTACCCAAGGAGAAACATTGGGGTTAACAAAACCTTTCTCCAAGAGGTTTTAAAACTAAATCTTTAACTCTTTTTCCTTTGCTGGTGCCATATGATAAAATGGTATTGAAATCAGGTGTATACCTAGCACCAGTTCAATCATAAACTCTACCTCCCTCCCTGGAGGAAGAATGGATAAATCATCTTGGAAAACTTTAGGAAAATCTAAAATAATATTGGGAAGATAAAAAACAAATGAAATTTCATTGGGATCAACTTCTAAAGTAGACATCAGAATTTTGATCTCTGGGTAGGAAGGTCATGCATGACCAGACCTCGAATCCCACTCTCTCTAAAACACCCTTGATCTCCCATTGGCCTAAAGAAATGATAAATTCCTATGATAAAAATAAACCTCATCATGATGATAAAAAAGGCAATCCATCCCAATTATTATGTCAAATATATCCAGATCAAGATCATGGAAGTCCCAGACTAACTCTGCATCATCTATCAATAGCAAACAAGAAGGAAATTGAAACCCCTACTCTTTTCTCTTTCCAAGAGGTATCATTAAATCTATAATAAATTTCATGAGTTCTATTGTAAGTTTAATCATATTAAAATAATGGATATATATAAATTAGTGGGAAGCACCGATATCAAATAAAGAAATCACTACTGAAGATGAAATAAAGATGGTACTTATCACTGTTGTTGGACCTATGTCTCCCTCTTTCAGAAAATCATCTATTGTGTGAAGGTGATTTACTCTAGAGGCATGTATTTAGATCCCTATAGTCTTTAAATCATATAACTATGTCATTGTAGATTTTGGAACTGACAATCCATGACCATAATGAGGCGTAGACTTAGACTGATAGAAATGCTGCAAACGACCATAACGTCCACAAAGGTTACACATATTCGCAGGTGCATAACAAGAATATAGGGTGTGTATGACCATGTCAGAATATTATAAAGTTATGAAAACACTACTAGATGAAACTAAATGTGTAGATTATGGTTGGAACTAAGAAACACCTCCACCACTCCTGTGATAATCTTTTAATTTCCTCTTTTTCCCCTACGCGCCATTAAATCTACCACTAGGTTGAAGAGAAGGGATGGAATAACCAACATTGCCTTCCAAATTCATCTATATCATAATTTCCTTATCTACCATATTAGAATAGGTTAAAATATTTAGTGTAAATACTTGTGATCTGATATCTAGTCGCAAACTCTGCAGGTACTTATGAGCCTTTAGCTGGTTATTCTTTACTACTTCTAGAGGAAAACAAACTAGCTTCTAAAACAGATTGATGTATGTTGATAAAGAAAATATTTTAAATTATTTTAATATTAATTTCATTATTTTTAATCCCACAAGTATTTTATGGGAAATTGTCACATTTTTAGGTTTTTGTGGTATTTTGAGCTTAAATGCAAAAATGGCATATTTTGGAATTTTAACAGTTTTAATTTATTTAAACGTTTCAGCCATAACTATTTATCCATTGATCCAAATTGAAAAATTATTCTTTTATAGGTTTATATGTTTGATGGGATTAATTTTATCCTTCTGTAACTAAAGCTCAGTCAACCATTGTAGGGGCCAAATCTATCTCACAATGAGGGCATCAAAATCTATGTATAGATCTGTCGAATTTGTTTTTAGGCCGATATATCATAAATGAATAGCCTGAATGAGCTAAAATTAAACATGGAAAAAGAGGATTTATTGGGGAACAATTTATTTAACTTTTTCCCCACCTGATCCATCCATACTCACTGTCATTAATGCATGTTAAAGTGGAGTATTGGAATATGAAGAGTCACCTGTACATAATTAAATATCCAGAGTAAAATAGCCATAACTCCTACATATGGTGGATATTATAGATTAAATTTTGAGGTTAAACAAGTATAAAGTAGAGGAACAACTTTAAATAATACCACTTTCACCAATTCTTCCATTTATTATGCCTACCATGAATCAACTTTAGGAAGAACTTTTTGGAGCCAAATATTTTACCTTTTGCTTATAAAAGAGTATTTATTCTTCATTTAAAGGGGTTGGAAACTTAGGAGTAGCCTTTGTTGTCCATTTACTGTATTTTTGTAGTTTAATTTATATTTTAATAGTATTATACATTTTTATTATATGTTATTCTTCTTCTTAATCTCATTTTATCATATTTTTATCTTTGGTGTTTTCACTCCTATATTCTCCAATGTGAATTCTTATTCTCATGATCATGAGTAGCTAACCTGAAGAAGTTAATGGGGGATTAATCTAGTGATGAAACTAAGTATTTGAGATATCATTTTTAATGTTTCTTAATTTATTAAATTTATACCTAGGGTTATCTTAGTGGTCAAGGAACCTTTGTATCTTCACTTGCCACCCGAGGTTTAGCTTTCGCTTCTGCAATATTTTCCCTCAATCGAGGAGGTGGATGTGCGGTCTCTCAGTGATTGTTGAGAGCACTTTATATTCACAACCATGTGAAGAATATGATATTCATGTATACTATGTATCATATTCATTAAGTAAATTTGAAACTAATTAAGAGATGATAAAGGTTAACTTGGGGTGATTCTCTCATGAATGTCTCCTTTCTTTTTAATTTCATTCTTTATGTATTCATTCTGTTTGCATTGAATTTGCATATTTAATTTTTTTTACATTATAATTTCTAAAATTTACATTTATGTTCATTTTATTTCATAAATATAAAAAAATTTAATCTAAGTAGTGAGTTCTTGACCGCAACTACTCCTCAAGAGAACGACCTAGGTTAGCCCCTATGCTGCACTTAGTTATAAATATTTTTGAGAGCATGCACGAAAATGGTTCATCAAATTGGAACTGTTGTCGAGGATCCAAGTGGTCTTTACTCGCTATTTTTATTCTCATTTTGTAAATAATTTTCCTTTCATTTAAAAAAACAAAATAAATTGTAAATTTCAAAAAACTAAAAAAAATTGTCCATGATGTATTCAAATTGTGATTATTATGCATGGAATAAATACTCTTAGGTGTAAAAATAAGACGAAATTCAGAAGGATCATATGAAAGGACTTAAATAATACATACAAAAACTAAATATCTAAGCTAAAAGGGTTAAATAATATATTTTTTCAATGGTGCAGTAACCCGAACCCAAACTAGAACCTAAACCAAAACGAGTGGTGGAAAAGATTTCACTGATCATTTTTTATGTTAAAGAACCTAAGGTGGGTGAGAAGGAGCTACTAAATGAGTTAATAATATCATCCTATACTCAACCATTGCTCGAGGATGTCCCTGATTTACACATTCCATCTAATTCAGTTATTGGAGATCAAAAGTTTTTGGAAGAATCTTAGAAAAACTTTGTTAAATATAACCAAAAATATGATATTCCCATCATTGATATTGAAAAATAATGACCTTTTAACCTCTCTCTTAGTTTGAAATATGATTAAGAAGATGAACATTATGATATGGATTTTTTAATGGTCTTACTCGAAGCGATCAATTTCCAAACTGACTTACTTGAAATGGAATATTTCTTAATTGATTCATCATTTTTTAATCTTATTCAAGATGAATTGTTTTTTGACTTCCACTTTTTTAAAATTTCTAATATAGTACAAATGGAGCAGACCTTGGATGATATGAAATAGACCACCCAAGTGGTGGTGATATAAGTAGAAGATCTGTATAATCATGTGGTTATATTTCCTCCTCTACAACAAATTTCATATCATATGGAGGAGTACACCACAGAAGTTCATAGGGAGAAACCCTTTCTTTTATTCCCCCCCACTCTACATCTCAAATTTTCAATTTCTTTTCTTGCGGTTTCAGAACTTACTTATATTATTTTGGGTTCTCTAATATTTTTTTAGTCATGTATACTATAAAAAGTCACATGTGGTGTTTAATCTCAAAGAAACCACACCCTCCTTCGGATTGGGGATAATCCACTACAACTGCCTAACTAGGGGAAGTAAAAACCTAGTACCCACTTGGGAGGGTCTAAAAAAACCATTATCCATTTTCTATACCATTTATCTTTATTTTTATTTAGTTTTATTATTTCATTTCATTTATTTCTTGTAGTTTTAAAAGTATTAGTAGCTAGGATCTTAACTCAAGTTTGCCACTGAAAAATAAATCAGGTTGTATCTTTCAATTTCTTTATTTTATTTTCTACCCAATATAAATTCTGTATAAAAATATCTCTTGATCTTATTAGAGATAAAAATAGGGTATTAAATGGAATAAATTTGGGTGATGGGTGTTAACCTATTTTTAGGAATTTTTTGTGTGGTTGAATTTTCTTTTTCATGTCTTTTTCTCTGAATTTTTCACGGTTTCATTTTTTTGTGTGTTTTTAGGATTCTTGAGTTGAATCGAATACTTTGTAAAATTCAAACCATATTGGTTATTTTGTAACATTTCTTGATTTGGGTATTTGAGGACTTAAATTATTATTTAATGGATTTTGTTTCCCAATTTCCAATCTTTTCCTTTGATGAAATTTGATTGATTGTGAAACTCATGTGTATTGGTATTATCCAAATTGAAAAATTTTCCCAACCTGAGAGGTTTCTAAGCCTGTTTGACATCTTCATTACATTTCTCTTTTTATTAATAGTATTGATACGTGTTTTTTGATCCGGAACTTGTTTTTTTATCTTTTTCAAATCTTTTAGAGTTCATGGAATGTGTCAAATATGATTGAGGCATCACTTTGAAATCCCTTTTTGCATTGAACTCTATTTTTGGACTATCTTTACATATGAACTTAATTAAGACCCTATTAATCATAAAATTCCTTGTTATTCAGCCACATTACAATCCATTTATCTCTTCCCAACATACTCTAGAAGTTAAATGCATGATTATTGTTGAACTCAAGTGTGGGTGAGGGAAAAGATGAGTTGTATTTTGGTTTCTTAAAGAATCTATTTGAGATGAATTGAAAGTGTTTCCATATTAATTGATTCATGTGTGGAAGATATTTCATGATGTAAATATGGATGGGTGGCCCAAAGTATCATTAAAAAAATGGGTTGGATTTTCACTAATATTTTAAGATCGAAATTTTCCTCTCTTTTTCTCAAAAATGTGATTCTAAAGAGAAATCTAGATCTTAATTAAAGCTGAAACAATGCTACAATTGGGGGAAAGAGGGAATAAATTAATTTATTATAAAATTAGAAGTGTGAACTTCCAAAATAGGTGTTTGGAGGTGAATCATTTTTTATATTATTGAGGAGAACACCATTCTTGAGAAAAACTATTTCCATGCATTTACTTCACTTTAGAGCTTAACTCTCCTCATTCTGCCTCAGATGTTTTTACATTTAAAACCTACGAACCCTTAGCCTTAGAACAAAAGAGGAAAAATACCTCATTATTGAAACATTTTTTACTCTATTAATTGGAGATACTAGGAGGATAGAAATCCTATGGAGATCACATGTGTTCTTGAGAATGAGACAAACTCCACATTTAAAATCATTGAGTGAACAGAGAAATATTTTTCTAGGGAGGTAGGTATGACATGCATGTGAGGATAAACATGATATTTGATGGATTCATATGATTTTTGAGGATTTATGACATTTTTATCCATATATGAGGCATGATATTTTCTTTTATATGATAATTGAGTTGTGTGGTCATTTATGCTTTGAGAAGTTTCTTTTGACCTTGGTATAAGATGATTGTCCAAGAGTGCAATGTTTAAGTGTGAGGGAATTGATAGAAAAAATATTTTCAATTATTTTATTCTAAATATTATTATTTTAATCCCAATATAGTGTTATTTTATGGTCAATTGTCACGTTTTTGGGTTTTTGTGGTATTTTGAGCTTAAATGAAAAAATGGAATATTTTGGAATTTTAACAGTTTTAATTTATTTCAATGTTTAGGCCATAACTATTTATACCCTACTCAAAATTAAAAAATTATTATTTTATATATTTCTATGTTTGATGGTATTAATTTTATCCTTCTAGACCCAAAGCTCAATCAACCATTGGATGACCCAAATCCAGCTCACAAGGAGGGCCTTGAAATCTATGTACAGATTTGTTGAATTTTGATGTTGGGCCGATATCTCATAAATGGATAGCCCAAATGAGATGAAATTAAACATTGAGAAATAGTATATACAGAGAAAAATTTTATTTAATGTTGTTCCCACTTGATTCAGCCGTACTCATTGTCATTGATGCATGGGAATGTGTAGTATTGGAATATGAAGAGTCACCTTTCTGAAATTAAATATCCAGAGTAAAACAGCCATAACTCCTACATCTGATGGAAATTCCAGCAAAAATTTTGAGGGACTACATGTATAAAGTATAGGAATAACTTTCAAGAATAACACTATTACCAATTCATCCATTTATTATTCCTACCATGTATTAACTTTTGGAAGAACTTTTTAGAGCCAAAATTTTCACCTCTTTTTCTTATAAAATAGAATTTCTTCTTCATTACAAGGGGTTGGCAACTTAGGGGTAGCCTTTGTTGGAAATTTATTGTATTTTTTATAGTTTAATTTATGTTTTAATAGTATTCTACATTTTTATTATATTTTTTTCTTCTTATTTATCTCATTCTCCCATATTTTTATCTTTGGTGTTTTTACTCTGATCTTCTCCACTATAAACTTTTATACTCATGATCATGAGTAGATAACCCAAGGAAGTTCCTGGGGAAGTAATCCAGTGATGAACCCAAGTCTTTTAGCTATCATTTTTAATGTTTCTTATTTTATTAGAGTTATACCTAGGGAGATATTAGCGGGCAAGGGTCCTTTGTGTCTCCACTCTCCACCTGAGGTTTAGCTTTCACTTTTGTAATATTTTCTCTCGATCGAGGAGGTGGATATATGGTATCTTGGTGATCGTTGGGAGAACCTTATATTCACAACCATGTGCAGACGAGGATGTTCATGCATACTATGGATCATGTTTATTAATTAAATTTGAAACTAATTAAGATACGATGAAGGTTCACTCAGGGTGATTCTCTCGGGAATGTATCCTTTCTTTGTAACTTCATTTTGTCTACATTCATTCTGTTCTCATTGAATTTGCATTTTTTTTTGAATTATCATTTCTTAAATCTAAATTTTTATTCATTTTATTTCATAAATATAAATAAGGTGAATTATAAGTAGTTAGTGCTTGACCGCAACAGATCCTCAAGAGAACAACCTAGGTCATCCCCTGTGTTGTACTTAGTTATAAATATTTTTGAGAGTGCACACGAAAATGATTCATCATATGTCAACATTGAATTATCTCCCTAATACAAGGATAGGAACTCCAAATAATTCTCCATAATCAGTGAATCTAGATAAAAATTTTGTAAGAAGATAGTCTTAAAACCCTTCTAGTCCAAGCCCACATTCATATATGTTTCTACTATAGGATCCCATCATCATTTGTTGGGACCCTCAAATATAAACATTGCATATTTCACCTTGATACTATCAGGTGTATCTGGGAAGTTAAAGACTTATCAATATTTTCCATCTAGTCCTCCACCTCTTGAGGTTCATTTGAACCCTTAAAAGACAGAGGCTTCTCATGTAATAACTCTCATGATCGATCCATGTCTCCTACAGTTCCTGGTTATACCTCAAAAAAAATTTTATGGACTTATGATTCATTTTAATCAAAAAAACAAACTTCTCACATGATAACATGATAATTTTCTAATCTATAGGTGGATTCCCTTGAGGGTCATCTGATTCACCCTCCTGAGTAACCTATGGAATGCATCTCAGAGGCATAATGTTTCACACCAAAATAAAAAAAACGATCAGATAAAAAATCAGTTCAAACCAGAAAACCATAAGAAAAAACAAATATTAAGATCAAGAACTCAAATCATGAGACACACATACCAACATACCATAGTAAATTGAGTCTATTAATGGAAATATATGTCTAGAGACTCATCTCAACCTACCACTCAAGTACTGAAAATCCTATCTCCTATCTACCAAACATCACAAGGCAAGGACTCTTGGGGACAGACCACCTTTGATACTAAATTGTATCAAACCCAACCCAGATAACCTATCAAACTGGTACTTGGCCCAAATTTTCACATACCTGAAGGGAATTCTCAATCACCATAGGCTGAAAACTAGTACCAGGGCTTCATCAACAACCAGAGGGGACAATTTCACCCAACCTAAAGAAAAAACATGTAATATATATATACAACAGAAATAAATAGTGGAAAATATAATCATATAACATAACTAAAAGAATAAAGCGGAAATGATATAACTCAAAAAAATTCAAAAAATCACAAAGTAAAAGTCCAACATCGCAGTAAAACTAAAAAAGAAAATTGATTAATCCATGTGATAGTGTGGGAAAACTCCCACCATATCACCACTAAATATCTAGACCCAACTGAAAGAAACCTCGCCACCTCACTGCAGCACCTTTCCTTTTCATGCATTGAAATACATAAAAAGTTATATGCGCCACCTAAGGGGTGCACAAGGTGTGAGATGAATAGGATCATTAAGATCACATCCATGTGTTCTATAAAAAGTCTCTGTACAATAATATTAACATACTCAACTTTAAAGAAAACCAGGCATGATAAACATTTAAACAATTTTTATATCAAAAGCATGGAAAAAATATTTAATTTCCCTTTTTCCCACATTTGTAAAATAATCTTAATAAAATAGTTTCAAATAATTTAATATACATCAAAAAAGAAAAATAAAATAAAATAATGTATTATATTTCATATCAAATACATGGAAGTGAAAAATAAAATTGTACAAGCCAATAGTACAGGTAAAATCATGCCAAGGATCACTATAGGTCAGGCTATCTAGGAAACTCATACACTCAGGATAGAAAATCATGTGTATCAAGCCCTAAGATAAATTCATCAAATCTAGAGAGAAAAAGAACACCCCATAAAGTGAATCTCTTAATAAGTCGATCAAGTATTTAGAAAAATAGGCCTAAGGAGATGAGGAATATGCCATGATTAAACCCTTGGTAGTACCAATGGGTGAGGCCTATTACTACACATTCCACCAAAGTCCCCAAGGATTCTCATGAGCTCTATTTTCCAAACCATTTCATCTAAATCATTCTTTGAAAAAAAAATCATAAATCCATTTCAAAATTCTTTGAAAATAATTTTCTTTCACCAAAACAATATAAAAACCATTTTTCTCAAAAAAAACATTTTACACACACACAAATCAATCATATTAATTAATTAATGAGACAATTTATAAAACTAGAGAAATACAATTCATGAAACATAGGCTTGAGACGGAACCACCTACCTCAAACTCAGGTCGCACACACCCACAATAGGATCCACTAATAAGAAAGAATGAAAAGAAAACAATAGAGGTCCTAGAATAAACCCTCGCATTTTAGAATCAATTCAACAAGCAAAGTGGTCAACTGATAGGACAGAACACAGTGTAACTTAAAGAAACTAATATTTTGCACCACAACCAACACAAGGGTTAGATAAATATCACAAAACAGATCTAGAAATAATCAGGAATATTATCATCACATATCAACAGATCCAAAAATATAACACAATAATGCTACTGTGGTCAATAGAAATATAGAAGCATAAGGATTAATCACCCAAATAAATGAAACATAACTGTAATAGGGATCAATCACTAAACGAATTGATCTAGAAGGAGTATAGGTCTCCAAAATATCCTGGGAGTGCTCCTAGGTTGAAAGGGAAGAGACTGCAAATGAATTAGAAAACACATCAACCATGAAGTTCCCTAAAAGCACAATCTTTAAGAATTACATGGTGTGAAACCCCCTTTCACATCGTGTAATCCAAGAAACCCAAAAACTATTAAAAACATGTCTCATTGGATTAAAAATATTGATTTTTACTAATTCATGATGTGTAATATTTTCATGGTGTGTAAACCTTTCACGCCTTGTACTGGTTCAAAACATATTCCCAGGGAGTAATACACATTTTGAATATTTTATACAATAAGTAAATATTTCATGATGTTTAATCATTTACACCACGTTTAATCTCCAAGATGATGGAAAAAAATCCAGATTGCACTCGAATTCCCAAACCAACACTGATGTTCTCCAAACTTAGGGAGAAATTGGAAAATACTTTAACATGTTTATACCTAGACTACATTAATTCAAATAAACATACGACATTGAATTTTAGGTTATTTTCCCCTTAAAATTATATCATGTCGTGACCCAACCCAATGGGGCTCAAGTCGTAACTACCCCAAGCCCTCCTCTTTAGGATAGGGGTGGTGACAAGAGTCGAAAGGCATAACCTAAATGGGAGGCCTTTCCTAATGTACCTGTATGAAAACACCAGAACATATCAATGCATAAGTGCAGAGGAATAATAAAAAAAGATGCAATATAACCATGCATATGAAAAACCTCTAGGGTGTGCAACAGTATGATAGTGAAAACTGAAATTAAAGGGGGAAAATATATACCCAACCAAATATATGTCCCAACCAAAAAAAATTTGAAAGTAAAAGTTCTAAGAGAACCTAGATCCATATCTCCAATATCCTACTACCATATGTAATCCAATGCACTAGGTATCCCTAAGCTCCTCCATAGTCTCTTCCAACATATATGTCATCTATATAAGACACAATACATGTGGGAAAATCCCATGTAGGGGTGATTATATACATACCCAGTAGGATTCCCAAAAATATGAATGGGGAGAAGTAAGATACGTGATAGGAATAAATAGATTGTAGAAATATCAACCCATAGAAAGATAGTAAACAGAATCCAACAACATGGATATTGATATATATATATGCTCAAACCAAAGAAACCCAAATGAGAGAGAAGGGGGTCTATATTGTAGGTTCTGGGCGCAGTGGAAGCACGTTGGTGGGTTTGACCAACTTTAATTTTAGTATTAACAACAACCAGTCTGAGATCCGTCATGATAATAAAACGAAGGATCTTCAGAATAGAACGAAGAAAGAAAAAGAAAGAGGGGAGTCCCAGAACTAAAGATAGGATCATCATATATTGGTTATAATTAATTTAATTAATTGACAAGAATTACCTTGATGGAATTATTTCTTCGTTGATGTTTTTGGTCGCGATCCGATGTGATCCTCCATTGCGTCATAGGATCCAAGTGTATTATTCCTCTATCAGTGATCCACATGTGCTCCACGTATCTCTGGATGTCGCCGAAGGGATATCCAGGTGCTAGAGTGGAAGAGCCTTCGCTTGCAATGTCTGCCTTCGATCGCCTTGATCCGGTGGAGGTGGATCTCTCTATCATAGCTTGAGAGTGTTCTTGGTGGAAAAGGAATTCTGTCTTGGCTTGAGAGCTTTTCCAAATCTGTTGTGCACAACCACCAAAAAATGGCTATCCTAGTGAGAAATATATAATTGGGATTTTAATTACATAGAATAATAAAATGAATTAATTACCCGAAAGCATTTATTCATTTCATTTAATTCTTAGTAATACCCCATGTCTAATAATAACAGTTGACTATTATTATTACTTGACATGGGCCCAGAGAATTATACCTAATATTATTTAATTAAATAAATAATATTATTTCTCATAAATTCCCAGAAAAAATACACGGCGTGTATATTTAATATACATGGCGTGTACTTTTATTTTTCCATTTTTCTTTATTTCCTCCACCACATTTATTAGACCTTGAATAATGGATATTTATTTATAAAATAAATATCACTTCATTACTCACTAATAAATATATTATTTTACCCACAATATATTCTCTTGAATAACTAGTGTCAAAATGAATGCGATCAGACATACTTAAATAATTATTAAACGTAGTCGAAAATAATCTTTATTTAACTTGTTAAATTAATATTTCAATGAGTTACTTGGACACACTTAGTTTGTGACCCTCTAGACCTATTTCTTAGTGGCATTAGGCGGAGCCTGCCTAAAATCCAAGGTTAGAATCTAGCAACATTCCAAGGCACCCATAGAGAAAGAAGTTAACGTTGTAATGACGTGTCACCTCCTACGAACGTTTACCATGTAATATAATCACTTTGTCTTGATATCTCAAATCAAGCGGGTTTCATGCTAGTGCCATCAACCCATGTGCTCGATTATTCTTTCTTTGAATTCCCATAATTGATCTCACCCATTCCTTACTATGGACATGGATTTATTTAGGCTATATCAATTCCATCAAAGTGCCTGAGATATCTACTTCTATTATGGAACAGAAGGGACAAATCCTTTCTCGCATTATCTATTAATGCAGTATCACTCGTGACGCACCCAACATATTCTACCTCACTACGAACAGTATGTTGTCAGGGTTTTCGTCAATACATCTAAGTGCGCGAGTTATAATACCCATTAATAATAATATTAAAGTCTAAGGACCAATACGCACGTCCGCAGATAGGAACATCCAATGACACAATGAAATGTGGATTTCCTACTGGCGGGTCTCGTTCTCATAATATCCTTCTGGATATTAACAAGGGCGCACACCACGAGAAGGTGCCTCAAAGTTTTATTAGTCCTCATCCCTAATGGCATGTATTATTTTTGTCCCTCAAATAACATCATCCAGACATAGAACATATATTCAAGAACAGTGTTATGGAACTTTAGGGTTCTCATCATAGCAGGGATCCACTATGACCCTTTAATTCAACAGCTATCCTTAGGAAATTATCACATGAATTGTCATGAAGAAGAACAATCAAGATGTGATAAGGTGTTTATTAAGGAATAAAGTAAAAAAGTAGTTGGTTCTAGGCCACCAACTCCAATAGACTCCCACTTAGACTAGATACAACTACTAACAACCTTTAACCCGCTAACTCTCACATGATATTCATAATTCTGCTGAGATAGGCCTTTATTCATGGGTTCCACCATGTTCTCTTCCGCAGATACTCTACTCACTGCAACTTCACCCCTTTGATAGAAATCCCTCAAGAGGTGATACTTTCGGAGTATGTGCTTTGTCTGTTAATGTGACCTTTGTTCTTTTTCAAGAGCCATCGCTGCATTATTGTCACAATAAAATGTGATAGGATCTTTACTTCTAGGCACCACATCAATCTCTTGGACAAAGTTCCGAATATAGATGGATTCTTTGGCTACATCAGAAGCCGCTATATATTCAGAATCTGCTGTAGAATCAGCGACAACTGGATGCTTTGAACTCTTCCAGCTCACAGCTCCTCCATTGAGACAAAAAACATATCCATATTGCGACTTCAGATCATTCTAATCTGTCTGAAAACCAGCATAATCATACCCTCTGATGAAAACCTCCTTGTCTCCTCCATACACCAGGAACGCATCCTTAGTTCTACTTCAATACTTAAGGATTGTCTTAACAACGATCTAATGCTTTTCTCCTGGATCTGCTTGATATCTACCTAACATGCTCAATACATAGGCAACATTAATCCTGGTATATAACATGGAATACATGATGGATCCTATAGCCGAATCGTATGGGATCTTGATCATTATATCTTTCTCTTATTGTGTTTGAGGTCACATTTTCTTAGAAAGATGTAGTCCATGTGACACTGGAACCAATCCCCTCTTGGATTGTTCCATACTAAATCTCTTTAGTATCTGGTCAATTTATGTACCTTGAATTAGTCCAAGAAGCCTCTTGGATCTATCACGGATGATCTTGATCCCTAGAATGTAGGTTGCTTCACCCAAGTCCTTTATGGAGAAACACTTGTTCAACCAGTCCTTAACTGACTGTAAGACTGGTACATCGTTTCCAATAAGCAATATGTTGTCAAAATATACTACTAGGATAACGATCGCATTCTCATTAAACTGCTTATAAACACATGGCTTACATTTGTTCTTAATGAAACCAAATTCCTTTATGGATTCATCAAATAAAATTTTCCATGACTTGGATGCTTTCATTATTCCATAAATGGATTTCTGCAACTTTCAAGCCTATTTGGATTCACCTGGTGTCACAAACCCTTTTGGTTGTGTCATATAGAAATATTCCTAAAGGTTCCCATTAAGGAATGCTGTTTTGCCATCCATTTTCCAAATCTCATAGTCATGGTAAGATGATATGGAAAGTATGATTCTTATGGATTTAAACAAGGCAACTAGCAAGAAGGTTTCATCATAGTTAATTCATTGACACTGTCTGAATCCTTTAGCCACTAACCTTACTTTATAGGTACTAACTTGACCTTCCATGTCCATTTTTCTCCTGAATATCCATTTGCATCCAACAGGATTTACATCAACTGGCTCATCGACTAGAACCCAAACTTGGTTCTGATACATGGAATCCATCTCAGAATTCATAGCTTCTAACCATCTTGTAGCTTCTGATCTTTTTACTGCTTCCTTGTAGGAGAGAGGTTCATCATTGTCCAATAATAATGATTCACCATCCTTGATGACTAGGAAACCAAATCTCTCTAGTTCCCTTACCTCTCTTGAGCTCCTACACAGTACTTGTGTTTCTGGAACCTCTTCCATGGGGATCTTGGAAACTTGTTCCTGTACCAACTCCTGTGTATCTTGAGTATCAACTTCGTCGAAGTCAATATTTATCCCACTATCCTTTTTGAGAATGTGCTCCCTCTCAAGAAAGATGGCTTGTCTGGCGAAAGTCACTTTCTTGTCTGAAGGGTTATATAGGTAATATCCTTTTGTTTCCTTGGGATATCCTATAAATATACTCTTCATGCCCCAGGGTGCTAGTTTTTTTCCTGAGAAGGCCTTAACAAACACCTTTCATCCCCATACATGTGTTTGTGAAAAAATGGGTTTATTTCCATTCTATAACTTAGAAGGAATTTCATTTTTTTCCTTAGTTGGTACTTGGTTTAATGTGTATGCTGTAGTTTTTAATGCATATCCCCAAAAGGATAATGGAAGATCTGCATGACTCATCATCAACATCACCATGTCCAAAAAGGTTCGGTTACTCCTTTCACTAACACCATTCCACTGTGGTGTATAAGGAGGAGTGAGCTGAGATAGAATCTCATACTCCTGTAGAAGATCGATGAACTCTTGGTTCAGATATTCTCTACCTCGATCTAATCTAAGCTTCTTTATCTTCTTACCAAGATGATTCTCTAATTCATTCTTGAATTCCTTAAATTTATCTAAGGATTCTAACTTATACCTCATTAATTAGACATAGTCTTATCTACTCAAATCATCAATAAAAGTAATGAAGTAAAAATATCCACCCCTATCTTGTATGGGAAATGGTCCACACACATCTGTGTTCACCAATCCTAGAAGATCTATGGCCCTTTCATCCTGTCCACTGAAAGACGGCTTGGTCATTTTATCTTGTAAACAAGCATGACATCTTTCAAGTGGTTTTAGCTTAGTAGAGTCTAAATAACTATCTTGGTAGATCTTTGTCAAGCGCTTCTCGTTTACATGACCGAGATGGTGATTCCATAATTGGGTGATGTATGAGTCATGTGATTTTGTTTCGTTATCGATTTCCAACACTTGGTTTTCGTAATTTAATACATACAAACCATTATTTAAATGTGACATACCATAACATACGTTGTTCTTATAAAAGAGATAACCCTTATTTCTAAACTTGAAAATAAATCCATCCATATCCAAACAAGATACAGAAATTATGTTCTTGGTAACACTAGGCACATAATAACAGTTATATAAAACCAAAATCATCCCAACTGGAAATGAGAGGTGGTAATCGCCAATGGCTAACGCAGCCAGCCTCACGCCATTGGAAGCTCGAAGATTCACTTCTCCTCTGGGAATATTTCTAAATATACTTGTTTCCTGCATTTGAATACAGATGTGAGCCCCATAAGCTGTATCTAATACCCAATGTGTAGAAATGGAAATATTACACTCGATAACGAATGCACCTTTAGCATCCCCATGCTTCTAGGTGCAGTTCTTCTTCCAGTGGCCTTGCTTGCCACATTCAAAACATACCGCCTCTCATTCCTTGCTCTGCCTCTAGATCTTCCCCTTCTTGGAGGGATGGTTCTCGTGGGATTCAGACCGTTTATAAGTCCTTGGCCCCTTTTCCTTGTCCTTCCTTTTCTTATTCACCATAAGGATTGTGGGTTTGTCATGCCCCATGTCCTTATCTACCTAGAGAATTAAGGTCAGAAGTTCTGATAGAATCTTCTCATTGTTAATCATGTTATAGTTGACAATAAAGTTAGATAAGTTCTTGGGTAGTGATGATAAGATGAGATCTATACGCAACTCATCCGGGAACTTAATCCCTAAGATGTCCAGGCGTTCAATGTAGCCAATAAGCTTGACTACATGAGGCCCAGCGGGCGCAAAATCTCTAAGCTTAGTTGTAAACAAAGCATTGGAGATCTCATATCTCTCTTTTCTCGCCTTCTCTTGGTAGAGATCCTTAAGGTGAGACATCATGCTATACACGTCCATGTTTTCATGTTTCTTAAATAGCTCATTAGACATGGCCGATAGCATGAAACATTGGAAATATGTGGCATCATCCATATGTTTCACATAGAGAAATAGTTCCTCATCACTATAATCGTTTCCATGCGCAACTGGAACGTGCTCTTCCAGCACATACAATTTCCTCTCGTGGCGAAGGATGATGCGTAAATGTCTATGCCACTCTTGGAAATTGGTGTCGGTGAGAAGGTTTTTCTTCTCGAGTATGATTATCAATGATATGTTTGAAGTCATTTTTCTTATCGTTTCTACAAATTAAGATGAGAAAAGGTTTAGTACTTTATTATAAAAACTGAGACAAATAAATAAATTAATACTTATTAGTCTCCCACTATTTTATCAAAATCTAATATCCCTCACCATTGAATTTGGAATATTCTGTTGCCAAAATATTCTAGTGGCAAAGAACCATATTCCCCTTCACATTACCCCAAATAGGTTTGGTCAAGCAACTTGAATGGTTTTAGGTAGGTATTCCAAATGCCAACTGTATTAACTCGCAGCTCCTTGATCCGCTGAGTGGACTCCCCAATCCTGAAACCCTTTTATTTTGGATTTCCTCAACCTTTGAATCTTGGTAACACCAAGTCCTGCTATGGAAGTCAACCTTTGATGTGAACCAAGTCAAGTCAACCCAAAACCTTGAATTAGAATTCCCCAATAATTGAAAGCACCCCAACTAGGGTTGGTCAAGCACTTTGAACTATGGTTTGATTCTAACCAAGATTATGGAAGGCTATACCGACTTAATATTTCTCTGAGGGATTTTATCCTTATATGTAAATTTCCAATTTATTATATTTTATTACATGCTTGTTAATATTAAGTGGTATATACTTAAGTGATTAACCATGTCTTAAGATAATATTTACGCATAAGCTAGTCTTATTTTTAGTTCCATATTGCATGCTTGTTTAATTCATTAATTGTGTGATCGTGACAACACACCCACAATAAATAAACCATGAAATTAACAAAAATAAAATAAATGGTATGATCATGTGCTTGTTCTATTGGTTAGTTTATCTAGAGGTTTATAAACTAACCCAAGACCTAGGGGAGAAACACCTTGAACCTTTCGGGTTCGTGTTTACAGCTTTCCACCTGTCCACCTTTGTATCTCCTTGAATTGGTTTCAACTTCGCTCCTGACTTGAGCCGCCTCCACTAGCTTGGGAGCTCCATCCATTACATATGCATTTATCTCACACACAGGTGAGGGGTAAAAAAGGGGTTTCTATATAAAAGAAACCTTGGGCGCGCAGGCCCTACATATTAATGAGGAGAAGGCTCGCAGGCCAACAACTTTAATTTAAATAAATAAATTAAAAGAAATCATTCACATATAAAGGTATTGGTCTATCTCATGATCATCCATTCATGCAACGATATTTACGTATAAATAAAACTAGCATTCAATTCTCTAATCATTCTTGTTTAAGATAAATCACACTCAAATCAATTAATTATCTTTAATTAATCAATCCTTTTATCTTAAAACCTTTTCTGAATTTTCTTGATATTATCATCCATCATAATTTTAAACAAATAAATTAATTTAAAATTATCTTTGTACGTAACTTGTACCTTGGAGGAAACTTGGTGAATTCCCATTCATAACTTCCCAATGAGTAGAAATGAACATTACGCAGATTGTTAAATTAAACACATATATATAAAACACCTATCATGTGTTGTGCCTCAGCTTTACACCTACACTATGGTACACGTATCAAGGGTTTTTATAATATAATAATAAATTTTATTAAATCTGCGTAATTTGGATGAGTACACGGCGTGTAGTTCCGACTACATGGCATGTACTTTTGTTCACCGTCCATCCAAAGTACACACCCAAGGACATGGTGTGTATATGCACTTTGGATATTTTTGGAGTACACGGCATGTTCAGTCGGACACATGCCGTGTAGTATCCACGTTACACGGTTTCCAACCGGGCAAGACTTGTATGGGGTACACAGTCCAACCATAGACCGAAGGGACTACACACTATGTTCTATGGACCACACAGCCTGTAATCCAGAAACCGTGTGCCACATGTTCCTGGTCAACACACAATTTCATTTATGACTTAGGTAGGATCCATTTACATGGCCTGATTTGGCAGATCAGTCCAATGCAGTGAACCTAGACTACACGGTGTGTACTTCTGAATACACGTCGTGTATTCTGGTGTTGTGCGGACAGGAATGTTTAGAAACTTCGGATGAGATTCTCTATTTTATTTTAATCAAAATTAAAAGAAAATTTTGTTTCTGTGAGGTGAATGAGAAACGAGAGAGGAGGAACATATCTCGAGATTCAGATTTAAAGAACGATTAAATTGAATTGAAACAACTAAATTATTAAATGCGTAAATCGCCAATGAATAACAAAATAATTATAATCAATGATATGACCCCTCTAATACCACTTTTATGTTCTGGGCACAGTAGAAGCACGTTGGTGGGTTTTTCCAGCTTTAATTTTAGTGTTAACAATGATCAATCTGAGATCCATCACGATAATAAAATGCCAGATCTTCAGAATAGAACGAAGAATGAAAAAGAAAGAGGGGAGTCCCAGAACTAATGATAATATCATCATATGTTGGTTATAATTAATTTAATTAATTGACTAGAATTACCTTGATGGAATTCTTTCTTCGTTGATGTTTCTCATCACGATCTGATATGATCTGTCATTGTGTCATAGGATCCAAGTGTAGGATTCCTCTAGCGGTGATCCACATGTTCTCCACGTATCTCCGGACATCGCCAAAGGGATTTCCGAGTGCTAACACAGAAGACCCTTCACTTGTGATGTCTGCCTTCGATCGCCTTGATCCGGTGGAGGTGAATCTCTCTCTCATAGCTTGAGAGCATTCTTGGTGGAAAAGGAATTCTCTCTTGGCTTGAGAGATATTCCAAATTTGTTGTGAAAAACCACCAAAAAATGGATAGGCTAATGAGAAATATATAATTGGGATTTTAATTACATAGAATAATAAAATGAATTAATTACCCGAAAGCATTTATTCATTTCATTTAATTCTTAATAATACCCCATGTCAAATAATAACAGTTGAATGTTATTATTACTTGACATGTACCCAGCGAATTATACCTAATATTATTTAATTAAATAAATAATATTATTTCTCATAAATTCCCAGAAAAAATACATGGCGTGTATATTTAATATAAACAGCATGTACATTTATTTTTCTATTTTTCTTTATTTCCTCCACCACATTTATTAGACCTTGAATAATGGATATTTATTTCTAAAATAAATATCACTGCATTACTCACTAATAAATATATTATTTTTCCCACAATATATTCTCTCGAATAACTAGTGTCAAAATAAATTCGATCAGGCATCCTTAAATAATTATTAAACCATAACCGGGAATAATCTTTATTTAACTTGTTAAAATAATATTTAACTGAGATACTTGGACACACTTAGTGTGTGACCCTCTAGGCCTTTTTCTTAGTGGAATTAGGCAGAGTCTGCCTAAAGTCCAAGGTTAGCGTCTAGAAACATGCCAAGGGACCCATAGAGAAAGAAGTTAACGCTGCAATGACGTGTCACCTCCTACGAATACTTACCATGTAATATAATCCCTTTGTCTCGATATCTCAAATCAATCGGGTTGCATGCTAGTGTCATCAACCCATGTGCTCGATTATTCTTTCTTTGACTTCCTGGAATTGATCTTGCCCATTCCTTACCATGTCCATGGATTTATTTAGGCTATATTAATTCCATAAAAGGGCCTGAGATATCTACTTCCATTATGGAACAGAAGGGACAAATCCTTTCTTGCATTATCTATTAATGCAGTATCACTCGTGACGCACCCAACATATCCTACCTCACTTTGAACAGTGTATCGTCACAGTTTTCATCAATACATCTAAGTACACGAGTTGTAATACCCATTCATAATAATCTTAAAGTCTAAGGACCAATACAAACGTTCGTAGATAGGAACATCCAATGACACTATGAAATGTGGATTTCCTGCTAGCAGGTCTTGTTCTCATAATATCCTCCTGGATATTACCAAGGGAGCACACCATGAGAAGGTGCCTCAAAGTTTTATGAGTCATCACCCCTAATGGCCTGTATTATTTTTGTCCCTCAAATAACATCATCCGGCCATAGAACATATATTCAAGAACAGTGTTATGGCATTTCCGGGTTCTCATCATAGCATAGATTCGCTATGACCCTTTAATTCAACATCTATCCTTAGGACATTATCACATGCATTGTCACACAGAATAATAATCAAGATGTGATAAGGTATTTATTAATGAATAAAGTACAGAGTAGTTGGTTCTAGGCCACTAACTCCAACATATATCTCATAGCTCATCCCAAGTAAAGAGTGACATCAGTTTTATAAATCCATTATTTATTCCTAGAACCTCACATTTTAGTCCAAAAAATTAATTGTGTGGAGGGCCCATGCCTCACTACTATGTCGCATAGCCGAGGGGGCACCATCTCTAAGTAGAGGACCAGCACCCTAGTATGTCATGGGGGTGACACTCAATGTATGGAGGACTACTGTCCTATATGATAGGGGTAAAACTTGGTAGATATAGTACCCGCACCCTAATTGTATTGGGGGTACCACTCAGTAGATAGAGGAAATTCACCCTAATGTCGTAGGGGGTATCACTCGGTAGATAAAGGACCAAAACCCTAATGTCATAGGGGGTACCACTCAATAGATAGAGGAACCACATCCTAATTCTATATGGGGGTACCACTCAATGTAAGGAGTTCCTTCAAACTATTCAATAGTGGAGTACAACTCGGTAGATAGATAGAGGACTCGTACCCTAGTCCATCAGGGGGTACCGCTCTAAGGATCCTACTCGATCACTGTCATCATCGACCATAACCTAAATAAGAATAACTCTTAGAAAATCTCAAATCATATCTCAAAATACACTACGAAGACAATTTTCACATTCTATGCAGAAAAACTCTCAGGATATGCTACTCAAAGGCAAAAATACTAGTCCAAATGAAGGAGATATGAGAGGTTGAAGATGCCTCAAATGGAAAGAAGGGGTACACAGCATGTGAGGGGACCCACACGGCATGTGGTCCCACTCCATAACCTATCCATGTCCCTTATGGTACATGAATATCTTCCCATGTATGGATACACGATGTGTAGAGGGTTTACATAGCATTTCCAAGACACTCAGGGTCCTACCTATGCTACCTAGCTATGTCTATGTATCTAGACTGTGTTTGTGTACATCATTACATGACATTTGTCTGGTAATGCCCATTCTCGTGTACTCTCATAGTACACTCCAGGCCACCAACACATGTGTCACATAGCATGTGGGGGTCCAACATAGTGTTTGATACTTATAATTCCATATAAACCCTAACATCGTAGCTTTAGGGGCTATACGCTGTTTTTTTAATCAGACTACACAACAGGTAATCATGTTTTTCACTGAATATCAGATCTATTTTGTAGATCCTAAGTATAGGGTTGTTTCCTTGGATCTTTACTCCAATCCATCCTAAAATGATGAATCTTACTCTGGTTAGTGATTACGACCCTTAGGTGGCTAGAAATCAAATCTTGATTCTTCATGTACGAACCCGCATGCCTTGTACGCCTCATACCTTGCCAAATTCATCGCTGCCATTATTGATTTGGAACCTATTTTAACAAATTGATCAACTAAAATTCACTAATATCCTAATTTCATCTCTGGTTCATCATTCTATCTATCGCGTGTGAATCTGTCGTGAATTCGAGGGTCAGGTCGAGCTCGGTCCCACCCAGCAATGTTGAATCATGACCCCATGGTACAATAGTGACTAACGTGGAGAAAAAAGGGATAAATGCATAAGAAATATAGGTTTAATAAATTTTTTCAATATTTCTTGTATAATGAACATTAATGGGTATATTTAGGGGCATAAAAACTAAATAAACAATTTAAATATGTACATGGGTGAATACAATGGCTAGCAATTGACACGGATCAAGAAACAAGATGATCATGATCAAACAATTTAATTAATAGGGGAATAAACCATGAATTTATGAGTACTATCTAGTTTTGGATTATTATTTGTGCAATAATGTGGTCACTAATGAATAAGAGGGTCCATTTCATTCACTGCATCTTAGTCTTCTTGGATCTAAAGTCTCGTCATCGTCAGATCTTGATTTTACAACGGAATGAGGAAGAAGACACTCTCAATTCTCCTAGGGTTTATGCGGATAACCCTAGAGGATTGATAAAAATGAAGATAAAATAGAGGATTTATATTTTAGGTCATTTAAATTAAATAAATAAATTTAATTACTTATTTAACTAAATGCACCCGCCCACAGCCTCTTTTATTGAATATCCCACACCGACCCATTTTAGGTCACGCCTAAGGTAAACATCATGTTTCAGACTCAACTATGGTCTCATATTTATAATATAAGATTACATTTGATATTTATTCTATTTTCTTTAAGAAACTATGTGAGATCAATATAAAATATATTTAATATTTTTATAAAATTAATTCCAGGAACACTGGGCCTTGGAATCGTATGTCATCTCAGTGTCTAGCTCTGAAAATATATGTTGAAATATTCCAAATTCTTATAAGGAAGAAACATGGTCTCTATATAATTCCCTCATTTTAATATTTTCATCCCCAAAAAGTAAAACTAAACAAAAATTTAGGGATACTAATCCCGCATCTGGATCTCTCGCTCCCAAGATCTCTTCTGTATGTTCTCATGATTCCACAACATGCGAACCAAGGGTATGGTCCATCCACATAAGGTCTTGTCCTATTGATCCTTGATCACCATTGGGTTCTCCAAAAAATTAGCTCCATCCTTGATGTCCAGATCGCCCCATTCAATAATTTTATTGGGTTTATGCATGTATCTCTTCAGTTGTGACACATGGAAGACGCAGTGCACCCGCTCCAACTATGGTGGTAGGGAGATGTGGTAAGCAGCCTCTCCAACCCTCTATAGTATCTCGAATGGTTTGATGAACCTTAGGGATAGCTTGTCTACCCATATGAATCTCTACAATCCTTTTCTTGGGTAGACTCTCAAGAAAATGTGGTCTCCCTGCTCAAACTCAAAGGGTCTATGATGTTGATCTGTGTAATATTTTTTCCTTCTATAGGCTTTCCTCATACTCTCACAAATGACCTAGACCTTATTCATCATCACCTATACCATCTCTGTACCCATAATATATGTCTCACTGGTCTTTTTCTAGCACAAGGGTGACCTAAAGAGTCTCCAATAAAGTTCCTTGAAAGGTTTTATGCCAATTTTATAGTGGTATTTTTTGTTGTACGCAAAATATACCAAGTTCAGTTGATCCTCACAACTCTGGATAAAGCCTAACATGCAAGTCATCATAATATCCTCCATCACCTAGATTGTGTGCTCAGTCTTCCCATTTTCGTAGGGGTGAAAGGTTGTACTCATACTCATCTAGTTCCTAAATTCCTCATGTAGGCCTCTCCACAACCATGACAAAAACCACACATCACGACCGGATACAGTAGTCAAGGGAACTCCATGAAGGTGAATAATGTCTCATACATACATATACACAAAAATACCCATCAAACTCTTATCTCTGATAGAAATAAAGTGATAAGACTTCGTTAGTCAGACAACTATCACCCAGATGGAATCATGTCCCTTTGATGTTTGCAGAATCCTTGTCACAAAGTCCAGGGATATGCATCTAATTTCCACTCTGGGATATCAAGGGGATGCAAAAAACATATGGGGACCTGGTGTTTGGCCTTCACCTATTTATAGGTGAGGTATTATGAAAGTAACTCATCTATTCTCCATCTCATATTGGCCCATGAAAACTATTGTTGAGGTCTCTATACATCTTCCCCGCATCAGGATGTGAAACTAAAGAATAAGTGTGAAACTACCTCATTACCTCCTCCTGCATCATGACTGGGACCACCATCCATCCATGGAAAAAGATGATGTGATTCCCTCCATAAAATTTGTCTGGTGAATATTCTGAGCATATCTGGTCACACAATACCTCATGGTCAATATCTCTCAAATGGGACTCTCTCACACACTGAAGGAGCAGAGGTCTTGACGCCATCAACTGAAGAAAAGTTTCACCCTCCTACTCAACCATGGTAAAATGCAAGGAATCCAACTAATCAGATGCCTCCTACACCAAACAAGTCTAGGAATTCCTTCTAAGGTAATTTTCTACCACATTTCCCTTCCCTGAAGTATAGACAATCTTGAATCCTATAGGAACTCCAACCAGTTTCATTGTATGAGGTCCAAGTCTCTTTGTGTGAATACATACTTGAGACTTTGATGGTCTAATTAAACTATAAAACACTCTCCTATAAGATAGTTCCTCCACATCCTCGGTATGAAGACTACCACTTCCATATCTAGGTCATGATTCACGTAGTTATGCTCATGGGGTCTCAAATGCCTCAACCCATATGCAATAACCGCCTACTGTTGCATCCACACATACCTGAGCCCAGCTGAGGCATTGAAATACACTACATACTCCACACCCTCCTTTTTTAGTCTCAAAATAGGATCACTCATCAACCTCACCCTCAACTCCTCAATGTCCCTATAGCACTACTCAATTTAGGTAAAAGGATTCCCTTTCCATATCAGGGTGGTTAAATGGGTTTCAATCCTAGATAAGTATTCCACAAACCTCTGTTAGTACCTATTCAAGCCAATAAAACTTTACACCTATAACACACTCTTAGGTGGATCCTAAGAAAGCACTGCATCAGTATTCTCTAGGTCCATAGCTAAACTATTCTTAGAAATAAAATTCCCCATGAATTGAACCTCATGAATCTAGAACTGGAACTTTGAGAAATTTTCATAATTATAGTGTTACCGAAGAAAATCTTGGGCCATCCTCAAGTTCTCTGCATGCTCTTCCTCTGCTACAGAGTATATGAGTATTTTTTTTTGATAAAGTCAACAAAAAAACTGGTCCAAGTACAGCTGGAAGATCCATTTCATCTAATCTATAAACATAGTGGGGACATTTGTTACATCAAATGGAATCACCAGGAACTCATAGTGTATGTAGAAACATTGGAATGCCAGATTCGGAATATTAGTCTCTCAAACTATCAACTAGTGGTAGTCGGACTTGATATCTATCTTTGAGAAAAATATCACACCTCACAACTAGTCAAAGAGGTCTTAAATATTCAGTAAGGGGCACTTATTATTTATCCTAGCCTACTTCAGGTGATAATAATCCATGAAAAGACACAAGATCCCATCCACCTTTTTCATAAACAATACACGAGCCGCCTAGGGGGACACACTAGACCTAATAAAACACTTCTCTAAAAGGTCCTCCAAATGAAACTACATCTCCCGAAGATCGATAGGGTCCATCCGATATGCCGAAGAATATATCTGAGTGGTCTTATGATGTAAGTTGATGAAAAATTTCATCTCCTTCCTCAGAGGTAGCCCTAAAACTTCCTTAGGGAAGACGTCCATAAAATCATCCATGATTGAAGGAATCCATATGCTTGAAGATCCTGCTACACTAAGGGGTATAATATCCAACTGATAGGTTATGGGACTCAGCCTTTTTCTTTCAGAACTCACTCATCCCGCCATAAGATCTCTCTCACCCACAAAGGATAATCTCATCCCATCAGTTTGAAAGAATCTCACTCATTTTTAGTGATAGTAAATCCGGGATGGGATCATAAATAACTGATTTATACCCAATATGATGTCATAGGGTTCTGTTGTGATGACAAAAATTCCTCACATGAACCTCTCTCCACCAAGTGATAGCTCACACTATCAGTGGATAAAAGATATAGAATAAGTGTTATATGTAGGAACTTCAAGAAAAAGCTGTTGGGATAACACCTTAATTAGGGGATCCATATATCACACCATCAGTAAAGATAAGAAGAAGTGATTCACACCTATGTTGACTAATACTAAAGAAAGAGTAGAATAAACATAGATCATACCTCTAATCATCTTGTGTGTTGCTGGGTCATAAGCCTCCATAGCCTATAGTTTTCCACGATCCCAACTACCAGCTCCTTGAGCCTGGCGTGGGCTGCCTGGTGGTGGTGGTGGAAAGATCACATAGTGTCATCCACCACCCAAATCTCCTTATGATCCTCTTCTATATATACCTCCCTGAGGGCCTCCCTATCCTCTCCTAGGAGATCCCTGATCATGGCACTATCTCTATTTTAGTAGCCCATCAGCTATCTATTTTCCCTCCTCAGCACGTCAGGTCAGGAAATCACACACCATGTGACCTCACCCATCACAAGCATAGAATTTTTCCTCTCCATGATTCCCTGGTCCTTAGTGTTATCCATGTTCCACATGACCATGTTCCTGATTCTAGTCAAGGGAAGGTCTCTTGCGTTGAGATCCTATTGATTGGAGCCTGATAGATGTTGTAGATGACTCAGCCCTGTAACACCCACTACCAACTCCAAATTCCTGGATTCCCTCTGAAAGGAAGCTTTCTATCACCAGATCCCACTCCAACACCCCAACATAGGATGGAATTCGCAATGGAACTACGTTGGCACTGATATATTGTATATACCCTGCTCAAACTTCCATACTTGGAAGTAGTCGTCCTGGATCATGTTGAGGGGGTGTCACGTAAGGTCTATGAACCTCATGGAATACTCATCAACTATCATCCCTCCCTACTATAACTCTAGAAATTCTTGATCCCAAATTGATCACAAGTGGGAGGGGTGGTACTCATCACAAAATCGCTACTGGAATTATAACCACAATATTGTTGACTCATCATGCATCTGGATGATAAGACCCACTAGTGTCCTGTTGCTCCATGGAAACGGCTAGCTTCCAGCGTAAACACCTAATTTATCAATATCTAGATAATCCTGAAAACACAAACCACCATCTCTAGATAATTCTCCACTGCTTGGGGATCTGGCTCATTGTGGAACCTTAGTGGTCTCTAACATTGGAACTTACAAAGTGTGCTAAGCCTGTATGTATCCTCAGCCTTCCTTAATAGTATAATTTTTTTCTCTATAGGTGGGGATGATGTGAACTATCCACATAGGGGAAGGATCTCACGGGATGGACCCTAAACTGAGGCCCCATCACTCATTGGATCTTTATCATGATCCAAAACTAGTAACCTAACAAGATTTCATCACATATGCATCCTTAAAATTTAATTAAGACATACCATGGTCAGATGAGAATATATATAAAAAACGGTGAGTTGACTTAATAAGTTCATTCAAAGACACAATAATATATGAATCATTAATCATTAATCCCTGAAAAAAATGTCTCAGTATGCTGATTTGAAGTAGGTAGTCAAGTTCTTAGTGAATGTATATATCGGTCACCACACCAATACTGGAATCCCTAGCCTGAAAGCCTCACTCAAAACACTTTGACACTATTTCCCTAATCACATCAAAATCCTTGTAAGGGGACTACTCCAAAAATGATCCCAAGGAATGAACTACTCTTATATCAATCTGTTATGACCCAACCCAATGGGGATCGAGCTAAAACTACCCCAAGCCTGCCTCCATAGGCCTGGGGTGGAGACAAGCATCAAAATGAATAACCTAAATGGGAGACATTTTTCTAATGTACCTATATGCACACACCCAACCATATCAATGTAGAAGTGCGGAGGAATAATAATAAAAAGATGTAATATCTAGAACATAAAAAATGCATATGAAAAAACTATAGGGCGTACAAGAGTATAATAGTGCAAACTAAAAGTAAAGGGGGAAAATACACACTCAACCAGAAAGATGTCCCAACCTGAAAAAACTAGAAAGTAAAAATATTGAGAAAGCCTAGCTCCTGATCTACAAGATCTTACCACCATATGTGTTATAATGCACCAGGTATCCCTAAGCTTTTCTATAGTCTCCGTAGACCTATCTGTCATCTGCATAAGACATGACATGTGCGGGAAAATCCCATGTAGGAGTGATTATATACATACCCAGTAAGATGCCCCTAAGCTAAAGTAGGAGCAGTAAGAGACACGATAGGAATAGATAGGCAATAGATAGATCAACCCAAAGTAAGAGATTAAACATAATCTAACAAAATAGATATAGATGTAGATATAGATATATATATATATGCTCAAACAAAAGAAACCCAAATAAGAGAGAAGGGGGATTTCCATTTCATAGCCCAACCTAGGTAAAGAGTGTCATTAGTTCCAAAAGTCCATCATTGATGCCCAGCACCTCACATGTCATTCAAAATAAGTAACTATGTGGAGGCACCACGCCTTTCCACTATCAATACTAGAAAACCGAGCTATAGACACAGACCTATAGCCACAATTTTCTAAAACTGAGGTTATAGGTATTTATTCCAAGGCTATAGCCACGGTTTATATAAAACCCTGGCTATAGGGTATATTTTCAAAGGCTATAGCCACAGTTCAATGAAAAAATACATAAATCATGTACCTATAGCCACAGTTTCTATAAAATTGTGGTTATAGAGTATTTTTTCAGTGGTTATATCCATGGTTTTATAAAAATTGTGTCTATAGAGTATTTTTTTCGGTGGCTATAAAGTATTTTTTTCAAGGATATAACCACGGTTTATATAAAACTGTGGATATAGGTCTAGTTTATAGCCACAATTTTCTTAAATTGTGGCTATATATTAATTTTTCAAAATCTATAGTCATAGTTCAATGAAATTGTGGCTATAGGTTTCCCATGTAAGCATGGTAAAAAAATAATGTGAGAATATGGCACGAATACTTATTTCCATGGTTTATTTTCTATAGACATAGTTTATAAAGATATATATAACAATATATATATATATATATCATAAGTTATCAGTGGGGTAGTGGTAATGTGGATGGCTCTAAATATCAGAGGTATAGAGATCAAATCCGGATGGTCTCTATTTATTTTAACCCTATAGCCACAAATTATAGGGGATATAGCCACGGTTGTCCATCATAGATATATACCTATAGCCATGGTTGCCAAAATCATGGTTATATGGTCTATTTTCATGGTGGAAACTGTGGAAATATCCCACTAAAACTATGGATATAGATTTTTGTTATAGCCATGGAAACACGAGACACAGTCAGCTAGAACCATGTTTATAGATTATAGACATGGTTTTGGAACCTATAGCCACGGTTTTTCAGTGGCTATAGCCAAATTCTCTACTTATGTGTGTCACACAGCCAAGAAGGCACAGTCTCCAAGTAGAGGACTCGCACCCTAATGTGTCATGGGGTGAAACTCAGTGTAATGAGGACCAATTTCCTATCTGACAGGGGTATAACTCAGTAGATAGAGTACCAACACTCTAATTATATAAGGGGTAACACTCAGTAAATAGAGGACCCACACCCTAATTCCATAGAATAGTACCACTCAATAGATAGAGGACCTGCGCCCTAATGCCATAGGGGGTACACTTGGTAGATAGAGGACCCACGCCCTAATGTCATAGGGGGTATCACTCGGTGTGAGGAGGAACCATGCCCTATCCAATAGGGGGTACAACTCAGTATATAGATAGAGGACTCGTGCCCTAGTCCTTCAGGGGTTACCACTTTAATGATCTTATCTGATCACTGTTGTTGTTGAGCACTACCCAAATAAGCTCCATGCCCAGAATATCATTAATCATATCTCAAAAGAAACTATGAAGGACACTATCATGTTCTACACATAAAAACACTTAAGATAGGCTACTCATAGGCCAAAATCTGAGTCCAAATGAATGAGATACAAGAGGTTGAAGTTGTCTCAAAAAGAAAGATGGGGTACACGGTGTGTGAGGGGACCCACACAGCTTGTGGTCACACTCCATCACATGGTCATGTCCCTGCTGACACACAACTCACTTGTAACATCCCTCCCCATCCTATTGGCTTGAGAGGGCAGGGGAATGTTACTTGGCATTAAGCGACGTTCCCAAGGTGACAAAGGATGGAAATAAATGCCAAGGGCTTCAAGAAAAAATTGGGGAACGATTTTCCCTTGAGACAAAACCAACCAACTAAACAATCCACTATCAACAAACTACAGGATGCATGTCAACAAAAAAACCAACTCATACATTACCAAAAAGAAACCACACTATTCCACAATACATCCCACAAACCAATACAACCCAACACAATATCAGATTACTATGTGGAAGACTAAACAAGAGATCCTAAAATAAACAAGGACACACTCCACAACTCCACACCAAGCTCCATGCTCCAAGCACCAATGCATCTCCCATGCATCACCACAACCCAATAGCAATGAGATGATTTACCTTTACCTATGTCCCGGAATATGACATCTCCAAAAGCACCCAAGTTCCAAAGTAGGGGTGAGTACTAATACTCAATAGGTTTTACCCAAATTACTTCCCTGCACATGCCACTAGGATAAAACCATTAGCACATTTATATAAAACAGTTTATATAAAATAATCACAAGTGAAACCATTACCATAATCCAAACACACCCTTACCAAGCCACCTCACCCAAACCAAGCAACCAAGGGAAATCCAAACAAACATGCCAAAATCCATTTCACCTTTCCAAATTAGCACAAAAATTTCCATCTTTCAAAGCAATTCACAATAAGACAACTAAAACGGTGGAGCTTCTGTCCAAACCATTCACCCATTCACAACTAGTGGTACTTCCCAACCACTACCCTTAATGGTGGTTCTTCCAACCACTATCCATCACCTTTTATAGTGAAACTTCCCTCCCACTTTCACATCACCTTTCAACAAGCCAAAACCAAACATATAACCCACTAAGGCTACAACAACATGCAATCAACCATTTCTATTACATGACAAACCTCTTCAATAAATCATGCATTTATTGAAACCACCCTTAAACCATTTTCCATGCCAAAACCCCAATTCAATAAAACGACCTCTTTATTGAAAACCATTTTCATAAACTATTTCATTGACCCAAGCCAAGCAACAAATTTTAAAATATATATTTTAAAATTTAACAATAAGAACATTCAACCGTAAAACCCCTTTTTCCACAAAAATTCACAAAATGTGACCTAAGGGATTTCTAACCAATTTCGCACATCAAAATCACAATTAATTTCAAGCCAAAAAAATTAATTGTAACCAAAACCACTAGTTCTAACCAAGTGGAGTCGAGAGAGAATCCACCTGCCTTTAGGTTTCCGGTGAAATCGACCCACAAGCAACCGCACCCCAAATCCGGCAAACACACCACCAAAACCGCTCTAGATCCCCTTACCTAACATCCACAATCCTTAAAATAAACACCCAAGGAAACCACAACCCTATATCTACTTGTAACGAATGTAGATATAGAAAACTAAGGAAGGGGGAGAGTAGATCTAGAGAGAAACCAAAATAATCCAAGAGGAGAGACTTACCTAGGAGAAACCACCTTCAATCCACCAAGAAACCTCTTCAAAATGCTTCCAAAATGAGTGGGAGAGCACCTTAAGACTTTGAGAACCCAAAATCATGAGTGAGGATCAAGTGGGAGAGGAATTGGAGTGAAATAGGTAAAGCTCGAGGAAGCCTGAATTAAAAAACTTTTCCTTTAAGTGGTCACACGGTTAGCCCGCACGGTTTGGAAAACTATGCGCTAACCATGTGCAAGACAGTACCTTGAGAGAGAGGGTCTGCATGGTTTCCTCTCACGGTTTGACAAACCATGCGTAGGCCGTGCAAAGGCTACTATCTCCCCCTGCATGGTTTCCTATAGAATCCGTATGGTTTCCCCTAGCCGTGCTCAAACTGTGAACCCTTAGAAAAGCCTCCAAACTCATTCAAAACCATTCCAAACTCACCCAACCTATTCTCAACTCATCCCATGAACTTTAAACACATAAAAAAAACATAAACAGAGGCTACATACCTCAAACCGGGGGTGCTACATTCTCCCCACCATTGGAATTTCCATCCTCGGAAAGTAGGGAACCATTGCTTTGCCGAAAGAGCTCGGGCCATTGCTCGACCATCTCTTTCTACCGCTCCCAAGTCTACTCTTGAATTTGACCATGCTACCACAAAACAAGAACTAAACTGATTCTTTTACCACGCAAGACTTTCTCTTGCCTATCCACAATCCTCAATGGCACATGCACCAAAGAATCATCCAGTTCTAGCTCAACATGATCCCAACGAATCACATTGTCATGATCCAGATGATACTTTTTCAACTACGATACATGAAACACATTGTGAACCACACTAAACCATGGTGGAAAATCCAAACGATAATCCACCTCTCCAATCCACTCAAGTATCTCAAAAGGCCCAATATACCTTAGAGATAACTTACCCTGCTTCCCAAACTGACGATGTCCCAACCTAGGAGAGATTCTCAAAAACACATGATCACCCACCTCGAATGACAACGGTCATAGATGATGGTCTGCATACAATTTCTGATTACTTTGAGTTGTCTCCATCCTCTTCTTGATAAATTTATCTTTTGAATAGTTTCTTGGACAAGGTTTAGTCTGATCATCGAAGTCTTTCTTATTTCCACCCAACATAGTGGAGAATGATAGGGACACCCATATGAAGCCTCAAACAGAGCCATATGTATTGAATCCTGATAGCTGTTATTATAGGTTAACTCCACTAATGATAATTACTCCTCCCATGAACTAGAAAAATCCATCACACAAGCCCTTAACATATCCTCCAAAGTTTGTATCATCCTCTCAGATTTACCATCCATCTGAGGATGATATGCCGTACTCATAGTCAACTATGTCCCAAGGGATTGCTGTAATGATTTCCAAAAACAATATTTGAACCTCAGATCTATATCTGATACAATTGAAACTAGAACACCATGCCTCTTTACCACCTCTCGGATATAGATTTTGGACAGATGCTCCACCGTATGAGATTCATGAATCAGGATGAAATGGGATGACTTTGTGAGTCGATCCACAATCACCCATATTGCATCGTGTTTCTAGACCATTCTTGGGAGACCCTTCACAAAATCCATTGTTATCTGCTCCCATTTCCACACTAGGATAGGTAAAGACTGTAACATGTCTGTTGGTCATTGATGCTCTGCCTTGACTTGCTGACATGTCAAGAATCTCGAAACAAACTTGGCCACATCCCTTTTCATACCAGCCCACCAAAACTTCACTTTCAACACCTTATACATCATCTAAATTCTAGGATAGAAATCCCACCTGGAATGATGATAATCCTTGAGAAGTTACTCCTAACAAACCACTGGTACCACCATCCGATTTCGAAAACAAAAGACTGAATTCTCATTCAGCTCCCAATTCTCAATGGTCTCCCCACCATTGAGTTTTGACCACATCGCCACACATTCAGAATCAAATGTATGTGCCTCTTTAACCAAACCAACCAAGTTAGGGACTAATGAAACTGGAAAGAAGACTGCTCTGTCACCCTGGTCCTCACATTCCAACCACATGTCGGCTATGACCGACATCAACTACCATTGATCTGATGCTTGTTTCACCACTTGAGCATATGGTTTCCTATTTAATGCATCTTCCATAGAATTTCCCTTACCCGGTGTGTACATTAAGTTGAAATCAAACATCTGGAGATATTTCATCCATCTACTTTGCCTCATGTTCAAATCTCTTTGTGAGAAGATATGATTTAAGCTCTTATGGTCAGTAAACACTGTAAATTTCTCACCGAAGAGATAATGATTCCACATTTTTAAAGTATGAACCACTAATTCCAACTCCAAATCATGTGTTGGGTATTTCTCCTCATGAAACCTCGAATTTTGTGATCCATACGCAACCACATTATCCCCCTACATGAGAACACACCCCAACCCTAATCTCGATGTGTCACAATACACCACGTACCCTTTCCCTGGTTCTATAAAAACCAATATTGGTGTTGATTTAAGGTGACCCTTTAGCTCTTAAAAACATTTATGACACTTCACATCCCATTGAAATAGAACATTATTCCTTGTCAAAGTTGTCATCGGCGAATCCACTCATGAAAAATCATGAACAAAACGTCGATAATACCCAGCTAGACTAAGGAAGCTTCGTATCTCAAAAACATTCTTTGGCGGTTTCCAGGAGATAATCGCCTCTATCTTTTCTGAATCAACAGAAACACCCCTCTTAGAAATAACATGGACAAGAAAATGAACTTCCTAAATCCAAAAGTCACACTTTGATAATTTGGCATACAATCGATGATCCCTCAAAATCCTAAACACTATCACCAAGTGTTGCTCATGCTCCAACCTTGTCCTTGAATACACCAATATATCATCAAAAAATACCACCATGAAATAATCCAAATATCTCTAAAATATATGATTCATCAATGCCATGAACACTGTTGGTGCATTCGTTAGACCAAAGGGCATAACCACATACTCATAATGGCCATATCTACTTCTGAAATCTGTTTTTGGAATATCCTCCTTCCTCACCCGCAATTGTTTTTTTTAAAGATGATGCCTTGGCCCAAAAAGACCAAGGCACAAATTATTATAAAAATAGTTTACAGAAGTCTGAAATACGGGATCATATTACAATCTCTTTCATGCAAAGAAAGTAAAACAGCAGGGAGGTCTTCAAACTAGGTAATGTCTTGATTTAAACTCATGTTTGTTAGGCCATCTACCACCGTGTTTTCTTCTCAATAAACATGTGTGATGATATAGTTTAGATCGATAAGTGAATAGATGTAGTCCATACAACGGGTAGTAATCGGTCATGCAAGATGTATTATGCCATTCCAAATTTCTTGCACGATAGTAGTTGAATCACTTTCAATCCAGAGATTGTTCCAACCAAAGCATCTAGAAAAGTCAATAGCATTAATTAAACTCATCATCTCAACTTCAAGAGAGGTTGAAATTCTACAGCTACCCATAAAGCATCTAAGGATCTGACCTAGGTGATTCTTGAAGATAACACTACAACCCATAGGGCCCAGATTGCCTTTGGAGGCACCGTCAATATTAACTTTAATCCATCCAGGGAGAGGAGCTTTCCAGAACACTTCTAGAGTACGATGAGGTTGAAAATAATTTCCATTAATCCGAAGACGTCGTAGGATTTCAAAGTCATGCATAGTGTTGTGGCAATGTCCATTTTTCATCAAAGCGGATTCTCGTATGGCAATGAGGATCCGCATATGACCTAAGTTTTGATTGAGTAAGTAATTATTATGAAAAATAGCATTCTGATCATACCATATCACATGATAGAGCTCAACAACTACAGTTAGGAAGAGGTTCTTGATTTTCTAAGTGTCTTCCATTTCTGCACATTTTTTTAGTTGAGTCTTAATAGAGTCAAGAACCAACCATCTTCAACCAAAAATGTCAAGAATATAGTTCCAAAGAGCAGCAGCAGTAGCACAAGAGAGAAAAGGATTATTAGCATCTTCTCTGTATTGATTACAGATTTTTCATTTTGAACAAGGATGGATTCCAAAATATTGAAGACAAATTTCTGTGGGAAATTTGTTGTGAGCAAGCCACCAGATGAGATTGAATATTAAAGGCTTTATCCAAGGCTTGTTAAAATGTTTTAACCAACTGAAGTCACTTTCTGAGTTACAAAAGTAATGATTTTAATAAAATTAGAGTTGAGCATGCCATTATTGGCAGGTTCCCAAATTAAGAAATCATTAGTATTAGAAAAAGGGTAGTTTTAAATGACATTCAGAATATTTTTAAGGAGATGATCATATTTAGAGTTTATAATATCTCTAATAGAGAAATTAGTATTCTCAGGGGTTTTATCGGGAGAAATCATAGTAATTAAGTTCGTGTCAGTCCAGTTATCTAACCAGAATTTCATGGAGGAGTCCTTAAAGACCATCCATCTAGAATTATTCATAATATTGAAGTAAGAATGTCTGATGGGTGGCCAGATAGAGGAGTTAATGAAATTTGAGTTTCCTGTCTTAAGTTTATCAAGAAATCAATTTTTAAGGAAAGTAATAGATTCCGAATTATTATGAAGAATGTTCCAAGTGAGTCTGGATTGAAGAGATTCATTAAAATATTAATATTTTTTATGCCAATACCACCTTTTTAAATAGGCTTGAAACAATTTGACTAGGGAACAGTCACAAGCTTTCTTTCAAGAGTGCTTCCAAACCAAATGAAATTTTTTATAGCGATGGTCATTTTTTTGATAAGACCAACCGGCCATTTATAGACCATCATAGAGTAAAACAACTTAGAAATAGTAGTGAATTTGACTAGGAAAATCCTTCCCACCATAGAGAGATATTTACCTTTCCAAGAAGATAGTTGGGTTAGGACTTGGTCAACTATTAGGGCAAAGTGGTCCCTGAAAGGAGATCAATCGTAAACTCCACTTATCTCACAGGTGGAAACCCTGAGAATTCTTCAGGAAATACATCCATAAACTGATCCACCACTGCTGGAAGAACACTATACTCAACACCTTCTATTGATTCCAATGACAAGGTTGCTAACTAATATGTGATTGTGCCAACCATTAGTGCCAACAATCTTGTTGCACCCTGCTTCTCATTCTTCTCCCCTCTAAAGAGATGTCTCATGCCATCCTCCATCAAAAAACTAATCGTTCGCACATAGTAATCGATGTGGGACTTAAAAATTTTCAACCAATCCATTCCTAGGATTATATCATAAGCATCCATCTCAAGAACTGAGAAAACCCACATTAATTCGATTTCCTCTACAACTAAACAACAACCTCGACATAGGAAGGCTCGACACTCTCTTTGACCCAGAGGAGTTTGTAGTTTCAAAACAGAAGGCATCATTTCCATGTGTAAACCCAAAAAGACAATGATGTGATAAGCAAGAAAAGAATGTGAAGCATCCATATCAAACAAAGCTCGCATCAATGTGGAATTTAAAAGAACCATACCTCGCACTATGGATGGTCCCGACTGATCATCCATCACAACTTGCTCAGCTCCAAACAACTATTTGCTTGCCATGCTCTACTATTTATTTCCCTACTGAGGAATTGTGGTATTCTAAGAATCACCATGACCCACTTTACTCTACTAATGAAGGGTATGTTGCTGCCCCCATCCCGTCGAGGCATAAGACCCCCGCGACCCCTGAGGAGTGTCACGGACACCCGACCTTGGAGCATTCCAACAATAACGCTGCATATGCCCCATCTTCTTACAATTATGAAATGATCGAGGTTGTTATGTACAATCCTTCTTGATGTGTCTTGTAGAACCACATTGAAAACATCCCGGCTTACTCTAAGGCTTCATAGGAAGATTCACCAATCCTGTAGTTGGATTCTAAGTCATACTCCCACCCTGGAAATAAGTGTCCCTCTTCTGCTTCAACACAACATTCGAGTTCCCACTATTCCCCACAGGTACTAATACACTTCCTCTGCTCGTAGCCCCCAAGAGATCCCTTTCAGCCACCGAGGCTCTATTCACCATCTCCGTATAATCATTTATACACAGCACTGCTATCTTGGACCGAATGTCCTGCCTCAAACCAACTTCAAATATATGATCTTTCAACGATGTACTACCCACCACCTCGGGTGAACACCTTACTAAGTTCATAAACATAGTTGAATACTCTGTTACCGAAAGTTTCTCCTATTTCAAATGGAAGAAATTTTTTGTGCATTGAATTCTGAATGTATGAGGGTAGAATTGTTTGTTAAATAATTCCTCTAATATGTCCCATGTCATACCTTGGTCTGTTCCAGCTTGGACTGCCAACTCCCACCACTCAAGGGAAAGATCTTACAACATATATGTGGACAACTTCACTTTCAACTTTTCCAGTGTTCCCAAGAATTAGAAGATCTTGTCCATTCTATTCAACCATGCTTCTGCCCTCTCTGGATCTGAATCACCCCTAAAGATGGGTGGATTCTGCCTTTGAAACTGAACTGCATGATCCACATGCCTTGGTTCATCTACTTTATTTCCACTTTCCACAGCTTGGAAATCTTTCACTATACTTTGAACTAGTTGTCGGTTCACCTGAGGTTCAGGTGCAACCACATTTTCAGAAGCCTCCTCCAGTTGTTCTCTACGACGCCTACCTGGTGCCATTTCTATCAATACAAAAACAACCATAAGTCCTTCTATTTTAGCAACACATGATTTAAAAATTCCAGTTCAATTACAATACAACTATCACAACCAGGCTTTCCACAAGTTCACATTTCCCAGATTGCACTATTTTGAAAAATCCACCATGTTTTTAAAATCAATCCATTTTCAAAATACAACCAGTTTCCATGTTTCAAATCCTTCCGTTTTGAAACCCAATACAGATTTTCAAAATCAATACATTCATATCACACCATAATTCATTATAACCTAATGAAATATGAATCCTAGTGGGAAGTCATTTCTACCATGCATGTCATGCTCATATCATTGGCTACACCCATGACAATGAGATATCCAATACCTATAAGTGTCTCCAAACACTTATTTACCCAACTACCTAGTAAAATGAATTCAGCATAAAAGGGTTAGCTACGTCCTTTTATTCTATACATTCCAAGTTCTTACAATCCTATGTCTTGCTACCATCTCGACTCAAGGGATAGACCAAGAACGAATGTCAACACCAAGACCAACAATCAATGCCAAAAGATCGAACAACTATTCTCAATTGAAATCCAAGGACCGAACAAACTGATACCACTTGTAACATACCACCCCATACCATTGGCTTGAGAGGGTGGTGGAATGTTACTTGGCCTTAAGAGATGTTCCCAAGGCGCCAAAGGCTGGAAATAAATGTCGAGGGCTTCAATAAACAATTGGGGAACAATTTTCCTTTGAGATAAAACCAACCAATCAAACGATCCACTATTAACAAACTACATGATGCATGACAACAAAACAACCAACTCATACATTACCAAAAAGGAACCACACTATTCCACAATACATCCCACAAACCAATACAACCCAACACAATATCAGAGTACTATGAAGAAGACTAAACAAGAGACCCCAAAATAAACAAAGACACACTCCACAGCTCCACACAAAGCTCCACGCTCCAAGCACCAACTCATCTCCCAAGCATCACAACAAGCCACTAGCAATGAGATGCTTTACCTTTACCTATGTCCTGAAATATGAAATCTGCAAAAGCACCCAAGTTCCAAAGCAGGGGGTGAGTACTAATACTTAGTAGGTTTTCCCCAAATGACTTCCATACACACGCCGTTAGGATTAAACCATTAGCACATTTATATAAAATAGTTTATATAAAATAATCACAAGTGAAACCATTTCCATAAGCCAAACACACCCTTACCAAGCCACCTCACCCCGAATGGCCTGAAGGCCTTCTTTTTATTTTATTATAGATAATCCCCCTTTTAGGGGTTGAAGGGGAACCCATACATGACCCGTAGGCCCAAGGCACAAGGCCTGACATGACCCGCAATACATGACCCAAAGGCCCAGAGGCATACCTGCCCATTACATGACCCGTAGGCCCAGCCCACAAGAACTGCCCCTCCCCAGCGTCTTTCATCATTCATCACCTTAGCTCCCCACCTTGCATTGTTGATCGGCTATCATTGCCCCGTACAAAGTCGCACGGTGCCTGGTCCCGATGGCGGCTGTCATACCCTCTCATTCTTCCAATCTGGTTAGCTCTGCATCTGGTGGCTGCTACTTATGTTTCTCTTGATCCTCTTCTGGGGTCTGTTCTGTGTGAACTAGGCTACTCCATGGTCTACGTGACCCAAAGGCCCTGTGGCCCAAAGACCTTTGATGACCTGAAGGCCCTGGAGACCCGTAGGCCCAAACCGGTGGCCCGAAGGCCCAAATCGGGTGAATAGTTCTAGCTGCTACAGTACCGAACAGTAACTACTACAGTGCATGTTGTAGTACTACTATAGTAACCAGGAAATTCTCCTTCACCTGGTTTTGAACCCGGGTCTCTTGGATGCCAAGTAGGAGCCCTTACCACTCGGGTACGGGCACGTTGGCCCACCTCACCCAAACCAAGAAATTAAGGGAAATCAAAACAAACATGCCACAATCCATTTCACCTTTCCACATTAGCACAACAACTTCCATATTTCAAATCAATGAAAAACAAGACAACAAAAATGGTGGATCTCTCATCCAACCCGTTCACCCATTCACAACTAGTGGTACTTCCCGACCACTACCCTTAATGGTGGTTCTTCTAACCACTATACATCATCTTTTATAGAGAGAGTTCCCGCCCACTTTCACATCACCTTTCAACAATCCACAACCAAACATATAACCCACCAAGGCCACAACAACATGCAATCAACCATTTCCATTACATGACAAACCACTTCAATAAATCACCCATTTATTGAAACCACCCTTAAACCATTTTCCATGCCAAAACCCTAATTCAATAAAATAACCTCTTTATTGAAAACCATTTTCATAAACCATTTCCTTGACCAAAGCTAAGCAACAAATTTTAAAATCTAAATTTTAAAATTTAACAATAAGAACATTCAACTATAAAACCCCTTTTCCCCAAAAATCCACAAAACATGACCAAAGGGATTTCTAACCAATTTCGCACATCAAAATCACAATTAATTTCCAGCCAAACAAATTAATTGTAACCAAAACCACTAGTTCTAACCAAGTGGAGTTGAGAGAGAATTCACCTACCTTTAGGGTTCCGGTGAAATCGACCCACAAGCAACTGCACCCCAAATCTGGCGAACACACCACCAAAACTGCTCTAGATCCTCTTCCCTAACATCCACAAGCATTAAAATCAACACCCAAGGAAACCACAACCCTAGATCTACATGAAATGAATGTAGATCTAGAAAACTAATAAAGGGGGAAGAGTGGATCTAGAGAGAAACCACAAGAATCCAAGAGGAGAGACTTACTCGGGAGAAACCACCTTCAATCCACCAAGAAATATCTTCAAAACACTTCCAAAATGAGTGGGAGAGCACCTTCAACCTTTGAGAACCCAAAATCCTGAGTGAGGATCAAGTGGGAGAGGAATTGGAGTGAAATAGGTCAAGCCTGGGGGAGCCCAAATTTAAAAACTCTTCCTTTATGTGGCCACACGGTTAGCCCGCACAGTTTTTCAAACTATGTGCTAACCGTGCGCAAGCCAATTCCTTGAGAGAGAGGGTCTGCACGGTTGCCTCGCACGGTTTGAAAAACTGTGTGCAGGCCATGAAAAGGCTATTGTCTCCCCCTGCACAGTTTCTTGGAGAATCCACACGATTTTCCCTAGCCATGCTCAAACCGTGCGCCCTTAGAAAAACCTCCAAACTCATTCAAAACCATTCCAAACTCACTCAACCTCTTCCCAACTCATCCCATGCACTTTAAAAACATAAAACAGGCATAAAAAAGGCTGCATACCTCAAACTGGGGGTGCTACATCGCTACCCATGTAGGTCTATATGGTGTGTAGAGGGTTTACACAATGTTTCCAATCCACTCGGGGTCTTACCTGTGCTCCATTGTCGTGTCCGTGTATCCTGCTTGTGTCCATGTAATTCATCACATGGTGTGTGTATGGCCATGCTCATGACCGTGTAATCCCGAATTACATGTTGGACCACCAGCACATGTGTCACATGGAATGTGAGGGTCCCACATGGTGTGTGATACTTATAATTCCATAGAAACCCTAGAATTTTAGTGGAAGGGGATACGTGTAGTGTGTTAATTAGACTACACGATGTGTAGTCATGTTTTTCAAAGAATCTCATATATGTTTTTTGGATCCCAGATCTATGGTTGTTTCATCAAATCTTGACTCTCATTCATCCAAAAATGATGGATCTTGCTCCGGATGGTGATTCCATCCCTCCAGTGGCTAGAAATTCAATCATGATTCTTCCCATACAAACCCACACGCCTTGTACGCTTTATACCGTCCCAAATCTATCACCGCCATTATTGATTTGGAACCCGGTATAAAAAAATCGATCACCTGCAGCCTGTGAATCATCTGATTCTATCCCTGGTTCATTGTTCCATTCATCGCATGTGAATCAAGGGGTCTAATCGGGCTCGATCCCACCTGACAATGTCGAATCATGACTTCGTGATCCAATGATGACTAATAAGAAGAATGAAGGGATAAATGCCCAAGAAAAATATTTTTAACAATATTTTCCAGAAATTCTTGGCCAATAAACATGAATGGTGATATACGGGGTGAGAAAAACCGAATAAATCATTTAGATATGTACATAGGTGCATGAAATGGCTAGAAATTGACGCGAATCAAGAAAAAAGATGATCATGCTCAACCAATTTAATCAATAGGGAAATAATCCATGATTTGATGATTCCTATCTGAGTTTGGATTATTCATCATCAAAGAACATGTTCTATAATAAATGAGAGGGATTGTTGCATTCATTGTGTCTCGATTTTCTTGGATCTGAAGTCCCGTCATCGTCAGATCTCAATTCGCCAACAGAAGGAGGAGGAAGATGCTCTCAATTCTCCCAGGGCTTATATAACTAACCCTAGAGAATTTGGTATAACATGTATTGAATAAAGGGTTTCTATTTTAGGTCATTTAAATTAAATAAATAAATTTAATTATTTATTTAACTAAATGCACCCACCCACAACCGCTTTTATCTGAACGTCCCACACTAACCTATTTTAGGTTGCACCTAGAGTAAACATTACGTTTTGGACTCAACCATGGTTTCAGATTTCTAATCTGAGAATCCATTTGATATTTATCACATTTTCTTTAAGAAACCATGCATGAAATATAAAATATATTTAATATTTTTATAAAATTAATTCTGGACACACCAGGTCTCAGAATTGCACACAAGGTCTCTATATCCCCATACTTGGGAGTCCCAAAATGTACCCAAATGAAGAGGGAAATGAAAGAGATAAGATAAATAATTGAAAGTGGGTAATGGGATGTTACGGATGAATCCATAAAGGAATTTGGTTTCATTAAGAGAAAACGTGAGTCATGTGTTTACAAGTGGTTTAGTGGGAGCATAGTTGTTTTCATACTAGTATATGTGGATGATATATTACTATTTGAAAATAATATACCAACCTTATAAGAGGTTAAGTCATGGTTAAGCAAGTGCTTCTCCATGAAGGATTTAGGTGAATCAGCCTATATTCTAGGGATCAAGATCATGCATGATATATCCAAGAGGTTGTTCGGAGTAATTCAAGGTGCATACATTGAATAGATACTGAAGAGGTTTGATATGGAACAATCCAAGAGAGTATTAGTTCCAGTGTCACATGGTATACACCTTTTTAAGAAAATGTGTCCTCAGACACAATAGGAAAGAGCGAGAATGAGTAAGATCTCATACGCTTCAATGATATGATCTATCCTATATTCCATGTTATATATAAGGATTGATGTTTCTTATGCTTTAAACATGGTAGGAAGATATCAAGCATATCTAGGATAACAGCAGTGGACTGTTGTTAAGAGTGTCCTTAAGTATTTGAGGTAAACTAAGTATATGTTTCTAGTGTATAGAAGAGATTAAGAGTTAGCCATCAGGGGTTATAAAAATTCTAGATTTCATACAGATCATAATGATTTGAAGTTGTAGTTTGGATATATCTTTTGTCTCAAAATAGGATCTATAAACTCGAATATTTCAAAGTTACCAATTGTCACTGATTCTATAGTAGAATTTGAGTATATTGTGGCTTCCGATATAGCCAAGGAATCAGTATGGATTCAAAAAATTGTCTAAGAGATTAATGTGGTACCTAGCAGTACAGACCCTATCACATTTTACTATGATAACATTGTAGTGGTGTCCCTTTCCAAGGAGCCAAGGTTACACAAAAGGACAAAGCATATATTTTGGATGTCAAATCTCTTGAGGGATTTTTCTCAAATGTGTGAAGTTGCAGTGAGCAGAGTATCCATAGAGGAAAATGTGGTGGGCCCCTTTACTGATGCTTTATCTCAATAGAAGCATGATTATCATATGAGAGCTAATGGACTGAAATCTGTTGTCAGTTGGCTCTAGTGAAAGTGGGAGTCTATTGGAGTTGGTGCCCTATAACTAACTTGTTTAGTGCTTGATTACATGTTTTCCTTAATTAAAGAATTTTTCTTATCACATATTGATGATTCTTCTATATGATATTTGCATGTGATAATGTTCATAGAATATATGTTTCACTGAATGGTCATAGCAGTTCTCTACTATGATGAGAACCTAGAGGTTCCATGACATTATTCTTGAACCTTGTTCTATGACTGGATGATATTGTCTAACGGGACACAGAAAATATAGGTTATCCGGGGTAGGAAGTTCATAAGACATTAAGACACCTTCTCATTGGTAATATCTAAGATACGAGGTTATGAGAACATAACTATCAATAGGAAATTCACATTTACATTTGTCATTGGATTTTTCTATTTGAAAATGTATGTATTGATCTTTAGAGTTTATGATTATCATTAATGGATATCATGACTCGCGTACTTTGATGTATTGACAAAAATCATAATGACTTATGTTTGCGGTGAAGTGGGATAAGTTGAGTGAGTATGATATAGCATTAATGGATAATGTGAGAAATCGTTTATCCCTTTTTTTCCTTCATGAAAGTTGATATCTCAAGATCTTTGATGGAATAAAACCACCTAAATAAATTCATGGTCATGGTGTTCGATTGGTGAGTTCATTTTTGGAAAGTCAAAGAAAGAGACATCAAGTATATAGGTTGTTGGCACCATCATGTAACTTGTTTGATTTGAGATATCACGATAAAAGGATTATATTAAACGGTAAGCATCCGTAGGAGGTTGGATGTCGTTGCGACATTAGCTTCTTTCTCTATAGGAGCCTTGGCGTATTCCTAGAAACTAACCTTGGACTTTAGGCGATTATGCCTAATGCCACTGAGAAAGATGTCTAGAGGGTCACACAATAAATGTATATGTAATCTCAGTTAAATTCAAATATTGAATTTAACAAGTTGAAATAAATAATATGTATTTTGGTATCGGTTGATCGTCACAATTTAATCACAAGTTATTCGAAAGAATGAAGTGAGTTAAATAATAAAAAAAAATAGTTTGCAAGTTTGGAGAATAAAATATTTATTATATTTATCGTAGAATAATACAATGACATTTACTTGATTAAATAGTCATTATTCGATAATCGGTAAATGTCGACGAGGGAAGGAGGACCGAGCTTAATGGCCTGAATAGTATAAATGATATTTATTTATATTCTTAATGATTTGCACATGTCAAATAATTAATAATAATAATATTATATTATTATTGGACATGGGTTCAGTTAAGAATATTAAAGATGGTTGGGGGCTTGTGTACGATTTGTCGACCCTAAACCAAATTTAATAAATATCTAATTATATCACCTTCCTAATTCACAATTGGTGTGCAAAACAGATAGATTGAGACTCTCTCAAGCCCTGGAGAGAGATAAAGAGATATAGAGTGCTCTCCTCCTCTCCTCTCTCAAACCAACAAGAGATCATCAAGAGTTTTTCCTCTCTCAAGAAGGATTCTACTGCGATCAACAACGAACAACGCAAGCGATCAGGATTGGTCGTGCTAGCAGTTGACGGTTCTATGGCATTGTTCAGAGATCATGGTGCGTGTGTGGATCACCGCTAGTGGGGTTCTACATCTGGATCTTGTAACACAATGACGGTGCAATGAGATCTATTCCATTGAATCATCAACAAAAAGATAATTACGAGTTGAGGTAATTCTATATCTGTTTATAAATTAATTATAAATTACATGTGAAGATCCTCTCCCTATGGTTCGAGCATATTAATGAAGTCTATTAATCTACGGTTTTTCATTGGACATTATCTCATGATCATGTAAAGAAACGATTACATATGTTTTAAGACTAAAGGTTGGGTTGGTCATACATTCAAATGACACTTCTGCTGCGCCCGAAACTTACAAATCGGGCCTTGTGTAAGAATAATTTAAATGATGTCTGGTCCCATGACTTGTGTTATATGACCTACGTAAGAGTTATCCCTTAAGTCGAAGGCCTGCATGTGATTAAACCCAAGCACCCTACATAAGACTAGTATGTCGCGCGAGGACTTGCATAGGGTGAGCGAGCGCGCCTGGCAACGTACGTAGGATTAACATTTCATTGGACCGCTAGAGATTAAACCCGATGCCAAACGACTCACATAGCATTAACAAGGCACGTCAGCTACCACTGGTTACGATAGACGCGCTGCATAAGGATAGTCTTGCGTGGTTGGGCCTGTATAAGATTAAACCCACTTCGTCTTATGACTAGCTGCCTGCATAGCATTGATCTGGGACACCTGGGAGTCGTCTTTTATGATAACCGGTGTTTCGTACATATGATACATTGCACTGTTTTTGTAGTAGCATTCGTAACTCCATTTTACAACATGATTTCGAGAATCAAACGATATGACAAAGTCCAGATACCATAGTTGGATTTCTAAGGATATGTTAACACTTACACTAAGTAGCAGAAGCAATAAGAAACCCTAAACCAGGATCGCCATGCATGAAACTCGTAATCGTGTAAATTGTATAGAATGAAGAACAGTGTTTGTGTGTACCTTTCACCAATGAACACTGCTGCAACAATATTCATCATGTGCTTGAAGAATATCACAAAGAGGTGGTCAAACAACATCCTTCCTCCATGGTGTATCAATGGGTCAGGTCGAATCACTCAACACTCGAGCAGGACTGTCATTCACTGTCATGCCAAGGCAGTGCTATAATATCTGCATATCATATAGAATGATATGTCCAAACCAAACAATATCATCTGCCTCTGTTTCTATATTTGGTACAACGCAACACACACATGGTGCCCCAAATTATTTCACGGTATTAACAAATCCACGCAATAAAGCACTCCAAAGGTTTTCATGTATTCTTTAAAGTACACCAAATGCATCTTGGTGGATCCTCAAATATTAACTTTAACACTTCAAATTTCATGTTTGTCACCAATGACACCATTCAATAAAGGGGGCTAGACCCACAACCTGCTTAAAAAGAATGACAACATTCAAGACTCGTTAAACATCATCCATGGGTCGAATAATTTTAAGAAATTTTAAGGATGGTTATTCTAGTTTAGTAATATTAGAAATGGGATGAAAATATATTATTTATTCAAAATTTAATGGTTTCTATATTATATTTAAAGTAATTGATGAGTTATTTTTATTTTTTTGTATTAAAATAATTGATTTTGTGGGTAAGAACGGGAGAATCGCGTCATGTTTAGGGATGATATGACGTCATTTGATGCAATTTAGCTAGAATTTTAAAAACCGTAAATGAAAAGTTGTTGGATATGGAGTGGGGCGGAGTGGAGGGGCCCGTGATCCAGAGCGGAAATGCCCACGCGTAGATTTGGTAACCGCCCCAATATCGCCAACGCAAGCTCAAGGCCCACCGACCATAGAGTGGGCCCACAATCCCATGGGTTTGCCGGATTATAGGGCAAACAGATTCTGGGGAAGCAAAGTCCATATTGTAATGATAGAATTGTAATTTTAAGATGTATACTGTTTAATGCAATACATGTGTGTGTATTATATTACAAATGGTTGGGAAAGAGGATTTATAAAGCTACAAAAAAACACGAAAACATACACATGCAGGAAAGTGCGAAGACTCGAACCCGATACCTCCCCGACACCCCACCGGACCCTTTGCCGCTAGGCTAAACCCTGGGGGTCATACATGTGTGTGTTTATATATAACACAGTCGTAGAAAAAGGTTATTCAGAGAAAAAACCAAAAAAGAATGAACCGCAAATGTAAAATCATAAATATAAATTATGTGAATTTGAATCGAAAGGTTTCAAGGTGATAATTTGGTTTGTCATTTGGAAAGCGCCTGTAGTATAAAATAAGTCTAGGATCACTTAAGAGGGTCAATGAGTCGTCTAATGCTGTATAATGTTTTCTTTAATGTTAATAATAATCATCCTTTATCAGCTATTTATTTAGCACTGATAAATGTTGCCCTTCATTGGCGTTTATTAAGTATTCATAAAGGGCACCATGAATAATTTAATTTATACATTTTTAAATAAAATTTATACAACAATGAGTGTATATATTTATATAAATATAGTACACACACACGTATATTAATTTAGACTTATTTATAATTATATACATAATTATAATCACACACACACACACTATAAATACATTAAAAAATGTATTTATAAATATAATATATTAAAATTTATGTTAATAATTATATAAATATATAAGTGAAATATATTTATTTAAGTATATTTATATTAATATATATAAATAAATTTAATTATATATATATATATATATATATATTAATATAAGCGTGGCATTGTGACGTCATTTTGATACAACATTACCACAAATCAGAACAAGGGATGCGCCGACTTTTATCAGTGCTAAACAGAAAACACTGATAAAAGGACGGTCATTATTAACACTAAATTAAAAGCGTTAATAAATCTAACATTTATTTGCGCTAAAAAAAGCACTGATAAAGGTGTACCCTTTATCGCCGTTTTTTAGTGCTGATAAAGGGTAGATTTATCAGCACTATTATTAGCGCTGATAATTTTTTTTAATAAAAAATATTATTAATTTATATAAATCGTTATATTTATATTAAAAAATAATATTTATTTGTATACATTAAATAAAAATGCATGTTTATAATTAATATATATTTTTTAATAATATATATATATATAATGTTTAAAAAAAAGTATTTCTAAGATTATAAATATATATATATATTTAAATAATTATAAGATTATAATAAATTTCATTAAATAATTAACATATTTATTAGATTTATTAGATTTATTATATTTATAATTATATATAAATATTTTTTAAATAATTATAATTATAATTATAATTATAAATAAATAAATATACGTTTCTAATGAATTTGATCAATAAATATATCAATGCGTAAGTATAATTGACGTGCATACATGTTATGTATCCATCATGAATGTTCATTGATACATTACACCCTTCTTATTATTCATGTTGTCCATATATGTTGATTCGTTTTTTTATTATTTATTCTTTACTAGGTATATAATTCATTCATGTTATATCTACGAATCTATTATGTTCTAAAAAATACTTATAATGCGGTTAGTTGGGTGGGTTATCCATTGGGGGGTTATGAACTACCTTTCAGGCATGTGTGCGTGCGGTGTGCGTGTGTTTAATGTAATTGTACCCCCAAACACCTAATATGTAACACCCCAAGCTTCTACGGTACGTTTCTCTTTGAATAATGTGATAGCGTGTGTTGTACGCAACACCGAGTTCTAACACACCATAACCAATCAAACTAACCGTTATGAATAGTAATACCTACTTTTTGAAATTATATATATTTTATATTTTAAAATGGACTTCATTTTTGGATTCGGAATATCGAATTTATCCTACGGTGAAATTTTGGTACTTTTCGGATAACTTTTATATTTTGATGAATAGTGAAAATTACTAAATTTTAATTAAAAAAAACTTTTTTAATCAAAATAATTAATATTGATAAATTATGAATTTGAGTGGTTTTAAAGTATATTTAGAATATATTTTTACCATTTAATTTAATGTTTGTCATTGGACATAATTTCACAATTAAACCAGACATAAACAAGTGTCAATCTTTTGATATTTATTATCTCTTAAAAACACGCTTTTTATTTTAACAACGGGAATTGATTTTAAATTAATTTCTGCCACTTGTGTGTTTTGAATTTGGAAAAATGGATTACATATTTAGAATCAGGATGTCCAAATTATGTAAATAGGTAACTTTTATTTTTACACATTTTGAATAATTACTGCGGTAAATATTTTATTTACCATGGTTAAAGGGTAAATCCGGTAAATAAAGGTTAAAAAATAATATTATAATAATAAAAAATTACCCTAAAACGTGTCCTAACCTTATTGGTGGACACATACCCGACCATGGGCATCCTTGGGTCAATTTGGGGACCCCTTGGAGCTACTTGTATGTGGTAGAGACACATTATATTAATAAAGTTAAAATAAAAATAAAAATGACATAAACTTACATCTTTTAGAAGAACAATTTTTACATAGGGTTATACATGTTGGATTTTCGATTATAAATATCCATTAGAAAGCTAAAAAGATTTCCTACATAATGATATTTTATTTATAATTTTTAGACATCAAATAATTTAAATTATTAATGACACAATAATGATGCAATGTTTACCTCATTAATAAATCATTTAAATAAATAAGATTATAATGATTAAAATATTATCTAAAACCTGTCCAATTCTTATTGGTTGATGTTATTTAGAATATGAGTCATCTTATCTTCGACCTAAATGATTTTTGGACCATTATAAACCGAATATAATTATATTATAAAGTAATACTTTCACTCTTTCCTAAAGAGCCCCTCCTCTCCCTTATAAAAGGAGACCACTTCTATTCATTCCTCACACCTCTCAAGCCACTTGGCTCATCCAAACCCTGACCAAATAAGTTCCCCACATCCCTCTCCTCCTCCTTGAAGCTTCCCCTTAGGCAGAAAGCATTTCAAGAAGTCCTTTGGTTCCAACCAAAGTGAGTTACCTAAATTAAAGGTAACGATTTCTCTTAAATTATTTTCATTTATTTTGCTTCTCCAACCCCCAAACTCTTTTTATTTCCTTTCTTTTGTAACAACACCAGTATCCACAATATACTAGGATGTTGTTATAAGAAGGATTCAAACTACACATACACACAACTCCATCTAATGGATGATGAACATAATGTTTCTGTGGATGACAAACTAACGCCTCACGAAACGATGATTGTTCAAATACATCTTACCACCTCTCATGGTGGCCATTATGATGGCAATGTAATTAAATATGATATTAATGATATATATTCTGTAATTCCATTTTATTTCATACCATTATTCGTTTCATGTTGTATATACATACGATAATTTCATTTGAGGAAGTGCGGACTACCGCCCCCTTAAAATGATATGACTCGTTCATACCACACATGGAACGTATAAAGGATGGTGTTAATGAACTTAAGTAACATATATAAAATATTATATTATACTGGAATATTAATATACCTATGTATCATTTGGATTCGATTATTTTAAAATCAAAATTAAATGGAAGTAGCGTTCGTGCGTACGTACGGACTACCGTCTCCACGAACGCGATGAGATTCATTCTCCATCGTATCCATTCAAGTCTTATTCTCATTTTAGGGTTAAAAATAATGTTAATATCATTCTGATTATGAATAAGATATAATCTATCCATTACAAACATGTCTTACATAACCAAACATTTAAGAAGAACGAATCGATTATCACCCGAAACGATGATAATACTAAGATATTATTAATAAAGCAATGTTAAAAGATCATATATGATATCATATTAATGTATATGATTCTTGTATAATTTAATAACAATTATTTCACCATTATACAGGAGGTTAACCTACCCCAACAAAGGAAAAGTACAAGGTAAGGGTTTATTTCGCAATCTCTTCATTATCCGAGGTTGTTTATACATAATTATCTACTGGGACCTCGTTATCATCCACGTCCATGTTTCTTCAAAATGTATTTCAAAACATTTTTAATATTTAAAAGAATATGGGTTAAAGTCATTTATACCCTTGTTTGACTTTTTATAAGAGGTTTATAAGGGAATCTTTCCGTCGTTTTCCAAACAAGGTGCTTTTTAACCTTTTCGACAGAATTAAGATAAGAATGTTTTTTTTACTTATACGGCGGGTGCAGTTATTTTCCGCCGTTATAAAATCGTCAAAGCTTCCCTTACAAGCTTATAAGAATATTTTCAAGAAAATGTTTTATTTTATATGGCTCTTAAATGATTTCAAAAATAGAAAGAGATATTTCTCTAAAAAGTGTTTTGATTTCATCTATGTCAACATCCTTTGACGGATTTTACGCTTATTTGAAGTTGATTTATTATGATACAAAACTTCTATATTGTATTGAAGGTTTTGTGATATGTTTGACTGTGGATGTGCTATTTTTATACCATTCATAGTTTATGGTGAAATTATTGACATTTCGTATGCTAGTTTTAATACGAATGCTTATGTTATGTTTAAACCTTTTCATATGGGAATGCATTGGACTTAATATGTGACGGGTGGAGCCCGCTATAGCTCCTCGATGCATCGGTAGGTCTCATGAGACAAACTAGTGTCTTGGCACAAGGCCTTGACAAAATCTTATTTGTAGTCTTGGCACGAGGCCTTGACTATGTGGTTATGATAGTCTGGCATTATGCATTCCAACATTATGAAAGTGGTTATTGATTTTTGCATGTGATTATTCGATTAGTAGAATATCCATGTGAATAAGTAAATGACATTATTTCATTTTACTTTTGCCATACTATGTTGAAGTTCAAGTTTAAAAGGCTTTTGTTTTAGTAATTCATTGCCTTAAATGTTTATGCTTATTGTTGAATGTTCCGCTATATTGTTATCCTTACTGGGCACTTGAGCTCACCCCTTTTCTATGTTTTATTTTTCCCTGGATGTGAAGATGTAAGTTATGAATGACCTGCAGGGATATTATGAGGGGATTATAGTGTGGATTGTGGAAACATTATGTTTTTGTAGTAGTTTTTCATTTTATGATGTAATGTAAAACTTATGAATATATCTAGTGTTTCCAAGGCTACTAAACCAATCGGTCTTTCGAGATTTGATCTTTCTTGTGATCATGCCAATGTTATGTAATTAATGCACCGACTTTGGGTAACTGGGGTCGGGGCGTTACAGTTGGTATCAGAGGAAGTTTAGTACAAACCTTGGAAGCTAGATTTAGATAAACTCTGATTAGAGCACGTAATCCTAAGATGAACTTTGAGGATTAGTATAGAAGAACTTCCTAGAATTTTGGTATTGTAGAGATTTTGTGAGTTTTCCGAGCAATACATCCCTGTCTGGATACGAGCAGGTAGAGGCGGCTCTGGCACAGATGTACCTAGGGGTAAAACCCGAAAACACCGCTTTGAGCTAGACTCGAACGGGAACTGGTGCACGACAACGGGCCTTGCTGCACTCTTGGTTACGACACTCCCGGGGGATATGCTTAGGATAACTCTCATTTTCTTTACAAATCATTATGAAGGGTTTATGAGTATATACTTCCTCAAAGAAAACATTTTTATGATTATGGATTATATCCATAAATAGTTCAATTTATGTTAAGTGTTTTATAAGTATGGGATTATGTATTTTGATTCATAAACTGATCTAGTTTATGCCATTGTTTAGAAATGGCGCCTAGTGGAAGAAATGGAAACCGTATCAATGCATGCACTCCATGTAGGGATTGCCCTCCTGCTCAAGATAATTATAGTGGGGCTGGTGATGCAACTGGTGACGATCAGCTAATCACCATACTGGGACAACTTACTCAGGTTATGAATAATAACCTTACCCGTATGGAGCACCCTGATCCGCAGCGTGGAGGATCAATGTTAGATCGATTCATGAGGTAACAACCACCAACGTTCAATGGGAGTACAAATCCCTTAGTAGCTGAGCAATGGATAAATTCCCTAGAGAAAATATTTCAGGCTTTGGGGAGCAGTGAAAGGGAAAAAGTTATCATGGCAGTTTACCGCCTCACTGGAGATGCTGATCAATGGTGGTCATTGATTCAAAACATGAAGGAAGATGATGAAGTATCAAATATGGAATGGAGGGAGTTCAAAGATCTGTTTTTAGAAAAATACTTTCCTCGTGACCATCGAGCGGATATGGAAAGACAATTTCTGAGTCTGAGACAAAAGGAGGATGAGAATGTCACAAAGTATGAGGCTAACTTTACAAGGTTAGCGAGGTATGCTGGAGATTATATTCGCAACCCAAGAAGTAATATTGATCGTTTCTTTGATGGGTTAAAACCATTTCTTCGTCGAGCATTAGTCTCACAATCCTTTTCATCGTACGAAGACATTGTCTCATGTGCTATCAAGACCGAAAAGGAATTCTCTAAGTCTTATGACTTTAAAGCAAAGAAAGAGAAGAAGAGACCTGCTGATCAATCTGGGAATGGAAATAAGGGGAAGAAGGGAAAGGTTGAATATCCATCTTGTGGTAAATGCGGGAAGAAACATCCTGGTACTTGCTTGAAGGGAATGGGAGTCTGTTACAAGTGTGGCGAAAAAGGCCACCAAGCTCGTGATTGCAAGGGGAAGAAGGAAGCTACCAACGTTCAGTGCTACAATTGCAGGGAGATGGGACATTATGCAAATGCATGTCCTAAGCGTCAGGAGAACTTACCTCAGAAAAGGCCAAGGGATCAAGGCCAGACTTATGCTCTCACTACTGCTGAGGTAGAAGCTCCGAAAGACGTGGTGGCAGGTAATTTAATGGTTTCCTCAAGTTTAGAAAATGCATTATTTGATTCTGGATCATCACATTGTTTCATATCTTCCCATTTTGCTAAGAAAATTAGATATTTCCAATTTGATTTAATAAGGGAGTTGTCAGTTAAAACTCCTAAGGGAAGTATCATTGCAACAAAGTTTTGTGAATCATTCCCCATTAGAGCACATAAATTTTCTTTATCTGCTGATCTCATCGTCATACCTATGATTGAGTTTGATATAATCCTCGGTATGGACTGGCTTTCGGACTATGATGCGAAGATTTATTGTAAGAAGAAAGAGGTTACGATTCTTGATGATAATGATAAGGAACACCTTATTTTTAGAGCAGAATCGTCACCACTTAATTCTTATTTAGATCCACCCCCAGTATCTCAACTTAATTCAATTATTGGGGAGGAAGAGAATGAAATAACTGTCGGTGAGGAAAGGAATGTTCAAATAGAGGATGTACCTGTTGTGAAAGAATTTGTAGATGTATTTCCGGAAGATTTACCTGGACATCCTCCAGAACGAGAAGTTGAGTTTTCCATTGATTTGATTCCTGGATCAAGGCCTATATCGAAGACCCCTTATAGAATGGCCACTGTAGAGTTAGTCGAACTAAAGAAACAACTAGAGGAATTGAGTAATAAGGGATTTATTCGCCCTAGTGTTTCTCCATGGGGAGCCCCTGTTCTTTTTGTTAAAAAGAAAGATGGATCTATGAGGTTATATATCGACTACAGGGAGATCAATGCTATAACGATAAAGAACAAGTATCCCCTACCTCGTATTAATGATTTATTTGACCAACCGCATGGAGCTCAATACTTTTCAAAGATTGACCTTCGATCTGGATACCATCAGTTGTGTGTGAAGAAGGAAGACATTCCGAAGACAGCATTTTGAACCAGGTACAGGCATTACGAGTTTACCGTAATGCCGTTTGGATTGACTAATGCACCATCTGTATTCATGGATCTGATGAATAGAGTTTTCAAGGAGTATCTCGATGAATTTGTGGTGGTATTTATTGATGATATCTTGGTATACTCCAAAACCTACGAATATCATGAAAATCACTTGCGCATTATCTTGAAGACTCTGAGGAGGCATGAATTATATGGGAAGTTTAGTAAGTGTGAATTTTGGATTCAGGAGATTTCTTTTCTTGGCCATATTGTCTCTAAAGATGGAATCTCTGTTGACCCTTCTAAGACCAAGGCAATCCAAGAATGGCCAGAACCTACGAGTATAACTGAGGTACGTAGTTTTATTGGTTTGGTAGGTTATTATCGACGTTTCGTCCAGAATTTTGCCCGATTGGCTAACCCATTAACGAAGCTCACACGTAAAGGGGTTAAATTTGTTTGGACAAAAGAGTGTGAAGAATGTTTCGAAGAACTGAAGAAAAGATTAGTCAATGCTCCTATATTGACTCTACCATCGGGGAATGATGGGTTCATTATTTATAGTGATGCATCGAAGAAAGGACTTGGTTGTGTCCTTATGCAGAATGATAGAGTTATTGCCTATGCATCACGACAGTTGAAAATTCATGAACAAAACTATCCTACTCATGATCTCGAGTTAGCAGCTGTGATCTTTGCTTTGAAGATATGGAGGCACTACCTCTATGGTGAAAAATGTGAGATTTATACTGATCACAAGAGTTTGAAGTATATTTTCTCACAAAAAGAACTCAACATGAGGCAAAGGAGATGGCTTGAATTACTCAAGGATTATGATTTCACGATACACTACCACCCGGGGAAAGCAAACAAGGTGGAAGATGCTTTGAGTAGAAAAGACCATGGAGTTTTGAACAATATGAGAATTGAAAGGGATCCAATTTTCATGGATCTAGTGAATATGGACATGGGAATAACCAGGGAAGGCGAAACATCACTTCTTTTTCAAATGGTTGCCAAACCATCTTTAATAGAAAGTATTAAGAGTACTCAGACCGATGATGAAGAATTTAAAAAGAAGATTAAAGCTGTGAATGATGGGAGATTGAGAGACTTTGTGTATGAAGATGGAATTTTGAAATTTGGGAAGAGACTTTGTGTTCCCGATATACCTGATCTAAAAAGGGAATTGCTGGATGATGATCATAGTTACAATTTCTCTATACACCCTGGGAGCACCAAAATGTATAGAGATTTGAAGGAACATTTTTGGTGGGACAACATGAAGAGGGAGATTGCTGATTTTGTGTCAAGATGTATGGTTTGTCAACAAGTGAAAGCTGGAAGGCAACAGCCTGGAGGAGTCATGCAACCTCTTCCCATACCGGAGTGGAAATGGGACAATATTACGATGGAATTTGTCATGGGGCTACCAAAGACTCCTAGAAGGAATGATGCAATATGGGTTATTGTTGATCGTCTTACCAAATCAGCACATTTTCTTGCTATAAGAGAAGATCTACCCCTGGAACGTCTAGCAAGACTATATATTAATGAAGTTGTGAGACTTCATGGAGTACCCCTATCAATTGTTTCTGATCGTGATCCCCGTTTTACTTCATGATTCTGGAAAAGTCTTCAGAAATCCCTGGATACTGAACTTCATTTGAGCACTGCATACCACCCTCAGACAGACGGACAATCAGAACAGACTATTCAAACCTTAGAAGACATGTTGAGATCTTGCTCACTTGACTTTCAGGGTATGTGGGATCAATATTTACCTCTGGTAGAATTTTCCTATAACAATAGCTTCCATTCGAGTATTCAGATGGCACCATATGAAGCGTTATATGGAAAGAGATGTCGTACACCAACCTGTTGGGATGACGTCGGTGAAAGAAAACTTATAGGTCCATAACTGGTGGAGGAAACGATGGAAAAGGTGAAGGTAATCCAAAATCACATCAGAGCAGCTCAAAGTAGGCAGAAGAGCTATGCCGATAATCGAAGGAAGGATTTGAAATTTCAAGTCAGTGATCATGTTTTCCTGAAGGTATCTCCGTGGAAGGGAGTCATATATTTTGGTAAGAAAGGTAAATTGAGTCCCAGGTACATCGGACCTTTCGAAATTCTAGAACGAATTGGGGTTGTAGCTTACCGATTGGCAATGCCGCCAAGTCTCTCCATAGTTCACGATGTGTTCCACGTATCTCTGTTGAGGAAATACATGCCTGACCCAACGCATGTACTCACCTATGAGGAATTAGAACTGGAACCTGATCTGTCTTATTGCGAAGAGCCCGTCAGGATTCTTGATACGAGAGAACAAGTACTGAGAAACCGGATGACGCGTCTGGTAAAAGTTTTGTGGAGAAACCATAAGATGGAAGAGGCAACGTGGGAACCCGAGGAACTTATGATGAAGAACCACCCGAGTCTTTTCATGTGATAATTATTCTAGAAATTTCGAGGACGAAATTATTTGAAGGAGGGGAGAATGTAACACCCCAAGCTTCTACGGTACGCTTCTCTTTGAATAATGTGATAGCGTGTGTTGTACGCAACACCGAGTTCTAACACACCATAACCAATCAAACTAGCCGTTATGAATAGTAATACCTACTTTTTGAAATTATATATATTTTATATTTTAAAATGGACTTCATTTTTGGATTCGGAATATCGAATTTAGCCTAGGGTGAAATTTTGGTACTTTTCGGATAACTTTTATATTTTGATGAATAGTGAAAATTACTAAATTTTAATTAAAAACAACTTTTTTAATCAAAATAATTAATATTGATAAATTATGAATTTGAGTGGTTTTAAAGTATATTTAGAATATATTTTTACCATTTAATTTAATGTTTGTCATTGGACATAATTTCACAATTAAACCAGACATAAACAAGTGTCAATCTTTTGATAGTTATTATCTCTTAAAAACACGCTTTTTATTTTAACAACGAGAATTAATTTTAAATTAATTTCTGACACTTCTGTGTTTTGAATTTGGAAAAATGGATTAAATATTTAGAATCAGGATGTCCAAATTATGTAAATAGGTAACTTTTATTTTTACACATTTTGAATAATTACTGCGGTAAATATTTTATTTACCATGGTTAAAGGGTAAATCCGGTAAATAAGGGTTAAAAAATAATATTATAATAATATAAAATTACCCTAAAACGTGTCCTAACCTTATTGGTGGACACATACCCGACCATGGGCATCCTTGGGTCAATTTGGGGACCCCTTGGAGCCACTTGTATGTGGTAGGGACACATTATATTAATAAAGTTAAAATAAAAATAAAAATGGCATAAGCTTACATCTTTTAGAAGAACAATTTTTACATAGGGTTATATATGTTGGATTTTCGATTATAAATATCCATTAGAAAGATAAAAAGATTTTCTACATAATGATATTTTATTTATAATTTTTAGACATCAAATAATTTAAATTATTAATGACACAATAATGATGCAATGTTTACCTCATTAATAAATCATTTAAATAAATAAGATTATAATGATTAAAATATTATCTAAAACCTGTCCAATTCTTATTGGTTGATGTTATTTATAATATGAGTCATCTTATCTTCGACCTCAATGATTTTTGGACCATTATAAACCGAATATAATTATATTATAAAGTAATACTTTCACTCTTTCCTAAAGAGCCCCTCCTCTCCCTTATAAAAGGAGACCACTTCTACTCATTCATCACACCTCTCAAGCCACTTGGATCATCCAAACCCTGCCCAAATAAGCTCCCCACATCCCTCTCCTACTCCTTGAAGCTTCCCCTTAGGCAGAAAGCATTTCAAGAAGTCCTTTGGTTCCAACCAAAGTGAGTTACCTAAATTAAAGGTAACGATTTCTCTTAAATTATTTTCATTTATTTTGCTTCTCCAACCCCCAAACTCTTTTTATTTCCTTTCTTTTGTAACAACACCAGTATCCACAATATACTAGGATGTTGTTATAAGAAGGATTCAAACTACACATACACACAACTCCATCTAATGGATGATGAACATAATGTTTCTGTGGATGGCAAACTAACGCCTCACGAAACAATGATTGTTCAAATACATCTTACCGCCTCTCATGGTGGCCATTATGATGGAACTGTAATTAAATATGATATTAATGATATATATTCTGTAATTCCATTTTATTTCATACCATTATTCGTTTCATGTTGTATATACATACGATAATTTCATTTGAGGAAGTGCGGACTACCGCCCCCTTAAAATGATATGACTCGTTCATACCACACATGGAACGTATAAAGGATGGTGTTAATGAACTTAAGTAACATATATAAAATATTATATTATACTGGAATAGTAATATACCTATGTATCATTTGGATTCGATTCTTTTAAAATCAAAATTAAATGGAAGTAGCGTTCGTGCGTACGTACGGACTACCGTCTCCACGAACGCGATGAGATTCATTCTCCATCGTATCCATTCAAGTCTTATTCTAATTTTAGGGTTAAAAATAATGTTAATATAATTCTGATTATGAATAAGATATAATCTATCTATTACAAACATGTCTTACATAACCAAACATTTAAGAAGAACGAATCAATTATCACCCGAAACGACGATAATACTAAGATATTATTAATAAAGAAATGTTAAAAGATCATATATGATATAATATTAATGTATATGATTCTTGTATAACTTAATAACAGTTATTTCACCATTATACAGGAGGTTAACCTACCCCAACAAAGGAAAAGTACAAGGTAAGGGTTTATTTCGCAATCTCTTCATTATCCGAGGTTGTTTATACATAATTATCTACTGCGACCTCGTTATCATCCACGTCCATGTTTCTTCAAAATGTATTTCAATACATTTTTAATATTTAAAAGAATATGGGTTAAAGTCATTTATACCCTTGTTTGACTTTTTATAAGAGGTTTATAAGGGAATCTTTCCGTCGTTTTCCAAACAAGGTGCTTTTTAACCTTTTCGACAGAATTAAGATAAGAATGTTTTTTTACTTATACGGCGGGTGCGGTTATTTTCCGCCGTTATAAAATCTTCAAAGCTTCCCTTACAAGCTTATAAGAATATTTTCAAGAAAATGTTTTATTTTATATGGCTCTTAAATGATTTCAAAAATAGAAAGAGATGTTTCTCTAAAAAGTGTTTTGATTTCATCTATGTCAACATCCTTTGACGGATTTTATGCTTATTTGAAGTTGATTTATTATGATACAAAACTTCTATATTGTATTGAAGGTTTTGTGATATGGTTGACTGTGGATGTGCTATTTTTATACCATTCATAGTTTATGGTGAAATTATTGACATTTCGTATGCTAGTTTTAATACGAATGCTTATATTATGTTTAAACCTTTTCATATGGGAATGCATTGGACTTAATATGTGACGGGTGGAGCCCGCTATAGCTCCTCGATGCATCGGTAGGTCTCATGAGACAAACTAGTGTCTTGGCACAAGGCCTTGACAAAATCTTATTTGTAGTCTTGGCACGAGGCCTTGACTATGTGGTTATGATAGTCTGGCATTATGCATTCCAACATTATGAAAGTGGTTATTGATTTTTGCATGTGATTATTCGATTAGTAGAATATCCATGTGAATAAGTAAATGGGATTATTTCATTTTACTTTTGCCATACTATGTTGAAGTTTAAGTTTAAAAGGCTTTTGTTTTAGTAATTCATTGCCTTAAATGTTTATGCTTATTGTTGAATGTTCCACTATATTGTTATCCTTACTGGGCACTTGAGCTCACCCCTTTTCTATGTTTTATTTTTCCCAGGATGTGAAGTTATGAGGGGATTATAGTGTGGATTGTGGAAACATTATGTTGTTGTAGTAGTTTTTCATTTTATGATGTAATGTAAAACTTATGAATATATCTAGTGTTTCCAAGTCTACTAAACCAATCGGTCTTTCGAGATTTGATCTTTCTTGTGATCATGCCAATGTTATGTAATTAATGCACCGACTCTGGGTAATTGGGGTCGGGGCGTTACATAATATATATAATTATAAAATTTGAATTATATATAAATACTTTTTAAATATATTTATTTGTAATTATAATTATAACTATATATATATTTATAGTTATAATTATATACATGTAAATAATTATAAAATTATAACAAATATATTTATTATACTTATAAAGTTATAAATATATATAATTAAATAAATATATTTATAAATATTTATAAATAAATACAAATAATTACAATTATAATTTTATCTCTCTCTCTCTCTATATAAGGTGTTTGGAGGTACAATTACATTAAACACACACCACACGCAAAAGCCGAAAAGACAGTTCATAGCCCCCCCAAGGGATAACTCACCCATTAAGCCTTATTTATAATTATAATTATAAATAAATATAAATGTATTATAATTTTTAATTACAAATAAATATACATTTATTTACTGTTATAATTATAAATAAATAAATATTTATTTAAATAATTATAAATTTATAAAAAATATATTTATTATTCTTATGCAATGTTATATATAATTAAATAAATATATTTATAAATATATACAAATTATTGATAAATAAATACAAATATCTATGATTATAAATATAAATAAATACAAATATATTTAAATAATTATAAAATTATAATAAATATATTAATTATATATATTAATAAAATTATACATATAATAAATATATTTGTTATAATATCATAATTATTTTAAATAAATATATATATATTTATAGTTATAATTATAAATAAATATATATTTTCATTTAAATAATTATAAAATCATAAGAAATATATTTATTATATCTATAATCTTATTAATATATATAATTAATATATTTATTATATAATTTTCTAATATTATAAATATAATAAGTATATTTCTTATAATTTTATAATTATTTAAATGAAAATATATATTTATTTATAATTATATATATATATATATATTTAAATAATTATAATATTATAAAAAATATATTTATTATAATTATAATTTTATTAATATATTTATTATAAATTTATAATTAATATATTTTTATAAATTTATAATTATAAATAAATATATGTTTATTTATAGTTATAATTATATATATATATATCATATATATAATTTTATAAATATATATAATAATATAAATAAATTACTAACGTTATATCTTTATTAGCGTTTTTTAGCACTGATAAAGATGGGTCTTTAGGTAGTTGGGGTTTGGCTTAGTAGTAAGCACCCCGTAATTCTACATGGAAAATGGGGGTTCGAAACCCATTGGGCGCAGGTACTGTAGCAGTACTGTAGTGGCACTGTAGCAGCGGCGGTACTGTAGATCGGCAGGTACTGTAGCGGCGGTAGGACATTGTAGCAGCGAGGATACTGTGTGGTACTGTAGCAGGCAGGTTACTATTCACAGAATGAACATTGGGCAAAAAATTTGGGCCTACGGGCTATGTAATGGGCTACATGCCCACTAGGCCTTCAGGCTATGTAATGAGTCTCCCTCTACCCAGTTAAAAGATGTCTTTGCTTTGATTTAATAGTAAAATGAGGCTTCGACCCCAACCTTTAAAAATAAACAAAGAAAGAAGGATAGATCTTTATCAGCGCTAAAAAAATGCGGATAAAGGTATGTTTTATTAGTACTTTCTATTTTAACGCTGATAAAACATACAATTATTAGTGCTTTTTAACTAGCATTGCTAAAAGTTCCCCTCAATTTTATAAATGAACCCTAACATTCGACTTATTCTCTCGCACACCTCATGCTCTCGCGGAAGCCGACCCTTGTGCTGCCGACGCCACCTCTGCCCAACGCTACCTCTGCCACCGCTGACCCCTCCTCAGCCGCCGAGCTCTACTTCGCCATCGTGAATCCCTCCTCTGTCTCCGCGAACCCCTCCTCTGCCGCGAACCCACCTCCGCCATGAATCCTCGTCTGCCGCGAACCCACCTCCACCGCGCGCTGAACCCCATCTCCTACCGTAAACCCTCCTCCGCCGTGAACCCTTATCCGCCACGAACCCACCTCTAATGTGAACCCCACCTCCGCTACGATCCCCTCCGTAGCCTCCGCTGTTGCCACCGCCGCCGCCAACCTCGACTCCGCCACCACCGGACCCTACTGCTACCGCCAGAGGGGTATTCCATTTTTTTCACATTATTATGAATTCATAATATATAGATATATTTTGGCTTGGTTTTGTTATGTTGAGCCCCATTGTGTCTGCTGATGATATTTATGTGTATCCTTATGATGGATTTTTGTGATGTGATTCATGTTGTACTTATGGGTTAGAGAATTTTCTAAGGGAAATGTGTGTGGTGGAAAGGATGTGATTGTGACGCTTGACTTTGAAAATTTTTATTGGAACAAACATCCTCTGGTTATTTCATGAGGAATCATAGGCTAGATAGTGGGAAGTCATTGGAAATTTCTAGGCCAGTTGAGATTATGCACTGGATAGTCTCCTTAGTCGTACGTATTACCTGGATAGTGGGAGGGTCACTGATGAAATAAGGTTTGAGTGATTCGATTGATGGGATGTGTGACCATTCACCCACCAGTAGTAGGTCCACCATTGCATGTATTTTACATATCCCATTAGTCCCTAAGGCGTTGTCTCATCATATGTATCGTATGTTATTCCATTAAATATTTATTAGAATCTATGTTGTTTATGACTTGGATTGATATGCTTTGATGTATCGATCGTCTTGTGATTTAGTGTTGATATTGAAAAGTATTTTTCCATCTATTTAGTCACATTATTTATGAATACATTTGGTTTTTTTAATTATATTTTACCCTGTTCCTTTATTACCTTTGTGTTGGGTGTGTTAAAGACTTCAATGGATAATGGAATGTTGTTTTCAAAGTACTAGCCTTTATTAAAAATGCCATTGAAAAGTTTTAAACCATGTGTGGGTTTTTTTTCAAAAGAATTATGTTTTAAAGATAGATGAATGAGTTTTGAATTGTCATTGTTTTTGTGAAAATATCTTTATACAATGTTTTATAAATGTGGTGCTTTGAGAAAGTGAATGTTTTATATTTTTCTCATTCCTATATCATATAAATGAAATGAAAACCGATTTTTTATATTACTTTCAAAGTAGTAGTTCTTCTTTCATTTATAAAAGGACTGAATTGGACTCATGGTGGTATCATACTAGCCTTTGGATCATGCACTATATAGTCACATTGGTTAGTATGTAGTCTTTATGTATTATGCACATTTCATCTATTCTTGGCCTTAGAGTTTGATTTGGTTCCATTTTCTTTGGGAAAGAGATAGTTCTTGTGATTATGGTTGTGTCTCGAGTGTCACATGGAGATGGCGGTTGGTCCTTCAGTTTTAGGTAACCATTTGTATCATGTTATGTTTCAACCTCTTTAGAATCTAGATATTTTTTAGTTAATTGTTTAGGGTTTTGGAATGTTATATTAAATGGTCATTTATTGGAAATGACTTTGTTGGAATTTATTATTATTTTATCTTTTTTTATATTCTATTTTTGGATGTTTATGATTGAGTTTATTAGGGTGAAGCCATCCCCAATGGTCATGCATTTCACCCTTGATGCTTATAGTCATCCTGAGAGGATCAAGAATATGCGGGTAAGTTAGGTGGATTTTCTATTTTTTTAAGATTCAACATAGGGTGACTATTGACTTCATTGTAGTGTGAGTAAAAAATGATAGAATAATTGAATTCCATCTATGATTTTGATACATTGTAGATAATAGAATTGGAACTAGGAAAGAGGGATCTATAAAATAATTAGATTTATCATCTAAAGGAGAAATTTGATGATAGGAAATAGTGAAAGGTGTCTCTAAATGTATTTCAATAATTAAAAGGATTAGATTTCATCTAGATTTTCCATCCTACTGTAAATCATATAATAATTCATATGGTTCCCAGCTTGGTTTTTTTTGAAGGTTTATTAATAGAACAAATGGATGTCATGATTATATTCCTTCATAGAGATTTGTTAGAAGATATATACATAGATCAACTGGAATGTTTCATGCTAAATGGAATAGAATGTTCGATTCTAGTCTCAAATGGAGTTTTTATGGGCTTAAGTAGGCACCAAGACAGTGTAATTGGAATTTTGATTCTTTCATTGTAGAATTAATGTTCATGTAGTGTAATGTAAATAATTGATACTATATAAAGGTGTATTATGAAGGGATTTTTTTTCATTTTACTTCTTTATGTGGATAAATTTCTCATAGTTGGATCAATGAAGGAAAGACTAGAAGATCCAAATATTGATTTATCTAGAAGATCTTAAATGAAGGACCTTAGTTCTAGAAAGTGGATATTGGGGATAAATATTGAAAGAGACTTAAAGTCTATAACTTTTTTTTAGCCTTGGTTAATTTTTATATCAATGTTTTGTGTATTTATTTTGTTAAATATTAATATTACCTAATAAAATAGGATGGATATGAATAAAGAATGGATGGATTCCAATCATTTGACAAAATAGTATGATGATGAAGTGAAAGAGTTCATCAAGTTTTCAAAATATCATGCATATGACCCTTCTCAAATCCCTTTTCTATGTTTACATTATTGTTATTCAAGACAAATTAGTCCATAGGAGTTAGAAAAAAAAATTGATCTATCACGGAATAGATTGAAGTTATAAATGTTGGAATAAAAACAGGGAAAACATGAATATAGATAGTGGTTGGGATAACACTACATTTTATGGATCATCTGATATGATTACAAGTGTGAACAACGAAGAAGACTGTATTGAGGATGTTATTACAAATGTGGATGATGATGAAGATCGTATTTAGGAAATGACAAGGACGGTTTAAGATGAGCTTTGTGATTGGTCAAAGTTGTTTGAGAAGTTAAAGAGTTATGAAAAGACGCCATTGTATGCTAGTTGCACTAAATATACAACATTTTCACCTGTACTGAAGCTGTATAAATTGAAAGTAGGCAACAGATGGAGTAACATCAGTTTTATGGAACTATTTTTTCTCTTGAATGACATGCTCCTATAAGATAATGATATTCGAAGCCGAACATACGATGCCAAAAAAATGATATGCTTGATGGACATGAAATTTAAAAGAATAAACATCTGACTGAATGATTGTATACTGTTTTTCAAGGACCAAAAATCACTTAAAGAATGACCAAAGTGTGTTGCTTCTCGATACAAGAAAGATGAATATGGTCCTATGAAAGTTGTATGGTACTTTCCAATCATTACAAGGTTTAGGTGCCTATATGAAAGTGAGGAGATTGAAAACTAATTAATGTGGAACACCGATAAAATAATTAAAGATGAGAAACTATATCACCCAACAAACTCTCCTAAGTAGAAGATAATTGATCATGGGTATCCTGAATTTGGAAATGATCCAAGAAACCTTCATCTTGCATAATCTATATATGGAGTGGATCCTTTTGGTTTTCAAAGAATCACTCACAGTACATTGCTGCTTATGTTGGTAAATTGTAACTTTTCACCGTGGTTATTCATGAAATGAAAATACATCAAGTTATCCATGCTTATATCAGGACTAAAACAACTAGGTAATGATATTGATATTTATTTGGCTCTATTTATTGAGGATTTGAAATTATTGCGGGATTCATGTGTTACATTATATGATGCTTACAGAAATGAAGATTTCACATTGAGAGTCATGTTGTACAGGGCGATAAATTACTTTACTGCTTATGATTTTTTTAGGATATAACATTAAAGAAACTCAAGGGTGTCCCATTTTTGAACAAGGTACATAGTCAATTAGGATGAAACATTCATTGAAAATTGTGTTTCTAGGACATCATAGATTTCTATCCCAATAACACAACGACTGATCTTGGAAGACATCATTTGATGGAATTTTAGAAGAACATACTACACTGTCTTCACTAATAGGTGATCAACTATTTGATAAATTAAAATATGTGGACACTACTTTTGGTAAACCGTTTTCAAAAAACCATAGGAAATCTAGTTAGAAAAAGTGATAGTTTTTTTGAATTACCATACTAGAATTTTCTGTACGTCAATAATTTTCTTGATGATATGCATGTTGAAAAAAATGTATGTGATAGTGTCATCATCACGTTGCTAAATGCACTTGAAAAAACAAAGGATGAAATTAAGGCTAAGTTGGACATGGTTGACATGAGAATAGGAGAAGATTTGTCACCAGTAAAGGGTGAAAAATGAACTTTTCTTCCTCTAACTACTTACACTCTTTCCATACAGTAGAGATATTAGTATTTTATCTTCTTGAATGACGTAATGGTTTCAGAGGGTTATTCAATGAATATCAATAACATCATGTTAATGACCGATTTAATGTTAAAGGGTCTGAAATCACATGACTTCCATGTTTTGATGTAAAATCTAATTCTTATATATTTACATTGAATTTTTCCCAAGAATGTTCATTATACATTAACAAAGCTCTGTTTCTTCTTGAAATCTATATGCAAAAAATTTATAGACCCGAAGAAATTAGTGACTATGGAAAGAGAAATTTTTTGTCATATTATGTGAGTTAGAAATGTTCTTACTGCTAATATTCTTCAATATGATGGTTTATTTTATGGTTCACTTGGTGATAGAGATTCAACTATGTGGTCCTATACACTATAGATGGATATACCCTATTGAACGGTATATGAATATTTTGAAAGGGTATGTCAAAAATCCAAGTTAACCAGAGGATTTTATTTCAGACCAATATATTTTTGAGGAAGTTGTTGAATTCTATACCGAATTCCTATCTAGTGTGGAAAGAATTATTCTACTGAAATCTCATCACACTAGGCATCTTGTGGGTGGAGGAATTTCTAGATGAGATTTTGTCACAATTAATATTACATATCCGGAGCAGACCCACATTTACATTTTTCATAACAGTTTGGAGGTTTCCTCATATGTTGAAACCCACAAAGAATTTCTTAGGAATTTGAAATCAAGGGCTGAAAGACGGATATAAAATACACATAATCAATAGTTTATAGGATGGTTTTAGGACCATATTTTTAAAGAGTCAGATGAAAATTCAAATGAAATTTCAAAACGACTTCGATGGATAGCCGGAGTACCAAGTGTGTATGTATTATCTTATAATGGTTATGTAATTAATGGTTACACATTCTATACAAATGATAACGATGAAGACAGTACCATGAAAAATAGTGGTGTTACACTTGTGGATGAAGCGATGCATGTTTCTGGCGCTAAGGATAGAAATCCAATTTACGCAAATATGTCATACTTTGGCATCATCAAACAAATATTTGAGTTGTATTATACAACATTCTAAGTGACAATTTTTCAATTCAAGTGGGTTGACAACATGAGTGTTGTTAAAATAGATGAATTGGGATTCATGGAAGTTGATTTCAGTAAGAAAGGGTACAAAGATGAACCGTTTATCATGGCATTATATGCAGTAAAAATATTTTATGTTACAGATCCCACAAACCAAAAGTGTTCAATTATTCTGTTATCGACCAAAACCACTGAAGGGTCAGATGAAAATTCAACTAAGGATTACCCTTTCATTGGGACATCACCATCATTTCGTAGCAGTCCCAATATAGATGGCGTTTTGTATGTCAAAGGAGACCATAATGAAGGGATTTGGATAGTCGATAGAGGGCTCAAATCCCTTCATCCTTTTAAAAATAAAAATAGAGTTAAATAGTCAAGTTATATATTTTTTGTAATATACATTGTGTTACCTCATATTATTATCCATTCACCGCTATATTTATGTAATCTAAATTAAATGTTAAACTACTTATGCAGATAATGACTTCTACACGTGCTGGTGCTCCCAATCCCAAGGCACAATAGGCCTCTCATCTTACTACTGCTCGCAGTGCAGAGGAATGAGCTTCTACAAGTGATGGTGCTCCCATTATTGAGGAATAATAGGTTTCTCAACATGCTGCTACTCGTAGTGCAGTTGAATGACCTTATGCACATGCTGGTGCTCTCATTCCTGAGGAATAATAGGTTTCTCAACCTCTTGTTGCTCCCAATGCATAGGTACAATGACTATATGAACACGCTGATGCTACCGCTCCAAAGGAACATATTGATGATGTTGAATCCAGGGAAATGGTAGGTGAAGAAGGACTAACGATGCATAAAAAATAGGAGTACTGTAGTTTGATAGTGTTAGGAAAAACCATTAAGGTGAAAGTCAAAGGCATCAAATATGAGGTTAGATGAAATGCATGGGGCCAACATGTTAACCCCAAAAGACCATGTTTAGTAGTTACATTTGAATCGTCACTTAGAAACACGTGCTGATTGATGTATATTCATGACACCATATTATGTCTGGGATTAATACATTGATGTGGGAAAATATTACGGTAACATTATGACATCATTTTTTTTATTTTACTAAAAAATAAAATAACGAAACATTGAATTACTCTTAATAATCCATTGCAATGTTCATTTATAGTAGATGAATCCCACAAGAAATATGTATTAATGCTTACTAAAATTATTCAGAGAGGATTTCACACAATTATAACAAGACATCATCTTAAATACACTGAAGTGAAAATAAATCCACACCCACTGCTTATCTATGCACACCTGATAACCCAAGAGGCATGGGATGCATTTATTGGACTTTATGTAGATGTTTATTTTTAGGTGTATTGTGGATAGAAATACATTTTTTTTATGTATGTTTATCCATCACTTTGATTGAATTTTTTTTATTTATGAAACAACAATTGAGTGTTGGAAATAAGGAACGATTATAAAAACTAGATTTCCCCTACCATAAAGCAAGGATGGGGTACGTTTCGCTTGAAAAAAATGGTACATATTTTAAATCTATCGTAATACTTTTACATGATATGAAACAACACCATAATTTTTCTCCTCTATTTATATTTAGATTGATGACTCTAAATCCAAATCCACTTCCATATCACTCCATGTGTTATGGGAAGAGGCACATGTAAATAAAGGTGGGATACTAATAGATGAAAACACCTAAAAAGTGTGGGAAACATGTGTGAGTATTACATAATAAAAATTTGTTTTGATTTAAATTTATATTATATAACAAAGACCACTTATGTTACTATATTTTCTTTTCAACATAGTCACAGGAATCAACAAAACCTATACCGGATGAACACATACTATCAATGGACTTAAAGTGGCCAGGACAATATGACTGCGTTAGAGGTTCGAGTTTTGGGGTGAAAACCTGAACATATTTTGAGAAAAAAAAACAATAGGATGATCAAAGTGAAGAAATATAACGAATGAGAGAAAAACTAACTACCCTTGAAGAAAAATTCCAATGGAAGAGATAGATGATGGAAACTTTTATGGGGGGGGGGGGTAATAATCAATACAAGAAAAACCACCATATGGAGATCCTGCCCCACCCCCATCAACTATGAGGTGATCCATTCCCCTCAAAGAGATGTCTTAACCAAGGTAATCAATGTTATAATAAATGTTTATGTGAAATTTGAATCAGATAAACACTGATATCTTTACTTCATTGATATTATACAGAGTGATAATGAATATGATTTATATCTATCAACACCCACCCATCAACTTGTAGTGAGGGCTATAATGTTCAATATCCAAAATGACATGTTACACAGCAGACCACTTCCAACAGGTCATGTGCGAGTGTCGATTAGTGTAACCCATGAGCCGAGCACCGATATACCTATTCCAATTAATGAGGAAGATATAACGACCCTGTCCTTTTACACATATCATTACATGATTTTATGTATAATTAAACATCATATTACAATCCAAGGATTGTAAATTCTAGTGTCTTGGAGGATTAGGTACATAATTAAACATCATAAAAACATATTATTTTTAATCTCCACATTGAGCTTCTAACTTCCATTGTGCTCAAACATCTGTATAAGATAACCTAGGGATAACATGAATAAAGGGATGATCTAAAAAACCCATTAAGGGAATAATCATAAGAATAAATCTTAGCACATGAGTTATAAGGCATGACATAAAGATATAAAAAGGCATGAAACATGATATAAAGAATAATAACATATAAAACATGCTATAATATAGTCATGGAATCATAGAAATTTGGTAAAAACATAAAACATGACTTTATCATGAGTCAAGGTTCATTTCACATAGAGGAGCATGAGTCTAGGCTAACCACCAAGACCGTTGAACACGAAGCACGAGTCAAGGCTAACCACCAAGACCGTTTAACATAATGTCTCATGAGACTAAACTTTACCTAATGCATTGGAGCGATATCTGGGAACACCCATCATAACATGTTCATGAATATGTGTTCCATATGAATAATCATACATAAGTAATTAAGCATAACATAAAGGTTACCCATGGAAAGAAATGGGCATCGCAATCATGTCATAAGGCATTACAAATGGGCATATCATAAAAGTGTTCATGAAAAAAATGGATTTAGAATATACATGGTCATTAATAAGGTAAAATAGTCATATATCATGATAAGTTATGTCAAAATAAATTGATAACATGTAAGAGAGTATTTAATAATCTTTAGAATTAAAACATTTTAGTGTGGTTTAAGAAAAATATTAAAGAGATTTTAAAACAGAATATAGAATAATATTTTATATAAAATAAAAAGTGATCCAAGAAGGTTTTAATAACAAAAAGAGTGATTTTAGAAAAGATATTCTGGATCAAAACATATTATATAGTTCACTTTATGATGGGTAAAAATTTGGAAAGTTCCCTTAAACCAGGCTTTCATATTAAGAAGAATTGAGTAGGGAACCTTTTAAAAACATGTATATCCCTAAAAAAGAAGAAGGAATGGATATTGATACTTTATTTTGGAAGATATAATTTTTTTATAATATTCACATAAAAATAACATAGAATTTCATTTGGGTAAATAGAGATAAAGAATAACTCGATGGAATAATGGAGGTTTGGTATAATCCCTTACCTTAAGTCCGAAGGTGTCCTTTACTTGATATTAATGTCCTGGATAACCGAAATAGATTAATTAATTACTAATTACAGAACATATTCTACAATAATTTTATTTATTATAACTTAATTAAGTTCATTTATGGACTTTTTTATGGGTTAAGATATTCAATTTCATTTCTTGGGAGAGTTAGTTTTCCTTGGTTTTCATGATCAGTTTACTTGTATACATGTACGAAGGGTTGTATAAAGTGGAGCTAATTATCCATAATTGAACCTTTATCTTATTAATGATATTAAAGTGGTTAAATTTATATTATATCATTTTATTTTATGACATGATGATGAATCATTAGATAAATAGTTAATGATAATCATTGGGGTTTATTTTGGCGGTTTTTTGATCACAACGAACTCATTTTGTGTTATAAATTAATATCATGATTAAAAAATGATACTAGAACCTTAAATAAGATATAATACATATATTATAACCTAGTTCAACCATAAAAATAGTTTAATGACCAGACCTTGAAGAAGCTAAAGGAAATTGAAAACTTCGTCATCCTTGAATGTGATAAATTAACACATATCGAACGATGTTTTCATTTTTAGTATAAAAGGAGGGGGAAGGAGAGATGATGATGAATTATTCCATTAGAATAAAAACATTAAAGTATATGTAAGGTAATGGAGTTATCATGCCATTTGGATTAGGGGAGTTGAGGAGAGAAAAAGAAAATAAAGGAACTTGAAAATAAAATAAAAGAATTGGAAAGAGGAATTTACCAGTTGAATATATCCTCTTTGAGAACCTCCTTAGGGAATAAGTTTTGGTATTTTTATGAGACCAAGAGCTCTTGGAAGTGGGTGAGGGGATTGGAAAGATATTTGAGTATAATTTGGAAAAGGAAAAAGTCTTGAGAGGTGCGAGGAGAAGAGGTGGCGAGGGGTGGTATTTATAGTGGAGGAGAGGAGTGTTTTCTCAATATTTAATTCATTAGTCTATTATTTTGTTCAAGACAAGAAAACATGTTGATTATTGAGACTAAAAACAGTAATTATATCATGTGAGTTAGATCCAAATGTTCTTACATCATCCATGGCTTAATGAATAGTGTGTTTAACTTATAATGTATATACACTATAAATTACCATATTTTACTATTCACCAAAAAAAATCAAGTATTTAAAAAAAATCCAAAAAATTCACCCTAACCATTTTTATGTGTATAATTAAAAAATTAAAACCATTTTTTAGTTTTTTTAAATATGAAAATTTTAATTTTTAATTAAAATCATAATTTACTTGAAACTTACAGTTTTTAAAATTAAAACCGCTTTTCTAACACTTTGAAAAATTATTTAAGGTCTCATAAAATTATTTTATAATCATAAAACATAAAAATATTATCTTATGAATAAATTTTATGAAAATAAATTTTCTTTTAATTTATTAAATTAATCGTAAAATTGTAATTAAATATACATGACTTACAAAAATACCAACACTTAATTAATAATTTTTGAAATATTTATTTACTTATAATATGATATAATTATATCATATTGAAACTTATAAGATGGATAAATTTTATTTATACTTTAATTGGTTAGGTTACTATTACATTGGCTGATTTACTATTTATAAGGGCCACATTACTATTCCAAAGGTCAAGTTACTATTTCATCAGTATGTGTTCCTTAACATCTAGAGATACCTTTTATTTTAGTAATTATTCATTTATAATGTTTTTACTATGTTATATATGTAATCTTATGTGATTATACTATAATACATAATTATAAGAAGAAAATTTTGGGTCGTTGCATTACTCCCCCTTATAAAATTTCACCATCAAAATTTCATTTTAAATTCTAGGATGAAAGTAGGTGCAAGTACTTCTCCTTCATCACTTACTCTAGTTCCCATATCACCTCTTAGTACTTATAGTTCCACCATAGTACTTTGAATAGGTGAGTAGTCTTGTTGCGTAGAACTTTATCTCCACGATCCAAGATCTTCACTGGCTATTCCTCGTAAGAAAGATCATTCATTAACTATACCACCTTTGAAGACAATACATGTGAAGGATCTGGTATGTACTTCCTTAAGAGGTATACATGGAATACATCATGTACTTTAAACATGGTAGGTGGAAGTGCTAGTCGATAGTCCACAACTCCGATGTGATCAAGAATCTCGAAGGGGATGATGTAGCTGGGACTTAGCTTTCCTTTCTCCCCAAATATCACAACCTTATTCCATGGAGATATGAGTATGAATACCATGTATCCAACCTTAAACTCAAGGTCTTCTTGATGATTGTTTGTATAGTTCTTTTATTGACTTTGGGATGCCTTGATGTGCTAAAAAATGGTTTTCACCTTATCCACTATTTCTCCAACCATTTAAAGTCCTATCAGATTTTTTTCACAGACCTTATCCTAGTATACCAGTGTCCTATATCTTTTTCTATAAAGGGCTTCATATGAAGACATTTAGATTCTAGAGTGGAAACTATTGTTGTAAGAGAACTCAACCAGAGGCATATGTTGGTCCCATTCCTCCTTTGAAGTCTATAGAACATGTTCTCAACATGTCTTCCATTGTCTGAATAGTTTGACCAAATTGGACATTAGTTTGAGGATGATAAGTTGTAATAAAGTTCAACTCAGTGCTTAGATCATGTTGGAGACTTTTCTAGAACTTTGAGGTGAATCTAGGATCTCGATAGAATACAATTGATAGTGGTAATCCATGAAACCTTACTAACTATTTGATATATATTCATTCAAGTTGATTCAATGAGAAGTCCTCTCAAATTGAGATAAAGTGAGATGTCATTATAAGATGATCCACAATGACCCATATAACATTGTTTCCTCAGGATGTCCTTAGAAGTATAGTGAAAAAGTCAATGGTAATGTTCTCTCACTTCCATGTTGGTATGAGTAGTGGTTGCATCATCCCCTTATAATTTTTTCTCTCATCCTTTACTTGTTGAAATACCAGACACTTTAATGTATATTCAACAATCCACTTCTTCATATTTTCCCACCAATAGTTCTCTTGGAGATCTCGATACATATTTTTACTCCTTGGGTGAATAGAAAAGGTTGAGCTATGTGCATTATTCAGAAGCTCCTTCTTTATCTCTAGATCAGATGGTACACATCATCATGACCCAAATCTTATAACTCCTTCCTCATCAATATTTAACTTAGAGTATTTACCATTCTAATAGCTTTCACCCTTTTCAGAATTTCCTCATCTTTTCTTTGAGTATCCTTTATTTTCTCCATGAGGGATGGTTGAGAAATTATTTGAGAAAGGATTGATTATGTTCCTCCCTTAATTATTACCATTTCTGTACTTTGTATATCTATGAATACTGAATCCTTCTCAATTCTCATCATTGATAAAGATGTGAGATCCTTTCTACTTAGAGCATCCTCTACTTATTTTCCTTACCAGGATGCTAGTGGATTGAGTAGTTATAATTCTTTATGGGATCTAACCATCTTCTCTGGTGAATATTAATCTCTTTCTATGTGAATATATATATTTAATACTCTTGTGATCAATATATATCTCACACTTATCCCCATAGAGATAATTCCGCCATATTTTCAATGCAAAGATCACAAATACCAACTCTATATCATGCATGGGATAGTTTTGCTCATGGATTTTCAACTACCTTGAGGTGTATCCTATCAATTTATCATTTTTCATCAGTATACATACTAATAATTTCTTTGAAGAATCACTTTACTCCACAAAGAGTTCTCCACTTTTTGGGAGTGTGAGTACTAGCGTAGTGATAAGCCTCTTTTTAAGCTCCTTAAAGCTTTCCTCACATTCTTGAGTCTAGAAAAACTTCACTCCCTTCCATGTCAGTTTGGTTATTGGGTTTTACAATCATGATAATTTCTTCAAAACTCATTGGTAATACCCAGCTAGGCCAAGAGAAATATGGATTTCTGTTACAGATGTTGTCCTGGGCCACTCTTCGATTGCCTTTATCTTGGAAGGATCCACAGATCTCCCTTTGTTGGTGATAACATGCCCCAAGAATGATAACTACTCCATCCAAAAATCACAGTTACTATAATTTTTATAAAGTTTATCCCTTTTCAAAGTCTTCATCACAGTATTCAAATTCTCCTTGTGTTCCTCCTTGCTCTTAGAGTATATCAGAATATCATCGATAAAGACTATCAGAAATTTTTTGAGGTAATACCTAAATACTATATTCATTAAATACATGAAAATTTCTAGAGCATTAGTGAGTCCAAAGGGAATCACTATGAACTCATAGTTTCCATAGCTCATTCAAAAGGTAGTCTTGAGAATAACTTCCTTCCTCACCTTGAACTAGTGATATCCCGACCAAAGGTCCACCTTAGAGAAATAACTAGACCCACATAGCTGATAGAACAAGTCATCTATCCATGGTAGGAGATAATTTTTATTTATTGTGATTTATTGAGTTCACGATAATCAATAAAGAGGTGAATTGAACCATACTTCTTTTTAATGAAGAGGACTGGTGCACCCCATGGTGAAGCACTTGGGTGTATAAAACCCTTCTCCATATTATCTTGTAACTACTTATTTAGCTCTTATAGATCTACTGTGACCATTCTATAAGGTGTCTTTTTTTATAGGTAGAGATCCAGGAATAAGATCAATTGATAACTCAACCTCTCAATCAATAGGAAAACCATAAAATTCTTTTGAGAATACATTAGTGTAGTCCCTCACAATGGGCATGTCTTAAAGCATGATTCTATCTTTTTTCTCAATCATTTGGGCAAGATATTATTGATCATAAGGCAACAATATCCACACTTGAGATAATGATTCTTAAGGATATCCATCTTCCTCCTTACACTTGTACAAGATTGGAGGATGATCTGGGATGTGAAGAGTGATATAAATTTCCCGATAGTTGTTGTTGGATTTATATAAAGATAGTGAATACATTCCCAAAATATAATCAAACTCTACCAAATGAAGTATGAAAATATTTTATGGGGGGATCAATCCACAAACATTTAGTAGAGAGGAGTTATAAACCTTTGATTTAATAATTACCCCATTTGTTGTTCTCACAGATAACTCAACCTCTATATTTTGAGGTGTTTTTTGAATAGTTCTACTAAACTTTCAAGATATGAAATAATGTGTAGAACTAAAATCAAAAGCATGTTCACTATTCTTAAATAAATAACCAGTATACCTATCACCAATTCATTTTCTAAATCCACCTAAATAGTAGTGATATCATAATCCCTTCCTTGTTTCCATGGTGGTTGTTATTTATTGCCTTAGACAACCCTTGGAATAGGGCAATGGTTTGCATAATTCTCTTGTTCCTTTCATTTGAAACACTGCACTACTAGCTGAGAATTGATATGAAATTTCCTTTCTTATTCCAAATTAGTGTAATTATTTATATCCCTTTGGTATTTCTTATCCAGATGTCCCATTATTCCACATTTTAAGCAATTCATAGTTCTATTTAGATAGTTCCCATGACACTTATTCCCATAATATTGACACATGGGATGTTCGATCTTTTTTCCATCATGGGATTTATTTTCTGAATCACCCATATTTGACTCCATTTTCCTCTTTTTTTCATTGGGCCCATGAGACCACTGAGAGTCTCCGATCTCTATTTCAACCTTGAGGGAACAATGGTCAATCTGTTCATAACTGCTGAAGTCTCGAATCACTAATTCTTTTCATATACTTGGCTTTAGTCTGCTAAATAAGCGATACACCTTGCTTTTAGTATTCATGACAAATCCTGAGGTGTATCTTTCAAGCCTTGTAAATTTTTCTTCATACACTCTAATAGAATCTTATTTCTTTTTCTTAATTATGAGGAACTCTATTTCCATCTTGAGATGGAGGGTTCAAGGAAAATATTTATTAAAAAACATTTTCTTGAATTCGTCCCAATCCATGGAATCAATTTCCTCCTTGGACTTCGTATTTTTGATCAGTGACTACCATTGATCAGTTTCCCCATAAAAAAAGTAGACCGTCAGTACATATTTATCTTCTTCTGAGCATTGGAGGGTGGAAAATATATTTTAAATGGAGTTAATACACTATTCCATGAGGAGGGGATCAGAAGATCCACTAAACATGGGATTCCTTTTCCACATGATGGATTCGACAAAAACTTACACTTTTCTTAGAGACGGAGGGATTTCCACACAATTCAAGTTATTATTCATAACTTGACCCGACTGATCCAATACTTTCATAAATTTTTGAGCTCCCATTCCCATCATATTTGGCATTTTATTAAGGAAATCATCACATTCCCTATCACATTGATTTTTGGAATGTGTTCTTCTATTTATAGCTATTAACTAAGAAAAATAAAGTTCAATTAGGGGGATTTAATACTTAACTAATAAACATAAAAAGAAAACATTAAACATATAAGGATAAAATCTTAAAGGAAAAGTATATCCTAACTTGTGATTCCCTAGGTTTTAATCTAGGCTATCCACAATATTTTTCTTAACATATATTCTTATGGTATTTTTTGTTCCCTTAATAATGGTTCGCAATGAGCATATGAATTTACCAAAGCATATCCCCCGGGAGTGTCAAATCCAGTGCACAGTAAGGTATGTTATTATGCACCAGGTTACCTTGAGTTAGGCCCAGAACACCTTATCGGATTTTTTACTCCTAGGTACATTTGTTCCATAACCACATCCACTTGTAGTATCCATACATGGATGCATTTTCTCAATAAACCACTTACTCTATACTTACCAACATTTAGGGATGTTTTCTTATACTTAGTATTATACCTAAGGTTCCTAATCTCCAAAAATAACTAGACCTACCTCCAATACTAACTATAACGACCCTATCCATTTACACATATCATTACACAATTTAATGCATAATTAAACATCATATTATAAGCCAAGGATCGTAAATTCTAGTGTCTTGGAGTATTATGTACATAATTAAACATCATAAAAACATATTTTATTTAATATCCACATTGATCTCCTAAATTTCATTATGCTCAAACCTCTGTATAGGATAACTTGAGGATAACATGAATAAAGTGATGAGCTAAAAATACCCGTAAGAGAATTATCATAAGAATAAATCTGGGAAAATGGGTTAGAAGGTATGACATAATGATATAAAAAAGAATTAAACATGATATAAGGAATCATAACATATAAAACATGGGATAATATAGTCATGGAATCATAATAATGTGGAAAAAAAATAAAATATGACTTTAGAACAAGTCAAGGCTCATTGCACATAGAGGAGCACGAGTTAAGGTTAACCACTAAGACTATTGCACATAGAGCACGAGTCAAGGCTAACCACCAAGATCATTGCACATAAAGTCTCATGAGTCTAAACTTTAACCAATGCATTATAATAATATCTGGGTTAACCCATCATAACATGTTCATAAATATGTGTGCCACTTGAAGAATCATACATAAGGAACCACACATAACATAAAGTTTAACCATGGAAAGAAATGGGTATAATAATCATGTCATAAGGCATTAAAAATGGGCATATTATAAAAGTGTACATGAAAGAATGGATTTAGAACATAAATGAACATTCATAAGGTAAAATAGGCATAGATCATGATATGTTATGTCAAACTAAAGTGATAACATGTAAAATAGTATTTAATAATCTTTAGAATTAAAACATTTTAGTGTGGTTTAAGGAAAATATTAAAGCGATTTTAAAATAGAATATGGAATAATCTTTTATATAAAACTAGAAGTGAACCAATAATTTTTTCATAATAAAAATAGTGATTTTAGAAAATATATGGTGGCTCAAATCAGATTATAGAGTGCTATTTATTATGGGTAAGAATTTGGGAAGTTCCCTTAAAACCAGACTTGCTTATCGAGAATAATTGAGTAGGGAACCTTTTAAAAACATGTATATCCCCAAAAAAGAAGAAGGAATGAATCTTGATAATTGATTTTGGAACATATAAAAAAATTTATAATATTCACATAAAAATAACATATAATTTCATTTGGGTAAATAATGAGAAATAATAACTCGAAGGAATAATGGATGTTCGGGTAGAATCCCTTACCTTAAGTTTGAAGGTGTGATTCACTTGATATTAATGTCCTGGATAACCAAAATAGATTCATTTATTACTAATTAAAGAACCACTTATTAATTAATTTTATTTATTATAACTTAATTAAGTTCATTTATGGCCTTTTTATGGGTTAAGATATTCAATTTCATTGCTTGGGAGTGTTGGTTTTCCTTGGTTTTCATGATTAGTTTACTTGTATACATGTACGCCGGGTTGTGAAAAGTGGGGTTAATTATCCAGAATTGAACCTTTATGTTATTAATAATATTAAAGTGTTTAAATTGATATTATATCATTTGGTTTTATGGCATTAGGATGAATCATTAGATAAATAGTTATGGATAATCGTTTGGGTTTATTTTGGCGGTTTTTTGATCACAACAAACTCATTTTGTGTTATAAATTAATATCATGAGTACAAAATGATTTCAGAAACTTACATAAGATATAATAAATATATTATAACATGTTTCAATCATAAAAATGGTTTCATGACCAGACCTTGAAGAAGATAAAGGAAATTGAAAACTTCGTCATTCTTGAATGTGATAAATTAACACATCTCAGATGATGTTTTCATTTTTAGTATAAAAAGAGGGGGAATGAGAGATGATGATGAATTATTAAATTATAATAAAAAAATTCCATTATATGTAAGGTAATATTGTTATCACACCCTTTGGATGTAGGTATTTGAGGAGAGAAAAATAAAATAAAGCAACTTTAAAAAGAAAATAAAATAATCTGAAATAGGAATTTACCTCTTGAATATATCCTCCTTGAGAGCCTCCTTAGGGAAAAGGTTTTGGTCTTGGAATAAGAAAAAGAGTTAATGGAAATGGGAGAGGGTCTTGGGAATAGATTTTAGTATAATTTGGACAATACACAAGGCTTTAGAGGCATGAGTCGAAGAGGTGTTGATGGGTGATATTTATAGTGGAGGAGGGGAGTGTTTTCTCAGTATTTAATTCATTAGTTTATTATTTTACTCAAGACAAGAAATAATGTTGATTATTGATACTAAAAATGGTAATTATATCATGTGAGTTCAAACCAAAGATGATTACATAATCTATGACTCAATGAATAATGTATTTAACTTATAATGTATATATACCGTAAATTACCATATTTTACTATTCACAAAAAATTCAAGTATTTCAGAAAAATACAGAAAATTAACCCTAACCATTTTTTAATGTGTAGAATTAAAAAATAAATGTCATTTAAAAAAAAATAATTTTCTAAATATTAGAAATTGAATTTTTAATTAAAATCATAATTTACTTGAAAAATACAAATTTAAAAATTAAAACTGCTTTTCTAACACTTTGAAAAATTAATTAAGGTCTCAGAAAATTATTTTATAATAATAAGACATAAAAATATTATTTTATAAATACATTTTATAAAATTAAATTTTATTTTAATTTATTAAATTAATCATATGAATTGTAATTAAATATACATGACTTACAATACACTTAATTAATAATTTTTAAAATATTTATTTACTTATAGTATGATATAATTATATCATATTGACACTTATAAGATGGATAAATTTTATTTATACTTTCATTAGCGAGGTTACTATCACATTGGTCGGTTTATTATTCATAAGGGTCACATTACCATTCCAATGGTCAAGTTACTATTTTTATTAGTACGTGTTCCTTAACTTCTAGAGATACCTTTTATTTCACTCATTCTTCATTTATAAAGTTTGTATTGTGTTATATATGTAATATTATGTGATTATACTATATGAAATAATTATAATATGGTAATTACATTGATAAAACATTAATTCGTTACAGAAGATATTCATACGGTCGAAAAAGATGTTGCATCATTTATCGCATGACTGTCACATATTGTAAAAAACATGTTGATAAGGAGGTATTCATTTCCAATTTATTTTTCAAGATTAATATTTAAAAATTAATGAAAAAAGGTCTAAATTGATGAATGTTATTACAGATGGAAAAATGGAAATGGGTGTGATGAAAGATCGACTCAAAACCATCTAAAGGATTGACCAATTGATCGAAAATATTTATTGAAAACACCATTTCCCCACCTATTCTATATCCACATTTACTATCATTGAAGTTTCATGTTGATACAAATTTAAAAATGTTCGTAATCACATAGTTGATTTTGAAGAAAATACATACGAAGAGAAAGTTCAAGACTTCATTGGTGTTGAGAGTGTAAGTGAAATCCTCGACTATGGTTGGCTAGGAAGCTCAGTTGTAAATGTATACATGAGGTATGTTTTCATGATTTGATTTTCTAAAAGATGATATACTATGTTAATTATGACTAAATATAATTCATATTTTTGGTATTCGTATATATTAAAAACAATTGAAGGGATTTTCCCATGTTTTTTTATACTCATTAGTCCTCACATATCCTCTACCGAACAACCAAAAATAGATACCAAAAAATGATGAAATAGTGGCAGGTCTAATCAAATTTTTTGAATTTTTTTTTTGGATGACAGACTCTATTTAATACCAACGATGTTGGGGTAAAAATCTATAATTTAATCATATAAAATATATTTTCATTTCTTTCATTAATTATTCCTTTTTGTGTTTTTAGGCAGCATTGGATGCTCATTGTGGTAAATTTGGATACTCTAAAGATTTATTTCCTGGATTCAATGCATGGATATCCAACACACCATGCACACATTATGGAATTTTTAATAATTAACACACTACATCCATAATTTTATAACTAAACATCAAGTTATATAATTTATATTATTTTTAATTAGGATTATTTTATGATAGAGAGATGCATCAATATCAGGAAAAACAAGAAATGAGGTTAGGGGATAAGCACGATAAATAAGATAAGTTATACGATTGGAAAAGTATCAGGGTATATATAATAATATTTCACTATCCAAACACATATCAAAACAAATTATTTATTCTCCTAAATGTTTCTGTAGTGTCCGAAACAAACCAATGTAAAATATTACGGTTATTATGTTTGTAAATTTATGAGAGAGATCATATTCCATGAATAAAATATCATCCCTAAAGAGGTATTTTCAAAGATAATTACTATGAAATTTAAAATATTTATTAATACTTTGTGTATTTATATTTTTCTTGTACTACTATGACTTTCGAAAAGACTCATATTCACAAGATGATATAGATGTGATCAGAAACGAATGGGCATCATACTTGATGGAATAATGTACACAAATAGCATGAAGACGTGACTTCCATAGAAGTAGTGGATTGTTTCATAATTATGTTTAATTTACTTATTTTTAGTATTACTCACATAAGAATTGTTTTATTATACAGGTGGATTCCTTTGTTCGAGTCACGATAGTTTTTTCAAACATGCTCATGCTTGTGATAGATTAAACTTCGAGGCTACAACTCAAAATTCAATGAGAAGGTAAAGTTTTTTTAATATACTATGTTTTTCCTCATAATATTATTTGTTCTCTACCGCATTAATATAATCTAAATTAAATGTTTGACTACTCATGAATATAATGTCTTCCACAGACTTATTCTCCCTAAAAACCTTGTCACCCCTTCACTGCTGACATTTATCACTTTCATTCAAAGTAAGTGAAGGGAACTTTAAGGAAAGTGATAAATATTGACAATGTAGTATTACCATATTGAAAAAGAAATCAAATGGAAATCATGGTAATACACGACATGATCGGTATGACTCAATTAATTTTTTAATCATTTTATCTACTATCTGTAATTTAATTTCCTTATCAATTTCATCTAATAATTATTTAGTTTTTTTATAGATCTTTTGGGAAGTCATATTTTCCTTTCAACTATCTTCAATAAGCCAGAAAAGAGAGAACATATTCCTTTCAGATGGACGAGGGAACCCCATGTTGCATGAAATGTAAAGTGAATTGTAAGGATACATACAACAAGGTATTTATCAGTAGTTAAATTACAATTATGAATTACTAAAATATTTTTCATGAAAAGTTTCCTGAATAATGTAGTAATCAGCTGTAGATCAACCAGCCACACCTCAATCTGATACACAGTGTGCTTAGTATGACTCAAAGTGTATGTTTTAAGCTTATAATATTATTTGATCCTTTAATATTCATGTCTTATGAACTATAATTATTTGATCCATGACTCATGATTAATATCTATGATATGTAGGGTATGAATTTATAATGTTAATATATCCTTCTAAGTCTTTATGCTCATGTTATCTTTATATGATCATTGCTATCTTCCTTGTTTAAACTTATTGAGAATCTACAGTAACCATTTATTATTTTTCAAATACTTAGGTTATTAAGAATGGTTTTATAAATGATATTTATAATAATTTTTCTGGTAAAATGAGAGAGACTTATGAACTAGTTCTTTATGTTTCCATGTTTCCAAAAGTAGTAAACCTAAACTATTCTGGCATGTATCATTATGTTATGTAAGGAATATTAATCTAATAAGATGTGATATCTATGTATGAAATGTATAAGTAAATATATTTGGTATCATAGCAACTGACCTACTCAAAATCAATAATAAAGAACAAGTGACCAGTATCACTCAAAGTGTCTCTTTTTATTTAAAATTGACATTACTTTGAGTAAAAAGAACCAGTGACATACTGAAAACTAATAAAATTCATTAGGATTGTTTTTATTCTTTAGTATAGTGATATATAAGTCATTTTTGATGTGTACAAATCTATCACACCTCAATATGATGCCCAGTGTGTCCGGTATGAGTTTAAGTGTGTATTTTTATATTAAATTGATATTAACTTTTTCAAAAAGAAGAAGTCGCATACTAAAAATTGAAAAAAATAGGATTATTTTTATAATTTAAGAAAATTATCCATGAGTCATTTTTGGTGTTTAGGAATCAACCACACATCAATATGATGCACGGTGTGACTGGTATGACTAAAAGTGTCCGTTATTAGTTTAAAATTTTTATTTTAGTTTAAAAACCCCAACTGGTATACTAAAAATTGATAAAACTAATTCATACTATTTTTATACTTTAAGAAAATGATATATAAGTCATTTTTGATGTGAAGGAATTATCTGCACCTCAATCCAACACACGGTGTGACCGATATGACTCAAAGTGCATCTTTTTATTTAAAATTGACATTAATTTAAGTAAAAACAACAAGTGAAATACTGAAAACTAAGAAAATGAATTTGTATTGTTTTTATATTTTAGAAAAATAATATATGAGTCATTTTTGATGTGTAAGAGTCAAATAAACCTCAATATGATGCATGATGTGACCGATATGTCTCAAAGTGTGTCTTTTTATTTAAAATTGATATTAATTTAAGTAAAAATAACAATTAACATACTGAAAATCGAGAAAATGAATTCAGATTGTTTTGATATTTTAGGAAAAATATCCATAAGTCATTTTTGATGTGTAGGAGTCAACCACACCTCAATATGACTTAAGGTGTGACCGGTATGACTCCAAGTGTGTCTTTTTATTTAAAATTGATATTAATTTAAGTAAAAAAGAACAAGTGACCTACTAAAAACCAAGAAAACAAATTCATATTGTTTTGATACTTTAAGAAAATGATACATGAGTCATTTTTGACATGTAGGAATCAAACACACCTCAATATGATGCACGATGTGTCTGATATGACTAAAAGTTCCCGTTATTAGTTTAAAATTTATATTTTAGTTCAAAAAATGTCACTCAATGAAAACCAAGAAAAAATTCTCTGATTGTCTTGATAATTTAGGAAAATGATTAATAATTAATTTTTGATGTATATGAAGCAGTCTTAGGTCAAAACGACACACGATGCAACCAGTATGACTCATAATGCATGTTTATAGTTTAAAATTGACATTTTAGTTCAGAAAAAACAATTGGCATACTGAAAACCAAGAAAACACATTCATATTGTTTTGATACTTCATAAAAAATATCTATAAGTAATTTTTGACATATAACAATCAGCCACACCTCAATATTATGCACGGTGTGACCGGTATGACTCTAATCATTTCTTCTTATCTAAATTGACATTAATTTAAGTAAAAAGAACAAATGACACACTTAAAACCAAGATAAAACATTCATATTGTTTTTTATATTTTAGGAAAACCATACATGAGTTATTTTTGAAGTGTAAGAGTCAACCTCACCTCAATATGATGCACTGTGTGATCGGTATGAATCTAAGTGTGTCTTTTTATATAAAATTGACATTAATTTAAGTAAAAAGAACATGTGACATACTGAAAACCAATAAAATGCATTCAGAATATTTTAATACTTTATAAAAATGATCCATGATTCATTTTTGATGTTTAAAAATCAATAAAACCTCAATACGACGTGCAGTGTGACTAATATGACTAAAAGTGTCCATTATCAGTTTAAAATCAATATTTTAGTTCAAAACATGTCATTCAATGAAAACCTAGAAAACATGCTCCGATTGTATTGATAATTTAGGAAACTAATTCATAATTCATTTGTGATGTGTATGAAGTAGACTCATGTCAAACTAATGAACAATGCGATCAGTATGAATCATAATGCGCGTTTCTAGTTTGAAATGACATTTTAGTAAAAAAACAAAACTAGCATATTGAAAACAAATAAAACACATCGGATTGTTTTTATACTTTAGAAAAATGATCCATCAGTAATTTGTGATAGGTAGAAATTAGTCTCACCTCAATCCGATGCACGGTGTGACCGATATAACTCCAAATGTGTCATTATTTAAAATTGACATTAATTTTAGTAAAAGAACAAGTGGCATAATCAAAACTGAGTAAACACATTCAGATTGTTTTGATATTTTATGAAAAAGATCCATAATTTATTTATGACATATAGAAATCAAACCCACCTCAGTAGAATTAATGGTGTGACTGGTATAACTCCAAATGTGTTTTTTATTAAATATTGACATTTTATTAATTTATTCTTTTATATTAATTTTTAATTTATATCTTTATAGTATTACTAACATAATATCCGTTTTCTTATATAGGTAGAATATTTTTATCCAGTTTAGACGATTTGTTCAGTAACTAATACCATGGGAGAACATTTTTTAGAGTGGATTATAGGTGTCAAAAGATAAAATATTAATGTTTGTTGGATAATTATAAATGTAATTATAAAAAATATTGTTTGAAATATAAATAGTAGTTTTTTTTTGTATATACCATGGGTGGAAATTTTTCTATTCATGATTTCAATTAAATGTATATAGAATTATTTCAAATTACAGGTTATATATAACATTGTTTGAAATTACAAGTTTTTGCTAGGTGTGCTATTATATTAATAGCACATTGCAGCCAACTAGGCATTTATCATTTCTAAAAAATCACTGATAAAGGGGGTACTTTATTAGTTATTTTTTTAGCATGGATAAAGGCCCCCCTTTATCAATGTTGTGATTAACAATGCCTTTTAGCACTTTTAAAATCCCATTTTCATGCTGTTAAAGGGAATATGTGTAGTAGTGCAACCTGAAATGATCACAATATGAAAAAAGAAAAATAGTAATGAAAAAATGGAGGGTCACTATATATATGCATACAAAATATGTATGTGTGTGTGTGTGGATGCATGCATTTGTGTGTGTGTGTGGTGGTGGTGGTGGGGGGGGGGGTGCATGTATGTATATATACATATGTATATGTGCATATACTCATACATATACAGACACTTACATATATGCATGTATGTGTATACACACATACACATGCATATATATGTATATATGTCTATTCATGTGTATGAATATGTACGTGTACGTATATGCATGTATCTACATGAGCATGCATGCATGTGTGTGTCCACACATGTTTGTATGTGAGTATGTATGTGTATACATGTATGTGCATGTATGTATGTATTTGTACATGTATATATGTGCATTCATGTGCATGTGTGTGTGTTCATGTATATGCATGTTTATGTGTATGTATGTGACTTTTTTGTATGTATGTGTATGTATATGTATGTGTATGTATGTATGTGTATCTGTGTGTGTTATGTATGTATGTACTATAGGTTATAGGCACAAAGACAGTGTGTGATGGGTAATGCCCAACTTCTCTTTTTGTCATGATCGATGATAAATCCGAGATTTTACAAGACGATGAACGCCGTAATCAATAGAATTGAATAAAAAAACAGACAAGGGATAGAATGCTGGAACCAAGCACATGATCATCACATATTATTTATAATTAATTTAATAAATTAAACAATTACCTTTCTTGAATTATTTCTTCATTGATAGATCTGACAAAAGATCTGCATTGTAGCATCGTTGCATTATATGAATCAAGAACAGATTCCCTCTTGTGGTGATAGATAGGTGTTCCATAAATCTTTGAATGTTGTTTAGAAATATCCAGGTGCTAGAACGATAGATCTCATCACTTGAATCATTCTCCTTTGTTCGCCATGAGAATTATTTCCAAATCATTCTCATTGTTCTCTTGAGACTCGAGAGTGGGATGTAGAGGAATATCGCTCTCCATTCTTGGGATCGCTCTTGAAGAAGGGATATCTCTAGGGCTCGAGAGAATTCTTCGAATTTGTTGTGCACAACAAATGAATTGTATTAATGAAAAATAATATAATTGGGTTTAAATACCACTAGGGTTTAGAAATAAATATTTTCACTAGTTTACTTTAATATTTATTTAATATCTTACAGCACCCCATACAAAAATAATAATAATAATATTATTTCCTCAATACATGCTTAACTTACAAATTAAATTAAATATTATTTAATCAAATAATATTCAATATATATTATTTCTCACCAGACCTAAAAAATCAGTCCGACATTCCTCCACAATATTTATCAGGCCTTGATTAATGAATATTTTTTTAATAAATAAATATCACTACATTATTAGTAAATAAATAAATAAATATTATATTTATTAAATAGAAAATAAATATTAATTAAATATCCCGCTCACATAATATTCTCTTGATTTTTTTTTGTTAAAAGGGAATTCCACTGTGTGGCCTTTTCGAACCCTCCACACGAGGGAACCCCCCTCCCCACGAAGGGGTCACTCCGGAGAGAGCCCCAACTGAGAAGGAGTCGTTGCCAACCGAGATGGCAGAGCGTCCCAGAGGGTGACAACCCGACATCGATGGTCTGTCAAGAGATCCGTCAGGGATTGGGCCACACCTCATTTTTCTCGCCCAGATGTGCCCAAGCGACCCGACAAGGTGGGTGGATCCCAGGGGAGAGGCTCGCCCCGAAAGCGGACTCCCATGATTCGAACCCTGAACCTCCCAAAGAACAGCGTGGATGTGCCACTCACCTTCACCACCACACCACCACCAACGTGGCACATAATATTCTCTTGAATAACAGGTGACAGAATATATGTGATCAAGCATACATGAATAATTATTATATCATGTGTGAGAATAATATTTATTCAACTTGTTAAATAATAAATAATAACATATTATTTAACTGAGATTCTGGACACACTTAGTGTGTGAACCTCTAGGCATCTTTTTTAGTGCAATTAGGTGAAGAATCCTAAAGTTCAAGGTTAGCATTTAGAAATATGCCAAGTCACCCATAGAGAAAAAAAGTTAATGTCGCAATGACATTATACCTCATATATATGTTTAATGTGTAATATAACCCCTTTAATGTGATATCTCTAATCAAGGAAGTTGCATGACGGTGCCATCAACCTATGTGCTCAATGTATATATTTTTTTACTTCCAGAAAATTGAACTTGCCTATAGAACACCATGGTCATGGATTTATTTAGGCTATATCATTTCCATCAAAGGGCCTGAGATAGAAACTTCCATTAAATATCATAAGGGAAAAATCATTTATCGCATTATTCATTAATGAAATATTACTCGTGACACACCCAACATATCCTACCTCATTGTGAATATATGCCATCACAGTTTTCATCAATACAGCAAAGTACATGACTCGTAATACTCATTAATAATAATCTTAAAGTCTAAGTATCAATACACTCATCTTCAGATAGAAGTATCTAAGGGTGTACACCATGAGAAGGTGCCTCAATATCATACGAGTATCTACCTTTGATAGCCTATATCATTTGTGTCCCTCAAATGATATCATTCGACTATAGAACATATATTTTAGAATAGGGTTTTAGTACTTCTGGGTTCTAATCATAGCGGAGAACTGTTATGACCTTTTAGTGCGACAACTACTCTTAAGAAATTATCACATACTATATATGTTACGTAGAATAATAATTATTACATGATAAGAAGTTTATTAATAATCAAAAACTATGAATGAATGTTATCATAAAGTACACAAAAGTTGGTTCTAGGGCACAAAATCCGACATTTATATGTGTGTGTGTGTGTATGTGCATGTATGTATATATATATATATGTGTGTGTAGATGTATATGTATGTATGTATATATGTAAATGTTTTCATATATAGGTATGTATTTATTTATATCTATATATATATGTATCTATATGTGTATATACACATATATATATATGTATGTATGTGTACAGATGTTGTTGAACCCACTTTTTGTGTGAGTTGTATTTGTTGTCAATGGTTGTTATTGGTTTTCAATGAAATATAAATATTTCATTAATGTCAATATGTTGAATAAGATATAAATAAGAATCTATTGGAAAGTTCGGTTGAAGTATCCAATCCTGGTAACAAAGTTGTTGTAGCTTGGATAGAAGATGAAAGAATAAAGGAATCACTCAAGTCTTATTCTCTTAAGAAATTTCTTTGAAAACTTTGAGTTTACAATTGTGATGATTGGAATACTGTTCTTAAAGTCCAGAACATGTTCTAAAGGAGTTTGGTTTGAGAACATTGTTTACAAAATTTTGAAGAAAATTTGAGAAGAAGAGTAATTAAAGAAGTCCATACAATATAAATATTATTACATGAGGAGTTATTTGATGGTTATGAAATAATATTTGGTGAATCATTATTGAGAGTGTCTTAGTGATTATACTTAATTTTTTCTAAGTAATTATTGGGCGGCCTTATACAAAAAATGGTTCAACCATATAATCCACAAGAGCCAACTCAATTAGCCTTATTGAGGGATCAAGCTAATTCACAAGGGAAATCCATCCTGAGTAGATCGCATGGCGGCATGGGTGATCAAGCGCCTTCATGGGAAGATAGGTGTGCACATGGAGGTGCATAGGTGCGAACAAGTATGTGCATGGAGGTTCCATAACCACTGAGCGAGGCACCATGATGACATGTACAATGTGTGTGGTGTAGTTTTGAGAGTATACCCCCAGCTACTCACATCTACCAAGCTTTTGAAACACATAATAATATATGACAATGCTCGATAGACTAAAGAAGTGATGTGTGATCGCAAAGACATACTACTGTTCACCCATATTAAAATGACATTATTATATCACATCCATCCAATCATTACAGATCCAACGACTCTCTAGACTCCACATCTTCACCTTCAAACTTCAAATCTTGATGATTTTTGAAATTCTATAAGTTTTTCATGCAATGAAGTCGTTGCCCTTAATCGTGCTGAGATTGAGTTTATAATGAATACTCAAGATAAATAATAATTTAAATCTTTACATATGGATTCTATGATATGAATGCGATTAGGATTTCAAATAATATGCTTCTTCCAAGGATGATACAAAGTTATAACCTACATAAGGGTAACCTACATATAAGGGTACCTGTGTAAGGGTTTGTTATGTAAAGGTAACATTGGTTTTTACCTTTTTTTGGGGGTTTTGTGAAGGAAAGGACACCATGTATTTCGGTATCATGAATATATCAATATAGAAACCCACATTTGTCGAATATTTGAATGTCAAGATATTTAGTGATATTAAAATCATCACTGAAATGACATATTTTCCATGTTTTTGAGTCAGTGAATGATAATGAATGAGAGGTAGTGGGACCTCTCTATAAATACTGATGGACCAGAGAGGAAAACACTACCATCATTCGTCTTTGAGAGAGAACTCATTTTTATAGTGAAACATAGATTCTCTACACTTCCACTATAGAAAGGGAATAAGTTTCATCAAAGAACTCTTTTCTTTTGTAGAGAAGATGATATTGTAGCCTCTTGACTTGTGAATACCATAATCAGAAGTTTCACAAAGAAATGGTTCAATGAAGCTTTCCAGGTTGGTTCAAAGGTACTTTCACGAAGTATAACTTTCATGATATATGAATCATCTATTATAGTTTGCACATAATGAGTAATAAGAAACCATTCATTCATTTTCACAAATAATATTAGAAATCTAATATCTATACTGGTTTTCAAGAAGTGGTTATTTGAGAAGGACACATACTTTGTTAAATAAAGAAGAATTGAAAAATGTGGGTTCATGCATTAAAATAGTCTTACCACATGCATGAATATTTAAATGCATAAAAAATTAATGAATGTTAAATATTCTTAAATAATTGTAAATAAAATAATAAAAATAATAAATTTTTATGTTCTAGAGTTCATGAATATTAAAATCCAATGCAATGCTTTCATGAAGAATATTTGGATTGATTGAAATAAATTGAGATTGTGTAAGATATTTCATTCATAAAATATTATTTAAGTTGTGTGCATAACCTGAACACATTTAAGTGAGTTCGGGACTTCATCAGACTGAAAGAGGAATTGCCTAATATTTTTTTCACTAAGTAAAATGATCATTCACTGGTGATCAAATATCAAAGGAGCATAATTATTGAATAATTTTCACCATAAGAAGGTTACAAATATGAAGTGTGATAGAAATTATCATTTTGTCTAAATTTTCATAAGAAGAGGTACCATAAAAAGTAGGGAGTACCTGATGAAGAAGAAACATCGGATGGATCAATAGTGAATCAGCCAAAGAAAATAAGAAGGGATCAATTATATATCATATGGAGTTTCCTCATCAAGTGGTGATCATAGGAATATGGAATATAAGTATTGAACATACAAGTACCATATTGAATAAAAGGTGTTGGAAAAAGTAGTAGCACTTGAACATGTACTTGATGATCAAGAAGAAGAAAATTTCATCCAAATATTGGACAAAGCTTTTGTTATCACTTGCTATCAGATGAACTGAGTGAAGAAGAAGGAATTGAATGAAATATAACTAAGTGTATCATCATCGGCCGAACATATCATATGAAGGATAGGATAGATTGGTTTTAGAAAAAGGAAGAAGAATAATAAAAGTTGATTTCCTATTGTTTTCAAGTAAAAAAGTAAATAATAATGAAGATAAGAATCAAACAACACCATGAAATCCATCAGAAGTCTCAATAGGTGGAAGATTTTCTTGGTGTTATAAAGTATCTCTTGAAGAAGTTAGAGATTGTCTATAGAGGAAGTATAAAAAACAAGTGATAAGATGCTATTTAGACTTGGTCATCACTAGTATATGGATTTAAGAATACTCTATTATCCCCCTCTTAAAGTATAGGGAATCACACTTAGGCTAAGGATTATTTTCTATCTACACCACTAAACTTTTTATCACATTATAGTAGAGAATCTATGTACTGTTCATCACATTACATGCTAAGGGATATCTACTCTTATTGACTAATGAACCTTGTAAAAATATCATGTTTCATAATTTACCCACTTTAATATACTTGGATATAATAAGGAAAATAGAATAAGAGAATCAAGATCCTAACAGGTCTAAGAGGTAAAATGGATAACAATTATAAAAGTTTAAAGAAGATCCAAACACAGATTCACCTCATCTTAGTATTGAGTATATCCTGAAGTGGTCCTCTTAAGTGGTATCAAAGGAAATTTTTACCTCTATTTGATTCTCTATGTTGTAGTTATTCTCTTTTGAATATTTGAGTTTATTTCTCGTGTTAACAATGAAGTGAAGTTTTAGTGAAGATCCAATTATCTATTAATAGACTCATATATCTATTAAGACCATGATGAACAAGAGATATAAATATAAAATAAATATGAATAAGTTATACATATTTCCTAAAGAAAAGTAAGTATAAATTTCGTTATTCCACGTTAAAAAATAAGACAAATCAGTCTTGGAAAGTGAAGAACAAGTGGCTCAAATTTTTACCAAGGTGATAGACAATATTTCCACCGCATGTGAGTCTAGAATGTTATGTGATCACGTGGTCTGTAAAAATTCTTATATAGACTTCCCTAAATAAGAATAACCTATCATAAGTGGTGATGATGATTAATCTAAAACTTCTCAAGATATATTGGTTAGTGGATTGAGAGATATTCTACATTTCACTTATAAAGAAACAATCTCTCTTGTTTGTGGATTATTTAAAAAATATATAGGATGATATCACCCAATTAGAAGTAAAATAAGATAATATGGATAAAGATTTTAAATAAAAATTTATATCATGTATAAAGATGTATAAATAGGTTAGATCCTTTAAATAAATAAAGCTATATCTTGAAATAAGTTCCTCAAAATTTGAAAGAAAACTGCTCAAGGATGTTGAAGATAAATATGGAGTCAATAAGACTCTAGAATAAAAAATCCATGCACTTAAAGAAAGGTTAAAAAATATCATTGATGTATAGGATTTAAAATTAGAAGTAAAATACAAGAAAATCATGGAACTTGACTCTTTATTAAAAAACAAAATTAAGCTACATGAAGAGGAAGTTTAAAGAGTAAAAAATTTTGTGAAGAAAAGGTGATTATGATTTAATATTAGAAAAGCACCCTCAATATGAATTTTCTATAATTGGAAGTTAAGTTAGCTAAGATTTAAAAAGAACATATTGATACTTAACAAAATAAATAAAAAATTGATGTTGTTATAAAATGAACATTAGAGGATTACAAGGTTAAAATACATACCAAATGTGATAAGAAGATCATGACCTCATTAAGTGATCTATCTCAAGCAGTTGTGAAGAAAGAGGTACCATCCATATCATTTTTTAATAATGTTTATAAATTTGTTTTCATGAATAGTGGAGGCTGGGAAACAAAATTTATACAAATATGGATGGATAAAATGATAAAAATTTAACCACCATGGTTATGGTGGATAATAAAAGGAATGTGCAAGGTGGTTCCCAATGAAGACCCCAATAAGTTGTAAAGAAGGCCCACAAACAATATATAAAAGAAATAAGAAGATTAAGGTTTGTTGGTAAATGTTGGTTATAAAAAGGATTCAGGAATTATGAATTGTATTTTTGGAATATTACTTTAAATAAAAATGAAAAAAGGAAGCCGATGGAAAGGTTGATCAAGCTAGAGATGAAGAAGAAACATACACAGTGTAAGAAACATATGAAAACTTCTAACAATTTTGGAAGGTTTGAAAATAAATGTGATGTTGGAAAAGATAGTGGTCATATGAATGGTACATTGTCATCTCAAAATGTATCCAAATATATTAAGAAAATAATTCCATAGAATAAGGTTAATAAAGAAAAATCATCCTTGGAAATTAATCCAAAATTTGTTGTAAAAAATTATCCCAAGAAGATATTAGGGAAAAAAGTGAGAAGACCTTAGATTCCAAATCCAATTAGTTGAAGAAAAGTGCTACATCCAAAAGAAAAAATAATAAGGATGAAACTCAGAAGAATACATGTGGAAAATCTAAAATTTCTTCTAAAGTTTTTAATGAAATGTTAGTTATTTGGATATAAGATTTGGAAAGAATGAGGAAAATAGAAGAAACACAAGAAAAGGATAATGAAAAATGAAAATAAAAGATTCCACTTAAAGGTAAATAATTTCTATGTGTGAGGTGAAACATGGATGGAAATAATCCCAAATTTTTTTCTATAATAATTCCAACATAATAAATTTTTTTAGAGAAGATAAAAGTTTCATCAGGTGATACAAGTGCTTTAAAAGATTTTGTGAAGTGAAATTTCACACAAAAAAAAATTGAAGAAATGATAATATCCAAAAATAGCCAATAGAAATTGAAATTTATATTTTAAATTGTGAATAATGGAGTAAATGGTGTAAATTTGTTGATAAAATCATCTCAACCATTTTATTCACATTAAGAAGCAAGAAATAACCACCTTATTTCCTTAAACATTGAGTTTTGAATTTGTTCTTTCAAAACATGGAATTGAAAGTGAAACATAATCTTTGGGGGATAACCTGAGATAATGGATGTATGTGAAACTTTTTTTATCTAAGATAAAGACGTTTCTATCTTGGAATTTTTACTATATTGGTTCACTGCAGATTTTATGAAAGGAAAATCTTTAGTGAAGATGTAGAAATTGTTTGCAAATCCACATAAAAAAGATCCATTTTGGTGATTTCTCAATATAAGTACCTAAAGAATATTTTTTTGAAGAGATTATTTGTTATGAATATCACAAGGAACGTATTATTGAGGGGGATAAATTTTTAGAATATTGAAGAATCCACCACAATCATTATCCCATGAAAATATAATTATTTTGGAATGTTCATAAAGATCATGTCATTAGTAAAGGTATTTTTTTCTTAATCTCCAATCCTTGGTTAATCTAGATAAAAATATTTATAAAAAAGGGGAGAAATTGAATTAGGAAATGACATAAGAAAAGTGGAATTATGATATTTCTCCAAGGATAATTATCCTTCTTGGTATACAAGAATGTTTTTAATCTGTTTGTTAAACTATGTGCAGGAGTATCGAGTTGATATTTTTACAAAAATTTCATATATCAATTAGTATTTTCATCCTAGAATAAAATTGGAAAATCCTTGAAGAAAAATTTAAGAGTTTTAATTCTATATGGTATCAAGATCAATTGGTAATGGGAATCATTGTTATCTAAATCAAATCCTCTTATTTTATACATCACGCATGGATCACATAAAATTATAGTGAAATGATGGATGACACATTGATTAAGAAAGACCTGATACCATTTTCCTATGAAATTTTTATTTTTTTCAATAATTGGGAGATAAAGTTAAATAATTTTTTGGAAAATTAAAGGGGATACATATTTACATAATCATTTGGAAATAACTTTTAAGTTATTACCAACAAATAAAAAGGGGGATATTTTTTAACCCACTTTGTGTGCGAGTTATATTTTTTGTTAATGGTTGTTATTGGTTATCAATGAAATATAAATATTTAATTAATTTTTAATATTTTGAAGAATTTATAAATAATAAGATACTGTAAAATTTTATTGAAGTATCTAAGACTGGAAACAAAGTAGATATAGCTTGGATGGAAGATGAAAGAAGAAAGGAAGTAGTTAAGTAATACTCTATTAAGAAAGTTCTTTGAAGACTTTGAGTTTAAAATTGTGATGATTGGTGTGTTATTATTAAATTCTAGAACACGTGATGAAGGAGTTTTGTGTGAGAGAATTATTTAAAACACATTGAAGAATATTTTAGAAGAATAAGAATTAAATAATTCCATGAAATATAAATATAATTACATGAGAATTTATTTGAAGGTCATGCAAGAATATATAGTAAATCATTATCGAGAGTGGCTTGGTGATTATAGTTAGTTTATACTAAGTAATTATTTTTTAGACTTATATAAAAAATGTTCCAACTATACAAGACACAAGGGCTAGATCAATCAACCTTATTACAGGAGAAAGATCAACTAGAAAGGAGAGCCAGCCCAAATAGCTCATATAGTGGCATGGGTGAGTGAGCTCCAACATGGGAAGACATGTGTGCACATGGAGGTGAACAGGTGTGAATAGTTTTGTGTATGGAGGTTCCATAACCACCATGTGAGGTGGAATGATGGCATGAACAATGTGTGTGGTGTGGTTCCAGGAGTGGACTCTGGGCCATTCGCATCTATTGAGATTTTGGAACATAAAGTAATATAGGTAAGTACTCAACCGAATGAAGAAAAAATGTGGGATCTTGGATCTATGCTAAAATTCACTTGTATTAAAATGATGCAGTTATATTATAGCAAACCTACTTTTCTTACATTACTATTAAATCATTTTAAAGATAACCAATATAATAGTGTTACAAAACCAAGATCCAAAGGTCTAGTGTCTTGGGAAAATTAGGAAGAAACAAAAATTTACATAATAAAACTTAAAAATTATTTAATTCCTTATTATATAGATTCTTAGTGGCCCTTTTTTTCTCCTTATTACAAGTAATCACTTGAGGATATACATCAAAGAAAAAGGTGATCAAAAATCCCAATAAGAGGATAGATAATGTAATGACCCAAAGTTTCATTAATGGAAAATCCCTCTTGATATTATTAAATGTCTCTTTATATAAAATGTTTTTATAAAATGTCAAATTCAATGGTTTTATGATAAGAATTGTGATCGTTACTTTTATAGCCATTGAATAGTGATCACATGATTATTATAAATATAGGGATTTAACATATCCAATTTTAATTAGACAAAGGAAGCGATGGCCTCATCCAGTAGAATTGCCCCATACGAAGCCCATTTATCGGATCTTGGAAAAGAGGTGGAGTCCTTGGGCTTCTCTCTTAACCAAGCCCAAGCTGAGCTTCACTATTTCAAGCTCGAACGGGACCGTCTACGGGAGAAGTGGAAGTTGATAGAAATTACCACTCGAGCAATGTTATCCGAGCCACCCCAAGAGTCTGTCACCATCACACACCTTACCCTTAGGTCTTATGCAGCTGTTTTAAGGGGTTATGTAACTAATCGATAGTACTATGTTCATCTACATTATTTTTTTATATAATAATGAATATAATTTCTTGTCATTATTGATATATTGTAAATAGTTTTTAAAGTACAAATGGTGTTTTTAGTTATTACTTAATTAAGAAATATATTTTATTAAATTAAGGGATTTTTGAATTAAATAATATTTTAATAAAATAATATTGTTATTATTAAATTAATTTTTATTAAATATAAATGATTTTATAATTTTATGAATGCAATTAAATTTTTTATTAAGGTTTGAAAGCCATTTTTGTCAAAACCCGTGAATTTTCGATAAATGTCGGTTTTTATTTTAAAAGTGAAAATTCACATATTTAGAAAATTATTTAGATAAAATAAATGTTATTTTTGGAATCAGGACGTCAAAATTATCCAACGGTGAATTTTTCATAATTTTATGAGACAGTCAAATTTTTGGGTAAACATTAAATACCGTTTAAATATATAATGTGTTTTATGACATCATAATGACCCAATAGTGATGTAATAAAATAATATAATCTTTATGTTCGGCCAATATATGTTTTAAAATTAAAATAATTTGATTTTGGGTTTGTTTGACTTACTTTTCAAAGCATTAATGGACCCCTCAAGACTTATTCAACACTTTGCCTTTTTAAATTAATTTCCATGGGAGTGTGACTCACCTCCACATAAGCAACCTTATTATTTTAAGAAGTTCTGACTTTGTCTTTATAAAATATTTTTTTCCTCTTCCCTTTTCCAAAAACCATGGGATGGTTTGTGGTTTGGATTAATTTAATATAAGGGGTCCCAAACCTAAATAATAAATAATTCCGTCACCTTTCCTATATAAACCCACCCAAGCTCCCACTTCCTCCTCACTCAAAGCCTTTGAAGTTCGTCTAACCTCTTCCATACTCTCTCTAGAATCCTCTAAAGGTTACCCAAGCTCCCAAGAAGCCTCTCACAAGCCTATCTCTTGCCTTTGGAAGCACACTTCCAAGTAAGGGTTTTTTCTTCCTTTCTCATTTTTGTCCAATTTTCTTTAAGTTGTTTTGCCATTTTAATTTCAATTATAAATGTTGGGGTATGGTTTCAAACCTCCCTCATACTACCCTCTTTATGTTTGAATAATGGGAGACCATTTCTCTCTCATTAAAATCCTCCCATGTACACCCGTTACTATGCTGAAATTCTGAAAGGAACTTCTCTCTCCTCTTTTACATTCAAGCAATACTTTTATATCATGAATCTAAATTCCATTACAATTGTTGGGACATTTATCTATATGACATCCTTACTGTACATTACATGTAAATATGATGAGGAAACCCTTTCTCTCTCATCAACCTTTTTTATGAATTCTTATGTCACGCCGTTACGCTGCCGAAATCGCACTGATTTTCTAAGCCAATGTCATTGTGTAGTGAATACCATGCCCATTTCTCCTTCAAGGGTATTCACCTTTATGCACATTTACTTATTGATTTTATAGTTTCATGTATGAATTACAAATTACTTTATCATGGAATACATGATTATGTTTTATGAATCCATGTTTTATGATCCATGTGGCACACTTATGCATGAAATGAAATGTTTAAGATGGGTGCGCCCTTATAGTGCTCCAATGCGTTGGGTAAAGTATAGTATCATGATACATAATGTGCAATAAGTTTTGAATCATTCTAATTCAAGTGCAACGAGGGTTTACTCGTGATTTATGTGCAATGAGTATTTACTCATGCTCCATGTGCAATGAGCCTTGGCTCATGCTAATTCCATGTTAAGTGTTGTTGCCACATTTCCATGTTATGATTATCATGATTTATCATGCCTTTATATTAATGTTTCTTTTATGCTCTATTGATATGCCTATTGTCTAACATGTATTGTACTCCTCATTTTATTACATGTGTAATCCCTTACTGGGCTTTATAGCTCACCCTTTTCTTATGCATGTCCTCAAGTTATCCCATGAAATGCTAAGTACGAAGGAATGTAGTGGTCATGTAAAGGAAGTTTTCAATAAATATGTTGTATTTCATGTTTTAAGTTTTTATGTAATGATCCTAATCCCCAAAGACACTAAACCTCTCGATATTCTTTGTTGTATCAAGTGATGTTTTATGTAATAAATCATGTTTAAGTTGTAATAAAAAGCAGGGTTTTCATAGTTGGTATCAGAGGATAGGTTTAGTTATTTTTGGCATTAGGAAACCCTAGTAAAGCACTAGAGACAATACTATGTATAATAAAAATATCCCTAAGTTTTGGTAAGTACTGAGTAAGTGGTTTATCAGACAAATACATCCCTGTCTGGATACGAGCAGGTAGAGGCTGCTCTGGCACAGATGTATCCTAGGGGAAAAACCCGAAAACACCATTTTGAGCTAGACTCGAACGGGAACTGGTGCATGACAACGGGCCTTGCCGCAATCTTGGTTACGACACACTCGAGGGATATGTTTTGATAAATTCAAAGCTTAGTATGAACCCTTATTAAGGGAATTAAAAAAAATTCCCCTAAGAATATATGTTAGAAAGTAGATCATGAAAATCCTAGATTAAATCCTATAGACTCATGAGTTAAGGAAATGAAAGTTTATTTATAAGTCATCAAATTTTTTGTTTGGATTACCCTTTATGTGTAACCCCTAACTTTCCTTTTATTCCAGCCAATGGACGGTAATAGGAGGACTCGGGCTAACAACCGTTGTGAAGACCAGTGTGATGACTGTACTAATGAGATGCCAAATCTAATGGGAGCGGGAATCGAAAACACTGTCATGCTTCTCTCTCAGATAACTCAAGTTTTGAATAGAAACACAGGTCAAGAGGAACGTTCAACCCCCCTAATAAAGAACAAGTCACTATCGAGAGCTTCATGAGACAAAGGCCTCCTAATTCTAGTGGATCATCCGATCCCACGATCGCTGAACAATAGATCAACTCTATTGAAAAGATATTCTCTATCCTCTAATGTTTTGAACAAGAGAAGGTTATTCTAGCGGCTTATCGTATGGAGGGTGAAGCTGATCAATGGTGGAAGTTGATCAAAAATACGAAGCCTGAGGACGAGATCGAGGCGTTGGAATGGAAGGAATTACAAAAGATGTTTTTCGATAAATATTTTCCATGCACCCTCCAGCTTAAGATGTAAAGGGACTTCCTTTCCCTCAAGAAAAAAGATAAAGAAACTGTTGGAGCGTATGAGGAAAACTTCACGAGGCTTGCACAATACGCTTCTAGCTTTGTCGTTACCCCCGAATGCAAGGTTGACCGCTTCTTTGGTGGGCTGAAGCCTAGCTTGCGGAAAACATTAACGATCCGTGACTTCGACAGCTATGAGGAAATTGTCCGATGTGCCCTTAAGGTCGAAATGGAGATCGGGGAATCACAGGGGTATCATGGGGACAAGAAGCATAAGGTGGACTTCAATGCTGGTGGTCTGATGGATAAATCCAATGGTTCTAAGAAGATCCAGCACCCCACTTTCCAAAAGTGTGGAAAGAAGCACCCTGGAAATTGCCTTAAAGGGATGAGAAAATGCTTCAGGTGTGGAAGAGAAGGGCACCTAGCTATTAACTGTCAGCAAGAAGGACACACGACTGCGAAAGAGGAGAGGAATGCTCCGTTCGAACCTCAACACGTTGTTCAATGCTACAAATTCAAAGAACCGGGTCATTTTGAAAATCAGTGCCCCAATCCAAGGGTTTTCGGAGGCAACCAACAACCTCCAAGACAGAAAGGAAGAGATTTTTCCATCACTTCTACTGAAGTGAACCCCGAAAACAAAGTGGTGATAGGTACGCTAGTTATTCATTCAAGAATAGTGAACGTAATTTTTGATTCAGGTTCTACGCATTCTTTTATATCTCGAAAGTTTAGTAGAACAATCTCAACACCACCACAAATCATGGAAGTAAAGATGTCGATGAGTATGGAAAATGGGGCAATCATTGCATCCCATGAATATAAGTCCTCCCCTGTTATAATCTGTGGATTGAATTTCCCATCGAATCTCATCATACTCCCTCTGGTGGAATTTGATGCAATTATTGGCATGGATTGGCTTTCCTTATATAGAGCCAACATAAATTGTCGGGAGAGGGAAATCACACTCCATATAGAGAATCAACCCCCAATTCATTACAAGTTTCAGGAGGAAGATAAATATCCTTTAGCTCCATCATCTCATGCGTGGATATTACTGCCTTATGAGCATGCATATCGGGCTCAGATGATTGAGTCCAAGGAAGAAACCATCCTTGAAGAAATGCCTATTGTGAGGGAATTCGCAGAAGTGTTTCCCGATGAACTGCATGGTCTTCCTCCTAGAAGAGATGCTGAGTTATCAATTGAACTTATACCTGGGGCACTACCAATATCCAAGACTTTGTATATAATGGCTGTTGTAGAGCTTGAAGAGCTGAAGAAACAAGTATAGAAGAATCTAGATAAAGGGTTTATACGCCCAAGTGCTTCACCATGGGGTGCATCAGTCCTCTTCGTCATGAAGAAGGATGGGTCAATTCGGCTTTGCATCGATTATCGTGAAATTAAAAAAATCATGATAAATAACAAGCATCCTCTCCCAAGATTCGATGACTTGTTTGATCAGCTGCGTGGAGCACAATACTTCTCCAAGGTGGATTTGCGGTCGGGATATTATCAAGTAAGGGTGAAGAAGGAAGATGTCCCCAAGACTGCTTTTTGTACAAGGTACAGGCACTATGAATTCATAGTAATGACTTTCGGACTCACCAATGCTCCAACAATATTCATGGACTTGATGAATAGAGTATTTAGAGATTACCTTGAAAATTTTTTGGTAGTATTTATAGATGATATTCTAATATAATCCAAAACCAAGGAGGATCATGAGGAGCATTTAAAAACTGTACTAGAGACTTTGCGCAAGGAGAAGCTCTATGAAAAGTACAGAAAGTGTGAGTTCTGGTTGAAGGAGGTCTCATTCTTGGGCCATATCATCACAAGCAATGAGATATCTGTGGACCCCTCTAAAACAGATGCAATTGAGGGATGGCTGAGGCCAACATCGGTAACGGATATCCGTTGCTTCTTGGGGTTAGCTGGATATTATCGACGATTTGTGAGAAATTTCTCACGATTTTCCAACCCTCTTACCAAGCTAACTTGAAAGGGATTAAAGTTTTCTTGGTGTGACGAATGAAAATAAAGCTTCAAGGAGTTGAAAAGGAGGCTTATCACTGCACCCGTGCTCACTTTACCCACAAGTGGGGAGATTTTTGTGGTATTCAGTGATGCTTCGAAGGTCTTAGGATGTGTGCTGATGCAGAATGATAAAGTGATATCTTATGCCTCAAGGCAGTTGAAAATCCATGAGAGAAACTATCCAACGCATTATCTGGAGTTGGCAGCGGTGATCTTTGCCTTGAAAATCTGGCGGCATTATCTCTATGGAGAGAAATGTGAGATATATACTGACCACAAGAGTCTTAAATATATATTCACACAGAAAGAGCTTAATATGAACCAGAGAAGATGGATAGAGCTCATCAAGGATTATGACTGTTCAATCCATTACCACCCTGGGAAAGCGGACAAGGTGGAAGATGCCCTAAGTAGAAAGGATCCAACGATTCTATCAATGATGAGAATTGAGAAGGATCCAATCTTCTTAGACTTGATGAAGATGGACATGGGAATCATAAAGAAGGTAACATCATCAATCCTTTCACAAATGATTGCTCAACCATCTATTTTGGAAAGGTTAAAGGGTGCTCAAAAGGATGATGTGGGAATTCAGAAAAAAGTGGAAGCTATCGAAAAAGGGAAATCCTCGGAGTTTAATGTTAATGAATAAGGAATTGTGCGGTTTGGGAAACGACTATGTGTTCCATCAAGTCCGGAGCTGAAGAAGGAACTTTTGGATGATGCACATAGTTCAAATTTCTCTATTCACCCAGGGAGCACAAAGATGTATCGATATCTCCGAGAAAACTTTTGGTGGGATAATATGAAGAAGAAGATCGCTGAATATAAATCAAAGTGCCTGGTGTGTCAGCATGTGAAGGCAGAGAGGCAGAAGTCTAAGGGGACGATGAAACCATTTCCGATACCAAAATGGAAATGGGAGAACATCACCATGGACTTTGTCACCGGACTTCCAAGGACATCCAAAGGCAACAATGTAATCTGGGTTGTTGTGGATCGTCTTACAAAGACTGCACAATTCATTGCTATTTGGGAGGATTTCTCTTTGGATCAACTGGAACGAATATATATCAGGGATGTGCTATGGTTGCATGGAGTACCACTATCTATTGTGTTTGACTGAGATCCAAGATTCACCTCTAAGTTTTGGAAGAGTCTTAAACATGCTCTGAATACTGAACTGAACTTCAGTATGGCCTATCATCCTCAAACTGATGGCCAATCCGAGTGGACTATCCAAACACTTGAGGATATGTTGAGAGCATGCTCAATGGACTTTAAAGGAGGATGGGATCAACATCTTCCTCTGGTTGAGTTCTATTATAATAACAGTTTCCACTCAAGCATCTAAATGGAACCATATGAAGCCCTGTATTGGAAAAGGTACAGAACACTGGAATTTTGGGATGAGGTCGGTGAACGTAAGCTGCTTGGACCAGAAATAGTCGTGGAAATGGTGGAGAAGGTGAAAACTATTCAGCAACATATCAAGGTAGCCCAGAGTCGACAGAAGAGTTATACAGATACTCGTCGATGAGACCTTGAGTTTAAAGTTGGAGACATGGGTTTTCTACATATATCTCAGTGGAAGAAGGTCATGAGGTTTGGAAATAAAGGGAAGTTAAGTCTAAGGTACATCGGCCCCTTCGAGATTCTTGATCATGTTGGGGCTGTGGCCTATCGACTAGCACTTCCACCTACCATGGCCAAGGTTCATGATATATTTAATGTATCCCTCTTAAGGAAGTACATACCAGACCCTTCACATGTACTCTCTTTTGAGGTGGTACAATTGGAAGATGATCTTTCTTATGAGGAGCAACCAGTGAAGATCTTAGATCGTAGAGAAAAAGTTATACGAAATAAAACAATGCCCCTCGTTAAGGTGTTGTAGAGAAACCACAAGTTTGAAGAAGAAACTTGGGAATCAGAGGATATGATGAAGCTGAGTTACCCACATTTTTTTTAGTGTGGGAAAAGGAAAATTACGAGGGTGAAATTTCTTAAGGGGGGAATATTGTAACGACCCAAAGTTTCATTAATGGAAAATCCCTCTTGATCTTATTAAATGTCTCTTTATATAAAATGTTTTTATAAAATGTCAACTTCATTGGTTTTATGATAAGAATTGCGACCGTTACTTTTATAGTCGTTGAACAGTGATCACATGATTAGTATAAATATAGGGCTTTAACACATCCAATTTTACTTAGAAAAAGGAAGCGATGGCCTCATCCAGTAGAATTTCCCCATACGAAGCCCATTTATCGAAGCTCAGAAAAGAGGTGGCATCCTTGGGCTTCGCTCTTGACCAAGCCCAAGCTGAGCTTCACCATGTCAAGCTCGAACGGGACCGTCTACGGGAGAAGTGGAAGTTGATAGAAATTACCACTTGAGCGATGTTATCCGAGCCACCCCAAGAGTCTGTCACCATCGCACACCATACCCTTAGGTCTTATGCGGCTGTTTTAAGGGGTTATGTAACTAATCGATAGTACTATGTTCATGTACATTATTTTTTATATAATAATGAATATAATTTCTTGTCATTATTGATACATTGTAAATAGTTTTTAAAGTACAAATGGTGTTTTTAGTTATTATTTAATTAAGAAATATATTTTATTAAATTAAGGTATTTTTGAATTAAATAATATTTTTATAAAATAATATTGTTATTATTAAATTAATTTTTATTAAATATAAATGATCTTATAATTTTATGAATGCAATTAAATTTTTTATTAAGGTTTGAAATCCATTTCTGTCAAAACCCGTGAATTTTTTATAAAAGTCAGTTTTTATTTTAAAAGTGAAAATTCACATATTTATAAAATTATTTAGATAAAATAAGTGTTATTTTTGGAATCAGGACGTCGAAATTATCCAACGGTGAAATTTTCATAATTTTCTGAGACAGTCAAATTTTGGGAAAAAATTAAATACCGTTTAAATATATAATGTATTTTATGACATCATAATGAACCAATAGTGATGTAATAAAATAAAATAATCTTTATGTTCGGCCAATATATGTTTTAACATTAAAATAATGTGATTTTGGGTTTTTTTGACTTACTGTTCAAAGCATTAATGGACCGCTCAAGACGTATTCAACACTTTGCCTTTTTAAATTAATTTCAATGGGAGTGTGACTCACCTCCACATAAGCAACCTTTTTATTTTAAGAAGTTAGGACTTTGGCTTTATAAAATATTATTTTACTATTCCCTTTTCCAAAAACCATGGGCAAAAACCATGGGATGGTTTTTGGTTTGGATTAATTTAATATAAGGGGTCCCAAACCTAAATAATAAAGAATTCCCTCACCTTTACTATATAAACCCACCCAAGATCCAACTTCCTCCCCAATCAAAGCCTTTTGAGTTCATCCAAACTCTACCCTAATCTCTATATAATCCTCCCAAGGTGCCCCAAGCTCCCAAGTGGCCTCTCACAAGCCTCTCTCTAGCCTTTGGAAGCACACTTCCAAGTAAGGGTTTTTTCTTCCTTTCTCATTTTTGTCCAATTTTCTTTAGGTTGTTTTGCCCTATTAATTTCAATTATAAATGTTGGGGTATGGTTTCTCACCTCCCTCATACTTCCCTATTTATGTTTGAATGATGGGAGACCCTTTATCTCTCATTAAAATCCTCCCATGTACACCCGTTACTATGTCGAAATTCTGAAAGGAACTTCTCTCTCCTCTTTTACATTCAAGCAATACTTTTATATCATAAATCTAAATTCCATTACAATTGTTGGGACATGTATCTATATGACCTCCTTACTATCCATTACATGTAAATATTATGAGTAACCCCTTTCTATCTCATCATCCTTTTTTATGAATTCTTATGTCACGCCGTTACGCTGCCGAAATCGCACCGATTTTCTAAGCCAATGTCATTGTGTAGTGAATACCATGCCCATTTCTCCATCAAGTGTATTCACCTTTATGCACATTTACTTATTGATTGTAAAGTTTCATGTATGAATTCCACATTCCTTTATCGTGGAATAAATTATTATGTTTTATGAATCTATGTTTTATGATCCATGTGGCACACTTATGCATGAAATGAAATGTTTAAGAAGGGTGCTCCCTTATAGCGCTCCAATACATTGAGTAATGTATAGTATCATGATACGTCATGTTCAATTAGTGTTGACTCATTCTAATTCAATTGAAATGAGGGTTTACTTGTGCTTTATGTGAAATTAGGATTTACTCATGCTCCATGTGCAATGAGCCTTGGCTCATGCTAATTCCATGTTAAGTGTTGTTGCCACATTTCCATGTTATGATTATCATTCATTATCATGCCTTTATATTAATGTTTCTTTTATGATCTATTGATATGCCTATTGTCTAACATGTATTTTAGTCCTCATTTTATTCCATGTGTACTCTCTTACTGGGCTTTATAGCTCACCCTTTTCTTATGCATGTCCTCAGGTTATCCCATGCAATGCTAAGTACGAATAAATGTAGTGGTCATGTAAAGGAAGTTTTCAATAAAGATGTTGTATTTCATGTTTTATGTTTTTATGTAATGATCCTAAGCCCCAAAGACACTAAACCTCTTGATCTTCTTTGTTGTATCAAGTGAAGTTTTATGTAATAAATCATGTTTAAGTTGTAATAAAAAGTAGGGTTGTCATAGATAAGAACATGAATCAATATAACATGGGTGAGAATAATAATAATCATCATAACATAATCATGGGATAATAATAATAATAATGATATTAATAATTACATAAAATAATTGAATGTGGAAATTCATAAAAATGAAACATCATATCTTAGTGGCCAACTATCATGCATAGTTGTGAACAAAGCTAGCATCAAGTTCACGCATAACATATGTGCATAATCATAACATCCTCATTGTGAAAAAGGCTATCACAATGTTAATTTATATTTCACATTATATCATGATATACATCACATGAGCCAATGCATTGGAGTGCTATATAATTCCGGTCACATCCGTCACATCATAATATTTACATAATCATACATGCCACATAGAATGTATAACAATATTTTCCATAAAATAACCCATGGAATGGAAATTGGTATATTGAGAATTGAATAAAGAATAATTTTATAGATAAATATCGGGGTTCCCAAAATAAAAAGGGAATAACATACTTGGTATAATAATTGTCAATCTTGAGTGAAGATGAAACAATATCAAGAGGAGTAAAAGATGTGTTTTTAGAAATAACAGTTCTTTTGGAAAAATCATTGCATTTAACATAAAATAATATTGGAATAATTTATATACTATAATATAAAAGGAGAGGAAAAATAAATTATATTTTATGAAATATTAAAGAACATTCACACTAAAATTTGGAATGAAATAGGAATAACCCAATGAAAGGAAATAGGGATCGAGAATCCCCTTACCTTATGTTCGAATGATTTATTCACTTTAATGTACTAGATTTTCTAATTAGATTCATTAATTAATAAAGAAATAATATATTATACATGTATTTTATTCATTATAATTTAATTAAGTTCTTTTATGTCTATTTTTGTGAGTTATAGTGTTCAATTTCATCTTTTGGGAGTGTTTGTTTTCTTGGTTTTCATGATCGGTTCCCTTGTATACATGTGTGGAAGATAATGTAAAATGGGGATAATCATCCAGAATTTATATTATATGTTATTAATTAACTTAAATAAGTTTAATTTGTATTATATATTTTTTCCAGATATGAGGATGATTCATTTGATAAAATGTTAATGATAACCGTTTAGATTAATTTGGCGGTTTTTTCAATCACAACGACCTCATTTTGTTTTATTATTTAATATTATGTATATAAATTAGCTCCAGAACATAAAAAAGGTTATAATATAATTTTTAATATATTTTTTCAACCATTATATTTGTTTTAATACCAGCCTTGAATGTGGTAAAGGAAAATAAAAAATTTTATCTTTGAAGGCGATAAAACAACACCTCATGAATGGTGTTTCTATTTTTAGAATAAAAGGGAGAGGGGAAGAGGTTTAATGATAGATTATACCATTAACATAATAAAATTATAGTATATATAATATAATGGAGTTATAATTCCACATTTATATGGATATATGAGGATATTATAAGAAAATAAAATAAAAATGAAAATAAATTAAAAGAAAAGAAAGAGTATTTTACCTCTTGAATTCCTCTCCTTGAGAACCTCCTAAGGGAGATTGGTTTTGGTATTTTTTTGAGAATAAAGGAACCTGAACGTGATGAATATGATTTGGAAGAGGATTGGGGGAAAATTGGAAAATATTCAAGGCTTTGTATGTGTGGGTAGAAGGGGTGGTGAGGGGTGATATTTATAGTGGAGGAGAGGAGTGTTTTTTGATTATTTTATTCATTAGTTTATTATTTTGGATCAAGACTTTGAATAGTTTTAACCTTATCACTAAATATATTAATATAATGAAGGAGTGTTTAATATCCCAGGCTTACATCAACTATACATCATTTATGAATCAATAATTCATGTATTTGTTAAATACCGTAAATTACCACATTTCACTATTCACTAAAAAAATCTACTATTTTAAAAAAATCCAAAAAATTAACCCTAAAAATTTTCTGACATGTAGAATTAAGAAATAAACTCCATTTTAAGAAAATATTTTTCTAAGTATGATAAATTTATTTTTTAATTAAAATAATCATTTATTATAAAAATACCAATTTTAAAATTATAACCAATTTTATGACACTTTAAAAAATTACTTAAGGTCTCATAAAATTATCTTATAATCATAAGAAAGAAAAATAATAATTTATGAATACAATTTATGAAGATAAATTTTCTTTTAAATCATTATATTAATTATAAAATTGTAATTAAATATATATAACTTAAAAAAATACCAACACTTAATTTATCATTTCTAAAATGTTTATTTACTAATACCCAAAAATAAATATATCATTTTTTTAATTCATAAGATACTTATTTTTATTTAAACTTTCCTAGATGGGGTTACTATTATATTTTCTAGATTACTATTCCTAATGACCACATTACTATTCCAAAGTTCATGTTATTACTCTATTGGTATAGGTTCCTTAACTTCTAGAAATACCTCTTATTCCATCGATTTTTTATTTATAAAGTTTATATTGTGTCCTATATATGATATTATGTGATTTACACTACATGTAATAATTATAGGAAGGTAATTTCCATTCATAATATAAGGACCCAACCTTAAAACATTACTTAATCTTGAATTAAATAAATAATTCACATTGAGGATCTTTTCAGGTTTAGAGTTTTAGAGAATTAGGACATAACTGTTACATCTCACAAGATAACAAAATAGACACTTCTACTCAGTTTCCATTATAAAACAAAAACTCTTAAAAGAAACATGTCTAGTTCCATGTTTTAGATAGATTTTCTTTCCTTGATCCCATTCTTGACCCTATTCATCTTTAAGTCATGTGGAAAACATTTCAAAAAAAACTGGGATGAGCATAAAAATCTTAGTAAGGGATATAAAAAAATATGTAAATAAAACATTAGTCCATGTATACATAAGAATCAATTAAACCATACTTTACTCTTAAAACATAAGAATTTTAACATACCTCATGAAATCATAAGATTTATGAATAACTCATAGAAATCATAAGACGTAAAGGTAACTTGAGGCATTCATAACATTATTACGTAGGGAGTAAACCTCTTGGTTACATTTGGAATATCCACCAAAGTATATTCCCTAAATCTTTTCGGAGAAACCATAGCGTTTAACTCCTTCATGTTACCCAATACATTGGAGAGCTATATCGGGCTCACCCGCCCTTAGTTTATCACGGAACCACCAGTCTTCATAAAAAATTCCCAAGAACCACAACATAATCCTAACACTTAAAACATGCTTAAAATAAACATAAAATTTACACATTTCAATCATAAGAGATCACATCATGATATTATCATAAATAAAAATATCTAATAAAATCATTAAAACTCTATGAGAGAAAAATCCCTTTATACTTTGAAAATATTAAAATATGACATTTATAAGAGATTTTAGAATCAAAGTGTCCCATACCACTTTGAAACTTTTGAAAGGGTTTTAAAATATTCATTTCCATATAAATAAATCCTTAAAAACCATTTTTAAAACATGGACATGGATGATAAATTTTTAAAAGAATAAATCTTTAAAACCATTTAAAACAATGTTTTAATAAAAGAGTCATTTACCATTTTGAAAATTTAAATTATAATCCACATTAAATTAGACCATTTTAAAAACATTTAAATGAATTTATTATAGACAAAATATGGATATGTAATGTCAAAGGGGCTGTATATACACTTTAAAAAGAATAAAAGTGCATATCATCAAGAAGTGTCTCAAGGAAGAGAAATTGAGACGTAATCCCATTAAAAAATCATTTCATTAGTGCAAGGATAATTAAATGACATATTTATGTATGAAAAGTATAAATAAACCCAATATAAGGGGATATAAAGTGTAAAAAAATCAGAGGTCATTCACACATACTCCTGGAAAAACAAAACCAATGACATAGATATTTAACTCAATGAAATGAGATGGAGTTATGATTTCCCATACAGGTTTGTATAAATGACGTAAGAGTTTATCGATGAGATGATTATGTCTAGAAATAGTATATCCACACAAAGGGTTGTGGAAATTACAACATAGATATTCCACACATAATCTTGTCATAATAAAATCAAGAAGTAGAGGTTTAACCCAAAGAATTGAAACTAGGTTAAGAAGTTCCCTTACAGAAATTCGAAAGCCTAACGGCGTCACTTTATAGTTCATAAAATGAGATGATGAGAGATAAAAAGGGTAATCTCATCACTTGGACATAACATTTACAACAATTATGATATATAAGAACATATCTCATCATAATAAGATCAAAATACCTAAAAAAAAGAAGTCTTTTAAAATGAGGAGGGTGAAAGGTTCCCTTACCGATTTGGGTAACTTTCGAAACGTACACCCCATGGAAGAAGGGTCATACAATGAATATATAAATACCCATTAAAGTATATTACATAAATATTAGAATAATGGGCAGTAAATATACCACTCAAAGTAAATAGTGGCAAACATAGCATAGATCTCACAGGAATAAAAGTGAGATGAAAAAATCCCTTACAAAAACTTGACAGCCTAACGACACCACTTAAAATGAATTGATGAGAGTAAGAGGGGGTATCTCATCATATGAAAATACAAATTACATTATGGTGAATATAAAAGAACATCCTCCAACATAATAACATGGAGCATAAAATAAATGACATAAAAGAGAGTACTTGAAAAGAAAGGGAGAGGTCAGATCCCTTACCTCAAGTCTGACTTGTCTTGTTCGTTTCTTTATATTCCTAAATAATAACCTTTGGTAAATTTATAATTTATTAAGGACCTACATAACACATGTTATAATTTTATAATAATTAGTTAATTATGTGAGTTCATATCATACGTTTTGTCGATGTTCGGTACATGAGTCAAAAATGATCTTGTTTGAAAAGAATTGTCAATGTAGTTGTAAGTACATCATATAAAAAATAGTATTAATGATTTAAATATCATATATATCTAGTATATATTCGTTTTATATTATTCCATAACATTTGGAGATAAAAATAAATGAAATGCACTGTTCATAGAGATGGTAGGCCATACGTACGCATGAACGCTACTTTCATTTCTTTGTCATATTAATGGAATTAAAAATAAATGAGATATATATATATTATAATTACAGTATAATATATATGTTATATTGGTCACATATGTTCATTAATTTTATTCTTTATACATTCTATGTATTTCATGAACGAGTCACATCACTTGAGGGGGCGGTAGTCCACACTTCCTCATATGAAATTATCACATTTTCACAACATACAAATCATAAAGTTATGTTTTAAATGTAAAATACAGAAGCATATAGAGGACATAAATATAATATATATCATATATAAAAATAGTTCCATCATAATGGCTACCATGAGAGGTGGTAGGAGAAGATAGAACAATCATCGTTTCGTGAGGCAGTAATTCGCCATCCACGGAAACAATATGTTCTTTAACCATTAGACGGAGGTGTGTGTAAGTGTAGATTGAAACCTTCTCATAAAAACATACTAGTATTTTTAAGATACTATTGTTGTTACAAAAGAAAGGAATAAAAAGAGTTTAGTGGGTTGGAGAAGAAAAATAAAACAAAAGAACATTAGGGAAGACTTTACCTTTAAATCGGGTAACTCCCCTTGGTTTGAACCAAAAGGGTTTCTTGAAGAGCTTTCTGACTAAGGGAAGGATTATAGGATGAAGAGAGGGATGTGGAGAGATAAAATGATCATAGTTTGGCTGAGCCAATGGCTTGAGAGGTTTGGGTAAGGAGGTAGAGGTGGGGGCCTTTTATAAGAGGGAGGAGGGGCACTCCTGGAAAGTAAAGAAATGTTACTTTATATCAAAATGAGTTTCGGATTTTAAAGGTCCCACATTGATATATTTTGGAGGATAAGGTGATAAGGGTTCTAAATATACTCATCCAATAGGTCTTTTACAAGTGTAAGTCTTAGATTTTACATCATATTTTCATTTTATTTAAATCGTTCATTAATGAGGTAATCGCTGCATCATCATGGTGTCATAAAAAATTTAATTTATTTAATGTCTAAAAATTATAAAAAAAATACTATGATGTAGCAAATATTTTTAGATTTACAATTAATATTTATAGTCCAATATATCATTTATGTATACAAAATTAAAATTGTTTTACTTAGGTGTTACATACTTTTGTGATATTCTTCTTTCTTTAAAAAAAAGATAAAGTGTCACTATCACCCAAAAGTGATTCCATGGGGTCCCAAAGTTTGGAACAAGGCATCCCATGGTCGTCCATGACACAACCAGTAGCATTAGGACACATTTTGGGGTCATTTTTTATTATTATGATATTATTTTATTACCCTTAACTACCCGATTACTAATTAATCACGATAATTAAAGATAATTACCGTTGTTACTATTCATAATGTCCAAAAACAAAAGAGTCTTAATTACATAATTTGGACCTTGTGATTCCAAATATGGAATAAATTTTACCAAATTCCAAACATAGAAATTTCAATAATTAATTTAAAAAAATAATTGTCGTTGTCAAAACAAATAGCGGGTTTTTTAGAAACAATTTCTATCAAAAGTTTGACAATTGTTTATGTCCAATTTCAAAGAGAAATTAATCCCAATGACCACCATTGGATTAAATGGTAAAATTTATTCTATTTACACTTTAAAACCAATTAAAAATATAATCTATCCATATAATTAAATTAGATGAAAAAGCAGTTTTGTAGTAAAATGCAATATTTTTCACTATTCATTATAAAATGAACATTGTGAGAAAAATACAAAAAATTTATCCAAAGTAAATTTCAATATCCCAATTCTAAAGAATAAGTTTATTTTGAAAAATAAAGCTTATAAAATTGTCAAAAGTTGGATTTAAAAAAGGTTCTCCATCAAAAGGCGGTAAACCAATCTTTTAAAAATATTAGAGTATTTATTATTAAAATTGGATTCATTTGCATTTTAAGCCTTTAACATTTATTGGATAAATGTAAAAATATTTAACAAACATATGTAATAATTTTTTTGTTAGTTCTGTTCATTCCTGCCATTACAACGGCTATGAATTAACTATTTAAAATATTATTATTATATTATTAGTGTGCAACGTAAGATTTCAAAGAAACTCGTTGTTGCGTATTGGGTACGCCATCGGGCATAGCATTACCTTTAAAGTATGATTAAAATTTTATTCACAAATATTGATAAATATGAAAAATTAATTTTTTTTATTTATCTGGGATGTTACATCCTTCCCCCTTTTTGGAAATTGCGTCCTCGCAATTTTAAAATTGGGCATGGAAACTTCATTGAAAGCCCCACATCAGAAAAAGAGTAAATTTAACAATTACTTTAAAAGAAAGAAAGAGAAGTACAAGGGTCAACCAAGTTAACCCATACTAGGATTCCATGTAGGATAACATGGATATGGAAGAAAAAAAAACGGTCATGTTCTGAGGGAGAGTGATAGAAAACGTGTTTAAGAGAAAGTTAACCACTATAAAATCACAAACTTGTGATGGGTTAAACGGTATTTGATTCCCCAGTCGGAAAAATTAACAGAAAACATTTTTGTTTTAAATTACATTTCATTGAAGAATTTATTTATGTGCTTAACTAAAACATAAGGAAACATACTTTCTTGTCATGTTGACTTTCAACTTTTTCTAGATTTCTTACACAAACTCATATTTTCTCCCAAAAGACGAGTATTTAAGATAACTTGTTCACATTAATATCACTATAATCAACTTCTAGAGAATAACCTAATCCAAAAAAGAGAACTATATACTTCCCATGTCTTTATACCAAAACCAAAACCAAAACCAAAAAGTTTAGTACAAGATCAGATAATCCCCAAAAAGGATAATCCTTTATAAAAATAAATACAACTCTTAATCTTCAAAATTTGTTAAACATTATCCAAAGTTCAACAAAGACCATTCAATAAAAATCTATCCATAAAATTATTTAAAGTAAACAAAACTAACATTGAAACCCAAATCTCTGAAGGATTTTATCATATAGTCTTCCAAGTTAAATCTTAGCATTTATCTCCAAATAACATCAGTTTCTCTTAAAGTATCATATTGAAAAGTAATTAACCTAATCACATATCCTACATGATAGGTTAATAATTTTCATAAATAAACCAAAACATCATATATCCACAATAAAAACATAGATTCTTCCAAAATATAATTCCACCGTTTCTCCTCAATTGAAATCCCAAAGTACTCTATTTTCTATAGGTATATATTGTTTCTACAAAAGAGAGAACATCTTCCAAAATAACCTTTATTACTCAGTCACCAAATAATTTTCCTACATTAAGGATACCCATTTAATAAAACATAAGTTCCCAAAATCAACTTATTCTTGATCCATAAAATCATTTAACTAAAAAGTATAAGTCATACTAACCAGGGACTTCACATAGGCTAGTGGTAGGCCACGCGCCCTTGTCGCCCTTCGATTGTGGGTTCGATTCATGTGGCCTTTCCGGATGCGACGAGTTGTCACCCATCTTATGGGTTGTCCTTTTTATAATCTCAAAAATAAACCTAACATGTTTTAACCTCAATGGTTTCCTTATACCTCTCATTTTCATCCAAATTCATTATGATCTCAACATCTTAATTCTTGAAGTCTTATTTCACTATCATAAGATAAAATAAAATGATCCCCAAAAAAGAAGAACATCATACCTTGATCATGGTGTCCATTTGGTTTCATCGTCATCTTGTTCACGTAGGTAGAAGGTCCAAGCATCACAACAATGAATTAGAGATCCTTCAAACTCATTTTCTTCCTCCATCTAAATACACCTTGTACAACATGGGTCATATGGGTGTTCACAGAATTTTTTTTTGGAAAATAATCATGTATGACATATAATTTCAAAACATCTGATAAGACATGATTTCTATAAAATAGTCAGACCGAATTTGAGTTGAAACTTTCAATTAATGGTCCTTTTAAAATACCATAGGTATGTGCTGAGAGAATATATTTTAAAAGAAAATATAAATAGGTTGCAAAAGGGTATCCTTATTCAGCACCTTCTTTAAAATCATAATATGCTTCAAAATCTTGTGATAAGGTAAAATATTTGAAAATGCCTTGATAATATCTACCTTTCTTAAAAATATGAGAATATTGTGAAAATAGGATTTGTCTAAATACAACCCATGATCTATGATGATAACAAGGTAAAATGGAGGTGTTTGATATCTCAAACAGCTGCTTGTAAGTGAGTTGTATGGTAGAAAAATTTTCACAATCATCCGAACATGAATTTTCAATAATTATTGCAAGAAAGTCATCAGGAAGAGATAAGAATGTCATTTGAGATCCTCCTCCTTCCATTTCCTTGATCTGAAAAAGTTATAAAACAAGGATTTAACTAAGATAATAAACATAGGGATTAATCATGTGTTTAATAAAAACTTCTAATCCCTAAAGTTGTCTAAACCGACCTCTGATACCAACTATAAGGACCCAACCTTAAAACATTACTTAATCTTGAATTAAATGAATAATTAACATTGAGGATCTTTTCAGGTTTAGAGTTTTAGAGAATTAGGACATAACTATTATATCTCACAAGATAACAAAGTAGAAACTTCTACTCAGTTTCCATTATAAAACAAAAACTCTTAAAAGAAACATGTCTAGTTCCATGTTTTAGATAGCTTTTCTTTCCTTGATCCCATCCTTGACCCTATTCATCTTTAAGTCCTATGGAAAACATTTCAAAAAAAACATGGGATGAGCATAAAAAGATCAGTAAGGGATATAAAAAAATATGTAAAGAAAACATTAGTCCATGTATACATAAGAATCAATGAAATCATACTTTTCTCTTAAAACATAATCACTTTAACATACCTCATGAAATCATAAGATTTATGAATAACTCATAGAAATAATAAGACGTAAAGGTAACTTGAGGCATTCATAAAATTCTTACGTTGGGAGTAACCCTCTTGGTTACGTTTGGAATACCCACCATAGTATATTCCCTAAATTTCTTCGGAGAAACCTTAGTGTTTAACTCCTTCGCGTTACCCAATGCATTGGAGAGCTATATCGGGCTCACCCGCCATTAGTTTATCACGGAACCACCTGTCTTCAGAAACAATGCCCAAGAACCATAACACAATCCTAACACTTAAAACATGAATAAAAGAAACATAAAATTTACACATTTCAATCACAAGATATCACATCATGATATTATCATAAATAAAAATATCCAATAAAATCATTAAAACTCTATTAGAGAAAAATCCCTTTAGACTTTGACAATATTAAAAGAAGACATTTAAAAGAGATTTTAGAATCAAAGTGTCCCATACCACTTCGAAAATTTTTAAAGGGTTTTAAAACATTCATGTCCATATAAATAAATACTTAAAAACCATTTTTAAAACATGGACATGGATGATAAATGTTTAAAAGAATAAATCTTTAAAACCATATAAAACAATGTTTTAATAAAAGAGTCATTTCCCATTTTGAACATTTAAATTATAAGCCACATGAAAGTAGACCATTTTCAAAACATTTAAATGACTTGAGTGTAGACATAATATGGATATAGAATGTCAAAGGGGCTGTATATACAATTTAAAAAGAATAAAAGTTCATATCATCAAGAAGTGTCTCAAGGAAGGGAAATTGAGACGTAATCCCATTCAAAAATCATTTCATTAGTGCAAGGATAATTAAATGACATATTTATGTGTGAAAAGTATAAATACATCCAATATAATGGGATATCAAGTGTAAAACAATCAGAGACCATTCACACATACTCTTGAAAAAACAAAACCAATGACATAGATATTTAACTCAATGAAATGAGATTGAGTTATGATTTCCCATAGAAGTTCATATAAATGACGTAAGAGTTTATCAATGAGATTATTATGTGTAGAAATAGTATATCCACACAAAGGGTTGTGGAAATTACAACATAGAGATTACACACATAATCTTGGAATAATAAAATCAAGAAGTAGAGGTTTAACCCAAAGAATTGAAAGTGGGTTAAGAAGTTCCCTTACAGAAATTCGATAGCCTAACGACGTCACTTTAGAATTCATAAAATGAGATTATGAGAGATAAAAAGGGGTATATCATCACTTGGACACAAAATTTACAGCAATAAGGATATATAATAACATATCCCATCATAATAAGATTAATAGACCTAACAAAAACAAGTCTTTTAAAATGAGGAGGGTGAAAGGTTCCCTTACCGATTTGGGTAACTTTCGAAACGTACACCCCATGGAAGAAGGGTAATACAATTAATATGTAAATACCCATTAAATTATATTACATAAATGTTAGAATAATGGGCAGTACATATACCACTCAAAGTAAATAGTGGAAAATATAGCATAGATCTCACGGGAATAAAAGTGAGATGAAAAAATCCCTTACGAAAACTCGGCAGCCTAACGGCACCACTTAAAATGAATTGATGAGAGTAATAGGGGGTCTCTCATCATATGAAAATAAAAATTACATTATGGTGAATATAAAATAACATCCTCGAACATAATAACATGGATCATAAAAGAAATGACATAAAAGAGAGTACTTGAAAAGAAAGGGAGAGGTCGGATCCCTTACCTCAAGTCCGACTTGTCTTGTTCGTTTCTTTATATTCCTGAATAATAACCTTTGGTAAATTTATAATTGATTAAGGAAATCATTTAAAGTTTATTATTCAATTCATATTACATGTTATAATTTTATGATAATTAGTTAATTATGTGAGTTCATATCATACGTTTTGTCGATGTTCGGTACATGAGTAAAAAATGATCTTGTTTGAAAAGTATTGTTAATGTAGTTGTAAGTACATCATATAAAGAATAGTATTAATGATTTAAATATCATATATATCCAGTATATATTCGTTTTATACTATTCCATAACATTTGGAGATAAAAATAAATGAAATGCACCGTTCATGGAGACGGTAGGCCGTACGTACGCATGAACGCTACTTTCATTTATTTGTCATATTAATGGAATTAAAAATAAATGAGATATATGTATATTATAATTAAAGTATAATATATATGTTATATTGGTCACATATGTTCATTAATTTTATTCTTTATACATTCCATGTATTGGATGAATGAGTCACATCACTTGAGGTGGCGGTAGTCCACACTTCCTCGTATGAAATTATCGCATTTCCACAACATGCAATTCATAAAGGTATGTTTTAAATGTAAAATAAAGAAGAATATAGAGAACATAAATATAATATATATCATATATAAAAATAGTTCCATCATAATGGCCACCATGAGAGGTGGTAGGAGAAGATAGAACAATCATCGTTTCGTGAGGCAGTAATTAGCCATCCACGGAAACATTATGTTCATTAACCATTAGACGGAGGTGTGTGTAAGTGTTGCTCGAAAAATTCTCATAAAAACATCCTAGTATTTTTAAGACACTGTTTTTGTTACAAAATAAAGGAATAAAAATAGTTTAGGGGGTTGGAGAAGCAAAATAAAACAAAAGAACATTAGAAAAGACTTTACCTTTAAATCGGGTAACTCTCCTTGGTTTGAACCAAAAGGGTTTCTTGAAGAGATTTATGACTAAGGGAAGGCTTCTAGGATTAAGATAGGTATGTGGAGAGATACAATTATCAAAGTTTTTCTGAGCCAATGGCTTGAGAGGTGTGGGTAAGGAGGTAGAGGTGGGGGCCTTTTATAAGAGGGAGGAGGGGCACTCTTGGAAAGTAAAGAAATGTTACTTTATATCGAAATGAGTTTCGGATTTTAAAGGTCACACATTGATATATTTCAAGGATAAGGTGATAAGGGTTATAAATATACTCATAAAATAGGTATTTGACAAGTTTAAGTCTTAGATTTTACATTATCTTTTCATTTTATTTAAATCGTTCATTAATGAGGTAATCGCTGCATCATCATGGTGTCATACATAATTTAATTTATTTAATGTCTAAAAATTATAAAAAAAGTACTATGATTTAGGAAATATTTTTAGATTTCCAATTACTATTTATAGTCTAAGATAACATTTATGTAGACAAAATTAAAATTGTTTTACTTAGGTGTTACATACTTTTGTGATATTCTCCTTTCTTTAAAAAAATATAAAGTGTCACTATCACCCAAAAGTGATTCCATGGGGTCCCAAAGTTTGGAACAAGGCATACCATGGTCGGCCATGACACAAACAGTATCATTAGGACACATGTTGGGGTCATTTTTTATTATTATGATATTATTTTATTACCCTTAACTACCCGATTAATAATTAATCACGATAATTAAACATAATTACCGTTGTTACTATTCATAATGTCCAAAAACAAAAGTATTAATTACATAATTTGAACCTTCTGATTCCAAATATGGAATCCATTTTACCAAATTCCAAACACAGAAATTGCAATAATTAATTTTAAAAAATAATTCCCGTTGTCAAAACAAATAGCAGGTTTTTTAGAAACAATTTCTATCAAAAGTTTAACAATTGTTTATGTGAAATTTCAAAAATATATTAATCCCAATGGACACCATTGAATTAAATTGTAAAAATATATTCTATTTACACTTTAAAACCAATTAAAAAGATAATCTATCCATATAATTAAATTATATGAAAAAGTAGTTTTGAAGTAAAATGCAGTATTTTTCACTATTCATTAAAAAATGAACATTGTCAGAAAAATACCAAAAATTTATCCAAAGTAAATTTCAATATCCCAATTCTAAAGAATAAGTTTATTTTGACAAATAGAGCTTATAAAATTGTCAAATGTTGGATTTAAAAAAGGTTTTACATCAAAAGGTGGTAAAACAATCTTTTAAAAATATTAGAGTATTTATTATTAAAATTGGATTCATTTTCATTTTAAGCCTTTAAAATTTATTGGATAAATATAAAAATATTTAACAAACATATGTAATAATTTTTTTGTTAGTTCTGTTCATTCCTTCCATTACAACGACTAGGAATTAACTATTTAAAATAATATTATTATATTATTAGTGTGCAACGTAAGATTTCCAAGAAACTCGTTGTTGCATATTGGGTATGCAATCGAGCATAGCATTATCTTTAAAGTATGATTAGCATTTTATTCACAAATATTGAGAAATATGAAAAATTAATATTTTTTATTTACCTGGGATGTTACAGATAAAATTTTGGGTCGTTACATTCTTCCCCCCGTATGAAATTTCTCCCTTAAAATATCATTTTAAATTCTAAGTTGAAAACATGTGAGGGTACTTATACTTCATTATTTACTCCAATTCCCATTTTTCTTATTCTTACTTATGGTTTCTCCATAATACTTTGACTAGGTGATTAGCCTTGTTGCGTATAAATTTATCTCTAAAGTCCAAGATCTTCACTAGTTGATATTCATAAGAGAGATCATTTCAAAACTGTACCACCTTTGGATTCAGTACATGTGAGGGATTAGGTATGTACTTACTCAATAGGGATACATGAAATACATAATGTACTTGATACATGGTAGGTGTAAGTGTCAGTCGATAGGCCACAACTCCGACATGATCAAGAATATTAAAGGGGCCAACATACCTAGTAATTAGATTTATCTTCTTCCTAAATCTCATGATCCTCTTCTATAGATATATATAGAGGAATACCATGTCTCCAACCTCAATCTCTAGGTCACATTGATTATTTTCTACATATGATTTCTGTCAACTTTGAGCTGCCTTGATGTGGTACTAAATTATTTTCACCTTTTCTGCCATTTCTTCAACCATTTTAGGTCCTAAAAGCTTATATTCACTGAATTCATCCTAGAATTACAATGTTCTATATCTTTTCCCATAAATGTTTTCATATGGATCCATTTGGATACTTGAGTGGAAACTGTTATTGTACAAGAACTCAACCAGAGGTCGATGTTGTTCCCATCCACCTTTAAAGTCTATAGAACATGCTCTCAACATATCTTCTAGTGTCTAAATAGTATATTCAAATTAACCATCATTTTGAGGAAGATAATATTTAATTAAGTTTATTTTAGTGTTTAAAGAATGTTGGAGACTTTTCTATAACTTGGAGGAAAATCTATGATCTCGATCGGATACAATCGACAGTGGTGCTCCATGCATCCTTATCACTTCTCAAATGTATATCTGTGCAAGTTGATCCGGTGATAAGTCCTCTCAAATTGTGATAAAGTGAGATGTCTTTGTGAGATGATTTAAAATAACCCATATATCATTTTTTCCTTTGGATGTATTCGAAAGTTTGGTGAAAAATTCCACAGTGATGTTTTCCCATTTTAATATTGGTATGGGTAATTGTTACATCATCCCCTTAAACTTTTTTCTTTAATAATTCACTTACTAACATACCTAGCACTTTGATGTATATTTAGTGATATCTTTATTTATATTTTCCCACCAATAAATCTCATGGAGATGTTGATACATATTTGTGCTTCTTGAGTGAATAGAGAAAGTTGATCTATGTGCATCACTTAGAAGATTTTTCTTTATATATGGATTGGATAGTACACATAGTCATGAACTAAATCTTAAAAATCCATATTCATCAATTTTTAACTCTGAGGATTTATCCTTTCTCATGGATTCATCCTTCTTCTGAATTTACACATTAGTTCTTTGAGAATCCTATATTTTCTCTATGAGGGATGGTTAAGCAATCATTTAAGAAAAGATTGATGATGCTCCTTCTGTAATGATTCCTATGTCCATAATTTGAAAATCTAAGAAGATTGGGTCCTTCTCAATTATCACAATTGATAATAACATAGAATCCTTTATACTTATATCATCCACCACTTTATTCTCTTTTCTAGGATGGTAGTGGATTTAGTGGTCATAATCCTTAATGATTCCTATCCATCCTCACTAGCGTATATTAATCTCCCTCTATGTGAATATATATTTGAGGCTCTTATGATCAGTATATATTTCAAACTTCTCCCCATAGAGATAATACCGCCAGTTTTCTAATATGAAGATCACAAACACCAACTCTAGATCATGTGTGGGATAGTTTTTCTCATGTATTTTCAACTTCCTTGAGGTATAGGCTATAACTTTATCATTTTTCATCAGTATACAACCTAATAATTTCTTTGAAGTAATTTTTTATACCACAAATAGTTAGCCACTTGTTAGTAGTGTGAGTACTGGTGCAGTGATAAGCCTTCTTTTCAACTCTTTAAAGCAGTCTTCACATTCACTAGTCCAGAAAAATTTTCTTGCTTCTGAGTCAGCTTGGTTGTTGCATTTGAAAATCATGATAAGTTATTCACAAATAATCAGTAATACCCATCTAGACCAAAGAAACTATAGATCTACATTATATATGTTCTCCTGGGACACTCTTTGATTGCCTTTGTCTTGTAAGAGTCCATAGATATTCCCTTTCTAGTGATAACATGCCCCAAAAATGATACTTCCTCCATCCAAAACTCACACTTACTTTACATTGCATAAATTTTCTCCCATCACAAAGTCTTCATCATAGTGTTCAAATTCTCCTCATGTTCCTCCTTGCTCTTGGTCTATATCATAATATCATCTATAAATATTACCAAAAACTTGTTGAGGTAATCTCTAAATAAACTATTCATTAAGTTCATGAATATTGCTGGATAATTAGTGAGTCTAAAAGGAATCACTATGAACTCATAGTGTCCATACCTCATTTGAAAGGTAGTCTTAGGAATATCTTCCTTCATTACCTCTAATTTGTGATATCCTGACCAAAGGTCCACCATAGAGAAATACATGTCCCCACACAATTGATTGAACAAGTCATCTATCCATGGAAGGGGATACTTGTTCCTTATTATAATTTTATTGAGATCATGATATTAAATAAAGATTCACATTGATCCATCATTATTCTTGAAAAAGAGGACCTGTTCACCCCATGTTGAAGTACTCGAGCGTATGAAGCCCTTGTCCAGGTTCTCTTGTAACAGCTTCTTCAGTTATTCCAATTCAATGGAGGCCATTCTATAAGATGTATTTTATATAGGCATAGATCTAGAAATAAGTTCAATTGAGCACTCAACCTCTCGGTCAAGAGTAAGACCTGATAATTCTTCAGGGAACACATTAGTGTAGTCCCTCAAAATGGTCATGTATTTGATAATGATTCTCTCCTTTGTCTCAATCATTTGAGATAGATATGCTTGATCATAAGAAAATAATATCCACACTTGAGATGGCGATTCTAAAAGATGTCCACCCCCACTTTACACTTTTAAAGAATTACAGGATTCCTTGGGATGCGAAGTGTAATCTTTCTTTCCCGACAGCTGATGTTATATTTGTATAAAGATATCCAATCCATGCCTAATATAGCATTAAACTCCACCAAATAAGTAAGAAAATATTTTTTGGGAGGTTCATCCAAAAAAATTAACTAGGGATGAGTTATATACTTTTTATGAAATAATTTCCCCATTTTCCATTCTCATAGATAAATCAACCTCCATATTTTGAGGTGGTGTTTAATTTTTTTAATAAACTTGCAAGATATGAAATAATGTATAGAACCAAAATCAAATAACACATTTTCTATTATTGAATGAATAACCAGCGGACCTTTCACCACATCATGGTTGGGTTACACCTTAACGGTAATGATGGAATAATATTTCCTTTTATCCTTTGGCGTTGGTGGTTTCTGACCCTAATTACCCTTAAGGACTCGAGGTTTAGTGCACTGTCTTGAATAGTTCCCTTGATTCCTATAGTTGAAGCATTGAACCGTGGGTGTTTCTCTCCTTTACTTCACCACATTTTTCTGATTCCTAATGTCTCTTATATATTCATGATCTTGGTGGTCTTCTCTCTGAAACTTAATCATTTCCCCATACCTTTGAGGAAATTCCCATGATGATTCTTCCCAGATTTTTGTCATGTGAGTGGTCGAGTTTTTTTCCACCTTTTTCATTAGATCCCCAACTTGAAACTCCATATTTTTTTTTCTTATCTCCATATCCATGGGACCATTCTACAAACTTCATTTCCACTTTGAGATCACATAACACAACTTATTCATAAACCCCAAAGTCTCAAATTTCTAGATCCTTTTGAAGGTGTTGTTTTAGATCACTAAAGAATCTATCTTTTTTTCTATCATTGTTGATAAAAAATACGAGGCATAACTTGTAAGCCTTATGAAATTGGATTTGCAAGTTGTGATAGATTCACCTTCCATTTTCTTCATCTTTAATAACTCTCTCTCCATATTTTTATGAAAATTTCAAGGGAAATACTTGTTAAGAAATATTTTCATAAAGTATTACTACTCAATATATTTAATTTTTTCCTTTGGCTTGGTGTTCTTAATCAACTCCCACCATTGATCAATTTACTCATCTAAACGATAAACAACCAGAGTCACCTTATCCATCATAGAATAGTGAATAATATAAAATATATTCTCCATTGAGTTAATCCATTATTCTGCGACTAGTGGATTAGAAGATTCAATAATGTTAGTGGTCATTACCACATAAAATAATCAATATCTAGTTTATCCCTCTTTGGTGAAGGTGAACATTTCACATTACTTATGTTATTGTTTATAGCCTAAAACAACTAGGTAATAATCATCATAAAATTTTGAACTCCACCTCCCAAGGAATTGGGGATGTCGTTCAGGTATTCACTGCATTGTCCCTCACATGGGTTGTTAGCCTGATTTATCCTTGTTCCCAGCATTTTCTAAAATATAAAATGTTTGAACAAAACATAATTAAACAAGACATTAATAAATAATTTATTCCATTGTGAAATTAACTCTAAAGGCATATATTTTGGGATCCATAAGTTTATCATTTTTCTAAAACAAATCTTCTTAGGTACTTTCATATACTTAGTCTCATAATAATGGTTTTCACTAAGGTTCTATAATCCTAATTCACAAATTAACTAAACTATGCTTCAATACCAACTATAGTGACCCTAATTTTCTTAATTTACTATAACATAATTTTAAAGATAAATAATATAATAGTGTTACAAAACTAGGATCCAAAGGTTTAGTGTCTTGGGAAAATTAGGACCAAACATCACAATTACATAATAAAATATAAAAATTATTTAATTCCTTTTTCTATAGATTATTAGTGGTACTTGTGTTCTCCTTAATATAAATAATCACCTAAGGATATACATCAAAGAAAGTGGTGATCCAAAATCCTAGAAAGAGGATAGATAAAAACATGAATCAATATAACACAGGTGATCATAATCATAAACATCATAACTTAATCGTGGAATCATCATCATAATCATGAGAGGAAGAATTATATAAAATAATGGAATGTGAAAATACATAAAAATGAAACATCACGTCTCAGTGGTCAACTACCATGCATAGTTATGAACAAATCTAACATCATGTTTATGCATAACATATGTTCATAGTCATAACATAATCATTGTGAACAAAGATAGAATCATGTTCACACATATTACAAATTAACACATGATATACATTACATTAACCAATTCATTGGAGTTTTATATAATTTCTGGTGCACCCGTCACATCATAACATTTACATAATCATGCATGCCACATTGAACGTATAATAATATTTGCTATAAACTAAGACATGGAATGGAAATAGGTTTAATTAGAATTTTATAAAGAATAATTTCATGGATAAACATTGGGGTTTCCAAAATAAAAAGGGAATAATATAATTCGTATAAGAATCATCAATCTTGAGTGAAGAAGAAACAATATCAAGAGAAGTAAAAGATGTGTTTTTATAAAGAAGAGTTGTTTTGGAAAAATAATTACATTTAACATAAAATCAGATTGGAAGAATTTATATCCCAAAATATAAAATTGTAGTTCAAATAAATTATATTTGAGGAAATATTAAAGAACATCCACACTAAAATTTTGTGTGAAATAAGAATAACCCAAAGAAAGGAAATTGGGTTCGAGAATCCCCTTACCTTAAGTCTGAATGCTTTCTTCACATTAATTTACTCAATAATGAAATTATATTAATTAATTAACAAATATAGAACCTATTATACATTTATTTTATTCATTATAATTTAATTAAATTCTTTTATCACTATTTTGATGAGTTATAATGTTCAATTTCACATTTGGGAGTGTCCATTTTATTGGTTTTCATGACTGGTTCACTTGTATACATGCATGGAAGATCGTGTAAAATGGGGATAATCATAAAAAAATGATATTATATATTATTAATAAACTTCCCTAAGTTTAATTTTTCTTATATATTATTTTTTCCATATATGGTTATGATTCATTAGATAAAATATTAATGATAATCCTTTTGATTAATTTGGAAGTTTTTCGATCACAATGAACTTGTTTTGTTTTATTATTTAATATTATGTATATAAGTTTGTTAAAGAACATAAAAAATGTAATAACATACATTTTAAAATATATTTAAACCATTATAATTATTTTAAGACCATTTTTGAAGGTGGTAAAGGAAAAATAAAACTTTTCATCCTTGAAGGCGATAAAACAATACCTCACGAACGACGTTTCCATTTTTAGAATTGAAGGGAGAGGAGAAGAGGTTTGATGATAGATTATACCATTAAAATAATAAAATTTCAGTATATATAATATAATATAGTTATCATTCCACTTGGATAAGGGGATATGATGATAGAATAAGAAAATAATAGAAAAATGAAAATAAATTAAAAGAAAATAAATAGGATTTTACCTATTGAATTTGTCTCCTTGAGAACCTCTATAGGGAGATTAGTTTTGGTATTTTTTTGAGACCAAATGGTCATGAAAATTGGGAAGAGGATTGGAAATAGGATTGGGAAGAAATTGGGTAAGCTTAAAGGCTTTGGAGGTGTGAGGATAAGTGGTGGTGAGGGGTGACATTTACATTACAGGAGAGGGTTGTTTTGGGATTATTTTATTCATTAGTTTATTATTTTGGATCAAGAATATGAATAGTTTGAATATTATCACTAAATATATTAAAATAATGAATTATATTTCTATATTATGAGCTTACATCATTTATATATCATATATGACTCAATAGTTCATGTATTTGTAAAATACCTTAAATTACCGTATTTCACTATTAATAAAAAATGAAACTATTTAAAAAAAACCTAAAAATTCACCCTAACTATTTTCAATGTTTGGAATTAAAAAATGAACTCAATTTTAAGAAAATAATTTTATAAATATGAGAAATTTAATTTTTAATTAAAATCATCATTTATTAGAAAAATATTGATTTTAAAATTATAATCGATTTTATGACACTTTGAAAAATTAATTAAGTTATCATAAAATTATATTATAATCATAAGACAAAAATATACTAATTTATGAATACATTTTATAAAAATACACTTCTTTTAAATAATTATATTAATTATAAAATTTTAATTAAATATTTATAACTTACAAAAATAACAACACTTAATATATCATTTCTAAAATGTTTATTTAATTATACCATGAAATAAATATATCAATTTTTTTATTCATAATATAACTAAATTTTATTTATACTTTCATTGGTGAGGTTACTATTCTACTGGCCGAATTACTATTTCTAATAGTCATATTACTATTCTAAAGGTCAAGTTACTATTTAATTAATATAGGTTCCTTAACTTATAGAAATACATATTATTCCATTAATTATTCATTTATAAAGTTTATATTGTGTCTTATATGTGATTTTATGTGATTTATACTATATAAAATAATTATAAAAATGGAATTTCTATTGATAAAATTTAGGATCATTATATTCTTACCCCCCTTATGAAATTTGACCCTCAAAATTTTATTTTATATTCTAAGTTGAAAACATGTGAGGGTAATTCTCCTTTATCACTTCCTCCAGTTTCCATGTTTCCACTTTGTACTTATGGTTTCTCCATAGTACTTTGACCAGGTGAGTAGTATTGTTTTGTAGAAATTTATCTTTAAGGTCCAAGAACTTCACTGGATGCTCCTCATAAGATAGATCATTTTACAAATATACCACCTCTAGATTCAGTACATGTGAGGGATCCATTATGTACTTACTCAAGAGGGATACATAGAATACATAGTGTACTTGAGAAATGGTTGGTAGAAGTTCCATTCGATAGGTCACAGCTCCGACGCAATCAAGAATCTTGAAGGGGCCAATGTACCTGGGACTTAGCTTTCCCTTATTCCCAAATCTCATGATCCTATTACAAGGAGATATGTGAAGGAATAACATGTATCTAACCTCAAACTCCAAGCCTCATTGATGATTGTCTACATATATATTCTGTCGACTTTGGGCTTCCTTGAAGCGTTGTTAAATTATTTTCACCTTTTCACCGTTTATTCAACCATTTTAGGTCCTAGAAACTTATGTTCACTATCTTCATCCCAACATGCTGGTGTTCGGAATCTTTTCCCATAAAGGGATTCATATAGAGCCATTTAAATGCTCGAGTGGAAACTGTTATTGTAATATAACTCAACCAAAGGTAGATGTTGGTCCCATCCTCCTTTGAAGTCCATATAACATGCTTTCAACATGTATTTTAGTGTCTGAATGGTCTGTTCATATTGGACATCAGTTTGAGGATAATAATCCATACTTAAGTTTAGCTCAGTGTTTAGATCATGTTGGATACTTTTCTCAAATTTAGAGGTTGATATCAGATCTTGATTAGATATAATCGATAATGGTACTCCATGCAACCTTACCACTTCTTTAATGTATATCCATGGAAGTTGATCTAGTGATAAGTCCTCTTGAATTTTGATAAAGTGAGTTGTCTTTGTGAGATGATCGACAACAACCTATATAGAATTGTTTCCTTTGGACGTCTTCCTAAGTATGGTGACAAATTCCATGATGATGTTTTCCCATTTCCATGTTGGTATGGGTAATGGTTGCATAATCCCATTATACTTTTTTATTTTAACCTTCACTTGATAACATACTAGTAACTTTGATGTATAATTAGTGATATTTTTCTTCATATTGTCCCACCAATAATACTCATGGATATCTCAATACATATTTTTACTTCGTGGGTGAATAGAGAAAGTTGAGCGATGTACGTCACTCAATATATTTTTCTTTATCTCTGGATTGGATGGTACACATAGTCGTGACCCACATCTTACAACTCCTTCATAATAAATTTTAAAATCTAAGGATTTCCCCTTTCTCATGAATTTGACCTTTTATAATGAATATTTGGGTTTATTGAAATAAATTGATATTTTTTAATATATTTCTTTCATAAAATATTATTGAAGAAGTTTTGTGAATAAATTTCACACATTTAATTGAGTTTGGGACTTCATTAGACTGAATGAGGAATTTCCTAAACTTTTTTTTCACTAAGGAAACTAATCATAAAGAGGTGATTATGTATCAGAGGAGTATAATTTCTAAAGAATATGAGCCATAAGAAGGTTCCAACCATGAAGTTTGAGAGAAATTATCATTTGGGATGAAGTTTTGTTAAAACTATTTACCTAAATAAGTAAGGAGTACCAAATAGAGGGGAAGCATAAGATGGATAAAAAATGCATCAACCAAAGAAAATAAGATGGTATAAACCATATACTGAATGAGGTTTCCTTATCAAGTGGAAATTAGAAGAAAAACAAGGAGAAGGATTGAATGTACATGCACCAAAATGGTGATAAGGTATTGGATGGAGCAGTAGAACTGGTTGAATAGGTTCCAGATGACCAAGAATGAGAATGTTTTGGAAAGATACCAAACATAGATTTTATTATCATTTGGAATTAGCTAAAAAAAGTGAAGAATAAGGGACCAGATTAACTTTCACTAGTTATATCATCACCAGAAGAACATTATCAGACAAATATATTAGACAGACCAGTTTCAGATAAAGGAAAAAGAATAAGAATAATTTCTTACCTAATCCTATGTAAGTAACAAGTAAATAAGAGGGAATATAATAACCATAAAGCACTGTAAAATCCATCATAAGTATCAATAGGTAGAAGAATTTCTTGGTTCTATAATGTATCTCTTGAAAAAGTTGGAGACTATCTACAGAGGTAGTATAAAGAACAAACGATGAGTTGTAATATGGACCTAGTCATCACCAATCTAGGGATTTAAGAATACTCTCTTATCACCCCTCCTAATTTTTAGGTAATCAAACTTAGGATAAAGATTATTTTTTATCCACACCACTATACTTAGTATCACATTATACTGGAGAATCAGTTTACTAATCGTCAACATATGTGGCAAGGACTAACTACTCTTATTGAGTAATGAACCTTGTAAAAATATCATGTGTCATCACTTACCTACTTTAACATACTTGAATTCAATAAGGAAAAGAGAATAATAGAATCCATATCTTAACAGGTCTAAGACGTTAATGGGGAAAAAGTTATAAAAGGTTAAAGAAGTTCCCAACACCGATTCACCCCTGTCTCAGTGTTGAGTATATCCTGAAGTGGTCTTCACACATGTACGTGTATGTGTATATATATATATGTATGTGTATATATGTATCTTCATGTGCAATTATGTATGTGTATGTATATGTATGTGTATGAATGTGGATGCATGTGGATGCATGTGTTTGTATGCGCATGTATGCGCATGTGTGTGTGTATGTGCATGTATGTATGTGTGTATGTGTATATTCATGTATGTGAATGTTGTTTTTGTTTGTGTATGTATGTGTATGTGTATTTTTATGTGTAAGTGTATTGGTATGTATGTATATATGTGCATGTGTATGTGTGTGTATGTTGCATATTTATGTGTATGTGCATGTATGTATGTATATATGTATGTGTATGCATGTGTCTGTATGTATGTATGATCATTCATGCACATATGTAAATCTATGTATGAGTATGCATGTATGTAAGTGTATGTATGTATTCACATGTATGTATATGTGTATATATATGTATATGTGTATGTGATTGTATGTGTATGTATATGTATGGATGTGTATATATTTAGTTATGAGAATGTATGTGAGTATAATTAAATCTTTATAAAATTATTATTTATTCATTGACTACTGGAAAAGTTCCCTATACTCATGGTTTGAAACCGTGGGTATAGCCCATTAAATCGTGGGTATAGGCTATACCCACGGTTTGATGAACCGTGGGCTCCCAAGGCGTCGAGATTTCCCTATACCCACGATTTGACAGAAACCGTGGGCATAGCCCGCTGAAATTTCAACTTACCCACGGTTCTGGTAAACCGTGGGTATACATCTATGCCCACGGTTTACAGAACCGTGGGTATACATTTTTACAGTAGAAATTAGATACCCACGGTTAAGTAAACCATGGGTATAGAGCATTCTGCAGCATCATATTTACCCACGATTTAAGAATCATGGGTATAGAGGGTTCTGCAACAGCATAGTTACCCAAGGTTCTCAAACTGTGGGTATAGATTGTTTTCCCAGAAATAGCAGCTTCCCCACTAGATAGACCCCCTGCATCCCCTCCCTTCCCCCTTGGACAGACCCCCCTAGTACACCCCTCCCCCTTTACACACCCCCACTCTTCCCTCCCCTCTGGACAGAACCCCCTGGCACACCCCCCCTGACACCCCTGGACACCCCCCCGGACCCCCCTGACACCCCCATTGGACACCCCACCTTAAACCCCCCTAGAACCCCCTAGACCCCCCACTGGACCCCCCCTGGACACCACCTGGACCCCCCTTGGACACCCCCCGGACCCCCCACTCGACCCCCTTGGACACCCCTCCCCCTACACCCCCTACCCCTTCACCCCAACTGCCCCCAACCTTCACCCCACCACTGACCTCCCCCCCACCTGCACCCCCACCTGCACCCCACTGCCCCCCTACACCCCAATACTACCTGCACCTAGAACCCCCTCCCCCCTGCACCTATCCCCACTACCCCCCCCCCTACACCCAAGCCCCCCAGCCCCCCATTACCCCCTACACCCAGCCCCCCAGCCCCCCACTACCCCCTACACCCAGGCCCCCCTCCCCCTACACCCCCATGACCACCTGCACCCAGCCCCCCATCTCCCCTGCACCCAGCCCCCCCTCCCTGCACCAAGCCCCCACCCCCTGTGAAACCACTATGAAACAATGCAAACCATAATGAAAAAACAATGGAACCAAAATGCATTGTTTTTACCAGTTAAAACATAATCAGAGCTAGAAAAAGTGTTCAAAGAAGAAAAAAGTTCTTATAAAAAAAGTCCTAAATAAATTTTTAATGTTTAAGCATCAAAATCATTTATCTCTTATTGAATCCAAAGAAATTATGATAGATGATGCAAAAAATACAGCCTTCCCACACTGGGTTGAAGTCTAGTGCACAGTACAGAAGATGATGCCGAGTATACTAAGGCATCATTTTTAAACTTATAATAAGAAAAATATATTTCCCTAAAGTGGAAGCCACTATCTTTGACTTACCTTTCCAGTTCTTTGAAGAAATCGTTCATTGCTCTTGCCAGTAATTGGAATCAACCTTAGTCCACACATCATATTTCATTTCATATTTACTATGCTTGGATTCTTCTCTAAGCTATTCATTAGAGATGACCCTTGATAGGGCATCTTTAAAAGAAATTACCTCATATGCTGGATGAGACACATATACTATATCATCCCATAAGATAGTATTTTCACCTTCTCTTGAATGGGAGGAATAGGGCCACTAACCTCTCTATGAGAGGAAACTAATTCAAAAATAGGATCATCCAAAGGGCGGGATTATTGCAACCAAGGCTTGATTATTTGGATTTGTGGAAAATATATGAGGTATGAATGAGGTATGTTTGATTAAAGAGGCATGGGATTTGTCAAGAATAATGGAATGAAGATCTATTGCATGAAGATGTGTTGAAAATTTATATATGCAGAGTGCATTCAATGTGTTAACATAAAAAAGAAGTCTTGGAATAGGATTGAGGGTGAAGGTATGCATGTAAGAATTTCATAATGAAATGAAATTAATGATTTGGATATATTGATATGTGTTTGGTGTCTCAAACAAGGGATTAATCACCCTACTTCTGGGCGCGATATGTTTGAAAGTTAAAAGTGTTACAAGGGAAATTTTGTTTTTTCCTGTAGAGATTGACAAGTCAATCCAAAGAACCCAATTATCATGAGGTATTTACCAATCCTTTTCCAGATGAGTGGAATTCCCTAGAAAAAAAAACTATGTGGGGTGGCTATAAGAATGAACAAAATCTTCCTAGAAGAACTGGTGGAAAAATTCACCCTATTCCTAACATTGTATCAGAGAATGAAGATATATTTAGACAATATCAGGTATTTCTTTTGGGGATATTGTTGTATTTAGGGTTATGTGGCACTCCGATCATGGTATGTGATAAGGGAATAACTGTCTTTCCCCTGGTTGCGATCTTCTAACAAATCCTGATCCCTTCCATGAGGTCAATGAAGGTTTTACTGGTAATTTCAAACCAAACTATCTAGTGTATGATAGAGTGTTTTTGGCCCCAATGTATTTCTATAGTTGCATTGGGATGGAGTCTAATCATAAACTACAACAATGTACAGTAGCTCATGATCTGATATTACATTATCAAATTTTTTATGAATGTGAATTTCCATTTATTAATCCCAAAGAATTATCATTTCACCACCTTTTATACCCATATCATTTTCAGAATCAATATATATTGCATAGTCTCCTATATCTTCTTATTATAAATTCCAATGTCCTAGATCCTTATTTATGGGAATTAACAATTCATTTATAGACATTATCAATCCCTACCTAATTATCCTTGTTTCCTAGGACTTCCCATGGTTCAGACATAGACTCTGATATAGGAATACTAGGATGAACTAAGGTGGATGGGCTATGCCCACGGGTGGGAACAAGTGTCCGGGAATCAAGGAATCACCACTCGGGAACAATTTCCCCCACAAAGAATCAATTAAAACAGCATCGGAAAATAAATAAAATTTCAGCATGACCTATCTGTATGTCATAAATCCCTGCCAAAGGAAAAGAAAATAAATATAAGCAACACAGTAAAAGAAAAAAAAATGAAACACACTATCAATCTCTCAACTACCCTGATCTCCCTCCCCTGAAAAGAAAACCGTGTAGCCACCTCTAGTGCCCTTCTGGCCCCCTTCACAGAATATAAGTACCCTCCATCCATATAAAGTGGTAAAATCCCTAAGTGGACGATGCGATAAAGAAAATAAAATAAAAACTCAACTACAACATACCTATCTCCTGTGATTAAACAATTCACCGCCCAACATATACAAACCACAACACCTCATGGGTCCAATCATGTTCCTATAAGCAAGGGGGAAACAGATCCAAGATTCAAAATGATACTGTCAAATAGTAGAGTCCTGTTAATTAAGAATCAATTTTCCTATTAATGGTATATAATCGGTTTGGCTCAAGTTTCAACGCCTCATGGGTCCTTCCCCCCTGGACAGACCCCCCCCCAGTACACCCCCTCCCCCCTTGTACATCCCATGCCCTCTTCCTCAGCACCAACCCCCCTGAATACTTGTATCCCCCCTTACCCAGCACACCTAATTCCCCCTGGACAGACCCCCAACACATCCCCTCCCCCTTTTCACACCCCACTCTCCCCTCTGGACAAAACCCCCTTGCACACCGCCCCTTGCACACCCCCGACACCCCATCCTAGACAACCCCCCTCACCCTGCACCTTACACACTCCTGGACTGACCCCTACCTACCCCATGCACACTCCTGGATAGCCCTCCTCCCCCTGCACCCCCACACCCCTGCCCCACTCCCCCCACCCCCTGCACACACCCTTCCCTCTTCCTCAACACCCCCTACCCTCTTCCCCATCACCAGACCCCCTTGAATACTTATAAACCCCCCTCACCCAGAACACCCCCTCCTCCCTCATCCCCTTCCCACAACACACACCCCTTCCCACTTCCTAGCACTAGCCCCCCCACCCTCCTCACCCCCCTCACCCCCTCACCCCCCTTCACAAATGGAATGGCAAAATTTAACATCAATTTTGTCTCATACAAGACAATTGTAGAATCTGTAAAAATGATCTACTACAATTTGGAATATGAAAACTACCTATTTACTAATCAAGGATCACTTGAATTTCATTCTTGAAAAGATGACCCGTGACTATAGATATTCACTTGATCATTTTCATTGCACAAAAACAGGATGTGTATTGGATAAAAGTTCTCAGCAAAAACTTGCATAAATAACTTATGTGTTGTAAAAGAAACCGACATCTGCAAGGAATTTTACTTTTTAAGACACGGGAGGGAGAGATTTAAATCTTTTTGAATGATAAATGGAAGCCAATCTACCAGATGAACAACCAGAAATTATAGCCCGCAGTTACAGATTCCTGCAAGTTAATAAAAGGAAAAAATATGTGGAAAAGGAAAAAACTTTATATAATTAAATGACTTTACTTTTTTAGTATCGCTCATTCCCTTGGAATTTAGATCATATATAATTTCTTTGAAAACTCTTTCCCCTATGAAGTGAAGATCAGTGACACGATGAAGTTAATCCATATTTATTAAATGACAAGAAAATGAAATTGGAAACCTAATATTTTTTTATGAAATTTAAAGAACTTAACTAGATCTACTGCTTCCACAGTACCGATGAAAGATTCCCTATCACAATATCTAAATTTAATCCTTTTCTAGTTAAAGAAATATGGATATTGAAATGAATAATAATATACTTTTAGAAACCAAGGGCTTGAAAAACCTAAAAAACTACATACGGTCCATGAAAACATGTTTTATTTTCATTTTATAAAAATATTTTAAAAACTGCATTACAGAATTTTATAGAGTGAAGGGAAGGAAAAGAAATGACAGCTCTCTTTCCAAGTGTGATAAGCCAGTGAGCTTCCATCTAAAGAGACTACAAACCAATTGTTAACCCCAACAACAAATCCCTTGTCCAAGTGATAAGTTGGTGAGCTTCCATCCAAAGAGACTAAAAACCAGATCCAATACATTGCATAATATTAGGATGAACATGTCTCAAGAGATGTAAAGGAAGTAATATATGAAAGACAGTGAATTGATTATGCTAATAGGAACTCTCACCTACTCCTTTGGCCACAGGAGACTCAAAATATGTAATACTGACATTTAAACCTTTAGTCTTTATAAACATGAACACAATGAACAATAATGATAACCACCCCTGCTCTTCCACCCAAAATTATGCAAATTAAAAAAATAAATAAAGGAAATCAGTAGAAACATTTGACATAAGGAGAGAGAGCTATGGTGCTTCACGTAGGGAGGCAGTGAGTGAATGAAAAGAAAATAAAATCCGGAGAGGAGAAGGATTAGCTGCGGAGGTGGAGGCATGCTCGGAGGCCTGTAGACGGAGGAAAAGGAGGATGAAAATTTGTTAGAGACTGACCATGTATCGGGGATGAGATGAGGAATTTAAATAGTGAGGGAATCAATAGGATATGATGGTGGAGAGATGAAGATGAAGCATCTGGTGGTGAAGTCAGAGGTAGAGGTGTAGTCAGAGGAATGAAGGCGGAGGTGGCGGCGGAGGAGTTTGAATATAATATTCATTGTATTTTAAACAATATACACACATAGCTTAATAAATACAATCATAGACCGAAAAAATCCATGATAATTCTTTGAAAACACACGTAAAAAAAACACCTTAGTGAAACATAATTTTAGGCAAGACAAGATCCATGGAATCCCATACCTGCAACCCAGCTGCAAATAACGTCATGAAACCAAACACATTCAAAGCTCCAGTCATACATGAGCTTATAACGTTTCCATGAACACCGAGTTGCGTAGCCGAAAAAGACCAAAATGAAAAAAAGAAACCATGGTTGTATAAAAATAATTACCTTGCATAATTGTTTTCCTCTAAAGATCAGTTGTCCACCACAAACATAATGCTTCAGGACATTGAAAAGATCAAATGAACTGTCACAATATTTCAGACATCCTGAAAAATCATTGTATTTTTTGCTTAAATGATAAAAAAAATAAGCACATGATTATCACTATATCAATGGAATCATATAACATGATCCATTTTTTACACAAAGTGTGTGATTACATCTGATCTAGAATTATTTTAAACAATATATTGTGTAAATTCATAAACCAAGAAAAACCCAATGGAGAGTAAAACAAATGCAAGAGTACATGCAAGAATGCAGTGATTCGACCTAAAAATTTGTGTCAACATTCAAATAGAACCTAAATTCAGGGAGTGGGGGAGGGATAAGAGGGCCATATAGACAAACAATTGATTAATTCTCAAGTATCTTAGAAATTCACAATTAAGGAAAAAAATACATCTTCACAAAAATTGATAGAAAAATATGCATATGGATTACCTGATTTTCACCAGAAATATTGTGATCACCTTGCTCACTAAATCTACTAGCAGTGGGAAATCCACTACCCCTGCCCCCCTGCACCCAGCCCCACACCCCAAAACCCCCCATCTGCACCCCCACTACCCCCTACCCCCTCCCCCCAGCATCCATCCCCCTCCCCCTACACCCAGCCCAACCCCCTGCACCCCCATGCCCCCTGCACCCAGCCCCATCCCCCAGCACCCTGCCCCCTCCCCCCTGCACCCAGCCCCCTTCCCTTGCACCCAGCCCTAGCCCCCCTACACCCATCCCCCTACCACCTCCCCCTACACCCTGCCCCCTGCACCCATCCCCCGCTGCACCCTTCTTACAAAGATACCTATAAATCCAAAAAAAATCTCTAGCATGTACCATATCATTCAGGGACTTGGGATCTCAAAAAACCTAACCAGTTCAATCAATAAAACAACTTCATATTTTATGAAATGAAAATTTTAGAAATAACAACTGAGGAATATATTCCTTTTTTACCTACATTAATTTAGACTTGTCAATTCAATAATTTATGAAAAATAAAGAGATAATAAATGGAATCCAATTTCACTATATGGGATATCATTTAGAGCTAAGTATTCTATGGTAGTAAGGGAATCACTTAACCATATGCATGACTAAGGATTCTAATGTTATCTTTATGTAAATGCATGTGAAAATTTATGCAGAAATTTTCAGAAAAAAACAAATTAACCATTTTCATCCATAAAAAAATTCAATTCAAGTTATTAAAGTACATACATTAATCCCCCCATAACCAACATCACCATCTCCATGTCCATGACCATCATCATCATCATCATCAACATCGTCAGCAACCTCATCACCAAGAGCAACATCAATAACATCCTCACCACCAACAACTATATCGCCACCGCCTTCATTGCCACTAAAAACCTCATTGGAATCACCTGACACATCATTTAAAGAGTGAATTGACTCCATATATGATTCAAAAGTAGTAACAGCCTCTGATGGAAGTGACTGACTCAAAATTGCCATAGCTTTCATGACATGTTCGGTTATCAGCTTACTTCTTTCACACTCCTCTAAAACTATTTTCTTTGCCTCAACTGCTTCAGCATAAGCGATTTATAGCTCATAGGTATGGGAGTCTTGAGAGGATCTTGATGACGACCAATACTTATAGGGGACAATGTTTTTCCCCGGCCGACATTATACTCTCCCTGGGTTCTCCTCACCTAATACATGACTTAAATGATCATGTGGCCTGAAGTTTTCATCTTCCTTACCATCGAGGGCCTCCAAGGCAGACTGTTGAAATTATAAACATATTAAATTATGAATTTCATATAAATATTTAAAATATAAATAAAAAACCTTACAATTTTATCTTGTGTTTGTGCATTTACTTCACTTCCATCCTTTTTCTTTCTACTGGAGAAAAATAATTTGGCACGAGGTAGGGGAACTTCGATGCCCAATTTAGCTTGCTGCAAATGAGAAATGCACAAATCTAGATTAGTACCATATATGAGAAATGCACAAATCTGGCCTATGTCTATTCGATAATATTTTTAGTAGAACATCCTGTATAACATCACAATACCTAGTTAAAGTACCTAGTGATTTTCATGATCGGGCATTGTAGTGTGCCCCAATGTGTGAAAATATGTCATTGAATCCTTATTCTTTATGTTTTTCTCTAAAAATTCCTAAAAAAAATTCCAATATAAGTAATGATAATTAAATTTTATATGTCAACCATTAAAGATTGAGATTACCTTAAACTTAGCAGTCTTCCAATGTGCAATCATTTTTTCATATTGACTTTTTGGATTGTCGGGGAATATGGGTACCCCCTCTAAGTTAGTACCAAACCTTCTCTTCCAACCAACATAAAACTCAAGCTTGTATGAGTGCTAGAACTCCCCAACATCCATTAACCTTGCTGTATTAACAGCTTCTCCGTCAGGAAAGTTAAACTGAATCCGTAATGAACATGTTATTTCATTCAAATACACTAATAATATAGATATGACTTTATATAATTTTCTTACCCATATTTTCTCCCATGATTTGTTATTAATCTCTTTACTGATATGCCTCCATGACACCGGTTCCACTGGAATGATATCGTGATACTTGGCCAAAGTGCCCATGAAACTTCTAAACTGCATTGCAGTTGAACCTACCATCTGATTTTGTCGATTGTAATCCACCATTAGATATTTCTGGAAATTCCAAACTTCCTTCATCCGAGTGCACCCACATCGCCTAACAGAAGATCACACTGAACAAGAAAATAGGGGGTAAAAAAGAATTAAGTCACATTACAACACGCCAAAAATAAAGTGATATAATTTGAAACAGTTATAATCAAAAAACTGTCTGCAGATTGCTCAATAGACTGTGATGGATCTGTGGGCTATCCTGACTCAGCAGCCTCTACAAGAAGTGTCTGTTCTAGTGCATGCTCTAGGTGAACTTCATGAACTAGAGTGGAAGCTAATGGAACAAACTCATTAGATGATGGCTGGATGGTAGGAATTGGAGGCGGTATAGACATGGCAACATATGGGTAGTAGGATGGGGGATACATCATCGGATATGGATATGGTAAAGGTGTAAGCATCTGTGGAGGTAGTGTAGTCATTGTATGGGAAGAAGAAGAAAAATGAGATAATGGATTCATTAGTGGGATCATCCCTGAAGGAGGCAAAGACATGGCATGTGAATAAGTGGGTAACTAAGATGGTGATGGAGGAATGGATAAAAACATCCCCGAAGACTCAAGAGGAGGATGGAAAAGTGCGATGGAAGGGGTGTCCGATGGTAGGTCAGTGTGGAAACAGGTATGACGGGTGCTCTGTCTAGGTCTAGGAGCATCCCCACTCATACCCATTCTAACTGTATTATGAGTCAAATCCAGTGGAATTGAATGTCCCTAAACAAATTGATAAAGAATATTAACATGAAATTATATGTAATTTAGAAAAAAACATTACAATTATAATACTCACTGATGGAAGCAAAGGAAAAACATGCTCACGCCCCGGTTGATCAGGATCAAATAGTTTCTTCCTTCAACCTTCTGTAGTATTTGGAATAATCTACATAATAATGAAATTTAAAGTTTTTATAAATAGTTTTTACAAATCATGCATACAACTTACATCTATCAAAAATTCATGAGAGGAACCAATTTGACTTCTTTTAATTAATAATTGTACAAATTATTACAAGGAAATGAATAAAATAGTTTTTAAAATTACATTACCAAGTAATATATTTTTTCAAAACAATATTTAAACCATGTTTTGTACATTTAATTAAATCTGATTTAATGAAAAAACACCAGAAAATACAAAAAACAAATATTTCATTCCAAACTGAAACATAATTAAAGTAATTACAGTAATAATAACCTGAGAAAATCATGCTAATATAAACTAAATGAAAAGTGAAATTATATGCTAGCTTCTATATATTACCGACCACTACTTCAGGTTCAACATCAAATCTCACAATGGGACAATTTGATTCATCAAATGCAATATTTTGGCCAACACCAACGGGGATGTCAATGGTGGAAATTTCATCACCAACATCATGAAAAATATGTCTGGGGATTACATCATTAATGGAACCATAATTGGGTCTCAGATGATCTTTCACATAAAACACTTATTTATCCATTTATGCCAAAATGTATGGTTCATTGGTATGCAGGCATTGACTCATAGAAATAACTTTGAATCCACAGTCATCAATAAATGTACCATGTCGTCTCATTGAATCAAACCATTTACATTTCATCATAGTGACTCTACCTTGAGAGTAGTAATCCAATAACAATATTTTATCAACTAGCCCATAATAATACACATCTTCATATCGAGGCTGACTATCTGATACTTTGGCATAACAATCCATTGTAGCGGTTAACATAATTCCATCATGTTGTGTTCTCATTTTCAATGCTTGATCCTTTTTAACAAATTTATACCTATTGATTATTAAAGATTTACATTCACAAACCAAAGAATTAGGACCAAAAGACAAAGCTCTCAATTATTGAGAAATGGAGTCAATAGGTAAACTAAACACCTGAAATATATATTAATAATAAAATTAAATTGATATCTATTTTTTAAACTAATTAATGTAATTGTAATACCTTTGATTTCAACAAAGTAGGAAACTCTAGGCTATGCAAAGCCTCTCTCCTTCTCAAAGAAAAAGATCAATGAACTCTACTTATAATTTTTTTATGTTCCCTACATAAAATGATAATAAAAGTGTATGGTGTATGTGAAATTTCATAATATGAGATATCATATAAATATACAAATTACTTACTTGATATAGTCATCGAAAAAACCACAGTTAAACAAGACTGTGTGATGTGCCATCTCTCGTTCTTTAAGGCTCAATGTAGCCAATGTATAAAAGGGTGAGATTATATACTCATTAAGGGATATGTACAACATAAGGTACCATGAACAAATATTAAATAATCAATATGGAAGGTAAATAACTGAAAACACATTCTATTTAATCAATAATTAGAACACAAAATGAATTCACAAATAATATCAATGTAGTAATATTATGGATAATAATCAATGGATTATCAATGATAGAAATGATTAATATTGGATTTAATGATCACATACATCATGATATTTATACCATCAAGGCCTTGTACCAAGATAGTTTAAACTACGAGTATACATACACCAAAAACCCATTTAATTCTACCTCACAAATTTGTCTCATGAAACCTATCAATGCTTCGAGGGGCTATATAATTCTGGGACCCACCCTCCACTGCATGTCCAATGTATTTCTCATATATTGAATGATCAATTAAATTCATAAACAATATGACTTATCAATAAATATCTATATTTAGTAAATAATACAAATTTATCAAGTTTTCTTTAATCAGTCAAATAAATTTCAAAATGATAAACCATATATAAAAATGGTATATTGTTTAGGAAATAATCATATCCATGATAAAAATAATATGGATATTTAATAGAAATGTAATTTATAATGATCAAAAGAAAGTGAATATTTTAAAAGAAAGTTAATGTTCACAAAATTAATCAAAAGACGAGAGATGATCATAAAAATGTAGATTTTGTAGTAAAATAAATCATTTTAAAGAACAGAAGAAAATGGAAATGAAATATTTAAAATAATTTTTCCTAAAGTGTTTCCTTTTCAAAATTATTGAAATATTGTAGAATAATATAAATGGTATAAAATGGTTATGGATGCATAAAATTCTATTAACACCTTATACATTAGAAAAAATTCCTTTTGGGTTTCACAATAACAAATGACCCTTTCTGGAAAACATTAGAAATATTAATTTCATAGTTTGTAAAAATACAAGGATAAATTAAAATGTTATTAATAAATAATTTGAGAAATATAAATTAATTATATAATATAATTTTGAAAAATATGGATATGGAAGAAAAATATAACTGATCAAAAAGAAAAATAAGATAACATTTTCTTTTAAACTTTACTCTTGAAAGAGTAACTTGAATTGAATCATTAATCATCATGAATAAATATATATTAATATTAAATGACTCAAATTACAAGTATATAAACCACATTAAATTAAATAGGTTGATATTAACAAATATGTCTCAATGGAGTAGAAATTGAGATGAAATATCTTACCTCAATTAGATTTTCCTTGTAGGTTATCTAACCTCATGTATAATAAATTTAAATTTATTATAATTCCATAAAAAAATATATTAATATCTATAATATAATATATAATCAATTTACAACATTTTATCACTCGGATGCATGGAGGCTTGAATAAGCCAGCTGTAGGTTTGGTAAGAGGGATTCCAACCTACAATGTTGGTTTGAAGGAGTCAGTTCAATTCGGTGACACTTTTGAACAAAGAAATAACTAGGGGGATGTACAAAGTGGAAAATATATCATGCCTATAGGTATTTTAGCTGAACAGGTGGTTCCAAGAGTAGCAAAGGATGTCACCCTTTAGAAAGAAATATAGAAGATGCATCTGACTCTGAAGGTGGACAAAGTATTTGAATGTTTAAAATGAGACTTGAATATAGTGAGTGATACTAGGCCTATGGACACCCCAAATGAAACTCCAGAAAGTAGTAAAGAGGTTGGGGTTGCTAATAATGGTGAAAAGGTCATGGTGGTGACAGAGGATGAAGGTTAGGGAGAGGCCTCTGATAGTGCTTCCCCTAAAGGCAACTGAGAGTGGGTGAAGGTTCTAAGTAGGGCTAGGTCAATAAGGGTCAACCTGAGCATTTAGGTGAATAAACATTTTCGGAACTTAGAGGTCGATGATTCGACACATGTTTAAGGGGAGGCGATGCAAGCTAACACCCAATATGCCACATCAATGAATACCCTCTCAGATAATCAAAAATGCTATTGGATAGGCCTGAAGGATGATATTTCTAGCCAAGACTCAGATATTAGTGGTGTTGAAGGACTTGATATAGGTCTTCATTTCCCTAGGAGGAAGAAAGGGAGGAATTCTAATAGGGATAAAGAGAGCCACATTGTACTAAAGGGAAAGAAAAAAAGGCCGCAAGGACTACTAACACTTGACAAAGCCGATGGAAACTAGATCCACAAAAAAGAATAAGGTGGTGGATGGTGAACCCACGGATCATGCTCAGGGTGACAAGGAAAGCTCAATTATTCAGATTAATAACCAAATTATAGAGTACAGTGAAGCCAAGAAAAAAAATGGTGGGGTGATGAGATGGAGGATTCGATGCAGGAGGAACCCAATGTGGTTCCATTTAATGCACAAACCTAGGACCTTATCCTACACTTAGAGTAAGAAATATTGGAAGATTCTCTCCCAATAAATGCTTCACAAGAGGATGCTGATAGGACAGTTTAAAGACTGATACTTATTGAAACCAATAAACACTAGTGCAGAATTTTTTTTTATGATGGCTATTTTTTATTTTTCATGTCGGTTTTTGGTCAAAGTTATCACAGAAGATGTTATAAATATTGTTTTTTACATCATTTATTTTAAAAATGACGTAAAAAACAAAAAACTGAAGCATTTTTCACATCGGTTACTCAAAAACCGACGTGGAAAACGCTTCAGAGTCATGATGTATTACATCGGTTATTTAAAAACCGACGTTGAATATACTTTATCACATTGGTTATTATATAACCAACGTCCTAAATCATGCCTATGAGGCATTTATCATGTTGGTTATGAAAATAACTGATGTAATAAAGTAGTCTTACAAGTGGTTTTCCACGCCGGTTAAATAATAACTGACGTGACAACATATCTACGACATTGGTTATTTTATAAATGACATAAAAAACCATTCCTTTCCAACCAATGTAAAACCCATTCCCATGCATATGTTACGTCAGTTTTCAAATAACCGACCTTAAAACCAATCCCGGTGCATTTTTAGGTCGGTTATAAAATAACCGATGTAAAAACCAATTTTTTTTAAAATTAAACCATTCAACCAAAATTATGCCCAACCAAAAGAATACCTGAAACAGAAGAAAAATAGTCCACCGCCCCAGCCCACTGGACAACCGCCCCCACACCCCTGGAAACCCCCCACCCCACTAGAAACCCCCCACACCCCTGGACTACCCCCACCATCCTAGAAGGCCCCCACACCCCTAGACACCCTCACAACTATGACCATCAAAAAGAATACCTGAAACAGAACAAAAAAAGATCACCCCACCCCATGGAAATCCCTCTCACACACCTAGAAACCCCCACCCCACTAAACAGCCTACCCACAACCCAGGACACCCCACCCTCCTGGACAGCCCCCACCCCCTGGATAGACCTCCCACCCTTTTAGACACCCCCACCCCCATGGACACCCTGGAAACCCCCACACCCCTGGACTGCCCTTCCACACCCCTAGAACCCCCCTCACACCCCTGGACACCCCCTGGATAGCCCCCACCCTCATGGACAACTTGGAAACCCCCACCCAACTGGACAACCCTCCCACACCCCTGGAAATCCCCCACCCCACTGGACATCCCTCCCCAGACCCCTGGAAAACCATCTCACACCCCCAGAAACCCTCCACAACCCTGGACACACCCTGGACTGCCCCCACCCTCATAGACACCTTGGACACCCCCACCCCCTGGACAACCCTCCCCCACCCCATGGATAGCTCGACCCACCCCTTGGACAACCCTCTCACACCCCTGTAATCCCTCCCCCACCCCCGGATAGCCTGCCCACAACCCTGGACACCCCCAACCTCCTGGACAACCCCCACCCCCTGGACAACCCTCCCACCCTCCTAGACACCCCCACTCCCATGGACAGCCTGTACTCCCCCCACAACCATGGACTGACCTCCCACACCCCTAGAAACCCCCCACACCCCTGGACACCCCCTGGACTTCCCCCACCCCCATGGACACCCTGGACAACCCCCACCCCACTAGACAGCCCTCCCACACCCATGAAAATCCTTTACCCCACCAGACAACCCTCCCCAGACCCATGGACATCCATCCCACACCCCTAGAAACCCCCACACCCCTGGACACACCCTGAACTACCCCTACACTCATGGACACCCTGGACACCCCCACCCCCTAGACAGCCCTCCCACACCCATGGAAAGCCCCCTGACCCCACAGAGCACCCCCACACCCCCAGACACCCTCTCGACATCCCTCCCACCCTCCTAGACACCCCACCCCACTAGACAGCCCTCCCCACCCCCTGGACAGCCCTCCCACCCTCTTGGACACCACCACCCCCATGGACACCCTGGACAGCCCCACACCCCTGGACATCCCTCCCACACCCCTAGAAACCCCCACACCCCTGGAAACCCCCTAGACTTCCCCCACCCTCATGGACACCCTAGACACCCCCACCCCCTGGACAACCCTCCCACACCCTTGGAAAGCCCCTTGACCCCACTAGGAACCCCCCCACACCCCTATACACCCCTGGACATCCCTCCCACCCTCCTGGACACCCCCACCCCACTGGATAGCCCCCCCACTCCCTGGACAACCCTCCCACACCCCTGGAAACCCCACCCCACTAAACATCCTTCCCACAACCCTGGACACCCCCACCCTCCTGGACAGCCCCCACCCCCCTAGACAACCCTCCCACCCTCTTAGACACCCCACCCCTGGACACCCCACACCCCTAGACAACCCTTGGACTGCCCCCACCCTCATGGACACCCTGGACACCCACACCCCAATGGAAACCCCTCCCACACCCCTGGAAAGACCCCTGACCCCACTCAGAACCCCCCACACCCCTGGAACCCCCCACCCCACTGGACACCTCCCCACACCCCTGGAACCCCCCAGACTAGAATCCATACCAGATAAACCATAAAAACTAGACCAAAAGAAGAAGTAGCACAAAATTAAACAGTCACATATATAACATTCATAACTTACAATGTCCACAAAAAAACCTAAATCCAACATAAACGACTACCAAATACACAATTATAATGAAAATATTAAAAATTAAATTTTACACTACAAACAAACTAAAATCCAATCAAACCTGTAAAATAATTTGACCATTCCACTTGTAAGTGTTTGACCTCATGAGAACTATAGTGTTGAGGGTTGTCAAATAGCTAAAAATTAAAATGATAGTAGTTAACATGTATAATGAATAAATAAAATGAAATATTATGGAAAAGTTTAAAAGGAAATCTTACAATGTCAAAGTTTAAAAGGAAATCTTACCATGTCAAAGTCCACAACTGTTCTAGTTGTAATTATTTCATAAATAAATCTTAACATATAATATATTCATTCGACTACGCCTTCTTGTTCATGAAAATTCTGTTTGAATGAGTGTAAATTCAATGTTTTATTTTTATGTAATACATCAAAAAGTAAAAATTATAAATGGATATTTACCTTTACTTCTACATATTTGATCTTGGCACTCATTTTCTTTGTGTTTTTTCGAAATTAGTCCTATCCCCTATTAAAAAATAATACGAATAAAATAAATTTATAATTCGTTATAATATATACAAATATTAAGAAATTGAAACTTAATTTTCCAATATATTCTTAAAACTTTCCCATACATCGCCATAGACATAACATATCCAATAAAGTGTTTTCTCCCTTGGGCAAAAAATACCTAACATCCAATGATCACTAATAAAAGATAATTTAAGGTTAGTTATTTTTTATGTTAAAATATAATTAACTCTTTTCCAGAGATTTTTTTCATACCTCTCACAAAAAGGCATCATCCAATACTGTGTGATCATATTCTGTTCAAATCTTTCAGCAATATAAAGCATTCTTTATTCCTCATCCAATGCATATGCTTCTGGGGAAATCAAATGCGGGTCCATGAATCTAGATACATCTATCCACTCATTCTTATCACACATGTTATAAAGATACCTAATACAAAATAGACATAAGTATACATTTTTAATAAATATAACACAGGGAAAAGGTGTTAAGACTTACATGTAATTTTTTTTAACACATTGATGCCCAACTTATCTCCAGTAACAAGTTCCATGATATCAGTTTTCATAATCCCCACAGCTATTTCACATCCACAAACATGATATTCAATTGGAAACTCATAATGATCCCCCAACAAATTTGAATATCTTGACAATCTGTCAAGACTACTAGAATCTGTATCTGATGTCATAGCCATTTGTCTTTGTTGTTGTCTATACAATATTTATTTACCTTTGAAGTATTCCTATAAAAATAAATAGAAAAATATATTAGTTTTCAGATGTTAAAACAACTTTAATAAAATAATAAAATAGAAGATATAACATATATACCTCTATGGTAATGAGTTGCAAAATTCTGGATGACCAAATTAAAAAATGGCCGATACTATGTCCAACTGTCGTCACCTCATATATAGGTAATGGTAATCGATCTGATCTGTTTATAATATCCTGTACAGTGACCCTATGATTCTATAACTCTAAATATTGATGATTAACTATATAACCTATACAATATATCATCCCATATGCAACTATATGATGTTGAGGATCATCAACATACAACTCGCAATAAGTAGGAAGCTACAACGGAGGAATAAGATAAGAAATGGGGTCCATAGGCTGAGGTGGGGGAGTGGGAGATACTGGTAGAGGTGGAAGATAGATAATGGGGTCTGTAGGGGGAGGTGGAGGAGTGGGAGATACATTCTGAAATTGCCTTTGCATGTCTGCAAACATAGACTATACCGATGCTCTAATATTTTCCTCCATTATCGCATTAATATTATGAAATTCAGTCTCCCAGGATTCTATTTTTTTTATAAACACCCGCAACGGAATAAGTATAATAATGTGGCAACACTTTTTTTACCGATACACCAGTTGGATATCCTCGTACATGACCAGGATGTTCGGGCTTTCCCAATGCTACAGATAAAATATCTTGCCTCCCAATAGCTGTAAATGCCCCATGTGATCTCTACTCCTCAAGAGAATCCTATATTAATTAATTTAACATTTCTATAATGATTCAAATTATATTAAGAATATAGTTAACTTAAATAAATAAAATAAATATCTTACAACCCTCTCAGCTATGATTCTCGAATTTTTTGAAAGATATTTCCCCTTTTTTCCATCTGATCTCTCTTCTATTTTTCATGTCTAGATGGAGGGGATGGAGGGGAAACCTCTCCAGAGCTTTAAGACTCAACTCTCAGTTTTTTTAATTTTTTCACTATCATTTGTTCTTCCAATAATGTATACCCTACCTGAGATAAACTATGAGGGTATACATTTTTATATTGGATCTCTTGATGAGATTTCATTGTTTACTGTAAATTCAGAATAATAAATCATTAACAAAACATTAATAATATCATTTATATAAGAAAGCTTATAAAATTTTACACTGCCCTTACCAAAAATGAATCTTTTCTTATACTTTCAACAAACTGTCTCCATGTGTCTTCATCTATGAAAGGATATATATGACATGGATTTTCATGATTCCTATGACCAAAAATGAAATCATATATGACGGTTGATTTGAAATCCCTTCATCTCCTAGCAGCCATCGATAAACATTTCTTCTTAACTCCTCCAGTGTTAGGAATATCAAATGTCATATGATAAAGAAGAGTTAAAACATATTATACTAGAAACATTTAAAGAATAGGCACACAATAGAAAAATAAATTACCAGAATCGTCTCCCACAACTGAGATATTATCGCTTTGTCCACACTTCTCCAATAATCATACAAAATGTTTACTTTTATCTTACCCTGAGTTGATACAAAACTCTTAAAATATTTTTCATTTGGACCTTTAGGAATATCATTCTCATAAAACTCAATGATTATCCACTGGTCCTGTGTATGGGCAATTGAAAATTTTGGTAAATGTGTGCAACCACATTTACCAACTCTTGAACTCTTTGTCATTATGGGATCACATGAGGAGGATTGGGGAACATCAAGAAGAGAATGTGAATGTTCCTCCCTAGAGGTATGATCATTATGCTCATTTCCAGAATCATGTGTCTGATCAACTGATTGATTTTTCATTATCCTTCAAATAAAAAACAAACAAACATTAGTTCACAAATATAAAAATTAAAATATTACAATACTAATGTAAATTGAAAATGGAAAATTGAACTAAGTTATGTAATAGTAAACATGGTTAATATCATAATCATGTTAAACAATGGTAAAGATGGTAAATGTAGTACCCACAGTTTTAGGTATGTGGCCCTTGTTTCGGTTCGTTTGTTCTTTTTGAAGTGGTTGGTTGAAGTTTGGACAATTCTGGGAAAACCTTTTAAAGTTGTGGAGGTTGTGCAGGGGCACATGGTTGGCGCACAGTTGGTGCACGGTTGGCACATGGTTGGCGCACGGTCTGGACAAACCATGTGGCTAGCCCAAGAAACCATGCACCCTTGATAGTGGGATCCACACAGGGGGTGCATGGTTTTTCAGACCATGCGGGCAAGCCATGCGAAGTCCCTAGGTGAGACAATGGCAACCGTATGGTTGGCACACGGTTTTCCAAACTGTGTGGGGTAACCGTGCGACCACTTAAAGTTTGGGTTTTTAAGTCTTAGGCCACTCGGGATTTCACATTGTTCCCTCATTCTTCCTCCCACTCATGGATCATGTGAGAGTTCTGGTTTTCAGAGGTTGTGGGATCTCCTTAGATCATTTTGGAGGCAAATTGAAGGGCTTTCATGGTGGATTGAAGGTGGTTCTCCTCAGGCAAGTCCCTCTTTTGTTTCTTTGAAGTTTTGGTTAGGGTTATCCCTATCCCTCTCTTAGTTTACTAGATCTACAAGGGTTTCATGTAGATCTAGGGTTTTATTGACTTTGTGTGTTAAAGGTTGAGCTTGTTGATGTTAGGCAAGGGTTTCTGAGGTGGGTTTGAGGAGGCGTTCACCTGGTTTGGAGTGCATTTGGGCGAAGGGTCTATTTCTCCAAACCCTATGAGGTAGGTGGATTCTCTCTCAAATCCACTAGGTTTAAATGTGGAGTTCATTTACAATTAAATTGGTTGCTTTAATTTAATTGTAAGCATGTCGTGTGATTTTTTTGGAAAATCAAATGGGTGATGATTTGGGGGTTTTGGCATGAAATTGGGGTTTTGTTGAAATGGTCTCGATTGGTTAATTTTAAATTGGTGATTTTAAAATGATAATGATTGTGAGCATGATTATTGATTTAAATAAATGGGTGATATTGAAATGTGTTTGGCATGGTAATGGTATTTGTTAGTATTGACAATAATGCATGATTATTGTTGTGGCTTGTGTGGAAATGGGTGATATCATTGGGTGGATGATGTTGGGACGTGGTGGAGTGGATGAGAAATTGCCACTATAAAAAGGGTATGGATAGTGGATGGAAGGGCCACCATCAATAGAAAGTGGGCGGGAAGTACCACTTGAGAGGATTGGTAATGAATGGGTTGGACGGGAAGTGCCACTGTGGTTTGTTGTGTTCTTTGTTGGTGATGTTTGTAGATGAGTCTTGTGAGTGAAATATTAAAATGGTAATCATCTTGTGGCATGGTTGAATTGGATTCCTTGTATGGAACGGTTAATTTGGATTCCTTTTATGGCATGTTTAGCTTATGGAATGTTTGGATCGTAAACAATTAGTAGCTTAGTTTTTCTTTATATAAAATGTTTTTTATAAACATGCTAACGATTTTATCCTAGTGGCGTGTGTTGGGAAGTCAGTTGGGGAAATCCTACTAAGTAGTTGTACTCACCCCTGCTCTGGAAATTTGGGGTCTTTACAGATGTCGTGTACCATGATATGGGCAAATGTAAGGCATCACCCTCCTTTAGTGGTGCATTGTGATGTTTTAGTGGAGCTTGGAGCTTGGTGTGGAGCTGTGGTGGTTTCATGGCTCATGGGGTTTTGTTTTTTAGTTTCCATTTTGTACTCTGATGTTTTGTGGACATGTCTAGTTGAATGGTTTTTGGGTTTGTGATGGAATTGTTAGTATCACATGGTTGGGTTTGATAGTGCATGCATCTTTATTTGTTTGTTGGTTGAGTTGTGTTATCTTCTTAAGGAAAAATCATTCCCCACTATTCCTTGAAGCCCTCAGCATTTATTTACAGCCTTTGGCACCTTAGGAATGTCACTTAAGGACAAGTAACCCTCATCGCCAACTCATGCCAATGTGGTGGGGGCGGGGTGTTACAGTAAAGGTGGTAAACATGGTAGTGTAATTTTCATTCAACAAAATCGATAAATATATAAAATTATGTAAAGGTAAACTATGGTAAACTATGGTAAACATGGTAAAATACAATAAAAAAAATTAAAATAAACAAAAACTTCTACTTATTTTTCTTAATACACATTTTAATAAAGAAAAAAATTATAATATCTAACATTTTATGAAAATAATAAATGTAAACAAGAAATAAACATATGTTACCTGTAATATTAAGAATGTACAAATGGATTGTTTTCCCAAATTCCTTCATTATGATCGTTCCTTATGGCATAAACCATGTCTTCAACATGATCATCATTATGTTCTGCTAATCTTTCCATGGAAGTAGGGATCTCACAAAAATCAACATCTTCATCAAGTTGATCCTCACCAACATATTGTTTTTTCTCGTGTAAAACAACATACCACTACATATCTGATTGATCAACTACATAGAAAATCTGTTTTGCATGTGTTTCCAATATAAAAGAATCAACTATGTATTCCAATCTATTTAGATTAACAACTTTCATTCCAAATTCATTGTGTTTGACACTGTTGTTACCGATAAACCATTTACAGTTAAAAACAAGAACTTTAATTTTAAAGTAATAAACCTCCCATATTTCTTCAATAACTTCATAATATACACTTGATGCAGAAATTGGGTTTTTGTATTTAGAACTCAAAAAATGCATTGCTTCTGCAAACACCAATACACCACTATTCTGAACTTCACTTATATTGTCATGAGATTTCACATAAAATGTATAGCCATTAATGTCATAACCGGACCATGTTATCACATTTAAACATGGACCACCCACTATCCATCGTAATGCCTCTGATACATATGATATTCCAAGAAAGGTCTTTTTAATCCATGAAAAAAATGTTTTGTTGTGCTCATTCAAAATCCACATTTCTTTCTTCTTTGGATGACATTGTTTCAACTCATTAATATGAAATGTGATATACAGTTGAGCATCAACTATGTTATTCAAGATGTATAATTCTAACTTCTTCATCTGTTCAGCTGACAATGATTTGACTTTCAAGCCACAAATCCCCTTTCCCTCATTATTATCTCATTCATGGTATGATGGAGGCAAACCTATGTGATCCGCCACACCCAAGTAGCTTGTACAAAACTCCGAAACCTCCTCAGAAATATACTTTCCAATAATGGAGGCTTCAGGTCGATATGGATTCTGAACATACCCCTTCAATATTTTTATATACCTTTCAAAAGGATACATCTAATGAAGATATACAGGTCCACAAAGCTTTATTTCTCGAACCAAATGAATCATTAAATGCACTATTATATCAAAAAAATATGTAGGAAAATACATTTCTAATCGAAAAAGTATAGAAATTGCATCCTTTTCCAAAATGTTCAAAGCATTCACATCAATCACCTTATTAAAAATTGAATTGAAAAAATAACACAACTTCATTATAGTCTTTCTAACACAGATGGACAATATTCCACACAATGCAACTGGTAGAATTTGTTGCATCATGATGTGACAATCAGGAGATTTCATACATATCAACTTCAAATCCTTCAATGAGACAAAATTTTTTACATTTGAAGAATAACCTTGAGACACTTTGATATCTTTTAGACACTAAAAAAAGCTAATTTTCTCCCTCTTGGATAATGTATGACAAGCCGGGGGAAGAAATGTTCATCTTCCATTAGGAGTGGGAGCTAACTCCAAATGTATTCCCATTGATAGTAAGTCTAATATTGCATTCAACCCATCTTTTGTCTTTCCTTTAATATCTAACAATGTTTTAATCAACTATTGTAGATATTCTTCTCCATATACATAACATAAATATTATGTTTAACTTCATGATATCTCCAATATGGTATCTCAAAAAATATTGACCTTTTCTTCCAAATATGTCTATTATTACCATATTTCTGTGTCTTTCCCAATGCCACATCAAGGTTTTCCACCCTATCAAAATACACATCAGGGGATAAAGGTTTTGGATAAATATAAAATTCTTGTGAGCCATTGAATGCCTTTTTTAGTCTTCTATAAGAGTTATCCATAGGAAAAAACTTTCAATGACCCATGTACACTATTTTCCTCCCATGATGAAATTGACAATAAGAAGTCTATTGTTTGCAAATTGGACATGATTTATGCCCCTTAACACTATATCCAGACAAATTTCCATATGTTGGGAAGACATTTATAATGAACATAAGCACTACATGTAGTTGAAAATATTCCATTTTATAAGAATCATACACCCGAATATAATCCTCCCATAAAATTTCAAATCATCAATCAATGGTGACAAGAAAACATCAATATCATTTCCGGGTTGCTTCGGACCAGAGATCATTATAATAAACATGAAATATTTGTACTTCATACAAACTTCAAGAGAGAAGTTACAAATTACCAATAAAACAGGCCATGATCTATGTGTGCTACTAAGGGTTCGGTATGGATTCATTCCATCTGTACACAACCCTAATATGAGATTTCTAATTTCATTTCCAAATGTAGGATACTGATCATCAATTTTCTTCCATTGTGGACAATATTTTGGATGATGTATTTTTTCATCACATATCCTCTCATCAACATGCCGTCTTAACCTTTTTCATCATGTGAATTAGAAAATAAACATTTCAAACGATGAATTATTAAAAGATACCAAAATACCTTGGAAGGGATCTTTGTAATCTCTACACCAGCTTGAGATTTTTCTTTCAACTTATACCGTGATGTCCCACATTTTGGACACTCTGAAAGAAATTCATATTCCTTCCTATACATCATACATTCATTCAGACATGCATGTATTTTCTTGTATCCCAATTCCATCTGGAATAATATTTTCTTGGCCTTATAATGTGAATCTGGAAGATCATTATCTTTTGGAAGAATGTATTTCATCAATTGTAGAAGCTCTGTAAAACTTCTGTCACTCCATCCATATTTTTCCTTCATGTTATTCAATATTAACACCACCGACAAAACCGTTAAATCCATACAACTAGGATACAATGGTTTTTTAGCATCACCATATAGACGTGCAATAGTCGGTTCTATCTCAATTTCTTCTGCTGCAATATCACGAATCATTTCTTCAATTCCATTAGAGTTACCATCTTGCGAATCATCATCATCAGTAGATCTGACATTCTTTCTAGTTTGACCATGACAAATCCAAGGGCTGTAACTCGGATTAAAACCATGACAAATAAGATGATCTTTGATCTCTCTACTTTTCAACTTCTTCATATTCAAACATTTCAGGCATGGACAGAAAAAATGTCACTGCTTGGAACATTTTGTTTAGAAAATTCCAAAAAAGACATCAACACCATCCTCATATTCATTAATCATTCGATTTTTTGTAATCCAAATTCGACTCATTATTAACCTATAACAAATATTAAAATTATACATCTTGTTAAGATAATACAAATCTATATTTATATGAAAAATATCATAATTTGAATGTAAAAACAATTTTGAAAAACAAAATATATACGTATTTGAAATAAATATACATGAAAATAATTTTAAAAAGAAAATATAGTTATATATAATAGTTTTAAATTAATATTAGATCCTTTATTCTTAAGGTATACAAAGAATACATCCTTCTGCAACTGGATACCGAATTCACCCTTCCATAAAAAATAAATATGAAGTATAAATATAAAAATGTGTATACATTCACTACTAAAAATTACACAGATCCCAACGATTTGAAAGCATTGGGATAACCCCTGAAACTGTTGGGGTACCCAACGGGTTCACACACCGTTGGCATGATGGTCATTGAAATAGCCCTATACCAATGATTCTACATCAACCATTGGTATAGACTACTTGAAGTCAAAATATTCCAACGGTTTCAATGAAACCATTGGGGAAAACACACACACACACACACCAACATGGTGTCCAAGGTGGTTGGGGGCTGTCTAGGGGGGTTGTCCAAGGGGGTCGGGGCTGTCCACGGGGGTAGGGGCTGTCCAGGGTGTCCAGGGGGTGGGGGGTGTCCATGGGGGTGGGGGCCTATCCAGGGGGTGGGGGGGGTGTCCATGGGGGTGGGTGGTGTCCATGGGGGTGGGAATTGGTGTCCAAGGGGTGAGGGGGCTATCCAACCCCTACCCCATTGGACACCACCCCCACCCCCGTGGACACCCCCTGGACACCACCCCCAAGAAAGCCCCCCACCCCCTAAACAGCCCCCACCCTCTAGACATCCCCCACCCTCTGGAAATCCCCCTACCCCCTTAGACAACACACTCACCCCTGGACACCACCCCCACCCCCCTTGATTCACGCTCAAATTTACCCAAGAGATGAAGGTAGAATGGTCCTTGTAGTCTAGATTGGGTTGTCGAATCCACTGAGACCTAAGAAGATACCTAAGACACACAACCTATAAGGTTGATTTTTGGCTATGAAGTGGAAAAATTAGTTTTGATTTTGGATGGTTTTAAAGAACACTAATAAACCTAAGTGAATTCAATTAAATGAAAATTGGTTGATCTTAAGATTATGCTAGGGGTGTATTGAATTAATTTTACTTCTTTAGACAATTTTGGTTTAATTAATTCTTGATGAATCCATTATTCAAAATAACACTACCTTAATCATTTTCTGGTTTGATGCAACTAAACTCAATTACTAATACCCTACACACTTATAGAACCAAATTAATGATGTCTCCATGGTATATGGTCATTTTAGTAATTGGATTTAGCTTCCTCAAACACAGTGAAGATGAAAAGTGGAAATAACTGAAGAATGGAAGTCTTAAATTAGTTAACCAATTAACAACAATTCGTTCATAAAATATCATTCAATCCATCATTTTCATATTCCAAAGATCAAACCATTAAATGGTTAGACCTCTATTGATGGTATACTCTCAACGGTGGGCAGAAGATGGCTTACAAGAATTAGATTGAAGAAATTAAAACTGTGGAAATAACGAGCACTCCTCCGTGTGTGTGAATGAAATTCACACCTATGTGGGAACTAATTCAGCACAATAAAGAGATATCACTGTGATTTGTGATTATAAAGTTTTAATGAAAGAAATGGTAAGAATAGAAGAGAAATATGTTGATTAAGAACAAATAATTACAAAAAATAAACTTACATGGAAATTGAAATGCGATTACAAACACAAAGTGACAACATAACATTACAATTAAACCAAACACCCAAGATCCTTAAATCTTCCAACAACACTACCTTAAATAGGCATTTTTGAGAACTTGGGTCGAGCCTCCAGCAGTACAAGTCATCTCTCTTGAGTATGGTAGGTCTAGGGTGGTGGAAAGTTTGTGGAAAGAAGACTTTCCACCCTTCACCCAAAAAGGCATCCTGCTTGCATCCACCAAACAGAGGCGCATGAAACACCTTCTATATGGCAGAATTTGGGTGGGCCATAGAAGATGTAAATTAAGCTCCGGATGTCCCCTAACATACTGTAAAATCTAAGATCAAAAAGAGTTATGGTTTAATTGGTGAGCTATTTTTCTGGGCTGCAGATTCTGGCCCAAATTTTGATATACTATTTGGGCCGCCTAAATAAAAATCATGGAGGATGAATCAGCACTGGATCCTGAAAAATTATTTGTTAATATATATTTATTATAGCATAAAACGAATGTTGGGATTCATTGGGCCTGTATTGTGGGCCCCACATTCTCATCAGCGAGTTGGTGTCCAATCTACCTTCTCCAGAATTGTTTCTTTTCATCACCAAATATCTCCATTATCCTTTATGAATCATCCATTGATCCCTGAATGAAAAATGTTTAAATTGAAGTGAGTATCCATTTCAAAAAATATCAAATTAAAATATGGATAATTACATTCATTAGAATCAGATGACTCATTGGGCCTAAATTGGTGTACATTAGGCATGAAGTGCACAAATGATGAGAATGGATGTTCAAAATCAAAATCCACTAACTCAGGACCATAAGATCAAAAATGAACATTTAATACCATTAAAATGTAATTAACATATGTGTTTTTATTGGCTAATCACACCCCCAACTTGAGATTTTCTAGTCCCGAGCAAATAAATCAATGATTTTATTTGAATTCCTTTCTTCAAACACATTATAACAAACAATGCTCACAATGTAAAACGAACACAAATATATCTTTATAACCTATCAAAATAATTTAAAACAAGTTAAATTTAAAAGAAGATCTCAATACCAAGCCCATTACTTTGATCAAATTCATCATCATAATTCATCCAACACAATTAGGTGTAATGATGTGTTGTGAATCACAATAGATATGGGGGTTCATTTTCATTCAAGGGGAAATCATAGAAGCCCTAGGTGCAATCACATTTAATCCTAATATTAGTATTCATTATTTTTTTCTTTTTTTTTCTTTTTTTTATTTTTCAATGTTTCCATAGTAATTGAGATTGCAGTTAATCAAATTAACCCATGTAGCGAGACTTTGCCGATGACTCCCAGGCTCAAAGGCCTTAGGGAACCAAGTGAAGCCAACATACTCGGGTATCATCTTGAGTTAACTTGATCAAAAACAAAATCATATTACCATAAATAGAGATAGAGTGAAAAACTCAGGGCTAGACAACTCTGGAGTCACGATCCCCAAGTGCCGAAAGCCTCACATTTTATCAATCCATTTCTCTACATGCAAATTTTTATTTTTTTTATTTTTTATTTTGTTGAATACTCATATTACTCATAAAAATAAAACCAGCCTATGCTATTTGTTATGGGACCCTGATAATTCAAAATTTTACCCCACGATCTATAGGACGTGAATTGTGTCATTTTGATTTAATAGATGAAAATAAAAATGATGAAAATTATCATTGTACAACCAAACTTCCAAAATAAATGCTTTTAAACTTAATATTGAATTAAATTAAGAGTCAAGGAAATAAAAATTATTTCCTATGTAGTTTTAATGTGAGAAAATTTGTTATTATATTAATGATAAAAGAATTTTACTTCTTTTTTATCATTGTTTTTTTAACAAACATTTTGTTTCCACACCCCCCAACTTAGAATGAAACTGTCACTAGTTTCGTAAAAAGAAAATTTAGAATGGGGTAGAGGAATAAGAGGGGAGTTAAATAAGGAAATTTAAATATTAGGATCATGGAATGAAGTCACCTGATGGTTTAAGTTTGAAGTTCTTGTCGCTCCAATTTAGTCCTTTGATATCCATGTCGCTTGTAGAGTTCTCTCGTGGAAAAAGGAAAACAAACAAACAAAACAAAATAGTATATATATATATATAAGTAAAATATAAGTATATATAAAAAATAAAATTAACTGATGATACATCATATTCTTTTTAAATTTCTGGTTAAGATATTACTCAATGATCACACCACGTGACACGGATGAATATGGTGCTCCCCTTTCGTACCCATCCATACTCATAATAGAAGAACATGTCAAAAGTCTATTTTTTATTATTATTATTTTTTATTTTTTTTAAATATAAAAATGATTAATTAATCTTATTTGAAAAATAAATATGATTCAGAATGATTAGAAACATGAAAACCATGGGTTGCCTCCCATTCAGTGCTTTTGTTTAACGTCATTAGCCCGACATGGATCCTAAATCTATCAATTTTTTCCGGTTCATAGGTTGGCTCAGTTAACTCAGCCTCTATTTCTTGTTTAATGAATTATTCAATGAATGGTTTTAACCTATGACCATTGACCTTGATAATGTGACCACTAGTGGGATCTTGAATCTCTACTACCCCATGGGGGTACACATGATGCACTATGAAAGGACCTGACCATCTAGACCTTAACTTTCCTGGGTGTAAATGAAGTTTTGAACTATATAAGAGCACAAATTTTCCTGGTTCAAAATGTTTGACTTTGATATTCCTATATTGGTAGGCTTTAACTATAGCTTTATTTATCCTTTAATTTTCATAATCCTCCATCCTAAGTTCCTCAAGTTCATTAAGATCTAATTTCCTCTTTTCTTCAGCTAAAGAAATGTCGAAATTCATTTTTTTGATTGCCCAAAATGCCTTCTCCTCAATTTCAACAGGTAAATGGCATGCTTTTCCATAAAAAAACCTATATGGGGAAATACCTAAAATGGTTTTATATGTAGTTCTATAGTCCCAAAGAGCATCTAAGAGTTTCTCAGAGCAATCTTTCCTAGAGGGGTTGACAGTTTTTTCAAGAATTTGATTAATATCCCTATTCTCTAACTTATCTTGACCATTGGTTTGAGGATGGTATGCAGTGGACACTTTATGAGAAATACCATACTTAGACATGAGTGAAGAGAATGGTCGGTTGCAGAAATGGGTTCCTCGATCAATGATTATAGCCCTAGGAATTCCAAATCGAGAAAATATGTTCTCTTTTAGAAATTGAATCACAACTTGATGATAATTGGACTTAGTGGGAATGTCATAAACCCATTTTGAGACATAATTAACATCTAAGAGTATGTTGAGGTATCCCCTAGAGTTTGGGAAGGGACCCATGAAATCAATTCCCCAATAGTCAAATATTTCAACCACTAAGATGGGAGTGAGTGGCATTTGATTCCTTTTGGTGATGGACCCTACTTGTTGACACCCAGGAAAACTTTGAAAAAATGTGTAAGAGTCCCTTGAGAGGGTGGGATAGAAGAGACCACACTAAATAACCTTAGAAGATGTTTTTTTAGAGGAAAAGTAACCTCCACATGCCTCACTATGACAAAATTTAAGGATGGACTCTTGTTCAGATTCTGGGACACATCTCATAATGACTTGGTCAGGGAAGAACTTATAGAGGTATGGATCATCAAACACATAGTGCCTAACATCAGAAATGAATTTCCTTCGAGCTTGAGTCCCTAAGAATTTTGGAATTACTCCCGTAACTAAGAAGTTGGCTATGTCAGCATACCAAGGGAAGTCACTTACAGAGTATAGGTGTTCATCAGGAAATGAATCAGACACAGAAAGGTGATTTGAGCTGTCTTTGAATTCCATCCTAGAGTGGTGATCAACTACAACATTTTCAACACCCTGTTTATCCTTGATTGTGATGTCAAATTCTTGTAAGAGAAGGACCCACCTAATCAGTCTAGCCTTAACATCTTGTTTTTGGAAGAGGTATTTTAGTGCAGAATGGTCAATGAACATAATGACGGGGGATCTTAAGAGGTAGGACCTAAACTTCTCTAAGGAAAACACAATAGCAAGTAACTCATTTTCAGTGGTGGTGTAGTTGATTTGGGCATCATTTAAGGATTTTCTTGAATAAGCAATGACATAAGTATTTTTATCACAACGTTGTCCTAACACAACTCCTACAACAATGTCACTGGCATCACACATAAGTTTGAAAGGAAGGTTCCAATTTGGAGATTTCATGATGGGGGGAGAGGTGAGAGAGGATTTGAGGGTTGAGAATGAACCCTCATAGATTTCTGCCCAAACAAATGGAGCATCCTTTACTAGCAGAGCACAAAGGGGATGAGAGATTGAACTAAAGTCCTTGATGAATCTTCTATAGAAACCATCATGTACTAAGAAAGACCTCACTTCCTTGACAGTTTTGGGTGATGGAAGGTGATGAATGATGTCAACCTTGTATTTATCAACTTCAATCCCCCTACCCGAGACCAGATGGCCTATAACTAGTCCCTCTTTAACCATGAAATGGGATTTTTCCCAGTTTCAGACTAGATTCTTTTCTTCACATCTTGGCAAGACTCTCTCTACATTCCGAAGACATCCCTCAAAAGTATCCCCAAACACAGAGAAGTCATCCATGAAGACCTCTAGAAAATCCCCTACCATGTCTGAGAAGATTCCCATCATGCATCGCTGGAAGGTTCCAGGGGCATTGCATAACCCAAAGGGCATACGTTTGAAAGAAAATGTTCCAAATAGACATGTGAATGTAGTCTTCCCTTGATCCTCTAGGGATACCTCAATATGATTGTACCCCGAGTACCCATATAAGAAACAATAGAAGGCATGACCTTCCACTCTCTCAAGGACTTAGTCAATGAATGGTAAGGGGAAATGGTCCTTATTGGTAAATGAGTTTAGCTTCCTATAGTCGATGCAGACTCTCCAGCCACTACTCACCCTTGTTGGAAGAATATCTCCATCCTCATTGGTTATCACTGTGATTCCAGCCTTTTTTGGAACCACTTGAATTGGGCTCACCCACTCACTCTCAGCTATGAGATAGATGATACCGGATTTTAAAAATTTTATAAGTTCCTTACTTACTACCTCCATGAGATTAGGATTGAGTCGTCGTTGAGGTTGACGACATGGATTTGAATCAGATTCTAGAACTATCCTATGAGTCCCGATAAGTGGGCTAATCCAAGGAATATCAGACAGGGTCCAACCAATGGCTTTCTTATGTTTCCTAAGGACATCTATAATCATCCTATCATGATTGGCTTCAAGATAAGAATAAATGACAATAGGATGTGTTTGATTGTCCCCTAGGAAGACATACTTGAGTGCAGTGGGAAGTTCCTTCAATTCAAGATCAGGTTGGTTCAGAATTTCAGCAGAATATTGGGACATTGGATCAATATCAGTTTCTTTTTTTAGAGTTTCAGATAGGATTGAATCCCCACATATAGAAGTTTCAGCTACAAGATTGGTTTGATCAGATTTAGGGAAGGAAGTTTGAAAGGTTTCACTGAGTGTTAGACCTAAGACTTCATCATAAGAGAAATTTGAAAATGATTCAAGCCAAGGAGATAAACTTCCTTCATGTGAACAAAGGAAATCAATATCATCCTGACTTAAACATCCATAAAATATTCCTTGATGTTCTACGGATTCATTATCAATGCTTCCTATCATGTTTACTTCATGAATGTCCTCATCATCCCCTATTTGTGAGCTTTCATTATAGATGTTCAAGTCTAGACTAATGTTCCTAAAGGTGATAGTCATGTTCCTATTTCGGACTCGGATAAAAGAGTTGATTGTTTCAAGGAAATTAAGACCAAGGATGATTGGGGTTTGTTCCTTATTTCCTAAGTTTGGATGGTTGTCAAGGAAAATGAAGTCAGCAGGGTAGATGAAGTTTTCAACCTTTACCAAAATGTCCTTTAAAATCCCCTTTAGAACCCTAATGCTACGATCAGCAAGTTGAAGTGTGACAGATGTGGGTTGGAGCTCTTCTAGGCCTAACTGGTAGTACACAACATATGGGATGAGATTGACACTAGCACCTAGGTCACACAAGGCCTTGACAACTTTTCTCTCTCCTAGTTCAACATTGATGTAAGGGAAACCTGGGTCTTTCAACTTAGGAGGAATGGTCCCTTGAATGGTGGTACTCACATTAGCAGCCAAAAGGACTTGGTTTTTATGTGAAAATTTTATTTTAAAAGTGCACAGGTCCTTAAGGTACATTGAGTAGGTAGGTTTGGTTTGGATTTCATCGATAAGAGGAATGTATAACTTGACTTGTGAGAAGATTTCCCTCAATGTTTCACTCAATTCAGGATTGGTTTCCCCCTCATGCATTGAGGAAATGGTGCAGGTTGTGGGGTTGTTTGTTGAAGAGTTTTTTCTTTAACAATTTTATTGTGTTTTTCAGTTTGATCATTTGGTTCATTTGAATTTTCATCCAAGTTTGAATCTTCAGGTGGGTTTTGAATTAGTTGTTCAGGTTTCTCAATTGATTTCCCACTTCTTAAAACAGTCACAAACTTTAGTTGTTCATGTGTTGTTTGAGTGCAACTTGACTCTCCCCTTGAAGTTGAGGATGGCACCGCCTGAGTAGGCATGGGTGCCTTTCCAGTTTTGATGGTTTGAATTTCTTGTTTTAGGGAAGAGACTTCTGAGTTCATCCTCTCTATTTGATTGCACAGTTTTTCTTGTAGTCTTTGTTGAACAGTTTGGGTTGGTGTTTGAGTAGATTGGTTTATCCCAGGGGGATATTTTTGAGGTGGGATGATTTGTTGAAAATGGACCGGTGGCTGTTGGTATTGGATAGGTTGGGTTTGGAACTGGTTATGGGATTTGTAGTTCTAATGGGGGTAAGGATTTTGTCCCTGTGGTTGGATAGGTTGTTGGTTATCTTTCCAGTGGAAGCCTGGGTGGTCATTATACCTTGGTTTGTAGTTGTTTTGGTATTATGGCTTTTGAAAGTTCAAGGTATTTACTTATATTGGGGTTCCTCCTAAAAGAACATCCTTGATGGATGGAATGGTTGGGAAGTTTTCTGTCTTATGGTCATGTTTTTCACAAATTGTGCAAACAGGGTCAACAGTTTGGATTTCATGGACTTTCCTAAGGTCTATCTCTTCAACCTTCCTAGAGAGTGCTGCGAGTTTATCCCTAAGGCTTTCCTCTTCTCTAAGTGTATAAATTCCAGTATTTCTTTGTGGCTTTTCAGAATAAGGTGAAGTTCCCCATGTTTTTTTGTTCAAAAAGGCTTTCTAGATACTCATAAGCATCGTCTGTGGCTTTGTTTTTAAAGGTTCCATTACACATCATGTCAATGAATTGTTTGTTCCTCGGAACCAACCCTTCATAGAAAATTCTCACTTGTTTAGGTATAGAAAAACCATGGTGTGGAACCATGTTTAGAGTGTCTTTGAACCTCTCCCATGTTTCATAGAATGACTCTCCCTCTTTTTCAAAAATGTTTTGGATACTCTTTTTAAGTACAATTGTTTTGTGGTGGGGAAAGTATTTTTTGTAGAATTCTCTTTAAAATTGGTCCCATGAGTGGATTGATGCAGTTCTCAAGTTTTTTACCCAATTTTTAGCTCGATCCTTCAATTAAAAAGGAAAGAGCCTCATTTTAGCTGATTCTAGTTAATGTGGGGGACACATGGTTTCTACAATGTCATTGAACTCTTTAACATGAAGGTAGGGCATCTCAGACTCCATCCCGTGAAAGGTTGGAGGGTGGTTTAGAATATGGGGTTTAAAGATGTAATTAGAATCTCCTAGGGAATTGTGTCTAATGAATGATGGGTCATTGGTCCAAGATGAAGTGAGGTAGTCATTCGTGGTTTGATCGACTACATTACCTAGGTTTCGAGCTTCTTGGTTTTGGTTCCCGATTTGATTTCCCCCAATATTTACAATTTGATTTCTTGGAAGACCCTCCATTAGAATTGGTTCAATTTTTGATTTTGGAGTATTATAAAGATTAGGATCTAATGGATACAATCCCATATGTTCACTTGACTCCCCTATCCTAGGACTTTACACCATAACTAGTCTATTTGAATTATCACGGGTGTAGGCGGACATGCGCCAAAAAAACAAGAAAGGGACAAGATAAGAGATCTTGGGTGAGAATAGAAGAATGTAGGTGAGGAAAGAAGGTTGTTGGTTTATGGTACTTACTTGGTCCCCAGATATGACGCCAAAATTTTATTCACGCTCAAATTTACCCAAGAGATGAAGGTAGAACGGTCCTTATAGTCTAGATTGGGTTGTCGAATCCACTGAGACCTAAGAAGATACCTAAGACACACAACCTAGGAGGTTGATTTTTGGATATTAAGTGAAAAACTTGGTTTTGATTTTGGATGGTTTTAAATAACACTAATAAACCTAAGTGAATTAAATTAAATTAAAATGTTTTGATCTTAAGATTATGCTAGGGGTGGACTGAATGAATTTTACTTCTTTAGACAATTTTGGTTTAATTAATTCTTGATGAATCCATTCTTCAAAATAACAATACCTTCATCATTTTCTAGTTTGATGCAACTAAACTCAATTACTAATCCCTTACACTCTTAGAGAACAAAATTCATGATGTATCCAAGGTATATGGTCATTTTAGTAATTGTATTTAGCTTCCTCAAACACAGTGAAGATGAAGAGTGGAAATAACTGAAGAATGGAAGTCTTAAATTAGTTAACCAATTAACAAAAATTCGTTCATAAAATAACATTCAATCCAGAATTTTCATCTTCCTAAGATCAAGCCATTAAAGGTTTATCCATCCATTGATGGTATACTCTCAATGGTGGGCGGAAGATGTCTTACAAGAATTAGATTGAAGAAATTAAAACCACGGAAATAACGAGCACTTCTCCGTGTGTGTGAACTAATTCAGAACAACAAAGAGATATCACTGTGATTTGTGATTATAAAGTTTTAATGAAAGAAATGGGAGGAATATAAGATAAAGATGTTTATTACGAACAAATAAGTACAAAAAGGAAACTTACATGGAAATTGAAATGCGATTAAAAACACAAAGTGGCAGCATAACATTACAATTAAACCAAACACCCAATATCCTTAAATCCTAAAACACCACTGCCTTAAATAGGAATTTTTGAGCCCTTCGGTCGAGCCTCCAACAGTACAAGTCATATCACTTGAGTATGGTAGGTCTAGGGTGGTGGAAACTTTGTGGAAAGAAGACTTTCCACCCTTGACCCGAAAAGGCATCCTGCTTGCATCCACCAAACAGAAGCGCATGAACAACCTTCTATATGTCCGAATTTGGGTGGCCCATAGAAGACTTAAATTAATATCAGGATGTAAAATAACATCATATAAAATCTCATCCCAAAAGGAGTTATGGATTTCGAGATATTGCTTAATTGGTGGGATGTTTTTCTGGGCCGCAGATTCTGGCCCAGATTTTGATATACTATTTGGGTTGCCTAAATAACAATCATGGAGGATGAATTAGCACTGGATCCTGAATAATTATTTGTTACTATATATTTCTTATAGCATCCCACTAAATTTGGGATTCATTGGGCCTGTATTGTGGGCCCTGCATTCTCATCAGTGGGATGGTGTCCAATATGCCTTCTCCAGAATTGTTTCTTTTCATCGCCAAATATCTCCATCATCCTTTATGAATCATCCATTTATATCTAAATTAATTTTTTTTAAATTGAAGTGAAGATCCATTTCAAAAAATATCAAATTAAAATATGGATAATTACATTCCTTATAATCATATGACTCATTGGGCCTAAATTGGTGTACATTAGGCATGAAGTCCACAAATGATGAGAATGGATGTTCAAAATCAAAATCCACTAACTCAGTCCCATAAGATCAAAAATGAACATTTAATAGCATTAAAATATAATTGAAATATGTTTTTTTATCTTCTAATCACCCCTGGACACCCATACCCCCTTGGACAGCTCCCTCACCCCCTGGACACCACCCCACCCCCTTGGACACCCCAACCCCCTTGGACAACCCCCACACCCCCCTAGACACCACCCCTCCCCCTTTGACACCCCCTGGACACCCCCACCCCTCTAGAAAAACCCCACCCCTTGGACAACCCCCACCCCCTGGACACCCCCACCCCCTGGACACCCCCACCCCCTGGACACCCCCACCCCCTGGACACCCCCCACCCCCTTGGATAGACCACTCATCCCCAGGACACCACCCCCACCCCCAGGACACCCCTACCCCCTTGGACAACCCCCTCACCCCTTGGACACCACCCCCACCCCCCTTGGACACCCAACCCCCTTGGAAAACCCTCACACCCCCCTGGACACTACCCCCACCACGTTTGACACCCCCTGGACACCCCCACCCCCTTGGACATCCCCCACCCCCTGGAAAGTCCCCCACCCCTCTAGACACCCCCACCCCCTGGACACCCCCACCCCTAGACACCCTTACCCCCTTGGACAGCCCACTCACCCCCTGGACACCACCCCCACCCCCTGGATAGTCCCCACCCCTCTAGATAGCCCCACCCCCCGGGACACCCCCACCCCTAGACACCCCTACCCCCTTGGATATCCCACTCACCCCCCTGAACACCCCTACCCCCTTGGACATCCCCCTAACCCCCTGAACACCACCCCCACCCCCTTGGACACCCAACCCCCTTGGACAACCCCCGAACCCCCTAGACACCACTCCCACCCCCTTTTATGCCCCTGGACACCCCACCCCTCTAGACAGCCCCCACCCCCGGGACAGCCCCCACCTCTCTAGACATCCCCCACCCCCTGGACTCCCCCAACCCCTGGACCCCCTACCCTCTTGGACAACCCACTCACCCCCTAGACACCACCCCCACCCCTAGACACCCTACCCCCTTAAACAACCCCTTCACCCCCCTGGACACCCCCACCCCCTTGGACACCCCAACCCCCTTGTACAACCCCCACACCCCCTAGACACCACCCCTACCCCCTTTGACACCCCCTGGACACCCCCACCCACCTGGACAGCCCCCCTGGACAGCCCCACCCCTCTAGACAGCCCCCACCCCCTTCAACACCCCCTGTACGCACACACATACATGATGGAACACACAAAAATCATAAAGTTGGATGATATCACTTACATGGTTTCTTTTACCAGAAAAGAATTTAGCACGATATAAATGAACACTATGAAACTTACCATGATAGCAAGAACAAAGATAGAAAAATAACATCTCAAAAAATTAGTTTAGGGTATCGTGACAAATAAAAACTTAAACCGAGCCGTGTGAAGCTTAATTGAGTGTTGTGAGTGAACCTGATAGATCTGGTGACAATAAAGACGATGAATGATGTCGGAAAAACAAGGCTGGAGGTCACGACTTTGAAAAATACTTTCTAGGTTTTCTGCGCGATAGAGATGAGTCACAAGTCACCAGATCGAAGAAAATAGAATGACTAAATACAGGGTGCCATAACTCATTTAAAAGGTTTATCATGTCGGTTATTTTATAACCGATGTGATAAACTATTTTTTTATGTTTATAACGTCGGTTATTTAATAACTGATGTAGAAAAAAATTTATCACGTCAGTTATTTTATAACCGAAGTGATAAATGGAGCTTTATCATGTCAGTTGTTTTGATAACTGACATGATAAATTGACTATATTTCCTTTATCACGTTGGTTATGTTATAACCGATGTGATAAAGCGGCCATATTCAATTTTCACGGCGGTTATAAAATAACTTCCATGATAAAGCAAATATCAGTATTTTTTACGCCAGTTATTTTATAAACGATGTAAAAAATGGATTCTTATCGATTTATCACATCGTTTATAAAATAACCAATGTGATAAATCTATTTTTACAGCTTTTCACGTCGGTTATATAGAACTGACATGAAAAATGTCGATGTGTTAAACATTTTTTCCACTAGTGAAAGAGAATACAGAGTGGATCAACAAGAAAGACCATATTCTATTAAGAGGTTTTAATGTAGGAAAAATTAAACTGGATGAGTATATCCAAACATGGGACAAGATGGATTACTGGTTTGAAGATCTTATCAAAGGTGATTCAGCTATAGAGTTAATTAGTCTCTACTAGAAATTATTTAAGGAGAACGTGTTGAATTGGCTAAAATTATATTTTAATGGGTCAACCATCACATATGACACTTGATGATTATATTATATAGAATTTAGCTTCTCAATTCTTCTTAAAAGTGTTTGAAAATAAAAAATCAACTTTCAGTTTTTATAATAATCCAAGTAAAGTGGTGATGAAAAACGAACTACACTGCTACATGGAGATAAAAATTCATACATATGCATGAGAAATGTTTTCGATTATTTTAAGATGAAAAAAAGATAATAAATGATTATACCATAATCATAATGACATATTAGAATATTTATTATAATATAGTTATTATTTTATGTTTTTTACAATATGTCTAGAGTATGTTTAAGAATAAATAACTTTGAAATATTTGGTAGATATGATTACATATTCTTTGAAAGATCTCCTTTAGATATTCTATTAAGGGATATAGGGCAGGTCTTTTGGAAGGGACATAACCTCTAAAACTTGGATAAGGACGTTTATAATGAAATTGGGTATGGTTTGGTCGAGATATGTTGATAAAAGTGGTGTAAAGAAAAGAGATAATGGGTGTCATCTTTAAGTGAGGGGAAGGATATTCTTGGAATTTCATAAATTATTAAATTAATATAAATAATATTTCATGTAAAGATGGATAAAAATTAATATAATTAGAATATAAGATGATAATGAGTCTAAATAATATCATAAAATAAAATTTGGACAGGTTTTAGTTTTGTTTTTACCCTTATCTTTTAGTTTTAACCCTCGTTAACCCTTTTGACAATTACTGCAATATTAAAGTTTTCTATCCTTTAAGGACCAAGAATGTAACCATAAAAGGAAAAACAAACCTTAAATGGACCATTATTTTTATTTTAAACCATATCACATTATTTTGGATGAATATAATATTTTTATGAATTTTAAATCATTTAATAAATTATTATTTATTATAAAATATCATTAATGTCATTTTTGAAACAATTCATTTAGTTCGACATTAAATACATACATAAAATTATAGAATTAGAATATATAAATTTATAACATATCTAACATTTCATATATATATATATATATAAAATTCTTGGATCACTATAACTCACTTAATTTTTTTAGAGTTTTTAAAATAAGTTATTTTATTTTTCTATTAATTTAATAAATACCATGTCAGTATTGTGTAAACATTGAAGATAATTATTTCAACACTAAAAATTAGAAATAAATTACCATGATAAAAAAATAATTTATATTTGAAAAGACCATTTATAACTGAATATAACTAATTTTTATTCCTATGGAAAAAATTTAAAGACAATTAAAAAAAGAGAATGACATTTTTGACTTTTATTTACATAAAATATTATAAAGGTAAAAATCATGGAAAAATAGAAAAAATATCATATATTTGAGTTTTTTATGATTATAGAAGAAATATACTCATAAAATAAAATTAATCTTAGTTTTAGGGTTACTTTTTAGACCTTATCACATTATTTTTACCCTTAATTTATTAATTTTACCATTACTATGGTAACAAAATTTACTATGACTACTATTCATAATGACTAAAAATAAAAGGGAAATTTTTACCAAAATTTTACCTCATGATTCCAAATATTTAATCCATTTTGAAGATTCAATTAATAGAATTGAAAAAAATCAAATTTAAAATTAATCCCCCAAAACATGACGAAAAACTATTTTTTAGAAACATGCCTGTTTAACTATAAAAATGATTTTACACCAAATTAAAGTATAAAATTACTTCCAAAGAATATAATTGGATTATTTTTAATAAAAAATAAACTAATGAAATTTTAATACTAATACAAAACATAATTTTACCTTGTAAATACTTAAAAAAATACACTTTTTAACAAAATTCAGCATATTTCACTATTCCTTGAAAAATCAAATTTTCATAAAAATCACAAAATTTCACCATAATATAATATAAATATTATGATTTCAAAAAGGTATTATTTTTATAAAATAAAATTTCTAAAATTTAATTTTTTTAATTATAATATTTTCTTACAAAGAAAAAAAGAAAAACCATTTTCAAAGAAAACATTTTTTGAAGAATAAAATGAAATTACAAATAATTTAGTGTTTATTTACTAAGTATTAATAAATAAATTTATGTTTATTTGGAAATTTATATACATTTTCTTAAGTAGTTAATCTTATTAATACCCACAAAATTAACGGCTAGATTATAACGATTATATTTAAATAATAATATTTTGTAGTTTGTTTCATCTCGGTGTTGCGTGTTTCACATACTATAGAACATAGTTTAATTTTAAAATATAAAGGCATTATATTCTAAACCATTAATAAATTTATTCCTTGTAATTTGATCATGTTACTGGTAATCAAGGTTTTGATATTCGAAAATACATTTTTTTTAAAATCTACATCATAAAAAGGGTTAATTAACCTTCCTCATGAAAATAAAGAAAGTGAAATAATAAATTCATCCTAAAACTAGGCTTCTAAATAAGATAATACTTTTGGGAAGTAAAAATATGGAAATGGAAGAGAAAAATAACGTCCAAGGATTAATATAGAGTGATAATGAACATGATCTGGAGAAAGTTAAATATTAAAAAACCATAGATCTATGATGGGTGAAAAGACTATCAATTCATTAGAAATGATTGAAATTCGGATATTTTTTTTCAAGATCCTTTTACTTAAGTTAAGAATTTAATTAGCCATCTAGTCCAAGAACATATTAAAATATACTTAAATATGATCAGATAACATGATCAGTAGAAAGTTAAAGACTACAAAACGATAAATCTATAATGGGTAAAATTACCATCAATTCAACAAAAATGTTTGAAATTTGGATTTTTTTTCAAGATAATTTTCCTAAAGTTGAGAAGTTAATTCAACATCTAGTATAATAACACATGAAAATATACTTAATTTAAAATTATAATTTCACCCTTTAATCAATTTACACTACAATCTCATTCTTTCTCTAAACTATGAGTATTCAAGATGAATTATCACGTCTGAAGAACTAAAATAAACTTTTATCAGATTATAAGATCCATGAAATAATGAAATTTCATTCCTTATTTCTAAGTATTTAGAAAAAAAAATGGTTAGCACAAGATATCCAATAATACATTAAAAAAAACATCCAATGTTCAAAATCAATCCATTTCATAAATAATTAACCTTAAGAATCCTCTAAAATATTTTCAACCAAATTCAAAACCCAGAAATATAAAATATTTGATCAAATATTTATCCCCATACAATATAAAGTATCCCTTAATTTCACATACCAAACATGTCAATACCTTGATCACTTATTCTCCTAAAACATAATAATAAGTTGAATCATTATAAAACCTTAATGAAAACATAAATGTTTGTAAAAGTTAACTTTATTCTTATTCCTTAAATAAAATCCTAGAGAATAAAATATACTCCATAAACCCAAATATTTGGTAAACTCAATTATAAATTACTTTTTCATCAAATCACTAATCATTTCAAGGTTATCAAAACTATACCATTTAATTCATTAATGTAAATATTATATTTATCTCAACTAAAAATTATTATCTCAACATCAAGAACATATCAAGGGTTATTTTTACTTTATTAATTTATTCTACAAAAATATCACCATACCACTAAATCATTTTTATTGGTTATCAGTATCATTAAATATATGATTTGAAATCCTCAAAGAAAACTAATGTATAATAATCATAATATGTTTTATGATTATTATAACTAGAATATCAATGATAAAATACTTCAACATAATTATTGAATTTAAATATATAAGAACTTAAATCATTCGACATTAGTTGTTGTAATAGCATAAACTTGGACTTATCCCCTTGGATTCTTAGGTGGTAAGTTCCATTGATTCTTGATACATTGGTTTGAATAATATCCCATATCTTTACTATTAAAACATAGAACATTATAGGTTTATTTCATACCCTTTCATTCACATGCCTTATGGACTTTATCTCTACACTTAAAAATAAATCTATCATTCCCTTCAAGAAAGTACTAGAGTTTTTATTCCACAATTATTACATGTGTGAATTTCCCTAAATCCCTTATTTTCCTTCACCTCATTTATTTATCCTTAGTTCTTAGTCATCCTCTATTCTCTTGATATCATTTTAAAATATATTACTTGGGGAATTATTTCTCCAGACTCATATAACTTGATACCATATCATTATATAATGAAAACATTTAAGAAACTAGTTCTCTTTAGTAGTTTGGATTAAGACCATCAAAGAAACAATCAATCTTACTTTCCAGATTATTCATGTAGTCTAGAGCATGCCTAGATAATATTGTAAAGTTAGCCACATAATCTTCCACACTTTCTTCTTCATTTTACTTTAAAGTGAAGAACTTACTCTCCATTTCATCTCGCTATTCCCAAGGGAATTATTTCTCAAATAAATTCACTTTAAAAGTTTTCCATTCCACATTTTTATTTCTTCAACCTCTTTAGTATTCTGGATAAATAACCACCATTGATCATAATATCCTTTCAAATAATAAACTATTAGAATAACATTTTCACTTTAATCATATCCCAAAGTGAACAATATATTTTTAATAAATTTAATTCATTACTCAGATACCAATAGATTAGTAGTTCCACTAAAATATAGAGGGTTTTTTGGTATGAAGTGATTCAACATAGGCGACTTAAGTTGTATAATAATAGGTTATTCTATATAGGAAAGGTTATTTTTCATAACCTAAGTTAACTACCCTAATATAACCATGATCTTATTAGTTCCAATACCAACTGTATTGGTTTTCTCAGTAGGGAAATCCCTACATTGTCTATGGGTGTTAATTCAATTTCTTTTGTCAGGTACCATTACTGAATAATAGAACACATTGAGTTTTTTCATAATTATCATGAAGATTGAGTCATAAAATAAAAAACCTATAATGGTAAAATTTATCAAATACTATAATGGATTATCATAATTCTCATAACTATGTTTATTTAAAATATACTTCCCAAGTATTCTACTTAACGTCCTTAGATACCAATTGTAACCACCTCAACTCTAGTAACCAAGAGATGATGTCTAATTTATTACATCAAAATAGATATAGGGTATCTAATCCTGAAGGTCCAATTATTTTAGTAGTATTGAAGAACCAGTTAAATACACAATTCCCCTATTACATTGGAAATATAAAATACATAGCATAAAAAAATATTCTTTTATCCTTGATATTTTTCATAATATCCATATTCATACCATGGGGAAAAGAAAACAAATAAAAGGGTAAGCTCAGATAGTCAATAAGGGTTATATACAATAGAATCTATCATGAGTAAATAAGTATTAATTAATATGACAAGGTAAATAACTAAAAATATACAAAATTTAATCAATAAATTGAGCACAAAATGCATCCATGGATAATATCAATGCATTAATATCATGGATAATAATATCTGAATTATCAATGAAGGAAATGCTTAATATTAGACATCATGATTTTATATATCATGATATCTATACTATTAAGGCTTTATGTTGGGTTAGTTTAAACTATGGGTAGACATACACCAAAAAACCATTTAATTCTAGATTATTGATTTGTCTCGTGATACCTATTGATGCATTGAGGAGATATATAATTATTGGGACCACCTATCACTGCATGTCCAATGCATTCATCATATATTGAATGATTAATTCAATTCATAAAAAATATGAATTATTAAAAAATAATTTTATTAAGTAATAAATATGGATTTATTGAGTTTTTCCTAGTCAATCAAATAACTTTCATAGTGAAACATTGTATGTAGGAATGATATACGGTTTAAGAAATAATCATAGACATTATAAAAATAACATAGATATTTAAGAGAAATTTAATTATCAATGATCAAAATTAATTGAATATTTCAAGACAAAATCAATGTTCACAAAATTAATCAAGAGATGAGAGATGATCATAAAAAAATAGATTTGTAGTAAAATAAATTATTTTAAAGAATATAATAAAATGGAAACAAAAAATTTAAAATAATTTTTAATAAAAATTTTACTTTTGAAAATCATTTAAATATTATATAAAAACATAAAGGTCATAAAACAGTTATGGCTATAGAATAGTCTGTTAATGATGTATACGTAAAAAAAATTCTTTTGACTTTTATAAAGAAAGTCGAAATGAACCTTTTGGAAGATAATTTATAAATATTCATTTAATTTTTTTTAAAAATACATGTATAACATAAAATTTCTTTAATTAATAATTTTATTAATATAAAGGACTCTTGTAAAATAATTTTGAAAAATATTGATATTTAAGAAGAAAACAACCGATCAAAAAGAGATATATGGCCGTATTTTATTTTAAACATTAATCTTAAAGAGTAACTTAAATAGAATCACTAATCATAATTAATAAATAAATATTCATGTTAAATACATGAAATAGGTATTATATACACCATATTAAATTAAATAGGTGCATATTACCAAATATGTATCAATGGAGTGAAAATTGAGATGAAATCCCTTACTTTAAGTTCGATTTTCCTTGTCTGTTCTCTAACCTCATGTAAAAAATTAAATTCTATTATAATTAAATACTATAAAAATATTCATATATATAATAACATATATGATCCATTTATAACATTTATCACCTATTTGTAAACAATATTTTATTATTATCATTATTTCAGGCGTCAACTACTTTTTTTGAAGTGTGTTTTGATTTGGTAGTCTCAATACTTGTGTATTTATCATGGTGACATGATTTTAATAATTTTATTAAAAATATAAATATAATATATATTCAATATATATATTTATAATTATCTATAGAATATAGAAATAGGAAAACGAATTACACCGTTCATGGGGACAGTATGTCGTATGTACGCATAAACACTGTTTTCACTTTTTAATGGATCAAATGAAAGAAAGGTAAATAATAATAAACCCTTAAAGAATAATTATTATATCATATTTATTAATTAAATATATCTTTATTACCATCCATGTAAAGAATAAATGAAAAATTTATTACATTTCTTTTTGGAGGTGGTAATCCACACATATGCATGAGAGACACTTTCATTTTCCAATGGATAAGAAGGTAAGAAGGTATATATGATATTATAATTATAGAATAATATTTAGGTCATAAAAATCATATATATATATATATTATTTAAATATTTATAACAATCTAACTAAATTGGTGATGAAAAACAAATTACCCCGCTACGTGAAGACGGTAAGATTTATGCACGCATGAGTGATGTTTTTTTCACATGATTTAAATGAGAAAGAAATTGGTTATTACATAATAATAATAACATAAAATTATATTTATAATTATTTATTTATTATTTTATTATGGTTATAATATATCTAGAGTAAGTTTAAGAAGAAAGAAATTCGAAAGATTCAGTAAAGACGATTACATCTTCTTCAAAAATGATCCTTTAGATATTCTTGTAAGGGACCTAGGGTAGGTCTTTTGGAAGGTAAAAAACCTCTATAACAAGGATAAGAATACTTATAAGTTAATTGGATAGGGTTTGGTTGAGATTTGTTTCTCAATGTGGTGTAAATAAAGGAGGGAAAGGGTTCCATTTTATAGTGTGGGGAGTGACATTATTGGAATTTCTTAAATTATCAAATTAATATATATTATATTTCATGTAAAAATGGATAAAAAATGCCATAATTTAATGATAATATGAATATGAGTTGAAATAATCTCATAAAATAAATATTAGATAAGTTCTAGTTGTATTTTCACCATTTTCTTTTAGTTTTAATCCCCATTAACCCTTTTGACAGTTATCACAATATTAAAGTTTTCTACACTTTAAGGGAAAAGAATATAACCCTAAAAGGAAAAAAGACCCATAAATGGGACATGTCTGATATTTTAAACCATATAACATTATTTTTTCTAAATATAATATTTTTATTAATTTTAAATCATTTAATAAATAATTATTTATTATAAAATATCATTAATGTCATTTTTGACACTATTTATTTAATTTGACTTTAAATACATCAAGAAAAAGTGTGAATTCGAATATAGAATTTTATTAAATATATAATATGTAAAATATTTATAAAATATTCAAGGATCATTGTTACTCACTTAAAAAAATATTTTTTAGAGTTTTTAAAATAATTATTTTATTTTTCTATTAGTTGAATAAATACCGTATTAGGGCTGTGTAAAAATTTAAGGCAATTATTTAAAACTAAAAATTATAAATAAATTAAAATGATAAAAAATAATTTATATTTAAAATAAAAATTTATAACTAAAAATAAATTATTTTTATCTCTATTTCAAAATTTAAATTTAATAAAACAAAGAGAATGGAATTTTTGACTTTTCTTTATATAAAATATTATAAAGGTCTAAATCCTGATTAAATAGAAAAAGTAATATATTAATTTTTTTTATGATTATGGATGAAATATACTCATCCAATAGAATTAAGGTAAGTGTTATAGTTACTTTTTAGTCCTTATCACATTAATTTTACCCTCAATTAACCGATTTCACCTTTACCTTGGCAACAAAAGTTTTTATGATTACTAATCATAATGGATAAAAATAAAAGGGAAATTTTTTCTTCAAAATTTGAAATTCTTGATTCCAAACATGGAATCCATTTTTAAATTTTAAATTCATATAATTTTCAAAAATTAATTTTAAATTAATCCCACAAAACATGATGAAAAATAGTTTTTTAGAAACATGCATTTTCAAATATAAATTTTTATACCAAATTAAAATTTAAAATTCATTCCAAAGATTATAATTGGATTGGTTTTAATCAAACTAAAATAATTAAATTTTAAAACTAATCAAAAATATAATTTTAATTTGTAAACACTTTATGGGAAAATCCAGTTTTCAACAAAATTTTTTATTTTTTACTATTTATTGAAAAATAAAACTTTTCATAAAAATATAAAAAATTTACCATAATATAATTTTGATATGATGATTTAAAAAATTATATCATTTTTATCGAAAAAAATTATAAAATTTCTAGTGAATAATTATAACATCTTCTCATGAAGAACAATAAAAACCATTTTTGAAGAAAAAGTATTTTTGAATAACAAAATGACATTACAAATAATTGAGTGTTTGTTGAATAAGAATTAATAAATACATTTATATCGAGTTAGAACTTTATATATATTTTTATTAATCAATTAATCCTATTTGTACCTACCAAATTAATGGTTAGGTTATAATGGTTATATTTAAATAATAACATTTCATGGTTCATTTCATTTTGGTGTTGCGTGTTGTATATTATGTCAAACATAATTTTATTCTAAAATATTAGGGTTTTATATGAAATAAACCTTATCCTACCAGTTAAAACACAAACTATCCTCCAAGAACACCAGGTTTATAATGCCATTCCCCAATATGCCCCTGCGACCCATCTCAAGCTCCACTCAATGGAACCCAGTCGTCCTTAGCACCCCACGGTGCTAACCAAGCCTAAGGGATCTAAGTGAACAAAACCTCAAGAATCCGGACTAAATAAACCCATCCAAGAAATTACTAGGTACCACATTTTGGGAACCACCCAAAAGTAACTCAAGAAAATCCCCTTGAAATTCCCAAGACAAGTTAACAAATAAGCTTGAAACTCTCACCCTAGTTCACACAAACTCACCACCATTGGGAGGACTTTAGAGAAAAACATATAAGGAAACCTCATGATAAACCTAATATCATTAAAAAAATGATCTTAAATGGACTATAAACACCATTAGATCCTCACCATGTGGTTATATGTGAAAAAAATACTTATAATGAATTATAACCATAAGAACAATTTTAGCACCAGGGTAAAAAACATTCGAAACACCTCCAAGGAGGGAGTACCACTAACCGAACCAATATGTACTTTACAAAGTACCTTAAGTGAACCTAACCTATATAAACTATACTAAACATGGGGTACATGGACATGTACCTCACATGGGGTCTGTACAAGTACTCCACATGACCTTTAGCTGTGTACCCTATACAGGATCCTACCATGTATCTCACACGACTATGTGCCACCCACACAGGGTGTTTAGCCAAGTACTTGGAAACACCCAAAGTGGTCCTATATGACGTGTCTCAAATACACATTCCATGTAACCCTCATCTTCAACCCCTCTCCCAAAATTAATAACACATAACATGTATTCTTTAACTACACACCATGTGATCGGGTTTTCTCAAAAAGGAAACCCCATGTGATCACCCAGAATCTCCCAATTCTCTAAAAAACACTTCTTATAGGCTCTAAAAGGGTCCCTAAAAACTTAAAAAACAGAACTAAAACTTATCTAAGAGTTTTTTAATAAAAAAAATTCCCACCTTTGGGCATAAAATGATAAAGATTTTGGTCTCAGACCCATGATCTGCAGCCACTGGAGACTAATGTATCTCTGATCGAAGATGCTAGAGTGACCCCCCTCTCCATCCTCCAACATCTCTCTTGAAAAAATGAGACAAAGTGGTGAGATCCTCGAGCATGCATGAGAATACAAATGGGAAACAAGGAAATGAAATGAAAAGGAAAATAAATAAAATAAAAGTAAAAGAAAAATAAAAGAAAAAGAAAAGAAAAAGAAAAGAAAAAGAAAAGAAAAAGAAAAAGAAAAAGGGGATCTGGCTTAGCCCTAACACTCGAGATGAGTTTATACCTTAGATAGGAAATAACTTCCATTATAGACTCAACCAAAGAGTCATAATTCCAATTTGATACTTTTTTCAAATGATTTCACTATTTTTACACATGTTAATAATTAATAATTTATAAATTTAATATTATTTTTTTTTTCAAAAATATGAACGGATTAGAATTATACTAAACTACATCCCTAGGGTAAAAATCCTATTTTGGGAGAAAAAAAGTTGTCAAAGAATTATTGTGATATCATATTATATGATAAATTACCATTCCCCACCTTAAAACCATTTGAAAAAAAAAATTAAAATTTCACCTAATTTTCTCAATCCATAACAACATGATTCATTAAAAACTCCTCACTAAAATGCTTCCTATCCATAATAATCCTAAGAGATCAACCTTATAATAAAATACACCTAAAGTACTAGTGAATACAACACCACCAGGACTACAGAACGATCAGTTTCACAGTTCCCATGACTCTCCTAACATGAGGGTCATTCATCCAGGATTGATAAGATGATCCCCACTATAGTAGTACCCTAATTGTCTCTCTACGAACAAAACACCATACCCCATAACCCATGATCCATATACTAACAAACACAATGAATAAAGATGGAAGACTAATATTGAAATTCTAACCACCATCAGTTCCTAGTTGACTAGGAATGACAACCTCCATTCTAAACAATCCACTTAAAATAAGGATCAAGACCTATAATAGCCTATGGTTTACACCCACCATAAGACTTCCCCTACACTTCTACTTGATCCCTGACCTCAAAAAGTCCATCATGATAACCCCACTCAAGATCGTACAAGACCCAATTAGATCTCAATTGATACTAGGGTAGTTTACCTAAACCCATTGACTGTGGTCTTATCACATTCCGGTTCCAACAAGTAAGATCACCCTTAGTGCTCCTATTCAAAGGAGGAACCCCCTCATGCCACGATTAACCACACAACCACCTGCCTCCCCAGAATCAATTAAAAACCATGGGTGCCTAACCTCACTCCCATTATGCCACCATAAGTGAAACCATAAACAAATGGTCTATGTATCTGACCGATCCTTCCCTCTCAAAAGAACCACAAAACCATAAGCACTCCCAGTTCCCTATACCTTAAGACACATGAAACCTCACACCAAAACATATAACTTCTTAAAGAAATCACCACCTCAAGGAAACATGATCCCAATCCAAAACATCTCTTAGGAATCCATTCTCTCATTGATCCTCTAACAGGGAACCCAAATCTCACACTAACCCACAAGGGTTTCCACACATCCCTCAATGAAGGGACTACATTTATACCTCAGACTCTACATGAGTGTATACACTTGATCATGAAACCATAGGCCTCCAATTGATCCACTATGTGTCCTATGATCAACTAGAATGAAAAAATATTGTTTTCATGAGCACTGAGGTACTCATATATGGGGTGGGAATAAATTTCACTAGGCCACCCCCAATAGTGGTCCTAACATCTATTATCATAAAAAGTTAATACTACACAATATATGACCAACATAATAGAATAATAACTATTATAAAGTATAGAAGACTAAAATAAATAAAAAATACAAAAAAAATGAAAGTAACAACAAACCTCAGGTTTTAAGGTCACCCAAGATTATTTTACCATACTCTGACCAAATATGAAAGACTCAGTGTAAAAGGATTACCCAACAATATAATAGTCAACATGATCTCTATATTATAAAGAGATCCTATAAATATAACATGTTAATAAGAATGAGTTCTAATTCCTAGGGTTTAACCCTAGGAATACAAAACCCAACACACACCTTTAATAGGATCTAGTATTATAATAGTATAATTTGAACTTGTGATAGGAACCTCTAGGTTGACACAACTAGAGAACCTTCCAAAGACCTAAAAGTCCAAAAAAACTAACTTGGATAAAAAACTTGAACCACCATTAGTGTATATTCCCTAACCGGTCCACCAAGGGTGCCTAATCATCCCTAAAAACATAATCCACTCCATGAGTGCCTTGACACCCATGATCCTAAAAAATCAATCCAGAAATAAAAAATAAATGTGGGTGGGGGGTTGTACTCATCTATATCATCCATTATCTCCCTATACCCTCTTAACACCAACCAACCAGACAGATGGATTATACAATCAATCTTAGGGACAACACCCAACCCATAAATATCCCAAAGGCATCCTCTCACATCCAAAACTGAAATAAGGAACAACCTCAAATAGAACTACACTTAAAAACACAAGACTAGGGTTTGAATTAACACCCAAACCCATCATATATAATTGTAAAACTGACACAGACCCTCTTAAGGAAAAAATCTAATAATGCACCATCAGTGGTCCTCTAAACAACAAAAATAATAAGACACCCTATGAGGGAATTATATTTCACAACCAGAAACTCAGTCCAAGCCCATTTCAATAAAACTTATTCAGCATCCCAACACAAAACTTATCCTTGAAAAAAACTAATCCCAAAATAGAATTAATCAACAATACCCTTATACCAATCTTAGGATTCACTCAATGGAACCTAGCCATCCCTAGTACCCCATAGTGCCACCCCGTCCTAAGGGATCTAAGATAACTAAACCTTGAACATCTAGAATAATAAATCCCATCCAGGAAACTAATAAGCCCTAAATTCCAATAATCGTACAAAATAACATCAAGCTAAAACCATGGGAATTCCCAATCCAAGTTAACCATTAAGCTTAGGACTCTCACATAGGATTATACCCCAACTCACTACCCTTAGGAGGATTCTAGAATAAAACCTCAAAAGAAACCTCTCACTAAACCTCACACCATCCAAAATGCCTATGAAATATCCTCTAAACACCATGAGGTCCTCACCATGTCATTTTATGTGAAATAACTTGAAATGAATTACTCATATAACCAATTACAACACTAGGGTGAATAACAAGCTAAACACATCTAATGAGGGAGTACATGGATTATACCTAGGGTACACGATGTGTACCACTAACAAGACTCCTAGTTCATGTACCGTTGCCTAAAATGGTATGTAATTTCCAAAAATACATAATTTCACCAACCATAAATGATGTGTAATTAACCTGAGCTACTTATCCATATACCTCACATGGGGTTAGACCAAGTAATTCACACAGCCTCTGTCTATATACCCTAGACAGACTCTGTCCATGTATCCTACACAACCACATGACACTAACATAGGGTGTAGGGATGAGTACCTAAACACACCCACGTGGTCCTACATGATTTTTCATGAAAACACACATTGTGTAACCCTCATCTTCAACCCCTCTCCCAAGGAGAATGACACACAAAATGTGTTATTGAACTACAAGCTATGTGATCGATTTTTCCTAAATAGGAAACCCCTTTGATCACTAAAAACCTCCCAATTATCCTATAAAAACTCCAGATCGACCCTTTAAGGGGTTCCCAAAAACTCAAAAATAAGATTAAAACTTAAAATCAACTACACTATGAGCATTTGAGGGTAAAATAAATGAAGTCCTAACTTAGGGTGTGAAACATTTAACCCTTTATGCCTCTAATTGATGAAGCTCACATCATCCACCCACTTCATCCACCCTCTTATCATTTTTTACAAAGGTGAAAAAGGGAATACCTCTTAGGAATTCACGAGAAGCCAAATGGGAAAAGAGAAAAGAAAAGGAAAAAGAAATAAAAAGAAATAAAAAAATAACAAATGGGATTGGGCTTGACATCAGTGCCCGAGATGAGTTTATATGCCACAAACCCCTCCCTCAAAAGTCACCTCTCATGAGAACCTAAAAAAACTCTTTATATATACATAGGGTGTTGATAATATGTATAATCGGTAGTATCAAACCCAAGGTCTCTCATTTAAATGTCAAAAGAGAATACTAATACACCAATGAATAAACATAAGAACCAATATGCACCTAAATAGGGAATCAAACTAATAACAACCCCATAATAGCACACCCAACAAATAACACATCCAATAATGTAACATAGTATCAAAATAATATAAAAAAATATTCCCCACAATCTCTTCCACACTAATTTTCCACTATGATTCCCCAAAATCAAATGTACTATACTCTCATTCCTTTCATGAATGTCTCATCACATTTACATTCATCTTTGACATGGTTTGGGATGTATCCATACCTATCCCAACCTCCCATAGGGTCTAGCATTTGGTTCTAGAATTAGTGATCTTCACATCATAATCTCATCCACATGAATAGGGAAGTAGTGTATCATGAATGTGAATTACATAAACCTCATGCCATACTCCTACCATTAATAACCCCACCACCTATCACATCATAATCCTATCTAGGAAATCCTTAACACCAACCCATATCATCACCTGGGTAATCTCCCACACTAACATGTGTCATTATCTAGTTAATCTACAACCACAACCCATTCCATCATCGCTTCTATTTAACGAAGAGTAGGAAAGAGGGGGTATCCATCAATCCAATTAAAAACATTACTATATGTTGGGGAAAACACCAAAAACCCGAAAATTTGGGTATTGGTAAGGTTATCTAACTTGGGTGTGGTGCATACAAAATAACATGAAAAAAAGTTAGATAGATTTCACACAATACCTAACCTATGAGTTAACATTAACAACACTAGTGTTCTCTATAATTCCACCACCATACCGAACATTATCCATACCAACTGCTTCCACCTTTAAATTCATCACACCACATAAACATCACACATAACCACACAAATTTCAATTTCAATTACATGTTCTACCATTCCTATATTAGTTATTTCACACAAGTTTCTATTTAATAATACATTTAATTTCATATTAACATACATAATTAATTTATCATTAAATTAATTTATGATAATTTACACACCTCAATTTCAGCCCTTTTTATTTAGTTTTAGTAATTAAATTCATTATATGGAATTGGGAAACTAACTTAACCACACTAGATAACAGATCACCAAAATCACATCCACCACCTCTACAACAAAAAATATTCCAATCCATTTCCATAACCAGTGCATCTCAACACAATATCCACAATATATCCATCATATATTACTCCACATCACATCTCATGTCAACAAACCACCACTTTTCTCCTTAACACATTCCACACCAAAGATGGTCACTACCATCATTGGACAATCCCCAAACAAGTTCACATATCCAAAAAATATTCACAATAAGAACATAGAAACACAATAACATATTCCATATTCCATAGTTTACCATATATTAAGGTTAATTAAAGGGATTAATCCCAATAATTCATTACTCAATATGAGTATTAGTACATAATCAAGGTTTATGTGGGGAGATGATTCATTATCCATATATATTTTCTTAAAATTTTATTTGAGGTGAGATCAAATAATAAATATAATGAGGGTTTCATAATCACATTGGTTATAACACAAACAAGGCTCCCAACAACCATTTTTTTAGCAGCACCAACAAGAAAGAATAATACCATTATAAATATTTGAAAAAGTAGTAAAAGCATGTGAATACTCCCCTTTAAATCAATTATAGTTAAGATAATTAATTATATTCTTATGATTTTTATTAATATCTTCCTAAAGGAAAAAAAGCATTAAATCACCACACATGAACATAAAAAGTGAGAGAACAAGGATTAAATACCTCAAAGAATCTTTCTGAGTCACCATGCAAAATAGGGTGAAGAAGGAACAACTAGAAGACCAACACAACAATAAGAAACCTTTTATTAACCTAAATGAAACAAAAGGCTCATCAAATTTATAGTCCAAAACACTCACCAATTAAAACAATATCAGCTATATTAATTCCCAAAGACAATAATAGAATAAATCAAAAGATAAAGGATATTTAATCACTATTAATTTTCAAAGATAAAACTCTATAAGACAAGGATCAGAGATAGAGTAAAGATGATGGATGATCATAAAAAATCACATAGGGTTTTCCCAAATACTAATAAAAATGAAATAAATTGAGAGATATCTAGAATTTATAGATTATATGGAAGTCAATAGATTCAAAATATGGAACACTAATTCACACCATGAGTATTAATGATGCTCACTAATTAAGGATTGGAAATCAATTTAGACCATGAATGGCTTCAAGTAAAAACCCGATGGATATCTTCCATAATTTATGGAACCTCAGCTTCAAATTCATTCACTACATAATGTAATTAGGCACAAAATTACTTTTCAAAGCTTCGATCCATGAATCACTAGGCTCCAAGCCATGAACAAACATTCATGTTGTGAACACATACTCATTCCATGTACAAACCTCTACTATATAATTTCTACTCCAAAATCTATCAAACCCTCTTCAAGCATCCTCCGAACACCTTAAACTTATGAACTAGAAAGGTAATGGGTTAGAAGTCACAATGTAACACCCCGACCCCATTTACCTAGAGTCAGTACATTATTTTAATAGATTGTCATGATGTAAGGAATCATGTCTCTAAAGACCGATTTGTTTAGTAGTCTTGGAAAATAGATTACAAACATGAATGTTACATTACACATTAAAACATAAAACACAACATAAATAATCCGTTGTGAACACCATTATTCCCCTAGATTAACCTTGCATATCAAACATAATACACTTCTTGGAATCCCGGGAAAAAGAAAACATAATAAAGTGGTGAGATTAGATGCTCAGTAAGGATAAAAATTAGAAGAAACTTTCATAAATAAGAATAAAAATTTAAGAAAATGTATAAAACTAAAAAAAATAATTTTAAACGTAAAAATTATCTTAATATGGAAAAGATAAATAAAATAATTCCATTTAATTATTCACATGTATATTCTACTAGTAAAATAATCACATGTAATATCGATATCTAATTTCATAATGATGGAATATATAATGATGGACATCATAACCACATAGTCATGGCCACGTGCCAAGACTAAAAATAAGATATTTTCAAGGCCTTTTGCCAAGACACTTGTTTGTCTCATGAGACCTACCGATGCATTGAGGAGCTATAGCGGGCTCCACCCATCACTTACTAAGTCCAATGCATTACTCATATGAAAATGTTGAAACATAACATAAACATTCGTATTAAAGCTAGCATACGAAATGTCAATACTTTAACCATAAATCATGAATGACATAAAAATAGCACAATCATATTCAATCATATAATAACTCATTCAATACAATATTAAAGATTATATTTATAATAAATCAACCTCAATAAAGAATAATATCCAAAAATATGTTGACATAGTTGAAAATGATTAGTAAAACTCTTTGAGAGAAATATCCTTTTTTCATGAAAACATTTAAAAGTCACATGATTTATAAAGAAAGACATTTAAAAGAAATTTTTGAATCAAAGTGTCCCATACCACTTTGAAACTTTTGAAGTAATTACCATTTTAAAACATTCATGTCCATATAAATAAATCCTTTAAAACCCATTTTTGAAAACATGGACATTAATTCGAATTATTTAGAAGAATAAACATTTAAACCATTAAAATGATATTTTAGTTTAAGAGTCCCTTAAAAAGAATCCTTTTAGAAACTCCTTTATCTAACATGGACATGGATAATAAATATGTCCCAGTAAATACTTACACATAAACAATCTCGAATAATAATGAGATTGAGGAATTAACCCTTACCTTGTACTTTTATTTGGTGGAGGGTACATTAACCTTCTGTATAATAGTTAAATCATTATTATTAAATTATAAAATAAACACATACATAAATATGATATCATATATGATCTTCTAATATTTATTTGTTAATAATATTTTAGTAGTATCATTGTTTCGGGTGTTAACTGATTCGTTTTCCTTTATATGTTTTGTTACATAAGTCATTTTTGTTATGGATAGGATATATTTTATTCATATACAAAATGATATTATGTTATTAAATATTATTTTTAATAATAAAATGAAAATTATTCTTGAATGGTTAAGATGAGGAATGAATCTCATTGCGTTCGTGGAGACGATAATCCGTACGTACGCACAAATGACACTTCCATTTCATTTTTTTATTTTAAAAGGAAATAAAACCAAATTATACATAGGTATATTATTATTTCAGTATAATATAATATTTTCTATATTTTACGTAATTTCATTAACACCATCCTTTATCCGTTCCATGTATGGTATGAACAAGTCATATCCCTTTGAGGGGGCGGTAGTCCGCACTTCCTCAAATGAAATTATCATATATATACAACATGAAAAGAATAAAGGTATGATATAAAAGAGAATTAAATTAGATAAATTAGATAAATAAAATAAATATCATATATAATTACAGTTCCATCATAATGGCCACCATAAGAGGTGGTAGTAGAAGACTGAACAGTCATCATTTCATAAGGTAGTAGTTTGCCGCCCAGAGAAACATTATGTTCTATACCCATTAGATGGAGGTGTGTGTAAGTTTAGTTCAAATAATAATCATAAAAACAACCTAGTATATTTACGATACTGGTTTTTTTATAAAATAAAGGAATAAAGAGAGTTTAGGGGGTTGTAGAAGTAAAAAAAAGAAAAGAACTTAAGGGGAGATGTTACCTTTAAATCGGGTAACTCCCTTTGGTTTGAAACAAAAGGATTCCTTGAAGTGGATTATGCCCAAGGTAAGGCTTCTAAGAAGAATAGTGGGATGTAGGAAGCCTAATTGGTCATAGAATGGATGATCCAAGGGGCTTGAGAGGTTTGATAAATGGGTTAGAGATGAGGGCTTTTTATAAGGGGGAGGAGGATCTCTTTAGAAATGTTTGAAAATATTATTTTATTATATAATAATTTTAGGTTTCTAAAGGTAAAAAAATAATTAAAGTAGAATATAAGATGACTCATGTGCTAAATAAAATCATCTAATAAGAATTTTACAGGTTTTGGATATTTTTTTAATTTTTATTATCTCATTTATTTAAATCATTCATTAATGAGGTAATCACTACATCATTATTGTGTCATAAATAATTTTATTTATTTGATGTCTAAAAATTATAAAAAAACCATGATGTGGGAAATATTTTTATTTTTCAAATTAATATTTATAGTTTAAAAGATAACTTATATAACCCCTTTTAAAAAATGTTTTACTAAAAGATATATGTTTATGTCATTTTTGTCTTTACTTTAAATTAATTAATATAAAGTGTCATTATCACTCTCAAGTGGCTCCATGTGGTCCCAAAATCTACCCAAGGATTAATATGGTCGGATATGAATCAAAAAATAGGGATAGGACACATGTTAGGGTAATTTAATATTATTATAATAATATTTGTTTACCCTTATTTACCAGATTTACCCTTTAACCACGGTAAATAAAATATTTACTCAAGTAAATATTCATAATGTCTAAAAATAAAATTTATCTGTTTAAAAAATTTTGACCCCTTGATTCAAAATATGAAATACATATTTCCAAATTCAAAACATAGAAGTGAGAAAAATTCATTTAAAATTAATTCCCATTGTCAAAACAAAAAGCGTGTTTTTAAGAAATAATAACTATCAAAATATTGAAACTTGTTTATGTCCAGTTTAAATGTGAAATTACATCTAATGACCTAAATTATATTAAATTATAAAATTAAAATCTAATTATACTTTAAAACCACACAAATGTATAATTTAACACAATAAATTATTTTGATTAAAAAAGCTGTTTTCAATTAAAATCTAGTATTTTTCACTATTCATCAAAATATGAAAGTTATCAGAAAAGTACAAATAATTTATCCAAAATAATTTTTTATGTCCATTTTATAAAGAATAATTTAATTTCATTAAATTTAATATATAAAAGTGTCAAATATTGGTTTTAAAAAATGTTCGCCATGAAAAGGTGGTAAAATTTTATTTTTTGAAAAATATTTCTTTTATCTAAAAAAATGAATTAGTTATTATATTATGTATAATAAACACATAATATAGATTATAAAATTATATGGAGTATATAAAATTCAAAATTTGGTTAATAATATTCATAACCACTTTTTGAATGGCTAGTTTGGTATGTCGTGGTGCGCTCGAACTCAATGTTGCATGTAGCACAAGTTATTGAATTACTTTGAAGAGATAATGTACTATGAAATCTTGGGGTGTTACATTATCCCCTCCTTAAATAAATTGTATCCTCAAAATTTAAATATTTTTTTTTGAAAATAAAAGGTTAAAAATAGAAAAATACCTCTATGGAAAACCCACATTAGAAATTGGGTTAATGAAATTTAGTCTTAATAAGAAGGAAAGAGAAATGAAAAAGTCACCACTAAATTATGATCTCTATTAGGATAACACTGTTGAAAATTAGAGACACATAATTGGAGGAAAACATAAATATTTATAAGGAGTGATTGGGGTCATCAATCAAAAACCAGTGTAAAATTGAGGGCCTCAAATACATCAATCTGTGATGATTTAAAATATCATCAGTTCAACAAAATATATGGTATTAGGATAACACATTTTTGGTTTTAAGATACCTTCCATAAAGTTTAATAATTAATTTATTTATATAATAATACAAAAAAATAATTGACAAGTAGTGTTTCATCATTCATCTAATTCCTACCACAAAATCATCTTTCACTCCAAAAGATAATAGAATTAAAAAATATTCTATTTATCATAATCGTATAGGGTTACAAAAATAATGAATTTATAATTCATTTTTCAGACTATTTAAAAAAAACTACATTATACAAACTAGGACATCACATAGGCCAGTGGTAGGTGATGTACCCTCGTCGCCCTTCGGTTGCAGGTTTAAGTCTTCCGTCCTTGACAGATGCAATGAGTTGTTTCCCAACCTCTAGGTTTTCCTTTTTATGACAATCCAAATATAATCTTAAGAAATTATTTAACCTTAAAAATAGTTTCCAATGTCAAACTTAATCTATTCCAACCTTTAGACTTATCCACAATACTTCTATCTGAACTCACAGTCCAAAATTTATTAGGAAGGTCACATAATATACATGCGAATACCTTCATCATGTATTCTATTAAAATGTGGTAATAAAATTAATTTCCAGAAAACCATATTTGAATAGGTATGTATTTTCTTATTCATTCTGTAAATCATAGAATACTGGATATACTCTTTAAATCCAAAAATGTTGTAATCACCAACAACGATGGAATAAAAATACTATTAATTAGTTCCAAGGTAGTCAATAATATCCAATATAATTTATCCAAATCAATCATCTCTTATTCCAAAATCAATACCATAGTATCAGGACCATATTAAAGTTTATCTTTCCTTAAACCATTTATTTTCTAAAAAGTTTAACTTGTTCTTGAGTAACTTTTCTTGGAACCAAAAAATCTCAAATCCTTAATGAAATAGTACTGCAGTACAATCCTTATATACTCCATAATTATTATAACCAATACATCATTGATACAACACTCAAATGACATAATTCTTTAATATAAATATAAGAACACTAGTCATTACTCTTTATCTGTGGTAATATCATAACTTGATTATTATCAAATAACATCATTTGCGTTATACTCTGATGATTGGGACATTGATTCGCGTAGTGTCCCAACTCCTTGTAGATGAAACATTATACATTTGAAAAGTTTTTCTTACCCTTGAAATCACGTACTTGGTGTCCTTTTTCTCCACAATTATAACAAACTACCAGTCTCTTCAAGAATTTACCAAGGTGATTCTTTCTATAGTTATCACATATGGGAAAATCCTTCTTTCCCTTATTTTCATTTCCAGAGTGTTCAGTGGATCTCTTCTTCTCTTTCTTTGCTTTAAAGTCATAAGAATTAGAGAATTCCTTTTCTGTATTAATAGCACATGAGATAATATCTTGGTATGATGAGAAGGATTTTGAGACTAATGCTCAACGAAGAAATGGTTTTAACCCATCGAAGAATCGATCAATCTTACTCCTCGGGGTACGTATATAGTCTAATGCAAGCCTTTATAGCCTTGTAAAGTTAGCCTCATACTTTGCGACATTCTCATCCTCCTTTTCCCTCAAACTCAGAAATTTCCTTTCCATATCCGCTTGATGGTCACGAGGAAATTATTTTTCTAAGAAAATCTATTTAAACTCCCTCTATTCCATATTTGATACTTCTTCATCTTTCTTTGTGTTTTGAATTAATGACCATCACTAATCTGCATCTTCTGTGAGGTGATAAACTGCTATAAAAGCCTTTTTCCCTTTCGCTACTCCCCAAAGAATAAAATATTTTCTACAAGGAACTTATCTATTTCTCAGCTACAAATAGATTTTTTGTCCCATTTAATGTTGGTGGTTTTTGCCTCATGAATCAGTCTAACATTGATCCTCCATGTTGTGGATCAGGATGCTCCATATTGGTAAGGTTATTATTCATAACTTGAGTGAGTTTTACCAGTATGGTGATATGCTGATGAGCATTAGTTGCATCACTGTAACGACCCGAAATTTTGAATAAATCTTGTTTCCTAATTTTGTGTGTTATTTTATTTTTATACTCAACAAAACTGTTTCATTTGATAACACAAGTATAATTAAAATGAGACCGTTGGGTTTTGACTGTTATATGACCATTGGTCAATATAACCGCTGGAAACTAAACGTTTCGATTATTGTCTCTAAATACAAGTGATCTTGGTTAATTAATATAGAAATAAGATTCGATGGCCTCATCCAGTAGTCTCGGGCCAATCGAAGCCCATCTAACGGAACATGGGAAGGAGGTAGCACCATTGGGCTTTGCTCTGGACCAAACCCATGCTGAAATTCATCATGTGAAGGTAGAACAAAATCGCCTTCGTGAGAAGTTCAAACTGATAGAAATTACTACTCATGCAATGTTGGCCGAGCCACCCCAAGATTCTCTCACCTTAGCACACCTTACTCTTAGGTCCTATGCTGGTGTTATAAGGGGCTATGTAAGGAGACCGTAACTGCCTTGTGTAATCTTTTGTTTTAAATATAAATTTTGATTTCTTCTTTTAATGAAGCTTATGAATTTTCAAATGTATGGATAAATATTATATGTATATTTTTGATGAATTTTAGAGAAACAATATTTTAAAAATGTTTTTGTAAACCTTAAATAATTAAAAATGTGTAACTATTTTCAAAAAATGGTCTTCTACAATTATGTTCAGTACGAAATTTAGAGTCTAATAAGATCAACTTAATTTTTGATGAATAGTAAATTATGAATAGTGATTTTATGCTTATGATTAGTAATGTGACCAAATGGACTAGTAATCTCACTTAAATAAATTATTAATATAATCTAGGCACCTTGATTAAAGTAACGTGATTCAATAAAATGGTAAAATAACGGTTTCATAAATTATTAGTAAATTATTAGTTTTTTCAGGTGAATAGTGTTTTTAATTAAAAATTAAATTAAAAATATTTAGAAAATTATTTTTATAAAATGGACTTTATTTTTAAATTTAGAACATCGATATTATGCTAAGGTAATTTTTGGGGATTTTTCTGAAAAAAATGAATTTTCGGTGAATAGTGTATTTATTTAAAAATTAAATTAAAAATATTTATAAAATTATTTTTATAAAATGGATTTCATTTTTTGAAATCAGAGCATCGATATTTGGTTAAGGTGAAATTTTGGGATTTTTCTGAGAAAGTTGAATTTTCGTTGAATAGTGAAAATACAGTTTTTAAGTTACGTGTGTTTAATGACATCATTAAATAATGTATTAAGTATGTAATCAATATGGTCAACTTATGAATAGTAAGATAAGGTATGAGGTTTCCCAAGTGGCCAATACCATGGGCAAATACCATGGTCAAGCCTATGGTTTTTCCAAAACCACCAATGAGGTGTCCCTTGGCCATTAATGCCTTATACCCTCACTTTCCCTATAAATACCAAGCCATCCTCTCATCCATTCGACTCCAAAACCATCTTCAACGAATTTATGGTCTCATTACCTCCCAAGGAGTCCTCCCAAGGTCCCCCCAAGCCCTCAAGGTCCCAACCTTTGAGTTTTAAGAGTTACGTTTAAGGTAAGGGATCCTACCTCTCTCTTTCTTTTCAAGTAATCTCTTTTATGTCATTTATTTTATGCTCCATGATCTTATATTGGAGGATGTTATTTTATATTCCTCTTAATTCCATTTTAAAGTTCATATGATGAGATACCCCCTCTTTCTCTCATCAATTCATTTTATGAATGTTTAAGTGGCGCCGTTAGGCGGCCGAATTTTTAAGAGATTCTTTCACCTTTCTCATTTTTCAAAGTTCTACTTTCATGTCAAGTATTTCAAGTTCCTTTTTATTATGTTGGGGTATGATATCTATATCTATAATACTGATCTTATATTTTTACATGATGTGAGACCCTATTTTATCTCGTCAATTCATTTTTGTTGAAGTTTAGGTGGCGCCGTTCAGCTGCTGAACTTTTAAGGGATTCTTTCACCTTTCTCATTTTTCAAAGTTCTACTTTCATGTCAAGTCTTTCAAGTTCCTTTTTATTATGTTGGGGTATTATATCTATATATATCATACTTATCTTATATGTTCATATTATGAGAGACCCTATTTGATCTCATCAATTCAATTTTGTTGAAGTTTAAGTGGCGCCGTTAGGCTGCCGAATTTTTAAGGGATTCTTTCACCTTTCTCATTTTTCAAAGTTCTACTTTCATGTCAAGTATTTCAAGTTCCTTTTTATTATGTTGGGGTATGATCCCTATATCTATCATACTGATCTTCTATTTTCATATGATGAGAGACCCTATTTTATCTCTTCAATTCATTTTGTTGAAGTTTAAGTGACGCCGTTAGGATGCCAATTTTTCATAAGAGAAATCTTATTTTTGTCTTCCCTCCATGTTTTTCATTTCATATGGTATGTATTTCAAATTTCATTACCATATTATTATATCCATTATATTATATCCCTCTACTATTCTTTGTATAATTTATGAGTGGGTGACCTATTTCCCCTCTCTTTTCAATGTTTTCTAAAACCACGATGCATAGCCGTTATGCTGCAGAATTTCCATTTCAAATGTCTCTCTCTTTTTCTAAAATTATTTTATTTTATTAAGTGAATACTCAAAGATCTTACTTATAAAGGGGTATTCACATATATACCAAAATGTTCTATTTTAAATTTTGGTATTTACATACATGAGACCCACTTTCCTTTTCCATGGGTTTAAAGTGACATAAAGATCATGTCTTTAAAGCAATTTTTTTAAAACGTTATGATTATGAAATGAAACACATTTCTTTGATTCTATATGACTTGTTTATGAAATTATTGATGATGATATATGTGGTTCACATTATAATAAAGACAAATTAAGGGTGAAACCTGATAGCGCTCCAATGCATTGGGTAAAGACTTAATCTCTAGAGATGACCATTTTTAACGACGCCTTGGTGAATAACATTGGTAATTTTTAATGACACCTTGGGGATGAACCTTGGTAAAACGGAAATGATTTCCAATATTAAATGTTGTATCCACATATTCAAGTTATGAAATACATTATTTTTATTATGACATGCCTCATGATTTCTTTCTCATGCCTTAATGTTTTTTTCATGACATTGTTGATGTATCTCAATATCACATGTTAAATGTTTCCCCTTGTTTCCCTTACTGGGCCTTCTGCTCACCCTTTCTTTTGATGTTTGTCCCCAGGTTATGAGATGCAGTAATGAACCTAGGATGAACATAAGGAGAATCCTCTCAAGTGTTTAAGAAGAATGTTTTATGTTTTCATGTTTTAAGTTCCTGGTTTCCAAGACACTAAACCTTAAAGATCCTCGGTTTTGTAAAATGTAATGAAAAGTTATGTTATAAAAAGGCGGGATTCCATAGTTGGTATAAAAGGATGGTTTAGTTATTTGTGGAAATTAGGATTTGAAAACTCTAGGGAAAACCCTATAGAAGATTTTAAATATAAGAAATCTTCCTGGTATTTTGGTGAGTATTGAGTAAGTGATTGCCAAGAAAATACATCCCTATATGGATACGAGGAGGTAGAGGTGGCTCTTGAACAGATGTACATAGGGTTAAAACCCGAAAACAACGCTTTGAGCGAGACTCGAACGGGAACTGGTACACGAAAACGGGCCTTGCTGCACTCTTGGTTACGACACTCCCAGGGGATATGCTTTGGTAAATTCATAAGCTTAGTATGAACCATTATTAAAAGAACAAAGATAAAATAAAATAACGATTCACATAAGAATATATGATCATGGATAACATAGATTGTAACCTAGGGGATCACAAGTTAGGGTATACTTTCCATCTACAAGTTTATCCTTCTATGTTTAAAGTTTCCTTTTAATGATTATTGGCTAAGTATTTAAGCCCCCCTAATTATACATTATTTTCTTAGTTAATGGAGGGAAATGGAAGAGCATGTCCCAACAACCAATTTGATAGGAAATGTGACGATTTCCATATTAATGTGATAGAGATGACAAAAGATCAAGTTGAACATATTGTGATTATGCCAAACCAGCTATCAAAAATCACAATTAATAATTGGTACCTAGTTGAATGCCTAAATTCATCAAGGAAGAATAAGACAAAGTCTCAAGGATGTTCATCTGATAAAGTTGATAAGGGAAAGAAGACCGAATTTATTTTTTGCAAAAAGTGTGGGAAGAGACACCAAGGAGAATGTCACAAAGGAATCGGGAGATGTTTTAAGTGTGGGAAGATAGAGCATAAAGTAGCCAATTGCTTTAAAAAAATGTATAATGTGATGAATGGTGATAAGGTTCGATCTAATGTACCTTATACATTTCGATGTTGTAAATGTGGAGAAGTTAGACATTATCCAAGGCAATGCTCTCTTGGAATGGGTGAGAAGCATGATTTGCATCAACAATCTTTGAGGACAAGGGAACAATGCAAGTCCTATGCTGAGATGGATCATGATGACTGAAGTACATGTAACTTCATCGCAATAATTGTCTATGTCATGTTGTATTTTAGTTCGTGCTCTATGAGCATATCTTTTATGTTTCTAAGATCATTGAGTCACTACCTAAGATTGTTTTATATCATTAAGAAAAACATCTATTGTTATGTACCACATGTTTATGTAGTGAAGCTGTTCTTCTTAAAAAAGGGGGTGATTAGGGGATTAAAAGATGATTATTATTTTGGAAGACATTCACTATTTTGGGAACCCTATTTGATCGACGTAAATATATTACTACGGTATTTTCTTTGAGGAGTAAAGGTTAAATTATATTTTGAATAATCGATGAATTTAAGGCGAAATTATAGTAATTTAGGTTACATATGGAAATGATTAACCTATCTTGGGGAAAATTTGATTAGGTTAGTTACTTTTGTTATAAGATGATAAGAGTGGTTGATGTTGTTTGGAGATGAACGATAAAGTCTATCTTGGAAGACTATGTTATGAGATCGTTCTTATAATTGGGTTTCAATCATAGTTTGGTTTATTTTTAGGAATTTTAAGGATAGTTATTTATGGAATGGTCTATGATGAACTTTGGGTAATACCATGGAACTTTGAAGATTTAAAAGTAGTTTCCCTTCCTATGGGATTATTTATTTTTGAAGAGTTTTTTTGTCTTACCCTTTATGTTTTTGGGATAATGTTTAAAGATAGAAGAAATTGATAGTTAATCTTTTGTGGATTACCTGACTCTCAAGAAGATGATTCTTGTGTTTTAATGAGACCAAGTGTTTTTGAATGCTCATCATTTAGAGAAAAGATTAGTTTTGGTAAAAACTTATTAAAGGATGAAACTCTACTTGAAGGTAGGTATATTACCTTATGTTTTTGTTCTATGTAGTAAATGAATTCCTCAAAATTATGAAAAGGAACGTAAAACAAAAACATTATTGGTTTACGTTTCCTACTAGGTAATCAAAGACCGTTTACACACATCATAACTTTGTGATTTTCTTGTGGTTAACTTTATCCTAATCATGTTTTCTATCACTCTCCCTCGGAACTTGACCCTTTGTTTTCTCCTCCATGTCCATGTTTTCCTACATGGAATCCTAGTGTGGGATAACATAGGTGACCTTTGTACTTCCCTTTCCTTCTTTTAAAGTAATAGTTTTACTGACTCCTTTTTCGATGTGGGACTTTCAATTAAATTTCAAAACCCAATTTTAAAAATTACGAGGACATAATTTCTTAAGGGGGGAAGATTGTAACGACCTAAAATTTTTAATAAATCTTGTTTCACAATTTTGTGTGTTATTTTATTTTTATACTCAACAAAACTGTTTCATTTGATAACATGAGTATAATTAAAATGAGACTCTTGGGTTTTGACTGTTATATGACAATTGGTCAATATGACCACTAGAAACTAAACGTTTCGATTATTGTCTCTAAATACAAGTGATATTGGTTAATTAATATAGAAAGAAGATTTGATGGCCTCATCCAGTAGTCTCGGGCCAATCGAAGCCCCTCTAACAGAACTTGGGAAGGAGGTAGCACCACTGGGCTTTTCTATGGACCAAACCCAAGCCGAAATTCATCATGTGAAGCTATAATGGAATCTCCTTCATGAGAAGTTCAAACTGATAGAAATTACTACTCGTGCAATGTTGGCCGAGCCGCCCCAAGATTCTCTCATCTTATCACACCTTAGTCTTAGGTCCTATGCTGGTGTTATAAGGGGCGGTGTAAGGAGACCGTAACTGCCTTGTGTAATCCTTTTTTTAAATAAAAATTTGGATTTCTTCTTATGATTAAGCTTATGAATTTTCAAATGTCCGGATAAATATAGTATGCATATTTTTGATGAATTTTAGAGAAAGGATATTTTAAAAATGTTTATGTAAACCTTAAATAATTAAAAATGTGTAATGATTTTCAAAAAATGGTCTTCTAAAACAATGTTCAGTACGAAATTTAGAGTCTAATAAGATCAACTTAATTTTTGATGAATAGTAAATTATGAATAGTGTTTTTATGATTAGGATTAGCAATGTGACCAAATGGATTAGTAATATCACTTAAAGAAATTATTAATATAATCTAGGCACCTTGATTAAAGTAATGTGATTCAATAAAATGGTTAAATAATGGTTTCATAAATTATTAGTCAAGTATTAGTTTTTTTCAGGTGAATAGTATTTTTAAATAAAAATTAAATTAAAAATATTTTGAAAAATATTTTTATAAAATGGAATTTATTTTTGAATTCAGAACATCGATATTATGCTAAGGTAATTTTTGGGGATTTTTCTGAACAAAATGAATTTTCAGTGAATAGTATATTTATTTAAAAATTAAATTAAAAATATTTAGGAAATTATTTTTATAAAATGGAGTTCATTTTTTGAAATCAGAGCATCGATATTTGGTTAAGGTGAAATTTTGGGATTTTTCTGAGAAAGTTGAATTTTCGATGAATAGTGAAAATACCGTTTTTAAGTTACGGGTGTTTAATGACATCATTAAATGATGTATTAAGTATGAAATAAATATGATAGAATTATGAATAGTAAGATAAGGTATGAGGTGTCCCAAGTGGCCAATACCATGGGCAAATACCATGGGAAAGCCCATGGTTTTTCCAAAACCACCAATGAGGTGTCCCTTGGCCATTAATGCCTTGTCCCCTCACTTTCCTTATAAATACCAATCCATCCTCTAATACATTCGACTCCAAAATCATCCTTAATGAAGTTATGGTCTCCTTACCTCCCAAGGAGTCCTCCCAAGGTTCCCCCAAGCCCTCAATGTTCCAACCTTTGAGTTTTAAGAGTTACATTTAAGGAAAGGGATCCTACCTCTATCTTTCTTTTCAAGTAATCTCTTTTATGTCATTTCTTTTATTCTCCATGATCTTATGTTGGAGGATGTTTTTTTATATTCCAATTACTGACATTTTCAAGTTAATATGATGAGATACCCCCTCTTTCCCTCATAAATTCGTTTTAAGAATGTTTAAGTGGCTCCGTTAGGCTGCCGAATTTTTAAGGGATTCTTTCACCTTTCTCATTTTTCAAAGTTCTAATTTCATGTCAAGTCTTTAAAGTTCCATTTTATTATGTTGGGGTATGATATCTATATCTATCATACTTATCTTCTATGTTCATATGATGAGAGACCCTATTTGATCTCTTCAATTAATTTTGTTGAAGTTTAAGTGACGCCGTTAGGCTGCCGAATTTTCATAAGAGAAATCTTATTTTTGTCTTCCCTCCATGTTTTTCATTTCATATGGTATGTCTTTAAAATTTCATTACCATGTTCTTATATCCATTATATTCTGTCCCTCTACTATTCTTTGGATCATTTATGAGTGGGTGACCTATTTCCCCTCTCTTTTCAATGTTTTCTAAAACCCCGATGCATAGCCATTATGCTGTAGAATTTCCATCTCAAATGTCTCTCTCTTTTTCTCAAATTATTTTATTTTATTAAGTGAAAACTCAAATATCTTCTTTATAAAAGGGTATTCACATATATACCAAAATTTTCTATTTTAAATTCTGGGATTTACATACATTAGCCCCGCTTTCCTTTTCCATGGGTTTAAAGTGACATAAAGATCAAGTCTTTAAAGCACTTTTTAAAACGTTATGATTCTGAAATGAAACCCATTTCATTGATGCTATATGGGTTGTTTATTAAATGATTGATGATGATATATGTGGCTCACATGATAATAAAGACAAATTAAGGGTGCACCCTGATAGCGCTCCAATGCATTGGGTAAAGACTTAATCTCTAGAGATGACCATTTTTAACGACGCCTTGGTAAATAACCTTGGTAATTTTTAATGACACCTTGGGGATGGACCTTGGTGAAACGGAAAGGATTGTCAGTATTAAATATTGTAGCCACATCTTCAAGTTATGAAATAAGTTTTTTTTATTATAAAATGCCTCATGATTTCTTTCTCATGCCTTAAAGTTCTTTTTCATGACATTGTTGATGTATATCAAGATCACATGTTAAATGTTTCCCCTTGTTTACCTTACTAGGCCTTCTGCTCACCCTTTCTTTTGATGTATGTCCCCAGGTTGTGAGATGCAGTAATGAACCTAGGATAAACATAAGGAGAATCCTTTCAAGTGTTTAAGAAGAATCTTTTATGTTTTCATGTTTTAAGTTCCTGGTTTCCAAGACACTAAACCTTAAAGATCCTCGGTTTTGTAAAATGTAATAAAAAGTTATGTTATAAAAAGGCGGGATGTGATAATCACCAGATCCACTATAATTTTCTTGAGTAGGAGGGAAATACCTACATAGATTACTTTCATTTATACGGTTTCCATTCCTTCCAGTAGGTGCCATTTCTAAATAATGGCAGACACTACATTAGTTTATGAATCACAATAAATAATTCCAAACTCTTAAAATACTTAAAATAAATTGAAAATTTTATGGATATAATTCATAATCATAAAAATGTTTTCTTTGAGGAGGTATATACTCATAAATCTTTCATAATGGTTTGTAAAGAAAATGTGAATTATCCAAAGCATATCCCCCGGGAGTGTCGTAACCAAGAGTGCAGGAAGACTCATTGTCATGTACCAGGATACCCTGGGTCAAGCCCCAAACTCCTTGTCAGATTTTTCACTTCTAGGTACATCTATGCTAGAGCCACCTCTACCTGATCGTATCCAGACAGTGACGTATTTCTTAGAAAATACTCAAAATCTCCACATTCCAAAATTCTAGGAAGTTATTCTATACTAATTCTCAAAGTATATCTTAGGGTAATGTTCTCTAATCAGAGTTTATCTAAATCTAGTTTCCAAAGTTTGTACTAAACTTTCTCTGATACCAACTGTAACGCTTGGACCCTAGTTACCTAGAGTTAGTGCATTATTTTAATACATTGGCATGATACAAGGAATCATGTTTTGAAAGACCGATTAGTTTAGTAGTCTTAGAAAATAAATTACATACATGAATGTTACATTACACATTCAAACATAAAAGAAAACATAAATAATCCATTGTGAACACCATTATTGCCCTAGATTAACCCTGGATATCGAAGATAATACACTTCATAGAATCCTGGGAAAAACAAAACATAATAAAGGGGTGAGCTCAGATGCACAGTAAAAATAACAATTAGTGGAAACTAAAATAAATAAGCACAAAAATTTAAGGCAATGTATAAAACTAAAACAAAAGCCTTTTAAATTTAAACTTCATCATAATATGGAAAAGATAAATCAAATTATGGAATTTAATTATTCACATGGATATTCTAAAAGTTGAATAATCACATGTAATATCAATAGCTAATTTCATAATGATGGAATGAATAATGACGAACATCATAACCACACAGTCAAGTCCTTGTGCCAAGACTACAAATAAGATTTTTTCAAGGCCTTATGCCAAGACACTAGTTTGTCTCATGAGACCTACCGATGAATCGAGGAGCTATAGCGGGCTCAACCCGTCACTTACTAAGTCCAATGCATTCCTCATATAAAAATGTTGAAATATAACATAAACATTTGTATTAAAACAAGTATAGGAAATGTCAATACTTTAACCATAAATCATGAATGAAATAAAAATAGTATATTCATAGTCAATCATATCATAACTCATTCAATACAATATTGAAGATTATATTTATAATATATCAATCTCAATCAATAATAATATCCAAAAGGATGTTGATATAGTTGAAAATTATTAGTAAAACTCTGTGATAGAAATATCCCTTTTTCATGAAAACATTTAAAAGTTACACAATTTATAGAGGAAGACATTTAAAATAAATTTTTGAATCTAAGTGTCCCATACCACTTTGAAAATTTTAAAAGAATTAACATTTTAAAACATTCATTTCCTTATAAATAAATCAATTAAAAACGATTTTTGAAAACATGGACATTAATTAGAATGATTTAGAAGAATAAATATTTAAAAAATTACAATGATATTTTAGTTGAAGAGTCCCTTAAAAATAATCCTTTTGAAAACTCCTTTAACTAACATGGACATGGATAATAAATATGTCCCAGTAAATACTTACACATAAACAATCTTGAATAATAATGAGATTGAGGAATTAACCCTTACCTTGTACTTTTCTTTGGTTGAGGGTATGTTAACCTCCTTTATAATAGTTAAATCATTGCTATTAAATTATAAAATAACCACATACATAAATATTATATCATATATGATCTTCTAATATTGATTTGTTAATAATATTTTAGTAGTATCATTGTTTCAGGTGTTAACTGATTCGTTTTCCTCTATTTGTTTTGTTACGTAAGTAATGTTTGTTATGGATAGGATGTATTTGATTCATATCCATAATTATATTATGTTCTTAAATATTATTTTTAATAATCAAATGAAAATTATTCTTGAATGGTTACGATGGGGAATGAATCTCATCGCGTTTGTGGAGATGGTAATCCGTACGCACGCACGAATGCTACTTCCATTTTATTTTTTTTTATTTTAAAATAAAATAAATCCAAATAATACATAGGTATATTATTATTCCAATATAATATAATATTTTATATATGTTACTTAAGTTCATTAACACCATCCTTTATACGTTTCATGTATGGTATGAACGAGTCATATCACTTTGAGGGGGCGGTAGTCTGCACTTCCCCAAATGAAATTATGGTATATATACAACATGAGAAGAATAAAGGTATTCTATAAAAGATAATTACAGAAGCTTATAGATAAAATAAATATCATAAATATCATATATAATTACCGTTCCACCATAATGGCCACCAAAATAGGTGGTATTAGAATATTGAAATGTCATCGTTTCGTGAGGTAGTAGTTCACCGTCCATAGAAACATTATGTTATATACCCATTTGATGGAGGTGCGTGTAATTTTAGTTAAAATATTTCTTATAAAAATAAACTATTACATTGAGGATACTAATTTTGTTATAAAATAATGGAATAAATAGAGTTAAGGGGTTGGATAAGTAAAATAAAAGAAAACAACTTAAGAGGAGATGTTACCTTTGAATTGGGTAACTCCCTTTGGTTTGAACCAAAAGGCTTCCTTGAAGTTCCTTCTGACTAAGGTAAGACTTCTAGGAGGAAGATTGGGATTTAGGGATCCTAATTGGGTAGAGGTTGGATGAGCCAAGGGGCTTGAAAGGCGTGAGATATGGGTTAGAGGTGAGGGATTTTTATAAGGGGGTGGAGGGGCTATTTAGGAAAGTTTGAAAATATTATTTTATTATATAATTATTTTTGGTTTCTAAAGGTAAAAAACTCATTAAATTTTAATATAATATGAATCATGTTCTAACTAAAATCATCCAATAATAATTGGACAGGTTTTGGATATTGTTTTAATTTTTATTATCTCATTTATTTAAATCATTCATTAATGAGGTAAACACTGCATCATTATTGTGTCATAAATAATTTTATTTATATGATGTACTAAAATTATAAAAAAATACTATTATGTTGGAAATATTTTTATCTTTAAAATTAATATTTATAGTTGAAAATATAACTTATATAACCCCTTGTAAAAATTGTTTTACTAAAAGATATATTTTTATGTCATTTTTGTCTTTACTTTAAATTAATTAATATAAAGTGTCATTATCACTCTCATGTGGATCCATGTGGTCCCAAAATTGACCCAATTATTCCCATGGTCTAACATTTATCAACCAATAGGAACAAGACACATGTCAGGGTAATTTAATATTATTATAATAATATTGTTTTACCCTTATTTACCAGATTTACCCATTAACCATGGTAAATAAAACATTTACTGAAGTAAATATTCATAATGTATAGAAATAAAAATTACCTATTTACACAATTTGGACCTCCTAATTCCAAATATGGAATCCATTTTTCCAAATTCAAAACACATAAGTGGGATAAATTAATTTAAAATTAATTCCTGTTGTCAAAATAAAAGTGTGTTTTTAAGAAATAATAACTATCAAAAGATTGACACTTGTTTATGTCCAGTTTAAATATGAAATTACAGAAAATGACCTAAATTATATTAAATGATAAAAATATAATCTAATTATACTTTTAAACCACTAAAATTTATAATTTAACACTATAAATTATTTCGATTAAAAAGTTTTTTTCAATTGAAATTTAGTATTTTTCACTATTCATCAAAATATGAAAGTTATCAGAAAAGTACCAAAAATTTATCCGAACTAAATTTTTATGTCCTTGTTCTAAAGAATAATTTAATTTAATTAAATTTAATATATAAAAGTGTCAAATATTGGTTTTAAAAAAGTTTCGCCCTGAAAAGGCGGTAAAATTGCTTTTTTGAAAAATACTTCTTTTATCTGAAAAAAATGAATTTGTTCTTATATTATATCCAAGAAACACATAATATGGATTCTAAAATTATATGGTGTATATAAAATTCAAAATTCAGTTAATACTATTGATAAAATCTTTTTGAACGGCTAGTTTGGTAAGTCGTGGTGCGTTCGAACTCAGTGTTGCGTGTACCACAAGTTATTGAATTACTTTGAAGAGATAACATACTATGAAATCTTGGGGTGTTACATTCTCCACTCTTTCAATAAATTTCATCCTCAAAATTTGAAAATTTTATTTGAAAATAAAAGGTTAAAAATAGAAAAATACCTTTGTGAAAAACCCACATTGGAAATTGGGTTAATGAAATTTAGTCTTAATAAAAGGGAAAGAGAATTGGAAAAGTCACCACCAAATTATGATCTCGATTAGGAGAAAATTAGTGGAAATTAGAGACAAATAATTGGAGGAAAAATGTAAATATTTATAGGGATTGATTGAGGTCATCAATCACAAACAAGTTTAAAATTGAGGGCCTCAAAGCCATCAATCTATGATGATTTAAAATATCATCGCTTCAACAAAACATATGGTATTAGGATAATAAATTTTTGGTTTTAAGATCCCTTCCTTAAAGTTTAGGAATTAATTTCTTCATAGAAAAATAGGAAAAAAATATACTTGACAATTATATTTTCATCCTTAAACTAATTCCTACCACAAACTCATCTTTCACTCCAAATATAATAGAATTCCAAAATATTCTATTTATCCTAATCGTACAGGGTTCCAAAAATAATGAATTTATAATTTATTTGTAAGAATATTTTTAAAAAACTACATTATACAAACTAGGACATCATGTAGGCCAATGGTAGGTGATATACCCTCGTCTCCCTTTGGTTGTGGGTTCAAGTCTTGCGGCCTTGCGAGACGCGACGAGTTGTCACCCGACCTCTAGGTTGTCCTTTTTATGACAATCCAAAAATAATATTAGGAAATGATTTAATCTTAACAGTAGTATCTAATGTAAAACTTAATCTATTACAACCTTTAGACTTATCCACAATACTTCTATCCAAACTCACAGTCCAAAATTTATAAGGAAGGTCACATAATATACATGTGAATACATTCATTGTGTATTCTCTTAAAACGTGGTAATAAAATGAATTGCTAGAAAACCATATTTGAATAAGTGTTTACTTATTACTTCGGTAAATAATATAATACTTAATATAATCATTAAATCAAAAAATGTTGTAATCACCAATAATGATGGAATAAAAAACCATTAATTAGTTCCAAGGTAGTCAATAATATCCAATATAATTTATCCAAATCAATCATCTCTTATTCCAAAATCAATACCACAGTATCATGACCATATTAAAGTCTTTCTTTCCTTCAACCATGTATTTTCTAAAAAGTTTAACTTGTTATTGAGTCACTTTTCTTGGTACCACATAATCTCAAATCCTTGATGAAATAGTACCGGAGTACAATCCTTATATAATCTATAATTATTATAACCAGTACATCATTGATATAACACTCAAATGATATAATTCTTTAATATCAACATAATAACACTAGTCATTACTCTTCTTCTGTGGTAATATCATAACTTTATTATTATCCAATAACATCATTTTTGGTATACTCTGATAATTGGGAAATTGATTCGCGTAGTGTCCCAAATCCTTCTAGATAAATCATTATACATTTGAAACCTTTTTCTTACCCTTGCAATCACGTACTTGGTGTCCTTTTTCTCCACAATTATAACAAACTCCCATTCACTTCAAGAATTTACCAAGGTGATTATTTCCACAGTTATCACATATGGGAAAATCCTTCTCTCCCATGTTTCCATTTCTAGAGTGTTCAGTAGATCTCTTTTTCTCATTCTTTTCTTTAAAGTCGTAAGACTTAGAAAATTCATTTTCTACCTTGATAGAACATGAGACAATATCTTCGTATGATGAGAATTATTGTGAGACTAATGCTCGATGGAGAAATGGTTTTAATCCATCATAGAATCGATCAATCTTACTCCTTGGGTTACATATATAATATACTGCATGCCTTGATAACCTTGTAAAGTTATCCTCATACTTTGTGACATTCTCATCCTCCTTTTGCCTTAGGCTCATAAATTAATTTTCTATATCATCTCGATGGTCATGAGGAAATTATTTTTCTAAGAAAATATCTTTAAACTCCCTCCATTACATATTTTATACTTCTTCATCTTCCTTTCTATTTTGAATTAATGAACACCATTGATCTGCATCTCCTATGAGGTGATAAAATGCCACAATTTTTTTCCCCTTTCTCTACTCCCTAAAGCATGAAATATTTTCTATAAGAAACTTATCCATTTCTTAGATAAAAATGGATTTGTAGTCACATTGAATGTTGGTTGTTTTTTCCTCATGAATCAGTTTAACATTGATCCTCTGATTTGTGGATCAAGGAGATCCATATGGGTAAGGTTATTATTCATAACCTGAGTGAGTTTTCCCAGTATGGTGATAAGCTGATGAGAACTAGTTGCATCACCATCTCTACTATAATTATTTTGAGTGGGAGGGAAATCCCTACATGGATTACGTGCATTGATACAGTTTCCATTCCTTCCAATAGACACCATTTCTAAACAATGTCATACACTACATTAGTTTATGAATCGCAATACATAATTCCAAACTTGTAAAACACTTAATCTGTCTACCAGGTCACCACACTGCCATGCACTCAGCCATTACACGGCCAGTACCCGGCTATACGCGGAAACTGGGTAGACGGTGTATACACAGAAGTACATACAATGTACATAAAAAAACACAATTTCTTTCTTTTTCCTCAAAACAACCCAAAAACAATATCTATAACTGAAATAAAGATCTGGGTTCTTACAAACTTCACCCTTAAAGTAATTCATCCCCAAATTTCACTTCTAAGGGTGGTGAAGAAGAATCTGTGAACAAATCTGGCCATTATGATCACACATCGACCTCCCTCTCCCATGTCTCATCCTACGCTCAGCCATGCTACCATAGAAACCATTCCATAGGAACATGATGGACACGAAGAACTTTAGTGTTATGATCCACAATCCAAATAAGGTTCTCCTTGAAGGATGCATCCACCTCCAACTCAACCTAATCAGGTTAAAAAACCTAATACGGGTATGAAAAGTAATGCCATAGCTGAGAAACATGAAAGACGTCGTGCATAGCTCGATACCTATGAGGTAACTACAACCGACAAGGAGCCGAAATGGCTCTCTCCAAAACCTCAAATGGACCGACATATCTTGGTGAAAGCTTCCTATATCTCTTAATCTTCATATGTCCTAAAATTAGTGTGAAACGTTGAAAAATATGATCTATGACCTCAAACTACAGAGGTTGTCTCTGTCAATCAGCATAAGACTTCTGGAAAGATTGTTCAATAGCCATCCTCTTCCAAATCAACACTACTTACTGAGTGGTCTCCTGGACAAGATAAGGCCCCAACATACCTACCTATACTGCCTCCAACCAGCATAAGGGTGATTGACATGACCTACCATATAAATACTCATAAGGTTCTATTTTAATCATTTCCTGAAATCTATTATTGTAGGAAAACTCCACCAGGGGTATGTTTCTCTCCTAAGAGCCCCTGAAGTCTAGGATTCATGCTCAAATCATGTCCTCCAAAATCTAAATTGTGCACTCGGACTGGCCATCTGTTCAGGGATGGTAAGCTGTACTTAGAAGTACATATGTACCTAAATCCCTCTGTAGTCCCTTCTAGATATAAGAAGTAAATCAGGCAACCCTTTCTGAAATGATAGAGTGTGTAACCCCATGAAAACGTACTATATATCAGATGTACTACCTTCCAAGATTATCAACACAGAAGGTTTACTTAATCAGTAGGAAATGTGAAACCTTCGTGAGCCTATCGACAACAACCCAAACCACATCATTTCCTTGAGGAGACCTTGGTAAACCCATCAAAAAATCCATCGGGACATCATTCCACTTTCATTAGGTAATGGGTAACAATTGTAATATAATTGATGGTCTCTGATGCTCTGCCTTCACCTATTGACATGTGGAACATCTTATAACAAAACCAGCTACATCCCTCTTCATACTTGGCCACCAATACTAATGATGAAAATCTTGATACATCTTGGTGACACTAGGATAAACTGCCCATACTGAGGCATGTAAATCTTGCATCAAATCCTCACGTATGTCTACTGAAACCCATAAGTTCCCTTGAAAACACAAAATCTCATAATCTCCTATGGTCCATCCAGGAGTTGGGTCCTATTCTGACACACTCTCCCTTAGGATCACGCCTTCATAATCTGATAGCTACCTCATTCACACTCGATCCACTAGAGTAGAGGTAACATCTATATAAGAAAGAAACGTCTACCCATGTCTATAGTGCACCTCCAAATGTATATAAGAGAATAGATCCATAATTTTCCACTCACTACTAGCCTCTTGAAATTCCTGTATTTGAGTCCTCATGCTCAATACATCAGCCACTTCATTGCCTTTCCTAGGCATATAGGCAATCTCAAAGTAAAAATAATGAAGGTACCCAACCCAACTTCACTGTCTCAAATTTAGATCATGTTGAGTAAAGATATACATCTAGATTTTGTGGTCTGTGTACACCACAAAACACTGTCCCAAAAGATAATGTATCTAACAGTGAAAAGCATGCAAAACCACAGCCAAATCGAGATCTTGCACTGGGTAACTCCTCTTATGTGGCCTCAACTACCGAGTCCCATATGAAATGAATCCTTCCATATGCCTAAGCATGACTCCCATCCCAACACCTAATACGCCATAATAAACAATTTAACTCCTTCTCAGTTTTGAAAAAATCAGTATCAGTGCTGAAGTCAACCTCCCTTTCAGCTCCAAAAATTATAAATTATAGGAATCTATCCACAAGTAATTCACACCCTTCTTAGTTAGGCCTGTCAGTGGCACTACTTAGCATGAAAAGTACTTAATAAAACATATGTAGTAACCATCCAACCCTATAAAACTCTATATCTCAAAGAAGTTCTTAGGATTCTCCTAGGAAACTACCACTCTCACCCTCCCTATGTCTAATGATACTACTATATCTGAGATAACATGACCCAATAAATGAATATGATCCATCCAAAAGTGTCATTTTTTGATCTTAGAATATAACTGATTCCCTATCAGTGTACTCAATACAATCTCAAGATGGATGGAATGGTTGTGTTGATTATGAAAGTACATAAACATATCATCCACAAAGACTACCAAAAAATAATTCGATTAAGGATGGAACACTCGGTTCATTAGTTTCATGAAAACACCGGGCGTGATTGTAAGACCGAACAACATAACCAAGTACTTATATAGACTATACCTACTCCGAAAGTCTTTAAGTGGTATATCAAATGGTCTAAAAAACAACTGATGATAACAAGATCTCAATTCAATATTTGAGAAAATTTGGGCTCCTCGAAGCTGATCAAAGAGATCATCAATCTTTGAAAAGGGATATCGGTTCTTGACCATCAACTGGTTTAGCTTCCAATAATCAACACAAAGTCTGAGTGTACCATCTAAATTCTTCACAAAAATGATATGAAAACCCCAAGGAGAAGTACTTTTTTGGATGAAACCCTTTTCCTACAGCTCCTCCAACTGCTTCTTGAGCTCCTTCAATTCTGGTGTAGCCATCCTATATGGAGGAATGGACATTGGTGACTCTCTTGAAAGAAGATCAATATAAAAATATACCTCTCATTCTAGAGGTAAACCTAAAAATTATTTGGGGAAGACATCTATGAAACAATCCACCATTGGAGGAAAGTCCATATGTGAAGTCCCCTAGTCATCTAGATGTTGAATAACAATCTGGCTAGTGATTCCTCCCAACTCATGACGCTCAGGTCCATATCTTCTTGCCTAGACATTTCATTTGCTCTTTTGTATAAAATATATTCCCTCTAGTGATGTGAAACTCAACCTAAGATGATATAAGTCAATAAAGTCCTTAAAAGATACCAACCAATCCATTCTAAGAATGATATTGAAGCCTATCATATATAAGAAATAGAGGTACTATAAGAATTGAGACCCACCAACCTGAAGAGGGAACTCTTTACACCAATGTACACTAGCCGTCCTAATCCCCAACAGAGTGTATAACATCATAACATCATCATAAGTAAAGATACACAGCCCAAGTCTCTACACAAATACAAACGATATAAAACTATGGGAATCCCCTGTATCAAAAAGAGAATAAGCTAAAACTAAGGAAACTAGAAACGTACCTCTAACCATAGAGGGTCCGAGATCCTGCTCCTACTGGGTCTACTCCATCGCAAAAGTATAACCTATACTGTAGCCCTATGACCCTGGCTGGATACCCTGAGAAGGTATACCCTACTATCACTAAAAACATATTGTCTACATACAATGACCATGACCACCTCCTTGGACTGAACGGCCTGACGAACTCCAGTTCCTTGACTGATGAGAAACTGGTGGTCCTACTCCTAAATGTAGAGTCATAACAAATCCCCTATCACTCACTATTGGTGAGAACATCCTTAAAAAACGTTTAAGATGTCCCATATTGCCACAAGATCAGTACTCAACTGGGTCTCTTGGGTACTGTGGTCTGGTGTTCCCACTCTTCCCACACTGGTAACACCTCACCTGGCTACCTGAAGAAACATCGTGTGGAAGATCCCTGCGATGCTTCCTGCTTTCGGTCAAAGGAGTACCATCTCTGGATACTAAACCACCCTGACTCATAGCTCTAAACTCCATCAGATTTCACTTGGTAATCAACAACTGGTTTACTATATTAGTCACCAAAGTCAACCTGGAAGCATTCACCTGTGATCAGATGTTGTACCTAAGACCATCTTCAAATCACCTAGATAGTGATAACTTATCACCTCCCAAAACAAATGCGAAGCACTGAATATATGTGAAGATACAAGAATAAAACATTATTGAAAGAGCTCCCTACTCCAAATTACTGAACTCCTAGGCTCAGTCAGCCCTCAAAGCCTTAGGGTAGAAGTAATCATAGAAGGTCCTATGAAACTCTTCCCAAACCATATCCTGATGGCATCCTGCCTATGGGATAACATCCCACCATATCTTAGAAGAATCACATAGCATGTAAGTTGAGAGATTCACCCTCATCTCAGTAGGTGTCTCTAGATGCTCAAAGATAGAAAGCATGGACTCCAACCAGGATACTATAGCCTATGGTCCTCCATCCCCTGAAAAAGTGGGAGGATGCTATTGATGGAACACCCGTGTTAGCTCTACCATAGTCGGGGTAGGATGTGGTTCTCTATAAAATGTATGCATCATACTCATAAATACTTCATGTAATTGTAAATCAGCACCTGTATATAGTATAATAGATCATTCCAAAATAGGCATGATGAGAGGATTTGATGGTAGTCCTTGCTATACTATTTCCAGTGTCTGATCATCGCCTTGTAGCTGGTGTACAACTGAAGGAAATCTTGGAGGAATGAATCTGCAAGTTCAATCACACACCTTAGTGCAAGATTAAAAAAACTAAAAAATAGAAGTAAAAGTACAAAACAGGTGAAGGAAAACATTCAAGTTTTCAAAAATATGGTTACACAGTGTGTAGAAACACTACATGGTGTGTTCCCTTAATCTTTAACATGGGCGTGTACCCCTACCAATCTAGTCATGTAACACCCCATAAACAAAACATGTTTATCCTAAGACACAACATATAATTTGAATATTCCCTCTTTCCTAGGTACTTTTATATGGCTAGAATTACACAGTCCTGCTGGTGTAACACTACATGGAGTGCACACTCTAGACACGACGTGCACTACAAGGTTCCATCCACCCATTTCATTAGTCACACATCTGGATACACGGTCGAATATATCACGGTGTGTACTCCAATTACATGGACTGTTCTAGAAATAGTTTACCAACCTCGTGTCTCTTCTCACACAGTCAGTCACACGGTCAACAATCACAAAACATGTACTTAAGAAAAGTCATTTCTTCCAAAACAGAAGAACACATGATGTGTGTTCATAACATCACACGCCGTGTTTTCTGGGTTTTCAAGATAGCAAGCCTATGAAACTTATCTGGAACCCCCCAAATATTAAAATTTGGAAAATTCATGCCAAGTTATAATCTGTGAGAGCCCATACTCCCTGCAAATCAAAGTTTGGAATCCTCATTCATGTCATATCTTAACCGAATTCAATTAAAGTTCAAACATGATCCACCAAATTCTAATCCAAGAGGGCCCATAACACCTTAGAGACCAAAGATTAGAATCCATACAAATTAAAATTTACATATACCAATAAACTATAAAAATAATAGGTATTTCTATCATGAAATCTATCACAAAAATATGCATATCTTGCACAACATATATCACAATAGCATGCAATCAGTAATGCACCCTAAATGGAATGATAAGAATGCATGACATGTGATCTTTATCAAGTGCGTATAGGAAGCATGAGATGGAATAAAATCATCCCATAGGGTTACAACAGAAATAGAACCACAATGATATCAATCATAATAACACAAAATAAGTGAATGACCCAACGATGAAATCAAATCAACTGTAATAATTACAAAACAATAAAATTTCAATATTCGAGGTAACTTGGATTTTCCCTATACACGAGTTAGCTACTCCCATGAAAAACTAATTACCAAAATCCATTTCCTTCCTACCCCAGTCTATTGGATCTAAATAGTAAGGAAAAGTTGAAAACAATTCCCTCTAATACCACTTTGTAACATCTCTGATCTGGGTGCTGCCTAAAGGTGCCCCAAACCTGGTTGGTCACATAACATCAAGGGCATTTCCCCAAACGCCAGAAGATTCCCACTAGTAGTGAGGGAAAAGGTTTGATATATTGGAAACTATTACCTCATTAGTAGAGTATACACAATAAAAAATAGATAGTTGTTAATAGTAGAAGTAGTAATACCATACAACAGAAGTAAACAACAGAAGATTGTTAGTAATAAAACAACTAGAGCATATATATAAATGATGCATGTCACATGTGTCCAGAAAAGTATCCAAACAAGTCACAATACTATAAATAAAACACAAAAACTAAAGTATAGAAGAGAAATTAAACTCCAACAGCATCACAAGCCTCAGCTTGGTACCATACTCTCTAGCTCCTACAACAATCAAGTACCTGATGAAGAAGGTCTCTTATACTTATATATACTTGAAATTATATAATCTGTTTGGGTCTAAAACATGACCCAAATAGGGTGTGAGATAAATCCCAATATGCAACCACCAAAATATCCATGCCTAAATTACAATGAATATATATAATAGGTAATATGAAAAAGTGAAGCAATAAATTAGGAAGTACTCAAAAGTAAACAATCCTACAGTTTTCAATTACATTCATTTACATTTATTATTAATTCTGTTGAATCATGTAATAGTTCAGATCTATCCTAAGCTCTGTATCCCCTATGAAATTAACCAAATAGATATATTAGAATACCATCTAACCAAACAATTAAGACCGAGTCCAAGCTTTTTCTTAGTCTTGGCAGACTCATCAAAATCATTCAATAATTCAATCATTCATAAACAACCCTCTAGGAAAACTCTCACAGTCTAAACCCTTTAGTTTAACATAACCACAATTCATTAAATAAAGACCCTCTAGGAAATCTCTCACAGTCTCACCTATTTGGTTCCATATAGTATAGATCAATTACAACGACCCCCTGGGCAGCTCTCATTGTCAATACCCCTATGTCAACATAGCATCAATAAATTATAAACAACCCTCTGGGTAGATCTCACAGTCAATACCCCTAGGTCAACATAACATAAGGTAATTATAAATGACCTCCTAGGTAGCTCTCATGATCAATACCCTTGGGTCAACGTCTACACCAAGGCTCTCACGGTCCTGTGTAAATAATGCAGAAGTCCCTGTAGTCTTCCTAGTATAAGGCTCTCATGGTCTATTGGAAAATAGTGTGCATATAATATCAAATAAGCTCATGTAATATGAAACCACTACATAGAAAATCATTTACAATGCATATCACATGCATTTCGTATAATAAATCAAACTCTGTCCTAATCAACCAAGGCATGTAAATCCAGGAAATCCTAACAGGCATCCTAGACCAAACAATAATAAACAACCAATCAAGGAAAAATGCACCCATGGGGTGTCCCATAAACAAGGTATCTAACCTTACAAATAAGAAATAACACTTTATCAATCAATAAAACCATAGAAGGTAATAAATAGGTTTAAATTCCAAATCAAGAAATACCCCAATTGTGAGTATGCAACACTTTTAGTATATATAATACAAAGACGAACAATAAAAGGCACAAACCACCTACCTTGATGTCATATGATCGATATACTTTAACATCAGCCCTTGAATCGTCCTAAATCAGCATAGATCTACAAAAAGATGAAAAACACCTAGCTGTGAATAATTCACAAGAGAGGAATAATCTGGAAGAAATTCTCTAGGGGATTTGAGAATTCACTGGTGGGATTCCAATGCACTCGACGATGTCTCAATTGAAGATCAGATGGAGAATTGGGGGTTCGATCTTTGTTTGTCATTCTCGAGCGCTCCTACAAAAAACATGGGAAGAAGAAGTAATTTATGTAAATGAGACATGACCCCTCTTTGATATACCAAATAAAAATAAATGTACATGACATGTTCATTAAAACTTCACGCCGTGTATTAGAATCAACTCATCCCTGACTTAATCAGTTTGCCTGGTCACCAAACGACCATGTATTTGGCTATTACACGACTAGTATGTGGTTGTACACAGAAAATGGGTACATGACATGTACACAGAAGTACATGGCATGTACTTAGAAAAACTCAATTTCTTACTTTTTCATCAAACCAACCTGAAAACAAGATGCATACCTAAAATGAAGATCCGGGTTCTTACATAAATATACAACACATAATACTTAAACTACGAGTTAACATCAACTACACTAGCATACTTCAGGACACCAATACTTCACCACACAACATTTATCTCAACCATTTCCCCCTCTAGATGCATTTGACCACACAACAACGACACATAACCACACAAACTCAAAATTTAATTATAGGTTCCACTATTCCTGAATTACTGAATTACCACAATTTCTCATTTATTAATATATTTCATTTCACAGTAACATATCCCATTAATTTATCATTAAATTCATTTAATCTAATTTCCACACCACAATTTCAACACATTTTATTTAATTTCAACATTTAAATTCATTCTATGGATAATCAATAAACTAAAACATCCACAACATGTAATAGATCATCAACTCACATCCACCACTTTCAAAACACAACATATGCCAAGATATTACCTTAATACATCCATATCACCACAATGATCTCAATCCAACCACCATACATCATCCCACATCACATATCATGTCAACCAACCACCAATTTACTTCTCAACACATTCCATACCCAATACGATAAAAAATATCACTATAAAAGCCTCAAATAGGTTCACATAGACACAAAAGATTAACAAAAATCAAATCAACACACAATAACACATTCATAATTCTACAATTAACCACATACTAAGGTTCATTTAAGCGAATTAATCATATCAATTCATTATTTAACATGGGTATTATCACACAATCCAGGTTTCCAAGGGAAATTGATTCATTATAAATATATAATTTCATAAAATTTTATTTAGGGTGAGATAAAACAATCAACACAATGAGGGTTTCAAAATCACATCGACCACAATAAAAGTAAGGATCCTTGCAACTATGATTTTCAGTAGTACCAACAAGAAAGTTTAATACCATTAGAAATGTTATAAAAAATAAATAAATACATAATAATACCCCCTTACCATATTTTATAGTTAAGTTGATTAATTATATGCTTATGATTATCCTTATTATCTACTTAGAGGAAAAAAACCATGTAATCCCCACACATGCACATAAATATGGAGAGAACAATCGTCCCCTACCTCAACGAAGCTTTCTGAATAACCGCACACAAAAGCGTGATGAAAGAACTACCAAAAGACTATAAAAATACTAGGAAACCTTATATTAACATGAATCACACCATAGTTTCATAAAAATAATAATTCCAACCACTACTTAATCGAACAAACATCACCCTAAGAATTCCCAAAGAGAGGAATAAAATATATTGAAGGAGAAAGGGGATTTAACCACTATAGATTTCTAAAGATCAAACTCTAGGATCCATGTATAAAAGTGATGTTACCCATTTATTCCAATATTTTTTTATAATAATATTATAAATTTTCAAGTAAAAGTCTATAATTTTTGTGAAATACCCATGTTTTAATACTTAATTTATTTTTTGATCATTATTTGATTTAATCCAGATTCCAGTCAGTTTACTATTTTAATTTTAAATCTCACCATAATTATCCAAATTGTGTTATTATTATTTTTTAGGGTTTACAATTCAATTTCCTACAAATCATTCAACCAGATCTTGGTCCAATTCGTCCATATAAAGGGTTATATAGAGCACATAAGAAGTCCCACTAAATATGTGATGAAAACTAGACTAGAAATAGTGATAGAATTTATGGACTCAATCTAAAAGAACAAATTTTTTAAAATTATAGAATATTTTTTTGAATATCCAAAGAAATATTAGATAAAAATGTTATGGCCAAAATCCACCAAAAAGTGGCTCAACTAATGCTTTTAAATCCAACCCAAAATTCTGCATGAGAATTAAAAAAATCCAACCTTTATTGATATTTTTCTCAATACAATTGTATAATTGAGGTGATATTTTTAGTGAGAAATAAAAGATATATAATACCATATTTTTATACTTTCCCCCAGATTTTAAGGAATATTCATAGCCATAAAGTCATTAACATTTATTCCATGGAAAAACTAGACTCAAAAAATGGACCGCAACACATGTTTTGAGAAAATAGCCATAACTTTAGATAAAAAAGTCCAATGGTCACAAAATTTTGAGGGTGAACTATAAAAATCTATATCTATAGATTTTTAGAATAATATATCTCTAGAGTAATCTTATAAAGGGTAAAATGGTGGATCCAACTTGATGGGAAGTTTTAGAAGGTAAACAATCCACCAACTTAGGCTATAAATACACCCCCTATTCAACTTTCAAGGGTTTGGAAATTAAAAATATAGGTGGATACATTTAAATGACCAAAGAATTGAAAAAGGCCTAGGAGAACTTGAAAAGCTCTATTTTTCACTTGGGAGACCTTTCCTCCTCTATTTTTTTCACGTTCTTTTTTGCATTCTTCTTCATTTGTAATCGTGTAAGTTTTTTTTCATTTGATTAAATTTTAACACATTTTTCTTATTAATAATCAATTTTTATCATAAAAATTATATTTCATAATATTAATGGTCTTAAAATAGTTTAAATTAATCAAAATATACCCTTTACTATTTTTTTCTCATTCAATCCGAAGTCCGTATTTAAATTTCTTCACCGCTCATGTGTGTGTTCGACGTACAAATATTTTCTTTTCTAATTAATTTTATTCTTCTTTTAACTTATAAACATAAAAATATTAAAACAGATTACTAACCATATCATTTTCTAAGTAAATATCCTATTGGGATGATTCATAATTTGGGGGTGTTAAGAAATTAAGATCTTTTTCTCAATGAATTTTCTTTAAATTGATATTGTGTATGTTGAACTTAAAATGTCATGGATTGATGAATGTTATTTTGACATGTTTATTCCATGGATTATTGAATCCAAAATTACACATGGTTTCATTAAATATTTAACCTTCCATAAACAATAATTTATTGAGATCAATACCCTAGTTAAGGATTGGATTAAAGAAAAAAACATTTGGGAATTATGATCAAAAATCATTTTGTGAATTGGATGTTATTTTAATTTCATATGCTGAAAAGATAAAGGAAAGAAAAATATTCAGTCCCTAATGATTTACTCAAAACAATAATTATTAAATTGTTAAATCAATTTTCATCAATCAACCATTTCATCTAAGATATGAAAACAAACCCCCAATTAAAAAGATAATAAAAAATCAATCGACTATAAAAAAGCACCATAACTATGGATTCAACCCTAGTGTCTCTATACACATTATTAGAGCACTAGAACTTTGAATGGTCGATAGGATAAAATTAGCCGCACTTCATATGGTTTTGTTTTTTGGGATAGTTAAACTTGTAGTCGGTAGTTTTTTATTAAAAAAACAAAATAAATTTGAAAAAACACACAAAAAAACCTAAATTCCCATAAAAATCCTAAGAAAACACAAATAAAAAAACTAATTCCCATAAAAAATTCATAAAAGGTAAAAAAAAACAAAAAAAAAACCTTCCTTCCTCATCCTTTAAATTTTTTCTAAATGCCCCATATCCTCCCAAACAATCCATAAGTGAACTTTTCACCAAATTAGGAGGAACATTAGGGATAGTAAAATAATCCAATACCCATTTATTTCCCATACAATTAAACTTTATATGTCCAATAAAAGGGAAAAAACCGTTAAATAACTCACTACCCCTAATATAAATTACCAACCCCTTGGTATTCAATATCCAAACATCGAGGATGATTTCAAAATAAAATCATGTTTGATTCATCATTTACCTTATTTCCATGGGCTAGCTGATGAGGATCTATATATCTACCTCAAAGAGTTCCAAGTGGTGTTATATACTATGAAGCCTAAAGGGGGGTTTGAAGAACAAATCAGACTTCGAGCATTCCATTTCTCCCTAGATGACTTCACAAAGTGATAGATCTATTACCTCTCTCCTAGTTCCATAACCACCTAGAATGATATGAAGTGAATCTTCATAGAGAAATTATTCAAGTTTCTCAAACTGATTCTATCTGAAATAAAATAAGTTTTATCCATCAATTCCCTAAGGAATCACTCCATGAATGGTGGGAGAGGTTCAAAAAGATTATGGAAACCTTCCCATACACCAAATCCCTAATTAAATAATGATCCAATACATCTATGAGGGGTTATTGTCTATGGAATGATATATAATTTATATAATATGTTTTGGTGCTCTTGTTGAAAAAATATATATAGTTTCATGATATCTCATAAGAATCATTGCAACAAACACACAACAATTCCATACTTGAGCACATTCTCAAGTCAAAGAATTAAAATAGAATCAATATATAGATCCTAACAAGATGACCAAGTGGATGAGTGAACTTATAGGTCTTGTGCGACAACTAGCGGTGGATAAAAAATCCCCAACCACATATTCTCCAAAATCTATATTCCTTAGACCTATAAAAAATTGTGGAATTTATAGCTCACCAACTCATACAACTGACACATGTACATATCTAAAAGATGATCCATCAGAGTCTTGTGGTCCATTGGATCTCATTTTAGTCTATGTTTAGTAGAACACCATCCCACAACAATCAGGTCAGTTCATTAGAAACACCACCAAACCCCCTATAACCCCATATCTTCTACCTATAACCATGTCTTGAGGTATGGTAATATTTTCTATCACCCCCTCAGTTCCCTCCTCAAAATATAAAATAATTTCAATATTATAAAGGTTGTGGTAATTCTAACAACCTTATAATTTCTTTCCTTAAAATCAAAGGAGAAATCCTCCTTTTGTTCCTCTTGGATTCCATTATCCTAATGAGCCTTCCCAATTCCAAACCTAATACAAGCACTTTCCCAGGAACCCAAATCAAGGAATCCCAATGAGGGACATACATCTTCTTATAAGAATCTATGGTAAAGTTTTGTATATGATCTTTCCTACTTTACACATTTTAGCCTTAAAAACATTGAAAACCAAATTGGTCAATTTTCATCCCACCTAAGTCAGCAACAATAATCAAATTCATCCCAACCCTCATCTTAATAATTACCAACCCCAAGGGAAATGTAAGTGAAATTTCACTTTGATATGAAAATAAAATTGATTTTGTAGAGACCTAAGCACGATGTATATGGATATAACATTTCTTTTGTGGATTAATTAATACATTACACAAATAGATGCCCAATGACCATATTAGTTTAGTGTATTTGGAAACTCAGAATATAATATTCTAATCATGGTAAAAGATCTTCAACATCTCCCGTGAAGATCTTCCCCTTTTGTTTTTGTGCCTAAAACCTTCCTTTATATCACGAGGAAAGGAAAACATAAAAAGTGTGAGCTCAAATGATCAGTAAGGGAAAACATGGAGAACATAAAACAATCCATAAACATTTGAACATAATAACCTTAACATAAAGTTTAAACATAAAAATATTGAATCATAAAATAAATCATGAAATTATGTAAGGCATGGATCATAAAGGAACATTAACCATGATAGAATATAATTGGCATAAAACATGTAATTTTGGAAAACTAATAAGCACATAATATAATTTTTATAGTAGCCAAGGCATTGCTTCTAAGAACATCATTGTGGACAAATTCCATTACTGAATCGGGTTTACCTAACGTTCCAATCATGTATTACTGAACCATATTTACTTACTGTTATAGTCATTTCTATCTCATGAGATATAAATATTTACCCAATTTATTATAGGGAGGTATAGGTCCCACCCGTCTCATAATGAAATCATTCTTACATGTTCCACAAAACATAAATCATTCATCACAACATAACCTATGTTATAAAATGGGATTCTTAAACACCATTCCATTATAACATAATCCATAAAAGATAAATGGACTTCATAAAAATAATTCCATCATAAATTTAATCAAATAAAAGTAATATCAGGGATAGAAACATAACCCTATGTCATCTTAGATGGAAAATAATTTTGATAAAACACTTGAGATTAATTCCTGAGGAAAATATCCTTTCTTTTTCAAAAACATTTTCTATTCTCAAAATGCCATGAAATTTTTAAAAGAAAAGAATTTTGTTGAAAAAAAACTTGAAATTATATAGATTAATCTTTATGTAAATAATGCATCATGAAACTATAAAAATCCATTCATGCTGTATAAGTTAAAAATACATTTTCCTCGTACTTTTGTCCGAAAAGTCAAAAAGTACCTCATATGGTAAACAAAAGAAATATTCTTTCCATACCACTTTGTAAATGTAAAAAAGGGGTAAAATGAATTTAAAAAAACATGTAAGAATAGAAAAAATTCTTTGAAATATTTTTTAGAAAACATGGACATGGATGATAAATAATACCCTAGAAAATACTTACGAATAAACAATCTTGGATAAAAATGAGATTGGAAAAGTTATCCCTTACCTTAGGTCTAATTTATTCTATATGTGTTTGAAAATACTATATAGTGGGTTTAAACATATTATTAACTTTCAAAAGAACCATAATAATATTTATGATATCATATATGATTCACTTAGGGCATTATATTATCCGTTCATTTGTCAATTCTACTTTAAAGCAATGTTTTGGGTAATAATTGTTTTATTTATCGTACATGTTTGAACTTGTTTTTATTGATATTACTACATAAATCATGATTTAATTATTTATATAATGTAAAAAATTATTTATATATCATATATATTCAGTATATAAATATATATAATAGATAGATAAATGGAATGTAATACACCGTTCATGGAGACGGTAGGTCGTACATATGCAAGAATGCTATTTTCATTTCCTTAATAAACTGAATGGAAGTAAGTAAATGAAATATATATATATACATAAATAAAGTAGAATTATTATGTCATATATTTTATTATTATTTGTTATATATACTTTATAATCATTCTTGAATGGTTAAGGTGGAAAATGAATCTTATCACATTGTGAAGATGGTAAGCCGTACGTACGCATGAGCGATAAAATCATTCCCATAATTGTTGAATGGTATTTAAGTGGATGGTGTATAATATCTCAAAATTATTATCATGTTATATTAATCATATATAGTTATTATTTCAACCATTATAACCATCCAAGTAAGGTGGTGGTGAAAAATAGATTACACCACGAAGTGGAGACGGTAATCCGTACATACACACACACATTGATTTTGTTTTTCATAGGATGGATAGAAAGTGAAATGGGATTGTTTAATATTCATAATAAATATAAATATATTACTGATAATAATGTTATTAATTTATAATGAAACAAATAAATAAGAGTAAGTATAAGAAGAATGGAATTTGAAAGAATCTGTAGAAGAGATTACCTCTTCCTCGACGTGCCTCCTTTAAATTTCCTCTTAGGCCAATAGAGTTGGTATTTTGAGAAGAAAAACAACTCAAGAATATAACTAGGGAAGTTGAGAATAGAAATGATCAGGTTTTGTCTGAGCTTGAAGGCTCAAAATGGAGTAAAGAAGAGAGGGAGGAGGTTCCCTTTTATAAGAGAGGAGAGGGACACTTTAGGAAAATATCAAAAGATTAATTTATTATAAATTAAATTAAAATTAAAAATGGTCCAAAAAATATTTAATTTGAAGATAATATGATTTTGGTTCGAATAACCATCATCCAATAATTTTTATAGATGTTTTGAATATTTTTTTGTCCTCATAATTTTGGTTTAAGCCTTATTTTACCCTTTTTAATCTTACAGTGCTATCATGTTATTTACACATTATAGGTTAAGGTAATTACCAAATCATGTACAAAGATCCAAAAAAAGTTATTTATGAATTATTTGGACTTATATTAAATATTTTTACAAATATTATATTTTTTGGAATGTAATATCATTTAATAAAATATTTTATACTTTAAGTTATGAATTATGTTAATTTTGGACACTATTCATACTTGACTTTTTAAATATTCATAACAACCATATTACTTCGAACCAAATGAATTAAATCATCCCTAATAAGTCAATGTAATCCATAAAATTCATGGATGACATTAAAATATTCAAATTAACTTTATTTTAATATTTATAAATTCATTTACTTGAATCTTTCATTAATGAGGTAATCACTGCATCCTAATTGTGTCAGAAATAAATATATTTATCTAATGTATAAAATTTTTAAATAAAATACCATGATTTAGGAAATATTTTTATATTTATTATGAATATTTATATAATTATAGATCAGTTACATAACCCTATATTAAAATCGATTTAGTAAAAGATATATGTTTCGGTCATAATTATCTTTACTTTAAATTTATTCTTATAAAATGTCATTTTCACAACCAAGTGAATCCATGGGGTCCCAAAATAAACCCAAGGATGACCATGGTCGGAAATATCTAAATAAATAGGATTAGAACATGTGTTATGGTAGTTTAATAATATTATAATATTATTTTCTCACCCTTATTTAACAGATTTACCCTTTAACCATAGAAAATAAAATAATTACTGAAGTTACTATTCATAATGTCCATTAATAAAAAGTACCTATTTACACAATTTGAACATTATGATTCCAAATATGGAATCAATTTTTCAAAATTCGCAACATATAATTTCTAGTAATTAATTTAAAATTAATCCCGTTGTTGATAAAACGAGTTTTAAAAGTTAAAACATTGCAAAAGATTGAAATGTTTTTACCTATGATTTAAAATGGGTGCTCCATCAAAAGGTGGAAGAACTAATTTTTTTGAAAAATACTTATTTTATCTGAAAAAATGAACTTATTCTTATATAATTCCTAGAAAATACATAATATGAATGCTAATGTTATATAAAATTCAAAATACTGTTAATGATATTCATAATGGCTAGTTTATATCCCATTAAATAATAATATTTCAATAACATATCATTGTTTAGTGAAACTTGGTATTACTTACAACACAAGATATCAAGGAAGGTCACTTTTACATGTAACACAGGCCAAATCAATGTTTCATGTATTGAAAGATTCTTTTGGTGTTTTGTATAATAGAATCCAAACATTTTTCATTTATACATCAAATAAAATCTATACTCAATGTTGTGTAAAATAAATTCTATCAAATGAACTTGAAATCGTGTGTAACACAAGCCAAGAATAGTGTTGCATATACTGCAAGCTAATGCGGTGTTGCATATAGCGAAATCTAATCTTGGTTTAGCGTACAACACAATACATTGAAGAAATTAAAAAGAATCCATCTCATAAATTCTATGGGTGTTACATTCTACCCCCCTTAAAATGAATTTCACCCTCAAAATTCGTTGGGGTTATAAATGATTTTCTACATGAAATTTTCTTTCATGGAAACCCATATCATAAAAAGGAATACTAAACCACCATTTTAAAAATTAAATTTTGAAACATGATGGTTATCCAAAGTAACTCATCACTAGGTTTCCACATAGGAGAACATAGGTGGTAAGTGAAAACATGGATATGGAAGAGAAATCTAACCATCAAGTTCTGATGGATAGTGATAGAGAATATGGTTTGGAGAAATTTAACTACCATAAATTCATAAATACATAATGATTTAAGGGACCATATTATTCATCAGATAAGAAGGTACTTGGATGAAATTTTGGGTTTTCGAGATCTTTTTCCTAAAGATAGAGAAATTTTTATGAAAATAAATACATACTTGATTTTGGTACAGTCTCACTATTATTCATGCCTTTAACAGTTTCACTTCATCTCTTAAAGAAATAAAGTTGAATATTTCATTTGTGAAGTGTTAGCAGATCATGCTATAGAATGATAGGTTATTCCATCTGTCTCAACAGAAAGGTTAGAGCAGGTTATCAAATATGCATAAGTCCACCTATAGTGATATAATACATTAATATAACAAACTTAAAATATAAAATAACTTATACTATCCATAAATGGATAACATTACAATCCTTCAAAAAACGAAAAATATAAAACTTTAGAAATAGGTGAACTAAATATACTTAACATTTGTTTCCTATATCTTATATGGTAGTTCATTGTTGTCACATTCCAAACATGTGAATAACTTAATCATGTATTCTATCGAAACATGAATTACCATAGAACTTTAATGAAAACATGAATGCTGTAAAAAGTTAACTCTTTCCACATACCAAAATCTCAAAAATTACATATACTCAAACAATGATAACACTTTGTCCTTGTATCATTCATGAGGTCATTAATACTATCAAATATCTCATTATCTCCTTATCCCTTCTTCCCAAAAAATATTTCAATCACTTTTCATGGTTACTGGTACCATATACTTATGGAAAACCACATTGGACCAATACATAGATATTCCAATATTCCATAATACTATAATAGAGATTCAACAACACTATTTTGGAATAGCATTACATAAACACTTAACCATTCCACCACTTAGTTGGCATACTCAACATCACCAATAGTGATAACTTGTGATTTGACTTTGTATTTGGCCTTAAAATGTTTTTGGCATTGATAATCATCCATAACCATTTTATTAGGGAATTGGTTATCATAATTTCCCATTTTCTTGCACTTGTAAACTTGATTTATGGGAGGTGAACTCTTTGGAGATTTCTATTTATTCCCATTAATTCAGAAGTAAAATGCTTGATAAACTTCTTTCCCACACTTAAAACATTTATTAATCCCCTTAAGACAGTTTCCTCCAAGTTTTCATCCCCACTTTGAGCATAAATAAAATATAATCTTCTTTTCTCTGAAATTTTTATAGTTTCCATTAAATTCTATCCTTCTATTCTTATCACAACCATGAGATAGATGAGAAACTACGATCTCCCTTTTTTTAAGAAGAATGTGAGGAAGGTACATACAAAAAAATAAGTCCTTGAACTCATCCCAATCCATGGAGTCAATTTTATCTTATTGCCTCATATTATTGATAAAGATCCACCACAGGTTCACTTTACCTTCCAAGAAATAAGTTCCCAACTTATCTTTTTCACGTTATGAACAAAATATAATGAAAAATATCTTTTCAACAGTACAAATCCATTTCTCTGAAACTAGTGGATTGGTAGTTCCACTAAGATAAGGTGGATGTTTCCTTAAGAAAGATTCACGAGAATGTTGTTCCCACCTTTGGTCATTCGGGAGCCTAGCAGGTTTTGTGGTCCTAGAAACAAGATTTTTTATTCGATATCCCATAACATTTGGTTGTTTAGGAGGACAGTCATTGCATTTAACATCAAATCTAGAATTATCATGGTTCCATTAGGTTCCAACCATTATCTAAAACCCAAAATGAATAGTATGAGAGAAAAAATAATACTAGGAAAAAAAATCAAGGGGGAGTACTTTCAATCTCCAATATCTAAGGTCCAATCCTAGGTTATTCATGATCATTATCATATCTCTTGGAATATAACCTATAGTTATACTTAACCTTAGGGACATCACTAGACATACCTTAGAAATATCTCGAGGGATCTCACTAAAGTTTTCACATCCCGGTTTCTAAAGGTTAACTAAACCTTCACTCTGATACCGACTATAGAGACCCAAGCATGAAATATATGGACATTACATTTATTTTTTGGAATACTTAATACATGACAGAAACAAATGCCCAAATATCATATTATTTTAGTGTCTTTGGAAACTCATAACGTAATCTTCTAATCATGGTGAAATATCATCAACATCTCCCATGAAGATCTTCCCCCTTTTTTTCCTACCTAAAACCTTCTTTTATATCTTGGGGAAAAGAAAACATAAAAACGGTGATCTTAAAATCTTAGTAAGGGTAAACCTTTAGAACATAAAACAATCCATAAACATTTAAACATAAAAACATTAACATAAAGTTTAAACATTAAAATCTAGAATTATAAAATAAATCACGACAGTACGTAAGGCACGGATAATAAAGGAGCATTAACCATAATAGAAGAGAATTGGAATAAAACATGTAATTGTGGAAAAATAATAAAAACATAATATAATTTCTGTAGTAGCCAAGGCATTACTATCAATACCATCATAATGGACAAATTCTATTACTGAACCGGGTTTACCTGTCGTTCCAATCATGTATTACTGAACCAGATTTACTTTCTATTACATTCATGTATATCTCATGAGATTTAAATATTTAACCAATGCATTGGATGGAGATATAGGTACCAACCATCTCATAATTAAATCATTCTTACATGTTCCACAAAACATAAATCATTTATCACAACATAACCAATGTAATAAAATGGGATTCTTAAACAACATTCCATCATAACATAATCTATATATGATAAATGGACTTCATAAAAATAATTCCATCATAAACATAATAAAATAATAGTAATAACATGGATAGAAATGTAACCCTATGTAATATTAGATGAAAAATAATTTTGATAAAATACATGATCTTAATTCCTGAGGAAAATATCCTTTATTTTTCAAAAATGTTTTCTCTTCTCAAAAGGCCATGAAATTTTTAAAACAAAAGAATTTAGTTGAAAATAAACTTGATATTATGAAGAGGAATTTTCATGTAAATAAGGCATCATGAAACCGTAAAAATCCATTCATTCCATATAAGTTAAAAAAACATTCTCATCGTACTTTTGTTGGAAAAGTCAAAAAGTACCTCATATGGTAAACAAAAGAACGATTCCTTCCATACCACGTAGTAAAAGTAAAAAGGGGTAAAATGAATTTAAAGAAACATGGAATAATAGTTAAAATTTTATGAAATAATTTTTATAAAACATGTACATGGATGATAAATATGACCCCAACAAATACTTACGAATAAACAATCTCGGATAAAAACGAGATTGGAAAAGTTATCCCTTACCTTAGGTCTAATTTCTTACTTATGTGTTTGAAACTCTTATATAGTGAGTTTAAACATATTATTAACTTTTAAAAGAACCATAATAATATTTATGATATCATATATGGTTCACTTAGGACTTTATATTACCTGTTCATTTGTCAATTCCATGTTAAAGCAATGTTTTGGGTAATAATCGTTTTATTTATCATACGTGTTTGTACTTTTTATTCTTGATATTACTACATATATAATGATTTATCTACTTAAATAATGTAATTATTTTTATATATCATATATATTAATTATATAAATATATATAATAGATAGATAAATGTAATGAAATACATCGTTCATGGAGACGGTAGGCCATACGTACGCATGAATGATGTTTTCATTTCCTTATTAAATTGAATGGAAGTAAGTAAATGAAATATATATATAAATAAATACCATAGAATTATTATATTATATATTTCATTATTATTTATTATATATACTTTATAATCATTCTTGAATGGTTAAGGTGTAAAATGAATCTCATCGCATCGTGGAGACGGTAATCCGTACATACGCACGAGCAATGAAATCATTCCCATAATTGTTGAATGGTATTAAAGTGGATGGTTTATAGTATCTCATAATTATTATCATGTTATATTAATCATATATATTTATTATTTCCACAATTATACTCATCCAAGTAAGGTGGGGGTGAAAAATAGATTACACCACGATGTTGAGACGTTAAGCCGTACGTACACACGCGCTGTGATTTTGTTTTTCATAGGATGGATAGAAGGTGAAATAGGATTGTTTCATATTTATAATAAAATATCAATATATGAGTGATAGTAATTTTATTACTTTATAATTAAACAACTAAATATGAGGAAGTAGAAGAAGAAATAAATTTGAAAGAATTGGTAGAATAGATTACCTCTTCCTCGACGTGCCTCCTTTCAATTTCCTCTTAGGGCAATAGAGTTGGTCTTTTTAGAAGACCATAACCTATATAATATAACTAGAGAAGTTTAGAAGATAAATGGTCAGGGTTTGGACATAATTGAAGGCTCAAATGGAGTGAAGTGGAGAGGGAGGAGGTTCCCTTTTATAAGAGAGGGGAGGGACACTTTAGGAAACTCTCAAAAGATTAATTTATTATAATTTAAAATTCGATTAAAAATAGTCAAAAACATATTTAATTATAAGATAAGATGATTTTGGCTAGAATACCAATAATACAATAATTTTTAGACAAGTTTTGAATATTTTTTTTATCCTTATCTTTTTGGTTTAACCCTTATTTTACACTTTTTTATCTTACCGTGATATCATGTTATTTACACATTGTAGGTTAAGGTAATTTCCATATCTTGTAAAACAACACATAAAACGTTATTTATAACATATTTATACTTATATAACCATTTTTCTGAATATTAGTTTTTTATTAATGTAATATCATTTAATAAACTCTTTTATATTTTAAGTTATGAATTATGTCAATTTAGGACACTATTCATACTTGACTTTTTTAAAATTCATAACAACATGATTACTTCAAAAAAGGCATAAAATCATCCCTAATATGTCAATTTAATCCAAATAATTTGTGTATGGAATCGAAATATTCAAATTAACTCTATTTTAATATTTATAAATTCATTTACTTTAATCTTTCATTAATGAGGTAATCACTACATCCTAATTATGTAAAAAATAAATATATTTATCTAATGTATAAATTTTTTTAAATAAAATACCATGATTTAGGAAATATTTTTAGATTTATAATGACTATTTTTAGAATTAGAGATCAGTTGCATAACCCTATATTAAAATCAATTTAGTAAAAGATATATGTTTAGGTTATATTTATCTTTACTTTAAATTTATTCTTATAAAATGTCATTTTCACATCCAAGTGAATACATGGGGTCCCAAAATCGACCCAAGGTTGTGCATGGTCGGAAATATCTAATAAGATAGGATTATAATATGTTTTAGGGTAGTTTAATATTATTATAATATTATTTTCTTACCCTTATTTATGAGATTTACCCTTCAACCACGGTAAATAAAATAATTACTGAAGTTACTATTCATAATGTCAAAAAATAAAAAGTACCTATTTACACAATTTGAACATTATGATTTAAAATATGGAATCAATTTTTCAAAATTCAAAACACATAAGTTGCAGTAATTAATTTAAAATTAATCTCGTTGTTGAGAAAATGAGTTTTAAAAGTTAAAACGTTGCAAAATATTGAAATGTTTTTACATATGAATTTAATGAAATATTAATGGTAATGACATACATTATATTAAATAGTAAAAATATATTATATTTATACTTTAAAACCATTAAATATTATAATTTAACCAAATAAATTATCTCGATGAAAAAAGTTTTTTTTAATTAAAATTTAGCATATTTTTACTATTCATCAAAACATGAAAAATATCAGAAAAATTTTAAAAACTTATCCAAAGTAAATTTTTATATCTTTATTGAAAAGAAGAATTTTATTTTGTCAAATTGAACTTATAAATGTGTCAAAAACTAGATTTAAATTGGGTGCGCCATCAAAAGGCAACAAAACTCCATTTTTTGAAAAATACTTATTTTATCTAAAAAATGAACTTGTTCTTATATCATGTCCAGAAAATACATTAGATGAATGTTAATGTTATATAAAATTCAAAATGTGGTTAATACTATTCATAACATCTAGTTTATACCCCATTAAATAATAATATTTTAATAATATATCATTGTTTAATGAAACTCGGTATTACGTACAACACAAGCTATCAAGGAAGGTAGCTTTTTCATGTAACAAAATCCAAGTCAATGTTTAATGTAGTGAAATATTCTTTTGGTTTTGTGTATAACAAAATACAAATATATTTCTTTTATATATTGAACAAAATCTAAACTCAATGTTTCTTAAAATAAATTCTATCAAACGAACATGAAATCATGTGTTACACAAGCCAAGAATAGTGTTGCATATGCTGCAAGCTAATACGGTGTTGCATATAGAACCAACTAATATTGGTGTAACATACAACATAAGAAATCGAAGAAATTAAAAAGAATCCATCTCATAAATTCTTTGTGTGTTACTGATATTCCCCATGATTAATCCTCAAAATCCTCTTTAAATGTAGAGATAGAAAATGAAAGGAGTAAAAAAACCCAGGAAAAGAACCTGAATCCACTCCCACACCTATTTACATTGCACTATGGAACCCTATTCCTCTTCCTCAAGCCATCTCTAACCAAATAATCCCTTTGAGTATGATTCTGAGATGCTTGACATATTCAGATGTGTAAAAGTCAACATTCCCCTCTTAGATACTACCAAAAAAATTCCTAAGTATGCAAATTTTCTGTAGGAATTGTTCACCCATAAGAGATAACTTAGGACCATCAAAAATGTTTTAACCCATAAGTCCATTCCCATGAAGTGTAAAGATCCAAGGACCTTTACAGTTCCATGCCAAATAGTAAGTTTGAACTTCAATGATGCATTCATAGAACAAAGAGCATCAGTAAATGTCATACCCAAATCCATATTATCTAACCTTGGTCTAGGTCCCTTAAACCAAACTCATGTTTTCATCCAACTAGACAATCGAAACATTACCAATACTGAGGGAATAATTAAGGGTGTACTCATCCAAGTTAATGATCTTATCTTCCCAGCTAATTTCAATTTACTTGACTTAGAAGGTGATATGACTTATTCTTGATCACCCCTAATTATAGGAAGACCATTCCTCCTGATAGATAGAACTAAGATTGATGTCCATGCAGGTATCTTATCATTGTAATATGCTAACCAACTAGTCAAGTTTAATATTTTTCAAGCCATGCGATACCCATCAAAGGATCACTCTGTATTCTTCATCCATGACTCCAAGGAAAATTTTTAGATAGGATTCACTCCCATTACATTATGATCATAATTTTCTAATGAGATAGGAAATGTGAAATTTTCATCATGATTAAATATGTCATAAATGGGGAAGTTGATGTTGAACTTTCATTCATAGACTCCAACAATATAGAGGATCTTAAAAAATCTATTGAATTTAATCTCAACTTTGATCTATACTATTACACCTTGGATAATATTGATGAAAATGAATCAAAACCTATTGGAATACCTTACTATGTTATTATGTTATAAGGACCACAAATAAAGGATGAAACTGATTTGAAAACCCTTCCTACACACTTGAAATATGCATTCCTTTTCCATGATCTATCTTATACCATCATTATCTCTACTTTAGTTACTGAAACTAAGGAGTCCAAGATTTTTTTATATTAGATGAAAACAAAAATTCCTTAGGTTAGACCCTATATGAAATACCAAGATTCAACCCTACCATTTACATGAATCACATCCATATTGAGTAATCATCCAAACCAATCAAACAACCACAAATAAGACTCAATCCAATAATACATGAGGTATTTTGGGAAGAGATCACTATGATTTTTCATACTGGTATTATCTACCCAATTTTTGATAGTGAATGGGTTAGTCTGATTCAAGTGGTACCTAAGAAGGGTGGGATAACTATTTTCATAAATGAACATAGAGATGTGGTCATAAATCAAGTGAAAAATAAATGGCATGTGTGCATCTATTATTAGAAATTGAATGTTCAAACATGAAAATATAACTTCCTTTTTCCCTTGATCAAATGCTAGAATAGTTAGCTAGAAAGTCACACTATTGATTTCTTGATGGATACACTAGTTACATCCAAATCCCAATACCACCCCATATCTAAGAAAATGATATATTAATTTTCCCCTTTGAAATATATGAAAATAAAAGAATTTCTTTTGGCCTTTGGAATTCTCATGCAACATTCTAGGGGTGTATGATGAGTATATTTTCTAAATTCATTGAGAATTGCATAAAAGTATTCATGGATGACTTTACCATTTATGGTGATTCATTTTAATCCTAACTGAATTCACTCTCTTTGGTCATGTCAGTTTCCATTAGTGATTCATACATAAATTTATCAGTATTTCCCTCCCACTCACTCATCTACTCCAAAATGATGTTACATTCCATTTCAACGATGCTTGAAATATATCCTTCATTAAACTAGAAGTTGTTCTTACATATTCCACAATAATCCAACCACCATATTATTACTTTCACTTTGAATTGATATGTGATTCTTTTGATAGGGCCATTGGGGCTGTTCTTGGTCAAATAAGAGAAAAAATTCTTCATTTCATCAATTATGCCTCAAAAACATTGGATGAAACTCAATATCACTATAATTTGACTGATAAGGAACTTTTAGCTATGTTTCTTCCTAGATAAATTCCATCCCTATCTCTTAGGTTTTAACATCATCAGTTTACATACCATTCAGATTTAAATTTCTTACTTAAAAAAAGTTATTCCAAACTAAGGCTAATAAGGCAGATCCTAATTCTCTAAGAGTTTGTCATTTTTATTAAATATAGACCCAAAAAAGAAAACCCTATAGATGATAACCTAAGTATAATTTCTAATTCTTCTCATTTGTAAATAATTTATCCTGAATTTACAACTCAAAACTTACCATCTCTCACTCCAAAGTTACCATGGTTTCGCCCAATTTTAAATTACCTGGTTGCAATTGTTTTTCTGGAGAATTTTTCAAAATAAAAAAAAGTGAATCTGAAAAATGATTCAAAATTCTATTTTTTGGAAGATAATAAACATTGTAAAATTGGGGCTGATATGTTAATTATAAGATGTGTTGATGAATTTGAAAATTCATCCATCTTAAAATTATACCACTCAATTACCAGAGGTGGTCACTTTGGACCACAATGGAACTCCCAAAAGGTATTGGAATCTGGATTATTATGGCCTTCACTCTTCAAGGACTCACATGAGTTTTTTCAATCATGTTTCACTTCCCAATTTTTTTCATAATTTCCAAAATAAATGAAATTACCCCAAATCTTTTAATCTTATGTGAGATATTATATGTTTGGGGAATCGATTTCATGGGATCGTTTCCACCTTCCAATGGATTCTCATATATTATTATGGATATTTGATATGTTTTTAGTTGGTTCGAGGACAACCCCACTAGGAAGGATGATGCACATACTATTAGTTAATTCCTTTGTACCAACCTATAAGCATGAAATATGCTTAGGAACCCAACAAAAACCCAAATAATGTGTGATTATAACTTTGTAGGCCAAAAAAAATGATGTATACAAGATATTCAGTAAAATAAGATAGTGAATGAAAGTGAAAAATGATGGAAAGAAAAGGTAAACATTTCACCAGTCCATTCTAGACTATGTTCCTTTAAATTGTACTACCATTGAATCCAGGTTCACTACTAAGTAATCCCATGGTTTAATCTACCTTTTTCATGTGTTAAATTAATTAGACATGTTCAATGTTCTCAAACATATGGGAATAATATCAAATCCTATATCACTAGGCATCACATTATAACAACCTCATAATCCCCATCTCGAAGACTCAGTCTGGGTGGAATACAACCATTAGGGGAATAGAACTCCATCCCCTTACCTAACCCGTGCATTGAGGGGTGGAGCTAGAACCTCAGTCCAACTCGACCCATGGGCATAGAACCTAAAGTATATACCCCACTCTATCAAGCCATACACACATACTTATTTATCATTATCCACAATTAACCAAATAATAACCAAGAATAGCTAATATCATTATCAATATAAAAAAATAACAATAAATGAGAAATTAACATAATTCCTCAATCCATTACACAATCACCATTTATAACACTTGACCATTTTATCCCAATTTCCTATTTCCCATGCCTATATCACTAATCATATTCAAGTTTAAACATAATTCCTTATCATATTTTCAATAATACTATTTAACCTAATTACATATCAACACAACAATCCATTTTCCTTTAACCACATTAGACACAACTAAACACAATCCATTCTAACTCATTACATAAACCAAGTTACATATTCACTAAGTCTCAATGTCACAATGTGTCAATTTCACACCTTATATTTTCATTATCCCCATTGGGAGGGCTGACACACCCCGTGGGTGGACCTAATTTGGTCAAGTAATCCTAATTGCATCCCATGGGGATCAATATGGGTTCACTTAATCATTTAGACAAATAATAAACCACATCTTTATAATGTAATCAAGAACACATCAAGATGGGAAACAATAATGAAACCCTACATGCACAAATCTGCATAAAAACCAAGGGATATAACTTATAGACCACCTAACTTGAATCTATTGTTGAACACACTCCTAATTGAGGCCTTAGGTCCCAATTCAACAACCCTTTGAATCCTCAACCTAAAACTCATCAGAAAAGAAAGGTCTTAGAGCTTCAGATAGAGAGAAGGAAGAGATTCAAACCCTAAACCAAAAAGAGAAGCAACAATGGGATTAGCCTTACCCGAATCTTCAATACAAAACAAATAGAACTCAAAATGGCCCTAAGATGGGGGAGATTGATCAATGAAATCTCTTGAAGATTTTAGGGTTACACTAGGGTTTAAGGGAGAAGAAAGGATGAAAATACTACGTGGAGCTTAAAATTCCATAATGGAATTTTTTGTAATTTTCTCAAAAATAATCGGCCACATGGTTTACCCGCATGGTTTACCGAATCACGTGCAAAACGTGTAGATAATAATATCCAAAACATCCCACTCACACGGTTACCTAGGATTTATACATGGTTTGCACTAACCATGTGCAAACAATGCATCATGACTAGAAACCCCCCTTTTTCTTCCTCTTTCATGTCCCAGACCCCCATAACACCCTGGGGTATTCACATGAGCTTGGTAAAACACTTATTTAACCAAAATGAGGAACTTAAATTGAAACGTAAACAAAAACATACCTTAAGGGAGATCTAGGATCTTACATTGAGGCATTTACTTAACCACACAAGACTCAAAATATCCAAATATCCTCCTATTACCCTTAAATTGATCCTACTTTTAAGCTACCCTTTGAGCCTATAAAAAAGTTTTTTTGGTAGCCACATTAAAGGTCCAAAACCTTGTCCCACCCAACATCTACATGGATTTTCATTGTATGATTTATTGAAATTTAAGTGTGGGGGGAATGGAATTAATTATTAGTATTCTTACCTTGATTTTCAGTGAGTTGTCATATGATTGATTGAAATCAACCATTTCAGTGTGGAAGATAGGTTTTCATTTAGTGATTTTTGGGAATGGATTTATGTTTTTGTAATTATGTACATTTTATTGAAAAGTGTTCAAAAAAAGGAAAAAAAGGAAGAAAAAGTTTTTTTAAAAAAAATAATGGGATGGGTGTTTAGAAAATAAACATTACTAAACCTTTTATCTTATCATAACTTTTATAATTAATGTTGTGAGGAGATCAAACATGGTTTAGGAGATGAGTGTGATATTTTTTTCAAGTCAGAATTTCGAAAAATAAAATAAAAAAAGAACACTTAAATCATCTTTTCTTATGTCATTGAGATAAGTTTTCTATTTTTTACTTATTTAATAATTTCTTCCCCTTAAAATTTTCTCCCTATATTGTATTCCTTTACAAATTCATGAGTAAATATATTTTTATATTTCCTTCCATTTCTTATTTCCAAAATTTGTCATTGCATTTTCCATATTGGTGTTTTACCCATATTTTCCTATCTTTTGGTTATTATATTCCTACCAAAACATAGCCCCTAAAAAATATCTATAAAAAACTTTTGATTCTTGTGCAATTTAGGATAGGTAATGGAAGCTGAGATATCTTATAAAATTTATGATTTCACTTTTGGTTGGTGAATGAGTGAAACTCCGAAAATAAACCTTTATCATCTTGTGAGGAGTGAGTAAGGAGTTTCCACATTTTCAAATTCAATTTTTGAACATGAAATCTGATTTTTTGACACATTCTTTCTCTAAATTTTTTTGGTGGATTTTTTTATGAATTAGTGAACTACTCTAAACCCCCTGATTGAAGAAAACAAAAATTTAATATTTGTTCATTAGTAAAAATGATTTAATTATGTTTTCATACTTATTGTATATGAGTACATGAACTAGCCTAAGTGCGGGGGAGTTTATGTTATTCATTTATTCACAACTTTTTTCTAATAAATTTATTATTTTTCAAGTAAAAGTGAATAATTGGTGTGAAATGCCCATTTTTTAATACTAAATATAATTTTAGAACATTATTTGAGTTAATCCACATTCATGTCAGTTCACTAATTTAATTATAACTATCACCCTAATTATCCAAATTGTTTTATTCTTGTTTTTCAGGTTCCAAATTAAATTTCCTACAAATAATTCAATTGTATCTTGGAAAAATTCATCCATCTAAAGGTTCATTTGGACCACACAAAAAGGTCCACCAAATCTGTGATGAATACTAGACTAACCATGAAGATATAATTTATTGGATAAAAAGAGTATCCAAAATTTTATGAAATTAAATAATATGTTATTAAATATCCAAACACATCTTGGATAAAAATTTGAAATCCTAAATCTATAAAAAACAGGCCCAACACATTATTTGAAATCCAACACACAATTCTTTTCAATAATTAAAAATAGCCCACCTTTCTTGACTTTTCTCCAAATAAAATAGTCTAATTGAGTGAATATTTTTTTGTGTGATGGAAAATATATATCACAATATATTTTTTATAAAAAATTATTTGTACTAAAATTAATATTCATATCCATAAATTACTTCAAATTTAGACCATGGAAAAACTTGATTAAAAAATGGATAGTGGAACATAGTTTGATAAAATGGCCATAAATTTGGATAAAAAAGTCCAATGGTAGAAATATTTGCAGGATAAACTTTCCAATTACATGTCTATAAATATTTATAGGAATAGGTCTCTATATTAATCTTTATAAAGGGTCAAATGGTTGAGTCAACTCGAGGGGAAGTTTTAGAAGGAAAATAGTCTACCGCCTTGGGCTAGAAATACATCCCTCTCTTCTACTTTAAAGGATTTGGAATTGAAGAATATAAAAGGATGAATTTTCACAACTAAATACATTCCAAAGGCCTGGTAGGACCTTACAAACTCAATTTCTCACTTTATATACCTTTCCTTTCTTTTTTTCATGCTCTTTTGCATTCATCTTCATTTGTAATCATGTATGTTTGTTTTCATTTCAATTTAATTTTAATGAATGTTTATTCTTAATCATATATTATTATCATAAAAATTCTATTGAAAAATATTAATGGTCTTAAAATTGTTTAAATCAATGAAAATAAACCCTTTCCTATTTTGTTTTCTCATTTAATCCAAAGTCCATATTTAACTTTCTTCACTGCTCGTGTTTGTGTTTGGAACACAACTATTTTCTTGTCTCATTCATTTTATTATTATTTTAACTCATCATTATAAAAATCTTAAACTATATTACTAAAAACATAAATGGATGAGAAAACCTCCTATTGGGGTGAGTCATAATTTGGGGATGTTAAGAGATTGTGAGATTTTTCTCGATTAATATTCTTTAAATTGATATCGTGTATATTGAACATAAAATGTCATGGATTAATGACATGTTTTGTTTGAAATATGTATTATATTTTTTATTATAACCAAAATTACACATGGTTTCATGAAATATTTGACCTTACATCAATAATAATTGATTGATATCAATACGCTTGTTGAGGCTTGTATTTAATTCAAAAAATTTAGAAATTCTGATGAAAAAACTTCTTATTAAGTGTATGTTAATTTAATGTAATATATAGAAAATCTCAAGGATATTACATGATTTAATCCCTAATTATTTATTTACCCTAATCATTATTATTTTTTTAAATCAATATTTATCAATTAATCATTTCATCTATGCTATGTAAAAACCCCTATTAAAAAGACAATAAAAAAACAATTGACTTTAAAAAAGTTCCATCGTTGAAAATTTAAATCGAGTGACATTATAAAAATCATCATAGAATAAGAAATTTTAATGTTAGATTGGTGAAAATAATATTCAATTAAAAAATAGAGTAAGGGGACTATAAGATCATCTAAAATCCCCTAGGGCTTTCCCAAATACTGATAGTAATGAGATAAATTGTTAGAGCTATGTAATTTAAATATAGGATAGAACTCAATGCATTTATATCCTGAACCACTGATTCACATAATGAGTATTCATAATGATCACCTATTAAAGTTTTGGAAATGATTTATCCCATGAATGGATTCAAGTCAAAACTTTATGATCATCCTCTGAACTTCTTGGTACCTCAGCTTCAAATTCATTCATGCCATGAATAATTGTTTCACACCATGAATTAGTTAGCCATAGAATTCCATTTCAAAATTTCAAGCGATGAATTAACATACTCCATGACATGAACAACCCATTCACATCATGAGAAAATATTTAAACTATGAACAACCCTCTATTTCATAATATTAGATCCAAACTCCGTTGAACCCTCTTCGAGCCTCCTTCGAACACGTCTAAATCCAAAAATGGGAAATTAATGGAATAAGAAGGCATAAATCATTATATTATACCTTTCCTAGTAAAATACCCATTCTATTTGAATTTTAAAGTCATAATTCTAATTCAAGATTACATTTAATAGATTTCACCATTTTCACTTGCGACAGTAATTAACATTTTATTAATTAAATAATAAATATTATATGAAAATAAAAAGGCTCAAAATGCCACCAAACTCTATCTCCAGGGTAAAAAACCTATTATAGGACCAATAGTGTGGTCAAAAAATTATTCCAATACAATCTCATAGGATAAATTACCATTTAACCCTTAAAACCACCTGATAATAAAAATTATAATTTATCTCGATTTTCTAAAACCATAATGATGAAATTTTTTATAATAAGTCTTTATCTTAGATTACATATCACATGATATGAAATAAGATATTAAATAGAATAAACCAGATCTAGATTTAAAAATTTCTTTGATTTCTAATCATCTAGAAAATTGGACCTTCTTCCCTTCTTTGATAGAATCATTGGTCTTCCTTGAGGTGATAATTAGAAAATGTATTATAGAATTTATATATATATACATTATAATACCCTTATGGTCATATTTATATTTAATTTTGATCTTGATTAATATCTTTTGAGGTTTTAGAGTCTTTCGGGTGTTGGGGTTGAAAATTTGGAGTTTTAGGGGAAAAAAGGCCAGACACATAGTTACACATATTCATACAATAACCATATGATATGGATCTATTAATTCTAGTAGAGATTTTCATTGTTTGAGAATGTCTTGTATGACCATGAAAGTTACCCAAGAAACCATGTGAGAAGATGCGTTTAGTCTATAGGGTGTCACATGGCTTAAGCATGGTTTTTCAAAACATGTGTTTATATCTAAGAAATTGTGTGACTTAGTTTTTAATGGACAATGGATACCACATGATTAGTGTATGGTTTTTCTAACCACGATGCCTAACTTTATGAAAAAATACAAACCTCTTAAAATCGAAAATTACCCTAATGTCCTTAACCATTTTAAACTCTAATATCCTCATAATACCTCATTATATTTAACATAATTCACCATAAAACTTTATAGGATTATCCCCATGATTTTATGGTGATCCTCGATCGATTTGGGTGGATTTATTTAAGGTATGTTTAGTTTTTATCTATATTTATCATCTTTTCTATAGACATTCTCTTTATCTCTATTCCACTTATCTCGTTAGAACCCTATAGGGCTATGATTTATTAATCTAGAGGGTTTTATGAGGGGAATTTATGGTGTTTCTCTTGGATTTAGGCTTGTGAGGACCTAATCTATTCATTTCCCATAAACAGACTTGGAAGAAACATTGTTTTCATCAATGATGAGGTAGGTATCTCTATCCAATAGTCTATCCCTTAGAATAAATTATGTTCTTATAATTTCCTTTGGTTATAATTTATGAAATTTATTATTTTAGACCCTTTAGAGGTTAATTTTATCTTTTATGGATATAAAAAAGTTTTTCTAAAAATGGGTTTTTGTTGAAAACCATTTTGACACACATGATGTGTTTGTTTAAATGTATCAAAGATTGTTTTGAAATGGAAATGTTTTTTCAAGCATGAAAGTGGCATGGAATCTCTATATAATATGTTTTATGAAATATGTATTTGGTTTCTTGAATTTAATGATGATGTAATGGAACATTGGGAATGTAACCACCTTAACCTTTATAAATAAAAGTCCCTTTGTGATTTAATTAAATGTCTTATTATGTATTATGGTTATAGAATACACATTGACTTCCTTGGTTTTATTATATCCTATCAAATTTAAAATAACATTAATCATCATAACTATTGATAATATATCCCTTGAATAGTGATTATATGATTAGTATAAATAAATGGTTTTGAAAAATCTAATCAAAACAGGTAAAATAAGTATCAACCTCAAACAGTAGGATCATACCCTATAAAGACAATTTATTAGAGCTTACAAGGGAGATATCGACAATGATATTTTCCCTAGACCAATTCCAAGCCAATATCCAACAACTAAAACATGATCGAAACCATTTATGGGAGAAGTATACGTTTATCAAGATCACGAACCACCAATATGAGGTTCCTTAATGATGTATCTGATCCAATTATCTTAAGATGGCTGGATTCACAAAAGGATAATTTGTGTAGAATATATTTCCCAAAGGGATAATTCTCTATATTTTTCTAAAGTCAATATACTTAGAGAGGATATCATGATTTTTTATAAGGACATATGGTGGGACCTAAATTTTTTATATCTCCTTATTCATATTACCTTAATTTTTTCCCATGTTTCATATAGAGGAGGGCTTAGTGGGCATGAAATTGGGTTTTGATCATGCCACCTACTTACAAGTTTTTTTGGCATATATGTTTTTTTCCTTTTTATGGACTTGAAAACTAAATTGTTGCTATATTTTAGTTTAAGATATTCTAGCTCGGACCTTCTATTGCTACAATTTAGGGTATTTTGGGTTGGAACACTAATTGCAGGTAGTTTTGAGTATTATAGCTCAAAACTTCTATTTATATAGTTTAGGGTATTTTAGGTCTAACCATATATCACTATAGTTTAAGGTATTTTATCTCAGACCTTATACCACTTTTAGTTTAGGGTCTTTTAGCTCAGACCTTCTATCATTGGTAATATACCATTTTTGAAGTAGCATTCTCCATGAATTTTAATGTTACGCGGTAAGTGAATCTAAATTGAATTTTAACATTATATGGTAAGGATGTAAATATGTTGTTCAGTTTAAATTATTTCTTCCAGGACATGAAATACTATATAGTTTGAAGTCTTGCTACCTGAACTTTATTGGTGAATATCGAATGTGGGACAAACATGCCCGGGATGACCTGAAACACTCTGGGGTGCTGAGTTCTACTTTGGTGCTTCTTGAGCTGATAAAGATTATAGTTCTTTTTCTGTAAGGATGATTTGCCTTTATTTGGTCAGTAAAATCCCAAATTCATCAATAGTATGGTCAAACAGTAGTGCACACACTCTTTTCCAAGGGTCATAGAACATTTGTTGGGGTAACATTGGCTGAGGTTAAATATTATGGATGACAGATCCACCTGGATAGTTGGAATATAGGTTGAGTAAGTCACAAGCCAAAAGTTTGAGTTGAGGAATATGGAATGGGGCATACATTCTAGGGATGAACCTTAATACCCTGAGGTTTTGGGTTCCACCATGGTGATACCAGGGCTCATAAGGATCAATGTTCCTTTTCTGCAAGGAGGGGATTTCTCTAGTTAGTAGGTCAAAGCCCTTATGAATTGATATCATGGTCAAATAGAGGTTTTCCCTATATTTTTTGAGGTCCATGAAAGGATTGTGAAGACTCAAGCATCTCGATGATGTAGTTAGGAATGAAGTTAAAGCTATCCAAGAAGGGTTTTGGCACCCTTGGGTAGTTTATCTCTTAGTTGGGAATCTTGGACCCTATGCCTTGTGGTTTTGATTAATGAGGCGTGGGATATCAAAAGGGTCAGTAATAGAGTGTCACATTCCGACATTGATAAAGGGTAAAAAAACACAGTGACGTAGTGTTGAGGATGTTAGATCTATTTGAATATTCTATTTATGGGGATTGCAAATCATTGTCCAAAGTGCTCGAGTCATGAGAATTATGTGGTACAATCATGATGGGGATGACCCAAAACACCCTAAGGTGATGCGTTCCACCATGATAAATGTAGGATAACAAGGATTAGAAAGCCTTTTTTTCAAGACAATCACACATTCAGTTAATGGCCATAAGCTCATATGCAAGAGCCATATGCATACACGAATAGTCAATCAAAGGGTCTCATGAAGTTGGGTACCCTTTTGCAAGGTCCATGGAAGGTTTGTGGTGATCCAAAGTGCTCAAATTGTGAAGTGTGATTTTTTGGAAAATGTAACATTCAATCGGTATTCTATCACCCTAAATGGTGTTTCACCACCTAGTGAACATGTTATTAGGATGAGAAGATGTGAGAAATCATTACTATAAATTTTTATTGGACTAGGTGGTCCTAAGAGAATAGATTAAATTTTACTTGGGAAAAAAAGTAATCCCAATGAGCTTTATGCCTCATTCACTTATGGCCTAATTTTTTCCTAAACTTTGGAGATGGAGAGTTCAGGAAGACAAGCCTTGAATTTTACTCAGGATTCACTTTGTGGGGTTTCAACTTAAAAAGTTTGGTGTCACTTTTTCTATAAGTTTAAGGTCTTGTGACTTTCACCATTAAAGTTTAAAATTTAAGGTTTTACAGATTTGACCAATGTGTAGAAATTTTATGGTCATAACACACATGGACTTGATATGAGGGGAATGTTAGACAATATCCCAATTAGGATGCATGTGGTCTAGATTACTCCTACATCCTTTAGAGTAGGGTATGAAAATTCAATAAATCATGACTCAAGGTTCTAAGGTCACAATTAATGATATGGGGAAATAACATTAGGGATGAACCAAAACACCCTAAGGTGTTGTGTTCCGCCATGGTGATATCAGAGTCACAAGGATCAGAAATCCATTACTAGAGGGCCAAGATGTCTCTGGTTGGTAGGTCTAAGCCTCTATGCATTGATTGTATGGTAAGAAAGAGAGATATATTTTACTTTACAAGTGAAATGAATGTTCTGTGGAAACCTGAGGTGTTCAAAATATGAATTTTTATTTATGGTATGTGGATATTAAAAGATGATAGAAGCACCCCATACTCTGGTTGATCGGGGTAGGGATTTTTTTTGTCTTTTAATAAGGAATGATAATGGGTGATGAACTACACATTTTAACATCATGAAATGGGGATTTATTTATCATGAAAATTTAACATCATGGGACTAGGACGTTTTCCTTTTAGTTTAATGTCATGTGGTGAGGATGTTTTTCCTTTCCTTGTAGTTTAACATCATGCATTAAGGACATGGGAACCAACATGAAAATTATGAGATATATACTTGGGATAACATTGCACTGGTTAGGGGAATTTATATATAGGGAGAATATTTTATCCATATATAGGATTGTTGGTGGATAACCCGATGTCAGGGCCCTTCTTGTACAAATTTATCACATACGAAAGCACAATGTATGTATATCTGAATCGTGCGTATGAAAAATGAGATTGTATGACTCATAACTCTTTGAAAATATGCATATGATGCTTCTATTGTGTATTTTAATGTCACACTTCTAGGAAATTCACTGCATATGTCTGGAACATATGCAATTATAGGTTCATTTTTATCATTTCATATGTTGCGGTTGAACCCAAGATTGGAGATCTAGGTGTCTCTTTGTATCCTGGGATGAAAATAATCAATACCAATATAGTTCTTGAACGAAAGTTTCCTACACAGGTCTGAGCCATATGTAGGGATGGGTGGATATTTTTTTATTATTGTTGGATCCAAGAATAGGATATCCTTGCCATACTCTGTATCCTGTGATGATAGGAATCAAGACATACATAGTTCTTGAACAGGAAACACTCTATGCAGGTCTGACCCATACATATAGGGGGGAATTGTTCCCATTAATTATTGTAGCTTTACCCAGGATTATAGATCAGGGTGTCACTATGTAAAATATAATGAAATGAATCAAACCACACATAGTTCTTGAGGCACCATGAAATTTAACATCATACAAAAATAATGTAGGCTCTCTAATGTGAAAAGGTAATATTGTGACGGGGCCTAAGAATGGATGTCTAGGTATTAATACATATCTTATGATGAAAAAAATCAAGCCACATGTAGTTATGGAATGGAAGACTCTCCACACATATCTATCCCATATGTAGAGGGGGCATTGTTTCTCTTTATTATTGGAGATGGACTCAGGATTAGAGATCTAGGCATCACTACATATCCTTTGATTATAGGAATCAAGACACACCTATTTATTGAGAGGAGGTTTGGTGGGATACCAACACCAAGGATAATGGTCCTCTCAAGTGAGGTTCATAGAAATACATAGTTTTATTCCAGGCAAGAGATACCAACCATGAAGTTTAAAATCAGGTAGTGAGGACTCATGTTGTGACTTATAAGGTATTTCATCCAATACCATGACAACCCTATCATGATTTGATATGTCTCAATCATGTGTGAAATTCCCTACCAAAATTACAAAGATCATGTGAGCTATGATCGGTATGAGAAACAAGGAATGGAAAAGATTACCCTCACAATATTGAGGAAATTAGAGAAAGGATATGGGACTTTTGTATCATGTGTTGGCTGGTCCAAGATATAGGATCTAGGAATCCCTAAATATCTCATTGTAATGATAATCAAGCTATAAATATTTTTGGAAAAATCATGTAGTTTAGTGTCACACGGTGAGGACATCAACCGTGTAGTTTAATGTTATGTGGTAAGGATAAATGTGAATAAATGTGAAAGAAGATAAATATTGTAGCTAGGCTCAAGAATGAGGTTCTGGTCATCACTACATATCATGTGATAGTAGGAATCAATTCACAGAAAGTTTTGGGAAATTGTTTAGTTTTGTGACATACAGTGAGAACATTATCTCTATAGTTCAACGTCTTGCGTTAAGGATGAGGGTCACCCAACATGGAAAATAAGGCTTGAATATTATCATATAGTTAAATGTATTATGACCAGGATGGATATATTGTAGCTAGGAACAGGATTGGATATCCAAGTGTCACTATGTATATTGTGATAGTAGGAACTCACTATGTGGATAAAGTGCCCCTATTCATATGTATTTATTGGATGAAGAACCCACTATGTGGATTCAACTAACACACATGGCTAAAGGAACTTAATTTCTCTTTTTCACATATCGATCTATTGTATGGTGAACCATTGGAAAGATGATTCTTCCTATGTAGTTTAATTTCATGCGATGAGAACTCTTGCTATGTAATTTAATGTCATTCGGTCATGACGTATTATTTACAGTTTAACATCATGTGGTTAGGATATCTTCCATATAGTTTAATTTCATGTAGTCAGGATGAATTTCTGAAATTTAATGTCATACGGTCAGGATGATTAATGCCTCATGTTTTAAAGTCATGCTTAATGGAATTATACTGTACAGTTTAACATCATGTGGTCAGGACATATTTGTGAATTTTAATATCACGCGATCAAGATGATTGATTTTTCATAGTTTAAAGTCTTACTATATGTAATTATTCTATATAGTTTAATGTCATGTGGTTAGGATGTATTTTCATAGTTTAATGTCATGTGATTAGGATTATTAATGAAATGTAGTTTAATGTCTTGCTGCATGGAATTCTTTCATACAATTTAACATCATGTGGTCAGGATGTGAACAATGATTTACAGATGATTTGAAAAGTATTTCTTAAGAAACCTTTCATTGGTGAGGGTGGGACATGTTCCCCATCCATTTTGTCCAGTGAGTAAGCTCTATTGTGTTAGAAATTATTTATGATAGAATTCCCTTCCCATTTAGTCTCCATATTTTGAGGATTATTCTTTAGTATCATTGGGGTTCTGAGAGATAATGCCAGTTTTCCTTGAAGGAATGAGTGGAATAAAACCTTTTTATTAAAGTCTTGTGTGATTTGATTATAATGGACTTAGAGTTTTTGAAATGTACGCAACTTGTTCTCGAAGAGCCACTCCAATTTATCCAACCTCTTTTACAATTTCTCATAACATGAGTGTTTTCCTCAAATTGATATTTGAAATGAGGGAAATTGGGATTCAATAGGAAACACTTCCATAATTCTGTATACTAATGAATACAGAGTTTCTTGTATAACAGTATTCATAGTGGTATGGTAGACCCATAAAGCATGTAGGAGCTTTTATAACAAGGAATTCTTGTTATTGTTCACTATATTATGGAGTATATTTGAAGGAGTGTTATTAAAGTCCTCCATATATCCATTTTCTACTGCTTGATAGTGGGATGAGTGATTGGGATCAATGTTGCAATCATGGTAAAATTTCTTCAAATCTATAAAATAGATGTTGGTGCCATTTTCTATCAATATCGTGCGAGGGAATCTAAACTTGGGGATGATATGATACTTCAAGTAGTTGATGATATTTTTTCATCCTATATTCCTTGAGGGGTATTGCCTCTACCCATTTGTAAAATAATTCAGTAATAGTAAGGATATACTTAAACTATTTAGTGTGGCTAGGGGATATGTACCTATAATATCCATTCCCCATATGAAAAACAACCAAGAATATTTAGCTATATGTAGAAATTATTAGGGTTTATGGATGAAGTTTTCATAAATCTAGCATATATAAAACTTCTTGATGAATTCCATAAAATTATGTATTTGGGTTCTCTAGTAGTAACCCAACTTCCTGATTTGGTGGAAGTTATTGGTCCCAGGCTGATGAGCACCACAAGATCTTGCATGGACTTATTCCATAATGGAATAAATCTCCCTTTTTTCTATGAATACTAGGAGGATTCCATAAAAACATTTCTTGTAGTGGGATTTATGATCATTTGGACCATACTATAGGGTAAAGTTTGATGCTTGGTACTGAATCTGTTCCATTCCAGCTTGGTATGTAGAGAGGATCCCATTTTGGAAATGTTCAATTATTGGCTCCATCCATCCAGGTGTGCATATCAGTTTATCACACTCTAGGGCAGTGTTGACCTGATTGATTTCTTCCATGTAACAAAATATGATATATTAAACCATCCTTTGATGCATGACACTGAAGACTACTTCCTACTGATTAGGGTCATCCAGGACTATGGCTACATTATTTAACACATCGACATGAGAATTCTGTGAATGGGGAACATGAAGAAATGTGGGCTCAAAAGGGAACTACTCTCTTAGTACTTTGACGTAGCCAATGATAGGGTCCAATTATTCATTTTTGATGAAATATTCACCATTAATTTTCTTTATCACTATCTTTGAATCCATTTTAATGTTCTGGTAGTCTATTTGTAGTTGCAGGGAAAGTTCCAAGCTAGCAATGAGGGCTTGGTATTTGTCCTCATTATTTTTGAATCCTTCGAATAGTGAGAAAGAGTAGGAAAAAATTGTTTTTTCAGGAAAAATAAATACAATACCTAATCCAAATCGATTGATTTTTGGGTTTTCTAGTATTTTTACAATATTACTTTAGGAGGCGCCATCAAAATACATCTCCTATGTCTGAGGAGTTTTATGGGCATAGAAAAAATCCTCATCCAGAAGCTCGGTGTCCACTGGCATAATTTATGGGGGGGGGGGGTGTTTCATGAGGAAATCAACCATGTCCTTCCCTTTCACCGAATTTTGTGACATAAAATAAATTTCATACTATTTCATAAAGACCTAATATCAAGCCAAATTTCCAATCAATATAGGATATCCTAGGTTGTATTTGGGTATATCAATACAAGAGACCAAATGAACTTTATCATGCTGTAAGTAATGCCTCAATTTTTTCACTACAAAGATGAGTGAAAGGAAGTTGTTATCAACATTAGAATATCGATCTCTATTCCGAGAATAATTTTGATATGGTAGTAGATACTATTATAACCCCACATAATTTTTCTATGCGAGGAGAGCACTACATGATTGTTCTATGGTGGTCAAATATAAGATGAGTGGATTTCCTTCCACCAATGACATCAGGACTTGTAGGTGCAACATGTACTATTTGAGACTCTCAAAGGATTATTAGCAGTCCCCATCCCATTGATTATAGATTTAATTCTTCATTATCTTGGTGAAGGAGAGAGATTTTATGACTAGGTTAGCTATGGAATGCCAAATGTAGGTGAGGTGCCCTTGGAGCCCCCTAGGTTCTTTGAGATTTTTAGGGGGTGACATTGTTAGAACTGCACTTGTCATTTTAGGATCAACCTCAATGCCATGATATCACACAAAAAATATAGGTAAATTCTTGTATGTTACCATAAAATAACTTTTCAGCTGATTCATTTTAAGACTATGCCACTGCAAATTATCGAAGTCTGTTTGAAGGTTTGTGAAGTGATCACACCGCTGTCGAGATTTGACCCCATTTTCATTGACATAACATTCATATATTTTTCCCAATAACAACTTAAAGTTATGATTCATGACATTTTGATAAGTAGTTCTAGTATTCTTTAATCCAAAGGGAATGACTTGATAGAAAAAGATCCATTAGGGTGCTATGAAGATAGTGACTTCTTCATCTTCAGGGTCTATCTTGATCTGATTGTACCTTGAGTACCCATCCATAATGTAAAGGGATTGTAAGAAAATAGTTTCATAAACGAAGAGTTATATGATAAAAATGGGAATTAATCCTTTAGGAAGTTTGGATTAAGGTCTATGAAATCAATGAAGACTCTAATATTCCCACTCTTTTTCTTGACAGGTATGGCACTGGCGAGCCATATTGGGTATTGAACTGCTTGGAAAAATTGGATTTGATCAATTTCTCAACCTCTGATTATACATTAGTAGAATTAAAGTGGTACATCCTCCAATCTTTTTACTTGAAACCTTTATGCTTATCAAGTAAGATAATATGATGCGTAGCCATATCTAGATTTAGTCAGGGATTTTTTGTATAGTTCCAAGAGAACACATATCAATGTTGATTTTGAAAAGAAATATACATATCTTTCTCCTAGAGAGGAATGGGGTGAATAATTAGTATAGTCTATGGGAATTCATATATTCCCAGAATTTCCTACCTGAGCTCATTAATGGTGTTGGAGACACTTCCTCAAATGAGATAGGGGAATTCCTGAGGCCTTCTTCTTCTTCATACACCTCTAAGTCTATGGAGGCATTTTCAGATGAAGTAGAAAATCTGAGGGAATATCTATCACTTTCGGGGTGAGAGAGACCATTGGAATATATGTTGTCATTCCCTACTACCAAAGTCATTGTAGAGAGATTCTAGAGCTGATTTTCTTTTAAACCGTCATTCCGGACAAAAGAGTATTGGACATATGGGATCATGTCTATTCCCCCAATTAGATTTATGGGTAGCACATAATCATTGTCAATCATACTCTAGAGATTTATAGGGGTGGTACAAAATATATTGGGGGAAAAAATTGTATATTTTCATACACTATCGGTTGTTTTCAATCCCTTTTATATAAACCTTCGTCAAAATATGTGTCTTCACAAGTCTCTAAGGGGGAACTGTCACTATGTAGTATGAATACCCTTCCATCAAAGAGGTATTTTAAACATTGAAGGAATCTTTAAGGCACCACAATGTGGCTGTAGAACCAGGGCCTTGCAAGAATAAAATTATATGTGTTTTCTTTCTAGATAACCATAAACTCCACATTAGATATGAGATCCCCAAATTGAGCTTTGCGCTTGGTCTTACTGAGAGTTTTTTTCTCACTCTTATTATAACCTTGAATGACTAGATTTATGGGAGATTGAACCCATTAGATATATCCTAAATTTTATAGGGTTTGAATCAGGATGATATTGATCCCAAAACCATTTTAAATTAGATCCCTTTGGATATCTACATTATCAATTCTACCTGAAACATAATGGGGTATGATATATACCCAAATGATCACTTCCTAATCCAACTCTATGAATGAGACCGCAACATGGAATTCTAATGGAATGGTATCAAATTGATTAAAATCAGCTAAAAATACTTCTGTCTCAAAATCTTGTGGGATATAGAGGGATTCGATGAGTTTATCCCTAAATTCTTTTAAAATATAGAGTGAATACAAGATTTAGAGCTTGGCTGGGAAAACCACCAGATGTTTTAGAATGTCTTACTTTTTAACCAGAGGTCACCGCTTCCTAAGGTAGGGTTTCTCCTTATTATATGGCTAAGGAGATTGTTAATTTGAGGTAGATGATCTTGGTTATTGTCCAAATGTTGAGGGAGCATCTTCTACCTATGGCGTAGGTTGAGTTGACCTTCCTCATTTTCTAGGATGATCAGATAATCGCACCCCCTCTAGGTGGTCATGTTAGATGAATTGGCATGGACGAATGATAGAGGTTCCCATGATACCTCCATATCTATATTGGGATTTCTGAAGTTCTTACCCATAGGTTTCAACTGTATATATTTTCTCTCTGGGGACATGACCAAAATATTAGGTCCGACCATGCTCGTACTATCCTCTGTACCCTTTACTCCTTCACATGTGGCACCCATATCCCCATTCAGGTATTAGGGACTCATACTTAGAGTCATATTCATCATCAGATAAGTAGTCTTCCAAGTTTATCACATTAACAAAACCAAATATGAGTTCTTAATTAGATGTGGGTTCCATTTTTTTGGGTGTTTCCTATTATTTGGATGTTGTAGGAATGAAATGTACAAGATACATAGCCTATGTCATAGATGAATATGACCCTTTCTCTTCTATCTCTTCCTGAGTTTAATGGTCACATTCACCACTATAAGGAATATCTGATGTTACCTCCCTATGTTATGGAACCACTATGGGTTTGTGAAGCTATGATATCATTGAGGCATGAGCTTGGCCAACTTTCCTTTGAGTCATATAGTTGTTGAACTTTTATCCACGCCTAGTTGAAAATATTTTCTAATAATCTTCTTCTTTTAGATGGGAAATGGTTATGCGGGTCACCTGTGCTAGGGAGTTATCCAACATCACCTATCCGAAATTTACTATGATTTGGAGGAAATATTTGAAGATGAAGCAATAATTGATGTTGTGGCCCAACCTTCTATGGAAAGGGAAATAATCAGGATGATCAGTGAGGTTTACCTCATTGGGATTTCTAGGATGTGGTATCTTAAGAAGGTCATTTTCTACGGATTAAAGAAAATAACTAGGTACATGCTCATTTTAGAAAGATTATGCTTTATTTATCCCTTCTTCATATCTTGGCTGACCTTGATATCTTTTTAATTATGGAAGAGGGAAATTTTGTTGTTTTTACCACTTAATAAGAGGTTCTGGGTAGTTCGAGACTTTCGTAGTTGATTTAATGGGAAATTTTGCTTGTTTAAGGGAAAGAGTAGTTTCTTCCCTGACAAGCCTTTTCCCCTATATTGAGGTCATGTGTTGAGACTTAGAATGGGTCCACTAAATATCATCTTACAAATGTTTTTTCATTTCTAGAAACTCACAGAATCTTCCTAGATATTTCATTGGAATCATAGTTGTCAAGATCATCTCGGTTATTTTTAGCATAGAGTTCCTATATTTTCTCATGTGAGAGAGGGATGTTGAGTGAATTGGTTTAAAATTTCCATCTAGATATGAAGTCACACACCCACTCATTTTCATATTTCTTTCAGTTCTTCACGTCAAAATTTTTCATGTTCCTCAGAGTGGAGCTAAACTAGTAAAGGAATTTATGATGAAGGTCTTCCCATCCTACAACCAATCCTGTTAGAAGACTAATATATAAAAAAGGCTGAAGCTATTAGATTTTTTATAAAACTCCTTATCTTGTTCACCTCTTGTTAATCCCAAGGGCCCATCATCAAACCACATTGGTATACAAAGTGCATGAGATGATTTTTAGGGTCTCCCAAGCCATAAAATATAGAAAAGTTAGGATTGAAAAAATTAGGCGGAGGAAAGGTGTTATCCAACCATTTGGGATATGGATTTTTCTCAAGATACACTAGTGTGTGTCACCCTTTCATGGATTCCATTCGAGTTTTCCGGGATTCGATGGTGTTGAATAGTTCCAGAGGTACCGCAATCTGAGCCGCCTCCCATCTATAGGGAGTGGGTGGGGTTTATTGAGGTGAACCTATTATCATTTCCCACTAATTCTAAATTCATGGAAAGAATAAATGATTTTCCTAGAGAGGGAGATATTGTATTTGTAATGGAGGGAAGTTTTGATTATTTTTGACTCCCTCATTTATATAAACCAGCTACTAAGATTCTGAGTTGGTCTGATAGTTGGATGCAACTCTTGAAAATGGATAGGATTTTTCTTAATGTATGGGAGGATGGATATTCATCTATGCCTAAATAATATACCTATCAAGAATGTATCCCCTGATTATATCCTCATTGAGTTCTCTGAGAGTATGTATCTCATTCTCATATTGGGACTACTATTCCTTTATGGAAGGAATTTTGGATCTTTTTGGAGGTTATTGGGATATATTTTCACCTTTCCCTTTATCCTTAGTAGTTTTTATCCATATAGTTGGAAAATAAATATCTGTAGGTTCTGGGTTTTGGATTCTCTTTGGGTTCCGGGTATGTGAAACTTCAGTGGGTGCATCGAGATCCTCATCTTAGGGTATATTTTCCATAATATGTCCCTTTGTATTTGCATATTGATCCAAATTATTTATTATGTTGATGGTGATGACATTAATAGAGGTGTATCAAGAAATTTTAGTTTCCCCATTACTATCAACAAAAGAGGATGATTCTGCACTATTTTTATTAGGTTATTTTCTCAAACCCTTGTCCATATTGGAACTTTTTTCCTTAAGATGATATAAGGTTTTGATTGACTTCATTGTATGATCATTCCATCTCAACCTATGAGTAGTGATCTTGAGGGAGTTTCTGGTCATGATTTCTGAGTAGGACCTAAATAGAATAGTTTCTCTTTATGAAGGGAGGACCAGATGGGATTGTGACCATCAATATTTAACTCCCAACCTAGAGAAGACTGATTCCATCTATGGTGGTAATGATGATAATAATTCCCCCATACCTTTGGGTTGGGGACTAATTGAGGCCACAATTGGCATTGATTGATCCTTTTGTTTACAAATCAATTTTTCTAGTTAAGGATTTGATGGTTTATCAAATGGAAATTGAGATATAAATTACCATATTCTAGTGGGATGGGGTTTATATAGAACCACTCTTGATTTCACCAAGACCCTCTCAGGTGATGGTGAACCCGGGGATGGTAATTGATATTTAAATTCCCCTGACGCTATGGGATGGGGGCTATTTGTAGCTGCTAGTGATATATCCTAAATCCTCTTAGGAATTGATGATTTGAGGGGTGGAGGCAGTGGTAGATATTCCCCGATCCTGCTGAGATGGGTTTGCTCATGGATGACTTTTGTGGATGGTTTTACTATAAATTTTTTGATATGGAACAATTGTGCTCGTGTATGATTTGAGTTCAATGTAATCCCATAATAGGAGTCAGTTTCTATAGTAATTTATTGGTTTGATCACAACATCAACAAATGTTTCTAAAATTCACTCCTATTGTTTCAAGTGGCTCAGTTCAGAGGCATGTTAGCTATCCTCTCCTTCCATTCATTATGCCTTGGTACCTTTGAAGTGGGGGAATTCAATTTTAGTGACCAACTGGCTCATGAATTACCCATTCCCCTAATTTATTTAGAGTATATGAAAATAAACGATTCCATATTTGGGGAATTATGTTGTTCTATGGAGTAAAATGCTCCATATTTCTCCCATACTTGTATATGTTCATCTAACTATGCTTTAGAAATTAGTCGATGATGAGTTTTCATGATTGAGAGACAAGCACTGAATAGGATTTTGTCATACTCCTTAATTCTTGGGTTCTAGTCTATGGAAAAGGTGGCCATATCTAGCTGAAAATAGAGTGTATTGATGATCCGAAGGTGATACTCATATCCTAGATAAGGGAGATGTCTAGCCTTTAATCTATGATGAGTTTTCCACATATTTTGGCATAGATAAGGAATTAAATCCTTCTCAAGATCATATGGGATATCATAGTTAGAAGGGGAGAGGGTCCGAAACATATATGGGTGGTTGTTTTTATCCAACTCTCTCCATATGTCAATGTGGGCTGCCTCCTCATTAGACTTACACCCCTTTTATCTAGTCAAACCACATAAGGTGTTTCTTGGGGTCACCTACTAACCTGAGTGATGTGTTACTTGAATTTTATGGGGAGCTATATACAGTTGACCCTAATATTTTAGGAACCTCTCTTTACAAAGGTGTTTGAGTTTTTAGAGCCTCTATATATGGAGGTTTCTGGGAAAGGGGAGGATTTCATTGTCCGTGGGAGATATCACCATGGGGAGGTTGACCACGATAGATGTCATGAGTAGAGTTCCTACAATCCATATCTACACTACCAAAAGGAGAAATATCATAGTGATGATCACCTTATGATTTGTTTGAAGAGTTTGTGGACCCTTGGGGTGTTGTGAATGTGTCTAGAACAACATGATCGACATTATAATTGAGAAGACTAGGAATATGAGCCTCTTTTTAAATCATGTCTATAATATACCAACCTAACTTTTGGTATTATGTAGGGATATGTTCCTGAAGTATGATGGATGTAAGAACATATTGATAACCATTTGGTGTTTTAAGAGTATGATCCCTATGTATAGAAGCTTCTAGAATATGTTGATGATATTCTTCATTATTGGTAGGAACATGATCCCCCCCTGTGGGTTGTTACTAGAATATATTGGTTAACCTAGTATCAAGTGTGGATATGATCCCGATTCAAATATGTATTCCCTATTGAAATATACTGATGGAACTAAAAAATGAGAGAAGTAATATGAGCCTCCCCCTGTGTAGTTTTAGAAGGATTCTGGTGTAGTCATTCATTGGCAGAAGTAGGTATATGAGCCCAAATTCCATGAGCTACTAGAATATGCCAATTATAATCACTGATAGAAATTTAAGCCTTCCCCAACATGTGTTCTACTCTCACATAGTGGGCCTCATTCAGAACAGGGATATGAACCTAATCCTAATCCTTTGGAGTATGTTGCTAGGATTTTTTGATATAAATATGTGCCTTTCCTAAGCAATGTTCTACTCTCACTTGGTGAGCCCTGGTCAGAACATGTATATGAGCCTCCTCCCAAGCCTTTAGGGTAGGATGTTAGTATTTTTTTGATAGGAATGTTCCCCTATCTTGAGGTATTTTCAACTCTCACTTGGTGAGCCCCAGTTGTAATATGAATATGAGCTCGGTCTGACACCTCTTACATTACTAGAATATGCTGATAACCCTCTAAGATAGAATCAAGAATGTGCAATTGATTCATAGAAATAAATTATTTATAACAATTATAGTGTCATGATACCCTAGCTGTAAGGATAAAAATAAAATCCTATCTCTGTATACTGGTTTTGGAATATGCTGGTGGAGTTCTTCAGCTTTTTACAAGATGTAGTGAAATGTCAGCAAATTGTTCACAAGAATGAAATCCTCTACATTTTTGGTCTCTACTATATAATGGATTATGTATTCAATTGAAGTGGGGATATTATCCCAATTATTTCATCATTATTCCACTAGAATATTGTAATAAAATTCATGCATGGGGTAGGGATATGCACCTCCCCCAATATTGCTATAGGAATATTCATGCAGACCTGTTTTGAGTGAGCAAGGATATAAGCTTGCTAGTTGGATGCCGATAGAATATGTTGGTAGGATTCATCATTGGATGTGGGGATATGATACCACTACCATTTATCCAAATATTTATGCTCCCAATGTTTATTCCTTGTTGCCCATTCATGGGTGTCAGAGGTAGAATTGTGTTGGGTGGTTTCCTCAATAGGTGATTGAGGGGCACCGGTGGGATGACACTGATAACTACAATTGATAGGATATATCCTTGGTGGATCCTTAAATATAATGTAACCATAGTTAACTCATTGAACCACCTTCATTAGATATTGAATGTGGTGATTGTCACACTCTAGGTATAAGCTTATGAAGTGGTTGGCGGTGGAAATGAGCACCACTGGAATTAATAAATCTTTCTTTGAATGATAAAGACTCATTAGTTTTAGTGTTTAGAGACACTCATGGGTAACCTCAAGGGTTTGGATTGTACCATGTTAATTTTATTATCATACCATTTAATTCACCACTTGACGTTGAAGGTTTCAGGTGGGTGAGGCTGTTCTACATCCCACAGGGGTTTTAACCCTAACTGATTTTCCAGAATGACTGTTGGATGGAGGAAATATCTCAGTCCTAGTGTTGTTTGTTAGATAAGTATCAAAAGTATAGAATAAAAAAACAAATAGGGTCATTTATTAATGAATCATCATAGTTATTATACTTTCTCAATCATATATACATGGTTAACACAATTTTCCTTTCTTATTACTGGTTCATTAATTTTTCTAACATGGACTTATCATAGTGAGGTTAGAATTATTTCATGAGAAACCTATCTATAGATGATCAAAGAATCGTTTTAATAATTTGAAATATTCATTTTAGGTTCTCAATTTGTTTTTCATAGGATATGTGAAAAAAGGCCTAATATATGGTAATACAATCATTTTTCTATTTGAGAGATTCAGGGTGGGTTCACCATTTTTTGTTTGATCAGGAAAGATATACCAACCACACATATAGAAGAAACAAAATTGTCTAATAGTCTTATTTTGGTAGGTTTTATTACTATACACTTATTCATATGGGGTTCACCATTCATGTTTTTCTTCCATATAAACTCCTAATGGTTCCCACTTCCATAATTGGGTACAAACCTACTTTCCCAAGGCAGGTAGTCAATTGGGGTTTTAAAACCAATTATACTTAGGAAATCACATCGTTCAAGAGGATGGGAGTTTGGTATCATCACTTCCTTTTGGGGGGAATTATTTCCTACTTAGGGAATCTCTTATAGAATTAATATATGTTTGAGAATCTCTTCCTAATCTTGATACAAGTATGGCTACACTAACAAAATGATCAGGTTTTGAATCCCTCCATGTGAAAAAAAGGTCTATTAATGTGTCCATCTGTATTCATATGCGGTTCTTCATCCATTTCCCATCAATGGGATCATTCTTATATTTTGAATCCATATAACCAGGAACTTTAGAATGTGCTTTCATCCATGGAGGTGATTAGTATTTCGAGGATAGGATTGAGCCGTTATGAGGCATCATATGTATCCTGTTTATAATAGAAATAAAAAAACACATAGTTATTTAAAACTGTGCAATTTAACATCATGAAGAAAGGATATATATGAGGTAAATTATGCAACAAGTATTTATCTTGAACCTCAGGGTGTTATTCTAAAAATCATGGTTATGGTAGGAATCTGAGTCATCATAGTTCGATCATACCCTTAGGACATGACCCAAGGTAGATGCCCTTATATGGGAGTAGTTATATCATGGTACTAATTCAGGATTAAACATTGAGGTTTACCTTCCTGGTATAGATTCATGATGCAAATTATATGATCATTTCAACTCTCTAATCCCACACAAGCCATTCTCGACATGAGAAACAAGGGATTGAAAGTAATCAGTCTCACTGTATATGGATGTGGGAATTATGTGCTGAGAGAACCCTTTGAATGTTTAAAATGGAGTTCAACCCACATGAAGGATTCCTATTTATTATAGGTATGGAAGGAATTATATTCATTATAGTTCAATTTCCTTCTTGATCTGTTGGTGGATAAGGAAGAATGATCGGCCCATGGGAGTGATTGGGTTATGATGGTTGGAATGTTGGAGACATGGCCTTGATCACTCCCATAGATGACATGTTTAGAGGGTGTCGTATGATCAAAGATGATAAAATATGAAAAGTATCACGCCCATGGATCACCCTCATGGATGAAATGTTTATAGGGTGTTAGAGACATGGCAATGATCAAAGATGACATGTTTAGAGGGTGCCATATGATCAAGGATTACATATCCGGAGGGTGTTACTTGACTTGGATGATACATCTGGAGGGAGTCACATGATCTATATTACTTGTATATAGTACATCGTATGATCAAGGTTGGAATGTCCTGGTGACATCACGAGAGCTGATTGACATGCCCTTGTGTCATCACAAGACCTAGGTGACATGTCTTAGTGTCACTATGTAACTTGGGTGACATGTTTGGAGTCCATCGCTAGGTTTAGCTAGTGATCCCAAAGGAATTCACGAGAATTGGGTGGAATTCTTGGAGGTCATATTGTGACTCTATTAAAATTTCCAAGGACATCACATGATCTATATAACATGTCAAGGGACCATCACACGATTTGGTTATCATGCTCTAGTACTGTCACATGATCTGGGCGAGTCATGTGAAGTGCATGAGGATTAATGAATCTATTTTTTCATAAGTAACACATATTTTTATATTCTTTTATTATATCATTTATTTAATATGTTTCTTAGGTTTGTCTAGGGTTAGATTATTTTAGGTTCCATATGACCTAACCAACATATGAGATCTACTTTTCATAATCTAGATGACATGCCATAAGTCCTTTGTGTGATCAATAAAGTGATTACACGTAGCGCCTATTCATATTTCATGATCCCTTAGGCCGTTCCATGAATTTTACATGGTGGAAGACCATTGTGATCACATTAATGGTCTCTCTAACAAATCCTCTCCTACTCTCCCATGTGTGATAAATCATAGATGGTGTTTTTTGTAATGAGGTAGAGGGATTTATAGGCCTCACCACCCTGGTTATACATATCCTCACACAACTCATATCTTATTGATATGGTTTGGAGTCAATGGAGGGTTTTGGTGTCAAGATATTTGCATGATCTTATCATGGGTCACCCATAGAGCCTCTTGAAGACAAACAACCATGAGAATGTTCCACCTTAACCATTTTATTGGACCTAGGTAGATCAAATTAGTTTCACCTGAACATGTGTACATTCCAAGGAGCTTCTGTAAGGCCACTCCATCATGATGAAGAGTCTTCTCAAGATCAAGAAGCTCGTAGAAGGGATTTTTCATGATCAAAGATGAATCATATGGGGCTATCCATAAGACAATGGAAGCTTGTCAAGAGGGATTCCATGGGACAAGGTCAGTTTTTCAAGAGGGCTTCTGTGGGATCATGCTAACATGTCAAGGGGTCTCAAAAGATCATTATGGATTTTCAAGTGAGCTTCCACAAATTCATGATGACATATCGAGGGGTCCTCCCTGAGATTAATGGTGATCTCCTGGGGTTCATAACCCCTTTCATGTGGTGATTATCATATATTCTATATACAATAGGATTCCATATTTTTAATTTTTATTTCCTTCTTTATTTTATAAGGGTAGGAGATGTCATGTACCCATGTGAGTGTTATTGAATATAGTTACTCTCATTGTTTGTGATTTGTCGCATAATCAATAATGGGTCTTGTGATGATGCTCATGAATTATCATGGTCAACCCTTCTGTATGTCTATGGATCTAATGGGGGAGCAAAAAATCGACTGGAAATGTCCAAAACCCATTCACACATGAGGGTGACATGTCAATAGGTTCTCACAAAACAAGGTGGACATATTGAAAGGGATTTGCGTGGTCTTTCAAATCATATGAGCACATCACATGAATATCATCAACCATGTAAGGTATTTGTCTTTTGTATATTTTGACCTTTATTTTACAAGGGTTTTGAATGATTATTGGCTATCCAACAATTGGAAATTTGTGTGACTTGGAGGAACTCTTCTAGCTATCTCCTCATGATCAACGAGTGTCCTGGATGCCTTCACAAGAATAAGGAGGCTTATCAAAGGGGCTCCGTATGATCTTAAACAGGTTATGTATTGTGCATGACACATTTTTAAGACCTTAAAAGGGTTATATGATCACATGTACTTTGAAAATTTTCATGATATATGTGATTTTACCATCTTCTCTTTCTTTTTTTTATATAAAATTATAATACCCATACTTCGGGTATTTCTCCCTTTGTAGATTTTCCAATGCTCATTTGGAAGGCATTAATAAAAATGTAATACTTTATTTCTATTATTCCATGTTTATTACCTTATTGGGATTTATTTATCACCCCTATTCCAATATAGGTCCTTGGGTTATCCCACACAGTTTTAAGTAAGATGGAATATTATGATCATGTTAAGAAAGTTTATAATAATGGAGATGTACCCCTTATTTTAAGTTGTTATGTAATGTACCTAATTACCAAAGACACCGGTATTATTGATATTTCGGTTTGTATTATGTGTAATATAATGTAATAAATCATGAATTAATGTATACTAAAGGAAAGGGTTGTCATAGTTTATATCAAAGCAAGTTTTAGTTATTTTGGGGATTAAGATTAGAAAACTCTAGTGAAAGCCTTAAGGATAAGACTAAATATTATAAGACAACTCTAAATTTTGTTAAATTATAGATTAATTGATTTCTATGAAAATACATCTATATTTGGATACTATAAGTGGATGTGGATTTGGAATAGATGTACCTAGTGGTAAAATGTGAAAACACCACATTGAGAAAGACTTGATCAGAAACTTGTGCATGAAAATTGGCCTTGCTTCGCACCTAGTTTGATAATCCTGGGGGATATGCATTGGTAAATTAACAAGCTCATTTGAAATCATTATTAAGGGAACAAAAACACCTATAAGTGACTATGTTAGTGAATATATTATAGATAACATATATTTTAGCCTAGAAATTAATAAGTTAAGTAATAAATGTCATTTATAAATTCTCCATTTAATGTTTTTGGATTTATATTTATGCGTTTAATAGTTTAAAAATAATCATTCCTAATTTTCAATTTATTTCAGCCAATGGATGGAAATAAGAGGAAATGAGTAAACAACCAATGTGAGGGGTAATGTGATGACTACACCAATGAGATTCCCAAACCAATGGGAGAGGGAATCACAAAATGTATAATGATACTCTCTTAGCTGAATTAGGTCCTTAATAGAAACATGACTCAAGAGAAACTCCTAAACCCCTTAATAAGGAATAAGCTTCAATTGAGTCCTTTATGTAACAAAACCTCTGAATTTCAATGGATCATATGACCCCTTAATTGTGGAACAATGGATCAAATCCATTGAGAAGATCTTCTCCATCATTTAATGTTGTGATCAAGATAAGGTTATACTAGATGTTTATCATATGGAGAGAGAATATGATCAATGGTTAACATTGATCAAGAATACAAATATTGAAGAAGAGATCTAAGTAATGGTGTGGAAGGAGTTTCGAAATGTTTTTTTTGAGAAATATTTTCCTCACACTCTCCAACTTAAAATGGAATTGGATATCATTTACCTAAATAAAAAATATGATAAATCCATCAGGGATTATAATATGACTTCATAATACTTGTATGATACACATTAATCTTAATTTTTACTTCTGAATTCAATTTTGACCACTACTTTAGTGGTCTAAAACCTAATCTATTAAAATCACTAGCAATATAATACTTTGATAGCTATGAGAAAATTGTTCGGTGTGACCTCAAAGTCTAAATAGAGATCATAGAATATCAAGGTTCTCACAGGGATAAGAATTGGAAAGTGGAGTTTAATTTTTGTGGTGAGATGAAAAAATATAAGGTGTTAAGAAAGTTCAGTATCCCACTTGTCAAAATTGTGGAAAAAATCACCCCATAAATTTCTTAAGGGGGATGATGAAATTCTTTAGGTGTGGAAATTAAGGGAACCTAGCTAGCCATTTTCGATAGGATAAAACCACAAATGAAATGGGAGAAAGGAATGATTTAGTCTATCCTCACCCTATTTTCTAATGTTTCAATTATAAGAAAAAAGTACACTATGTGAAGCACAACCCTAATACAAGGGTTATCAGAGAAAATCAACTCCAACACCTCTAAGGTAACAAGGGAGAGCTTATTCCATCATAACCACTAAAGTGGATCCCAAAAATAAAGCAGTGATAAGTACTCTAGTTATTCATTCAAGAATATAGAACACACTTTTTTATTCTAGTTCTATGCATTCCTTTATATCATGATTTTTTTAGAACTATTCAAACACCACCACAAAGTTTGGAAGTAGAGATGTTGTTGAAAATAAAAAATGTGTAAATTATTTCATCCCAAGTATATAACTCAACCCCTATCTAAATTTATGGGATAAACTTCCCAAAGAACTTTGTGATACTCCCTTTAGTGTAATTTTATGAGATTATAGGTATCTATTGTATTTACTTATATAGTGACAATTTAAATTTTCATTATAAAGAAATCACTCTATGTGTTGAAAATCTTCCCCTGATTAAGTATAAGTGAAAGGATGAGGATAAATATTATTTAGAACCAAAATCTCAAGAATGAATATTATTTACCTATAATTAAGTGTATCTTTCTCAAATTATTGAGTTTAAGGAAAGGATCATATTTGAGGACATTCCCACTGTGAGGGAATATGCTGATGTTTTTTTCCAAATAATTTCTCGATCTTTCTCCTAGATGAGAGGTTGAATTTTCAATCGAGCTAATACGTGGGGAATTTTTGTTATCTAAGAATCTATATAGAATTTATTCTATATAACTTAAGGATATAAAGAAAAAAAATAAAGGAGTATTCAGAGAAAGGTTTCATACGCCCAATTGATTCACCTCTGCATGCCCAGTCCTCTTTGTCAAGAAGAAGGATGTGTCAATGCAAATTTTTAGTGATTATCATGAGCTAAACACCATCAGGATAAATAATAAGTATCCTTTTCCATGGATTTATGAATTGTTAAATCAGCTATGTGGATCCCAATACTTATCTAGGGTGGATATTCATTTAGGGAATTATCAAGTAAGTGCAAAGGAGGATATCCCCAAGACTGATTTCCATATAGGGTATAAGCACTAAGACTTTATAGTAATTCCATTCATACTCACTAATTCTCCAAAAATCTTCATGGAATTGATGAATAGAGTATTTATAGATTACCTAGACAAATTTATGGTAGTCTTTATAGATGATATTCTAATATAATCCAAAAGAAAGGAGGAACATGAGGAGAATCTGAGTACTATGCTAAATACCTTACAAAAATAGAAGATTTATGAAAGGTATATCAAATGTGAGTTATGGTTAAAGGAAGTATCATTCTTGTGAAAAAATATTACAATAAATGGGATATCTATATACCCTTTAAAGTAAGAATAAATTGAAGTATAGCGAGGAAAACATTTGTGATATAAATATATAGTTTACTTAGATTACCTGGGTACTATCATTGATTTCTGAGAAATTTATCATGATTATCAAACCCTCTCACTAAACTAACTAAGAAGGGATGTTTTTTTAAAATTATGAATATGAATATACCTTTGAGGAGTTGAAAAAGAGTCTTATAACTATACCTATACTTATGCTACCCACAAGTGGGGAACTTTTCTTGGTATAAAATGATGCTTTGAAGATGGGATTGGGCTGTGTGCTAATAAATAATGAAAAATTGATAGCCTATGCTTTAAGGACATTGAATTTTTACAAAAAAATAACCAACACATGATATAGAGTTAACTGTAGTGATCTTCATGTTGAAAATTAGGTGGCATTATCTCTTTGTGCAGAGGTGTGAAATATATATGGATCACAAGATATTCAAGTATATATTCACATAGAAAGAGATAAATATGCACCAATGAATATTATTGAAGTTGATTAAGGATTATGAATTCTCAATCCACTATTATCCTAGGAAAGTAAATAAATTGTAAGATTCTATAAATGGAAAGGATAATTTTTTTATCATTGATGAGAATTGATAAGGATTTAATCATCTTTGACTTGAAAATGATGGAAATGGGAATCCTAAAGGAAGGAACATCAATTATCCTTTCAAAAATGATTTCTCAACCGTCCCCTATTGAGAATATAACTGATTCCTAAAGAGATGACGTGGGAATTAAAAATAATGTGGAAGCTATATAAAAAGTTAAATCTTGAGAGCTTAAAATTAATGAATAAGGAGTTGTAAGATTTGGATTATGACTATGTGTACCATAAAATCCTGATTTAAAGGAGCTGTTGGATGACGCACATAGCTTGACCTTCTCTATCCATTGATGGAGTGAAAATATGTATCAAGATCTCTGATATAACTACTGGTGGGACAATATGAAGAAAGGGATTGAAAAATATACATCATGGTGTCTTGTATGTCAGCAAGTGTAAGTTGAAAGGAGAAAATCAAAGGGGATGATGAAACCATTACACATACCTACATGGAAATGGGAAAACATAACCATGGAAATTTTCACTGGTATTATGAATACACCAAGAGGAAATAATTCTATATGGATTTTGGTGGATATTCTTTCAAAGACTTCTCACATCATTTCAATTTGAGAGGACTTCTCACTCAATCAAATTGTAAGGATATACATTAGAGAAGTGGCTAGGATGCATAGAACACCACTATCAATTGTATCTGATCTAGATCCAATATTTGTATCCAAGTTTTGAAAGAGTATCCAGCATATTCTAAATAATTATTTGAACTTAAACATAACTTATCACCCTCAATATGATGACCAATTTGAGTGGAATATCAGACCTTTGAGCACATCTTTAGAACATTCTCAATTGACTTAAGAGGATGTTGGGATCAACATTTCCTATGGACAAGTTATAATACAATAACAATTTACACTCAATCATCCAACTAGCCCCATATGAATAACTTTATGAAAAAATGTGCAGAACAACTGCATGCTGGGATGAAATTGGGGAACAAAAACTGCTAGGTCATGAAATTGTTGAGGAAATGGTGGAAAAAGTCATGTCTATTCAAAAACACACCAGGGTTTCTTAGAGTTGGTAGAAGAGCTATGATGATAATACTCGATGAGACCTAGAGTTCAGTTTTTGAGATAAAGTATTCCTCTGCATATCTCTATGAAATAAAATCATGAGATTTTTGTAGAAGGGAAAGCTTAGTCCAAGATACATCGGTACCTTTGAGATCCTTGATCACATCAAAGCTGTGGCCTTTCAACTAGAACTACCACCTAACTTATCTCAAGTGCATTATGTGTTCCCTGTATCACTCTTGAGGAAGTACATAACAAACCCCTCACATGTGTTTAATCCATAGGTGGTACCATTGGAGAATGATATTTTATATGAGGATAAACCAATGAATATCTTAGACTATAGAGACAAAGTTACACGAAATAAAAAAATGCACCTAGTTAAAGTGCTATGGAGAAACCAAAAGTTTGAAGGGGTGATGTAGGAACTAAAGTACGTGAAGAAATATAATTACCCTCATCTATTTTAGTGTGTGAAATGAAAATTTTGAGGGAGAAATTTCTTAAGTGGGGAAGATTTTAATGACTCAAACCTTTATAAATTAAAGTCCCTTTGTGATTAAATTAAATGTATTTTTATGTATTATGGTTATATAAACACATGCACTTCCTTGGTTTTATTATATCATATCAAATTTAAAATACCATTAAAAGTCATGACCATTGTTAATATAATCATTGAACAATGATCATATGATTAGTATATATAAAGAGTTTTGAAAAATCCAATTGACACTAATAAAGGAAGTGATGACCTCAACTAGTATGATGATACCCTATGAAGCTCATTTATCAGAGATTCTAAGGGAGATAACATCATTGGTATTTTCCCTTAACCAATCCCAATATGAGATACAATAACTAAATCAATAGAAAAACCATATATTGGGGAAGTTCAATCTCATTGAGATCATGACCCAAACCATGTACGCTGAACCACCCCATGAAAGTCTCACCATCATGCGCCTTACTATCAAGGTGTTTGATGGTGTAATAAAAGTCTATGTATAAGTCCCCTATGAATATGAATATGAATATATATATATATATATATATATATATCATATTTTCAATATAATAATGGTTATATTTACTTCTTATTACTTTATAAATGATTTTGATTCGATAAAACAAAAATTATGTTTTTGGTAAATATGTAATTTCAATTAAGAAATTAATTCTGATAAATTAATGATTTTTCAAATAAATTATATTTTAATAAAATATTTTTATGAAATAATATTTATTAAGTATATTTGACAATATAATTTTATGAATTCAAAAATAATTTTTATAAGGGTTTGAAAACTATTATTGTAAAAAAACCGAGCATTTCTCAATAAATGTTGATTCTTATTTTAAAATTGAAAAATTACATATTTATATTTTTTTTGGATAAAATAAATAATATTTTTGGAATCATAATTTCAAAATTATCCAATGGTGAATTTTTCATAATGTTCCGACGCAGTTGAACTTTCGGGTAAAAATTAAATACGATATAAATATACAATGTGTATTATGACATCATAATGACCCAAAGTGATCTAATAAATTCTATAAAGTTCATCTACAAAAAAATATGTTTTCCCTTAAATATTATTTTCAGATTATTTTCTTAATTTTATAAATCCTTTATTAATCGTCCAAAACCTATATTATAGTTTAAGGTTTTAAAACCATTTTTTTTAAAAAAAGGACTCACTTCTAAATCACCAAGGGTAATATTTTAATGGGTTCAGATATTGAAATTATAAAATAATTAAAACCAACCCTATTTTAAAAAAACCATATGCAAAACCATGATAATGTTTGTGGTTTTAATTACTTTATTGTAGTCCAAAACATAAGTTTGAGAAATAATAAAGAACTACCCTCTATTTTTCTATATAAACCTACCCAAGCACCCATTAATATTAACCTAAAAACCTTGGATCATATTATCACTCTACGCCTCTCTATATTCCTCCAAAGGTTCCCCAATCACTAAAGAATATCCTCCCAAGCTTTTAGAATCACCCTCTGAAGGTAAGGGATCATCTCATTCTCTTATTTATTCAAGCATATTCATTATCTTAGGCCTTTTGTCTATAATTAATAATGTTAGGATATGTTATTATATATATACCTCACTTTCCTTTTGATTTATAAATGATTTTAGATCCATTTACCTCTCATTAATCCCTCCCATGAATATTTATGTTCCCCCGTTATACTGCCATAATTTCACTGCGATTTTCCATGCCAAACAATTGTGTTGTGAATACCCATACCTATAAACTATCAAGGTTGTTAACCTTTATGAACTTATAATTATTTAATTTTTGAGTTTTTATGTATTTAATCCCCACTCCATCATTGTGTGATTAAATTTTATGAAATATGTTCTTATCTATATAATCTATGTGGGACACTTATGCATGCACATGATATAATTATGATGGGTGCACCCAGATAGCACTGGGTGAGACCATTATAGAATACATGATGGATGCAAATTTATAGTTCTCCAATGAATTGGGTAATATTTTAGTCTCATGATATTCAATGTATGGTGTGTTTTATCTGATCCTAATCATATTATGTTATGTTTTCATGGAGGTTAACCTTGAATTATGATTATGATTTCATGTTTAAAGTTGTTTCCACATTCTCATGTAGCCTTTATGTTATCATGCTATATCATGCATCATTGTTAATTTTTATTAAACTTACCCATTTTATATCTTAATTATATTACTATTGTCTAACATTTAATACTTTATTTATGTTATTCTATGATTTTCCTGTTGTACCTCTCGTACCCCTCGTGGTTTAATTTTCATGATCACAATCACTCTCTTATTTATCTAATCTTGTTTTAAGTGTTTTTGGATGATAGGAATGATTTAAGGTTGCCAAGTAATTGGACCAAGAAAGCAACAAGGAAAAAGTGGACTGATTTCAGTCCACCGGCCAACCGGTGGATGACCACCGGCCAGCCGGAGGTGCCTGGGCAGAAGGCAACCTCTCTGTCCAGACCACCGGCCAACCGGTGTCCCATCACCGGCCAGCCGGTGGAACCCAGACAAATAGTGGCACCTACTGTCTCAGCACCGGCCAACCGGTGGCCTCCTCACCGGCCAGCCGGTGGCTCCTGGGCAGAAGCCCTCTCCACATTCCAAAGCACCGGCCAACCGGTGGCCAAGAACCGGTCAGCCGGTGGAGCCAGTCAAACTAGTCGTTGGGCTTTGACCAGACTTGTCCACTTGACTCCCAACGGCTCCGAAGGCCTCTCCAACGGCTCCGAAGACCTCCAAAGGCCATTTGGGAGTTCCTCTCCTATAAATAAAGGACTAGGAAGCCTCGGAAAGATTCAAGTAGCCCACGAGAACATTTTTCATTTTTGGAAAACCTCCGGTGGATTCCTTCAAGGAACCTCAATTGCTCCAACACACTTCCACATCCAAGGAGCACCACTATAGAAGCTTGGGAGCACTCTTCATCAACTCCAATCAATCCATTGGCACCCAAGACTTCTCCTCTTTACGGTTTTTATTGTTTTATCATTTTTGAGCATCAATTTGGGTTTGTGCCTACAAACCCCTCTTTCTCTCATCCTCCATTTGTTTGGGTTTTCACACCACCTTCAAGGTGTGAAGAGGTTAGTCAAGCCTTCCCTTTAAAAGGCTTGAGTCATAGTTGAGCTATCCTTCACCTGTAAGAAGGCTAGTGGGTTCTTGCTCAACCATTAAAAGTAAGTGGGTTCTTGCTCAACCTTTAAAAGCAAGATGTAATAGGTTCTAGACTACCTTAAAGTCTAGTGGGTTTCTTGCTAAAACCATTAAAAAGCAAGCGGTAGTAAATCTCTCAATGGTTGAGTTGGGAGTGGAGACGTAGGCTTTGGTTTAATCCGAACTCCGTTATCAAGTTTTGTGTCTTGCCTCTTTTATTTCCGCTGCACCTTTACTTTGATTTTAAATTGTTAATTATTTTTTAAAAGGCAATTCACCCCCCTCTTGCCATCACTCTCCGCCCAACATTTGGTATCAAAGGCAAAATTTGAGTAATACCCTAACCAGTTTCAAATTCAAGATCCTTTGTGATGGCTTCAACTTCTTTCACCCCCGAAGGCTATTCTTTGGGTCGTGCTCCATTCTTTGATGGAACCGACTACACTTGTTGGAAAACCCGCATGACCGCTTTTCTTAGAAGCATTGGTTATCCTATATATAAAATTGTCATGCATGGTTATTCTCTTTCTTCTCCCGATGAATCCAAATGGACCCAAGCCGATATTAAAAATTTCGAGCTTGATGGTAAAGCCATGAACGCTCTTCATTGCAGCCTTGATCGTAATGAATTCAATCGAGTTTCCACATGCACTTCATCTCATGATATCTGGAAACTATTGGAGGTTACCCATGAGGGGACCAACAAAGTTAAGGATACTCGATTGGATATGTACCATCAAGATTTTGAGTCTTTTACCATACATCCATCTAAAAATATTACTGAATTGTTTACTCGTTTTACTGACATTTGCAATGGAAGAAAATCTCTTGGAGATGATGTTTCTGCAGGAATGATGGTCAAGAAGATCCTTTGGATCTTACCAAGCACATGGGCACCGAAAGTCACGGTAATCCAAGAAGCAAAAGATGTCAAGAAAATGCCGGTCGAAGAGCTCATCGGATCCCTCATGACCTACGAGATCACCATGAGGAGGAAAACTGAAATGGAAGGCAATCTCATCAAAGTTCCAATGAACATCGCCTTCAAAGTTCAAAAAGAAGAAATCTCCTCCTCCTCATCTTCTTCCTCTTCAAGCGGCGATTCAAAAATGGAGAATCTTGCCCGCAAGATGCACAAATTCATGAAGAAGAACAAAAAGAAGAAATCTCGCAAGTCTCGAAAGGAAAAACCCAACGAAAAATCCGAGCCCAAGGTAACATGCTATGGGTGTGGCAAGAAAGGCCATTACAAGCCCGATTGTCCACTCAACAAGAAAAAGGCCAACCAAAAGGAAAAGAAGAAGGCATTCAAGGCCACATGGAGTGATAGCTCCACATCCTCCTTCTCCTCCTCCTCAAGTGACAACGGTAAAAAATGCCTAATGAAATTTCATGAGGTATCCTCTTCCGACTCCTCATCCTCTAGTTCCTCAAATTCTTTCAATCATTTATCTTATGAGGATCTCCAACATGCAAGAGATCAATTGGAGGAAGGTTTTCATGAACTTTCTTCCAAATTTATTGCTTTAAAAAAGAATTTAAAAAAACTTTCTTCCGAAAAGGAACAACTTCTCAAAGAAAAGGAAGACTTGTCCCTCAAGGACCAAAACCTTCCTGATGTTGATTCTATGGAATCAACAATAAAGGATTTAAGGAAATCCCTAGCTAAGTTCACCGAAGGTGAACATAACCTATCGAAGCTCCTTGGTTCCCAATGCGTATCTAGAACCACCCAAGGGATTGGCTATTCCAAGAAAGCTTCCTCTTCCCATGCTCCTACTATTTTTGTAAGGGGGAGCTCCCAATATAAATTTTGCAACTATTGTAAAAAACCCGGGAACTTAATTTATGAGTGAAATTGCAAAAATGCCCGGTATGGAAGGCCCAAAACCATTTCCTTTAATGATGAATTTTATAGGAGAAGACCCGCCACTAGAAAAGTATGGATTGAAAAATCCCTTTTAGCGAGTCTCACCGGACCAAAATTTGTCTCGGTTCTAAAATCCTCTCCCCGGTGATTTGTTGTTTTTATTTAGGGGGAGTTAGGATCGTTTAAGCCTTTTTGCTTTATTTTAAAAACTTTAAATTCAAAACTTTCAATTCAAATTTCAAAAATTACAATTGGTTTAAAAACTCTATCTTGTTTTTCAAACTTTCCCTCAATCAAGTTTCATGCCCCGTGCTATTTTGATAATCACAAAGGGGGAGAAATTCTTGGTTGATTGGGGGAGAAATCTTTCTCTCATACTTTGCTTTACTTTCCAATTTATCCTTTAAAGCATGCCTTTTATTTCAATCTTTTACATTGTTTGTTTTGGTGATTGTGATCATAAAAATAGGGGGAGATTGTTGTACCTCTCGTACCCCTCGTGGTTTAATTTTCATGATCACAATCACTCTCTTATTTATCTAATCTTGTTTTAAGTGTTTTTGGATGATAGGAATGATTTCAGGTTGCCAAGGAATTGGACCAAGAAAGAAACAAGGCAAAAGTGGACTGATTTCAGTCCACCGGCCAACCGGTGGATGACCACCGGCCAACCAGAGGTGCCTGGGCAGAAGGCATCTTCTCTGTCCAGACCACCGGCCAACTGGTGTCCCATCACCGGCCAGCCGGTGGAACCCAGAAAAATAGTGAAACCTACTGTCTCAGCACCGACCAACCGGTGGCCTCCTCACCGGCCAGCCGGTGGCTCCTGGGCAGAAGCCCTCTCCACATTCCAAAGCACCGGCCAACCGGTGGCCAAGCACCGGTCAGCCGGTGGAGCCAGTCAAACTAGCCATTGGGCTTTGACCAGACTTGTCCACTTGACTCCCAACGGCTCCGAAGGCCTCTCCAACGGCTCCGAAGACCTCCAAAGGCCATTTGGGAGTTCCTCTCCTATAAATAAAGGACTAGGAAGCCCCAGAAAGATTCAAGTATCCCACAGGAACATTTTTCATTTTTGGAAAACCTCCGGCGGATTCCTTCAAGGAACCTCAATTGCTCCAACACACTTCCACATCCAAGGAGCACCACCATAGAAGCTTGGGAGCGCTCTTCATCAACTCCAATCAATCCATTGGCGCCCAAGACTTCTTCTCTTTACGGTTTTTATTGTTTTATCATTTTTTAGCATCAATTTGGGTTTGTGCCTACAAAACCCTCTTTCTCTCATCCTCCCTTTGTTTGGGTTTTCACACCACCTTCAAGGTGTGAAGAGGTTAGTCAAGCCTTCCCTTTAAAAGGCTTGAGTCATAGGTGAGCTAGCCTTCACCTGTAAGAAGACTAGTGGGTTCTTGCTCAACCATTAAAAGTAAGTGGGTTCTTGCTCAACCATTAAAAGCAAGCTGTAATAGGTTCTAGGCTACCTTAAATTCTAGTGGGTTTCTTGCTAAAACCATTAAAAATCAAGCGGTAGTAAATCTCTCAACGGTTGAGTTGGTAGCGGAGACGTAGGCTTTGGTTTAAGCCGAACTCCGTTATCAAGTTTTGTGTCTTGCCTCTTTTATTTCCGCTCCACCTTTACTTTGATTTTAAATTGTTAATTATTTTTTAAAAGCCAATTCACCCCCCCTCTTGCCATCACTCTCCGCCCAACATTTCCATTACTGGGATTTATATCTCACACCTTTTATTATGTATGTCCCTAGGTTATCATATACAGTTTTAAGTATGATGGAATATTATGATCATGTTAAGGAAGTTTTCAATAATGGTGTTGTGCCCCTTATTTTGATTTTTTATGTAATGAACCTAATTACCAAAGAATCTATCCTTCTCGATCTTTTAGTTTGTATTATGTGTACTCTTATGTAATAAATCATGAATTATTGTGTAATAAATACATCAGTTTTCATAGGGAATACCTTGGGTTATATAAAAAAACTAGACATATACATGCCTTAGTGGAGTAAGGTATCACTAGGGAAGGTGATCATGATTACTTGGAGCTAGTGGGCTGCCTTTATATGGGAACCTATGTTAATGGATTTCGGTTTTACATATACTGTCTAGTGTTCCATTGCGTGTATTAGTTTTATAAACCCTCATGTTATAGGTTTCCCTTTGGGGTTTTGTGGATGCATCATATGTATGATTACTTGAAATTATTATTTAACCACTTGATATGAATATTAATTCTTGAAACCTATTTTATTCATATACTTATTCTTGATGGGAATATATATATTGTGACATTTATTTTTTATTAGAATATGGTGTTTTTTTGAAAATAAATCCAAATGATGATTTTATATGGAAAGATGATTTCTTTTGAAATGTTTTTGAAATTATTTTTATACAATAAACAAGAGATAAATATTGATTTAAATTTTATATATTATTTGGTGGTATCCTAATAATATATATTTATCACACCATACTTTTTTTACTATGGTTGTTTGTATAAAAATTTCTCTAGGATACAAGTAAAGGGAAGAATATCATGTAGATGATGAATCTCCTAGATCATGTTTCTTTCTGATGGTTTGGGATGGTGGTTACATATGGTCATGAGGATATGGAACCGTTGGTCTCTTAAAATTCAATGTTATTGGTATTTAATTTTTTCTTTAATAAAATTTTATATAGCCATGAATGTTACCTTTATGATTTGGTTATTTTGACATATGAAGTATTTTAGATATCTATTATGACACATTGGTTGTTTTGATCATGTCATATGTTTATTGAAGTGCGAAATTGTTCCTAGATTCATTTTTATAATACCATAGTTCTTATTTCTTACTCACGGGGATCAATAATGTGCTTCGGGTCTTATGGAAGGAAAATTAGGTTGACATTATGGGTTGACCAGGGTTGGTCTATTATAAATTGGTATCAAATATAGGTTTCCATTAAATTCCATGCTAATGATTTTTTATCACCCTCTTGTGTATGAGGGTTAATGATAGACTAGAGGTAGTGTTGTTTAAACTCTAAAGATAGTGTGGGAGTGTGTTGAGATAGCTCAATTTTATGATGAACCTAGAGTTAGCATGGGAAGTTTTGGGTTGTCTAGAATCCTTGTTTATAATTTTATCCTTTTAGATTAAGTTCTATAAATGGTTAAAGGAATTAATTTCCATTCTAAATGGTTTATATCATACTTATTTTATAGAATATGGATAATTTAAAAAGAAAATATTTGAATTCTATAGAGGATGTTGAAAAGCAATCCCTACATGTGAATCTTTTAGTTTACTCTGTACTAGTGGAAAATATAGTCTAAATAATGAAGTCCTTGGTCCATATATCTAGTGTTAAACTGAAAAAAGGATAAAAATGCTTCATATTTCACTAATAATCTCCCAATGACTTTTCATGGTGATTGGGGACCCAAGAAATATAATAATTGTTAAAGAGGATTGAGAATATTTTCCATTTCATGAAAACTCCAAAAGACTTCAAGTTGGTTTCACCACTTATATGATTGAGGGATTGGGAAAAAAGTGGTGGGAATATATAGTGAAAGAAAAGTTTCATGAAGATCTCACCATTAATACTTTCAAAAATATCTTGAATCAATAGTTCTATCCTGAGACATTATTAGTGGAAAATGCATCGTAGTTCATCATTATGGAGCAGGGATATCATTCTATCAGGGAGTATGCTAGTCAGTTTTGTGGTTTAGTGAACCTGTCTATAGAGATTTTTTCTAATGACTACCTTGAGGTGAGAATTTTTGAGATTGGTTTGAGGAAATATTTTTAGTCTATATTTATTATTATGTTCCCACCCATCTTCATAGAGATTGTAGACAAGGAGGCTATAGATGTAGTGGATATAGCTGGGAAGAAAGGGCTCTTTGGAGCATCAATGAAAATATGAGGTAGTCATAGTTTTTCATATAGCTAAAATAGAAATTTATGTTTCCATCACTGATGTGGTGGATGGAGTACAAAATAGGTTTTAGTGAAGTGATATTGGTTTTGTTACCAGTATGGGAGAAAGGGACAACTTAAACATGATTTTAATGCAGCAACCAATCAGTGTCTTGTATGTGGGAAATATAGTAATCTGCAGTGTTTCTATGAGAGATCATCCCATGGTAGAAGAGTTGGATCAATCTTCACCAAGGGATATCAGTTTAGATCTGATGTAGAAAAAGGGGTGGTATCTCAACCTCTTTCTAAGGGTGATTCTCATGATGTAAAGAAAGGAAAAAATGAATATGATTGTCTGTATATAGTAGAGTATGAACCAGAGGAGTCAAAGGATGGGTTGACTAATGTGAGGGGGTATGGTATTTGTTTCATATTATATGGTCATGGACTTATTTGATAATGGTCCAATTAATTTATTTATCTCATCCAAGATAATTGTTGTGTTGGGTTTGTGTTCAAAGCTTATGCCTTTCATGAAGAATCTTTACAGTCCTTTGGTAAAGAATTCAGAACTAGTTTTTAGATATACTAAAAGTTAGGTTATGATCGATGACCCTGAAAATATATGGGATTTTCTAGATCATTTTCTCAACATCATTAATCTCATCATTAGCATGGATTGGATGATTAACTATAAAGCCCATATCGATTGTCATCTTCATCAAGTCTAGTTTCCCTCTTTTGATGGAGTCAATCATGTATTTTATGGTGAGTGAGATCATATATCTAGGAGATCAAGTACTTAACCCTTGTAATAAGATTATATCATTCTAGTTTTTGGGGATATTTCTTGATACTATTGATCTGTTCTATACTGGCCCTCTTTTTGTGGTGGCGAGTTAGTATCTTGAGGTTTTTCCAGATGATTTCTATAGGTTTCTACCTTATAGGGAAATTGAGTTTACTATATAATTGATTCTAGGAATTTGGCCCATTTTATAACCTTTATACCATAGATAACTCTCTGAATAAAAATAATTAATGGTTATTCTTGGGGATCTTTAGGTCAAGGAATTTATTTTCCCCAATGTTTCACCTTGGTCATTGTTATTATTCTTTATAAAAAAGGCCAACAAGAGTCTAAGAATTTGTTTTTATTACTAAAAACTTAAGCACGTGACAGTGAAGAAAAAATATCCCTTTCCTTAGATTGATTAAATTTTTCATCAGCTCAAGGGATCTCCGTACTTTTCAAAAATTGTTTTGAGACTGGGGCTCCATCAACCTAGGTTTTAAGAGGAAGATATTCCTAAGATGATGTTCAAGATTATCTATAGGAATTAGGAGTATTTGATCATGATTTTTTGAATTAATAATTATTATATGGTATTTGTATATTTTATGAATCAAATAATTCATTAGTTCTCAGATTCATTCATGGTTATTTTTGTAGATGATATGCTTGTTTATTCCAAACCAGAGCAGGATCATTTTGATCATTTTATTTTCATTATTGAGATCTTTAAAATAATACTTTATATATATAAATCTATCAAAATATTTATTCTGGATTTAATTGGTGAAATTTCTTGGCCATGTTATTTCTGAGATATGTGTTTCAGTGGACTTTGAGAATATCTTAGTAGTTCTATCTTGAGAGCAGCCCAAAAATGAATTTGAGATAACAAGTTTCTTTGGATTAGGTGGTTATTATAGGAACTTTGTTTGGGAGTTCTATAAGATTTTATCTATATGATAGATTTGATCTATAAGGGTGTGAATTTAATTTAGAATGATTATATTTTTGTTATATTTTGAGGATTTTAAAGTGATATTTACTTCATCTCTAGTCTTGATCCTTCTAAAGTTGGGGTTTGGTTATAATATCTATTGTGATACCTTATGTATGAGTTTGGGTTGTTTTCTGATGCAGGTAAGATAGGTAGTAGCTTATGGATCTTGTTAATTATTCCCTCATGAGTAAAAATACCCCATTCATGATCTTGAATTTATGTTAGTGATGAATAATCTTAATACTTTGTGCCACTACCTCTTCAGGGAGTGATTTATAGTGTATTTTGACTATAAGAGTTTAAATTTCATCTTCACATAGAGGGATATAAACCTGAGATAGATACTCTATGTGGTGTGCATTAAGACTTTTGATTTTGATATTACACAAACACATAAAGAAGGAAATGTGGTCACATATTATTTGAGTATAAAATTACTAATGTAGTGAAGTAATTAGTGGAAGAGTGGTTCTTGATGGGATTATTTGAGGATATATTCTTAGGTGAAGAGAGAGGTGAAAGAGAAGAATTCCTAGCTTGTGGTCAGGATTCATCATTTATGGATTTTCAAATTTGAAATGGAGAAGATAAGGATATGGATTATTAGTTATTTAGAATGATTATTTATGGTGGTGAGATCTTGAGTGTGTGGTTTCAGTCTCTTGACAGGGTTCTAAGATTATGAGGTTGGATGATTATTCCAATAGACATGAGAAAAGAATATATGGATAATAGATGATAATATAATTGGTTTGTACACCCTAGAGATACCAATACATATCATGACTTAATACATCATTAACAGTGGCTGGGAATGAGGCAATAAATTCGTGATTTAATGTCTCAGTGGCTTACGTGTTAGATAATTAAGGAAGAATATCATAGACCTACTAGTTTGTTGAATACTTTAACCCATTATAATATGGAAATGGTATGATGTTTCCATGGAATTTGAGATTGGGATACCTTGTTTTACTAGGGGTAAGGATGTGATACAAGTGATTATTGATTGATTCATAAAATTATTGTATTTCATACTTATCAAGGATTCAATGAAGGTGGAGAATCTTGGAAAATTGTATGTATGGGACATTGTTAGAATCAATGATGTTCTATAAAATATAATTTCTGATGGAGAACTTTGATTCACATATCATTTTTGGAGTGGATTATTGGAAGTGATGAGTTATTAGTTAAAGTAGATCATGACATATCATCCCCAGAAATATGTCTAAACTAAGCGATCCATCCAAATTCTGGAATAAATGCTTTGGGAATACATGATTTACTTTAGTAGATCATGGGAGAAAACATTTACCCTTTGTGTATTTTTCCTACAAAAAAATTACAGGGATTCAATTTTTGTAGAACCATTTGAGTAATTTTAGTGTATTCCTTGCAGATCGCCTCTTTGTTGGGAAGATATTGGATACTAGTTCTTAGAGGGGCCAAGCATCATTTATAAGACAATGGATTTTTTTGAAATTAATCAGTTGAAACTTAGTGATAACTCATAGTCCCCGTAAATCATATGCTGATAGATTTTTTCATATATTTTAATTTTTGGAAGGTGATTGAGTTTTAATCAAAGTTTCACCATGGTTAGGACTTAGAAAATTGGGGAGGCATGGAAAGTTAAAACCTATTTATTATGTCAGAAGGTTTGAGATTTTGGAGCGACTCCAGAAGGTGTGTTCTCTATTACACTTACCTGCTCATTTTACTTTTTATTCATGATGTGTTTCATGTTTCCCAAATGGAAAGTATTATCCAGGACATTATCATATAATAAATTAGGAGGATTTGGAAATTGAACTCGAAACACTAATGATTGAAATACATATTTAGATAGTGAACTAATAGTATAAGGCACAACATGGAAAGAAAATCACATTGGTTTGAGTGATACGGTTAGGTGGTAGGGATAACCAAGATAAATGAGAGTGTGAGGCCTTGACGATGAAATAATTTAATTATCTTCTTTTGGTTTTGTGAACTCAATCCTTTTGGGGGATAAAAAGTTTCATAGTGGGGATAATTATGGTTCCCTTTGGATCACAAGTATGTATACTTTTGATCATAGTTTATCCCTTTTGAGTTTCTAGAGTATTTTAGGGGTCAAGCATTAAAAATATGTAGTTTCAAGGGGAAAATAGGAAAGGTGAATGGTATAGGTTCATGGTGAGTAGTAACCATGTGGTAAACATAAAATATGAATCTATGAGTTCTAGTATCGATTTTCACAGTTTGATCATGATTTTTATGGATGTGTGAGTCTCTAAGAAAATCATGTAAGAAGATGGGTTTAGTATAGAGGTTATCAAACATCTTGATAATCGTTTTTCTAATCATTAAATTATTTCCAAGAGACCATGAAGCTTAATTTTAAAGGGAAAGTGGAACCGTATGGTTTGCGTATAATTTGTCTAACGGTAAGATATAAGCATGTGATCACATTTAAAAACATATTAAAATTAAAAATTACCCCGACCATCTTAATAATTTTAACTATATTCTCATATTAATACATAATTAGTTTATAGCAACTCCTCTATGAAGCTCTATAGAACTCTACTCTTGATTCCTTGGTGACCTCTATCGATTTTGGTGGATCTCTTTGAGGCATGTTTGGTTTTCCTCTTAGTTTATCCTATTTTATATAGAAATTACCTTGATATATATTCCCCTTATCTCATTGAAACACTATTGATCTATTTTTTCTAGATCTAGAAGTTTTTATGGGGAATTAATGGTGTTTCACTTAGATATAGTCTTGTAAGGACCAGATCTATTCATTTCCCATCAATAGTGTTGGAGGCATCATTATTTTTATCAATCTCGAGGTAGGCGTCTCCATCCTATGGTCTATCCCTTGACATGCCTTGTGTTATTGTAATTACCTTTGATTTTAATTTATTAAATTAATTATTTGAAATTAATTATAGGTGAATTTTATCTTGGATGACTATAGAAAATTTTTATAGAAATTATTTTTTATTGAAAAATATTTTTAGGCACATGATGTGTTTGTTAAAATGCCTCAAAGATGGTTTTAAAACGGAAATGGGTTTCCAAGCATGGAATCAGTAGAAAATTTCTATAAAAAATATTTTATGAAATATGGATTTGGTTTTCTTAACGTAATTATGATTTAATATTACAGTTCGAATACCATGGGGTATAAATAAAATCTAGACAAATGTGAGCCTTAAGGATGTAAGATACCACTAGGTCAGGTTCTCATGATGCCATAGAACTAGTGGGTAGCCTTTACTAGGGAACCGAGGTTCATGGAGTTAGGATTCACTTATGCTGGATAGTGTTCTTTGGTTGTTCTTAGTTGTGTGCACCCTCATGTCATGGATTTACCTTTAGTGATTTATGAATACATTACATGTATATTTACTTGAAATGTTTATTTTCCCACTTGATATTGATAATGAAGCTTGAAAAATATTTTATTCATCTACTTATACCACATTGTAATATTTATTTCTTATTATAATATGGCATTTTTTTGAAAATAAAACCAAATGATTATTTTATATAAACCAATGATTTATTTTAAAATGTTTTTGAAATAAAATTTATATAATAAATAAAAGATTCTTATTGATAGAAGTTTTATAGATTATTTATTGGTATCCTACTAATATTTAGTGTTCATACACTAATTTTTTCATTTGGGTGTATATAGACTTGGTTTTTCAAGATACATGTAACGAGAAGAGAATCATATAATGAACAACTCTCTTCGACCGTGTTTCCATTTGGTGGGTTCGGATAGAAGTGACATATAATCCTGAGGAGATGTACTAACAAATTGATTCAGGTTCTATGTTATTGGTCTTTTGTTTGTTCTTTTAAAACTTATTATCCAGTTATTGGATATTACCTTTATGTTTTGGTTGCTTTGATATATGATGTATTTTTTACATCTGTTGTAATACTTTGATTGTTTTTATCTTATCATATGCATGTTGGAGGGTGAAATTATTCCCATTTTTCTTTATATGATACCTCGACACATGTCAGCAACCCATGGTTATTGTGAACATTCTTCGAGCCTTATGGCATACCAATCTGGGTAACAATATAGGTTTACCATGTTTGGTATGTTACATATATTTAAATATATAATAAAATATAGGATTTAAATCTATTATTTTATATATTTTATATATTAATGTATTATAATTTATTATTATATTTTTTAAAATTAACCATTATATAATTTATGCATGTAAAAAATGATACGTTATATGAATACCTTTTTATAGTTTTTTTGTTAAATATCAATATTATTGAACCAAATAAGATGGAGATGAATAAAAAATGTATAGATTCTAATATTATGACAAAATAGTATGAGGATGGGGTTAAAGAGTTCATCAATTTTGGATGAAAGAATGCATATTACCTTTATCAAATAATTTATCAATTTTTACATAGTTTTTATTCAAGATAAATGTTTCCATAGGATTTAGAGGAACACTTGATCTGCCATGAGATAGATCTATGTTATAAATGAAAGACTAAACACATGGAAGAACTGAATATAGCTAGTGATTGGGATACAAATATGGTTTATGGATGAAATCATATGATTACAACAATAAGTGATGATGAAGATCATATTGGGAAAATGACAAATATAGTTGAAGATGATGGAAATCATATCATGGAAATAAAAACAGTGGTTGATGATGACCTTTATGATTATCTAAAACTATTTGAGAAGTTGAAGATATGTGAAAAGATTCTTACTGGTTGTACTAAATAGACAATATGTTCAGCCATGTTGAACCTATATAATTTTAATTCTATAAATAGATGGAGAGACACCGTATTTATTGAACTAGTTACTCTCTTGAATGATATGCTTCTATAAGATAACATGCTTCCTTATCGAACATATGAAAATAAAAAGTGCTATGTTCAATCAGTATGATATATTAAACAATTAATGAATGTATAAACGATCCAATACTATTTTTCAAGGAACATGAATCACTTAAAAAATTCCTTAGTTTAGGTTCTACTCGATACAATAAATATAGGCGTGCTTAACAAACAAATGACTCGTGAGATAACCCTCATTTTTAGATGAGAATACACAAAAAAATCCATATTATTAAATGGAATTAAATGGTCCAAGTTTAAAAAACCCATAGGATTTATAGATTGGCCCGTAATTTTGTAAGCTGGTTGTCAAACTGTTGTCTTTTTACAAAAAAATTGATTATCCTACCAGACTACCAATAGTGCGATGTATGGTATGCACACAAAAAACGAGATGAAAAATATTAAATTATTGTTTTTTATAAAACATGTATGGATGATTTTGTTTGATAATTATTCTGTTCAAGTAATGGATTTGACTAGGAGTGACTCCCACTCCAACTAGATGACATAACCCAGATGAACTTGGATGTTCCACTCCACATCAGTGATGTCACAAATATGCTCGACTCACCTATGTAAAGTAAGTTTATTTTCTAAATTATAGTTTTATGTTGTTTTTATTACCAAATCATGGTATTTATTTTCACAATATCTCAGATTATATTTAATTAATACATCTATTATTAACCAAGAGATATGATTCCATAATGAAACTCCAAGCCATGGAATCTGGAAGAGCTCTAAAAATATTAGTGTCCCATAGGGAGGTGTGATCAATTGAGGTAAGGTTTCACCAGGACTATGGTTTATAGACATTCTCATTCCATATATTTTATTATGACTATGGTACCCTGATATCTACCATATGCAAAGAAATCATGTATCTTCATCACCAAAAAGATGTCCTGACATATATAGTGAACTACAATAGAGAACTTGAGAAGTTCAATGTTTCCACGTCTAAAGCATCCACACCTCCTAGGCAGTCTCCTCACCTCCTTATTATAATGATTGTTAGTTCCTTCTTATATAGTAGTTGGGTTTCCAAATAAATCATGGAGGGTAGTTAATTGTCTTTTTTTTCTAGAATCTCACACAATCTATGATCATGAGGATATCAATTTTTTAAACAAAGAAGCTATATCAATAATTTAATTAGGAAACATTACCAAGTGGTCCCCTCTCCTCCATTATTGAACTCTTAATTGCTTCATTTTTTACCTTATTTATAGAATCCTACATGATTAATTTCTGAAAAAATGATGTATTTTTTTACTCTATTATATAAATGTGTTGATAGATTTCCTATAATTTTTTTCCATTTGTCTTATAATATTTCACGCTTGGTCAGTTAGGCTCTAATTAAAAATGAAATAGTTCACTAAGTCCTATTTTATTATTTGGATGTAATTTAACTAGACAACCTAATCCATAATATTCTAGTCTAATGTAATCTAAGGGTTATTATTGTTCCTGGTATCTAGCATATCTAAAAAATATAGTTTGGTTATTTTGAATCTTGCATTATTTTGTTAAAAAAATGATTCGGGAATGAAATTCCAACAAGTTTGAAGTGTTTATTATTATTATTATTATTTATACAATAATATAGTTTCACCCATGGTATATTATTATTTGGTCCATATGTGGACTATGATTTGTTTTTATCTTGTATTTAATGTATTCTTAAATGGATTTTTCATTTTATGTTTAGAAAATGTGAGCTTTGGTCATGTACACCCATGTATAACCCATTTTAACCCCTAAAGAAAGATGAATCAAGTCCTTTAAAATTTTAATGTTACATTCCAATAATTCTAAGTTTTAGAGCCTATTTAAAAGTTGGGATATTTCAAGGAAATTGACATTGCAAATAGATACACGAATTCAAGATGGGAGAACTCATCACCTAGAAGATTATCCAATGAAGAATAAAATTGATCATGAATATCCTAGATTTGAAAGTGAGAAGATAATCCTCTATCTTGGGCTATTTATAGACATAATGTATCACTAATAAGACACAACATTCTATGTTGGTAAATTATAACTTTATATCAAGGTTATTCATGAAGTGAAAAACATTATTTTTTATTTTCTTATGTTAGGTCCAAAAAACCAAGTAATGATATTGATGTTTTTTTTGGATCCATTGATTAATAAATTTAAATTAATGTGTGTTTTAGATTTTACATTCTATGATTCTTATATAAATTATTTTTTCACATTGAGATACATTTTTTATGGGATAATAAATAAATTTTCTACTTATGGAAAATTTTCAAGATATAAGATTAAAGGAATGTTAGGGTGTTCCATTTGTGAGGAATGTGCACAATCAGTTAGGGTAAAACATTCCTCAAAGATAGTGTTTCTAGGACATCAAATTTTTTTACCCTAGCGATATAAATATAAATTCTGAATGAAATCATTTGATGAAAATTTAGAAGAAGGTAAAACCCCATCTCTATTAAAATGTGATGGAAAATTTGAAAAGGTAAAACAAATTATCACTATTTATGGAAAACCTGTTTTAAAAAACCTAATGAAAATAGGTTGGAAAAAGTAATATTTTGAATTTCCATATTGGAATTGTTTGTACATTAGACATTTTCTTAATGTGATGCATGTAGAAAAAAATACATATATTGTGTCATTGAAAAATTACTAAATTCATCTAGAAAAAGAAAATATGTCATTAAGTATGGGTTATACATGATTAGTATGGGGATAAGAGAAGAGTCTATTCCAATGATGGGTGAGAGATGTAATTTTATTCCTCTAGCGGCTTACAATCATTACAGGTAAGAGAGATTTTAGTATTTCAACTTCTATAATGGAATAAAGGTTTCATAGGGGTATTCATAAAATATCAATAATATAATGTCAATGAATGATTTCATGTTAAAGGGAATAAAATCACATTCCTTTCACGTTTTGATGCAAGATTCAATGTATGTGACTTTATGCTGAATTTCACCTAAAAATGTATGACATAGATTTTCTAGGATTTGTTTATTTTTCAAATCATATTCAATAAAGTGATATACCTAGAAAATTATCCAACTATGGAAAAATAAAATGACATCATATCATATGAATTGGAGATGTTCTTTCCACCACCATTCTTTAATATAATAGTTCACTTTGTTTAATAGATCCAAATATGTGGTCTTGTATATTACAGAAGGATATTACCCATTGAATGATATATGAATATTTGGAAAGGGTGTGTAAAAAATAAAATTTATCTAAACGTTTATGTTATAGAGTGATTTATTTTTTTGTGTAAACCATTGAATTTTGTTCCAATACTTATCTTATGTGGAAAACATTAGTCTCCCAAAATTTCATCATAATGGGTTCCATGTGGATAAAATAATTATTGAAAGAGGATATATCACAATTACCATTATAGAGTGGGAGTAGGCTCACCTTTATATTTCATATAACAATATAGAGGTTTCACCATATGTTGAAACCCATAAAGTAAATATTAGTAATTTGAATCCACCAAGGGATGAAAGTAGGATATTACAAACACATGATCAATAGTTTAGGCTAGTTTCAAGACCACATGTTTAAAGAGTTATATGAAAATATGAATTCAATTTAAGAACCCATTTGTTAGATAGCTAGAAGAAAAAGTTTTGATGTATTATCATACAATGGTTATATAATTAATAATGATATGTTTTATATAAAGGAATAAGATAAATACAGTATGATGAAAAATAGTAGAGTTAATATTTTAAGGGAAGTGAAGCATGTTTCTTATACCAAGGAAAAAAATTCAATTTACATGAATATTTCATACCTTTTCATTATGAAAAAAATACATGAGTTAGATTATACAGCATTACAAGTTCCAAATTTTCAATGAAATTTGGTTGATTACATGAGTTTAGTTAAAATTGATGAATTGAGATTTTTGAAAGTGAATTTTAGTAAGGAGAGGTACATAAATGATCCATGCATAATGGAATCATAGAAAACACAAGTATTTTTTGTCTTATATCTTTCCAACATAAATTATTCAACTATTATATTTTTGAATAAAAAAACTATAGGTACAAATAAAAATTCCACTAATTATGCCCCTTTCATTGGGACATCGAAATCATATCACAACAGTCCCAATATAGATGACATATTTTATGTCAGAGGGGACCCCAATGAGAGGAATTGGATAATTGATATAGGGGATAAACCCCTTCAACCTTTAAATAAAAAAGTAGAGTTGAATGAATAGTTTAAAGTTTATTTAACATATAATGAATTTCCTCATAATATTAAGCGTTCAAAACTATATTTACGTAATCTAAATAAAATTTTTTAACTAATTTTAAATATAATGGATTATACACATTTTGATATTTCCATTATTGAGAAACAAAATGTTGGTAATGTACAATCTAAGGAAACATTTTAAGGTGAACATAATTTAGTTGAAAAAAATAGGAGTGTCATAGAGTGATATTCAATTTAAAAATTACTAAGGCGAGAAGAAAATGTCTAAATCTTTAGGTTGGATATAATATATTAAACCAACTTATTTACCCCTAAAATTAAATTTTTATTAGTTACATTTGGGTCACTACTCAAATTCATGTTCCAATTGATGTGGATATGAGACATAGTTTTGTTCCTGAATTGAAAATAATAATTTTGGAATAAATTAGGGTAACATTATGAAATACTTTATCTATTTAGCAGAAAATAAAATAATAAAATATTGATTTACATGTAAATATCCCTAAAAAATTATGTTTATATTTGATAATTATCAGATTTATGTTGTCTTAATGGTTGTTGGAAAAGATCATAGATCCTTTTATACACTTATTATAAAGCACCATCTTAGGGATACTGAAGGTAAAGTAAACCCCCACCCACCATCTATATATGAACACATGATAAAATATGATATATGGAATGATTTCATTGGTATTTTTGAGGAGGAATCATTTCAGGTACATTATAATTGTTAATATTTTATTTAAAATATGTGTATTAATCAATTTGATTTAGAATTGTTAACTTATTAAACCAAAAAGAGTGGTAAAAATAAGCAGCATTCATAAAAATCCGTATAACCATACTATAAATTAAGAATGGGGTATTCTTCACTTAATAAAATGGTATGAATTTTAAATATATGGGAAAAAAATCATTTGATATGAAACAATAACATAATTATGTTTCTTTTTTAATATATAGATTGAAAAATCATAATATCAAGCCACTTACTCCAACTTCATATGCTATTAAAGGACACTGGTGTAAATAAAAAAGGGTAAATAGTAGATTAAAACACATATAATTTGTAGGAATTTTGTGCAAGATTGACAAAAAAATTTCTCTTCTTTAAAATAGTATTACATAAAATTAAATACTTATTTTACTATATTTTTTTATCCTATTTTGAAATAAGAACTGTCATCGATTATACCTAATTAATAACTACTTCAAGTGGATTTGAAGTGGCCAGGAAAATATGGACTTATTATAGGTGTAGATTTTGGAGTGTCACATAAATAATATTTTAAGAATGAAAAGATATAGGGGATGAAAATGAGAGAAAAAAATAAATGAAAATACCAATATATTACCTAAGAGAAAAATTCAGTTGAATGATTAGTTTGACAGATCAATTTATTTAAAGGGATTGACAAGAAGAAAAAACACAATAGAATACATTACAAGAAGATTAATACCCCTAATTTATGGGTATCCATTTACTTTAAAGTACTACCTTACCCAAGGTAATAAATTTTGTCATAAGAGTTTTTTATAACCATGAATCAGAAAACTACTTATACCTTTCATGTACAAAAATTCTTTATGGTTTAATTTAATATGATTTATATCTATTAACACCCAAACATTTCCTTTTTGTGTGGGTTTTATTGTACAATAACCAAGGATATATTATACACAAAAAATAATGTTAAAAATATCTTATGAGGGTGTGTATTCACATGGATCATGATATAAGTTCCAAGATACATATTCCCCTTGATGATATGGATGTTAACACTATCAAAATTGATATTGTAACTTTCATATAATGACTATTCAATCTTATAAATCTACTTGTTGAGAATGAGGTATTCCATTTCCATTTTATTTTATATAGAAATACCTTATTAATGAAAAAGGTCTGAACTAAGGTATGTTATTGTATATAGATAAATATAAGTGATAAAAGAAGTTTGGTTTAAGAACATTTATAGCATTAACCAAAAAATTGAAAGGAATTTTCAAAAATACCTTTACTCTACCAATTACACCGATGCATTTATTAACATTATAAGTTCTTGTAGATAAAAAATAAAAAAATAAAAATATGGTCTAAATTTAATTTTAAGAACACATTTATAGAGATTCCATTATAGATATAATTTTTTTTGAGAATTTAATGGAAATTTTCAAGAATTAATGCATAGGAGCCCTAATTGTGAATTTACACAGGAGGTAAAACTTAATATTTCTTTCTAATAATTGATCTAAAATGTCAATTATAGTTAAAATACTATCCATATTTTATACAATCTTATATATCACTCTTATGTAAAGGGAAAACCTTATAAAGAAAAATTTAGATTCATTAGTCCTCATATCACTTCTACAAAAGACTTTTCAATGGAAGAAGAATAAATTTTAAAAAAATCACAGATAGTTAATGGGGTATTTTAAAATTAAATAAAAGATGATAAAATTTTATTAATACCTACAAGGGAGGGGTAAAACTCTATAATCTAATCATATAAAATATATTTTTTATTTTTTTCATTGATTATTCATTTTTTTAAGGATGCATTGGATGCTCATTACGATTAATTTTTATACTCTGAAGATTTTTTTGGATCCAAATCATATTTATCCAAAATATCAAACACAAATGATGTACCTTATCAATTTTTAATACAATACATTAATCATTTTACAAATAAAACTTAATTTATATGTTTTATATTATGTTTTTACAAGAATTTTATTTTGATAGGGAATTGTTTATTTATCATCAAAATAATTGCATGAGGATGAAAAATGTACACTAGAAGCCTATGAATCTTTATAAGTGAATAACTATTAAGGTATATATAATGTTATTTAACTATAAAAACATATATCAAAATAGATTAATTATTTTTATCAATGTTTCTGTAGTATATAAAACAAAGTAATTATAATGATTGTGCTTTTTTCATTGGTAAATTTATAAAAAAATATCACATTCCATAAAAAAACTAACACCCCAAAGAGTTATTTATAAATAAAATTAAAATTTTATTTAATTTTTTAATTGTTTGTTTATCTATAATTTCCATTACTACAAGGATTTCCTCAAGTCCATTCATTCAAAATAGGAATTATATTTATTTATAAATGAGTTGGAAACTTACATGTTGTTAGAATGTTTTAAAAAATCATGATTGGGTGATTTCATATCACTTTTGTAATATTTTTTATAGGGATCATGAATAGTTAGTTTAGATAATGATTATTTATTTAATTTTATTATCATTTAAAATTATAACAGTGAAGAGAATGTCTACAATTTAAAATTCTTCATCTGAATAGGAATAAGAAAAAATATATCGAGTGTATTTTTAGAAAAGTATTCTATATTTATGTTATATATATGAGATTAAGAGCCCATATTATTTAAAAATTTGTTCACTTTTGATATTTTAACTCATTTATAATTTAATAAAAAGGTTGATAATTTATTTTGGATGTATAATAATTAACCTCACATCATTTCGACACACAGTGTTAAAAAATCGATATAAAGTCAATGTTTTCTGTTTAAAAGTGGAATTTGTGTTCAAAACATTCATCACATACTCAAAAATAAGAAAAAATGATCATATTTTCTGGATACTTTATGAAAATAATCCATTATTTATTTTTATGTGTAGGAATCAACCACAAGCCTATCCGATACAAGTTGTTTCCAGTATGACTAAAACTATATGTTTTTAGTATAAAATTTTCATTTTATTCTAAAATTAATGTCAAATAATCCAAGCTAAGAAAACATTCTTGGATTTTATTTATAATTTTGTAAGAATATCCAAGATTTATTTTTTATTTATAGTAATAAACTTCATATCAATTCAATAAATAGTGTGACTGAATTGAATAAAATGCATGTTTTCAGTTTAAAAGTGACATTTTTAGACAAAATGTATGTCACATACTAAAAAACAAGAAAAAACGATCTTAATGTCTTAATAATTAAGTAAAAAATATCAATAATTCATTTTTTATGTATACGAATTAGCCTCAAATAAATTTAACATATGGTGTGGCCAGTACGATTTAAAGTGTCTTTTTTCATTTAAAAGTGACATTTTAGTTCCAAATGTGCATCACATACTCAAAACATAGAAATAATGATTCGATTTTATTTATACTTAATGAAAATGGTCCTTAATTTATTTTTTATATGTAATAATTACACACACATCAATCCGTCACGGGTTGTAGCTATATTGACTAAAAGTGTGTGTTTTCTATTTAAAAGTGACATTTTATTCCAAGATGCATGTCATATACTCAAAAATGATAAAATTCAATATTATTGTCTTTATATATTAGGATAATGATATGTATTTTACTTTTAATGTTTAGGAGTTAACCTCACTACAATTTGACACATGGTTTGCCCGCATTGATAGAAAGTGTATTTTTTCTATCTAAAAGTGACATTTTAGTCCCAAAAAGACATCTCATACTCAAAACCAAGAAAACACACTCATATTGTCCAAATAGTTTATTAAAATTATATGTGATTCATTTTTTAAATGTGGGAAATAACCCTACACCATTCCAAAATAAAATGTGTTCATTATGACTAAAAGTTCATGTTTTTAGTTTAAAAGAGTCATTTTAAGCCAAAATATATGTCACATAATAAAAAAAAAGTAAACTCTTTTTTATTGTCTTGAAACTTTTAAAAAATAATATGTGATTTATTTTTGACATGTAGTAATTAACCTCACTTCAATTTGACAAATGATGTGACAAGATTAAATAAATGTGTATATTTTTAGTTTATAAGTGACATTTTAGTCCCAAACCTATGTCACATATTCAAAATTGAGTAAAAAGTATTGTATTATATTTATAATTTATTAAAATTATCATTGATTCATTTTTTATGTTTATAAATTAAACAAATTTATATCTGACAGGAACCGTGGCTAGTATAACTAAAAGTGCATGTTCTCAATTAAAAGTTACATTTTAATTCAAAACATAGGTTATATACCCAAAACCAAGAAAAAGTCCATGATTTTCTCTATACTTTTAAAAAAATATTTTAATTAATTTGCGAAATTTTATAGTTAACCTTAAGAAAATTCAATACACATTGTGTTCAGGATGATTAAAAGTGGTCGATTTTATTTAAAAGAGACATTTTAGTTCAAAACGTACATAACATACTCAAAATTTATAAAATGAACTCAGATTCTATTTATATTTTCATAAACTAATTGAATATTTATTTTTGATTTTATTAATTAATTTCATGTCAATATAACACACAATGGGACCATATAGACTGAAAGTGCATATTTTCAATTTAAATGTGATATTTTATGCCAAAAAATTCATTACATACTCTAAACTAAGAAAAATTTATTGAATTGTATTAATAAACTAATATCTAAACCCAAGATTTATGTTTTATGTATAAGAGATAATCAAATATCAATTTTACACATAGTGTGTCTAGTATGACACGTAGTTCATTTTCTCAGTGTAAAAGTAACATTTTAGCTCACAACATTCATCACATAGTCAAAAATGATAAAAAAAAACACTCATATTTTGTTGATACTTATGTAAAATAATCCATGATTCATTTTTAATGTGTAAGAATTTACATCACATAAACCTAACACATGGTGTGGTTGGATTGATAGAAAGTAGATGTTTTTAGTTTAAAAGTGGTATTTTAGTCTAAAATGCACATTACACACTCAAATATAAGAAAAAATGCTTGAATTTTGTTGATACTTTATTTAAATGATCTATTATTTATTTTTAACATATAGGAATTAACTATATTCAAATATGACCCACAATGTGTTTGGTTAAACAAAAGTGTAAGTTTTCCTTTAAAAGTGACATTTTAGTTCAAATCTTGGATCACATATAGAAATCCAATAAAAATAACTCATATTGTATTTATAATTTAAGATAATGATCCATAGTTCATTTATGATATATAGGAATAAATATCACATCAATTCAACACATGGTGTGGCAAGTATGTCTGAATGTTTGTGTTTTATTTAAAATTGACATTTTTGTTCAAAATGTGGAAAACATGCTCAAAACTAAGAATAAAACTTTGATTTTATTTTTACTTTAAAATTATTTGTCATTCATTTTTGATGTGTAAGAATTAACCGCACAGAAATATGACAAACGGAGTGACCATTATGACTAAAAGTACATTTTTTCATTTAAAAGTGTCATTTTAGTACAAAACATGCATCACATAATAAAAACCAAGAAAAAATGCTGAAATTTTCTTGATAAATTAGTAAAATGTCCCAATATAAAAATTTTCATGTATGAATCAACCACACATTAGTCTAACACATAATGTGTCTGGTATAACTAAAGGGGTGTGTTTTAAATATTAAAGTAACATTTTATCCAACAATGCATGTCACACAGTTAAGTCCAAGAAAAAATGTGTAGATTGTATTGATACTTTAAAAAAATGATCTATGATTTATTTTTTATTTATAGTAATTAACCTCAAATCAATCCAACACATGGTGTGGTTATACTGATTAAAAGTGCATGTTTTCCATTGAGGAATGACATTTTAGTCTAAAACGAATTTTACATACTCAAAACTTAGAAAATGCAGTAATATTATTGTGATAATTAAGTAAAACTATCCTTTATTCATTTTTGGATTCTATGAATTAACCTCAATTCAATCCGATAAACAATGTTTCCCATATGACCTAAAGTACACGCTTTCATTTAAAAATGAAAGTGTAGCTCAAAATGTGCATCACGTATTAAAAACTAAGAAAATACACATGTGTTGTCTTGACATTTTATCAAAAATATTGATAACTTATTTGTGTTGTGTAAGAATTGACTTCATGTCAGTTAAAAACATAACATTTCCAACATGACTAAAATTGCATGTTTTTATTTAAAATTATATTTTAGATAAAAAAACAATGCACATATTAAAGGTGAGAAGTAATTCTTGTATTGTCTTTATAAAAATTACCCATAATTCATTTCTGATGTTTAGTAATCAATCGCATGTCAATCTGATACACAGTGTTAGAACTATGACTCAAAGTGATTGTTTTTAGTATGAAAGAAACATTTCATCTCACAAACTGTGTTATATAGTCAAAAATGAGAACAAATTCATATTATAATAGTAATTTATTATTCATTTGTGACTTATATTAACCACATATTTTCCTAATTTAACTTTATTCAAAATTATATAACATTTCAACAATAATTTTTTTAGTTTTTATGTTATATTACTAAAATAATAATTGTTTTTATAAAAAACATACGATTTATTTATAAGAGGTTAGTATGATCATTGGAGAAGTACTTATTTGAGAATTTTTTTGTTGGTTTTAATTTTTTTATTAGTGAACTTTACATCGATTTAATTTTATTATAATGGAATTATTTAATGTAATATTTCTATTAAAATGATGGTGAAATGATTTTTTTTTCATTTAATGTAATATTTGTATTATAATGTAAATTATTTTTTTATGTTTTTTATCATCCACTATGGTGTGATATTTTTATAGATGGTAGAGATATTCAACAACAGGTATTACCTTTATTAGTGGTTGGTTTAGCTCTAATAAAGCTCTTTTTGATTAGTGCTAACAATAAAACTAATACAATTGGCCATTATCAGCACTAAATATGCACTTTTGAAGGAGACCTTTATTAGTAATATATGTGGTGTCGCTAAAGGAGGCATTATCAATGGTTTTTGTAGTGATGATAAAAGATCTTGGATTTTGAAGTTTCTCAAAATATCACCTATTTTTTAGCATTGATAAAAGTGACCTTGAGCACTGATGAAGGCCTTATTCAGTAGTGAGATTGGAAAGAAACAAAAAATGAACTAGGGAAATAAGAACATAATAAATTTGTGAATGAGGTAAAAATTATTAGATCGTACATCCTTGGTTAATATACTCTAAATATTTTTTATTATGTAAATATGATAATAGATTTTTACCAAAGACACTTGAGATGACCTTAAAATTAAATCTCAATCATACTCATGAAAACAATGATCATTTCCAAATGATGCATGTACACCAAAATAAATCAACTTAAATAGAAAAAGAGAAAGTAAATATCTTATTGAGCCTTTAATCTCATCAATGATTTTATATCTCTTCTATGTGTTATCTCAATCTCTAGACATGTATTACTTCTTCTTCATTTATTCTTTTTACATCTTCCCTTCATCTCAAATTTATCTTCACCTTTGTCTCTTTTTATTTCCACCCTATTTGGAACCCTATATCTTCCTAGAGTCCCAAAAGGTTATCTTGGGTTTTCAATATCTAGTTTCTTTGAATGATGATATAATATATTATTTAATCTTCTTAATATTGAATGAAAAATTCTCTTCAATTCATATGCTTCTGAAGTTGTTATTAATGTAAAACCATTTTTAAAAAAAATTGTATGATTTAAACAATACAAAATTAATTTTATAAATGTTACATCGATAGTGTGGCAAGTATATTAAATGCATTAGGTATAAATTTTAACCTCAAAATTGTTTTTGAATTATCACACATGATCTGTATTGATTAGAATCATACATCAATGCGCTGAGTAGAATCTTGCATCAATTAATTTTGTAGAATCCACGGAAACAAATTGCATTGAGTGAAACTGCATGGTGTTTTGAGTAGAAAACCCACATAAATGTGAAATGAGGAACATAATTCTCATTACATGTATTAGAGAAACTAAAAAACATGATGTGTGGAGTAAAACCCTATAGTGTATTGAGTATAAAAACAACATAATAAATTGTGAGAATTAGAAAATTCCCTTCTATGTTGAGTATGTAGTACTTCTATATTCCATTAATCAAGACCCACCCCACTCCCATATATAAGTTAACAAAAAACCTTAATTTCTAAAAATTAATAAATATGAATACAATAGAGATTATCTATATGGGTTCTTGTGATTTAGATTTTTTCAGATAATAATTAATTAAATGAAATTTAATACACATCAATATACATATAATTTTCTAAAAAATTCTATGTATATGATCTGTTGTTTATATCTTACATGATCCTTTAAATATGTGGTGAACTTTTTTAAGTATATTAATCAATATAGGTAATGAAAGAATTTACCATTTGATAAAAACTTAGTGAGCATATTAGTATGGTTATCTTAAATTCCAATTTAATCAACTTAAACCACTCTTGTGTCTATTATTTATTTAATGAAATGAGTTTTAATTTCAATATGATTTGATGTTCTATAATACACTTTATTTTTAAACAAATAAAGAGATTTATAGTTTTAACAATTAATAATTATTTTGAAAATTCAAAAACCCTTGTTCTCTCACTTAAACGTTGAGCCATAAATCTTCATTTATAGACTTAGTCAAATATTTATATATATTATTCATATATAATAGAAAACATCACAATAATATTTTTATTTGATTTCCAGGTGTTCAGTGTTTAATATACTATAAATGTAAAATCAATTACTGAATTTCTATTGTTTACATTGGATGAATAATTTGAATCTAAAAAACCTTTGATATCTATATTATAATATATGCCACAATTTTAATTTATCCTCAAATTAATAGTGATATATCTTAGTATCCACTTAAATGGATGCTAATGATTTTCCATAAACATGATTACACTAATAATTACATAATCCAAGTTAGGATGAGTAAAAACCATAACATACATAATAATTCCAATAATATTAGAATATAAAATACAATCTATGGTTTTGTTACCATAATTAGTAGAATATGATTGTAAAATAGATTGTTTAGGATTCTTATCCTTAGCAGTATACATATGCTTGAAATTATTAATTCCATGTTTATTTAATTTTTTACGTATTTATTTTTTCTGTAATAAGGCCATCCTTATTTTATTCTAATCCCTTATCTAAAAAATTTATGTTTTTAGTAGAGCCGATATTTTTCATTTCAAATTTCATTTTTTTATAAAATATTTAATAGGATTAATTAGAAATATATTTATTTTAAATATTCAACATATCATCAGCATACAACAAATATATCATATGATTACAATGTTGTTTAAAGTAAACACACCTATAAAATAAACTTATGTTAAAGTTATTTTATAACATACAATAATCATATTTTTATATTAATGAATATATATTATTTTTAAACCATTAATATACTTTATAGAAAAATATATTTTAATATAATATTTCTATTCTTAATAACCTTTCAAAATATTTTTATAGATTTTTCCCTCTAAGTTACCATGAAATAATTTTTTTTAATATTCATTTTTTATAAATTAAATTCAATGGAAGAAGTAAAACCTAAAATAATTCTAATGTTTATATGTTTAACCACTATAGAAAATATTTTAGTAAATTATTCCTTTTTTTAACCCATGGATTTTATATTATTATGATAATAACTTCCTTTATTAGATTTATATAAGTATCCAATTAAAAATAGATTTCCACAACTATTGAAAATTCCTCAACTTGACTAATCATCATAGGATTTATTACTACCCTCTTAGATATATCCCCAATAAAATGAAAATATGAGACTCTAAATAAATCCGGAACATGCTCTCCTATAGATTTTCATGATGAGTTTCAACCATATCAAGGTTTATTGAAGTTTAATGCTCCATTTTAATATAGAAAACTCCTTCATTTACATTATAATGTTATTTATTAAAAATTATTCTTCCTAGGGAAATAAAATAAATCAAAATTATTATCCTTACAAATTTTTCATTTAGAGAACCAATTTTAGTTATACAGTAATTTTTACTCATTACCCCTTTTTAATAACATCTGAAAATAAACTCGATATACTTAGTCTCAAGTTTGTAATTTTTAATGTGTGCATAAGAAACAAACCTAAATGTATTTTATTTGTCATAGTCATAGGTTTTTAAATAAAACTCCTTTAGGGTTTTTAAATTTGATATAATATAAATGAAAATGATTAATAATGTGTGAAAAATTTGATAAAAAATTGTTAAAACGTTCTAGGAAATCCATAGAAGGTTATCTTACTTCCAACTTATTCTAGTAAAGTTATTTTAGTCCTTTATACCGATATATTTTTATAAGGGATATCTATTATAATACTATTTATTTGGTCACCTTCCATATCTTTGAATTATATTTATTTATTTGGTAATATATCTAACCTATTATGAGTTATAAGAGTCTTCAATATCTTCCAAATTAAATTTTCAACTAGATATTTCCTAATTTTATTTCAATTAAATTTTGAATTGTTTTTTTTCAAAATATAGAATAATAATTTTCTTTCATATTCAAAAATTATAAATAGAAAATAACCGCCTTTATAGGAATATGTTATAGAAGGTACGTATAAATCATATTGGACATTTTTCAAATATTTCTTTAATGAATAATTGGAAATCTTAAAATTAATACATTTATATTTTCAATAAATAAAATATTCATATAAATACATTTTAGTTTTATAAAAATATCTCTATGCATCCATTATTGTTCAACTCAATTAGATTTTTTTACAAATATGGATCAACCTTAAATTCTATAATAGTGTTTGAATTTTAGGAATTTTATTGATTATTCATTATTTACTTTGGTATGTACATTCCATTAAAAAAAATTTAATTTACCATTTCATCATAGCATGATAAACTTTATCAATTATAGTATAACTTTAATTTTACCTAAAATATTAATAATTATTATCAATAATTTATATAGAAATTAAAACCCTCTAGCTCAAGCACCCATCTTACTTATTTACCAATTTTTATATATTTATTATGGGTTTTCATATTTATATCTCATATTATCATGAAAATATTGATATTTTTTATTCATCAATATTATATTTTTATCTCCCAATTCCTCAGTGTTTATAAATCTTTATTTTATAGGATATATATAAAATAAGAAAGAAGAGTTGATGAATCATCCTTTACTAGTAATGGAATTGGATATATTTATAATCGATACTTTTTCGTATCCATTTTTACCATCAATGACACACCATAACTATATTTCTATTTCTTAGATTGAATGTTCTTTTTCAGATATAATTTTTTTAGTACCCCTCTCCATGAATATGATAAAAATCCAAAGATATATCTTAATATTTAGACTTAATCCTCATATTATGTTTCCATTTTTTCATTTTATTCAACCCAGTTTCATTTTTTATTTTATCCTTTAACTAATTACCCTATATTCTAGTATTTTTCTTCATTTATTGCTCAAAATAATGGAAGGCTAAATTTGCCTCTTCAATTATAATGGTTTTTTCCATATACACCCTTTTCTATTTGATAATCATGAATGAATAGAAACGAGGTGATAATAAAATAATAATAATATCCTCATCATCCAATTTTATATCAATATTTTCAAGATCAAGGGTCATTTTATTATGATCATCTACATAAATCCCTATAGAGTTTTTGAGATTAATTTTAAATCTCTTCACCTTTTTTATGAAACCTTTTTATTTTAATTTAGATATAAATTAAGAGATAATATTTAGATATAATGTAACAAAAAAATGATATTTGTCTCAAATTTTATCCTTAAGTGAGAGAATAATAATATTTTTGATTTTTTAGCACATTTAAAGGTACATCCATAGAATTCGGTGCTCCCTGAGGGACCTCTACCATCTTTTTAAGACCATAGAGGGTATCATTCAATATTTATTGAAAATTAAGATATTAAATATTTATTATTTAGAGGTTAAATAAATTTTTGTCCTTTTATATCTCAATATATAATTAAATAAAATTAATCTAGTAAAAAAATTCATTTATAACCAATTGTGAATGTTTAGGATTGGAAAGGGAAAAAAAATAAAAATTTCCTAGAATAAAATTTTAAAATCACAAAAACATAAGAGAAATGTTTTAATTTTGATCTAAAATATTTATCCAAAAAATTAAAATTATTTTAATCATCCAAATTTTGATTCACATTGGATAGAGAAACAAAAATAAATAAAAAATTAACAAATAAAATATAAACACCATACCTTTTTCAATAAGGTTTGTATCCTTAGATCCTATGAACCCGATGAGTATTAGTTAATAAAATCATATTAAGAAAAATTTGAGAATAAATATTAATTGAGGAAACCCAAGATGAAATTTAAATATCATTTCAATCATACTTACATGAGTAATTGAAATTTTCAATTCATATAGGTGTACTACAAGAAATGTAATTAAAATGAAATTAGTAAAGAAAATATTTAACCAAGCCTTTAATTTCCCTGATGAATTTGATTCATATTCCATGTGTGATAGATATATCTCTACTTTCACCTCCCTTTTCTTTTATTTATTCTTTTTCATCCTTCTAATTTGGAAATAAATGTTTTCTTTTTTTTTTCACCCTTTTACTTTCCTCCCTTTATGGAAGCCTAAATTTTTTTGGAGTCTCTTAAGATTCTATTTATTTTTAGGTCTTTGTTTTTCTGAATGATACCCTAAAATATTATTCAATATCCTCAATATTGAAATGAAGAGTAATTATAAAAAAATTTACTCCAACTATTATTAATCCATATTTAATAAAACAAATCAATTGTTTTTGTTAAAAACAAAAAAATTAATTCCTTAAAGGACATGTAGTTAGTACAAGAGGTATATTGAATGTGTTGGGTTGAAATTTAAGCTCAAACACTATTAAAAAAGTATTATACTTGATATTTATTTTTAATAATATAATATTAGTTCTTTTATTAGAATAGTACACCAATTCATTATTTAAATTTAATGGAAACATGTATCATGTATTAAAAACTCATGTTTCATTGAGTATAAAACACTAGAAATAATATTTTTAGAGTAGATTAAGGATTTTTGGGAATTTATAAATTATAAAACTAGTTTAAAATAAAAAACCCATTCACTGGGATCAACCTAAGATATGAATAGATAAATAAAGATCATAAATATAACACATACCATTTCTGTTATATTGATCTTTTTTATATGTATGATAAGGATCACTAAGCAAGAAATAATGAAATGATGCCTATATAGTTAACCCATTTACTATATGAATTATATATCATATCTATAGTATCTTCTGTACTCTTCATGTAAAGATATTACCCCATAATTTAAATAATATGGAAAAAAGAAAAAGAGAGAGGGAGAGGGAGTCCTATTCTCTAGAGTTCTTACACCATTAGTTAATGTTTAAAAAGGCCTACATCACCTTTTATATCTCCCCTTCATTTAACGAAGTGGGATCTAAGGTATAAAATGAATTAATGATTCTAAAATCATTCAATGAGTTATAAATAAATTGAAACATATATAACATATATAATTTATTTAACTCATACCTCTTGGTCATTGAACATTTCAAGATTAATAAAACACAACAAACACATATTAAAATAATTACATAAATTATATAATAACTAATTCCTAAAAATTGATGTGGAAATAGAAATGAAAAAGTGTAAGTATAATATAAACTATATTTCCACTCTCATAAGTATGTATCATTATGTGACACACTTCACCCAATTATATTTCACTTTGCAACATTAAAATTCATGTAATCATATATTTGATTATCCCACTTGCCCTATTGCTTGACAAAATTTATGAATTATTAATATGATATTACATTATGTTAAACTTTACACTAACATTTTTTATATAAATTTATAAATTCATTTAGATATAAAATCATATAAAATATCAAATTTGGATAAAAAATTTATACCCAAATTAAATCCTCATTTACATAGTCTTTTAGTATGAAATCATGCACCTATATGACAATGGAAAGGATTATAAATTAATAATTATTAACCATAAGGAAATATTATCCCCTAGAAAAATGCAATTGATACTAAATATTTAAAGTGATATAATATGATATCTATCAAACACATGTACTCTATATAGAAATATTCATAATTTTTCACCATACATCATTCATAAACATGTAATCCAATTATTAAAAAATTATATTCATTAATGATACATGGAAAATTTCAATCCCATTTAGTCAAACTTATTCATTATCAACTATATATGTTATATGAACCGAAAAAAACCCTTCTATGTTATACAAAGAAATGTGGATAAATACATTAAATGTCATTCATCAAAGTAGATCAAAACATCACCCTTTTATCACCAAGGTATAAATATACATTAATACATGTTTCTTGTGTAGTGATAATTTCACAAACCGTCTACAAATTTACTAGGTGTTTTAGAAAATTAACTGGGTGATCATCAGGTTATTTTCTCATAAATATTGTTAGTGTATTTCATGCGTTTAGTTCTCTTATGACAAAAAAATTTACAAATAATTATTGAATTAATCATGTGGATGTGTCATGATGTGGCTAAAGTAACAAATAAATAATAATAAAAATAAATTTGAATATTATCCTCACATAATTGAAGTTAGGGTTTAATGTATCAATTAATAAATTGTGGAGGTCTTGGGATTAACTTCCTTATATCATACTATCTTTACATAAAATTTTAAATTCTTAAATAGCACAATCAAACTACTAATACCATAAGGGTCTTTAGTGATATATACCATGGAAGGATTAGTGTATGAAAATTAATTCCAAATAAAATTACTCAATTATCTAAACTCTCATATCCTAGCCATCAAAATGGTTTGAATCACTCTTACACTTGTTCAAAATTCCAACCAGTACTGGTTTTCTAGCTTTCCCTATTTTACATAATGATTTTATCCATATAAAAAACTGTTATCTATGAAATTACCAAGAAAAGATCCCTATTTCCTATAGAATTTATAGAATTTTAAATATCTATAAACCTCTCTATACATTTCAACAGGTTTCATCCAATACCCTAGGAATTTTAAGGAATATTTTCACTATTACTGAATTTTTAATAAAGTACTATAGAAAATAAACCTTGGAACCATTATATAAATATACTCTTCATGAAATAATTCAATCATCCTCATTCCAAAATATTTCCAAATCTACGAACACCCTTCATTTTTCAATATACATTACACTTGGAAGTAGTCTTTCAAAAATGAATTACTCTTCCACAATTAATAACTCTTTAATTGGAAACTCCAAATATTTTCTAATGCCTTGAAAATGATAACACTATATAGTATCCATTCCATATTCATCATCATAATTCCTAACCTTGAAATTTGTTGAATTTTATTAATGATTAAGAAATTTCAATATGGTTGACAACAAACCCAAAAATTGACATCCAAAACATCATCAATTCTCAACTGGATTTTAACATCACCCCCTTTAGATCTGTTGGCAACAATAATCACGAATTTAACACCACAATAATTCTTACTTTGATACCAATGAAGTTCCTCATATAAATCTCTTATATTTATGTTACTCCCTTCCCCCTTTTATCATCAAATATAAGGTAAATCATTTACTAAAACAAATGTAAAACTTTAAACTTGAGTGATAAGGTATTTAACATTCAGATTTAATATCATTATCTCCCTATATTCTTGATGTCAAACAACTAAAACATTATAATACCCTAGTAAAAATTGTTATGTTATAGGGGATAACAACTGATACTAATAGTTACACAATATTTAAATAAAATAATACCCTAATGCATAGGGGTATCATCAATAAATCTCATCCTCATTTTTTCAATATAGTCCATGATGATCCCATCTAAGCTTTATCTTAAATTTTTAAAAAAGTACTATAATTTTATTACTATCTAAAAAAATCTTTGACATTTGATAATATTCTTAATTATTTTTAGGGAGTGAACTCACCAATTTTCAATATGTAATTAAAAATTAATCTAATCCTACATGAGTGAAACATAAGTGTATATTATAAAAAAATATTTGAACAAAATCTAAGTAGTCCTTTTCACACATTTACATACATTAAATTCATATAGTTATAATATTTATCTTCCATTAAAGAACTCCCCTTGTGATCTCAATCACATATTCGAAATATTATTAGTGAATAACCTTGAAACAAAAAATGTTTAATTCATACTAGTTTTCCTATTTAAGGAACCTCTCTTGAAACCATCTTGATAATATAATTTTTTCTCAATTAAATGTACTTACATGATTGAATGGGATAATATATTTAAATTTTTTGGATCAAAACCCACCTGAATGGCTCAGATTTTACAAAAATTATTTTATTGATAATCATTATGAGAATAATTCATCTTCAATAACTTTTTAAATATTGAAAATAATTATATGATAAAACATGTTGAATCAAAATAAATAAATCATGGAATTATTTTTTTATTTATTTTATGTCAAGGTGTCTATTTCTTATTTAAGTTATAGTTTCAATTGATTAATGAATTATCATAACACCAAGTATTTAATAATTCCTTAACACCCATTTTTTATTTCTCATGTAACCAATTTTTATGTCAATATTCTAGAAATTTTATATTTTAATCTGTCTTCCTTAATATCTTCTATATAGATTGCATCTCCCACTTAGACTAGAATTACTTAAAAAAACTAATAAATATATTAGGATAGGGTATACCATAATCTACACAGGTTGAGGATGATTATGAATCACTATAGACCACCAATATTCATTTATCCTTGATCTTGGAATCTATCTTGATATCTGAAATAGTTTTGATAAAATCCAATACTTCCAAATTTTTACTCGGCTTCTATTTTTGTTAATCGACTAATTCCAGAGTGTTTCGAGATTGAGTTTTCTTACTATTAAGGATTTATCCACTTAGAACTGATTGGGATTTTCCTTTAAAAACCACATTTAATTTTTTCTCATCCTTATAAGATTCATTAGATTTCTCAATCCATAAATTTATTTGGAATACATCCATTTTATGAGCAATATTTTCACTTTATTCACTTTTCCAAATCCTTTTTCTTGTCCTTCCAAGGGATGTTTTGTGTAGATACATATTTGGAACTCATATTTAAAACTCTTTAATCATTATTATCTTCCTAAGAATACTCATTAAATTTATTTCTCAAGGGAATATATTTTTCATTAGATGAATACTCATTCTCTTTGATTATTATTGATGAATTTCTACAGATACCTCAATTAAAATATGATTTTCATTGAAAAATCATTAGAATAAAATATATACATTTGTTTATAGGTTTTGAAACCATTTTTTTGGAAACTTTACATCAAATTAATAGTAAAAAATATATTCCTATTATTTATAGAAAAATCTATCAATATGACATTGAATACCATAATAAAATAAGAAGTATCCATACCTTTTTTTCCTCATATAATCAATTATTTAATCCTAAAAAATTGTGGAAAACTTTTTTCATGATTTCAATTATGCACTCTCTTTTACTATTACATTATTAGACCCCTATTTTATTTTCCTTAGAGTTATTGAGGGATTTTTTCTTTATTATTTTCAGTGAGGCTCCATCATAACCAATAATGGGTTTTTATTTAAAATGTTGACATTTAATGATCATTAATTCTCCTTTATTTTCTTTACATTTTTCATAATTTTATTTTATCTTTTTTTTCATATATTGAGGTATAATCATATAATAAATTTATGGAATTTTTAAAATATTCTTACACTAAAATTTTGTTTTACCACTCCCTTATTAACCATGATAATTACTCTTTGATTTTTGGATCCTATTGTTTATAATATCAATTTGACCATTCATGCCTCTTTTTAGAATATAATAATTATTAATTTCATCTTACAAATAATGGAAAGATCATATAGCATGTCAATTTGTTCCTACATCTGGGTGTTAATTCGAGCAAAAAAATCATTCAAGATCATTTTCTCATGTTTTAGTATTTGATTTTCCTAAATCAATTCTTCTATACGTATGGAAAATTATTATCTATTCAACATCAGGTTTTGAACTTCTTTGGAGACAAGGACCTTATTCATAGAACCAAATTTGAGTTTTTTATCTTTGAAAGTCATCTTCTATGATTCATTGGATTTTAAATCCTTATTCACCCTAATATCACTATCCACTTTAAACAAATGTTGTTTTTTTTAAATTTTAACTAAATATTTATACTTCTAACATGAAATCCATGTGAATTATTCTTATATCTTAATTTCGTGATTTATTCATGTTATATTAGGTTGATATCCTCTAATAAGTGAATAGATTCTAACTTTAGATTTATTGATATCTCATAATCATATATAGATCCAATATAATCTATAAAATTAGGCTCCTCACATAATATTATAATATAATAAAAGGAATAAAAATATTTGGAATCAAATTCATTCACACTTTTCTCTTAGGGCTACTTGAATCTTTTTCCCAAATATTAATGTCTCTATAAATATTTAAAATATATAAAGTCTATTTACATAATTTATTATCATTTATATTTTTTTTCCTTTTTCTATGTCACCATTAGGTTGTTTGGGAAATATATCAACAAATTAAAATATCACTCCGAGAATAAATTTGACCAATTTAGAGTAAAAAAATCCAATAAGATAAAATAATGATCTGATCCCAATTGTCAGATCCACAAGGGTTTTTAGTGAGAGATTTTAAGGGTGGGAGATGTATTAAAATTTTAAATATTATTCTAAATAAAAATACCTAATTATATAAATTCTCACATATCAACCAGAAAAACAACATGATTTTTCATTATGCGTGTTTAAAGCACCTACCAGTATGGGTGTTCTAGACTTCCCCATCTTACACAAGATTTATTATAGTTAAAACACCATATTATATTTCATAAATAATCCTAGATCTCTATTACGATACCATGTATTCCATTAGGAATATATATCCACCACTTTATCCATTTCAACTAGTTATAGAGACTACCCTATCCATTTCACGAAACACGGTCACCTCGACACTATTTTCATCAATATACGAGGGGATAAAAACCATGGATCCAAATAATAAACAAAACATTCACGCTATCCCTAAATAATACTCATTCAAAAATCCCTTTAATGGTATTAACTGTTGGATCGAATAGTAGATATAAATGTCTATTAGATGGAACAATACAAGAGGGGGGGGGTGAATTTTAGGTTTAAAAAACTTTGAGTTTTAGCAACAAAGAGATTAGTTTAAATGATCTTAAACTAATACAAATACAAATACCCATAATTGTATTGAATATAAAAAGTATGATGTATTGTAATACTAATGTAATGTAAAACAATTGTATTCAAGGTGAACACAATAATCAGAGTAAAACAAAAATGAATGATTCTACCTTAAAGCGTATAGAATCAATCAATACAAAAATGTAATAGAATGATTGTAATTGAAACAATTACAATTGAATATGTAAAGAAGAAAGGAAACAATACAAATCCCTTTCTAATACAAGTAACAGCGGAAATGTAAAAGTATTACAATTCTTTTAACCCAAAGAGAAAGGTTATCCTTTCACCTAGGATAAAAGGTCTGTCTCACCAACACCTTGGTGAGCCCTCGATAGGATGATCGGCACGTCTGTCTGCCTATCCCTGGCAGCCCTCGATACGATGATCGGCACGTCTGTCTGCCTATCCCCGGTAGCCCTCGATACGATGATCGGCACGTCTGTCTGCCTATCCCCGGCAGCCCTCGATTTTGTAGGTAATCGGCACCTCTGTCTTTCAATTACTTGAAAGCCCTTGATACGATGATCGGACGCACAAGGATGATGAGAGAAGTCACAGTGTCTCTCTCTAGAATCTTGGTAGTTCACAGAGTCTCTTCATTCGTTCTCTTCGTTCATCGTTGTTGTCTCAGCTTCAAATGACCTCCTATTTATAGGCCTCGGGTTCCAACAGTCATATTGCCTCCAATGGTCATATTGAAACAGAAAGCACGACATCGTTTTGATTAGTTTGTAACTAACTCAACGACATCGTTTTATTAGGACAAGAGATATAAAGAAATGAAAAACATGAGTACGATTCATATGCAGTGAGTGTTTTTGACTAAGTACCAAAACAAATAATGAACAACTGAATAGCAGAGTCAGTACGATACGATTGATAGAGTCAGTACGATACGATTGACAGAGTTAGTACGATACGATTGACAGAGTCAGTACGATACGATTGACAGAGTCAGTATGGTACGATTGACAGAGTCAGTATGGTACGATTAACATTGTACGATACGATAGACATGATAAAAGACAATTGTAATTTCTAAAATATGATAGAATGCATTTGTGATTTCCAAAACATGATATAGAAGTCAAAATAAGACTTTTGACTTAACAATCTCCCCCTTTTTGGAAAGCACAACACACAAAGTAAATGTAACAAGAAATACTTATCTCCCCCTGAGTTATTGAAAACTCTCTTGAATAAGAAGTTGAATACAACTAACTCCCCCTTAGGTATGAACTTTCCTAAGGATTTTATTCATAGATTTTCCTTAAGAGCATTGTAAAGCATTCTCCCCCTTTGTAAAACATTCTCCCCTTTGTAAAACATTCTCCCCTTTGTAAAACACCCCTTTGTGATTTACAAAAAGAAAGGAGTAATCTTGAATTGTCTGAAAGAGTTAGTAAAGCAATACAAGACAATGGATAAAAGAAAAGGATCATAAGAGTCATTACAAAACAAAGACAAGTTTCAAAAGAAAACAAATACAACAATCATTTGTTTTCTATTTCCTTCTCCTTCTTTATAAGCTCATGAAGAACAGATTTCATCTTCTTGATCTCCTTCTTGTCTTTAGAAATTGATTCTCCCTGAGTTTTGAGAATCTCTTGTTGGTCCGCAAAAATCTGATCTTGATTTCTGATAGTCTCCTTTTGGACTTTGATTACTTCTTCAAGTGTATCAATTCTGTTTTGAAAATTCTTGTTATCCTTGGACAACACAGAATTTTGATTCTTCAGCAAGACCATTTCATCCTTGAAAGATGAAACCTTCGAGAATTCAGATTGAAAAACATTCGTTATCTCTTGCAAATCTTTCACTGAAGGAACATCGGCTCTTTGAGAAGACAAAAGGTTCAACCTTTCAACTGTTTCTCTGTCAAGTTTTTTGAAAGCAATTGAAAGCTCATTTGATAACCTTCTTATATCTTAAATTGCTATCTCATGATCATTGATTGAGCTCTCTGTTTTATACGACCACTTGGTCATTTTATTGCATTCCTTATTATGAGCAACTGATCTTTCTGAAAGAACTTTCAAATCAGCTTCTACTGACAAAACCTTCTTCCTTAATTCTTTAACAGAGCCAAACTTCTTCTTTTTATTGTCAGTGATAAAATCAATCTTTCCTTCCAGCCTCGGGAAATAGGGAATAGTCTTCTCAACCCTTCTCAAAACATGAACAATGTAATCACTTTTCTTGAGAGAGATTGTATGCTCTGAATCAGTATCTTCATCATACGATGCTAGTTCATACGATCTGCTTGAGTCAACAACCGGCTGTTTCCCTTTTTCTTTTTCTTTGTGCTTTCTTTCTTCTTCCACTTTGTCACTAATGACAACAACTTTATTAGAATGAGAAGATTGAGCACCTTGATTTTCTTGAGATGACATTCTGTCCGGAGACCGTACTTGATCGGCATGAGGAGTTTGTTGAACACCTTCACTCATCTTTTGAACCGATTCCTCTCTACTCTTCTATGAACTTTGAAGAAATTCTAAAAGAAAGTCTCCTTATTCTTCTTCCACTTCCTCTATCTCTTCCATCACTTGTTTTTGTTTTCCTACCTCAGGGAGACTCTGTACGATGGGCTCTTGATGCACTTCTTCTGTTAGTTGGGCACTAGCATCCTCAACCGCTTTCAAGACTTTAGAGACATCAAAGTCCTGCGCCTTTCTTTTCAAAAGAACCTTCTTCTTCTTTTCAGCCTGAAGGGTTTCTTCTACCCTTATTCTTTCCGCAAAAACCTCAGCAGGGTCAAGACCGAACTTTGGATCACCTTCTTTTCTCTGTTCCTTATCCTTTCTCCATTTTGCTACAACTTCCTTAATGTACCTCGGCTTCTTCTTCGGCTTTGAACTGGTTTGCGGATCAGACTTTTGAGTAACACCGGTAGATTGAATGTCTTTGGCTGGCATCGGTGCCAATTGATTCTGAGCCAATTCAGCTTCTATATCTCTGACAAAAAGTTTTGAATTCGGATCAAAACAAACATTCAGATTTTTCATCGTACTCTTACTAATCCATGGTGGCCTCAAATCCATGGGTTTTCCTTTCAAAGGAATGTTACAAAACTTCATACTCTCAAGAATGAATTTTGTAAGGATAGCTGGATACATAATCATCTGGGACTTAATCCCTCATGTCTTGACATTCTTAATTGTTTCAAAAACATATCCCATGAGATTTACTTTTCTCATATTCACAAGATAGTCAAGCATAAAGATATCATAAACTTTCAAAGTTTATCTATCCCCTTTCCTTGGGATAAGAAAACCTTGCATCCATAAAGTTACAAAATGATTGTCCGGTGAAAGATGAGACACTTTTCTCTTTTCCTCATTAATAACAAACAAAGTCTTTTCAGCACTTTCTCTATTAAACGTACCAACTTCCTCTGGTAGTTTGTGCGATGGACAGAAAGAATCCCCTTCTATAGAAACATTTAGAAAATGTGCCGCTTGTTTCACAGACATAGACAATTTTCTATCGTACACAACAAAGTTTATATTCATGTCTTTGCCGAAAGAAACGGTTTTGTAAAACTGACAAACTTCATCAAAAAGAACCGGATCTTGAGAATCAGGCTTTTCAACACACAGATGTTCCCATCCTTGAAACAAAATGATCCTCCTGATTGTAGAATCGTACGTATCGAAAAAGTCCCGAGATACTAACCTTTCTCTGTTAAAGTCTTTCTCTATGAAAGTCTTTGAAGACATTTCGGCGGGAGTATTAGCAGAGGATTGAGACATAAAGGTTCTGCCGATGAGAAGATCGTATGATGATTTATAGCTGGTGGAGCAGAGCTTCGCCTCAATTCCTGAAAAACCAATGTGGGTTTGGGGAGGGGAGGGGGGTATTTATAGGCGATAAATAAGTGACCGTTGATCATATACGGTCGAAAAAGGGTGACCATTGATCTTCTACAGTCGAGATTAGAGAAAACCAGATCAATGGTTAGGATTAAAACAAAGAAAAAAAATTTAATGAAAAAGAAAAAAAAAACTTTCGGAGAATGTAAGGTAATTGTTGGTTTTGATATCAATCAAAAGAAAATATAATCGTAAGGAGAAAAAAAAATCAACATGCCGATGGAAAACAAAGTCATTACTATGAACTAACCATACGATAGAATTTTTTTTTGTTACCATGAACTGACAATACGATGGAAAACAATCTCGTTACCATGAACTGACAGTACGATGGAAAACAATCTCAATACCATCATCAGTCGATTCAATAGAAAAGAAAATCATTACCATCATCGGTCGATACAAAACTATTGATACGATGGAAAAGAAATTCAATACCATCATCGGTCGATTCAATACCAAGATTGATTGGTACGATGGAAAAGAATTTCAATACCATCATCGGTCGATTCAATACCAAGATTGATTGATACGATGGAAAATAATTTCAATACCATCATCGGTCGATTCAATACTATTGATTGATTGGTACGATGGAAAAGAAATTCAATACCATCATCAGTCGATTCAATACTATTGATTGATTGGTACGATGGAAAATAATTTCAATACCATCATCGGTCAATTCAATACCAAGATTGATTGATACGATGGAAAAGAATTTCAATACCATCATCGGTCGATTCAATACCAAGATTTATTGGTACGATGGAAAAGAATTTCAATACCATCATCGGTCGATACAAAACTATTGATACGATGGAAAAGAAATTCAATACCATAATCGGTCGATACGATGGAAAAGAATTTGATTACCATCATCGGTTGATACGATGGAAAAGAATTTGATTACCATCATCGGTCGATAATAAATGATACTATGAAACTATCAATACGATAAACAGAATGAAAAAAATGAATGAAACAATAAAACTGTCAATACGATAAACAGAAAAAGATACACATATTAAGAGAGTAAATAGTTAAAGATCATAAGATAAGAGAAAACATAAAGACATAGAAAGAAATGTCCTCCCCCTTTCTATGAGGAGTTTCTTACTATTAGGAGAGATGTAAAACAGGAAGTAGATATGAATGATTATTTTAATGTAATCATTCCTAGCTTCTGTTTTATATATTCAAATATATCGGAAGGTAAAGGTTTTGTAAAAATGTCAGCAAGTTGTTCTTGCGTTCCGATTAATTGTAAAATAATATCTCTTTTTTGTGTGTGATCCCTAAGAAAGTGATGCCTAACATCTATGTGTTTTGCACGAGATTGATGTGCTGGGTTTTTACTAAGATCTATGGAACTCGTATTATAACAAAGAATTTGAGTTTTGGAAAAACTCAAACCATAGTCAGTGAGTGTGTGCTGCATCCACAATACTTGAGCACAACAACTTCCAGCTGCTACATATTCAGCTTCAGCAGTGGAGAGTGCTACTGAGTGTTGTTTCTTGCAGGACCAAGAAACCAAAGAGTCTCCTAAGAAATGACAAGTTCCAGATGTACTTTTTCTATCCATTCTACAACCACCAAAGTCAGCATCTGAAATTTTTTTTAAAACAAAATCATTTCCAGAAGAGTAGAAAAGACCTAAATCCATAGTGTCTTTTAAATACCGAAAGATTCTCTTTACGGATTTTAAGTGAGACTCTTTTGGATTAGATTGATATCTTGCATATAAGCATACAGAAAACATCAAGTCGGGTCGACTAGCTGTCAAGTATAGCAAACTCCCTATCATACCTCTAAAATTTGTTTGATCTACTGGTTTCCCAGTTTCATCAAGATCAAGAGTATTTGAGGTGCCAATTGGGGTGCTAATACTTTTAGTTTTTTCAAATCCATACTTTTTGAGTAAGTATTTAATATACTTATGTTGAGATATATAAGTTCCTTCTGGTTTTTGAGAAATTTGAAAACCTAGAAAGAATGTTAACTCACCCATCATACTCATTTCAAACTTAGATTTCATTAATTTTGCAAAAGAATCAGTTAAAGATTTCTGAGTTGATCCAAATATGATGTCATCAACATAGATTTGGACAATCAAAACATTTTTGTTTTCCATTTTGATAAAAAGAGTTGGATCTGCTATTCCTTTTGTATAATTGTTTTGTAAAAGAAATCTTGTAAGTCTATCATACCATGCTCTAGGGGCTTGTTTAAGACCGTATAGAGCCTTGGTAAGTTTAAAAGCATGATCAGGATGTTTTGGGTCTTGAAAACCAGGAGGTTGTTCTACAAAAACTTCTTCTTGAACAAAACCATTTAGAAAAGCACATTTGACATCCATTTGAAATAGTTTGAAATTGAAATATGCTGCGAAGGCTAATAGAATACGAATAGATTCAAGTCTAGCTACAGGAGAATATGTTTCATCATAGTCTATTCCCTCTTGTTGATTATAGCCTTTAGCAACAAGTCTTACTTTATTTCTTACAATGATTCCATTTTCATCACACTTGTTTCTGAAAACCCATTTTACACCAATCACAGTTGTTTCTTTAGGTCTTTCAACTAAAGTCCAGACTTGATTCCATTCAAATTCATTTAGTTCATCTTGCATTGCTTTGATCCAATCATCATCACCTAAGGCCTCACTTGGACTTTTAGGTTCAAATTGGGAAAGAAAAGCAAGATGTTCTATTTCATTTCTTAAGGAATTTCTGGTCCTTACAGGTTGATTTATATCACCAATGATGTTATCAGTGGGATGATTCCTAAGAAACAATTGATTTGGGTTTTGTAAAACCTGTTCATCAACATATGGTAGAAAATCTTCTGTGGTAAATGTTTCAGGAATACTTTCTTGAACATTTTCCTTATCAGAATACTCTTCTAATAAAGGTTGATAAACATTTTTAGAAAACACATCCGAGGATGGAGGATTGGGTTGGTTGAAAACAAAAGGATCAGTTTCATCGAATTTTACATGTACTGTTTCCTCAACAGTACAAGTGTTTTTATTGAAAACTCTATAAGCCTTAGAGGTTGTAGAATAGCCTAGAAAGATTCATTCATTATATTTTGGTGCAAATTTGTGTAGATTATCTTTTGTATTCAGAATGAATACTTTGCATCCAAAAACTTTGAAGTATGAAACTTTAGGTTTTCGGCCAGTCCATAACTCATAAGGGGTTTTATTAAGAAATGGTTTAGTTAAAATACGATTTATAGTATAACAGGAAGTACTAACAGCTTCATCCCAAAAGTGCTTAGCAATTGAGTATTCACTCAACATGGTTCGAGTCATTTCCTGAAGAATACGATTTCTTCTTTCAACAACACCATTTTGCTGAGGAGTTCTTGGAGCTGAGAAATTGTGAGTAATACCTTTCTTACTACAAAAAGTTTCAAAATCTGAGTTTTGAAATTCACCACCATGATCACTATGAATAGTTATCAATGGTAGGTTTTTCTCATTTTTAACTTGGGCTCTAAAAGTTTTAAAATAGGAAAAGGCTTCAGATTTCTTTGTGAGAAAATAGACCCATGTAAATCTAGTAAAGTCATCAACTAAAACAAATGCATAGTATTTGCCTCCAATGCTTCCAGATTGTGAAGGACCAAATAGATCCATATGCACAAGCTGTAATGCATTAGAAGTTGAAACTTCATTAATCGATTTAAAGCTAGTTTTATGTTGCTTTCCAAATTGACAGGGATCACAGACTTTTGAAGAATCATATCTAAGATCCGGTAGCCCTTTTACAAGTCCTTTCTTTGAGAGTTTACTTAGGTTTCTCAAATTACAGTGTCCTAGTCTCCTATGCCATAGCCACGATTGGTCTTCTATTACACTTAAACAAGGTAAGTTTTGGTTCCTAAGGTCTTCTAAGTTAATAGTGTAAAAATTATCTTTCCTATAGGTAGATAGAATGAATTAATCCTTGGAATTGTGAACTAGACACTTATCATTTCTAAAATTCACAAGGTAACCTTCATCACATAATTGACTTATGCTGATGAGATTGTTCCTAAGACCTTTAACAAACAAAACATTTGAAATAAGAACTTTTCCAAGAAAAAAAATATTACCTATACCAACAATCTTTCCTTGAGCATTATCTCCGAAGGTAACTTTTCCACCTTTTGTTTTGATAACCTTTTCAAAAAGATCTTTGTTTCCAGTCATATGTCGAGAACAACCACTATCCATGTACCAAATGTTCTTATTGATACACTTCTCGTTTTCCTGAAAAAGAAACAATTAGATTTTCGGAATCCAAAATTGTTTGGATCCAGAAGGGTTAGATAAAAGAATTTTAGGAATCCACATTTGTTTTGAAAAATGAGATTTATGAAATCCTAAAGATTGAGTTTTGTTAAGAGAACAATCTCTTCTACAATGTCCACCACATTGACACTTAGAACAGAAAATGGTTTTTTGAGGAACAAAATAGTTATTGCTAAAAACAGGTTTGGAATAAGTATAACCAAGACCAGAATGATTTCTCAAAGGTCTAGTTTGAGAATAAATTCTATCAAAGTTTTCTTTTCCATGAGTAAAGTTTGAAAAACACTTTTTCAAAGATAAAATCTCTGACTTTAGTTTTAAAACCAAATTCTTATTTTCTAAAACATTTGAATTTGAACTAGAGTTAGGCTCTAAAATGTTTTTCTTTGAAATTACAGTTTCAAGATCCTTAGAAAGTTTATCCTTATCAGATTTAACTTTCTCAAGGGTTTTCAAAATACTTTCAAAATCAGAAGTTTTCACATCAAGATATTTAGAAAGATCTGATACTTCTTTAGTCAAAATAGAAATTCTAGAATTTTCCTTTTCAAATCTCTTTTTGAGTTTAGAATTTTCATTTTCAAGTAACTTAGCAAATCTAGAGACCTCTTCAAAAGAAGGTAATGTATCATCTTCTGATGATGAGGATTCATCATTTGAAGATTCATAATATCTATTATCAATACAATTTGCATTTAAAGAGACATTTGTAACAGCTTCAACATTATGTACCTTAGCCATGAGACAATGATCTTCAATTGGTAATCTGGCTAGAAGTCCAATATTTCTTTGTCCTGATGTCTCATAATCTGAAGAATCATCTGAGGAATCACAACCACTTGCACTCCACGTATCATTTGCTTTCAAGACTTTCTTTGTCTTATAAAACCTTTTATTGTTTCTTTCAGAGTGTTTCTCCTTTCTATCTTTCCTCTTCAGTAAAGGACAATCAGGCCTTATATGTCCTGCTTTCTTGCATTCATAACAGGTTACCTCTGAATCTTTCCTATCTTTCCTGTCTTTCTTTTTGAATCTATATTGAAAATCTTTCTTTCCCACAATTTTGTTCATCCTTCAAGCAATATTGGCTAACTCATTATCCGAAAGATTACAATCACTTGAATCAGATATAACAACTTTCTTGGATTTAGACCTTATAAGCCTTTCAGGTGTTTTAGCTTTAGATGCAAAAGCTACACTTCCATTCCCATTCTTCTACTTATTGAAATCAGCATCTCTCTTCATTCTTGTCTCATGCTGTAGTAGAGTTCCAAAAAGTTCATTAAGAGTAATCTGGGAAACTTTTCTATTTTCATCAATAGCTGTCCTTTTTGACTCCCATTCATTTGGAATAATATCTATAATCTTATCAACAATAGCTTCATCATCAAGACCTTTTTCTCCCATAGATTGTAAGCTGTTGAAAATTGTCATAAACCTTTGTTGCACTTTACATACTGGCTCTCCATAAGGAAAAACAAATCCATGATACTCTGCTTGAAGCATTGCTCTCCTTGTTTCTATAACCTTGGATGTACCAAAATGAGTAACTTCTAATTTCTTCCAAATACAGTTGGCTGCTTCACATGAAGATATCTGACTATATATATTCCTGGTCATAGAGCATAATAAGGTATTGCGTACCTTGTAATTCAGTTGATATTCTTGCTTCTCTTGGTTGGTGAAAATACTAACTTCTTTGTCAGGAATTTTGTAACCCCCAGTAAGCATAATAAAATTGTCTACACCAGTATTGATAACGAAAGTCTTCATACGATCTCTCCAATACTCATAATCATTCCCATCAAAGATTGGTGGTCTAGAAGGATTCAGATTATCTATTGACCCAATATTCATTCCTGCCATCTAATACAACAAAAACAACTTTTCCACTCCACACGTTAGTGTAGTAAGTATTCAAGATAGTAAAAAGAAGTAAATCTAGTAATACAAATCAGTGGAAAACCACCTTTGATACCAATTGTTGGATCGAATAGTAGATATAAATGTCTATTAGATGGAACAATACAAGAGGGGGGGGGGGTGAATTGTTGGTTTAAAAACCTTTGAGTTTTAGCAACAAAGAGATTAGTTTAAATGATCTTAAACTAATACAAATACAAATACCCACAATTGTATTGAATATAAAAATTATGATGTATTGTAATACTAATGTAATGTAAAACAATTGTATTCAAGGTGAACACAATAATCAGAGTAAAACAAAAATGAATGATTCTACCTTAAAGCGTATAGAATCAATCAATACAAAAATGTAATAGAATGATTGTAATTGAAACAATTACAATTGAATATGTAAAGAAGAAAGGAAACAATACAAATCCCTTTCTAATACAAGTAACAGTGGAAATGTAAAAGTATTACAATTCTTTTAAGCCAAAGAGAAGGGTTATCCTTTCACCTAGGATAAAAGGTCTGTCTCACCAACACCTTGGTGAGCCCTCGATACGATGATCGGCACGTCTGTCTGCCTATCCCTGGCAGCCCTCGATACGATGATCGGCACGTCTGTCTGCCTATCCCCGGTAGCCCTCGATACGATGATCGGCACGTCTGTCTTCCTATCCCCGACAGCCCTCGATTTTGTAGGTAATAGGCACCTCTGTCTTTCAATTACTTGAAATCCCTCGATACGATGATCGGACGCACAAGGCAGATGAGAGAAGTCACAGTGTCTCTCTCTAGAATCTTGGTAGTTCACAGAGTCTCTTCATTCGTTCTCTTCGTTCATCGTTGTTGTCTCAGCTTCAAATGACCTCCTATTTATAGGCCTCAGGTTCCAACGGTCATTTTGCCTCCAACGGTCATATTGAAACAGAAAGCACGACATCGTTTTGATTAGTTTGTAACTAACTCAACGACATCGTTTTGTTAGGACAAGAGATATAAAGAAATGAATAACATGAGTACGATTCATATGCAGTGAGTGTTTTTGACTAAGTACCAAAACAAATAATGAACAACTAAATAGCAGAGTCAGTACGATACGATTGAAAGAGTAAGTACGATACGATTGACAGAGTTAGTACGATACGATTGACAGAGTCAGTACGATACGATTGACAGAGTCAGTATGGTACGATTGACAGAGTCAGTATGGTACGATTAACATTGTACGATACGATAGACATGATAAAATACAATTGTAATTTCTAAAATATGATAGAATGCATTTGTGATTTCCAAAACATGATATAGAAGTAAAAAAGAAGACTTTTGACTTAACATTAACACTTTTCAATTTTTAATATATCTCTTTCATTGTAACTTTACTTATAAATTGATAGTATTCTTTAAACAATGGAATATTTTTTTAAAAATATAACTCTTCAGATGGAAAATGAAAATATTTACCATTACATTAAAAATGATAACACCATATTGTATTTATTCCAGCTTCATCATCATAACACCAAATCTGGAATCATGTACTATATAATTAATGATTAACAACTTTCAATGTGGTTGACAAAAAATGCATCACCAAGCATATAAAACGTTATCAATTATAAATTGTATACTAACAAACATAATCCTTCAAGTGTTTTATTGAAACACAAATCATATATTTAATATAAATATTGATCCTTGTAAGGTTTCTCATGATAGTTATACTTAGGAATTTAGTTTCTCATTATGTGATTAAATTGTGCCTTAGCCTCTTAGGATATCTTTGTTCTTCATAGAACTAAGTCTTATCTCTTGTAAAAAGGTTGGACTTTTGATTTCAATACTTCTTCCAAACCTAAAGGATTATGGACTAGGTCATCAGTCTAGTGATGAATTATGAAAAAAAGAAAAATCTAGTAAGATATGGATTCATTCAATCACTTATAGTAATCTATTAAAACACATCACCCAAAACACACATTGAAACCAAAAAAGATTACTCAAAAACACCAGTCATAGGGTGTGAAAAACAAATTATTTAGTAGGATAAATATCATTTTGTGGAAACTTATTATTATTTTTAGAAAGGGGTTATAAATAACTATTTATCACTTTTAATTATAAAATATGTGTTTTGGTTTTTTAAAATAAAGATAAAGAAATTAAACAGATTTCAAACAATATAATGAAAAGTAATTGGGCCAGGGTTGGTTATCCACCTGAAATGATATCATAAACTTAAATAATTTTCATCTTCATTAAATTAAATAGATAATGTAAGGTTCTTAAATCATTTTAACTTCCATCCTTTTTTGAGTGAAATGGTGAGAATAAACTAAAAAAAATCACTTCCCAATCTACTCACCTTCATTGTGTGAAATGTGTTGCAATGACCCACTATTAGTGTAATTAAGATGCAATCATGTTTTGTGTTTCCTGATCCACATAAGAGTATTATAATACCCTTCTCACATGATCTAAAAATAACCAATCTATTCACCACTCAATATTTTCTATTCCATCATATATGGATTGATATGAGTAGATAAAGATTAATGGTCCTTAACTAAGGAAGAAGATAATAATAATAAAAAAATCAAGCTTAATCACATTCAATATCATATACTATCACTGAATAGTGAAACCAATTAACAAAAAAATGATGTTTATTTACTGAAATTCTAAATCTTAAGAATTATAGATGGACTTTCTTCCCTTCTTAGTCACAAAAATATTTACCCCTCAATGAGAAGGGTAACTGAGATGAAGGGATAAAGATAATAAATTAAAAATGAATGAAAAATAGAACATAAAATAATGAAATAAAGAAAACTATAGCTGACAAAATTATGGTTCAAGTAAAACACCCATATCCTTTGACCTAATTTTCTTTTTTAAGATACCCATTTCATTTATTATTTAACCTCATCCAAACCTTCAAAGTCCGCACTCATTTGATCATTATAATATTTCATTCTTATTCCGAATTATCTCTTCATCATGATTTGGTATTCTGTAAAACCCACTACTTACCAATTTTCTCTTGATCTAAATATCATGAACATTATAATCTATATGGATTCCTTTAGTTGGTTACATGAATACTGATATTGTGGAATCATGATTTGGTTTGAAGAACTGATGATCTTTACAAACTTCCCTTGGTAAACCCTTATTTAAATTATTTATATAATGGAATTATGTTTACTCATATGAAATTGATGGTTACACATGCTTATACTCATGTATACACATCTAGATAATCATGCTTACACAGATGAAATTCATACTTACAGAACAAAGGATGATGTTTACATAACAAGTTCCACCATTCTTATAGTGACTAGATGATGCTTAAGAATTTCTAAAATGATGCTTATGGAGTATTATATGGTTATTATAGTGTCAATTACTTTTATATTTATTAAATATTTGTTAGGAGATGAATTCATGACAATCCTTAAAGCATCCCCACATTCTTTAACAACTTTCTTATCAAGCACGACATCTAATTTCACACTTCGTTCTCGAATACTTCACAACAATAAGATTAATAATAATCAATTGTAATCCATTTATATTATTCTAAAAACCAAATATTTAAATAAAATTATGAATTTGGAAATTCTTAATAATATTAAAAAAATAAAATGGTTTAACACTATTATTAAAAAACCCATTAGAACTCAATAAATAAATAAATACAGGGGAATAAAATGAATTGAACATTAGAAAAATATTATGAATTTATATACTAGGTCAATTATCCCACAAAATACTACAAAACTGAGTTTATCCAGTACTAGGGATTTAACAAAACTAGCTAAAAGCACTTTTAAAGACACCCTTTGTCAGCGTTAAGAAAAGAACTATTAAAGGGGTCCTTTAATAATGTTTTTTAGCATTGTTAACGGGGGATCTTTAGCAGTGCTAAAAAAATGATTTTAAAAGGGGACCTTTATCTGCACTTGTAAAAAAACATTGAAAAATGGTGGGCCTTTATTAGTGCTAGAACAAAAGTGCCTATAAAGGGTGGACCTTTATCACTGCTAGAAAAAAGCACTGATAAAGGCCCACCCTTTATCAGTGCTTTTTTTCTTGCACTGATAAAGGGTATATTTCATAAAAACATTATATTTCATTAAAAATAATATATAAATATATAAATATATTTATATCAATATAAATATAATATATTTTTTAAATTTGTTTTAGATAGGGCTAAACAGACATTTACAAGTAATATGTTTTATATTTAGTGAAAATATTCAATAAAATAATTAAAAAATACTACTAATTAATAATTTGAATATTATTATTTAGTAATTGTCATTTGATAATTGTTGGATGACATAAAAATTAAATAAATTAATGAACGAGGTAAGATAAGTTGAAAAAATGAATTTATCTTCAAAATACCATAACTTTTGATCTGGGTGTCCATTTGGGCTCTACCACATATCAAATAGAATATTGCAATGATTTTTATGCAATAGTGACCAAGGGAAGCCCTCTGTCAGTTTTTTCAAGGCCAAAAGTCCCATAAGACCTCTACAATTGAGTTTTTAGTTTGGTATCCCAATTTTTTAACAATTGATGTAATCTCAGCCTCATTTAAGGGGATCTTATTGTTTTTTTAGTGGGGAATGAATTTATTCCCAGATATTGCACTCATATTGATATTATGGTTTTGAAGTTTTATAAATTTTCACACTTTAGTTTTATTTATAAATAAAAAATGCATATTTTCTTATATTTACTTATAATAAACCACTTGTATAAATACATATATCAAAATATTTACATAGAAATGTATTTTTAAATATATAAAATAAATATTTATTATCCATTTTATTTGAAGTAAAAAATCATCCATTTTATTTACCTTGTAAAAATGCACTAATATGTATATATATACCTATATAATTAATGTTTATACATAAACATGTATGTTTCAATAAAAAAATTATATATTTATATGTATATTCTAATATACGTAAATAAATACATACTATAAAAATGTTTTTAAATATATATCTAACAATTTTTAAATTTAAAAAAAATATATATATATATAATGATTATATATACATATATATGTTTATTAATAAATGGATACATATTTATATTATATTCTAGTATATGTAAATGAATATAATATATAATATATTTAAATAAATATAAGTGTATATATATCACACACACACAAAAATATATTTTTTAAATGTATTTAAAAATAATTATATAAATATAAGAATAAAAAAAATATATAAACATATATAAATAAACATAAATATCATTAAAGAGATAAAAAAACATGATGCAGTGGTAAAGGCATTTTATCTTCAAAGGATAGATGCATGGTTCAAATCGAGGCATGTTGAGAAGGCTAGAAATTCGTAAAGCACTGTTAAAGGGGTAGTGGGATGAAAAGAATTGATAAAGGTTGTGGGGGGGAGCGCTCTTAAAGAGGTATTAGAAGCGATGATAAAGGCATCCGACTCATAGATGTATGAAAAAAATATAATTTCACCCTCTTTAAGAGTGCTAAAAAAGTGTTGTAAAAGGGGTTATTTAACAATGCTAAAAAAAGAACTATTAAAGGGGGCCTTTATCAATGATTTTTATCACTATTAAAGGAAACCCATAATAGAAATTTTTTGGAGCACTATTAAATATCGTCCCTTAAAATCACTTTTGTAGACAGTGCTTTATAATCACTTTTAAAGACACTTTACTTGCGCTATTAAAACCCAGTTTTATAGTGGTGACACTTAATCCTTGGAATCTTCGACAAGTGATCTTTAAAAATATTACAGAATAAAGATTCAAACAATATCAAATGTGTTTTCCCTTTTTCAACACCATGGTTATCAATCTTATCATTTATACTTAATCTTATTAGTTAACACTTCTTTATTAAATGTATTAAATTCTTTTCTATTTATTTTGTTCTCTCATTTTCACTTACACCTACCTTCCTATAATTATTTAACATAATACTAAAGTGTGAATTTAGAGATAAGTTTTTCCTCATTCCATGTTTATAAAAGGGTCACCATAGTATTTATGAATTTATTCACCTCCACCCTATTATTCATGTATTTTTTTATATTATGATGTATTTTTTGGGCTGTTTTGTGGCTAAGGGATGGTTGGTTATATTATAAAAATTTCAGGGCAAATTTTAATTTTTGGATTTATGTTGAAACATAGCGATTGATTTTCAATTTCCTTCAATAATTACATATAACTTATCTCACTCTTCTATTGGCTCAACTTTTCCTCTTTTAGTTGTGATACTATATATTACACCATTAACGTTTTAGTTGAAGAATTATCTGTACAATTTATTTCCTTTAGTTGGTTTTAATTAATTTTTTCTCTACTCTTGTTGGTAGAGATAGGATTTAGATTTCTTAGTTCATATGTGATCATAATTTTCTTATATTAATATATATTTTCCATTATATTGATGTTTAAATAGGGCCTTTATCTATGAATATTTATCAATTATTTTAAATATCACTTGCTGGACAACCTAATTGTCTTTAGTCATAATAGATTTAGTTTCCATTAAACATAAATTTCCCCCCAGACCCATTTTTTATTTTCTTAGGTAGTCCAAATTAGATAATTTCAACATTAATTATATTTCTTCCCTCTTCCCCAATTTATATAATTGTTTCATCTTGAATTCATATCTATAATTTTATTGTGAAACATAATTTTTGAGGGAAACATATGTATATCTTGATTAAAAAAATGGTATAATTTCATAATAAGATTTGTAAAAAATATTTTTTCATCCTCAAATATTCCAAAAATTGAATTTATTTACCAAGAAATAATACAATTGATGAAATACTTCCTCAGTTTAACATAATAATATTATTCAAAAAAACTTATTCCATCTCACCTTTTTCCATCCTCCACACTTGAATTCAACCTAGATCATGCATTAACATCTAAATTAAGTAGATAGTGATTTTTTTATTGTGATGTGGATTATTATTAAGGATATTCATGGATTATACAGGATAAAAGGTTTAAATTTCAACGTAGTCTTTAAAATATAGTTTATTATAAAATGGTATTTTAAAATCAAAGGAAGACCACAATCATTTATAGAACAATGTTCTCATTACTCCGTGGTTTTTAATATTATGTTCTGGTAATTAAATAATGTCTTAGTTATCTCAAGAAAAAAGTAATTTTATGAAAATTTCAATATAGGTTTGGAATCCTCTCAGGTATGTGATTAAAATATAGGAAAACATGTCATGTCATTAGATTAAATAATTAATGGGCTTTTCATGAATTACCATCAATTTGAATTTGGGAGACATATTATTCCAGAATGCATCTGAGTTGAGTATATTGGTAAAATATGTTACAAATCATTAGAATGGGTTTAAAATTTTAAAGGGTCTTAAAATTGTTATTAATAAGTTTCAAGGAATGATAAATTAAAAAAACACACTAAAATTTTTATTAAGATAGAAAAATTATTAAAGGAGATAAAAAACTTGAAAAATAGTAAAATATAAAGATTCCATCTACCCCATATAAATTATATATTTTCTTCAATGTATTATAACATATTTATCATATAAAATAGACTTTAATGGAATTAAAACAATCAATCAAGTGTTCAAGAAAGATATAAGCTGATGGGTCTCCTTGATAGATAGGTTCGATGAGTGTGAGATCCTCCTCCAGTGATTTGGGAAGATTTATGTGGAATGTCTTCAACATATTCCCATGAATAGAAGTGGGTTTTCCTATCCTTATTTAGCAACTTGAATATCCCCAAAATGTTATACATGAGGGACTAAAAATGGAGCTTCCCACCTCGAATAAAGTTTACATATTAATAGATCAAGTCTTGAGTTTTATAATTACATTTGGTCCCCTGGATGGATGTTTTTTTATTTAATTATCTTATTATGGTTCACTCTAGTTCATTCTTTGTAAAATTGTGATATCAAAAAAGATTATATTTTTTATTTATTCCCAGTATTATAATTGTGTTTTATTCTCTTTTCTAGCTCATTCTATATCCAGATTCATCCCCATTACTGCACAATAGGCCTTGTGCTCTAATTCCATAGATTGGGGATAAATTTTCCCATAAATTACCCCACAATGACTCATTCTGATGGCTATTTTTAAGAAATCAAATAGGCTCATAAGGTGTCTTCAAACCTTTGTCTCTAGTATTTTATATTTATCTTGATAGTTCTCTCTCGGATCCCCTTGATTTCTCTATTTGAAACTTCATCTTGCCCATTTTTTATTGATGGTAGTGTGTGGATAACTTATGGTTCACCCCATACTTCCTCATAAAAGATTCCATGATATTATTTAAAAAGTGACTCCCTTAATTATCGATGATGGTAATTATAACTCTAAACCAAATAAATATTTTATTTTAAACAAAATCACAAAAAACATTATCATAATATGTTTTGGTGACCTTTTTTACACCCATTTTGGGGAATAATGAACCGATAACAAGTTTCCGGAGCTACTAAATTAATTGAGAAAGGGTCCCATGGTGTTTATTCACTAGACTTCAATAACTCACAAAAGATTATGGGTCTTTGGGGGATTTATTTTCTTTTAGATATGTTATAAGTAAATTGACACTACTCGCACTTTTTTCAAAATTCATACACATCCTTAAACAAAGTAATCCAATAAATTCTTGATTCTAAAAATTTTCTATTAGTTATTTGAGGTAAAAATTAGCATACATATGATAGAATATAGAAGAATTAAATGGCTGATTGTATCTCACCCTCAAAAAAAAATCTTCTTATCATTTGATAATTATATATTTTTCATAGATATAAATCCTCCAAAATGTAAAATTTTTATTTAGATTTAAGATTAATATTTTCATGGGGGTTTATATTAGATGGTACTTAAGAAGTTAACAAAAAAACTGACCATTTTATCATACCAAGACATTTATACTTCAATCAAATACAATTTATTCCTTAGAATAATGTAATCCACTTGTTCTTGATCTGACACTTCTGTAGTCTTGAGTAGCTGAGTCAGGTGATTGGATTCCTGGATCTTGAAGGACCACAGAGTACCATGAGAGGGTAGGGGTGAATTAGAGAGTAAATTTTTTCTTTTAAAGTGATGGATCTTGTTCTCAAAATGGTAGTAACATGTTAAAACTATCTATTGGAATAGTGTAGTAATAAAAACATTCACACACAAAGAGAAAACAAAACAATTTTACTTCGTTCACCACCAAGGGCTAGTCCAAGGAGAATACACCAACAGTGTGTTGGTGATACCTAAATATACTAATAATAATTTTTTTTTGGAATAAAAGAGTTCATACATAGTCACTCTGTTCCAGAAACAATTCCTTTACAAGATTTTAGGGATAAGACACTACATCCCTCAAAACACTTTCATTGACTCCCCCTAGATCACTACTTTAAGAGAAGGCTAAATCAATTTATCAACTTGAAGGTTACTTTAATGGATTAGAATTAAATAATTTGTCCCTATCTAGAAAGAGACTCTTCTTGCACCATACACCCAAGTTAATGCACTCTAAAATCATTATTCACAGAAATATAATATTCAAAACTGCCTTTTTCAATCTCCTTCACGAAGCTCACTTCCTTCGCCAAGCAACCTGACTTCGCGTAACAAATTACCTTCATGAAGATAAATATGTCAATATGGAAAACCCTATCATTGTGAAACACACATTAATTAGACATGTTGGTTAGAGTAGGACACTCAAGAGTGGGGTGGGGTGAATTGAGTTCCTATAAAAATTTCTATTAGAAAGTTTATTTATAAGATTCCCCCAATTTAAAATAACACTGGCCAGATAAAAAAGCTAGTAAAATTATAATAGCTTGGATTTTCAAATAGTCTCTTAGAATATTGATTAATTATCCTTTATATAAATATGATATATTGGTACAACTTTTTAAACTACTCTAATAAGGAAAAATAATTATAACTATTATCCAAGAATAACTATCAAAGTAAAATTTAGTTTTTCAAAATATGAGTTTAAATAGAGAAATAATAAACTTAAAAAAATAGCGGATATAAAACAAGAGGTTCAGTCTCAAGAAGTGACTTAGTACTCTCCATTTGGTGGTCTCCTACCACCAAGAAATCTATAAAGATATAGATTTTCATCAACACCCTGGATTGGGGTAAACAACAGTACAATAGAATATCCATATCACAATACCTCTATCATAGTTCTATGTGGGAATAAAAAAACCAGGTCAAATAGTACCTCTTATACCATTATTCATGAAATAAATACGTGTAAAAGATAGGTGTTTGAGGATATATAGTATCCTTCAGTTCACTACAGGAGATAGTGTGTGTTTTTCAAATAGATACACACATTTCTCATAAATTTAATAAATGGTATACTACAAATAAATAAGGATTAGATAAAGTTTAGAAGGATCTGTGCGTTATTCAATTCAGCTATGGACTCTTTGGAAGTATCTTATATGAAGATTGAGTTCACTTCTAGAAATAGACACTAAAACAGAGTTTCGTGAAGCATTGTGTTCTGTCCTCCTAGAAGACGATATGTTCTTCTACTTCAGTTTTATTGGATGCTGTAGAGATGATGTAACATTGATGAACAAAAGTTCTCTAGTTCACAAAAATCCAGAATGGAGAGTTCCCCATGTTTTCGTCCTTTCTGTATATTTCTCATATAGGTCTGCTTCCATGTGAATTCGTATCTTCTTGTGTATGTGTCTACACATCCATCTCTCTTTAATGCACTCTACTTTGTGTATATATATATATATATCTCTTCTTGCAGCCCAAAAATATTCACATTTTAAGGTAGATGATGTACCTCATACTTTTCACATCCTCATTTAATATATCTACAAAAAGGTATTAAATTAATCAATCTCTTTAAAATACTCATAATATGATAGTTAGAAGTAATTTTAAATAAAAGAAATTTTAAATAGTATATCGGCGTGTCCTCTATTGGTATATCCTTCTATCAATGACTCATTCCATTAGTATGTCATTTTGTCGGTCTTCCCATGTGTCAATGACTCATTTTAATGGTCGATGAGTTGTTGAATTGTTAGAACCATGCATCAATGGCTCATTTGAACTAACGGCGAGTCCTTGTATCGGTAACACCATGCATCAGTGACTCATTTGAACTCAGAGTGAGCCATTTGATCGGTATCACCATGCATTGGTGACTCATTTTAACTGACGGTGTGTCCTTGCATCAGTAGTTCATTTGCATTGGTAGGTCATCTGGATTGGTAGGTCATCTGCATTGGTGACTCAGTTGAACTATTGGTATCTCATCTCTTCTGTCAGTGTCAGTCGGTCAAACTTAGAAAATATTTTTGTTTGGACTAGATTACAACATAAATATTAATAGAATGTGTTAAATGTATATGTGATCATAAATAACCATAATTATACATATTTAATGTTAAAAAACATGATTGAAATGATCAGGCTTAATTAATATGTTTTGACATGATTTGTGATTATTAAAACCATTTATACTAGAGAGGGTGGCCAATAGTCTCCTATGGGCCAACAATATCCCTTTTTTTTATGATCACAAATCCAGGCATTATTCAATGTAATCATTTGATATGGAATATAATCATTCTACTTATTATATCATATTATTGATGAAGTTTCTCAATATGTATATATGGTTTAGAGTTAAAATAAATAGTAATGGTATTAAAGAAAATTACATAAGAGTAATATCAAAAGTAATGAAAATAAGGATAATGACAAACTGTTCTCCCCCTTTTGAGATTTTCAAAAAGTGGAAGGAGAGAAAAAAACTATTCTCCCCCTTTGGATTATAAGCAAGATGGAAACAAATAGCAAAGAAATAAAAAGTATCATAGAATAAGATATAGAAGATAAATAGATAAAATACAAGAACATGAATTTCCATTAGTCAATAAAGTACAATGTGTTAAAAATATTCAAGAAAAGATAACAAAATTAAACCAAATATCCATATTAGATAATGATCCATACTACAGCTTAGGATTAATATGGTCCTTCCCTTTCTCAGAGGGATCAATAGAGGGTCAAATAGATGGTGGCTGAGAAGCTAGAGGGTCTGAAGAAATTTTCAAAGGAGGTAGGATCAATCCTTCTGGAACATTAGGTACAAGGATGGGTTTGTGCTGGGACAACATAAGATTTTGAATATTCTATTGAATCATTTGTTGAATAAGAGTCAAATACTAAGAAACTAACATCTGAGGAGGTGGCACTGATCCAGAAGGTCCAAGAAGAGTAACAGAAGGCATTAAAATTGCTTCACTTTGTACATGAAGGTATTGATTCAACAACTTAATGAAATTATCAATGATCTCACCTCCATACTTTATTTTTTTTCTCAAAGTCATATTTATTCTCCATAAATTTATCCAATAGAGGGGTGAAGTCCTTCAACTTTTGAACTTGATCATTGAAAGCTCATGTCACTTGACACAAAGATAGGTTCTCTGTCAAATACTTAAATAGACTGGTCAACTGATGCTTGGTAATGATATTCTTGAAATATTAGTCTACCTTTTCTATGATATGATAATCTATAGTCTCATCACTTTTGTAATAGAGTCTGGCCATATCATGAAATTGGTTACTGTTTTCTCAATATTTTCAAGGTTAACCAAACCAGAAGCCTCAAATAAAGCTTAAAGATCCTCCATAACAATAGTTTTGAATGCCTCAATGTCTAGAGTCTGAGAGGTCTGACTAGAGGTAGAAGGAATATCAGTAGGAACTAAAGTATGAGACTTCAAAGCCTTAATAAGAGTCTCCACACAACCTTTATTGTAACGCCCCGACCCCAGCTACCCAGAGTCGGTGCATTAATTACATAACATTGGCATGATCACAAGAAAGATCAAATCTCGAAAGACCGATTGGTTTAGTAGCCTTGGAAACACTAGATATATTCATAAGTTTTACATTACATCATTAAACGAAAAACTACTACAACAACATATTGTCTCCATAATCCACACTCATATCCCCACATAATATCCCTGCAGGTCATTCATAACTTACTTCTTCACTTCTTGGGAAAAATAAAACATAGAAAAGGGGTGAGCTCAAATGCCCAGTAAGGATAACAATATAGCGGAAACTTTCATAAATAAGAATAAACTTTTAAGGCAATGTATAACTAAAACAAAAGCCTTTCAAACATGAACTTTCAACATGGTATGGCATAAATAAAATTAAATAATGCCATTTACTTATTCACATGGATATTCTACTAATGGAATAATCACATGCAAAAATCAATAACCACTTTCATAATGTTGGAATGCATAATGCCAGACTATCATAACCACATAGCCAAGGCCTCGTGCCAAGACTACAAATAAGATTTTGTCAAGGCCTTGTGCCAAGACACTAGTTTGTCTCATGAGACCTACCGATGCATCGAGGAGCTATAGCGGGCTCCACCCGTCACTTATTAAGTCCAATGCATTCCCATATGAAAAGGTTTAAACATAACATAAACATTCGTATTAAAACTAGCATACGAAATGTCAATAATTTCACCATAAACTATGAATGGTATAAAAAATAGCACATCCATAGTCAAACATATCACAAAACCTTCAATAGTAAATCAACTTCAAATAATCTTAAAATCCATCAAAGGATGTTGACATAGATGAAATCAAAATTCTTTTTAAATAAATATCTCCTTTTATTTTGAATTCATTTAAGATCCATATAAAATAAAACATTTTCTTTGAAAATATTCTTATAAGCTTGTAAGTAAAGCTTTGAAGATTTTATAACGGCGTAAAATAACCGCACCCGCCGTATAAGTTAAAAAAAACATTCTTACCTCAATTCTGTCGAAAAGGTTAAAAAGGACATTGTTTTGAAAACGATGGAAATATTCCTTTATAAGCCTCTTATAAAAAAGTCAAACAAGGGTATAAATGACTTTAACCCATATTCTTGTAAATAGTAAATTTTTTTTTGAAATACATTTTTAAGAAAACATGGATGTGGATGATAAAGATATCCCAGTAGATTATTACGTATAAACAACCTCGGATAATGAAGAGATTGTGAAATAACCCTTACCTTGTACTTTTCCTTGGTTGGGGTAGGTTAACCTCCTGTATAATGGTGAAATAATTGTTATTAAATTATACAAGAATCATATACATTAATATGATATCATATATGATCTTTTAACATTGCTTTATTAATAATATCTTAGTATTATCGTCGTTTCGGGTGATAATCGATTCGTTCTTCTTAAATGTTTGGTTACGTAAGACATGTTTGTAATGGATAGATTATATCTTATTCATAATCAGAATGATATTAACATTATTTTTAACCCCAAAATGAGAATAAGACTTGAATGGATATCATGGAGAATGAATCTTATCGCGTTCGTGGAGACGGTAGTCCGTACGTACGCACGAACGCTACTTCCATTTAATTTTTATTTTAAAAGAATCGAATCCAAATGATACATAGGTATATTACTATTCCAGTATAATATAATATTTTATATATGTTACTTATGTTCATTAACACCATCCTTTATACGTTCCATGTGTGGTATGAACGAGTCATATCATTTTAAGGGGGCGGTAGTCCGCACTTCCTCAAATGAAATTATCGTATGTATATACAACATGAAACGAATAATGGTATGAAATAAAATGGAATTACAGAAGATTATATATAAAATATATATCATTAATATCATATTTAATTTCAGTGCCATCATAATGGCCACCATGAGAGGTGGTAAGATGTATTTGAACAATCATCGTTTCGTGAGGCGTTAGTTTTCCATCCACAGAAACATTATGTTCATCATCCATTAGATGGAGTTGTGTGTATGTGTAGTTGGAATACTTCTTATAACAACATCCTAGTATATTGAGGATACTGGTGTTGTTACAAAATAATGGAAATAAAAAGATTTTGGGGGTTGGAGAAGCAAAATAAATGAAAATAATTTAAGAGAAATCGTTACCTTTAATTTAGGTAACTCACTTTGGTTGGAACCAAAGGACTTCTTGAAATGATTTCTGCCTAAGGGGAAGCTTCAAGGAGGAGGAGAAGGATGTGGGGAGCTTATTTGGGAAGAGTTTGGACGAGCCAAGTGGCTTGAGAGGTGTGAGTAAATGAGAAGGAGGAGTGCCCTTTTATAAGAGGGGTGAGGGGCACCTTTGGAAAAGCTAGAAATATTAATTTATAATAAATTCATATTCGGTTTCTAATGGCTCCAAAGTTGACTATTCAAAGGTTAAGGTGGGGATAGGTCGAAAACCACTCAACCAATAGAATTTAGACAGGTTTGGGTACTTATATTAACCCTATCTTTATGTATTAACTCTAAGTTAATTAGTTTCACTTTTACAATGTCTCTTTGTATTTTTATATAATATGGTTAATAAACTTACTATATACATACAAGCGACCCCCAAGTGGTCCATTAATGATTAACCTATCATAATATAAGTCTCTTGGCCGAACCTTAGATTTTTAGGAATTTAATATCAATTAATAATATAATATTTGTTTTAAGAACTCTTTTATGTCAATTTTGACACTATTCAATAGTTGATTTTTGTGAAACTCATAACAGATTGATTACTTCGAACAAAGTCAATTAAATCAATCCTAATATATCATATTATCCTAGAAAATTATTTTAATTCATTAAAAGTTTCATATTATATTTATTTGGATATTTATAATATCAATTATGTTAATTTTTTTTACTATTTTAGTAATTACTGCATCATCATTGGGTCATAAATAAAATAAATTATTTAATGTCTAAAAATTATAAATAAAATATCATTATGTAGGAAATCTTTTTATCTTTCTAATGAATATTTATAATCGAAAATCCAACATGTATAACCCTATGTAAAAATTGTTGTTCTAAAAGATATATGCTTGTGTCATTTTTGTATTCATTTTGACTTAATTAAAATAAAGTGTCATTATCACTTACAAGTGGATCCATGGGGTCCCAAAATAGACCCAAAGATGCCCATGGTCGACTATGTATCAACCAATAGGGTTAAGACACGTTTTAGGGTAATTTAGTATTATTATAATATTATTTTTTTAACCCTTATTTACCGGATTTACCCTTAACCATGGTAAATAAAATATTTACCGCAGTAATTATTCAAAATGTCTAAAAATAAAAGTTACCTATTTACACAATTTGAACATCCTGATTCCAAATATGGAATCCATTTTTCTAAATTCAAAACCCAGAAGTGGCAGAAATTAATTTAAAATTAATTCCCGCTGTCAAAACAAAAAGCGTGTTTTTAAGAGATAATAACTACCAAAAGATTGACACTTGTTTATGTTCGGTTTAATTGTAAAATTATGTCCAATGACCAACATTATATTAAATGGTAAAAATATATTCTAAATATACTTTAAAACCACTCAAATTCATAATTTATCACTATTAATTATTTTGATTAAAAAAGTTGTTTTTAATTAAAATTTAGTAATTTTCACTATTCATCAAAATATGAAAGTTATCCGAAATGTACCAAAATTTCACCTTAGGCTAAATTCGATATTCCGAATCCAAAAATGAAGTCCATTTTCAAATATAAAATATATATAATTTCAAAAAGTAGGTATTACTATTCATAAAGGCTAGTTTGATCGGTTGTGGTGTGTGTTAAAACTCGACGTTGCGTACAACACACGCTACTGTTTTATTCAAATGAAAGCGTACCGTGGAAGCTTGAGATGTTTCATTTTAAATTTTTTTGATGTCTCCATTTAGTCAAAAAGTTTAAAATATTGTATTTAAAAATGTTTCACTATCAAAAGTTGATAAAAGTGCAATACTGAAAATGAATCTGTTCTTGCATTATGACTAAGAAACTCATAATATGGATTCTAAAATTATAAGGATTATATAAAGTTAAAAATGTAGTTAATGCTATTCATGACCTCTTTTAATGCCTTTTTTTTGGTAAGTCATGGTGCAATTGAACTCGGTGTTGCTTGTAGTGCAAGTTATTGAATTATTTTGAAGAAATAACACACTATGAAATCTTGGTGTGTTACATTCTCCCCTCCTTCAATAAATTGCGTCCTCGCAATTTGAAATTGTTCTTCGAAAATAAAAGGTTGAAAATAGATAATATATTTGTGGGAAAATCCACATCGGAAATTGGGTTACTAAAATTTAGTCTTAATATGAGGAAAAGAGAAATGAAAGGGTCACCACCAAATTATGGTCTCGATTAGGAGAACATTGGTGGCAATTAGAGATATATAATTGGAGGAAAAACGTAAATATTTATAGGTAGTGATTGAGGTCATCAATCACAAAAAAGTGTATAATTGAGGTCCTTAAACTCATCAATCTATGATGATTTGAAGTACCATCGGTTCAACGAAATATAGGGTATTGGGATAACACATTTTTGACGTTTCAAAATATCTTAGTTGAAATCCCACATCGAAAAATGAATTAACGAGGCCTCTATTTAAAATAAAGAGTCGAAAGTATGAAGATTACCGAATATAACACATACTAGGGTTCCATGTAGGAAAATATGGATATGGAAGAAAAATCTAACCATCAATTATCTGATGGAGAGTGGTGGAGAACATGTCTATGAAAAGGCCAACAATCCCAAAGCCATAAATTAGTGATGATTTAAGGTACCATATAGGAAAAAAATTTTGTTCTAAGTTGCTTTTATTAATATTAAGGAATTTATTTATGAGATTGGCTAAGATCATAAGGAGATATACTTACATTATAATTAGAGTTTCATCCATTAATAAGTTTCTACCACAAACTCATCTTTCACTCTAAAAGATAATAGAATGTAATTTTTTTATTTATACTATTCGTACAGGGTTCCAAAATAAATGAATTTATAATTCATCTAAAAGATATTTTAATAAAAACTACATTATTTAATCCAGGACATCTCATGGGCTAGTGGTAGGTGATACACCCTTGTCGCCCTTCGGTTGCGGGTTCAAGTCTCACAGCCTTTCCGGACGCGACGGGTTGCCGCCCGACCTCCGGGTTGTCCTTTTATGGCAATCCAAAATAATCCAAACTAGAACTATCCAAAATACTTCTATCCAAACTCACAGTCCAACATTTATAAGTAAGTTAAACATAATGTAGAACCTTTTTACCCCGTAATAGCATATTAATACCTTCATCATGTATTCTTTTAATACACTGAAACATCCTGAATTACCATATTCCTTATTGATTACATTCATGCTCCCTTATTCAATATAGAAAGCTGGATATACTTCATTAATCCAAAAATGTTTTAAACCCCAAAAATGATGGAATATACAAATCATTAATCAGTTTGAAGGTAGTCAAGAATATCCAATATAATTTATCCAAAACAATCATGTATTATTCCAAAATTACTACCTCAGTATCAGAACTATATTATGGTTTATCATTCTCTCACCCATATATTTTCCAAAAATTATCCTGCTATTGAGTCACTTTTCTTTGTTCCACACAATCTCAAGTCCTTAATGAAATAGTACTGCAGTACAATCCTTATATACTCCATAATTATTGTAACAAGTACATTGTTGATACAACACTCATTTGACATAATCAACATAAGAACTCTAATCATTCCTCTTCATCTGTGGTAGTATCATAACTTGATTATTATCCAATAACATCATTTGAGGCATATTCTGATGACTGGGACATAGGTTCTCATAGTGTCCAAACTCCTTGCAAATGAAGCATTGTACATTTGAAACCATTTTCTTACCCTTGCAGTCACGTACTTTGTGCCCTTTTCCTCCACACTTATAACAAACTCCCATTCCTTTCAGGCAAGTTCCAGGGTGTTTCTTTCCACAGTTACCACATATGGGAAAATTCTTCTTTTCCCTCATCCCTTTATCCATATTTCTCTCTTCCATCCTTTTCTTCTCTTGCTTCCCTTCAAATCCATAGGACTCAGTAAAATCTTTACTTATCTTATCAACACATGATATTATTTCTTCATATGATGATAATACATGGGAGACTATTTCTCTTATAAATTCTAGCTTATGACCATGAAAGATATGATCCTTCCTTCTCTTTGGATCATGTGCATTTCTGGAGTTCTCATTCCTTCTACTGGGCGCCATTTCTAAACAATGGCATAAACTAGATCAGTTTATGAATCAAAATACATAATCCCATACTTATAAAACACTTAACATAAATTGAACTATTTATGGATATAATCCATAATCATAAAAATGTTTTCTTTGAGGAAGTATATACTCATAAACCCTTCATAATGATTTGTAATGAAAATGAGAGTTATCCTAAGCATATCCCCCGGGAGTGTCGTAACCAAGAGTGCAGCAAGGCCCGTTGTCGTGCACCAGTTCCCGTTCGAGTCTAGCTCAAAGCGGTGTTTTCGGGTTTTACCCCTAGGTACATCTGTGCCAGAGCCGCCTCTACCTGCTCGTATCCAGACAGGGATGTATTGCTCGGAAAACTCACAAAATCTCTACGATACCAAAATTCTAGGAAGTTCTTCTATACTAATCCTGAAAGTTCATCTTAGGTCTACGTGCTCTAATCAGAGTTTATCTAAATCTAGTTTCCAAGGTTTGTACTAAACTTCCTCTGATACCAACTGTAACGCCCCGACCCCAGCTACCCAGAGTCGGTGCATTAATTACATAACATTGGCATGATCACAAGAAAGATCAAATCTCGAAAGACCGATTGGTTTAGTAGCCTTGGAAACACTAGATATATTCATAAGTTTTACATTAAATCATTAAACGAAAAACTACTACAACAACATATTTTCTCCATAATCCACACTCATATCCCCACATAATATCCCTGCAGGTCATTCATAACTTACTTCTTCACTTCCTGGGAAAAATAAAACATAGAAAAGGGGTGAGCTCAAATGCCCAGTAAGGATAACAATATAGCGGAAACTTTCATAAATAAGAATAAACTTTTAAGGCAATGTATAACTAAAACAAAAGCCTTTCAAACATGAACTTTCAACATGGTATGGCATAAATAAAATTAAATAATGCCATTTACTTATTCACATGGATATTCTACTAATGGAATAATCACATGCAAAAATCAATAACCACTTTCATAATGTTGGAATGCATAATGCCAGACTATCATAACCACATAGCCAAGGCCTCGTGCCAAGACTACAAATAAGATTTTGTCAAGGCCTTGTGCCAAGACACTAGTTTGTCTCATGAGACCTACCGATGCATCGAGGAGCTATAGCGGGCTCCACCCGTCACTTATTAAGTCCAATGCATTCCCATATGAAAAGGTTTAAACATAACATAAACATTCGTATTAAAACTAGCATACGAAATGTCAATAATTTCACCATAAACTATGAATGGTATAAAAAATAGCACATCCATAGTCAAACATATCACAAAACCTTCAATAGTAAATCAACTTCAAATAATCTTAAAATCCATCAAAGGATGTTGACATAGATGAAATCAAAATTCTTTTTAAATAAATATCTCCTTTTATTTTGAATTCATTTAAGATCCATATAAAATAAAACATTTTCATTGAAAATATTCTTATAAGCTTGTAAGTAAAGCTTTGAAGATTTTATAACGGCGTAAAATAACCGCACCCGCCGTATAAGTTAAAAAAAACATTCTTACCTCAATTCTGTCGAAAAGGTTAAAAAGGACATTGTTTTGAAAACGATGGAAATATTCCTTTATAAACCTCTTATAAAAAAGTCAAACAAGGGTATAAATGACTTTAACCCATATTCTTGTAAATAGTAAAATTTTTTTTGAAATACATTTTTAAGAAAACATGGATGTGGATGATAAAGATATCCCAGTAGATTATTACGTATAAACAACCTCGGATAATGAAGAGATTGTGAAATAACCCTTACCTTGTACTTTTCATTGGTTGGGGTAGGTTAACCTCCTGTATAATGGTGAAATAATTGTTATTAAATTATACAAGAATCATATACATTAATATGATATCATATATGATCTTTTAACATTGCTTTATTAATAATATCTTAGTATTATCGTCGTTTCGGGTGATAATCGATTCGTTCTTCTTAAATGTTTGGTTACGTAAGACATGTTTGTAATGGATAGATTATATCTTATTCATAATCAGAATGATATTAACATTATTTTTAACCCCAAAATGAGAATAAGACTTGAATGGATATCATGGAGAATGAATCTTATTGCGTTCGTGGAGACGGTAGTCCGTACGTACGCACGAACGCTACTTCCATTTAATTTTTATTTTAAAAGAATCGAATCCAAATGATACATAGGTATATTACTATTCCAGTATAATATAATATTTTATATATGTTACTTATGTTCATTAACACCATCCTTTATACGTTCCATGTGTGGTATGAACGAGTCATATCATTTTAAGGGGGCGGTAGTCCGCACTTCCTCAAATGAAATTATCGTATGTATATACAACATGAAACGAATAATGGTATGAAATAAAATGGAATTACAGAAGATTATATATAAAATATATATCATTAATATCATATTTAATTTCAGTGCCATCATAATGGCCACCATGAGAGGTGGTAAGATGTATTTGAACAATCATCGTTTCGTGAGGCGTTAGTTTTCCATCCACAGAAACATTATGTTCATCATCCATTAGATGGAGTTGTGTGTATGTGTAGTTGGAATACTTCTTATAACAACATCCTAGTATATTGAGGATACTGTTGTTGTTACAAAATAATGGAAATAAAAAGATTTTGGGGGTTGGAGAAGCAAAATAAATGAAAATAATTTAAGAGAAATCGTTACCTTTAATTTAGGTAACTCACTTTGGTTGGAACCAAAGGACTTCTTGAAATGATTTCTGCCTAAGGGGAAGCTTCAAGGAGGAGGAGAGGGATGTGGGGAGCTTATTTGGGAAGAGTTTGGACGAGCCAAGTGGCTTGAGAGGTGTGAGTAAATGAGAAGGAGGAGTGCCTTTTTATAAGAGGGGTGAGGGGCACCTTTGGAAAAGCTAGAAATATTAATTTATAATAAATTCATATTCGGTTTCTAATGGCTCCAAAGTTGACTATTCAAAGGTTAAGGTGGGGATAGGTCGAAAACCACTCAACCAATAGAATTTAGACAGGTTTGGGTACTTATATTAACCTTATCTTTAAGTATTAACTCTAAGTTAATTAGTTTCACTTTTACAATGTCTCTTTGTATTTTTATATAATATGGTTAATAAACTTACTATATACATCCAAGAGACCCCCAAGTGGTCCATTAATGATTAACCTATCATAATATAAGTCTCTTGGCCGAACCTTAGATTTTTAGGAATTTAATATCAATTAATAATATAATATTTGTTTTAAGAACTCTTTTATGTCAATTTTGACACTATTCAATAGTTGATTTTTGTGAAACTCATAACAGATTGATTACTTCGAAAAAAGTCAATTAAATCAATCCTAATATATCATATTATCCTAGAAAATTATTTTAATTCATTAAAAGTTTCATATTATATTTATTTGGATATTTATAATATCAATTATGTTAATTTTTTTTACTATTTTAGTAATTACTGCATCGTCATTGTGTCATAAATAAAATAAATTATTTAATGTCTAAAAATTATAAATAAAATATCATTATGTAGGAAATCTCTTTATATTTCTAATGAATATTTATAATCGAAAATCCAACATGTATAACCCTATGTAAAAATTGTTGTTCTAAAAGATATATGCTTGTGTCATTTTTGTATTCATTTTGACTTAATTAAAATAAAGTGTCATTATCACTTACAAGTGGATCCATGGGGTCCCAAAATAGACCCAAAGATGCCCATGGTCGACTATGTATCAACCAATAGGGTTAAGACACGTTTTAGGGTAATTTAGTATTATTATAATATTATTTTTTTAACCCTTATTTACCGGATTTACCCTTAACCATGGTAAATAAAATATTTACCGCAGTAATTATTCAAAATGTCTAAAAATAAAAGTTACCTATTTACACAATTTGAACATCCTGATTCCAAATATGGAATCCATTTTTCTAAATTCAAAACACAGAAGTGGCAGAAATTAATTTAAAATTAATTCCCGCTGTCAAAACAAAAAGCGTGTTTTTAAGAGATAATAACTACCAAAAGATTGACACTTGTTTATGTTCGGTTTAATTGTAAAATTATGTCCAATGACCAACATTATATTAAATGGTAAAAATATATTCTAAATATACTTTAAAACCACTCAAATTCATAATTTATCACTATTAATTGTTTTGATTAAAAAAGTTGTTTTTAATTAAAATTTAGTAATTTTCACTATTCATCAAAATATGAAAGTTATCCGAAATGTACCAAAATTTCACCTTAGGCTAAATTCGATATTCCGAATCCAAAAATGAAGTCCATTTTCAAATATAAAATATATATAATTTCAAAAAGTAGGTATTACTATTCATAACGGCTAGTTTGATCGGTTGTGGTGTGTGTTAAAACTCGACGTTGCGTACAACACACGCTACTGTTTTATTCAAATGAAAGCGTACCGTGGAAGCTTGAGATGTTTCATTTTAAATTTTTTTGATGTCTCCATTTAGTCAAAAAGTTTAAAATATTGTATTTAAAAATGTTTCACTATCAAAAGTTGATAAAAGTGCAATACTGAAAATGAATCTGTTCTTGCATTATGACTAAGAAACTCATAATATGGATTCTAAAATTATAAGGATTATATAAAGTTAAAAATGTAGTTAATGCTATTCATGACCTCTTTTAATGCCTTTTTTTTGGTAATTCATGGTGCAATTGAACTCGGTGTTGCTTGTAGTGCAAGTTATTGAATTATTTTGAAGAAATAACACACTATGAAATCTTGGTGTGTTACATTTATACTCTAAGGTCAAAGTATTTATTGCAGAAGAAAGCCCAACCATTTTTTTTCTCAACTTGGAAGTGCTTGCAAAAATTGTCTTAGCAGTTTTAATTAAGTTGGGTTGAATCTCCTCTATCACTTTATTTGAAACATTAACTACATCATCCTCACTTATACCCACTATATGACTTATAATATAAACTGACTTCCCAAACTACCTATAACACCCCATGATTTTATGAAAAATATTCTTTTTAATTTTATTGATTTCTTCTGTTGTAAGTTACAACAAAGGAGTCTTTCACAACACGCAACCCAAACGTGGTTGCATTACACGAAATCGAGACCTTCCTCGATAGTGTGTGTTGTACGCAATACCGAGTTTCACTAAACAACGATATGCTATTAAAATATTATTAAAACTAGCCGTTTTGAATAGTAATAACCACTTTTTGAATTTTTTTAAATTTTATCTTTCAAAATGGACTTCATTTTTGGATTCAGAATATCTAAATTATCCTAGGGTAAAATTTTGGTATTTTTCTAGAAACTTTCAATTTTTGATGAATAGTGAAAATACTGGGTTACTATTTAAAAACCGACTTTTTATTTAAATAATTATTTATTTTATTTAAATTTATTTTAGGTCAAAATTGATACATAATAACTATATAAGTTCAATGTAATTCATTGGAGTAATTTTATAATAATATTAGATATATAAAAATTTTATTGAGCTTTTCACCGTCTTTTACCCACCTCCTAGGAGAATTTGCAAATTAACATAAAACATAATTTTACCACTTTTGTGAGTGGAATTTCAAAAATCCTAGAGACACAGTTGATGTCAGTAAGTAAAATTTGGTTTAATGAGATGAAAATAATTTTTGGCGAATAGTAACTTTTTACTTTTATTTACCACGGTTAAAAGTAAATAGGGTAATTAAGGGTAAAATGATATTATTATTACCCTAAAACATGTCCTAATTCTATTGTATAAGTGTAATTCGACCAAAAACAACCTTAGGAATAAAATATGACCATTTAGGACCACTTGGATTAGATTAGGACATTTATTATTAATTTATTCAAAGAAGGGTTAAAATAGTTAAAATCAAAGTGTAATAAGTAAATAATTTTTAATATAGGGTTATACATAAGATAAACTCAACTATAAATATTCATTAGAAATATAAAAATATTTCCTACATAATGGTATTTTATTTGTAATTTTTTGACATTAAATAATTTAATTTATTTATGACACAAAGATGATGTAGTAATTATCTTATTAATGAAATATTGACATAATTGATGTTATAAATACCCAACTAAATGTAATTTGAAACTTTTTATGAATTAAAGTAATTTTCTAGGATAATATGACATGTTAGTATTGATTTAATTAAATTTTTTTGAACTAATAATTCTGTTATGATTTTTACAAAAATCAATTACTAAATAGTGTCAAAATTGACATAAAATAGTTTTTAAAACAAATATTATATTATTAATTGTTATTTTATTCCTAAATATCTAATATTCGGCCAAATGACTTAGATAAGGTTATATATACTAATAATAAACAACTTGGGGTTATTTTGGCTTGTTATAGTAAGTTTATTAACATTATAGTGTAAGAACACAAAATGACACGGTAAAAGTAAAATTATCTAACTTAAAGTTAAATCTAAATGATAAGGTTAAAATAGTAAACTAAACTTGTCCAAATTCTATTGGATGAAATTATTTCGACCCATACCCACATTATATTCTAAATAAATCAATTTGGAGCTATTTAAAACCGAATATTGCTTTATAATAAAATAATATGTTTAGTTTTTCCAAAGGTGCCCCTCTCCTCCCTTATAAAAGGGCACCTCCTCCCTCTATTCCTCACACCACATTGAGCCTTAATGCTCAGAAAAAACCTGCCAATTTCTCCTCTACACTTCCCTATAAACATTCTATAGGCCCTTGTATTCTTCAAAGACCAATTTTAGTGCCCTGAGAGGAGTTCTCAAAGAGGCGCTTCAAAGAAGAGGTAATGTCCGTTACCGATTCTTTTAACTTTATTTCTTCTTCCACTTCTTCTTCTTTAGTTGTTTCATTATGAAGTAATAACATCAGTATAAATCATATACTGATATGTTATTATAAGTATTAAACTACCCTATTTCACCATCTATCCATCCTATGGAAAACGAAAGCACCACGCGTGCGTATGTACGGAATACCGTCTCCACGCTGTGGTGAAATCTGTTTTTCCACCAACTCCTTACATGTATGGGTACAATGGTGTAAAGAATAACTATATATTTTTATTATGACATCATACTTATTCTGATATATTATATCATCCAATCCAATTTTATTCAATAATTATGGGAACGACATCATCGCTCGTGCGTACATACGGACTACCGTCTCCACGACGTGATGAGATTCATTCTCCATGTTAACCATACATGAATGATCATATAGTTTATATAATGAATAATAATGAAATATATGAAATAATAATGCTACTAGATTTATGTATATATATATATTAATTTCATCTATTTAGTTTCATTCAATTCAATAAGGAAATGAAAACAGCGTTCATGCGTACGTACGACCTACCATCTCCATGAACGGTGTATTTCATTTCTTTTATCGATCTATAATATACATATGTATATGATAAATATATATTATATATAAATCATGTTTTACATTCAGGAATTATGTAAATCAGGATTTAAGTAATAATATCAAGAACGACAGTTCGAAACATATACGATAAATGAAATGATTTTACCCAAAATGCTTCTTTAACATGGAATTTACAAAAGAACGAGTAATATAAAGTCATAAGTGAAACATATATGATATCATAACAATTAATATGATTTTGTAATAAGTAAATGAAAATATTTAAATCCGTATACAGGTGTTTTGGATACGTATGAAGCATATTGAACCTAAGGTAAGGGATAAATTTGAAAATCTCATTTTTATCCGAGATTGCTTATTCATAAGTATTTACTGGGGTTATTTATATCATCCATGTCCATGTTTTATAAAAGTGTTTTCATGTATTTTTAAAGTCCTTTTTACCCATTTTTGACTTTTACTACATGGTATATAAGGAATATTTCTTTTTTTTTACGTTACGAGGTACTTTTTTGACTTTTCTGACAAAAGTACGAGAATAATGTTTTTTTAACGTATACGGCATGAAAGGATTTTTACGGTTTTATAAAGCCTTATTTTCATGAATATTCCTCCAAAATATTTCATGACTATTTTCAACAAAATCCTTTTCTTTTAAAAGTGCATGACGTTTTGTGAAAAGAAGTTGATTTTGAAGAATAAAGGATATTTTCCTCAGGAATTCATTTCAAGTGTTTTATCAAAATCATTTTACATCTAAGATAGAATTATTTCATATATGTATGTTTCAAGTATAATTTCTCTATGATTTACATGGTTTCACTTTTATTATAATGAATTATCCATTTCATTTATATGTATTATGTGATAATGGGATGGTGTTTATAAAACCCATTTTATTCATTGAGTTATTATGAATGATGTATGTTTATTTTGTGGAACTAGTAAGAATGATTTCATTATGAGATGGGTGGGGCCTATATCTACCTCCAATGCATTGGGTAAATATTTATATCTCATGATATATACATGTATGGAACGGTAAGTTAATCCGGTTCAGTAATACAGGACTGGAACAAGGAGTGAACTCGATTCAGAAAGGGACTTTGTCCACTAAGATGGTCTTGGTAGCAATTCCTTGGCTACTATGGAAATCATATCATGTGCTTAATGGTTTCCACAATAACATGTTTTATTCCCATTCTATTTTATCATGATTCATATTTCTTTATGATATATGCCTTATGTTCTTCCATGTTTTATGTCATTGCTCAAGATTTTATTGCATAAACATTATGTTCATGTTTTTAATTTCAAATGTATATGATTTGTTTTATTTTATCCATGCTTACCCTTAATGAGCATTTGAGATCACCCTTTATATGTTTTCTTTTCCCCAGGATATAGAGAAAGGTTTTAGGTAAGAAAACAAAAGGGGAAGATTTTTATGGGAGATGTTGAAGATCTTTCACCACGATTAGAAGATTACGTTCTGAGTTTCCAAAGACACTAAACTATTATGGTCCTTGTGTGCCTATTTTTGTTATGTATTAAGTATTCTAGAAAAGTAATGTAATGTCCATGTATGTCAAGATTTGGGTCTCTATAGTTGGTATCAGAGGAAAGGTTTAGTCAGCCTTTGGAAACTAGGATGCGAAAACGTTAGTGAGATCCCTAGAGATATTTCTAAGGTATGTCTAGGGATGTCCCTAAGGATTAGTATACGTATAGGATATAGTCTTAGAACTAGGGTAAGGAACATAGAATTTATCCTAAGATGTTAGATATTGAGGGAACTCCCCCTTTACTATGTTATTTTCCCTAGCATGATTTTTTCCTCTCACTCTATTCTTTTTGGGTTTTAGAAAATGGATGGAAAGAGTAAGATTCACAATAATAGAGGATATGACAGACAATGGAATGATATTATTCATGAGCAACCAAATGAAACAGGATTTGGAAGTCCAAACATCGTTATTATGCCTAATCAGCAATCTCATAATATGATCAATAATCTCAACTTTGGTAAGTTTCCCAACTCAGATAATAAGAGAAAGATGGAGTTTTATGATGATCATAGAGGAAAGAAAGTTCAATTTCCCTCATATAAATCATGTGGGAAGAGGCATCATGGAGATTATTTCAAAGGAACTGGAAGATGCTTTGGGTGTGGAAAATGACACAAAGCCAGTAAGTGAAAAGGAAAAGGTTCAGTTAACACCATGGACAAGGATAATGGTATTGCCACGACATAAACAATGATTAAATGTTTTAAATGTGGAATTTACGGGCATTATGAAAACCAATACCCTAAGGGAAAATCTGATGAAGAGAATCAACATGGTCATATGGGTAGTATTTATGTGGATGATGATGAGGAGACTACAAATGATATATGATCTAAAAGAAGTTTTGAAGCTCATTCAGTTGTTTTAGAAGGTAGTGGAATGATTATATGTTTATCGAGAGTTATGTTGTATAGTTAATGGTACTATGGAATAAAGAATCATCTAGGGATTGTTACACTATTGTTTTTCCTAAAGTATTTGAAAGTATATCTTGAATGGTACTAGTAACCATGGAAGGTTATTCAGATATTTTTGGAAAGTAGAAGATATGCGCATAATGAAGGAATAAGAAGATAATGAGATGTTTTATTGTATTCATGAGCTCATGATTGATATAAGGACTAAGTGATATCATGGTTTTAGTATATAGAATTTTGAGAATTTTGGTATGTTGAAAGTGTTAACTTTTAACTGCATTCATGTTTTTACTAAGGTTCAATGGGTATTCATTTTTCAAGAGAATACATGATTAAGGCCTTTGAATGTTTGGAATGTGACCAACAAGACATATCTTATGATATATGGGGATCAACGATGGTATTAACATGATTGTTATATGAAATATCTGGTAATCATTTTCACTATATTATGAGAGTGGATTGCAGTATTATGGATAAGCCTAAAGATTGGAACAGATTATGTTGGACATAAGTTAGTATTGTTTAAGGATAAAAGTATTTTTGATATTATTGATGGGATGTTATAGTAATGTAGTTTTAGAAAAAGGACAACCTGCAGGACGGGCGACAACCCATCGTGTCGGACAAGGCTGTGGGAATCGAACCCACAACCGAAGTGAGACTGGCCTTTATTGCCTACCAGTGGCCTACAGGAAGTCCCTGGTTAGTAGAAACTAGTTTTATTTTATTAAGCGGTATGATATATGAAGTATAAGTTCATTTTTGGAATCATATACGATTAATCTAACCATAAGACGGACTTATAACTTTTGCTAACCTTTTTTTTGAAACGGATGGAATGACCCATCATTCTATCACATGATCTGCTAACACATCACAAATAACAAATTCAACTTCATTTCTTTAAGGGATGAAGTGGAAATTGTTCAATTCATGAACAACAGTGAGATTGTACCAAAATCATGTAAGTATTTCTTTTAATTCATCAACTTTAGGGAAATGATCTTGAAAACCAAAAATGTTGTCCTAGTTCCCTTATATCTGATGAATCAGATGGTACCTTAGATCATCACAAATCTATAGCTTTGTGATTGTTGGATTTTTCATAGCCATGTTCTCTACCACTCTCCACCAGAACATGATGGTTAGGTTTCTCTTCTATATCCATATTTTCACCTATGTTCTCCTATGTGGAAACCCAGTGATTAGTTAATTTGGGTAACCGTTATGTTTCGTACTTTAGTTTTTAAATATCGGTTTTGGTATTCATTTTTACGATGTGGGTTTCTATTAAAGAAACTTTCGAGTAGTAAACCATTTATAACCCCGACGAATTTCGAGGGTGAAATTCATTTTAAGGGGGTAGAATGTAACACCCCGAGATTTTTTGAAAAATATTTTTTTTTAATTTTATTGATGTATTGTGTTGTACGTTACAACAAAGGAGTCTTTCACAACACGCAACCCTAACTTGGCTTCATTACATGCAATCACGACCTTCCTCGATAGTGTGTGTTGTACGCAATACCGAGTTTCACTAAACAACGATATACTATTAAAATATTATTAAAACTTGCCGCTATGAATAGTAATAACAACTTTTTGAATTTTTTTTAAATTTCATCTTTCAAAATGGAATTCATTTTTTAGATTCGGAATATCAAAATTAGTCTAGGGTGAAATTTTGGTATTTTTTTGGAAACTTTCGATTTTTGATGAATAGTGAAAACACTAGGTTACTATTTAAAAACCAATTTTTTATTTAAATAATTATTTATTTTATTTAAATTTATTTTGGGTAAAAATTGATACATAATACCCATATAAGTTAAATGTAATTCATTGGAGTAATTTTATAATAATATTAGATATATAAAAATTTTATTGAACTTTTCACCGTCTTTAACCCAACTCCTAGGAGAATTTGCAAATTAACATAAAACATTATTTTACCGCTTCTATGAGTGGAATTTCAAAAATACCAGAGACACTGTTGATGTTAGTAAGTAAAATGTGGTTCAATGAGATGAAAATAATTTTTGTTGAATAGTAACTTTTTACTTTTATTTACCACGGTAAAGAGTAAATAGGGTAATTGAGGGTAAAAATGATATTATTATTACCCTAAAACATGTCCTAATTCTATTGTATAATTGTAATTCGACGAAAAACAACCTTAGGAATAAAATATGACCATTTAGGCCCACTTGGATTTGATTAGGACATTTATTATTAATTTATTTAAAGAAGGGTTAAAATAGTTAAAATCAAAGTTTAATAAGTAAATAATTTTTAATATAGGTTTATACATAAGATAAATTAGACTATAAATATTCATTATAAAGATAAAAATATTTCCTACATAATTGTATTTTATTTTTAATTTTTAGACATTAAATAATTTATTTTATTTATGACACAAAGATAATGCAGTAATTATCTTATTAATGAAATATTGACATAATTGATGTTATAAGTACCCAAATAAATGTAATTTGAGACTTTTTATGAATTACACTAATTTTATAAAATAATATGACATGTTAGTATTGATTTAAGTAACTTTTTTCGAAGTAATCATTATGTTATGAGTTTCAAAAAAATCAATTACTAAATAGTGTTAAAATTGACATAAAATAGTTTTTAAAACAAATATTATATTATTAATTGTTATTTTATTCCTAAAAATATAAGGCTAGGAAAAATGACTTATATAAGGTTATATATATTAATAATAAACAACCTGGGGATCGTTTGGCTTGTTATAGTAAGTTTATTAACCTTATAGTGTAAGAACACAAAAAGACACGGTAAAAGTAAAATTAGCTAACTTAAAGTTAAATCTAAATGATAAGGTTAAAATAGTAAACTAAACTTGTCCAAATTCTATTGGATGAGAGTATTTCTACCCATACCCACCTTATCTTCGAAATAAATCAACTTGGAGCTATTTAAAACCGAATATGTCTTTATAATAAAATAATATTTTTTGTTTTTCCAAAGGTTCCCCTCTCCTCCCTTATAAAAGGGAACCTCCTCCCTCTCTTCCTCACACCACTTTGAGCATTAAAGCTCTGCCAACCCCTGAAAATTTATCCTCTACACTTCCCTAGTAACATCCTAGAGGTCCTGTTCTTCTTCAAAGACCAATGTTAGTGCCCTAAGAGGAGTTCTCAAAGAGGCGCTTCAAAGAAGAGGTAATGTCCGTTACCGATTCTTTCAACTTTATTTCTTCTTCCACTTCTTCTTATTTAGTTTTTTCATTATGAAGTAATAAAATCAGTATAAATCATATACTTATATGTTATTATAAGTATGAAACTACCCTATTTCACCATCTATCCATCCTACGGAAAACGAAATCACGGAATACCGTCTCCACACCGTGGTGAAATCTGTTTTTCCACCAACACCTTACATGGATGGGTATAATGGTGTAAAGAATATAAATATATGATTATTATAACATAATAATGATTATGATATATTATAACATTGACTCCAATTTTATTCAATAATTATGCGAACGATATCATCGCTCATGCGTACGTACGGACTACCGTCTCCACGACGCGATGAGATTCATTTTCCATGTTAACCATACATGAATGATCATATAGTTTATATAATGAATAATAATTAAATATATGAAATAATAATGATTCTGGATTTATGTATATTTATATGTATTTCATCTATTTAGTTTCATTCAATTCAATAAGGAAACAAAAACAACGTTCATGCGTACGTACGACCTACCGTCTCCATGAACGGTGTATTTCATTCCTTTTATCGATCTATAATATAAATATGTATATGATGAATATATATTATATATAAATAATGTTTTAAATTCTGTAATTATGAAAATTAGGATATAAGTAATAATATCAAGAACGACAGGTCGAAACACATCCGATAAATGAAATGATTTTACCCAAAATGCTGCTTTAACATGGAATTTACAAAAGAACGGGTAATATAAATTCATAAGTGAAACATATATGATATAATAACAATTAATATGATTATTTAATAAGTAAATGACATTATTTAAATCATTATACAGGAGGTTCGGATACGTACGAAGCATACCAGACCTAAGGTAAGGGATAATTTTGCAAATATCATTTTTATTCGAGATTGCTTATTCGTAAGTATTTACTGGGGTTATTTATATCATCCATGTGCATGTTTTATAAAATTGTTTTAATGTATTTTTAAAGTCCCTTTTACCCATTTTGACTTTTACTACATGGTATGTAAGGAATATTTCTTTTGTTTACGTTACGAGGTACTTTTTTGACTTTTCCGACAAAAGTACGAGAAGAATGTTTTTTTAACGTATACGGAATGAAAGGATTTTTACAGTTTTATAAAGCCTTATTTTCATGAAGCTTCCTCCAAAATATTTCATGACTATTTTCAAAAAAATCATTTTCTTTTAAAAGTGCATGACATTTTTTGAAAAGAAGTTGATTTTGAAGAAGAAAGGATATTTTCCTTAGGAATTCATTTCAAGTGTTTTATCAAAATCATTTTACATCTAAGATGACATTATTTCATATGTGTATGTTTCAAGTATAATTTCTCTATGATTTACATGGTTTCAATTTTCTTATGATGAAATATCCATTTCTTTTATATGGATTATGTAATGATGGGATGATGTTTATGAAACCCATTTTATTCATTGAGTTATTATGAATGATGTATGTTTATTTTGTGGCACAAGTAAGAATGATTTCATTATGAGATGGGTGTGACCTATATCTCCCTCCAATGTATTGGGTAAAGATTTATATCTCATGAGATAGACATGGATGGAACGGTAAGTTAATCCGGTTCAGTAATACATGACTGGAACGAGGAGTGAACTCGTTTCAGAAAGGGACTTTGTCCACTAAGATGGTCTTGGCAGCAATGCCTTGGCTACTATGGAAATCATATCATGTGCTTAATGGTTTCCACAATCACATGTTTTATTCCCATGCTATTTTATCATGATTGATGTTTCTTTATGATCTATGCCTTATGTTCTTCCATGTTTTTTGTCATTGCTCAAGATTTTGTTGTTTAAACATTATGTTCATGTTTTTAAGTTTAAATGTATATGTTTTGTTTTATTTTATACATGATTACCCTTACTGAGAATTTGAGCTCAGCCTTTATATGTTTTCCTTTCCCCAGGATATAGAGAAAGTTTTTAGGTAAGAAAACAAAAGGGGAAGATCTTAATGGGAGATGTTGAAGATCTTTCACCACGATTAGAAGATTACGTTCTGAGTTTCCAAAGACACTAAACTATTACGGTCCTTGTGTGTCTGTTTTTGTTATGTATTAAGTATTTCTAAAAAGTAATGTAATGTCCATGTACGTCAAGATTTGGGTCTCTACACTAACTTATTTATGCTATTGAATATCTAAGAGAGTGTAATTAATCACTAAACTCAGTGTTTTCTCTTCTAGATGTTTGAATCTCATGCATCATCTAATATTGAACTGATATACTCACATTTTTAAAAACTTCTTCTTTAAACCTTTCAAAATATACTTTAGTGACAGATTCACTAGGAAGGGTATCAGCTAATTATTATCTTACCATAGGAACAATTAAATTATTTGAGTCTTCATGATCTAAAAATAGTGCTACATACCCGGAATTCCTTACCTATTCCATCATTACATCATCATCCAGAGGAGTGAAAGTGTCAAGTCTTACTCTTCCAAGTTTATTATCTTCTTCAGCTTGATCATCCCCTTCTTGAGGCCCCCTCAATCTATTCTCTCCTAACAGGTTTCTCACCTCCAACATGAGGTCTTATTATTTCATATACTAACTAATATACATGAATTTCCTAAGAATCCACTTCAACATTAACTTCATTATTTTCTCTTACATCCAAAAAACTTTAGGAGGTTCTTCCAACCATTCCTGATCCAAATCTTCAACCATTTCAACATCTTCACCTTGATCACCTTTTTGATGGTAATCATAAGTTTCACTACTTTCATCATCATCATGTCCATATACATGATCTTAATTTCCATTTATATCAACATTTTATTCACCTTCTTCCTCTTCACCACCAATGCCACTCTCATCATCTTCATAGCCTTATTCTTCTTCTTCAGATCCACTGGATCTACTTACATATTTCATACTACATGAGACTTCAATATCCTCATCTGCATTGTATTCAAGTGTGGGCTCATCAGAGGGTAAGGAAAGTGGAGGAATAGGAGGTCCAAAAGAAAAACCTTTGTGAGATACAATGGTGTTTGGAACACTCCTATCATCGGTAGGTGACCCTTGATCTCTATCTGGTGTGGCGGGCTCTTCTTCTTCTTCAGAAGAGTAAGCGACTTACTCATCTTGTCCTAGTCCAGGATCATACATATTCTTAGTCCTAGTTATATTATCCACTAGATTGAACTTATCATAAATCTTATCATCACCCCATCCCATTCTTTCTTCTATGGGTTCTATTTGATCTTCATCCTTTTATATATCTCTTTACTGAGGTAGATTCCACTGCACTAAGGAACACCTTCTTCTCCCTGTTTAACATAACCTTTATGTTTTAACATATCTGATATTAACCTTGGATATAATAATGAATTGGTTTTTCAAGAAGGTTTTATCATTTCATTTATGTGCACAACAAGGTATCTACAAATATTTCCATAATCCCTTTTCTCAATAGATAAAACAACTATAAATCTTGATACTTTAGAGGTGAAAAGTCCCATTTCATGGGATATATCTAATGATGAATAAACTAGAATAGTATTATACAATCTCCACTTAACTATGTAGAAATAGGTCTCTTGTGATCATCATTATTAGTAAGATCCTTGAGATCTATCTCAAAGAATAAAATATCACTCTCTGGTAGAGAACTATACCCTAATAATCATCAAACACACCCTCCTGAGGGATTTTAAGACATTTATCCAATTGTCATGATGAGAAAGAAATTATTTTTCCTTTCACTATGGACTTAATTAAAGAAACATCATTTCCTTCTAGCAGGAACTCCAAATTCATTTAAAATTCATGCACTAGCTTTGGGTAGAAGGGTCTTTCCTTATCTGAGAACCTCTCAAGACATGCTTGATCCTGTAGCACAATGAGCATCAAAGAATTGATTTCCAACATCCATTCCATAAGAACAACTTTTTATAGTGTTACTACATGGTTATACATAGCATTATTCACCGGTCCAAAATATTTTCTCAATTACCCTTTCCATTTCTTAGTTTCACCAGACTCACCACCATCAAGATCTCACTTCACACGCTTCATTCCAAAAGTTCAGTTTTAAGGTCAGAAGGTGAAAGTTCGGGGGTAGAGAGAGAAATGAATGAGTGAGTGTAGGGGTAAAGGTGTAGAGTGGATAAATTAAAATTTATATCATTTAGGTATTTTGAAATCACAAAGTTGTGAAATCATGAATCAAGTTCAACAAAATCAATGAAACAATGTCATTTTGGTAAAAACATAAAATGGAGACAAATAGTGAGTCATTGGTGTCAGCATGAAAGATTTTTCATAACACTAACAATGTTGGCTTGACAAGGCGTCGATGTCAGCATGATAAGGTATCAGTATGACAAAGCATCAGTGTCGGTATGACATTGCATCAGTATGAAAAAGTTATCGGTGTCCACATGACATTTCCAGATTCATACTGTCAATGTTAGTATGACACTATATGTTAGACTTTTCTAGTGTCAGTATGAAAAATTTACTTAAATTTACCAAAGGAATAACAATATAAGGTTCTATAGATTTATCATTCATAACTCATTTCTGTTGTAGTTCATTCTTTCTATGTTTAATGGCTTAGTGAAAATTTCAGCAAGATGATGTTCAGTGCTAATGAACTCTAAAGTTATATCACATTTTTGATAATGGTCTCTCAAAAAGCGATGCCTTACATAAATTTGTTTTATTCTATAATGTGAAATAAGATTCTTAGAAATATTAATATCATTTAATTCATCACAATTTATAGGGACACGTCCGAATTGATATCCATAATCTAGTAATGTGTGTTTGATCCACAAAATTTGTGGACAAAAACTACCATCAACTATATATTCATCTTTGATAATATATAATTCAACAAAATTTTGTTTTTTAATACACCATGAAACTATAGACCTTCCAAAAAAGTGACATGTTCCAGAGGTGCTTTTCTATTTAACTTACATCCACAAAAATCAACATCTAAACAACCCACTAAATAAAAAGTTTGTCCTCTAGGATAAAACAGTCCTTATTTGGTATTATGTTTGAGGTATTTGAAAATCCTTTTAACAACAAGAAGATGAGATTATTTTGGGTTTACTTAAAAATGTGCACACATGCACACACTAAATATAATTTCTAGCATACTAGAAGTTAAGTAGATTAAAATCCCAATGATTCCTCTATAAGTGGTTTGATCAATAGATTTACAATCTTCCTCAAGGTCTAACTTATAGGTGGTACTAATTGGAGTTTCACTACTCTTAGTGTTTTCAAATCCAAATCTTTCTAAAATATAATTAGTATATTTACTTTGATTCAAAACAATACCTTATTTATTTTGAAATATTTTAAATCCATGAATGAATTTTAGTTTACCCATTAAACTCATTTCAAATTCACTTTGCATCATCTTTGAAAAAGCAACACATAAAGAATTTTTAGAAGATCCAAAATAATATCATATACATAATTTTTTAATACTAAAACATCTTTGGAAATTCATTTTATAAAAGGGAAGGATCAAAAATACCTTTTGTAAAACCTTTAGAAATAAGAAAAGTGCTGAGCCTATCATACCAAGCTCTTGGGGCTTGATTTAAACCATACAAATATTTAGTTAATTTAAAAACATCATTTAGAAAATGAGGGTTTGTAAAACTAGCTGGTTGTTCAACAAAAATATCCACAACTATATACTAATTTAGGAATGCACTATTGACATCCATTTTATAATGTTTGAAATCTAGATGTGTTGTATAGGAAATCATGATTTTAATGGTCTCAATTCCAGATAATAGTGAAAAGGATTCCTCATAGTCAATAACTTCTTCTATAATATAACATTGGGAAACAAATCTAGCATTTTTTCTTACTTTGTTACTAGCTTCATCTACTTTATTCATAAACACCCATTTAGTACCTATAGTCAAGGTGTCTTTGGGTATATCTACAAGTTTCTAGAATTTGATTCTTTCAAATTGATTTAATTCTTCTTGCATATCCATCACCAAAAATTCACCATTGATATCATAATTGATGTTCTTATGTTCAAGATGTGACAAAAAAGCTTGATGTTTAACCAGATTTCTAAGAGAAGCTCTAGTTTGAGTTCCTTTGTCTAAATATCCAACTATAGAATCTAAAGGATGGTTCTTGAGAGTTATTACAGGTCTAAAAAATGAAGGTCTGGTCACTTTAGGTTCTTCAACAGGTTTAGGTCCATCAAGACTAGAATCTTGAGAATTTACAGAACTAGAAGTTTTAACATATTTATTCATAGGATGGTCATAATATTTAGCATTGATGTCCAGATTTGACATATCATCCTCAATATTATCTATATAGGTCTTTGAATCATGTGGATCTATCTCATCATACATGACATGTACACATTCTTCCACACATTTGGTTCTCTTATTTAAGAATCTATAGGATTTGAAATATATTGAATAACCTATAAAAATTCCTTCATCAATCATGGAGGAAAATTTGTATACATTATCCTTATCATTAAGAATATAGAATTTTCAACCAAAAACTTTAAAGTTGTTAACTATGGGTTTTATATTGTTACAAAACTCATAAGAATTTATTTTAAGGATAATTCTAATCAAGACTCTATTGATTATATAGAATGCTGTATTAATAGCTTCTACCCAAAAGTATATAGGTAGGTCATACTCACTAAGCATATTTCTACAATTTTTTTTGAAGGGTTCTATTTATTCTTTCTAAAACTCCATTTTTATGGCGTTTACTAGGAGCATAGAAGTTATGAATATATCCATTTTCTGAGAAAAAGGATTCAAAATCTTGGTTCTCAAACTCAGGACCATGGTTACTTCTTAGGGGTTTAATTCTAAGACCACTAAGATTTTCTAAAATCCTATCATACTTGGTGAAATGTGAGAAATTGTTACTTTTGTTATCCAAGAAGAAGGTACATATATATCTAGAGTATTAATTTACAAGAACATAGATATAATACCTCCCACTTAGACTTGAAACTCTAGAAGGTCCAAACAATTCCATGTGAACCAACTTGAGAGGCTGAGAAGTTGAAACTTCTTTCTTTAGTTTGAAAGATATTTGGTGTTTTTTAACCTTTTGACAAGGATTATAGAATTTTTCATTTAGAAAATAAAGTTTAAGTATATCCTTGACTAAGACTTTTCTATTAAACTTTCTAAGTTAGTGATATTGTCTAATGTGCTATCAAGACAGAAAAGAATTATCTAAGTCTTACGACTTTAAAGAAAAGTAAGAGAAGAAGAGATCTACTGATCACTCTAGAAATGGAAATAAGGGGAAGAAGGGAAAAGTTGAATATCCATCCTATGGTAAATGTGGGAATAAACACCCCGGTACTTTCCTGAAGGGAATGGGATTCTGTTACAAGTGTGGTGAAAAAGGCCACCAAGCTCGTGATTGCAAGGGAAAGAAAGAGGCTATCTATGTTGAATGCTACCATTGTAGAGAAAAGGGGAATTATGCAAATGGATGTCCTAATCACCAAGGGAACTTACCTTAGAAAAGTCCAAGGGAGCAAGTCCAAGCTTATGCGATCACTACTACTAAGGTTGAAGATCTGAAAGACATGGTGGAAGGTAATTTGATGGTTTCCCCAAGTTTAGAGAATGCTTTATTTGATTTTGGATCATCGCATTGTTTCATATATTCCCAATTTTCTAAGAAAATTAGATATTTAAAAATTGATTTAACAAGGGAGTTGTTAGTAAAAACTTCTAAGAGAATTATCATTGCAACAAAGTCTTGTGAATCTATCCCCATTAAGTTATATAAAATATATTTATCTACAGATCTAATCATCATACCCATGAATGAATTTGATATAATCCTCAGTATGAATCAGATTTCTGACCATGATGGGAAAATTTTTTGTAAGAAGAAGGAGGTTACAATTCCTCGATGATGATAAGGATTACCTTATATTTAGAGAATAAATGTTACCATCTAATTATTATCTAGATCCACCCCCAGTAGCTCTACTAAATTCAATTATTGGGGAGGATGAGAATGAAATAATTGTGGGTGAGGAAAAGAATGTTTGAATAGAGGACGCACCTTTTGTGCAAGAATATGTTGATGTGTTTCCAAATGATTTAACTAGACATCCTCGAGAATGAGAAATTGAGTTTTCCATTGATTTAATTCTTGTTTCATGGCCCATATCTAAGACCCCTTACAGAATGGCCATTTTGGAATTAGTGGAACTAAAGAAACAACTAGAGGAATTGAGTAATATGGGATTTATTTGCCCTAGTGTTTCTCTATGGATAGCCCGTGTCCTTTTTGTTAAGAAGAAAGATAGATCTATGAGGGTGTGCATTGACTACAGGGAGATCAATGCAATAACAATAAAGAACAAGTATCCCCTACCTTGCATTGATGATTTATTTGACCAAATTCATGGAGATTAATATTTTTCAAAGATTGACCTTCGATCTGGATATCATCAGTTGTGTATGAAGAAGGAAGACATTCCAAAAAAAAGCATTTCGAACAAGGTACGAGAATTACAAGTTTACAGTAATGTCTTTTGGATTGACTAATGTATCCTTTGTCTTCAGGGATCTAATGAATAGAGTTTTCACGGAATATCTTGATGAATTTTTAGTGGTATTTATTGATGATATCTTGGTATAATCTAAAAGCTACGAAGATCATGAAAATCACTTGAGCAATATTCTAAAGACTCTTAGAAGAAATGAATTATATGGGAAGTTTAGCAAGTTTGAATTTTGGATTCATGATATTTCTATTCTTGGACATATTATCTCTAAGGACAGAATCTCTGTTGATCCTTCAAGGAACAAGGCAATCTAAAAATGGCCAGTATCGACGAGCATAACTGAGGTACGTAGTTTTATTGGTTTACCAAGATATTATTGGCGTTTTGTCCAGAATTGTTCCTGGTTGGCTAACGCATTAACCAAGCTCACTCATAAAGGGGTTAAATTTGTTTGGACAAAAGAGTGTGAAGAATGTTTTAAAGATCTGAAGAGAATATTAGTTAATGCCCCTATATTGAATCTACCATCGGGGAATGATGGGTTTATTATTTATAGTGATTCTTCAAATAAAGGACCTGTTTGTGTCCTTATGCAGAATGATAGTGTTACTGCCTATGCATCACGACAATTAAAAATTCATGAGAAAAACCATCCTACTCATGATATTGAGTTAGCAGTTGTAATCTTTGCTCTGAAAATATGGAGAAACTATCTCTATGGTGAAAAAAGTGAGATTTATACAGATCAAAAGAGTTTAAAGTATATTTTCTCATAGAAATAACTCATCATGAGGCAAAGAAGATGGATTGAACTACTCAAGGATTATGATTTCACAATACACTACCACACAGGGAAGGAAAATAAGGTGGCAGATGCTTTAAGCAGAAACGATCATGGAGTTTTGAAGAGGATGAGAGTTGAAAGGGATCTTATTTTCATGGATATAGTAAAGATGGATATGGTAATAACCATGGAAGGTGAAACATAAATGCTTTTTCAAATGGTTTCCAAACCATATTTACTAGAAAGGATAAATATTTCTCAGACTGATGATGAAGAATTTCAAAAGAAAATTAAAGCTGTTAATGAAGGGAGATTGATCGACTTCGTATATAAAGATGGAATTTTGAAATTTGGAAGAGAATTTGTGTTCTCGATATAACTGATCTAAAAATTGAATTGTTGGATGATTCTCATAGCTCTAATTTCACTATACACCCTGGTAGCACTAAGATGTATAGAGATTTGAAGGAATATTTTTGGTGGGACAACATAAAGAGGGAGATTACTTATTTTGTGTCAAGATGTATGGTTTTTCAACAAGTGAAAGTTGGAAGGCAGCAATGTAACACCCTGAGCTTCCACGATACACTTCTCTTTCAATAATGCAATAGCTTACATTGTACGCAAGTTCGAGATTCTAACACACCGTGACCAATCAAAATAGCCATTATGAATAGTAATACACACTTTTTGAAATTATATATATTTTATATATCAAAGTTGACTTCATTTTTGGATTCGGAATATCAATTATAGCTTAGGGTGAAATTTTGGCATTGTTCTGAAAAACATCAATTTTTGATGAATAGTGAAACCACTAAGTGGTAGTTAAAAAACTGATTTTTCGTTTAAATGAATCATTACCACTTCTGTGATTTAATTTTCAAAAATCCGACATACATGGTTGTCATTAGGAAGTAAAATGTGGTTCCATGGGACTAAAACAATTTTTTGGTGAATAGTAACTTTTAAGTTTAATTAATCGCGATTAAAGGTAATTAGTGAAATTTAAGGTAAAGATAATGTTATAATAATATGAAATGACCTTGAAACATGTCCTACCCCTATTGGATGAGTCATGGCTGACCACGACATTCCATGGGTCAACTTGGGGACCCCATGGAGCCACTTTGGTAGGAAAATGACATTAAAAACGTTTTATTTAATGTTAAAATAAAAATGTCACAAACATGAGTTGTTTTACTAAAACAATTTTTAAATGGGGTTATAAAAGTCATATTTTTGACTATAAATATTCATTAGAAATATAAAAATATTTCCTACATCAAGATATTTTTTTTTATAATTTTTAGACATTAAATAAATTAAATTATTTATGACACCATTATGATGCATCGATTACCTCATTATTTAACGATTTAAATAAAACGAAAAGATAATGTAAAATATAAGACCTACACTTGTCAAAAACATATTGGATGGGTGGATTTAGAACTCTTATCACCTTAGCCTCAAAATATATAATTTTGGGTCCTTTTAAATCCGAAAATCATTTTATGATAAAGTAACCTTTTATAACATTCCAAGAGTGCCCCTCCTCTCCTCTTATAAAAGGCCCCCACCTCTACCACCTTACCCACACCTCTCAAGCCTTTGTCTCGGCCAAAACCTACCCATATTTTCTCTCCACATCCCACTCTTACTCCTGGAAGCCTCACTTTTGGCAGAAGTCTTCCCAAGGAAGCCTTTGAGCTCAAATCAAAAAGAGTTACCTGTTTTAAAGGTAGTGTTTTCTATTGTGTTCTTATGAATTATTTTGCTTCTCCAACCCCCTAAACTCTTTTTATTCATTTCTTTTGTAACAAAAATAGTATAATAAATATTCTAGGATGTTTTTATAATAAGGATTAGAGCTAAAATTACACACACCTACATCTAATGGTTAAAGAACATACTGTTTCTGTGGATGACGAATTTCTGCCTCACGAAACGATGATTGTTCAACACTCATATAACACCTTAAAAGGTGTCCATTAAGATGTAAATATATTTATATATGATATATAATATGTTTATGTTTTACTTAAGCTTCTGTATTTTTCATTTATGTCATACCTTTATGGTTTCCATTATGGGTAAACGCGATATCTTCATTTTAGGAAGTGCGGACTACCGCACCCTCAAAGTGATTTGAATCATTAATGCCATATGTGGGATGTATAAAGGATGGAGTAAATGATATTATATCTGATATTATACTAGAATTATAATATACCTTTATATCATTATGATTTCATTCCATTAAATATGAAATAGAAATGAAAGTAGCGTTCATGCGTACGTACGACTTACCGTCTCCATGAACGGTGCATTTCATTTATTACCTCTAAATGTTACATAATATTATGAATGAATGTATATACTGGATATATACGGTATATATGATATCTAAATCATGAATATAATTCAGGAGATAATGGATATTCTACCACATGAACAAATTGTATTTATAAGAAGTTTATTTTTGACTCAAGTACCAAAGATTGACAAAATGACCATTATTAACATAAATAATTACATAATGTTCATAACATCATAATAAGTTATATAAAAGGAATGATGAACTTGAAAAAGGTTCTTAAGCAGTTAGAAATTAACTCTAGTTTATTATTCAGGAGTTTAAAGAACGATCGAGTCAAGTCGGACACGAGGTAAGGGTACTTCTTAACCCAATTTCTGTTCTTTGGGTTAATCTCCTACTTTCAAATTATGCCATGATATTATTATGTCCTATCTTGTATTATTACTTTCTTTATGTGTAATTATAGTGAATACACATAATAGATCAATTTTATTTAAAAAAATATCTTTGTAAGGGAACTTCTTAACCCAATTTCCATTCTTTGGGTTAATCTCATACTTTCAAATTATGTCATGATAATATTATGTCCTATCTTGTATTTTTACTTTCTTTATGTGTACTTATAGTGAATACACATAATAGATATATTTTATATAAAAAAATGATCTTTTTAAGGGACTTCGTCTCAAACTCCATTCATTGAGGCATATTTTGCTCTATACACAAATTTCTTTTATACGGTGTATAAACCCCTTTGACTTTTATGTTTATTCCAAAGGAATATTTTTATACGAATCGTTTTACTAAACAAAAAAAAGGAATGTTTTTCTTGTCGTACGTATGTGGCTACAACGAATTCTCCACTACCGTGACCATTATTTGAGTTTCGGCTTCCTCTACAAGCCATAACCTTTTTTAAAATAAAAAATAAATACCAAGTTTTACTTTTCTTTTATTTTGGTATTGAAAATGGTTTTGATAATGTTTTTATTATATAAATGTGTTGTATTGATATCTTTTGATTCAAATGTGGAAATTTTATGTTTCCTTTATGCATGTTTTATGTTATACGATTATGTTATGGTTTATGATATGTTTAAACCTGTTCATATGAGGAATGCATGGGACTTAATAAGTGACGGGTGGAGCCCGCTATAGCTCCTTGATGCATCGGTAGGTCTCATGAGACAAACTAGTGTCTTGGCATGAGGCCTTGACAAAATATTATTTGTAGTCTTGGAACGAATCCTTGGCTACGTGGTTATGATAGTCTGACATTATGCATTCCATCATTATGAAAGTGGTTATTGATATTTCATGTGATTATTCGACCAGTGGAATATCCATGTGAATAAGTAAATGACATTATTTCATTTTACTTTTGCCATATTATGTTGAAGTTCATGTTTAAAAGGCTTTTGTTTAGTTATATATTTCCTTAAATGTTTCTGTTTATTTATGAAAGCTTTCGCTATATTGTTATCCTTACTGAGCATCTAAGCTCACCCCTTTCAATGTTATAATTTTTCCAGGATGTGATGAAGTATATTATGAATGACCTGCAGGGATAGTGAGGGGATATGAAGACAAGATGTTGTTGTAGTGTTTTTTACTTTATGATGTAAGGTAAGACTTATGAATGTATCTAGTGTTTCAAAGGCTACTAAACTAATCGGTTTATCGAGACTTGATCCTTTGTGATCATGCCAATGTTACGCAATAATGCACCGAATCTGGGTAACTGGGGTCGGGGCATTATAGTTGGTATCAGAGGAAGTTTAGTACTAACCTTGGAAGCCAGGTTTAGATAAACTCTGATTAGAGCACATAGCCCTAAGATAGATTTTGAGGATTAGTATATAAGTACTTCCTAGAATTTTAGTATTATAGAGATTTTGTGATTTTTCTGAGAAATACATCCCTATTTGGATACAAGCAGGTAGAGGTGGTCTGGCATAGATGTACCTAGGGGTAAAACCCGAAAACACCACTTTGATCTAGACTCAAACGGGAACTGGTGCACGACAACGGGCCTTGCTGCACTCTTGGTTACGACACTCCTGGGGGATACACTTAGGATAATTCTCATTTCCTTTACAAACCATTATGAAGGGTTTATGAGTATATACTTCCTCAAATAAAACATTTTTATGATTATAGTTTAATTTACGTTAAGTATTTTACAAGTATGGAATTATGTATTTTTATTCATAAACTAATCTAGTTTATGCCATTGTTTAGAAATGGCGCCTAGTGGGAGGAATGAAAACTGTATCAATGCACACACTCCATGTAGGGATTTCCCTTATACTCAAGATAATTATAACGGAGTTGGTGATACAACTGGTGATGATCAGCTTATCACCATACAGGGACAACTCACTCAGGTTATGAATAATAAACTTACTCGTATGGATCTCCCTGATTCGAAACATGGAGGATCAATGTTAGACCGCTTCATGAGGAAACAACCACCAACATTTAATGGGGTTACAAATCCATTAGTAGCTGAGCAATGGATAAACTCCTCAAAGAAAATATTCCATTCCTTAGGGAGTAGCGAAAGGGAGAAGGTTGTCATGGTAGTTTACCGCCTCACTGGAGATGCGAATCAATGGTGGTCATTGATTCAAAATATAAAGGAATATGATAAAGTATTGAATATGGAGTGGAGGGAGTTCAAAGAGCTTTTCTTAGAAAAATACTTTCCTCATGACCATCGAGCAGATATGGAAAGGCAATTTCTGAGTCTGAGACAAAAGGAGGATGAGAATGTCGCAAAGTATGAGGATAACTTTACAAGGTTAGAAAGGCATGTAGCATATTATATATGTAATCCAAGAAGTAAGATTGATCGTTTCTTTGATGGGTTAAAACCATTTCTCCGTCGAGCCTTAGTCTCACAATCTTTCTCGTTGTACGAATATATAGTCTCATGTGCTATCAAGACAGAAAATGAATTCTCTAAATCTTATGACAATAAAGTAATGCAAGAGAAGAAGAGAACGGTGGAACAAGAGACAGATAAAGGGAAATAGGGAAAGAAGGATTTTCCATTATGCGATAATTGTGGGAAGAATCACCCCGGTTCTTGCCTAAATGGATTGGGAGGTTGTTATAAATGTGGTGAAAAAGGTCACTAGGCTCGTGATTGCAACGGAAAGAAAGAGGATATCAATGTTCAATGCTACAATTGTAGGGAAATGAGGAATTATGCAAATGAATTTCCTAAGCGTCAGGGAAAATTACCTCAGAAAAGGCCAAGGGATCAAGGAAAATCTTATGTTGTTACTACAGTTGAAGTGGAATAATTAATGTATTGGTGCTTTTGGACTCAAGGATTATATTCTGGTTATAAGAATAATGTGATATATATAAGGATTGTACTATAGTACTTTTTGATTTCATTAAGGTTTTAATATGATTAAGTTAATCATATTTTTAGAATGTGACAATAAGAGAAACTTTAATTTGTTTGTGGAATCTAATGTTACAATTGATTTTGGAATTTAGAGACCTTTTAGAGAAAGTCTGGGTAGAGGTATTTTGGATAACTATAAAGCTTGGAATGGATTAAGTTGAAATTTGTATAGTATTGTTTAAGGTTAAAACATTTCTGAAGATTACTTTTGGAATATTATAATACTATATTTTTAGGAAAAGGACAACCTGGAGGTCGGGGGATAACCCATCGCATCGGACAAAGCTGCAGGAATCGAACCCACAACCATAGTGAGACATGCCGTTATTACCCCCCAATAGCCTACATGAAGTCCCTAGTTATTACAAAATAGTTTTCCTAATCTAAATGGTATGTGGTAATATTTGGAACCTTATACGATTAGGATAAATATAATATTTTTGAGTTATATTACCTTTTGGAGTGAATGATGGGTTTGTGGTAAAAATTTATTAAAGAATGAAAGTCTACATGACAAGTAAGTATATTTCCTTATGTTCTTAGTAAATCTCCTAAATAAATTCCTCAACTTTATAAAAGGTAACTTAAAACAAAAATGTTGTCTGTTAACTTTTCCAACTGGGGATTCAATGACCTTTTAACCAATCACAAGGTTGTGATTTTCTTGTGGTTAACTTTCTCCTAATCCTGTTTTCTACAACTCTCCATCAGACCTTTATGGTTTTTTTCTTCCATATTCATATTTTCATAGAATCCTAGTATGGGCTATCTCGGGTGACTTTGTACTTCTCTTTCTTTCTTTTAAAGTTATATTTTTATTAACCTTATTTATAAAGTGGGTTTTCCACAAAGGTATTTTCTATTTTAAACCTTTTATTTTCAAAGAAAAATTTCAAATTGAGAGGACTCAATTTATTGGAGGGAAGAATGTAACACCCCGAGCTTCCACGATACGCTTCTCTTTTAATAATGCAATAGCTTGCATTGTACGCAAGTTCAAGATTCTAACACACCGTGACCAATCAAAATAGCCATTATGAATAGTAATACCCACTTTTTGAAATTATATATGTTTTATATTTCAAAATGGACTTCATTTTTTGATTCGTAATATCAATTATATCTTGGGGTGAAATTTTTGCATTGTTCTGAAAAACATCATTTTTTGATGACTAGTGAAACCACTAAGTGGTAGTTAAAAAAATGTTTTTTCGTTTAAATGAAACATTACCACTTCTGTGATTTGATTTTCAAAAATACTACATACACGTTTGTAATTAGGAAGTAAAATGTGGTTCAATGGGATTAAAATAATTTTTTGGTGAATAATAACTTTTAAGTTTAATTAATCACAATTGAAGGTAATTAGTGAAATTTAAGGTAAAGATAATGTTATAATAATATGAAATGACCTTTACACATGTCCTAACCCTATTGGATGAGTCATGGCCGACCAATAAAATCCATGGGTCAACTTTGGGACCCCATGGAGCCACTTTTGTAGGAAAATGACATTAAAAACGTTTTATTTAATGTTAAAATAAAAATGTCACAAACATGAGTTGTTTTAATAAAACAATTTTTAAATGGGGCTATTCAAGTCATATTTTTGACTATAAATATTCATTAGAAATATAAGACGATTTCCTACATCATGATATTTTTGTATAATTTTTAGACATTAAATAAATTAAATTATTTCTGACACCATGATGATGCATCGATTACCTCATTATTTAACGATTTAAATAAAACGAAAAGATAATGTATAATATAAGACCTAAACATGTCAAAAACCTATAGGATGGGTGGATTTAGAACTATTATAACCTTATCCTCAAAATATATAATTTTGGGACCTTTTAAATCCGAAAATAATTTTATGATAAAGTAACTTGTTATAACTTTCCAAGAGTGCCCCTCCTCTCCTCTTATAAAAGGCCCCCACCTCTACCACCTTACCCACACCTCTCAAGCCTTTGGATCAGCCAAAACCTTCCCATTTTGTCTCTCCACATCACACTCTTAATCCTAGAAGCCTCACTTTGGGCAGAAGTCTTCCCAAGGAAGCCTTGGAGCTCAAATCAAAAAGAGTTACCCGTTTTAAAGGTAGTGTTTTCTCTTGTGTTCTTATGTTTTATTTTGCTTCTACAACCCCCCAAACTCTTTTTATTCATTTATTTTGTAACAGAAACAGTATCCTCAATATAATAGGATGTTTTTATAAGAAGTATTCTAGCTACACTTACACACACCTACATATAATGGTTAAAGAACATACTGTTTCTGTGGATGGCGAATTTCTACCTCACGAAACGATGATTGTTCAACACTCATATAACACTTTAAAAGGTGGCCATTAATATGTCACTATATTTATATATGATATATAATATGTTTATGTTTTACTTAAGCTTATGTATTTTTCATTTATGTCATACCTTTATGGTTTCCATTATGGGTAAACGTGATATCTTCATTTTAGGAAGTGCGGACTACTGCACCCTCAAAGTGATTTGAATCGTTAATGCCATATGTGGGATGTATAAAGGATGGAGTAAATGATATTATATATGATATTATATTGGAATTATAATATACCTTTATATCATTATGATTTCATTCCATTAAATACGAAATATAAATGAATGTATCGTTCATGCGTACGTACGACTTACCGTCTCCATGAACGGTGCATTTCATTTCTTACATCTAAATGTTTCGTAATATTATGAATGAATTTATATACTGGATATATACGGTATATATGATATTTAAATCATGAATATAATTCAGGAGATAATGTATATTCTACCACATGAACAACTTGTAATTATAATAAGTTTATTTTTGACTCAAGTACCAAAGATCGATAAAACGACCGTTATTAACATAAATAATTACATAATGTTCATAACATGGTAATAAGTGATATAAAAGGAATAATGAACTTGAAAAAGGTTCTTAAGCAAGTATAAATTAACTCTAGTTTATTATTCAGGAGGTTAAAGAACGATCGAGTCAAGTCGGACACGAGGTAAGGGTACTTCTTAACCCAATTTCTGTTCTTTGGGTTAATCTCCTAATTTCAAATTATTCCATGATATTATTATGTCCTATATTGTATTCTTACTTTATTTATGTGTAATTATAGTGAATACACATAATAGATCTATTTTATTTAAAAAATGATCTTTGTAAGGGAACTTCTTAACCCAATTTCCATTCTTTGGGTTAATCTCCTACTTTCAAATTATTTCCTGATATTATTATGTCCTATCATGTATTTTTTTACTTTATTTATGTGTAATTATAGTGAATACACATAATAGAGATATTTTATTTAAAAAATGATCTTTTTAAGGGACTTCGTCTCAATCTCCATTCATTGAGGCATATTTTGTTTTATACACAAATTTCTTTTATACAGTGTATAAACCCTTTTGACTTTAACGTTTATTCAAAAGGAATATTTTTATACAAAGAGTTTTACTAAACGACAAAAAGGAATGTTTTTCTTGTTGTACGTATGCGGCGACAACAACTTCTCCACTGCCGTGACCATTATTTGAATTTCGACTTCTTCTACAAGCCATAACTTTTTTTAAAATGAAAAATAAATACCAAGTTTTACTTTTCTTTTATTTTGGTATTGAAAATGGTTTTGATAATGTTTTTATTATATCAATGTGTTGTATTGATATCTTGTGATTGAAATGTGGAAATGTTATGTTTTCTTTATGCATGTTTTATGTTATACGATTATGTTATGGTTTATGATATGTTTAAACCTATTCATATGAGGAATTCATTGGACTTAATAAGTGACGGGTGGATCCCTCTATAGCTCCTCGATGCATCGACAGGTCTCATGAGACAAACTAGTGTCTTGGCATGAGGCCTTGACAAAATCTTATTTGTAGTCTTGGCACGAGGCCTTGGCTACGTGGTTATGATAGTCTGCCATTATGCATTCTATCATTATGAAAGTGGTTATTGATATTGCATGTGATTATTCAACCAGTTGAATATCCATGTGAATAAGTAAATGGCATTATTTCATTTTAATTTTTCCATATTATGTTGAAGTTCATGTTTAAAAGGATTTTGTTTAGTTATACATTGCCTTAAATGTTTATCTTTATTTATGAAAGCTTCCGCTATATTTTTATCCTTACTGAACATCTAAGCTCACCCCTTTAAATGTTTTAATTTTTCAGGATGTGATGAAGTATATTATGAATGACCTTCCGGGATAGTGAGGGGATTTGAAGACAAGATGTTGTTGTTGTTTTTTTACTTTATGATGTAATGTAAGACTTATGAATGTATCTAGTGTTTCCAAGTCTACTAAACTAATCAGTCTTTCGAGACATGATCCTTTGTGATCATGCAAATGTTACACAATAATGCACCGACTCTGGGTAACTGGGGTCGGGGCGTTACAAGCAGCCTAGAGGAGTCATGAAACCTCTTCCCATACATGAGTGGAAATGGGATGATATTACGATGGACTTTGTCATGGGGCTACCAAGGACTCCTAGAAGGAATTATGCAATATGGGTCATTATTGATCGTCTTACCAATTCAACACATTTTCTTACTATAGGAAAATATTTACCACTTGAACTTTTAGAAATAATGTATATTAATGAAGTTTTAAGACTCCATGGTGTGCCACTATTGATTGTTTTTTATCATGACCCCCATTTTACATCAAGATTCCGGAAAAGTCTTCAGAAGGCCATGGATACTGAAATTCGTTTGAGCACTTCCTACCACCCTCAAACTGATGGAAAATCATAACGGACTATTAAAAACTTATAAGAAATGTTGAGATCTTGCTCACTTGACTTTAAAGGTATGTGGGATCAATATTTACCTTTGGTAGAATTTTCCTATAACAATAGCTTCCATTCAAGTATTCAGATGGCACTGTATGGAGCATTATATAGAAAGAGATGTCACACACCAACTTGTTGGGATGAAGTTGGTGAAAGAAAACTCATAGGCCCAGAACTTGTTGAGGAAACAATAGAAAAAGTTAAGATTATCCAAACCCACATCAAAGCAGCTCAAAGTAGGAAAAAGAGCTATGACGATAACTGAAGGAAGGATTTGGAATTTCAAGTAGAAGATCATTTTTTTTGAATGTATCTCCATGGAAGGGTGTTATACATTTCAGTAAGAAGGGTGTTATCATTTGGAAATGCCTCCAAATCTCTTCAAAGTTCATGATGTGTTCCACGTATCACTATTGAGAAAATAAATGCCTAACCCAAAGCATGTACTCACCTATGAGGAAATATAACCGGAACCTGATTTGTATTATTGTGAAGAGCCTGTCAAAATTCTTGATACCAGAGAACAGGTGCTGAGAAACCGGACGACTCGTCTGGTAAAAGTTCTATGGAGAAATCATAAGATGGAAGAGGCAACTTGGGTTCCCGAGGAACTTTTGATGAAGAACCACCCGAATCTTTTTATGCAGTTATATTCTAGAAATTTTGAGGAAGAAATTATTTTAAAGAGGGGAGAATGTAACACCCCAAGCTTCCACGGTATGCTTCCCTTTGAATATTGTAGTAGATTACATTGTATGTAACTTGGAGTTTTAACACACCACGACCGATCAAATTAGCCATTATGAATAGTAATACCCACTTTTTGAATTTTTATAAATTTTATTTTTCAAATTGGACTTTATTTTTGAAATCAGAATATTGAAATTAGCTTAGGGTGAATTTTTGGTATTTTTTTGAAAACTTTCAATTTTTGATGAATAGTGAAAAACACTACGTTATTGGTTAAAACCGACTTTTTATTTAAATAACTATTTATTTTATTTAAATTTATTTTTGGTCAGAATAGATATAGAATACCTATATAAGTTCAATGTAATTCATTGGAGTCATTTTATACTAAGTTTAGATATATAAATTTTTTTTGAACTTTTTACCGTCTTTTACCCACCTCCTAGGAGCATTTGAAAATTTGTATAAAACTTAATTTTACTGCTTCTATGAGTTGAATTTCAAAAATCCAAGAGACATTGTTAATATCTGTAAGTAAAATGTGGTTCAATAAGATGAAAATAATTTTTGGTGAATAGTAACTTTTGACTTTTATTTACCACAATTAAAAGTAAATAGGGAAATTAAGGGTTAAAATAATATCGTAATTACCCTAACACATGTTCTAATTCTATTGGATAAGTATAATACAACCAAAAACAACCTTATGATTAAAATATTACCCCCTTTGGTCCACTTGGATTAGATTAGGACATTTATTATTATTTTATTTAAATAAGAGTTAAAAGAGTTAAATTAAAAGTTTAATAACTAAAACATTTTTAATATCATTTTACACACAATATAAATTCAACTATAAATATTTATTAAAAAGATAAAAGGATTTCATACATAATTTTGTTTTATTTATAATTTTTAGACATTAAATAATTTAATTTATTTATGACACAATGATGATACAATAATTACCTTATTAATGAATGATTAAAATAATTGATATTATAAATATCCAAATAAATGTTATTTGAGACATTTGATGAATTGAAATAATTTAATATGTTAATATGACATGTTAGGGTTGATTAAGTAATTTTTTTTCTAATTAATCATGCTGTTATGATTTTCACAAAAACCAAATACTAAATAGTGTCAAAATTGACATAATTGAGTTTTTAAAACAAATAATATATTATTAATTGATATATTATTAATAAAAATCTAAGGATTGGCCAAAGGACTTAGATAAGGTTATATATATTAATAATGAATAACATGGGGTTCTCTTGGCTTGTTATAGTAATTTTATTAACCATAAAATATAAAAATACAAAGAGACATGGTAAATGTCAAACTATTTAACTAAGAGTTAAATCGAAAAGATAAGGTTAATATGGTGACATAAACCTCTCTAAAACTTATTGGTTTAGAGGTTTTAGACCCATACCCACCTTATCCTCAAAATAATTTATTTTGGAGCCTTTAGAAACTGAATATGATTTTATTATAAAATAATATTTCAAGCTTTTCCTAAAGTGACCCTCACCTCTCTTATAGAATGCCACTTCCCCTTATCTTAATTTCACACCACCAAAGCCTTTTGTCTCAGCCAAACCCTGCACAAATATCCTTTCAACTATCCTCCCTTAAACTTAGAGGCCTTACTTTGATCAGAAAGCTAACCTAAAGATCTCTTTTGATCAAATCAAAAAGAAGAATCTGAAGAAGAGGTAGATATTTCATAACCTCTTTCAAGTTCTTTTCTTCTTCCACATCCTATTTCTTTGTTGTTTCCATTATAAAATAATAAATGTACTATATTCTATATACTGTGATGTTTTTAAAATGGTTTAACCATATTCATTATTCCATCCATCATATGAATGAAAAAGTCACCATACATGCGTACGTACGACTTACCGTCTCCACGTCTTGGTATAGTTTGTTATTCAAACACTTCATTAACTGGATGGGTATAATAATGTGTATAACTGATGTAAATAATAAATATAACATGTTAATGATTATTTATATACGATATACCATCCAATTACATACTATTTCACCATCAATATAATGATATTGTCACTCGTGCGTACGTACAGATTATCGTCTCCACGAACGCGGTGAGATTCATTCCCCATCGTAATCATTCAAGAATAATTTTCATTTTATGATTAAAAATAATGTCTAAGAATTTAATATCATTTTGTATATGAATAAAATACATCCTATCTGTAAAAAAAATGTCTTACATAATCGATCATATAAAGGAAAATGGATCAGTTAACACACGAAATGATGATGCTACTAAAATATTATTAATAAAGCAATATTAGAGGATCATATATTATATCATATTTATGTATATAGTTCTTGTATAATTTAATAACAATGATTTAACTATTATACAGGAGGTTAACGTACCCTCGACCATGGAAAAGTAAAAGGTAAGGGTTAATTCCACAATCTCTTTATAATCTGAGATTGTTTTTACGTAAGTATCTACTAAGAACTATTTATCATCCACATCTGTGTTTTCTTAAAAATGTATATCAAAACATTTTTAATATTTACTAGATATTGGTTTATATTCATTTATACCCTTATTTAACCTTATATATTTTTAAAGTAATCTTTCCGTTGTTTTCCAAACATGGTACTTTATGACATTTTCGACAAAATTAAGTTAAGAATTTTTTTAACTAATACGACGAGTGTAGCTATTTTCTGCCGTTATAACATCATCGAAGCTTCCTATACAATATTATAAGAATATTTTCAAAATAAATGTCTTCTTTTTTAATTATATGACTCTTAAATAATTTAAAAATATAAAGAGATATTTCTCTAAAAAAGTTTTAATTTTATCTATGTCAACATCCTTTGATGGATTTTAAGCTTGTTTGAAGTTGATTTATTATACAAATATTCCATATTGTATTGAAAGTTTTGTGATATTTTTGACTATGGTGTGTTTTTTTACACCATTCAGGGTTTATGGATAATGTATTGACATTTTTTATGCTATTTTAATACGAATGTTTATGTTAGGTTTAAACCTTTTCACATGAGGAATGCATTGGACTTAGTAAGTGATGTGTGGAGCCCGCTATAGCTCCTTGATGCATTGGTAAGTCTCATGAGACAAATTAGTTTCTTGGAACATGGTCTTGACAAAAATCTGATTTTTAGTCTTGGAACAAGGCCATGAATATGTGGTTATAAAATCTGACATTATGCATTCCATCATTATGAAAGTGGCTATTGATATTGCATGTGATTATTCGACTAGTAGAATATCCATGTGAATAAGTAAATGGAATTATTTGATTCTATCTTTTCCATATTATGCTGAAGTTTATGTTTAAAATGATTTTGTTTTAGTCTAATACACTACCTTCAATGTTTATGCTTATTTAGGAAAGATTCTGCTATATTGTTATCCTTACTGAGCATCTGAGCTCACCCCTTTATATGTTTTATTTTTCCCAAGATGTGAAGAAGTATTTTATGGTTGACCTGTAGGGATAATCTAAGGATATAAGTGTGTTAAAAAGGGGAAAAATGTTGTTGATGATTTTATTTCATGATGTAATGTAAAACTTATGAATCTTTCTAGTACTTCCATGGATACTAAACTGATCGGTATTTCGGGACATTATTCCTTGTATCATGCCAATGTTATGTAGTTATGCACTGACTCTGGGTAATTGGTTTCATGGAATTATAGTAGAAACATAGTCATAAAAGTAAATAAGAAGTCAAAGTAAGGTCAACATAATCAAATGAAACTCCTAAATATCAAGTGAGATAATCCTAGATATACTTTGGTGGAATAGTATTCTAGCATATCAATACATATACAAAAAATAAACTCTCAAATTTCTCAACCCATCCTCAATGATGGATCTCCTCTAGTATGGATTTCAACACACAACTAAGGGATGATATCCTTTGCGTGAATATAACTAGCATATGAATCATCCCTCAATCTCTCACTATGATACATAGGATCCATATGGAGTTAAATAGTGGAGGTGAGGTAAAATTTATTATATATATATATCATAATAAAATAAAAAATTACAAATAAACACATTATAATGGTGTTTCTTCATCCCACTTCCATACGAACTCTAATAAAAGTCCCCTCTTAAATACATATAAGCGAATAAGTAAATCATATGAAATCCCAATATCATATATAATATTATAACATAGGGATTAACATAAGGAAAAAACTAATTTTACGAATAGCCTTTTTAGCGTGAAGTTCAAAATGTTGATTAGGTTTTAAAATTGTAATATTATTTATAAAAAAACTTTTAAAACCATCTCAAAATAAATATTACTTATAAAACCATTTTTCATAAAATTATCAATTGGGCCTCAAATTATAATTTACAAACCAACACTTAAAATGTAAATGGAATCCCTTTTGAAAACTAATTATCATTTTAAAACCTATTTTTAATCACAAGGAACAAAAATTTAATTTAAAACATCCGACATATAATATATAAAAAGGTGAAACATTGTAGAATACCATATTGAATAATGTAGACATAAATAACATAGTAATAATTAAGAAGTCATTAAGATAATTCAAAAAAATTCAATGAATAAAAAAGTTATAATAAAAAAACACCTAAAAATAATAATCAAAACACTTAAAGTCATTTAAAATTTAGAAGAATCATATGAATATCTAAATTGTTAAATAAAATACCTTTATACATTTTATCAAACAAATTGTATACATAATATTTTAGGTAAAATTACATCATAATGAAAATATATAAAATACCTTTCTTAAATCAAACAAGATGTTTATAAATATTGACTAATCAACCTAAAACTCAAAAAATTAGGATAAATTTAATGAAAAGTTACTTCAAATAATTTAAGATTTTCATGGTATTATAAGAATAGTAAAATCATGGAAATACTAACCTAGGGCAAGGGATTCTGGTGGAAAACCCTAAAATGAAAAGATAAGAGGGCCCAATATAGAATCCTCACACCCTCGAAATAAAAAACACAAGGATTAGAAAAATACCTAACATAGGGTTTGAAAAATGCAACCCCTAGGTATGAGGAATAAGAAGGAAAAAGAATAATGGAAGAAAGAGTAGATAAACAAGGGTCTCACATTAAGAAATTCCTTTGGAATCAATGAGGGTCTCAAAATCCATTTGGGAGAAAAGGGAGTTCACACTAGATTCTATAAAAACCGCTCTTATGTAAATATAAGGAAAATAATGGCTTATTGTGGGGGTAGGGTGGGGGTGTAATAAATGATATGGGCAGTTTATGAAATTGAAAATTTTAGAAAAATGAGTGTTTAACATGGTTTAGTGAATAATACAAACCCACGAACGTGAAAATCACATAGTTTTCTATAACCTTATGAAAACTGTGCGACATGCAAATTTTTTTCACAAATTTATAAAATTTTAAAATAATAATACCTAAAACTGAATAAAAAGAATAAAATCATTAAATTAATTAATTAGTAAGGGAATTATTGGTTAGGGTGTGCCAAAAATAATCCACCTAAATACATTTCTATTAAAATTCACTATCCTAATTCTTTAGACATGATAATTTATTTCTTCTAAGTGATTTATCTCTAAGAGTTAATAAACATAATTCTATTGTATTGTTTAAATTTTACACAAAACTTACACTCCGTAAAATATTATTTCAATATGTGATCAATTTATGAAAATTCAAGTTGATTCATGAATTGCATATGAATGAATTTAAGAATGAATTAAATAACAAAGATGTAGAATACCTCTTTCCCATTTCCCCTCTCTTATGTGGTGTGTGCTACAATTAATCTTAAATTTTCCTTCCTCTAATTATGATACATAATTCAAGAGATAAAAATGAAAAACTTATTTGGTTGAGTTGATATTTATTCAAAATAAATTAAATAAAACATAGAGTTCTATAATTGGAATCCATCCGAATAGAACTTATTTTAGAGTCACTGGTTTAAGTAAATTAGGTATTTTTCTTTTCAGCTTAATGATGGTGGAATTATATAACTTTCCCCTTAAAAGTATTGAAAAATAATTTTAATATTCACAGTGAATGTATCTACTCCTTTTATTTCTACCTTAACTACTCATTTCAAATTTATTAATGACACCTTGAATAGTGTATACCATCTATGATTCACCTTTCATGGAAACTTTTTAAGACTTGAGTTTAAAAAAAAGTTTTGGTTGTCACTCTTTTGATTACTTATGTTGTATATTCCAATCATTAAATATTTTGGGTCTTTCCTTCAGAATTTGTGAATTTTAATTGGATTCATTTCACATTCCCCCCATATATTTCAAATCAAATTTTTTCTCTGTTTCCAACTTGCAATCCATGTTTATTTTCCTCACTACCTAGAAAGATCTATTTTCAATGTTACCCTTTTCTAAATACCAATAATTATAGGGAAATACTAATTAGAGTCATATAATATATAATACATACCCAAAGTTCATTTTATAACTTGTATGTTTAATCTATTCTTGAATTTCTCACTAATTTATTTAAAATTGATTTTAACTCATTATTTAAAACTTTATCTTATCCCCTGGTTTGTGTATAGTAGGTGGTTCTAATATTATGATTGCATATTTTTTTCTCCATAAATGTATTAAATTGGTTTTTATAGTAATTAAAAACATTTTGACTGATTATTTCCCTAGTAACTCCAAGGATACAAAATATGTTTTTACAAAAAAAACATATCTACCCATGAGCCGATTTTATATAGAAAACTAATAGATTTAACAAATTTTGAAACACAGTAAATTGTCACTTGAATATGATCATTTCCATGATATTTTGTAGGTATACCTATTAATTCCAATCCAAAAAATAAAAAAATATTTACTTTATGAATTTCATATTATAACATTTTCAATATTGTTCTAAAATTTCTTCTTCTTTATCATCAATCGTAATTCTTGAAATACTCTCCGGATTTATTAAAACTTTTAGTCTGGTAAAATATAAATTATAACAACTTGGTTTTTTATTAAATATTTGATAATTTTCTCCATAGGATAATAAATGGTAGCAATTCATAATAGATAATATTTCTTCTTCAAATACAAACCTCTTGATTATCCCATAAATACCTTATTTATACAAATATCATTCTTCCCAAATGTATTTCCCTATAATTCATGTGAATCATTTTTATTCATTCCATGTAACATCATAAAGTATCTTCCGAGTGAAAATAAAATTTTCAAGTTCAGAATAGCATGGAACACCTCTGATTTAAACACCAAACAATTGATCACTTGAAAATACTCCCTTTATATGATAAGTATTGTCCACCTATAGATCATCTAGTCTAGAAAGATAGATTGAAACTTGGTTTTATACTCTCTTATTATATTTTCTTTTAAAAATTAAATTCTTATAAAAACTATACCTATAAGGTAATCCAAATATTTTCTTCCTTTTTGGATAGTAGAAATTTCAATGTTCATTGGTCAGTGTAAACGATCACCTTACATATAAGAAGATAAAGACTAAAATTATCCATGGAATGCACAAATCGTTAATATAAAATAATAATTATATAAAATATTTTATGATATATCTTGGTTTATAATATACAATATGTATTTTTTTTATCATAGGCAATGATATAGATATATCATTGTAGGCATGAGATGCCTTTATTATTTTATAAGATATGATCTATGAAATGGGATATTAAATGAATAAATACTACCAAATATTTCATATATATTTACCTTTAGTTATGGATCATTGAGATAATCCATTTATTCTATAAAAAACATGTTATAATCATTTGAAATTCTTAAATGATTATATTCTCCAATAGGCATGTGTTAGGGGTAACACATGTCATCTTCCATGCATTGGAAGATAATGATAGTCATTCTTCATTAAATGAAGGAATCTTATATAAATTAGAAGATCCTTATATTGGGGTGTGTTATCACTTTTAGTCTTTCAAATCCATTTCACTCTTCCTTTTATATTCTCTTCATATCTTCAAATAAAAGGTACGAACACCCCTTTGGTGTCTGATGAGTCATATCATAATGTATGAGGATTCTAGTGGCTTGTGTACCGCCTTTTGAGGGGAGAGTCCATTGGATATCTCTTGGTGATCTCCATAAATCATAATCCAATTAGATCAATATATATAGATCACACTAGAAAAGAGGTATATCCATTTTATATTTTCTTCTTTATATTCATGTTGATTTGATAATGATAGATCATATTATTTTTTTAGTTTTCTTACATTGAAATGGACATGAGATGATCCTACAAAACCCATCAATGGAATTAGATAAAACATCATTATCAATTCAAAAGAAAATTATACTAACTTTATGAAGAACATGTATATCATAATTTTCTTGTGTCGATATCATAAGGTAAGATATGACATGGCTAAATTTAATCTATTAGATCACTTTTCTTTAATTTAAGATATAGGATATCATAATATGTGATTTTCCATTTTCTCTATTCATATGGTTAAATTGGATGAATCATTGTATGCAATTCAACAAATCCTATGATTTTTTACTATGTAATATTCTATAATAAAAGTTATCATAGGATATGACTGTTAATACCAGTTTCTCAAAAAGTAGATTTCATCATAAAGGTTATATACTGCATATAATAAATTATGGTCGGGAACCCATATGAATCAAATTTCATGAAATAAATGAAATGAAACCTATGTAAGAAATAAAAGTTCATCTGTATAAGGGTTAGGTTCTTCCATCATTGAATTGAGTACTCCACAATATATTTAGGTGTGTTCCACCATTAGTAAAGTATTTTCTCCCCTATATGTCAAGGTAAAAACCTCTATAGGGGTTAGGAACAACCTCTTTGGATACACACATACCTCTACGAGGTGTGATACCAACTAAAATTCTAGATAGGTACTATATAAGTTGTAGAAGACTATAATATGAATATCCATAAAACATATGATATATTTTAATATAGATTACTTAGTGTTTCTAGTATCCTTTTGAGAATTTTTGGATTCTTTCCAATTATTCCTTATAGCAAGAATGACAAATTTATGCAATACATGAATTATTATACCCCATGTATCATTGGATTCTTATATGATATGATCCTTCATGGAGATGATCTCTTATGATTTTTTTCTATTTCCCATTATTTTCTTGAAATTAGTGCATACCTAGTTTCTTTGGGACACCCAATTCTATTCCCTGGTATTAGGTTTGAGTTTACCAATTAGTTTACCTTTTACTTTGTGTTTTTATGTTTATCTTACAGGGTATATTTATACTCACCTCTAAAAGTTATTCATGTCCACACATGGTGTGTTTATGAAAATATTTTAGTCTAGAAATGATATTCACATACATAGATCTAGTGATGTTATATGAGTTGTTAATTAATATCTATTGATAGTTCATGGTTGTGAAAAATACAATGCATTCCATTCTAGGATATCTTATAGAGTGGAAGTGTAATCCCATATGTAAAATCAATTATAAACGGTGGTTATTGTATTCAGTATATGTAATTTACCATTTGAGAATTTTCTTATATTTTATTTTGTTTAACATTGTTGTCCCATGCTCATATTTTATATGGTTCATTTGTTTTATATTTATCTATTAGTGATATTAAATTTTATTGTATATTAGATATGTATTTATATTGTAGGTTGTTATAGGATAAGGCCTCCCATTTATTTTTTACCTACATAGTTATAAACATAATCTATGGCCTATTGTAAATGATCATGGGTAGACACACTCATATTACCACTGGTCTAGGTGAGGCCCTAGTGGGTATGGTCATTCCATAGTGGTATCAAAGTAGTTCGAGTACTAGGGATAGAGTTTAGAGTTAGTTTACTTGGGAGTTTTGGTTCGAGAATTAGAGAAAATATGATAAGGGATTTTTTATATCATCTATTAGACTAGGTAGAACAACATTGGTGCAGTGGAAAATGAATACTTTCTTTAGGAATCTAATAAATTTTTATTAAACCCAAAATTACAAGGCATTAGTTTTGTTGTATGAATAAGTTGTTACATGAATTATTTTGTGGTCATTCATAATGTTTAATTTTCTTCGTATTTCAGCTAACCCATATATGCTATATGAAAACTATGGGTCCCTTTTTTATAATATTGGAGGCCTCCCATAATCATCAATATCTTATTTAGAGATAGGGATATGATGTTGCCATACTAGTTCTTGATCCTCTTTCAATTTATTGATGGAGAATGAATTTTGTGATTGATTGTGAAGTATCTTTGAATCATGATTAGAGTTAATATTATCCACCAATTATTCTTAATGTAGACATTCCTTGTATAAAGGATGGTGGTTCGAGCTAAGATGAATAATACTACATGTAGTCGAGATATTCTATGTGAGTTTGAGTGATGGATGCCTCAATGGATTTCAAGGTGTGCCTAATTATCGATTGATAAAAGATTGGTTGGAGTCTGATATTTATGTTCCCTATCTAGTTTATAGATTTTTATACTAAAAATGATTCTTACATTTTATTTATCTTTCAAGATGCAACAAATTATTGATTAATGTTTATTCAAACCCATAATTATACTGTAATACCATAATTGGGATTTGAGATTTTGGTTAGGTTTACAGATAAAGAACTTACTAATCCTAATGTTATGTTTATTCCCATGAGCTCAAAAGTTGATCAGGGCCTCTAATATGATATTTTTGATCGACTTTATACCACTACCGTGTCACTTAAATCTATATAAAAAATGAGGAGATATTTTTTTGGTTGATATTTTCTTAGTGTTTCATAATCCAACTTTTAGAACAAGATTGTGTTTCTATATGAATAGGCAGAGAAATTCAATGGAAATATTTCCATGGTAGGGGAGGCTTTGAGATTTGTTTCTTTTATTTATAAGGCTCTAAAATCTTTATAAAGTGCTCATGTAAATGGTTATATTTATTATCAATAAGGATAAAAATATTGATATTAAGGAAAATAGAACAACTTGGATGTTGGATGAAGTTATGAAGTGAAGGTTCATTGTACATTAAGTTGGTTAATTTATTGGAAAACATTCTTGTAATTTTGTTTGAAGAAAAAATAAAAGAGTATTTTTCGTACAAAAAATATTTATAATACTTAAAAAGCGACGTTTCTAGCTATATATTACCATTATAATCATTAGATTATTATTTTGATAAGGAATTATAAAAAATTACAAAAAATATTTCCATTATCGAAGCTAGCACAACCACCTAATCAGTTATGGAATCATAAGGATACATAACCAATATTAAAGGTAGAACCTATCCTTGAGTTATCTAATAGTGGCATAAAGGCTTCAATGAATCTGTTCAATTCATCATAGTCATAATAGGGAGAAGGTATCTTATCTTCCTCGACGTAGTTTGAAATTTAGGATCAATGGAGAGAACTGGCTCCTAGAGTGTATTAATAACTAGATATGGAAACCTTACATGTTATTATGAAATGACCAAATGAATAATAATTCTATGTAGGATCATAAATTTTCATACTATTTATCCACTTAAAAATATAGAAACATGGGAATGATACCTTAAAATTATGAAACATTTGGATGCCTTCTTCCTTGAGTTTTTATGATACTGTCACACCATATAGGAACTTATTATAAGTCTAAGATAATAACACCACACTCATAGTGGTTGTGAAAGGAGAATATATTCACCACCACATTATAGAAGAATTATAGTATGTGAGATAATTCATGTACTACCATTGAAACAAGATATAAGATCAAATTCATTCCATGAGAACATATTCCATGAGGAAATTTCAACTATATGATTCCATGAAGGGTTTTTATAAAGAAAATTCAAGTTGGTGGTGAAAAGTGGTTTGATAAAAACTTGGAATAACACTACTGTAAAGATCAAACATGAAAAATATAAGAAACAAAGATGAAGGTGTCGTATTTGACTTTGCTTTATAAAAATTGAGTGTATGGATATTCTTTTTATGAATTGTTCATGTGAATTCTTAGTATTATAAATTGATGGTTTCATATGTATTTGGAAACCATATGAGTTTATAGTTCCTTAGAATTATAAATTCTTATTAAAAAACCAAATAATGAAGAGAATTATAGTCATGAATATTAAAAAATTATATTATATTCTAATGATACTTATTGAAGGCCTTAAAAAAAATAAAAATATCACAATGTCCATTAGACATGATTAAAGACTCTATGTTGAAGATAAATGTAGGAGGGAAATCCACAAATATTTCACAATGTAAATGACTTCCATACCACATATGGTTTGATATATTTCAGTGATAATTTACAAACATTCTATATATTTTTCTTCATGATTTGGAATATTTTAAATACAAAATATTTTATGGAAAATTTAAATTAAGATCATGAATTTTCTATATATCTTGAGATATAAAAGTGAAAGATCTCATAATCATTAAAAGTATAAAAAGAAAATCATATATTTTAATACAAAAATATCCTTAGATTTAAATGGTGAAATTTTAAGGAGTTATAATTATCAAGATTTATAAAAACTTAACTTTTTAATATTTTTTTGTAATGTAATATAAAAAGAATATATAATAGATTAAAGGTTAGAGTAAATTAAACTATGAAAAATAGATACACTATCATCACATCTAAATAATAGTGAGAGATCCGTCTCATATTTTCTTACTATATATTTTTGTAGTTGAATAAGAATACCAATAAGATTACAATATAGGTTCTAACTTTCTTGTATCAAAGAAGATGTGTTAAGAAGAAATAGAGAATTCAATAGTAAAATTTTAGAGATGAAAGTATAATATGTCACAATAGATATAGTGAGAGATATTTATCTATTGAAATATTTACATTATTTGATATTTAAATAATAATTTATAAATACCTAAAATATTAATATATTACTGAATATGAAAATAAAATTTTGAAAAAGGAAAGATGCTACACTTTTTTATTGTATCTTGGCTTCAAGACTCTTAAAGAAGCACTTGGATTAAATAACATTGTGAGTCCGAGTGAAGAATAAGTCAAACCAATATATTTGTTACTATATCATTATTTGGAAGTCTAAAACCTATTTGTTATTTTATAGAGGAATCATGAATAACTGGTTGTAATGGTATAAATAATGCTATCATCTAGCGGTATATAGAAGAACTATAGGGTGGTAGTTCCTACTGTATGAATAATATAAGAAAACTATCCATATCTGCATGACTCTTAGGATTTAATGATGAAAAATACCCTTATTCTATTGTAATGACTCTTCCATTACTAGTGATTACTTAAAAAATAAACACTCTACCCAAACCTAGCAAGTATTATGCTCCCACATTGAGTTTAAACCCTGTAAATATCAATACGCTACCATTATTACTTATTCTTCATTTTATACAAAACCGAGGGTTGAGTTTGTATCATTATATCCATTTCTCTTAACTGGGATATTGGTTTGAGTATAAGAGGGAATAATATAAAGGAAGGTAAAACATGGTAAAATGTGGGTACACTAATTCATCCTCCCTTTCAGTGTCCCTATAGGATCCATTGGGTATTTCTATTGGTATAAGAGCAGAGGTATGCTTCTAATTGGATTAACCCCCTATTTTTTAGAATATTTACATGAATTGAAAATTAGAAGAAAATTTGGAAGTGAATTCAAAGGAACCTTAGACTAAAAAATTAGTATCTATTCCTACTGATAAAAACAAGGAATTAGTTTTTCTAAAAATCTAAGGAATATGAGGAAGAGATATGAAAAGAAGCAAATAATGTTTTGTAGGGATATTAAGGATCAACCACTACATTAATATTATGATAGTGGTAATATATATTATATAAAAATTTTTCAAAGTGAACCTTTTGAAGAGACTAGTTCAATTATTGAAGATTATGAAGAGGTTGAGTCTATTAAGATGGTTTTAGAATTCTACTCTCAATTTGAAATGTATGATAATAATATTTTTATTAAATTAGTTACATATGTAATTGGTTTTTAAAATTAATTCTTGATGGAATTGCACAACAAGAGGAGGAATTTAAATAAATTGAAGATGCACTAGGAAGGAAATTAAAAATGTTAAATGGTCTCACAAACCTCATAGATGATAAATAACAATCAATGTTTTTATAAATAAAAATATTTTCCTAATTGAAGAAAAATTTAAAATGAATATTTGTGATAGGTAAGTGAAAAATAATTTTCTCGAAGAAATAATTCATTCATTAAAAAAATTTCACAATACATCTATGAGTGTAAAATATTCCCAATTAGATGTACTATTAAGAGAAATAAAATAGATTGATACATATATTAAAGAATAAAGAAAATTGTTTGAAGATTATATTTAAAAGATAAATAGAGATTTGGAAGTGATGTTGGGATTCGTCGATGATGAAAAATATTCCCTCAACATGAAGTGTCTTGAGCTTGGGGTAAAAATGATAGATCTGGAAACAACACATGTTGGAACTTCTCAAACTATTAAGAAAATGGATACTGGAACACAAGTTTTTATTGAGGATTATAAATCAAAGAAGATTATTTTTAGTGGAAATAAGAGGTTAAAGACAACTCATGATCAAACATCATCTATATTGTGGAGAAAGGTATCATCCATATATAAATATGATAATTTTACTAAATCTATTTTCTCAAATAGTACAGGTTTAAATGAATGATCTTTTCAAAATAGGTTATGAAAAATTATAATAATTTTACATACTTATAAAGGATAAATATAATAATGTTTAAAAGTACTAGTTCTGTAAATAAATCCTAGATTATTTATGAGAATTTATAAAAAATAGAAACCATCTATTTATAAACATTCTATAAAACATACACTCAAAATAAAGAAACTAAGGTTTTTTGATTGTTGTTGGCATTGTTACTAGTTTGGGCACTAAGCATTAGATTGTTTTCACAATTTATCAATTGATTAAGTTCAAATAAGGACAAAATTGAGGTGGATAAGACTTGAATAAAGAAAAAACCTACTTTGAAAATGTAAAATCTATTGAAAATGACTAATATATTTATCAAAAATATAATTTATTTCATGGAATGCTTGCACGAATTTTTCAATATATATTCTCATAATTATGATTCCTACTTGTATGCCCCAACACAACAAAAATCACGTGATAGTGAAAAAATAATACCAATAAATCATAAGAAAAAAGATAAATATTCCTTAGGAACGTCTCAGAAGAATTATGTTCGAAAAACTATTCCCAAGAAGGTTTTAAAGAATATTGTCGAGTCATCCTTGGGTAAAAAATTAAATATGCCCAAAAGGAGTGCTACATAAAAAAGAATGAACTGCTTCTATTGTGAAAAAATAGGACACACCATGTATTATTTTAAACAAGACATGGATATATTTGAAAATAAAGGAAATCAAGAGCATAATATTGGTCTAGTTGAATAATGAAATAAAGAGACTGATTTTTTAGAAATAACTCATGAGAAGACATGTGTCTAAAAAGGATTCCTATGTACGCAAACTATGTTTGGTAACATATCTAGATAAATTAGAGAATGAAATAATTATGGAAGAAGAGAAATTAAAAGTAAGTGAAAAAGGTAAAACAAAAATCCCACTTGAATCATTTTAATTTCTTGAGAGGTTATCAATAAAGGACAACTCAATTGGTTAAAAGGGTTTATGTGGGAGGTTTCAAATTGATGGACACAATTCCTTAAATTGATTAATAATTTTATTAGCATAAGAGGAATAATTTCATAAAATAGGGATCACAACAAGTGATGTATGTATGAATATACCATATAAATAAATTATTGCAATAAAGAGTTCTATGCCACCCAAAGATAATGATTCTGTATATATGATATACCTTACAATTAAATATTATTTTAATATCAAAATAATGATATTGTCACTCGTACGTACGTACAGACTACCGTCTCCATGAACGTGATGGGATTCATTCTCCATCGTATCCATTAAAGTCTAATTCTCATTTGAAGATTAATAATAATGTTTAAGGAGTTAATATCATTCTGGATATGAATAAGACAAAACCTATCCATAACAAACATGTCTTACATAACAAAACTTATAAAAGAAAATGAGTAAGTTAACACCCTAAATGACAATAATATTAAGATATTATTAACAAAGAAATGTTAAAAGATCATATATGATATCATATTAATGTATATGATTCTTGTATATTTTAATAACACTTATTTCACCATTATACAGGAGGTTAAACTATGCCAACCAAGGAAAAGTACAAGGTAAGGGTTTATTTCGCAATCTCTTCATTATCTGAGGTTGTTTATAAGTAATAATCTACTGGGACTTCTTTATCATCCACATCCATGTTTCTTAAAAATGTATTTCAATTTTTTTTACTATTTACTAGAATATGGGTTAAAGTTATTTATACCCTTTTTGACTTTTATAAGTGGTTCATGAAGGAATATTTCCGTCATTTTCCAAAGAAGGTCCCTTTTAAACTTTTCGACAGAATTAATGTAAGAATGTTTTTCTTAACATATACGGTGGGTGCGGCTATTTTCTACTGTTATAAAATCATCGAAGCTTCCCTTACAAGCTTATAAGAATATTTTCGAAGAAAATGTTTTATTTTATAAATATATGACTCTTAAATGATTTCAAAATAAAAAGAGATATTTCTCTAAAAAGAGTTTTGATTTCATCTATGTCAACATCCTTTGATGGATTTTACTCTTATTTGAAGTTGATTTATTATGATACAAAACTTCTATATTTTATTGAAGGTTTTGTGATATGTTTGATTGTGGATGTGTTATTTTTATTCCAATCATGGTTTAGGGATGAAGTATTTACATTTTGTATGCTAGTTTTAATATGAATGTTTATGTTATGTTTAAACCTTTTCATATGGGAATGCACTGGACTTAATATGTGACGGGTGGAGCTCGCTATAGCTCCTCGATGCATCGGTAGGTCTAATGAGACAAAATAGTGTCTTGGAACAAGGCCTTGAAAAAATATTATTTTTATTCTTGGCACGAGGCCTTGGCTATATGGTTATGATAGTCTGACATTATGCATTCCATCATTATGAAAGTTGTTATTGATATTGCATGTGATTATTCGATTAGTAGAATATACATGTGAATAAGTAAATGGTATTATTTTATTTTATTTTTTACATACTATATTGAAGTTCACGTTTAGAAGGCTTTTGTTTTAGTTATACATTGCCTTAAATGTTTATTATTATTTATGAAAGTTTCTGCTATATTGTTATCCTTACTGGGCATTTGAGCTCACCCCTTTTATATGTTTTATTTTTCCCAGGATGTGAAGAAGTAATTTATGAATGGCCTGCAGGGATTGTATGAGGGGATAAGAGTGTGGAATATGGATACTATATTGTTTTAGTTTTCATTTTATGATGTAATGTAAAACTTTATGAATGTATCTATTGTTTCCAAGGCTACTAAACAAATCGGTCTTTCCAAATTTGATCTTTCTTGTGATCATGCCAATGTTATATAATAATGCACCGACTCTGGGTAACAGGGGTTGGGGCATTACAGTTGGTATTAGAGGAAGTTTATTACAAACCTTGGAAGCTAGATTTAGATAAACTCTGATTAGAGCACATAGACCTATGATGGACTTTGATAATTAGTATAGATGAACTTCCTAGAATTTTGATATTGTAGATATTTTGTGAGTTTTCCAAGAAATACATCCCTATCTGGATACGAGAAGGTAGAGGCAGCTTTGGCACAGTGTACCTAGGGGTAAAACCCAAAATCACCAATTTGAGCTGGACTCGAACGGGAACTGGTGCACGAAAACGGGCCTTGCTACACTTTTGGTTACGACACTCCCGGGGGATATGCTTAGGATAACTCTCATTTTTTTTACAAATCATTATAAAGGGTTTATGAGTATATACTTCCTCAAAGAAAACATTTTTATGATTATGGATTATATCCATAAATAGTTGAATTTATGTTAAGTGTTTTATAAGTATGAAATTATGTATTTTGATTCATAAACTGATCTAGTTTATGCCATTGTTTAAAAATGGCGACTAGTGGAAGAAATGGAAACTGTATCAATGTACGCACTCCATGTAGGGATTTCCCTCCTGCTCAAGATAATTATAGTGGAGCTGGTGATGCAACTGGTGCAGATTAGCTAATCACCATACTGGGACAACTCACTCAGGTTATGAATAATAACCTTACCTGTATGGAGCAACCTGATCCGTAGCGTGGAGGATCAATGTTAGATCACTTCATGAGGCAACAACCACCAATGTTCAATGGGAGTAAAAATCCCTTAGTAGCTGAGTAATGGATAAATTCCCTAGAGAAAATATTTCAGGCTTTGGGGAGTAGTGAAAGGGAAAAAGTTATCATGGCAGTTTACCACCTCACTGGAGATGCTGATCAATGGTGGTCGTTGATAAAAAACACGAAGGAAGATGATGAAGTATCAAATATGGAATGGAGGGAGTTCAAATATCTGTTTTTAGAAAAATGCTTTCCTCGTGACCATTGAGCAGATATGGAAAGACAATTTCTGAGTCTGAGACAAAAGGAGGATGAGAATGTCGCAAAGTATGAGGCTAACTTTACAAGGTTATCAAGGTATGCCGGAGATTATATAGGTATCCCAAGAAGTAAGATTGATCGTTTATTTTATGGGTTAAAACCATTTCTACGTCAAGAATTAGTCTCACAATCCTTCACGTCATACGAAGACATTGTCTCATGTGCTATCAAGACAAAGAAAAAATTCTCTAAGTCATATGACATTAATGAAAAGAAAGAGAAGAAGAGATCTGCTAATCAATCTGGGAATGGAAATAAAGGGAAGAAGGGAAAAGTTGAATATCCATCCGGCAGTAAATGTGGGAAGAAACACCCCGATACTTGCTTAAAAGGAACGAGAGTCTGTTACAAGTGTGGTGAAAAAGGCCACCAAGATCGTGATTGCAAGGGTTAGAAGGAAGCTACTGATGTCCAATGCTACAATTGCAGGGATATGGGACATTATTCAAATGAATGTCCTAAGTGTCAGGGGAACTTACCTCAGAAAAGGCCAAGGGATCAAGGCCAAGATTTTTCCATCACTACTGCTGAGGTAGAAGTTCCGAAAGACGTGGTGGCATGTAATTTAATGGTTTCCTCAAGTTTAGAAAATGAATTATTTGATTCTAGATCATCACATTGTTTCATATCTTCCCAGTTTTCTAAGAAAATAAGATATTTCGAATTTGATTTAACACAGGAGTTGTCAGTTAAAACTCCTAAGGGAAGTATCATTGCAACAAAGTTTTGTTAATCAGTCCTCATTAGAGAACATAAATGTTCTTTATCCGCTGATCTCATCGTCATACCTATGATTGAGTTTGATATAATCCTCGGTATGGATTGGATTTCAGACCATGATACGAAGATTTATTGTAAGAAGAAGGAGGTTATGATTTTTGATGATTATGATAAGGAACACCTTATCTTTAGAGCAGAATCATCACCACCTAATTCTTATCTAGATCCACCCCAGTAGCTCAACTAAATTCAATTATTGGGGAGTAAGAGGATGAAATTACAGTGGATGAGTAAAGTAATGTTCAAATAGAGGATGTACCTATTGTGAAAGAATATGTAGATGTGTTTCTGGAATATTTACCTAGACATCATCCAGAACGAGAAGTTGAGTTTTGCATTGATTTAATTCCTGTATCAAGGCCTATATCAAAGACCCCTTATATAATGGCCACTGCAGAATTAATTGAACTAAAGAAACAACTAGAGGAGTTGAGTAATAAGGGATTTATTCACCCTAGTGTTTCTCCATGGGGAGCCACTATTCTTTTTGTTAAAAAGAAAGATGGATATATGATGTTATGTATCGACTACAGGGAGATCAATGTTATAACAATAAAGAACAAGTATCCCCTACCTCACATTGATGATTTATTTGACCAACTGCATGGAGGTCAATACTTTTCAAAGATTGAACTTCGATCTGGATACCATCAGTTGTGTTTGAAGAAGGAAGACATTCCGAAGACAGCATTTCGAACCAGGTATGGGCATTACGAGTTTACAGTAACACCTTTTGGATTGACTAATGCACCCTCTGTATTCATAGATCTGATGAATAGAGTTTTCAAGGAATATCTCGATGAATTTTGGTGGTATTTATTGATGATATATTGGTATAATCCAAAAGCTACGAAGATCATGAAAATCACTTGCGCATTATCCTGAAGACTCTGAGAAGACATGAATTATATGGGAAGTTTAGCAAGTGTGAATTCTGGATTTAGGAGATTTCTTTTATTGGCCATATTGTCTCTAAATATGGAATCTCTGTAGATCCTTCTAAGACCAAGGAAATCCAAGAATGTCCTGTACTAATGATTATAACTGAGGTACGTAGTTTTATTTGTTTAAAAGGTTATTATCGACGTTTCGTCCAGAATTTTGCCCAGTTGGCTAACCCATTAACAAAGCTCACACGTAAAGGGGTTAAATTTGTTTGGACAAAAGAGTGTGAAGAATGTTTTTAAGAACTGAAGAGAAGATTATTCAATGCTTCTATATTGACTCTACCATCAGGGAATGATGGGTTCATTATTTATAGTGATGCATTGAAGAAAGGACTTGGTTGTGTCCTTATACAGAATGATAGGGTTATTGCCTATGCATCACGACAGTTGATAATTCATTAACTAAACTATCCTACTCATGATCTTGAGTTAGAAGCTGTGATATTTGATTTGAAGATATGGAGGCACTACCACTATAGTGAAAAATGTGATATTTATATTGATCACAAGAGTTTGAAGTATATTTTCTCACAAAAAGAACTCAACATGAGGCAAAGGAGATGGCTTGAATTACTCAAGGATTATGATTGTATGATACACTACCACTAGGGGAAAGAAAACAAGGTGGAATATGCTTTGAGAAGAAAAAAACATGGAGTTTTGAACAATATGAGAATTGAGAGGGATCCAATTTTGATGGATCTAGTGAAGATGGACATGGGAATAACCAGGGAAGGTGAAACATCAATGATTTTTCAAATGGTTTCCAAACCATATTTACTAGAAAGGATTAAGAGTTCTCAAACCGATGATGAAGAGTTTCAAAAGAAGATTAAAGCTGTGAATGATGGGAGATTGAGAGACTTTGTGTATGAAGAAGAAATTTTGAAATTCGGGAAGAGGCTTTGTGTTCCCGATATACCTGATCTAAAAAAAGGAATTACTGGATGATGCTCATAGTTCCAATTTCTCTATACACCCTGGGAGCACCAAAATGTATAGAGTTTTGAAGGAACAATTTTGGTGGGACAACATGAAGAGGGAGATTGCCGATTTTTTGTCAAGATGTATGGTTTGTCAACAAGTGAAAGTTGGAAGGCAACAACCTGGTGGAGTATTGCAACCTCTTCCCATACCTGAGTGTAAATGGGATAATATCACGATGGACTTTGTCATGGGACTACCAAAGACTCCTAGAAGGAATGATGCAATATGGGTTATTGTTGATCGTCTTACCAAGTCAGCACATTTTCTTTCTATAATAGTAGATCTACCACTGGAACGTCTAGAAAGACTATATATTGATGAAGTTGTGAGACTTCATGGAGTACCCCTATCGATTGTTTCTGATCGTAATGCCCGGTTTACTTCAAGATTCTGGAAAAGTCTTTAGAAATCCTTGGATACTGAACTTCATTTGAGCACTACCTACCACCCTCAAACAGATGGACAATCAGAATGAACTATTCAAACCTTAGAAGACATGTTGAGATCCTGCTCACTTGACTTTCAGGGTATGTGGGATCAATATTTACCTCTGGTAGAAGTTTACCATAACAATAGCTTCCATTCGAGTATTCATATGGCACCATATGAAGCGTTATAAGAAAAGAGATGTCGCACACCAACATGTTGGGATGACGTTGGTGAAAGAAAACTTGTAGGCCCAGAACAAGTGGAGGAAATAATGGAAAATGTGAAGGTAATCCAAAACCATATCAAAGCAGCTCAATGTAGGCAGAAGAGCTATGACGATAATCAAAGGAAGAATTTGGAATTTCAAGTCAGTGATCATGTTTTCTTGAAGGTATCTCCATGGAAGGGAGTCATACATTTTGGTAAGAAAGGTAAATTGAGTCCTAGGTACATTGGACCTTTCGAAATTCTAGAACGAATTGGGGCTGTAGTTTACCGATTGGCAATGCCGCCAAGTCTCTCCAAAGTTCACGATGTGTTCCACGTATCTCTGTTGAAGAAATACATGCATGACCCAACGCATGTACTCACCTATGAGGAATTATAACTGGAACCCGATCTGTCTTATTGAGAAGAGCCCGTCAAAGATTCTTGATACGATAGAACAAGTACTGAGAAACCGGACGACTCGTCTGGTAAAAGTCTTGTGGAGAAACCATAAGATGGAAGAGGCAACGTGGGAACCCGAGGAACCTATGATGAAGAACCACCCGAGTCTTTTCATGCGGTAGTATTCTAGAAATTTTGAGGACGAAATTATTTGAAGGAGGAGAGAATGTAACACCCCAAGGTTCTACAGCATGCTTCTCTTTGAATAATTCAATAGCATGTGTTGTACGCAACATCGAGTTCTAACACGCCACAACCAATCAAACTAGCCGTTATGAATAGTAATGCCCAATTTTTGAAATTTATAAATTTTATTTTTCAAAATGGACTTCATTTTTTGATTCGGAATATCTAAATTATCCTATGGTGAATTTTTGGTATTTTTTTTGAAAAACTTCATTTTTGATGAATAGTGAAACCACTAAGTGGTAGTTAAAAAAAATGAATTTTTCATAAAACTGAATTTTACTGCTTCTATGAGTGGAATTTTGAAAATATGAGAGGCAAAGTTAATATCAAGGAGTAAAATGTGGTTCAATGAGATGAAAATAATTTTTGGTGAATAATAACTTTTTACTTTTATTTACCACGGTTAAAAGTAAATTGGGTAATTAAGGGTAAAAATGATATTAATATTACCCTAACACATGTCCTAATTCTGTTGGACAAGTTTAGCTCGACCAAAAACAACCTTAGGAATAAAATATTATCATTTAGGTCTACTTGGATTAGATTAGGACATTTATAATTATTTAATTCAAAGAAGAGTTAAAAGAGTTAAAATCAATGTTTATTTACTAAAACATTTTTAATATAGGGATACACATAATATAAATTCTATTATAAATATTAATTATAAAGATAAAATTTTTTCCTACATAATGATATTTCATTTATAGTTTTTAGACATTAAATAATTTAATTTATTTATGACACAATGATGATGCAGTAATTACCATAATAGTGAAAAATTAAAATAATTGATATTTTAAATACCCAAATAAATATAATTTGAGACGTTTTATGTATTAAAATAATTTTCTTGGTTAATATGACAAGTTAGGAATGATTTAATTAAATTTTTTCGAAGTAATAATTCTGTTATGATTTTCACAAAAATCAATTTTCCAAATAGTGTCAAAATTGACATAAAAGAGTTTTTAAAACAAATATTATATTATTAATTGATATTCAATTCCTAAAAATATAAGGTTCGTCCAAGAGACTTATATCATTATAGTTGTATCATTAATGGACCACTTGGGGGTCTCTTGGAGGTATATAGTAATTTTATTAACTATATAATATAAAAATACAAAGTGACATGGTAAGTGTCAAACTAATTAACTAAGAGTTAATACTAAAAGATAAGGTTAATATAATGACCCAAACCTGTCTAAATTCTATTGGTTGAGTGGTTTTATACCCATAAACACCGTAAAATTTAATTAATACACTTTAGAGCCATTATAAACTGAATACGAATTTATTATAAAATAATATTTCTAGCTTTTCCAAAGGTGCCCCTCACCCCTCTTATAAAAGGGAACTCCCCCTTCTCATTAATTCACACCTTCAAAGACTTTTGGTCCAACCAAAACCGGAATAAATACTCTCTCAACTTCCCTCAATTCATCCTAGAGTCCTTCCTTTAGTTATAAATCAAAACTAAGGAGCCCTTTTGATCAAATCAAAAGGAAGAACCCGAAGAAGAGGTAATGATTTCACCACCCTTTTTCAAGTTCCTTTCTTCTTCCACTTCTTCTTTCTTTGTTATTACCATTATAAAATAATAACTCTAGTATATTATATATACTTTGATGTTATTATAAACATTTTACAACCATATTTCAGTATTCTATCTATCCTTTGAATGACATGTCACCATACATGCGTACGTACGGCTTACCGTCTCCACGTCGTGGTGTAATTGTAATTCAAAACATTATTATTTGGATGGTTATAATAATGATGTGTAATTCATGTAAATAATAAATATAACATTATAATGATTCTGTATATATGATATACCATCCAATTAAATATTATTTTAATATCAAAATAATGATATTGTCACTCGTGCGTACGTACGGACTACCGTCTCCACGAACGCGATGAGATTCATTCTCCATCGTATCCATTCAAGTATAATTATCATTTAAAGATTAATAATAATGTTTAAGTTGTTAATATCATTATGTATATTAATAAGATACAACCTATAAATAACAAACATGTCTTACATAACAAAACATATAAAAGAAAATGAGTAAGTTAACACCCTAAACGACAATAATATTAAGATATTATTAACAAAGAAATGTTAAAAGATCATATATGATATCATATTAATGTATATGATTATTTTATAATTTAATAACAATTATTTCACCATTATACAGGAGGTTAAGATACCCCAACCAAGGAAAAGTACAAGGTAAGGGATTAGTTAGCAATCTCTTCATTATCCGAGGTTGTTTATACGTAATAATCTACTAGGACTTCTTTATAATCCACATCCATGTTTCTTAAAAATGTATTTCAAAACATTTTTACTATTTAATATAATATTGGTTAAATTCATTTATACCCTTTTTGACTTTTATAAGTGGTTCATAAAGGAATCTTTTCGTCATTTTCCAAACAAGGTCCTTTTTAACCTTTTCGACAGAATTAAGGTAAGAATGTTTTTTAACTTATACGGCGGGTGCGGCTATTTTACACCATTATAAAATCTTCAAAGCTTCCCTTACAAGATTTTAAGAATACTTTCAAAGAAAATGTTTTATTTTATAAATATATGTCTTTTAAATGATTTCAAAATAAAAAGAGATATTTCTCTAAAAAGAGTTTTGATTTCATCTATGTCAACATCCTTTGATGGATTTTACGCTTATTTGAAGTTGATTTATTATGACACAAAACTTATATATTGTATTGAAGGTTTTGTGATATGTTTGACTGTGGATTTGTTATTTTTATAGTATTCATGGTTTATGGATGAAGTATTTACATTTCGTATTCTAGTTTTAATACGAATGTTTATGTTATGTTTAAACCTTTTCATATGGGAATGCATTGGACTAAACATGTGACGGGTGGAGCTCGCTATAGCTACTCGATGCATCAGTAGGTCTCATGAGACAAAATAGTGTCTTGGAACAAGACCTTGACAAAATCTTATTTTTAGTCTTAGCACGAGGCCTTGGCTATGTGGTTATGATAGTCTGGAATTATGCATTCCATCAATATGAAATTGGTTATTGATATTGCATGTGATTATTAGATTAGTAGAATATCCATGTGAATAAGTAAATGGCATTATTTCATTTTATTTTTTCCATACTACGTTGAAGTTCACGTTTAAAAGGCTTTTGTTTTAGTTTTACATTTCCTTAAATGTTTATTCTTATTTATGAAAGTTTCTTCTATATTGTTATCCTTACTTGGCATTTGAGCTCACCCCTTTTCTATGATTTATTTTTCCCAGGATGTGAAGAAGTAATTTATGAATGACCTGCAGGGATAGTATGAGGGGATAAGAGTGTGGAATATGGAGACTATATTTTTTTAGTTTTCATTTTATGATGTAATGTAAAACTTTATGAATGTATCTAGTGTTTCCAAGGCTAATAAACTAATCGGTTTTCGAAATTTGATCTTTCTTGTGATCATGCCAATGTTATGTAATAATGCACCGACTCTGGGTAACTGGGGTCGGGGCATTACAATAAATGAAAATTGTCTTGAGAAGCTATAATAACATTACATTAAAATCTAAATCTGAGTTTTTGAAGGTGTTTGTGGAAATGTCATTGAAAAGGCTTATATCCTCTCACCCTTGGTTAAAAAAATTAATTCCTAACATTAATGGGGGATTATTTTTAATAAATTAAATGAAATTTATACTTTTTATAGAGTTAAAGGATAATTTCTATAATTAGAAACCTTTTACTTGGGATTGAATGATTTTCATTTGTGTTTTAAAATAAAGTGTAGGAACTCAAGTTGAATTCCAATGAAATTAGATTTATCAATAGGAGTTATTTGGATTAAACCTAATAATTTTTTAAGAAGCCTTCAAATGGTGTGAAATAATAATCCATCATGGTGTTATTACATGTTTATAAAGTTCCAAAATAATTTAAGTCAATCAAACATGAGGAGGATCTTATAAATAATTTCTATATAGTGATCCAAAAATCTAGAGAGCCCTTATATAATTGGAATATAAGTCATTCCTATCAAAATTTTCTAATTTTTATTGGTAATATTAGGTAAGTTGATAGAGGAGGAGTGTTGGTTTAAAGTAAATATGAGTAAAAGGGGGAGTAAACCATAATTCACTTTACTTGTTTTGATGGGTATGTTGAAATGATTATTTGTTTAAATGTTGTTGATAAATAAAATTTTCCAACCCATAAAGTAATGAACCGAGAGTGACATCACATGATTGGAATTTATAGATATCTTTAATCACCTTGGTTACCCACCCTTATATTATACACTTGTTTTACCCACATATAATTAGAGAGATTAACTAGAGAGTCATATCTAAGAACATATGTGGTTCTAATCCTTCTATCAATCGATTCAAGATGAATTGGAAACCAGAAGTGGAAGAAGAAATAGTTTAAAAAATATTGAGTTACTACCCCTAGAAACACCTCCATATATGTTATCAATTAAGTAGATATCAGAGAGAGCTGAAATGAACACATATTTACCTAAAATTATTCAAGTTTATTGATAACAAACATAAATGGGTGATTGAATTTCCCACGTCAATGGTTGTATTTTTTATCAACAAGGATGTATTTTGTGTTTTTAATTAAACTTAAAATATGAGTTAAATAGGAATATCATGGATATTGGTTGAATTTACAAATAAAAGTGTAATTTTGAATTAATTTTGTTAATATATCAGAGACACTTCTTGAAATTTTGTTTAAATAATAATGAAATGAATAGGTTTAGTACTACCATGCTTTGGAAAAACATGAAAAGTGATTTTTATGGATATATATTACATTTATAAAAGAAATATTAGGCTAAGAATATCATTGGATACTAGAATGACAGAGTATAAAGAAAAATAAATTCCAAATATTCTATTCAAACTAGTTTATTTTAGTAGAATGAACCCAAAACTATTGATGAAGATTTAGAACACAAGGAATGGATTGAAGTTATAAATGTGTAGTTAGATCAAATAGATCAAATTTAAAATAATGATACATGAGAATTTGTATCTATACGTTAATTAAATAAAATAATTGGCATAAAATGGGTTTTTAGAAACAAACTAAATGAAAAAGTTAAAGTTAAATGAAATATAGATAGATTAGTTTCCAAATGATATTTGAAAATTAAAAGTATAAAAATTGATGAAACATTTTACAAAATGCACATACTTGAGAACATTAAGCTCTTAATTTATATTATATAAAAATAAACTATAAAATATATAAAATGGATGTTAATAATTCATTATTTAATGGTGAGTTTCTTGAGGATGTTTACATTGATTAACTCGTGGGTTTTATTTTTTATAATTTTGGTAGTAAGGTGTTAAAATTTAAAAAATATATATTTGGGTTGAAACAAGATCCAAGAACTTATTATTTAAATATTGATGAGTATTTAAGGAGCTTAAAATTCAGAAAATGGAAAGTGGACAACAACTAGTATGTGAGTAATCCCAACACTACACCACTCATTATGATTGTATATATTGATGAAATAATTTTCTCAAGTTATGAATAAACTATATGTTAAGTTTTTTAATATAAATTTGATGAATAAATTTTAGATATATTTAATTAGTGAGATGAATTTCATCCTAGTCTTATAAATTACCCAGTATAATACTACCAATGATCTATTAAGGATGTTTTTTAGGAAAAAAATCAATAGGAGTGTCTAGACCAATTTCAATGGGAATAAAATTGATAAATTATGATAAATTATAGGCTAAAAATGATATTTTTTATAAAATTGGTCAATTTTCCCTTGTATTTGACTACCTAAAGGCCGAATAGAGTATCGACTGTCATAGTTTTTGTTAGGTTTCAATCTAATAAAAAGTGGTAAAATTGATTATTTTAAAGATAATTCTTAGTCATATTAAGAATACAACCATTTATGGCATATTATATGAGAATAAAATAGAGTTATAATTATAAGTCCTTAAAGATGTTTATCAGAAATGTTATGTTGATAACTATAAGTCCACATTATGTGGATCATTATTTATTGGTTAAATATATATGGAATTACATAGAAATATTAAATCCCAAGTTAATTTGAGAAACACCATGGTTGATTATGTTTCTACATTATATTAAATTACAAAAATGATATGTATGAATACTCAAATCAATGATATATATGTTATTACTGAGTATCCGTAGGTTGTTATCCATGGTAATAAAAACATTGTAATTTTTTACGAGAATCCAGTGTATTATTGAAGGTCAAAGTATATATATATAAAATATCATTTCTTGAAGAAGAAGGTGTATGAAAGAACTTTGAAGATATATTTTGTTCCTTATATGGAGTACATTTTAGATATCCTCACAACCCTCTCCCAACTAACACATATGATAAGTTGAGATAACAAATGGCTGTTAAACTTATTAGTTGACATCACTAAGGTATTTTTATGGTTTTATATTACTTTTTTTCATGTTTCTTTGATATATAGAGTTCTATATACACTAAAGGGGAATAAACCTTCTTATAAAAGAATATTTTTATTCTTTTTTTTCCTGTTGAGTATAGGAAATAAATTAAAAATATTATTTAGGTTTCCTAGGACTATGTATCACTCCCTGTTTTATGTATATTTCCCTTTATAATTGTATTTTGAATCTATATAATGTTTGGGTTATGTTTTGTGAGGTTCTAAGGGCTTTCAACACATTATGGTGGCTTTTCTAGAGGTGCATGGTTATGGAATTATTGTTTGAAACCATAAAACATCTTCAAGAAACTGTGCAAGGGAAGATAGTGGACACTAAGAAAATACATTGTTAGTACACAATTTGGCCAAAACATGTGAATTTCCAAGAGAAACCATGCATCTTTAAAAATAATGATATTTATAGTTGGTGCATGTTTGGTCTAACTATGTGATCCAACCATGAAAGGCGTAGCCTTAAGATAGTGAAAACACATGGTTGGTGAATGGTTTTACAAATCCTGAAACCTAACCATATAGTGTACATTTGGACCTCCTTAAAAAGTGAATCTAATCTGATTTATCAACTCAATCCATATTTTTCCCATAATACACCCACAAATATAATTCCTTTTTCTCCTAAGGCATGAGAGATGATTACCCTCAACACTAGATCGATCCTTCAGCTGATTAAAATGCATTAGATACCTGAATTAATTGATAAGTGCATGTTATTATTCATTCTTCTTAGATACAAGGTTATTATCTCTCTCTATATCTCTCTCTCTCCCCTTAAAAAATATATATCTAGTACATTATGTATATATCTATATGTTATGAATAGTTTTATGATGGTATCTTGTTGGATCTAGTGAATGAAACATGGGTTGTTTTTGTATCTTGACATTTTTTTTGTTCCATTCTTTGTTTTCACCAATATTTGAGATATATATAGATTATCTCTTAAGTAAAATTGATTTAGAACTTGAAAGATTAGTTTTAATTAAATTATTTAATGATTATGTGACTTTTATTAGAGATCTTATTTTGGAATTGGCATGGAGTTTTTTTAAATTTGATTGGTTTTTGGAAAACCCCTTGCTTATAATTTTAAAATTGAATTTTAGATTTATGGTTTGGTTTGATTCATGTAAATTATTTGTTGAAATGCTTCAAAAAAAATAATGGTTTTGATTTAAATGATTTGGAATTATGTTTGCATAAAAATTTGGGCATGAGTTAAATGGTATGGATAATGAAAATAAATTACCAAAATCAATGGTATGGCATATAGATGTGAAGTTCCACCATAAGTGGAATGTGTGTGTGTGGTTGTGTGTGTGTAAATGGAAGTGAATATATCAAATAAAATAAGAAATGGTTTAAATTATTTTTTGGTGCATTGCTTGGAAAACTGGTTTTTTGATTTTATATGAACAATTTTTACTACTAGAAACTATTTTGTAAATGTGGTAACAAGTTTTTTTCCCAGGGGTGTGAGTTGGGAAGTCATTTGGGGAAAAAGTACTATATTGAAACTCACCCCTACTTTTGAATTTTTTTTACATTTGCTGATATCATCTATCGAGACAATTTTAAATGCTTGGAATCTAAATTATTTAGTGATTCTTCTTAATACCGTGGTATTGGCATGTGGAGTTAGATCTTGGAGTGGATGGGGGTGTCTTTGTTTGATGTCACTTTGGGGTTTTGAGTGTTGTGTACTTTTTTGTCATCTTGAGTATGTCTTTTGGTTTCTATTTGTACTATAATATGGATTGTTGGTTTGGTTATGTTTTGAGTTTTATTTTGTACTCATGCATCATATAGAGGTTGTTTTGGTTATTTTTTTATGGTTTGGATGTTTTATCTTTCAAAGGGAAATCATCCACCAATTTTGTTTGAAGTCCTTGGAATTTATTTCCAGCCATTTGTGTCTTGGGAATGTCACCTAAGGCTTAATATCTCCCTCATCACTCCTAAATATATTGGGGAGGGGTGGAATGTTACAAATGGTTTCATTCTTGGTCAGTAAAAGTATATTTTTGATATAAATGGCATCAATTTGTAAATTTCTGGCATGAAAATTGGTATCCGCCTCATTTGGTCGATCTATATTTTTGGGACAAATGGTATCACCATTGTTCTGTACTTGACCAAGGAAATGGTGTTAGTTTTGTTTGGTACTGTAGTTGGAAATTATATCAGATAGTCTCTTGAGATGGTAGTAAGGATTAGGATTGTCGAAACATGAAATGTAGAGCATAGAAGGTGTAGTTAAACTCTTAATGATGGAGTTCATGTTACTAGGGAGTTTGGATACATGAGTGTTTTTTGAAACTTCAAAGTGAGTTCTCAACTCACCATCATGGGTTTATCCAATGAGGGTTTCATGACATGAATTGTTAATAAGACTTCACAATAGGGTTGAATTGTTCATTTTGAGTAAACCAATTTATGAAATAGATAAAAATTATGATTTGTTTTGAAAATTGTAAAAATGGTTGATTTCGAAAATCATGGTTTTGATGTTTCAAAAAATGGTGAAAATGTCAACAATATTTTAATTAAAGAAATATATCTTTTAATATATGTAAATGTGTTAAATTGAAATATCTAAGAATTTAGTTATCAATGAGGGAGATTAAATGTAGATTTGTTCTGGTTATAGTGAATGGCACAATTTTTTCATCCTAGAAATCAAATGGAAGAGGTTACTGAAAACGTGGTTTCACCTGATCCATAATTGAATGGACATCTAGTTCAAAGATTTTTCTAATATTTCTAGTTCGTGGATAATGGTAATAATATTGATGAACTATGGAAAGTAGAACATATAGTTCAGTTACAAAATTATAACCCACCCATCTTTCAGGGTGATTCGGAGCTAGAAAAAGTATAACTCTGGTTGACTATGATGAATCAAATCTTCAATTTCATTAGGACACCAAAATATTTAAAATTGAATTTGGAAAAGTATATGTTTGGTGATTTGATAAATTGGATCAAGTCATGTCATCAGAGGATTTTTAAGAATTGTTTAACAATAAATTATATCCTCACACCTTTAAAATTTCTAGAAAAATACACTTCTTCAGTTTGAAGCAAGAGAATCTATCAGTGATATATTATGCAAAAAAATTTATGAATTTAGTTTATTTTTCATTGGAATTTTCTATAAGTGAATCCTAGAAGGAATGGATTTATGATTCCGGATCATGACTAGATATTCGTTGAAATATGTTATGAATTATATAATGGATTATCGAATGATTTTCAATAGAGAGACTCTAACATAAATTGATATCTCGTAAAATAATGTGGGGGGATGTTTATTCTTATAAGAACATGTGAGAACTGTATTACTTGGAATCAGTGGTTGAGGGACACCGACATACATAGTGGTTTGAAACCTTATAATTTGACCATGGGATTCGCAAATCTTCCCCATCGATGAAAAATTATGTTAAGATGTTTTCAGTGCGGTTATCTAGATCACATTAGCTGAGATTGTACAACACCACCAAGATTATGTCACAACAACAAAAATATTGGACAAATTCAGAGCTATTATCGTAGTGCTCCTTGGTTGGGTTCTAGAGACACATCACATGATTATCATGCATCATATGCTTCAGTTGGACAAGAAAAACATAACAATTATCATCATCAGAATAGAGTGATCCAAGGTTATTTGGGGAACATCATGACTCCTCAACAAGTGAAATGTCAATAAGGTAATAATGAGAAAAGTATAATGAGCAATAAATTTTCTAGATATGAGAAAATGATCATTGATTATCAGTTTATCCATTCAATTTTTAGGGGTATGAATATTTTTAATTTTTCCCTTATTCATGATTTTTTTGATATGGGTGAATCCCACAAATTTATTTCTTATTGTGTTATTGATAATATGGGGTTTTTCTATTGAAATGATGGTTTATATTTTAAAAATACAAACTCCTTTTAGAAAAATAGAGTGTCACGACATTATGTGTAAATTTTTTCAATGAATATCAATGGGTATAGGTTGCATTGGGATTTATTTATGTTTATGATGGATGTATATGAATTGATTTTGGGTGTGAATTGGAAGACATTATTCAAGGCCCGCGTTGACTTTGATGCTCTAATGGTTAGTTTCACATATTTGGACGGTGTCGATTATATCCTTAGATGAGATTAGGGTGTAAAAGATATTAAAGAAAGACTTTTGGAATCAGTGGTTGGAGCCATCACTTATCATTTGGAAGAACTTACCATGGAATCTTTGGATGATACTGGGAATTAATATTTTAAAATTATTATTGATATGTTTCCTGATATTTTCCCACACAATTTATTAGGGATTTCAGCTAAAATATAAGTGGAGTTAATGATTGATCTCCCACCAGGGACTAGTCATATCTCACTTACATATTATTATATAGATCCAACAAAAATTATGGGATTGAAATTTTAGTTGGAAGGGTTAGAAACTAAAGGGTTCATTTGACAAGGATCTTCCCTATGGGCAGCAACAGTTCTATTTGTGAAGAATACATATAAAAATCTTCAAATTTCTATGGATTATCATAAGATTAAACAAGTTAAATTAAATAATTGGAATCCTATTCCATGAATTAATGATTTATTCAATAAATTGAGGGGATCCCAATGGTTCTCAAATGTTTTCATATGATTAGGATATCACCAATTGAAATTTTTGATGGAGGATATTATGATGGAAGATTTTAGAAGCAGATATGACCCTTATGAATAGTTTTTTATTCCTTTTGGTCTTACCAATTTACCAACCATATTTATTGAATTAGTTAATAACATATTTAAGAGATATATAGATTTTTTATGGTGGGGTCTGTTGATGTTATACTAGTGTATTCTAGGACAAAATAGGATCATGGGAAACACTTGGAAATAGTATTGGGTATCATTTAGGATCATCAACTATATTCCATGTTATCAAAGTGTGATTTATAGATATAATAGGTATGTTTCCTTGGATAGGTCATTTCGGAAAAAGTCATTTTTATAGATTTGGAAAAGATAGAAGTTGTTATCTCTTAGAAATCTCCAATTAATTTCTTTGATATATGTTGTTTTCATTATCTTAGAGGGATACTAACAATGTTTTTTACTTGTTTTTTCATGATTGGAAATATCGACAATAGATTTTACATGGAAATATGTTCCCTTCCAATGGAACAATAAATGTCATAAATACTTTCTATAACTTAAGGTTAGACTTATCTAAGCATATATTCTCACATATCCAGAGTTTGGATGTGGTTATTTTGTCTATTGTGATTCCTCAGAATTGTGGTTAGGATGTTTTCTCATTAAAGGAGTTCATGTTGTTTCTTATATATCATAGTAATTATAGATTCAGTTGAATAATTACATAACACATGATTTTTAATTAGATATTATGGTCCATGATTTGACGACTTGGCATCATTACATCTTTGTTGAGAGATTCATATATTTTATGGATCGTATTAGTTTTAAACTCATTTTCTCACAAAGAAATTTGAATTTAAGATAACATATATGGATAGAGTATTTGAAAGTATCTAACTTATAATTGATGTATACACCAAGTAAAGGGAACTATGTGGTTGATGAATTGAGTAAGAATTCATATGCTCAGTTGGTAAAGGAGGATTTGGACCAGTGGAAACTAATTCCACATATTGAGGATATGCATCTTCACTATTCAGACTAAGGTAGTGTTGTAATTTTATTTTTAGCTACATTTGTTCTGTATTTTGTTGAGAAAGTTATATTTCCTCATACATATAATTTTGAATGTGTTTTTATATGGTCAAAACTCAATGGTGGGGAGACCATTGAGGTATGAAAGCAGGATATATGGTCAATATTTCTATTTAGAGATTAGATAGTTATACCTTTGGATTATTAGAAACAACTTCTCACTGCCTACCACCATTCTAGATGGGATGTTACCCTTGTGATTAAAAAAATGTATAGATCATTGAAGGAACATTTTTATTTGGTTGGACAGAAAAGTTATATATTAGAGTATGTTTTGATATGCCTCACCTATCAGCAGTTGAAGACAGAACATTAATGACTAGTGGATATTTTGCAGTCTGTAACAATTATCATGTGAAAATGGGAACCAATATCCATGTATTTTTAACAAATAAACCAAGGATGATTACGAAAATAATGTCATATGGGTGATAATGGATCAACTCACAAAGTCATATCACTTCATTCTGATTTGTGAAACTAATTTGGGGGAAGAAATGTAAAAAATCTACATTTAGAAAATTGTAAATATGAAAAACGTCCCAGTCTAGATTGTATTGAAAACCCCCCAGGTTTACCTATAATTTTGGGAAATCCTTTAAATAATCCCTTGGGACACAATTGACCATGAGTACGGATTATCATCCCCAAATGGATGGACAATCCGAATATACAATCCAAACATTAGAGGACATGATTAAGGATTTTGTGATGGATTTTAGTGTCTCATGGGGATATAATTTTCCATTAGTAGACTTATCATATAATAATAGTTACTGGGAATTGATATATATGTCTCCTTTTGAAGCATTTTATTAGTGTACTTGTCATTCTCCACTTTTTTGGGTGGAAATAGGTGAGACTTCATTAATTGGAATAATCCTTATACAAGAGACAATAAAGAAGATCCAATTTAATTGAAATAGAATAGAGACATCTCATAGTATTTATAAATATTATAAAAATCATTTTAGATGACCATTTTCATTTGAGTTAAGTAATTAGGTGTGCTTAAGAATCTCTCCAAGTCCCGGGGATCATCATTTTTGTAATAATGGAATGTTACCTCCTCTATATATAGGTCCTTTTGAGATACTTGAATGATTTGGTGGGGGTGGAATATCAGTTATATTTTCCACAAAGGTTTTGTTCAATGCACAATTTGTTTAATGTGTCTTAGTTAAAGAAGTAATAACCTGATCCTAACTGTGTGATTCAATGGGATCATGTTGACCTATAGCTGGATGCTATGTTGATTCATGTGTGAGTATTGATTGGGGAGAGGTAAGATAAAATATTTCATGGGAAAATCATTGGTCTTGTACAAGTATTATGGAAACATGGTCAGATTTATGATGAAACATGGGAGTGTTAAAAACAAATGATAGAGCAATGACAAAAACTCTTTCAGGACTACATGAATTTTCTAATTTTTGTGCAAGAAAAGGATAATGGAGGGGAGAATGTAGAAAAATTAATTTTAGGTACATGACCCTTTATACATTTTTTTTAGTATATATAATGTTTTTTCTATGTTTAGGTTGGTTTTGAGGGGTTTTGGTGCATTTTAGAGGCTTCAATAGAGGTTCATTGTTAGTGACCGACTTGTATAAATCGTGAAGTATCTCTATGAAACTGTTTAAGGGAAGAAAATGGGAATTGGGAAGGCATACATTTTGAACAAACCATGTGAATTCCCAATATAAAATTTTCATCTTGAAATAGAGGTAAATGTATTGTTGGCGAATGGTTTCTCTAAATGTGTGGGCCAATTTTGCAAAGTATGACCTTAAGACAGTATCACCACATGATTGTCACTTGGTTTGCCTAACTGTGTGGCCTAACCATGTGATGTGAAGTTGACCCTCCTTAAAGTTGTATCTAATTAGATTTATTACATTAATCCCTCATTTATCCCTAATCCATCCATAACTTTAATTCCTTTTTCTCCTAAGGCATGAGAGATGATCTTCTTCAATTTAGGAGCGATTTGTAGGTAAAATTTAGTGCATTGGAGGCACAAATTTATTGGTAAGTGAATGTTCTTCCTCATTCTTATTTGATAAAAGGTTAATCTCTCTCTCTTTATCTCTCACTATTGTAACCATATATCTTGTCATCAATCTATATATCTATGTGTTATGAAATATTTTATGATAGTATTTTGTTCGATATAATGAAGGGAACATGGGTTGTGTTTAGATATTGAAGTTTTATTTTTTGGTTCTTAATTTTAACCAACATTTGATAGGTAGGTGGATTCTCTCTTGAATCCACATTATTTAAAACTTGAAGTCTTAGTTTTTAATTAATTATTTTCTTGAAATTATTATGCAATTATTGTTTGACTCTTGATGGATATATTATTCTGGTATTGGATTGGAAATTTTGTAAAGTTGATTGGTTTTTGCAAAACCCCTTGTTTATAATTTTAAAACGATGTTTTAATGTTATGATTTGGATTAACACATGTAAAGTATTTTTTGAAATTATTTAAAAATAAATATTTTTTTGAATGAAATGATTTGACTTGATGTTGGAATAAATGGTTGGGAATGAGTTAAATAATATGGCTGATGGTCATGAAGTACCACAATCAATGGGTAGATGTATGGATGTGAAGTTACACCTTCAATGGTAACACCAATATTGAGTGTGTGTGTTGATATGAAAATGAATATACCAAATCAAATAGGAAATTTTTTAAAGGATTTATTGATTTTTTACTTGTACAAATAGTTTATGAATGCGATTTGAACTATTTTTACTGATTAAAACAATTTAATAAAGGTTATAATGAGTTTTTTTCTAGTACCATGTGTTGGAAAGTCATTTGGGGAAAACCTATGAAGTTTAGACTCACACACTACCTGGGAACTATTGTGTATTTATAGATTTTACCCATCAAGACACATGTAATGTTAATTTATCTCAATTAATTAGCGATTCCTCTTGATACAGTTGGCATGGTATATGGATTTGGAGTTATAGAAGGTGGCATGTTTCTGTTTGATTCCATTTTGTATTTTTGAGTTTTTTTCCTTTTTGGCTATCTTGATTATGTATTCTTGTTTCTTCCTTTACTCTTATATTCTTTGATGGTTTGTTTATGTTTTTATTTTTATTTTATACTCTTTCATCATTTATAGGTTGGTTTGGTTATTGGTTTTGTGGTTTGGATGTTTTATCTTTCAAAGTGTAAATCATCCCCCAAATGTTCACAATTCCAATGGAATTTATTTCAATCATTTGATGACTTGGGGATGTAACTAAATGCCCAGTATCTCCCTAGTCATTCATAAATCTAATGAGGAGGGATGAGATGTTACAATGTCTATTTTTTCAGATGGTAACACTTAATGGTTTTTTGGAAAACTTTGATATATGAGTTAATTTATCTAATTTTCTACACCAATATTTCTCATGTAGACTTAGATAAGATTGATTCATTACTCATTTCATTAAGATGAGTGATATAACCCTTACATTAAAAACCTATTTATTTATCTTAAATAAGGTGAGAGAAGGTATTTTAGTTCTTTTATGTTTTATAAAAGACCTTTTAAAAATTTATGGTTGAGTTGATTCAGTGGGATATCAAAATATTTGATATAGAACAAAAATTTAATGTTTATTGAAAAAAATCCAAAGGGATAAACTATTAGTCCCATGGGTAATCATGTTTTAGCTATTGTTAATACATGACATGAGATTTTATATATTTCTGATTCATTTAAAGTAGTTGATAATGTTTTTAGCATAATATTGATGTTAAACATGGTGTTTAATAAAGATTAAGCAAGAAAGGAATCATTTAGAGTAGGGTGTTGTGATTTTTCTGTGATAAGAAAAAATTTCATTCAATAACATGAATATCACACTTCAATATGTCATTGGACATTAATTTTTTTGATAGAAACACACCTAGAAAAAAACTACACCATTAGGAGGTCAGCTACATCGTGAAAGGGAAAGTATTGAAAATTTGGTTATGTTATATATAGTGATGGATGAATCCATACAATATAAAGTAACCATAAATGATAAAATTAATGATGCATAAAATTAAGTTACAATGGAATGTGAATTATGGGGAAATGGCCATATTACAATGTATAGACTGTGATATTTTGGTGCAACACTGTTTTCCTGTAACAATGAGAACATGCCACAATAATAAAGATCACACCTCAATCATATGATGTTAGGAGTGATAAGAGTGTATCATTCCATAATATTAGGTTATATATATTTTTTATTTCTCTATCATAAATAATATCAAATAGTAGTCAAAATAGACTTTCACATAACCTTAGGTGCACCACCTCATACGCTATAAGCTTTCGACTAATAGCATGAGTCTTGGTTGGTACCATGAGGAGACCATATCCCTTATATAAGATTAGAAATAACAATCGATATTAATATATAAAATTAAAATCCATCACATCAGAGTACAAATAAAAATAAGGAAGTTGAAACATGCAATAATAATATGAAATGCTATTATATAGACCTGAACGATTGTGTTAGTACACAAGACTGATTACCCTCTAAGTTGATCAAATAGAAAAAATGAAAAATAAAATTATATAATATAAACTGAGGATCCAATATCACTCTAATACATACCTCATCCCAAAATATTATCTTCATCTAAGCTATCTCACTTGATCAGGAAAATACCAGGCCTCATCCCAACTTTTTCTTACAATAATTATAGAGTCTGATTCGGTACCCCAATAAAATGATGTCCCGAGCAAGGTGTTAGTGCATAATTTAGTGGGGTGCTACAAACATGGTACCACACGTATCCAAAAATTCAATGATATGTGAAAGTGAAATTCTTAGTAGAAAGTAATAAATAAAATAAATAAGAAAAAATAAAAAATAAAACCTCTTTCAATCCTCAGGTCTGTGACCTCGATCAACTGTAATTTCTTCACGTAATGATGGAACACCTATGATCATAAGAATCATCTCAAGGATTACTTTTTCCCCACCATGGGGATCTCATTCCCATTCTTCCCCCACAATGAGTAGAGTACCATGGGGTGTAACTATAAATTCCTCATCATCAATCCCCCAGGATGAACCCCATAGTAGTACCTGTGCATTCTTAATGTTACGATGACGTCAAATTCCTAGGATGGGGAAAACCTAAATAATATTATATATGAAGGCATGGATGATTCTTTGGAGACTTATAAAATAAAATGGGATACCCTACTGGACCCCACAACCAGTCACTTAGGCATCTGATATCTCACGAATCATTATCCAATCCATATTAGGTGCATCCACATGATCCTAGGGGGTATCCTAAGAATAGATAAAGGGTATCCTATAGTCACCCTAGAGATTTACAATTTCTATGATTGGGAATATATTCCAACCTAACATTCCATACTTTAATTTTAATCCCATAGGTCCTAGGCATTCATAATGGTCTATGGTATGGCCATTTGAATACCAGGAAACTTGAGCATTCAAAATGGTATCACTGCATTAAAGGAGTCCTACATATCTTATGCATTAATATATACATGACATCATCATATATGTTAATAAATCCTATGAAACACCTATAGGAATAAAAAATTGTATCATCATCACATAGACACACACACACACACACACTTGATTCTATTCACATTGGTCATTGCCCCTAGTAAACCATAAAACTGAATCCTAGAAATACTGGGTATGCCAGGGTCTCTCCTATTGAACTTGTAAGTCTAGCGAGTCCTATAAAATAATTATAGAACCAATTCCATGAACAATTCTTAGGTTTCCTAGGTAATCACATAATATATAAATAAATAAAATAAATCACAAAAAGGGTAGAATGAATGCCCACACAGTAACTTATCATCGTATCCCCAAACCTTAACCATAAATTCTATTTTTATGGGGAAACCCAAAACCATATCTACAAATATAGATACACACCCACTCAGGGTCCCCAAGGTCATCACTGGAGTAGAGGAATCCCACTTGGGATCCTTGGTCTTCTGTTAGGTTCCAAATTAACACCCAATGCTCGAAGGGCGTTACAGACCCCAGTTTAATGGTAAAAGTGTCATAGTCCTAGGGGTCTAACTAGAGTTTTTTACCTTGGAACTTTCTAAAGATATGATTCACATTCTATATTAGGGTTCAAGGTCACTCATGGTCGGTCTTTTCATCCATACCAGATCCCATTCTACCGAAGTTCTAACAATGAGGGAAAACACATCTTAAGATAAAGGGGAACTCACTTTACAATCAATATAACTAATATTAATGGACGCCATATATCACAAAGGTCCTCACATAGATCACTTACTCCATTCATCTCATGTCATCCCACACCCCCTATTTGAGGTGTACAAGGGATCATATATAAGGGCCACTACATCATTTTCATTTAATTTTTTCTAAGGACCACCCCTAAAGGGGTATATGTATTGAGGGGAAACCAAATAAGTCATAACCTAGATCAACAGTAACTGGGGCCAAAAATATAGTGAATAAAGGACCTTGTATACTTGGTAATTTATTTAGTTCACTTGTGGAATGACATTTAAATTAAAAATTTAATTTAAATTAAAAAAATTAATTAATTAATAAAATGGGTGAATACCTTTCATGGAGTGACTACACATCTCATGAATCATAATAATATTTCATAAATACCATAGGGATATTACTATAACCACCCACCACATGATGAATCCAGTTCCATTTTTTATTTCAGGGTCTAACAACTTTTCTTAAGCTCACAGCGACCCATCCAAGCCCATCCAAGCTCAATCATCCACCACTGATCCACATGTGGCCCTAACTCGTTCAAAAAACCCATATTAATTAGTTATAATAACATTATTATTAATTTTACAATTATATTTAATTTTTTCAGTTTTATTCAAATTGGAATAACTGCATAGTATATCATAGGCTGGATCATCACACCAGAACCATAACAAAATGCTCACTAATGACCCATGGTGTTCCCCAAACCACAATATGAGAGAAAACCAAAACATTAATGACTAACTAAATATTAATTTATATATAATTTTGTTGTAAAACTATATAAAAATCATTATGGAAATGTAACTTCATCAAAAATACATACAAAGGCTGGTAGATGTTGTCTCGGGTCCTCATCTCTTGCTAAATAGTTTAAAATCTCCATGTTAAATAGGAAATTCCACCATGCTTTGGTGGAATATATGATGAAACTATATGATATAGAAGTAAAATATTATAATAAAGGTAATAGAGGACAAAATGTTCAATAGAGGTGAAATATCACCCAAAATATCATAAAAACACCACCAATGACACCCCTATGCCAAAGGGGAAGAGGAGAAGGAAGGGGGATCTACCCCTAGTCCATATGAGAAAGGGATGGGAAATAATAGGGGTATACCCCTCTTACTTTTGAGGGAAAAAATGTATTTTCCTCTTTTAATCCCACCGTCTAGATAATGGCCACTTATAGAATGTTGGTTCAATTATCCAGACTACTGGCCAGCTAATGGCCTACCATTGGTTGACCAACGATTTACTATAGTTTCAGTTGCAGTAGTAACCCAATTTTCTCATGGGGATCATTTGGGAACCCGGGATAGCTACCTATCTCCAATACTCATCCAATAACACTTATTTATGGTTTTTAATCCTTAAAAATTCCATTTTTAATCATGGACATTAAAACTACCCTTCTAACAAACTAAAAAAATTCAAAATTCCTTCTGAAAATTTCTGACTCATACGAACATGAAGAATTAATAAATCCACACAATAACACTCATAGTACCTGATAAGTATTTATGTTCATCCAATTATACATATTGACCTGGATATATAATAAAATCCTACTCAAATAGCCATGTTCTATTCCCACGCGCCAAATGCGCTTCTTGAGTGTAATTCCACACAAGGTTCTTAACCATCCAAAACAAGAACTAAAACTCAAATTCATTCCTGAAACATTGATACAGTTCTCCACGACATCTATCCATCCCAATAACTCAAATTTTCATCATCTAATTATCCACATAGTCCATGGTTCTCGCCACTATAGGACCTAACCAACAAGCCTATTTCAAACCATGGTGCCTTCCCACAATTAGAATTTTCTGCCAAAACATGATCCCATAATTCTTATGACAGTATTGATGTGGTTCCTAACATCCACTCTCAAACACACATGAAACATTAAGTCCAAATATAGTAGCAACATTCACTTCCCATTATCAATCCGAAATGAACATGCCTCCACCATTCACAAATATCATGAGCACATAGTATTTTCCCAAAAGTCCTCAAACCATTCTTGAATAATACCCTTTTTTATCCTAAATAATGCATCTTATGTGGGTTCTATATTACCACATCCAATTATCGGATAATCCATTTTGTAGGACCTATTATGATTTACATGTCCCAAAGATGCTTAGATACATCTGCCGATGATCCACCTGATCACCCGATCCCAATGCCCTTAGTTCTAAAGGCCCCCAATGATTATTCCTACATTCCCACTAAATCCCATTCCAAGATCATGGTGAAAATAAAAATTTGATTCCTCAACCATAAAAAACTCCACATATTACCCTACCATAACAATAGCACTGACACACCACCAGTCCAATCACATTCATATCACTTCAATTAATCCTGATCCCAACAATGAAAATTATAGTCCATCTAATATCATATCAAAATTTATTTCCAAAATTAACTAAGGAATCCAGATGTATTTAGATATATTTAATCACTAATAAAAAAAATTCCACAATTACCACCCCACGACCAGTCTCATGCATCTGTGATCCCTCTCACATGAGGGTTGTAACACCACAACCGACCTCCCAATGTCTATCATAAGAGATTCTTGGTCATTGGTACTTTGGATAACCTTATATTCACCATATACTAGGCTACATATGTCACCAAATATTATAGATAAACATGGAAATCCTATGCATTTATGAGTGCCAACCCAAAATGTAACTCATTTACCATTCTCGACCAATGGAAACATTATACACGACTCATTCTAAAATATAACCCATAATGAGGGTCATAACCATCAATCAACCACTAGTGAACTACACACAATATAGATCCACTTTACCCTGCTCCTAGAACACCACCTCAACATGTTTTATTCCAACTGAACATGTTCCACTCCTTCTAAGACACAATCATCAAATTCCCATGATAATAGGACCCTAAGTAACTTATAAACCTTCCATAGGTTTTCAACCCACTCATGAATGTCAACTACAATAATTACAATAGGTTCCATGTGTAAACAGCTTGTGTTACATTTCTATCACATAAAAATAGATCAGTGTATGTTCCAGTACTACCCGAACAAAAAAACCCGAATCATTCTCCCATGGGTCATATGTAATCGAACTAGTATCATACAATAAAACAATGATCATATTCTACCTAATGTCAGTTCATCAATCATGACACATGCTTATCCTCCACCTGACACAATTCCAAGTAAGGTTCACCCCCTACTCTCATTCATATATTATATACTTGATAGCCCATTCCATGCATCGATTTTATACCCAAGTCAAATCCCCATTCCTCTCCACCTATAAGGAACATACAAGAATGGTTACCCAACCTCATGGGTTACCCACACATATGTCGATAGGCACCGACTCAGTAAAACGCCTAGTCATGTCTCCAGGGTCACTAGGTCTTCCCACATATCACAAATACCACATCTAAAAAGAGATGTGTATCATGATAAATGTTCTTGTTCCTATTTCAATAAACCCAAGGAATATATCATGCCAAATTCCTTATCAAGGGTCCCATATTAATAATTACATATCATGATAACTCAATTGTGTACCTAAGAACTAATTCCCATCGAGCATATGTAAACATGACTACCACTCAAAAATCATGATTTCATCAGTCACCACCACCATAGCTAGTGAAATCATCTTATATGAGTTGTATTAAATGAATCATAAAAAATTGTTCAATTATTTAGAATTCCCTTCCAAGCTATAAGGGAAAACACTATAGAGGTTATTACTAGCACTTTAAATAACCAAACCCAAATAATAGCAACCCAGTAGGGGATTCCCCCTAGGGAATCATATTCCTTACTAACCTAATAGGGTCACTCCAGGTCTTATACACAAAGGGACCATGTCATAATTGTTAATGATATTCTCATCATAGATCCTCTTGACCTACCTATAAAAGGAAATATATAAAAATGGTGGTCTAGCTGAGTATAATTCCACCAAGAAATTATATGGGGGAAAATATGAGTTATTTTTATCAATTTTAATAGATAAAACTCTTCATTAGTGAAATAATAACACACTAGTAGGATTAAATGTCTTGTGAATCCCTACACACCGATAATGATGCTTTCATACTCCTATTGCCTCTACGAGCCAATATTCAAATATGAAACTAGTCTATTTCTAGTAGGGTAAGAGAAAATAATCCAAAATAAATAATAAATACAAACATCATGTTCATCACATGAGGAGAAAATAATAAAACTATAAAAACATAAATACAAAACATGAATCCCATTATGAAAAACCTTGAATTTATACAAGAATAGATATTCAAGACACACCAGCCTGATATAAATTACAAACTTAGAAACATTCCCATATTTTGGATACCATATCCTAAATAGTAAAAGAAGAATATAAGATCCTCTAATACCACTTTTTAATATGTTGGATCAACTCACACCAAACAAAAACTAGAATGAACCCCCACACAACCTCAGGTGTGCCTCCTTGTACACCAAAGGATACCAACTAGCACTAGGGGTATGTGATTGTACCATGGGGTGACTATACCCCATGTATTAGTTTATCTATAATAATAGAAATAAAAAAATATAATATAAATCTATAAAATTAGTGTATGTATAAAAATAAAAGTTTAAACAACAAATAATTATACTAAATGTTGTCATATATACCCAAACAATCATACTAGCATATAATACATATCTACCTCTAGGCCTATCATATCCAAAAATTAATAAAATAAATAAATAAAACCACAATTGATCTTCAGGTGAACAACCCCAATTAAATATACCTGCTTCAGTCGGTGCCATAATTTCTCGTATAATAGGAATCAACTTAGCTGGTCCTCTATCCACACCTTATAGAACCTGTTCTCACACCTCTACTATGATGATTAGTGCATCTTAGGGAGTCACCAGTATACCTCAACCAAAATCCATTAGGATGAACCCGACTATTATACCTAGGAATTCATGATGTCAGATCAATGTATAATTCCATGGAGGGGGAATCTCTAGGAAATTCTATATATTGAAGCATGATTTATTCCTAATCATCCATTTAAATAAAAAAGAAAACCCTCCTTGGTCTTATGGTCAGTCACCTGGGTATCCAATATCACACGACTCCTCACCTAATCCATAACTGGTGCATCTACCTAATCCTTGAGGATATTTTGGGTATCAATAAATGGGATCATATAGTCACCCTTGAGACATAAAACATACATTATAGGGGATATATTATTATGAAACACCACATATATACATTAAAATCTTGAAGGTCTCACACATTTTCATTGGTCTAATGCTATCATCATTCAAATCGTGAGAACCCAATGAATTCAAAATTTTCTCACTATAAAAAAGGAATACTATGTATCCTAGGTATAAGGACCCTTGAGTTTCAAACATTAACATTACATAACTTTTGCAGAATACTTAAAAATTATACAAACAAATTCCCAAATACTGTAATTGGTATAGTGCCTTTGGAAACATGGAAACATAACACTGGTACATATGTGAGCGATATCATATCCCACTAGTTTCTTCTTGATTTTCACCCTTATTAGACTTATCAAACATAGTATATATCATCACAACCTGGGGAATGAAACATAAAAAGGGGTGATCTCAAATGCTCAGTAAGGGTAAACAAGGGATACATGTAATAATAAACACGAGAATAAGGCTATGATTATGTGATCATGAAAATAAAAGATCATACCCTCCATATCAAAGATCATCTACATGAATCATGGCATAGATCAGGGTATTTCATAAGACATGAATAAAAAGTAATTAAAGGACATAAGACATGAATGAATAAAATAGGAGTAAGACATGTACTTGTGGAAAACACATAAGCATATAATTATTTCCATAGTGGCCAGGGCATTACTACCAAGACCATATTAATACCACGAGTTCACTACCCATACCATCATAGTAGTCATGGTTAACTCCCATGGTTGTTAGAGTAGCATGAGTTAACTCGTCATTCCATATTATTAGTCATGGTTCATTACCATAACAAAATTAGTATTCAAGGTTCACTCTTAAGACCATCTTGGTTTATCTCATGAGATATAAAAACTTTACCAATGCATTGGAGGGGGATATAGGTCCCACACATCATATAATGAAATCATAAAAACATGTTTCACAAGATCATAAACAAAAATATCATAAACCACGAAATGAAATGGGTATCATAAACATGTAAGCACATCACAACTTATGGAAAACTTACAGGTTTCGTAATCATTTCATTAAATGAATTACCCATGAAAGAGTAATGGATTTCATATACATATTACCCATGAAGGATAAATGGTTTCATAAATACACTGACATTAATCATATACCATTCATAGAAAATATATGAATCAAACCTTTATATTGGCATGAGTAACATCAATAAATTTCATCATAGATGGAAAATAATTTTGAAATATATTTTAAAAAACTTTTCTTGAGAAAAATATGATTTCCTGATTGAAAAAGGATTTTTAATACAAAAATAATTTAAAAATATTTTTCTTAGAAAATACCTTTTAAAGTTATAAATAATTCATGAAATAATTTTTAAAACCCTTTTCCTTGAAAAATTATAAAATAATCTTCAAAACATTGTAAAAACGTTTTTCTTCAAAACACTTTGAAATCTTATAAAAATAGATTGAAAACGTTTTTCAAACCATTATACATTAAAACGTATAAACGAAACTTGAAAACATTTTGAAAACCATTTTTTTTAAAATATATTTTAAAAACATTTTATTAAAGATTAAACTTTTAAAAATTTAAATAGAGATTTGAATAAATTACGTGAGAAAATCCAAACATGTCATACAAGGTTAAAAGAACATTTATTTTGCATGTTAAAAAGGTTAGAAAGATTCCTTGTTTAGAAAGTGAGAAGAATATTCATTTGAATATATTGGTAAAATAAAAAAGGGTAAATATGTCTTTGAAATATTATAGGATAATGGTATAATATTATTGGAAACCCTTTTTAGAAAACATAGATTTCTGACCTAAGGGAGGGTAAAGTCAAGATTTATTAAAAAACCTTCTTAACTATGTTATGTACCAAAGAGATGAAATATGGTACCAATACATGAGTATATAATGAATAACCCTATTAGAAGAAAATAAATTAAGGCCTTTGAGATATGGATGATAAGATTTCATCCAAGGAAACATATACATAAATAATCTTGAAAAATGATGAGATTTTCTTAATAAAATCTTATAACTTGGTAACTTGGGATAATACACTCTATGTAGGAAAATGAAAATTAAATTAAGCATAAAATATCATGAAAATAAGTATATTCATGATATTAAAAGTAAAATGGAAGTATATACACCTCAAGAGTTTAGGTACATAATAAAACATGAGTCTCAATGAAGGAAAAATGAGACAAAACTGTTTAACCAATTTGGTAAATTTTAGGACTTGAACCCCATGAAAGAAGGATCAAAAAATGGAAATGTGAATACTGATAAATATAATTATAACATAAATAGAATAAAATTATCATAAGTATATACACCACATAAAATTAAAGAGTGGTGAATGTTATTTGTATCTCACAAATATTAAAAGTGAGATGAAATCCCTTTACCTTGTGTCTTGACTCTCTCCGTACTCGTACTAGCTTCCAGTATAAAAAATATATGTTTATTATAAAATTTTTACATAATAATATTCTTATATATATTAGAATATATGGTTTTATTATGACCTTATATTACCCTATTGTTAACGATCCTATGTTAAGGTTTCACTTTGGGTAATATTCACTTTGTTCTTTGCGTATTCTTTATACCATTGGTCCTTATACATATATCCTGATTAAAGAATGTAAATAATTATATAAATATATTTTATATCCAATATATTTATATTATAACAGTTTATAGCATAAAGAATTATGAAATGGAATACACCATTCACAGATAAGGTAAGTTGTACATACGATTGGACATTGTTTCTTTTTTTATTGTTGTATCGAAAGAAAGTATGTAAATGACGTAAGTATATATATTTAGGTATATATGTATATATCAATAATACCATAATGTTAATATATAATATATATCATATAATTTCATTAAACCCATCCTTAATACATTCCATGTGGTTTGTGAAAGAATCACATCACTTTGAGGGGTTGGTAGTCCATATTTCCTCAAATAAGATTATCTTATTAACAAAAAAGGGAATGTTAAAATATGTGTGTTATAAAAGGAATAAATAATATTAAATACATATTAAATATTATATATAACATATATAAATTGATTTTCCAGCATAATGGCCACCATGATAGTTGGTAAATGTAAAATGAATAATCATCGTGTCTTGAGGTAGTAGTTCACCATACCTAGAAATAATATGTTCGATATCCATTAGATGGAGGTGTGTGTAAGTGATTTTTGAAATATTTGCATAAAAATATCCTAGTCTATGTATTACCCTAGATTTTTCACACAATAATGTAATAAAGATAGTGGAGTGGATGAAGAAGAAAAATAAACGAAAAGAGCTCGAGAGAATACATTACCTATAAATCAGGCAACTCCTTTCAGTTTGTGCCAAAAGGCTTCCTTGACAAGATTTCTACCCAAAGGGAAGATTATAGGTCTAAGGTAGGATTTTTTGGAGGCTAATTAGGTAGATATTTTCCGAACTTAAAAGGTTTGAGAGGAGTGAGGAATGGGTTGAGGTGGTGGCCTTTTATAGGGAAGGAAAAGGACTCACATGAAATTTTTAGAATCAAGTTACGTGTGCACATATTATTACCTAAAAAAGTCATACAAAAAAAACTCAAAAATTTAAGGTTTATGGACAAAATATGGATATAAAATGGGTTTTGGACACATGTCTAGGTCTTTTTGGGTCTTTTATTTAAGGTTTAGTACTTTATTAACCTATTTTTTCTCTAAACCGATGTAATTAATTTTAATCACATTCACTAATATTTTTTTTTGTAAAAAATAAATATGAAATTATTAGACAATATAAATTATTCTGATTCTAAATATGGAATCCATTTTCCAAATTCTAATCATAGAAGTGGTGGAAATTAATTTAAAATTAATCTTACTGTCAGGACGACACTGTGGGTTTTTTTAGTAAAATGGATCAAAATTTTGCTAAGTATTTATGTCCAATTAAAAGGTGGATATAGTTCCAATGACAAAAATTAGATTAATTGACAAAAATATTATCTAATTAAATGTTTAAATATAATTAAAATATATTTTAACTTTATAAATAAATTGAATTAAAAATAATTTTTGAATTAAAAACTGGTATTTTTAACTATTAATTAAAAGATGAAACCTTTTATAAAAATACCAAAAATTTATCCTAACCTAATTTTTATGTCTCCATTTCAAATATAAATTTTATTTTGACATATTAAATAGATAAAAGTTACAAAAATTTTATTTAAAAAGGGTTCTCCATTAAAAGGCTGAAAAACTACCCTTATAATAAATATGTTTTTATGCATAAAATTGGGTTTATTATTATCTTATGTCTATCAAATATATTGGATTAATATCAAAAATATTTTATAGATTATATAAAATATGTATTACATTAATATAACCTAACAATTTTAATTTATTTAATTTACTAGGTTATAATAACTTTGTGACTTTAATAATGTTTTCTTTCATATTCATTCAGTTTTCAAACACCAAGTTGGATCCGTGAGAAAGGAATGTTGACTTAGTGAAAAGATACTTACAGTGTTTCGTGAAATTAATAACATCAAAAGATTAAATTAATTCGAAAAAAAATTTCACCAAAATCTAGGGGTTTTACATTGTGCATTTCTATATGAACTCAATTACCAGATCCAATGTTGCATCCTTGGAATAACCTTTAGGAATCTATGAATTCATCATCACGAAAATAAACACACACACACACACACACATTATATGACATTAAAACTACGAATCCATCACCAATAAACCATGATACCAGATCCTAGACACAATTGAAATCCTAGGGTCTCATACTCATTAACATGTGATTCTTGGGAGTCCTAGGAAATCGTAAAAAAACTAATAGCATGAAAAAATTCTAATCATCCCTGGAAATCACATACAATATCAGTTAATAAAATAAATTATAAAAAGGGATGGATGAATTCCCAATCCAAATCATATTATCAAAGCCTCACAGGGCTAAAACATCAGTTCAAGTTTAGGCGAGACACCTACAACCATATCATCCGTATCCATATGCACCCACTAAGGTTATCCAAGTTCATCATTAGAGTGATTTCATCCCACTTGGGATGGTCGATCTCATACTAGGTTATAGGTCAACACCCAATGATCAAATTATTTCACATACATTTATGTCAAGGTAAACATTCCCCAACCCCAGGGGCCTCACTAGAGCTTTCCTCCTTGGAACCATTTAAATAGATTGTAGAAAACCCATCTTATGGTACAATATTTTTTAGGGTCGGTCATCTCATTTAAAACTCATCCTAGAATGCCTAAGGTTTAGCCACTAGGAAAAAACATCTTAATAGAAATAGGTAGTCACACCACATCTAATCTCAATGAGCTTAATGAACCTTATGTATCTGAAAGTTACTCACACAGCTCACTCGAGACATTAATCCCTAGTCAACCAAAAATCCCTCTTGTAGGTTTCAAATGGCTCATATATAAGGGACTCTATGTTGTTATAATTTATTTTTTATAAGGAACACCCCATATGGGGGGTCCAAGCATCAAGGGGAAACCGAATAAGTCACGACCTTCAATGTCAGTAGATGAGGAAAATATTCTAGTGTTCAAGAGTCCATGAAAACTTGGTTATTTTATTCATTTAACTTAAGGAATGAAATTTAAATTTAAAATTCGATATAAATTTAACAATTCAATAAATTAGTCAAATAGGTCATCCCCTTTAGTGGAGTGGTTGTAATTCTCTTGCGTCATAATTAGACTACATAAATTCTATAGGGAGAATATTAGGACCACTTATATCCAGATAAAGCCAATTAACTTTTCACGGTCACACTCTATAAATTTATCCTAGTCTCACTAAGACCTATCCAAGCCAATGAAAGATCAAATGGCCACCGCCAATCCTTTTGTGGTTCTAATTCTTGAAAACCCATCTAGACTAACTAATTAATTTGAAATTTTTATTAATTAAACAATTTCATTTAATTATTTACAATTTTATTAAAATTATTATAACCTCTAAACATCTCACTGGTTGGCCAATCGCACTGGAACCATGACCAAAGTGTTTATAATGACACATAGAATGCCCCCAACATGAATACGGGAAAAATCCCTAACATGTGTCACCGATTCCATATGAATTCCTATTTTATTTTGAAGAAAACCCATAAAAAATCAACATGATGAAGCACCTTCATCAAAATGATGTGAAACTATGGAAATACATCTTCTCCAGTACTCCTCTTATTAAGTAGTATAAAATAATAATGAGAAATAAGAGATTCCACAGTAATCTAGTGGAATCAATAACAAAACACTAATACAAAGAAGTGGAAAATTAAAATGATGGAAATAGAGGACCAAAAAATGTTCAAAATAGGTGATATATAGCATCAAACTACTAGAAAAACACCACCAAGGACACTCCTTGGCCAAGGGGAAGATGATAAGTAAGGGGAGAAAACCCTACTGTACATGAGAAAGGGAGGGGAAATAAGAGGGTTATACCCCTCTTAAATTAAATGGTAAAAAGGTATTTTCCATCATTTAATTATGCTACCACTGAATGTCAGCATCTAACTGGTTCAGGCTTACCAACTGGCTAGTAGTTTACTATATTATCAGCTATAGTGGCCACCTAAGCCTCTCTCGAGGCTCCTTTGAGGCCCCAAGTCACCTTCTGAGTTCTAAATTTTTTTAAAAACATTTATTTATGGTATTAAAACCTTTAGAATTATATTTAATATCATGGTTTAGAAAAAAACCCATCCATAAAAATCAATAATATATATTTTTTCTCAAATTTTCCAAACTTTATGGACATGGAGAATTATATTTTTTCTATCACACTTGTTTGTAAAGTCCATAGTGTATCATGTTTCAATGATCACATCACACTATGAAATATTTGAGAGTTTATTTTATAAGAGTTTCCTATTAGAGGACATCATGCTATAAACAAGCACATCAAACTATGATGAGGGGTTTTCTTGATCACTTTAGATATTCATATATTTTTTTAAAAGGAAAGTTTTTATTAAGTAAATTAAAGGTTATTTCATGATGATAGTGGGAATATTTGGTTCCAATAAGTGGGTGAAACTAATTAAATTCATTGGTGTTGAGATATGAAATGATCTTGAAAATTGATTAAGAAATTTTAATGATATAAATATGAAACATTGAGTATGAAAATGTAGAGATACAAATATGAGGATATTTTTATGTAATAGCGGAAGAATATAAGATCCATGAAGTCATTTGGTGAGTCAAGTTTTTTGGGGATTTTTCTTCAAGAAGTATTATTTTTATTCTTTCATGGTAACATATTGAATCTTGTTAAATAGGTTAGTGATGGTATTGTTTATGGTTTATGGCTATTGAATTTCCCTTAGTTTATTTTGATAAAAAGATATCAGTTGTGTTCATCTAAATTGAGGACATAGACATCCACATTAGGGGTGAACCTCTTTAAAATATGTTATGTAACTCATTTTTTTACAATGAGTGAGTTAGATAGATCTTTTTCTAATTATCATGAAATCAATTTTTTTTAAATTTAAATTTTTTAATAATGATTTTACACCCTCTTAGTGTTGATCATTCATTAAAGTGATCCTAATAGTAATACTAAATCATTGACTAGGGTTCACTATTTAAAGATCTAGTTTTCCTAATGTTTTGGAAAAATAAGCATCAAAATTCCTATTATATACCCAAAAAATATTATAAACAAAAAATTTTAATTTATGAATGTTTAAAATAATTAATTAAATAAATTAATGAACATTTTATATATTAATGTGATACATACTAACAATTCAAAATTTAACCACAAAATCCATGAATAATTTATATAAAAATGGATAGAAACAATTTATAAATTATAAGAACATTCCACATATGAAATTAACACTTTACATTGTTGAAAAAATATAAATATTTCATATTTTTATTTACACTATAAATATGAACTATTCATACTTACTAAAATATACATTTTATAAGAAAAATAAACTCTTCATATCTCAAATGATAATTTATATTAACACATCACATATATTATAATGTATACACTTTACATTTTTTAAATATTATATATTTGAATAATTATTTACTTGTATAATACCCACATTAGAACATTATCAAAACTATAAATAAAATTTTTGCATGGTTTAAAGACACATAAATTTGGTGCAATCCATATCAGTCTATATTAGTGAATTTTTTTCAACCAAATTTTTATTTTAATATATGCATCATTGTTTATAATATAGTCAAACCCTATATAAAACAATTTTTGAATTTATGATATTCCATATCATATAAGGTATATTAGGGTCGATGATATCTCATATTGTAACAAATTGTGGATTTTTAGGTTAATGTTTCTTAGGGAAATATTAATTTTTGGTCTTAAAGTGGGGGATATTTTTAGAATTAGGGATTGTATTGGTAATTCAAGGATTAGAACATAACAAGGAGCTATTTTTTCATATGGATCAAGATCTAGTAGATGTTTTGGGTGTTTGGGTAAAAGTTTGAGAACTGTTTGGTTAGACCTGCTAAAAATTTTAGTATGGGACATGCTATGACCAGGAGGGGTCTTTCTGCGATGAAGCTTTACTGAGGATCAGACCCTCTATATAAGGGTGATTTCACTATGACCAATAGGGGACACACCATGAACTTCTATAGCATGGAGTCCAAATCATTAAAATAAGTAGGAAAAACTATAAGAGACTGGGGTGTTAAGTGTTTGATTTTATAGTAGTGGGGGGGGGAGTCACGATGAGGGTTGGGTGACACCACATAAGAGTGCCCGTGGGTGATATGTTACACAACAAAACTATGGGTCACTCCATGACTTATTTTTAGTTAGGAACATCATTATATGACCCATTAGAAACAAACCATTATGCTCCCTTTTCTAATTTTCTTTTTAAACAATTGTTGAACAGTAATTTTATGGTCAAAACCATTGAGATTTTAGGCTGATTAGGTTATCCAGGAGGACCATTTTGTTGGATACAATTCCTATATTCTTCTTGTTTAAACCCTTTCAAAACCAATGGGTTTTATGGTGTTTCCATTTAATATTCAAGATATGATCTTCCCCTTATCACCAAAATCCTCTCTTACTTTTTTATGATTATTTCTGATGTCTCTAACTTGGGATTCAACACTAATTACATCAGGTCATAGTTTAATTTGGTGGGAATGATTCTAATTTTTCATGGATAGGCTATAGGTTTTCTCAAAAAATAGAAAAAATTACATATTCCACTATATTAGTTTAGGTGAGAAAAAAACTCATTTATATTGTGTTTTTGATTAAATTGGATAATGTTTTTGATTAATCTGGTGTTGGATGATGTGGGGTTTTCCCATTATGGTTTTGGGCTTACACGATGGACCATTTGAGTGTGGTTGTTCATAGTTTCAGTGCTGCAGCATTTCTCAGTGAGTTTTTTAGTTACTATTCCCCATTGGAATAAATTTAATAATTAATTATAATTAAATATAATTAATTATTTGGATTCTATAGGTTTATGTAAGATCTATATTGGTTTTATAAGCCTAGACAAGGAATGGATGGGATTAGATAAGGATGAGTGGAGAATAATAAGGATAGTAACATTGTGATCGAGGTAATTAGTCATTTTAATTCAAAAACATATTGTTGTTTATGAATTAATGTGAAATTATATAGGTTTTTATGGGATGATTTAAAGGGATATAGAATAATAGTTCCCTAGGGAAAATCAGGAGGGTTTCATTAATTTTCCTAGGGTTCAAACAAGTGAAAAATTTCACTTTGGATATCTTGGAATTATAGTAGACTATATTACCAAGGAGAGAAGGTGATGGTTTAGATTAATAGAGACCTTAATAAGGTATCGATATGTGATAAGTGAAATATATAGACCATGTTTTATTCCATAGGGTAATTGGGATGTCATATGGTTCTTAGACCTTGTGATGATAGTAAAGATGGACATAAGTATCATTCGTAGAGAAAGTAACAATCATTAGTATGGATTGAGGTTTTCTATGTAAAATGAGTTGTATTAGTCCTTTAGGTACATATAGGGTATGTTAGAGAGGGGTTTCCTTTGGGTGATTTCTTGATAACTCTCCCAAGGGAGATTCAAGATGAGAAATGATTATGATTTGAGAGGATGGGTTGATGACATGGCATAAATATTCCAAGGGCTTTAGTGAGAGTTATCTCAGGTTGTTCATTGGGTCGAGGGAATGAGATGCTACATGAGTATGTGATGAGGATTAGATTATCCCCTTAAGGCTGGTGTTGTGAAGATCCTATATGAACATTGTGGAAGGTTGGATAGATATTAGTGTCAAGAGAAGAGAATAATAAGGGGGTTAAATACACTTGTGGATTAATAGAAGTGTGAGATGATATTTCTAAGGGGAATAGAATATACTACATAGTCCATATTGTATAATGATATGTACATCGAGGTGCGTATCTAGGTTTTAGTGACTAGTGCCCAGGTGACTATATGGTGATCTTATGGGATGGGATACATGCCCTGATTGATATTTCATGCATGTACAAATTCTGTACATGTGATATGTGATATATATATAGATATAAAGATGATTCATCCAATTTATTGGGCTCACCTAGAGTGACAAGGTTTTGTAAGAACCCTACCTTGAATGAGAAGGTATAGGTTTTGACAGGATATCATACTGAACTTTATTAATAAAGTAGTGTTTTGGATAATGACCTCAACTTTAGTGGGAAGGTGTTGGTTTAAGATCTTATGAGTGAGAAGGATGGTCCATATTATGATGTGATATTAGAATATACCTTGACTGATAAGATAGAGGTCAAAATAGTAGCCTTATATTGAGTGGGATGGTGTTTTCATGGGCCTTCTTAGGTGAGAAGGTTGGTTCAAGATTGATGATAAACTATAAATTGATTGATAAGCTAGTGTTTAGAATATGATACAAGTCCCTAAATTTAGTGATAATATTTAGAATGATACATGATATATAAGATACATTGAGTTATAAGGGGTGGTTAAGGACTTTGATGTAGGACCAATTTGATTGAGAAGGATAGTCCAAGGCTTGGATGTAGGACCCTACCATGTATCTGTAGGTATTGATCAGAAATTAGTGTGATTAACTACCCTATATCTTCTGGTATGGGATGAGGCATGTGGAAAGAGGAAATTGGATTCCATCTTAGACCTAAGTAGGTGTGGTCACGTGTAATGGTTGGATGTTTAGGATATAGTGACTTTGCACACATGGAGTCTTAGTGGGACAGTTATATTTCTATGTTATGAAGAAGTTGTGTGTGTAGGTTTATTAAATTTATTGTTTTCCTCATACATATAGATGAATATCATGGAGTATATTATTGGAACTTGGTGAGACTCTATTAATATTTATTTCTCTACACTTCACATGCACTTTAATTCACATTCATCCCTTATATATATTTTACATGTATGAGAATAGGATGTGTAGTGGATTAGGTTTGGGAATCTAAATAGGTTTTTAAGATAGATTAGTGAATATTGATGATATAGTTATAGAAACCTTATTTTTTTTATTATGTTTATTTTTTTATATGTGGTTTTACCTGTGGGTGGTTAATGGGATGTATTCTTATATGAAAACATTTCATTATTATTTCATAGATATGGTTTTTATTGATTATGTATACTTTGATGTTTGTTATGGATTATGTTTGGTTATTTATTTTATTTTTTTACTTATATTTGAGTTAATAGTATCCCCAATGTATGATTTAGGCCCTCGTCGATAGTCAGTAGCCTTTGACATATGGGGAGTCACACTTATGGCTATTTGAAGTCACTGTCTCAAATATTGATGTGTGGTATTAGGCAAGGGAATAACATAGTGGTATTATAAAATCTTTTCCTTATATTACTATTTGAGGATATGGTAAAAAGAAAATATGGATGTGTTTGATCTTGTTATGGACCATAGATGAGTGTTCTATGAACACTTTTCCAATGGTAAACCCGGGTTACAAGGGTACTAATATTTCTTTTCTTGATTATAATTGTTATGATTGATATGTTTATCTAAATATGATGTGTTTATAAGATATTTTTATCTACATTGTTGGATTATGTCCTATTGTAAATAGGATTATATACATGTTTCATATTCAGAATGTATGATTAACACAAAATTCTTACACTTGTGTTATTGGTTTTTATGATGTCATATATTCAATGTTTTAAAGTGTAACAAAACTTATATGGTGTTTTACCATTACTTTTTTGTTTAATTATTATCATTTGTATGTTTATTTTCACTCATAAACAATTTTTTTATAGAAGGTCATGCGTATGTTTAAATGAGAAGTTCTCTAGAGACAAATACACATTTCATTTATGTAATGGGTGTATATAGACCCTCAATGTATTGGTATAAGAGTCCAATGTAATGATGGAAATTCATTTTATAGAGGGTATTCCTTGTTGATAGATTAAAGAAGGTGTGGTACACCTGATAGATGTGATCTGAGGATGGGAAGAAGTTTCCCTATAGATGTGGATACCATTATGTAGGTTGAGAAAAATAACATGAGAGGCCTTGGGATTCTATTAATGGAAAAAATTAGAGTGATTTTGTTATTATGGTTGGGTGAGATGGCTAGATTGGTTGGATGCCTAGCCCTATTGTATTTGGGTGAACTTTTTTTTGATTTAACAAAAGTTTGGGTAGGCACATTGTGATTTTGGGATGACACCTGAGTAATGGGTGGTCATGTGATTGGCCATGGCATGAGTGAGATTCCTTGGGATTGTTGTAATAGGAAGAATCAGGGGATTCTTTTTTGTGAGATGGGATTTATATATTTGGTGGTTTAGGCATGTGTGACTAGCTTCTGTAGGTCATGACTCATTGGACTAAGTGTCCGATTATATGAATCGATGGTACAAGATCGTCCACTCATTGAGATTGGATAAGGTCAAGTTGAATCATGGGTAAGAACTAGTGAGAGGTTTCTTTGAAGTTCAATCATCCTTAGAAGAGGATAGTGAGTGTTATCCTAGTTTGTTGGAAAAATCCTTAATGCATGATAGAAAGAGCATGTTGGGTATAAAATATTCCCATTGGGTTGTTGATTGGTGAGAAACCATGCATGGGTTGAGGAATGATGGATTTGATGATAATCCTTCTATCATGGTAGATTGTGGATTTGGATGTGAATGGGAGGTTTCCCTTTATATTTAGAGGTTACATTGGGAATATATTGGAGTTACATGGTGTGTTTGATTGAGTTTGCGTAGTAACACCCTAGGTTTTCAGAATGGGTCAAAATCTCCTCCTGGTTTGAATTTTTCAATTAGGGGCTATGCTAATTTTTGATTCACTGATTGGTACTCAATTATGAGAGTTACATTAGCCTTAAATGGGGTTTTTGGGTTGTTTTAGTGGCTAGGAGAGTGCCCGAGGTGTTCATAAGGGTTTCAGGACTTCTGGAGGCCCGAAGGAATAGTTTTTGGGATGCAAGTGTAGGTGAACATTTCAGAAAAAAGCGTGCGAGTGGTGGAGCATTGACGCTGGCCTGTTGTAGGGTGTGTCAAAAAAAATTTATTTTCCTAATGAAACACAGTGGCTGACTAGGATCATCTCACTTGAGGAGCTTTCTTAGTTGTTTACCCACTTAATCAATATCACCTAAACTAATAATTTTTTTAATTTTTCTAATTAATCTAACAATGAAATGAAATTTAAAAGTCTAATTAAATGTTAAAACATATACTAACATGTAATTATAGAATATAATTAGAGAATAAAGAACTTGGTCCTAGGGTTGGTAACACAGGTTCATTCACTATTTATTTATTGTTTAAATTCAATTTAATAATTTGATTTATGAAACCTCATTAACAAAGTACATTCCCTTGATTTATTTAGTGTGTGATTTTAGAATGCGTCTGGAACACCAAACCACACCGCCTTCAATAGTCAAATAGGGTAACACATCAACTGAGAATTTTATCCCAAAAGACCCAGCTCCACCATATGCCGTTTCATCCCTTATGGAAACCCCAACTCCACCATATGAAGGGTTTGCCTAAGATAAGGGAGGGGAAATTAATTAATCAAGGAAAATAAATGGATTTGGAAATAGTGTCATGGTGGATGACCGTCACACCCGTGCATTATATCCGCCTCCACCACAAATAGATTTAAAACGTTTTGAATTGAAGCACAATAATAAAGAACACCATGAAATCTCCCCCAGGGCCTAGCCTCAAGTTAGTCACTTTCCATGGTGAAGTTCATAGAGATCACAATGGAAATAAGGGAGATAGAAAAAAATTAGATTAAATTTGGAAAAGAAAGACGGTGGTAAATAAGGTGGAAACACTTTAATTAAAATATGAATGCATTACATGAGAAAATAAAAGTAAAATAAAAAGAGAAGAAAAGAAAATCATATGTTAGCAGCATGTCAGTGAGCCTTCACTCCCACATCTATGTTGAACTCCCCTAAATCATGGGTGAACTGCTTCTTATATAGGACAAGGGGGTGTCATCCTTCAGTCTTAAAATTTATAATCTTCACAATTCCTCTTTAAGATTTGCTGCAGATTCTCTCCACCGAAATATTGACCATGTACAACCCATTTAATGGCCGAATTGTGCAATTATTTCTTCTATAAAGTTATTCAAAAATCCGTTTTACATTTCTTAACAAAATTTCAGATTTATCCTCGATGTGTATTACGAGATATGGACAATTAATGATGAGCTTTTATTCTAGAGGAAAGTTTCCTTTTTTCCTTCCCCAAAATTTCTGCATCCATTGTCCACCTTAATGATATACAATCTTCAAGATCTTCAAAATCCGAACTCCACATTAAATATCAGTACACATAAAATTATAATCTTCCCAATTTGAGGAGTGTAGACCGAGTTATGACCAATTCATTTAAGTGGGGTCCACGCGGTCTTCCAGAATAATTGTCCACATTGATTGAATTTTTTGGACCCATGGATGGTTGAATTAAATCCTGGATCAAACACAAAATTTTAATAAAATAAATATATTAACATAATAAAAAAATAATCACATGAATTGGATTTATATTTTACAAGATATTCATGAATTACCAAAGTGATTAAAATATGTCAATATTTCCAAATTAAGCAGTTTTCATATTTAAGCTCAAAACACACTATAAATCCAAAATTGATGTAATTAACTCAACATGTTCAATTTTTAGGGATTAAAACATTGAATTAAATATAAAAAATGATAAAAATATTATCTCTACCAATTCCCCCACACTTAAACTATGCTTGTCCTCAAGCATAAAATCTCAACATTGAATTCAAAGGGCACCAATGTGACCAATATTTAAATTTGAATGAAATAAAATCAAATGATTATCAGTATCCAATAAAATTTTCCAGTTCCACAAAAAATATCAATTTAATTTTCCATTATTCATTGAAACAATCAATTAATGCATTTTACTTTTCCCCTTTGAAAAATGATGGAGCTTCTCCTTTCATTAATTCAAGCTTCTCAATTTATTATTATTAAACATGCCAAATCATGATCTACCTCTCTTTTGAATCTTTTCTCTCATCACTCATGATACAATTAATAGTGTAGTTATTCTCATATCATTAGAACATTCTCCTTATCCATATTTTTATAAAGGAACTACTTTCTCCACTTTGTAAAGAAAAAACACACATAAAATCATTAGGAATTGCAATAAAGGTTCAAATGACTCTATGGCTTAGGGTTTGTGGGTAAATGATTGAAATAATTTGAATCCAGAAGTAGGAGGTTTTACTCTTAAGTACAATGCATGATTAATCAAGTGAAAACACAGGATGAACCTCACTCAAATCCCTTTTAATAATGTGAAACACAAAACCACCCCCCTTTTATGACATGGGACATGAGTCCAAAAATGATTACAACGAATGATGTCATCCAAGTTCTCCTCATCTTTTTAAATAAGCTCCAGAAAGGCACACATTAATTTATTTCTTTTTATTAATTTTTTTTGTAAATCTCTAGAAATTCAAATCTTTATTTTCAATTTTTTCTCTTTTTTAAGGAGAATCAGATGAAATTAAAGAATCATAATGAAATGATGACTCATGTCCAACTTTCTAATAATACACTGCCCAAAATGATGACTCAAACCTCAAACCACCACCAAATGATACAAATCCCAATAAATGCACACAAAAGTCCCTTCCCCCACACTCAAACTTGAATTACCATGGAAAAATACTAAAAGTGTGGGTAGGTAAGGAAATATCAGCTTATAATGTGGCTTAAACCTATAAGGAAATTCATGGATTCTATGGGATAACAAAAGATAAATTTAAGGGTGGGTCTCAGGTAAATATGTGGCTAGCCAATGTAGTGCCTCAATCATTTTAAATGTGTTTTTGCACAGTCATATCTTTGACATGTTTCAATACAAGTTCTAGCAGGTGGCATGTCCCAAGATCACTCAAGAAATATGCTCAAGATAAAATAAGAAATATTTGGTCTAGAAATCCTCTCGGGAATGAGAATATGATATTGGAAAATCACTCATGGCATGATTAATAATAACAAATTAATTCACATGAATTTCATAAATTCAAAGCATGAGAGATGGTAGGGAAATTTCATTTACATGAATCAATTTATTCATTCAAATCATGGGTCCTTATTTCAATATCCATGCTTCACTTTAATTATCTAATTCTCCATTTTACTCATTCAATATTATTAACATTGAAATATAAAACATGGAATCACTAGATTCCTAATAAACACATATATCTTAGATATGTCAAGTAAAACATAATTAAAGTGTGGGATTTCAATTCCATTTTAAATCACAAAACAAAAATGTAAGGAGTTTCAATGCTAAACATTAGAATTAAACTCCCTTTTGAAACAAAGCTTCATCCTTATGTTTGGGGGTTCCCTTATTCCATCATGAACCTAAAAATGATAATTACTCAATTAAGTGAAATGTTCATGTCATTAAAGCTCAAAAATATATGAGGGATTGGTATGCATGCTAAGATACTTCTATGAAAATAAATTGGAATCTAAATTACTAGAAAGCAGGTAAAGATAAGTCTTAGTAAGATCCCCCAAGTGGGCCCTGGATTCTTTTACTGCCTCTGGAGGGAAGTACCAGCTGTCATCCATAATCTGGTGGTGGGTGGATCTTCTTGGACATGAACCACCACATGTTATTTTTTCCTGATTGTAGTTATTTGTTCTTGGTGAGGAGAATTCCATGTATTGAGTACTCTAGATCCGCCCCCTTCATAATGTGGTATAACTTGCATGGAGGGGGTAGGATGAAGTATGGATCATCCTCTTTTTCAGTTTCTACTAGTGCAACATCTTTTTTAAAATCTAGTGGTTTCTCCAGATGTGATGCATGAAAAGAATAATCAGAGGGATATTCAAAATTTAAATTTGAAATATTAATTTTAAAATATTCCCTTTTAAGGTAGGAAGCCTGTAGATTTGGTTATTAATTTAGAGCCATTGTTATTGTTTCTTGGGCTTCCTCAAGCATATGATCAATGTCCTTAGGGAGCTCTAGGTGTTCCTCAACAGGTGCAATTTCTCTTTCTCCATCTTCCTCCAAGGAGATAAAAGGATTGAACGAATCTGAAAATTATAAGTCACAAGGATTTATACTCAAATAATATTGAATGAAATCAGAAAATTTAGAGTTCAAGAAAGGATCATCTCCCTGATAAGCTTCTGGATCAATCACCATTTCTGTGATAAGTGCCTCTTGGAGACGATCTTCACTTGATGAAGGTAGGTAGTCAGGCTCCTCCATTCTTTATTTGAATTCTCCCACTTGGATGGATTCTCCATCTTCCAAGTATAGAGAGAGGTATAGAGGTTGTTTTTCTTCTACTTTGTATGGAATTAGGAGATCATGTTTCATTTCAAATTCTTCCCATGCACTCCAAAATTTCTCCAAATTCACATGATCGCCCTCTGGTAAATTAGTAGAAAATAATATTTCATTTATCTCCTTCAGTAATGGTTGAGAGAGGTGGAATTGATCTTCAATAACATCCTCTTTTACCCCCTCGGGTTCTTCAACATCAAAAACCAATGGGGAAATTTCTTCCACAGCTTTCTTAGGCTCTTACTCTAGTTCAGGCTTGGGTTGATCACTTTGTGCTCGAACATAGTCAAACACTATTTTCATTTTCTCCCCAAGTCATCTACAGAATTTCTAATCCTATCAACATGGGAATTTAGATATCTATAATCCAATTCGGGTTCTTTATATTGCACCTGCGAGTAATCATTCCATGCATACTAATTTGAATTTGAATACATCATGGATTTTTTTTTAAAAGTAACGAAATTATATAAAATTTAAAAATAGAAAAAGTAAAGTAAACAATCGATTATCTCCATGGAAACAGTGCCAGTTTTGAATCATGCTTGTCGTAGGGCGTGGCAAAATAAATTTATTTTCCTAATGCAACACAGTGGCTGACAAGGGTCATCTCACTTGAGGAGATTTCTCAGTTGTTTACCCACTTAATCTGTATCTGCTAAACTAATAATTTTTTAATGTTTCTAATTAATCTAAAAATGAAATGAAATTTAAAAGTATAATTAAATGTTAAAACTTATACAAACATGCAATTAAAGAATGTAATTAGAGAATAAAGAACTTGGTCATGTGGTTGGTAACTAGGGTTCATTCATAATTTATTTATTGTTTAAATTAAATTTGATAATTTGTTTTATGAAAACTAATTAACAAATTAAATTCCCTTGATTTATTTAGTGTTTGATTTTAGTATGCATATGGAACACCAAACCACACCTCCTTCAACAGTCAAATAGGGTAACACGTCAACTGAGAATGTTATCCCAAAAGACCCGGCTCCACCGTATGATGTTTCATCCCTTATGGTAACCCCAACTCCACCGTATGAAGTGTTTGCCTAAGATAAGGGAGGTAAAATTAATTAATCAAAGAAAATAAATGGATTTGGAAATAGTGTTGTGGTGGACGACCTCTGCACCTGCGCATTATTTCCGCCTCCACCACAAATAGATTAAAAACATTTTGAATTGAAGCACAATAATAAAGAACACCGTGAAACCTCCCCCAGGGCCAAGCCTTGAGTTAGTCACTTTCCATGGAAAAGTTTATAGAGATCATGATGGAAAGGAGGGAAAGGGAAAAAATTAGATTAAATTTGGAAAAGAAAGTCGATGGTAAAGAAGGTGGAAACACCTTAATTAAAATACTAATGCATTAAATGAGAAAATAAAACTAAAATAAAAAGAGAAGAAAAGAAAATCCTATGTTAGCAGAATATCCCTGAGCCTCCACTACAACATTAGTGTCGAACTCCCCTTCATCATGGGTTAAATCCTTCTTATAAAGGCCAAGAGGCTGCCATCCTTCGGTCTTCAAATTTATGATCTTCATAATTCCTCTTTACGATTTGTTGCAGATTCTCTCCACCGAAATATTGACCACGTATGACCTATTTAATGAAAAAATTGTGCAATTATTTCTTCTATAAAGTTCTTTAGAAATCTAGTTTACATTTCCCCACAAAATTTTAGATTTATCATCCATGTTTATTATGAGATATGGATAATTAATGATAAGCTTTTATTCAGAGGAAAGTTTCCTTCCCCAAAATTTCTGCATCCATGGTCTGCCTTAATGATAACCAATCATCAAGATCTTAAACATACGAACTCCCCATTAAATATTATTCTACATCTAATTGGAATCACACAAATTTGAGGTGTGTAGACCGCGTTATGACTAATTCATTGAGGGGGGGTCCACACAGTCGTCCAGAATAATTATCCACACTGATTGAATTTTTCAGACCCATGGATGGTCGAATTAAATCCTGGTTTAAACAAAAAATATGGCGACAATAAATATATAAACCCAATAAAAAAGAACCACATGAAATGGAATTATAGTTTAAAATATATGCGTGAATTACCAAAGTTATTAAAACCTGTCAATATTTCCAAATTAAGCGGTTTTCATATTTAAGCTCAAAACACTATATATATCCGAAATTGATGTAATTAACAAAACATGTTTAATTTTTAGGGATTAAAACATTGAATTACATATAAAAAAAATGATGAAAATATTATCTATATCAATCATGATCATGAGGAATGATATGTAGAAGTTGGAGAGAGTTGTTCATGGTATGGAAAACTATGTGTGGTAGACGTTTTGAGACTTCATCCTTAGGTAGTGGCATCCACATGGTTACTGCACAGTTTGGAAAATCTATGTGGGTAAACCGTGCAACCAGTGCTAGGTATTTTTTTTTAATTTTTTTTTCTTTTTATTTATTTAATTTTTTCTTCAATCTCCCTCTTTCTTCTCTCTTGTCCATTAATAGTATGGAGAGACCCTTCATTTTCACCTCTAGTGAATTTTGATCCAATTCATCCATCTGAACTATGTTCTTTGATCTTTTGGAAGCTATGAGATCACCTCAGTAAGGCTGACCCCCCACACCCTTCTTCTTCTTTGGTCTTTTGTCCTACGGACCATTGTTTCTGTCTAAACCAATTTTAGTTTTTAATATGGTAACTGAGATATATGTTGATTGACTTTGAATTGGAGATTGGTATCAGGCATTCCTATGGCTACGAGTCTAAGGTTGGTGGTGCATACCTTGTTTTGAGTTTTCACAGACTTTTCGGGGTTGAATCTTTTTATCCCACTGATGGATTTTGAGATATACCTCTATTGATTCATATTGAATTGACTGCATGCCTTATGGGATGATGTTTGGCATTCACTTAACTTGGTTATGTGAGTGAGGTTGGGGTAGAGGTTGTAGATCCTTGGGTTGTCTATCCGAGGGTGTTAAATTCAATTAAATTACTTGTTTAAATTGAATCGAGCTGGTTATTCAATTATGAGGTATTCAAGACCTCCATTTTATATTATGATGATTTTTTAAGATTTTCTATTCAATAATCTAAATTTAATTGGTTGTTTAAAATGTTTTATTTAAATTTTATGTATGAAATTGCGTAAATTGCATTGGATGGGACCCAAGGGGTCATTGCGGGTATGAATAGAGATGTTTAGGATAGAGTGACAATTGGGATTGTGTGTTAAGGATGTCAGATGAGGTGGATATTCCATTAGGTTGGGAAAGGCCCATGATAATTTGATGGTATGGCAATAGTATTTGAGCGACATGGTCGTAGGGGCATGAGGTTCCATAGATGGTGTGGCTTAGGTTCTAATTTTGTGATTTCTGCTCACCCATGATGACCAAAGCACCTATTGAGTCATGTGAACATGGTTGATTCCATGATGAGGTGGTTTTGACCACTTGTGTGGGCAAAGGACCCCGATAGATTCATCTTAGGTATTTATAGTTTGTGAGTGGTTTCCCTAGAAATCCACATGGATGGAAAGGATCCTTTGGTTGGTAGCAACAGGGTTATGTCGTAGTGAGGTGAGGCTTTCCATGCTTGAGTCCATAGGCCTAAATATTTATTTGAGGACTGAAATAATTTTTCCTCTGATTTTCAGGCCTTAGGCTAGCATGATCTTTTGAGTAGTGGTCCATGGGACCAGGTTAATAATGTTTGGGTGTGCCTTTGTGACGTCGGTACTTGAGACACGAGGTGTCAGGAGGCACATGGTGCTGGGTTATGGGACTGATGTGGAACCTAAGGGTTCACTCTGACTTTGTGACTAAAGGGGTACCTTGGGCCATGGGAAATGGACTCTCTTTTCTTCTGAGATTTTAGCATTGGCCGAAGCAGGTGACAATCCCTGGTGGCTACTTATCACCTGTGTAGGTTGTGTTTATTTATTGCATTGTACTGTTTAATTATAGATTCATATCTTCTTAAAAACATATACTAGGTATACACCATTGGGTGGTATCATACGGAGATTTATGTCACACCCTACACCATCCCTTCGGGACACATCTAGGCTTTAGAGATTTATGTACAGGTAAAGGATCAGCCTCATGAGTTGGATCATAGTACTTTTTGACATGGAGATTGGCACACAACTTGAGGTTGTTCCTAGATGGAGTTTTTGTTCAGTTTTCTTGTGTTTTCGACATGATTATTATATATAGATAATGTGGTCTACAATGGGAAGAAAATTGGATATTTTATTGTATGACCTTCCGGGGAATGCATCATTTGTTTATTTTATTTTGAGTGTCTATAAGTGATTTTCTAGAAGGTTGTTCTGTTTACTTTATGCTACTGTAGTTGTTCTATATTATTACTACTGTTTATTGATTTTGGATGTGCTTCAACTCTGCAGGTCTGGTTTGAGTTTGATAAGTCATTTATTTCCACTACATGTTTTCTTATTAAGCTCAAACCAGAATATTATTTATTCCTAGAGGCTATAGCCTCCCCAATATATATGTTTACACCCTATCTTCTAGTCGGTATCCTTTGGCGTCTGGGGAGGTGCGCCTAAGGCCAATGGCACCTATCCCATTAGCACTATTCAGGTGGTAGTTCTGGTCAGGGGTGCTACAAATGGTATCAGAGGAGTTTCTTTTACCTCTTTTATTGGTACTACTATTTAGGATTATGTTAGACTAGATATAGTTTTTTTTCAGAACTGGATTTCAAACTTGTGCTTGGGTGCCTACAACCCCATGTATGAGGGATGGATTGAGTTACCTTGGGTGGTTTATGTTGTTTTTCTTCTTCTTAGATTATAGTTTATATGATTTCCACTTTGGTGGATCACTTGGTTTGTGATGATTATTGGTTGTGATATGGACCCTTGACCCGATGTGGTAAGGGAGAATTGGACCTTGGGCCGGTAAGGCAAGACGTGGTTGTTTAGATTTTTATAAGAACATTTTTAAGGAATTTCAATTTCATATATGAACTTATTCTTTGTGAAGTGATAATAACATGTGATATATGTCAATTTACATGTGAAAATGGTGAAATTACTGATATAATTTCTTTTGTTATGCAATGTGAGATGGCATGATTTAAATTTATGTAAAATTGTATATGTCATGGTAATTGGGCTTGTATCTTATAGGATTAGACATGTATTATGGTTGAGGTAATTTTGATCACTAGGATTGAGTGACTCAGTCATTAGACTGAGGCAACAGTGGTTGTCAGGACGGGAACAACCTGAGGATATTTTGATACTTGTCTCTATTGAGGGTGGGTAAGGAGGCCATGAGGTCAGGATGCAATGAGGCATGGTTGTTGTGGGGAATATTGAGGGTAGTTAGGATTTATTTCCTTTTTACTACTATCCCTATCTATGTTTAATATATTGTTATATATGTGGGTTTTCTGACCATTTATTGTACTCAATAGGTTCCTTATTTATGGATCGATGGATCATTAGGTGGGTAATGTTACAGTGCCCCAGGAGCACGATCAGGTTCATAACCCTAAGGGGAAGGTAGAACATGATCCATAGGTATTGGATTAGGGTCATGATCATTTTAAGGATCCTATTCAGAAAGGAAAACTTCTAGTCTTGACAACATTTAGGTCATGTCTTGATGAGTATCTTCGACCGAGTCTGGTACATGTTTTGAAGGGGATTGACAAAGGTGCTCATGGAACATAGACCTCTATAGCCTATCATACATGGGAGTTCCATTCACAACAACCACCACTTTATCTGGGTGAGTGTGGTCCACAAGAAGGTAAAAAATGGAGAGAGTGAATTCATATGATCTTTGAGTATCTAGAGATTCCTCCAAGGTGTAGGGTCAAGCTGGTGACGTACATGCTTAGAGGGTTGGTGAAGCTCTGGTGGGATGTGAAGGTTCAGGCTTGTAGACACGAGGGACTAGTTTGGAAAGACATTGAGGATAGGTTCTTCGAGTACCTTTTCCCCAAGAAACTAAGAGATGAGAGAGTTTCTATAGGTAGCCTTCTCATACAACTTTTAGATAGGGATCGAGGAAAGCACATGCTTCAGAGTTCAGTTTAGGATCGGTTCCAAGTGAGGGTAAGAGAGGTTCAGATGCACATGGAGGATGTGGCAGAGATAGTGGGACCCAAAAATGGGGTCATTGTCTGGTGGCTAGTGTATCACCATAGAGAGGATAGGCTTCAGGCAACTGTATGTCTGGCCTGGTTCATGCAGTGGAGTTGCCAAGGGCGGAGTAGGCTGGAGAGAAGACGACAACCAAAGGTACACTGTGGGCATGCCTGTAGTTTGTTTTTTTCTTTTATTTAGCATGGATTATCAAGGAAGGATTGTTTTGAGTTCCCGAGGTGGACATGTTGTACAGTAACAGACCAGACACTGATAAATGGTTTGGTATTGGTACGAGTTCATTATTTTATATAAATGAGGTGCTTGGCATCAGTAGCATCATCAGATTTGAGTTTTGAGGTGCCTTAGAGATCATGCCATCAATGGGATGCAGGTTATTTGAGGTGCTAAAGAATCATGGAATCCAAGGGTTTCAAGGTAATTAAGGTTCAAAGAACCGGGTTGTTTTGAGAACCCATGGGATGTAGGACCTCGTTGTTCCATGGGTGTCATATGCTTTAGGTGGGAAAAGATGCGGTGGAGGATGTAATTGGGTGTTAATAGCAACATGAGAGAACCTAATGAGTTTTATGGGTGATGACGAATCATGGGAGGTCCATGGTTTTGGAAGCATATCAATGGACCTTTGTGTGATATGAGTTTTAGTAAGGTTGAGACCGAGTTTGGCAATTCTGCTGGTGGGGAGTCCCTTGAGAAATTAGGCTAGAACCCTAGAGAACAGGGTAGTTTGTGTTATTTTTACTAGGATGTGTGTTTTTGGAACCATAACTGGTTTTTTTGATAGCTTGGGGATGATCTATACTAATTTGGAGTAATTGTAATGACCCAGGTTTTAGGAATGGTTCAAAATCCCCACGTAGTTTGGATTTTTCAATTAATGGTTATGATACTTTTTGATTCCTGGATTAGAACTTAATTTAGAGAGTTATGTTGGCCTTAAATGGTATTTTTGGGTTGTATTAGTGGCTAGGAGAGTGCCCCATGTGTTCAGAAGGGTTTGAGGAGTGACAAAGGCCTTGAAGGACTAGTTTTTGGGAAACAGGTGTAGGTGCACTATTTAGGGAAAACCGTGCGAGTGGTGGTGCACGACTATGTGGACTCATCATCAGAAGTTGTAAAAAGATGTGTATGGTTTGTGCATGGTATTTAAAACTATGTATGGTGGTTGTACAGGCGTTAAGCCTTAGGTAGTGGCTTCCACACAGTTGCTGCAAGGTTTGGAAAACAGTGCGGGCAATCTATGCAGCCAGTGCTGGGTATTTTTTTTATTTTTTTTCTTTTTATTTTTTATTTTTTTCTCTCCTCCCCCCTTCTTCTTTATTGTTTAGGCACAACAGGAAGACCCCCTCTGTTTTCTCCATAGGTGTGTTTTGATCCAACTCCTCCATCCAACCACCGTTCTTCGATCCATCAAATGCTATGAGATCGCCTCTGTAAGGCCAACCCCGTACACCCTTCTTCTTATTTGACATTTTGTCTTACGGACCACAGTTCCCATCTGAACCAATTTAAATGTTTATTATTGAAACTCAGATATATGTCAATCAACGTCGAATTGGAGCTCTATATTGGCCGTTCCTACACCTACGAGTCTATGTTTTGTGGTGCACACCTTGTTTTGAGTTTTCATGAACTTTTGGGGGTTGCATCTTTTTAGCGAATGGATGGATTTTGAGTGAGACACCTATTGCTTCATATTGAATTGACCATATTAATTATGGGATGATATTGGGAATTATATTACCTTGGTTATGTGATCGAGGTCAGGTTAGATGTCGTCAATCCATGGTTTATTTATCGGGAGGTATTAAATTTAATTAAATTGACTATTTAAATTGAATCAAGCTTGTTATTTAATTCTGAGGAATTCAAGACCTCCATGTTATATTATGATGATTATTTAAGATTTTCAATTCAATCATATTAATTTAACTTTTTTTTAAAATGCGTTATTTATGTTTTATGTATGAAATTTCTTGAATTACATGAGATGGGACCCAAGGGGTCATGACAGGCATGGAACGGGATTTTATTTGATGGAATGACCATCAAGATTAGGCGTCAGCGGAGGTGGAAAGACCTTAAAGTTGGTAAAGTCCTGTGATACATAGATGGAATTACCATAATATTTGAGTGACATGGTTTCATGGGCATTAGGTTCCATAAATAGTATGGCTTAGGTTCTTATTTGGTGATTGCCGCTCACCCGTGATGGCCAAAGTAGTGATTGAGTCATGTGAAGATAGGTTGACTTTGTGATGAAGTGGTTTTGACCACTCATGTGGGTATAGTCCCCTAATAGTTATGAATTAGGTATTTTTGGTATGGGGGTGTTTTTCGTAGAAATCCATGTTGAAGGCTAGGATCCTTCAGTTGATACTAATGAGGCTATTAAGTTGGGAGCTGAGTCTTTCTATGATTAAGACCATGGGGCTAGATATTTATTGGGGGAAAAACATTGTTGTTCCTCTTGTTTCCACGCCTTGGGATGATGTGATATTTTGAGAAGGGGTAAATAGGACCAGGTTACTAATGTTTGGGCATGCCTTTGGGATGTCGGTACTTGAGACATGAGGTTTCAGGAGGAACATGGTGCTGGGTTATAGGATTGAGGTAGATCCTGAGGGTTTAATATGACTTTGTGACTGCAGGGGTACCTTAGGCCAAGGTCCAAGGACACTCTTTACTTATGAGATTATATAGTTAGCTAAATCAAGTGACACTCCCTGGTGGTTTATGAGCATCAGTGGAGGTTGTTTTTATTTACTGCATCATACTGTTAACTTAGAGATGGATATCTACTTAAACACTTATACTAAGTATGCACCATTGGGTAGTATCATAATGAGATTCATCTCACAACCCATACAGGTCCTTAGGGATGTGTGTAGAATTTATGGATTTATGTACAAGTAAAGGATAATCCTCAAGAGATGGATCACAATAATGTTTGGCATGGATATTGGAATGGACCTTGAGGTCATGACTAACTATAGGTTTTGTTCAGTTTTCTTTCGGTTTCAGCATGATTATTATATGTAGCTACTGTGGTCAACCATGGGAAGCATCTTGGATATTTTATTTTATTAACTGATATGGAATGCATTATTTTTTTTGTTTTGTTTTGAATGGATATAAGTTACTTTATGGCATATTTTTATATTTACTTTCCACTACTGCAGTTGTTCTATATTTCATCCCCTATTTATTGATTTTGGATGTGATTTTTCTTTGTGGGTCTGGTATGAGTTTGTTGAGTCATTTATTTCCACCACATGTTATCTAATTATGCTCAGACCAGTCTATTATTTATTCCCAGAGGGTATAGACTCTCCATTATACATGTTTAGACCCTCACTACTAGTCATCAGCCTTTGGTATTCGAGGAGATGCGCCTAAGGCCAGTGGTACTCGGCCCATTAGTACTATTTGGGTGGCATTTTGGGTCAGGGATGCTACATGTGTCATGATAGGGTTTTCAATATGGAGGATTATGACTTGAGAGGAAGGACATGAATGATATTTTTAAATGAGTCATGAATATCACTAGAGAAGTGGTGTAAGGGAATCCATACAGCAGGGAGCACACTATTGTAAATTTTAGAGTGTGAACCTTGTTTTGGGTGAATTTTGGAAAGAACCAAGGATGGAGTTCTTAGTGATATCAGAATGGGTAGTGATCAATGTTTCATGTTGGTTCTTATTTATGTGTGAGAGAATCATGTTTATTCATGTAGTTTGACAATGAATGAAATAGGGGTTGTGTATAAAATTATTCTTGTCTAGAAAAGAAATGATAATGATACTCCTACTGGAGGGATCATTGAATTAGTCTTTGAGGTACGAACCTCACATTACTAGGGTTGTGGATACTGTTAGACTAGTTAGTGGATGTTTGATATACTATCAAGATTTAAATGTTTAAGAAGATTTTATATCATTTGATTCTAGGGTAAATACCAAATTTTGGATTTAGATGAATATTTGGATGATTTAGATTATTAACATTGGTCTTATGATGGAATTGATGTGAACTTTGAGTTATTAAAACTTGAGGTGCAACGGTTCTAATGGTGAGGGTGTGGTGGATAGTGCGTTTGGTTCAGTACTCAATTCTGCACTTACACCAAGTTCCAGGTCCAAAATTTAGTGTGTGAATATAGAATATTTTGTGATTATTCCAAGTGTTAAGAAATCATAATTGTGTGGTGTGATAACATGTTGGTATGTGAGACCAATAATTTTTAGGGAAAGTTATACAAATGAGGATTGACCTATGTTTTTCCATGATTTTGGGTAGAGTGAGGTTTAAAAAGCATAGGGAATGTTGATAGACCACACAAAGTGTTTTTATTGTAGGAAATTTCCATAATGGGGAGAACCATGACCCAAAATAATATTTTATGTGTAGATACTTATGGCGGGGATGACCATAATCCATGAGACGAATTGGATTATGACACCTTGATGTCTTAAGATAAACATGTGTAGTTGAGCATCATATCGATGTTGGTGATGGTGATAAGTGGATAGTTTATTTTTTAGAGGATAATGTTCTATGGTATTTAGAGTTATTCAAGAAAAGGCCATTCTATGTTTAGAAATAGAACACGATGAGTTAGTCATAAATTGATGACCGAGGTTTATCAGTAGTGATGGTTAGAGAACAACTATGTATTTTTAAGGATGATAAGAAATATGGTGGGGATTTTTTCTTGACTATTAGATTTATGGGTTGTTATTTTTGGAGAAATTGTAACTTTTGGTCCCCAAACAAGGGGAGTTTTCTGAATCAGGATTTAGATTGGGAATTTGAGTTTTTGAATATATAAAAAAGTTGTTTTTTTATGTAGATCGAGTTATGGTATATGTTTTACGATACTCGGTTGATCATTAGGGTGGGTACCGAGTGAACTTTTTGAAAATTTATTTTTTAGGTTGTGGGTCATTCTATAACCCAAAGGGATCATGTCCTAATGGTGGTTTGTTAAGGGATTTCACCTTTTCCCTGGGTTGATAATGCCACAACCTATAGGTTCCACACCGTGACCTGACTTGGTATAGAAACTACACTATAAAGGAAGGGTGGCCGTGCTATGATAGATTAATGCCTTGAAGGTTCAATATATTAGAGGAGGGAGTGTTTTTTAGGGATAGGTCAGACTATGGAGGGTTTTTTTTCCATGGGTGAGGTATCATACCATGAAACATTAGGTGATTCCCTGAACTAGTCAGAAGAATGGATTTTACAATTTGACCCCTTAGGGCTACACCATAAGGTGAACTTTTCCTGGGGAGACCAATAATTTTTGGGTCAACCCTTTAGGATTTTAGGGGGATGAGACACTTGGGAAGGGATATTCTGATAGATCCTCCACCTCTATTCCTTATGTTCGACCCCCTGGAAAGTGATTATGTTAGGACCGTGTAGTGTTTTGGTTTCATTTATTTTCAATATATCAATATGTTTATTATGATAAAGAAAGAGATTATATTGGGAAAGATAATGGAAATCCAGATTTAAGAAAGTCATGTGGGAAGCTATTAATAAAATATTGACCATCAACTTGAGAATCAGAACTAGAGACATCGACATGAAGATAAGACTCACCATCATAATAAGAAAGATGTTTGTTTTTAAGGTGTTTTATTTTTTTCCTCAATGGAAAGAAATAACCTCACATTGTAAAATATTTGAGTGATTGGGATGACCAACATATTCATAACATTAAACTCACATTTATTAAGTAATTCCATCAGATTGAGAATAATATTTTTTTGGAAGAAATGGTTTATCATACTCACCTTGTGTCTAGAGTGAAAGGAAGAATGTAATGAGGAAGAGAATCATATTCTTCATCAATATGGTAAAAATATGACAATGCATTTTTTTATTTTAAAAAATCATAAGTATTATATAAAATGTGTGATGTAATATGGATAAAGAAAAGGGGGAGAAGATGTGTGGACAATCGTATTATGGATGAGATCAGAAAGAAAGAATGTTTTGAGTAATTGGAAGTTACAATACATTCCATTATAATTTAGATGATACTAAAGCTGATATTAATAATTTTAAAAGTTATTAAGAAGTCATGATACAAGAAGAGTTTTGTGGAATAAGGAAGTTTCTAGATAGTATTATTTATGGTCTTAGTTCATCAGTGTGAGATTACAAGATGTAGAAATTTCTATTGGCTATGATGGTTGATCAGAACACAAATTTATGAAGATGTTATTTTTAATTTAGACAAAACTCTATGAGATATAAATATTCATAAATAGAATTTTTTTTTATCATAATAAATTAAGTAAAAAATTAGTTGTTGTCAAAGCAGCTGGAACCGGCCCACCAGACATAGTGTTCCACCTAATATCAAAGTCATAATCACACCGATCATCAGATGCAAATTAGAGTTAGATTTTTTTTGGGGATTTTTTTGAGAGAAATAAAAGACGAATCTAGGAATTCTTGGGACCAATAAACATATAGGATAAAATAAGTTTTTTGATTGTTTTTATTATCAAGTGGTTTAAGAGAACGAAGAACACTAATATGTTTTACTTTGGGGTATGAGATAAATTATCTTAGGTATTATAAAAACTGTTTAAAGATTAATCAAACTTAAAATGACCTTGATTATTAGAGTGAAGTAGATACCAATACATCTGATGTAATCTGACACTAATGACTTCATCGGACACAAGATCATCATTTTCAAAAAAGAATAAAAAGTATAATTTCTTGAAGTTATTCAAAGTATTGTGAAAAGCGATCATAGAAGCAGATGAAGAAGTTTTAAGAATGATTTTTAATTGATTCATTTGGTGCATAGAAAAGTAATGGAGAATCTACTATCTATATCATAATGAATAAATTATAATAATAAGTTGTTTACGAGAATCATAACGAGAAGAATTTTTTTTTGTTTTCAAGTAGTGCAGAGCAACGTAATCTGTTGTCATTGTCATAATGAGAAAATTAGAAAGGAGAATTAGAATCAGAATGAATATTGAAAATAAAGTCTAAAGCAAGATGAAGTTGTGATGATTTGAAAAGGTTTAAAGAAGAGTTAAGAAGCATTGAAGAATTCAAATATTGATATGATATTTAAGGGGTATTGAATATTTATAAAATTTAGTTTAGTGGGAAAGATTTTCAGAATCCCGCTCAAGCCATATTTGGGGTTGCCTATGAATAGATGTTATAATTTGTAACTCCCATGATGAATTAATATGCATGGATGAAGTGGGGAGGAGGGGAAATAAATAATTCTAGAGATAATAAGTTTCTATATTGAGATTTCCTAAGGATGTTTTTTAGATAGAAGAAGAATAAGAAGATTATATTTAGATGATCATCATATCAAGATGGAGGAAATTTGGTTGGGATTTCCGTACTGAGAAAAGATTAGTACATAATTATTTTAATGGTATTGTAACATATTTATATTATTTCTATTAGAATTTATACTTGGTAATTAGATTGGGAATTCAGAATGAGTATCATTTCGAAGTCCAGGAAGATCGTTCCTACTGCTGGGTAAGAAAGTGAAGAATTTTTTTAAAATATCATATTTGTGAAATTTGAAAAAGCAACATAATAATATGTTGGGAAACACCTAGTGTAAGTTTAATAACATTTTAAACCAAATTATATTACATCATTTGTGTTAGAAATAACAAATACACTATTGTATTTAACATAGTCCTATATGAGTGTAATGGAATATCCTAATCATTTTATTCCACACAAAAGGATTTTTTTTCTAGTGGATTGTGTGGTATCATATTGCTTCCATTCCATACTAAGGACATAACTAATATTTTTGAACAGGTAAACTTCTAAATACTTGTGTTTTTGTGGATGTATGATTGTTTTGTTTTCTGAAAGGTAAAAAATATTTAATAGGAGGCCAAGATAATTTTAAATTAAATGTAACTTAAAAGTAAATTATACCACTGATTCAACCCTCCCCCTCTCAGTGATACTTAGATCCTATATGGGCACTTACAAGTGGTATCATAGGTGAAGGTTACCTTAATTTACTCATTTCTGAAGTTTTGGAGAATAATTTGTTATAGATAATCTATGTTTTGTGAAAAGTAAGAGGATTTAAATCTCAAATGATTAGAATTGTTATATTTTTAAAGATATAATTCTACCATATCTTATTTCATTTGGTTATGATGTTTCAAAATATGATACAAATGGTTTCCCCACTCATGTTGAGAATTATCCTCTTAAAAATACTAATAATGAAAACCTTTAGAATGATGGAATAGAAATAATGATTTACACTCATCAATCTCTAAAAGTTAGTTTCTTAGAGTAAATGGAATTGCCACTACCAAAGGTATCTGGGATAATCTGAATAATATTTACAAGGAAAATAAAAAAGTAGAGAAGGAAAATTTACAAATTTGAAGATTGAAGTATAGAGATCTCAATATGGGTGAGCATGAATCTATTGGTAACTTTTTTACTAGGGTTAATGATTTTATTAGAACTATTATTCATTTGGATGAAAATTTGGTAGATTCTACTGTTTTTAAAAAGATCTTTAAAATACTTCCTGATATGTTTGTTTCTAAAGTTTTCTTATTACAAGATAGGGATCCATAAACATTATCAGTAAATGATTTCATAGTACTCTCATAGTACTCTCATTACTTATGAAATGATAAGGGAGAAATTTTTTAAGGGAAAAAAATTTTATCATGAAATATCATTGAAGGCTTACAATAAAGAAAAGCTAAATAAGATTATTGAAGAATCTGTAGCATTGAATTCAAAAAAAGTGGTATGTAAAAATCTTAATGAAATTTTATCCATGTTTTCTAAAAATTTTAAATAAGAATAATAAATTATAAAGGAAAAAACCCCTTAGTTTTTTTTTTGGATGCAAATCCATTGAACACTTTTTTCCAATTGTCCTAAAAGAGGTGATAAAGAAAAAAGTGATGAAGAAGAAAGTGATGAAGAAGAAATTGATGAAGAATAAAGAAGTCCAAGATGATCTTGGAAGAAATAGAGTGATAAAGAAAAATATTATTTCAAGGGGAAAGATAATCTGTTCTAAAAATATAAAAGAATATTTTTTTTTGTTTAAGGGTGGTTATACTGAATATTTTATAATTTTTTCTCAAGAAAACGTGTTTATTGAAATATTTAATGTGGAAATTCTTAATAGCAGTTATTCTGAACAAGAATATAGTAAAGTTATATCTAATCATTTTATTAAGAATATTTTAAAGAATATTTTCATTATAATAGTTCCCAATTAAGAATTCAAGATCATCATTTTGGTAGAATATGAATCTCAATTATAATTTCACATTAAAGTAGAATTGAAATATTGTTTGAGGAATATTTTGGAAGCTTGAGATAGAAATTTAGAGGTTAAAAAGTAAAGAATCTTAAACTAATAATCAAGAATTTTTTTCAAGAAGATAACGTCATGTTTTTGGAAGAGATTTATCATTTCAAAAAATATATAGATAAAATAAATAATCATAATGATCATCTAGAATTGGAGTTTAAGGTAATAGAATAAGAGTTAGAACTTGTGCAAAAAAAGTTTCAAAAGCAGAAAAGAGGGCTACAAGTTTCAATAATTCTATCTGTAATATTTATTAATTCTTTGGAACGGTTAAAATTGAGAAATATAAAAAGTTAATATCAAAGGTTGATAATAAATTTTTAATTGTTTTTAATAATAATAAAGATAATAAATTTATGCATGTGGCCAAGACCAACAAATTTGAGAAGTCAGATGTTTCTAAAAACCCAGTGTCCAAAAAAATTTCTATTACTTATGATTTGGATAAATATGAAAACAAAACTAATCTAAATTGAAATATTATAATTGATAAAATAAGGGTATGTTTTCCATAAAGACATAATTTATAGTTAAGAAAGTTGTTGAGAAACATGCCAAAAATTCTAAGTAGTATGGAAGCTACAAAGAAAGGTATTCCTTCTATGGTTATTGCTAGGATTATTACGGATTTATGAATATGGTTAATATGTGTTGGTTCAGGAAACAACATTACAACTATTACATAAGTTATAAAAGGAATATTTTGAGGGGGTGCCAATCATCTCAAAGGAAGAAATGAAAGACATTAAATTTGAAACTTAAGAAAAATAGACATACTAATTCTAAAAAGAGAGAGTGATTTTTTATTTTGAAATAAAATGTAAAATTGGATATAAATTTTGAAGAAGCAAAATAATTATCTAAAGAAAAAGTGAAGAATAAGGTTTATAAAAAAGGGAAAAAATATGACAAATATTTATAAATATATTATGATTCGATGAATTAGAAAATATTAAATATCTATGAGAACTATGGAAATGTTACTGTAATATGATTGAATATATCTCTAGACAAATAAGAAGACATAAAGAATCTGTTACAAAATAATTGTTTCAAAGATGATACTAAAGCTGAGGAAAAGTTTTCAGTCTCATTAGAAGATTCTACATATGAGAAGAAAATTTTTATAGAATATGAGAAGGTTGAATTGAAGGAAGAAAATAAATCCAATAAAAAATCCATGAAAAGAATAAAATATTAAAGAATGAGAGAAGAATCCCAATCTGATTGTTTCTTCTAACAAAAAATTGAGGTTCCTCCATATTCCAAAAATATTTTATACTGTTACAAACTTTTGGGGAATTTAAGGTGTCAATATAAGAAATATAGTGTTTATGAATCTCTTACTATTCTAGAAAAATAATGCAACATGGTTTTCAAAATATGAGTTTTTGAAAGTTATGTTTATACACCTAAACTTTATGATATTTTTTTGAGGTGGTTGAAGGTACTTTTATGTTAAATAAATCCTTTCAGCATTACCCCAAAAATGAGAAGGTTGAAAGACACATGACAATGTATCACATGAAAGTTATGTCCGATAAAACATTGATAATCTAGATTATAAACTCTTTTTTTCGACACTGGGTTATCCCACATAGACTTAGAGTTGTTTATTCAACAAATCTTTTTAAGAGACTCTTGTGATAATTATATTCCCATAAAGATAAATTTTAAAATCTTGATAAAATGTTTCTACCCTTGGAAATGAGATCATTTGTTAATAATGGGTAATCATTTCCAGATATCCCTTTGAATTTAATTTTCAATAATGGGGATATATGATAAAAAAAGGGGAGAGAAAAAAGTAGGGGTAATAAGAAAGGAATGAGGAGAAGAAAAAGTGGGAAAAGAAAATAGGTGGTATTGTTCTAAAGTTGGTGTCGAAAGAAAACACAAAAAGGAAAATTGTTTGGCCCAAGTTGTATTTTGGTTGTATTTGTTGTTAACATATCAATATGTTGATTATATTGAAGAAAGAGAGTATGTTGAGAATGGTAATGGAAATATGGATTAAAGAATGTTGTGTTTAAAACATTCAATCTAATATAGACTATTGAAATGAGAATAGAATCCAAAAACATCCACTTGAATATTAGACTCACCATCTTAATCAAGAAGATGTTTTTTTATAGGTGTTGTCTTTTATTGTCAAAGAAAGAAACATTATCAATTTTTAAAGCATATAAGTGATCATATTTACCATCTTATTTAGAACATTAGACTTACATTTCTTATGGAAGGACATCAGATTGAGAAGAAGTTTTCCGGATGAAATGGTTTATCAGACTCACCTCAAGTATGAACGTAAAGGAATATTACAATGAGGAATATAATCATATTCTGCATGGATTTGATGAAAATATTATGATGCTTTTTTTGTTTTGTATTTAAAAAATTATAATTATTCTATAAAACTTTTGATGCAATATTGATAATGGAAAGGCATAGAAGAAGTGCTGTCAATCATATTGTGGATCATATTGGAAATAAATAATGTTTTTGATGAATAATAACTTACACTACTTTAAATTATAATTCAAATGATTCTAAATTCTGTCTTAATTGAATTCATTTTCAGAAAGAACTCATTATACAAGAAGAAGTTTATGGAAGAAGAAAGAATTCAGTGTCAATGATTTTCGGTCTCAATTCATCGATGTGTGATCATCAGAAGCAAAATGATTTTTTTGGTTAGGAAGGTTGATCAGAATGTGAATATATGAATATTATAGTTTTTAGTTATTCCAAAAATCCATGAGATATAAATATTTGGAAATGTAAGTTCTATGAATTTTAATCAGATAAGGAAAGAAGTTTCTGAAGTCAGAGCTTCTGGAATTGGTCTATCAGAGATAGTGTGCCACCGATTATCAGTGTCACACTAACTATGATCATTAGATGAAAATTGGAGGTAGATTTTTTTGGGGGAATTTTATGGTACCAATCAAAAAAATTGGTATTTTTGTGAACAATAAAACAAGAATATTAGATAAGTTTGTTGATTGTTTTTCTTATCAAGTGGGTCAAGAGAAAGAAGAACTATAATATTTTTTACTTTTGGGAATAAGATAAATTATATTATGTATAACAATTAGGTCAGGATCCATCAGATTGTCAATGAAATTTATTATTGGAGTGAAGTAGAGACTGATCCATCTAACATTGGATGACACCGATGAATTCATCAAACACAAGATCATCATTCTGGGAAAATAATAAAAATGAGAATTTCTTGAACTTAGTCAAAGTGTTGTCAAGGGGGGGATCATAGAAGTAGTTGAAGAATTTTGACAAATTATTTTAATATATTTCATTTGGTTAAAAAAAGTAATGAAGAATTTCCCTCTTCATCATAATAGAGAAATCAGAATGAGTAGTTGGTTCTGAGAATCCTAATGAGAATATATATGTTTGTTTTTCAAGTGGTTTAGTGAAACCTAATCAGTTGTCTTCATCGTAATGAGAAAATAGGAATGGATAATCAGAATTAGACTGAAGATTGAAAATAACATTTGAATCAAGATAAATTTGTGAAGATTCAAGAAGGTTTCAATAAGATATAAGAATAATTGAACATGTCAATGATTGATTAAATATTTAAGGGAAATTGAAGATTCATAAAATTTGGTTAAGCGAGACATATTTTAAGCATCCCATCCAAACTATATTTGGGGTTACCGATAAATAAAGTAGGTAATTTTTTTACTTTATTCATGCGGGTACAGTTAATGAGTGAAGAGGAGATAATGTGTAACACTTAATAATTCTATAGAGAAGGAGTTTTTATATTGAGAATTATTGAGGAAGTTTTCTAGATAGAAGAAGAATATAATCATATTATGCAGATAATCATATTAGGTTGGATCATCAAACTGAGAAATACGATTGAGAATTCTTTGATGAGAAAAAAGGAGTTCAAAATTTTTTAAGTGGTATTCTAATAGATTTATATTATCATACTGAGAAATTGGACTTGGGAATCAGACTAGGAAATCAGGCTAAGTATCATTATGATGTTCAAGAAGTTATTGCCTACTATTGTGTGAGAAAGTGATTTTTTTAAAAGATCATATTTATAAAGGTTGAAAAAGCAGAACATTAGCATGTTGGGAAGCACCTGGTGAAGGATTCATAACTTGTTACACCAAATTGTATTACATCATTTGGGCTAGACAAAGGACACACACTGTTGTATTGAACAGAGTACTACACGAGTTTATGTTCATATCCTACTTTCTTTATTCCACACAAATGGGTTTTTTCTAGTGGATTTTTTGGTATTATATTGTTTACATACTATACAAAGTACACAGATACTCATATTGAGTATTAAAACTTGTAAATACTTGTGTTCCTATTGATTTTTGATCGTTTGGTCTTCAGTGAGGTAACAAATATTTAATAGGAGGTGATGGTTGTTTCAAAATAAAGGAAACATAAAAGAAAAATATATCCCTGATTTATACCTTCCCCTCTTGGGGATACTTAAATCCTGGATAAGAACTTATAGATTGGTTTTTTTGAATTTACACATCAAATTCAAGGAAAGTTCTTCCTCTTCTTCCACTTCTCCATTATCCATTTTGATTTATCTATTTTGGGATTTCTCTGAATAGGGTTTTAACAATGATTCCACATAAGCATAGTTTAATTCGGTGTAAACTATGGGTATTTTATGTGCCTTACTTGGATATCAACTTGAGAGGAGAAACACATGATTTCTTTTTCCATTTCGGTTGAGGTAAGTTACTGACCTAATTTATTGAATGTTTTTAATTAAATTGGATAAATTTGGACATTGATCAGAAGATGAATGATAAGTATTTCACCATGATGGAGTCAATGGTACATGTAGGACCTTCCATGAGTTTTTGTTGTGGTATTAGTGATTTAGAATTTCCTAGTGAGTTCTTCAATGATTATTCATCCTTTTATTAAGTTAAATCATTAGTCATAATTTGTAATAATTAATTATTATGATGCAATAACTTGAGTTAAGAGCTTGTGTGGTATTATGAATTTTGATGTGGAATGGGGAAGCTTGGATGAGTAAAAGTGAAGCATCATCTGGATGGTAACTCCATGATCATGGTAGGTGGTCCCTTTAACACAAAACCATATGCATTTCTATACATGAGTGTGCATTCATTCATGTTTACATGATATTGGGTAAAGTGATAGGAACTGAGATAATTCTAAGTAAAGGAGGGATGGGTTCATTAATCCTCTATGGGTTATATTAAGTTCAACCTTGTAGTTCGGTTATCGTAGGATCACCCAAAGACTATGTTTCCAAGAGTCAAGGTTATAGTTGATTTGAATAGGGACCTTAGGTTGGTATTAATATATGAGATGTAACCTAAGTATCCAAGGTCATATTTCATAGGCAAGTTTGGAAGGCATAAGATGAATGATCATAGTGATGATGAGTGAGATGACTGCTGGTCTAACACTTGGTATGGAGGACCCTAATAAGGGTGAATTGATAAATGGTGTGTTCCATGATCAAGACATGGTATCTCATACAAGACATGGTTTTTCAAAAAGGTATTTCCTCTAGGTGATGTAATGAGATATTTACTAAGGGATATGTGACAATAAAGATAAGTATGGGTCGAGGGTATGAGTTGATGAATTGGAATCGATATTAAAATGGGATTAGGGTGAGTTATTTTAGGATGATACCTATGTAGTAGGACTAATTTTGGGTGTGATATTGTGATGAGGATTTAAATAAACCCTTATAGAAAGTATTAGGGAGAGTCTATAGGCTATGAGAACACCCTGGGGTTTTGGATATGACTTGGGGCAGATAGAAGATACCAAGATGGGTATGAATAATCATAGAGGATTTCAGGACATTTGAGATTATAATTATGAGAGGTAGGACAGTTTGTTCTTGATATGAATTAGATGATGAGATATATATCAAGGTATGGGGCTAGGTCTTGAGTGACTAGCACCCAGGTGACGAGATGGTAAGCTTGTGGTATGGGCTACATTCTCTATTTTTTTTCATGTTAGTGTTAATCACATTCATTTGGGAGGAAATGGATATAATTATGTAGGATAAAGTACCCTAAGTCTAGGCCTCAACATAAGTGATAATGTGTTAACAGTGTAAAATTTTGGTTTTTTGGGTTTGCTATTTTTTTTTATTTTAGTATTTTTCTTTTTTAGGTTTGGGAGTGGTTTTGGGGTTTTCTTGAGAAACTCAGGTGTAGAATATTAGTTGGAAACTTTTATGTCATAAGTTTTAGATTATGGCATGATTTTTTTCACTGGTCATTAGTCATAAAATAGTTTATGAAAAATGAATATTAAAATGAGTAAAATAATTTTACATTGAAATACCTACTTTTACGCCATAAAATCATCCATAACAATAAATTTAACATGAGGTGACATTTTTTCGGTTTATATGAGTTATGGGATATTTATGTCATAAATTAAGTATTTACACCATAAATACCACATCAAATAATGGCTTAATCTAATTTTACATTGATATTTTCATAATCATTTACTCACCTCCTCCCTTGAACCCTAGGTGATTTCTAGGTCCGATTTGGGTAACCTACTCTCCTTCTATATCATTTCATTTGACGATTGATCATTATAGAGGTCACATAACTTATCCCTAGTGAGCATCCATTTTGATTATTTATTAACACTGATCACATTTGAACTGTGGAACTACATTTTTTTGTTTCTATGACCTAGAGGTGACATTTTTTTATTCTTCCAAGATCCATTGTGAAATTTCCACCCAGAGGTTAACCCTTTCATTGGTTGTGGTGTGGTGTGAGAGTCCCATATGGTATGTTTTGTTTTATCTTCTTCACTATTTTTTATTATATCTATTATATGATTATGGAATCAATCCAAGATCCCCTTTGGGTTTCATTTCATTCCTTCAAGATTTGGTGGATTTTGTTGCAATTGTGTGTGACCTGAGTTGAGGAACGTAGTTTGTCTCTAGCCTCAGTTTGATGAACCTTGAGTCGAATGGTTTTATAATTTTTTTATAAACTATTTGGAATGATTTATTGTTTTTTTATATAAATAGTTTTATTTTAAAATGTGTTCTTCCCTATTTTTTTTGTAAAAGAAAAGTTATTTTCAAAGCATTGTGAAATGGATTTATGAAATGGTTATAAAAGAAAGATTTTGATGAAATGATTTGGGAAATATAGCACATAGGAAGCCCTAGATACATTGGAGGAAGGTTTAACAGAAGGAATCAATCATTATTACTATCATGGTGTTAATTATTGGGATGATCCTCTCCCCCCTAGGCTAAGTTTAATAGGGTCTTATTAGACATGACTTTGAGATTCACTTTCTGGGGTGTTCCTATGCTCTCTTAATTTGATGCATATGTTTAGGGTCTTGATGCATGTAATTGTATATGTTTGCATAAGAGTGTTCTAGATAGAAGAAAATATAGACATACTTAACATGATTTACCTATTATTTGGTTTACACTCTCTGTCTTTGATTACCTGTATTGATATATGTGATAATCTTCGAAACTATTTTAACTATATTATTTAGATATTTGAAAAAGGGAATGTGTTACCAAGCTCTTAATATAAAAATGTTTAACTGATTATCATGTGTTGTTTTCTTTAAAGATTAAAATGTTTGTATTATTATAAAAAGAATTTTTATGGAACACATGGATGGGATCCTAATAAGAATATTTAGCTGACACCCGGTAAAACCCTTTGACGGATTGTAGAACTGGTTATGTATTATGTTGAAAGAATAGGTAATCCACTACAGTGAGGCGGTGAGGTTTTTTTCTAATGGTTATGGGTATATGGTGATGAAATAGTGTGAGATTTTCCAACATTATAACATGGATTAGTGAGTTTATATCTTTTTTCCTTTCCTGTTAGATTTATACTTTGGGTTATTCTGACTACTATGAGTTGTATCACTTCTGCTTTCATCTCTTAGTTATGGAATATATTTCTTTGTGTTTTCCTTCCACTAAATTTTTCTAAAATGTATGTATATTCCATGTATCTTATTCTGTTTTGATAAAATCATTCCCTCTTGTTTTTTTGATGCCCAGGTGCTAGTGGCCAACCCGTGGGGATCATAATACACTTCGGGTATGTAGAAGATCTTTTCATGTAAACATTTGTGAGAATATAATGGATGATTCATTAAAATTTGGTATCATAGATTGGTTATGCTCAGTCATGGGAATTTTTTAGACTAGAGGTAGTATTTTTGATACTTTGGAGGTTGGTATTAGTGAGTTCTTACCCCGCTTTTTTGTAAGTATATTCTGGTCGATTTTTCACTTTTCTGTTTGTAGTGATATGACTAATAGATGTGTTCCATGGGTTCCATATAATGGTGAAGTAGATGTGTGTCAAGGGAATCCTCTTTTGGATATAAATCTTATATATGTTATCATTTGATTAATTAATATCATGGAAAAAATATATGATTATCCTAAAACACAATTTTTGAGGCAAAACCAGGAGATGGAGGGGAAATGGATCAATATTGTAGGTTTTTATAAGAGAATACCCCATCCTTTAATGGTATGAATGATCACCATGAGATGAAGGAATATATGGAAAATATTGACGAGATCATTGAATTCCTAGATACACATGAGAATATATTGGTGAAGTGAAAAACATTCATACTTGAGGGTCTTGAAAATCAACAGTGGAATTCCATGGTACGTGAATATAGGCACATGGGATTGGACTGGAAGGTTTTTTAGACCCTCTTATACTAGTATTTTTTATATCTAGAGTCTTTGATAATTGTAAAGTCTTTGGAGATACTACCTTTTCATATTTGAAAAAGTTTGGTGTTAGAGTACACAAATAATTTTCTAGGACTGTTTCCTTTCGGTCTAGAGGTTGTGAGGAATGATCAGCTGAAGTATCTGAAGTAGCTATAGGGTTCGTGATTGGATATATGTTAATGAGTTTTTATGATGAAGCTTTATACCTATGAGGAGATGGTAGATAGGGATATTATAGAAGAAATGGAAATGGCAGGTAAGATTGGTCATTACTCCCCTTCTCTTACACCAAGTGGCTAATTTAGTGTTTTATAGGGAAAGAAGTGGAAATGACATGATTAAAGTAGGAGTGGTGGAGGCGGTTCTTAGTAGTGATCCTCCACTATACCATCAGTTAAAACGAGTAGTATACCCTTGACCTCCTACCAGTGTTTCAGGGTTGGGAAAACCTATCATTCTTTTTATGCACTTATAAATACATGAATTGGTTATAGTCCCTATGACCATCTGTAGCGATTCTATGAGGTTTTTTCTATTCCTCACTATGGTTAGGGATTATCATCTCCAAAGGAAACTATGTTGAATTTAGATTCTTCAAAGTTTATAGGGATATAGAAATAGTATATAGGAGTTAAGAACCTTCATGAAGAGGATGAGTTTCTGATAGAGGTTGACGTGGGTCCAGTAATAGTGAGAGGTACCATAATTATTTCATCGTTTGTAGTGAATGATCAATTTGATACCGGTGGATCCCACTCATTTATATCTTCCCCTTTTTTTATATGACTAAAATTAAAATAGAGATCATATACTTTGTTATGTATTTAGTGAAACCTTTTATAAATAGCAAAGAGTTGGGGTTTTGATGTCCTTATTTTTCTATATCAATAGATGATGCAGAGTTGGTCTGAGACTTCCCTATTCTTAATTTGGATATATAAGAAATCATCATTGGGATGGATTGGATCATCACTCATAATTATTAGGATTAATTTTTTCATTATTGTGTCATGTTTCTTACTATTTATGTGAGATCTTAGGTGTTTTAGGGAGAGTGGGATCCAAGGTCTGGTCATGCATGACCTTCTTTCCCATATCCCATGAGTTTTTTATTTGTTGTTACATTTGACCCCAATGTGGAATCTCCAATGGTTGATCTTACCATTATTTTTAGGGACTTTCAAAACATTTCACTTGATGGATTCTACAATATTCCTCTTGAGAGGGAGGTAGATTCTACAATTAATTTGGTGTTAGGAATACTTCCCATCTTGATACATTCATATATTATTTAACTAGTAGATCTGAATGATAACAAAAGATAGTTGGACAATATAATAGTGAAAAGATTTGTTCTCCATAGTATTTTTCCTTGGGCATCCCCAGTTCGCTTTTCCAAGAAGTTAGATAGATTACTTTTATTATGTATGGACTATCATAAGTTTAACTGGGTAATGATTAATAATAAGTAACATTTCCCCCATGGGGATGATTTTTTAGATTAGATAATGTGGGAAAAGTGGTTTTTAAAGATTTATCTTATGTCAGGTTATCATCATCTCCAATTTTGTGAGTCTAATATTCTAAATACCACTTTCAGGAGAAGGTGTGGCCATTATGAATATATTATTATACAATTTGGTCTAACTAACACTCTTATTGTTTTTATGGATATAATTAATTATATATTCCATTAGTATCTTAAAACATTTTTGGTAGTGTTTGTGGTTAATATTTTAGATTGTTTGAGATCTGAACATAAGAATGAGCACCCTTTAATTTTTGGTTTTATAAATCTAAATAATTAATAGTCTTTATGAAATGATTTTTAATTTTAGTTTTTGCATCAATTATTTTAAGATCTTAGTGAATTTTATTTTTGAGTGCGGGTTAATAGTTGATCATGAGAGGGTGAAAGCTGTGCCATCATGGGGGAGCCACATATCGTCTTTTAGATATAGAGAAGCCTTGGTCTTGCTGGATACTATTATCAATAGTTGTATCACATTCATTGCATCTCTAAATACATTCGATATAGGTCTTATCTATCCCAAACTCTACCTATAACACTAAAAAATCACTCATAAGGTGATATAGATCCATGTTACATAACTCACATTTCCAATGTATATAGTCTTAACATAGATATATTACCCACTAATCAATATGATACTCTACCATAGGTTGATCATAAAATTTAATAATACAATACCACCCATAGTATTTACTATTAATCCCAACATTACTGGCCAGTCACCTCTTCCGGTGGCATTTCCTATAAGGATCTTTAACAAAACTTCCCATACCTAAACCCCCAAGTTGAACCAATTACTTAGTGGTTATAGAATTAATGAAACCTTAGTACATACTATATTATGATCATTTCAGGACCAAAAAAGACTAATTACAATAATATTAGTCCCTATCATAGTTTACCCCTCCTTATGATTCCAGTTTTTCAATTAATGATCAAGAAAACCTATTGGAAAACCAAAAAAAACTAATACTTTAAAGAATTATATATCATCACATAAGACATTTCTAAATCACTCATATCATCATCCAAGACTAGAAACCCACTTAGGGATCTGTCACTATTCTATCCAAATATATTTTTCTAAAATAATCTTAGAATGACTCTAAATTTTGATAAGATGACCATGAATAACCAACTACAAATTTTAAACGTTATATATAATTTCCTATATTCTTTTAATCCCTAATTGTACTCATTTGATTATACTATACCCACTAAACCAGACATACACATATCATGACATAGGTAGTTACATGTAAAATTTAATGATATTAGGGACCAACAAGATCTTTCTAAAGTTTAATTTATTTAATAATTCTCATTCATCGTGTCCAAGATTTATAAATTACTTACATACCCATATTCCACTACTCATCCTACAAGTCAATTAATTAATTATAAAGAAAATATAATTAGGTTAATAGTTCATTCACTGTTTTTATAAACCAAAATAACTCACATAGTAATTGTAATTCACCAAAAATTCCATGATATAATGTTTATATGAATCATAGATTCCTTTCAATCTCTCTGTAATATAATTCCATAAATTACATATCAAAATTTTCCATCAATTTATAATCAAATTGATGAAATACAAGATCAAATCACCTATAAAGATACTTCAAGAAAGATGGAATGAAATGACTTGTAATAATCCTATACAATATCCCACACAAAATAAAATTTCTACCAATTTTATTTCTCCATGATCTAATAAAATATTTTTTAAATACTTAATTCAAAACATCCCCAATATTTTTAAAACAATGGACATGAGAAAGGTATGAAAAATGGGAGGGATTATTTCCTGAATAAAAAAATGAATTATGCATGCACCTTCATAGATCAATGGAGGAGAATGGATTATATGGGAAAGAAAATGTAGAACCCTTTAATTTTATGTTAACACCTCAAATAGGATAACATTATAGGGGTTTTTATGAAATCCCATTGAAATGATAAAAAGGAACACTACTTAATGTTGGGGTTTGATTAACCACTGAAACTCTAGAAGAGATTTAAGGAAGTAAGTTGAGAAACATTTTCATCAATTCCCACCATTAGACTACCAATTGTAACTTATAAAACCAAAAAATGTCCATTATAACTCCCATGGAATCTTACTATGTATTTAGTGGGCTTATACCACCACACAATAAGTCCAATTCTATCGCAAAATATTGGATTTTTTCTTCCATAAATTTTTAGAAATTTTACATTGTCTAAAACACTTATTTAGGCCCATGAGGGAGGTCAAAAAAATCTACACCTCAATATGAATTCAAAATTTAAGTTTCCTTAAATTTTTAGTCTACCAGAATATGAAATCTTCTAGTACCACAAAAACATATTGGAAAAAGTAATTACAAACTCCTACCAATATAATTTATCTTCCTCAAAGATCATTTTCATTCATCTCCAATAAACCACAATGTATTTTCAAGATATGATGTGCAACCATTTTCCTATTAATCCCATAATTTATGGTTATGATGATACAATATTTGTACATGATAATAATATTCTCACACAAGGACTCATCATTTAATTCATCAATTCTATTTAGTCTTTCCTTGAATGGTGAAACTGACTCTAATTCCATGTTTTTTTACAATAAATTCTGATAAAAGGTTCCAATAGATACTTCAAAATACTGAACTCTTTGAAAATATAAATAAAACTACACACTATAGTGATAACTATTTCCATATACTTAACTAAAATTTTGACCGAATTACGACATTTTATAAAAAAATCATTAATATCACACTTAACAACTGAAATAACTAGTCAATTCTCAACAAATATCCACTTGAAGTTGAAACTATGTATCTATTGATCTTCATTTTCTTAATTTAAAGACTCACCATAAAGAAAAAATTTATTTTATAGAGCCTCACTATTTTTTTTCATAATCTCTTATAAGCACTAAGATTCAGTAATTTTGATCACCATACAAAAGTTTTTTTAGAGTCACATGTCAATTAGTAATCAAATGCAAAGAATTATACTTAAAATATATGAAATTTTTTAAAATTTTTATATTCTCTATAAATTTGACTTATCTTACCCTTTTACATCTAATAACTGATATAAAACCTTTTCTTCCCTTTTTTTAGGTTTTCTATGCATGCCACTTTTGATGTTCATAAATAATTCACCAAAAATATATTTTTTTCTCCTAGATAACCGATCATGTTCTCCCTACTATTTTATTCCCTTTATCATCAATCAATAAGTACTAAACTACATAAATTTCTTGTCATCGCATGAACACCATCTCTCATGACCCACAATAGCCTTCATCTTAACAGATCCATATAAAGATGCTCAATCTAGGGTCAATTGATTTCATTTTTTTGCGATATAATTTTCTAATATATCTATACATAAACCACAAATAGCCATATATTTATAGATACATGCCAAATTTGGCAACCTAAATTACTATAATGTGACTCACATGATTTACCATACTGTAGAATCCACCCCACCTCACAAGTATTCTATAATTTTTCTTCTACCCAAATATCAACAATTAAGAAACTCTCTCGGTTCCTCAATAATGACATATAACCTTTAGGAACATTTAAATTTAAAATAATACATCATTCATCTCAGAACCCTTCTCGATTATCATTAGGTCTCACCTCATGGACAAATTAGTTACTTAACACCACATAAACATGAAACTAACTTTCATTTCCATTTCATATAACACCATAATGATTCTATATTTAACAGTAATAAAATCTCTATTCTACTAGTATTCTTAGTTTAGTCCACATTCGTCCATTACTAGAGTATATTTTAACCATGGCCAACCATAATAAGGCATTATAAGGGTAAATCTACCTCCATTTATCAGCAAATATTGTCGAGTGGATCGTTGATCCACTTTATTTATGTTTTGACAATTAAAATATTATGAATTGATACTAAAGAAAAATAAATAATAACAAGGGATTGAATTTTATATATTGTTTGTCTATTATTGGTATACTAGTAAAAAATTAAAAAAACATAGATATGATCTTATTATGTGATATTGAGTTAATTTTGACAAAGTATGGAAGTGACCTTGAGTAAAAATTGGAAACATTATTTATGTGACCTTAGGTGAAGTAAACATGAAGTAAAATTTGAAATTTTTTGGAAGTTTCCACATGAAAAAATTTAAGCGACGATATAAAAAAATTAACTCACTAAATGAACAAAAATAAAGCAAACTTATGAAAAAAATACAGTGATCGTATAAAAAAAATAAAGTGACCGCATAAAAAAAATTACATGACCACAGGAAAAACAATGAAGTGAATTCAAGTTGAAATTTGGAGAAGTGTTCTACCTACATTATAGCCTACATAAAATCAGTTGATTATTTTATCATTTTTTATTTTAAAACATTCTCTATTTTATTTATACTTATATATATTGAATCACTCCATGTTTTTCTCACATGTTTATCTTACATTAATTATTCCTTAAATAATTTTTAATTATTTCAATACTAAAGATTTTTATCTTGATGAATTTTATACAAGATTAAATTCTCATCATGTGGGTTTTTGTCTCATGTATGTTTTTTGTGAAAAGATGAGTTTCAAATTTATAGAGGATTGAATATTAATACTTTATGTAGAATACATTATGAGAGTTTTCTATAGGACTTTAATGTTCATTATTTTTATTTTTTAAAACTGTATTAATTATTATAACATATTATAATTTTAAAGCATTATTTTAATGTTACGTATTGTCAAAGTGACCCATGTGGGTATGTTTTTTATGCACATTCAAAGAAAAAATTCTTTAAGAAGGATGAAAGGAATCATGATCCATAATTTGAATATTATTTTTATAGAATAAATATATATAATGAGTTTTTTATATCAATATATAGAATGAGGTTGAATATATCCTTGGACTATACAAGTGTTATATATATTGGAGATCAATTACTACTCTCAATTCAAATACAATCATTCGATCCTTTATTGTCAGAGGTAACATTTTTTCGTTAAAACTCAAATACTAAATTTTATATTTGGTTATATGGTTATAATAATTTATATTATTTTATGTGGATGTAATTGTAAAGGGTAATACTAAGTATTTAAATGTAGGACAGTTGGTTGTGACTCCCTCAGAAAATTTAGGATTTGGTTTTTCCTCTTGGTGATTAAAAGGAAGGTTAATTTGTGTTATTCAATAACAAAAAAAGTTTGAGGATTTATTTTTTCTTTGGATTTTTTAGAAAGAGGGTATAATTTCTTCCACCACATCAAATGTAAGCTTCTAGGTTGAGCCTCTTGGCCTGAAAAAGGTAGGGTGATCAGTTTAGTCCATCAGTTCTACAAAAGGTTTTTATATTAGGTTGTGTATCCATTAGTTAAAAACATAGTGGTAAAAGTTGTGATATACCTTAAAAAGTAAGAGATTCAACTAGAGTGAGTTTCATATCTCTCGGATCATGAAATAGGTGAAGAGTGGAGTATGATCATATAGATCTGAACTACTGTAAAAATAAATGTGTTATTTTTTATTTATTTTTAAACTTCATTATTTTAAATTTTATAATTGGTTAATTTTTTTTAAAAAGGTAAATTCACCCCCTCTTTACCATTCAACCAATCCCATTAGGACCTAAGTAATAGAGAGGGTTTCTTACCATTAACATATTTTTTATAATAAAATATTGACATAAATTGTCAAGGGGAAAATATCTCTTTTGATTAGAAATAATTGAATAAAAAGTATGGATAAATAGTTCAAAGAAATATAAAGTTTATTAGAACTGGTTATACCCACTACTAGTCTTTCTTGAAGGCTTTTATTAAACACATGAGTATAGATAGTTGTAAGATCATGGTGCAACTGTATATGATTACTAAAGATGATACTAAAACATTAGTTGGTAATGATGTGGTAAGTTATGTTTTAAATTAAAATGTGATTAATATTATATATTTTTTCAATTAATAGGAGTGTGTTTAGTTATATTTTTGTGTGAAAAAACACACATGAATTTTTTAAAATACTATAAATTAATCATCTGGGTTTTGATAAGATTATACGAACTTAACTAATCATGTTAAGAGTGGAGTATTATGAATTTAAAATTATAGAAGAAGAAAAAATTAATAAAATGTTTCATAGATTTAGGAGTATTTTAAATGGAATGAGTTCTTTGTGAGAAATAACAGATAATTATATTCTTATTTAAAGGGGTTTAATAGCTTTACCGATTAAATGGAAAAATAAATGACATGGTAAAAAGGAATTGATTTTAAATAAAAAATCAATATTACAACTGAGTCTTAAGATTTTTAATTCTAAATTAGTGAAGGCTGAAAAGTTATAATGTTTTCTGAAGGAAGAATAAATAAAGGCTACTCAAGAAGGAATAAAAATAATTACCTATGAAATAAAGGTAGATAAAATGGTAATAACGATGATAAAATTATCTATTATGATTAAATATAAATATGGAACAAAAAAGTCTAACTAAAATAGAATCAAGAATAAATATAATAATAGAGGAATATAAAAATAATAAAGAAAATATATGAAATTTGGTTGGAGATACACATCTCACTCTGATTCAAGTAAGGAATTTAGTTCCGAAAATAGGATAGGTAATTGAATTTGATTGGTCTTTCTCTTATGAACATGATTTTATTAAAGATTATTTTTATAATGTGTTTGATAAAATCAATCATATGGTTAACAAGATTACTATATTATTCATAAATATTAAGAGAAAATATAAGGATGTTCATGCTAAAAATGACAAATTAAAAAATATTCCCTCTAGACCAAATGATAATTTTTCAATAGACCTAGAAAGTAAAAAACATGAAAATATAAAACATAAAAATATTTAATACACATGTGAATAAGATCAAAGAATTAATTTTAATTATATTTTGTAATAAAATGATATGTTTAGAAATAAAGATGAAAGGTTAAAAATATATCTATCTATTTTTTTAAAGGAATAAAAAATTATGATTATATGGTAAGAATATGAAATTTTAATTAATAATATGTTGGTCATGGTTATAAAAAAAAATTATCCAAAATATATAATACCCTATTTTTTAATGGTTCAAGTGGAAAAGCTTCAAGTGTTACTTGTTTTAGATGTCACACAAATGTCCATTCTGAAAATGAATATTCCCAGTGATTTCCATAGTCTATTAGTCAAAACAAGTATTTTATCTAAAAATCACCGTCTTCTAGATTACATGTACACTCTTGTTCAAAAGCATTTTAGGTTACCAATAATTAATTTTTGTACATAATTGCACCAAAATTTTTATGAGTATTAAATAATTCTAATTTTTATTACAGGAAACTTATCTTGGAAGAATAAAAATCGATGTGCGGTACACAAATTGTGGATCTTCGTGACATATGACTAGTGATATTTATAAATATATATCATTTAACAAATTTGAAGGTGGTAGTGTTAAATTAAATGATAATTAAAAAGGAAAATTAAAAGGTGTTTGAGAGGATTTAATTTCAAATTCAGTTTATATTTAAAACATTTTTTTATTAATGTATTAAAACATAATATAATAAGTATCTCAGATATTTATGATGATAATATGAATTTGAAATTTTAAATGAAAATTGAATTATTTTCAAAGAATAATATTTATTGTTTTATAAAAAATAAAATAAAATATATATTGAATTATTATTTTTAGTTGAATGAAAATAATGTGAATTGTTTAAATAGTGTAAAATCCAACAATGTTTTATGGAATTGAATATTGGGACATAAAAATTTAAATTTTTAAGTAATACTTTTAGAATAAAAAAGGTGTTGGATCTACCTGGTTTGAAACTTGACATCACACGTGTATGTGATTAATACTTAAAAGGCAAGATATATAAGTAGTATTTCATGATAGTCCAAGAGGTACAAATTTTTTAATTATATTAAATATTAAATTTAAATTGAGTTTGAACAATTAAAAATTCTATCATTAGAGGAAAAATATATCCGTTTTTTATTTTTGATGAAAATATTTGATTTACAAGGAATTATTTTCTTTCAAATTAATGAGAGAATTTTTATAAATTTATTTCATTTGTAAATTGGTTAAAAATAAAAAAGTTCACCTAATTTTGTTTATTAAAAGTGATAGAGGAGGTGAGTTAACATATATAATTTTATTAATTCTTTGAGGATAATGGTTGTAGTCATAATTCCCTATCCCCTAGGACTCTATAATAAAATGGTGTTCCCAAAAGGAAAAATAAGACTTTATAAAAAATGGGAAGTACAATATTAAATGATTAATCTTTATCAAAATATTTCTGGGCAATAGTTGTTAACTCAATTTTTCACATTTCAAATAAAATTCTGCTTAGGAAATTTTTAAATTGGACAACTTATTTATTATAAAAAGTAAGGAAACCTAGAATTTGTTATTTCAAATATTTTTTATGAAAATTTCACATTCTTAATACCAAATATTCACAATACAAATTTTATTCTAAATTAGATGAAGGTATTTTCTGGGATTTTATAATTTAATTAAGGTTTATATATTTTATAAAAAAAAAAAATTAAAAGCATAAGAATATATCCATGCTGAAATTGATAAAAATAATTTAAATAAAATCATATTTAGAACAAGTTATGGAAGGTTTTAGAGATTTCAATTTTGGGGAACCTAAAAATTCAATGTTGGATGAATCTATTATGGGTGATATTACTTATCATGAATAAGCATTTAAATTCCATAAATAAAATGCAATTTATAAGATAATTAGTGATATAAATACTGGTGTTAAAACCTTAAATTACTTAATATGTTTTTATATTTAGCAAGATATTATTTCTCAATTTATGACTCAAAATATTGATAATGATTTGTTTGATAAAAAACAGATTATGTAAATGGATGAAGAATTAAATCAATTTGATAGAAACAAAATCTAGACCTTATTTTGAGCACACAAGGATCAAAATATTAATGGAACTAAGTGGATATTGAGAAAAAAGTTAGATAAGTTTGGTCAATTTTTTTAAATAAAGACAGTTTAGTAGCTCATGGTTACAATCATGGAGAAGGAATTAATTCTGAATAATTTTATCCCTAGTTGATTGATTAGAATCTATAATAATTCTTTTGTCATATGCATCTCATTGTGGAATTAAGCCTTTTAAAAAGGATTTCTATTGTTCATTTTTGAATGGATATTATTATTAAAATGTTTATGTAAATAATCCTCCTAGTTTTGAGAATAAATATAAATCTAACAATGTTTTAAAACTCTAAAAAGATTTTTATATTCTAAAACAAGATCCTTAAGACTAGTATAAGAGTTTTTCTTTATTAATTTTAAATAATGGTTTTAAAAGGATAAAATTTTATCCAACCTTATTAATCAAAATGGATTCAAAATATATTTTTTATTATCTAATTATGTATTGATTAAATTATATTTTGTTCTTCAAGTGAAATTCTTTACAATAAATTCTCTAAGTTAAAGTCAGGAAAATTTGATATGAGATTTATGGGTAAACTTTATATCTTTTTGGGTTTTCAAATGTTTATAAAAAATATGGTATCTTTCTTAATCATTTAAAATATACCAAATTATTAATTAAAATATTTCATGTCGATGGTTGAAAAGGCTCAAATATTCCATGAGTATTTCTAGTAAGATAGATTATAAAAAAGATAAGTGTATGCTGATAATAAGATGTCTAGATCTAGTATTGGTATATTTATTTATTATCTAGAATCTAGAACTGAATTTATTTTTTCAATATATATATGTTCTAGATTAAAATATATTCCTAAGGAAATTCATTTAAATTTTCTTAAAAGGGTAGTTAAGTATGTTAAATAATATATTAATATTGGATAATTTTATCCTACAAATACTTAATTTGAGCTAAATAGTTTTTTTAGATTTTTTTTGGTGTTTCAAGAATATATTAAACAATAAAAACAGGTATGTATCAATTTAATGACAAATTTTAAGTATATTAGAGATCTAATATACAAGATTCAATGGATTTATGAACCATTTAAAGTGATAATTTTTCTTCTTCTTATTTTTCATAGTATTTATAGATGAAACAAACACTTTATAATTTATGTTAAAATTTCGATAAGATACTGATTTTTTGAGAATCATTCTTCAATTTTCATGTCTAAAAATAAATTAAAACTATTTAAGACTAAACACATTTATGTATCACTTTATTAGAGATCATGTTCAAAAGGTAATAATATTTTAGAATATGTTTCTATAGAAGATCAATTGAATGATTTTTTTACTAATCCCATGGAACTCACTAAATTTTAATGAAATACAATTTGAAATTTAAATGATTATAATTTAATCACACAATATATATTTAAGGGGCTTTTGACTCATATTTTGAGCTTAAACTTTAAATCTATTTCTCTTGGTCAGTGTTCATATTGTATCGGTTTTACCTTATTTTCTCACTAGCATGTGATTTAGTAACTAGTTTATTATTAATTCATCTAAAATAAGTAAACCATTCCTTGAAAATATTTACATATTTTCATGGCTCTATAAGGGACATATTTATTAAAAATTTATGAATTTAGGGGAATCCCAATTATGCATTTTATGTAACTTATAGGGCTAGTTTCTTTCATAGTAACTACTAAGGGTGAGTTTTTATGTTAGATGTTAACATTAGAAGGGTTAGTTTCATTCCCCATAATTATTTAGTGGAATATTTCCATGTTTAATTATATCTAGAGGAATAATATTTTATCATAATCTATTAATACATTTAAAGTGAGAAATAGTTTTGATCAATTTCTAAAAGGGGTGAAATATTGGATTTTATATTTGTTTCATAATTATAAAAATTGTATAATGTTGTGTAAATACTTTACACACATTATTTTTGTTTTAATAATGAAAATTTAATGAATTAATGCATTAGAAAAATCAATCATTATAAAGGTCGGTGTTTTATATGTTGTTAGTCTGTTACTAGTAAGCTAGTGAAAAATGGAAAAAACATTGAAGTAGAGATCTAACATGACCTTGTGAAGTGACCTTGAGTCAAATTTTGATAATGTTTGGAAGTTAACTTGAGTGAAAATATGACAATGTCTAGAGGTGACCATAGGTACAAAAATAAAGTGGTTGTATGAACACAAATGAAGTGAACGTGTGAAAAAAATGAAGAGACCAAATGAACAAAAATGCAGTGACCGTATGAGAAAAGTATTACACTATAAAAAAAACATTAGAGGGGGTTAGTTAGAGGGGGTTCTGCACAGCCCCCTCTAAATTAATTTTTTGTTACATTAGAGGGGGTTCTGCACAACCCCCTCTAATCATCGAATTTAGAGGGTGTTATAACCCCCCTCTAAATTCATTTTCTATAAAAATTGGATAGGGAATTAGCAAAAAACCCTCTAATAATCAAATTTATAGGGGGTTCATGAACCCCTCTAAATTTTTTAGCATTGTCTTTTTAATATTTGGTTTTATTTTAGATACAGTTATATCAAAACCACCGCTAATTTATTAATTAGTGGAAATATATATTTTGTTGGATTTTATAGGAGATATATATATAACATTCATTTGGATATATATATATAATTGATTTTTTAAAAGAAATAGTGTAATTCATAACCCCCTCTAATTTAAGACTTTATAGGGGGTTTATTAAACACCGCTAATCCCTTCGATTAGAGGGGTTTTGAACCCCTTATAATTTAATAAATTAGAAGGAGTTTTGAACCCCTTCTAATTTAATAAATTAGAAGGAGTTTTTTACCCCTTCTAATTTAAGAAATTAGAAGGTGTTTTGAACCCCCTGTAATTGATGACATTAGAGGGGGCTTTTTACCCCCTCTAATTCATGACATTAGAGGGGGTTTTGAACCCCTTCTATTTTAAGAAATCGGGGGGGGGGGGGTTCAACCCTTTATAATTGAATAAATTAGAGGGGGTTTGGAACCCCCTCTAATTTATGACGTTAGATGGGGCTTTGAACCCCCTCGAATTGATGACATTAGTGGGGGTTTTGAACCCCCTCTAATTGATGACAGTTAAGGGGGGTTTGAACCCCCTTTAATTTATCACATTATAGAGGGTTGTTAACCCCCTGTAATTCATGAAATTTGATGGGGGTTATGAACCGTTGAAAATCCCTTTGATTAGAGGGGGTTTTAAACTCCATCTAATTTTTTATTTATTTTTTAAAATAAATCCCACATAAATTCTATTTTTTAATATATATATATATATATCGGTGTGTGCATGTGTGTGTATATATATATTACTTAAAAAAATTATATAAATGTATTTAAATACATTATAACAGATATATATATAAGGACATTATATAAATATTTTAAATAAATACTAATACATATAAACAAAAATGTGTACATATATATAAATATTGATATATATAATATAAATGAAATTATAAATATATTTATTTGAATTTATAAAATTTATATTTGGTTTTATAAATACTATACATTTATATTATGATTTATATTATACACATATTATATTAAATACATTTTTATTATAGATTTTTCTATAAATACATTTATATTATATTATGTATACAAATATATATAATATAGACAACATTAAATATAAATTTACATAAAAAATATACATTTTATATAATTATATTATATATATATATATTATAAATATTTAATTATATATAAATTTATATATAGTATACAATTATTTTACATATATTATATCATACCATTTTAATTATAGATTACTTTAGTACACACACACACACAGAGATATATATCATATGATAATTAATAATATCATTGTTACACACAAACATACATAAATACATTTGTGTTGTATACTTATGTATAAATACATTTATATTTGATTATGAATACTAATTTACATAATTTAGAAAAAATTCAATATAAATATAAATATAAATATAAATATAAATATAAATATAAAGATAAAGATAATGATATTATTTATTTATATTATATATTATATTATAAATATTTTATTGTAAATAAATTTATATGTATTATATAATTATTTTATGTATATTGCAGTATAGTATATTAATTATAAATTAATTTAGTACGTATATATATATCATATAATAATTAATAATATTATTTTTACACACACAAATACATAAATACATTTTTATTTCATAATTATGCATAAATACATTTATATTTGATTATGTATACTAATTTACATAATTTAGACAAAATTAAATATAAATATAAATATAAATATAAATATATTATTTATTTATATTATATATATTATATATTATATTATCAATATTTTATTATAATTAAATTTATATGTATTGTATAATTATTTTATGTATATTGTAGTATATCATGTTAATTATAAATTAATTAAGGACACAAACACACACACACAAACATATATCATTTAATTATATTATTTATTTTCTATTATATGAATGAATTTAATTTTGTGTGTATATATATATGTGTGTGGATGATATAATATAAATGTATATAATTACATACATTAATATATAATATAAATGTATTTAATATAATATATATATATATAATATTTATTATAATTATATTGTATCTATAAATACAAAAATACACACACACACACAAATATAAATATATTTATTAATATATGTATAAATATCTATATTAATATATTAAATATATCTAAATATGTGTATATATATATATTATAAACAAATATATTATAATTATACATAAATACATATCATATATAAATATTATACGAAAAATAAATATTATATTATAGATAAATATATTATATATATAGAAATATATTATAGTTTTTATATTTCTAACACACACACACACAAATATATATATATATATATATATATATAATATAACTCCGGGATATAATTAAATACAATGTAGTGTATGTTATACACATAAGAGCGGTCAACCTAGTGGCTCAGTGGTGTGCGTTGTATCCAACTAGAAGCGGGATTGAAACCCGGGAGATTCTTTTTTACGTCAGGCGTGCGGGTGTCAAGTGGGGCGCGGGGCTAGCAGCTTGGGGGGACAAGGGTTGGGTGGCGACAATGGTGGGGGTGTCAACAGGGGCACGAGGCAAGGGTGATCGGGTGCAGGGTGGGGGTGGGGGTGTAAACAAGGGTGAGGGGCGCAAGGCAAGGGTGGATGACAAGGGGTGCACACAGGAACGGGCGTGGGGCTAGTGGCTTGGGGGTCAAGGGGGGTGTCAATAGGGGGGGGGGTGCGGGGGGTGTCTAGATGTTTGGGGTGTGTATCGGGGGTGTAAACCGGTGTATGGGGTGTATGGGGTGTGTGTCAGGGGTGTTGGGGGGGGGTGTCAAGGGGTGTGTGTTGAGGGTGTCAACAGGGGGGCGCACCGAGATGTTAATAGGGGGCCTGGCAGCTGTAGTGATGTCTAGGGGTTAGGGGAGGTTGTGTGAAAACCGCTCCTAATGCCCCCTAATGCAATCCCCATTAGTGGTGGTTCAAACCACCCCTAAATTCCTAGATTAGATGCGGTTTCTATTATAACCGCCTCTAATGTGGAAAATTTCTGTTAACATTAGACGAGGTTTAAACCCCCTTTAATGTAACCATCAATAAATTCACTATGAATTTAGTAGCGCTTCCTCACAACCGCCTCTACTAACAGTAAGCATGAACATTAGTGGCAGTTTTCTAAAACCACCGCTAATGTCTTTAGAAGGGGTTATACCCCCTTCTAAAGTAAAAAATAACCCCTTATAAAGTGGTTATTTTCTTTTTTAGTGTGGAATGACAACATATAAAAAAATTATGTGATTGCATTAACAAAAATGAACCTAGTTTATGAAAAAAAATTATGTGACCGCATGTTTAAATTTGTAAAAGTTTTGAACCTTCCCTATGACCTACCTACAATCACTTAATTACTTTTTCATATTTTATTTCAAAATATGATCTTTTTTATTTATACTTAAACATTTTGAATTACTATATGTTTGTCTCAAATATTTATCTTGATTGAATTTTTACTTAACTACCTATGAATTATTTCAATACTAAAGAATTATATTTTGAATAATTATATATAAGATTAAATGATCATCATGTGAGTTGAAGTCTCACACTAATTTATTGGGAAAACATGTTTTTCATATTTAAAGTGGTTAAAATTTGATTATTTTATCTCATATACATTATATAAGTGTTCCAAGTTTCTTTAATGTTGATTTTTCTGATATTGTAATAATTATTATAATATATTATCACTTTATAGCATGAATTTAATATTAATTATTATAGAAGAGACCCATATTGGTATATTTTGAAGGGAAAGTTAATAATGAGATTATATGTTTATTTGGGAAGGATGAAATGAAATGGGATCGATACTTTGAATCTGATGTGTATATAATAAATCTATATAAGGAGTTTGACAGACCTATTCCAAATGCAAGGTTGAGGATATTCATGAATTTCTTCAAGTGATACATATATTTTCAAAAAATTATTCTTTCAACTAGAGTTCAATAATTTGGTCCTTTATTACTGGAGCGAACATTACTACCTAGACAATCAGATCATAAATTTTATATATGGTTATATGGTATAGATTATTTATTTAATTTTTAGTGTGTAATATTACTAGGTTATCCACCCCATTAAACATTAGGATAATGGGTTATTAATCCTATAGAAAAGTCAGGATTTGGGTTTTCCTCCAGGCGAGAAAAAGGAACAACAATTAAAATTATTATATAACTATAAAAAGGATTAGGATTTTGTTTTACCTTGAACAGATTAAAAGGAATGTTTGATTTATACCACTACTTCAAAAGATATATTCTAGGTTGTGACTTCAAGTGTGAAAAAGCAATGGTGACCGAGTTAAGCCAATAGGTGTGCAAAAGTTTTTTGTATTTGGTTGTGTATCCATGGGTTAAAAATATAGTTGTAAAAGGGTTGTTATATCAATTCAAAATTCAGAGAGTCTATTATAGTGGGTGACATATCTCTCAGTTCTTCAGAGGGGTGTAAAATGGAGTTGGATCATATAGATCTGAACTACTATAAAAATATCAACATTAATTTCTCATTATTTTTCTAATTCATTAACTTTAGTTTAATATGTGGTAAAAATTATTTTAAAATGGTTAATTCAACCCATATTGACCATTATACCATTCTCGTTAATACCTAAAAAAGTTGGCGTGTCTATCACCTTACCACAACCATCTTATGCTTGATCACACATAAAGTATGATCATTCATTGAATTCAAACTAAGAATCCTATAAAAGGGGTCCAAGAAGTTGGGGAGACCAAAAATTTGTAAAATATATGATGAACTCACTTCTAAAGTGATACTTCAATATCCATTAATCAATATTTATAACTACTTGGCATGGTAACTTTATCAGAAAATTTGGTCGCTCAAAGATCTATGGTCACTTCAATACTATCCCAATATCTAAAATCTTAATAATACAATCATTGAGATATAAAATGTGGTTTCTTATTTATTGTTGTAGTCTATTGAGGAGTTTATGAAATTTCTACTAAAATCGATTTATTAGTCAGAAAGTCTATCCCCTGAGCCATGTGGTCACAACCATCCTTTTATAAGTTATGCTAAGTTTTATATTTAATCATGTGGTCAATCAAATCCTTATTGCGGTCGATCCGGTACTTAGATATATTTCACTCATCTCACTCATGGTTGCATGTTTATTCATACAATCATTTGTGTTTCTTCATGTGGTTAATAACTATATTTATGACCACTCAGACACTTAGTATTATTTTCATATTTATATAGAAAATAAATATTTATAAAATAGAACAAATAATTAATTAATAATAATAAAACTTGATTTCAGATCTTTAAAATAAGAAAATATTAGAATAAGCCAAAAATATACCCCGTTTTGATGATTAGTAATAATGAAATAAATAAGTAATGAAAATTGACTAATAAATAATTTAAATAAATAAATATTTCAAATCATGAAATATCATTAGTTTCTCACCCTTTTTGTATTATAATAAATTTGGATGGATATAGCTTGGTAATGTTGATGTTGACATAAAAAATAAATTATATGATATTATAAAGAAACATAAAAAAGAAGATATAATATAAAATATTGAAAGTGAAGAGTGAATAAAATAGATTTCATTAAATTAAACAAGGTATAAATAATTACAACATCCCTATTAGATTCTTTAATTTTAATCTGAGTATGCTGGATCTCAAATTCTGGAAGGGTCAATAGGTGGTTTCCCATTATCATTATATGAAGTAGGAGAAGGTTAAGTAGTAGGTCTAGGTGAAGAATAAGACATTGGAATTAAAATCCATTTATTTATAGGTATAATATGGTGTATAGATTCAAGAAAAAGGAAACTAAAAAGAATTAAAATAATTATAGATTAGGGAGTGGTAGAAGTTGGAGCACTGTACACATGAAGATCTAGAGGAGTTATAATTACAATGTTGGCTATATAAAGATAAGGATCTAAAAATGAGTTATATAAGTCACATATTTTGACTCAAGATCTATGATGTATATGAAATAATCCTTATTATTCAGGAATTAATCCAAAATATGGGTTCTTACCAATATATTTTCAACAAATAATTTAAAATCTTAAGTTAGTAGAGGTATCCTTAAATCTATATCCAACAATGTAAACATTTCATTTTGGTCGGACCTATTGAAAATTTGATTTTCTTAATAAGTTATGAAACCTTTTATAATATCTTTATCCTTGTAATCATTAACTATATTATTATTAACAAAATAAAATAGTTTTTCAAAATGTGTAACATGGTCTATCTATATAAAATTCATATCATCATTAAAATTTTCCAAAAGAGTCCAAATATCCTAATTCAAAAGTATTTGAATGATGTGTTCTTCTATACATATAGGTGTAGAAGTAGGACCATGTTTATTGGAAGAATTTGTGTTAACATTAAGATATACTTGGTTTAGCTTAATAAACATACTAATCAAATATTCATGGAGAGCTCCAATATGTTCTCTATGGATTTCAATTTCAACATCCATATGATCAAATTTGAGAAAAACATTCAGATGAATATGAGAAAGAAAAATTTAAACTATTAAATCCATATATTCTTTTTTACCATAATCACAATCAATATATAGACTAAAAAATATTTCTTTAAAAAATTATAATGGGTCATTTTTGAACTATAAAAAGTGAGCTGATGAAATGATAGAAGTATAGGATACTTGTAGAGATGGAACATGGATTGGAGTTGATTAACTTAAAACCATATATGAGGGTCACAAAATAGATAATACATCATTAGTTGATTAAAAAAAGGCATATAAGTTTCCTAAATTGAACATCTATAACCTTATATTGGTATAATCTCTATTTGATGAGATGAATCATAAATCAAAACTCCTTGTATTGAGACATCTAAATCATGAAATTGAGAATAAGGATTAGTTGATTCTGTAGTTGTTGACTAGACTTATTTTATAAAACATCATCAACTGAGAGATCCATTATTATTTATTACACAATAATAATATATAATGTATCTTTCTCAAATTCCTATCGATCTTTATAAAAATAGGTATAACATGTCCACTTGGTTCGGGTGGACATCGATCATTATGATCATCCCCACCCCCACTATTAGGAGAAGAAGGATATAAATTATTTAAAGGGGTTTCAAGTGAATTTTACTCTCTAAGATTTATAGAGTCCAAGATTTTTGTTCCCCTTGTCTCAAAAATTATAGTACTTTATTCAAGTAGGTTATTATTGTCTTAAATTACTAAATCTGTGAGACTTGGTCTAAAAGGAAATGATCCAGGAGTACTATCCCCATTAATAGATAATAACCTTTCCATTGTTTCTATATCCTTTTAAACCTACAGATACTAATTCATGATTTATTTATAATTACTTATGTCTTATTAAATAAAATAAAAATCCACATCCTCTTAACTATTTTATAAGAAATAGTTATCTCAACCACTTTATTAGGTTCCAATCCTGGATCAACTATACCTTTTGTTTAGGTTGGATTCTTCATTGGATTTTAATGCTTATGCTACTTGTTGTCATCCTCGACCCACATCTTTTTACAAGGATCCTATCTATTTTTATTCTATTAAAGGTGGTTTGATTCATAAAAATATCATTTTAAGGAGTAGGCTTTTTCTACCCCTTAGGAAGACGTTTTTTAAGCTATAACTAAGCCAAGATGAATTTTGGATAAGGAGGAGAATTAAAATTAGAAGAATCCTTGCACAACTCATCCATATGCCTCACAATGAATCCAGGAAATATTATCTATACTCATTTCACTATCAGATAAAGATTTAAATAATACCAATGACGTACTGTACTAAAATATCCTTTTCTAGGAAAAATTGTGTCTTGAATAAACTTAAGAAATAATCTTCACTCACCATTAAAAAAAACAAAATTTTACCTTATAGAATTTATGTTACCACTCATTTATTATAAAATATATTTTAAACTCAAAATGATTATTATTGATAGGGTAACTACTTTTAAATTCTTTGTAATCCCTTTTATGTGGAACTTCTAGACTCACATACCACAAAGTTAATGAAAATACATGATCCTATCTATCAATATCTGTTTAAACATGATCTAATATGCCTTGAAAAAAAACATCATCCAATATTTCACCAACTTCAATAATCATATTCACATATAACACTTTCAATAAATGAGGATATAAGGGTTTTTTAACTATCCACTAACCACTTATCCTAGATTTGTGATCTCACAACTCCTTATACTAAGGATAAAATTGATCTATCCCACTTTAAATATATTTTATTTTTAGGAACGAATTTGTTAGACAACATGTGAGACTTTAAGGATTTTTTAGTTCCACTATAGCTATCTTTAGATCTTTTGGAAGTACTTAAAGCTTCAAGAGATACATCCTAAAGAAAAATTCTTCTTCTAAACTAACATTCACTAGTCATAATTCTAGGGTTTTGTTAACAAGTAAAAGATAAATATGGGATAAGTTTTGGTTTGAAGAGAATAGAGTTGGTTTAGATTCTATTTGGGGATTTTTTAAACATTATCTATGTCTTTTTTAAATAGTAAAGCATAAAAATATAATAAAATAGGCACAAATTAGTTAATATACACACAATAGATTGAAATAATTAATGAAAGTATGTTTTTTTTAAAATTTATCAAAAATAAAGGAAAACAAACCAATCAACCATATGCTCAACTTCAGAGACAATATGAATAATTTTTCATGATACAAACAAAAATAATAACTTAATATTAGCATATCAATTATAAAACAAAAAATTCATTTGATAAATCACATAAGAAAACAATCATTAAAAATATATATCAAAATAATAATAAAATAATTATAAATAGTATATCATTCCTAGTTTATGTATTATAAAATTCAATCTCTCATCATTCAAATGATTTGTAAAGATTTCGGCAAGATAATGTTTAGTGATAATTAATTCAATAGTGACATCTCCCGTTTCAAAATAATATATCCAAAATTCATTTTATGTATCATTATGTTTAGTACTAAAATGAGATACAATATTCATTGATATATTAATATATATTTTTCTATCAAAATTTATATAAACATGTTTAAATTGATATCCATAATCTAGGAATGTGTGTTTCATCTTGATAATTTGGGCATTACAACTGCTTATGTGTAACACCCCAAGATTTCATAGTATGTTATTTCTTCAAAGTAATTCAATAACTTGCACTACATGGAACACCGAGTTCAAGCGCACCACGACTTACCAAACTAGTCGTTCAAAAGAAGTTATGAATAGTATTAACTGAATTTTGAACTTTATATAATCCTTATAATTTTAGAATCCATATTATGAGTTTCTTAGACATAATGTAAGAACAAATTCATTTTTTTTCAAATAAAAGAAGTATTTTTCAAAAATGCAGTTTTACCACCTTTTAATGGTGATCCCTTTTCAAATCCAATATTTGAAACTTTTATATATTCAATTTGACAAAATAAACTTCTTCTTTATATTTGGGACATAATAATTTATTTTTTCTAAATATTTTTTGTTTTTTTGATAACTTTCTTATTTGGGTTGAAAGTGAAAAATAATATATTTTAACTGAATATAACTTTTTTTAATCAAAATTATTTATAGTGTCAAATTATAAATTTTAATGGGGTTGAAGTATAAATAGATTATATTTTTACCATTTAATACAAGTTCGGTAATTGTAAGTAATTTTACTTTGAAATTGGACATAAACAAGTGTCAATATTATGATAGTTATTATTTCTTAAAAATATGCTTTTTGGTTTTGACAATAGTAATTAATTTTAAATTAATAATTACAAATTCTATGTTTTTAATTTGGTAATTTATACTTCATTTTTGAATTCGGAATATGAAAATTATCCTTGGGTGAATTTTTGGTATTTTTCTGAAAACATTCAATTTTTGATGAATAGTGAAAAACAAAGATTTATACTTTAAAATCAAATTTTTATTTAAATAATTAATTATTTTATTTAAATTTATTTTAGATCAAAATATATACATAATACCTATATAAGTTCAATGAAATTCATTGGAGTTAGTTTATAATAATTTAAGATGTATAAAAAATTTATTAAACTTTTTACCGTCTTTTACCCACCTCCTAGGAGAATTCGCAAATTCACATAAAACATATTTTTACCTCTTCTGTGAGTGTAATTTATAAATTATTAGAGACATGGTTGATATAAGTAAGAAAAATGTGGTTCAATAGGATGAAAATAATTTTTGGTGGATAATAACTTTTTACTTTTATTTGCCACGATTAAAAGTAAATAGTGTATTTGAGGGTAAAAATGATATTATTATTACCCTAAGACATGTACTAATTCTATTGGATAAGTATAAATCGACAAAAAACAGCCTTAGGAATAAAATATGAACGTATTTTGTCCACTTGGATTAGATCAGGGCACTTATTATTATTTTATTTAAAGAAGAGTTAAAAGAGTTAAAATCAACATTTAATAACTAAAACATTTTTAATATGGGGTTATAAATAAGATAAATTCGTATATAAATATTAATTATAAAGATAAATATATTTCCTAAATAATGGTATTTTATTTATATTTTTTAGACATTAAATAATTTAATTTATTTATGACACAATGATGATACAGTAATTACCCAATTAATGAAATATTAAAATAATTGATATTATAAATATCCAAATAAATGTAATTTGGGACTTTTTATGAATTAAACTAAATTTATAGGTTAATATGACATTTTAGTCTTGGTTATATGAATTTTTTTCTAAGTAATAATTCTATTATGAATTTATAGAAATCAAAATACCAAATAGTGTCAAAATTGACATAAAAGAGTTTTACAAAAATATATTATATTATTAATTGTTATTCTATTCCTAAAAATTTAATGTTCGGCCAAAAGACTTATATAATGATAGGTGTATCATTAATGAACATCTTGGGGTTCTATTAAATGTATATAGTAAGTTTATTAACCATATAATATAAAAATACAAAGATACATGGTAAATGTCAAACAATTTAACTAAGAGTTAAATCTAAATGATAAGGTTAATATAGTGACCCAAACCTGTCTAAAACCTATTGGTTGAGTGTTTTTAGAACTATAACCACATTATCCTTTAAATAATACATTTTATATCCATTAAAAACCTAAAATTATTTTATTATAATATAATATTTCTAGCTTTTCCTAAGGATCCCCTCACCCCTCTTATAAAAGGGCACTCCCCCTTCTCTCTAATTCACACCTTCAAAGCCATTTGGATCGGCCTAACTCTGCCCAAATACTATCTCAAATATCCTACCTTAATCCTAGAGGGTTTAATTTAGTCATAAATCCAACCTAAGGATCCATTTTGATCAGATCAAAAGGAAGAACCTGAAGAAGAGGTAAATATTCCATCACCTCTTTCAAATTCACTTCTTCTTCCAATTCATTTTTATTTGTTGTTTCCATTATAAAATAATAACTCTAGTATCTTCTATAAAATTTTATTTTATTATAAATATGGTATAACCAAATTCATTATTCTATCCATTCTTTGAATGACATGTCACCATACGTGCGTACGTACGACTTACTGTCTCTACATCGTGGTGTAATTGTTATTCAATATATTATTATTTTGATGGGTATAATAATGATGTATAATTTGTGTAAATAATAAATATAACATATTTATGATTCTGTATATATGATATAACATCCAATTATATATTATTTTAGTATCAAAATAATGATATCGTCGCTCGTGCGTACGTACGGATTACCGTATCCACGAACGCGATGAGATTCATTCCCCATCATATCCATTCAAGACTAATTTCCATTAGATGATTAAAAATAATGTTTAAAGACTTGATATCATTATGTATATGAACAAGATACATCCCATACATGACAAATATGACTCAAATAACAAATAATATAGAGGAAAACAAATCTGTTAACACCCGAAACGATGATAATACTAAGATATTATTAACAAAGCAATGTTAAGAGATCATATATGATATCATATTAATGTATATGATTCTTATATAATTTAATAAAAATTATTTTACCATTATACAGGAGGTTAACCTACCCTCGACCAAGGAAATGTACAAGGTAAGGGTTAATTTCTAAAATCTCATCTTTATTTGAGGTTGTTTATACGTAATTATCTACTGGGATCACATTATCATCCATATCCATGTTTCTTAAAAATGTATTTCAAAACATTTTTACTATTTAATAGAAAATGGGGTAAATTCATTTATAATCTTATTTGACCTTATATATTTTGAGAGCAATCTTTCTGTCATTTTCCATACAAGGTACTTTATGACCTTTATGACAAAATTAAGGCAAGAATGTCTTTTTTTAATTTATACGGCGGGTGCGTCTATTTTATGTCATTATAGAATCATCGAAGCTTACCTTAAAATATTATAAGAATATTTTCAAAATAAATGTTTTATTTTATAATTATGTGACTCTTAAATGATTTCAAAATAGAAAGAGATATTTCTCTCAAATAGTTTTGATTGCATCTATGTTAACATCGTTTGATAAATTTTACACTTGTTTGAAGTTGATTTATTATGATACAAACATTTCATATTATATTTAATGTTTTGTGATATGTTTGACTATGGATGAGTTATTTTTATTCCATTCATGGTTTATGGTTAATGTATTGACATATAGTATGATAGTTATATGAATTGTTATTTTATATTTCAACCTATTCTTAAGATGAATGTGTTGGACTAGTATGCTCTGGGTTGGGGACCGGTAAAAGTAAGCCCTTCGAGTTGGGGACTCATAAAAGTAAGCCCTCCGGGTTGGGGTCCAGTTACAGAAGACCCTCCAGGATGGATTTTGGTTACATAAGCTCTCTGGGATGGAGTTCGGTTATGGAGGCTCTCCGGGTTGGAGTCCGATTATAGAGGATCTCTGGGATAGAGTTCGGTTATAGAGGCTCTATGGGTTTGGGTCCGGTTACAGTTAGCCCATAGGTCCTGGCACAAGTCCTTGTCATAGAAATTAAAGTCTGGTACTATAAATTCCATTATTATTAAATTATTTATTACATGTGATTATTAGACTAGTAGAATATCCATGTGCATGTTTATATGGTAATGTTTGATTCACTTTTTCTATATTATGTTCAAGTTTATGTTTGAAAGGCTGTTGTTTTTATTACACATCTTGAATTTAAAGTTTATAGCTTCCACTAAATTATTTACCCTTACTGAGCATCTGAGCTCACCCCTTTTTTATGTTTTATTTTCCCAGGATATGAAGAAGTTTTTTATGAGTGACTTGCAGGCATAATCTTGGAGGCTAGGACATTTCTAACAGAATAAATTACTATTGTTTTTCTTTTAAAGTTTTAATGTTAAACATAATGTATGTAATCTATTTTCCAAGACTACTAAACCGATCGGTCCTTCAGAACTTGATTCCTTGTAACCATGCCAATGTATTAAAATAATGCACCAACTCTAGGCTTCTGGGGTCGAGGCGTTACACTATGTCTATTTATTCAGATTTAGTTGGGAATAATGGAAAATAACTCTACTCCATACTACACCAAGATACTAGATAATTTCCCAAAAAGTGATATATCCTAGAGGTTATTTGTCTATCAAGATTACAACCACCAAAATCAGCATCAAAATAACTAACTCAAAATAATATCTTCTTGAATAAAATAGTCCAAAATTGATTGTATTATTGAGGTACTTAAAATCCATTTTACTATATTTTGATGAGATTCCCTAGGATTGGATTGAAAATGAGAAAACTTATAAACACTATACATAGTTTCACATTGTCCAGAAGTCAAGAATAGTAAATCAACTATCATATCTCTATAAGATGTTTGGTTAAAAAATTTCAAGTTACATACTAATCCAATTCAAAGTGTTTATTCATAGGAGTGTCTATACCATTTGTGATATCCATGGAAAATAATTTACAAGATGTTTTTTATACTTTATTTTATTTAATATAATTTCTTCCTTGTCTTTGAAAATCTAAAAACCAAGGATAATTTTAACTAACCCATTTAAATCATTTTAAATTAATTTTTAATAATTTTGTAAAATTCAATACAAAAAGAGTTTTTTTTCAAGCTACAAATAATATCATCAAAATAGATTTGAAATACTAATACACGTTTTGAAATCCCATTTATAAAAAGGGTAGGAGAAGCTATTCCTTTTGAAATACCTTTAGAAATCAATAAATTAATTAGCTGATCGTACCAAGATCAATGATCCTTTTTTAATCCATAAAATCTTTAGAAAATTTAAAAATAGAATTTATAAAATGATAATTTTTAAATAAATAGTGTTTTTAAAAAATAATCCTCAAACAATATAACCATTAAGGATTCCACTCTTGGAATCCATTTTAAATAGTTTTAAATTTATTTTTTTTCATAAGAAATTAATATTCTAATGGATTTAAGTGTATCTAAAAGTGAAAATGTATTATTATAATAAATCCATTATTTTTTTAGTATAAAATTATTCAAAAAATGTCAATTTATTTATAACTATAGTTCCATATTCATCAACCTCATTTGGAAACAAACATTTAGTGCTGGTATCTAGATAGCCTTTAAGACTTTCTACTAGTTTCTGAACATTATTCCCATCAAACTAATTAAACACTTCTCTCATAAACATGAAACTAAATTCATCAATGATTCAATCAGTAATATTTTTGGGTAGAAGTTGTGATAAGAAATATTTATGTTCAACACAGTTCCTGAAAGAAGATTTGGTATGAGTTCATTTAAAAAGGACTCTAATAATAGCAACTATTTAATTTTATTTATGGATTCTATTAGTTTTAGTAATAGAAGTAGTTGGTTCTTTCAGGTTTTCCCAAAATTATATTGGTTAGATAGTTATATTTTGATGATTAAACATGTGAATTTTAATATTAGTTATAATTCTTGGAGGGTTTATTGATATTCAAATATGAAATATCATCATGATGTTGTTCTATATATGTTTTAGGCTCAGTTGGATCTATTTTATTAAATGTTATATGAATATATTTTTCCACAACTTTGGTTCTTTAATTGAATACTCTATAGGATTTTATTGACGTTGAATAACCTAAGGAAACTCCTTCATCACTTTTTGTAGATTTGTTTTCGAGATTCAATTTTTTATAAAGAATAATTACTTTTCATCCAATGACTTATAATAATAATAATTTTAATTGTTTTATTATATAATTCATTGGAACTATTATTTAAAATAGGAATGATAATATTCACTTTGATAACATAACAAGTTGTATCAACAAATTAAGCCTAAAAGTAGACAAGTAATTCATACTTATTAAGAATAGTTTGGGAAATTACTTGAACTATTATATTTATAATTTCAACCACTCTATTTTATTTAGGAGTAAACTAAAAAAAGAAATTGTGAGTATATAGATTTTGGGATCATAAATTTTTGAAGTCTAAATTCTAAAACTCATGAGCATGACCACTTATTAAGGTCTCAATGTTAAATCTGCTATTTTTTATAGACTTAGAATATATTGTAAAAAACCTATAGGCTTCAATTTTGTGAGCCAAAAAATATTACCATTCGAATATGGAATAATAATCAGTAATCACATAAGCATAATACTTTCATGCTAAACTAGAAACTTTATATGGAAAAAAAATCCATGTAAACTATCTCTAGGGGTTGAGATATAGAAACCTATTTCTTTCTATTGAAATAAATTATAGGTTTCTTTCGATTTTAATGAGGATTTAATGATTTATCTTTGGGAAACTATAGTTTAGGTAGTTACCTAAATAAATCTTTCTTATTAATATTTTTAAGTGATTGAATATTATAGTTGTTTTGTTTCCTATAGGACAACAAACATTCTTATTAAAAGGAACTTAAACAAGAAACATTTTGGGAAATCAATGAATTTATATTTACAACATATACATTATAATTAATTAAGACAATAAATAATAAATTAAACTTAGAATAATAAATCCTACTGGAATAGTTTTCAAAGAGAACATGAAAACCATCATAAAAAAAGCATAGAAATTCATTGAAAATTATATTTTAGACCAGCAATATAAAAAAACTTTGAAATTAAATTAGATTCAAAATTACATTTTTTCTCCAAACCCAATAGTGTTGTCATTATCTTTCCCGAAAAATTGACATGACCCACATATAATTTTATTATACTCTTTAAACATGATAATTACTCAGTCATATGTCACAAACTTCCACAGTCAAGATACCATATGTTATAACTCATAATCTTTAATCATTTTTCCTACATAAAATTAATTAAGAGTTCATTTTGGTATCCCTATTTTCTTTTGTCAAGAAATGATGAAAAATAAATATTTTTTAATCCATAAATTATTAAAATATTTATGAATTTAATAATAAAAACTTTCATAGATAAATTTTTTTTTGGACCAATGTAACATGTGTTATTTTTTCATGAACTGAATCAGATAACCCACCTAAATGGTACCCAAATCAGTCATGACATGGCCCAAAGGGAATTAATCATCCCCATAAGTTGGTGATAAGTTCATATGAATAAAAAAATAATGTGGAATTATTTCACCACTAGAATAACTTATAAAGACAAAAAAACATATATAAATCAAAAATAAATAGTTAGTTTTCTAAACACTTCTTAGGAGAAAATTACCACAAATAGATTTATAGTGATCCAAAAAATAACACAACAACAAAATCCATCACGTCAAACCTTAAATGTAAGCATCATGATATTTACATGTAACAATTGGATTAAATGATCTAATGATCACTAAAATATCTTAGGTCCTCATTAAATAATAACATCCACCACTTCTATGTAGTGCCTTTCCTTTTCTAAGGTCTAGTATAAGAAATTATGAAAATGCTTGATGAAAAAAGTTGGGTGTGAGAAATAAATCCCACTAGGATATAATAAAGTATTATATAAGAAATATATATCTATTAACCTAAATATTTTAATTTTTAAGTAAAACAAGGTTTTAATATTTTTTAATAGTTAATACAAAATTATAATTTACCAAACATTTCAATTGCTGAAATAAATAGGTAAAAAATTTAATTTCCTTCGAAATAGGAATATATATACATCATTGTCAAAACTTGAATGAATAATCATTTATATCTAGATATGAATGACTAAGAATTTCAATAAAAAACGTGAATGGATAAACCATTTAAAAACACAACACGATGGTTCAGAGTCCTGGCATTAGATTAATGTAAGGATTCCTAGACATATCAATGAAATAAGACTCCATGTTTTCTTATATCATTATATCTTATCCATAGGGGAATAAAAGAACTCCACAAAGAATTAACTCCCTTCCCTAATCAATGTTTATTTATCATTTTTACCACTAATTCATTGATATGTAGAGATGATACTTTCCTAGAATGTGTTATTCGCAACTACTTACCTAGGAACCCATGTGATTCAAGAAAATAAAACATATAAGGGGATATAAATCATTTCAATCAATTATTTTGAATTGGACCCAAGGTTATGATTCAAAATATGACTTCTCATTTCAACATCCAACATCAAATGATTTTTTGGATAAAAAATCATGCCTTTAAAATCGATTAAATTCACTTAAAATCATAAAAAATTTGATGAATTTTTGAGAAAAAATAATAACACAAATAATACTTTAATAATTAATTTCAATTCAAATTCATTTTATGAAAGTCAACAATTTATTTTACTGGCCTTCATCAAATAGATTTAATCACACACACACACATCATTCCATTTCAAAATATTTTAACAAAAAATTCTTAAATCAAGATTTTTAAATTACTCAGAAATACAATTAAAAATAAACAAGAACCAATAGTTTCATTTGATATGGAATGCCTTACGTACCTAATTATCTCACTCAAAAGGTCAACAGTCACCCAATTCGGGATTAACTAGTTGAGAATCAATTACTAGAATGATCATGGGAGAATCAAAGAACCACAAATCATCAGGTTAAGTTCTATATCTATTAATTACATGAGTAACCAGTTTCTCAAAAGGGATAGGGATGATGAAAGAAGGAATAAAAAAATTGAGATTAAACTTATTGGAAGAGAATGAATACATCAATAGACAGTTCAATCCTTGTAGAATCAATGTTGCAAGGGATAAATTCAACTATTGAGAGTCTCTAAGGTAATGAGGGTCAAATTAAGTTTGAGGTATATGTGTTTTGAGTTTATGAAGAGATTAAAAAAATATAATTATGATACTACACAATTATTTCTCGAACACATTTGCATCACTGACTAGCTGGTGGTGCTTGGAAGATTTCATGTTGAATAGGGAACCCCACCAGTCGAATGATGGAATTCCTATTGGAACTCCATTTATTTTATTGGCCTGCATTCTAGCTGTTGGGATTACTTTAGGAAGAATTCACTTGAATCCTCCCACTGGATGGATAATGTCCTTCCCCAACTAGATCGTGGGCCTCCTATTGCTTTTCAAGTTACTGAACTATGCCTGCTTCTGATCTATTCCCACCATCATTCTCTTGAACTCTCAGACGAGGATCGAAACACACCCCTGACCATCTACAAAATCTGAAACAGGTTTTAATTAACCAATAGTAAATCAAATAAAACTATATCAAAGTAAATAACAATGAAATTCCAAATAAACCAAGTTTTGAAGTTGGAAGATGGTATCCAGATGTTAAAATTATATCCACTATAGATTATTTCTTCCCCTAGAAATACTATCATGAAGACTCCATTGAAAATATATGAGGCCACTAATCTCTCATAAAATTATCATACACACACATATAATTATAATCCTTACCATGTTTCCAAAACTCCCACACCAAGGATATTTACATTCCATGAAGAAAGTTTATCTGATTTTTGATAATCAGAATTACTTTCTCAGTTATTGTATTGCCCCAACCCCAGTTACCCAGAGTCGGTGCATTATTACATAGCACTGGCATCACTACTGAAAATCCGGCCATTAGCGACCGCCATTGGCGGTCGCTAAAGGCCTTTAGCGGTCACTGTTGCCTCGTCGCTAGAGGCTTTCAGCGACCGCCAATGGCGGTCGTTATAGAAGGCCGGCAGATCGGCCTTCAGCGACCGCCAAGCGGTCAGTGCAGCTCCTCTGCCGGGCACCCTATAGCGACCGCCTATGGCGATCGCTAGTGTAAAAAAAAATTTAAATTTTTTTATTGAATTGAATATATAAATATATATATATATATATAAATATTCATATATATACTATTAAATACAATATTTTATATATATATATATATATATAATATATTTTAAATGTTTTAATATATATATAATATATATATAATATCAAATCATTGTGCTATAATAATTTAAAAACTTCGATTCAAGAAATAATCTCATTTCAGGTCTTTCGGAGCACGTTTGCTCCGAATGGGACCGCCGCACGCCGTTTTAGTGTTTTATGGCGCCGGAAATACGTTTCCTGCCGCCGCGGTCAAACGACACCTCCGAATGAGGTTCCGTCTGGCCGACCATTTCAAAATTCATGCCCCGGATGTTGTCATATGGTTTCGTGGCATTCGGAGGTCGTTCGGGTGGTTTTGACCCCCCAACGCGCCATTTCAGCGCGCGCCGCGCTGCTGAAAAGGACACAATCGGACGTGTCACGCGCACTGCACGTCCGCTAGATGTGATGCCTCCTCTTGCATCTCAGGAATAATATTTCTATCGTTCCTATGCGGTTTCAGGTCTTTCGGAGCACATTTGCTCCGAATGGGACCGCTGCACGCCGTTTTGGTGTTTTATGGCACCGGAAACGCGTTTCCGGCCACCACGGTCACACGGCACCTCCGAATGAGGTGTCATTTGGCCGACCATTTCAAAATTCACGCCCCGGATGTTGTCGTACGGTTTCGTGGCATTCAGAGGTCGTTCGGGTGGTTTTGACCCCCCAACGCGCCATTTCAGCGCGCGCCGCGCTGCTGAAAAGGACACAATCGGACGTGCCGCGCGCACCGCACGTCCGATGGACGTGCGGCCTCCTCCTGTATCTCAGGAATATTATTTCTATCGTTCCCGTGCAGTTTCAGGTCGTTTGGAGCACGTTTGCTCCGAATTGGACCGCCGCACGCCGTTTTGGTGTTTTAGGGCGCCGAAAACGCGTTTCCGGCCACCGCGGTCACACGACACCTCCAAATGAGGTACCATCTGGCCTACCATTTCACAATTCACGCCACGGATGTTGTCGTACGGTTTCGTGACATTCGGAGGTCGTTCGGGTGGTTTTGACCCCCCAACGCGCCATTTCAGCGCGCGCCGCGCTGGTGAAAAGGAAAAAATCGGACGTGCCGCGCGCACCGCACGTTTGATGGACGTGCGACCTCCTCCTGCATCTCAGGAATAATATTTCTATCGTTCCTGTGCGGTTTCAGGTCGTTCGAAGCATGTTTGCTCTGAATTGGACCGCCGCACGCCGTTTTGGTGTTTTATGGCGCCGGAAACGCGTTTCCAGCCACCGCGGTCACACGGCTCCTCCAAATGAAGTGCCCTCTGGCCGACCATTTCAAAATTCACGCCCCGGATGTTGTCGCATGGTTTCGTGGCATTAAGAGGTCTTTCGGGTGGTTTTGACCCCCCAACGCGCCATTTCAGCGCGCGCCGCGCTGCTGAAAAGGACACAATCGGACGTGCCGCGCGCACCGCACGTCCGATGGACGTGCGACCTCCTCCTGCATCTCAGGAATAATATTTCTATCATTTCCGTGCGGTTTCAGGTCGTTCGGAGCATGTTTTTTCTCCGAATGGGACCGCCGCACGCCGTTTTGGTGTTTTATGGTGCCGAAAACGCGTTTCCGGCCGCCGCGGTCAAACGGCACCTCCGAATGAGGTTCCGTCTGGCCGACCATTTCAAAATTCATTCTCCGGATGTTGTCGTACGGTTTCGTGGCATTCGGACGTCGTTCGGGTGGTTTTGACCCCCCAACGCGCCATTTCAGCGCGCGCCGCGCTGCTGAAAAAGACACAATCGGACGTGCCGCGCGCACCGCATGTCTGATGGATGTGCTGCCTCCTCCTGCATCTCAGGAATAATATTTCTATAGTTTCCGTGTGGTTTCAGGTCTTTTGGAGAACGTTTGCTCCGAATGGGACCGCCGCACGCCGTTTTGGTGTTTAGTGGCGCCAGAAACGCTTTTCCGGCCGCCGCGGTCACATAGAACCTCCGAATGAGGTGCCATCTGGCCGGCCACTTCACAATTCACGCCCGGATGTTGTCGTACGGTTTCGTGGCATTCAGAGGTCGTTCGGGTGGTTTTGAGCCCCCAACGCGCCATTTCAGCGCGCGCCGCGCTGCTGAAAAGGACACAATCGGACATGTCGTGCGCACCGCACGTCCGATGGATGTGCGGCCTCCTCCTGCATCTCAGGAATAATATTTCTATCGTTCCCGTGTGGTTTCAGGTCGTTCGGAGCATGTTTGCTCCGAATTGGACCGCCGCACGCCGTTTTGGTGTTTTATGGCGCCGGAAACGCGTTTCCGGCCGCCGCAGTCACACGGAGCCTCCGAATGAGGTTTAGTCTGGCTGAACATTTCACAATTCACGCCCCGGATGTTTTTGTACGGTTTCGTGGCATTTGGAGGTCGTTCGGGTGGTTTTGACCCCCCAACGCGCCATTTCAGCGCGCGCCGCGCTGCTGAAAAGGACACAATCGGACGTGCCGCGTGCACCGCACGTCCGATGGATGTGCGGCCTCCTCCTACATCTCAGGAATAATATTTCTATCGTTCCCATGCGGTTTCAGGTCGTTCGGAGCACGTTTGCTCCGAATGGGACCGCCGCACGCCGTTTTGGTGTTTTATGGCCCCAGAAACGCGTTTCCGGCCGCCGCGGTCAAATGGCACCTCTGAATGAGGTGCCGTCTGGCCGACCATTTCACAATTCACGCCCCGGATGTTTTCGTACGGTTTCATGGCATTCGGAGGTCGTTCGGGTGGTTTTGACCCCCCAACGCGCCATTTCAGCGCGCACCGCGCTGCTGAAAAGGACACAATCAAACGTGTCGCGCGCACCGCACGTCCGATGGATGTACGGCCTCCTCCTGCATCTCAGGAATAATATTTCTATCGTTCCCGTGCGGTTTCAGGTTGTTCGGAGCACGTTTGCTCCGAATGGGACCGCCGCACGCCGTTTTGGTTTTTTTATGGCGCCGGAAACGCGTTTCCGGCCGCTGCGGTCAAACGGCACCTCCGAATGAGGTTCCGTCTAGCCGACCATTTCAAAATTCACGCCCCGGATGTTTTCGTACGGTTTCGTGGAATTCGGAGGTCGTTCGGGTGGTTTTGACCCCCCCAACGCGCCATTTCAGCGCGCGCCGCGCTGCTAAAAAGGACACAATCGGACGTGCAGCGCGCACCGCACGTCCGATTGACGTTCGGCCTCCTCCTGCATCTCAGGAATAATATTTCTATCGTTCCCGTGCGGTTTCAGGTCTTTCGGAGCACGTTTGCTACAAATGGGGCCGCCGCACGCTGTTTTGGTGTTTTAGGGCGCCCTAAACGCGTTTCCGGCCGCCGCGGTCACACGGCACCTCCGAATGAGGTGCCGTCTGGCCGACCATTTCACAATTCACGCCCCGGATGTTGTCGTACAGTTTCATGGCATTCGGAGGTCGTTCGGGTGGTTTTGACCCCCCAACGCGCCATTTCAGCGCACGCCGCACTGCTGAAAAAGACACAATCAGACGTGCGGCCTCCCCCTGCATCTCAGGAATAATATTTCTATCGTTCTCGTGCGGTTTCAGGTCGTTCGGAGCATGTTTTCTCCGAATTGGACCGCCGGATACCGTTTTGGTGTTTTTTGGCGCCGGAAACGCGTTTCCGGCCGCCGCGGTCACACGACACCTCCTAATGAGGTGTCGTCTGGCCGACCATTTCACAATTCACGCCCCGGATGTTGTCGTACGGTTTCGTGGCATTCGGAGATCGTTCAGGTGGTTTTGACCCCCCAACGCGCCATTTCAGCGCGCGCCGCGCTGCTGAAAACGACACAATAGGACGTGCCGCGTGCACCGCACGTCCGATGGATGTGCGGCCTCCTCCTGCATCTCAGGAATAATATTTCTATCGTTCCCGTGCGGTTTCAGGTCGTTCGGAGCACGTTTTCTCCGAATGGGACCGCCGCACGCCGTTTTGGTGTTTTATGGCGCCGGAAACGCGTTTCCGGCCTTCGCGGTCAAACGGAACCTCCGAATGAGGTGCCGTCTGGTCAACAATTTCACAATTCACGCCCCGGATGTTGTCGTACGGTTTCGTGGCATTCAGAGGTCGTTCGGGTGGTTTTGACCCCCCAACGCGCCATTTCAGCGCGCGCCACGCAGCTGAAAAGGACACAATCGGATGTGACACGCGCACCGCACGTCCGATGGACGTGCGGCCTCCTCCTACATCTCAGGAATAATATTTCTATCGTTTCCGTGCAGTTTCAGGTCGTTTGGAGCACGTTTGCTCCGAATTGGACCGCCACACGCTGTTTTGGTGTTTTATGGGGCCAGAATCGCGTTTTCGGCCGCCACGGTCACACGACACCTCCGAATGAGGTGCCGTCTGGCCGACCATTTCACAATCTACGCCCCGGATGTTTTCGTACGGTTTCGTGGCATTCAGAGGTCGTTAGGGTGGTTTTGACCCCCAACGCGCCATTTCAGCGCGCGCCGCGCTGCTGAAAAGGACACAATCAGACGTGCGGGGGTCCGGAGGGCTGTACGGGCATGGAGAGGGGCTGTACGGGGGTGCGGGGAGATGTACGGGGGTGGAGGAGGGCAGTACGGGGGTGCGGGGGTGCGGAGGGCTGTACGGGGGTGGCAGGGGGCTGTACGGGGGTGCAGGGGGCTGTACGGGGGTGGAGGGGGGCAGTACGGGGGTGCGGGGGGTTGTACGGGGGTGCGGGGGGGTGGGGGGGGGGGGCTGTACGGGGGTGAGGGGGGCTGTACGGGGGTGCGGGGGGGCTGTACGGGGGTGCGGGGGGCAGTACGGGGGTGGCGAGGGGCAGTACGGGGGTGCGGGGGGCAGTACAGGGGTCCGGGGGGCTGTACGGGGGTGCGGGGGGGCTGTACGGGGGTGCGGGGGCTGTACGGGGGTGCGGGGGGCTGTACGGGGGTGCGGGGGGCTGTACGGGGGTGCGGGGGTTGTATGGGGGTGCGGGGGTCTGTACGCAGGTGCGGGGGGGCTGTACGAGGGTGCGGGGGGATGTACGGGGGTGCGGGGGGGGGGGGGGGGGGTGGGGGGCTGTACGGGGGTGCGGGGGGCTGTACGGGGGTGGCGGGGGGCAGTACGGGGGTGCGAGGGGCAGTACGGGGGTGCGGGGGGTTGTACGAGGCTGCGGGGGGGCTGTACGGGGGTTTGGGGGGGGGGGCTGTACGGGGGTGCGGGGGGCTGTACGGGGGTGCGGGGGGCTCTCTGGGGGTGCAAAGGTCATCCCATTGATTACAAAAGTGAAAAATAAAAGTGATAACATCTAATTAATACATATTTATTTTATCGATACCATACAAAAATTTATAAAAAATATATTGGATAATACATAATCTATAATATCAGATTTATTGATCTGTTGGAATTAGTTCGACTTTTTCAAATGTAGAATCATTCAAGATTATCTGATCAAAAACTCAATATGTGTATAAAATATTTAAAAGACCACCATGGATGGTAATAATGCATTACTTAAATGAATAAATACAGTACATCAATGTCAACCCTACCAGTAAAAACAAAAAACATATCTCGTGAATATATGGTGCGTCACGCGTTCTCATCAATGCTACCTCCTTCTGGTGGGCCAGGTGCCTACAACAAATAAACATTATAAATATTTTAATAACAAAAATAATTTAAATTGAATAAATAAATACAGTATATACCTGCGTTGTATGATCCCCTGTACCATCAGCTTGACGCACATATTCCCGCAGTGCTCTAACCTCAGCTGTCAATTGCGCATTTGTCTCCTCCGAAGCGCGCAGCCGTGCCTCAAAATCTGACATCTGCTGTGTCATATGAGCAACAACATGACCGACAACCGCAGCGCGTGACACTACAGAACGAGGAATCCCTGCTCCATAGGTCAAACTAGAGCCATGCCCGTCCCGACCAATAATGCGATGAAAGATCTCATCCCGTCGCATGGGAAGCTGTGACTGGTCCTCTGGCAGATGTTCTAACTCAGCTTCAAATTGAGCATGTGAAATATTTAAATATATATAAATATATATATGTTAATATATAGATTTATGTAATTATTGGTAAGTACAGACACTTACTATCAATGCTGCAACCTCTGGATCATTGCGATCACGAGTCCTTATCCACACCGACATTTTATCAGTTGCTGCACCTTGCCCTCGGAACTGTATATTAAAAGAATATAAACACAAAACCATATTAATTAATAAATTAAAAAATGAATAATATATACCTCATGTCGGATCTGAGACACGTGACGAGTCCCGAGCCTGTGAGCTGGTCCCTGCAACGCTCGATTCTCCAAATGGCGTGTTGACACCTCCTACATTCAATTCATTCAAATTTCAAACAAATCACATATTATTGAAAATATATATACAGCAAAATAATTAATATACAAACCGCAACACCCTCAGTAGACCAATATGCAACCAAGTCACGCCACTGAGCCGGGAGGACACCTCTCGGGACTTTTTCCAAAATGTCAAGGGCACCCACATTTGGTACCCAGTGGTCCCTCTTCACTTTGCCTTTATAATCTTTCCACATCTTACGGCATTTTCTCATACACATGGGCCGAAACTCTTCAGGGCATACTTTCAAATTTTGCTATAAAGAAAATAATCAAACATATTAGTATTCTTTATAAATAGAATATAAAGTAAAATTATTTTCTTACCTGAACCTCCCTCCATAGACGATCTAATGTGTCCTGAGGGATAGAAGCCCAATCACGCGTGGTCAATGGAAATCGATGTGGGTCACGTATGATATGACCCAGCTGACGAATAAATGCCGGGGCATTCAGTCCCACGGGATGAAATACCTCATCAAATGAAACATCTATCGTCGTGTCAAAATTCCATGATAATATGCCACGACCAGGGCCTCTCCTGCGAGAGGAAGAAGCAGCCGAGTCTGATCCTGTTGAAAACAATTTTATATATAAATTGACAAATGTTATATATATATATATATGTCAATTACATAAAAAATATAGACAATGACATTCAAACATACCTCGACCCTGAGACGTAGATGCCTAGATGGATGATGTGGATCTTCTGCCTCTTCCCCTGACATGTCTGCAGTCATAGAAAATATCAGTAATGAGTCCAAAGTGTTTAAAAGATAAATTGGATTGTTCTTAATAAATCAAACTTGTACAACTGTTAATCAAACAAAAAATGGATTGAATAATTAGTTTTGAATGAATTTTAAAAAATCAGAAAGTTAATCAACCT